>JAEOAD010000048.1:475000-2941250 GCA_036365145.1 Orientallactaga sibirica
GTACAACATACTTACTCCATGTTTCAATGCACAAATTTGTAAAAATTTAAAACCTTAACACTATTCTTCCTTTAAATGTCTTTTGAGCATTAAATTTAAAAGGTTGATTTTTAAAACACATAAATTAGAAAAGGACAACAGGTGTCAAAAACAATAAATATAAAAATTTCTACAGAATTATAGTACTTATTCCTCCTTATAGAAGCAAATATGTTGATTTAAAAAACTGGAGAGAAGCCAGGTTTGGTGGTGCACACCTTTAGTCCTAGCACCCGGGAAGGCTGAGGAAGGAGAATCACCATGAGTTTGAGGGCAGCCTGGAGCTACTAAATGAGTTCCAGGTCAGCCTGGATTTGCAGTGGCTAGAGGCCTTGGCACACCCATTCTCTCCTTCTCTCAAATAAATAAATAAATAAATAAATAAATAAATAAATAAATAAAATATTTAAAAAATCCAAACCCAAACAAAACAAGAAACAAACAAACAAAAAAAAAAAACTGAAGAGAAACAATTCTGTAAGACAGTCAAAGTTTCTGGGTTATGAACTTGACTATGATATCAATTTTTAATTATCTTAAATAAGACATCTTAACAAGAATGAGTAGTGAATAATAAGATAATTTTGCTTCTAACTACTTCTACAATGTTGAATGAAACTCCCTAAGTATCTGTGGGATAATTCCTTGTTTTAAAGAACATCTTCCTCATTTTTGGTTACAGAAGCTTCTCTTTTCAGATGGCAGTGACCACTGGGGTGACTCAAAATTCACAGTGGAGTGTTCAGTATTAAATAAGACATCCCTACCACACACTCCAAGGCTTGGGGACCATTGCGGAAGAGGAACGAGAAAGAAAGTATGTGCCAAAGGATGGGCAGGAATGCTTACATTGCACTCTTCCAGACACAAAGTGGCCATGATATTCATGACCTCACAGTGCCTGATGCTACCTACACAACACCTTCATAATAGGAAAAAAAAAAAAGATGACATCAAAATAGAAGAGACTAGTTGGAAAGAAGGGATTCAAAGGAGGGTGGATTTGAGAGGGGGAAAATAGGGATGGGTTGGGAATTATCATGGTTTATTGTCTATACTTATGAAATCTGTCAGTAAAAAGCAGACAAAAGGGCTGGAGAGATGGCTTAGTGGGTAAAGTGCTTGCCTGCAAAGACTAAGGACCCAGGTTTGATTCCTCAGTACCCACTTAGCCAAGATACACAAGATGACACATGCATCTGTAATTCATTAACAGTGGCTAAAGGCCCTAGCGTGCCCATTTGTATTCTCTGTCTCTCTCTCTCTTTCATATACACACACACACACTCTCTCTCTCTTTTGGCCTCCTTTTGTCTCAAATAAGTAAATTTTAAAAAGGGGGAGGGCTGGAGAAATGGTTAGTGGTTAAGGTGTTTGCCTGTGAAGCCAAAGGATCCTGGTTCAATTCTCCAGGATCCACGTAAGCCAGATACACAAGGGACACATGCATCTGGAGTTTGTTTGCAGTGACTAGAGACCCTGGCGTGCACCTTCTCTGTCTGCCTCTCTTTTATTTCTCTCTCTGCTTGCAAATAAATAAATAAAAATTTAAAAAAATTTTTTAAGCAGACCAAAAACAAAAAAAAAAAAAAAAAAACAAACCCACATGGTGCTTATTTAGATTGAACACTTCAGTACATATTCAACCAGTATCTATAGAATTTTGAAATATATACTTCACTAAAATTTCAAAATAACTTCTACAGTAATATCTTCAATATAGAGTCAAAGTAATTATAAAAACCATTACAACAAAATTGAAACAAAATATGCATGTAATTAAGTAATCAGTAACTTGTTCCAACAACTTGCAAAGTGTGAACCAATGTTTTCTGGAAAATGTTTTCAGAATGCTAATAATTTCTAGGTCACTTAAAAATGTACTCTTATTGAGCCATGCACAGTTGTGCATGCCTTTAATCCCAGCACTTGGGAGGCAGAGGTAGGAGGATCGCTGTGAGTTTGAGGCCACCCAAATTTTCTAATACACTGACTTCAAAGGAATTAATGCTTTAAAGTTCCAGAGCTCAACTACTTTTCCTCAATCAATCTTACCTCCACACTCTTCTATTATTTCAGCTATTGTGCTTGCTTCATCACCAGCCATTATCAAAATGTTCTTTAGACCATCAAGAACCACCTGGACCACTTGAGAATCTTTTACTGACAGTAAATTACAGAATGGTGGTATTACATTTTGTTGTACAAGATATTCAACCTAGACAATAAAAGAAAAGAGATACTTTTATTTATATAATCATCTTTTCCCCCAAAATTATGCAGTGCAGGGATTTAAAAGAATCAGCAACTCCTACAAGTAAAAGGTAGTGTATTGTCTGAAATTATGTGATTGTGATAGTTTACTTTTTTTTTCAAACTCACTTGATCTTTTCTGCCACTTATTGTTAAGTTGCTAATTGCCCAAGCAGCTTCCTTTTGTGTTCCAAAGTCTCCCTGGAGATTAAAAATAAAGTCACAAAATGAATTCTTTGTCAGTAAACTCTTGGTTCCAATAGATAATGAGGATAAAGCATTCACAATACAACTGACCTTAGCAAGCTGATGAATAATCATAGGGATTAAGCCAGCGTCTATAACAGCTTGAACTTGTTGCTGGTTGCCTGCTGTTATATTGGAAAGGAACCATACTGCTTCCTGTTAAGTGAACAAAATATGGGACACTTTTACTGGGAAAAACTTACCAAGTTTTTTTTTGTATTTTTTCTTTAATATATCTGATATATAACATACACACTTACGCAAAATCAAAATCACCCGAGTTGTGGTAAGGTCGCTGCATCTAAAAAGTGAACCGTCATTTAAATCTTCTGTTTTGGTTTGGAAAGATGGCTTAGTGGTTAAGGCATTTGCCTGAGAAGCCAAAGGACCCTGATTCGATTCACCAGGACTCATGTAAGCCAGATGCACATGGTGGCACATGTGTCTGGAGTTCCTTTGCAGCAGTTGGAGGACCTGGCACACCAATTCCCCCTCTCTCCCTCACTCCCTCTCTCTCTACCTATTTCTCTCATAAATAAATAAATAATAATAAAAGAAAACCCTCAATTTTAAATAAACAATAAGGAAACCTCCATCCAGCATTTACCAAATCAATAATTTATAAGCTAATGGAAGCTAAGGCATTATTCTAGGCAATGGTGATATAGCTGTGTGCAAAACAGGCCAAAATCTCTCCATGAGTTTTTCTTTCTTTCTTTCTTTCTTTCTTTCTTTCTTTCTTTCTTTCTTTCTTTCTTTCTTTCTTTCTTTCCCTCTCTCTCTCTCTCCCTCCCTTCCCCTTCCTCCCTCTTTTCTTTTCTTTTCTTCTCTTTTCTTTTCTTTGAGGTAGGGTTTCACACTAGCCCAGGGTGGCCTCGTACTCATGGTGAGCCCCACACCTCCGCTGGGATTAAAGTGGGATTAAAGGTGTGTGCCACCATGCCCGGCAGAAGTTAATATTTCTGTTAGTTTTTTCTAAAAGATGGGCAATAATAATACAAGACCAAATTTCCAATACTTTTGTCAAAACTACCTGTAGTAAAGAGTAACTGCTTTATCTTAAAAACACTCATTCAAGTATTACATGGAAATTAAGTACCAAATTACTTAGATAGGTCTACGTAACCTCACTATTACTACAAAAGGATTTACAAATTACAAACAGGCTTACAATATGAGGGTTAAATGTATATTCTATATAACAAAGAGTAAATTGCACACTTATTCCACTATTCAATTATGGTAAGATGTAAAGTACTGGTGACCTTGTGCTGTGTGCAGAGTATATATAGGGGCTAATGATACTTTTTTTTTTTTTTTTTTTTTTTTTTGGTTTTCGAGGTAGGGTCTCACTCTGGCCCAGGCTGACCTGGAATTAACTATGTAGTCTCAGGGTGGCCTTGAACTCACGGCAATCCTCCTACCTCTGCCTCCCTGAGTGCAGGGATTAAAGGCGTGCGCCACCACGCCCGGCTAATGATACTATTTTTGTAGGTTTAAAAATCTGTAATTATAAATGCTGCCAGGAAAGAATTGAGTGAGTAGATTCTACCTCCAGGGTCTCACAATGGTCTCAAAATGCAAAAAGAGAGCTGGAGAGATGGCTTAGTAGTTAAGGTATTTACCTGCATAGCCAAAGGACCCAGGTTTGATTCCCTAGGACTCACATAAGCTAGACAGACAGGGTGGCGCATGTGTCTGGAGTTTGTTTGCAGTGGCTGGAGGCCCTGGCGTACCCATTCTATCTGCCTCTTTCTCTCCCTCCCTCCCTCTCTCTTTAATAAATAAATAAATATAATAAATGCAAAAACATAGATTCACAAGGAGAAAAATGTTTGAAGCAACTATTTACTGACCCTTTCTCCGTATGAGACCTTCACTTAAACACTACATAGACAAGGACCTCTCTCTACCATCCTGGTCTGTCCTATATACTGCTCAGTTGTCTCCAACTATGGAATATACTCAGCTATAAAAATACCTATATTTTTAAGATTGTTATGATTCTTCAGTGCAAACAGTCCCAGAACAGGAGTGCCTAGCTTCTTAGTCTTTACCAGAACAAATGTATCTAACCACAATTAGATACTATATTTCACGCCTACTGGTTAAAATGAAACTTTTTTTTTTTTTTGTTTTTTGCGGTAAGATTTCACTCTAGTCCAGGCTGACCTGGAATTCACTATGTGTTCTCAGGGCAGGCTAGAAGTCATGGTGATCCTCCTACCTCTGCCTCCCCAGCGCTGGGATTAAAGGTATGCACCACCATGCCCCACTCCTAATGTTTTTATTTTAAATTTATTTATTTATTAGAGGGGGAAGGGTGAGAATGGGCATGCCAAGGCCTCTAGCTACTGCAGAGGAACTCCAGATGCATGTGCCACCATGTGCACCTGGCTTACGTGGGTACTAGGAATCGAACCCAGGTCCTTGGATTTTTCAGGTAAGTGCCTTAACTGCTAAGCCATCTCTCTAGTGCTAGAATGATTTTTTTTAAAAAATAAAAAATAAATGCTGGTGCTGGGCTGGGCATGGTGGTGCACCCTTTAATCCCAGCATTCAGGAGGCAGAAGTAGGAGGATCGGTGTGAGTTCCAGGCTAGCCTGAGACTACATAGTAAACTCTAGGTCAGCCTGGGCTAGAGTGAGACTCTACCTCAAAAAAAAAAAAAAAATTCAAAAATAAACTGGGCATGGTGCCTGCCTTTAATCCCAGCACTCGGGAGGCAGAGGTAAGAGGATCACTGTGAATTCGAGGCCACCCTGAGACTACATAGTGAATTTCAGGTCAGCCTGGGCTAGAGTGAAACCCTACCTTGAAAAACCAAAAAAGAAAATTTCAAAAATAAATTCAAAGTGATACAGCCACTTTCCGCTTCTCCAAAAAAGCTACCATATAATAGCATGATCCAGAAACTCCTACCTACGTACAAAAAGAGAAAGAACTCAAGGTTCACTATAGCATTATTCAAATTGCCAAAAGATAAACACAACCTCAGTGTCAATCAACATTCAATTGTGAATGAATGGGAAAATGTAAACACATAATACAAAACTATTTATTCAGCCATGAAAATGAAGTTCTCATATACACTAATAAGTGGAGGAACCTTGAAAACATGCCATGTAAAATAAGTCAGATACACAAAGACCCAAGTACTGAATTATATATGACACAATTAATAATAAATTTGTCTGTCATGCTTAAAAATTTAAAAAGAACAATTTTGGGGGCTGGGGAGATGGCTCAGTGGTTAAAGGCACTTGCTTGAAAAGTCTGCCAGCCTGGGTTTGATTCCTAAATATTTACATAAAGTTGTACATGTATCTGGAGTTCTTTTGCAGAGGTGAGAGACCCTGAAGTATCTATTCTTTTTCTCAAATAAATAAAAATATTTTCAAAAAGAACAATGTTTTTTGTTTTTGGTTTTATAAAGTAGGGTCTCACTCTAAACCAGGTGAATCTGGAATTCACTATACAATTTCACGGTGGTCTTGAACTCACAGTTATCTTCCTTCCTCTGCCTCCTGAGTGCTGGAATTAAAGGCATGTGCCACCATGCCTGGCTAAAGAACAGTTTTCAATTATCTTTGAATTTAGGGACTATACTTTAAGGTCCATTCAAATTTTAGAAGAGATAAAATTATGATCTGCTTAATTAAAGAAAAAATACTAGCCACTTCAGTATAGATTTTGTTTGTATTTTCACACAGTAGGTACTAACTTACTGATTGCTGCTACTGTTCAACATATCAAAACATAAGCAATCTAAAATAGGTTTTTTATTCTGTGATCATCAAGGTAGCACTTATAAGAAGCAACTAGATATTGAATCAAAACAATTAGAGTAACTTAAAATAATTCTTTTTTTGGTTTTTCAAGGTAAGGTCTCACTCTGGCCCAGGCTGACCTGGAATTAACTATGTAGTCTCAGGGTGGCCTCAAACTCATGGCGATCCTCCTACCTCTGCCTCCCGAGTGCTGGGATTAAAGGCGTGCGCCACCATGCCCAGTTAAAATAATTAACTGCAGTGGCTTTGAAGAAAAACACAATGAAACATTGCAGAACAGAAATAAGAGGATAGTTAAAATGTAATGGTAAAGACATTACATGCCTTACCTTATTAATTTTTTCTTTTGGATGTGACAAGAGATTTGGGAAGTGTGACAGGACATCACAATTGAGAACAACCTGGGTCTGCTCATCAGTGCCAGTCACTATATTGCCAACCGCTCTGAGTGCTGCAGTCTGGGTAGGGATAAAGTTTATTTTACAATTAAACTGATTCTGCATTAAGAAGCACATTATTAACATCTATTTCATCCTTACAACAAAGCCATAAACAGACTCAGCAATTCTGAATGTTAAAAAAAGGAAAACCTGTGGTAACTGTTAGAAACAAGATTCAAGAAGTAAAAGGAAACTAAAACTATAAATCCCATTTTTTTTTTTTTTTTTGAGGTAGGGTCTCACTCTAGCCAAGGCTCTCAGGCTAGCCTTGAATTCATAGTGATTCTCCTACCTCTGCCTCCCAAGTGCTGGGATTAAAGGCATGCACCACCACGCCCGGCTAAAAACCATTTTATTTTTATTTAGAGAGAGAGGGAGAGAAGGAGGGAGGATAGAACGGAGGCGAGCCAGGGCCTGCAGCTGCTAGTGAATTCCAGAGGCATGTGCTACCTTGTGCATCTGGTTTATGTGGGACCTGGGAAATTGAACCTGGATCCTTTGGCTTTGCAGGCAAGCACCTTAACCACTAAGTCATCTATCCAGCCCCTATTTTTTGACGTAGGGTCTCACTCTAGCTCAGGCTGACCTGGAATTCACTATGTAGTCTCAGGTTAGCCTCAAACTCACAGCTATCCTCCTACCTCTGTCTCCCCAGTTCTGGGATTAAAGGTGTGCACCAACATGCCCAGCAGGGCACCAGGGCCTCTCGCTGTTGCAAGTGAACTCCAGATGCATGCACCACATTTTGTGCATTTGGCTCTTGGGTACTGGGGAACTGAACTTGGATCAATAGGCTTTATGGGAAACCGCCGTAACTGCTGAGCCATTTCTCCAAACCAAACTCCTGTATTTTTATAAACGCCCCCCCCATTTTATTTATTTATTTATTTATTTATTTTTTTTATTTTATTTATTTATTTATTTTTTTTGAGGTAGGGTTTCACTCTAGTCCAGGCTGATCTGAAATTCACTCTGTAGTCTCAGGGTGGCCTTGAACTCACGGTGATCCTCCTACCTCTGCCTCCCGAGTGCTGGGATTAAAGGCATGCACCACCACACCTGGCCAATTTTTATTTATTTATTTTGCAAGCAGAGAAAGAGATATAGAGAGGAGAGAGACAGAGAGAGAATGGGTGCACCAGGGCCTGTAGCCACTGCAAGCGAACTCCAGATGCATGTGCCCCTTATGCATCTGGTTTAAGTGGGGAATCGAACTTGGGTCCTTTGGCTTCACAGGCATACTCCTTAACTGCTAAGCCATCTCTCCAACCCCTAAATCCCATTTTTAAAAAATATTTTTAATTTTTATTTATTTATTTAAGAGAGGGAAAGAGGCAGAGTGAGACTGAGAGAGAATGGGCATGCCAGGGCTTCCAGCCACTGCTAATGAACTCCAGATGCATTCACCCCCTTGTGCATCTGGCTTACGTGGGTCCTGGGGAATTGAACCGAGGTCCTTTGGCTTTGCAGGCAAACGCCTTAACCGCTAAGCCATCTCTCCAGCCCCCTAAATCCCATTTTTAAAAAATGTATTTGCAGCCGGGCGTGGTGGCGCACGCCTTTAATCCCAGCACTTGGGAGGCAAAGGTAGGAGGATCACTGTGAGTTCGAGGCCACCCTGAGACTACATAGTGAATTCTAGGTCAGACTGGGCTAGAGTGAGACCCTACCTTGGAAAACCAAAAAAAAAAGTATTTGCATGCATATGGGCATGCACACATTTACAGGCATATATAACACAGACACTTGTACTACTTTTTGCATACCACAGATTACCAGGTTTTGCAAACAAAGGCCTAGAGCCACTTAAGATAGCAACTCAGAAAGATTTTCACACAAGCCTCAAACCTTAACAGGGACAGGCTTTTCATTTAAAAACACAATGGGAGGCAGAAAATATGTAGGTAGGAGACAACTGTAATTATCAAAGAGACAGAAAGTTAAAATTTCAATGAGAATTGAAAGAATCTGATAACAGGAAGGGAATAAGAAGAGGAATCTAACATAGGCCAGGCTGTCCCCTAAAAGGGGATCCTGGAAGGGAAGCAAGTTTGTGGAAGGCGAGCAGTTTCATCTGTCTGGATAAAATGGCAATGGGTATTTCTAACAGCTGTGGCTCTGAAACTCAGGGAAGAATCAAGGTGAATAAAATCTTTGGAAATCAATTATTTAAGTTCAGCAATAAGCTGGGACAATTCTGAGGACGAGTGCTAACAGATGTAATTGAAGTTTGGTTACATAAACTGGGTTATAGCAAACAGAATTCTACAGGAAGAAAAAATTAAAAATACTTACTTGAACTTTCACTTCCTGGTGGCTGAGAAGGGGCACAAGGAATGGCACAACCCCTGAATCAATGACCATCTGTATCTGCTCATTACCTCCATCCGTCAAGTACGACAGAGCCCAAACTGTATCTACAAGAATCTATAGGAAGTAAAAAAGGGCATATTTATTTGAATGCTTAAAATATATTCTCAGGAGTGGTGACAGAAAAGAATAACTTGTTTTCTGTTGTAGCTTGGTGGTAACCGAGCTGCATTTCATTTGCACTGGTGTAAAGTAAGCTAGATTGTTATATTGTTTAACACTGAAAATTGTTTAAGCATCTCAATCCATGGATGAACATCTCCACAAAGGTCAAGAAAATCAGATGCTCTGGAATTGCAGCTGTAAATTAGCTTTAAGCAACACAGCAGACAGGATGCAAACAAATACAAAGGTTTCTTAACTGTGATCATCAAGGTCAAATGCAGTTTGCTTCTAATGCCACACAAACCTATTCAAAGTCCAAAACCACTTAAGTGTTCCCAAAACCCACTCCATCTATTCTCCCTCTTTCTCAATAGCTGTCATCTAATAAACTCATAATCCCTATTTCCTTGTGTTTCTCCCTAAAACCATCCATATATCAAGTCTAACAAACTTTTGACCTAAGTGTCTCTCAAGTCTCTCTCATTTTCTTTTCTTCTTTCTTTCCTTTCTATTTATTTATTTTGGTTTTTCAAGGTAGGGTCTCACTGTAGCTCAGGCTGACCTGGAATTCACTATGTAGCCTTCAGGGGTCTCCAACTCACAGTGATCCTCCTACCTCTGCCTCCCAAGTGCTGGGATTAAAGACGTGCATCACCACACCAGTAAGTCTCTCTCATTTTCTTATTTCTAATGCTAGATCTGATTTTCTCTCATGCCACCAACTCAACAACCTGCCCTAAAATCTGTGCTTTTCATACGAAGTGTGAGCTTTCAATCTACAACACAAGTTTAACCACTTATTCTTGAGCTTATTATCAGCCACACAAAAAGACTATGTGATAACCAAGACCTGTAGTATGTAGAATCAACTCTTTGTCTGCTTTATTTGATCTCTTTCTGTTTCAAATTTTATGTGTCTATACTAGGAAACTTTTATAAGGGGCTGGGGAGATGGCTTAGCAATTAAAGGTGTTTGCTTGAAAAGCCTGGAGCCCAGGTTTGATTCCCGAGTACCCATATAATGCCACACCCAGAAAGTGGCACATGTCTGATTGTCTGCTTCTGTTTACAGTGGCAAGAGGCCCTGGTGTACTCATACTCTTTCTCTCTCTTACAAGTAAAAAAGAAGAACACATTTAAGTAGGATACCTTTCCAAACCTCCTGGGGTCCTTCCTCCCTTGTGTCTACATCTAAAATTCCTTAGGGTTTAATTTTTAGCACTCTATGAAATACAGCTTCTCCTATGCAATCTTATTCAATGTCCGTGCTTTTTTAAAATCAATCATTTTATATCTAAATCCTAAATCTGTGTTGTCTTTTTTTTTTGTTGTTTTTTTTAAACTTTTTTATTTATTTATTTTTGCAAGCACAGAGAAGAGAGAGAGAGAGAGAAGTGAGGCAGGCAGAGAGAGAATGGGCACGCCAGGGCCTCTAGCCACTGCAAACGAACTCCAGATGCATGTGTCCCTCAGGCATCTGGCTTACATGGGTCCTAGAGAATCAAACTGGGATCCTTTGGCTTTGCAGGCAAATGCCTTAACCACTAAGCCATTTCTCCAGCCCTTTTTTTGTTTTTTTGAGGTAAGGTTTCACTTTAGCCCAGGCTGACCTGGAATTCACTATGTAGTCTCAGGGTGGCCTTGAACTCACGGCAACCCTCCTACCTCTGCCACCAAAATACTGGGATTAAAGATGTGAGCCACACCTGGCTCTCTATATTTTTATGAATTAATTATTTTTTGAGGTAGGGTCTCACTCTAGCCCAGGCTGACCTGGGATTCACTATGTAGTCTCAGGGTGGTCTTGAAGTCACAGTGATCCTCCTACCTCTGCCTCCTGAGTGCTAGGATTAAAGGCATGCCTTACCACACCTGGCACTATATGGTTTTTGTTATTTTCTCTTTTGTATGTGCTTGCATGAGCATGTGGAGGCCAGAGAGTAATGTTGTATATCCTCTTATACCTCACTTGTTTCTTTCCTTGAGATGGGGTCTCAAGAACATGATAGCAGTCGCTCTGTATCTGTGGGGGGACAAGTTTCAAGTTTCAAGACTCCTCAACAATGTCTGAAACAGCAGATAATAAAGACCCCTACACACATACAAACCTTATTTTTTTTCTACACATACATACCTACGATAGTTTAATTTATGAAGAGCAAGAGTAACAATAACTAATGACCAAATAGAACAATTACAGTAACTATACTGTAAATGTATTCAAGACTGATGAACTGTTGTTTCTGGGATTTTCCACTTAAAATTTTCAGATTTCAACTGACTATCGGTAAGTAAAACTTTGAAAAGTGAAACTGTAGCAAGAGGGAACTACTAAACTTAGTAACAATACAAATAAATTAAGCACATGCATGTGGACAGTATCTCTAAAACTAGCACTATTGCTGAATGAATGATTCCAGGACAACCTCAGTGTTGTTTCTTTCAGGCACCATCCAGTTTTTTTGTTTGTTTGTTTGTTTGTTTGTTTGTTTGTTTGTTTTGAGACAAGATGTCTCACTGGTCTGGGGCTGGCTGAGCAGGTTAGACTGGTTAGTGAGCTCCAGGGACCTGCTAGTGCTGGGATTATAAGCATATACCACCACATCCAATTTTTTAGGTGGGTTTTGGGACCTGAACTCAGGACTTCATGCTTGCAAGCCAAGCATTTTACTGACTAGGCTATCTCCGCAGCCCGTGTCTGACTTTTCATATTGTGACATGACCTACAAATGTGGTGGGTTGCATTCATAGGTATTATGGAAGATGGGCCAATGAGCCATAGGTTGGATACTCCTGATTTAAAATTATAAACTTCACTTAATCTTACTCCCATTTTTGAAAAGCATGTATGAATTAGGGAAGCTTATCACTGGATAAAATATACTCCAATATTTATTTAGAAACCCTTCTAAGTCACATCAAGAGCAAATTCCACACCTAAGCTTCTGCATTACTTACATTTATGTCTGTATGGTATATGAGGACACATAAAGCTGGCAAAATCTGAGGAAAGAATATAAACAGTAAGTAACCCTAGAGTTAATGGACATATCTTTGTCAAAACAAACAACTGCTTCACAAAAAGCAGGAAATACTCTTTGAAAGACACTTTGAGAATCTATTAGGAGAATGAAAATCTGATAAAATTTAATCTCAAAACCAAAAGCTTGTTTCAAATGTCTAATTAAAACATACAAATAAATTTGACAGACATTAATGTTCCTTAATAGAAATGTTACATATTTTCAATAACTTTCTTAAGGCATAATTGCAAAGTGAGAAGAACAGCAATGTTAGTAACAGTAGTATACAATCATAGCTAGTTAAGAAAAGTTACTCTTCACACTGCCACCACTGCCTCACTTACCTTATTAAAATAAAACATATTTATTCCATAAGTTACTTTAGTGAAATTTAAGCTTTGACCTCAGCTTCAGTCAAGAAAATTATATACAAAGTTTAAAGCTTTGTTTGTTGAATTCAGGCCTAATAGATCTCTCAAAAATCTAGGAGTGTAAGCCAGGCATGGTGGCACACGCCTTTAATCCCAGCACTCGGGAGGCAGAGGTAGGAGGATCGCCATGAGTTCGAGGCCACCCTGAGACTACACAGTTAATTCCAGATCAGCCTGGGCCAGAGTGAGACCCTACCTCAAAAAAAAAAAAAAAAAAAAAAAAAAAAATCTAGGAGTGTGCTTTCTCATGAGCAGGAGCCTTCATAGTCTTTCCTCATTCCTTTTGATCTAAAGTCTCTCTAAACTTAAAAAAAAAAAAAAAAAAAATTCTAGGAGAGATTTTAAAAATTAGCCAAGAGTGGAGGTACATGCCTTTAATCCCAGCACTTGGGAGGCAGAGGTAGGAGGATTGTGGTGAGTTCAAGGCCACCCTGAGACTACATGGTGAATTCCAGGTCAGCCTG
The DNA here is from genome assembly GCA_036365145.1 of Orientallactaga sibirica. Lineage (NCBI taxonomy): Eukaryota > Metazoa > Chordata > Mammalia > Rodentia > Dipodidae > Orientallactaga > Orientallactaga sibirica. Next base: position 488,163 of record JAEOAD010000048.1, read on the forward strand.
GGCCAGAGTGAGACCCTACCTCAAAAAAAACCAACCAACCAACCAAACAACAACAACAAAAACCACAGAAGATATTGGATAAGACACAGATTACAAAAAACATAGTCAACAGTTCTCTACATTGTCAATTAAATGAAGATTTTGTAGGATTTTTAAAAACCCAAGGTATAGCACATTTCTAAGAACATTAACTTTGTCAAAAATCAATAAGAATGCAAATTCACTCAACAAAATTATATATAAAAACACTAATTTTTTTTTGTTTGTTTGTTTGTTTGAGACAGGGTATCATTCTAGCCCAGGCTAACCTTGAACTCAGGGGGATCTTCCTATCTTAGCCTCCCAAATTCTGGGATTAAAGGCATGAGCCACCACACCTGGCAAGCACACTAGTTTTATTTGTAGCAACTCCTTGTTTACTAGCATCAAACCAATAGGGCAATGCAATAAAAAAAAAAAACTTCATAGATCTTTTTTTCTCTGTCCCTAACTGAATGTCATATGTTTTCTCTTTATGTAAATAGTCATTTTAAAAATTAGAAGGGATTCATTTTTTTTTTTTTGGTACTATACGACATTCTACCTTTACTTCACAAGAGTAATTAAACATAGGTTGTTACTTTAAGAAATCAACTCATACCTGCAATCTACAATGAACTCTATATGTGCATTATTTCATTCCCTGTGTATGAATACCTAAAGCACAAGCATAGGGAAAATATATCATCTGCCCTTTAGAATTCTTCATTTACCTCCTGAACTGTCTCCATAGGCGGTGGGGGGTCTTTATTCCTGCAGAGATTGACAATGACCCATGTGACGTTCCGAAGGAAGGTGATGGGAATGGAAGGGTTGATGAAGGACAGAAGAGGTTTGACAACTCCCAGTGATATGACATAATCTCTACATTGAGGACCATCACCTACAGAAATGAAAATTGTATTTAAAAAAAAATTACACTCAGGATGAGAAAGTTTGAAATGTATGCAATGGCTCATGTTGGGACACTGATGTTCTATGTTTCCTCACCATCAGTCAAAGGTGTCAAGTGTTTCTCCACATTCTGATTTAGGGAACACAAATTCAACCTACCACTAGTGGTACAAATTGTAGAACCTTTCATACCTTTTTCACACTGAAGAAGTACCACCTTAAGTTAGGATTTATTAAATGAGGATATAGACAACTCATCAAATTTTAGAGGAAACATAGTGTGTAATGGCTATGCCAATGTAGGAAAAAAAGTTAATTAAGATTTTAAATTGGCGTCTTTTCAATCCTAAATTCAACTTACCTATAATGTTTCCCAAAGCCCATACTGCTTGTTCACAAACATTCTGATGTGGTGAATGGAGAAGTCTCAGAAAAAGTGGTACTGCATCTGCAATAAAGAAAAACTAATATTCATACTGGAAAAATGTTGATATGTTTATAGATTTCAGCCTAAGTAAGTTAAAATGCAGGTCCTGGAATACCATAGCTACACAATTATAGTTCACTGGATAAAAATGTGGCAAGAATATGCAGAAATAACTTTTTAGTGCTTTTCCTTAGAAATGTCTGAGTAACACACCAACTAACAGTACCTAAAGGTTGTTATTACATCATCAACTAAAAAAAAGGCAGTATATAAAAGCAAAAAAGGTAGTATAAAGTATTTCCTTTAGTTCATTTAAAACAAACAGTTCCAATCTCAAACATATAACCTTAAAATATAATACTGTATCTCAACATAATCACAATTCTCCATATAAGATTAACCAGAACTGATTAATTTCATATCAGATTTACCTGTAATTTAAAAATAATCATTTTAATTCTTTTTCTATAGCTTACACATTATGCCCTCTTCTAGGATAAGGTAAATTTTTTTTCCTTGAGTTTTACCCTATGCTATTACTAGGATATTTTTGCTCATGTGTGTACCAGCTGTATTATTTACTTGGCATTTACTCATACTTTTCACAGTTTCTATTTGTTTGTTTTGTTTTATTTTGTTTTCAGGGGATGGTCTCACTCTAACCAAGGCTGACCTGGAATGGGTGTCCTTGAACTCATGGCAATTCTCTTAGCTCTGCTTCCTGAGTGCTGGGATAAAAGGCGTATGCCACCATGCCTGGCTAACAATTTTGTTGTTGTTGTTTTGCTTTTTTGAAGTAGGGTCTTGCTCTACCATACCAGGCTGACCTGGAGTTTACTATGTAGTCTCAGGATGGCCTCCAACTCACAGTAACCCTCTTACCTATGCCTTGAAGTGCTGGGATTAAAGGTGTTTGCCACCACACCTGGCTTCATACTTTTATTGTACATGCTTAAGTGTATATTATAATGCTTTCCAGTATACTGTAGTATATACTATAATGTATACACTATAAGTGCACACTATAATGCCCCCCCCTTTCTGTTTTTTTCTAGGTAGGGTTTCACTCTAGCCCAGGCTGACCTGGAATTCACTATGTAATCTCAAGGTGGCCCTGAACTCACAGTGATACTGCTAACCCTTTCTAGAGAATGCTGGGATTAAAGACGTGCACAACTATGCCGGGCTATAATGCTTTTTATACAGAATTGTATAGTCATTGCTACAATCTAACTTAACATTTCCATCACCCCTGAAAAAAAAAATCTTATATCCATGGTAATCACTTCCTATTCACTCTGAGCCATCCATTTCTCCAGCCTTCAGCAATCAATAAATATATACTTTCTCTCTTTAGAGATTTTTCTCTTCTGGACATTTCAGATAAATGAAATCACATTGCATGCGATTTTTTAAATGTCTGGCTTCTTTCACAAAACAATGTTTTTGAGGTTCAACCATGAAGTCATAGGTATTAATATTTTATTCTTCTGTATTGTTGAATAGTATCCCATAGCATTCATATCTTATTCATGCACTCATCAGGTTAATATACATCTGAGTAAGTATGTTATAAACATTTATGTATATAACTTTGTGTGAACATGTTTCATCTCTCTTGGTTTTGTGTAGGAAGAGAACTGCTCAGGCATATTAGACAACTCTTTTTTTTGTTTGTTTGGAATGTGTGTGTGAGTGCAGAACTCACATGTGTGCATGTACATGTGGAAGCCAGAGCATGATGTCAAGTATCTTCTTCAATTATTTTCAACCTATTTATTCAGTCTTTCACTAAATCCAGACCTCACCAATTCAAGTAGCCTAGCTAGTCAGCAGGTTCGGGGGACGCTGTCTCTGCCTCCTGCGTGCTGAGATTACAGGTGTGCACCACAACACTTGGCATTACATGAGTTCTGGGGAGCCAAACTCGGGTCCTTATACTTGCTTGGCAAGCACTTTATCAATTGAGCTATCTCCCCCAGCCCAAAAAACTATTTTTCTAAAGCATGTTCCATTTCTATTAGAAATATATGAGGCTTTTGGGGCTAGAGAGATGGCTTAGCGGTTAAGCACTTGCTTGTGAAGCCTAAGGACCCTGGTTCAAGGCTCGATTCCCCAGGACCCACGTAAGCGAGATGCACAAGGTGGTGCATGCATCTGGAGTTTGTCTGCAGTGGCTGGAGGCCCTGGTGTGCCCATTCTCTCTCTCTGCCTCTTTCTCTCTCTGTCGCTCTCAAATAAATAAATAAAAATTAAAAAAATAAAGAATTAAAAAATATATGAGGCTTTCAACATAATTACATTTCTTGTCTTTTTAAAATATTTTCTTTATTTATTTGAGAAAGAGAGAGAGAGAGAGAGAATGGGCATGCCAAGGCCTCCAGCCACTGCAAATGAACTGCAGATGCATGTGCCCCCTTGTGCACCTGGCTTACGTGGGTCCTGGGGAATTGAACCGGGGTCCTTAGGCTTCACAGGCAAATGCCTTAACAGCTAAGCCATCTCTCCAGCCGTTTTTTTGAAGTAGGGTCTCACTCAAGCCCAGGCTGACCTGGAATTTACTATGTAGTCTCAGGTGACCTTGAACTCATGGCATTCCTCCTACCTCTGCCTCCCGAGTGCTGGGAGTAAAGGCATATACCACCACACCGGGCTCATAATTACATTTTTAACTTAACTAACTTCATTATGATATTTGTAGAACCAAGAACCAATACCACTTACTACAAAAAATAATCAAGAAATATACCACAAAGATAAAATAGTGTTTTTAAATTGTACCTTAGTTTCCATTAAAGCCCCCAGAGTATATAAAACCTGTTCCCCTTCTGATAGAAACAGTCAACCAAAACTTTTCAAAGCACTGTACTAATTATAGCCACCAAACAATAGCATTAGTTCCTCTTTAGGTAAGCAAAAGTTTAACATCTAATAGCAAGTTCAAAACCAGTTTGGGGGCTGGGGATATGTGGTTAAAGGTACTTGTTTGCAAAGCCTGCTGGACCAGGTTCAATTCCCCAGCCACCCATGTAAAGCCAGATGAGTATTTGTTTAGAGTGGCAAAAGACTCTGGCATACCCCCTACACACACACACACACACACACACACACACACACGCACATAAAGAAAAAATTTTTTAAAGACCAGTCTTGGCTACATAGCAAAACTGTTTCAACAAACAAAACAAAACCAAAACTCAAAAAAGTTTGAAGTTTTTAGAAACTAAAAAGTTAAGCCTTGTTAATAGTGGATGGTATACACCTCAAAAGATGAGAATTTTGATTGCCAAAATTAAAATTTATTTATGGTAGTTTAATGATAACTATGGGAAACATATTAATCATTAAAAGTAATTTATAAAGTAAGTTTAAAATGTTATGAGGTAAAATTCAGCCTTTACCATAAAACCTACTTCCTTGTTATCATCCACCCCCAAAGTTCTGAGTATGAATTGAACTTACTAGACTGTACAACAGCTTGAGTCTGTGCAGATGTTCCTGAGGCTATGTTAGTTAGTGCCCAAGCAGCTTCAAACTGTAATGAAGGACTGTAAAAAGGGAAAAATAAAACAAAAAAAATTTTAGATATATAACCACCACCTAAGTTTATAGACCTCAGGCCTATACCCAGTCTTTAAAGTTCACCTTGTTATAACAGATTGCTTGCTGCATATCTTTACCTGAATAATCTACTGTGTCTTGCCATAGCCAGTCACTATAAACATCTTTTTTTTTTCTTTTTGGTTTTTCAAGGTAGGGTCTCACTCACTCTAACTCAGGCTAACCTGGAATTTACTATGTTGCTTCAGGGTGTCCTCAAACTCATGGTAATCCTCCTACCGCTGAGTGCTTTAATTAAAGGAATGCACCACCACACCCAGCTCTTTTTTTTAAATTTATTTTTGATACAGGGAGAGGGAGAGAGAACGAGAGAGAGAGAATGGGCACACCATGGCCTCTAGCCACCGCAAACAAACTCCAGATGCATATACCACTCTATACATCTGGCTTACGTGGATACCAAGAGAACTGAACTTGGGTCTTAGGCTTCACAGGCAAATTACATTGTACTAATACCCAAGTGAGGCAAAACAATTTTACCTCCTGACTATTTATTCCTTGCCTTTACAGAATAACCCACTGTCACCTGCTAGCTGATTAACATTATCTCTTTAATCTTAGCCATAGCCTCTAGACTGGTCTTAAGCTGGGATCCCAATTACATCATCTAGATTATATACTATAGTTAATAGAGTTGCAAAATTTTGCAGATAAAACATTTATTATTATTATAATTATTATAATTTAGACTAGTCACCAAAGATCTAATAAAGTGAAAGCTGAATTAGCCTTTCAAAGTTTGATTTTAAATGGCAGGCACTGAGAGCTGGATATACATAAAAAATCACAGGTAGAATGATAATACGTATGGATAATAAGAAACAGAAAGAGAGAGCTGAAGCCAAGGAGATGGGCAAAAAATAGAATTGTGTGTGTATGTTTCAGGGGAGAGGGAGGAGGAGCAGGTGGTGGTATATCTCAAACCTTAGGCTTCAAAACTTGGAATTTATTCTATAGACACACTAAGTACAGAGTGTAGTTGAAAAGAGGATAATTGAAAGTTTAAGGTTTGCCTGAGCTACCAGAGTAAGTTCAAAGGTGGGCTAGACAACTTAGCAAGACCCTTTCTCAAAATAAAATGTGAAGAAGGGTTGGGCTATAGCTAAGTGCCAGAGTGCTTATTTAGCATACAAAAGACCCTAGTTCAAACCCTAGTACCTCAAAAAGGCACATGTGGGGGGCAGAGAAGAGAAAATAAGTCAATGGCACTGAGAATGGATAAATTAAAAAGGTTAAAGGAGAGACCAGTTAGGAAGAAATAATAAAAGGCATGCATTAAGCTGGGTGAGTTGCACACACCTTTAATTCCAGTGGTCAGGAGACTAAGATAGGAGAATCATCATGAGTTTGAGGTCAGACTAGGACTACAGAGTTCCAGGTCTAGCTGGGTGTGGTGGTGCATGCCTTTGATCCCAGCACTTGGGGGGCAGAGCTAGAAGGATTGCTGTGACTTTTTTTTGTGTGGCCCAGGCTGACCTGGAATTCACCATGTAGTCTCAGGTTGGCCTCGAACTCACAGCAATCCTCCTATCTCTGTCTCCCGAGTGCTGGGATTAAAGGAATGGGCCACCACACTCAGCTGCCATGTGAGTTCTTGAGTTCAAGGCCACTCTATAAGACTACATAGTGAATTCAAGGTCTACAGAGCATGTTTATACCTAGCCTTTGGCGAGAGACTTATCTCAAAAGCAAACAAATAGGACTGGAGAGAGAGCAATAGGGCTGGAGAGAGGGCTTAGCGGTTAAGGTGCTTGCCTGCAAAGCCAAAGGACCTCAGTTCGACTCCCCAGGACCCACTTAAGCCAGATGCACAAGGTGGCACATGCTTCTGGAGTTTGTCTGCAGTGGCTGGAGGCCCTGGTGCGCTCCATTCTTTCTCTCATTCTCCCAAATAAATAATTTTTTTAAAAAAGCAAATAAATAGAAATTACGTTGATTAGACAAATCAAAGAACATAATGTCAGAAAGAAACCAGAGTATGTGTGGGGGGGGATATATAGATAGCAAAAACTGAAATGAGTAAAAACTGAGGAATTAGAAGAAAATTCTGTTAAGAACTGAAGAAAGAAAGGTTGTTACGTTTTTTGTTGGAGACAGGACCTCATGTAGCCCAGGCTGATCTTGAAATCCTGACCCTCCTGCCTCTACTTCCCAAGTACTAGAATTATAGTCATGTACCACCATACCCAGTCTAGAAAAAGATTAAAACTTACTTTGTTAAAGAAAATATACATGATAATATAAAAAATGGTATTAAAGGCCTAGATATAGGGGGAGGACTATGGCACAGTATGGAAGCAGGTATTTAAAAAAATTAAATGGCCTTAGTAGCACCATTGATATACTACTATTTTTAACTCATCAACTGAAAATTCTTTGGAAAACATTTAAGCAAAACATTCTGTTTTAGTCTCGATATTCCAAATGTAAAAATAGTATGGGAAACTAGTATTAATAAGACTATACAGAGGATCAGCAATCAGCTGGAATATTTCCAGGGTTCAGGAAGAGCCACTTAGACCTGGAAGCCATTCATGTTGACTAGTCATAAGGTTAATCTATATATAGACTCTTAAGCAAATGGTGACTCAAGTACTATTTGTGTTATATTAAAATACTACTAATAAAAAAAAAACAAATCAAGACTATATATAAATTAAAGCAGATAATATCCAGGAGCTGACTACTTCTAATAAAACATACTCAGACCTCAGAAACAAAAAACTACTTTAGGTTTTGCCAAATATCATTGTCGAATCAGAAAATTATATTAAAATTCTTAACACTTAAAAAGATATTGGAGCAGTGCATGGTAGTGCATGCCTCTAATCCCAGTACTCAGGAGGCAGAGGTAGAAGGATTGCCGTGAGTTCAAGGCCACTCTGAGAATATGCAGTGAATTCCAGGTCAGCCTGGGCTACAGTGAGACCCTACCTTGAAAAACCAAAAAGAAAAACCAAACAACCCCCAAAAGATATTTGGGCTGAACACCGGCCTTGTATGCATGCTAAAGGCCCTGAGTTTGATTTCCAACACCACATAACAAAAAGCATAAATGCAAAACTACATTGACCTCCTTGTTTAAATAATAATTCTAAGCTTTAGCTTAAAAAAAAAAGGCAACAGTTGAATGAATCCATACTTACTTGTCATCCCTTTCTAGACATTTGACTAGAATTGGTAATATTCCTGATTTTATTAAGTCATCAATTGGTGGGTTTCTGTCACTGGACAATAGTTTTCTACAAAAAGAGATATAAGAAATTGTTATCACTTTCAAGCTGTGAACAGAAATAATATACTACTCCCTTCTAGACAGTCAGTTGAGACACTTGAGGTATAACCTAACTATCTCTGAACAAAGCAGAACTTACCTTGCTGCCTGCACAGCACTGAGCTGGACCACTGGATTATCACTTGTGGCATTCTGCAACACCAAATATAAATGTCAAATATTGACAAAAATTCTATTTCAAAACACTTCAAAATAAGAATACTAAGTTAAAAACATACCTGTAATATAGCTTCTAGTGTTACATTTTGCTTAAAAAGAAAAAGAGACAGTTCAGTAGAGTTTATTAATAAAACTATATTCATTAGCCTACCTGCTAAAGTTACAAGTTAATGACTTATAATTATCTTTATTAAATTGTTCTTAAATTAAAAATGAAGTTCTCCTGATTCCTGTAGAAGTTATTTGAAAGGTATTTTATAGAAGAAGGTAACTTACTGCTTTAAAATCACCATCAACATCTGAATCTTCTAGGCTTTCTTCTTGGGGAACATTTCTCTTTTTCAATAAGTGCTCGTCTCTTTTGTTCTGGAAGGCAACCAATAAATGCTTAAGAATTCATGAAAGCTGTTATGAAGAAACCACTAAAATTATTCTAACTGTATTTAGCAATTATAAAACAAATCCATAATCTCCATATGATAATTTTAATAGAGTATATTGAGTCAACAGACCAATTTCAGATGACATCTTTACTGTGCTGAGGCTTCCAATCTTTTAGTACTGTACATTCCCCTCACTTTACATAAATTCTGATTTCTTTCATTAGAATTTCATAATATTCAGGATACATATTTTATTAATGTATGCCAGAGCATTTTGCTTTGTAGTGACTGTATTGTTTTTATTTTATTTTATTTTTTTTTTTTTTTTTGAGGTAGGGTCTCACTCTAGCTCAGGCTGACCTGAAATTCAACTATGGAGTCTCAGGGTGGCCTCAAACTCATGCTGATCCGCCTACCTTTTCCTCCCGAGTGCTGGGAATAAAGGCGTGTGCCACCAAGCCCATGTTTTTTTATATTGAGTTTTTAATTTTGTTTCTGCCTATAAAGAAGTTGAAAATACCAGCAACAGGTTTCAAGGTGATTCTCAACTCATGAAGGCCTGTTCATTCAACACACCCTCAGAGCTATTGTGGCACCATGCTTAATAGCTTTGCAGGTATCAGCACTGACTTCAGACAAACTACTGAATTCCCATGTAGCTCTGGCCACAATGTGACATAAGCACAAGTATGATGTTTGTGTCTACACAATGACTTGGCTAAATGGAAAAGAAAGAGAGCAAGGAGGTAAAATAAGAGTTCATACAAGAGGAATAAATGGGTGCATATTAATAAACTAGAATGCGTTTCACATTTGGATGGATCACTATCAGTGCTACCCTAAGTAGCACGAGGTTCTTTGACTGGCTAAAATTCCTTAAACTATATGATCTAAGTCTGCTAAAGGTAAAGACACTTAATGTGAAACTAAACACACAATTTAGTTCAGTTATTCATTTAGGCAGAAAATTTACTTTTAAAGCCTCTTTATTTTAATTGACAGAAGCTATGTTATATGTATTATAAAACAGAATGTTTTGAAATGTATATATACATTGTGGGATGGCTATGAACTAATGAACACACATCCTATTCTTATCATTTATCATGGTGAGAACAACTTTAAAATATACCCACAGCTTTTCAAGAACAGAATACACCAACCACTGTCACCCGGTTATAATGAATCTTTTATTTTTCCTATCTTACTAAACTTAGTACCTTTTATCAACACAAATCTCATCAAAACCAACCCCTGGGGCTGGAGAGATGGCTCATAAGTTAAAGCATTTGCTACAAAGATTAACGACCCAGGGTTTGATTCCCCAGTACCCACATAAAGCTACAGACAGAGTGGTGCATGAGTCTGGAGTTCATTTGCAGTGGCTGGAGGCCCAGGAGTGTCCATTCTCACTATGTCTCTCTTTTCTCCTCACCACTCTGCTTGCAAATAAACAAATAAAAATATTTTTTAAACAACAGCCCTGACCAAGGTAGGGGATGTGGCTCAGTGGTAGAGTTCTTGCCTTGTATGTACAAGGCCTTTGGTTCAATCCTCTGCAGTTTAAAAAAAAAAAAAAAAAAAAAAAAAAAAGCACCTTGGAAACACTGTTCTACACTATTCTCCTCCCCTCCTCCCTACTCCTATGATTCCAAGTGTAAGTGATATCATGTAGCATTTCTCTTTTTATGCCTCATTTATTTCACTAAACTCAAGGTAATCCAGAAGTTCACCTTTATTGTGAATGATAGGACTTCCTTATTATTGGCTGAACAGTCTTCCACTTTCCCATCCTGTGTCAATTCATCCATTGAATTCTTATGTTGATCACATATCCTGGCTACTATATAAATCATGCTGCAATTAATATGCAGATATCTTTTTGAAATTTCCTTTCCTTCAGATATATTCCTACTCATGGGATCACTGGGTCTATCTGTAATTGTTTGAAGAATTTTCATGTTGTTTTCCATATGGTGGCACTAATTTACATTCTCATATGTGTAAGGGTTTTCTTTTCTCCACCCTGTCAACTACTTACCATTTTTAAATTTTAATTTATTTGTTTACTTATGGGGGGAATGTGCATGCACCTCCTTGTGCACCTGGCTTTATGTGGATGGAGGAATTAAACCTGGGTCCTTTGGATTTGCAGGCAAGTGCCTTAACCACTAAACCATCTCCCCAGCCCTATTTACTGTTTTGAAACAACCATTCTAACACATGTGAGGTACTATTTCATTGTGCTTGATTCCCTGATGATGATGTTGAGCAACACATATACATACATACACACCCATTTGTATAGTTTTTGTTTTGTTTTCTTTTTTCACTTTTACTAAGAAAAGTTTATCCAGAATCTGTCTTTTTTCTTTTTTTTTCCTTTCCTTTCTCTCTTCCTCCTTCCCTCTTTCCTCCTTCCCCCCTTTCTTTCTTCTTTCCCCTTCTTTCCTTCCTTCTTTCCTTCCTTCTTTCCTTCTTCCTTTCCCCTCTCTCCCTCCCTCCCTTCCTTCCTTCCTTCCTTCCTTCCTTCCTCCCTTCCTCCCTCCCTCCCTCCCTCCCTCCCTCCCTTCCTTCCTTCCTTCCTTCCTTCCTTCCTCCTTTCTTTCTGTCTTTCTTGAGGTAGGTAGGTAGGGCTTCACTTTAGTCCAGGCTGATCTAGAATTCACTACATAGTCTCAGGGTGGCCTCGAACTCATGGTGATCTTCCTACCTCTGCCTTTCTAGTGCTAGGATTAAAGGCATGCACCACCATGCCTGGCTTTTGTCTCCCCCCCCCGCCCCCTTTTTTTTATTTTGCTCTAGTTTTTCCAAATAGGGTCTCACTCCAGCCCAGGCTACCCTTGAACTCATAGTGATCCTCCTACCTTTGCCTCATAAATGTTGGGATTAAAGGCATGCACCACCACGCCCAGCTTTGTTCTTTTTTTTAAATCAGCTTACTGGTTTTCTTGCTATTAAATTCTTTTAATTTTAGATATGAACCCTTTATTAGATGTATGATTTACAAACATTTTCCTATTCATAGGTTGTCTTTTCACTCTTGGGTAATACCTCCTACTGCTCTGCTTTGTTGCATATGATTTGTGAGTCCTATCTAAAAATGAACTCCTGAGCCAGCATTTGGGAGGTAGAGGTAGGAGGATCTCTGTGAGTTCAAGGCCACCCTGAGACTACATAATGAATTCCAGATCAGCCTGGGCTAGAGCAAGACCCTGACTTGAGAAAAAAAGAAAAGGAAAGGAAAACAAAGAAAAGAGAACCCCCCAAATCAACATGATGGGCTTCCTCCAAGTGTTTGCTACTAGTAGTTTTACATGTTCAGGTTTTATATCTAAGCCTTGAGGCCATTTTGAGTTGATTTTTATACATGGGATGAGATTTTATACGTGGGTCAATCTCATTTTCCTGCATGTGAATAGACAACTTTTCCTAACACCATTTTTATTAAAGAGACTGGTCTTTCTCCATGGGATTTTTGGTATCATTGTTGAAAAATACATCAATACAAATATGTGACTTTGTTTCTGGGTTCTCTATTCCGTTTTACTGGTCTATGCATCTGTTTTTATGCCACCATGATATTTTGATTACAGTAGACAGTGTGATGCTTCTGGTTTTGTTCTTTGCTTCTCATAAATTAAAAAAATAAAATATTTTTTAAAATCTGCAAAAACAGTTCAGTAAATGGGGTTGGAGAGATGGCTCAGAAGTTAAGGTGCTTGCCTACAGAACCTCACGACCCGAGTTCAATTTGCAGTGGTGGAGGCCCTGGCACGTCCATTCTCTGTCTCTCTTTTATCTCACTGCTTGAAAATAAATAAATAAAAACTTTAAAAGTAGGCTGAAGAGATGAGTTAGCAGTTAAGGCACTTGCCTGTGAAGCTGAAGGACCGAGGTTTGATTCCCCAGTATCCACGTAACCCAGATGCACATGGTGACGCATGCGACTGGAGTTCGTTTGCAGTGGCTAGAGGCAGTGGAATGCCCATATTCTTTCTCTCTCTCTCTCTCTCTCCCCCAATTTCTGTCTCTTAAATAAATAAATAAATAAAATATTTTTTAAAAACTTTAAAAGTACAATAAATTATTTAAATATAACTGATTATTTATATCATGTCCAACTTCATGAGATATTGCCAAAGTAATAAACGGAATAACTAAATAAAACTAATTTCTGAAAAGGTTCTTATAAACAAGACCAGTATAATAAGAAGAAAAGATGATGACATTGGGGCCTAGAGAGATGGCCTTGCGGTTAAGGTGCTTGCCTACAAAGCTAAAGGACACAGGTTCAATTCCCCAGGATCCACATAAGCCAGATGCACAAGGAGGTGCATGTGTCTGGAGTTTGCTTGCAGAGGCTGGATGCCTTGGCATGCCCATTCTCTCTCTCTCTTCCTCTCTCTCTCTCTCTCTGTATTTCTTTCTCTCTCAAATTCCATCTCACTTCTGTCAGATTGGCTACCATCATGAAAACAAATTACCACAAATGCTGGCAAGGATGCGGAAAAAGAGGAACCCTTCTACACTGTTGGTGGGAATGCAATCTGGTCCAGCCATTGTGGAAATCACTGTGGAGGTTCCTGAGATAGCAAAAAATAGATCTACCATATGACCCAGCATGACTCCTAGGCATATATCCTAAGGACTCATCTCACTACCTTACAGATACTTGTTCAACCATGCTTATTACCACTCTATTCACAATAGCTAGGAAATGGAACCAGCCTAGATGTCCCTCAACTGATGAGTGGATAATGAAGATGTGGCACATTTACATACTGGAGTTCTATTCAGCAGTAAAGAAAAATTAAGTTATGAAATTTGCAGGAAAATGGATGGATCTGGAAAGAATTATACTTAGTGAGGAACCCAGGCTCAGAAAGCCAAACGTCACATATTCTCTCTCATATGTGGATCCTAGCTACAAATGACTGGAGTTCTTTGTGAGTAGGAATAAAACTCAGTAGCAAAAGCCAGTAAACTAGAAAAGGGGATATAAAGGGAATACAAAGGGAAGGAGGGGGAGACTTAATAGGATGGTATTGTATATATGTTAAGTAGAACAGATTAATGGAGGTGAAAAGGCCTAAGTGAGGTCAGGGGAAGAGACTGAGTAAAGGAAAGATGGAAGGAGGGCTAATAAAAATCTAAGAGGATATAAATAAGTCATATGGAAACCTACTTTTCTGGACAATGGAACACTCAGAAGCCATAGGTTGTTACTAGAAAATTTTCAGTGCTAGGGATGGGATACCTTCCAGTTATTGGCCAGGGAGGTCACTGATACCCCCAAAACATTATAGGCCATTGCCGAGGCCCTTTGGTTTCCCACCGGGAGTAGATGGTAAGATCCTATTTCTGAAAACTCCACGTACTTGGGCTGCAAGGTCACTGTGAAGTCCTGCTGGAACTGAGCTGAAAGCCTCCTCCATGTGGACCAGCTGACAGAAAGCTGGAAAAAGCTATGCTACATGCAGTTCATTGGGAGAGAGAGAGAGAGAAACTCACCAGTGAAGATATTCAACAGTGGACCCTGCAAGCCTTAAATTTGGCCAGCCAGGCCAAATGAGTGGCATGTCTGTCATGGTTGAAACCAACCACTCTCTATAACAGGGGTAGTCATGAGCCCTAGGGGTAAAATGTCTGCTGGTGTCTGGCTAAATGTATATAGTATGCTCCCCAAACTGCCCAGTAAGCACTTCTCTTAATGTTCATACCCATGTATTAAAGCTACTATCACTTTTGGTTAGAGAAGCCTCTCTTTTCAGATGGTCATGACCTTGGGATGACTCAGAAGGCACCATGGTGCTGAGAAGAAGGGACAGAGGAGTGCTCAGCACTGAAATATCTCAAACACTCCTTCCAAAGCTCAGGGTCCATTGCAGAAGAGGTGGCAGAAAAAATGTAAGAGCCAAAGGAAGGGTAGGACTCCTTATAACATGCTCCTCCAGACACAAAATGGCCTGGATATCCATGACCTAACAGTGCCTGACACTACCTACACAAGACCATCATAATATGAGGAAAAGATCATGACATAAAAATAAGAGAGAGACTGATTGAGAAGGGAAGGGGATATGATAGAGAGTGGAGTTTGTCAAAGGGGAAAGTGAAGGGAGGAAGGGCATTATCATGATATATTGTCTACAATTATGGAAGTTGTCAATAAAAAAATAAAATATATATATATATCAAAAAATAAATAAGGATAAAAATAGTAATTAAAAAAGATGATGACATCAAAATAAAAGAGACTGATTGAGGGGAGAGGGGATAGGATAAAGAGTGGAGTTGTAAAGGGGAATGTGGAGGGAGGGAATTAACATGGTTTATTGTTTATAATGATGAAGTTGTCAATAAAAAAAATAAGTAGGGAAAAAGATCTTGTAAACATAGGTAAAAGGAGCTTCTGATAACAATATTGGTACTTTGAAGAGATATGAACAGCAATCTAAGCAGTGTTTGTCCCAAAGTAAGCCCTAATAATTATTAAGTGAAAAGATGCATAAATTTATTTATTTACTCTTAGTGACTGAGAAATGTATGTATTTTCAGAAGCTAGAATTCTTTCTCTTTAAAACTGAAAAGTTGCCGGGCGTGGTGGTGCACGCCTTTAATCCCAGCACTTGGGAGGCAGAGGTAGGAGGATCGCCGAGAGAGTTCGAGGTCACCCTGAGACTACTTAGTTAATTCCAGGTCAGCCTGGACCAGAGTGAGACCCTACCTCGCAAAACCAAAAAAAAAAAAAAAAAAAACTGAAAAGTTTCAAGGTGGTAATTTAATATAGAAAGACATTGTGCAAAGGAATTAGAACAATAATAGGATCTAATTAAAGATGCTAAGATTTGAAGTAAGTTTCAAATCTAGCCTTAGAAAGCACATATAGAGGAAATTATGTGTATTTTCTTGGTGGGCAATTTAAATATTAAAATGGGTTCACATGAAAATACAGTTCTGATGACATTAACTATAATACCCTCCAATTATAATGTAATGCAACAAATAATTTTTAAAAGTATTTTATTTTTATTTATTTGAGGGAGAAAAGAATAGGCAAGGCAGGGCCTCCAGCCACTGCAAACAAACTCGAGATGTGTGTACCACCATGCAGCTGGATTACATGGGTCCTGGGGAATAGAACCTGGGTCCTTAGGCTTTGCAGGCAAGTGCCTTAACCACTAAGCAATCTCTCCAGCCCAACAAATAATTTTAACAGAGGTTACATTCAATTGATAAGACATAAGATTTCTCTGCTTTTGTCTATTTTTTCTTAGGTTTCTTTAACAAGTATGACATGGGACCAAGGAGAAGAATTTTATTCAGCACACAAACCAGAGAATGAGGATATTAAGGAAAAAATATTTTAACTTCATCAAGTGTTGTGAAATTTAATGCCTCAAAAAATGAAACCAATTATAATTAATATACACATACAATTACAAACTATCAAATGTGTTTTCATAGTGAGTACTTTTGAGGAAAACTAATTTGCCACAATATTTTTATTATTCAAGTTGCATGAAATTTTTTAGCATTAGGAAAATCTTTGAATTTATTTTCTTTAAATTCATGATCCTTACCTTTCGCAGTTCAACTGTCACTTCATTTCTGTGTCTTCTCATTGTCTAAGGAGAAAAATAAACATTATATAAGCATCAAAATATTAATACTAGCCGGGCGTGGTGTTGTACACCTTTAATCCCAGCACTCGGGAGGCAGAGGTAGGAGGATCACCATGAGTTTAAGGATGCCCTGAGACTACATAGTGAATTCCAGGTCAGCCTGGACTAGAGTGAAACCCCACCTTAAAAAACAAAAACCATATACATACATACATACATACATACATACATACATACATACATACATACATACATACATACTGCTAGTATGTAAATTATTGTATTATGTATTGGAGACTTACATATTTAGGAAATAATTTATTCTTAGGATTGAAGACTTAATCTATTTACTTACTTAGTTGTTTGTTAAAAGGATCTCACCAGACCCTAAGGATACTTAACATTTACCAAAGCAGAGACCCAGAGGGTCCTAAGAGCTCATCACTGAAGTAGACTTAAAACATGTCCACCATGGCTCAGGAAATTTTGTGGAAAGGGGGATGGAAAGATTTTAAGAGCCACAGGTTGACACATCATGGCCCAGAAGCATTGCCTCCCTGCCAAAACTGACTGCTGCATAACCCACAACCCTGCACTGAGGGATCCCAACCTCAAAAAACCAAACAACAACAAAAAAAAACCCACCACATGAGGATCTGGAGAGATGGCTCAGCAAATAAAGGCCCTTGCTTGTTTAACATAACAACCTGGGTTCAATTCCTGTGTCCACATAAGCCAAATGCACAAAGTGGTGCATGCATCTGAGGTTCATCTGCAGCGGCAAGAGGCCCTAATGTGCATATTTCCCATTCTGACAAACTGATATGCTAAAATCTTTTATTACAGATGTAAATATATTTACATATGACATTTCTGGAAAAAAAGCTATGTTATTATGGCATGTTTATTTTTTATTCCCTCCTAGATTCAGTAGCCACTGTTTAACCTTCCAATCAAAATCAGAAATTGGGAAGAATTTAAAAAATGATCCAACTATATATTGTCTATGAGTGCCTCCTTGAGATTTAAAGACAAATAAGTTTAAAAACAATGTGTTTTTTGTTAAACAATGGCTGCAACACTGGGGGGTTAAAAACAAGGAAGAAATAGTGAAGAATAGAAAAATGATTTCTCTCTTTTTTCTCTCTCTCTCTCAAATAAATGAAAAAAAAATTAAAATGTCAAAAAAAAAAAAAAAAAAAAAGAATAGGAAATGAGCCAGTCGTGGTGGCACACACCTTTTAATCCCAACAACAGGGAGGCAGAGATAGGAGGATCACTGTGAGTTTGAGGCCACCTTGAGATGACATAGTGAATTCCAGGTCTGCCTGAGCTACAGTTAGACCCTACCTCAAAACACAAAAATAAAACAAAAAACAAAACAAAGCAAAAAGAATATGAAATTATGACATTTTTAAAAAAGGAAGCTCTGACTCTGAAAAACAAATCAATAAAACTGGCACAAGACAAAAAAAAAAAAAAAAGTAAGGGCTGGTTAAGGCACTTGCCTGCAAAGTCAAAGGACACTGGTTTGATTCCCTAGGACCCATAAGCCAGATGCACAAGGTGGCGCATGCGACTGGAGTTCATTTGCAGTGGCTGAAGGACCTGGTGTACCCAATTCTCTCACGCACGCGTGTGCTCTCTCTCTCTTCCTTTCTCTCTAACTCTCACTCTTTCTCAAAGAAATAAGTAAATTAAAAATGTTTAAAAATAAAAAGTAAAACCAAAGGAGGGCAAAAATTACTAATATTGAGAATCAAAATGTTAGTATAAGCCGGGTGTGGTGACGCACGCCTTTAATCCCAGCACTAGGGAGGCAGAGGTAGGAGGATCGCCATGAGTTCAAGGCCACCCTGAGACTACTTAGTTAATTCCAGGTCAGCCTGGGCCAGAGTGAGACCCTACCTCGAAAAACAAAAACAAAAAACAAAACAAAAAACAAAAAAAAAAAAAAGTTACTATAATCACAGACCTTGAAGACATCAAGAGTAAGGGAACTATAAACAAAACAACTTTACATATATAAAATTGACAATTCAGATGAACTGAATCAGTTCCTGAAAAACATAACTACACCTCAACCAATAAGGAATAATTAACTATATTAACAAAATTAAATTTGTACTCAAATTTTTTCCTTCAAGGCTCACATGACTTACATGGAGAAAATTTCCTAATGTCTGAAAAAGACCAGCATCAATTTTATACATCATTCCAAAAAAAGAATTATGGAGCTAACAGTACTTTGATAATGAAATCAGACAAGACAGTATAGAGAAAACTTCAGGCCGGTATTTATCATGAATATAGATATGAAAATCCTTTGAAAATATTACCAAATAGAATTTAACACACAGTGGTTCTTCCCTGCCCCTCCCTATCTTTACTTTACAAGGTTTTCTTACCCACTGTCTAATATGTACAAAAACATTGAATGGAAAATTCCAAAATTTTTTTCCATTATTCTGACTAGTATGATAAAATGTCATTCATCCCTTTGTCCAGTGTATTCATGCTGCATACACTATCCATCCATCAATTATCATGGGACTGTATTATATTCAGGTACACACTACTTTGTCATATTGCCTAATGTCATTCATCTCACTTCATCTCATCCTGTAGACACTGAATCACCTTACATCATCACAGAACAGTGAATGGAGTACAATAAGATATTTCTTTCTTTTTTTTTTTTTTTTTTAAGATACAGAGAGCAAGCAAGAGAGAGGCAAGAGAGTGTTGGCATGCCAAGGCCTCAGCCACTGCAATCAAACTCCAGATGCTTGTGCCACCTAGTGGGCATGTGCAACCTTGTGCTTGCCTCACTTTTGTGCACCTGGCTTACATGGGATCTGGAGAGATTGAACATGGGTCCTTAGGCTTTGCGGGCAAGTCCCTTAACTGCTAAGCCAGCTCTCCAGCCCAATAAGATATGTTGAGACAACAAATCACATAACTTTTATAATAGTATGTAGCTATAACTGTGTGTGTGTACATACACATATATACATATGAATGGAAAGACATAAGTATATACAGGGTATAGTGTTATTCATAGTTCCAGGCATCCAGTCTTAGAACATACTTCTTTTAAATAAAGGGAAAATATTGTACAAAAAGATTTATACACCATGACCAAGTGGACATTCCTCCTTTTGATTATCTGAGGGTTTTTATTTTATTTTTTTAATATCACATTAATGGAAAGTAACTAGTACTATTTTATAAAGAGGCTACAGGGCTGGAGCAATGGCTCAGTGGTTAAAGGTGCTGGCTTACCAAGCCTGAAAGTTGATGACCTAGGTTTGATTCCCCAGATGCACAAAGTGACACATGTGTCTGGAACTCATTTGCAGTGGCATGAAGCCCTGGCCTGCTCACACTCACTCTCTTTCTGTCTCTCGCTCTCCCAAATTATTTAATTTTATTTATTTGCAAGCAGAAAGATAGATAGAAGAGAGGCAGAGAGAGAGAGAGAGAAAATGGGCATGCCAGGGCCTCCAGCCACTGCAAATGAACTCCAGATGCATGTGCCCCTCGTGTATCTGTCTTATGTGGGTCCTGGGGAATTGAACCGGGATCCTTTGGCTTCGCAGGCAAACGCCTTAACCGCTAAGCCATCTCTGCAGCCCCCAAATTATTTTTTTAAAGAGACTTAAAATTCAAATGAACTGTAGCCGGGCGTGGTGGCGCACACCTTTAATCCCAGCACTTGGGAGGCAGAGGTAGGAGGAGTGCTGTGAGTTTGAGGCCACCCTGAGA
This sequence comes from Orientallactaga sibirica, assembly GCA_036365145.1. Classification (NCBI taxonomy): domain Eukaryota; kingdom Metazoa; phylum Chordata; class Mammalia; order Rodentia; family Dipodidae; genus Orientallactaga; species Orientallactaga sibirica. The sequence goes on from JAEOAD010000048.1 coordinate 508,377, forward strand.
ATAGTGAATTCCAGGTCAGCCTGGGCTAGAGTGAGACCCTACTTCGAAAAAACCAAAAAAAAAAAAAAAAAAAAAAAAAAAAAAATCAAATGAACTGTACAGACCTGTGACAGCTGATTCTGGTTGTCAATTTATTGGGTTCTGGTATGGTCAGATAGCTGGTAAAGTACTAATTATTCTAAATGCTTCAGTAGGCACTGAGCTCATACTTCTGAAGGGAAAACTCACATGGCTTGGCATTTATTAGGCTGACTGGACCATCTCAGGTGTGTCTGTGAGGGTGTTTTCAAAGGAAGAAAACTGTCATCAACATAGGTGGGCAACAGCCTGTCAGTTAAGGGCCCACATGGAACAGAAAGGCAAATGAAGGACTGAAGAGATGTCTCAGTGGTTAAAGGTGTTTGCTGCACAAGCCTGATGATCAGTTCAGATCCCCAGAGCCTACGGATACAAGCAGCACACGTGCCTATGGCAATGGGCGGTGAAGTCAGAAGAGCTAGTCTAGCACTGGTAGGGGCAAAACAAGCGAAACCTTGTCTCAAATAAGGTGAAAGGCAAGCAATGACACCCAAGGATGTTCTCTGACATCCATAAGAACATCCCGGTTCACATGCACCCACACTACACACAGAGAAAGGCAGAGGAAGGACATATACTAGCTCTATTCTAGAGACCTGGGACATCATTCTCCTGCCTTTGGCGAGGTCCTCTGGCCTTTGTACTCATCTCAGCATCCCTTCCCCTGCCTTCTCTCCTGGGTTTTCAACTTCAGATTGAGCCATACTCTTGGATTCCCTGGTTTCTCCATCCTGCCATTGGCCATTGTGGGACTCTCAGTCTTCACAATCAATCAACCTAATTTCCCTCATCTCTATTTCCTTTCAGTTCTGCCTGTAGAAACTGCAAACTACAGTTTATTTGGACATGAATACGTGAAATCTGAACAAAATACTTGTGGTAGTTTGAATATATGGCCCCCAATATATTCAATGTTTTATTAGTTTATAGTTTATATCTGCAGCCACCTTGCTGGAGGCAATGTCAAGATATGCAAAGTGTGCCTAATAGGAGTTCCTGAAGTGTGCTGTGCTATATGGCTGGTTGGCTTTTCTCTCTTGCTTGGATCTGTAAAGGCAGGCCAGCTTTTTCTGCCATTATTGGAACTTCCCCTGGATCTGTAAGCTTCAATAAATAATATCCCTTCCTCCATAACTGTGCCTGGTCTGGAAGTTCATCTCATTGAACCTGAAGCTGTCTGCTACAACACTGAATAGACAATAGGTTTAAAGGAATTATTTACTGTTAGGGTTGAGCATTACTATAGGAACAGACATTGTGGCAATTGTCTTATGATTTTTAAGAATTCTTACTTTGGGCAGTGGTATATACTGGTGAGGACAAATGCACATGACCCATGAGCACACGTGAGACACTAGAGAAAGGAGTCAGGTGTCCTCCTGTATCACTCTTCCATGTTACTCTGAGACTCTCTCTGTCTCTCTCACTGTACCTGGAGCTCCTCATTTTTTGGTTAGATTAGCTGACCAGGAAGCCCCTGTGATTCTTATTATGTCACTACCCTGTTCATACTGGAGTTACAGGCATGCATAGACAAGGCCAGCTTTTTATGTGGGTGCTAGGGATCGAACTCAGGTCCTCAAGCTTATGTAGCAAGAGCTCTTATTCCCCAGCCCCAAGAATTCTTCTATTTTAAGTAACAAACATTTTTTTTTTTTTTTTTTTTTTGAGGTAGGGTTTTACTTTAGCTCAGGATGACCTGCAATTCATTTTGTAGTCAGGGTGGCCTCCAACTCACGGTGATCCTCCTCTGCCTCCCAAGTGCTGGGATTAAAGGCATGCACCACCATGCCTAGCACATCTATTTTTTTAATCAAATTTTTTTGTTTAATTTTAATTATTTATTTGAGAGCAAAAGACAGAGAAAGAAAGAGGCGGGGGGGGGGAGGGAAAATGGGCGCACCAGGGCCTCTAGCCACTGCAAAGGAACTCCAGAAGCATGCACCACCTTGTGCATCTGGCTTACACGGGTACTGGGGAATCGAGCCTCAGACTGGGGTCCTTAGACTTCACAGGCAAGCGCTTAACTGCTATCCATCTCCCTAGCCCAACATACATCTTTCAATAACAGAAACTGTAACTTCTTTTCAGAAGTCTGCTATCCTATTATAATTGGATTTCTGCCTATAACTGAAAAAACAACATCCTGAATCACCAAAGGAAGAGAAATGAGTAAGGTTAAACCTAAGGAGAAGTTACAAAAGCTAAATGAAAAAGAAAGTAGGAGATGATTGCCTCTTTCACACCGGAAAAAGATGAATGCTGGAGAACTGTACTCCTTAATCAAAACTTCATAAGGGCCAAAACAGACTGTTTTTAACTCAAGCAGATGTACAGAAAAGCAATGTACTTAGTTTCCCATGATAAAGTAAAAGTCACTAAATATACAAGAAAATAAACACTATAAAGAGATTCGTGATCTGAAGTCAGGATGAATGGCAAGAACCAAAAATGCATACGGGCTCACCCCTTTGGGAATTAGAATACTGAAATCAGGTTATAAAATGTAAATTAGGACTGGAGAGTTGGCTTAGCAGTTAAGATGCTGCCTGCGAAGCCTAAGGACCCATGTTCAACTCTCCAGATCCCACATAAGCCAGCTGTACAAGGTGACACAAAAGATGGCACATGTGTCTAGAGTTCAGCTGCAGTGACTAGAGGTCCTAGCATGCCAAACTTCTCTCTCATAAAAAAGTGTGAATTAATTACAATAAATATTTAAGTTACAGATAAATGGAATTAAAAATACCAAACCAGGGACAGGGAGTGAGTGGGTCAGTGGTTACGAGCACTTGCCACTAAGCAAAAAGGCCTCTCCGGTCAGACAGCCAAGATCCACTCCCCAGAACCCACATATAAAAGCTGGGCATGATCACACATATCTGTACTCCAGTCCCGAGTGTGGAGACCACAGAACTGCTGGGACTCACTGACTGACAGGACCTCCAGCTTGAGGGAGAGAGAACCTGTCTCAAAGAAAGAAATATGTAGGGCTGGAGAGATGACTTAGTGGTTAAGGCATTTGCCTGCCAAGCCAAAGGACCTCAGTTCAATTCCCCAGAACCCACATAAGACAGATGCACAAGGTGGCGGATGTATCTGGAGTTCGTTTGCATTGGCTGGAGGCCCTGGCATGCCCATTCTCTCTCTGCCTGTGTCTTTCTCTCAAATAAATAAATATTTATTTAAAAAAGAAATATGTAAATGAGTGGTAAAAGGACACCCAATGTTTTCTTATGGCCTCTGCATGCATGTACATGAGGTGCACACACTTGTGCATACAACCACATATCACATACCACACGCACACACAAAAAAGGGGAATGAGCAAGCCAGAAGAAATGATCATGAATGACCAACAATTTTGAAAAACAAAAAGAGTCAAAATTAATTGTTAAAATACAGTAATACAGCACAAAATATGAACTCAAAAGAGGGTTTTTATTTAACATAGTTTAAGAGAATGAATTCTGTGAACTTTAAATTTTGTGAACTTCTCTGGGAATGGTGGCGTACGCCTTTAATCCCAGCACTCCGGAGGTAGAGGTAGGAGGATCACTGTGAGCTAGAGACCACCCTGAGAATACATAGTTAATTACAGGTCAGCCTGGGCCAGAGTGAGACCCTACCTTGAAAAACCAGAAGAAAAAAAATGTAAATTTTGTGAACCTTAAAATGGATCAGAACAATTAGGAACTGGGTGTAGTAGTACATGCCTGTTACCTCCAGCACTTTGGAGGCTGAGGCAGTAGGATTCCATGTTTTGAGGGCAATATAGTATGACACTATGGAAAAGTGAAGGGAAATAGGAGGAATGGAAAAAGAAAAAAAAAAAAAAAAAAAAACAGAAAGGGAGAGGGGAAAAAAAAAAGAAAGGAACACAGAAGCAAGAGGAGAGAAAGACAAAACAATAGGAAACATGAAAGACACAATGAAGCTGGGAGTAGTGGTGCATGCCTTTATTCCTAGCACTTGGAAGGCTGAGTTAGGAGAATTGTTGTGAGTTCAAGACCAGCCTGAGACTGCACCGTGAACTCTAGATCAGTCTGGGCTAGAGTGAAACCCTACCTCGAAAAAAATAATAAAAAATTTTAATAAAAAGCCACTCTGGGTATTTATTTATTTATTTACCTATTATTAGTTTATTTTTGGTTTTTCAAGGTAGGGTTTCACTTTAGTCCAGGCTGACCTGGAATTCACTATGTAGTCTCAGGGTGGCCTCAAACTCATGGTGATCCTCCTACCTCTACCTTCCAAGTGCTGGGATTAAAGGCATGAGCCACTAAGCCTGGCTCCAAGAATTTTCTTTAAAAAGGCATAATGATGATAAACAGGAGAAACAGAGGGTTCAATAACTTGCAAACTCATGTTTATTCAAAATCCAAGAAGATAAAGGCATTGAACAGAAATAACATATGAAAAGGATACATGTAAAAGGACATAAGTGAAAACTCAACAGGAGAGAAAGTACAGCTAGAAGGAATTTGGGGGAGGAGGATGAGAAGTAGAGGGGGAAGGAAACTAACAAAAATCTGTATTTAAATATGTCATGAACAAAAAACTAGCTAATGATTGAGAGTGGAGTTTCAAAAGGGAAAGTGGGGGGAGGGAAAGAAGTACCATGGGATATTGTCTACAATTAAGGAAGTTGTCAATAAAATAAATAAATAATTTTGAAAATAGCTAAAACATTTGCAGAGCTGATGAAAAACAAGGAACCCCAAATTTATAAAGTCCAACAAAGCTGGGCACGGTGGTGCATGCCTTTAATCCCAGCACTTGGGAGGCAGAGGTAGGAGGATCACCATGAGTTCAAGGCCACTCTGAGACTACAGAGTGAATTCCAGGTCAGCCTGAGCTAGAGTGAGACCCTGCCTCGAAAAAAAGTCCAACAAACTCCAAGTGCAAAAATAAAATAAATGCGTATCTGGATACATCATTGTAAAACTACAAGACACCAAAAGTAAAAAAGAAATTGTAAAAGGAGACAGAGAAAACTAAATTATGTTCAAAAAGCAGCTATTGGGTTGGAGAGATGGCTCAATAGTTCAAGGTGCTTGCTTGTAAAGCCTGATGGCCCAAGTTTGATTCTCTAGTACCCACATAAATTAAGATGCACAAGGTGATGCATGCATTTGAAGTTAGTTTGCAAAAGCTAGAGGCCCTGGCATGCCCATTCTCTCTCAAATAAATAAATATTATTTTAGAAAAGCAGCTATTTGGGCTGAAGAGATGGCTTAGTGGTTATGGTGCTTGCCCGTGAAGTCTAAGGACCCATGTTCAACTCTCCAGATGCACAAGGTGACCCAAGTGCAAGGTTGCACATGCACACAAGGTGGTGCATGAGTCTGGAGTGCAAATGCAGTGACTGGAGGCCCTAGCACATCAATTCTCCCTTCCTTCCTACCCCCTTCTCTCTCATAAAAAAGAAAAAGAGGGCTGGAGAGATGGCTTAGCGGTTGAGGTGTTTGCCTGCAAAGCCAATAGATCCTGGTTCGATTCTCTAGGACCCAAGTAAGCTAGATGCACAAGGGGGTGCATGCATCTGGAGTTCGTTTGCAGTTGGCTGGAGGCCCTGGCGAGCCCATTTTCTCTCACTTTCAAACAAATAAAACAGTTTTAAAAAAAGAAAAAAAGAAGAAAAATTGAAAAAAGCCGCTATTCATTTTATGTGCATATAAATGGGTTTTATAAATGCTTATATTTAGTTGGTCTAATTTATAAACAAATTATAAAGTGCATAGAGATTTTTTTCTTTTGTTTTTACATGTGTGTGTGTGGGGGAGTATGCACATGTGTGTACAGAATCATGTGCCCAGAGAGTGCATGCTAGAAGAGAATGTTGAGTGTTTTCCTTTATCACTCATCCTGTGTTTCCTTAAGATGGAGTCTCTGCACTCAGGGCCACTGTTTTTATTCATGAGCTCTAGCAATTTTCCAATCTCTACTTTCCACAGTACTGGAGTTACAGGCATGTGTGGCCATACCCAGCTGTTTGCATGGGTGCTGAGGAATAAAACTCAGGGCAAGCAAGGACCTCTTGGTTCCTCATGCTTGTGGCAAGAATTCTTACCTGCTGAGCCAACTTATCACCTACAAACTCATGCCTTTAATCCCAGCACTCGCACTCAGGAGGCAGAGGTAGGAGGATCACTGAGAGTTCAAGGCCATCCTGAGATGACATAGTGAATTCTAGGTCAGCCTGAGCTAGAATGAGACCCTACCTCGAAAAACAAAATAAAACAAAAAACAAAAAGCATATTTCTATATTTTTCCTTCCTAATGCTGTTCAGTCATAAGAAATAATATCAGAATCAAATAAGATACACTCAGTGGATTTGGTGTTATTGCATTTGTATAATTGATACTTCACTAAAATTTTACCTTTTTAAATAAAACATAGGCCCTTATTAGAAACTAATGAAAGTCACTTTAAAAATAACAATATAGAACTGGAGAGATGGCTTAGCGGTTAAGGCATTTACCTACAAAGCCAAAGGATCCTAGTTCTACTCTCCAGGACCCACATAAGCCAGATGCACAAGGGGTGCATGCATCTGGAGTTCATTTGCAGTGGCTGGAGGCCCTGGTGTGCCCATTCTCTCTCTGTGTCTGTCTGTTTTTTTCTCTCTCGCTTTCTCAAGTAAATTAATAAATAAAATTAAAAAAAAATAACAATATACTATTGGCAATCTCAGATGGTTCTGAGACATCAGAAGCCTGCCAATCTTAGCCTAAGACTCTCTATAATAATAATAAATCAATAAAATCAGAGAAGTACAGGAAAGAACTTTTCTAGGTGACAAAAGTATTCTAAAACTTACTGCAGTGAGGGTAACATGATTATGGTGGTTTGAATTAGGTGTCTCCCATAAACTCATGTGTTCTGGATGCTTCATTCCCAGCTAATGGCAATTTGGGAAGTGGAGCCTTGCTGGCAAAGGTGTGTTGTTGTTGGGGGCAACTTAGGGGTGTTTCAGCCAGCTCCCTCTTTGTTAGAGTTTGGCTCACTCTCCTGCTGCTGTTGACAAGAAGGTGTGATCTAGTCTCTGTTCTGCTGCTGTCTCTCCCTTGCCATCATGGAGCTTTTCCTCCAGACTGTAAGCCAAAGTACTTTCCTTCCATCAGCTGCATTTAGAAGGTGACTGCAACAATTAAAAGTTTGCTAGAAATTGCCGGGTGTGGTGGCGCACGCCTTTAATTCCAGCACTCGGGAGGCAGAGGTAGGAGGATCGCCATGAGTTTGAGGCCACCCTGAGACTACATAGTGAATTCCAGGTCAGCCTGAGCTAGAGTGAGACCCTACCTCGAAAAACAAAAAAAAAAAAAAAAAAAAAAAAAAAAGTTTGCTAGAAATAAAATAACCTATGAATTGTACAGAATATAAACTGTACTTCAATAGCCTATAAAAGAAAAAACTGCAATATAGACATTTATAATATACTTGTTCTTTGGGCTACCAACCTTTTTTTTTTTTTTTTTTCTGAACATAACTTACGTGTTTAGATTTTATTTGAAAGTCCCCATTAAAGGAGACAAAAGAAATTCTAGGATTCAGTTTGGCTTCACAGACTGGAGTAATACCACAGCTAGAAAACTAATGCCCTGGAACAAAAGGCCTAAAGAAGCTGGGCGTAGTGGCGCACGCCTTTAATCCCAGCACTTTGGAGGCAGAGGTAGGAAGATCGCCATGAGTTCCAGGCTACTCTTGAGACTACATAGAGAGTTCCAGGTCAGCCTGAGGTAGAGTGAGACCCTACCTCAAAAACAGTAACAAAACAACAACAAAAGCCTAGCAAGGAGTGGTGCTGCACACCTTTAATCCCAGCAGGGAGGCAGAGGTAGGAGGATCGCAGTGAGTTCAAGACCACCCTGAAACTACATAGTTAATTCCAGGTCAGCCTGGGCCAGAGTGAGACCCCACCTCAAAAAAACAAAACAAAACAAAACAAAAAAGCCTAAAGAATCCTATGCTAATACCCTTAAAGACTGCTACCAAGTAGGTACTCATGTTTCAGGATATTCATGACAAAGCTGACTCCTGAAAATGCAGTGAGATACAATCATCAACATGCTAAAAGAACTACTAGTTTGTTTCTCAAGCAGTAGGTATGGAGACAAAGGAAAAATTGATGTTTCTAACAAGATCTCAGGTGAAGATGTTGACACTGCTAGTTCAAGAACCACACATTTCACTACTGGTTTAGAATAACACACAAAACAACATGGGGCGATGGCTCACTGGATAAAGTACTTGCGACACAACTCTTGAGTACCTGAATTCAGATCCTCAGACCGCAAGTCAAAGTTGGAAGCTGTGGCAAGTGCACCTAAGTTGAGAAGCGAGGCAGAGATAGTATTTCCCAGGCGTTGGCCCATGGAGCTGAGCAACTAGACTCTGCATCAAACTAGGTGAAAGGTGTTCTACACGCACACCATGGCATGTGTGTAGTCCCCCCGCCCTGGCATACACATCAAATAAAAGAAAAATTCATAACATCACAATCACCACCAAATTACAAAACATCAAAATTCTACTTAATAGTTTTCCTTTAAGGTAATTGTAAACAAAGTAAAATTATTCAATATGCATTAAATGCGTACACATACACACAAATTACATTAATGCACTGTCCCATGATAATACAGAGTATTTAGAAACATCTTGTCTGGAGTAAGTCCCAGTCTAACCATATCTCCCTGTGTCCAACTCTCATTTCTATCACTATTACCTTTACAATCACTGAAGACTTACTTTATCAAGTGATTCAGCTTAGTTTTCCAATTTTTAAAATCCATTTTTTATTTTTATTTATTTGAGAGAGAGAAAGAGGCACAGAGAGAGAGAGAGAGAGAGAGAGAGAGAGAGAGAGAAAATGGGTGCACCAGGGCCTCCAGCCACCGCAAATGAATTCCAGACACGTGCCACCATGTGCGTCTGGCTTACGTGGGTCCTGGAGAATTGAACCGGAATCCTCTGGCTTTGCAGGCAAAGGGCGTAAGGGCTAAGCTATTTCTCCAGCTCCAGTTTTCTAATTTCTAGGCGAAATTCTGACAACATCCCTGGTGTATTCAACAGCCTGGTTCAAAGCTAGACAGACTCTAAATTTCAATTTTATCATGACTCAAGATTCTGTGGCAGCCCTTTCATGAAAAACTAGCTAAGGCAGGGTGTGGTGGCTTATTGTTGAAGTCTTAGCACTGGGCAGCTGAGGGCAGAGGATCAAAGGAGGTTGAAGCCAGCTTGGTCTGCAGAGTCAGATCTTACCCCTCTCCCAAAAGAATCCAGCTACAGATCTATCACTACAAATAGGATATATTTTGCATGTTTTACATTTCATTTAAAAACTATAAATGGGGCTGGAGAGATGGCTTACTGGTTAAGGTGCTTGCCTGCAAAGCCAAAGAACCTTGGTTCAATTCCCCAGGACCCACATAAGCCATATGCACAAGGTGGCACATGCGTCTGGAGTTCATTTGCAGTGGCCGGAGGCCCTTGCACTCCCATTCTCCCTCTCTCTGTTTCTCTCTGTGCCCCTCTCTCTCAAATAAATAAATAAATAAATAAATAAATAAATAAATAAATAAATAAAATATTTTGTTAAAAAAAACTATAAAATGGGGTTAGAGAGATGGCTTAGTGGTTAAGGCACTTGCCTATGAAGCCTAAGAACCCAGGTTCGATTTTCCAGGTCCCATTAAGCCAGACACACATGGTGGCACAAGTGTCTGAAGTTCGTTTGCAGTGGCTAGAAGCCCTGGCACACCCATTCTCTCTCTCTCCCCCCTTTTCTCTGTCCTCTGTCTCTAATAAATATAAATAAATCTTTTTTAAAAAACCATAAAATGAGCCATGCCTTTAATCCCAGCACTCGGGAGGCAGAGGTAGGAAGATCGCCAAGAGTTCGAGGCCACCCTGACACTACATAGTGAATTCCAGATCAGCCTGAGCTAGAGTGAGACCCTACCTTGGGAAAAAAAAAAAAAAAAAAAAAGGATGGACATAGTGGCACATGCCTTTAATCCCAGCACTCAGGAGGCAGAGGTAGGTGGATCACTGAGTTCAAGGCCAGCCTGAGACTACATAGTAAATTCCAGGTCAGCCTGGGCTATAGCGCATTAAACACTACTATACACTGTTCTTTACGTAGAAGAACCTTGTCCTTAGCAACAACACTCTGAGAACTTCCTTAGACTGAATTTAAAGCACTGGGCAATTTTCTGTAAATTAAACTGTCAATGAATTGATCTGCAAGAGTCAAAGGCTATCTGAATCCTTTAGCTCCTTGATTTTCTCTCAATCTATCAAGGGCTTCTTAGTTCTGTTTCTTTTTTATATAGTTCTCATCAACACCTCTGCTTCTTTACTTGCGTCTTGTTGCTCTAGAAAAAGTTAGCTAAGGGCTGCAGAGATGGCTTAGCAGTTAAGGCGCTTGCTTGCAAAGCCTAAGGACCCAGGTTCAACTCTCCAGTACCCACTTGAGCCAGATGCACAGGTATCGCATGCATCTGGAGTTTAACAATGCTAGGGGCCCTGGCACACCCATTCTCCCTCTCTCCCTCCCTCTTTCTCTCTGTCTCAAATAATTAATAAAAATATTTTTTAAGTTAGCTAACCCTGAATCACTCCCATTCTCACCCAAAATCTGAGCTGCTAAGTGTTGCAAGAGAAAAGGATTTAATCTCTATTATGTATTACAAATTCTAGGACTCTAACCTCAATTAAATTCCTAATGCTCGGGTTGGAAATCTTTTCAGGTTTCCTTGGTTAGATTTTGCACAAAAGCTACTGTTCTCAAGCCCTCTTTTCCTATTCTCTTTCCTCTTAGTAGACCTCTCCTGCCCCGCACCTTTGTGTGTTTTCTCCTAGCCCAGGCTGGCCTTGAATTCACAGTAATCCTCCTGCCTCTGCCTCCTAAGTGCTGGGATTAAAGGTGTACACTACCACACCAAGCTTAGGACCCCTATTTTTAAAAAATATTTTTATTTTTTTATTTGAAGGAAGGAGAGAGAATGGGCACACCAGGGCCTTTAGCCACTGCAAACGAACTCCAGATGCATCCACTACCTTGTGCATCTGACTTACATGGGTACTGGGGAGTTGAACCTGGGTCACAGGTGAGCACCTTAACTACTAAGCCATCTCTCCAGCCCAGGACCCCTATTTTTGAGAAAAGAGAAATAATTGAAAAGTTGTGACTACCTTAACAACCCCAATCTCACTTCACAAAACCTGCATCCCCAAACATCCTTAGTACAAGAGATGGTAACCTGTGCTCTTATATCTTCATTTCTTGTGCCCTAGCTTCCTAATTATCCCATTTTTTTTCTATTTTTCACCTTCATTACCCATCATCATGAGCATGCCTGTTGTGGTTTGGATGTAAAATGTCCCCCATAGGCACATGTGCTTAAACACTTGGTCCCCAGCTAGTGGCACTGTCTGGGAAGATTGTGGAACCATTAGGAGGAGGTGGAGCCTTGCCTGATGAAGTGTGTCACTGGGGGGTGGGCCTTGAGGTTTTATAGCCTAACTCTACTTCCTGGCTAGTAAGATGAGCTGGCTTCCCTCTCCTGCTGCCTTGCCCATTATGATGGAATGTTCGCCCCTGGAACTGTAACTCTTTCCTTTAAGTTTTATCTGTCAGTATTTTGTCCCCGCAACATAAAATTAACTAATAAAATGCCCAAGCCTCACTCATTAAAAAATTAAGGGATGAGAGATGGCTTAGCAGTTTAAGACACTTGCTTGCAAGCCTGCCAACTCAAGGTTTTGTTTTTGTTTTTAGAGGTAGGTCTTGCTTTAAGTCAGGCTGACCTGGAATCACTTTATAGTCCCAGGCTCAGCCTCAAGTTTGATCCTCTCCAGCACCCACATAAAGCAGGACACAAAGTGACACATACATCTATGTGCCAATAACAATTGGGGCAGAGCCAAGAGAATACAGACATCTGTAGGCCAGCTAGTCTCACATATGCAGTAGCAAAGCAACAAGAGAGAGCCTGTCTCAAAGAAAATGGATAAACGGACATTTTGAGATTGTTCTCTAACTCTCACACATGAGCATGGCATGCATGTGTGTGCACACACACTAATTTAAAATAATTAAACAGTGATAGAGAAATGGCTCAGCAGTTAAGGAGCTTACCTGCAAAGCCTAACGACCTGAGTTTGATTCCCTATTACCCATGTAAGCCAGATGCAAAGTGGCACATGCATCTGGAATACACAGTTCATCCATACTTTCTGTGTCTTCCTTTCCCACTCTCTCTCTCTCTCTCTCTCTGTATCTCTCTGCTTTCAAATAAATAAAATATAAAATATTTAAACATACTTTCTTCTTACTTTCCTCCTTAACTAAAAAAAAAATTTTTTTTTTTTTTTTTTGGTTTTTCGAGGTAGGGTCTCACTCTGGCCCAGGCTGACCTGGAATTACCTATGTAGTCTCAGGGTGGCCTTGAACTCACGGTGATCCTCCTACCTCTGCCTCCTGAGTGCTGGGATTAAAGGCGTGCGCCACCACGCCCGGCTCTAAAAAAAAATTATTTTTAAGGTAGGGTCTCACTTTAGTCCAGGCTGACCTGGAACTCACTATGTAGTCTCAGGGTGGCCTTGAGCTCACTGCAATCCTCCTACCTCTGCCTCCCGAGTACTGGGATTAAAGGCGTGCGCCACCATGCCTAGCAGCTAAAATTCCTTATAAAGGGCTGGAGACGTCAGTGGCTCAGCAGTTAAAGGCCATTTGCTAGCAAAGCTTGGGTTAGACTGCCCAGTATCCACAAAAAGCCAGATGTACAAAGTAGCACATACATTTAGAGTTCATTTGCAATGGCAGGAGGCCTTGGCATGCCCACACTTTCCCTCTCTCTCTTTCAAATAAAACTGTTTCTTAAAAATTCTTTTCAGGGGCTGGAGAGATGGCTTAGCGCTTAAGTGCTTACCTGTGAAGCCTAAGGATCCCAGTTCGAGGCTCGATTCCCCAGGGCCCACGTAAGCCAGATGCACAAGGTGGTACATGCATCTGGAGTTTGTTTGCAGTGGTTGAAGGCCTTGGTGTGCCCATTCTTTCTCTCTCTCTCTCTCTCTCTCTCTTTCTCTCTCTGTCCCTCTCAAATAAAATAAAATAAAATAAAATAAAATAAAATAAAATAAAATAAAATAAAATAAAATAAAATAAAAAAGAAACCAAAACAAATTTTTAAAAATTCTTTTCAGGACTGGAGAAATGGCGTAGCAGTTAAGGTGCTTGTTGGCAAAGCCAAAGGACGCAGGTTCTATTCCCCAGTACCCACATAAAGCCAGATGCATAATGTGGTACATGTGTCTGAAGTTCGTTTGCAGTGGCTAGAGGCCCTGGCATACCGATTCATTCTCTCACTCTCTTCCTCTCTCTATCTGCCTCTTTCTCTCTCTCTCAAGTAAGATTTTTTTTTTTAAATCTTTATAAAGCCAGGCATGGTGGGGCACGCCTTTAATCCCAGCACTCGGGAGGCAGAGGTAGGAGGATCGCCGTGAGTTCGAGGCCACCCTGAGACTACATAGTGAATTCCAGGTCAGCCTGAGCTAGAGTGAGACCCTACCTCGAAAAACCAAAAAAAAAAAAAAAAAAATCTTTATAATGCAGTATATACTCTTCCCTTCCACTCAATTCACTCTACCCAAAATTTTAATGATAATAAATAATTATTTTTAAATTACAATGATAGTTCTTGCCAAGGTCATCAGCAACCTTGGACTTGTGGGTCATAAGTGTTATTTAGATGGCATGTCTACAAACTTTTCAAACCACTCATTCATTCTAATTTCCTGACTTTCACAATACCATACACCAGTATTTCTTTTTCCTTTTTGCTCTTCCTCCTCCTTCCATCCAGGTCTCTCTTCCCTCTTGTTTATATAGCCCATCGGCTACCACTACAAATCCTTTCTAGCAGATGTATTTCCATGGCTTAAAATACCAACTACATACCATCTGGATGTTTCCTGATAAAATCTCAACTGTGCAGTTATAGATAACTTCACAGTTAGGTTATAAACAGAAAATATGTATTAGAAAACATCTATTTAATATTCTAATTAATGGAACCACTTGCCTTCAGTGTTAATTCATTTACCGTACAATTATCCCAACTAATTACCTAATTCAGTGGATGTCAGTACTTACTGAGTTGTAGAACCACAATTAATTTTGAGATACTTTTATCACTCTGAAGAAATCTTGTACCTTTAGAAGTCACTCCCATCTTATACAACTAAGAATCTACTTCTTGTCTTTCTAGATTTTCAGTGTGGACAGAAAATTTCAGATGTTAGACTTGAATCATTCCTTCAACTATATAGCTCCCTTTCTTTAGTGGGCATCCTTTAAGTAAAATGCTCTATTTTAAACATTTTATTTATTTATTTGACAGAGAAAGAGGGGGAGAGAGAGAATGGGCGTGCCAGGGCCTCCAACCACTGCAAACGAACTCAAGACCCATGCACCTCCTTGTGCATCTGGCTAAAGTAGGTCCTTTGTCTTTACAGGCAAACACCTTAACTGCTAAGCCATCCCTCCAACCCCTATAAAGAGATTTTAATGTAGTCTGCAAGTTCAACCAGTTTGGGTATTAAACAGCTTAAAAATTGAAGCCCAGGGCTGGAGAGATGGTTTAGTGGTTAAGGCACATGCCTGCGAAGCCTAAGGACCCCAGTTTGATTCTCCAGGTCCCAGATGCACAAGGGGGCACACGTGGCTAGAGACCCTGGTGCTCCCATTCTCACTCTCCCTCTCTCTGTCTCTAATTAAAAAAAAATCTTTTTAAAAAAAAATTCTAGCCCAGAGCCTGGCAGTGGTGGCACATGCCTTTAATAATTCCAGCACTCAAGAGGCAGAGGAAGGAGGATCGCCGATAGTTCAAGGCCATCCAAGTCAGCCTGGGCTAGAGCAAGAACTTACTTTGGGAAAAAAAAAAAAAAATTCAAGCCCAGATCTCTCCCCTGAGCTAAAATGCCTCCCAGATCACTCCAGAAATCCCTGTAAGTTCTATGTGCTATTACAAGCTGAGCAAAACACTTCCCTCACTGATCTTATCTATGTCTACCTTACCTGTAAGTAACAGTATTCTTTACAGCTGGGTATTAAGCTATCTCACTGAGAAGTGATGTAAATATTAACTAAAACACTTAGGACAGTTTGTTTTTATAAAGTCATCAATGTCTGTTTCTTCTACTTTTTTTTTTTTTTTTTGGTCTATAGTTTACAATCTGGATTTTTCAACTTTAAAACCCCATTACTTTTTAAATATATATATATTTTTAATTTTATTTATTTGAGAGAAAGAGACACAGAGAGAGAATGGGCAAGCCAGGGCCTTCAGCCACTGCAAACAAACTCCAGATGCATGTGCCCTCTTATGCATCTGGCTTATGCGGAGCCTGGAGAGTCAAATCGGGATCCTTTGTCTTTGCAGACAAACACCTTAACCGTTAAGCCATCTCTCCAGCCCATAAAACCCC
The DNA here is from genome assembly GCA_036365145.1 of Orientallactaga sibirica. Taxonomy (NCBI): domain Eukaryota; kingdom Metazoa; phylum Chordata; class Mammalia; order Rodentia; family Dipodidae; genus Orientallactaga; species Orientallactaga sibirica. Next base: position 523,954 of record JAEOAD010000048.1, read on the forward strand.
ATTACTTTTATGAGCTTTTAATCGCAGTGATTTTTTTTTAAAACAAATTAACCTGGTCTATTTTAGCAGTATTGTCTTCCTAATGGCTTTTGCTCAATCACCCTGGTAGGATTTTACAGTGTTTGTTATCTAAGTTTTAGAATGTTTTCAATGTCTGCATATTATCTGGTTTCCCCCCAAAAGCTGTTCTTGGTCAGGTGATTTCTACCAGCAATGCGAACCTGACTGCAACAAACACTATCCTGGAATTTATGTGGTTACTGGGGATCTGAAGTCAAGTCCTCAAGCAAGCACTTTACTAACTGAACCATCTTCCCAACCTATCCTTGTGTGTTTTATAATTTTGAGCTTGGAGGAGACTTCCCGGTTCTCTTCCTGTATTAGTGAGAATATCAAAAATTTGACTATCTAAAATAGTAATTAGAATCTAGCTACCAGAGGTGACATTCTGAATATATGTTACTGGCTTATGAATTCATCTTCATATACTTTTTAATCATATTTAGCACACTGCTTTACTTATAAAAATTATGGTAACAGAAAATGTCATATATGCCAACAATAGCCTTATACATCTCATATTTACTGTTGTTTGACTATATCAAACATATGTATGTTGAGTGACTGACCTACACGAACTATGTTTATGTAATGCCACTCTACCATGTTCATACAACGATTAAATAATCTATCAACTTCTCAGAACATGTTCTTGTGATTAAGCAATGCAACTGTACATGCACATTGAGTTATATTCCTTATTTAAATTATGTCAAAGTGACATCTCTGGAAGACAAGCATTCCTATAATTTAAAAAGTTTTGTCTAGTTTAAGAAATTGAGAAGATGGAGGGATGGCTTGGTGGTTAAGGTGCTTGCTTATGAAGCCTAAGGACCTAGGTTCAATTTCCCAGAAAAAATAAGCCAGATGTACAAAGTGGCACATGTGTTTGCAGTGGCTAGAGGCTCTGGCACACCCATTCGCTCCCTCTCTCTCTCTCTTAAATAAATAATGAATTTTAAAAATTTTATTAGAGAGAGAGAGAGAATGGGTGCACGAGGGCCTTCAGTCACTGCAAACGAATTCCAGAAAAATGCACTACCTTGTGCATCTGGCTTATGTGAGTCCTAGGGAATCGAACCTGAGATCCCAGTTTAATTCTCCAGGACCCACGTAAGCCAGATGCACAAGGGGGCACATGTATCTGGAGTTCGTTTGCAGTGGCTGGAAGCCCTTGTGCACCCATTCTCTCTCTGCCTCTTTCCCTCAAATAAATAAGTAAAAATAAAACATTTTTAAAAACATAGCAGGGATAAAGTTTATAGACTTACCAAAAACTTAAGCCAGGTGTGGTGGCGCATGCCCTTAATCCCAGCACTTGGGAGGCAGAGGTAGAAGGATCCCCATGAGTTCGAGGCTATTCTGAAAATACAGAGTGAATTTCAGGTCAGCCTGAGCTAGAGTGAAACCTCGAAGAAAAAAAAACAACTCAAAACTTATATCAACTCTTCAAAATAAATATTTCAATTCCATTATAGACAGAAAATCCTATTGTATCTGGATTCCTAAATACTAGCTAGAATTTTTACAATATAATAGAATTACTCTAAACTATACATTCTGACTGATAAAAGAGCTAAACAAATGGGACTAAAACATAGGACTTGTGTTTCAAGAGTTCAAAATTTTAGCCGGGCATAGTGGCCTTTAATCCCAGCACTTGGGAGGCAGAGATAGGAGGATCGCCGTGAGTTCGAGGCCACCCTGAGACTACATAGTTAATTCCAGGTCAGCCTGGGCCAGAGTGAGACCCTACCTCGAAAAAAACAAACAAACAAAAAAAGAGTTCAAAATTTTAGAGCAATATTATGAAATAATGTAATACAAGGAGAATGCTAATCAAATAAAGGAAGGAGAACTGCTATAAATCATGAATGTTTCCATCATCTTAATTATAGTGACAGTTTCATGAGTAAATGCATATGAAAAAATGCATTATCGTGTACTCTATATGTACAGTTAATCATATACTAGCTACACCACAAGCAGGTTACTTAAAATAGGTCTTAATTAAAACAGTATTATTCAAACTGCAAAAACAAAACAAAACAAAAAAAACACCTATATTCTCATGTACCTTGTTAGGATCATAACCCTAACAGAAGACATGTGCTGCAGATAAGAACAAGATGTTCTCTCACGTGCTCTCTCTCTGCCTCTTTCTCAAAAAATAAAAAAATTAAAAATATATAAAAAAAAAAACAAGATGGTGGCAGTGGGGTTGGGTGGTGGAATGAGGAGTGTAAGCAGTGTGAATTCTTGCTGAAATGAGCCATCAAGGTCTCAACAACCTGAAGTATGTTAAAGATATTACTTTAGTAAATTTTATCAATTCTTTGTGATTCACCACTCTTGAGTGTTTGGTTAATTAACAATTTACTAACATGGCAATACCGCTAAAACTCTCAAAGCTCTCAGGAAATCATGAGAGATATCTGCCCTGGTGCAGTCTTTACACCCACATTTATAAAATATAAAAGGCAAAACAGGGCTGGAGAGATGGCTTAGCAGTTAAGGCACATGCCTGTGAAGCCTAAGGACCCAGGTTCAATTATCCAGGTCCCACATAAGCCAGATGCACATGGAGGCACATGCATCTGGAGTTCGTTTGCAGTGGGTAGAGGCCCTGGCATGTCCATTCTTTCTCTCTCTCTTCCTTTCTCTATCTCTAATAAATAAATAAATAAATATAAAAAGGCAAAATAAACAAATTCCATAAAGAAAAATCTTTGCATAACAAACTTTTGAGTAGTAAATATTTCTTGAATAAAACAAAAACCATGAAGCATGTAAGAAAAGTTGATACACTGAACTTTAAAAAGTGAAAAACTAGGGCTAGAGAGATGGCTTAGTGGTTAAGGCACTTGCCTGCAAAGCCAATGGACCTAGGTTCCATTACTCAGGACCCATGTAAGCAAGATGCACAAAGTTGTGCATACATCTAGAGTTTGTTTGCAGCAGCTGAAGGCCCTGGCACACCCAGTCTCTCTCTCCCAAATAAATTAAATAATTTTAAAAAGTGAAAAACTAGCTCTTGTAAGAGCTCTATTGGGAAAATGTAAGGGGGGGGGGGGGCTGGAGAGATGGCTTAGCACTAAGGAACTTGACTGTGAAGCCTAAGGATCCATGTTCCACTCTCCAGTGCCCATGTAAGCCAGACAAAGGTGAGGCAAGCACAAGTTCACACATGCCCACTAGGTGGTGCTAGTGAATAGAGTTCAGTTGTAGTAGCTGCAGCCCTGGCACGTCAATTCTCTCTCTCTCAAATAAAAATTAAAAAAGAAGAAAATGAAAAGGGCAGACATGATAGTGCACACCTTTAATCCCAACACAGCAGGCGGAGGTAGGAGAACTGCTGTGAGTTCAAGGCCACACTGAGACTATATAGTGAATTCCAGGTCAGCCTGGGCTAGAGCAAGACCCAACCTCAAAAAACTGAAAAAGAAAAGAAGTGAGAGAGAGAAAATGAAAGGAGCTGGAGAGATGGCTTGGTGGTTAAAGGTGCTTGCCTGCAAAGTCTCATGACCTGGGTTCAATTCTCAGTGCCCACGTAAGGTCAGATGCACAAAATGGCACATGCATCTGGAGTTCATTTGCAGTGATGGGAGGCCCTGGTGTGCCCATTCTCATATATTCTCTCTCTCTCCTTGCAAATAAATAAATAAAATTTAAAAAGGAAAATGAAAAGACCAACAGTAGACTAAGAAAAAATATGTACTTCACATTTATATGACAAAGAACATGTATTGAGTTTTTTAAAAAACCATTTATTTATTTATTCATTTAAGAAAGAGGCAGAAAGAGAGAAAGAGAATGGGCACACCAGGGCCTTCTGGCCACTGCAAACAAAGTCCAGATGCATGTGCCACCTACAGCATCTGACTTATGTAGGTACTGGAGAATTGAACGTGGGCCCTTAGGCTTCATAGGCAAGTGCCTTAACCATCAAGCCATCTCTCCAGCCCTGAGTTTTTTTTTTTTTTTAATCATTATAACTGAAACAATCTATAATATGCATGTAAAAAATGCCAACTTGCTGGGCATGGTGGAGCACGTCTTTAACCCCAGCACTCGGGAGGCAAAGGTAGGAGGATCACCAAGAGTTCGAGGCCACCCTGAGACTACATAGTGAATTCCAGGTCAGCCTGAGCTATAGAGTGAGACTCTACCTAAAAAAAAAAAAAAAAAAAAAAAGCCAAGAACTGCAGCCATGGCAGTCAGTAAAGCACTTACTGCACAAGCTTAAGAACTGGAGTTTGAATCCCCAGCACCCACATAAACCCAGGACATAAAGGCCCATCTGTAAGCCCAGTGCTCAGGAGACAGAGAAAGGGAATCCCTGGGACACCTTCCAAGGCTTAGCGTTCACTGCGGAAGAGGTGGTGGGAAGAACATAAGAGTTAATGGAAGGGTAGGACTTCCTACAATGCACTCTTCCAGACACAAAATGGCCTGGATATTTATGACCTTGCAGTGCCTGACACTTCCTACACAAGACCAATAGGAGAAAAGACAATGATATCAAAATAAAAGAGACTGAGAGGGGGAGGGGATATGATGAAGAATGGAAATGTGAAGGGGAAAGTGGGGGAGGGAATTATCTGGGTTTATCGTCTATAATTATGGAGGTTGTCAATAATTAAAAATGAAATATCACCCTAAATATTCTGTAATATATAACTAGTAACTTAAAACTATTTTTTTTTTTTTTTGGTTTTTGCAGTAGGGTATCATTCTAGCCCAGGCTAACCTGGAATTAACTTTGTAGTCTCCAGGTGGCCTCAAACTCACAGCAATCATCCTACCTCTGCCTCCCAAGTGCTGGGACTAAAGGCGTGCACCACCACACCCAGCTAAAACTAATTTTTTTGTCCTATCAATACTGATCTATCCAATATTTGGATCTGTGTTGCTTATCATCACTGTGGTAGTTGGTAACTCTTCCCTTTAATTTTTATTTTTAAAAATATTTTATTTATTTATTTGAGACAGAGATACAGAAATAGGCAGGGAGAGAGAAAATGAGCATGCCAGGGCCTCCAGCCACTGCAAATGAACTCCAAATGTGTGCGCCCCCTTGTGTATCTGGCTTACATGGGACCTGAGGAGTTGAACCTGGGTCCTTTGGCTTTGCAGGCAAACACCTTAACAACTAAGCCATCTCTCCAGCCTCTTTTCTTTAATTTTTAAAATTTGTAAGCAGTCAATAACAAAGAATGTTATAAATAAATAAGATTATTTATAAATAAGATGCACAAACACAAAAAAGAAAAAATAAATAAGATGCACAATGTTTACATGACACCTAGTACTAATGTACTTGTTCATTTCATGTTCTAATGATAAGAATGGAGCCAGGCATGGTGGCGCATGCCTTTAATCCCAGCACTTGGGAGGCAGTGGTAGGAAGATCACTATGAGTTTGAGACCAGACTGAGACTACATAGTGTCAGCTTGGGCTAGAGTGAAACTCTACCTCAAAAAAAAAAAAAAAAAAAAAAAAAAAAAAAAAAGGCTGGAGAGATGGCTTAGCGGTTAAACATTTGCCTGTGAAGCCTAAGGACCCCAGTTCGAGGCTCGATTCTCCAGGATCCATGCAGGCCAGATGCACAAGGGGGCACACACATTTAGAATTTGTTTGCAGTAGCTGGAGGCCCTGGTGTGCCATTCTCATTCTCTACCTGCCTATTTCTATCTCTTTTTCTCTCAAATAAATAAATAAATAAATAAATAAATAATATAACAAATGTTGAGAAGCATTTAACTTTAAAAAAAATAGTGAACAGTTCATGTAAAAATGTCTACTTAAGATGGGCGTGGTGGCACTCACCTTTAATCCCAGCACTCAGGAGGCAGAGGTAGGAGGATCACAGTGAGTTCGAGACCACCCTGAGAATACATAGTGAATTCCAGTTCAGCCTGAGCTAGAGCGACACAGGCTAGAAAGATGGCTTAGTGGTTAAGGCACTTGCATATAAAGCCTAAGGACCATGTTCAACTCCCCAGATCCCACATTAAACCAGACAGACAAGGTGATGCATGCACAATGTCACACATATACACAAGGTGGCGTACCATCTGGAGTTCAATTACAGTGGCTGGAGGGCCTGGTGCACCAATTCATTCTCTCTCTCTCTCATTAAAAAAAAAAAAAAAAGGCCAGTCTGTTGGGCTTGCCTCAGAAAAGGTCTATTTATAGTATTGTTATAGTCAAACATTAATAATTGATAATTTAACATTATTAAAATATACTGCAGGAAGACTGAGCAAAAACAGGAAGGTGCTGAATCTTTTCTTATGATTCCCAAAATATAATTAGACAACAGAGATTTCCTACCTCACTAAAACCAGTAACCATATTCTCAAAGTCTATAGCCCCAAAGCTATTTATTTCTTAGCCATCTTAAGTCCCTTTCTGATTCAAGTAAACTGAGATTCCAAAGCCAAAATGAGCACCATCCCCAAAACACTAAAGCTATATCCTCAGTGTAATATCTGGCAGCAATTACAACTAGGGGACTTCTGTGATCCCTGGGCAGAGTGTCTAGCAGCCTGGTTTCATTCCTCTGGGCTATAAATTCAAACTTTACAAGTTTCTCTTTTGCTCATGCTCTTTTCTGCCTCTCAGACAAAGGAAAATCTTGACTATCCTCAAGACTGTCCTTATCTTAGGTATATGTGAGCAATCAGTTTCCCCGTGCACTGCTAAGAACAGTATACATGGTCTAATAGTTACTATATTTACAAAAAGGAAAGCATCTGAAGGGCTATTTCATAAATATTTAATAAATATCCATATTCTCATTCAATGCCATAATGTTCACAAATACAAAAACTTAGAATTAAAGTGAGAAACCTGGCTAGATTCCCGGATCACTTCAAGAAGCTAATGTCGAATATACTGAAAAGATTCTGCATCTAATTTAGAATATTATGAGAATATTCTAGCCGTTCTTGACAAAAGCTAAACAACGTACTTCAAAGAGCTTAATACAAGAAGAGAAATATTAAGTTAAAATAGTGTTACCAAACCCCTTCCAATTCCTGGCACACACAGAAAACATTTAATACAGAGCATATTGTGATAGCAATAAAGATGCATGGGTTCGACCATCATTGATCACAAGTAAGGAAGCCACTAGACTGGAAAAATAGACTCTTGGGTTAATGCCCTGGGTCACCAAAATAAACCACATGAAAATTCATCTCTATGGCTGTCAACTGTCACAGACTAGCTTAACTTAATAAAAGCGAAATAAATAAAGTGTTTATTCTTGCTATTCTAACAGATCTGTGATGGCTTAATCTTCATTGTCAACTTAATGGAATTTTAAATCACCTAGAAAATATTCCTCTGGTGTGTCTATAAAAACATTTCCAGAGAGGTTTAACTGAGGTGGGAAGATCACTTTTGAATGTGGCAGTACTATCCCCATGGGCTGAGGTCTCAGGTTGAATAAAAAGGAGAGAACCAGGGCTGGAGAGATGGCTTAGTAGTTAAGGCACATGCTATGAAGCCTAAGGACTGAGGTTCAATTCATCAGATCCCATGTAAGCCAGATGGACATGGTGGCACACACACACGGAATTCGTTGCAATGGCTAGAGGCCCTGGCATACCCATTCTCAATCTCTCTCTGTGTCTTAAATAAATAAATAAATAAATAAATAAATAAATAAATAAATAAATAAAATATTTTTTAAAAGAAGAAAACTAGCAGAGCATCAAGCATTCTTCATTCACTCTGCTCCTACTCCACACCTCCCCACAAGGGACTGTGTCCTCTCTTAAATCATGAGCCAAAATAAACCCTTTCTCCCTCAAGTTGCTTTTGTCAGGTATAATGTCATAGCAATAAGAGAAGGAATAATGCCACATCTTAGCCAAATCCTGACAGTTTTAACTAAGTAGCACTGAGGTTACATGCATACTCATCAGTCTTTCCAAATTTTTGAGGCTTTAATTCACATTTATCCCTTTTGTTTCCAAACGTTTTTTTATTCAAATATTGAATTCTTTCTTACAGTTACTTATAGCTATATTATTTACCTTACTAAATACCCATGGAATGCAATAATTTTGTTTCATTCATTTTTATTTCCCTCTGTTTCATCACATGAAGTATCTATTTAATATGAACTTGGGGTGAGTCATATTGACTGATAATGGTGTTGGTACTATACCATAATCAGTCTTCACTCCGTATATATCTATTTTTGCTAAATTTTAGCTTTAAGTCTCTCAAATATCCCACTTTTCCAAAGTTATTTTTTAAAAAAGCCTAACAGTAAAACGGTCTAAGTGAGATCAGGGGAAGAGATTGAGTAAAGGAAAGGTGGAGGGAGGGCTAATCAAAATCTAAGAGGATATAAAATAAGTCATATGGAAACCTACTTTTCTGGACAATGGAAAACTCAGAAGCCATAGGTTTTGTTGCTAGAAATTTTCAGTTTTAGGAATGGGATACCTACCAGTGAGTTGTTGGCTAAGGAGGTCACAGATACCCCTAAAACATTATAGGCCATTGCCAAGGTTTCCAACCAGGAATAGATGGTAAGACCCTATTACTGAAGACTCCACATACTTGGGCTGCAAGGTCACTGAGAAATTCTGCTGGTGCTGAGCTGAAAGCTTGGAAAAGGCTACGCTGCATGCAGTTCAATGGGAGACAGAGAAAGCACCAGTGGAGATACTCAACAGTGGACACTGCAAGCTTTAAATTTGGCCACAGAGGCCAAATAAACCAACAGGTGCAATAATGGCATGTCTATTATGGGGGAAACCAACCACTCTCTAATTGGACTAGAGGCCCACTCCATGGGAGGGAATACATCCCGGATACTGAAAACCTAAAACAGGGTAGTCATGAGCCCTAGGGATGTAATGTCTTCTGGTATCTGCCTAAATGTATATACTATGCTCCCCAAACTGCCCAGTAAGCACTTCTCTTAATGCCCACACCCATATATTATTGCTACTATCACTTTTGGTTAGAGAAGCTTCTCTTTTCAGATGGCGGTGACCTTGGGATGACTCAGAAGGCAACATGGTGCTGAGAAGAAGTGACAGAGGAGTGCTCAGCACTGAAACATCTCAAACACACCTTCCAAGGCTCAGGGTCCATTGTGGAAGTGATGGCGGAAAGAATGTAAGAGCCAAAGGAAGGGTAGGACTCCATACAATGTGCTCCTCCAGACACAAAATGGCCTTGATATCCATGACCTCGCAGTGCCTGAAACTCCCTACACAAGACCATCATAATATGAGAGGGGGAAGGGATATGATGGAGTGGAGTTTCAAAGAAGAAAGTGTGGGGGGCGAGGGAGGGATGTACCATGGGATATTGTCTACAATTAAGGAAGTTGTCAATAAAAAAATCAAAAATAAAAATAAAAAAGTGCAACAGATTATACAAAATATTTGCATTAGATCCACTTAAACAAAATTCAGGGGCTTAAAAGCTGGCTGTGGTGGTGCACGCCTTTAATCCCAGCACTTGGGAGGCAGAGGTAGGAGGATCACCATAAGTTCAAGGCTACCCTGAGCCTACCTAGTGAATTCCAGGTCAGCCTGAACTAGAGTGAGACCCTACCTTGAAAAAAAAAAAAAAATTCAAGCCGGGCATAGTGGCTCATGCCTTTAATCCCAGCACTCGGGAGGCAGAGGTAGGAGGATCGCCATGAGTTCAAGGCCACCCTGAGACTACATAGTGAATTCCAGGTCAGTCTGAGCTAGGGTGAGACCCTACCTCGAAACATCCCCCCCCAAAAAAATTCAGGATCTGGGGAGATGTCTTAATGGTTAAGATGCTTGCCTGTGAAGCCTAAGGACTCAGGTTCAATTCCCCAGGACCCATACAAGCCAGATGCACAAGGTGGTACATGCATCTGGAGTTTATTTGCGGTGATTAGACACCCTGGCACGCCCATTCTCTCTCTCCCTCCCTCCCTTCCTTCCTTCCTTTTTTCCTCTTTATCTTTCTCAAACAAATAAAATATATTTTTTAAAAATTCAAAAAACACATAAATGTCCAGCCATTATAAAATATTAGCATCCAAATACCAATTTGTTTATTCCACCAGGCAAAAACAACGTTCCCAGAACTCCACAAAGAACTGATTGCTAGTACCAGCCATAAACTCCTGCTAGTAATTTTAAGATTTTATTTTTATTTATCTATTTATTAGAGAGTAAGAGTGAGAATGGGCATGCCACAGCCTATAGCCACTAAAAACAAACTCCAGATACATGTGTATCTGGCTTACGTGGGACCTGGAGAACTGAACCTGGGTCCTTAGACTTCAAAGGTATACGCCTTAACCACTAAGCCATCTCTCCAGCCCCCCTGCTAGCAATTTTAAATAGCACAAGAGAATGAGGAAGCATTTTAAAGATCTTCACTCCTACTGAAAGATTTTGAAGATGACTCAGTGGTTAAAGGCACTTGACTGCAAAGTCTGATGGCCCAGGTTCAATTCCCCAGTACCCATGTAAAGCCAGATGCACAAAGTGGCACGTGCATCTGGAGTTCATTGGCAGTGACAGGAGGTCCCAGCGTGCCCAATCGCATTCTCTCCCCACCCCTTGTAAATATATTTTAAAAATAAAATTATTTCTAAGTATACACAGAAGATCATTTGTGTTTCTATCATTAAAGAGTATGATAACTTTATTGGGAATTATCAGTTTATAAGCTCTCTCCTTAAGATTTCTGAATGCACGTAAGTAACTTCAAAGTCAAAGACAGGCACCTGCCCCCAGTGAGCTCACATTTGTGCCCTCCCTCTGACCAACCCAAATGCTTGTAGGGCACTCGAGAGCCAGGAGAACCAGGCCCAGTGAGTTTGTGGACCAGATACGTCTGTTCTATTATGGAAGCAATGCCAGCCCTAGCCTATCCAGTGTCCTCCTGTGGAGTCTCTTTTGCTGTGGTGACATTCTCTGCAAGACAAGTGGACTATGTACAGATGAGCAAACTCCAACAAAAAATAAGTAACAGAAACCAAAGCAAGGTAACACCCCTCAAAAATGCCTACTACCAGCACTCTGGGCTGGGGAAGAGGTGCCTGTATGCTCTAGAGAGCAGTAAGAACCGAGGACAACCAAAATCTATCAACAAGACAAGACAGATAACTGACTCCCTGTCAGTAAGTGAACTACCCCAGCCAAGCAGCCAGGGTCCAGGTGAAACCAGAGGAATTGGCGAGATGAGCAAGAGTGCTGCTTCCTTGGGGAGACTGACAATCTGCACCAGGGTGATGGAGACAGACACTGAGGATACTCAAAATGCATCAAAGCAGAAATCCAGAAGCTGCTGAGAGCTCAACACTAAAGTAGACTTAAAACACACCCACCACGGCTCAGAGAACTTTGTGGAAGAGGGGACAGAAAGAAGGTAAGAGCCCCAGGGTGGGAGGAAATACTCAGAGACATTACCACCACCTCAATGACTGGGCTGGAGAGATGGCTTAGTGGTTAAGGTGCCTGCCTGCAAAGCCTAATGACCCATGTTTGATTCCCCAGTACCCATGTAAAGCCAGATGCAGGCCAAGCATGGTGGTATATACATGCATTTAATCCCAGCACTCTGGAGGCAGAGGTGGGAGCTGGCTGTGAGTTCGAGACCAGCCTAAAACTACAGAGTGAGTTCCTGGTCAGTCTGGGTTAGAGTGAGATCCTACCTCAAAAAAATAAAAAAGAGAGCCGGGCATGGTGGCGCACGCCTTTAATCCTAGCACTCGGGAGGCAGAGGTAGGAGGATCACTGAGAGTTTGAGGCCACCTTGAGACTACATAGTGAATTCCAGGTCAGCCTGAGCTGGAGTGAGACCCTACCATGAAAACCAAAAAAAATTAAAAAATAAAAAGAGGGCTGAGAGACGGCTTAGCAGTTAAAGTACTTGCCTGCAAAGCCTAAGGATCCAGGTTTGATTCCCCAGGTCCTACATAAGCCAGATGTGCAAGGTGGCACATGCATCTAGAGTTCATTTGCAGTGGCTAAAGGCCCTGGCATGCCCGTTCTCTCTGTTTCTAATAAATAAATAATTAATAAATATTAAAAAAAAAAAAGAGCCAGGCATGGTAGCACATGCCTTTTAATCCCAGCATTCAGGAGACAGACGTAGGAGGATCACCATGAGTTCCAGGCCAGCCTGAGACTATACAGTGATTTCCAGGTCAGCCTGGAAAAAAATTTTAAAAATTAGAAAATTAAAATTAAAAAAAATTAAAAATATATCTGGATGCTGAGATTTTCTTCACTTAAAATCATGACTTATTTTCATCTTTTCCCCTTATTTAACTTTTTAAAAATTTTTATTTGTTTATTTTCAAGCAAAGAGAGAGAGAGATTGAAGAAAAACAGAGAGAGAGAGAGAGAATGGGCATGCCAGGGCCTCGGAGTAGCTACTGCAAACGAACTTGAGATGCATGTGCCCCTTGTACATCTGACTTAGATGGGTGCTAGGGAATCGAACCTGGGTCCTTTGGCTTTTCAGGCAAACGCCTTAACCGCTAAGCCATTTCTCCAGCCTTATTTAACTTTTAAATACAGTAGTAAGTAGAATGAGGGGTTAGAGAGATTGCTTAGTGGTTAAAGCACTTATCTGTGAAGCCTAAATATCAAGTTCAGGGCTGGAGAGATGGCTTAGTGGTTAAGGCACATGCCTGCAAAGACTAAGAATCCAGGTTCGATCTCCAGGTCCCACGTAAGCCAGATGCACATGGTGGCAAATGCATCTGGAGTTCATTTGCAGTGGCTAGAGGCCCTGGGGTGCCCATTCTCTCTCCCTCCCTCTCTCTGTCTCTAATAAATAAATAGATAAGAATTAAAAAAAAAATCTAAATACCAGGTTCAATTCCCAGGACCCACGTAAGTCAGATGAACAAGGTGGTGCATGCATCTGGAGTTCATTTGCAGTGGCTGGGGGTCCTAGAAAGCCCCTCCCCCTCCCTCTTTCTCATAAATAAATAAATGTAAGTAGAATGAATAGTAATAAGTGAAGAGATATTAATATGAATTAGTATGGTAATTAATGTTTATGTAAGTATTGTTGTGGTTCAAATGTAAAATATAGGCCCATAGGCTCATGTGCTTGAATACTTGGTTCCCAGCAAAGTATCACTTCGGAGGAAGGTTTTTTTTGTTTTTTTTTAAGTTTTTCAAAGAAGGGTTTCACTCTGGTCTAGGCTGACCTGGAATTAATTATGTAGTCTCAGGGTGGCCACGAACTCATGGTGATCCTCCTACCTCTGCCTCCCAAGTGCTGGGATTAAAGGTTTGTGTCACCACACCCAGCTAGGGGAAGGTTGTTTAAGTGGTCACTGGAGAAGGACCTTAAGGTTTTGTGGCCCAGCCCCACTTGCCCTCTGCTTCCTGCTCCAGTCTGCCATGCTTTCCCAGTCATGATAGACCCCACCTCCTGGAACTGTAAGCCAAAATAAAACTTAAGTTGCTTTTTTTCTGTTTGGTTTGCTTTTTTGTTTTATTTTGTTTTTAAATCTCCCCCAGTTCACCCCCCTCCTGGTTTTCACTTTATATTTTTTTGGTTTTCCAAGTAGGTCTCACTTTAGCCCAGGCTGCCATGGAATTCACTAAGTAATCTCAGGCGGGCCTTGAACTCACAGTGATTCTGAGTGCTGGGATTACAGGCATGTGACACCTGGACCCCATGGTTGTTTGTTTTTATTTGCAGAGAGAGAAAGGTGTGTGCCAGGGCCTCCTGCCACTGCAAGTGAACTCCAGATGCATGAACCATTTTGTGCATCTGGCTTTACATGGTACTGGGGATTGGAACCTAGGCTATTCTTTTTTTGTTGTTGTTCTTTAATATTTTTATTTATTTGAGGGGGGAGGGAGGGAGAATGGGCGCGTCAGAGCCAATAGCCACTGCAAACGAACTCCAGATGCATGTGCCACCTTGTGCATCTGGCTTACATGGGTCCTGGGGAATCGAACTGAGGTCCTTTGCTTTGCAGGCAAATGCCTTAACCGCTAAGCCATTTTTCCAGCCCCCCCCTTTTTTTGAGGTAGGGTCTCACTCTATTTCCAGCTGACCTAGCACTCGCTCTGTAGTCCCAGGCTGGTCTTGAATTCACAGCAATCCTCCTTCGTCTGGCCCCCAAGTGTTTAAGTTGCTTTTAGTTATTTGTTCAAAGCAATGAAAAAGTAATAATACAAGTACTATTACCAAAATAGTCAAATGAAAGCCAGGCATGATGGTGTACAGTTATAGGTCCAACTACTCAGAAGGCTGACGTCAGGAAAAGTGCAAGTCTAAGAGTTCTGAGCCAGCCTGGGCAACACAATGAGATCTGGGCAATACAATGAGATTGTCTCAAAAAAAAAAAGATGCAAAAAAAAAAAATCAATGAAAATATGCTTGTATCCAATTCCATGTTTTTCTGATCTTTATTTAAAACACCAGGTCAGCAAATAATTTGTTTCTGCAAAAAAAAAAAAAAAAAGGGCTGGGGCTAGTGAAATGGCTTAGTGGTTAAGGTGTTTGTCTGTAAAGCCTAAGGACCCCAGTTCAATTCCCAAGGACCCACGTAAGCTAGATGCACAAGGGGGTACATGTGTCTGGAGTTAGTTTGCAGTGTCTGGAGGCCCTGGTGTGCCCATTCTCTTTGTCTCTGCCCCCTCTCTCTCTCTCTCTCTCAAATAAATAAATTAATTAATTATTTTTAAAAAAATAATAATAATAAAGGGCTGGAGAGATGGCTTAGTGGTTAAGGCGTTTGCAAAGCCAAGGACCTTGGTTCAATTCCCCAGGACCCACATAAGCCAGATGCACAAGGTGGTACATGCTTCTGGAGTTCGTTTGCAATGGCTGGAGGCCCTAGTGTGCCATTCTCTCCCTCCATCTTTCTGCTTCTTTCTCTCTTGCTCTCTCAAATAAATAAATAAAATAAAATAAATTGCATTTAAAAAAAGACATGGGCTACAGAGATGGCTTAACAGTTAAGGCATTTGCCTGCAAAGCCAAAGGATCCTGGTTAGACTCTCCAGGACCCACATAAGCCAGATGCACAAGGGGACGCATGCGTCAGGAGTTTATTTGCAGTGGCGGGAGGCCCTGGCACACCCATTCTCTCTCTCTCTCTGCCTCTTTCTCTCTCTCAAATAAATAATAAAATATATTTTAAAAAAGACAAAAGAGCTTCAATAAATGTTCTTAATTGCATATTACTTCAAGCCAAAATGCATAGCAAAACATTGATGGGAGGTGTTTCAAGTTCACAAAATCAGTTCAAGTTTACAAAATGGTATCAGTTGTATAGTCCTTGCTTCTCTGCTGAGATGAATGCTACAAGACATCTAGTTTCTAGGTGGTGGTTGTTTTCCCTAGCATATGTATGCGTCTCAACAATCTTTAGCCCCCTATCATCACTCTCAGGTATCCAGAATGCTCTTTTCTTGCAGATTCCAACACTGAAAAATACACGTTTTTATACTACTCAATATCTCCAATTATTTCAATGCCTACCCACCTTTCTCCATACTTCTCATCTGCCTATCCTTCACCTACTATTTTCTTAAAGAGTATACCAGTGTCTGGCTGAAGAGATGGCTTAGCAGTTAAGGCACTTGCCTGCAAAGCCAAAGGACCTCAGTTCAATTCCCCAGGACCCACGTAAGCCAGATGCACAAGGTGACACATGTATCTGGAGTTCATTTGCAGTGGCTGGAAGCCCTGGTGTGCCCATTCTCTCTCTCCCTCCCTCCCTCCCTCTCTCTCTCTCTCTCCTTCTCTCCCTCTTTCCCTCTCTCAAATAAATAAAAATAAAAAATATTTTAAAATGTTAAAAAAAGAGCATACTGGTGTCTATCTTAATACCCTCTGTAAACCTCAAAGTTATCCAAAAAGGAATTAGCTTTCTAAGAACTCTTGAAGCTCAGTTACAGGAAATGCCAAGAAAGTCTACATTGTTTCAAATACAGCAAGATTCAGTTACTGTTCCACTTAGTCCCTCTAGCATTCTAATGCTTCTATATTTGATAAGAAAACTTTTCTTTTTTCTGGAGGCAGAGTCTCACTCTAGCCCAACTGACTTTGTAGCCCCAGGCTGGCCTCAAATTTTACAGTGATCCTCCTACCTCAGCCTCCTGAGTGCTAGGGTTATAGGTGTGAGCTACCACACCCAGTTTACATTTAGCATTTTTCTGATATTGTATAGCATCTATTATTCATTTTCATTTTGAAAATGAAAGATATCTATTCAAAATATAGAAGCCTGTATGTCCACAAAAACAAATCATGCTATAACTTCTTCACCATTTTTGGAAGCTATTTTCTTGGGGGGGGTGCAGAATTTTTGGGACAGCTTGCTATGTAGTCCAGGCTGGCCTTGAATTCATGGTCCTATTGCCTCATTCTTCTAAGTGATGGAATTACAGGGGTGCACTGCCACTACTCATTGGAAGTTAAAATTTAACTACATGCTATCATTAGCCTATTGTTGAAGGTGATAAGATCATTCCTTTATAAATTTCTTGCATCATAAACCTACAACTTCAAGTAAGCTGATCAACAAGAATCATTTAAAAGTATATGATAACTGTTGGGCATGGTGTCTCATACCTAAGAAGGCAGAGGTAGGAGGATCACTGTGAGTTCAAGGCCATTCTAAGACTACACAGTGAATTCTAGGTCAGCCTGGGTTAGAGGGAGACCCTACCTCAAAACTTAAAACAACAACAAAAAAGTATATGGTAAAATAGCAAATATTTTTACCTTGAAATGTCATGTAAAATTATATATGCACAAGGCCCTGAACCACCCACCACCCCTGCACACACACACACACAAAGTATGTTTTAGCTAGGTATGTAATCATGTTTTGTTTAAGTAGGATAACAGCATTGTGAGTTATATATATTTCAAAAGAAAAAATACGAAACCACCAGTGTCTTACGTTTTAGGCATGCATGTTAAATATGACATGTGTCGGTGGTATATACTTGTAATACCAGTGCTTGGGAGGCTGAGGGACGAGGATCATAAAATTGGGGCCATTTCTCACTACAAAGTGAGAAACTGTCTCAAACAAAAAGTATTGACAGGTGAAACATAATTTAACAGATTATGTTTTAAAATAATCCTGGGAAAAATATAAGAATGAGTAAGGACACCAATAAAATTACCCATAATCTATAATTGTTTTTAAGTAGTAGATGTAAATTCACCTTATTATACACGTTTCTTTTATATTTAAAAGTTTTCTAAAAGTGATAATGATTTCTGATTTTATGAAACCAATAATCTAGCTACCAAACAGGTCACAGCCACATATGGAAGCAAGATAACTTTTTATAGGCAGTTAGCCAGGAACAAAGCCCAAGGACAGGAGATGCCACCCTGCCTGCCCTGGCAGAACTAGACCTTGGGGTCTGATCCAGACTCATCTAAGATGACTACAAGCAACACTCCCCAGCAGGAACTTGCTGCTTCTTCCTCAGCTCAGCACACCTAGGTGGGCTGGCCTCACTTGAGCCAGCCTCTTGAGATCATGAACCAATCAGGTCTCTCCTTACACACCTGAGTTTACTAAAAAGGCTCACCCTAATTGGATGCCTGATGAACATAAAGGAGCTTTACCATGTGGGCAAGCTCTCTTTTCTTCCTGTGACTTTGGCTGAACACCAGCTGTGTAAGTCTGTCTCTTCCTTTCCCAGCCTGGCTGGGAATGCGAGAGCACTGCCTTTGGCTTAGTATTTTTCTGCATGCCTTCAACATGTGTTTTGCTTTGAGGTGCATTCTTGCTTGGTTATATACATGATTTTTTCTTTCATCTCTGACTCCTTCACTATTTCTTAATCCTCTCTGCTCTTTTATGTGAAGGGTATATTTTGGGTCTTACGTTTTGTCTTCCTTGTGTAGATGTATGTGCCTCCTCCAGAGCCCTTTCACCCCAGAGTTCTCTGTGATGGAGTCTTCTGTCTCCCCTCTCCCTTTCCAGCCAGGCAAGGAGGAGAATTATCCCCTGGCTTGAATCTCACACCTAGTTCCTCCCTGGATCTAATTCTCCCTACAATAAACCTCATAATTCTTAAGTTCTTCTTCACCTAGCTCCTCCCTGGATCTAACTCCCCCTACAATAAATTTCATAATTCATAGTTTCTGTAAATAAACTTAATAATTCATAATTTTCCCTCCTTGGAGTCTGTTTTCTCAATTCTTTGTTAAAATGGAAAAGAACCCAAAGGTTGAGGTTCACAGGCCTAGGGGATCCCCCATATCCCAAGATGCTGCATTAGAAATCAAATGCGGGACTAGAGAGATGGCTTAGCAGTTAAGGTACTTGCCTGCAAAGCCAAAGGACTCAGGTACGATTCCCCAGGACCCACGTAAGCCAGATGCACAAGGGGGTGCATGCATATGGAATTCATTTATAGCTGCTGGAGGCCCTGGCATGCCCATTGTCTCCCCCTCCTCCCGCCCTATTTCTCTCACTCTCAAATCAACGAAAAAAAATTAAAAATCAAATGTGGGGGCTGGAGAGATGGCTCAGCCATTAAGGCACTTGACTGCAAAGCCTAATGACCAAATTTCAATTCCCCAATACCCAAGTAAAGCCAAATGTACAAAGCGGTGTATGTGTCTGGAGTTCATTTGGAACAACTGGAGGCCCTGGCATGCCCATTCTGTCTCTCTGCTTGGAAATAAATAAATGAAAAAAAAAAAAATCAGAGGCTGGGCTGGAAAGATGGCTTAGCGGTTAAGGCACCTGCCTGCTAAGCCTAAGAACTTGGTTCCAATCTCCAGGTCCCATGTTTAGCCAAATGCAAAGTGATGCAAGGGCTCAATGCCGCACTTGACCACAAGGGGGCACAAGCATCTGGATTTCGTTCACAGCAGCTGAGAAACTGCTGGCATGCCCATTCTCTATCTGTCTCCCTCCCTCCCTCTCTCTGTGCCTCTCTCCAAAAATAAAATTTTTAAAAAAATTTAAAAATCAGAGGCTGGGGCCAGTTGTGGTGGCACACACCTTTAATCTCAGCACTAGGGAGGCAGAGGTAGGAGGATCATTGTGAGTACAAGGCCAGCCTGAGACTACAGTATAGTGAATGCCAGGTCAGCTTGGGTTAGAGTGAGACCCTATCTCAAAACCAAAACAAAACACAAAAATAAACAAAAAAACAGAGGCTTTTTTGGTTAAAGTGCCTTACCCTTTTCTAGCAATGAATGAAGAGATGGCTCAGCAGTTAAAGCGCTTGCCTGCAAAGCCTAACAACTGGAGTTTGATTACCCAAAACCCATGTAAAGCCCAATCAACAGGGTGGCACGTGTATCTGGAGTTCTTTGCAGGGGCTGGAGGCCCTGGCATGTCCATTCTCATTCTCTCTCTCTCTCCCTCTCTCTCTCTCTCTCTCTCTCTCTCTCTGCCAGGAGTGGTGGCACATGCCTTCAATCCCAGCACTCGGGAGGCAGAGATAGGAGGATCACTGTGAATTCGAGGCTAGTCTGAGACTACATAGTGAATTTCAGGTCAGCCTGAGCTAGAGCGAGACCATGCCTCAAAAAAAAAAAAAAAAAAAAAAAATCCCCTGAGAGGTTGTTTATAATATGGCTCCTAACAATCCTGTCCATTTTTCTAATTAATCTAGCTCCCCCAAATATACCATGCTGCCTTTTTTTCTAGGCACATTCAAAAATTACTACCAAGGAAATACCTATACTTTCTACTTTGTTTAATCACAATCTTCTTCAGAAGCCCAACATGTATGATTCTTTCCTTAAGTGCACAATGCATGTGGTACATACTTCCATTCCTGTATTTCTTTGCTTTTATGTTGTCTCCATACTAATTTACTCAATCTTAAAGCAAAAATCCTGAGGCAGTGTAGGAGAACGGCTATTGGGGAGTAGGGTAAGAAAATTTGGGACTGAATGCAGGTTTTGCCTCTTCTAGTTGCATGCTTTGAAGCAAATTACTTAACATGTTTTCTTGGTCTGTGTAACAGAAAACTGGTTCGGATTAAGATTATTCTTATAAGCAGAGTGCTTTGCACACCGTTAAGTGCTCAATAATTACTGGAAATCATAATCTTTACTGTTTTATTCCTTACACTTAGCTCAGAATTTGAATAGCTAACTGCTGAATGAAATAAGTCAGCAAGCTGGTTTGGCACACGTTATTTTCAGCAGAATACGAGACATTTGTCTGAACATTTGAATTCCAGAACTCATTATCTTTATATGGATTCAATTGGAGTGACTGACTTAAGGTGTGCCTGCTTTCCTGGTTTGAACACTCAGTTCTGTGCCCTGGGAACTCCACCAATGCCAGGCAAACCAAGACAGCTAATGACCTAGTAATTATGCTGTAAACACCAAAAAGTGACCTGACTTAATTTGAGAGAAATAAGGGGTTGGTAGCAGGAGAATACTCTGGAAGGATACAGAGAAATTTACAGAACTCAAGGAGAAACTGAAGAAGTGGGCCTGTCTCAGAGACACAGGTGACAGCAATTAATGGATCTTATCTTTCTTTCTTTTTTATGAGAGACAGAGATTTGGCACGTCAGGGCCTCCAGCCACTGCAATTAAACTCCAGATGCTTGTGCCACCTTGCACACTTGTATCACCTTGTGTGTCTGTCTTACATGGGATCTGGGGAGTCGAACATGGGTCATTAGGCTTCACAGGCAAGCACCTTAAGTGCTAAGCCATCTTGTGAGCCTGGATCTTTCCTTTATAGTACTTCCATGAAGATGAATCCTTTCAATCCCAACATCAGTTCAAATTTAAATGCCAGGACTGAATTTGGTCTAATTTGTCACTGCTATAAAAGGTAAGGCACTTTAACCAAAAGAGGCAGTAGGACTTAAGATTAAAACTACCACCAAGTTCCCAGCACTTGGGAGGCAGAGGTAGGAGGATCGCCAAGAGTTCGAGGCCACCCTGAGACTACATAGTTAATTCCAGGTCAGCCTGGACCAGAGTGAGACCCTACCTTGCAAAACAAAAAAAAAAAAAAAAAAACTACCACCAAGAGCTGGAGAGATAGTTCAGTGGTTAAGGCACTTGCCTGCAAAGCCTAATGACAAGTTTGATTCCCCAGTACCCACGTAAAGCCAGATGCACCAAGTAGCATATGCATCTGGAGTTTGTTTCTAGTGGCAAGAGGTCCTGACACACCAATTCTCTCTCCCCCTCCCCTCCCACTTCAGCTAATAAAAATAGTTTTTAGGGCTGGAGAGATGGCTTAGCAGTTAAGGCATCTGCCTGTGAAGCCTAAAGACCCAGGTTCAATTTACCAGTATCCACATGAGCCAGATGAACATGGTGGTACATGAGTCTGGAGTTCATCTGCAGTGGCTAGAGGCCCTGGCATGCCTATTCTCTCCCTCTCCCAATAAATAAATAAATAAATAAATATAAAATATTTTTTATAAATCCCACAAAAGCTGGGTATGGTAGCATGAGCCTGTAATTCCAGAACCTGGGAATTCAAGGCAGGAGGTTCAGGAATTCAAGGCCAGCAGCAGCTACATGAGACCAAATCTAAGAGGATATAAATAAGCCATATGGAAACCTACTTTTCTGGACAATGGAACACTCAGAAGCAATAGATTGTTACTAGAAAGTTTTCAGTGCTAGGGATGGGATACCTTCCAGTGAGTTGTTGGACAGGGAAGTCATAGATATCCCCAAAACATTACAGGCCATTGCCAAGGCCCTTGGTTTCCCATCAGGAATAGATGGTAAGACCCTATTACTGAAGACTCCACATACTTGGGCTGCAAGGTCACTGAGAAATCCTGCTGGAGCCAAGCTGAAAGCCTCCTCCATGTAGACCAGCTGACAGAAAGGTGGAAAAATCTACATTGCATGCAGTTC
Source organism: Orientallactaga sibirica (assembly GCA_036365145.1). Taxonomy (NCBI): domain Eukaryota; kingdom Metazoa; phylum Chordata; class Mammalia; order Rodentia; family Dipodidae; genus Orientallactaga; species Orientallactaga sibirica. The sequence continues at coordinate 545,858 of JAEOAD010000048.1, forward strand.
AGTGGGAGAACTCAACAGTAGACACTGCAAGTCTTAAATTTGGCCAGCCAGGCCAAATGAGCCAATGAGTGCAATAGTGGCATGTCTGTAATGGAGGAAACCAACTGCTAATCAGACTGGAGGCCCACTCCATGGGAGGGAAAACCTACAACAGGGGTAGTCATGAGCCCTAGGGGTGTAATGTCTGCTGGTGTCTGGCTAAATGTATATACTTATGCTCACCAAACCACCCAGTAAGCACTTCTCTTAATGTCCATACCCATATATTAATGCTACTCTCACTTTTGGTTAGAGAAGCTTCTCTTTTCAGATGGTGGTCATGACCTTGGGATGACTCAGAAGGTACCATGGTGCTAAGAAGAAGGGACAGAGGAGTGCTCAGCACTGAAACATCTCTAACACACCTTCCAAGGCTCAGGGTCCATTGCGGAAGAGGGGGCTAGCCCCTCCAGACACAAAATGGCCTGGATATCCATGATCTCGCAGTACCTGAAACTACCTACACAAAACCATCAAAATGAAGAGAGACTGATTGAGAGGGGGAGGGGATATGATGGAGAGTGGAGTCTCAAAGGGGAAAGTGGGAGGGAGGGAAGTACCATGGGATGTTGTCTACAATTAAGGAAGTTGTCAATTTAAAAAAAAAAAAAGCAGGAAGCCGGGCGTGGTGGCACATGCCTTTAATCCCAGCACTCGGGAGGCAGAGGTAGAAGAATTGCCATGAGTTGGAGGCCACCCTGAGACAGAGTGAATTCCAGGTCAGCTTGGGCTAGAGTGAGACCCTACCTCGAAACCCCCCAAGAAAACCCTCTTTTTGGCTTTTCACCTTTCCTGAACTTCAAGGTCCCTGCTCTGTTAAGCTCCCCTCATCTCTGCCCTTCTGTGCTGAGACTGGAGACACCCCTACTCCCATGTGTGCTCTCTACCCCCTCCTGTCTTACACATGGCAGGAGCTCTCTATACTTTTCTTCTCTTAATCTAATAAAGTCTCTTTAATCTTTAAAAGTAAATCTGGTAACTGAAGCTATATGGTCTGGTAGCTTCAAGGATAGAAAAGTTAGACCAACAGAGAAAAATGAAAGCTCATTATTCATCATTTGTAAAAACCTGGCTTTACTGATCAGGAAATTAACGTTTTTCCTGTTTTTATTTGCAAGCAGAAAGAAACAGAGGGACAGAGACAGAAAAAATGAACTCCAGATGCATGCGCCACTTTGTGCATCTGCCTTTACATAGGTACTAGGGAACTGAACCTGGGTTTTAGACTTTGCAGGCAAACACCTGAACTGCTGAGTCATCTCTCCAGCCCTTAACTATTTTTAAACTAGTATGCCCTCCCGCTTTAGTTATCAAGAAGTATATGCTACTTGACACAATGACCTGATAAAATCTAAAGCTGCATTCTTTCTTAATATGACTGTAATGAACATTTACATTTAGTATCTCTCTTTACCATGAACACAGGGAAACCTGAACAGAATATGTAAGGTGCAGGGACATGGGGCAGGCATGTAAGTCAGCAACTCCAGTAAAATTCCATGCCCCTAAGAGGGTTTCCGAATCACACCTAACTGATGGCATTTGGTGGCACACACTTGACTTGATTGTTTACTTCCCTTTATGATAGCCAGAAACCTGAATAACCGTGGACTCCACAGTATTTTTGTCTGTCTTGGTTGCATCTGTGTTCAACTCTGCAGATTTATTCCATCAAGATCAGTCTTTTTCAGGTTTTTTAAAAAATATTTTATTTATTTATTTGAGAGAAAGAGAGAGAGAGAGAGAATGGGCGTGCCAGAGCCTCCAGCCACTACAAACGAACTCCAGATGTATGCACCACCTTGTACATCTGGCTATGTGGGTCCTGGAGAATTGAACCAGGATCTTCTGGCTTTGTAAGCAAACACCTTAACTGTAAACCATCTCTCCAGCCCCCTTTTCATGTTTTCAACAGGATGAATTCATCTCTCCAGCCCCCTTTTCATGTTTTCAACAGGATGAATTCATCTCTCCAGCCCCCTTTTCATGTTTTCAACAGGATGAATTCATCTCTCCAGCCCCCTTTTCATGTTTTCAACAGGATGAATTCTGAGGCTCCAAAGGCTTAGTAAGGAGTAGTCCTTTCTTAAAGCTTTTATCTCCTCTCCTGGGAATTCTAACTCATCCAAGAATTCAAAAGCAAAATTTGCCGGGCATGGTGGCACACGTCTTTAATCCCAGCACTCAGGAGGCAGAGGTAGGAGGATCGCCATGAGTTCGAGGCCACCCTGAGACTACATAGTGAATTCCAGGTCAGCCTGAGCTAGAGTGAGACCCTACCTAGAAAAACCAAAAAAAAAAAAAAAAAAAAAAAAAAAAAAAAGCAAAATTTATAATTTCTGCTAGTAACCAATAATATATATATATATACATACATACATACATACATACATACATACATATATATATATTAAAAACTCAGTTTTTCATTTAAAATTGTTCAGTGAAGCTGGATGTGGTGGTGCATGCCTTTAATCCCAGCACTTGGAAAGCAGAGGTAGGAGGATTACTGTGTGTGCAAGGCCACTTTAAGACTACAATAGTGAAATACAGATCAGCCTGGATTAGACAGGCCCTGCATCAAAAAAAAAAAAAAAAAAGTGAAATGAAACTAAATTCTTTTCCGAGTTTTAGGTATTCTAAAAATGTTATAATGTATCTTACTGGAGTTAAAGACTACAACAGTATACTGAATACAAGGGCGGGGGGGGGGGGGGGGGGGGGGAGACTGCCAAGAAATATCCAATGAGAGAAAAGTATCTTACAAAGGCCAAATCAGAATGCTGTTCCTAATAGGGAGACTAGACCAGGCATGGTGGCACAAGATATTTATCTCAGCACTTGGGAGGCAGAGATAGAAGGATCACTGTGAGTTTGAGGTCACACTGGAGTTTGATTCTCCAGTACCCATGTAAAGCCAGATGCACAAAGTGGTCCATGCCTCTAGAGTTCATCTGCAGTGGCAGGAGGCACCAATGCACCCATTCTCATTCTCGCTCTTGCTCTCTCTCTCTGTTTGCAAATAAATTAAAAAATATTTTTTTAAAGAAGGAAATCCAGCCAGGCGTGGTGGTGCATGCTTTTAATCTCAGCACTCAGGAGGCAGAGGTAGGAAGATCACTGTGAGTTCAAGGCCACCCTGAGACTACATAGGGAATTCCAGATCAGCCTGAACTACAGTGAGACTCTACCACGAAAAAATAAAATAAATAAATAAAATTAAAAAGGAGGGGTTGGAGAGATGACTTAGCAGTTAAGGCATTTGCCTGCAAAGCCAAAGGATCCCCGTTCGATTCTCCAGGACCCATGTAAGACAGATGCACAAGGGGACGTATGCATCTGGAGTTCATTTGCAGTGGCTGGAGGCCCTGGTATACCCATTCTCTCCCTCTCTCAAATAAATAAATAAAATATAAAAAAAAATTAAAAAGGAGGGCCTGGAGAGATGGCTTAGAGGTTAAGCACTTGCCTGTGAAGCCTAAGGACCCTGGTTTGAGGCTCGATTCCCCAGGACCCATGTAAACCAGATGCACAAGGTAGCACATGCATCTGGAATTTGTTTGCAATGGCTGGAGGCCTTGGCGTGCCCATTCTCTCTCTATCTATCTGCCTCTTTCTCTCTGTGTCTGTCTGTCACTCTCAAATAAATAAAAAATAAACAAAAAAATTAAAAATAAATAAATAAATAAGGAAATTCTGATATAATGGAGATTTTCAAAGGATGCAAAATGGTAACAGAGGTAAACATTATGCTACCAAAATAAAAACTCAACTTGGGAAAAGTATCAGTCACAGAATTAGAATACCAATGACTCTGAAATTAGGTATCTAGAAATAACCTTGTAACTAATTCCTTTGGTAGATACCACAAGTTCATGTTACTTTTCTTTCTCTTCAAATATCATCCACTATGTTGTATCTCACCTAAATAACTTCAATTCATTTCAGCAAACAAACTTTCATATTTACAACATTAAACTATTCTTTATCATCTCGGTCCTTTGATAAATTAAAATGCTAAGCTCCAGGGTGCTGGAGAAATGGCTCAGCAATTAAAAGCACTTGCTTGCAAAGCTTGACAGTCTGGGTTTGATTTCCCAATACCCATGTAAAGTCTGATGCACAAAGTGGCCTATGCATCTGGAGTTTGAGGCCAGCCTGAGACTACAGAATGAATTCCAGGCCAGGCTGGGCTATAACAAGACTCGACCTCAAAAAAACCAGAAAAGGGGCTGGGGAAATGGCTTAGGCTTCGCAGGCAAACGCCTTAACTGCTAAGGACCCAGGTTCAATTCCCCAGGACCCATGTAAGCCAGATGCACAAGGGGGCACATGCGTCTGGAGTTCGTTCACAGAGGCTGGAGACCCTGGCACCCCCATTCGCTCTTTCTCTCTGCCTCTTCCCCTTTCTCTGTCAAGTAAATAAATATCTTAAAAATTAAAAAAAGGGAAAAAATGCTCGCTAAACCCAGCGTGATGGTGTGCACCTGTAATCCCAACTTTCAGGATATAGAGGCAGAAGGATCTAGAGTTCAAGGGCAGTTCAAGTCAGTCTCAGCTTGGAATTAGAAGGTTAGTTGGGACTACATAAAATCCTGTCTCAAAATATGGAAGGCAAAAACCAGGCATGGTGATTCATACCTATAATCCCAGCACTCCAGAAGCTAAGACCAGAGAATTGCTGTGAGTTTGAGGTCAGCCTGGGCTACAGGATGAGTTCCTAGTATAAGATCCTGTCTCAAAAACAAAATGAACAAAAAGAAGCCAAACAGACTACACCTGAAGCTAACCAAATCTTTAAATTTAACTTCCAGTTTACAAAAAAAATCCTGGTGAGCCAGGCGTGGTGGTGCACGCCCTTAATCCCAGCACTTGGGAGGCAGAGGTAGGAGGATTGCCGTGAGTTCAAGGCCACCCTGAGACTACATAGTGACTTCCAGGTCAGCCTGAGCTAGAATGAAACCCTACCTCGAAAAACCAAAAATAAAAATAAAAATCCTAGTGCAAAATAGGAGGATCAAACTAAGCAACGCCAGACTGGAGAGATACCTTAATGGTTAAGGTGCTTGTCCGCAAAGCCTAATCACCCAGGTTCATTTCCCCAGTATTCACATAAAGCCAGATGCAGAGAGAGGCAGAGCCCTGGAGTTCATTTGCAGTGGATGGATGCCCTGGTGTGCCCATTCACTCTGTTTCTCTCTGCTTGCAAACAAATAAAAATATTAAAACAAGCTGGGTGTGGTGCTGCACTTTTAATCCTAGCACTCAGGAGGCAGAAGTAGGAGGATTGCAGTGACTTCAAGGCCACCCTGAGACTACATAGTGAATTCCAGGTCAGTCTGGACCAGAGTGAGACCCTACCTCAAAAAAACAAAAGTCAATTAAAAAAAAAAAAAAAAAAAAGCCTGTCAAGATGGCATAGGTCCATGAGGTCCATGATCTCACTGCTGGGAAGGTGGGAGAGGAGGGTCCCTGGGGCTTTCCAGCTAGCTTGTCCATTGAAATTGGTGAACTGTGATTTCAGTGACACACCCTGTCTCAAAAAAAGAAAGTGGGGGCTTAGCAGTTAAGGCGTTTGCCGGCAAAGCCAAAGGGTCCCGGTTCGATTCTCCAGGATCCACGTAAGCCAGATGAACAAGGGGACGCATGAATTTGGAGTTTGTTTGCAGTGTCTGGAGAGTCTGGCACGCACCCATTCTCCCCCGCTCCTATCTCTCTTTCTCCTCTTTCCAATAAATAAATAAATAAATAAATAAATAAATATTTTTAAAAGAAAGAAAAGAAAGTGAGCCGGGCATGGTAGCGCATACCTTTAATCCCAGCACTAGGGAGGCAGAGGTAGGAGGATTGCCATGAGTTTGAGGCCACTCTGAGACTACATAGTGAATTCCAAGTCAGCCTGGGCCAGAGTGAGATCCTACCTTGAAAAGCCAAATAAAAGAAAAGAAAGTGGGACTTGAGAGATTGTTCAGTGGTTAAGGCACTTGAATGCAATGCCTAATGAGCCAGGTTCAATTCTCCAGTACTCACTTAAAGCCAGATGCACAGGTGGCACATTGGTCTGGAGTTCCTCTGCAGTGGCTAAAGGCCCTGGTGCACCCATTTTCTCTGTCTGCCTCTCTCAAATAAATAAAATATTTTAAAAAATGACAATAGCAGGGTGTGGTGGGGCACACCTTTGGAAAAATATATATATAAAGAACGTAAAAGGCTAAGGAAATGGCTTAGTAGTTAAGGCATTTGCCTGTGAAGCCTAAGGACCCCAGTTCTATTCCCCAGGACCCACATAAGCCAGATGCACAAGGGGTGGGCACATGCATCTGGAGTTTGTTGCAGTGGCTAGAGGCCCTGGCGTGCCCATTCTCTCTTATCTCTCTCTCTCTCTCTCTCTCAAAATAAATAAATAAAATTTAAAAATATTTTAAAAAAGAAAGAAAGAAAGTGAACCAGGCAGAGTGACTCCTTTTTTAATCCTACTAATCAAATAGAAGGATCACTGTGATTTCAAGGCCAGCCTGGACTACAGTGTGAGTTCCAAGTCTGCCTGGACTAGATTGAGATTCTGCCTCAAAAAAACTAAAAGAAAAAGAAAGTGAAGAGTGATTAAGCAAGACACCCAGTATCAAACTACAGTGAGACTCTACCACGAAAAAAATAAAATAAATAAATAAAATTAAAAAGGAGGGGTTGGAGAGATGACTTAGCAGTTAAGGCATTTGCCTGCAAAGCCAAAGGATCCCCGTTCGATTCTCCAGGACCCATGTAAGACAGATGCACAAGGGGACGTATGCATCTGGAGTTCATTTGCAGTGGCTGGAGGCCCTGGTATACCCATTCTCTCCCTCTCTCAAATAAATAAATAAAATATAAAAAAATTAAAAAAGGAGGGCCTGGAGAGATGGCTTAGAGGTTAAGCACTTGCCTGTGAAGCCTAAGGACCCTGGTTTGAGGCTCGATTCCCCAGGACCCATGTAAACCAGATGCACAAGGTAGCACATGCATCTGGAATTTGTTTGCAATGGCTGGAGGCCTTGGCGTGCCCATTCTCTCTCTATCTATCTGCCTCTTTTCTCTGTGTCTGTCTGTCACTCTCAAATAAATAAAAATAAACAAAAAAATTAAAAATAAATAAATAAATAAGGAAATTCTGATATAATGGAGATTTTCAAAGGATGCAAAATGGTAACAGAGGTAAACATTATGCTACCAAAATAAAAACTCAACTTGGGAAAAGTATCAGTCACAGAATTAGAATACCAATGACTCTGAAATTAGGTATCTAGAAATAACCTTGTAACTAATTCCTTTGGTAGATACCACAAGTTCATGTTACTTTTCTTTCTCTTCAAATATCATCCACTATGTTGTATCTCACCTAAATAACTTCAATTCATTTCAGCAAACAAACTTTCATATTTACAACATTAAACTATTCTTTATCATCTCGGTCCTTTGATCAATTAAAATGCTAAGCTCCAGGGTGCTGGAGAAATGGCTCAGCAATTAAAAGTACTTGCTTGCAAAGCTTGACAGTCTGGGTTTGATTTCCCAATACCCATGTAAAGTCTGATGCACAAAGTGGCCTATGCATCTGGAGTTTGAGGCCAGCCTGAGACTACAGAATGAATTCCAGGCCAGGCTGGGCTATAACAAGACTCGACCTCAAAAAAACCAGAAAAGGGGCTGGGGAAATGGCTTAGGCTTCGCAGGCAAACGCCTTAACTGCTAAGGACCCAGGTTCAATTCCCCAGGACCCATGTAAGCCAGATGCACAAAGGGGCGCATGCGTCTGGAGTTCGTTCACAGAGGCTGGAGACCCTGGCACCCCCATTCGCTTCTTTCTCTGCCTCTTCCCCTTTCTCTGTCAAGTAAATAAATATCTTAAAAATTAAAAAAAGGAAAAAAATGCTCGCTAAACCCAGCGTGATGGTGTGCACCTGTAATCCCAACTTTCAGGATATAGAGGCAGAAGGATCTAGAGTTCAAGGGCAGTTCAAGTCAGTCTCAGCTTGGAATTAGAAGGTTAGTTGGGACTACATAAAATCCTGTCTCAAAATATGGAAGGCAAAAACCAGGCATGGTGATTCATACCTATAATCCCAGCACTCCAGAAGCTAAGACCAGAGAATTGCTGTGAGTTTGAGGTCAGCCTGGGCTACAGGATGAGTTCCTAGTATAAGATCCTGTCTCAAAAACAAAATGAACAAAAAGAAGCCAAACAGACTACACCTGAAGCTAACCAAATCTTTAAATTTAACTTCCAGTTTACAAAAAAAATCCTGGTGAGCCAGGCGTGGTGGTGCACGCCCTTAATCCCAGCACTTGGGAGGCAGAGGTAGGAGGATTGCCGTGAGTTCAAGGCCACCCTGAGACTACATAGTGACTTCCAGGTCAGCCTGAGCTAGAATGAAACCCTACCTCGAAAAACCAAAAATAAAAATAAAAATCCTAGTGCAAAATAGGAGGATCAAACTAAGCAACGCCAGACTGGAGAGATACCTTAATGGTTAAGGTGCTTGTCCGCAAAGCCTAATCACCCAGGTTCATTTCCCCAGTATTCACATAAAGCCAGATGCAGAGAGAGGCAGAGCCCCTGGAGTTCATTTGCAGTGGATGGATGCCCTGGTGTGCCCATTCACTCTGTTTCTCTCTGCTTGCAAACAAATAAAAATATTAAAACAAGCTGGGTGTGGTGCTGCACTTTTAATCCTAGCACTCAGGAGGCAGAAGTAGGAGGATTGCAGTGACTTCAAGGCCACCCTGAGACTACATAGTGAATTCCAGGTCAGTCTGGACCAGAGTGAGACCCTACCTCAAAAAAACAAAAGTCAATTAAAAAAAAAAAAAAAAGCCTGTCAAGATGGCATAGGTCCATGAGGTCCATGATCTCACTGCTGGGAAGGTGGAGAGAGGAGGGTCCCTGGGGCTTTCCAGCTAGCTTGTCCATTGAAATTGGTGAACTGTGATTTCAGTGACACACCCTGTCTCAAAAAAGAAAGTGGGGGGCTTAGCAGTTAAGGCGTTTGCCGGCAAAGCCAAAGGGTCCCGGTTCGATTCTCCAGGATCCACGTAAGCCAGATGAACAAGGGGACGCATGAATTTGGAGTTTGTGTGCAGTGTCTGGAGAGTCTGGCACGCACCCATTCTCCCCCCCCCCCCCGCTCCTATCTCTCTCTTTCTCCTCTTTCCAATAAATAAATAAATAAATAAATAAATAAATAAATAAATAAATATTTTCAAAAGAAAGAAAAGAAAGTAAGCTGGGCATGGTAGCGCATACCTTTAATCCCAGCACTAGGGAGGCAGAGGTAGGAGGATTGCCATGAGTTTGAGGCCACTCTGAGACTACATAGTGAATTCCAAGTCAGCCTGGGCCAGAGTGAGATCCTACCTTGAAAAACCAAATAAAAGAAAAGAAAGTGGGACTTGAGAGATTGTTCAGTGGTTAAGGCACTTGAATGCAATGCCTAATGAGCCAGGTTCAATTCTCCAGTACTCACTTAAAGCCAGATGCACAGGTGGCACATTGGTCTGGAGTTCCTCTGCGGTGGCTAAAGGCCCTGGTGCACCCATTTTCTCTGTCTGCCTCTCTCAAATGAATAAAATATTTTAAAAAATGACAATAGCAGGGTGTGGTGGGGCACACCTTTGGAAAAATATATATATAAAGAACGTAAAAGGCTAAGGAAATGGCTTAGTAGTTAAGGCATTTGCCTGTGAAGCCTAAGGACCCCAGTTCTATTCCCCAGGACCCACATAAGCCAGATGCACAAGGGGGTGGGCACATGCATCTGGAGTTTGTTCGCAGTGGCTAGAGGCCCTGGCGTGCCCATTCTCTCTATCTGCCTCTCTCTCTCTCTCTCTCTCAAAATAAATAAATAAAATTTAAAAATATTTTTAAAAAAGAAAGAAAGAAAGTGAACCAGGCAGAGTGACTCCTTTTTTAATCCTACTAATCAAATAGAAGGATCACTGTGATTTCAAGGCCAGCCTGGACTACAGTGTGAGTTCCAAGTCTGCCTGGACTAGATTGAGATTCTGCCTCAAAAAAACTAAAAGAAAAAAGAAAGTGAAGAGTGATTAAGCAAGACACCCAGTATCAACCTCTATCCTCTACACACATACACCAGCACAAACATACACACATATCATACACACAGGCACAAAAAAACTAAAAACAAAAGCCAGGCCAGGCGTGGTGGCTCACGCCTTTAATCCCAGCACTTGGGAGGCAGAGGTAGGAGGATTGCTGTGAGTTCAAGGCCACCCTGAAACTACAGAGTGAATCCCAGGTCAGCCTGGGCCAGAGTGAGACCCTACCTGGGGGGGGGGGAGCCAGGTATCACTGATGGAAGAATTAATAAACAAAATGTGGTATGACCATACAACGGAATGTTAAAGAAAGGAAATTTCAATTCATGTTGCCTCATGGATGACCCTGACCCTGAAAACATGCAGTGAAAATAACCAAGTTTCAAAAGGCTTGTGCCTTAATCCCTAATCCACTAAGTATGTCCTAATGCTTTACCTGTCACTAAAAAAAGCTTGGACTTGATTTGGGAAGCAGCAGGAAAAGAATAAAAGTTTTGGTTCAAAAATGTTTTTAAGAAAATTACTGGTACTGAGTAAGGATGTGTTCGTTCAATTACTTTAGCACTTGCTTTGTTCCAGCCACTGTATTAAGTACTATACAATTAAGATCTAGTTTTTACCTTTAAAACCTCATAATCTAGGAAAAAGAGATAAAATACAATTAAAATACACTGCCATTACAACAATGAGAAAAGTATGCCCAAGTTATTTCAGGAGCAAAGAAAGGCATCCTATTTAGAGTACTTATAAAAGGGTAAGAATTATCTGGTCAACAGGAGGCAGGGAAAGATGTTTCAATCAGCAAGACAGCCTTGAGGATAAATAGAAATAGCCTTGGCAAAGAGGGGAGGGTAAGATTCCAGATTATGTATAAGCATATAAGTAGTTAGGTATTATAGAGCTTAAAGGGACAGGAGTGGGGAAGGGAGGTTGAATGTGGAGAAATAAGTATCAAGCTTGCTGAAAAATCCTAATAAAGAAAGGACTCCACTTCGGTGGCCATTTTCAAACTGGCAGGTAATGGGTAATAATGATGGGGCAGAGGAATAGAGGCAGAACTACAATCCAGACAGCACAAAGATTCAAGCTACATGACTGGAATCCATCTGACTGCAGAAGAAATGACTGAGAAAGAAATCCAAGAATGGTCTCAGGTTTCAAATTTAGGTCACAGATAGAGCACTGATGCCATAAACAGAAAAAAGAAACAACAAAGGCAGAACATGGCTTTACACTTGTAGAACCCAAGAACCTGCTGAGATGTTCATGAGTAAATAACTTCCAGCAGATGATTAAAACAGACTTAATTCCCACTCTTGCCAGCCCCTCCTCACCCCGTCAGAAATGCAGGTTACAGTTAAAGGAGCTGCTGTGTGAACAAGAAAACTTTTTGGAGGGACCTACAGGCAGAATCCTAGTACATGCTATACTCAATGGAAAGAAGAGTTGGCCAAGCCAACCAAGAGTAGTCCAACAGAGAATTAGAGAGAGCATATGCCCTCTTAGGGAATTCAAGAAACAGAACAGTTGTGTCTGCTTTAGGACACAGAGGTTCCTGAAAAACTTCCCCTTCTACAAATTCAGAAGAAAAGCCTCAGGATGGCTGTAGTTATGAGGATATTTTAAAACAGCATGAGCCAGGTGTGGTGGTACACACTTTCAATCCCAGCACTCAGGAGGCAGAGGTAGGAGTATCACCGTGAGTTCAAGGCTGCCCTGAGACTACATAGTAAATTCCAGGTCAGCCTGAGCTAGAGTGAGACCCTACCTCAAAAACCAGAAAAAAAATAAATAAATAAAAGACAGTATTTGAGCCGGGTGTGGTGGCTCATGCCTATAATTCCGACACGTGGGAGCCTGAGGCAGGAAGATCAACCATCATGAGTTCAAGGCCAGCATGGTCTCCATAGAAAATCAGGACAAAGTGAGCTCTCAAAAACCAACAAGAAGCTAAGCATGGTGGTGAATGTCTTTAATCCCAGCACCTGGGAGGCAGAGGCAGGATTGCTGAGAGTCCAAGGCCAGTCTGTGACTACATAGTAAATTCCAGGTTAGCCTGTGATAAAGTGAGACCCTACCTGAAAAGAAAAGAAAAGAAAAGAAAAGAAAAGAAAAGAAAAGAAAAGAAAAGAAAAGAAAAGAAAAGAAAGGAAAAGAAAAGAAGAGAAAAGAAAACTTTGTAAGAGTAAAAAGAAAACAGAAAATCCAATGATACATAGAATATAAAAATGTTATTAAGCAAGTTTGTCAAGATTTACAAACTTTCACGCATGTGGATTCTTAGGCTTCCCTCAGTGGAGGAAAGCAAAGTGAGTAAGAGTTCTGGTTTTAGTCACTAGGTTCTGATGTAAACCCAGCATGACTTAGGGCTGTTAAGGAGTTGTAGGCCTCAAGTTTCCTCAACAGCAAATAGGGATAATAATAGCACTTGCTTCATAGGATTATTGTCATGACTAAGTAAGTAATCCATATAAAGTATTTAATACTGATAGACTGTAAACACTTCATAAAAGTTAAGATTTTAAAAATTATTACTATTTTTAAAATATTTTATTTTTATTTATTTATTTATTGGACAGAGAGAGACAGAATGGCATGCCAGGGCCCCTAGCCACTGCAAATGAACTCTAGACATGTGCGCCCCTTGTGCATCTGGCTAACGTGGGTCCTGGGGAATCAAACCTGGGTCCTTTGACTTTGCAGGCAAATGCCTTAATCACTGAGCCATTCCTCCAGCCCTATTACTAATTTTTTTTTTTTTTTTTTTGAGGTAGGGTCTCACTCTAGCCCAGGCTGACCTGGAATTCACTAGGTAGTCTCAGGGTGGCCTTGAACTCTCTCCCGAGTACTGGGATTAAAGGCGTGCACCACCACACCTGGTTTACAAACCTATTGCTAATTTTTTTAAAGTCACATACATCTTTGCTGGGTCTTTAATCCCAGCACTTGGGAGACAGAAGTAGGAAGATCACTACCTGGTTTGAGTCCAGTTTGAGACTACCTAGTGAATTCCAGGTCAGCCTGGGATAGAGCAAGACCCTACTTCCAAAAGGGGGAGGGGGGAGCTGGAGAGATGGCTTAGCGGTCAAGGTGCATGCCTGCAAAGCCTAAGGACCCCGGTTCAATTCTCCAGGTCCCACATAAGCCAGATGCACATGGTGGCCCATGTGTCTGGGGTTCGTTTGCAGTAATGGGCACACCCATTCTCACTTTCTCTCTCCCTCTCTCTGTCTCTAATAAATAAATAAATAAATAAATAAATAAATAAATAAAAATAAAATATTTTTAAAAAGTCACATCCTTGAGGTAATAGGAGCAAGAAAGGGTTAACTTGAATGGCAGTCACTTCAATGTGTGGTTTGAAAGTATTCATTAAACAGAATATTTGTTTTAGACATTTTTCTATACCTAAAAAAAAAAATTAAGGCCTGGAGTAGTGGCGCACGCCTTTAATCCCAGTACTAGGGAGGCAGATGTAAGAGGATCACCATGAGTTCGAGACCACCCTGAGACTACATAGTAAATTCCAGGTCAGCATGACCTGGAGTGAGACCCTACCTCAGAAAACCAAAAATAAAATAAAATAAAATAAAATAATTAAGGAATAAGCTTAAGGAATCAATGTCTTACATGAAAAAGCTCTAATCAAACATTTCCTTTTCACTGATTCTTTAGGTTTAGCTATGAAATCAATCCTATTCCCTTACCAAGTGTCTACCACCCCCCACCCTGAGGTAGGGTCTTGCTCTAGCCCAGGCTGACCTGGAATTCACTCTGTAGTTCCAGGGTAGCCTCGAACTCACAGTGATCCTACCTCTGCTTCCCAAGTGCTGAGACTAAAGGCAGGCGCCACCACACCCGACCCAGGCTGTCTTGGAACTCTGTAGTCCAGGCTTACAGTGATCCTCCTACCTCTACCTCCCAAAGTGCTGGGATTAAAGGCTTGAGCCACCACATGGGGGTCCAAACAAGATCTGTGTATACTGAGACCAACAGAGGCCATCAGGTCTTATGTTCATTCCTAACCTAATCACTCCCTTTTCACCTGCAACTCAACTCGCTAAGCTTTCATCTGCCCCTTTCAAACTTGGTATATACTTCCTGTAAAATTCACTGACTTCAGGGTTCTGGGGAGATGGCTCAGCAGGTAGAAGTGCTTGCTGCACAAGCATGAGGTCACCTAAGTTTGATTCCCCAGCATCCATAAAAACAACTGGCCATGGCTACACATGCTAGTCCTCTGGAGAGCAAAAAGACCAAAAATGACTGGTGCTCACTGGTCAGACCAGCTGACTGAAAATGCCAGCTTCACGATTAGCGAGAGACTCAAAGGAACTCACAGATGAGCAAGAAAGGAAGGACACTCCATGTACTCTTCTGACCTCTGCAGTGTGCACACATAGGCATATACCACACACACAAACTCAAACTTCACTCCATCTCTCCAGAGACTTCTTAAAATCTTACTGTCACTATTGACTCAATGTCAAGCAATTTCACTTCTGCAACTCCTTTATACTCACAATACCATTACATACTGTTCGTTAAAAAAAAAAATAAAGGTATTTTGGGCTGGGAAAATGACTCAGCAGTTAAAGGTATATGCTTGCAAAGCCTGCCAGCACAGATTCAATTCCTTAGCACCCATTTGGATGCAAAAAGTGACGGAACAAGTGCTGAAAGAGCCATAGAGCTCCTCCCAAGACCCTATAAGTCCCTTCTAAAGAGGTGCAACTGGGCTGTGGAGCAGGCTTGCAAAGCCTGCTAACTCCAGTTTGACACTCCAGTACCCACGTAAATCCATATGCACAAAGTGGCACATGCATCTGTAGTTCATCCGTGATGGCAAGAGGCCTTGGTGTGTTCATTCTTTCTCTCTCTCTCAAATAAATAAAAATATCTTCAAAAAAGGAGAGCTGGAGAAATGGCTTAGCGATTAAGCGCTTGCCTGTGAAGCCCAGGGACTCTGGTTAGAGGCTCAATTCCCCAGGATCCACGTAAGCCAGATGCACAAGGAGGCGCATGCATCCAGAGTTTGTCTGCAGTGGCTGGAGGCCCTGCACGCCTATTCTCTCTCTCTGATAAATATATTGTGTGTATATATATATATATATATATATATATATATATATATTTTTTTTTCCCCCGAGGTAGGGTCTCACTCTGGCCCAAGCTGACCTGGAATTGACTATGTAGTCTCAGGGTGGCCCTGAACTCACGGCGATCCTCCAACCTCTGCCTCCCAAGTGCTGGGATTAAAGACGTGCACCACCACGCCCGGCTTAATAAATTTTTTTTTAAAAGGAATTTTTATTCTTGTTCCTAGCATCAAGTCTATCAGCTATTTGTATAATTTATAATTAAGTTTTGTTCTTTTGTATGTAAAAAGGAATACTACCAAAGCACACCTGGCTGTGCTGGAGTAGCATGTTAATCACAACTTAGTTACAAAGCTAACTTGTAGTAGAATTCTAATGCAAGTTTCTAATGGGTGAAACTAAATTTAACATGGTATTCTGTCTTAGTGATATCTAAATCCACAATAAAGGTCTTGGTGTAGATCCGACCCCAGGTTACCCTTTAGTCACATTTCAAGCAATTCTCCTATCCTGTCTTTCTCCCTCAATCACAGCAGTCCTACTACAATTTCTCAAGACTCTTCAATTTGTCCCCCCCCCCATGTCCAGAATGTTCTTTTCTTCCCCTTCTCTCACTTAACTTTCTTTCCCTTTGTTTATGAGGCAGGGTCTTATGTAGCTCGGGCTGCTCCCCAACTCATTATGTAGCAAGAAAGACCTTGAACTCCTGGTCCTCCTGCCTCCATTTCCCAAGTACTGAGAATACAGGATTGCACCACCATGCCTAGTCTTTCCTTTACTCTTCAAGGGTAGCTCGCTCCCATTCATCTATTAGGAATCAGGGCACCGACTTCTCAGTTTAACACTGTCAGACACCCAACAGTGAGTGAGTGAATGTCCATACTCTGTACATGACTTTAGCAAATTACTTAAATGCTGAGATTCTGCATAAAAATATTTTCCTCTTATAAAGTTATGATACCGCCATACCTAACTCACAAAGAATTAAATGAGATATAATGATGTTCTTCTCAGTATAGTGTCTGCCACAAAGAACTACCATGTATATGAATATGTGCTATTTCATGTCTTAGTTGTCCTCATATACACTGACACTTGTGACCACTGACTGAAGGGCAACCATGCTGTATTTTTCATACATCCGGAAGTCACTGGCTGATTTTTTCAGGTATCTGCTGCATATCTACTATTCACCAAGTGTTCTTATTATTTTTCATTCTTTTTTTTTTTTTTTTTTTTTTTTTTTGGTTTTTGAGGTACGGTCTCACTCTAGCTCAGGCTGACCTGGAATTCACCATGTAGTCTCAGGGTGACCTCGAACTCATGGCGATCCTCCTACCTCTGCCTCCCAAGTACTGGGATGGATTAAAGGTGTGCGCCACCATGCCCGGCTAAGTGTTGTTATTATCACTAAGCTCCCAGAACTCAATATTAAAGGTAAATCAGGATAGGAAAGAATGTTTGCAGTTTTTCTGCATAAGCAATATGTGTATTTACAAACTTTGCCAAATTTTGTTTTATAGTAATTAGAATAAGTTTCAAGAAAAAGTGCTTGGGGGGGGGTGGCAGGTTTGGTGGCTCAGGCCTGTAACTCTCAGCCCTTAGGAGGCTGAAGCAGGAGGACTGCTATGAGTTTGAGACCAGCCTGGGCCATGTAGATCCTAAAAAAAGGAAGGAAAGGAGGGAGGGAGTGAGAAAGAGAGAGAGAGTTCAGGGCTGGAGAGATGGCTTAGCAGTTAAGGCGTTTGCCTGCAAAGCCAAAGGATTCCGGTTCAATTCTCCAGGACCCACGTAAGCCAGATGCAATAGGGGGCGCATGCATCTGGAGTTCATTTGCTGTGGCTAGAGGCCCTGGCACGCCCATTCTCCCTCCCTCCCTCCCTCTCTCTCTCTCTCTAATAAAAAATAAGTAAGAATAAAATCTTTTAAAAAAATTAATTAACTCTTCACAAAGGGGACCAATGGCTTTCCAATTCCCAAGTTTCACTTTAGGTTACAAGTATTTCTCACAAAGGAAATTTAAGCATGATCAGGACTGAGAGAGATGACCTTTATCTGCCTCACTCAAATGGGAATTCCACAGAGAGTCCCCTAGGTTTTTCTCATTTCATAATTTTGTGGCTCTGAAAAATGTCCCAGGTTTGTCTGCTCCACAAAACAGAACACTAACTAGTGTTTTTATCTTCTCTTATTAAGATTGCATAACATAAACACTGGTCCCTTAACAAAAATTACAGAATTGTAAATCATGTGACCTAATATTAGGAAAGGAAGCTTAAAACCATTCGCCCCCCCCCCTCAAATCCAGAGGTCAGAGTCCCAGTGAAGTTTGTGCATTACACTTCATTGCTTTTAGCAGCAGCAGAGAGAGACCTCTAGCGCAACCTCAATAAGCCGAGTTTGCAAATAGGAGCTGCTAATGTCACCTTAATGAGACAATGGCAACATGCTGAGTAGCAACGAACTGGGTGACCACAATGAATGTTTACAGTTTGCAACCACTTGGAAAATCTACCAGCCTGATACAAGTGGTATATACAAAGACACAGGGAACCTATGTATACGATTTATTTCAGCAAAACATGTCAAAGAAAGTATCCTATGCACACTCCCACTCCAAGATTGGCTTTTAAAATAAAATGAATAAATAAATAAATAAAAAGGTCCTATGATCAGAGACCGGAGCCACCTCTTTTTTCAAAAGCTTATTAGCACAATAGACGGTAAACTATTGTCCACCTCAGCTCACTCCAAATGCCAGCAGCCAGTAACAGGAGTGTGGGCTGGAACACCTTAGCAAGACTGGACCAAAGGACAGCATCGGAATATAAGAAAATGGTCTTGGCGCATCCTACCCTCCCCCATCCACCAGCCTCAAACAAGTCAGTTACCCGGCTGGTCCCCACCCCCCTCTGCGGGCTGCCACCGCCCGGCTGGGCCCAACTCAAACTAGGTAGGCGCGGGGACAGGCAGAGCCGGGCTTCCATGTGCGGCAGCGCGGGAGGCGGCGAGGGGGGCTGCGCCGGGCAGGCGGGCGGGCGGGCGGAAGGCTGCACCGGGGCAGAGGACGCGATCGGCGATCGGTGCAGGGCGATGCAAGCCCGGGCGGCCCGGGGGCGGAGGGCCGGGGGTAGAGGGGAGGTGGGCAGCATCCTCGTCCGCCGACGGCCCGCGGACCCCGCCTCAGCTCCACCATCCCTGGGCTGGCTCCCTCTCTCCAGTAGCAGGCCGCGCCCGCGTGACGGGGCCGAAAGCCCCGGCATTTCCCGGTCCCCGCGCGGGCAGCTGCAGCAGCCCGACCCTCCGCGCGTCCTTACGTTCCACTCCGCCTAGTCCCCGGGCCGCGGTGAGCCGAGGCGGCGGGCCAACTCCGTCAGACCGTCAAGCCGGCGAGAACCAGCGCCGGGCACCGGCCCCTCCCGCCCCCCTGTCTCCCCGGTTCGGCTCGGGCGGGCCCAGACCGCGGAAGCACACTCACTTCCACATCGCGGCCCTTGTTCTTGAAGCTCTTGATGCGGTGGTTCTCCAAGCCGGGGTTCTCGGCCATGGCTGAGCGCGGCTCCGGCGGCGGCTTTACTCCTGCGGCGGCGGCGGCTGAGTGTCGGCGCGGGAGGGGGTGGGGGAGGCCGGGAGGGGAAGGGAAGGGTGGCGGGAGGGGAGAGCCGAGCACGTTCCGTGACGCCTCCGAGCGCGAGGTGGCAGCAGCGTCGGGGCGGGCAGGCGGGCGAGCGAGCGGGCGGACTGTCAGGCAGGGCCGGCCGGCCTGGGCGGGAACGGCACGTATGGAGCTGATGCATGCACGCACGCGCGCGCGCACACGCACACACGCACGCACGGGCCAAGGCTGTGGACACCCAACTGCGATCAGCGACCGGCCGGGACTCTCGTGTGGGCTGATTCTCGGGATGACCCCTTGCCCTTAATCTTCACTAGGGCCTCCACTCGGGGCCCGCTAACCATGTGCCAGAAATGGAGCCAGACCCAACAGTTTTTACCGCCAACCCTCTGACGTGAAGCGACCGGAGGCGACTACAATTCCCAGCATGCCAGGCGCTGGCCGGAGTACACCACGCCCTGGGGGGGACGAGGTGCATGCCGGGATGGCGGTGCGCGCGCGACGGCGGCGGTGCACTCCCAGGCGCTGAGCGCGAAACCCCGCCTGTGGGCGGGGCAGAGGGAGGGACTTCTACGGGAGACGGCACTTTGCAGCCTATGGGGAGGCAGAGGCGGGGCTCTTTGAGACGCACCTTGCTCCCTGAAGCCTGGAAAAATAGAAAAAGAACGGCCACGTGTGCCTTGCTCTTTTCCCTGGTTTGGAGGGGCTCTCCTCAAATAGCAGCCGCCCTCAGGCGCTGTTCTCTTCCTCTGCTTCGATTTTATAAATAGCACACTTATTTCCACTCCACATATACATAGCAGTGTGATATGCTTGTGTTACCTTACTTCCTGCACCGGAGTTGAGCTCAATGAGAGCAGAGACTTCTTCAGTTAGTTTTCTCTTGTATCTTGCCTGTCTCGTCAAAACGTGCCTGGCACATCGTTGGTACCCATAAGTTCTCATCGATCACATTAGCATCACCCAGTTTTTTTCATCATCCTCCCAATCCGCTTTCTGCAACCATCGTTCTTGCAGTTCTTCCCGTGCCCCCAACACTTAACTTCACGGTCACATACAACCTAATCTTCCGACTGCAATCAGACCCTGGGCTGCAGGCCTTCCAGCCTACCATGGAAGGAGTTATGGAGGAAAATTCGAAAAGATAACACTAATAACTTTGGGGGGGCGGTGCTTTGATTATTTATGAGATTGTTCTGTTTCAAAATCTTTTGTATAGCCGGGTGTGGTGGCGCACGCCTTTAATCCCAGCACTCGGGAAGCAGAGGTAGGATCACCATGAGTTCTAGGCCACCCTGACACTACATAGTGAATTCCAGGTTGGCCTGAGCTAGAGTGAGACGGAGACCCTACCTTGAAAAACCAAAACCAACTAAATAAATAAATCTTTTATATATAGAAGCACATATAATTAAATTGAACTCAGATCAAAGTTTGGTAAACATATACCATGAAGAATTCACTTAAGGAAGACAATCTTCAAAAGAAAGGGAGCCTTAAAGAGCCTGAGGTCCAAGAGTTAGGACTTGATAGTCTTTGGTGGTGAAGCTATATCACCCCCATTTATTTTGTGAGTGGCAGGTTGTATTCCGTTGATAAACACAGGTCCATGGAAAGGCTTTAGACTATTGTTGCCATATTGGATTGTAATCCACAGATGACAGAAAACAAAAGGCTACATTCTTTTTTTCTTCTATTTTACTTATTTATTTTTAAGGCAAACCCAACAGACTGGCTTTTTCTTTTTCTTTTTTTTTTTTAATGAGAGAGAGAGAGTGAAAGCAACAGAGAAAATTGGCTCACCACAGCTTCCAGCCACTATAATCTAACTCCAGACACCTGTGCCACTTGTGCACATGTGCAACCTTGTGCATGTGTCACCTTGTGCGTCTGGGTTACATGGGATCTGGGGAATTGAACATGGACCCTTGGGCTTTGCACGCAAGCACCTTAACCGCTAAGCCATCTCTCCAGCCCTTTTATTTTTCAGTAAGTTAATTCACATATTTAAATGAACTAAAGTGGTCCTGTCACTTCAGAAAATCAGGCCTTTGGTGGGTTACCCTTAGTCCTAATCTGGCACATTTACTTGAAGGAAACAACAAGTTTACTATGACTTAGAATAAATACATTGGTGCATCTCTAATTCCCAAAAGACAGAACTTTTGGGTTTACCACTTTCACTCTTGGACTAGCAGAGAAATTTCCAGACTGTTGTTCAATTTCCTTTTTAATGTGGCAGGTATTCTTTTGTGAGGTTGCTTTAATCCTTCCTGCCACCTCTCTTCACCCACCCTGCCATCCCCAAATGATTAAGTCATTCATCACACACTTTGGACATAGTGAGTGCTTTTTTTTTTTTTTTTTTTTTTTTTTGAGTTAGGGTCTCACTGTAGAATGCACCATGTAGTCTCAGGGTACCCTCGAACTCATGGCGATCCTCCTACCTCTGCCTTCTGAGAGCTGGGATTGAAGGATTACACCACCACGCCCGGTTTACCTGATTTCTTGAACCTGCTTCAGAATGCTATACATGATGCCCACCTTGCCAGCAACCCTGGACCTCTGTTTGGTATTTAATCTTCATTTTCAACTTCACTGGATTTAAAATCACCTAGAAAATTTGTGAGGCACCACTCTGGATGTGTTGGTGAGGGTGTTTATAGAGAAGATTAGGTGAGGGAAGAAAGTCCACACTAGTTGGGCTTGGTGACGCACGCCTTTAATCCCAGCTCTATGGAGGCGGAGGTAGGAGGATCACCCTGAGTTCAAAGGCACCCTGAGACTACACAGTGAATTCCAGGTCAGCTTGGGCTACAGCAAAACCCTACCTCAAAAAAAGTAAAAAAAGCTGAGGGTGTGTCTCATGCCTTTAATACCAGAACTTGGGAGGCAGAGATAGGAGGATCACCATGAGTTCAAGACCACGCTGAGACTACAGAGTGAATTCTAGGTCAGGATGGGCTAGAGTGAGACCCTCCCTAAATAAATAGATAGATAGATAGATAGATAGATAGATAGATAGATAGATAGATAGGGAAAGGAGAGAGCCAGAACAGCACTGTCATTTCCTTTTTTTCTCTCTTTCCTGTCTGTTGTGATGTGAGAAGCTCTCTTCCACCACACATTCCTCCACTGCCATAATGTTCTGCCCAAGCTCATGGTGCCAAGTGATGGTGAATTGAACCCGCTGAAACCATGAGCCAAAATAAACAATTTCTCCCTTTAAGTTGTCCTAGTTGGTCACAGTGACAAGAATAGTTTTGCTCTCTTCCATTCCTGGCGCCATCCCACACTAGAATAGGCTCTAAGAAGGCATGCTTACTACTACCTGTAAGAGCCAAGTCCTTCCCAATCACCTGTAAAGCTCTAGGTACATTCCCCTACCCACCTATTATGGTTGGATATAAAGTGTTCCCCCAAGAGGCTCATGTATTAAAGGATTGGTTCTTGATGCAAACAGTGTAAGAAACAAAAAGAAAAATTGAACCACCCCCCCCTTAAAAAAAACATGTGTTCTGTCTCTGGCCCCCACCTTCTACTCTTCTCCTCTGGTCTACCCTGTCTATACAGAAGAAGATAGCTTCTTTTTTAAATTTTTTTTTTATTGAGCACTTCCATAATTGTAGACAATATCCCATGGTACTTCCCTCCCTCCCCACACTTTCCCCTTTGAAAATCCACTCTCCATCATATCCCCTCCCCCTCTCAATCAGTCTCTCTTCTATTTTGATGACATCATCTTTTCCTCCGATTATGATGGTCTTGTGTAGGTAGTGCCAGGCACTGCGAGGTCATGGATATCCAGGCTATTTTGTGTCTGGAGAAGCACATTGTAAGGAGTCCTACCCTTCCTTTGGCTCTTACATTCTTTCCATCCCCTCTTCCGCAATGGACCCTGAGCCTTGGAAGGTGGGTTAGAGATGTTTCAGTGCTGAGCACTCCTCTGTCCCTTCTTCTCAGCACCATGGTGCCTTCTGAGTCATCCCAGAGGTTACCACCATCTGAAAAGAGAAATTTCTCTAACCAAAAGTGACAGTAGCATTAATATATGAGTATGAACATTAACAGAAGTATTTACTGGGCAGTTTGGTAAGGATAGTATATACATTTAGCCAGACACCAGCAGACGTTACATCCCTAAGACTCATGACTACCCCTTTGTAGGTTTTTCAGTATCCGGGATGTATTCCCTCCCATGGAGTGGGCCTCCAGTCCAATTAGAGAGTGGTTAGTTTTCCCCATGACACACATGTCACTATTGCACCTGTTGGCTCATTTGGCCTGGCTGGCCAAATTTAAGGTTTGCAGTGTCCACTGTTGAGTATCTTCACTGGTGATTTCTCTCTCTCCCATTGAACTACATGCAGTGTAGCTTTTTCCAGCTTTCTGTCAGCTGGTCCACATGGAAGAGGCTTTCAGCTCAGCACCAGCAGGACTTCTCAGTGACCTTGCAGCCCAAGTTTATGGAGTCTTTAGCAATAGGGTCTTACCATTTATTCCTGGTGGGAAACCAAGGGTCTTGGCAATGGCCTGTAATGTTTTGGGGATATCTGGGACCTCCCTGGCCAACAACCCACTGGAAGGTATCCCATTGCTAGCACTGAAAATTTTCTAGTAACAATATGGCTTCTGAGTGTTCCATTGTCCAGAAAAGTAGGTTTCCATATGACTTATTTGTATCCTCTTAGATTTTGATTAGCCCTCCTTCCACATTTCCTTTACTCAGTCTCTTCCCCTGACTTCACTTGGGCCTTTTCACCCCCAATAATCTGATCTACTTACATATATGCAATACCATCCTATTAAGTCCCTCCTACCTCCCTTTCTATTCCCTTTATATCCCCTTTCTAGCTTACTGGCTTATGCTACTGAGTTTTTTCCTACTCACATAGAAGTCCAATCATTTGTAGCTAGGATCCACATATGAGAGAGAACATGTGACGTTTGGCTTTCTGGGCCTGGGTTACCTCACTAAGTACAATCCTTTCCAGATCCATCCATTTTGCTGCAAATTTCATAATTTCATTTTTCTTTACTGCTGAGTAGAACTCTATTGTGTAAATGTGCCACATCTTCATTATCCACTCATCAGTTGAGGGACATCTAGGCTGGTTCCATTTCCTAGCTATTGTGAATAGAGTGGCAATAAACATGGTTGAGCAAGTATCTCTAAGGTAGTAAGACAAGTCCTTAGGATATATGCCTAGGAGTGGTATAGCTGGGTCATATGGTAGATCTATTTTTTGCTGTCTCAGGAACCTCCACACTGATTTCCACAATGACTGGCCCAGATTGCATTCCCACCAATAGTGTAGAAGGTTCCTCTTTTTCCACATCCTCACCAACATTTATGGTCATTTGGTTTCATGATGGTAATCAATCTGACAGAAGTGAGATCTCAACATAGTTTTAATCTGCATTTCCCTGATGACTAGGGATGGAGAACATTTTTTTAAGATTTTATTTTACAGGCTGGAGAAATTGTTAGTGGTTAAGGTGTTTGCCTGCAAAGCCAAAGGATCCTGGTTCGATTCTCCAGGACCCACATAAGCCAGATGTGTGAGGGGCACATGCATCTGGAGTTCATTTGCAGTGGCTAGAGGCCCTGGCACACCCATTCTCTCTCTGTCTGCTCTCTCTTCTCTCTCTCTCTCTCTCTCTCTCTCTGCTTGCAAATAAATAAACAAATAAAAAGTTTTTTTAAAAGATTTTATTTTACTTACTTATTTATTTGAGATAGAAAGAGGGAGGGAGAGAGAGAGTGAGTGAGGATGGCCATACCAGGGCTTCTAGCCACTGCAAATGAACTCCAGATGCATGCACCACCTTGTGCATCTAGCTTACATGGGTGCTGGGGAACTGAACCAAGGTCCTTTGGCTTTGTAGGCAAGCACCTTAACCACTAAGCCCTCTCTCCAGCCCCAGAACCTTTTTTTTTTTTATGTTTATATGCCATCTGTATTTCTTCTTTTGAGAACTCTCTATTTAGTTCCATAGCCCATTTTTTAATTGGGTTGTTTGATTTCTTATTATTTAATTTTTTGAGTTCTTTGTATATCCTAGATATTAATCCTCTGTCAGATGCATAGCTGGCAAAGATTTTCTCCCATCCTGTAGGTTGCCTCTTTGCTCTATTCACAGTATCATTTGCTGTACAAAAGCTTTGTAATTTCATGAGGTCTCAGCAGTTGATCTGTGGTTTTATTTCCTGAGCAATTGGGGTTATATTCAGAAAGTCTTTGCCAAGACCAATACGTTGAAGGGTTTCCCCTACTTTTTCCTCTAGTACTTTCAGACTTTCAGGTCTGATATTAAGGTCTTTGATCCATTTGGATTTAATTCTTGTGCATGGAGAGAGATAAGAATCCATTTCATCCTTCTACAAATACATATCCAGTTTTGCCAGCATCATTTGCTGAAGAGGCTGTCTTTTCTCCAATGAATATTTTTGGCATTTTGTCAAAGATCAGGTGGCTGTAGCTACTTTTCAGGATAAAGTAACCTTGGTTGTCAGTTGTTATCTTTCAGAACTTGTAATACATCATTCCAAGCCCTTCTGGCTTTTAAAGTTTGTGTTGAGTAATCTGCTGTTATCCTCATGGCCTTGCCTTTGTATGTGACTTGATTTTCTCTCTAACTGCTTTCAATATATTTTCTTTGGTTTGTATGTTTGGTAGTTTAATTATAATATGGTGAGGAGAGGGTCTTTCCAGGTTTTGTCTGTCTGATGTTCTAAAGGCTTCCTGAATCTGCTTTGGCATCTCTTTCCCAATTTGGGGGAAGTTTCCTTCTATGATTTTGTTGAAAACACTTCCTATGTTTGATCTTTTCATAGTGTCCTGAATATCTTGAAATTCCTATTCATACCTTCCTATTAGTTTGGCTTTCTCTTTGTTGGACTGTATTAGATCTGCCACCTGGTCTTCTAGTTTAGATATTCTGTTTTCTCCTTCATCCATTCACTGGTGAGATTTTCTACAGAGTTTTTTATTTTACTGACTTTGTTCTTCATTGCTAGTATTTCTGACTGGTTTTTCTTTATTATTTCTATTTCCTTATTTATGTCTTGTATTGACCTCCTTATTTCATTAAATTGGTTTCCTGTGTCTTCTTTGATTTCTTTGAACATATTTATAATCATTCTTTTGAAATCTTTCTCAGGCATTTCCTCTAAATCATTCTAACTGAAGGTCATTTCTGATGCATTAATACTTTTTGGTGGATTTATATTGTCTTGATTTTTTGTGTTTCTTGTATTATAGTGTAGAGATTTTTGCATCTTGGATTAATTTAATTCTTGGGTTTTCTAATAATCTGCAGTTTTATTAGATATATCAATCAATCTGATGTTATATAGCTTCAGGGTAGGAGCTTAAGGTGCTAGGTGTGGCTCTTAAGACTCTCAGAGTAACCAGAAAAGTGACCCTAGGTGTTGGGTTTGCCTGCTATGAGCGTATTCAAGTAGGCTGAGTGGAACAAAATGCAGGCAAATTCTAAAATTTTAACTACACAATGTACACATTCAATGAAAAAACAGCAGAGTATTTATGCAAGAGTAGGTATTATGACAAACAGATCCTCTAACAGAGTCACAGTCCCTAAGGATGTGTGTTTCCCACACCCTTAATCCTGTCAACTGGGAGGCTAAGATTGCTGGTTTGTAGAGGGTTCCAAGGTCAGCTTGTGACCAAGTGAGACCCTTCCCCAATAAATGACAGAAGAGGAAACAAAAGCACTGTAAATAAGAAAGCAACAAATGACAATCCCAAAATATAGCTTATTTAAGAATGGCAACTCTGGGCTGGAGAGATGGCTTAGCAGTTAAGGCACATGCTTGCAAAGCCTGAGGATGCTGGTTCAATTCTCCAGGTCCCACGTAAACCAGATGCACAGGGGGGTGCATGCATCTGGAGTTCATTTGCAGTGGCTAGAGGCCCTGGCATGCCCATTCTCACTTGCTCTCTCTCTTCCTCTCTCTTTCCCTCTGTCTCTAATAAATAAATAAATAAATAAATAAATAAATAAATAAATAAATATAAAATAAAAAATAAAAAAAAAAAAAAAAGAATGGCAACTCTGACCATCCATCAGGTTTTGTTTGTTTGTTTGTTTGGTTTTTTGAGGTAGGGTCTCACTCTTAGCTCAGGCTGACCTGGAATTCACTATGTACTCTCAGGGTGGCCTCGAACTCATGGCGATCCTCCTGCCTCTGCCTCCTGAGTGCTGGGATTAAAGGTATGTGCCACCACGCCCAGCTTCATCCATCAGATTTAACATATAATTTACTCTGACATGGATGGTGCAATTAGCACTTCAATGCAAGCTTATATACAAGGCTTATTTGGCAGGTACTGACCTGGTGTAATCTCAGTTACCTTTTGGGATGGCTTTGATCTCAGCTATACTTCACTGTGGCGTGGGTCCCTCTTTGCTGTGCTGTGGGCTCAGGTACGCTAGCTGGGTCTGTGGATCGCTGCTGTGATTGCCTGTGCTGGGTGCTGTGTAGGTGAGATCCCTTCCCCAGGTCTCTATTGCTTGCTGGCACTGGAACTGGCAGTGGGGAAGGAGAGTCTGTGGATGGTGGCTAATGTTCTGCACTGGTCCTGGCGATCCTCTTCCTCCCGAGCTGCTCCTTTGGTCTCTGCAGTCCTCACTTCCACGTTTCTTGAGTTTGCTAGGAGGCTGGTGTAAGTAGAAAATCCTCTCACCAGGTTTTTTCTGTGGCTTAGGCCGAGCCTGGTGGCTGCAGCCATGTGGAACTGGTGCCGCCACTGCTGGAGCTGCTTCTGCCTGCTTCTGTGGACTCTAGATGCTCTGGATCTCTCCTACTTCTCTGCTGTGCTTCATAATTCATTATACACCTCACTTTTTAGCAGAAGAGTGTATTTTGCTGGGTTTGTTTTTTTTTCTCCCGTAGGCTGCTTTGGCATGGTTCCTATGCCACCATCTTAACTGGAAGTATGGATCTTTTTTTGTTTTTTGTTTTTTTGAAGTAGGGTTTCACTCTAGCTCAGGCTGACCTGGAATTCAGTATGTAGTCTCAGGGTGGTCTGGAAGTCATGGAGATCCTCCTACCTCTGCCTCCCAAGTGCTGGTGTTAAAGGTATGTGCCACCATGCCAGGCAAAGGTAAGCTTCTTTACTCCACCATAAACTCCACTAATATTTAGCCTTAACTACCAGTGGGTCAGACTTTACTAAAAATCACCTTAAATAGTGCCCCTTGAGCACTGCTGAGGAGAATGGGCCCAGACAGAAGGCATGCAAAGTCAGTGAGAACAAGTTTGGCCTTTTAAGCAGGGATTCCTAGGGTCCCTGTACCCAGAAAATTCTCTAGAGCCACAGTGACATAATCCCTTTGCCCCCTGGGGAGGGCTGCCATGGAAGAGAAGCAGGCCGGAGTCCTTGGAAGAGCGGAATCCAGAGCAAGGTCCCCTCTTTCCTGGGCTTTACTTGCTCATTTTCTTGCTTTAATAACCCTGGAAATGTTAGCATCCATACATTTGGTATCCTGGACCCAGTGTCACTCCATATCCTTAACCTTGGCCGTTTGCTGTCAGGTTTCTAACGCCGAGGGCCTGGAGTCCTTTGTCTCTGGAAAATGACCTGCTCCAAAGCTTCCAATGTGTTCCTCCTTGTTGTTAACTATTGCCGGCTCTTTTCCTCACCCTGGCCCTGAAGTAATAGTTCCAGTAAAATCTCATACCACACTCACATTAGTGTATGTAGGAGATCTTCTCTGTTTATTAATAAATAACAACAAGGATTCCGTTTTGCAAAAATTCAGTTCTATATCTATTCATGAACAATAAAACAACAGGAAAGAGACACCTGAAATAAATCAAAAACAGTTGGTTAGTTTCATTATCTACTCATTCCCCCTACTGTTTGGGGAACTAATGATTTCCCCAGATTAGAAAATACCTAGAGAGACTGGGCGTGGTGGCGCATGCCTTTAATCCCAGCACTCAGGAGGCAGAGGTAGAATTGCTGTGAGTTCAAGGTCAGCCTGGGACTACATAGTGAATTCCAGGTTATCCTGGGCTAGAGTGAAACCCTACCTTGAAAAATGAAAAATGGAAAAAAAAAATAGCCCACTTACCTTTAAATGGTCATAAAAGTGACTGGAGGTATAGCTTAATTGGCAGAATGCTTGCCTATAGTGCTCAAAGCTCTGGGTTTGATCCCCAGCACCATGTAAACTGGACATGGTGGCATAGGCCTGTGATTGCAGCATTCAGGAGTTTGAGGCAGGAGGATCAGAACTTCAAGATCATTCTTATATTTAAGGCCAACTTGGGCAGGAGACCCTGTCTCAAAAAGAAAAACAACAACAACAACAAAAAAAACAGGCCAGGTATGGTGGCACATGCCTTTAATCCCAGCACTTGGGAGGCTGAGGTAGGAGGATTGCTGTGAGTTCAAGGCCACCCTGAGACTACAAAGGGAATTCCAGGTCAGCCTGGGCTAGAGTGAGACCCTACATTGAAAAAAAAAGGGGGGGGGAGGAATGGAGAGATGGCTCAGCCATCAAGGCACTTGTCTCCAAAGGCTAATGACCAAGATCAACTCATCAAAACCCACGTAAAGCCAGATGCACAAAGTGGCACATGCACGTAGAATTCATTTGCAGTGGTTAGAGGCCCTGTCATGCTCTCTCTCTCTCTCTCTCCTTGAAAATAAATAAAAACATTAAAAAAAAAAAAAAAAAAAGAGCCGGGCATGGTGGCGCATGCCTTTAATCCCAGCACTCGGGAGGCAGAGTTAGGAGGATCGCTGAGAGTTCGAGGCCACCCTGACACTACATAGTTAATTCCAGGTCAGCCTGGACCAGAGTGAGACCCTACCTTGCAAAACCAAAAAAAAAAAAAAGATGGGCTGGAGGGATGGCTTAGCAATTAAGGCATTTGCCTGCAAAGCCAAAGGACCCTGGTTTGATTCTCTAGGACCCATATAAGCCAGATGCACAAGGGGATACATGTATCTGGAGTTCATTTGCAGTGGCTGGAGGCCCTGGCGTGCCCATTCTCTCTCTCTTTCTTTCCCTCTCTCTTTGTCAAATAAATAAATAAAAATAAAAATATTTTTTTAAAAAAAGATGAGCCGGGCATGTTGGCGCACGCCTTTAATCCCAGCACTCGGGAGGCAGAGGTAGGAGGATCACCATGAGTTCGAGGCCACCCTGAGACTACATGGTGAATTCCAGGTCAGCCTGAGCTAGAGTGAGACTCTACCTCGAAAAAAAAAAAAAAAAAAAGATGAAGCCAGCAGCTCTCGGGAGGCAGACTTTGAGCTGTGAGTTTGAGACCACCCTGAGACTACAAAGTGAATTCCAGGTCAGCCAGAGTTTATGAGACCCTATCTTTAAAAAACCAAAAAAAAATTATTTAAAAAGAAACACTCACTTTCAGAGAACAGCAGCAATGTCTTGGGACACCAACCCAGAATGATTGCTGATGTGTTCCCTCCTTAAAAAAAAGTCATAGGGCTGAGGAAATGGCTTAGTGGTTAAGGCATTTGTCTTGGAAGTCACAGCTCTCGGGAGGCAGACTTTGAGCTGTGAGTTTGAGACCACCCTGAGACTACAAAGTGAATTCCAGGTCAGCCAGAGTTTATGAGACCCTATCTTTAAAAAAAACCAAAAAAAAAAAAAAAAATTATTTAAAAAGAAACACTCACTTTCAGAGAACAGCAGCAATGTCTTGGGACACCAACCCAGAATGATTGCTGATGTGTTCCCTCCTTAAAAAAAAGTCATAGGGCTGAGGAAATGGCTTAGTGGTTAAGGCATTTGTCTTGGAAGTCAAAGAACCCCTGTTTGATTCCCCAGGATCCACGTAAGCCAGATGCACAAGGGGGCACATGCATCTGGAATTCGTTTGCAGTGGCTGGAGGCCCTGGCATGCCCACTCTCTCTTTCTCTCTGCCTCTTTCTCTCTCTCTCAAATAAATAAATAAATAAATAAAATATTTTAAAAAAAGTCATAGAAGCTGGGCGTCATGGTGCATACCTATAAATGGAGGCAGAAGGATCATGAGTTCCATGGTCAGCTTGAACTATAATAAGGCCATGTCTCCAAAAATTAATTAGTCCTAGAATATCTGCCTATGTGTGTTCCTTCCTATATGACATGTAGCTTCTATCAGAGCAAAATAAATTGAATTGCCTTAAAGAAGACTTAGATTGCAGGTTTAAATCCATCAATTGACCCAGAAGATTCTTAATCCCCCAAATCATTCCTGACATTTAAGTCAGGAACATGTCTAGCAAATATCTGTTGTCACACACGAGGAAGTCTGTCAGTTGTCTAAATTTGATTTTCAGAGCACTAAGGGAAAATTCGTGCCCTTCTCCTTTAGCATGGAGAGAAAACCTGTACAAAGCACACATTCCAGCACTTTCCAACATACTTCAATTTATCCAGCCCCACCCACTCTCCCTCCTCCAGATCAGTATGGAGCCTTGTGTAACTGCATCCAAAGCCAAGAGAGAGCAAGATGTGCACAAGGGGCTCCCAGAGTTATTCCCTGGCAGCCCTCCACAGGGGCACCAGAGCCAATGTGAATCCAGACTGGGTTTATGAACCTTGATGAAACAAAACAGCCCGCACTAAAATAACCAGGGGAAGCTCTGGGTTGCTGAGAGCTCATCCCATTAGGAAGTCCATGTAATTGCTAAAGTCACACTCATTCCAGCTTTTCCAAGTTTCTCAAAAAAGTAATAAAACTCACAAATAGAAGCAAGATTATGCAATGAGATGATAGAGGACATTCTTCTATCCTTACCATGCAAATAGGTTACAAGCCAGGTGTGGTGGCACACGCCTTTAATCCCAGCACTCAGGAGCCAGAGGTAGAAGGATTGCCTTGAGTCTGAGGCCAGCCTGAGACTACATAGTGAATTCTAGGTCAGCCCGAGCCAGCATGAGACCCTACCTTGAAAAACAAAAAAAAAAAAAAAAAAAAAAAAGGGGGATGGTGGTGCTGGAGAGATGGTTTAGCGGTTAAGGCATTTGCTTGCAAAGCCAAAGGATCCAGGTTTGATTCCCCAGGACCCACGTAAGCCAGATGCACAAGGGATGCACGCATGTGGAGTTCGTTTACAGTGGCTGAAGGGCCTGGCACACCTATTCTCATTCTCGCTCTCTCTTCCTGCCTATTTTTCTCTCTCAAATAAATAAATATAAAAATAAAACATTAAAAAAAGATAGATTACAAAATATGCAGGCTGTGGAGATTGCTCAGCAGCTAAAAGTGCCTGCTTGTAAAGCCTGACAGCCCAGGTTCAATTCCCGACCTCGCATACAGCCAGATGCATAAAGTGGTGCCTGCATCTGGAGTTGACTTGCAGTGGCAGGAAGGCCTCACAGTCTCTTTCTCTCTTTCAATTAATTAAATTTTTCTCCTTGTAAGTAAATAACATTTAGATTACAAAATACACTAATTAAAGAAAATTGTCATCAGCTCCTCCCTATACCTTCAATTTAACTTTTTTTAATTATTATTTTTTATTGACAACTTTTATACTTACATACAAAAAAACCCACCTGATATTTCCCTCCCCTCCCCCCTTTCCACTTTAGAACTCCAGTCTCCATCATATCCCCTCCCTCTCTCCATTAGTCTCTCTTTTAATTTGATGTCATCATCTTTTTCTTCTATTTTGAGGGTCTTGCGGAGGTATTGCTAGGCACTGCAAGGTCATGGATATCTAGGCCAATTTCTGTCTGGGCAGTTGTATTGTAAGAGGTCATACCCTTCCTTTGGCTCTTCCATTCTATCCGCTCCCTCTTCCGCAATGGTCCCTGAGCCTTGGAGGGTGTGACAGAGGTGTTTCAGTGCTGGGCACTCCTCCATCCCTTCTTCTCAGCACTATGTTGCCTTTTGGGTCATCCCAGTGGTCATCGCCATCTGAAAAGAGAAGCTTCTCTAACCAGAAGTGAGAGTAGCGTTAATATGTGAATATGAACATTAAGTGTAGTGCTTTCAGGGCAGCTTGGTGGGAATAATATAAACATTTAGTCAGACAAGAGCAGGCTTATACCCCTAAGGCTCATGACCTCACCTACCATAGACTTTTACTTAGGTTTTTCAGTACCAGGTATGTATTCCCTCCTGTAGAGAGGGCCTCAATTTAACTTTATGTTGGTTTTCTTTTCATATAAAGAAGAACAAATAAGGATCACCATGAGTTTGAGGCCACCCTGAGACTACAGAGTGAATTGCAGGTCAGCCTGGGGCTATAGTGAGACCCTACTTTGAAAAAAAAGAGAGAGAGAGAGAAAGAAGAAGAACACATAGAGGCTGGAAAGATGGCTCGGCTGGTAAGGTGCTTGCTGTGCAAACATGAGGACCAGAGTTTGAATCCCCAGCACCCATGTGAAAGCAGAGCATGGCAATGCACCCAGCAA
Source organism: Orientallactaga sibirica (assembly GCA_036365145.1). NCBI lineage: Eukaryota > Metazoa > Chordata > Mammalia > Rodentia > Dipodidae > Orientallactaga > Orientallactaga sibirica. Next base: position 579,117 of record JAEOAD010000048.1, read on the forward strand.
TTCTTGTGCTGTGGAGGAGGGAACGGGAGGATCTGAGACTTGCTGGCTAGCTAGTCCAGTGGAATCAGAGAATTCTAAGTTCAGTGAGACCCTGTTTCAAAAAAAAATAAGGTGGAGAGCAATCAAGGAAGCCATTGGATGTCAACTTCTGGCCTAGTAGACAGCTTCAGGTCGCTGAGATGAACTTCCATACCAGACACAGTTATGGAGGAAAGGATTTTTTGAAGCTTAAAGATCCAGGGGAAGTTCCATAACAGCAGAAGAAGCTGGCCTGCTTTCACGGGTCCAAGCAGAGAGAGAAAAAAAAGCCACAAGCCAGAAACCCCAAAGCCACACCACAAATACACTTAGGGAATTCCAGGCATTTTGCATATCTTTAGACTGGAATTCAAAATCCACCACACCACCTGAGGGCTGGACCCTAACTAAGATCCATACAGTGACATTTCTTCCAGCCAGGTGACTAGAAATCCGAGAAGTCTTAATCAACTCCTGAATCTATAGGGGCGCATATGTAAAAAAGGGGGGGGGTCAAGCCGGGCGTGGTGGCGCACGCCTTTAATCCCAGCACTCAGGAGGCAGAAGTAGGAGGATTGCTGAGAGTTCAAGGCCACCCTGAGACTACATAGTGAAGTCCAGGTCAGCCTGAGCCAGAGTGAGACCCTACCTCGAAAAACCAAAAAAAAAAAAAAAAAAAAAAAAAAAAAAAAAAAGGGGGTCAGTTAAAAGGAGTTATCACTTGGGCACATGTCAGAGAAGGTGAAAACACTCAGCCCAGGGGTCCTACAGTGTGAGTGAATACAGTTCTAATCACTCTGCCATGAAAGAAATGTAAACCAAAGCCAACCTCTGCCAGCTATTGTGGTCATGACTATGAAAAAATATCTTTATTAGGAATCATTTGTCAGTCGGGCGTGGTGGCGCACGCCTTTAATCCCAGCACTTGGGAGGCAGAGGTAGGAGGATTGCTGTGAGTTCAAGCCCGCCCTGAGACTACATAGTTAAATTCCAGGTCAAACTGGTCCAGCGTGAGACCCTACCTCGAAAAACCAAAAAAAAAAAAAAAAAAAAAAAAAAAAAAAAAAAAAGGAATAATTAGTCTACTGTAGGGAAAAAAGATAATAACACCAACCTCAATTGAGCACTTAATATTTTCCAAGCATTGCTTTAAGGAATTCATATGTATTCATAACAACCCCACACATGGTAGGTAGAGCATATTATCTCTCATTTTACAGATGAGTAAACTAAGGCACAGAGATGTTAAACAGTTTGCCCAAGATCACACAACTAATGCTAATAATAAGAAGCCTAGGCAATCTGATTTCATTATATATATTGTTGTTGTTGTTTGGTTTTTTGAGGTAGGGTCTCACTCTAGCCTAGGCTGATCTGGAATTCACTATGTAATCTCAGAGTGGCCTCAAACTCATGGTGATCTTCCTATTTCTTTTTTTTTTTAATTATTTTTTTTATTGACAACTTCTATACTTACATACAAAAAAACCCACCTGATATTTCCCTCCCCTCCCCCCATTCCACTTTAGAACTCCAATCTCCATCATATCCCTCCCTCTCTCCATTAGTCTCTCTTTTAATGTGATGTTATCATCTTTTTCTTCTATTTTGAGGGTCTTGAGGAGGTATTGCTAGGCACTGCAAGGTCATGGATATCGAGGCTAATTTCTGTCTGGGCAGTTGTATTGTAAAAGGTCATACCCTTCCTTTGGCTCTTCCATTGATCCTCCTATTTCTGCCTTCCAAGTGCTGGGATTAAAGGTGTGCACCACCACACCTGGTTAGATTTTTTTTTAATATTTTATTTTATTTTATTTTATTTATTTGAGAGACGGAGTGGACAGATAGAATAGAGAAAAAGAGAGAATGGGCACCCCAGGGCCTCCAGCTACTGCAAACAAATTCCAGATGCATGTGCCCCCTAGTGTATCTGGCTAATGTGGGTCCTGGGAAATCAAACCTGGGTCCTTTGGCTTTGCAGGCAAATGACTTAACTGCTAAGCTATTCCTCCAGCCCAATATTACAGTTTTAAAAAATGTTTTTATTTGATCATTTACAAGCAGAGAGAAAGAGAAGAGAATGGGCAGGCCAGGTCCTCCAGCCACTGCAAATGATCTCCAGATGTATGTACCACTTTGTGCATATGGCTTCATGTGGGTACTAGGGAATTGAACCCAGGTCCTTAGGCTCTGCAGGCAAGCATCTTAACTGCTGAGCCATCTCTCCAGCCCAGGCATATAAAATTTTGAATTTAAGAAATTTTTATTTAAGCTGGGCGTGGTGACACATGCCTTTAATCCCAGCACTTGGGAGGCAGAGGTAGGATGATCGCCATGAGTTCGAGGCCACACTGAGACTATATAGTTAATTCCAGGTTAGCCTGGATCAGAGTGAGACCCTGCCTCGAAAAAAAAAAAAAGAAATTTTTCTTTAATTTAATTACTTATTTGCAAGCAGAGAAAGTGACAGGGAGAGAGAGAGAGAGAGAGAGAGAGAGAGAAAGAAAGAAAGAAAGAAAGAAAGAAAGAAAGAAAGAAAGAAAGAAAAAAGGGAGAGAATGGGCATGCTAAGGCCTCTAACTTTTGCAAATGAACTTCAGATGCATGTGCCACTTTGTACATCTGGCTTTACGAGGGTACTCAGGAATTGAACCCAGGTCCTTCAGTTTTGCAGGCAAGCACCTTAATTACTGAGCTATCTCTCCAGCCCATGATATTTTTAATATGTCTCTGTGATATTTCTCAAGTTTGTTTTGTCCTCTCATATTCTTTATCATGGTTTGTTTATCTATTTATTTATTCCTATCTTACAAAGACCTTAATTGTGGTAACTTAAAACAATGTGGTTGCTGGTCCTGGTGGCTCACACCTTTAATCCCAGCACTTGCAAGGTAGAGATAGGAGGATGACCATGAGTTCAGGGCCACCCTGAAACTACATAGTGAATTCCAGGTCAGCCTGAGTTAGTGAAACCCTACCTCGAAAAACCAAAAAAAACCCCACAACATGATTACCTAAAAGAGCTGTGGTTAGCTCATCTCCTGGGCTTGGAGACTAGTGATTATCTACATTTGTTGATTTATTTATTTTAATTTTTCGCTTTTCAAGGTAGGGTCTCACTCTAGCTCAGGCTGGCCTGGAATTCACTATGTAGTCTCCGGATGGCCTCGAACTAATGACACTCCTCCTACCTCTGCTTTCCAAGTGCTAGAATTAAAGGCATGCATCACCATGCCCGGCTATTTATTTTTATTTTATTTTTTAAAATAATATATTTTATTTATTTATTTATTTATTTATTTGAGAGATAGAAAGAGCAGCAGAGAGAGAGAGAGAGAGAGAGAGAGAATGGGTGCACCACTGCAAACGAACTCCAGATGCATGCACCTCCTTGTGCATATTACATGGGTCCTGGAGAACTGAACCAGGATCCTTTGTCTTTGCAGGCAAATGCCTTAACCGCTAAGCCATATCTCTAGCCCTGGGCTATTTATTTATTTATTTTGGTTTTTTCAAGGTAGGGTCTCACTCTAGTTCAGGCTGACCTGGAGTTCACTCTGTATTCTCAGGGTGGCCTCGAACTCACGATGATCCTCCTACCTCTGCCTCCCGCGAGTGCTGGGATTAAAGGCATGTGCCACCACACCTGGCTTGGGCTATTTATTTTTTAAACACTCAACACACAAGTCTTTTTTTTTTTCTTCTTTTTTTAATTTATTTTTTTATTTTGAGACAGAGAAATAGAAAGGGAAAGGGTGCGACAGGGCCTCTAGGCACTGCTAACAAACTCTAGATACATGCACCACCTTGTGCGTCTGGCTTACATGGGTCCTGAGGAGTTGAACCTGGGTCCTTTGGCTTTGCAGGCAAGCACTTTAACCACTAAGCCACCTCTCCAGCCCTGATAATCTAGATTTATTGGTCAGCTTTACCACAGGAGCAAATCCCTTGCTGTGACCCAGTGGCTGGCACCAATGCCTCTCATTCTGTAATTGCAAGTTTTCTGTTCCCTGAGCAAAGGTTTGCTTATGCTCTGTCTTTGAGACAAAGTCTTGCTATGTATCCCAGACGGACCTTAAATTCAAAATCCTCCTGCTTCATCTTCCTGAGTACTGATATTATAGGTGTGTACCGCCATGCTACAGGAAGAGGTCTATACTGAGGACATGTCACCCTTATGACAAACCTGGCCTTTCAAAACCTCAGTTTCAATATGGAGTCTGTGAGGTTTTAAGATCAGGCAGCCATACTCCAAATATAAGAGTTCTACTGAACACTTTAGCTGTAGACCTATCCTCCTGCTCCAGTCTTAGAGTCACAGTAACCCTGGGGTTTCCTTGACACCAACTGCCCACCTGCTGGGTTGCTGCCAATGTGTGCTTGGCTCCTTGCTTCATCCAGCCTGCGCCACAGGCTTCTTCTCAAAGGCCGTCTACTGGGTGTGGCTCAAGTTCAGCCCTACCATGAACATCTAGTTTTCTCTTCATTTCCAGGTGCCAATCAGGAGGTAGGATTTTAAAAGTTGAAGTCAGCTGGGTGTGGTGGCGCACACCTTTAATCTCAGCACTTGGAAGGCAGAGTAGGAGAATCGCTATGAATTCGAAGCCACCCTGAGACTACATAGTGAATTCCAGGTCAGCCTGGGTTAGAGTGAAACCCTACCTCGGGAAAAAAAAAAAAGTTGAAGTCTTTTATATAAAATAGACAAGACTTCAAAAGGGGGAAAACTATTGAAGGAACACCGTACATCTAATATTCCTAGCTTATATTAGTTTAGATGGGATATAATCAATGTATCTATAAGAAATGTAAACGTACTGTCAGTGAAGCGCTAGATGTTGCACTTCCCTCCTCTGAAACTGCAGCAGGGAGATTCCTCTGATGGTAGCTAACAAGAATTCCGTGACTCTGAGCCTGACCCCTTTGGACAATATGTAACTACCTTATCTTAGAAGACAGCTGCCTGTACTTCATCTTATTTGACAGAACCCTACACTCAGGGATGTAAATCGCTCCCTTCTCCAAGCGCTGAGTTCAGACAAAGGATTGTAAAAGGTATATATATAAGTCCAACACAATCTAAGTTCAGGGACTCTGTCAGTTTTTGGGGTGAGCCAGCAGAGGTGCACGCATGAATCTAAAGCTCTGTCTCTCTGAAGTGGATTTTGCCTGATTATTCTCATTGACTCATTAATTCCTGTAACAGGATGATGTCAGCCATATAGTAACAATAGCTTCACATCTGACTCCCCGATCCTCATGTAACACAGAAGTGCAGCTATTCCTCTCTACCCACACCCTTTTTTTGTATGTGTGTGTGTGTGGTGTGGGGGCATATGTGTATGTGTGTGGGTACCATGTGTGTGTTAGGAGGCCATCAGTTGAAGGCTGGTGTCTTCTTGATCACTCTCCTTTATTTCGTTATTTTTAAATTTTTGCGTGTGTATTATGTGTGGTGATTGTGTATGCATGTTCATATGTTCATGACATATATGTGTATGGGCATGTAGAGCCCAGAGGTCAATGTTGGGGTCTTTCTTTGAGATAGGATCTCTTATTGAACCTAGAACTCACTAATTCAGCTAGATCAGCTAGCCAGCAAGGCCTAGTGACTCTTGCCTCTATCTTCCCAATTCTGGGACTGCATGCATGAGACACTGTTATTAGGCTTTTTTTTTTTTTGAGAGAGAGAGAAAGATACACACACAGAGAGAGAGAGATAGAGAGAATGAGTGCGCCAGTGGCCTCTCAACCGCTGTCAACTAACTCCAGACGTGTACGCCCCCTTGTGGGCAAGTGTGGCATTACGCCCTTGCATCACTGCCTCTGGCTAAACGTGGGACCTGGAGAATCAAACGGGAATTCTTAAGCTTAGCAGGCAGGTGCCTTAACTGCTAAGCCATCTCTCCAGCCCTAGGCTTTTTTGTTATTGTTTTGTTTTTTTTTCGAGGTAGGGTTTCACTCTAGCTCAGGCTGACCTGGAATTCACTATGTAGTCTCAGGGTGGCCTAGAACTCACGGCAATCCTCCTACCTCTGCCTCCCGAGTGCTGGGATTAAAGGTGTGCACCACCACGCCCAGTTTTCCAGGTACCATTCTTGATGTCAGTCTCAAATTGTCTTCAAGTGCCCCAAAACAGCACATGCACCAGAACAGCACACAAGAACCCAAACTGTTCTTGAGTATATTAGTTGCCTCAAGGATTTGCTTTGGCTTAGACTTCTGAGAATTCAGTCCATGGTCACTTGGACACACAGGACAGCATGACTGAGGGAGCATGTGGTAGCATTGTTCTTACCTCATGAAAAACAGAAAATGGAGGAAAAGGAGGAAGTAGCCAGGGCAAGATACAGTCCCCATGGACATGCTTCCTCCAGCTCCTAAATCCTACCTCCTACTTCTACCACCTCTCCATAATGTCACCATATGTCATAAAGGGATAATGTCACCAAGGGATGAATGCATTCTTTATGTCAGAGTCCTCAAGTCTCTAGAAACATCATCTCTGCACACTTAGAAGCATGCTTTACCGTTCTCCTAGGTATTTCTCAGTCTGATCAAGTTGGCCATCAGAGGGGCTGGAGAAATGGCTCAGCCATTAAGGTGCTTGCCTGCAAAGCCCAAGGACCTCCGTTTGAGTCTCCATATTTGCCAGTACCCAAATAAAGCCAGACATACAAAGTGGCACATGTATCTGGATCTCTGGCTAGAGGCCCTGGGGTGCCCATTCTCTCTCTCTGTCTGCCTATTTCTGTCTCTCTCTCAAATAAATAAAAATACTTTTAGGGCTGGAGAAATGGCTTAGCAGTTAAGGAACTTGCTTGTGAAGCCTAAGGACCCAGGTTCAATTCCCTAGAACCCACATAAGACAGATGTACATGGTGGCACATGTGTCTGCACTCCGTTTGCTGTGGCTAGAGGCCCAGGCATGCCCTCTCTCCCTCTCTCAATAAGTAAAATAATTTTTTTTTTTTTGTTTTTTTGAGGTAGGATCTCACTCTAACACAGGCTGACCTGGAATTCACTACGTAATCTCAGGGTGGCCTCTAACTCACAGTGATCCTCCTACCTCTGTCTCCTGAGTGCTGGGATTAAAGGCATGCGCCACCACACCCGGCTCAGTTTGGTGAGTTTTAAAAAATATTTTATTTTTGAGCTGGTCATGGTGGTGCATGCCTTTAATCCCAGCACTTGGGAGGCAGAGGTAGGAGGCTCGCCATGAGTTCAAGGCCACCCTGAGACTACATAGTGAATTCCAGGTCAGCCTGAGCCAGAGTGAGACCCCACCTCGAAAAACCAAAAAAAACAACAACAACAACATAAAAAAACCTCACCAAACTGCCAAGTAAGCACTTCTCTTAATGTCCACACCCATATATTAATGCAACTCTCACTTTTGTTAGAGAAGCTTCTCTTTTCAGATGGTGGTGACCTTGGGATGACTCAGAAGGCACCATGGTGCTGAGAAGAAGTGACACAGGAGTGCTCAGCACTGAAACATCTCAAACACACCTTCCAAGGCTCAGGGTCCATTGTGGAAGAGGTGGCGGAAAGAATGTAAGAGCCAAAGGAAGGGTAGGACTCCTTACAACGTGCTCCTCCAGACACAAAAAGGCCTGGATATCCATGACCTCACAGTGCCTGACACTACCTACACAAGACCATCATATTAGGAGGAAAAGATGATGACATCAAAATAAAAGAGAGACTGATTTGGGGGGGTGGATATGATGGAGAGTGGAGTTTCAAAGGGGAAAGTGTGGGGAGGGAGGGAAGTACCATGGGATATTGTCTACAATTAAGGAAGTTGTCAATTAAAATATATATATTATATATAATAATAATTTATATAAATATATATATTTGCCAGGCATGGTGGCACACACCTTTAATCCCAGCACTGGGGAGGCAGAAGTAGGAGGATTGCCATGAGTTCAAGGCCACCCTGAGATGACATAGTGAATTCCAGGTCAGCCTGAGCTAGAATGAAACCCTACCTCAAAAAACAAAAAACAAAAACAAAAACAAAATTTTTTAAAACTATAGGGCTTGGGAGATGGCTGAGCAGTGAAGATGCCTGCCTCTGAAGTCTAAGGATCCAAGTATGATTCCCTAGTACCCACACGCCTTTAATTCCAGTACTCGGGAGGCAGAGGTAGGAGGATCGCTGTGAGTTCAAGGCTACCCTGAGACTACATAGTGAATTCCAGGTCAGCTTGGACTACAGCAAGACCCTACCTCGAAAAACATAACAAACATACAAAAACAAAACAAAACAAAAAAGAAATAATTGCCAGGGGTGGTGACGCATGCCTTTAATCCCAGCTCTCAGGAGGCAAAGGTAAGAGGATTGCTGTGGTTTCGAGGCCACCCTGAGACTACATAGTGGGTTCCTGGTCAGCCTGGCTAGAGTGAGACCCTACCTCGAAAAAAAAAAAAATCAGATGCACAAAGTGGTGCGTGTGTCTGGAGTTCATTTACAGTGGCTGGAGGCCCTGGTGTACCCACTATCTCTCTCTATATATGCCTTTCCCCCCCTCTCTCTCATAAATAAATAAATACATTTATTTATTTATTTTGGTTTTTCAAGGTAGGGTCTCACTCTGGTCCAGGCTGACCTGGAATTAACAATGTAGTCTCAGGGTGGCCTCAAACTCACGGCAATCCTCCTACCTCTGCCTCCCTTGTGCTGGGATTAAAGGCGTGCACCACCACGCCCAGCGCAAATGCATTTATTTAAAAAAAAAAAAAAAAAAAAACTATAGCACTTTAGAGATGGCTTAGTGGTTGAGGTGCTTGCCTGCAAAGCCTAAGGACCCAGGTTTGATTCCCCAAACCCATGTAAAGCCAGGTGCACAGGTGGCACATGTGTCTGGAGTTCATTTGCAGTGACTAGAGGCTCTGGTGTTCCCATTTTCTCTCTCTGTTTTTCTCTCACCTGCCTCTTTCTGTCTCAAATAAATAAATGAATGAATAAATAAATAAATAAATAAATCTTTAAAAAAAACTATAGAAAAAATATCTCTGGGCTACTCTGAGACTACATTGTGAATTCTAGGTCAGCCTGGGCTAGAGAGAAACTCTACCTCAAAAAAAAAAAAATAAATAAAATAAAAATAAAACTAGCCATCACAATGACCATGTGGAATTTATAGAAGTTTCCCCAAAGAAGCAGATATTTATACTGCACGGGGTCCCCCATGGAGGGGGTTTCCTGTGACTTCCCCGTCTGTTCTGCTACCATCATTCTCCTCTTTCTCCCCCGCCTGCAAGGCTTAGTTTCCTCTGTTTTATGTTGGATGTATACTGACGTGGCAGGGAATTGGCTACGTAGCTAAATGTATCTTAAACAATAACTTTTAAATTTTTTATTTATTTATTTTTTGTTTTTTTGAGGTAGGATTTCACTTTAGCCCAGGTTGACCTGGAATTCACTCTGTAGTCTCAGGGTGGCCTCAAACTCATAGTGATCCTCCTACCTCTGCCTCCCAAGTGCTGGGATTGAAGGTGTGCGCCACCACACCCGGCTCAAACAATAAAATTTATTATGTCTGTAAATTTCATTCTGGGGCTGGAGAGGTGGCTTAGTGGTTAAGGCACTTGCCCTTGAAGCCTCCGGACCCAGGTTCAATTCTCTATGACCCACAGAAGCCAGATGCACAAGGTTTGCAGCCGCTAGAAGCCCTGGCATGCCCATTGTCTCTCCCTCTCTCTCTTTCTCTTTTTTTTTTTTTTTTTTGGTTTTTCGAGGTAGGGTCTCACTCTGGCCCAGGCTGACCTGGAATTAACTATGTAGTCTCAGGGTGGCCTTGAACTCACGGCGATTCTCCTACCTCTGCCTCCCGAGTGCTGGGATTAAAGGCGTGCGCCACCACGCCCGGCCTCTGTTTTTGTTTTTTGAGGTAGGGTCTCACTGTAGCCCAGGCTGACTTGGAATTCACTACAAAGTCTCAGGGTGGCCTCGAATTCACAGCGATCTTCCTGCCTCTGCCTCCTAAGTGCTGGGACTAAAGGCATGCACCACATGCCCTGCTCTTTTTTGTTTTTCGACATAGGGTCTCACTTAGCTCAGGCTGATCTGGAATTCACCAAGGAGTCTCAGGGTGGCCTCCAACTCATGGCGATCCTCCTAACTCTGCCTCCTGAGTGCTGGGATTAAAGGCATGCACCACCATGCCTGGCCCAGCTCTTTTTAAAAATTATTTTTATTTATTTATTTATTTGAGAGAAAGAGTGTGTGTGAGAGAGAATGTGAGTGCCAGGGGCTCTAGCCACTGTAATGAACTCCAGAGGCATGCACCACCTAGTGCATTTGGCTTAAGTGGGTCCTGGGGAATTGAACTTAGGTTCTTTGACTTTGTAGGCAAGTGTCTTAACTGCTAAGCCATTGCTCCAGCCCTCTCTCAAATAAATAAATGAAAATTAAATTTCTTTTTAGGACTTGGTCAAATCAAGGGTACCACGATGTCATTAAACATCCAATCCAAGTGCTTTCTACCTTTCCTCTCTGCCATCTCCAGCCAGTTGGTTTTCATCCCCAAAAGTTGTCCTTCAAGGTCACAAGCAGTCAGCCATAGCTTTGAGAATTATACCCACACAAAACTACATTTACAGGTAGAAAGAGGAATATATCTCTTTAACCCCAAAAGAAAAACTTTTGCCAGAAACATTGTAAAAGACATACATACAAGGGCGTCCACTAGGTTTGGATGACATTCTCAGGCTCTAATAATAAAGACATTTTTATTATTATGATTTTTATTGACAATTTCTATACTTACATATAAAAAATGCATGATATTCCCCTCCCCTACCTCCATGCCACTTTAGAACTCCAATCTCCATCATATCCCTTCCCTCTCTCCATTAGTCTCTCTTTTAATTTGATGTCATCATCTTTTACTTCTATTATGAGGGTCTTGCGAAGGTATTGCTAGGCACTGCAAGGTCATGGATATCAAGGCCAATTTCTGTCTGGACAGTTGCACTGTAAGGAGTTGTACCCTTCCTTTGGCTCTTCCATTCTATCTGCCCCCTCTTCTGCAATGGGCCCTGAGCCTTGGAGGGTGTGACAGAGATGTTTCAGTGCTGGGCACTCCTCCATCCCTTCTTCTCAGCACTATGTTGCCTTTTGGGTCATCCCAGTGGTCATCGCCATCTGAAAAGAGAAGCTTCTCTAACCAGAAGTGAGAGTAGCATTAATATGTGTATATGAACATTAAGTGTAGTGCTTTCAGAGCAGCTTGGTGGGAATAATATATACATTTAGCCAGATAAGAGCAGGCTTTATACCCCTAAGGCTCATGACCTCCCATGCCATAGACTTTTGCTTAGGTTTTTCAGTACCAGGTATGTATTCCCTCCCGTAGAGAGGGCCTTCAGTCCAATTATGGAGCAGTTGGTTACCCCAAGAGCAGACATGCCACTATTGCACCCGTTCAGTCATTGGGCCTGTATGGCCAAACTTGAATATTCATTGTCCACTGTTTTCACTGCTGATGACTTCTGTGTCCCATACGGCTGCATGCAGTGCAGCTTTTTCCAGCTTTCAGTTGGCTGGTCTACAGGGAGAAGATTTTCTGCTCAGCACCAGCTTGCTTTCTCAGTGACCTTGCCTCTCAGGCAAAAGATGTCTTCAGCAATAGGGTCTTACTATCTGTTTCTCAAGGGAAACTAAGGGCTTTGGAATCTAATAAAGACATTTAAAAATATATATATTATTTATTTGTTTGTGTGAGAGAAAAAGGCAGAGAGAGAGAGAGAGAGGGATAGAGAGAGAGGGAGAGAGAGATGGGCACTCCAGCGCTTCCAGCCACTGCAAATGAACTCCAGATGCACGCGCCCCCTTGTGCATCTGGCTAATGTGGGTCCTGGAGAATCAAACTGGGATCCTTTGGCTTTACAGGCAAATGCCTTAACCACTAAGCCATCCCTCCAGCCCCATAAAGACATTTTTAGCTTTAGGAAAATAAGGCCAGGCATGGTGATGCATGCCTTTAATCCCAGCACTCAGGAGGCAGAGGTAGGAGGATCACCATGAGTTCGAGGCCAGGTCAGCCTGAGCTAGAGTGAGACCCTACGTTGAAAAAACCCCAAAATGAAAACCTTAAGGGAGGAATGATTTCTTTGTGCTGGTGGTTTCAGTGGGTCTCAATCCATCCCGGTGGGGAGGCACCGTGGATCAGGACAGTTCATAGCCACAGGAGGGTGTAGCAGAGGCTATTTACTCATTAGTAGATAGAGACAGAAAGCAAGAAGCAGGATCCAAGTATAAGCCTTCCCAGGGTGGCATACTCCTGTCAGCTAGGCCTTGCTTCTTAAAATTTCCAGAACTTCCTCCAACATTCTGCCACCGGCTAGGGACCGAACATTCAAAACTTGAGCCTGTAGGGGGCACTGCCAAGTCAAACCTTAAGAGGAACGGGCAGCAGCGGCCGCGTGGCTGTTCCTAGGCCATACTCTTTGAAGTCAGGTCAACAGCACCTCATAGTTAATTCAGGAAGTCTTCCTAGAGTTCATCCCTTCTCTGGGCATCCAGGGATTGTAAGAAAACTCCACCCTAAGAAGAGTTGCAGAAATGCTTTCACTGCGCTGTCTCCCTCACACACACACAATCCTGCAGACTGAAAACTACCCCATTGCGCAGATGCAAAAATAAAGCGGCAGGCTGGAGAGATGGCTTAGCAGTGAAGGTGTTTGCCTGCCAAGCCAAAGAACCCAGGCTCAACTCCCCAGAACCTATGTATGCCTCCTTCTCTCTCTCTCAAATAAATAAATAAAAATAAATATTAAAAAAAAATTGGGGCCAGGTGTGGTGGCTCAAGCCTTTAATCCCAGCACTTGGGAGGCAGAGGTAGGAGGATTGTCATGAGTTCAAGGCCACCCTGAGACTACATAGTTAATTCCAGGTCAGCCTGGACCAGAGTGAGACCCTACCTTGAAAATCAAAAAAAAAAAAAAGGGGGGGGCACTGGAGAAGCTGGCTTAGCAGTTAAGGCATTTGCCTGCAAAGCCAAAAGACCCTGGTTGGATTCTCCAGGACCCACGTAAGCCAGATGCACAAGGAGGCGCATGTGTCTGGAGTTCATTTGCAGTGGCTGGAGGCCCTGAAGTGCCCATTCTCTCCCTCTCTCTTTCTCTCTAACTCTTTCTCTTCTCTCTCTCTCTCTCTCTCTCTCTTAAATAAAGAAAATACATTAAAATTAAAAAAAAAAAATAGCCGTGTGTGGTAGCGCAAGCCATTAATCCCAGGCAGGATGATCGCTGTGATTTCGAGGCCACCCTGAAACTACCTAGTGGATTCCAGGTCAGCCTGAGCTAGAGTGAGACTATACCTCTGGGGAAAAAAACAAAAACAAAACAAAAACCAGAATGGCAGTTGCCCCAAAGTGACTCTCCCACTCATCAAACTACTAAATTATAGACCAGTACTTCAGCCCAAGCAGCCTGGCTCCAATGACCCTGCTGTTAAAGAACAGGGAACAAAAGCCCCAAACAAAGGGTAAAAGAAAACAGAATGGGCTGAAATTACCCAAAGGTGAACAGCTTCATGGCTCTGCAGTAACCGAAACCCAGTCCAGTGGTCTAAGAGGAAATGTAATGTCTGTCCAGGGTTATCCTAGAAAGATCAAATAGAGTGGTGCTTTCAGTGCTTGGCTGAGAACAAACACGTGCTCATGCGGAACCGTCTGAATGAATGAGTGTAAACTGCTCAGTGGTGGTCACCCGGCCATTAACTAGGGCAGGGAGGATACCTCCTACTTAGCAAGCAGACATTTGAAGATCTGGTCCTTGCCTCAGCAAGGGGATTCCAGGGCCAAGAACTCAACACACAGATATTTTTGCCTCTCTGTGGCAAGTGCTGCTGTGGCCATGTGACCAGAGGCTGTGGGCTTGTTCATGGGCAGAGGGTGAGTGGCAGGAAAGTCCCTGTCCGATGTCATCTTGGGTCCCAGGAAAGTGAGGTCATTCAGGTTCAAAACAAGAATGCTGAGCCGTGAAGGAAAAGCTGGAGGGAATTCAGAAGTCCCATTAAGCCAGGGAGGGCACGAGCCGGGCTCTGGGGGAGATTTCCTCTCCAAACAGTTACAGGAAAACATCTCAGCAATTCCAAGGGTAAACTTCAGAGTCACGTTGTGTTTAATTTTTTTGCATTTTATTTATTTATTTATTTGAGAGAGAGAGAGAAAGAGGCAGAGAGAAAGAGTGAGAGAGAGAGAGAGAGCGGGCCTCCAGCTACTGCAAACGAACTTCAGATGCATGTGCCCCCTTGTGCACTTAGCTTACGTGGGGCCTGGAGAGTTGAACCACTATCCTTTGGCTTTCCAGGCAAATGCCTTAACCACTAAGCCATCTCTCCAGCCCCCGCATTTGTTTTTAATCATAGTTTATGGAACACTGTACCTGGCTTTAGGTATTTTATCTCATATGATATACATTAGCTCATTCAAAGCTTATATTAACCATGTGAGGTAAAACGTTCAATTTTCATTTTGGTTTTTTGTTTGCATATGTGTTCATGTGTGTGCACATGTGTGTGCGTGTGCACATGTGAAAGTTAGAGGTGTGATATTAAGTATCTTTGCCTATTGCTCTCCACTTTAGTTTTTGCAGTTACACTAGCTATCCAGCAAGCCTGGGGTGCTCCTGTATCTGCCTCCTCAGTGCTATATTACAGATGCACACGACCATGCCTGGCTTTTACGTGGGTACTGGGGAATCTCAACTCAGTTCCTCGTGCATGTGCATCAAGCATTTTCATCAACTGAGTAATTTCCTTACTTTAACTTTTCTTTTGCTTTTTAAATTTCCGTGTATTCAGACTTTCTTTGAGGTGCAGATGCTAAAGACCAGAGAGGTTAAACATCTCCATCTCTCAGCTCCTAACTAGCAAAATTGGAATCAGATCCTCCCTAGAGGTGCCCTCTGGGAAATTCACTCTCAAGAAGCATGTATTTCTGGGGAAAGTGGGTAAAGAATGGATAATGGATCCAAAAGAAAACAGGTACTTTGTATCAAATATCCACAAAAACAGGGGCTGTATCTCAGTTGGGTGGGAGAGCATTTGCCTATCATGCAAGGCCCTGAGCTAGATCCTTAGCACCAAAAAAAAAAATGAATATGGGTCTGGAGGAATGGCTTAGCAGTTAAGGTGCTTGCCTGGGAAGCCTAAGGACCCAGGTTCAATTCCCCAGTACCTATGTAAGCCAGATGCACAAGGTGGTGCATGTGTCTGGAGCTCATTTGCAGTGGTTGGAGGCCCTGGTGCACACATTCTCTCTCTCCCTCTCTCTATCTGCCTCTTCCTCTCTCTCAACTAAATGAATAAATAAAATATTTTTTAAATTAAAAAAATTAAAAATCATTAAAGGTTGCAATGAAGGTTAGATTATCTGTCAGTAGAAAGGAGAGAAGCTTGCCTTAAAAAAATGCAAACTGTCTAATGCTCTAGCCACACAGACATTTCCATTAAATGTATTAATTAAAGAATATGAAGGCCTGGCATGATGGCACATGCCCTTAATCCCAGCACTTGGGAGGCAGGGGTAGGTGGATCGCTGTGAGTTCAAGGCCACCCTGAGACTACATAGTGAATTCCAGGTCAGCCTGGGCTACAGTGAGACCCTACCTCGACAAACCAAAATAAATAAATAAATAAATAAATAAATAAATAAATAAATAGAATTTGGATCTAAGGAGAGATGCTTTGGCACTGTACTAATCTATTTGGGCTAAATTTTCTATGACTTGGTCTGGGAAATGGTCAGTTCTGACTCTTACCTCTCAGAGTTACCTGAGCCCGGCTCCTTGACAGAAACGCAGTCCCTCCGGGCCCACCTCAGACCGACGGATGGGTGTCTTTGGGAGCAGGATGCCCAGGAGACCAAGTGCACAGAAAGTTGGAGGTGCTTCCTGCTCAAGGCAGCCATTGCCGTGCCATCCTCCGTCCCACTGTGAGAATGTTTGTATGAGTCCCTGAAAATCAAACACAAGCAACAGGACATGCTGTGGGCAGCAAAAGATTGTTTTTATGTTGAAGCAATGTGATTCTGCCTTTTAAGGAGATTTAAATCCAGTCGTTGCTCTTTCTTAGGTCGTAGGGAATCTGTGGCCAGACAAGAAAGGATATAGAAGTAAGGTTTGGGAGAGGAGATCAGCTGGTAAGAAAAGGAGGGGGCTTTCTACAGTGACACATGTGACCCCTCCCTGGGGTACCACATTCCTTCTGGGGCCAGGGGTCAGATGTGAGACCCAGGAACTGGGTAGTGTGTGGAGGTGAACAACAAACAGCCCAGCCTGCAGGGACCTCTTCCTATTTTGCTAGCATTCAGCGGCTTTGCCAAAAGCAAAGCAACACTCGATAAAGAGTCATTTTATCTTCATAGATGTCGTTCTGTGGACTACAGGTAGAGCGCTTGCCTAGCATGCATGAAGCCCTGGGGGCAGTCCTCAGCACTACAGACATCAGGCAGAGGGGTGCACATCTGTAATCCTAGCACATGGGAGGTAGAGGCAGGAAGATCAGAATTTCAAGGTTATCCTCAGCTACATAGGGAATTCAAGGCTAGCTGGGCTACAAGGAGACCCTGTCTCAAAAAGAAAAATTAATGAATGCTGGAGAGATGGCTTAATAGTTAAGGCACTTGTCTGCGAAACCTAAGGACCCCAAACTCGATTCCCCAGGACCCACAAGGAGCACAAGGTGGCACATGCATCTGGAGTTGGTTTGCAGTGACTGGCGGCCCTGGCATGCCCATTCTGACTCTGTATCTGCCTCTTCCTCTCTTTCCCTCTCTTTCACAGATAGATAGATAGATAGATAGATAGATAGATAGATAGATAGATAGATAGATAGATAGATAGATAGATAAAAAATACTGGGCTGAAGAGATGGCTTAGAGGTTAAGGTGTTTGCCTGAGAAGCCTAAGAACCCAGGTTCAATTCCCCAGGACCCACATAAGCCAGATAAACAAGGGGGTGCATGCATCTGGAGTTCATTTGCAGTGGCTAGAGGCCATGGAGTGCCCATTGTCTCTCTCCGATAAATAAAATAAATAAAATATTTAAAATAAATAAATAAAATTAAAACAGTGCCTGCCCATCCAGGTACCCCTGCACAACACAGTATCCTCTTGCTTTGGACCGGGAGGGGACTGGGCAAGAGCACTGTCTGGCAGCAGGCGGGGACGCCACCATGGAGTAATGGATAGAAAAAGCCCTTTTCCTGTAGACTGAGCTCCCTGAATTCCTGCAGAGGAAAACTGACTTGGACTAAAGGAGTAAAGAGAACACCTGCATTAAATCATTATCTCTCACTTGTGTGATGAAAGAACCAGAACAGGGAGGTTCTTGCCCCCTCCCTGCCTCTGTGCAGCACTTCCTGTGAAAGCAAGGTACCACTCCAAAAGAGAACTGTGTGTGCTGTTCTGATTCCAGGCCTCGCTGATGGTTTAATAGTCAAATAAAGCAAAGTGTGGCAACACCGTCAGCTAATGAGAGCCGGTGCCAGGAGCATTTTCCACACCGTGGGGAACTGCAAAGGAGTAAGGTGCAGCCTGTGAGGTCGTGGGTAGGTGTGGGGGGGATTTCTTCAAGATGCATGCTAGAAACAGGGCTGCCACACAGACACGTGACGATACACATCTTAGCTGATTATGCTATTGTTGACACATTCAAGAGAAGAAAGGTAAAGAATTCTGATTAAGAAACATTTCTGGGCCGGGCGTGGTGGCGCACGCCTTTAATCCCAGCACTCGGGAGGCAGAGGTAGGAGGATTGCCGTGAGTTCAAGGCCACCCTTGACTACATAGTTAATTCCAGGTCAGCCTGGGCCAGAGTGAGACCCTACCTCGAAAAACAAAAAAAAAAAAAAAAAAAAAAAAAAAAGAAAGAAAGAAACATTTCTGGATATTTAGTAAATTTTTTAAAATTTCCCAGAGAAAGGTAGTACTTTTTTTTTGTTTGTTTGTTTGTTTGTTTGGAATTTACTATGCAGTCTCAGGGTGGCCTCAAATTCAAGCAATCCTCCTACCTCTGCCTCCCGAGTGCTGGGATTAAAGGCATACGCCACCACACCCGGCAGAAAGGTAGTACTTTGACCTTAACATTTACTAAGCTGAACTGGGAATTCCTGCCCCAAATCTTTCAGTGTGGGACACATGGAAGTTGCTGGAAAGGAGTGCTTAGTTTCTACATGTCACCACAGTGAGCAAGCTAGTCTGGGGGTTGCTCAGAGTTTCCACAGCTGTGAAACCTGATTATGGGGAGGAAAGGTGGAAGAAAAATTTTAGAACTGTAATCCCTAACCTCTACCTTTATTTATTTATTTACTTATTTATTTATTTATTTATTTTGAGGTAGGGTTTCACTCTAGCCCAGGCTGACCTGGAATTCCCTATGTAGTCTCAAGGTGGCCTCAAACTCATGGTGATCCTCCTACCTCTGCCTCCCGAGTACTGGGATTAAAGGTGAGTGCCACCATGTCCAGCTCATCGCTACCTTTTTCATTGAGTGATGATTGATTTTTTTTTGTTGTTGTTACAACTTGACCACATTGCCTATATGCATAGCCAGCCAGTATTCTGGATGTTTCTGTGAAGGTGTCTTTGGATGGGGATAACATTTAAGATGGTAGACTGGAATGATCAGATAGTCCTCCCTAATCAGAGTGGGCCCCATTCAATCTATCCAAGGCCTGAATAGAACACAAGACTGACTTTCCCTGGGCCAGAGGGAATCCTCCAGCATGCTGACCCACTCTATAAATGTTGGACTTGCCAATCTCCATATCCGTGAGCCAGTTTCTTTTCTTTTCTTTTTTTTCTTTTCATTTCTTTTCTTTTCGTTCTCTCTTTCTCTTCTCCCTTTCCTCCCTCCCTCTTTCTTCCTTCCTTTCTTTCTTTCCTTCCTTTCTTTCTTTCTCTCCCTTTCTTTCTTTCTTTCTTTCTTTCTTTCTTTCTTTCTTTCTTTCTTTCTTTCTTTCTCTCTCCCTTTCTTCTTTCTTTCTTTCTCTCTCTCCTTCCTTCCTTCCTTCCTTCCTTCCTTCCTTCCTTCCTTCCTTCCTTCCTTCCTTCCTTCCTTCCTTCCAAGGTAGGGTCTCACTTTAGCTCAGGCTGACCTGGAATTCAGTATGTAGTCTCAGGGTGGCCTCGAAGTCATGGTGATCCTCCTACCTGGGATTAAAGGCATGCACTACCATGCCTGACTTTTTTTTTTTTTTTTTTTTTTTGAGAGAGAGTGAGAAAGAGAGAAAGAGAGAGAATTCGCATGCCGGGGCCTCCAGCCACTGAAATCGAACATGCCACTTTGTGCACATGTGCAACCTTGTGCACTTGCATCACCTTGTGCATCTGGCTTAGGAGGGACTTGGGGAGTTGAACATGGATCTTTAGGCTTTGCAGGCAAGCACCTTATTCTGCTAAGCTATCTCTCTAGCCCCCAATTTTTTCCAAGTTTTAAAATAAATATTATTTATTTATTATCTATTTATTTATTGGAGAGAGAGGCAAGTAGAGAGAATGGGCACACCAGGGCCTCTAGCCACTGCAGACAAATTCCAAAAGCATGCACCACCTTGTGAATCTGGCTTACGTGGGTCCTGAGGAATCAAAACTGGGTCCTTAGGCTTCATAGGCAAATGCTTCAACCACTAAGCCATCTCTTTAGCCCAAACCCACAATTTCTTAAATCTCTTTCTATGTAGATATCTTATTGGCTGGTGAGTTTTCAGGAGGAATATTTACTGTATGATTTCTATGTGCCAATTGTGGACACTCTTCCTGGAAAACTGCACATAAATGAAAAAAATTTTAACATATGGCTTCCAGGGTGTTGCAGACAGCTTCAGGTTCGCTGAGATGAACTTCCAGACCAGGCACAGTTATGGAGGAAGGGATATTATTTATTGAAGCTTACAGATCCAGGGGAAGTTCCATAATGGCAGAAGAAGTTGGCCTTTCTTCACAGGGCCAAGCAGAGAGAGAAAAAGCCAACCAGCCACCACAGCACACAGAGCAAAACTACAGCCAAAAGGTCACACAGCACACTTCAGGAACTCCTGCTAGGCACATTTGCATATCTTTACAATGGAATCTCAAACCATCACCACACCTTAAGACCGGCCCCCAGTGACCTTGCCTCTAGTAAGGTGATTGCAGATGCAAACTATAACTAGTAAAACACTGAATATATTGGGGGACATATATTCAAACTACCACACAGGGACTCACCAAAATTTGAAGTACATCCATAGATTCCATTTGTCAAATTGAAAACCCTGGTGGGATGAGTCCATTTCCTCACTGTCTAAGTGTCCTGCCTGTGCCAGAAGTTCCACCTGCTTAGTAGAGGGAGGAGTTATAGAGTACCAGAAAGGCATCCAGCCAAAAATTCCTGTTACTATTCTCATCACTGTGATAGAATATCTGAAAGGAACAACCTAACGAAGGGGTCGGGGGAGTTATCTTGGCTCACAATTTCAGAAGGTCTTACCTTCTAAAGTTTCTCCAGCCTCTCAAAATAGTGCCTCCAACACACGGGCCTTTGGTGGCAGGGGGTGGAGGGACACTTCCTATCCAAACCACAACACCATTCCTTTTAGAGAGGCCAGGAAGTCACAGTTTAGTGCCAGTGCTTCCAAGTAACAGCCTGTTCCATCCACTGCAATGGGGCATCGTTTTTCTCCTCGTGGTGGGGAGGGGGCGAGACCTGTCGCTGCCTACTGCTGAACATTTTGGTCTCCTACTCATTTCCTGGCTCTCTTTGGTGACCTGTGAGGGAAGGTGATGTGTGTTACTGCTCATCTGAGGTCACTCACATGAGGACACTTTCTCATGCTTGCACCTGCTGATGGATTTCGAATGATAATGGGATCCTAGGAGAAAGGAACTGAAAAGCAATAGGCCAGACCCCTTTCCTCCCCAAGTCCTATACTGGGCCAGAAATAAACTTTTCATTTTGCTAAGTGACTGAGATTTGTGAAATTATTTGCCAGCCTCTTCTAACTCACATACAAATTTTGCCACTAGGAAAAAGATATTGCTAGAAATACTAAACCGATTGAAAAAACCTAACGTGGCTGGGAAGGGTGGCGTGCGCCTTTAATCCCAGCACTCGAGAAGCAGAGGTAGGAGGATGGCTGTGAGTTCAAGGCTGTTAGGTCAGGACAGGCTCCCAAAATGGAATCACCAAGGACAGCAAAAGGGCGACAAAGACATAGGAAGTAGGTTATCCACATTCCTCAAGAAACAGCCCAGTCATTATCCCTTCCTTGCCTAACAATGCCCCCAGGTCATAGTTTCCTGTCCCCTTATCTTGTAAGTCACCTGGTCACTGTTCTGGTGTCACACCCTGGCTATCTTAGATTGTGGGTCCTCACTGTTCCGGATCCCAATGAAGGAGGAGCTGGGGGGGGGGTTGTCTTGGAGCGGGTGAGTGCAACAGTCAATGAACCACCTGGGAGATGGTCTGATGGATAATGCGCTCTCATTTATTCAAAAGGAGAGTGGGTTTAAAAACGCTTGAGAAAGGTTGAGAAGGCACATACAGACTATAAGGTGATTGGATATATAGGTTTATGGGTTGCTATGTAATTGGCTGGTGTTGGAAGGCAGAAGTTGGGAGGGAGAAGCTGCAAGGGAAATAACAGAAGTGGCGGGAAAAGCTACGTGACTTCAGCCACACATTGGATGGCTACAGCTGCAGGAAGACTTTTACTACCATATAAGGGTCTCTTGGGCAGCTGGCCACAAGGTCAGGAACTGTGGGGGGCGCAAAGCCTGACTATGGAATGGTCAGGTGCTTTTGGGATGGGGGAGGGCCCGCCAGTTCTGCCCACTCTGGGTGAAGATGGGGCACACTACAACCTTGAGAGAAGGGAGGGCCAGCTCTGGCACTGACAATAAGACCAGATGCAATTCCCACAGCCCAAGGTCCCCGGCCATGTCCAACAGCTCAGGCCAGCTTCCTCACAGTCCCAGCCATGTTTAGCAATGCCCAACATTAGATCTCCCCTAAAGGACCCTTTCTTATTCAGCTTTTTCCCTTCTTCACCGTCCCCCAACTGAAGAAGCCCTATAAATCCCACTATCTGCAAACTCAGGTTGGCTGTGCTCCTCTCTTGAGAGTCAGCCCTGGCAGCTCATGCTTTTCCTGAATAAAAGCTTTCATCTTTGCCTCAGAGTGGTTTGCGTGGTCTTGGTCACTCCCAAACCTTACAGAGGCCACCCTGAGACTGAATAGTGAATTTCAGGTCAGCCTGAGCTAGAGTGAAACCCTACCTCAAAAAACAAAAACAAACAAACAAACAAAAAAAACCTAATGTGATTCAGGTCATTATTTTTCCATTGAATCTGACAGGGGCTAAAGGTGGGGGTTCAAGAACTGAGGGGTCCAAAAGCAGGGGTGACGTGAGAAGACTGGGCTCCTGTTGGGAGTTGCCATGTTACACAAGTCCATTGAAACAGACTGTCTTCCCCTGGAACTGTACAGCACACAACCTACTTATCTAAGCAAAGTAGCCCTGCTTTTGGGAGTTACAAAGTGGTACAAAACAGGCAGAAATGGGCTGGAGAGATGGCTTAGGGGTTAAGGAGCCTGCCTCCTAAGCCTAAGAACGCTGGTTCCAATCTCCAGCGGTTCCAATCTCCAGGTCCCACGTTTAGCCAGATGCAAAGTGACACAAGGGTGCAATGCCGCACTTGACCACAAGGGGGCACACACATCTGGATTTCGTTCTCAGCAGCTGAGACACTGCTGGCACGCCCATCTCTGTCTTCCTCTCTCTCTCTCTCTCTCTCTCTCTCTCTCTCTCTCTCTCTCTCTCTCCAAATAAAATAAAAAATAAAAAATAAATTTAAAAAAAGAGGCAGAAAGGACGGAGAGAAGGAGGAGAAGGCAGCCACAGAAGCACTCTATGCCTCTCTCATGGCTTCATCTAGGATCAGGCACTGCAGAAAGACCTGAACCGTCTACCCACACTTCAACAAATCAGATCCCAAGACACATACTGATGTTTTATCCATTTTTGTCCATGAAAAGATATATTACCTCTCCTGGAATTGTTCTCGTAAGGTCTTAAATTATTAGTTACTAAAGGAATAGAGGCACCAGGTGACCTATCTGTTAAACCCTAAAGTTGAAAATATGTACTATTAGTCTCACTTGTCATAGGAAACCTTTTTCTTTTTTTTATTGGTTTTTCGAGGTAGGATCTCACTCTAGCCCAGGCTGACCTGGAATTCACTATGTAGTCTCAGGGTGGCCTTGAACTCATGGTGATCCTCCTATCTCTGCTTCCCCAGTGCTGGGATTAAAGGCATGAGCCACCACACCTGGATTTTTTTTTTTTTTTTAGGAGACCTTTCTTACCAGTGGTAGCACATGCCTTTAATCCCAGCTCTCGGGAGTCAGAGGTAGGAGGATTTCTGTGAGTTCAAGGCCAGCCTGGAAAGACAGAGCGAGTTCCAGGTCACCCTGGGCTAGAGTGAGACCCTACCTCAAATACAAACAAACAAACAAAAACCCTTTCTTTACATTTCTTATATATGTGACAGTCATCCCTCCTTCTCATCACCCTCCTCATCCTCTTCCTACTCCTTCCTAACTTTATACAATATTTTAAACACATATGTAGTAATCAGCTCCACATGGCTGGGATTAACATCCAAGCCAGACCCAGTTCATAGGAGGAAGGGATTCATTTCAAACTTACAGACTCAGGGGAAAGTTCCATCCATGACGGAAGACGCTGGTTCCACTTAGAGAGGAATCACTACCAGCCAGTCAACACCAAAAAAAAAAAAAAAAAAGCAGCAATCATGAACCAGCAGCAAGCTGGATCCCTGTCAGAGCTCAGCCCTCTCTGCACACCTGCATGGGCAGGAATTCAGATCCGCCCTGAAACACATGCTTGGGCTGGACTCCAGGACCTGTCCCCAGTGACACCTGCTCCAGCCAGGCTGCTGGAGACCCAAGTTACAAGCCTTACTAAAACACCTGATTTTAATCCCAGCCCTTGGGAGGCAGAGGTAGGAGGGTTGCTATGAGTTCAAGGCCACCTTGACAAGACATAGTGAATTCCAGGTCAACCTGGGCTTGAATGATTCAACACAGAAAAAAGAAAATAATGACCATCACTAAACCTCAACCATTATCAACATGTGGAAATCCCAATTTAGCTATTCCTCCCAATCCTTATTATGTCCCCTCATCCCACCTCATTGAATTATTTTGAGATAAATCCCATATGCCATATAATTACATTTCATTCATGCATATTCTAGTATATATATCTCTAAAAAATAAGTACTCTCAAAAAACATAACTAGGGCACCGGGGAGATGGCTTAGCAATTAATGTGCTTGCCTGTGGAGCCCAAGGACCCATGTTTGACTCTCCAGGTCCCATGTAAGCCAGAAACACAAGGTGACACAAGCATGCAAGGTTGCACATGCTCAGTAGGTGGTACACATGTACGGAGTTCGATTACAGTGGCTGGAGGCCTCGTGTGCCAATTCTGTCTCTCTCTCACATTTGTTTGTTTGTTTTGGTTTCTTTTCTTTTCTTTTTTTTTTTTCCAGGTAGGGTCTCACTTTAGCTCAGGCTGACCTGGAATTCACTATGTAGTCTCAGGGTGGCCTCAAACTCACAGCAATCCTCCTACCTCTGCCTCCCGAGTGCTGGGATTAAAGGCGTGCGCCACCATGCCCGGCTTTTGTTTTGGTTTTTTGAGGTAGAGTCTCACTCTTTAACCCAGGCTGACCTGGAATTCACTCTGTATTCTCAGGGTGGCCTTGAACTCACAGTGATTCACCTACCTCTGCCTCCTAAGTGATGGGATGAAAGGCATGCACATTAAAAAAAAAAGCCAGTCTGTTGAGCTTGCCTCAAACAAGCAAGCAAGCAAACAAACAAACAACAAACAAACTAGGGCTGGAGAGATGGCTTAGTGGTTAAGGTGCTTACCAGCAAAGCCAAAGGACCCAGGTTCAATTCCTCAGTACCCATGTAAAGCCAGGTGCACAAGGTGGGGCATGAGTCTGGAATTTGTTTGCAGTGGCTAGAGGCCCTGGCATGCTCATTTCCCCGCCCCCCACCCCCGCTTCTCTCTCTCTCTCTCAAATAAATAAATAAAATATTTTCAAAAACATAACTATAATATCATTATACCTAAAAAAATTCTTAATATTACAAACACCCAATCAGCATACAAAACTTCCCCAGTTTTCTCATGTTTTCACAGTCTTCTTTTTATATTAATATCCAAACATGATCTGCACCCCACAGTCAGCTAATGATGTTTCCTGGGTCTCTTTTCAGTCACATGCTCCCTTCCCCCTTTTCTTTCCCGGTCTAATTCATTTGTTGGGGAAACTGGGTCATCTGGCCTGTGGAGTGCCCACAATCTGGAATTTGCTGATTGCATCCCTGTGGTGTCATTCCACATGTTTCCTTAAGCCTGCATTTCCTGAAATGTTCCATTAGGTTTGGTGCTTTGATCCGGGCGGGTTTGATGTTTTTCACATGACTTCATAGGTGTGACCTTCCATGGCGTTTGTCTCCCTTTTGTAATGTTCAGATTCATTAGCAGTTTCCATGTGGCCAGCCTGATCCACCCATAGAAAGCATCCATCAGTGCCCCCAATATTTCTGTAGCTATTGACAATCACTCAGATCAGGGCTGCTATAATTGCAAAACCACCGCCAAGTCCCCCACCCCCTTCTTCTGCTAGTCGCAAGTTTCTAAAAGGAGACCTTTCCCTCAACAACAGCTTAGCTACCCTGAAATTCTGTTCATATAGAAAAGACAAATGCTTGATTCTTTCCCTTTTTAAACTTGTTTTCAGAGCAATAAGTTGGTTCCCTAGCAACTTGTAGAGGTGACCTATGAGAAGGTTCCCCCTCCCCCCAGATATAATTATAAACGCTTGGATTTTAACATATTTGATATATTTCAATCCATTGCAGATGCTCAAATTATTCCATCTTTGAACACTGGGAGTCTCTTCCCATTGGCTCCTAACTTAAGGCTGTTGGACACGACCCAGTTGTCTGGAAGCTTCCTTGCTTTCTAGTAGGATAAAAATGTCTGTTTCTTGTTGCAGCTCCGGAATCAGTGATTATCCAAGGAAGTGTTGGTTCCCTTAAGTGACAGATGGAATTCTGAGGCTATGAGCTGTTGGAGTGTCTGCTGCTCCTGGGGTGGGCTAGCCCCTAGGTTTCATCTCCTCCTCCACTACTCCACGGCCACTCTGCAGGCATTCCCTGCTTGCTCTGCCCCTACTAGGAAGAGAGCTGTCCTCTCTTCTCATACACATGTGCTCACTTCCTCATATCCTTCAGGTCTTTATCTGAATGCTACCTGCCCAGTGAGGCTACCCCTTGGACACGCCAACCAGCACGGCCAATGGAACCCCGCCCTCCTCAATATTCCATGTCCACCTTTCCTGTGTCCCTTACCCTCTGTGATGGCTAATCTTTATGACAGGATTTAGAATCACCATAGAGACACACCTCTGGGCATGTCTGTAAGGACATTTCCGGAAAGGTTTAACTAAGGAGGGAAGACACAACCTGAGTGTGGGCAGCAGGATCCCATGGGCAGGGTCCCAGTCTAAATTAAAAAAAAAAAAAAAAAAAAGTAAGCCGGGCGTGGAGGTGCACGCCTTTAATCCCAGCACTCGGGAGGCAGAGGTAGGAGGATTGCCATGAGTTCAAGGCCACCCTGAGACTACATAGTGAATTCCAGGTCAGCCTGAGCTAGAGTGAGACCCTATCTCAAAAAAAAAAAAAAAAATAAAATAACTAAATAAATAAAAGTGAGAAGGAGCAAGTTAGTTGAGTACCAGTATTTCTCTCTCTCTAAAGTAGCTTCGTGTCAGGTCTGTGGTTACGGTAACAAGAATAGTTATTAATATACCTTCAAATGCTGTGTAGCTTACTTGGCAATATTTTGGAATGTCATCCTAACCAAGTTGAGAGTTTTGCCTTTTTTTCCCTTTTTTTTTCAGGGAAGCATCTGGGGCACCTATAATGGAATCTGGCATAGAATGAATTGCGAAGGAATTTTACTGTGATGGACCTGACCCTTTGGTGCAGTTTTAGAGTCCTTTGGCATAAGTCATATGATGCAGAAGTTGTCTAAGTTGGGAAACAGAACTAAATTCAGTCACACACATGTTAACCTCACAGGTCATTGCAAGGATTATACATGTTAATCTCAGATGGGACATGTGAGAAAGGCTACGCTCACCAGGGCTGTGGTTTTTATTTTCTTCCCTTTTGTTGCAGTCAGGTTCACATTGCTGGCAGAAATCACCTGACCAAGAGCAACTTTTGGGAAAAGAAGGGTTTATTCTGGCTTACAGACTTGAGGGGAAGCTCCATGATGGCAGGGGGAAATGATGGCATGAGCAGAGGGTGGACACCAGCCCCTGGCCAAAATAAGGTGGACAACAGGAACAGGGGAGTGTGCTAACACTGGCAAGGGGAAACTGGCTATAATACCCATCAGCCCACCCCCAACAATACACTGCCTCCAAAAGGCATTAATTCCCAAATCCCTATCAGCTGGGAACCTAGCATTCAGAACACGTAAGTTTATGGGGGACACCTGAATCAACTACCACATTCCACCCCTCGCCCCCATAAACAGATATCCATACATGATATAAAATACAATGCATTCAGTCTAACTTTAAAAGTCCCTAAAGTTTTTATCAATCCTAATGTTTAAACATCCCCATAATCTGAGGTCTTTTAACTGAGCCATAATATATATAAAAAAAAATCCCTAAAATCCCATAATGGCACAGAATAAACACTCACACTGCAAAAGGTGACATTGGGCATAGCAAAGAAATATTCAACCAATACAAGATTTAAACAGGGCAAACATCAAACTCTGTAGCTCCAAGTCCAACAACACTAGTGAGTAACAAGTCTCCAAGTTCGATAATTCTTTTTTTAAATTAAAAAAATTTTTTTATTGACAACTTCCATAATTGTAGACAATAACCTATGGTAATGGTAATTCACCCCTCCCCTCACTTTCCCCTTTGAAACTCCACCCTCCATCATATCCCCTCCCCCTCTCAATCAGTCTCTCTTTTATTTTGATGTCATGATCTTTTCCTCCTATTATGATGGTCTTGTGTAGGTAGTGTCAGGCACTGGAAGATCATGGATATCCAGGCCATTTTATGTCTGGAGGAGCACATTGTAAGGAGTGGTACCCTTCCTTTGGCTCTTACATTCTTTCTGCCACCTCTTCCTCAATGAACCCTGAGCCTTGAAAAATGTGATAGAGAGGTTTCAGTGCTGAGCACTCCTCTGTCCCTTCTTCTCAGAACTATGGTGCCTTCTGAGTCATCCCAAGGTCACCACCATCTGAAAAGAGAAGCTTCTCTAACCAAAAGTGAGAGTAGCATTAATATATGGGTACAAACATTAAGAGAAGTGCTTACTGGGCAGTTTGGTGAGCATAGTATATACATTTAGCCAGACACCAGCAGACATTACACCCTTAGGACTCATGACTACCCCTTTGTAGGTTTTCAGTGTCAGGGATGTATTCCCTCCAATGGAGTGGGCCTCCAGTCCAATTAGAGAGTGGTTGGTTTCCCCCATAACAGACATGCCACTATTGCACCCATTGGCTCATTGGCCTGGCTGGCCAAATTTAAGGCTTGCAGTGTCCACTGTTGAGTATTTCCACTGTTGTTTTCTCTGTCTCCCATAGAGCTGCATGAAGCATAGCTTTTTCCAGCTTTCTGTCAGCTGGTCCACATGGAGGAGGCTTTCAGC
Source organism: Orientallactaga sibirica (assembly GCA_036365145.1). Lineage (NCBI taxonomy): Eukaryota > Metazoa > Chordata > Mammalia > Rodentia > Dipodidae > Orientallactaga > Orientallactaga sibirica. The sequence goes on from JAEOAD010000048.1 coordinate 607,939, forward strand.
TCAGCACCAGTAGGATTTCTTAGTGACTTTTAGCCCAAGTATGTGGAACCTTCAGCAATAGGGTCTTACCATCTATTCCTGGTGTGAAACCAAAGGCCTTGGCAATGGCCTGTAATGTTTTGGGGGTATCAGTGACCGCCCTAGCCAACAAGTCACTGGAAGGTATCCCATCCATTGTATGGCACAATATAGGCCTGGTCCTAGCCAGACCGCATGGCAGAAGAAAACAGGAGGTGGCTTCTGTGGAAATGGCGTTCTGCGCAGGCTTGGTGTGACAACAACTACAGTCCCATGCTCGCTAGAAGCCTGTTATGAGATGTCCTATCCAGAGACAGGCTGTCATTGGTCACAAAAAGGGGACCACCCCATACAAGGGTTAGCCAGCCAAGCCCCTTAAAACCCACGTGCATTTTCCTAAATAAATGAGTTTGCGGAGGCTCGCTTCCCACTTTCACCCAACTCCCGGAGTCTGTGTCGTGACTCTGCGCTGCTCACCCCAACTTGGCAGAGACCCTACTGTCCCTCCTGGGCTGGCCTTAGGGGACCACAACAATCCATGGCACTGAAAATTTTCTAATAACCATCTATGACTTCTAAGTGTTTCATTGTCCAAAAAAGTAGGTTTCCACATGACTTATTTCTGTTCTCTTAGATTTTGATTAGCCCTCCCTCCACCTTTCCTTTACTCAATCTCTTCCCCTGACCTCATTTAGGCCTCTTCACCCCCATTAATCTGTTCTTCTACTTACATATATACAACACCATCTTATTAAGACCCCCTCCTTTTCTAGTCCTTTTATATCTCCTTTGTAGCTTACTGGCTTCTGCTACTGAGTTTTATTTCTACTCACATAGACAAGTTTGATAATTCTAACCAGCAACAAGTCTCTGGAGTTCCAATTCTGCCCCTCCAACTAGGCTACTCAAAGTCCTGAAAAACTTCATTGGGGGCAGGCAGCTTTCCTTAACAGGCATCTCGTGGTCCCAGCATCTCTACTGGGTTTCCACTGCAACCCATGGTCCATCCTCATGGCCCCATCTGGACTCCATGCAGGCATCCAGCAAACCTGCTACACACTGCCCATGGCCATTTCCAAAACACATGACCATGTTGCAAATTCAATAACCCTCTCTTTCCTTCATTTCTTATACTCCACAAAACCAGGTTGGGTGCCAATTTGTTAATCCAGGGGAGAATAAAGCAGACTTTGACTAACAGGACACTTCTTGAGCACTCAGGCCCCTTCAAAAGAGTTTACATTCTTCCTGTTGCCCCAATGCAGGTCAGCTGACCCAATCTTAAAGGTTGTAATCTCTCATATAATTGCAGCTGAACAGGCAGCAGTTTCAGCCCAAAGATTTCATTTCTGTGCCAATCCCTCTGCTCATATCCGTCTGTTTCTATGCAAAGCAACCCTGCACAAGTTCTCAGGACATGAACATAACAGCAAGCCTCTCACACAAACTGCTAGTCCAGACAAAGCTCTTTCTCACCATCATAAGCCAAACCTCACAGTCCATAGTTCTTACTGCATTCAGGTCTTTCAACTCTGGCCAAAATAGTCCATTTTTCGTCTCTTACTGCACTGCAAGGCATCTCTTAGGCCAAGGTTTCAAATCCTTCCACATTTTTCTTGAAAATCAGCTCCAAAAGGCCAGAGCCACAGTCAAGGCCAAAGTCAGGTATCTAACAGCAAATAACACCACTCCTCGGTACCAACACCTTCTTCCATATTCCTTCTGTTTATTCCTCCCATCTCTCTTTCTTTTGTCTCTCCTCTGTCTTTCTTTTCTTTCTCTCTCTCTCTCCTTCTCCTCTCTTTCTTGTCTTCCTTCTTCCTTCCTTCCTTCCTTCCTTCCTTCCTTCCTTCCTTCCTTCCTTCCTTCCTTCCTTCCTTCCCCTCTTTAGTTCTTTCTTTTCAATTTCTTTCATGCTGGGTCTTGTATAGCCCAGGCTGGCTTCAAACTCACTATGTAGCTGAGACTGGCTTTGAATTCCTGATCCTTCTCCTTCTACCTCCCTAGTATTAAGATGACACGTGAGCACCACTATGCCTGTCTTCTTTCCCTCCCTCCCTCCCTCCCTCCCTCCCTCCCTTCCTCCTTCCCTCCCTCCTTCCCTCCCTCCCTCCCTTCTCTTTTTCCTTCCTTCCCTTTCCTTTTCCACCCTCCACCCCTCATTGCCTCTCTTCCTCCCTCCCTTTCTTCCTTCCTAGAATCAGATTTTGAGAGGGAAATCAGAATCCCAGTTTTTAAAATATTTTATTTTATTTTAAAATTTATTTGAGAGAGAGAGAGAGAAAGAGGCAGAGAGAAAGAGATAGTGGGCACCCCAGGGCCTCCAGCCACTGCAAACAAACTCCAGACACATACGCCGCCATGTGCATCTGGTTTACATGGTTACTGGGGAATCAAACCTGGGTTTTTAGGCTTCCTAGGCAAGCACCTTAACTGCTAAGTCATCTTTCCAGCCCCAGAATCTCAGTTTTAACAGATCAATAACATGTTCGAGATAAAGGGATTCCAGTTCCAAGAAGAGGTACTGCTTGTATAGATAAATTTGGGAGTCATAACTTTAGAAATGTGTAGTAGTGAGAGGGGTGTGATGGCACCCACCCTTAATCCCAGCACTCAGGAGGTCAGCCTGGAGCTACATAGGGAATTCTAGGTCAGCCTGGGCTAGAGTAAGACTTTACCTCCAAAAAAAAAAAAAGTAGTCAGGCGTGTGGTGCATGCCTTTAATCCCAGCTGAGAGTTCAAGGCCACCCTGAGACTACATAGTGAATTCCAGGTCAGCCTGGGCTACAGCAAAACCCTACCTTGAAAAACAAAAAAACAAAATAAAAAAAAAAAAAGAAATGTGCAGCATTAGTTCCTTTTTTTTTCTTTGCTATGACAAAATACCTGACAAAAGCAACTTTAAAAGGAAGAGTTTATTTTGACTCGTGATTTGGGGGTACAGTCCTTCATGGAGGGGAAGGCACGGTGGGGGGAGTTTGAGGCTGCTGATCGCAGAGTTTATAGTCAGGAAGCAGAAAGTCACGAATGCTATGCTCAGCTTACCTTTTCCTTTCACACAGTAGAGGACGCCTGGCCCATGAAATGATGCTGCCCACATTTAGAATGGATCTTCCCACATCAGTGACTCAATCTAGAAACTGCCTCGCAGACACCTAGAGGTGGTCGCCAAGGCGATTTTAGATTCTGTCAAGTTATCAGTATTGACCATCAAAAGATGGTGTCCAACTAAATCATGAAACTACGTGAGAAGGAAGAAAGGAGGGGATCACTGAGGCTGATCTTTGGGACAGTTAGCCACTCAAAGGATAAGGAGATGAGGGCTGGAGGGATGGCTTAGTGGTTAAGGCATTTGCCTGCAAAGCCAAAGGACCCAGGTTTGATTACCCAGGTCCCAGATAAGCCAGGTGCACAAGGTGGCGCATGCGCCTGGAGTTCATTTGCAGTAGCTAGAGGCCCTGGCATGTCCATTCTCTTTCTCTTCCTCTCTCTCCCTCTTTCTCTCTGTCAAATAAATAAATAACTAAAAAAATTAACTAAAAGTTGGGCGTGGTGGCGCACGCCTTTAATCCCAGCACTTGGGAGGCACAGGTAGGAGGATGGCCATTAGTTCCAGGCCATCCTGAGACTACATAGTGAATTCCAGGTCAGCCTGAGCTAGAGTGAGACCCTACCTCGAAAAAAACAAAACAAAATTAAATAAAAAAAAGGATGAAGAGATGAGGAACCATTGAAGGACATCGAGAAAAGCTGCAGCAAGAGCCCTGAACAGTGCGTCACACTGGGCCACTGTCCAGGAAGGTGGGAGTGGGCGACTGCTTTACCTCTGGCTGAAGGGGCCCATACACTGACCCCTGGATTAAAGACAATAATTGTTGACCTGTGGTTATGGTTCAAAACCAACTCACCAAGCCCATTTCTTTCAAAGAGAATCACAACCAATAACACAATGATCCAGGATGAGATTTTTCTGGGGGTTATTTTATTGAACATGGAGGCAGCAGTGAGCAGGAAACAACACAGCCTTGCTCTGACTTGGGTCAGAGTGACAGAATCCCGCCTGGTTCCTTGGGTCTGCAAGTAATATTCAGGTTCTGGCAGGCGTAGACAACCAAAGGTCATTTCCTCAGGAGGAGTAAGAACAACGCATTTTTAAACATTTTAAAATACATTTTATTTATTTATTTATTTATTTATTTATTTATTTATTTATTTATTTAAGAGAGAGAGAGAGAGAGAGAGAGAGAGAATGGGTGCTCCACAGCCTTCAGCCACTGCAAATGAACTCCAGATGCATGCACTCCCTTGAGCAGTTGGCATATGTGGGTCCTGGAGAGTAGAACAGGGATCTTTTGGTTTTGAAGGCAAATGTCTTAACTGCTAAGCCATCTCTTCAGCCCCAGAACAAAGCATTTTTAGTCCCAAGACCACCTCTCCCGGGACTCCTTCCCCAGGAGCTGTTGGGAGGTAAGCAGCCTCAGCGCTGACAGGTGAGTTGTAACAGGTCACTTTAGAGTGAGGGTACAGAGGTACCCGCTGGAATTTGCTGGCACCTCCCATCTGCATTTACTCCTCACCCAGTTATCATCACCCTTCCTCTTGAGAGCTGGCAGTGGGAAGCTTGCCTTCCTGGGACCCATCCATGACTGGTGCCACTGTCCCCAACCTTTGCTGTCTCTGCCTCTCCACAAGAGGACCAAAGGGTCAGAGCTTAAAGGAAATGTAGAATGGCACATAGTTATCATCCAAGTTCTGTGATTTGAGTGTAAAATGTCCACCATTGGCTCATGCGTTTGAATGCTTGGTCCCCAGCTGGTGTCACTGTTCGGTAAGGTTGTGTGACCTTTAGAAGGTGGAGGGAGCCTTGCTGGAGAAAATAGGTCACTGTGGGTGGGCCTTGAGGTTTTAGAGCCTGGCTGCATTTTGTCATCTCTCTTTGCTTCCAGTTTGTGGCTTAGAATGTGATCAGTTGGCAGCTGTCCGTCCGCTCCTGCTGCGGTGCCTTACCCTGCCCGGATAACATGTATCACTTCAAAACTGTCAGCCAGAATCAGTCCTTTTCTTCCTTACATATATTGTCCCAGCGAAAAGTGAAGTAACTAATATACCTTGATACCAGTGAGGACTGAGACACACTGCTCCCTCAGCTTGTCCCCTTCCTCTTAAGCATAAGAGCCTCCAAGCTAAGGAGGTGTATTAGTCAGGGTTCTCTAGAGAAACAGAACGGATAGAATGAATTATATTAAAAGGGAATTTATTGGAATAGCTTACACAGTCCAGCAATAGCAGATTGTAGGTCCGAGAGTCAAGCAACCCGGTAGCTGCTCAAGCCACGAGGTTGGAGGATGCAGTCCCAATCCGGCACTGAAAACCTGGAGGATTCCTGGAGAGACGCTGTTCTTCAGTCCACCCTGGTCTTCAGTCCACACTGGAGAGCAGCAACACCAAGCAGCGGAAAACACCAAGCACCCAGTGGCAAGGAGCAAGCAGCACCGGCAGCCAGGTGGGAGAGAGAGAGACTTCCTTCCAAGAGCTTCTTTTTATCAACTAGCCCCTCCTGCCCACTCTGGGGAAGGTTTATCCCTGGGGAAGGATTATTCCTTTTGTTAATCCTTCCTACAGGCAACCTCAGAGACACACTTATGAGGAATGTCTGTGGATTCATAAACAAGTCAAGTTGACACAAACTTAACCATCACAGGAGGTGAGAAGTGGGGAACACTGACCGTTGGCCTAGTGAAAAGTTCCATAGAAATGCAAGAAGCTTGGGCTAGAGGGATGGCTTAGTGGTTAAGGCATTTGCCTGCAAAGCCAAAGGACCCAGGTTCAATTCCCCAGAACTCACGTTAGCCAAATGCAGAAGGGGGTGCACATGTCTGGAGTTCGTTTGCAGTGGCTGGAGGCCCTGGTGTGCCCATTCTCCCTCTCTCTCCCTCTCCCTCTTTCTCTGTCAAATAAATAAATAAATAAATAATGCAAGAAGCTCTTCAGCAAGAGCTCTTTCCTTGAGCATCACAAAATCAAACAACTGCCTGATTTATGGCTTTTTGTTTGTTTTGAGAGGTAGGGTCTCAGTCTAGCCCAGGCAGAGGTAGGAGGATCACAGAGAGTTTGAGACCACCCTGAGATTATATAGTGAATTCCAGGTCAGCCTGAGCTAGAGTGAAACCCTACCTTGGAAAACAAAAAAAAAAAAAAAAAAAAAAAGAAACACAGAACCTTCTTGAATCTGTAACAGATGGTGGTATAGAAGCCAAAGGAATATTCACATTTTAATATATACTTCTTACTTGCTTTGACATTTTAAAATTTAATTAATTTGTTTATTTATTTATTTGAGAGAAAAGCAGATAGAGAGTGAATGGGGTTGGAGAGATGGCTTAGCAGTTAAAGTGCTTGCCTTAACCTATGTAAGCCAGATGCACAAGGTGGCACATGCATCTGGAGTTGGTAGCTAAAGGTCCTGGCACACCCATTCTCTCTATCTGCCTCTCTCTTGTTTATAAATAAATAAATAAATAAAATATTTTTAAAAAGGAGTGAATGGGTACACCAGGGCCTCTAGCCACTGCAAATGGACTCCAGATGCATGTGCCACCATATGCATCTGGCTTATGTGGGACCTGGAGAATTGAACTTGGGTTCTTAGGCTTCGTAGGCATGTGCCTTAACTGCTAAGCCATCTCTCCAGCCCAAGGTTTTTATTTTTTTATTTTTCAAGGGAGGGTCTCACTCCAGTTCAGGCTAACCTGAAATTCACTATGTAGTCTCAGGGTGGCCTCAAACTCTCAGCAATCCTCCTACCTCTGCTGGGATCAAAGGCCTGTGCCACCACACCCAGTTTAGCCCATGGTTTTGACTTTTCTTAAGTTTTTAAAAAATTTTATTTTTTTTTAAAATTTATTAGAGACAGAGAGAGGGAAAGAGAGAGGGAGAGTGAGGATGGGCACTTTAGGGCCTGTAGCCACTACAAACAAATTCCAGACACTTGCGCCCACTTGTGCAACTGGCTTACATGGGACTTGGAGAATCGAACTGGGGTCGTTAGGCTTCACAGGCATATGCCTTAACCACTAAGCAATCTCTCCAGCACGGTTTTCACATTTTTAATTGTACATGTGATAACTAATTTTGTCTACTTGATTGGATTAAGAAATATTTATGAAGCCCAGTGTGGTGGCACATGCCTTTAATCCCAGCACTTGGGAAGCAGAGGTAGGAGGATCACCATGAGTTCAAGGCCACCCTGAGACTACATAGTGAATTCAGGTCAGCCTGGACTAGAGTGAAACCCTACCTTGAAAAACAAAAAACAAACAAACAAACAAACAAACAACAACAACAACAAAAGCTGGGCATTGTGACATACGCCTTTAATCCCAGCACTCGGGAGGCAGAGGTAGGAGGATCACCGTGAGTTCAAGGCCACCCTGAGATGATATAGTGAATTCCAGGTCAGCCTGGGCTAGAGCAAGACCCTACCTCAAAAAAGGAAAAAAAAAATCTATGAAATTAGTAAGGCACATCTCGGAGTATGTGTGTGAGGGTATTCCCAGAGATGACTAAATCACGAGGGTTCTGTCCTAACCAATGGTCTCATCTTGTAATGGATAATATGATGGATTATTGAGAAGCGGTGGAAAGGACGTGGGACCCAGCTGAAGGAAGTAAGACACTGGGGGCTTGTCCTAGGAGGCTAGATCTTACCTGGTGCTCCCCATATTCCCCTTCCTCTGCTTCTTGGCTGCAATGATGTGAACTGCTCCACCAGACCTTCTTGACCATCTTGGTCTGAAATCATGATTAGAAACAGGACTTTCCCTCCTTAAGTTGTTTCTGTTAGATATTTTGGTCACACAACACAAAGCTAACATAGTACACAAATGATCTATCAAAATAATTTTTAAAAGATTTAAAAATATTTATTTATTTATTTATTTATTTATTTATTTATTTATTTATTTGAAAGAGAGAGAGAGAAAGAGAGAGAAAGCGAGAATGGGCATGCCAGGGCCTCCAGCCACTGCAAATCAACTCCAGACGCATGTGCCACCACGTGCATCCTGCTTACATGGGTACTGGGGAATTGAACTGGGGTCCTTAGGCTTCGCAGGCATGTGCCTTAACCTCTAAGCCATCTCTCCAGCCCTCCAAATAATTTAAATAAAGAAATTTTGGCTGGAGAGATGGTTCAGTGATTAAGTCATTTGCCTGCAAAACCTAATGCCCTGGGTTCAATTCCCCAGTTCCCACATGAGGTCAGATGCACAAAGCAGTGCATGATCTGGAGTTTGTTTGCATCAGCTAGAGGCCCATTCTTTCTCTCTCTTCTTGCAAATAAACAAATTAAAAATATTTTAACAATAAAAATAAATTTGTGGGGCTGAGGAGATTGCTCAGTGGTGAAAAGTCCTTGATTACAAAGCCTGCCAACCCTGACTTGGTTCCTCAATACCCATGTAAAGTCATAGGCACAACTTGAGACATGTGTCTGGAGGTCATTTGCAGAGCTTAGAGGTCCTGTTGCTCCCATTCTCATTCACACACTCTCTCTTTCTCTCAGATAGATAAAGATTTTACAAATTAAATTTATTATTTACTAACAGAGAATCAATACTGGCTGACTGATTAGACTCTTTTTTTTTTTTTCCGAGGCAGGGTCTTGCTCTAGGTCCAGGCTGATTTGGAATTCACTGTGTAGTCTCAGGGTGGCCTTAAACTCATGGACAGCCTCCTACCTTTGCCTCCTGAGTGCTTGGGATTAAAGGTGTGCGCCACCACACCTGGCTTAGCCTCACTTTTCATGGAGGAATTGTAGGTAGAGTTGAAGAAGAGTGTGTGTGCTGACAGGGATACGTCTGCTTTCTTGATCAGAGAAGGTATTAACAGAGACAATTGTGCTAGAAAGAACTTGTGAGGTGCTTAAGTTCTCTGACACTTAGAAAGTTGCACCCTAGCTGTGACATCATTTATAGGATGTGAGAATGTGCCTGTTGAGAAAATGGAAGAAGTTGCCTTCAGGTTCTGAAAGCTGGCCAAGGAGTTTCCTCTCCTGTCCAAGAGGGTTTTGACAACTCCCTGTGTGTCCTCAGCAATGACAGTGGGTCTTTTCCTAGTGTGGGTGGAGAGGCAGGGCAAAGATTCGGAGCCCAGGAAATGTGGAATTCAGTGGAAAGCTTTTGGATTCTGACACCTTTCCATTGATATTTACCTTCCTGGTGGGGAGAAAGGGAGAAAAAGAGCTTGGTTTATTCTTAGGTGACCCCATTCTCAGATAGATCACCCCAAACTTAGGACTTATTCTGGGAAGCACCCTCCTCCTAGTTTCCAAGCTTCTAGTTGCTCAACCTACAATTGTTTCACCCGTATCACACCTACACCTGTCACGGGCTTTCATAAAGAGAACTATGAATGGAGGATGAGAGATAAAAAGGAAAGTGGGGGCTGGAGAGATGGCTTAGCGGTTAAGGCGCCTGCCTGCTAAGCCTAAGAACGCTGGTTCAAATCTCCAGGTCCCACGTTTAGCCAGATGCAAAGTGATGCAACGGTGCAATGCTACACTTGCCCACAAGGGGATGCACACATCTGGATTTCACTCACAGTAGCTGAGAGACTGCTGGCGCGCCCATTCTCTGTTTCCCTCTCCCTCTCTGTCTGTCTCTCTACAAAATAAATAAATAAATAAATAAATAAATAAATAAATAAATAAATACAATACAAATTTAAAAAAAGGAAAGTGGTGGGCAGGAGAGATGGCTTGGCGGTAAAGGCACCTGCCTGCCAAGCCTAAGAATCCGGGTTCCACTCTCTAGGTCCCACATTTAGCCAGACACAAAAAGTGACACAAGGGCGCAATGCTGCACTTGCCCACAAGGCGGTGCACGTGTCTGGTGTTCGTTCACAGTGGCTGAGATGCTGCTGGCATGCCCATTCTGTGTGTGTGTGTGTCTCTCAAATAAAAAAAAAAAAAGAAAGAAAAGAAAAAAAAGAAAGTGGTGCATTAGCCAAGCTGGATGGCTGATGGCATGTGCGTGCTCTTCGTTCTTCCTTCATGTGCCTCCTGAGTCAGCAGCGTTTCTAGAGAGCTGGCATTCTGGAAGGGGAAATCCCTGGTGTGCATACAGCTACAACCTATCAGTGGGACACAACCACTCCGCATCACTGTCCTTCCTGCCTAGTTGGGGGGAGAGGGAGGGGAGGAAGAGCAGAGCACTGTTTCCTGGTCTGAGTTTTTCTGCTTGCCTCTTCTTTATACCTTGGGGTAACTTCTCACTTTAATTACTTGTATGATTCTCCCCTGGTCTCTGAATTTACCACATGCATTACACTCTAGATCCACCATGCGGACGCTTGCTCTAACTCTGGGCCTGTTACCTGTGTTATTTCTCAAAACTCAGGGTCACCATGGGCACAATTCTCTTCATTACTTATTTCTCATCTGTATTTCTTGGTCTCTGCTTCGATATTTTCCCTCTGCTAGTCTTTAAGCCACCAGCATTTGCCCTCGTAACTTTCTTCCATGGGGAACTTCAGGGCAGATGCTGTGTGTGTTCCTTCTCAATCACCCTCTCCCTACACAAACTCCTAGGTTCTGTCTTCCTCAGGCTGGTGGCTCCGCTCCAGTCTCCCCACCAAATACCTTCAATTGCTCTTAAATGCATCTCACAGCCTATGCTGTGTTTTTTCCATGAGTGCATGTTTCCTACTTTCCATGTGCTATGACTTTGCCCTTCTCCCTAGATTCCAATTTCCCATAAATAAACCCCACAATTTGTGATTCCTCCCTAAATAAACTTCTTGGGTTTTTATTTATTTATTAGAGACAGAGAGAAAAAGAGAGAGAGAGTGAGAGAGAGACAATGGGCATGCCAGGGCCTCTAGCCACTGCAGACGGCTTCCAGATGCATGCGTCACCATATGCATCTAGCTTACATGGGACCTGGAGATTTGAACCGGGGTCCTTAGGCTTCACAGGCATGCACCTTAACTGCTAAGCCATCTCTCCAGCCCCCACATTTTTTTTTTGATTTTTCGTTTTTTTGAGGTAGGGGCTCGCTCTGGTTCAGATTGACCTGGAATTAACTATGTAGTCTCAGGGTGGCCTCCAACTCACCTACCTCTGCCTCCCAAGTGCTAGGATTAAAGGCGTGCGCCGCCACGCCTGGCTTTTGAGTCTTTTTTAAAAAATCAATTCTTGGGCTAGAGAGATGGCTTAGTGGTTAAGCCTTGGCTGTGAAGCCTAAGGACCCCGGCTCAAGGCTTTATTCTCCAGGACCCATGTAAGCCAGATGGACAAGGGGGCACACACATCTGGAGTTCGTTTGCAGTGGCTGGAGGCCCTGGCACACCTATTCTCTCTCTCTCTCTCTCTCTACCTGTATCTCTCTGTGGTAGTTTGAATATATGTCCCCCAATATATTTAGTGTTTTAGTAGTTATAGTTTGCATCTTCAATCACCTTGCTAGAGGCAAGGTCACTGGGGGCCCAGTCTTAAGGTGTGGTGATGGGTTTGAGATTCCATTGTAAAGATATGCAAATGTGTCTAGCAGGAGTTCCTGAAGTCTGCTGTGTGACCTTTTGGCTGTAGATTTTGCTCTGTGTGCTGTGGTGGCTGGTTGGCTTTTGCTCTCTCTGCTTGGCCCTGTGAAGGCCAGTTGCTTCTCCTGCCTTTATGGAACTTCCCCTGGATCTGTAAGCTTCAATAAATAATATCCCTTCCTCCATAACTGTGCCTGGTCTGGAAGTTCATCTCAGCGAACTTGAAGCTGTCTGCTACAGTAAAGTGGTACCGAGGAGTGTGGGGTGAGATGAACCTGACCGTGTGGATATTCGTCTTTTGGAACCTTTGTTTTGGAGGAATGGGCATGGACTTGGTGCTTGCAACTGAAGATGCCTTCTGGAGTGGTAAGCCAAGTTTTATGGACTATTCTGATGAGAGTTTGAGAATGTTAAGTGCAGACTGTATTGAACTTCGAGGCTTGGTTTATGAGCTTTCTAAGGGGAAGGAAAGACGGCAGAGGACTTTGTTGGAACTGGACTACTGGCATAAGGGATGGCTACGTTCTGCTGTCCAGGCCCAGAAAGTTTGATCAAGGTTAAATTTGTAATGGACTGATGTGCTTGGCTAAAGATAGCGGACTGAGATTTTAAGATTTTGAGTTGGAAAACCTGAAGCAAGTTAAAGGTAGAGGCACTGAGACTGGTTAAGCTGCTATTGTTGACACATTAGCAATCTTAAGGAAGGTGGAAGGAAGGTGGCCTGACTTGATTTACATTAAAACAATGGAGAGGATGCCTGAGGAAAGACTGTTAAAAATGCAAACTCTTGGAAAGAGTTGACTGGAGAAGGAACCTGCTTTTCAAGGCTATGGTTTATTTTGTCCCTGGATTAAGAATATGGCTGTGTCCTGCACACCTGGTATTGGTTTTGGAAGCATGAAAAATGCATGGAGTGGTCATGAATTGCACACGGTTCCAGGAGCCACTGCTGAGATGCAGCATGAGGCAGGGCATGAAGACCCTCAGGAATAGGCTGCAAGAGCCTTTGGAAGATGCACCGTGGTTTGCATGGAGACCTGAAGATGTTTTGGATATTCCAGGACTGTGCAAAAGGGCTACCATGGAGTGCAGTGTTGGCATGGGATGAAAGTTTTCCTGGCGACTCTGCCCAGCTGGAGGGGTGGAATTGGAAAACTGGAGACTGTCAGTCTCTGGTTATATTGAACTTGAACTGCAGAAGTTTGATGACGGCTGATGATAGTTGAGTTTGCATTATTCTAGTCTCTCTTTGCTTTTACCAGTTAAAAATGTTTACTCTGTGCCTTTACATGTTGAAAGTATTTAACTTGTTTGATTTTACAGGACTCACTATCTTAAGTTGATCAAGACTGTGAGAACCTTTGAAATTGGACTAAGTACAATTTACAAAGTGTGATAGTTATAAATCTATTGGGGGCCAGGAGCTAAATATATTGGGGGCCAGTGGAATGTGGTAGTTTGAATATATGTCCCCCAATATATTTAGTGTTTTAGTAGTTATAGTTTGCATCTTCAATCACCTTGCTAGAGGCAAGGTCACTGGGGGCCCAGTCTTAAGGTGTGGTGATGGGTTTGAGATTCCATTGTAAAGATATGCAAATGTGTCTAGCAGGAGTTCCTGAAGTCTGCTGTGTGACCTTTTGGCTGTAGATTTTGCTCTGTGTGCTGTGGTGGCTGGTTGGCTTTTGCTCTCTCTGCTTGGCCCTGTGAAGGCCAGTTGCTTCTCCTGCCTTTATGGAACTTCCCCTGGATCTGTAAGCTTCAATAAATAATATCCCTTCCTCCATAACTGTGCCTGGTCTGGAAGTTCATCTCAACGAACCTGAAGCTGTCTGCAACACTCTCTCTCTCTCAAATAAATAAATAAAATATTTTTAAAAATCAATTCTTTATTAAAAATAAGACCCAAAATTGGGGGCTCATAAATTTGGGGGACACCTTCTGAACTCCAAAATCCTGCATCACTATTTGTGGGGTGTTTCTCGAGAGGGTTACATAGGAGAAAGACCCACCTTCCATGTGGGAATCATCACCCTTGGGCTGAACAGAAAGGTAAAAAGGAGAAAGCAAGTTGAGCACTAGCATTCATTCATCTCTCTTACTGCTTCCTGTTTGCAGATTCAATGTGATCAGCTAGTGTCTTATGCTTTAGCCACCACAGCCTTGAGCTGCTCTCATCATCACAGTGGAATGTTCCTCAAACCCTAAGCCCAAAGAAGCCCTCTCTTCCTGAAGCTGTCTTTCTCCAGAATTGTGTTCACAACAGTGAAAAAATCCAGCTACATACCAATCTCTTTTTTATTATTTTATTTTTTATTTATTTATGAGAGAGAGAGAGAGAGAGAGAGAGAATGGGCATGCCAGGGCCTCTAGCCACTGAAGACAAACTCCAAACACATGTGCTACCTTGTGCATCTGTTTTATGTGGGTCTTGGGGAATCGAACCTGGATCCTTAGGCTTCGCGCCTTAACCACTAAGCCACCTCTCCAGCCCTATATACCAATCTTCGCCCTGAAAGGTCTCAGTGCTTATCTGAAAGGTAAATGCTGAGCCACATAACTGACCCTAAGGGCAAGAGGAGGCAGGGATTACTTTATAGAGATCAAGTTTGATCCATTTACCAGCCTGAGGGTAAGATGGTAGCAAAGTCCTCCAGGACCTCTTCGTGGGCAGAGCACAGTAGCAGTGCAGAAAAATGATTCTGGCACTTGTGAAGAGAATGAGGAATCCACTGTTTAAGATCACTGTGGGGCTGGAAAGAATGCTTAGTGGTTAAGGCACATGCCTGCAAAGCCTAAGGACCCAGGTTTGATTCTCCATGTCCCACATAAGCCAGATGCATAAGGTAACGCAGAGGCCTTGGTGCACTCATTCTCACTCTCCATTTCTCTCTCCTTCTCTCTGTCTCTAATAAATAAATAAATAAATAAATCTTTAAAAAAAGATCACTGTGACACAAAACAAAACAATAAAATAGCAAAGAGAAGGGCTGGAGATATGGCTTAGTGGTTAAGGCAAAATAGCAAAGAGCAGCAAAGAAAACAACAAAAACAAAACATAAGATTACTGTGAATTTATAGGTAAGGTGGCAGATTAGCAGCCTCACCAATGGAACCCAGGCAAAGGGCAAGCTAATACACAAACAATATGCTCTTTTTGTGGAAGAGTCAAGATCTGTAAACAATACCTTCAAAGCTATTGTATGCTCAACCTTAAATGGGATATCATTACCACCTCCTGCAAGGCTCAGGGAGTATCTCAGAAGAGGGAGCAGAAAGAATGTAAGAGCTGTAGGACCGGGAGGAGTAATGTGGAACAATGTCTTCCGGACATGACGTGGACATCACACTCAAACTCAGCAGCTGTGGTGTTCTACACACGATTGAGCCCCTGAGCATTTCATCATGGGTGAGGGAGGGGCTCATGATACCCCATTCCTCCCAGAGGAGCTGTTAGAAATTAATTGGGAAGAAAGCCAGGCGTGGTGGCGCACACCTTTAATCCCAGCAATTGGGAGGCAGAGGCAGGAGGATTGCCATGAATTCAAGGCCAATTTGACACTACATAGTGAATTCCAGGTCAGACTGGGCTAGAGCAAGACCCTACCTCGAAAAAAAAAAGTGAAATTTAAAAAAGATGTATAAATTAATTTCCCAATCCAGGTGAGATCTCGGAGAAGCAAATTGCTGCTCCTCAGTGTGGATCAGAACCAAGTGGACCAGCTGCCCAGGAAGTGACTCTCCTCACACACAAATGACCCTGCCAGTGAGAACAGTAGAAACTGGCGGACGGTTTTTCTTTGGTCATTTTTGATTTTTTAAAATTTATTTTTATTTGAGACAGTGAGAGAGGGAGGGAGGAAGATGGAGAGAAAGAAAGAGGGGGGAGAGAGAGAGAATGGACCCGCCAGGGCCTCTAGCTACTGTAAATAAACTCGAGACTCATGCACCACCTTGTGCATCTTATGTGGGACCTGAAGAATCGAGCCTGGGTCCTTAGGCTTTGCAGGCAAGCACCTTAACTGCTAAGCGATTTCTCCAGCCCTACTTTTGATTTTTTTTTAAATTTTTTATTATTTTTTTGGAGAGAGACACAGAGAGAGGGGGGAGGAAGACAGAGTTGGACGTGCCAGCAGTGTCTCAGCTGCTGCGAACGAAATCCAGATGTGTGCGCCCCCTTGTGGTCAAGTGCGGCATTGCACCCTTGCATCACTTTTGCATCTGGCTAAACGTGGGACCTGGAGATTGGAACCAGTGTTCTTAGGCTTAAGAGGCAGGCGCCTTAACCCCTAAGCCATCTCTCTAGCCCTACTTTTGATTTTTTAAAAAAAATTTATTTGTTTTTATTTATTTATTTGAGAGTGACAGAGAGAGAAAGAGGCAGGGGTGGGGAGAGGGAGAGAGAATGGGCGCACCAGGGCCTCCAGCCACTGCAAACAAACTCCAGATACATGTGCCACCTTGTGCATCTGGCTTACATGGGTACTGGGGAATCAAGCCTCGAACCTGGGTCCTTAGGCTTCACAGACAAGCACTTAACCGCTAAGCCATCTCTCCAGCACCCTACTTTTGCCTTTTTTTAAAAAAGCTTTTAGTGCATCTTTTTTCATATGTACATGAATGTGCTATGCATGTGTGTGTGTGTTCTCGTGTCTAGACACATGTGAGTGCAGGTGTACATTTGTGTGTGAAAGCCAGGTGTTGAAATCAGGTGTCTTCCTCAATCACTTTCCACTTGATTTCCTGAGTCAGGGCTTCTCACGTGAACCCAGGGCTCGTGGATTCAGCTAGTCTAGCTAGCCAGCTTACCCTGGGGATTCATCTCTTCCTCCCGAGGGCTAGGATTACAAGCGGACCACCACACCCATTTGGCATTTGTGTGGATGCTGGGGATCAGAATTCTCGAGCTCACGCTTGCACAACAAGCACTTTATCCACTGGGCCATCTCTGGAGCCCAAGCCTCCTTTTAAAATCGCCACTCTTGCATGTGTGTGTTTCACTATAGTTTTGTTTGTGTGAACTAAAGTTGCCAGAAAGGCGCTGCATCTGCTACACCTGCTTCCAACAAGGCTGAATGGACTGATAGAACTCCTGTGACCACAGAGGGATGGACTGTTGCAAGTCACAGCCAAATTACCTTGGGCTTCCTTTAGCCCCTTCATAGCCATTTATTGCCCACCTCTGTGTCTGAACTAACAACCTGGTGACTCTCAGTTGAACAGGTGCAACCTTTCTGAAATGTACTAGCAGACCAATGGCTTCCACCAACCCAGGGACTAAGAATGTCATCAGCATCTGCAGCCCTATGGTTGGGGACCCCCCCCCCCACCCTTTGCTGTAACCCGCCTGCCTGATGGTCAGCCAATGTATTTGAAAAGTGCCTTGATTTATGACTTTCTTTTGTTCTATAAGTACAAAACCTTCATGAACTTGTTAACACATTTATACATGGAATTGGGGGAACCTAAATCTGTGTTCCCAGACCATGGTCACTCATATTTGGCTCCAGAATAAATGACCTCTTATCCCCTTTGAGGTGAGAGTGTCTTTTGCGTCAGCATTTGTGTATTACTCAGCTGCATTTTAGGATTGTTCTATAGATTTCTCTACCCAGCGTACTAATCTCTCTACTCTTCCCAAGCACAATTATACTTTCCTCGTTCCAATTCTTCTCCAAATTCTCTCGTCCTTGATCCCTTCATAACTGTATACTCTATAACAACAACCTTCTGTAGCATGAACAACCTCTAAAATTTCCTTTCCAAATACTTTTCTCATCCCTTTTGATATTTTCCAAAGTTAACACTGGTCCCTATCCCTCACATTTTAGTAGACTCCATACCATCTTTTGTTTGCTTTTCTAGGTAGGGTTTCACTCTAGCTCAAGCTGACCTGAAATTCACTGTGTAGTCTCAGGGTGGCCTCAAACTCACGGCCACCCACCTACCACTGTCTTCCGAGTGCTGGGATGAAAGGAGTGCACCACCATTCCTGGCTCGACCTTGAATTTTTAAAAATCTTTTTTACTGATAACTTCCACATATATAGATAATACTCCATGATCATAATGCCCTCCCATCCCTCACCTCATTTCCCCCTTTCCCAAAATCACTGCTTCACTGTATCCCTTCTTTGTAACTAGTAATTTTGATGTCATTTTTTTCCTCCCTTCAGCCACCTCTTCTGCAATGGCCCTGAGCCTTGGAACATGTGACAGAGATGTCTCACTTAGTGCTGGACACTAAACTTTCACTTCTTCTCAGCACTATGGTGACTTTTGAGTCATCCCAGTGGCCACCAGCATCTGAAAAGAGAAGCTTCTCTAACTGAAAGTGAGAGTAGCATTAAAATACGGGCATCAGGCTGGAGAAATGGCTTAGCTGTTAAGATGCTTGCCTCCGAAGCCTAAGGACCCTGGTTTGACTCCCCAGTAACCAAATAAGCCAGATGCATAAGGTGGCACATGCATCTGGAGTTAGTTTGCAGTGGCTGGAGGCCCTGGTGTGCCCGTTTTCTCTATCTGCCTCTCTCTGTGTCTTTCAAATAAGTCAATAATGAAAAATAAAATATTAAAAAATGGGCATAAGCATAAATGTTTAGAGGGCATTTGGGGGACATAATATGTCCATTTACCCAAAGCAGTAGTTTCTCACCTAGGGCTTAATGACTTTTCATCCAGCCATAGGCTTCTTAAAAATTTTAATTTTTAACATATTTTTATTGATTTATTTGAGAGAGGGAAAGAGGCTGAGAGAGAGAAGGAATGGGCGTGCCAGGGCTTCTAGCCACTGCAAACAAACTCCAGATGCACGTGCCACCTTGTGCATCTGGCTAACATGGGTGCGGGGAAATCAAACAGAGATCCTTTGGCTTTGTAGGCAAGTGCCTTAACCGCTAAGCCATCTCTCCAGCCCCCAAATTAATTTTTTTAATATTTAAGTTTTTTATTGATAACATCCATAACGATAGACAATTAACCATGATAATTCTCTCACCACCTCCTTCCATCTCTCAAATCCCCCCATCCACTAAATCCCTTCTTCTTTCCAATTAGTCTCTCTTCTATTTTGATGTTATCATTTTTTTCCCCTTGTATCATGGAGGTCTTGTGTAGGTAGTGTCAGATACTGTGCAGTCATGAATATCAAGGCCATTTTTGTGTCTGGAAGAGTGCATTGTAAGCAGCTCTACCCTTCCTTTGGCTCTTATATTCTTTCCACCACATCTCCTGCAATGGACCCTGAGCCTCGGGGGGTGTGATAGAGAGGCCTCTCTCACTTAGTGCTGACCATCCACTGCCACTTCTTAGCACTATGGTGAATTTAAAGTTACTTCCGTACTCACCACCATCTGAAAGAGAAATTTCTTTAACCCAACCATAGGCTTTTGATTAGGTTTTCAATACCAGGCATGAATTCCCTCCCATGGAGCAGGCCTCAAGTCCAATCAGAAAGAGCAGTTGGTTTCCCCTCTAACAGACATGTCACCATTGCACCAGTTGGTACATTCGGACTGGCTGGCCAAACAGGGAGCTTGCAGAGTCCACTGCCGGTTAAGATCATTAATGACTCTTCTCCCTCAACAGGTTACATAGGTCTTTCCAGCCTCATGTCAGCTAGTCAACAAGGAGGAGGCTTCCAGCTCAGCTCTGGCTTGATTTCTCAGTGTCCTGCAGCCCAAGCATGTGGAGTCTTCAGCAGTAGGGTCAGTTGGTGGGCAATTGAGAGCTTTGGCAACAGCCTGTAATGTTTTGGGGGAACAGAGGGGCCTTTGATCCACAACTCACTAGAAGGTACCCCAGCCCTGGCACTGAGTGGTTTTCTTTTTTTTTTTTTTTGGGGGGGGGGGCCAATAAACTATGGTTTCTGGGCACAGCATTATCCACTCCTTTCTGCTCAAGCCCCCTCTTTAAAAAACTTATTTATTTATTTATCTATTTAAGAGCCAGGAGGATCTCAGCAAGTTTGAGACCAGCCTGGGAAAAAATAGTGAGACTTCCAAAACAAAACAAAGCACCCTCCCCAAAAGAAAATCAGCAATAACAAAACAATTCTTCCTCAAAACCACACACATTCCCCAAAGCACTGGTGTCCTCCGTGTGAATGTGGCCCTCCTTAAGGACTTGGTTCTGATAACACTGTGGGTGCTGTTTGTCCTCTGCTAGGTCACATGTGTGCTGAGGGCTGCGCAGGCCTACCTCTGCCTCCCCACAACCACCGCCTCTGATGTGACCTGTGGGGGTGGGGTAACTGTGAGAAGGAGGTGGGGAATGTCACCTGGTAGCCTCTGAATACACATTCAGTGACAAAATCTCAAATTAACATGGCTTTCACCCAGCACAGAAGGATGCTGTGGAGACATCAACCTTTCATTCCATGTAATCATTGTAGTTTTGTTTTCTTAATCTAAATTAAAAAAAAAATTATTTATTTGTCTAGTTATCTAAGACAGAGAAGGAGAGAGAGAAGGGGGAGAGAGAGAATGGGCACAATAGGACCTACTGCAAATGAACTCCAGATGTATGTGCCATTTTGTGCATCTGGCTTACATGGGACCTGGAGAATCAAACTGGGGTCCTTAGGCTTCACAGGCAAGTACCTTAACCTCTAAGCCATCTCTCTAGCCCTCCAGCCTCTAATTTGAATTTTTATTTATTTGCAAGGAGAGAGAAATAATGGGCACACCAGGATGTCTAGCCACTGCAAACGAACTCCAGACTCATGCGCCATTTTGTGCATCTGACTTATGTGGATCCTGGGGAATCAAACCTGGGTCCTTAGGCATTGCAGGCAAACACCCTAACTGCTGAGCCATCTTTCCAGCCCTCATTTGAATTTTAATTGACATATAATAATAATAAATAAATATATCATATATATAATATGTAATATATAATAAATAATAAATAAATATAATAAATAATAAATAAATATAATAAAATTGTACATATGAATGGGATATTTCTGAGGCATAGTGCAATTTAAAAAATTGCATGTGTATGTGTGTGGAATATTTATGGGGTATAGTGTAATTTTAGAAAATATTTGCCATCTGTGGTGGCTTGATTCAGGTGTCCCCCATAAACTTAGGTGTTCTGAACAGTAAAGTTGGTACCAGAAGAGTGGGATTGCTGCTAGACACCTGATTGTGTGGCTTTGGCCTTTTGGAGCTGATTTTCAAGAGGAATATAAAAGGATTTGAAATCTTGGCCTAAGAGATGCTTTGCAGTGCTGTAAGTACAGCTTGATGGACTATTCTGGTCAGAGTTGAAAGACCTGAATGTAGTAAGAACTTTGGACTGTGAGGTTTGGTTTATGAGGGTGAAAAGGAGCTTTGTCTGGACTAGGCTAGAAGCAGTTTGTGTGAGAGGCTTGCTGTTATATCCATGTCCTGAAAAGTTGTGCAGGGTTACATTGCATAGAAATGGACTGGTGTGTGTAGAGGGATATGGCACAGAAAGAAATCTTTGGGACGAAACTGCTACCTGTTCAACTGCAATTGTATGAGAGATTACAACCATTGTGATTGGGCCAGCTGACCTGCATTGGGACAACAGAAAGAATGTAGGCTCTTTTGAAGGGACCTGAATGCTCAAGGAGTGTCTTATTCTTCAAAGTCTGCTTTATTCTCCCCTGGATTAACAAATTGGCACCCTACCTAGTATTGTGGAGTATAAGAAATACAGGAAAGAGAGGGTCATTGAATTTGCAACAGGTCTTGTGTTTTGGAAATGGCCATGGGCAGTGTGTAGCAGGTTTGCTGGATGCCTGCATGGAGACCCGATGGAGCTGTGAGGATGGACTGTGGGTTGCAGTGGAGACCCAGTGGAGATTCCAGGACCTTGAGATGCCTGCTAAGGAAAGCTGCCGGCCCTGGTTGAAGTTTTCCAGGACTGTGAGGAGCCTAGCTGGAGGGGCGGAATTAGAACTCCAGAGACTTGTTGCTGGTTAGAATTATCGAACTTGGAGACTTGTCACTGACTAGAGTCACAGGACTTGGAGTTACAGTTTGATGTTTGCTCTGTCTAAATCTTGTATTTGTTGAATATTTCTCTGCTATGCTCAATGCCATCTTTTGCAGTGTGAATGTTTATTCTGTGCCATTATGGGCATTGGGGGTAGTTTTTGGTAAAAAGATCTCAGACTATGGGAATGTTTGAACATCATTAGGATTGATAAAAACTATGGGGTCTGTTAAAGATGGACTGAATGCATTGCATTTTACATCATGGATGGTTATCAGTTTATGGGGGCCGGGGTGGAATGTGTTGGTTTGATTCAGGTGTCCCCCATAAACTTATGTGTTCTGAATGCTAAGTTCCCAGCTGATGGAGATTTGGGAATTAATGACTCTTGGAGGCAGTGTATTGTTGGGGTGGGCTTATGGGCATTATAGCCAGTGTCCCCTTGACAGTATTTATCACACTCTCCTGTTGCTGTTGTCCATTGTATGTTGGCCAGGGGCTGGTGTCCACCCTCTGCTCATGCCATCATTTCTCCCTGCCATCATGGAGCTTCCCCTCAAGTCTGTAAGCCAAAATAAATCCTTTTTTTCTCCCAAAAGCTGCTCTTGGTCTGGTGATTTCTGCCAGCAATGCAAACCTGACTGCAACACCATCCCAGCACTCAGGAGGCACAGGTAGGAGGATCACTGTGAGTTCGAGGCCACCCTGAGACTACATAGTGAATTCTAGGTCAGCCTGAGCTAGAATAAGACCTACCTCCAAAAACCAAAATAAATAAATAAATAAATAAATAAATAAATAAATAAATAAATAAATAAATAAGCATCTATATGTGAGGAGTGTGCATGCTTGTATGTTCAGATGTGATGAATATGTGTACACGAGACCGGAGGTGGACATCAGTTGTCTTCCTCAATCGCTCTCCACCTCACTCCATCCGAGCCTTCGTTTCTTTGGGAGGAAAACAGCTGTGCGGGGTAAGCGATGCAGGACTGGCTCCTGGCTGCATCCATGCTCGCGCCCCAGGTCACCACCTCCTGGCAGAGACCCGAGCGGAGGCTGCAGGTGGCTGCAGAGCCCCCAGCGCGGCCCGGGGGCCCAGAGCGGCTCTCCCCGCTCCCTTCCTTCTTCAGTCCTGGAGCCAGCGCGCCCCCTCGAGGCAGACCACGGAACAAGGCTGCTTCCGGGACGATGGGAACAAAAAAGCTTTGGGGGACCGACCCCCAAAGGCCCGTGAACCCCGCGGAAGGCAGGGCCACCCAGACTCTGCCAGCCTGGTACTTCGTTTCCTTGAGTCCAAGGGCAGATGCTGTTGCTAATAGGCACAGAGTGTCTTTGGGTATTTTTAAAAACTCCTCCACTTAGGACTCAGGGTTAGAACCGGCAGCCCAGGACCAAAGATAGGAGGTGACATCCTTAGTGCCATAGCTGGGCCCCGTCCTGTTTCAGAAGACAAGGAAGGAAAGCATTACAGGGGGAGAAATGGAAAGGAATGGGATCTGGACTAGGGGAGTTCTTGTAAAGGAGATGCTCAAGACAGAAGGGTTTCCTGGTACCCACCCACTGGAGAAGAATGTCAGCACAGATAGGGGCAAATGATGGATAACTGACCATGGATTTGCCTCCAACGACACCAAACAAGTATGGCAAATCATACTCACAACTGTGCAGCCAGTGGTTGGGCCACAGGTGAAGACTAATGAATCATCTCTTCCCCATCTCCACCAAGTGGGCAGGAAAATAAATGACAGTCCAGCCAGTCCGCTGGTGCTGACTATCCTGGAAGACAGCAAAGCTTGGTCTCAACTGTCACGGGAGCTGGACAGGGAGCCACGGTGAACTTGTGTCTGACTCCTTCCTCCACCTTGGGGCCTCTCCACTTTCCCCTAAGACTTCTAGAAAGAGAGGAAAGATTGAAAATGAAAAGGAAGAAACGTTTAAGAAAACCCAAAAACATTTTCTGTAATTATAAAACGATAGAAGATCAAGAGGACTATAGAAGAAATGTGAAGAACAATACACACCAGGACTCTATTCTGTCTCTCCCTGCTCTCTCTTTCTAACAGCGTCTTGCTGTGTAGCCCAGGCTGGCCTCAAATTCATGATCCCCCTCCCTCAGTCTCCCAAATGCTAAGATGTATGCTACCATTTCCAGATGTAGCAGGCCATTTTACAATACAGTGAAGCATTCCAAAGAAGGGCTGAGGAGATGGCTCAGTGGCTGAGTGCCCTTTGTGTGCAAGCATGAGGGTCTGAGGGGCCCCGAGACGGCCTGAGTTCAAATCTCCAGATCTCACATGAAACAGCTGGGTGTGGCCACGCTTGCCTGAAACCCCAGTCGCACAGGGGAGTAGAGACCCCAGGATCTTCAGAGCCTCCACAAGCTTGGGAATCAGTGAAAGGAAACTCCAGCTTCGATGCTCCATTTCAGCCACTGCAGGAGAGCGACTCCCTCTGCAGATGTGCACACGGTACTGCAAGGACATAGTCACATGCACACATCACACACAATCACATTACACACAATCACATTACACACACACACACACGAGCAAAAAAAATTCCAAGGGAATAGAGAAAATCTCAAGAGATTATGAAAAATTAAGATGACAAAAAAGAGAGCATAAGTCAGATTTTAGTTTTAATTTTTGGTTTTTTTTTTTTTTTTTTTTTTTGTATTTTAAGGTAGGGTCTCACTGTAGCCCAGGCTGACCTGGAATTCACTATGTAGTCTCAGGCTGGCCTCGAACTCACAGTGATCCTCCTACCTCTGCCTCCCAAGGGCTGGGATTAAAGGCATGCACCACTGTGTCTGAGAGAGAGAAACAGAGAGAGAGAGAGAGCGCACACTAGGGCCTCTAGCCACTGCAGATGAACTCCCAATACATCCCAGACCACTTTGTGATCTGGCTTTACATGGGTACTGGGGAACTGAACTGGGGTTTTTAGGCTTTACGAGCAAATGCCTTAACCATCAAACTATCTCTCCAGCCCAATTTTATTTTATTTTATTTATTATTTTATTTTATTGTGTATATTCACTGTGTTACCAGTAGTCTCTGGGTGCTTCTAGGTTCTTGACATCTTGTTCAAAGAATTAAAGAAGTGCTCACAGATAGTACTTAAGCAGGAAGTTTTATTAGAGAGCAAAGTGAAAGTACAGATCAGATGTGCTTTGAGAGAGCACCAGGCTTCTTGAGTCAGAATACTCAAGAGCACAAGTTATGGTTTGGGGTTTCTTGTTTTAAACTTTTAAATTATTTTTAATTTTTATTTATTTAAGAGAGAGAGAGAGAGAAAATAAGAAGGGACAGAGAGAGAGAGTAGGCACCTCAAGGCCTCCAGATGCATGAGCCTGTGCCTCCTGTGCATTTGGCTTACGTGGGTCCTGGAGAATCAAACCTGGGTCCTTTGGCTTTTCAGACAAGCGCCTTAACCACAAAGCCATCTCTCTAGCCCCTAGGATTTCTTTTTTTCTTTTTCTTGTTCTTTTCTTTTTCTTCTTCCTCCCCCTCCTCCTCCTCTTCCTCTTCCTCCTCCTCCTCTTCTTCTTCTTCATCTTCTTCTTCTTCTTTTTTAAATTTTTCCAGGTAGAATCTCGCTCTAGCTCAGGCTGACCTGGAATTCACTATGTATTCTCAGGGTGGCCTAGAACTCACAGCGATCCTCCTACCTCTGCCTCCCGAGTGCTGGGATTAAAGGCATGTGCCACCATGCCCAGCTTTTTAAAAAAAATTTAATTTATTTATTTTTATTGACAACTTCCATAATTGTAGACAATATCCCATGGTACTTCCCTCCCTCCCCGCATTTTCCCTTTTGAAACTCCACTCCCCATCATATCCCCTCCCCTTCTCCATCAGTATCTCTTTTATTTTGATGTCATCATCTTTTCCTCCTATTATGATGGTCTTGTGTAGGTAGTGTCAGGCATTGTGAGGTCATGGATATCCTGGCCATTTTGTGTCTGGAAGATTACATTGTAAGGAGTCTTACCCTTCCTTTAGCTCTTACATTCTTTCTACCACCTCTTCCTCAATGGACCCTGAACCTTGGAAGGTGTGATAGAGATTTCAGTGCTGAGCACTCCTCTGTCACTTCTTCTCAGCACCATGGTGCCTTCTGAATCATCCCAAGGTCACCGCCATCTGAAAAGAGAAGCTTCTCTAACCAAAAGTGAGAGTAGCATTAATATATGGGTATAAACATTAAAAGAAGTGCTTACTGGGCAGTTTGGTGAGCACAGTATATACATTTAGCCAGACACCACAGACGTTAACACTGGGGTTTCTTTTTTTTTTTTTTTTTTATTCATTGACTGATTTGAGAGAGAGAGAAAGACAGAGAGAAACAAAAAGAGTGAGTATGGGCATGCCAATGCCTCCTACAAACAAACTCCAGATGCAAGCGCCACTTTGTGTATCTGGCTTTACGTGGGTACTGGGGAATCGAACCTAGGCCATCAGACTTTGCAAGCAAGTGCCTTCAATCATTTAGCCATCTCGCCAGCCCTGTTTTGTTGTCCTTGTCTTGTTTAAGGAAATGCTGGCTTCATAAAAGGAATCTTATAGTTGTAGTGGTTTAAATAAAATCTCTCCCATAGGCTCATGTGTTTTGAACACTTGGTCCCTTGCTGGTGGCAATTTGGGAAAGTTGTGGAGTCTTTGGAAGATGGAGCCTTGCTGAAGGAGGTGTGTCACTTGGGTAGAGACGTACATGTTTTTAAAGATTATTTTTTATTTTTATTTATTTATTTATTAGAGACAGAGAGAGGGAGAGAGAGAGAGAGAAAGAATGAGAATGGGTATGCCAGGGCCTGTAGCCATTGCAAACGAACTCCAGACACATGTGACACCATGTGCACCTGGTTTATGTGGGAACTGGGGAATTGAACCAGGGTCTTTAGGCTTCTTAGGCATGTGCTTTAACTGCTAAGCCATCTCTCCAGCCCCGAGACCTACTTTTTTTTTTTTTTTTTGAGGTAGAGTCTCACTGTAGCCCAATCTGACCTGAAATTCACTCTGTAGTCTCAGGGTGGCCTTGAACTCACAGTGATCCTCCTATCTCTGCCTCCCAAGTGCTGGGATTAAAGGCGTGCGCCACCATGCTGGACAAGAGTGTTGCTTTGTATATATTTAGAGAGAACCAACTCTTTGTTTCATTGATGCTTTGTACTGATTTTTATTTCCATTTGATTAATTTCTGCCCTGATCTTTTTCATGTACTGCCATTGGGTGTGGCTTGTTCTTGTTTTTTCAAGACTCTAAGGTGCATCATGAAGTTATTTGTTTGAGATCTCTCTGATTTTTATGGGCTGGGGAGATGGCTTCAGTGGTTAAAGGCGCTTGCTTGCAAAGCCTGTTGGCCTGAGCTTGATTCATGAGTACCCACGTTCAGCCAGATGCACAGAGTGGTGCATGCATCTGGAGTTCATTTGTAGTGGCAAGAGATCTCTGATTTTTTTTTTTTTTTTTTTTTTTTTTTTTTGGTTTTTCAAGGTAGGTAGCCCAGGCTGACCTGGAATTCACTATGTAGTCTCTCAAACAAATAAATAAAACATATGTTTAAAACATTTTTGGGGTTGGAGGGATGGCTTAGTGGTTAAGGCATTTACCTGCAAAGCCAAAGGACCATATAAGCCAGATGCACAAGGGGGCACACGCATCTGGAGTTCGTTTGCAGTGCCTGGAGGCCCTGGCATGTCCATTCTCTCTCCCTCTTTCTCTCTCTCCCTCCTTCTCTGTCAAACAAATAAATAAAAAATCTTTTAAAAGCATAAAAAGTATATATTTAAAACATTTTCATGAGCTGGGCATGGTGGCACACTCCTTTAATCCCAGCACTCTGGAGGCAGAGGTAGGAGGATTGGCATGAGTTCAAGGCCACCCTGAGACTACATAGTGAATTCTAGGTCAGCTTGGGCTAGAGTGAAACCAGACCTCGAAAAATAAAACAAACAGTATATATATATACAAAATATATATATTTGAGAGAGAGAGTGTGTGTAAGTATGGGTGCATCAGGGCCTCCTGCCACTGTGAACACACTCCAGATGCATGTGCTACTTTATGCATCTGGCTTTACATGGGTATTGGGGAAGTGAGCCCTAGCATGCAGGCTTGGCAAGCAAGTGCCTTAACCATTGAGCCTTCTCCCCAGCCCAGGATTAAGTATTTAAATACATGAGTCTGTGGGGACAGTTTACATTTCAGCTACCACATAAGATGTCACAGTGGGCCCTAATTGCAGTATGACTGATGTCCTTAATGAGAAAAGGAGAGAAAGAGAAAGAGGTGAAAATGGAGGCAAATAGAGATGCCTCTTCAAGCCAAGGCTGGCCAAAGATTGTGAGCAGCCAACGGGAACAAGGAGAATGCATGGAACAGAGGAACCAGCAGGGAGCCAACTCTGCCTATGCCTTGGTTTTTTAAGTTCTAGCCTCTAAAACTGGGAACGAACACGTTAGTTTTTTTTTTTTTTCAAGTCATTCAGTTTATAATAGTTTTCCAACAGCTTTGGGAAACTAATACACATACTTAATCATCCAACAAGTCGACTCATAGGTACAGACCCTACAGGAATTATGACATGTGCACAACACATGACCATGTAAGGGAACTCACAATATCTCTATGCACACTGCAGAACCCTTCAAAGAAGCCGGGTGTGGTGGCACACGCCTTTAATCCCAGCACTCAGTAGGACTGCCGTGAGTTCAAGGCCACCCTGAGAGTACATAGTTAATTCCAGGTCAGCCTGGGCCAGAGTGAGACCCTACCTCAAAAAAATAAAATAAAATAAGATTTTAAAAAACCCTTCAAAGAACTCAAATCCAGCAATAGAAGAAATAACAAGTGAGTTGTTGTTAAGTCCACACAATGGTATGTTGTTCAGCAATCAGAATTAATGAGTCATCATCCAGGAGTAGTGGCACACCCCTGTAATTCTAGCACTCAGGAAGCTAAAGTGCGAGGATCAGGAGTTCAAGACCAGCCTGGGTTACACAGCGAGACCCTGTTTGTCTGTAGTCCCCCAAGAAGAGAAGAATGAGCAACCAAAAATATAACAAAGCTTAGTAGGGGTTGGGGATTTAGCTTAGTGGATGAGCGCTTATCTAGCAAGCGCAAGGCCCTGGGTTCAGTCCTCAGCACCAGGGGCAAAAAAAAAAAAAAAAAAAAAGAACTAGAACAAAAATATAACAAAGCTTAGCTGAGCATGGGAGGGCTCATTTTTAATCCCAGCACTCAGGAGAGGCTGAACTCAGAGGATCGCCATCAGTTGGAGGCCAGCATGGACTACAGAGTGAGTTCCAGGTCAGTCTGGGATAGAGTAAGACTTTACGTCAAAAAGAAGTACAAAGAACCTTTAATCCCAGCACTGAGGAGGCAGAGGTAGGAGGATTGACATGAGTTCGAGGCCACCCTGAGACTACAGAGTGAATTCCAGGTCAGCCTGTGCTAGAGTGAGATTCTACCTCAAAAAACCAAAAACCAAAACAAAAAAAAAAAAAAAAAAAAACAAAAACAAAAAACAAAAAACACCTTTATCTCTGTTTTTTTTTTTTTTTTTTTGCTGGGCATGTAATCCCAGCACAGAGGTAGGAGGATCGCTGTAAATTCAAGGCCAGCCTGGGAGTACAGAGTAAGTTCCAGGTCATCCTGGGCTGGAGTGAGACCCTACCTCAAAAAAATTAAATTAAATTAAAAATGAAATCTTTTCTATGACTACAAATAGATACAATCAAACTATATAAAATAAAAGGCAAGGGATAGTAGAGAATTTGAGTGATGGTTATTGAATGAAGAAAGGAGAGGGATGGGGTGGGGCATCAGCCATATGGCTAGATACAGGGTATTGTTGAGGTCTTAGTGTCTGTATTAGATGATAAAGTTCATGAGTGTGGTTCTGTATAGATACACAAGTGTATTTATCAGTGTAATTGTCTTTAATGGAATAGGCCACTCAAGGGCCACTCAGGAAAGTATGTCATAAATCAGGTTAGGACTAACCCTACTACAATCCTCTGTGCCTAAGGCTCCACACACCCCAGTGTAGTTGGGCTTGCCTGGATTTGTTTATGGTCTCAGAAAGTGGCATTTCTGAAGGCTGGAAACTGGAGCCACTTCCCCAAGCTAATCTTGTAACAGAGTGGTTAGCCAATATAGTCCAAGCATATATGTCTGGCATGTTCAAGATCTCGTGTGCCAACATAGTTGGAAGACTCAACTGATTAAAATGAAAGAAGCTAAGCTTGGAAACTCATTGAATTCCAGTGGAAATAGCTCAGTGGATGGGAGGAAGAAAAAAAGAATTTAAAGCAGATGCTATAAAAAAAGAAGATGTCTAAATTGTTGGGAGCCTCTTAGAGACATACAGACAGCAGAAATGACATCCAAAAGGGGAAAGCCAAATACTAAGAAAATAAACATTAATTATGGATTTACAGTAGGTTTTGTAAAATCCAGAAAAACAAACAAAAATATGACCGTAACAAAAAAGGTAAAGAAACAGGAAATCTAACCTCCTGCACCTGTGGCCAGAAAGCTCCATCTGTGGCCAGAATGTTCTGACTAGGATCTTTCTACAACCATTCTTACTCTCTGGTTTTGATGTTTTTACAAACAACACATTTCAGACATCTCAAGGAGCCCACTTCCTGCAGGCCAATGTCAGTGTGGAATTGCCAGGGCACAAATTCACTTCACTTGGCTGCATTGAAGAGGTTTCAATTATTCTTTCAGGACCTTACTAGGAGCTGCCTGGAAGCATCGCTGACCCAGGGCTGGCATGCCCAGGGACACTCAGACCTGCAGAGAAGAGCTGTGCCTGCTCCCGCTCAGGAACGTGGAATTTTCATTGCTCTTAAATTCTGGTTCAGGAGACTTCTTTATGGTAAGGAACAGGATATGAAGAAAAGAAAAGATGTCTCACTTTTTTTTGTTTGGTTTTTCGAGGTATAGTCTCATTATAGCCAAGGCTGACTTGTGTGTGTGTGTGTTTCTTTGAGGCAGGGTCTCACTCTAGCTCAGGCTGACCTGGAATTCACTATGTAATCTCAGGCTGGCCTTGAACTCATGACAGTCCTCCTACCTCTGCCTCCTGAGTGCTGGGATTAAAGGCATGTGCCACCACACCCGGCTACATTTTTTTCTCTCCTCCAGATCAAAAGGTGGAGATGTCACCTAGCAGAGGTTCTTTAGAAAGATGAGATTTCTTCTCACACTTGGAAGGTTTTTTTTTTTTAAACTTAAAAATATATTTTATTTTCATTTATTTATTTGAGAGAGGGAAAGAGGCAGAGTGAGAGAGAGAAAGAGAAAGAATGGGTGCACCAGGGCCTCCAGCCACTGCAAACGAACTCCAGATGCATGTGCCACCTTGTGCATCTGGCTTACGTGGGTACTGGGGAATCAAACTGAGGTCCTGTGGCTTTGCAGGCAAGTGCCTTAACCACTAAGCCATCTCTCCAGCCCCCACACTTAGAAGTTTTGCTGTAGGGACAATCATGCTACTGTTTACCGCAGACATTCTTACCCTGAAAGCTAACCTCTCAAGAGTATTTACTATGCTTAGATAATCACATAGTTCGCCTGGTGAGTTCAGCCTGTTCATGGTTGTACATACCTTTGTGTAATTCCCCAAGAGCCCCTTCATGGTTAAAAGTGTGAGGTTGGATGCATCTGTGAAAGCTGATAGGAAAGGCTTTTGCTCTTTAAAATTCTTGCCAAGATGGGTGTGGTGGCGCACGCCTTTAGTCCCAGCATTCAGAAGGCTGAGATAGGAGAATCACTGTGAGTTTGAGGCCAGTCTGAGGCTACAGAGTGAGTTCCTGATGAGTCTGGGCTAGAGTAAGACCCTGCCTCAAAGAAACACACACACATGCACAGAAACCCAAACAAACAAATAAATATGTGAAATAAAATGCTTGCCAAACAGGACAGTTGAAAGTGTGCTTTGTGACTGAATTTGGCTTTAATCAGCAAGCACTCTAAAAATATTGATAAAATAGGAGAAAAACAAATCAGGCCCTTTCCCTAATTAGGTCTCTACCCACGTCGAAGAGGTGGAAATTTATTAATTGCCACAATATATTAAAGAGGAGCTATTGACAGAAAGGTACAGGAGGAATGCAGAGAAGTCCCTGGTTTTTGTCCTTCCTGAAGTTTCAGTTCATGAGCTGTTCTAGTATTGTTTTGCAACTCTGCCATGCTTTAAACACTCTACAATGTATTAGCAGTTCTTATTATTAGGAAAACTAACCATGAACCAAGCCAGAAGATGGTTTATATGTTATAGCTCTCATCCTATCCCAGTAGCCCCATAAGAAAGCCTTTTAAAAAAAAGATTTAATTAATTTATTTATTAGAGACAGAGAGAGGGCGAAAGAGAGAAAGAGAGAAAGAGAGAGAGAGAGAGAGAGAGAGAGAGAGGGAGAGAATGGGTATGCCAGGACCTACAGCCGCTGCAAATGACCTCCAGGCGCATGCGCCATCATGTACATCTGGCTTACGTGGAACCTGGAGAATCGAACCCGGGTCCTTAGGCTTCGCAGGCATGCACCTTAACCGCTAAGCCATCTCTCCAGCACAGATGTCTCTCTTTCTACAGCATGAGAAATGCAATAATGAGCGCAGTAGCCGCTCTCCATGGTAAGCCAGACAGAGGATGCAGCCACTGGCGTGATCTTCCTGACTTCATGGGGATGGGACCTCGGAATGGCAGGAGTAGCAACTCAGGTCAAAGCAGTCCAGGCAAAGTGGATGCTTCTAGTGCAATGGGTGACTTGGCCATGGTGTTCCTAAGAGTGAAATGGATGGAATATTGCTTGGTCTATATAAGGAAAAACTCTACGTCAAGTAGCCGTAATCCTGGCATGAGTCCTTACAGTAGGCAGTCCAGTTCGAGATCTAAGGCACATCACAGACCTAAGCTCCTTGATTAAAGGGGAACCTGAGCCCCTTGGGGGACGACGACAGCCAGCTCCCCCATAGCCAGAACCAGGAGTTCAGAATCCAAGGGGAAGTGGAGCGGCTCTGCTCCCTGTTGTATCCAATAACCCACCTACAGCACATTTCCAGTTCTCATCAACCTCGAGCTCTGCTGGTTGTTGTCTTGGTTCCCAAAGAGAAAAATCTTCCCACCAAAGACTCAGTTGCACGAGAATATGAGACTCTCATTTGGTCATTTCAGGCTCCTTGTGAAAAGGATTGTTCTATTGGCTGGACTGACTGTCTTAGTCACCCTGTGGAAACTGAGTTGTAGTTACAAATCGGGGAAGGGTGAACTAAGAGAACTGTCTTGACCCAGAGGAGTTCTTAGGGTGCCTTTCAATATTTCTATGCCCAGTTGAATCATAGAGACAATCAAAAATCTCAAGATGGGCTGGAGAGATGGCTTAGCCTTTAAGCGCTTGCCTGTGAAGCCCAAGGACCCCAGTTTGAGGCTCAATTACCCAGGACCCATGTAAGCCAGATTCACAAGGTGGCGCATGCATCTGGAGTTCGTTTGCAATGGCTGGAGGCCCTGATGAGCACATTCTCTCTCTCTCTGCCTCTTTCTCTCTCTATCACTCTCAAATAAATAAATAAAAATAAACAAAATATTTTTAAACACTTAAAAAAATACCTCAAGACAAGGAACTCCTCCTCAGTCCATTGAGAGTGAAGGTTTGAATAATTTCACCAGGCCAGGGATCTATGCCAACTGAGGCTCTGATGACAATAGGGAAGAAAACAGATATGTCAATAATGATTAATTAAAAAATTTAATTTAAGAAATGAGAGCTATATAGTTTTGTATATTTTCTCTTTGCTTGCTACAGTGCATTTTTATTTGTTTATGCCAACCATTTTCTTCTGTCTTTGTTCACATTTTTGCATTGTACCTTCCCATGTATAGCATCCTCTAGCACCCCAGATGCCCAGTTCCAGCAAGCCCACCAACACACACCTTAGCAGTCTTCTCTGCCACCCAGTTAGCAATGGCTCCCCCTGCTTGCTCTGCTTGCCATGGTCTTTAGCCTTTGAGGAAGGGGACTTGTTTGTGTTCTATTGAAGCCCTGGGGTTAGAATAGCTGGAACCTATATCTAACAGTCCTATATTTTTAATTTCAATTTTAATTTATTTGAGAAAGAGAGGGGGGACAGAGAAAGAGGGGAAGAAAGAGAGAGAGGGAGAGAGGGAGAGAATGGGCACACCAAGGCCTTCAGCTACTGCAAACGAACTCCAGACGCATGCACCACCTTGTGCATCTGGTTTATGTGGGTGCTGGGAAATCGATCCTGCATTCTTTGGTTTTGTAGGCAAGCGCATTAACTGCTAAGTCATCACTCCAGCCCAGGAGTGATTTTTATTCCATAATAGTTCCTAGTATGTTAGGGCAAGAATAAAAAATTAACAACTGGTCATTTAATTCCTCTTGCTCTGCCTCTTTTTCTCTCTCTCTCAAAAATAAAAATGAAAAAAAAAGTCTAAGAAGGCCGGGCGTGGTGGTGCCCGCCTTTAATCCCAGCACTTGGGAGGCAGAGGTAGGAGGATCACCGTGAGTTCAAGGCCACCCTGAGACTACAGAGTGAATTCCAGGTCAGCCTGAGCAAGAGTGTAACCCTACCTTGAAATAAAAACAAAAAAAAGCCAGGCGTGGTGGTGCACGCCTTTAATCCCAGCACTCAGGAGGCAGAGGTAGGAGGATTGCCATGAGTTCG
Organism: Orientallactaga sibirica; assembly: GCA_036365145.1. NCBI lineage: Eukaryota > Metazoa > Chordata > Mammalia > Rodentia > Dipodidae > Orientallactaga > Orientallactaga sibirica. Next base: position 642,164 of record JAEOAD010000048.1, read on the forward strand.
AGGCCACCCTGAGACTACATAGTGAATTCCAGGTCAGCCTGAGCTAGAGTGAGACCCTACCTTGCAAAACCAAAAATAAAAAACTAAGATTTAAAAAAAATATATATATATATAAAGTATTGGGCTGGGGAAATGGCTTAGCAGTTAAGGCATTTGCCTGCAAAACCAAAGGACCCTGGTTCAATTCTCCAGGACCCACGTAAGCCAGATGCACAAGGGGGCGTACATGTCTGGAGTTTGTTTGCAATGGCTGGAGGCCCTAGCGAACCCATTCTCTCTTTCTCTCTGCCTCTTCCTCTCTCTCTCTCTCTCTCAAATAAATAAATAAATAAAATATTTTAAAAAATAGCAAGTACTGATGACATGGTGCGGCAGTTAGATCTCTCCTACTCTGCCAGTGGAAGCATACAATGGCACAATCATTTTAGATAATCCAGCAGTTGCTTAAAAATTTAGGTAGACAAATCCCCACAAGAGGAAAGGGTTTATTTCAGCTTACAGTTTTTTTTTTTTTTTTTTTTTTTTTTTTTTTTTTTTTTTTTTTTTTTTTTGGAGAGAGGCACAGAGAGAGACAGAAAGAGAGAGGGAGAGGAAGACAGATAGAGAATGGGCATGCCAGCAGCTTCTCAGCTGCTGTGAACAAAATCCAGATGCGTGCGCCCCCTTTTGGGCAAGTGCAGCATTGCGTCCTTGCGTCACTGCATCTGGCTAAACGTGGGACCTGGAGATTGGAACTGACATTCTTAGGCTTAGTGGGCAGGCGCCTTAACACTAAGCCATCTCTCCAGCCCTGTTTGTTTGTTTTTTGAGGTAGGGTCTTGCTTTAGCCCAGGCTGACCTGGAATTCACTATGTAGTCTCAGGCTGGCCTTGAACTCACGGTGATCCTCCTACCTCTGCCTCAGAGTGCTAGGATTAAAGGCGTGCGCCACTACATCCGGCTCAGTTTACAGTTTCTTTCAGGGAAAGTTTCATCATGGAGAAGAAAGTGTGACAGTGGAGGCAGTCCAGCATCACATCTTGTCACATCAGCAGGGAGGAAATAGTCTGACTGTCCTAGTAGTGCACACGAAGTGCTGGACTGATAAACCTCTGCTGCCAATGACATGCCTCCTCCAGCAAGGGTCCAGATCCCAAAGGCTCCACCATTTGGAGACTGTGAGGCTTAATCAGACACACGTCAGGCTATGAGGACATTTTTACATTCAAACCACAACACTGACTGCAAACTTGTCCTGAAGCTCAGGCCTGTCCCAAACCAATGATTCCATTTTTTGGTCTTTATCTAAGGCAAAAAGTTTTATACACAAAGGTTCATATGTTCAGAACAGTTTTACTTGTAATGGCCCTAAACTGGAAACAACTCAAACATCTGTCATCAAGCAATAGAATTGCACTCAGAGGGGAAAAAGATATAAGTGCTGAAGAACACAACAAGATAGATAAATCTCAAAATAATTATGCTGACTGAAAGAAACCAGACACCGAATATATACTGTATCATTTCATTTGGATGAAATTCTGGAAAATAAAATTAATGGATGCATACAGACTACAGACTGCTTGTTGCCTAGGGACAGGTTGCTTAGAAACAGATTGAAGGAAGGGTTGGATGGCAAAGAGACTTGAGAGAACATTTGGGTTTGATGGAAGTGTTCAGAAATCCAGTTTATAGAAAGCTTCATATATATGTTCACCAAAACTTGTCAAAAGAAATACTCTAAATATATTAATTTTATCACATAAAATTATGAATTAATAAAGTTTTTTAAAAGGTAGAAAGGGAGCAACAAATCCTGGCACAGGTCTATAGCATATGTTGCCACACCCTCTCTGATTTTCTAGAGGGATGCGGAATTCCTCAGGCAGCCAAAATGGCCATCGTAGATTTTGCCTCATGGGCTGTTTTAATTCTCTTCCTTGTCCTCCATGGTATCTCCACAGGGATGCTGAGGAGGATCCTGGGTTATTTTTACCTTGACAGCTGCTCTCCTATTGGTAGTTGGTTTGTATGTGGCATACTATAAGAACAGACTCCTTTTTGCCAGGTTTGAAGTTTTCTGGCAACATGTCCCCTAAATCCCACTTGACTGTCTCTTAGTTTCCCTGTGAAGGGAGTTCACCAGTTAGTAGTACTGGAATTCTTGATGGGCCATGAATGTTGAATCAGGATCCAATCAGGATCACCAAGGCAGATAGAGAGAGAATGGACACATCAGGGCCTTCAGCCGCTGCAAACAAACTCCAGACACATGTGCCACCTTGTGCATCTGGCTTATGTGGGTCTTGGGGAATCAAACCTGGGTCCTTTGGCTTTGCAGGAAAGCTAAGCCATCTCTCCAGCCCAAGTTTTCTCATTTTTTTTTAATTTTTAAAATTATGTAATTTATTTTTGAAGAGAGACACAGAGAGAGAGGGACACAGATAGAGATAGCGCCTCCTTGTGGTCAAGAATGGATTGCGCCTTTGCATCACTTTGCATCTGGCTAAACGTGGGACCTTGAAACCGCTGGAGATTGGAACCAAACAAACTAACCCAGCCATCTCTCCAGCCCGTTTTCTGACTCTTAATGACAGCTCTAGTAGCATCAGTTTATGTCATTTGCTATAAATGCCACCTCAGACAGCATGATGCAGAGACTTGATGGCTAATGAGCCAAGAATATACTTCCTCCTTTTGTCCAACATCATGTGGCAAACAGGTCACTTTGAAAGAATAGAAATAGAGGGCTAGGGAGATTGTCTAGTGATTAAAGGTACTTGCTTACAATATCTGATGGCCTGGGTTTGATCCCCCAGTGCCCATATAAAGCCATATGTACAAAGTAGCAGATGCTTCTGTAATTTGTTTACAGTGGCAGGAGCCCTGGCATGCTCATACTCACTCTCTTTCTCTCTCAAATAAATGAATAAAAATATTTCTTAAAAAAAGAATAGGGCTGGAGAGATGGCTTAGCAGTTAAAGCACCTGCCTGAGAAGCTTAACAATGTTTGTTCAAATCTCCAGGTCCCACATATAGCCAGATGCAAAAGTGACACAAGTGCTCAATGTTGCATATGTACACAAGGGGGCACATGTGTCTGGAGTTTGTTTACAGTGGCTGAAAGGTCCTGGAGTGCTCATTCTTTCTCTGCCTCTTCCTCTCTGTCTCTCTCTCAAATTAAAAAAAAAAAAAAAAAAAGACTAGAAACAGTCAGGCATGGTGGCAAACGCCTTTAGGAGGCACAGGTAGGAGGACTGCAGTGAGGATTGCAGTGAGCCTGAGACTACAGAGTGAATTCCAGGTCAACCTAGGCTAGAGCAAGACTCTACCTTGAAAAACAAAACAAGAAGAGTAGAAATAGAGAGGGATTCCTTTGACACCCATTTGGAGAAGATGTCAGAAAGGCTTCAAGTAGCACCAGAAGGTAACCCCAGCAGAAATCACTTTTCCCCAATTTTTGCATCTGGCTAAGTTAGTGCAGGATCAAAGCTCCCAATGCTAAAGGTAATAAAAGATTTGCCCAGACCTTCTCAGTAAGCCTTGCTCTGTTACTTTAAACAATGGCAGCCATCTTAATAACTTTTACCTGGCTCAGAGGACCCCCCTTTTTTTTTCCTGAGGTAGGGTCTCACTGTAGCTCAAGTTAACTTGGAACTCACTCTGAAGTCAAAGGCTGGCCTAAAACTCACAGTGATCCTCCTACACCTGCCTTCTGAGTGCTGGGATTAAAAGTGTGTGTCAATATGCCCAGTGGAGGCCCAGTTTTAAAAATTTTTAATTAATATATTTATTTGCAAGGGGGGTTCTCTTGCCTCTACAAATGAACTCTGGATGCATGATCAGAATCTCTAAGTGGGGCAGCAGGTCATAAGGCTTTATATGTCTTTTAACTGCTGAGCCATCTTCCAGCCCCAGTTTTTAAAAAATATTTTATTTATTTATTTGTTTATTTATAAATGCAGATGCATGTCAGTTTGTCAGACAACATGAGCCATCTTTGCTTTTTGGGTGAGAGACATTGAGTCTCCCCTTTGGTTAGCTTTCCACCTCCTGTATACTCTGGCACCTCCCAAGACCACGTGTAGCTGGGAGGCAGGAGGAAGTGGACCATGGAACTCCAAGTGAGGGTCTAGCACCCCTCCTTTTACTTGGTCCAACCATCATAGCTGGCAGCAGCAAGATGCCAGGTCACTTTCTCCCCTCTGCTTGCAAATAAATAAATAAAAATGAATAGATAGAATTTACAGAGTTAACAGCTTGGGTACAAAAGAGATTTGGGTTTTAATTGAAGGCATTAATGTGACCCATAGAAACTTCAGTTGTTGGTCTCAGGAAAAGCATTACAGCAGGTCCTTGGCTCACTTCTCATATCGTTCAAGTCCCACTGCTAGAAAATTCTAATCAAAAGGATGTCCCTCTCCACCCTTTCAATTTATTAAACTCATGTATTCCTCTACTTAACGGCTTAATTTGATGCATGGTTTTGAAGCTCTGGGGCTCCTCAACTGCCAAGGCCCTTTCAGATGCCTGGGGAACACTCAAGCAACACATCCTACAAGGTCAGACGTCATCGAAAAATGCACAAACTTAACCACAAACAGCTGACGGTCGGACCTTTGCTGCTCAGCTCCAACTTACCCTATGGCACTTCCTGTTGTGTTGGATGGTAGTGCAGTGACCACAGGTGCTTTTTCTTTTCTTTTCTTTTCTTTTTTTTTTTTTTTTTAGGTATGTAATCTCAGGGTGGCCTTGAACTCACAGCGATCCTCCTACCTCTGCCTGTGCTGGGATTCCCCAGGTCTCCCAAGTTAATATGTTTCTCCTCACTGTTTAGAGAAACAAGTTAAGAGAGGATTTACCTTGTTCATGGTTCACAGGTATCAGTGTTCCATGGCAGGGAGGGTGTGGGGGGAGAAAGCACTTCGTATCACAGCAGCAGAAAGCAGAGAAAAGGAAAATGAAAGGGGTCAGGGGAAGATAGAGTCCCCAGCCCCCTGCTGAGGCCTACTTTCCTCCAAGTAGATCCCACTTTCTACTCTTCCCCATCTCCCAATAATGCCATCACTGTTTACTCCATTCATTAGGTCAGAGCCTTCCCAATCTCTGGAAGCACCCTCACAGACACACCAAGAGGCGAGGTGAGGCAAGCTTCACTAGTCTAGGTCCTTCCTTCCTTCCTTCCTTCCTTCCTTCCTTCCTTCCTTCCTTCCTTCCTTCCTTCCTTCCTTCCTTCCTTCTTCCCTCCCTCCCTTTTCTTTGCTTTGCTTTGCCCTGCCTTGCTCCCTTCCCTCCTCCCCTTCCTTCCTTCCTTCCTTCCTTCCTTCCTTCCTTCCTTGCTTTTCCTTTTTTCTTTCTTTCTTTCTTTCTTTCTTTCTTTCTTTCTTTCTTTCTTTCTTTCTTTCTTTCTTTCTTTCTGGTTTTTCAAGGTAGGATCTCACTCTAGCTCAGGCTGACTTGGAATTTACTATGTAGTCTCAGGGTGGCCTCCAACTCTTGGCGATCCCCCTACCTCTGCCTCCTGAGTGCTGGGATTAAAGGTGTGTGCCACCACGCACAGCCTCTTAATCCAATCATACTGACAACCAAAATTAATCATCACAGGGGCCTGGAGAGATGGTTTAGTGGTTAAGCGCTTTCCTGTGAAGCCTAAGGACCCCAGTTCAAGGCTTGATTCCCCAGGACCCACGTAAGCCAGATGCACAAGGTGGTGCATGCGTCTTGAGTTCATTTGCTGCGGCTGGATGCTCTGGTGTGCCCATTCTCCCTCTATCTATCTGCCTCTTCCTCCCACTGTCTGCCTCTTTCTCTCACTGTCTGTCGCTCTCAAATAAATAAATAAACAAAAAATTTTTAAGTGGGGTCTTCTTAAAAAAATTAATAATCACAGATATTAATTTAGTAAGGGTTTCATGGAATATGTCCAGATAGTTCAGTGTTACTTCATTCATTATATGTATGTGTGTATAGGTATATGTATGTGTATGTGTATGTGTATGTGTATGTGTGGTAGTTTGAATGTAGGGCCCCATAGGCTCAGGTGTTTATTAAAATTGAGCTTGCTACATGAGCTCCTATCAGGCAGATCCCTGCTACATGGGGCATGTCACTGGGGCTAGATCTTGGAGTCCATTCTTTGGGTATTTTGTGGGGGGGTGCAGTGGATCTTGAGTCCAGCCTGAGGTATGTGGAGAGCAGTTGAAGCACTGGCAGTTTGTGCTTTTTGGTGTTTGCTGGCTGTTTGGTGGTGTTTCCCTGGATTTTATAAACCTGAAATAAACCCCTTCCTCCCATAAACTGCTTCTGGTTGGATGTTTGTCCCAGCAACATGAAGCTGACTACAACAGTATGTATATATGTATGTGTATGTTACATGTATATGTATATAGGTATGTGTGTATATATGTGTGCATATGTGTATGTATGTGTACATAGGAGTGTATATGTATGCACATGTATATGTGTGTTTGGGATAAATATAGATGTTACAAATGTATATTCCCCTCTGCATTCAAGTCTTCTCTGACATTTTCTGGAACTCTACATTTAAATGCATCCACACATCTGAACTCATGAAAGTTGTCTCCAACTCCTTTTTACTTCCTACAACATCATGCACTTGTGAGCATTTCTTTCTACTTGCAATTTATTACAGATACAAGACTGTCCATCATCAGTCCCGGGGGCCACTCATTCCTTGCAATGAGGATGCTTTCTGCTACCAGTCACAACTGCCAGCAGCAGCCCATTCTCACCTAAACCCCAACCCCGCTGTGTTCAAGAGGTTCTCAGACTGCTGCCTGCCAGAACTGAGACCCACCAAGGGACTCCACCAAGGCTGAGATGGTCCTCATGTTTCAACTATTAGGATCCAGGATTCTGGCCCAACATCATTATTTTCTTTCCTTTCCAAAACTGAGATGTTTCTATTCCATATAAATAAGTGTCAGGAATCTAAAAGTTAAACACCAAGGATTTGCCATCAATGGAGTCTGACAAGTGCTGTAATGAACTTTATCAGTTATTTTCTTTTTAAATTTTCTTTATTTATTTGCAAGCAGACAGAGACGTCAGACCAACAGAAATGAACTCATGAAAATGCTTTTTCTACCAATGTCTGAATCATCACTTTTCTTAACTAGATTAAACAGCCTAGATTATAGCTAATAGATCGGAAGGCTTGAGATATATATATATATATGATATATGACTCACCCATGGGGCCAGACTGGGTACTGTTTGTGTCATCAAGAGGCCATTGCAATAGTCTGCTTTGGCCACTAGTGCTAACAAGATCACAGAATTTTACTTTCTTTTTTTTTTTTTTTTTTATTATTTATTTATTTATTTTTGGTTTTTCGAGGTAGGGTGTCACTCTGGCTCAGGCTGTCCTGGAATTCACTATGTAGTCTCAGGGTGGCCTTGAACTCAAAACTGCCTCCTGAGTGCTGGGATTAAAGGTGTGTGCCCAGCTTCTTTTCTTTTATTTATTTGAGATATAGATAGATACATGGAGATAGATAGACAGATAGACAGACAGACAGACAGACAGATAGATAGATGATAGAGAAAGAGAGAGAGAGAGGCATGCCAGGCTTCTTGCTGTGTCTGGCTTTACATGGGCATTGGGAAGTGAACCCTGTCTGACAGGCTTTGCAAACAAGTACCTTGGACCACTAAGCCATTCCCTAGCCCCAGAATTTTAAGTAAACCTTTTGTGGCATACTTGCAAGTTTGCTGATAGTATAAAATGCCACATTCTCTTCCATTCTACACCAACACTTTCTGAGAGTTTGGCATAAACCGTTTTCTACTGGATACGGATTTAGCAGAATACTCCAGAAACATTCTAAACAATGACATGAAACCTCACACTTTAAGTAAAACTCCAGTGTTTTGCTAATCCATGAGCAATGCTGGCACTTTCTGAATTATGATGGTTAATATTGTCAAGTTGAAAGGATCTAGAATCACCTAAAAGACAAATCTCTGGGCATGTCTGTGAGAAAGTTTCTAGATTAGGTTAATTAGGTGAGAAGACTCATTCTAATTATAGGGAGCATCATTCCATGAGCTGGGACTCCTTACTTAATAAAAAAGAGAAAGCAAGCCGGGCGTGGTGGTGCACGACTTTAATCCCAGCACTCAGGAGGCTGAGGTAGGAGGATCACTGTGAGTTCAAGGCCACCCTGAGACTACATAGTGAATTCCAGGTCAGCCTGAGCTAGAGTGAGACCCTACTTCGAAAAAAAAAATCTTTATTTGAAACAGAGAGAGAGAGAGAACACAGGGCCTCTTGCCTCTACAAATGAACTCCAGATACATCTGGTTTTATGTGAGTCCTGGGGAATCGAACCCACACCATCAGACCATCAGGCTTTGCGAGCAAGCACCTTTAACCACTGAGCCATCTCTCCAGAGCAATAGTTCTTCTTCTTCTTCTTCTTTTTTTTTTTTTTTTTTTGAGGTAGGGTTTTTACTCTCAGCAATAGTTCTCATATTTATTTATTTTTGTTTGTCTTTTTAAGATCCTGTAGCCCAGGCTGGCCCCAAATTCACGGCAATCCTCCTTCCTTCGCTTCCTAAATATTGGGATGCATTCATGGCTCTCTGCTTCCTGACTGCGGGTGCGCTGTGACCAGCTGCTCCAGGGTCCTACGGTCATGCTTTTCCTGCCACAACGGAGTCTATCTCTTCAAGCTATAAGCTGAAATAAATCCTTTCTTCCTCAAATTGCTACTTGCTTGATATTTTGTCACAGCAGCAAGAAAAGTAGCAGAATGGGTAACCCACTCCCATATGCTCCTCCTTGCCTTGGGAAAGCAGCCCATATTTCGTGTATGCAGAGAAGAAATGGGGCGGAAATTGTGATCTTTTTTTCACAATGGAAAAGAATGAATGTTAAGTATATACGACATAGCTCATCACACTATCTCCAAGAGTAGGGGGAGTGATGAAATGTGTTGAGAGTCGACCGTGAGGGCCAGGTGGGGCTGGCAGCATAATTACTTGGGGCATGGATCTTGTCTTAGGTGAAGAGTGGAGAAAGGGAGAGAGGACATCTCATAGGGCTTGAGCAGGGCCAGGATGTTGGAAGCATTCCAGTATTAGCAAAACCTGAGTTGCATGTGGGGCTATTACAGTCAGCTTCTCATTGCTGGGACAAACGCCCGACCAGAAGTAGCTTGTGGAAAGAAAGGAGTTATTTATTTCAGACTTACAGTTTGCAGAGGAAGCTTCATCATGGTGGAGGAAGCTGGCTTACTTCATCATACATCCGAATCAGATAGAACAAACAGCCCGAGTGCAAACTGACTCTGAACACACCACAGGGCTAGACTCAGGATCTGCCCCAGTGACCCACCTCCCTGCTGGAGACTAAATAGGGAAGCTTAATCAAAAAATATCTGAGGAGCTGGAGAGATGGCTTAGCTATTGAGGCATTTGCCTGCAAAGCCAAAGGACCCAGGTTTGATTCTCCAGGTCCCACATAAAGCCAGATGCACAAAGCATCACATGCATCTGGAGTTCATTTGCAGCAGCTGGAGGCCCCAGTGTGCCCATTCTCTCTTTCTCTCTTTCTTTCTCTCTCCAATAAATAACTAAAGATAAAGTAAAATATTAAAAAAATAAAGTTGGCTTCTTTAAAAAAAATATCTGAGGCTATGGGTGACATTTGCATTCAAACTACCACAGGGGTAAGGGATCAAACTGGGCAGGGATCAGCTTGATTGATGAAGGTAAAGGAAGATGTCAAGGGGTACAGCCTACTTGAGGAGTTTGGCAGAAAATAGCATTAGCATAAATGATCAAGCAGTAGAAGAAAACTTCATAAACTGGACCAGGAGTAGAAAAGAGAAAGCACAAGGTTACTGAGAGGGGGAAGAGAGGGACATTACCCCACATATTCACGCTGCTGTTCGCAGAGCTGGAATTACGTCGGAGCGTGTGTTCAAACCCAGCCCCTTCCAGAAGCTGCATTCACGTATACCAGCTTCTTCTGGATTTGGCCCTGTATGAAATGTAAAGTCTGGCTGCTCATGAGGCTGTGGTGGGCTTTTTTCTCTTTCCCAGCACCTGTACTGTTGTTCATCTCTCAGCATCTGAGTCTTTACCATCAGTAAGGTTTTGGCCTTCCCATCCTGGCAGCTTAGCTGCTGGCCACATACATGGTGACCATATATACATGGGCCCTTAGACCATGTGGATGTATCCACACCTTACCCTTTGGTTCTCAGACTAACATCCGTGCCATTCTCTGTTCTTTGGTCCATGGACTCTCCCTTAACCCTCTAGGCTTCTGAATAAATATAATTTAATAATCATCCTTCTCAGTCTGGCTCATCCAATTCTTTGGTTAAAAACTGACACAAAGTAGAAGAACAGATTACAGGGAGGGGAATGGCCTAAGTGAGGCCATGGGAAGAGAATGCATAAAAGAAGGGCAGGGGAGGGTCAATCTAAATTCAAGATAGTGTGAATAAGACTTATGTAAACCTACTTTTTTGAAGAATGGCACATCTAGAAGCTGTAGACTGTTACTAGAAAATTTTCAGTGCCTGGGATGGGATACCTTCCAGTGAGTTGTTGGCCAAGGAGGTCCCAGTAGCCTCCAAAACATTAAAGGCTTTTGCCAAAGCCCTTGGTTTCCCTTGAGAAAAAGATAGTAAGACCCTATTGCTGAAGACATCTCTTGCCTGAGAGGCAAGGTCACTGAGAAAGCAAGCTGGTGCTGAGCAGAAAACCTTCTCCCTGTAGACCAGCCAACTGAAAGCTGGAAAAAGCTGTACTGAATGCAGCAGTATGGGAGACAGAAGTCATCAGCAGTGAAAACAGTGGACACTGAATATTCAAGTTTGGCCATACAGGCCCAATGACTGAACGGGGGCATGTCTACTCTTGGGGTAACCAACTGCTCCATAATTGGACTGAAGGCCCTCTCTACGGGAGGGAATACATACCTGGTACTGAAAAACCTAAGCAAAAGTCTATGGCAGGTGAGGTCATGAGCCTTAGGGGTATAAAGCCTACTCTTGTCTGACTAAATGTATATATTATTCCCACCAAGCTGCCCTGAAAGCACTACACTTAATGTTCATGTTCACATATTAACACTACTCTCACCTCTAGTTAGAGAAGCTTCTCTTTTCAGATGGTGATGACCACTGGGATGACCCAAAAGGCAACATAGTGCTGAGAAGAAGGGATGGAGGAGTGCCCAGCACTGAAACACCTCTGTCACACCCTCCTAGGCTCAGGGACCATTGCGGAAGAGGGGGCGGATAGAATGGAAGAGCCAAAGGAAGGGTATGACCTCTTACAATGCAACTGCCCAGTGCCTAGCAATACCTTCACAAGACCCTCAAAATAGAAGAAAAAGATGATGACATCAAATTAAAACAAAGACTAATGGAGAGAGGGAGGGGGTATGATGGAGATTGGAGTTCTAAAGTGGAATGGGGGGAGGGGAGGAAAATATCATATGTTTTTTGTATGTAAGTATAGAAGGTGTCAATAAAAAAAATAATTTAAAAAGCCAACACAAGGTGGCTGGAAAGATGGCTTAGCGGTTAAGGTGCTTGCCTGTGAAGCAAAAAGAACCCAGCTTCGATTCCCCAGGACCCACCAAAGCCAGATGCACAAAGGGACGCATGCATCTGGAGTTCGTTTGCAGTGGCTGGAGGCCCTGGTGTGCCCATTCTCTCTTTATCTCTGCCTCTTCCTCTTTCTCTGTCTCAAATAAATAAATAAATAAATAAAATATTTTTTTAATTTTAAAAATTATTTATTTATTTGACAGAGAGAGGCAGACAGAGATAGCATGGGCATGCCAGGGCCTCATGCCACTGCAAATGAACTCCAGATGCATACACCATTTTGTGCATTTGGCTTTATGTGGGTACTGGAGAATCAAACCCAAGCCATCAGGCTTTGCAAGCAGGCAACTTTAACCACTGAGCAATCCCTCCAGCCCTCTTGCTGCTACTCTTGGAGCCTTTTTTCACTTAGTGATCTCACCTCCTGAGCCCTCTCTCATTGAGAAGCTGGAACCTGATTCTCAGTCTGCCCAAAAAATTTCCTAAGGAAAATTTACTGTGCTATGTTATCATTTTAAGAGCTTACTCAGCTGGGCGTGGTGATGCATGACTTTAATCCCAGCAGGTAGGAGGATCACTGGGAGTTCAAAGTCAGCCTGGGACTACAGAGTGAGTTCCAGGTTAGCCTAGGTTAGAGTAAGACCCTACCTCAAAAAAAAAAAAAAAAAAATAGGGCTGGAGAGATGGCTTAGCAGTGAAGGTGCATGCCTGTGAAGCCTATGGACCCAGATTCGATTCTCCAGGTCCCACGTAAGCCAGATGTACATGGCGGCACATGCATTTGGAGTTCGTTTGCACTGGCTAGAGGCCCAGGTGTGCCCAGTCTCTCTATCTCTCCCTCTCTCTGTCTCTAATAAATAAATAAATGAAAATAAAATCTTTTTTAAAAAAGAGCTTATTCAGTTTCTACCACCATTCTCTGAGAAATGCTATAAAATAATTGTTATGCCAATTAAGTATGTCAGTATTATCTTTTAAAATTCTTTTCAACTTGGCAGAAGCAGTTTTGTCATTAGTATGATCATTGCATATAGGAAGATATATGCATCTAAAATGTTGGAAAATTGTTTTGTGTCATGTCTAGCTATAGGGCACAAACAACACCTGCTGGTGGACTTTTCCTATCATCAAAGTGTGAATATTATTAAGCATGAAATGGTGCCTAGTGTCATCTTCACAAAGTAGATATTTCAAGCTGGGCATGGTGGCACACACTTTTAATCCCAGCACTAGAGAGGCAGAGGTAGGAGGATTGTCATGAGTTCCAGGCCACCCTGAGACTACATAGTGAATTCCAGGACAGCCTGAGCTAGCACAAGATCCTATTTTGAGAAAAAGAAAAAGTAGATATTTCAGAGTTTGAAAAATCCAGTACATAACAAGACTTCTAAAGGTCAGTTTAACAGAAGAAACAAGGTCCAGGAAAAATTTAGTCACACAACTACAGAAAGTAAACTGTTACTACTAACCTGTTTCAAGTATTGTGAATTGTCACATAGTTTGAGTTCATATAGTCCAATATAATTATAAGAATATAATACAAATATTGTAGTTAACTTCCTGTTAAGGTACAGACAGGAGGAAAGGGTTTATTGTCTTGAGGGGAAGCTTCATGATGGCAGGGAAAAGATGGTAGAGCAGAGGCTGGACCTCACTTCTTGCCATGGTAGCTGCCAGAAAGAAGCAAGTGAGTGAGCTGATCTCTGGCAAGGGCTGGGCTATGACACCCCAAACCTGCCCCTAGCAACATCTCTTACAACAAGGCTCCACCTTCCAAATTGCTACCAGCTGGGGACCAGGCATTCACATGAGTTTATGTGTGCATGTGGGGGGGCATCTGTGTTCAAACCACAACTATAAAACCCAAAAGTTTTCTCATTACTTGCCTTTGTAACATACCACCCTCTCTGTAAATAACCCACAATGCTACTCAGGGTGAAAAATCAACTGGCATTTATTTTTGTGTTAATGGAGAGATGCCACACTTGATAATCCAAAAGGGTCATTATTTCATCATTTTGGCACCTATACAAATATAAAACTATTAAATAAAAGTAATCAACTGTGAATTTAATGGTCTTTCCTGGACTAAAACAATGATATGAGAATTTTTTTTTTTTTAGATAGGGTTTCACTCTGGCACTCTAGCTCAGGCTGACCTGGAAGATAATTTTTTTTTTTTTGTAGGACAATATTACCTTCCTATTGCTGGCACAAAGCATCTGACCAAAAGCAGCTTGAGGGAATAAGGCTTACAGACTTGAGGGGAAGCTCCATGATGTCAGGGAAAACATGGCATGAGCAGAGGGTGGACATCACCTCCTGGCCAACATCAGGTGGACAACACCAGCAGGAGAGTGTGCCAAACACTGACAAGAGGAAGCTGGCTATAACACCCATAAGCCTGCCCCAACAACACACTGCCTCTAGCAAAGCTCCACTTCCCAAATTGCCATCAGCTGGGGATCAAACATTCAGAACACAGGAGTTTGTGGAGGGACACTGGATTTAAACTACCACAGACAGCAACACTGTCTTTCATGCTGTCAGTGTTGAAAAATAAAGGCTAGCGGCTGGAGAGATGGCTTAGAGGTTAAGGCATTTGCCTGCAATGCCAAAAGATCCCTGGTTCCATTCTCCAGGATCCATGTAAGCCAGATGCACATGGTGGTGCACGCATCTGGAATTCATTTGCAGTGGCTGGAGGCCCTGGTGCACCCATTCTCTCCCTCTCTCTTTCTCTCTCTAAAATAAATAAATAAATAAATAAATAAATAAATAAATAAATAAATAAATAAAATATAAAAAAATACAGGCATATATGCCTAAATTTCCATTAAAATCCTTTAGAAGCATTTAGGAATTGTTAATGGATTTATGTAATCATGTGCAGACAGAAACATATAGAGTGAGTGTGCCTGACAGGTTAAGTGCTTACATTTAGTTGCTGTTGAAATACCTGGAATTTGCTGTCTCACCTTGGCCATGACACCTGACACCAAATGTTACTCAAGCCACTTTCATTTGTGAAGATTTGGACAAATGGCCTATAGATGCTTCTTGCTTCACAATTCAGGTTCAAAACTATGTTTTGGACTGGGGATATAGCTCAGTGATAGAGTGCTTGCTTAGCATGCATGAGTTAGGTTAAATCCCCAGCACTACAAACAAAACAAGTATGTCTTCCTATACTACCTCTGGATGGAGCAATTTGTTATTTATTAACACATCATGAAAATAACAAACCTTTTTTCCTCTAAAATTCTTTTTCTTTTTTTTTTTTTTAAGTCCGTGGTTGTCACTTGGTTACTTTCAGGAATGATAAGCACAAGTTCCCCCTACCCATCCCTGTTCACTATGATGGTGCATTTCAATTGTCAACTTGATTGCAGTAAGAAACAGCTGGGGCCGGGCATGGTGGCACACGTCTTTAATCCCAGCCCTCTACAGGGCAGAGGTAGGAGGACTGCTATGAGTTTGAGGCCAGCCTGGAATTACAGTGTGAGTTCCAGGTCAGCCTAGAGTGAGACCCTACCTTAAAACCGTGCTTCCCCCCAAAGAAACAAACAAACAAATAGCTAGGCATTAATGAGACATACCTTTTGTTGTCTGCAAGGGTTTTTCCAGAGAATAACTGAAGAGGGAAGATGCTCTGAATATGGGTAGCACCATCCCATATCATGGGCTCCAGCAGACCCGAATGAAAAGGCAAACAGGAGAAAGCCAGCTGAACTGTGGTGTCTCTCCTCTCCACTTCCTGGTTCACTGAGATGTGAACAAGCAGCCTCATGCTCCTGCTGCCACAGACAAGAAACATCCTTCCTCCATGCCTCCTGTGTCATGATGGACTGTGTTCTCGAGCTGTGAGTTAAAATAAACCCTTATGCCTCCCTTAAGTTGCTTCTTGCCAGGTATTTGTCCCAGAAACTAGAAAGGTAGCTAATACGCTCACCATGATCTCATAGTTTGGGTCAGAGTCCTTAGTCTTGACTTCTAGATAGGAGGTCTAGAGTGTACCTACTGACATGCCCTTCTGTCAGTTACTTGTGAACATTTTCCCAGGCTTTCTTCAATTCACCTTTTCATCTGAAGTGTAATATACAAACTTTCTTTACATGGGTAGGGAAAGACAAGTTTTGTATTTTGTTTCTTATAATATTTGGACTTTTTGTTTTGTTTTGTTTTTGTTTTCCGAGGTAGGGTTTCACTCTAGCGCAGGGTGACCTGGAATTCACTATGTAGTGTCAGGGTGTGTATGGCACAATACAGGCCTGGTCCTAGCCAGACCGCATGGCAGAAGAAAACAGGAAGTGGCTTCTGTAAAAATGGCGTTCTGCGCAGGCTTGATGTGACAACAGTTATAGTCCCATGCTCGCGAGAAGCCTACTACGAGATGTCCTATCCAGAGACAGGCTGTCATTGGTCACCAAAAGGGGACCACCCCATACAAGGATTAGCCAGCCAAGCCCCTCAAAACCCATGTACACTTCCTGAATAAACGAGTTTGTGGATTCTTGCTTCCGCTTTCACCCAACTCCCGGAGTCTGTGTCGTGACTCCGCGCTGCTCACCCCAATTCGGCAGAGACCCTATCGTCCCTCCTGAGCTGGCCTTGGGGGGACCCCAACAAGGGTGGCCTCGAACTCATGGTGATCCTCCTACCTCTGCTTCCTGAATGCTGGGATTAAAGGTGTGCGCCACCACACCTGGCTTCTTATAATATTTGGAAAGAGATGTTGCTCCATTTCCCAAACTTTCCTCTTAATAGCATGCTTTAGACACTTGATGGTCAATACAAATGTACTGGTAGCTCCAGAGACCTCTTTCTGAACTTCAGTAACACCTAGGAGACCATAATTAATACTTTTGCATTGTTGTGACCAAAATACCTACCAACTTAAAGGGAGGAATTCATTATTTTGGCTCAAGGTTTCAAAGGATTCTACTTACAGTGGCAGTGCGTGCAGAGGCAAAGCAGAGCAGTTCACTCATGGTGGCAGGAAGCTGAGGCAGGGGAATCCAGGAAGGTGTGTAAAGCAATAAAGAGTCCCAAGGACACACAGTCAGTGTGATATACAGAACGTGGGTAGCATTCCTCTAACCAGGTCCTACTTGCTACTTTTTGCCCCATCCCAATAATTAACCTGATATTATGATTAATTTGTTCATTAGGTCCTCATGATCTAATTGTCTCTGGAAATTCCCTCAGACCTAGAGGTAGAGGTATGCTTTACCAATCTCCTAGGAATTTCTCAGTCCAGTCATGTTTTCAATCAAGACTAAGCATCATGCCATCATATTCATGGTTTTCTTTTTATATTTTAAAGTTTAAAAAATATTTTGTTTATTCATGTTTTTATTTATTTGAGAGAAAAAGAGGGAGAGAGGGAGAGAGAGAATGGGTATGCCAGGGCTTCCAGCCACTACAAATGAACATCAGATGCATGTGCCACCCTGTGCATCTGGCCCTATGTGGGCTCTGGGGAATTGAACCCAGGTCCTTTGGCTTTGCTGGAAAGTGCCTCAACCACTAAACCGTCTCTCCAGCTCCATACACATAGTTTTGACTGTTGCCCCAAACACTTCACTGGTTGCTTCTGTCTGCTCACAAAACTATGAGAACTCTAGTTTACTCTTTTGAGCTGGCACTATGTTCCTAAGTAAATTTTATATCATCTTCCATCTCAAGATTTAGCACATATCTTAATATGACAAATCCTAATATAGACCCCTGGAGGTCCTGTATTTCCCATTTTCTTGTATTTATGAGTTTAGGATTTGACAACAATCTGAATGACTTAATATGGTAACATTAAAAAACATTGCTAACCTGGCCTCTAGGCAAGCAGAAACCAAAGCCACAGGGATTTTTGGATAGCTCTCTAGTGTATGCATTCACTGAATCGTCTTCTCTTCTGTCTTTTTCTTTCTTTCTTTCTCTCTCTCTTTCTTTCTTTTATTTATTTATTTGTAAGCAGAGGGAGAGAGAGAGAGAGAGAAAGAGAGAGAATGGGCATGCCACTGCAAACAAACTCCAGATGCATGTGCCCCTTGTGCATCTGGCTTATGTGGGTCCTGGGGAATCGAACCTGGGTCCTTTGGCTTCACAGGCAAATGCCTTAATCACTAAGCCATCCCTCCAGCCCTCTTCTGTCTTTTTCATGCTCTGGTATCTGGGGACTTGCTAGTAGGGGAAAGGCTGCTCCTACCTGATTAGCTATCTCCTGCCAGGCAACATGTATTCCTTCTGCAAATAACCAGCCCAGAGCTCTCATCTCTAGTACTCAGCTCTTCCTCTCCAGACCAACATTATCTGTCCTGATCATCCCCAGACCAGGAATCAACTAGAGACAATCCCTATACCCCAGGGCCTGCTGACATTCTGACGAGCCAATTTTAAATCTGCCTTGCTCACAGAAGACACAATAACAATTTTTTCCTTCCCAATAATGCCTTCCCTTCACTTTCTCTGCCTTGATGTGCTGGGGACTGGAGCCAAGGCTTTGTGCATGCTTAGCAAGCACCCTATACTGAGCACCACCCATAGCCCTGCATTGGCAATTTTTCTAGAATGGTTAGCATTTTTTGTCTGTTATGATCCTTTCTCTTTAAAACCACTAGGCTGTTTTTTTTTTTCTTTTTTTTTTTTTTTGTAATTTTTTTTTTATGAGCGAGAAAAAGAGAATTGGTACACCAGGGCCTCCAGCCACTGCAGTTGAACTCCAGAAGTGTGCACCACCTTGTGCGCATGTGCAGCCTTGCTCGCTTGCATCACCTTGTGCGTCTAGCTTACGTGGGAACTGGAGAGTCAAACATGCGTCCTTAGGCTTTGCAGACAAGCGCCTTAACAGCTAAGCTATCTCTCTAGCCCATTTAAACTCTAGACTATTTTTTTTTTCCAAATGGCTATCAGCCCCTGATCTTTGTCCTTACCATGCACTTTCGTTTGACTGTGTCCCCAAAGGTTCATGTGTTAGAAACTGGATCCCCAGTGTGGCAGTGCTGAAAGGCAGGACCTAATGGGAGGCATTTGAATTGCGAAGCAATCACCCTCATGAGTTGATCGAAGCTGCCTTGGCTGCAGGTGGCCCCCCGCTCTCTCACCGCTCTGCTCTTCCTACATGGGATGACGCAGCTAGAAGTCCCCTCACAAGTGCTGTCACTGATTTTGGACTCTGCAGGCAGGTGAGAAATAAATGTTTGTTACTGTTACATAAATTACCAAGCCTGTATTACTCTGGCATAGAAGCATAAAATGAACTAAGACACCACAAGAACGATCATATAAATCTTCATTGTAAACATCTGTTAGAGCCATTGCGGGGCCCAGAAGTGCATTGCTTTGCGAGGCAGCAATGCCAGCAGTGACTACCAAGAGCATTCTCCGTCTTAAACTGAAACCCCTTTCTCTGCACCTTTCACCAGATTGTGCCATGTTTGCCTCTGGGGCAACAAAAGAATACATGTACTTTTTCGTTTTGTTTTTCAAGTGACAAACTGTTAGATACTTGAGCACATCTCCAATTGTCTTTCCTGAAAATCACATTGTGAATCTATGAACCATTTGGTGTTCCATGTCTAGTCTCCATCCTATAATTATTAGCACTGCATAATTCCTTTTGGCTCAGGAGCCCAATGGGTTGAATATTTTCTTCTTCACATTGCTAGTTTTCTTAGGATTCTTTACTCATTCATACATTAATTAAGCAGAACCTTGGCAGCCTGTGGACTCTGCTTATTTCTCAAGGTCTGTAAGTGCACGGTCTATGAGATCTGGTCTGCTCTATGAATGGCTTCACTGCTACCTTACTCCCTCCCCTGTCTGGGGCTACACTGTTGCCTGGCATGCCAGTGACTGACACACAGGATCTTTTTCTAGTAAATTGCTATAAAATACGCTGTAAGTCCTCGAGTTGGGATTCTAGTGCAGCTTTTAGGTTTGTAGCTAGAAAAGTCATCATTCTGTAGTATGTAGGTCTTTCCCTCAAGTCTTTCTCTTTACTTAAAAAAAATTGTTCTCCTAGGGCTGGAGAGATGGTTCAGTGGTTAAGGTGTTTGCTTGCAGAGTCTAATGACCGGAGATCAATTTTTTTTTTCCCCAGCACCCACATAAAGCCAGATGTACAAAGTGGCACATATACCTGGAATCTGTTTGCAGTGGATAGAGGCCCTGGTACACCCATTCTCTTTGTCTTTGTTCTCTCTTTCTGCTTGCAAATAAATAAAATTATTAAAAAATTATTTTTCTTCTAACTCAAAAACAAGCTCATTATTTTCACCTTTAATCCTAGCTCTTGGGAGGCAGAGGTAGGAGGATCTCTGAGAGTTTGAGGCCACCCTGAGAATACATAGTGAATTCCAGGACAGCATGAGCTAGACAGAGTGAGACCCTACCTCAAAAAATAAAGTAAAAATAAAAATAAACCAAGCTCATTATTTTAAAAGTAATTAGACAGCGGGCGTGGTGGCGCACACCTTTAATCCTAGCACTCAGGAGGCAGAGATAGGAGGATCGCTGTGAGTTTGAGGCCACCCTAAGAATACAGAGTGAATTCCAGGTCAGCCTGGGCTAGTGAGACCCTACCTACCTCAAAAAAACAAACAAACAAAAAAAAGAATAAATAAATAAAAATAATTAGATAACAAAGGAAAGATTAGAAAAAGAACTAATTTGTCAAGATACAATATGTTGGTGTATGTTTCTTTATACTTTTACCTATGCATCAAGCTCTCGCCTTCAAAAAAAGATCAAATTTTACATACAGAGGTTTAACAACCTGCATTTGTCATTCTGTCTTGGAAACTGTAATCATACTTAGGAATTAATCACAGTTAGCAGAGTGCCTTGAAGACAGGCAATGGTTTTTTTTTTTTTTTTTTCCGAGGTAGGGGCCCCTCTAGCTCAGGCTGACCTGCCAGGTGCTGGGATTAAAGGTGTGCACCACCACAACTGGCAATGTTGTTTATGTGTTTATGAGACAGTGAATAGATGACTCCATGGCTGAATGGCTACTTTGTAATTGTTCCTGTGTAACGAGATTACACATTTTAAAAATTTATTTTATTATTTTATTTTTAGAGAGAGAGAGAGAGAGAGAGATAATTGGCACGCTAGGACCTCAGCCACTAAAATTGAACTCCAGACGCTTGCACCACCTAGTTGGCATTTATAACCTTGTGCTTGCCCTATTTGTGTGTATCTGGCTAATGTAGGATCTGGAGAGTCAAACAAGTGCCTTAACCCCTAAACCATCTCTCCAGCCTGATATTACACATTTAAATGAAGGACGGGACATATTATTAGGACCTACATCTGAAGTTGTCCTCTGTCACTGTGTAACTCTGTTTCTCCTCAGAGCACTTCTTTCTGCCTGGATATTTTCCTGCTTGCCTTCTACATGTGTCTTGCTTTGGGGTGCTTTCTCACATTGTTACATGATCTTTGATCTCCGAGTCCTTCACTATTTCTTAATCCTCTCTGCTCTTTTATGTGAAGGGGATATTTTGGGTCTTACGTTTTGTCTTCCAGAGAGTTCTCTGTGATGATGCAGAGTCTCGCCATTTCTCCTCTCCCTCTCCAGTCAGGCAAGGAGAAGCATTGTCCTCTGGCTCCCCCCTGGATCTATTTCCCTCTACAATAAACCTCATAATTTCTCCCTAAATAAACTTAATAATTCACAATTTTCCTTCTTGGAATCCATTTTCTCAATTCTTTGTTAAAATGGAGAAGAATACAAATGTTGGGGTTCACAGGTCTGGGGGCACCCCTATACCCCAAGATCCTGTATTACTGGGGTTACAGGTGTAAGCCATCACATTCCACCAATTTTATTTATTTATTTATTTATTTAAAGAATACATTTAAGGGCTGGAGAGATGGCTTAGCGGTTAAGGCATTTGCCTGTGAAGCCAAAGGATCCCAGTTCGATTCTCCAGGATCCACATAAGCCAGATGCACGAGGGGCACATGCATCTGGAGTTCATTTGCAGTGGCTAGAGGCTCTGGCGTGCCCATTCTCTGTCTGCCTCTCTTCTGTCTCTCTCTCTGCTTGCAAATAAATAAATTTTAAAAAATATTTAAAAAGAATACATTTAAGATATTTATTCATTTATTTATTTGAGACAGAGAGAGGGAGACAGATAGATGGAGAATGGCATGCTAGGGCCTCTAGCTGCTACAAACAAACTCTAGATGCATGCCCCACCATGTGCATCTGGCTTACATGGGACCTGGGAATCAAACCTGGGTCCTTAGGCTTCACAGGCGTGCACCTTAACTACTAAGCCATCTCTCCAGCCCCTGTTTTATTTTTTAACTTATTTATTTTTAAACCATTATTATTAATTTATTAGAGAAGAGAGAGATTGAGTATGGGTGTGCCAGGGCCTCCTGCCACTGCAAATGGACTCCAAATGCATGCTCTACTTTATGCATCTGGCTTTATGTAGCCACTGGAAAATTGAAGCCAGGCTGTCAGCCTTTGCAAACAAGCACCTTTAACCATCAGCCATCTCTCCAGCTCCCAGCCTATTTGATTCCATTCTTAATTTAATCTTAAATTAACCCAAGTTGAAAACATTCCAATCTTATCTGGTAAACCAAAGATAACTGAAGTTTAATTCTTTTTTAAAATTATTTTTATTTATATGAGAGAATGAATGAATGAATGAATGAATGAATGAATGAATGAATGAATATGGGTGTGCCAGGGCTTCTAGGCACTGCAAATGAACTCCAGATGCATGCATCACCTTGTGCATCTGGCTTACTACTGGGGAATCAAACCTGGGTCCTTAGGTTTTGCAGGCAAGCACCTTAACCACTAAGCCAGCTCTCCAGCCAGCTCTAGTTTTCTTTTTCTTTTTTTTCTTTTTTTTTTTTTTTGAGGTAGGGTCTCACTCTAGCCCAGGCTAACCTGGAATTCACTATGTAGTCTCAGGGTGGCTTCAAACTCATGGTGATCCTCCTACCTCTACCTCCCCAGTGCTCAGATTAAAGATGTGTGCTACCACTCCTGGCCCAGATCTAGCTTTTTTTTTTTTTTTAATTATTATTTATTTGAGAAAGAGAGAGAGAGAGAGAGAGAGAGAGAGAGAAAGAGAAAGAGAGAGAGAGAGAATGGGCAATCCAGAGCCTCCAGCCACTGCAAATGAACTCCAGATGCACGTGCTACCTTGTGCATCTGGCTAATGTGGGTCCTAGGGAACTGAACCGAGGTCCTTTGGCTTTGCAGGTAAGTGTCTTAACCGCTAAGCCATCTCTCCAGCCCCCAGCTCTAATTTTTTAATATGCAAACTGATGATTCCTATTTTTGTTTCACACATGTTATTCTCAGTGAGTATGCAAAGCTACATAGCATGAACAACTTCACTGTTAGAATCAGAATTAAGTCAGTGGATAGTGTTTCTTTCCCTCCCTCCCTCCCTCCCTCCCCTCCCTCTCTCTCTCTCTTTCTTTTGTATTGTGAGATTTATTGAGTGAACATGATTGGTAAGGTTGAGCAGTGGGAGCTCATGAGTGCAGAGCTCACCACTTGTCCAGGGGACCACAACTGGGGATATATTTGACTCCACAGCCATCAAGGATGAGCCGCTTCTCAGCTACCACATCTTCACATTGGTGCAGATGGACATGATAACCTGGCCAATATGAACCCTGGCCAATGTGCCCTGGGGCTTCCCAAAAGCACCCTGCATACCTGTCTGGAGCCTAGATTGGAAACAGCATAAGATCAGAAATACAGATTTCCACCAGAAACCTAGAAACAGAAACCTATCAGTCCCAAGGTTCCTAAGGCAACCTACCTGTAGTCCAATCATGCTGCAGGTTAGCCTTTCTTCCAAGATACACTACCAAGAAGGCTGCTGTTTGTACAATCAGCAGGTTACATACACTACCAAGAAGGCTGCTGTTTGCAGCTATTGCACACCGGGCCACCATGAGGAAAGGAACTTGGTTGGCTTAATTGGCTGCAGGGATAGTGTTTCTTTAGATGGGAATAAACACAGGTGTTAAATGAATGAGAGCTGGAGAGATGGCTCAGTGGTTAAGGCGCTTGCCTGCAAAGCCTGATGACTGGAGCTTGATTCTCCTGTGCCCATGTAAAGCCAGATGCACAAAGTGGCGCATGCATCTGGAGCTTGTTTGCAATACCTGGAGGTCCTGGTGCACCCATTCTTTCTCTCTCTTTCTGCAGGGTGTTGTGGTTGGTACTCAGGAGGCCAAGGTAGGAGGATTGCTATGGGTTTGAGGCCATTCTGAGAATACATAGTGAATTTCAGGTCAGCCTGGCTTGTCGTGAGACCCTACTAATGTAGGATTTGGGGATTCAGGAGGGGTCTCCCAAATTTATGAACCCCAAGTTTGCATTCAGTCCAAATTTTAACAAAGAATTGATAAAGATGAAACTCAAGAAGGATAAATTATGGGGCTGGAGAGATGGCTTAGCAGTTAAGGTGCTTGTTTGTGAGGCCTGAGGACCCAGGTTCGATTCCCTAGTTCTCACGTAAGCCAGATGCACAAGGTGGCTCATGCATCTGGAGTTCATTTGCAGTGGCTAAAGACCCTGGCCATGCCCATTTTCTCTCTCTCTGTGTCTTTCTCTATCTGCCTCTCTCTCTCTCTAATAAACAAAATATTTAAAAAGCTTAAATTATGAAGTTTAGGAAGAAATCATAAATTCTGGGGTTTATTTAAGGGAGATTGGGATCTAGGAAGGGAGGCTGGAGCAGAATCATAAACACATGGGAAATAGGACACACGTACTCATGTGGAAACACTGCATAATTTATAAGGTTCATTTAAGAGAAAGTGAGGTGTTTTGGGGGAAAAATAAGCAGAGCTGCAAATGCATGGAGGGGAGCTCATAAAGCAGTGTTTAGAGAAACTAAGCCTTTCAAGGAGAGATTAGAGCTGCAAGCACATGGAAGATAGAACACCGGTATATATGTAGAGAGACTTAGAAGGGACACACAACAGCATCTGCCTTGTGCTTTCCCATGGAAGGAAATTAAGAGGAAAACAGTGAGGCTCAAGGTATAATAAAGACAATGAGGCCCAAGGAAGAATAAGAGGGAAAATATCAAAGCATAGAACAAGAAATTCAGAGAAGAAATGAGTAATGGAGAGAGTTACACTCATGCTAACCCTTGAATTTAAAGAGCTCATACAGGTAGCAGGCTTGAAGTTAGCGCACCCACGTGGTATCTAGATCTCTAGACTGTAAGGGGAATACCACATGGTAGATCCAGAGACCAGCGGGAAATCATGCACTTGGATCCAAGCAGAGATGAGGGGGATGCCAGCGAGAGCTTCACAAAGAGGAAAAAGGCAAGAAGTTGAGAGCCTTTATATGCAAGGAGATGACCCAATTGGTTTGTAGATTTGGAGGGTGGACCAGCTCACCTGGACTGTCTAGCTAGGATTGTGGGCAGCAAGGGGCACTGTAGATCAGTCTCAATCAAACATGAGTTCCATTTCTGCCCAATTGTTCTTGTGCCAGGGTGAGGTGCCATGTGGGGTGGCATCTCCTGGTTCTCTCTAGGCCTCAATCTCTAACTGACATCACCTAAAAGAAGCTAGCTTTCTTCTACCCTCCTCAGTACCTCAAACACACACACACACACACACACACACACACACACGAAAGGGAAGTCAGGCATGATGGCGCATGCCTTTAATCCTAGCATTCAGGAGGCTGAAGTAGGAGGAGCTCTGTAGGTTCGAGGCCAGCCTGAGACTACATAGTGAATTCCATGTCAGCATGGACTATAGTGAGACTCTATCTCAAAACAAAAACAAAAACAGTATTACTTCAGAGAAAGAGGCAGATACAGAATGGGCATACCAGGGTCTCTAGTCACTGCAAACAAACTCCAGACATAGATATACCTTGTGCATCTGGTTCACATGGGTACTGGGGAACCAAACCTTGGTCCTCAGCCTTCACAGGCAAGTGCCTTAGCCACTAAGACATCTCTTCTGCCCCAAATATTTTATTTTATTTTTGTTTTTTTGTTTTTGTGGTAGGGTCTCACTGTAGCCCAGGCTGACCTGGAACTCACTATGTAATCTCACGGTGGCCTTGGACTCATGGCGATTCTCCTACCTCTGCCTCCCAAGTGCTGGGATTAAAGGCATATGCTATCATGTCCAGCTATTTTATTTCTTAAAAGTCTGGATTTGCAAAAAAAATGGAGGCAACTGTACAGTTCCCACTTATGACATCTCTGAAATGTTACTAACATCTTACATTAGGGTAGTCTACTTGTTAATAGTCAATGAATATTGATATATTGTTATTCAAAGTCCACAGTCATTTTATTTAGTTTGTATCTATCTAATGTCTTTTTACTGTTCCAGGATCTCACTTAGGACACCACATTCTATTAATTCATAATGTCCTTGAAAGCTCCTTGGGGTGTGGCAATTTCTCTGACTTCCTTTTTTTTGGGGGGAGGGGGGTTTCGAGGTAGGGTCTCACTCTGGCCCAGGCTGACCTGGAATTAACTATGTAGTCTCAGGGTGGCCTCGAACTCACAGCAATTCTCCTACCTCTGCCTCTCAAGTGCTGGGATTAAAGGCATGCCCCACCACGCCCGGCTTTGACTTCCTTGTTTTTGATGACCACAAAGTTTGGGAGGGTGTTGTCAGGTGCCTTGTAGGTGTTCTGGAATGTTTGATGTTCTTCTCATGATTAGACCATGGTTATGAGTTTTGAAAGGAAGAGTAATGTGCTCAGTGTAATCTTTTCAGGAGGAATGTGATACCTAGAGATTAAAAGCACGCCCAGATTCATCAAAGTGTTACCACAGATATAAGTCGTGTGTCACTTTTAGCACTGCTTCTTCTGTATGACTAAGAGGAAGCAAAGACCATGACGATACAGAGAGGGAGCTAGCTAGATAGCATAATTAGACAGACAGCTAGGTTTGCCCATTCTTTCTCTCTCAAATAAATAAATATTTACAAGACACTATAAAAATCCATAAATAGAGGCTGGGGAGTTGGTTTAGCAGTAAAAGCCACTTGCTTGCAAAGCCTGGCAACCCAAGTACCCCAGCACCCATGTAAAGCCAGATGAAAAGTGGCACATGCAACTGTGATCCTGATGTGCCCAAGACAGTAAGAGGCAGAGCCAGGGTTTGTTTGCAGTGGCAAAAAAGCCTTAAAAAAACCAAAAAACCTTTTTATTGACAACCTCCATACATATAGACAATATACCATGATTGTAATCCCATCACCAGCCTCCCATTCCCTGACTCCCCAATCTCCCCTTTATCTCTCTCTCTCTCACACACACACATTTTTTCCTTTACTTATTTGGGAGAAATGGGCAGGTAGAGAGATAGAGAGAGAGGGAGAGAGAGAGAGGGAGAGAATGGGCATGCCAGGGCTTCTAGCCACTGCAAACAAACTCCAGATGCATGCACCCCCTTGTGCATCTGGCTTATGTGGGATCTGGAGAATTGAACAGAGTCCTTAGGCTTCTCAGGCATGTGCCTTAACTGCTAAGCCATCTCTCTGGCCCTCTTACATTTTAAAAAATATTTATTTATTTGAGAGAGAGAAATAGGTAGGGGGAGAGAGAGAGAGAATAGGCGCATCAGGGCCTCCAGCCACTGCAAATGAACTCCAGATGTGTGTGTCCCTTTGTGCATCTGACTTACGTGGGCCCTGGGGGATTGAACCTGGGTCCTTTGGCTTTGCAGGCAAGCACCTGAACCTCTAAGCCATCTTCTAGCCCAGCTCTTATATTCTTTTTCCACCTCTTCTGCAATGGAAGGTGTGATAGAGATGAACAGACCCTATCTTTAAAAATGTAGAAGCAGCCGGGTGTGGTGGTGCATGCCTTTAATCCCAGCACTTGGGAGGCAGAGGCAGGAGGATTGCCATGAATTTGAGGTCACCTTGAGGTTTCATAGTGAATTCAGAGCAAAACTATACCATGAAATACAAAAAAAAAAAAAAAAAAAAAGTATTAGAGGGCTGGAGAGATAGATTAGCGGTTAAGGCACCTGGCTGTGAAGCCTAAGAATGCTTTTTCAAATCTCCAGGTCCCACATGTAGCCAGATGCAGAAAAGTGACCCAAGCGTGCAATGCCACAGAAGGCGGCACATGTGTTGACTTTGTTCACGGCGGCTGAGAGGCCCTGGCATGCCCATTCTCTCTCTGCCTCTTCCTCTCTCTCTCCCCAAATTAAATAAAAATAAAAAATGTAGAAGAGCACAGATACACCCTCAAGCACACCATGGCATACTTGTTCATACATACATACATACACACACACACACTTTTTGGAAGATTTTTTTTTTCCAGGGTGACCTGGAATTCACTATGTAGTCTCAGGGTGGCCTCAAACTCATGGCGATCCTCCTACCACTGCCTCCTGAGTGCTGGAATTAAAGGCGTGTACCACCATGCTGGCTGGAAGATATTTATTTATTTGAGAGAGACTGGAAGAGACAGAGAGGTTGGGCACTCCAGGGCCTCTAGCCACTGCAAATGAACTCCAGACACATGTGCCACCATGTGCATCTGGCTTACGTGAGTCCTGGGGAATCGAACCTGTGTCCTTAGGCTTTGCAGGCAAGTGCCTTAACTGCTAAGCCATCTCTCTAGCCTGCAAATGCATTTTTAAATGCACAAATAACATATACCTAGCTCAACTCCATTTATTTTTTTTTTTAAATATTTTATTTATTTGAGAGAGGCAGACAGAAAGAGGAGGAGGTAGATAGAATGGGCACACAGCAGGACCTCCAGCTACTGCAAAGGAACTTCAGATGCATGCACCACCTTGTGCATCTGCCCTCAATTCCATATTTACCTTCAGAGGTAAAATGTGGGTTTATGTAAGTCTACCAGTTTTCAAAGGACACTACCCCTATTTTTCTACCAAGTAATAAGCACCATACAGGAGACTCTAGTTTATGGGGCGCACTGAGTTATATGGATTGTCAACTTGACAAAACCTAGAATTACCATGGAAACAAATCTCTAGTTTCCAGATTAGGTTGGCTGAGGTTAGGGATCCACTCTAACTGTGGGCAGTACATTCCATGGGCTGGGTTCCTGGACTGTACAAAAGGAGAAGGCTAGCTGAGCAGCAGCATTCACCTCTCTATGGACCTTTCAAGCTCCTGCCTCCAGGCTAATTGCCATGTTGGATTATAACCTAGAAGCTTACGTAAACCCTTCCTCCCTTAAACTGATTTTTGTCAGGTATTTTTGTTCTAGCAATGAGGATGTAAATAATACATGGAACAAAAATACCTTTCTTAAATCCTTAGAAATTTTATATCAAGTCTCAAAGAATCTTCCTCTCCTCGGCAGGGGTTCTCAACCTTCTGTGAGAGTCAGACCAACCTGAGTGCTCATTCAAGTGGATTCTTAGCTGCTATCTGTGCTTCTGGGCTGGAGTCTGAGAATGTTCATTATCCTCTTTGCGGGAGGGCGGGGGGTTGAAGTACAGTCTCTCTATCCCAGGCTGACCTGGAACTTACTCTGTAGTCCCAGGCTGGCCTCGAACTCATGGCAATCCTACCTCTGCCTCCCAAATGCTGGGATTAAAGGTGTACATCACCACGCCCAGCCCTGAGAATGTTCATTATTCTTATGAGTCCTTATGTGCTGCTGCTGGCCTGAGACACACTATGAAAGCCACTGCTTCATAAGAGAAGCTATGTATATTCAATGCCTATGAGCACTGAAGCATTTTACAAAATCAACAACTAGTTATAGGATCTTAACAAGTCAGTATGATTACCCTTGTGTGAGTAGGGCAACTTGGGGGGCTCAGAGACACTAAGGAACTTACCAGAAGAGGTAATGGGATCAGGCAACAAAAGTATAGTATAGTCCAGATTGCTTCCTAACAAACAATTCTGATTGCCTAGCACAATGTACTGCATTGCCTCTTGAGGCATCCAGAGCATGCTCTCGATAGAGAATGTCCCCGAAGATGTGCTTACTTCAGGTCAGCAGTGTTAACTGAAGGACGATGACTCACTGAAAATCAGGCAAAGACTCAGGATCATGGAGGGAACTCACTTATCTCCAAACTTCTAAAGTTATCTAGGGTATAATGAACTTACTATATAAAAAAACAGGAAGAATTTTTTTAAAATTATAGTACTGTTTCTTAACTAGTTGTACTTTATTAATCTTACAGAAAACACATTTAAATAAAAATCCTTAAATGAGTATTTTCATCTAAATGTAAAGCATCATACTGTTATAAATGTCTGCCAGAGTATAATGCATCACAAGCCAACCACTACTCACTCTGGAATTGAAGTAACACAGTGTGGTGGCCTTCAACAAAATGCTCTGACAATTACTAACATGTTGATCTCCTTCCTTAAAGAAAATAAAGAGCAGTGGTGTAACACAACAAAAGCAATTTAAGTTTTAAGGAAAGTGATATTAATACTGTAAATATATCAACAAAATTAAGTTGCCAGTAATACAAATTTCTGCCACTTTGTTATATTGTGTATAAAAAAGAAAAAAGAGACACAAAATTATTGTATTGTAGACAAATACTTAATGCAGTCTAAAGTTAAGAATAACAAAAATAACCACTCAACTCTACATCTCTATCAAAGCAAATATTTTATATAAGAAAAATTCCCTTTAAATACTTACATATATCCATTCAACACTGAATTTAACCCATAGTTAAAGTTTAAATAAGAATTAAATAAATTGTCCCAAATGCTGATTTTATATATTTAAAAGCATAAACATTTTAAAATCAAACTTCTGTGTGGTAAAATAAGTACATTGGTACCTTAGACAACACTGATAAGCAAAATTTTAAGAATATATTTTCTTCTATAGATCAAATAAAGCTTTATTAAGTAGTAAACACTTGTGTGTAACAGTGCAGAAGTACGAGTTTTGAAAGCAAATACATTCAGAAGATTTGCTGCTCAAATAGTATTTTCTCAAATCCGGGTGGTGGAGTATGATAAAATTCACTGAACTGGCAATCCAAAATTGCACTGTCATCAACTAGAGGGTAAAAAAAGAAAGAAATAAAATTAAAAAGAAATTTAAATGAATACATAATTATAAAACCAACTGTTTACAGGCAGGGGATATAGGCAAGGATATACCTGCTTAGTATTCATCAGTGATTTTTAACAAGGTGGTAACAGCAACCAGACCAGGATACAGAAGAAATCACCAGTAACAATAAAGGCAGTGGGCAAAAAACAGAGAAGGGTGACCACAGCACTAAAGCTGAGGGGAGGGAGTTAGAATGGCAAAGACGCAGAATGCTTATAAACACCGCAGAGAGGGGCTGATGACATTAGACAGACAAAATGACTTAAAAAGTCAAGTCCTAGTGCTGGGGAGTTTGAAGTCTGGACTATAGACACTTATTTTATTTTAATTAATTTATTTTTTTTGGTTTTTTGAGGTAGGGTCTCACTTCGGCCCAGGCTGACCTGGAATTAACTATGTAGTCTCAGAGTGGCCTCGAACTCATGGTGATCCTCCTACCTCTGCCTCCTGAGTGATGGGATTAAAGGCGTGTGCCACCACGCCCAGCTCGACTATAGACACTTTTGCATGGGAAAATGGGACTGAAGGTTGGTGAGCAGGAGTTCTCATTGCTGATCTTCTATTTCCTTATAAAGTGGAAGGCAAGGGCACCTTTGCATAATGAGTAAGGAAGCGGACATGGGAAAGGAGCAGAGAAGTATAAGAATTTCCAGAAACTAATGACATCTTAGATTAGGCTGAAGTCATGACTTTATAAAAACATTTGTGTTAATCCCAGCACTTGGGAGGCAGAGGTAGGAGGACTGCCGTGAGTTAGAAGCCACCCTAAGAATAGAGTGAATTCCAGGTCAGCCTGGGCTAGAGACCCTACGTCGAAAAACCAACCAAACAAACAAAAATTTGTGTTATGCAGCCCTTTTCTCTCCATATGTTGATTTTAAGAGCTGACAGAATAAATGGTTTAGGGTTAGAAATATAATGGAGGACAAGGGTAAGGAACCTAGTTTTCTTTTTATCTTGGCATCAGACTATTAAAATATTTCATTAGATTATCAAATTCAACTTATGAAATATAACTTGCTTAATATAATTTACTATCTATAGCTCTGCTTTTTTTAAAAAAAAAACTTTACATCTTTTGCTTTTTAAATACATTATTTATTTATTTATTTGCTTGCAAGCAGGGTGACAGAAAGAAGACACAGAGAGAGGGAGAGAATGGGTGCGCCAGGGCCTCCAGCCACTGTAAATGAACTCCAGACACATGTGCCACATTGTGCATTTGGCTTATGTGAGTGCTGGGGAATTGAACCTGGGTCATTAGACTTTGCAGACAAGTGTCCTTTGTTCTTTTTTTTTTTTTTTTTTTTTTTGAAAGAGAGAGAAAGAGGGAGAGGAAGACAGAGATGGTCTTGCCAGCAGCCTCTCAGCTGCTGTGAACAAAATCCAGATGCGTGCGCCCCCTTGTGGTCAAGTGCGGCATTGTGCCCTTGCGTCACTTTGCATGTGGCTAAACGTGGGACCTGGAGATTGGAACCAGCGTTCTTAGGCTTAGGAGGCAGGTGTCTTAACCACTAAGCCATCTCTCCAGCCCTCTCCTTCATTCTTAAATAAATAAATAAATATAAAATAATGCTGAAAAGAAGCACTTTAGAATAATTTTTATACACTCATTTGTATTACTCTTCTAATCTTCATTTCATTTCTTAGGCTAAAATTATTTGACATATCAAGCTACATCATTTCCATTAAAGATAAAAAAGAAATTTCTTTTGAGGCTTACTTAGTATGTAAGAACACTAACCCATAATGAACTTAAAACACTTTTATATGCAAAGTCATAGACAGTAAAACCATTTAAAAGTAATTTTTTAGGAGAAAAGAAGACTAATGAATAACTTAATTAAAAAGTAAATCACAGGGCTAGAGAGATGGCTTAGCGGTTAAGGCACCTGCCTGCCAAGCCTTAGAACACCTGTTCAATTCTCCAGGTCCCACACGTTCAGCCAGACGTAAAGTGATGCAAGGGCGCAATGCCACACTTGCCTATAAGGTAGCACATGCATCTGGAATTCGTTCACAGCAGCTGAGAGGCCGCTGGCATGCCCATTCTCTCGCTTTCTCTCTTTTTGTCTCTTTCTCAAAAAAACAAAAAAAAAGTAAATCACAGGCTGGGGAGATGGATCAGAAGTTAAAGGCACTTTCTTGTAAAGCCTGACAGCCTGGGCATGATTGCCCAGTACCCATGTAAGGCCACATGTACAATGTGGCATATGTGTCTGCCCTCTTGTTTGCAGCTACAAAAGGCCCTGTACACCCATTATTTTTCTCTCTCAAATAAATAAAATATTTTTAAAAAGGCAAATTAAGCTGAGCGTGGTGGCACACACCTTTAATCCTAGTACTCTGGAGGCAAAGGTAGGAGGATTATCCTGAGTTCGAGGCCACCCTCAGACTACATAGTGAATTCCAGGTCAGCCTGGGCTAGAGTGAAACCCTACCTTGAAAAACAAAAATAAAACAAACAAACAAAAAACAGGTAAATCACAAACTTTGGTTACTCCATTATTGAATATTTACAATTGTGACTAAATCCTTTCCTGACATATCAGTATATCAGCCTCACCAACATTATTACCTTCATACTAAGTTACCACAAAAAAAAGTTAACCCTAGTTTTTCTTTTTCTTTCTTTTTTGGAGACAGGGTCTCCTGTAGTACAGATTGGCCCCAAATTTACTATGTAGCTGAAACTGGTCTTGAACTCCTAATCCTTTATCCATCTGCCTCATAAGTGCTGGGATTATAGGTGTGAACCACCATGATCAGAAATGATAGTTTCTATTGTGATACACATCTAAGAACTTAACATAATTAAAAGTAAGATAATATTGTGAACTTACTAAAATGACAGAAAAATTACACACTTGTTGATTGAAAGTTGGTAACACAATAATAAAGTAGAGTTGGGTGTGTTGGCACATACTTTAATCGCAGCACTCAGGAGGAAGAAGTAGGAGGATCACCATGAGTTCAGGGCCAACCTGGGACTACAGAGTGAGTTCCAGGTAAGCCTGAACTAGTATGAGACCCTACCTTGAACAAACAAAAATACTGCTGGAGAGATGGCTCAGTGGTTAAGGTGCTTGCCTGCAGACTGAAGGTTGGTGAGCAGGAGTTCTCATTGCTGATCTTCTATTTCCTTATAAAGTGGAAGGCAAGGGCACCTTTGCATAATGAGTAAGGAAGCGGACATGGGAAAGGAGCAGAGAAGTATAAGAATTTCCAGAAACTAATGACATCTTAGATTAGGCTGAAGTCATGACTTTATAAAAACATTTGTGTTAATCCCAGCACTTGGGAGGCAGAGGTAGGAGGACTGCCGTGAGTTAGAAGCCACCCTAAGAATAGAGTGAATTCCAGGTCAGCCTGGGCTAGAGACCCTACGTCGAAAAACCAACCAAACAAACAAAAATTTGTGTTATGCAGCCCTTTTCTCTCCATATGTTGATTTTAAGAGCTGACAGAATAAATGGTTTAGGGTTAGAAATATAATGGAGGACAAGGGTAAGGAACCTAGTTTTCTTTTATCTTGGCATCAGACTATTAAAATATTTCATTAGATTATCAAATTCAACTTATGAAATATAACTTGCTTAATATAATTTACTATCTATAGCTCTGCTTTTTTAAAAAAAAAACTTTACATCTTTGCTTTTTAAATACATTATTTATTTATTTATTTGCTTGCAAGCAGGGTGACAGAAAGAAGACACAGAGAGAGGAGAGAATGGGTGCGCCAGGGCCTCCAGCCACTGTAAATGAACTCCAGACACATGTGCCACATTGTGCATTTGGCTTATGTGAGTGCTGGGGAATTGAACCTGGGTCATTAGACTTTGCAGGCAAGTGTCCTTTGTTCTTTTTTTTTTTTTTTTTGAAAGAGAGAGAGAGGGAGAGGAAGACAGAGATGGTCTTGCCAGCAGCCTCTCAGCTGCTGTGAACAAAATCCAGATCGTCGCCCCCTTGTGGTCAAGTGCGGCATTGTGCCCTTTGCGTCACTTTGCATGTGGCTAAGCGTGGGACCTGGAGATTGGAACCAGCGTTCTTAGGCTTAGGAGGCAGGTGTCTTAACCACTAAGCCATCTCTCCAGCCCTCTCCTTCATTCTTAAATAAATAAATAAATATAAAATAATGCTGAAAAGAAGCACTTTAGAATAATTTTTATACACTCATTTGTATTACTCTTCTAATCTTCATTTCATTTCTTAGGCTAAAATTATTTGACATATCAAGCTACATCATTTCCATTAAAGATAAAAAAGAAATTTCTTTTGAGGCTTACTTAGTATGTAAGAACACTAACCCATAATGAACTTAAAACACTTTTACATGCAAAGTCATAGACAGTAAAACCATTTAAAAGTAATTTTTTAGGAGAAAAGAAGACTAATGAATAACTTAATTAAAAAGTAAATCACAGGGCTAGAGAGATGGCTTAGCAGTTAAGGCACCTGCCTGCCAAGCCTTAGAACACCTGTTCAATTCTCCAGGACGTTCAGCCAGACGTAAAGTGATGCAAGGGCGCAATGCCACACTTGCCTATAAGGTAGCACATGCATCTGGAATTCGTTCACAGCAGCTGAGAGGCCGCTGGCATGCCCATTCTCTCGCTTTCTCTCTTTTTGTCTCTTTCTCAAAAAAACCAAAAAAAAAGTAAATCACAGGCTGGGGAGATGGATCAGAAGTTAAAGGCACTTTCTTGTAAAGCCTGACAGTCTGGGCATGATTGCCCAGTACCCATGTAAGGCCACATGTACAATGTGGCATATGTGTCTGCCCTCTTGTTTGCAGCTACAAAAGGCCCTGTACACCCATTATTTTTCTCTCTCAAATAAATAAAATATTTTTAAAAAGGCAAATTAAGCTGAGCGTGGTGGCACACACCTTTAATCCTGGTACTCTGGAGGCAGAGGTAGGAGGATTATCCTGAGTTCGAGGCCACCCTCAGACTACATAGTGAATTACAGGTCAGCCTGGGCTAGAGTGAAACCCTACCTTGAAAAACAAAAATAAAACAAACAAACAAAAAGCAGGTAAATCACAAACTTTGGTTACTCCATTATTGAATATTTACAATTGTGACTAAATCCTTTCCTGACATATCAGTATATCAGCTTCACCAACATTATTACCTTCATACTAAGTTACCACAAAAAAAAGTTAACCCTAGTTTTTCTTTTTCTTTCTTTTTTGGAGACAGGGTCTCCTGTAGTACAGATTGGCCCCAAATTTACTATGTAGCTGAAACTGGTCTTGAACTCCTAATCCTTTATCCATCTGCCTCATAAGTGCTGGGATTATAGGTGTGAACCACCATGATCAGAAATGATAGTTTTTATTGTGATACACATCTAAGAATTTAACATAATTAAAAGTAAGAAAATATTGTGAACTTACTAAAATGACAGAAAAATTACACACTTGTTGATTGAAAGTTGGTAACACAATAATAAAGTAGAGTTGGGTGTGTTGGCACATACTTTAATCGCAGCACTCAGGAGGAAGAAGTAGGAGGATCACCATGAGTTCAGGGCCAACCTGGGACTACAGAGTGAGTTCCAGGTAAGCCTGAACTAGTATGAGACCCTACCTTGAACAAAACAAAAATACTGCTGGAGAGATGGCTCAGTGGTTAAGGTGCTTGCCTGCAAATGTTAAGGACCTGGGTTTGATTCCTCAGTATCCACATAAAGTGAAATGTACAAATTGGCACATGAACCTGGAATTTGTTTTCAGGAGGTAGAGGCCTTGACATGCCCATTCTCTCTGTACATCCCTCTTTTCTCTAGCTCTCTCTGCTTGCAAATAAAAAAATAAAAATATTTTTTCAAAAACTAAAATAAGTAAATTAATTTAATAGATTAGATTAGAGTGATAAAGGCATTTTTTTTTTTTTTTGAGGTAGGGTCTCCCTCTAGCCCAGGCTGACCTAGAATTCACTATGTAGTCTCAGGCTGGCCTTGAACTCATAATGATCCTCCTACCTCTGCCTCCCAAGAGCTGGAAGTAAAGGCATGTGCCACCATGCCTGGCTGGTTATGTTTTTGAAAACAGATAAAAACCTATTTTTTTAAGAGATAACTATAAACTATTTTATGAATAAAATGATGTAATATCTGACATTTGCTTTAAAATAACCAAAGGAGGGGAGCAAAAGCTAGAAGTTCTGGGCTTTGATGAAATCCAACAGTCTATAAGTTGATAATTGTTTGAAGCTAGGTAATGAGTACATGAGGGCTCATTAGAGTATTCTCTTTACTTTTGTTAATGCTTACAATTTTCTGTAATAAGAAATTAAAGCACGCCGGGTGTGGTGGAACATGTCTTTAATCCCAGCACTCAGGAGGCAGAGGTAGGAGGATTGCACTGAGTTCAAGGCCACCCTGAGCTAGAGTGAGATCCTACCTCACAAAAACAAACAAACAAAAAATTACCCAAATGTTAGCGCTCTTCTGAGATAAATTTTGTTTTTTCTTTTTTAATATTTTGTTTTTATTTATTTATGTAGTAGACAGCTTCAGGTTCGCTGAGATGAACTTCTAGATCAGGCACAGTTATAGAGGAAGGGATTTATTGAAGCTTACTGATCCAGACTCCATAGAAAATTCCAGATCAGCCTGGGCTAGCTAGAGTGAGACCCTACCTTGAAAAAACAAAAAAAAATCAAAATAGGAAAAACATTCTAATTGTTGTTATGGTATCATTATGGAAGAATCAAATCCAGTTTTTAGGTCATAAAAGACAGATTAAGCTGAAAAATACTTTGAACTAAATATAAATGTCAAACACATTAACATGATGTAATAATACACGAGAAACATTTTAGCTTACCATATACAACTGGATACACTGTCCCTCGTATACCTGATGCTGGGCAATGCATGTTTTTTCCATTCAAATACACATTTAATTCTACATGGTCATATGTAATACCCTATGAAGGAAAAAAATTAAAGGATAAAAATATAAATGTTGCATAGAGACCCGAATAGCCAGAAAGTACTAGTATGGAAGTACGGAAACACAAAAATCTAAGTGGCATCACAAGGAGTTTCATTTTAGGGGCTTACAATTTAGTACAACTCAAAGCTAAAAATAATTAATAGTGATTATGTGTGGAGTAAATATTATGTAAAACCAAAGTAGAGGTAACTCAAAGATAACAGTTTAAATTCTAATATTATATTTAGATAATCTGGATTTCATGAATTACATATTAAGATGGTATAAAAATCACAGGTCATGAAAACTAAAGAAAACACTGATCTCTGTATAAAATTTGATCTGAAGGGGGTAAACTAGAGAATTTTTCAACATTAGGGCTTATTACCCATCATTCTTTTCCAGTCATGAAAAATGTCTTTATATATCTTACTTCTAAGAAGAAATTATTATGTATTTATCTCTCTATCTTTTTACCCTGGTATTTACTTCCTCCGCACTGTGGTTACAGGCATGTGTGGTATTTCACATGAGTGTTAGACATCCAAATTCAGGTCTTTGTGCTTGTGCAGCAAATGTTCTAACCCCTGAGTCATCCTCCTGGCCTGGGATTAGTTTGATTACTGAAGAGGTTTGAAAACAAATACTTTTTTTTTTTTTTTTTTTTAAATAAAGAGAGGGCTGGGGAATTGGCTCAGCAGTTAAAAGGTCTTGCTCTTCAAACACAAGGGGCTCTTGGGCTAGGTCTGGCTCTGCAGAACCCACATAAAAAGCTCTGTGCAGCCATGAACATTTATAGCCCCACTTGGCAGGGGGAGACTAGATGAGGATCACTGGGATTAACCCACCCCAGCTCCAGGCTGGGAGAGACTTGTCTTGAGAAAAAAACATGGATGAGTGATAACGGGATGCTTTAGACTTTCTCCTCTAGCCACTACATGCACGTGCAGGGGGCACATGCATCTGCCCGTCACACACACACGTACACACACACACACACACACACACACACACACACACGGAGGAAAAGAGTTTGTTTCTTTATGAGACTGCAGGAAATGTAGCCTTTCAGGAGCCCTTCACCACCTTGTGGCAGCATAGTCTACTACAAGCAAGTTAAATTTTAAACATGACAGCAAAAGTCACAAACAGAAATGAGAAAGGGTGTAAGAATCCTCATCAACCCAGTCAGAGTTTAGTTCAAAGTATTTTTCAGCTTAATCTGTCTTTTGTGACCTAAAAACTGGGTTTGATTCTGCCATAATGATACCATAACAACAATTAGACTGTTTTTCCTATTTTGATTTTTTTTTTTTTTTTTGTTTTTCAAGGTAGGGTCTCACTCTAGCTAGCCCAGGCTGATCTGGAATTTTATATGGAGTCTCAGGGTGACCTCGAACTCACAGTAATCCTCCTACCTCTGCCTCCCAAGTGCTGGGATTAAAGGTGTGTGCTCCCCACGCCTGGCTTTGTTTTTCCTATTTTTATAATTCATTCCTTTCTGAAGCCACTGTCAACAATTTGGCAAAATTTGGTCACAAGTGTTTGAAGTAGGAAGATAATTTGGTAAGGCAAGGCTTTGGCCTTCTTGGTTCTGTATATATTTCATATTTTTAGTTCTCTATCAACGATATGTGGACTAAAAATAGCATTCTTAGATCTCTCAATTTGTGATGTTGACTATCTCAATGAACGAGATGAGACAGGCAAAACGACATGCAGAAGTTCAAGACAGCAACAAAGACAAATGTCTGTCAGTGATTATCCTTTCTTATGTTTCAATTTCATCTTTAGTGTAAACAGCTGGTAGCTTCCACTTGACAGCATGATTCTCTTTTAAGAAACAATCATTTAAATAAGAATGTTCCATAGTACAGACATCTGGCAGAACTATTCAAACTACTCAAAAAGAAAGAACAAAGAAAAATAGATTTTTAAAATTAAAAATTCTCCTCCCCTTAAAATTTTTTTAAAAAAATTTATTTACTTATAAGAGAAAGAGAGAAACAGAAGGGGGTGGGGAAATGGGTGTGCCAGGGCCTCCAGCTGCTGCAAACAAACTCCAGATGCATGTGCCACTTTGTGCATCTGGCTTATGTGGGTCCTGGTGCATCAAACCTGGTTCCTTTGGCCTTGCAGGCAAATGCCTTAACCTATAAGCCATTTCTCCAGCACCACCCTCCCTTTAAAGGCAGCATCTCACTATATAGCCCAGGCTGTCCTCGAAATTGCTATAAAGCCCAGACTGGCCTCAAATTCTCAATCCTGCTGCTTGCACCTCCCAAGTGCCATAGTTTTTAAAGTATAAAAAAGAGAAGATCAGACCATAATTAAAAATCTTAAAGTTGCCACACTTTCTATTCATTCTTTCTAAAATACTGTATCTTTCTTTGATTTAACATTCTGAAATTGTCTTATCTGAGTCATCTCATCCTTCCAAGATCCCTTTCACATTGACATTACAGACAGGAATAGAAGAATCTGAGTACGAGAGCACCTTGGCTGAATGAGAGTCTACTCTCAAGCAGTTGCTAATAGCCTGAACTCTATGGACAGAGTTCTTGGATAACATGGGTTAGGGGAGTGTCTGGGAAAGACAGAAAGGTATCTTTGGTTTACATTTTTAACAAGTGGCTTTGGTCAGGAGTCAAATACAGCCCATTGGGAATAAATAAAAATAGACAGATCTCAATGTGCTCCTCTTTCTAAATCTAAAACAAAAATCTTTTCTAGAATCAAGCCTTAAGATTTTGAGTCCAGTTCTTTGAAGAGTTCTAAAAATGGAGGAAGGGTTGGAGAGATGGCTTAGCAGTTAAGGCACATGCCTACAAAGCCTAAGGACCCAGGTTCAATTCTCCAGATCCCACATAAGCCAGATGCACATGGTGGTGCATGTGTTTGCAGTGGCTAGAAGACCTGGCGTGCCCATTCTCTCTCTCTCTGACTGTAATAAATAAATAAAAACGGAGGAAAATAATCAGATTTAGTTAAACAAAACTTACCACACTTCTGGTAAAATTACAATTCTCTAACAGACATCATAAATTAACTAAATGTGAAAATTTTGTCTAAGAGAGTGCTAGTCTAAAAATATCTAATATTTTCTTCTTCTTTTAAAAAATATTTTTGGAGCCGGGCATGGTGGTGCACGCCTTTAATCCCAGCACTCGGGAGGCAGAGGTAGGAGGATCGTGAAGAGTTCAAGGCCACCCTGAGACTACAAAGTGAATTCCAGGTCAGCCTGAGCTAGAGTGAGACCCTACCTCGAAAAACCAAAAAAAATAAATAAATAAAAATAAAAAATATTTTCGGGCTGGAGAGATGGCTTAGTGGTTAAGCACTTGCTTGTGAAGCCTAAGGACCCTGGTTCAAGGTTTGGTTCCCTAGTACCCACGTAAGGCAGATGTACAAGGGGGCACATGCATCTGGAGTTTGTTTACAGTGGCTAGAGGCCCTAGTGTGCCCATTCTCTCTCTCTCTTTCTCTCTACCCCTTTCTCTGTCTGTCACTCTCAAATAAATAAATAAAAATAAACAAAAAAAATTTAAAAAAATGTTTTATTTATTTATTAGAGAGAGAGATAGGCAGATAGAGAATGTGCATGCCAGGGCCTCTAGCCACTGCAAATAAACACCAGACACATGCACCACCTTGTGCATCTGGCTTACGTGGGTACTAGGAAACTGAATCTGGGTCATTAGGCTTCAAAGGCACTAAGTGCCTCAACTACTAAGCCATCTCTCCAGCTCCCCAAAAAATGTTTAATATTTTTTAATATGTGGTCAGCAAAATTTTTAAATTGTAGGTCAAGGTTTCTCTGATGTAACAATAGAAAACTGCTTAACAGCCAACCTATGACTGATCCTCCTGCATGAAATACAGGCCTATCACCCAGATGTCCCAGGCTGCTGGCAGCTCCAAAAGGGCCAAGAAGTAAGGCGAGGAGGTGGTATTCACACTGGGTGTGCGCTCTGAAACTGTACCACCCCGTCAGACCAGCCCCGGGACTTTAGAATCCAAAGTACAAACTCCCAGGCAACGGCACATCTATTCAAAGCAACTCAACCTTAGTAATTTACAGTGGGTAGCAACTCCATCAGAGGACTCACCACCACATCTCCCTCCTGAGGAAGGCTGTTTGCTGGCAGCCTGTTTTTCTCTTCATTGTTGTGGTACAAGGCTCCGTCATTTCTCATCACCAGGCTGTGCATGTCTCGGCCAAGAGGAATCTGGTTCAGGTTAACTTTCTGGGTTGCAACACCTATGCCCCAGATTCCTAAAAAAATACAACAGTTTAAAATGCCCCTGAATCTGAAGACTATAAATATAAAAGAGCTTTTTTGTTGTTGTTGTTTTTCGAGGTAGGGTCTCACTCTAGCCTAGGCTGAACCTGGAATTCACTCTGTATTCTCAGGATGGCCTCTAACTCACGAGGGTCCTCCTACCTCTGCCTCCCAAGTGCTGGGGTTAAAGGCGTACACCACCATGCCCGGCTTTTTTTTTTTTTTTTTTTTTTTTTTTTTGGTTTTTCGAGGTAGGGTCTCACTCTAGTTCAGGCTGACCTGGAATTCACTATGTAGTCTCAGGGTGGCCTCGAACTCACGGCAATCCTACCTCTGCCTCCCAAGTGCTGGGATTAAAGGCGTGAGCCACCATGCCTGGCTTTATTTTTTTTTTAAGGTAGGGTCTCACTCCAGCTCAGGCTCACCTGGAACCCACTATGTAGTCTCAGGGTGGCCTTGAACTCACAGCGATCCTTCTACTTCTGTCTTCTGAGTGCTGGGAGTAAAGGCATGAGCCACCATGCCCAGCTAAAAGAGCTATTTTTTTAAAAAAATATTTATTTATTTTAGAGTGACAGACAGACAGAAAGAGGCAGATAGATAGAGAATGGACACACCAGGGCCTCCAGCCACTGCAAACAAACTCCAGATGCATGTGTCACCTTGTGCATCTGGCTTACATGGGTCTTGGGGATTTGAGCCTTGAACAGGGTCCTTAGGCTTCACAGGCAAGCACTTAACTGCTCAGCCCTAAAAGAACTATTTTTAATGGAAGTATAAATTATTTTTATAAGAAGTGTCTTATCATTAAGTAGTTTTATTCATTCATTCATTCATTTAGTGGTACTGGGGATTGAATCTAGAGCCTCATGCATTCTAGAAAAGTACTCTACTATTGATTGGGCCTATCTCCATGAAACTTATTTTTTAAAACTTTTTATTTTTTATTATTTTTTTTGGAGAGAGACACACAGAGACGAGAGAGAGAGAGAGAGAGAGAGGGAGGGAGGGAGGGAGAGAGGAAGACAGAGATGGGCGCGGCAGCAGTGTCTCAGCTGCTGCGAACGAAATCCAGATGTGTGCTCCCCCTTGTGGT
The DNA here is from genome assembly GCA_036365145.1 of Orientallactaga sibirica. Lineage (NCBI taxonomy): Eukaryota > Metazoa > Chordata > Mammalia > Rodentia > Dipodidae > Orientallactaga > Orientallactaga sibirica. Next base: position 685,141 of record JAEOAD010000048.1, read on the forward strand.
CAAGTGCGGCATTGCGCCCTTGCGTCACTTTTCATCTGGCTAAACAGGGACCTAGAGATTGGAACCGCTGGAGATTGGAACCAGTGTTCTTAGGCTTAGGAGGCAAGTGCCTTAACCCCTAAGCCATCTCTCCAGCCCGAATTTATTTTTTAAAAGCATTATTTAAAAGTAGTTTGCAAAGGGTATAATGTTTTCTACACACGAACTAAGAGATGAGAGACTGTGTCCTGGAATTGTACTCTTAGGGTTTAACTCTTTTTTTTTTTTTTTTTGGTTTTGAGGAGGGTCTCACTGGTCCAGGCTGACCTGGAATTAACTTGTAGTCTCAGGGTGGGTTTACCTCTGCCTCCCGAGTGCTGGGATTAAAGGCGTGCGCCACCATTTTTTTTTTTTTGAGGTAGGGTCTCACTCTAGCCCAAGCTGACTTGGAACTTTAGACCCAGGCTGTTCTCAACCTCACGTCTTTCCTCTTATTTCTGCCTCCCAAGTTCTGGGTTAAAGGTGTGTGCCACCACACACTACAAGGTTTAACTTGTTACTTACTAAGCTGTGTTGGACAAAGAATGTAATCCCCCTCAGTTTGTCAGCAGGGTCTAATAGCACTTGCAGGGTTAGGACCACATAAGAGACTACCCAAGCAAAGCACTTGGGAGAGAGTAAGTACTAAGAAAAAGTAAAGTATTCAAAAAATGCTAGATACTATCATTACTAATTTCTCTTAAGATTTTTTTTTTAAGTATCTAGGGCTCAATGGTATAGTTCTTGCCTAGCATGTTCAAGGCCTTGGGTTCAATCCCCAGCAATACATCATATAAAACAAAATAAATTTAAGTGGCTTAGAGTTCTGTCTTCAAGAATTGTTTTTCTGGGCTGGACAGATGGCTCAGCAGTTAAGGCACCTGCAATTCCTAATGACCTGAGTTCAATTTCCCATTACCTATGTAAAGCCAGAAGCCCAAAGTGGCACATGTACCTGGAGTTCATTTGCAGTGGCTAAAGGCATGTCTATTTTCTTTGTTTCTCTCTGCTTGCAAATTAATTAATTAAAAGAATTGTTTTAAGCCAGGAGTGGTGGTACACACCTTTAATCCCAGCACTTGGGAAGTAGAGGCAGGGGGATCATGGAGAGCTTGAGGCCACCCTGAGATTGCATAGTGAATTACAGGTCAGCCTGAGCTACAGTGAGACCCTACCTCGGAAAAAAAAAAAAAAAAAAAAAAAAAAAAAAGAGGGAATTGTTTTGGGGCTGGAGAGATGGCTTATTGGTTAAGGCGCTTGCTTAAGATCTCATGCTTGAATCTCCAGGTCCCATGTAACCAGATGCACAGTGACAAAAGCATGCAATTCGCAGTGGCTGAAGGCCCTGGTGCACCCATTTTCTCTCTCTGCCTCAAACACATGGCAATACTCTTACCTCAGCCTCCCAAGTGCTGAGATTAAAGACATATGCCACCATGGCCAGCTCCAAATGTTCATATTTTAAATTATTTATTTATTTATTTGTGGGGGGGGGAGAGAGAATGAATACAAGTATACTAGGGCCTCTTGCCACTGCAAATGAACTCCAGACACATGAGTCACCTTGTCCATTTCGCTTTATGTAGGTACTGCGGAATTGAACCTGGTCTGGCAGGCTTTGCAAACAAATGTCTTTAACTGCTAAGCCATCACCCCAACCGAAAAGTCTTATTTTTATCCTAATAAAACAGCAAGAGTCTGGATCCAGAGAGATGACTCAGCCTGCAAAGCCTAAGAACCTGGGTTTGATACCAGAGTACTCACATAATACCAGATACACAAAGTGGCGCATGCATCTGGAGATCATTTGCAGTAGCTGGAGCCCTGGAGCACCCATTCTCATTCTCTCTGCTTGCAAATAAATTTTAAAACAATTGAAAAATAGCAAGAGTCCACATACCATATGCCTGACTAAATAAAACTGTAACCTTAGAACCTGTGAATAATGCTGGCCCCTTACATTTACCTCATGTGTTCTGTTTTTAAAACATGTTCACACATTTACTTCTATAAAGGGTAGTTCCTATAATTCCCATTTTATAGAAGAAAAATTGAACTTAATTTAACAAATTAACTAATTTAACCTGGATCACACAAGAATGGAAGATTTGGCCTCCTAAGATAAAATTTGGACTGCTTTATTATTACTTCCTAAATCTTTTTCATATATTTAAAATTATTCTTAATAAATTTAGAACTATGACTTTTAGTGGCTAAGTACCATGGCACTAACCTGTTGACTGGATTTTGAATTCAAAGTAGCTTTTGTTTTGATGTAAAGGTGCACTGGCTAAACAACCCCCGGTTCCACATATTCTTCTTCCATTCTTCACAATGACAACATCTGTTCCTAAACAAAAAAACACAAAGACAAGGTCAAGTTTTTTATTTTCATATCTAATAATTAGGGTTAATTTGTTCACATCTATCTTTTAGTCAGCAAAAAGTAAGGTTGTCATAAATCCTTGGAAATATAGGCATATTACTAGAGTGTTTTTATATGTAATTCACTATTTTAGAGATGTTTATATGTAATATTTGTACTAATAAGTCTAATAAATTAATCTGCTTCAATTAAGCAATGAGATTAAACTGTTTCAAATAAAATATAATATCTTTAAATTATACTGGACATTAAAAAAACTTGTAAGGGCTGAGCATGGTGGTGCACGCCTTTAATCCCAGCACTTAGAAGGCTGAGGTAGGAGGATCACTGTGAGTTTGAGGACAGCCTGAGACTACACAGTGAATTCCAGAACAGCCTGGACTAGAGTGAGACCCTACCTCAACCCCTGCCCTCCGACCCCCCCCCAAAAAAACCAAAAATCCTTCCAAGGTAGAAATAGACTGCTTTAATTTTTTTTGCACGTGTGTGTGGTATGTATGTGTATATATACATGTTTGTATGTATATATACCTGTGTGTGTTGGGATATGTGTGCACATGTGTAGGGGGCAGAGTTTGAACTCAAGTGTCTTCCACTAGGGTCTGTATTTCCTCAGCAGTGGGATGACAGGTGTGCACCACCACACTGGAATTTTGCATAGGTGCCTGAGATCTGAACTCAGGTCCTCATGCTTTCAAGGCAAGCACTCTACCTCAACTCTAACTCTTTTTTTTTTTTTTTTTGGTTTTTCAAGATAAGGTTTCACTCTAGCCCAGGATGACCTGGAATTCACTATGTAGTCTTAGGGTAGCCACGAACTCACGGTGATCCTCCTACCTCGGCCTCCCCAGTGCTGGGATTAAAGGTGTGTGCCACCACACCCGGCTCCTTTAATTTTTTAAAAAATATATTAATTTATTTATTTGCAAGCAGAGAGACAAAGACAGAAAGAGGGAGAGAGAGAATGGGCATGCCAGGGGCCTCTAGCCACTGCAGATGCATGCGCCATGTGGGTACTGGGGAAGTGAACCCAAGTCGTTAGGCCTTGCAGGTAAGTGCCTTAACCTCTGAGACAGCTCCAGCCCTCATTTAATTTTTTTTTGTTTGTTTATTTTTGATGTAGGGTCTCACTCTAGCCCAGGCTGACCTAGAATTCACTATATAGTCTCAGGGTGGTCTCAAATTCATGGTGATCCTCCTACCTCTGCCTCCTGAGTGCTGGGAGGTGAGTGCCACCACGCCTGGCTAAATGGTATTATTTACTTACTTATTTAGGTTTTTTAAAAAAGTATTTATTTATTTGTTTGCAAACAGAGAGAAAAAGATAAGGGGGGTTGGAGAGAATGGGTGTGCCAGGACCTCTAGCTGCTGCAAATGAACTCCAGATACATGTGCCACTTTGTGCATCTGGTTTTACTTGGGTCCTGGGGAATTGAACCCTGGGCCATCAGGCATTGTAAGCAAGTGTCTTAACTGCTGAGTCATCTCTCCAGCCCTCTTCTAATTTTTTTTCTTTTTTTTTTTTCTTTTGGGTTTGCAAGGTAGGGTCTCACTCTGGTCCAGGCTGACCTGGAATTAACTATGTAGTCTCAGGGTGGCCTCAAACTCTCAGCGATCTTCCTACCTCTGCCTCCCGAGTGCTGGGATTAAAGGCGTGTGCCACCACACCTGGCGCACTAATTTTTAACCAATAAACAACTTAGATGATTTAACAAATCTCTTCTAGTTAAGGCAAGCCATAAACATTTAAAAAGCTTTAGTATATTGGTGCAATTTTCAAGTTTGGGTATGGTGGCATACACCTTTAATACCAGCACTGAAGAGTTTGAGGCCACCCTAAGACTACATAGTAAATTCCAGGTCAGCCTGGGCTAAGTGAAACCCTACCTCGAAAAAACCAAAAAAACCCAAAACAAAACAAAATAAAAGCTGGGCATGGTGGTGTCTTTAATCCCAGCACTCAGAGGCAGAGGCAGAGGTAGCAAGGCTACCCTGAGAATACAGAGTGAATTCCAGGTCAGCCTGAGCTAGAGTGAGACCCTACCTCAAAAAACAAAAAAAACCAAAACAAACAAAACAAAAGCCAGTATGGTGGTGCACACCTTTAATCCCAAAAAATCTTTCGATTTTTTTCGAGGTAGGGTCTCACTCTAGCCCAGGTTGACCTGAAACTCATTCTGTAGTCCCAGGTTGGCCTCAAACTCAGAGAGAGGGAGGGAGGGACGAGAAGAGAGAGAATGAGTAAATATATATGGGTGTACCAGGGCCTCTTACCGTTGCAAATGAACTCCAGGCACTTGTGTCACTTTGTGCATATGGCTTTATGTGGATCTGGGGAACTGAAGCTGGGCCAGCGAGCATTGCAAGCAGCACCTTTAACTACTGAGCCATTTCTCCAGCCCTGTTTCTCAATCTTGGTTGAAGAAAGCATGTATATCAGAGAACATGAAGAGAGCATAATTCTATTTTATTTATTCATTTTTATTTTTGTTTATGAGAGAGTGAGAAAGAGGAAGAGAGAAAGAATTGGCACGCCAGGGCCTTAGCCACTGCAAAGGAACTCCAGACTCATGCACCACCTTGTGCTTCTGGTTTACATGCGTTCTGGGGAGTGGAACCTGGGTCCTAAGGCTTCTCAGCCAAGTGCCTTAACCACTAAGCCATCTCTCCAGCCCGAGACAGCACAATTCTAATATGTATGTAATATTCTTTGTTGGGATTAAGAGTTGAACTGTTAACCCACTCCACACCTGCCTTACTAGCACAAATGCTTGGTGTCTAGCAAGTGTTCAGTGAATAAATGATTCAGCAATGAATGAATGAGCTGTACTTTTTGTAGTGGACAGCAGCATGTGATTTCCCCTCCCAGACAGACTTCCCTGCGGAAATCAAACAGTTTCAAGGAAGCCAATGTAATCTCTGCCTTCAGAGGCACAGCATTTGACCCAGGTTCAGAGAATCAGTACCTTCCACGTTTCCTGGTTACCCTGATTGAATCAAGAGCAGTTACAGAACCTAACAAACAACAAAATAAAGTGTCAGGACTTTTGCAGAGAACCATAGATAAAGACACTCTTGTTCTTGCTGCACTGAAATAAGGACGCCAAAGGAGCTGCTCCAAATGACCATGGAAGCTCACCTTCAGGAAGAGACAGAGGAAATCAAAAGACACTGAGTCTCTGGAAGCACTGAGTCTTTCCTGAAGCCAGCGCTCCCCATTATTTAAACAATTCTGTTTTCACTACTTACAACTAAAAGCATCTTTAGTGAAATGCATTTCTAATAGCTACGTAAATAAGTGGCATTTTTTTCTTCATTGGCAAGAGTCCATGGTCCTTCACACATATTATTACTCTTCTAATGACTTAAATCTATAATATGTAATTTATTATCTTAAATTTCATCCCAAGGCACTACATTAATGGAAGCATCAAAAGACTTTGAAGGGCTGGAGAGATGGCTTAGTGGTTAAGGCACTTGTCTGTGAAGCCTAAGGACCAGGTTTGATTCCCCAGTACCCACGTACTTGCCTGCAAAGCCAAAGAATCTCATTTCGATTCCCCAGGACCCACATAAGCCAGATGCACAAGGTGGCACATGCGTCTGGAGATCGGCTGCAGTGGCTGGAGGCCCTGGCGTGCCCAATCTCTATCTGCCCCCCTCTCTCTCTAATAAATAAATAAAATTAAAATGGTTTTAATGAAACATCAAAAATAAATAATTACTATGAAAGAGCTATCATTCAGATATTAAATGTAGATTTATTTTCTTTTAAAAGGAAAAAAGGAAAATTGGGCAGTGAGACCCTTCCCTCAAAAAAAAAAGAAAAAAGAAAAAAAGAAAAGGAGCTGGGTGTGGTGGTGCACACCTTTAATCCCAGCACTGGAGAGGCAGAAGTAGGAGGATCATTGTGAGTTCCAGGCCAGCTTGGGACTACAGAATGAGTTCCAGGTCAGCCTGGGTTAGAGCAAGACCCTACCTCAAAAAAAACAGAAACGAAAACAAAACAAAAAAAAAGGAAAAAATAAAAGCTCAATTACATTCTTCATGTTACTCATATAACCTTTCATATGCCCAAATAAATAAATGCATATTTACTCTTCAAGTGTTCCATATTTCCCTCTTAAAATTAACCAATGATTGAAATACTCTTCTTACTCAACATCCCTCTCCTGTCTTCCATTCATTCAGGTACTGGAATCAGGTGTTTCTGGGGACTGAAGCATTTGAATTTACTGGAAGACAGGTTAACAAAAAACTTCCAATCGGGAAGAAATTTTAGGATAATATCACTCTATTTCATTCACTTATTATCTGAAGGGTTAGACAGCTTTGGAGAAAGGCAAACATAATGGAATAAATACAAATGATCAGTTCTTTCCAGATAAGAGACCAGATAACAGGCATTTCTAGAGAGCCAGACTGAAGGAACCTAAAAGAAGATGGCTGCCCTTTACTGTTATCTTTAAAGAATACCTTGCCACCAGTCAGTCCCATTAGTTCTGTGAATGAGTGAATAAAGTAGAGATGTTTTCTGAAAGAAATTATAACATCTGAACATCTGCCATCTATAAATGATGATGGATAAATAATCTAAAGATATTCACTTCCATATGTATATACTACACTTGCGAGACTAAAGAATTAAAAGTATAGCAGGGCGTGGTGGCGCACACCTTTAATCCCAGCACTCGGGAGTCAGAGGTAGGAGGATCACCGTGAGTTCGAAGCCACCCTGAGATTACATAGTGAATTCTAGGTCAGCCTGGACTACCTCGAAAAAACAAGCAAACAACAACAACAACAAAATATACATATGCTATAGAAGATGTAACAGGCAATGTTTCCAGAATTGTTAGAAGAAAACAGTTTTGTTGCAAACATTAAGAATTGTATTTGTTATTTCAATGCACTGTCCTTTTGACAATGAGAGGTTTGGGGAAGTTTAAAAGTGCAGAATTTTACTTGCAATCACCCGCAAAAGACAGTCCTCTAACTGAAATAATTACACTAGGAAATCTCTCCTGCCTGGAGCATATTCCAGGAACTTTGAACTACGTGGGAGAAATCGAAAAAGAGAATCAGTATGTGGGAAAAAAGCCTACGGAGGCTAGAGGGCAGAATGTTAGATGAGGAAGTTATCATGCCATTTGGAACTGACAGGGAAAACAAAAACACGGCTGAAAAGGAGCAAACGTACTGTTTTATTCGGCAAGAGCCTGACTCGCTGGGAAGAGGACGGTCAGATGACATGACAGCGTTTCTCACCCGTGACTAAGGAGTCCGGCAAGGGGAGGTGTTTAAGGAATGGCACGTTCAGACGTGAGGTGGGACTTGGGGCTTCTGCTAGCCTGCCTGGCTTTGGACTTTGGGAGGTGAAAGAAGGGGCGAGCAGACGCTCGAGCCCATCCCCGGCAGCGAGCAGCAGGAGGAGACCAGCACGCCCACCCCGACGCCGGCCGCGGCTGGGCACGGAACCCGGGCAGGGGTGGAGTGGGCCGGCGACATCCGCGAGGCCCAAGGACCGGGTCCGACCTGCGGGGCCCGTCCCCCGCCCCCGTCCCCGGCCGGCCCGTCGGGTCCGGGAAGCGAGGCCCCTTACCCATGTGCTGCGTGTCCAGCTGCACGGCCGGCATTTCCTTCAGAGGAATGTGGCCCGCCCCGCCGTCCCGGCAGCACCGCAAGCAGCACCACACCGACGCGGCCATGGCGCGCAGCGACCACCGGCCGGGCTGCCGCCGTGCCCACACCTAGACGCCGACACCGCCCCCGGCTCCGCCCGCCCCGAGCGCGCGGGGCTGCGGCGGCCGGTGCGGTGACGCCCCGGGCGGGGAGGCGCAGCGTAGGGCAGAGGCCGGGCCCTCCTGCGCGCGCCGCGGGTCGCGGGGCGGGGCGGTATCGGGGAGGAGGGCGTGGCCAGGGACCGGACGCACTGGGAGGGGCGGGGCGGTATCTGGGAGGTGGGCGTGGCCAGTGACCGGACGCACTGGGAGGGAAGGGGGCGGGGCGGGAGGGGAGGGGGCGGGGCGGGCGGGCGGAGACGCTGTGCGCCTGCGCACCGCGTCTTTTGCATCTCGGGCTACTGGTTCGCGCCCGCCCCCGAGGCCGACAGGTGAGTAAGAGTGTCTTTAATCCCGCCCGGTCTTCGGGGGTCCTTCGGTGGTTTCTTGTTTGGTTTTTTTTTTTGAAACGGGGGTGTTGCTACGTTGCTCACACTGTTCTGGAGCTCCCAGGCTCGAGATGATCCGTCATCTGGAGCGGCGGGGACGACAGGCGCGACCCACACCTGACTGCGTGCGGGGCTTTAAGGACTGCCTTACTGTGGCGCCGTTACCATTGTGGCCAGACTGACAGGGGCAGAACGGTCTGGAGGAGGAGGGAGCTAAATCAACACGACCTCTGAGGTTTCGCTTAGCGCCCGTGTCTCCAGGGAGACACCCTCCTCCCGCGGCTGCTCAGGGAAGAAGCTTCTCTTCCTAACTAGACGCACATGGCTTTGGAGGGATGTCCGGGGCGATTGCACCGTGGGTGTGCACAGGGAGCGATTGCACCGTGGGTGTGTACCGTGGGCTCTACTGCGCAGGCCGAAGCGCGCAGGAGGCCACCCCGGGACAGGACCGGAACGGGAGGGCGACCTTTGCTCAGCCGCTGGCAGGCTCAGCGCTCTGGTGTACTGACGGAACCCTCCCCCGGCCAGGCTACGGGAAGGGTGGGTGCAGCGCCCCAACTACGATCTGCTCCTGCCCGCTTCCAGACCGAAGGCCCCCCGTGGTCGTCACTTTATTTCCTTCCTCACATAACATCACCCTTCGGTGGTAGATTTTACTCCTTCAGATGGCACTTGATTTCCGCTCAAACCTCTGTACCCCAGATCATTCTGTAGGCCTCCTCCTGCCCCCTGGGGTTTATTAAGTCTTGGAAACTAGACATAAATTCTCACTACTTAAGTCATGGTTTTCCTACATAACTTTTTAGTCACCTGAGTTCAGATATCCTTTATGGAAGAATTTTATCTTCGGGTCCCTCACTCTCTTCTGCCTATATAAGTGATATTTTTAAAACATTTTATTTAATTAATCTATTTAATTATTTGAGGGAGGGAGGGAAGAGGTAGATAGAATAGACCTGGCAGGGCCTCCAGTCACTGCAAACGAACTCTGGACGCATGCGTCACGTTGTGCATCTGACTTTACGTGGGTTCTGGGGAATTGAACCGAGGTCCTTTGGCTTTGCAGGTAAGCACCTTAAGCGCTAAGGCATCTCTCAGCCCACAAGAGGTATTTTTATTACAATACTAAGGACAATCTCCATGTCTTGTACTTTTATTATAGAATTAATGGCTAAGGTAGTTATTAAATTGAGGATTTCTTTCCCCTGTCTGCCACTGCCTATGAAGGGCTCTCCTAATAGCCATTTTACATACACCCAATAGGAATCAGGCACTCTTCACATATAGATCTAACTGAATTCTTGCAATATTTTAAGGGCACTATTGTCCCATTTTATAAATAAAGAAATAAACCTAGAGGGATTAAATGACTTGTACAACTTCTTGTGAGTAGGAAATATACAAGTTAGGCTCCAAAAACTCACCCTTCTGACTCCAAGCCTGTATTTACTCTACCAAACTTTGCTGCCTCTCAAATTCTGACGTCCTAACTTATAATTAAAGCTACAGTCCTCTGAAAATGCTGTTAATGTAGATTTGTTTTTTTGTTTTTTGTTTTTTTTGGTTTTTCGAGGTAGGGTCTCACTCTGGTCCAGGCTGACCTGGAATTAACTATGTATTCTCAGGGTGGCCTCGAACTCTCGGCAATCCTCCTACCTCTGCCTCCCAAGTGCTGGGATTAAAGGCGTGCGCCACCACGCCCCGCTTTTCTGTTAATGTAGATTTATACTTCATTCTTGTTTCATTCGTCTCTACTTTAAATGAAGCTGCCATAATTCATGTACAGACAATAAAAATTATAAGCTAAAAGTTTTGCTCAGAAGAATTTTAAAAGTAGCACATGTATTAAATGTGCAATAAACATTTAGAGCATTCAAGTTGACCCCATCATCAATGAAAAGTCAGACTGTTAAATGGCTGTGATTTAGCTATGAGTGTAGAGAGGCAGAACGTAGTTGAAAAAGTAATTTGCTGGGGCACTGCCCAGTGTCCTTTGCTCCCACTGTTGAAACTCAAGTGTGCTCAGCAGGATGAAGCAAGCAAAACCGGTTAGTTCCTGAAACAGACTTCCCTGTCATGGCGATGAATTTCATCTATGAGTTCACAGTTTTCCCTTCTCATATCTGAGATTCTATTATCTTTTCTTTTACTTTCAAAAGAATTTTTTCCTTTCTTTTAGAAGAATACAGTATTAAAGATATTTTGAAAATATTTCACAGCTATCACCTCAAATAACAATCACAAATAAAGGCTACAAGAAACTTTGCCTATATTCAGAAAGTCTTTTATCAAAATCAAAAGCAGTAACAATGATTACTGGGCAAAAACAAAAACAAATCTGGGATAGAGAGATGACTCTGGTTAAAGGCACATGCTTGCAAAGTCTGACGACCTGGGTTCGATTCCCCAGTACCCACGCAAAGCCAGATGCACAAAATGGCGCATGTGTCAGGAGTTTGTTTGCAGTGTCAAGGGGCCCCGGTGCACCCTTCCTTCCTCCCTCTCTCCCTCCCTCCCTCTGTCTCTTTCTTTCTTTCTTTCTTTCTTTCTTTCTTTCTTTCTTTCTTTCTTTCTTTCTTCTCTCTATCTCTCTCGCCCCCTCCCTCCCTTCCTCCTTCCTCCCTCTCTCCTTCCTTCTTTCTCTCTAATAAATAAGTGAATAAAATATTCTTTAAAAATCGGCTTTACTCTCCTAGGAACAGGAGAGCTCAGGACAGTAGTGTGAGGCATGCGTTTTGTGTCTCAGGGTTGATTTTAACATCATGCTCAAGATTTTCTTCAATGGTTTTTATGATAGGCAGCCATTTGTTATTAGTGAATTTCACACTCTACAGAATGGTTTGTTTCTTAAGAAATCAATAATGAGCTTTTAATCCAAATGTGTTTTTTCCCTGGAGTAATCCAAACCATGATTTAGATCCTTTAAAAAAAAATCAGGCATAAGCCGGGCGTGGTGGCTCACGCCTTTAATCTCAGCACTTGGGAGGGAGAGGTAGGAGGATCGCCATGAGTTTGAGGCCAGCCTGAGACTACATAGTGAGTTCCAGGTCAGTCTGGGCTAGAGTGAGACCCTACCTTGAAAAACCAAAAAATAATAATAATAATAATAATAATAATAAATAATATAATAATAATAATAATAATAATAAAATTTTAAAAAATCAGGCATTAGGGCTGGGCATAGTGGTGCACGCCTTTAATCCCAGCATTCAGGAGGCAGAGGTAGGTGGATGGCTGTCAGTTTGAGACCAACCTGAGACTACATAGTAAATCTCAGGTCAGTCTGGGCTAGAGTGAGACCCTACTTCAAAAAAACAACAGCAAAAAAAAATTGTCAAGCATTAGAAAAACCCTTATGTAAACTAACATGTTTCTGGTAGCTGTGAATTATTGATTATTCTGATTTGGAGTAGTAATAATTGATATTGAAGAAGTGCTTACTGTTAATCAAGCACTCCTCTAAGTGTGATTTGCAAAGTAATCCTTAACACTGTGTGGGAAAAATTATCTTCACGTTACAAATAATGAACTTGAAAAGAGAAAAAGATAATAATCCCAAAGTTATATTCAGTGAAGAATGAAGCTGCATTCAAACCTAGGCAGTTTGTTTGATTCTTGGGTCTGTGTTCTTTTTATTTTATTTTATTTTTATTTTTTTGGTTTTTCGAGGTAGGATCTCACTCTAGTCCAGGCCAACCTGGAAATCACTGTGTAGTCTCAGGGTGGCCTCGAACTCACAGCAGTTCTCTACCTCTGCCTCCCAAGTGCTGGGATTAAAGGTGTGTGCCACCCTGTCTGGCTTGGGTCTGTATTCTTGATTACTTTGCAAACTGCCTCCCTGAGGGTGTTATATTTAGGAATACATTACATAGCAGTTACCTTCTCATTGCTGGGACACCTGACCAGAAATAGCTTATGGGAGGAAAGTGTTTATTTTGGCTTACAGTCTCAAGGGAAGTTTTATCATGGCAGGGAAAGCCTGGCAAAGCAGATAGTTGAGTGCCACTTTTTGTCACATTAGCTGCGAGGTAGCAGCCAGAGTGAGTTATCCAGTGGGTTATAATAAGTCACTCTGCAGCCCAAGCAGGCCTGGATCTCAATGTGTAGCCCAAGCGGACTGAGCTCACCGTGATCCTTTGTCTCAGCCTCCTGAGTGCTGAGATTAAGGTGTGAGCCACATGGCCAACAGGATAGTTTGTGGTATATTCTAGATATAAACCCCTTTATCAGCCCTCAAATAAGTTTATAACATTGGCTTGAGTCTTCTGATATCATTTTCCAATGTTCTCTGTTATATTTCTGTTGGTTGTGTTCCTACTTTAGTAACTGCACTAAGCCCCTTGTCTACTAATTACATTAGAAATACTACAAGCAGGGCTGGAGAGATGGTTTAGTGGTTAAGGCACTTGCCTGCAAAGCCAAGGGACCCAGGTTTAATTACCCAGGACCCACATAAGCCAGATGCACAAGGTGGTGCATGCATCTGGAATTCATATGCAGCAGCTAGAGTCCCTGACATGCCCATTCTCTCTCTCTCTCTCTTTCAAATAAATAAATAAAAATAAAATATTAGCTGGGTGTGGTGGCTCAAGCCTTTAATCCCAGCATTCGGGAGGCAGAGGTAGGAGGATCACCGTGAGTTCAAGGCCACCCTGAGACTACATAGTGGGTTCCAGGTCAGCCTGAGCTAGAGTGAGACCCTACCTTGAAAAAAAATAAAATACTAAAAAAGACATAGTACAAGCAGTTTCACTGGATCTGAACCTTATGTAATTAGATTGATTAAATTTTCTGTGGCTTCAAAATATTTGTGCTTTGTCAGTGATTAATTTTACTGATGCATGCAACATTGGACAACATGGTCATTGTTTGTGTCAAATGCACAAATCACTCAATTTTTTTTTTGTTTTGTTTTTTGAGAAGGGTCTCACTCTAGCTCAGGCTGACCTGGAATTCACTATATAGCTTTAGGGTGGCCTTGAACTCATGGTGATCCTCCCTTTGCCTCCCTAGTGCTGGGATTAAAGGCATGTGCCACCACGCCTGGCTTTAGTTTTTGTTTATTTGAGGTAGGGTCTCACTCTAGCCCAGACTGACATGAAATTCAGTATGTAGTCTTAGGCTGGCCTCAAACTCAATTTGGTATTTTGAATTCATAAAACATCTTTAAATTTAGCCAGGTGTTGTGGCGCATGCCTTTAATCCCAGCACTTGGGAGACAGAGGTAGGAGGATCGCCGTGAGTTCAAGGCCACCCTGAGACTACATAGTGTAGCCTACATAGGTCAGCCTGGGCTAGAGTGAGACTGAAAAAACAATAACAACAACAAAAGAACTTTTAAATTTAAGTATAAAGCTTTAAAAAAATATTTTCCCAAGTGAGTATTATTAAGCATGCTCCTATTGCAAGGGTGGAAGAAAAATCTTAAAGAAAAGGGTTTCTCCCCCCCCATAAATTTGCTAAATAATTCCGTGATAATATTGTTCACCTTAATAAGATTGTTCCCATTTTCTGGCAGCTTAAAAAAGAGTTCATTTAGCTTTTAAATTATATTGAAAAGATATGTTACACAATTGTAAAATCTGTTTTGACTTCTCTGTTTAATTATTGAATCAAAAATTCTGTAGTAGGGCCAGGCGTGGTGGCGCATGCCTTTAATCCCAGCACTCGGGAGGCAGAGGCAGGAGGATCGCCGAGAGTTCGAGGCCACCCTGAGACTACATAGTTAATTCCAGGTCAGTCTGGACCAGAGTGAGACCCTACCTTGCAAAACCAAAAAAAAAAAAAAAAAAAAAAAAAAAAAAATTCTGTAGTAGTATCAAATAGGGAACAAAGTCTTAACATCACTTCCTTTGACAAGCTTGGAGAAGGTATTCAAATGTCAAAGCTTTTTTCATTATCACTGTATAAATATCTGAAACAATCTATCATGTATTGTGCTTATACTCACTATTCCTTTTTCTTATTTTAAAATTTAGGTTTAAAAAGTACATCATTCATAAAAAATAAACAAATAAATAAATAAAAATTTTTAAAACGTACATCATTCATACTTGTTATGTAGAACAGTATCCTAAACATTTTCTGTCTTTAAACCTAGTCTGTGAATATGCTGCCTTTCATGGCAAAAAGGAAAACAAAAAGAGAGGACTTGAAGATGGGATTAAACGAAAGATTTTAGAGAGGGAGAGAATTCTGGATTGTTTACATGGGCCCAGTGTAATTGTGAGGGTCCTCATAAGGGGAAGCAGGAGTGTGAGTTGGAGGAGGAGAGGCGATGATGGAAGAACAAGGTAAATTGATGTGAACCAAAGAATGCAGGCAGCTTCTACAAACTAGAGAAGGCAAAAAAATGGATTCTCCCGTTGAACTCTAGAGGAACACAGCCCTACTGACCCATTTAGGCTTCTAACCTCTCAATAATATATTTGAGTATTTCTACACCACTATGTTTGTGATTGTTACAATAGCAATCATCTAAAAACTACACATAGTGCGCTTGTATTGAATAACCAACTTGATGTATTTCTATGAACGTATAGATCATGTAATCAGTACATCAATCATTAATACATTTAGCACCCCAGAAAGTTCTTCCTGTTCCATCCCAGCAACCCTGCACACACCAGAGGAACTGCTGCTGCGCCTCAAAATGTGTACTTGAGTTTTCTTTCTTTCTTTTCTTTCTTTCTTTTTTTTTTTTTTTGGAGGGAGGGTGGTTTGAGGTAGGGTCTCACTCTAGCCCAGGTTGACCTGGAATTCACTATGTAGTCTCAGGATGGCCTCAAACTCACTGCAATCCTCCTACTTCTGCCTCCCAAGTGCTGGGATTAAAGGTATGTGACACCACGCCTGGTTCCATGTACTTAATCTTTATTGCGGAGGCTCCTGTGGCTGCACTGGGTACTGGGTGTGGAGCTGCCTGTGCCCTCTGGTCCTCACAGCTACCTCCTCCTAGGCCAATGACCCAGCTACCTCACAACCTAGGCTCCAATGACCTTCGGGTCCAATTTTTTTTTTTTTTTTGGTTTTCGAGGTAGGGTCCACCCCAACAGCAGGAATAGCTCCTGGACTTTGCAGCCTCCAAGTGGTCGGTCCAATTTTTCATTAGGCTTTGATGGACCAGCAGAACAGCCCGTGAGGAAGACTAAAATGGCCTCTAGCATCTTTGGGATCCCTGAAGAAAATCCTCCTTCTTGGGCCGAGTCTGCAGGTGCCAAGTCTCGTGGTAGCAGGGAAGATCTGGAGTCGTCTGGACCACAAAGAAGGAACTCCTCTGAAGCAAGCTCTGGAGACTTCTTTGATCCGAAGGGGGAAGATGATATTCATGAAAACATGGACACAGACTTCCAAACCAGCCTGAGGCAGAGCAAAGAGAAGCCTGTGCCTGCTGCTTCCTTGCCTAGTCCCCGTGGCCCCTGCGCCTTCCAGGAGAACCCCCCCAACCCCCCGTGGCAAGTCCAGCCTGGTCTTGGGTTAACTCTGTCAGAACTCTGTCTTTTTGTTTGTTTTCTTTGTGCTTGTGAACTGAGCAACATGAGCCTGATTGTACAGCTTTCTGATTTGGTTCATTACAAAAGAAGCACTTTAAAAGAAAGGAAGGAAGGAAGATATACTGGGGGGCTAGAGAGATGGCTCATCAGTTAAAGACACTTGCTTGTAAAGCTTGTTGGCCCAGATTTGAATTCCTAGTACCCACATAAAGCCAGATGCACAAAGTGGCACATGAATCTGGAGTTCACTTGCAGTGGCAAAAGGCCCTGGCTTGCCCATTTCCTCTCTTGTGCTCATTCTCTCTCTGTCTGCTTGCAAATGAATAAATAAAATTAACAACTAAAATCATATTGGCAAATTAGGTACTTTATTTATTTGCATGTGTGTCCATTTGTGTGTGTGTGTGTGTATTTCAGCAGGTATACATGCACATGTGTGGAGGTCAGAGGTCAACATTGGGTGTCTCTTTTGAGAACTTTAAAATATGAACATACAGTAATTTGATTATGTTCCCATTTTTTTATCCGGTTTCTCCACTCTCCCTGGACCCCCATCTCCTGAGGATTCTCCTCTTTCAAGGTAGCCCTCTGTTTTCTTTTCTGCTTTCTTTTCCTTCATTCTCATGCCAAAATGTTGATGGGCTCAGAACCATGCTGGTCTTGTGGGGGTATAGGTAGCTACAGTGGGGTCATGAATACACCACTTGGTTCATGTTGGGAGGACAGTGCCCCAAAGTATGACTATGCACCCGGTGGCTCTTACCTTCATTCTGCCCCTCTTCCATAACGTTTCCTGAGCTTTGGAGGGCATGGTATAAATCTCCCTTAGCGTTAAGTCTCAATAGCCTCTTCCTTTCTACTGTGATGAATTTTGACTCTCCTCGGTGTCTACCACTGTCTCCATACAGACGGGTCTGTCTAGCTGTGAGAGCAGCACTCATGTCCTTCCAGTGACTACCCGAGCCCTGGTGGGTGTGACAGAGGTGACTCATCCAGTGCTAAGCCCTGGGTCTTCTCTACTTGCCATTTTGATGAGTCTTGTGTCTGTCCGGTATTTTCAGCGATCTGCAAGAAGAAGATTCTCTTATAAGTGATGAGCTGTTTCTCTCTTGTGGCTTTTGATACTCTGTTTTCTGTGTTTAGTGTTTTAACTGTACTATTTTGTGGGGATTTTCTTTTCTGGTCCAGTCTACTTGACATTATGTATGCCTCTTGTACCTGGATGGGCCTCTCTTTCATAAGATTTGGAAAATCTTGTTCTATAATTTTATTGAAAATATTTTCTGTGCCTTGGACCTGAAGTTCTCCTTCTTTTATGCCCATGACTTGAACATTTGGTCTTTTTAAGGTTTCCTACATTACTTTAATATTCTGCAAATACATTTTTTGAAGGCATTCTCTCATTTAAAAAATTTTTTGGTGTAACAATTAAAGTGCTGATATAGTGGATGTAGTGGTGCACAATTACAGTCCCAGCCCTGGAGAGCTGAGTCAGGAGGATCTGAATTCCAGCCTGAGCCACAGTGGGATCCTGTTGATTTCAGGTATCCCCTCTGTTGACCAGCATGGCGTCTGAAAGGAAATTAGTGGTGGCTGGTGATTCAGAAGAAAGGAGATGGGGTATTCCTGTTCAGTCTGCACTCACCTTGGAGAGTCCTCATCCTGTGCCAAATGTAACAATGTCAGGGCTTGTCAAAGCTGAGGAAGAAAACACAGGAAGCTGGTTTACTCTGAACACTGCAGAGCTAATTCTAAGGGTTAGTGAAAAATGCAAAATAATTCAGGTGTGTCACTGTTAACAGTACTTGGTTCATGTCTGATGAAACTGTACAAGACACCCGAGATGCGCCTGCCATATATGAAGGTCCCTGTTCCTTCCAAGCCCATGCAATACAGCTACTTTTCCCTTGAAGCCTGCTGTGAGCATCACTGTGTGTGCAGACTATAGCCTGTCCTTCTTAATTGGGATCCTAGAGGAGTCTCCAGTTCTCCATCACATTCTCAGTTCACCATAGAATCAAGGAACCAATTCTTCGATGTGCATGTGAGCCAGAAGCACTTGCCAGTTTCCAGAGGGCTGAAGCACCAGGTCTGTCTCACAAACAGCAAGGAGAGGCTGGGATGCAGTCAAGCGCTCAGATGTGAAAGCCAAGAGTGGCACAGCAGCTATGTCTGCTTCCCTCACAAAGAAGCAAGTCAAGAAGCAGCAAGATTGGCATAATGAGAATAACCCCTTGTAGTGGTTTGATTCAGGTGTCCCTCGTAAACTCATGTGTTCTGAATGCTAGGTCCCCAGCTGGTGGCATTTGGGAACTGGAGCCTCCTGGAGAAGGTGTGTTCCTGGGGGGCAGGCTTATGGGTATTCTAGCCAGCTTCCCCTTGCCAGTGTTTGGCACACTCTCCTGCTGCTGTTGTCCACCTGATGTTGGCCAGGAGGTGATGTCCACTCTCTCCTCATGTCATCATTTTCCCTGCCATCACAGTGCCCTCAAGTGTATAAGCCAAAATAAACCCTTTCCTCCCTCAAGCAGCTTCTGGTCAGGTGTTTGTTCCAGCAATGAAATGGTAACTGCAACACCCCCTGAACAGTTTCAGCCACACTGTGAAGAAGACCCACCTGTAAGCCTGGCTTTCACACGCGGTCTGTCCTCTGACTCCCAAGTGACCTGTGTGGCAATGGAAGGAGCCATAGCCTTTCCTTGGCTGCTATGAGGCCCTCTGTCTCCCCGTAACTTTATTGAACAGCCTCCTATCCAAAGGCCTTAAACCGCCATTAGAGACAATGAAGTCTGTAGTCATCCTGGGCACGTGGTGGTACTTTAAAGGATGTGCTGGCACCCTGGATCCAGGACTCCTCACCCTGCTCCACCTTCTGACACAGAGCTCAGCCCAGCACCAGGCACCAGTGTGCTCTCCTTAGGGGCAGCCTCGGGCTCAGCAGCTGGCCACGTTCTCCCATTCTCATGCTGTTGGAGCAGTCATCCCAACTCTGGCTCAGCAGCTTCTGAGCTCAGGCATCCCGACCACAAGGGCCCAACACTGCAGACTGTTGCCATTTCCTCAAGTCCATTTCAAATTAATAAGAACGTCCCCTTCTGCTTTTCACCCACCAAGAGACTTATTTGCATATTCACGGATGCTAAATTGATGGATTAAATTAAACCAAGTTCCAAGTCAATCCTGCACACAGGATGGACGAAATCCCCCAGTGGCCACAGAGCACAGAAAACACATTTAGAGACACTGATAAGTCCAGGCCTATTATATGTTACTTTAAACAAAGGGCAAAAACAGCCCTCTGGAGACGCTCTATCAGCTTTTAGAGATGCTGGGAGTGTGTGTGGATTGATGGCTCACACGAACTCCTCCATGTGGCTTTCCTTGGGCAGATGATAACAATGAATTGCCCCTCCACATTGCTGTCAAGTTCACAGGCAAACAGATGCCTCTGCTTAGAGCTTCTATCCTTGTCTTTGCCAGGTGCCACTAGGGCTCAAGTGCTGAGCTCAGACCACCCACTCTGTGCCAGAGACCCAGCCACGTTAGCAAGCATGGGCTTCACACATCCTGCAGCCTCACTGGGATGGTGTGTGGGCCAAGCCCCAAACACAGGAGGGGCGGTAGGGTTTCTAGGGAGAAAGAGGCGACCAATGCCACTGTGACATGTGGCAGCTATGAGGATGGATCAGAGAAGCCTCAAGTTCATGTTGATCCTCCGTGGAAAGTGAATCAGTGGCTCAGGGGAGATGTTCCACAGCATCCTCCAGTATTACCCACACCTCGTGAATGAACCAGATTGCTTTCCTCTGACACTCCTGGGGGGTCTCTGCACCCACAGTTGAATGTGGCCAGAGAGAGCCATAGAACACCACCCAGTACTGGGTTGTCAGAGTGGCTTGGAGAGGCAGGTTGATGGGCTGGCTATGCATGCCATGATCATGTGTGCAGCTTGCTGCTGGTGAGGTGGGTGGGCTTCCTAGATATTCTCTCCTCCTCACCTTCTCTCTCTCTCTCTTTCTCTCTTCATGTCTTTGCTGTGCAGTCCTCATCAGAATTCAATGACCTCTTTGAACACAAGGGCTTTACTTATTTTCCCACCCAGCTTCAAGTAACCATTTTTTTTTTTTTTTGGTTTTCCAGGAATATCTCAGGCTGACCTAATAAAGTCTCAGGGTATCATCTTTAAAAGTCCAGTGCTGGGTGGGACATTTATTTTCATCCAGGAATATCTCACATAATAAAGGTATCTTTAAAAGTCCACCGTGGGACATTTACTTCCAAGTAAGATGACGTAGATATCATTATAATATACTTCACTGTAAATTCTTGGAAATACTTTAAGAAATTATAAAAGTCAACACCCAAAAACTTTAGAGGAGGGCTGGAGAGATGGTTCGAGGCCACCCTGAGTGGTTATTCCAGGTCAGCCTGCCAGAGTGAGACCCTACCTTGAAAACCAAAAAAAAAAAAAAAAAAAAAACTTTAGAGGAGGGCTGGAGAGATGGCTTAGTGGTTAAGACACTTGCCTGCAAAGCCTAAGGACTCATGTTTGACTATCCAGGTCCCACGTAACCCAGACGCACAAGGTGATGCAAGCACGCAAGGTCGCACATGCATACAAGGTGGAGCATGCATCTGGAGTTTGGTTGCAGTAGCTGGAGGCCCAGGTGTGTCAATTCTCCCTCCCTCTCTCATAAAATAAAAACTTTAGAGGCAAATAAAAGCAATGCAAACTATATGCACTGAAGCTTTAGGGCTGGTGCAGAAAGAGGAAGTAAAAGCTCCTGCTATGTTAAGAGGCCTGAGGGAAAAGTCCTCAGCAGAGAGGGGCCTATGGCAAGCTGGGCAGTGCTCCTGAAAATCTGCTTCAGCTTCTCAAGCTGCATGCATGGTTCTTGGTCAAAATGCCGGGAGGGTGATGTGTAGGAGCAGTGATTAGTCAAGGCAGATGAGTTCAGCTTTAGTTGCAACCCAGACCAGGCCAGCTACGTTCCCAACTGGCATGTTGTGGTCCATCCACCTGCACTCAGTGATGCCTGGTGTGAGAGGCATGCTCTCTGCCCGTGACACTGGGGAACTTCTTACTGCATTTGCACCTCGGCTTCCACAGACCTGGTTAACTGCCTGCAAAGGTGAACTTTATTCTATCCTTTTAATGTTTTCAACAAGACACTCTTGCTTTCCCCCAGTCCATCTGAGAAACCAAGAATGTTCCTGCAGTACCAGAGAGACAGAGACAGAGAAATTTTTTTTTTTGGTTTTTTGAGGCAGGGTCCGCTGTAGCTCAGGCTGACCTGGAATTCACTCTGTAGTCTCAGGGTGGCATCGAACTCATGGTGACCCTCCTACCTCTGCCTCCCGAGTGCTGGGATTAAAGGTGTGTGCCTCCACACCTGGCTTAATATCCCATTTTTGGTTTTTTTTGTTTTGTTTGTTTTCGAGGCTGACCTGGAATTCACTATGCTGTCTCAGGATGGCCTCGAACTCACAGCGTTCCTCCTACCTCTGCCTCCTGAGTGCTGGGGTTAAAGGCATGTGCGCCACCATGCCCGGCTAATATCCTATTTTTTGAACTTGTTTGATTTTGGCGTCATGATCCAGTTCCTCTTTCTGGGAACATTTTAATTGAATTCTTTTTTTTTTCTTTCTTTCTTTTTTTGTTTTTTTGAGGTAGGGTCTCACTCTAGCCCAAGGTGACCTGGAATTCACTATGTAATTTCAGGGTAGCCTTGAACTCATGGCGATCCTCCTACCTCTGCCTCCCGAGTGCCGGAATTAAAGACGTGCACCACCACACACAAATAATAAATGAATTATTTCATTTTTTATTTCCATTTGGTTTTTCTTCGGCATGTCTCTTTATTGAGTTCTGCTTTCATTTCTTGGTTTGACTTTCTCATTGTTTTTAGTTATTTGTGTCCTCTTTGGATTCATTCATTCGTCTGTGGAGTTCTTTCAGTTGATTCTCTAGCATTACATTCAGGCATTTGTTCATGTTGTCTTTAAGTTTGCTGAATATAATTATTACTATCTTGGAATTCTTTGTCTGGAGTTTCCTCTAAGTAGAGGCTTCCACTATGGGACTAAACATACTTGCTGGGGAAATTTTGCCTTGGTTTAGTGTTGCTTGTGTTGGGGTTTGCCCATCCTTAGATAATCTTTGCCTTGTGGAGAACGTAGCAACCGCAGCTCCATTGGAAGACAGAGAGTGGGCAAGGATTGGGACTGCTCCAGTAACAAATACATGTCGAGACCAAGTTCATTGGGTCTAGTCCTCCTGGCTCCCCAGCGAATTGTCTGGGTCTAGATTTGGAGGAAAGGGCAGTGCAGTTTGGGAGTTTATTCAGGGGCAAGGACCTAGCCTCCTGGTGGTTTTGGTTCCCTGGTGGCCTACCTGGGTCTGGGGCTAGGGCTGTGGGCTCAGAGCCACCAGCAACCACAGCATTAAATAAGAACACAAGGCAAGAATATCACATTGCATTTTTTCTTTATTCTCTCTCTGTCTCTCTCTCTGTCTCTTTCTTTCTTTCTTTCTTTCTTTCTTTCTTTCTTTCTTTCTTTCTTTCTCTCTCTCTCTCTCTCTCTTTTTTTTTTCTAGCCAAGGCTCACCTGGAATCCTGGAATTCACTGTTCTCTCAGGGTGGCCTTAAACTTACAGCAATTCTCCTACCTCTGCCTCCTGAGTGCTGGGATTAAAGGTGTGCACCACCACGCCTGGCTGAGGTTGCATTTTTCATCTTGGTAATGACTCTCAGGTAGAGCCATGTTTCATTGATCAAACACAAAGACAAGTTTTACCTACATTATATAGAAAACGTGACTAAATGTAGTCTTACCTTGTTGTACTAAAATTTACTGTTTGAAAATTTTTAGCAAAATGCAGAGCAACTCATTTTCCAACTATGTATCGTATTGAACTTTGTAGACCATAACTTTTCTGTTCCTTGATTGTGGTCTCTTACTACATTGAACATGGGTCTCTGCTTTCTACACTCTGAAGAGAGAGGAACTTGGTACAGTGAGGAGGGCCATCCTGTGTATACAAAGAGTATCTATTCTTTGTCTAGCATAGCTTAAGACCAGCCAGGGAGAGGATGCTGTCATCAACTTAGTAGGAACCATGATGGGACCTGATGTGCCTTTTATACTGTCTTCTAAATATTTATGTTTATGTTAGAAAAACAATAAGTACATACTCATATTTATGCCCATAGACTAGTGCTGCTCTCACCTTTGGCCAGAGCAGTTTCTTTTTGCCGTGAATGACATTAAATGCAGAGACCATAACAGGTTAGAGTGCTGTGAATAAGTGACTGTTGAATACGAAGCTCTAAATGGGACATCTACATCTCTCCTCCAAGGCTCAGAGATGATTACAGAAGAAAGAATGTAAGAGCAGGAGCTGGGCATGATGGTGCACGCCTTTAATCCCAGCACTTGGGAGGCAGAGGTAGGAGGATCGCCCTGAGTTTGAGGCCAACCTGAGACTACATAGTGAATTCTAGGTCTGCCTGAGCTAGAATGAGACTCTACCTTGGAAAAATAAAAAATACTAATAATTAAAAGAAAGAATGTAAGAGTAGGAGAAAGGGATGGAGTGCTGTGGACGCTGTCTTCTGGGAATGACATGGCCATTGCACTCATGAACTTACACAGCTGTGATTACTGGCACAGAATTGGGCCCATCAGCATTGCACTGGACAGAGAGGGGCTCAGAAAACCCTTTTCCTCCCTGAGGATTTATAGACAGTTAAAGGATGCTGGAGGAGGGAGAGACATTTTTCCCAGGGGTATAGCCACTGATAAGTTGTCCATGCTTCTGCCCTAATTAAACTCACTGGACCACAAAATACAAACAAACAAACAACAAAACAACAATAGAAAGGAGACTAATTGGAAAGTGGAAGGGGATCAGCCGAGTAGGAAGGTGACAAAGAGGGTAATGGGGATGATTATGATCAAAGTACATTATATTAATATGTATAATAGCACCCTTTATTATGCATAATTAATATATGCCAATAAAATAGAGGGTATTGATCAGAAGAACCTATTGACAGTATAGAGTTGTAGTCTCAAAAAATATTCCTGGCTGGGTGTGGTAGCACACGCCTTTAATCCCAGCACTCGGGAGGCAGAGGTAGGAGGATCGCTGTGAGTTTGAGGCCACCCTGAGACTACATAGTGAATTCCAGGTCAGTCTGGGCTAGAGTGAGACCCTATCTAAAAAGAAAATACATTTTTTATTGTTCTATATTTTTATATATGTATAATATCCCTGGGAAGATAGACCTCCTAGAGCCTGCTCTTGCTAGGGGAGAGGGTGACTGCCCTGAGTGCGACTGCTGTGAGGCCCTGAGAAGAGTGGAGTTTGTGTCCAGTGTTCTGGCTTTGGGGAGCTGCCTGGGGACTGCCTTTGGTGTCATCTGGCCTGGAGTGCTGATGCTCTGGATATTTGAGGGCTGTACAGAGCCCGCTTCTTGAACTCCCAGAGAAAGTGCATTGCTAGATACAGACTGAGAATGGATTAGCTCACTGTGATGGGGGAAAGCTCCTAGCTCACACCTTATCCCTAGAGAGGAAAGAGAAGACTGAAACATGTCTGCAGTGTTCCAGCTTAGTGGGGTTTCCCAAGGGGATGTTTTCTTTCTCTTCTGGACCTAAGCATAGGTCCAGCATATCCTAGATTTCTGGGGACTGCAGAAAACAAAGAGTTCAAGCCAGGCTGAAAGACCCTATCTAAAAAGAAAATACATTTTTATTGTTCTATATTTTTATATATGTATAATATCCCTGGGAAGATAGATAGACCTCCTAGAGCCTGCTCTTGCTAGGGGAGAGGGTGACTGCCCTGAGTGCGACTGCTGTGAGGCCCTGAGAAGAGTGGAGTTTGTGTCCAGTGTTCTGGCTTTGGGGAGCTGCCTGGGGACTGCCTTTGGTGTCATCTGGCCTGGAGTGCTGATGCTCTGGATATTTGAGGGCTGTACAGAGCCCGCTTCTTGAACTCCCAGAGAAAGTGCATTGCTAGATACAGACTGAGAATGGATTAGCTCACTGTGATGGGGGAAAGCTCCTAGCTCACACCTTATCCCTAGAGAGGAAAGAGAAGACTGAAACATGTCTGCAGTGTTCCAGCTTAGTGGGGTTTCCCAAGGGGATGTTTTCTTTCTCTTCTGGACCTAAGCATAGGTCCAGCATATCCTAGATTTCTGGGGACTGCAGAAAACAAAGAGTTCAAGCCAGGCATGGTGGCATACACCTTTAATCCCAGTACTCGGGAGGCAGAGGTAGGAGGATCGCTGTGAGTTTGAGGCCACCCTGAGACTACATAGTTAATTCTAGGTCAGCCTGGGCTAGAGTGAGACCCTACCTCACAAAAAGAAAAGAAAAGAAAAGAAAAGAAAAGAAAAGAAAAAAAAAAGAAAAGGAGTTCATTGCCTATTACAGTAGCAGAGAACTTGCAGTACTGCTACCAGACACCAGAGAGAGCTAGGAATTAACTAGCTTCTAGAAAAGAAACTAGCAAATCTCTCTAATTGGGAAATTACACACAAGAGAAGGGGGCATTTGTCCCCAGAAAAGATTTCAGAAGCTCAGAGTGATAGAATCTATTTATTTATTAGAGAGAGAGAGAGACAGAGAGAGAGAGAGAGATACAGATAGACAGTAGGAGCACAACTGAACCTCTTGTCACTGCAAATGAACTCCAGATGCATGTGCCACTTTGTGCATCTGGCCCTGTGTGGGAATGGGGGAATAGAACATGTCAACAGACTTTGCAAGCAAGCATTTTTTTTTTTTTTTTTTTTTTGGTTTTGCAAGGTAGGGTCTCACTCTGGCCCAGGCTGACCTGGAATTCACTATGTAGTCTCAGGGTGGCCTTGAACTCTTGGCGATCCTCCTACCTCTGCCTCCCGAGTGCTGGGATTAAAGGCGTGCGCCACCACGCCCGGCTGCAAGCAAGCATCTTTAACCACTGAGCAATCTCCCTAGCCCAAGAAGCTCAGAGTCATAGAATCTAGTCAGGTGGTAATGAAAGTCTTCCCCTCTTTGAAGCTAGTCCCTAAACAGTGGGAGAAGTGGTTATTTTTTCAAATATGTAGAAGACAGCAAAACAAAAGTTAAAAGCTTAAAGGTACTTGACTGCAAAGCCTGCTGGCTATGGTTCAATTTCCAAACCACCCACGCAAACCAGATGCAAAAAGTAGCCCAAGTGTCTTGTGGTCATTTGCAGTGGCAAGTGGACCTTGGAGGGCCATACATACATATAAATAAATAAATAAATTTTAAAGAAGGAAGGAAAATGAAAAGAGCCTAAAAGACACCCTTAGGCTAGCCAATATGCTTGTTTTAGAAGTCTTAGAAAGACAAGATAAAAAGAACAATTTTACTTGAAGAAATTTAATAGGGCTGGAGAGAAAGCTCATTAGTTAAAGGGACTTGATTGCAAAGCCTAATGGCCTGGATTAAATTCCCCAGTACCCACGTAAGGCTGGATGCACAAAGTGGTGCATGTGTCTGGAGTCTGCAGTGCCAGGAAGCCCTGTCATGCACATTCTCTTTCTCTCTTACACACACACACACACACACACACACACACACACACACACACACACACAAATAAATATTTTAAAAAATAAATTGCCCAAAATGTCACAAATTTAATAAAAGGAATGGACCTTCAAATTTAAGAACCTAAAGGACTCCTTATAGGATGAATCCAAAGATGTCCAACCTGAGATAATTCTAATTATATTATAATCAAGCTGTCCAAAGTCAGAGACAAAGGAAGAATCTTAAAACAAGAGAAGAGTTTTCATGTACAAAAAAAATCTTCCAGTTCGGTGTGATGGCACATGCCTTTAATACCAGCACTTGGGAGGCAGAGGTAGAAGTTGAGGCCACTCTGTGAGTGCATAGTGAATTCCAGGTCAACCTGGGCTGGAGAAAGACCTTACTTCAAAGAAAATAAAAAAGAAAAAGTTTAAAAAAAAAAAAACTTCCACAAGATTACCAGGATTCAAAGAGGACTGAACCTGTCTTATGTGGACTGTAGTAGATATTGTGTGTGTGAGAGGGGGTTTGTTTAGAAATAGCCTCCCAAGTGCTTGGATTATCGGTATGTACCACCATGTTTGGATTTCTAGCAGATATTCTGACTGAAGGCCAAATTGGTAATTTCATAATTAATAAAGAATTATATACAGAAATACTAACAAAGCAATAATAGAACGTTTGTAATTGCATGGAGGATATTCTATGATTACCCACAAGTATTATTGCTAACACATACAGATGTATTGACACCTATTACATAGATATTATTATTTATAATAAAATTAAGGGAGAAATCACATGGTAGGAGAAGCCAGCAGTTGGAAGCTTTCTCCAGATACACCAAGCTATGCTGGCTTATATTCACATACAAACATGTATATAAAGATATTCTTATAAATATCCAAGAAACAAATAGGGTATAAATTGATAAACTACAGAGTCCTTACAATGGAAAGCAATACAAAAAGCAGACTAGTTCATCCAGGGCAGGTGAATTTTTGTTTTTTTCGAGGTAGGGTCTCACTCTAGTTCAGGCTGACCTGGAATTTACTATGTAGTCTCAGGGTGGCCTTGAACTCATGGCAATCCTCCTGCTTCTGCCTCCTGAGTGCTGGGATTAAAGGCCTGTGCCACCATGCCTGGCCCTAAATTTTTAAAAATATTTTTTATTTGTTTTTTATTTATAAGAGAGAGAAAAGAAAGAACGAATGGGCATGTCAGAGCCTCTAGCTACTGCAAACTCCAGATGCATGTGCCCCCTTGTGCATCTGGCTTTCTGGGGAATCGAACCTGGGTCCTTAGGCTTCACAGGCAAGTGCCTTAACTGCTAAGCCATCTCTCCAGCCCAACAATACTTATCTTTGACAAAAGCAGGCATTGAAGGAATGAACAAACATCAAACTCACCCACAAGGCACCCACTATAACAGAAGTGCAGAGTTCAAAGTAAAGCACAAGAGGGAGGTGAGTGTACCTGGCCCAACACAAGTGACCAGGCCAAGGCCAAACAGGAAATCCACAGAATCTGAAACCCATCACCAAACACAAACAAAACTTGCCATCAAAAATACCACTGAGGGCTGGAGAGATGGCTCAGCATAGGCATTTGCCTTCAGAGCCTAACAACCAGAGTTTGATTCCCCAGTATACATGTAAAACCATATGCACAAAGTGGTGCATGCATATGGAGTCTGTTTTCAGCAGCTGGAGGCCCTGGCACACCCATTCTCTCTGTCTATCTCTTTTCTATCTCTCTCTGCTTGCAAATAAATGAATAAAATTATTTTTTAAAAAAAGAAAAGAAAGGGCTGGAGAGATGGCTTGGCGGTTAAGCGCTTGCCTGTTAAGCCTAAGGACCCTGGTTCGAGGCTTGATTCCCTAGTACCCACGTAAGCCAGATGCACAAGGTGGAGCAGGCATCCGGAGTTTGTTTGCAATGGTTGGAGGCCCTGGTGCACCCATTCTCTCTCTCTCTCTCTGTCTCTTTGTTTCTCTGTCTGTTGCTCTCAAGTAAATAAATAAATAAAAATTAAAATTAAAAAAGAAAATTGCTAGGAGAGAATTAAGTAAAAGCCATATAGAGTTACTGTGCATGTCCAGAACCTGAGAAAATTTGAGAAGAGTAACAGAAATAAGTTTTGTGTTTTGAAATTGAGGGGACCTCCTAGCCTCACTTAAAAACATGGCAAGATAAAATTCTATTAGGACAAAATATCCAACAAAGTCTTGTGGGAGATAAGCTAGACTTGGGTGATGGAAAGTTTGAGATTTTGGTAGTATATTTTATTTCATTTTTTGAGGCAGGGTCTCATTCTACCTGGAACTCACTATGAGCCCCAGGGTGGCCTGGAACTCACAGTGATGCTCCTACTTCAGCCTCCAGAGTGCTTGGAGCACCACCATGCCTGGCATTGGTAGTATATTTTAAATGCACTTATTTCTTTTTTTTAAATATTTATTGATTTGAGAGACAGAATGGGATGAGAGGGAGAAAGAGGCAGAGAGAGGGAGAGAGCATGGGCACACCAGGGCCTTCAGCCACTGCAAACAAACTCCAGACACATGTGCTACCTTGTGCATCTGGCTTACAAGGGTCCTGGGGAATTGAACCGAGGTCCTTTGGCTTTGCAGGCAAGCGCCTTAACCTTTAAACCATCGTTCCAGCCCTTATTTCTTGACTGTGAATGAATCCATGCCCTCCTTGCCCCTGTCCTTAATTTACACCTTTACCTGTGAACTTTGGACTTTCTCTGCAGGTCTTCTGTCCTGGAGGGCTTACTGTTAGGACTGCTCCCAGGTAGTCTGGGTCTCCAAGCCCATTGGTTGGGCAGCCGTCTGTTTTTGTGCACAGAGAATGCCAATGAGTCACTAGCCCTAACAAAAGAGCATTGTACCATGCTGTGCTGTGTGATTTGGGCTCTTGCGTCAACTTGTGCAGCAAACTAATGGGGAAGTGAGAGGCACCTCTTAAGTGGCATTATGATCTGACTGGGCGTGTCCTATTAGATCGTGAACCCCTGTGAATCTGAATCACTTTCTTAATCTTTGTCACTCTATGCCTAACTCATGGAAGCCCTAACCAGGCCGTTGCGGTTGCGTGGCTGGAAGACAGTGTGCGGCTGGAAAGGAAGCAGCAAACTGTCCTCTGGGGGCCAAGTCCCTTGCAGAGCGGCAGCGCTCTGCGTGACCGGCAGAGGGCGCGCTTACACTGGTGCTGTTTCCTTTGCCGCTGGCTTGTTTACTTGAGCCTCACAACGTTAAGCCCTGGGGACTGAAACTGTCCAAAAATTTAAATGTAAACCTCCACAAACGCATTAAAATACAGTCAGTTGCCCAGAACAAACCTACATTACTGTTAGTCCAGAAGGCACGAGAACAGTCTAGAATTAGAGAATACTGAGCCAAGACGTCTCCCATGGTCAAACCAAAAGAAAAGGGCAGTCTATTAAGAAATTTAAATTTTTGTTTGCTTGATTTTTTTTTTTTTAATTTAAGTTGGTTGGGCGTTGGTGGCGCAGCACTTTAATCTCAGGACTCAAGAGGCAGAAGTAGGAGGATCACTGTGAGACTACAGAGTGAGTTCCAGGTCATCCTGGTTAGAGGGAGACCCTACCTCCAAAACAAAAACAAAACAAAAATTTAAATTAGAAGGCTCATTACAGGCACTTGGCAAACTAGTTAATTTTAAGAGGCTTTTCTTTTCTTTCTTTCTTTCTTCTTTTTTTTTTTTTTTTTTTTTTTTTTTGGTTTTTCGAGGTAGGGTCTTGCTCTACCTCAGGCTGATCTGGAATTCACTATGTATTCTCAGGGTGGCTGCAAACTCACGGTGAGCCTCCTACCTCTGTCTCCCCAGTCCTGGGATTAAAGGCGTGGGTCACCATGCCAAGGCTTTTCTTAAAAATGGCTGTAGGCTGACAGAGAGCATAGGTGGCCACTGGGGAGAAAGGCAACTAGATCCTTTCTTATTTCTCTTTGTATATGTATATTTAAATAGAAATATTTACAGGCAGGGGGTAAAACTCAGTGGTAGAGCTTGGGTCTTGGGTTCTAGGAATGACACAAATAAAAAATATGTGCATGAGCCAGGCGTGGTGGTGCACGCCTTTAATCCCAACACTCGGGAGGCAGAGGTAGGAGGATCGCAGTGAGTTCAAGGCCACCCTGAGACTACATAGTTAATTCCCGGTCAGCCTGGACCAGAGTGACACTGTACGTCGAAAAAAAAAAAGTGCATATGTAAATATAGTTAAAATGTTTCACTTACATAAATGTAGACTTGAATATGTTTTTCAGGCCCTTTAAAGAGTCAGCGCAGCCTAGCATGTGGCGTGACCCATTCATACTATCTGGGTTCAGATTCTGATTTGTCACTTATTAAATGTATGATCTTGAGGAAGTTACTTAACTCTCTGCCTTTGTCTACTCATCTACAAGATTAACATTCACCTGTTTCATTGGATTGTTTTAAAGATTAAATGAGTTAATTTTTGTGAAGCTGTTAGGATAGTGTTAGCTGCATAAATGTGCCATAACAGGCTACAAAAGCAAAATATATTACATCAAATTTTGGGAAGACCCCATTTTAATCACTGTTTTAGTAATGGCTATAGACAGCATTCCAAGGATACTTTTTAAAGGGTGGCTATTAGGCTTCAATTGGGGAGGTTTGAGATCCTCCTAAGCCATGGGAAAGGGGAGGTGCATCCCATAAGAGGCCCTAGGGAGGGCACTTAGAAGGCTAGACCATAATGACTAGGGGCTGCAGAGTTGGCTCAGCTCCGAAGACTCTTCCTGGGCAGGTTGAAGCAGCTCTAAAAGGGAGAAGTAAGAGTGGCCCTGTGGAAGGAAAAGAGGCCCTGGCTGCTCAGAGGCAGGAGAGAGGGTGGTGGAGGGAAATGGCTCAGGGTTCTTTGGAAAGCAATGAAGTAGGACTGAAGACCAAGGATCCTTACACAGGACACGTTATATAAATTCTCCCCACCAACAGGAAAGCACTTACCTGGCCTTACAAAGATGGCTAGTAATCACATGGAGAGCTTGTCAAAATCTCCTCATGATTCTGACTCACTGGTGCAAGGTCCACCTTTCCTGCAAGCTCTTCATGGAGGTTGCTTTCTTGGATACTTCTGTCACTCCGACTTCAGAATAGAAAGAGCTAACAAGGCTGGGTGTGGTGGCGCACGCCTTTAATCCCAGCACTTGGGAGGCAGAGGTGGGAGGATTGCCGAGAGTTCAAGGCCAGCCTGAGACTACATAGTTAATTCCAGGTCAGCCTGGACTAGAGTGAAACCCTACCTCGAAAAACCAAAAAAAAAAAAAAAAAAAAAAAACAAAAAAGAGCTAACAATAGAGTCTACCACCAGAGATTCAATTATGGGGCAAATTTTCAGGAAGTCTTTCCAGCTTCAAATTCAAGGTTGCCCCTGCAAGTTCCCAGGCAGTACAAGTTGGTAGTACAGAGTTAGGGCAAAAGCCCCTGCTCTAGGAGTTCCAACAGCCGAGGCTCCCCTTCCTTCCAATATACCAATGAAACAGAGGGTTCATAGTGAAAACCAGAGAAAGACTTAATCAGCATGACCACCTTGAAAAGAGGAACAGACCGAAAAGTACAGTGACTCTACACCCATCTTCAGGGTACTGACATGGTGAGCAGAGAAGTGGCTGGGCGTGGTGGCTCACACCTTTAGTCCCAGCACTTGGGAGGCAGAGTGCTGCAGTCAGGTTCACATTGCTGGCAGAAATCACCAGAGCAAGAGCAGCTTTGAGGGGAAAAGTGGGGGGGGGGGGTTATTTTTGGTTTACAAACTCAAGGGGAAGCTCCATGATGGCAGGGGAAATTGATAATATCACCCCCTAGCCAACATAAGGCGGACAACAGGAACAGGAGAGTGTGCCCAACACTGGCAAGGGGAAACTGGCTATAATACCCATAAGCCTGCCCCCCAACAATACACTGTCTCCAGGAGGCGTGAATTCCCAAATCTCCATTAGCTGGGGAACCTAGCATTCAGAACACCTAAGTTTATGGGGGACACCTGAATCAAACCATCACACAGAGTTAGGAGGATTACTGTGAGTTCAAGGCCACCCTGAGACTACAGAGTAAATTCTAGGTAAGCCAGGGCTAGAGTGAGACCCTACCTTGAAAAGCCGAAAAAAAAAAAAAGGCGACATCAGCTTTAGAGAAAGAATTGAGGCACCAGCAAAAGGTATGCCTAATGCCTAATTAAGAGTTTTGATCAAGGTGTGGTCTCATGCCTTACATGGACCATTGTCTCAGTTCTGGGTCTGTACTTTTCAAGAAGTTGTTATCTTTGTCCATCACTTGAAGGGGACAATCTGGTTCTCACAGGATGATTGCCACTGGTGTGTGTCGGGGGCGGTGCTGATATCACCATGGAGTGATCTATGAGGTTGTACTCTTCCTGGAGCTCAAGGGGAATGCAGGTTTAGGAGGACAGGAGATCCTGAGGTATCTTTTGGAGTGTTTGGAACAAAGCATGGTAAAACTGACAGTAAGATGTCCCAGTCACTGTCCATCAGCCTTGAAGAGAGACCAGATGGTAAGCTTTTAGACAGACACTCCTGAAATGATTAAAATGCCTATAGGCAGAATTAAACAAGTAGCTGACCCAAAGTTAAGGAGATCGATGCAATAGGTAACACATGAAGGCCTGCAATGCCAGGCTTTTACCTTGCATTTTCTTACCTTTCAGCAAAAGCAGTCCTAAGTGCCTGTTATAAAAGGATTCAAGCCAGGCCTGGTGGCATATGCCTTTGATCCCAGGACTCGAGTGGTAGAGGTAGGAGGATTGCTGTGATTTTGAGGTCAGCCTGGGCTACAGTGAGACCCTACTTTGAAAAAACAAAAAAGGACTCAAGGAGTTCAATTGTGGGACAAGGAGAGGAAGGGGACTTAGATGTAGGGATCCCTCTCTCCAACCTCCCTGGAAAGAAAAATGGCTATTTTTGTTAAGTGTTAGTTTCACCTAACAGTAATAAGAGAGAACTGATGAGGCAGAGGAAAATGCTAGCGCGGGGAGTAGGGAGATGGCTAAATGGATAAAGCGCTCAAAGCCAGAAGCCACAGTGCCTTCTGTAATCCGGCATGCTGAAGACAAGAAGGGAGGCAGAGACAGGGGAGTTTCCCTGAAGTTCTTGGCTATGGCAGCAAAGAAAGCACAGTGAGAAACCAGAGGGAGAAATAGGATGAACAGCCAAATATGGCCCAGAAAGTTGTCCTCTCACTCCTCACACACGCCACCATGTACTTACACATGAACACACACACACACACACACACACACACACACACACACACACACTTTTAAAGAAAAAAAAAACTGCTAGCAAGGAAGTCTTTAGAGGGCCAGGTATGGTGGCACATGCTTCTAATCCCAGCACTCAGGAGGCTGAGACCAAAAGGTAGCCTACAAGTTTAAGGCCAGCCTAGGCCTGTGTTCCTGGCCAGACTGAGCTACAATGTGAGACCCGGTCTCAATAATAATAATAATAAATAAATGAATCCCTGAAGGGCTTCGAACAGTCTACTAAATGCTCCACAGGCATCTTTTCCTCATGCTGTGTGGAGGCAACCATTGGGAGGTTTGAAAGAAGATCCAGGGTTACCCCAATGAAGCCCTTGCTGAGCCAGATGGCCTCTGGTGAGAAGCTGCTGATGGCAACACAGGCAGTATGTTATCAGCACTAAGTTTAGAACAGCTTTTCAGGGGAAATGAGGACAGGCCAGCTCAGCCAAAAAGGGCTGGGTGTTGGCTCTGCAGAAAGCCCAGTTACACTTAGGAATGGGCTGCCAGGTGTCCCGTATTAAGTTGGACGGCACTGGTATTTTAGCTTCTGGCATATTCAAATGCAAGCAATGCCTGTTTAAAATCTCATTATGATTTCAGATGTACTTTATCTTGTGTTTTGATTGATTTTTACTCAGCACAAAGTTTGTAATTTCAGCTTTTAGTTACTCCTGTTAAGTACTGAATGGACAAACGTGACCTAAAAGAGCCTTAAGAGTCTTTTGAAATGTGAGCAATCCATTTACTTATCTGTGTGCAAGTAAAATGTTCCAAAACTACAGTTAACTGTTCTGCTAAACAAAGTAAAAATCTGCCCCTCAGGAGGGGAGGGTATATACTGCAGCTTGTATGGAATGGATATTTTTGTAATTCTGTATACCAATGAAGCAGGAAAAAAACCCACATTTCTCTTTGGGGTAACAAGCAGAGCTAGCATTTAGTGAGGGTTTATGTGTGCCCTGTGCTCTGTGTCCTCTGCCCATTCCTCACAGCAGTCATGGAAGAGAAAGCAAGCTCAGGAGGACTCAGCATTGAGTTCTCCTCAGTCAACTTATAACAACTCCTGTCAGCTTTCATCCCCTCAACACTCTAGTCCAGGCTGACCTGGAATTCACTATGAAGCTTCAGGATGGCCTCGAACTCTAGGTGATCCCCCTTCTACCTCTGCCTCCTGAGTGCTGGGATTAAAGGCATACGCCACCACACCTGGCTTCCCTCAATATGCTTTTTTTTTTGAGGTAGGGTTTCACACTAGTCCAGGCTGACCTGGAATTCACTCTGTAGTCTCAGGGTGGCCTCGAATTCACAACAGTCCTCCTGCCTCTAGCCTCCTGAGTGCTGGGATTAAAGATGTGTGCCACCACACCCAGCTTCCCTCAATATGTTTTATAAACAAAACTTTTCCTTCACTTGGACTCATTTCTTCATTCTTTATTTTTTAAAAATGCCCTCTGTGTGTATGTTTGCGGGGGCGTATCTTGCATATGGAGGCACTGAGTTGTTGGGAATGCTGTCCCCCTTTTTAGTGAATCTGGATAGGCTGGCTGGCCAGGGAGCCCCAAGAACCTTCTTGTCTCTACCTCCTCAGCACTGGGAATACAAGTGCAAACCTACATACCTAACATGTTTACATGGGCCCTGGGGACAAAACTCAGGTCTTCACGCAAACACTCTATCAACTAAGTTATCTCCCTAGCCCTCAATTCTTCATTCTTTTTCTTTCTTGAAAACTGCCCCCATGCTACCCTTATCCTCAATAGAATCATTCCTCCTCCATAATTGCCAGAATGATCTTTTGAAGACTTTAAATCATATTACTGTTTTCTCATGCTCTTCCTTCACATGTATAATAACACCCCACATCCTTGCCTTTCCCTTCAGGACTTTCTCTTGTGGCCAAGTGGGAACCTCTCATTCATTAACTCATCCATCGAGCAGGGGTTTACGCAGGGCCCACTTTGTGTCAGGCACTCTTGGCTGCTGGCTACCGTTTCTGTGTGGAGTTCATATTTAAAGGAGACTGTAATCAAAGGAATTCATAGTTTGTCAGGTGGCAATAAGTGGCATTGCCACATTGGAAATGTCCTCCAAAGAAGAAAATGAAACTGGAAAGGAGACCAGAGAGTGTCCAATGGCAGTGAGGGGCCACTGTCACAGAATGGCAGGAAGGCCTTCCCCCTAAAATGGCATTTGAGTAGAAACATGAAAGCACGGGAGTGTATTGAGGAAGAAGAATGTTCCAAGCAGAAGGACAGCAAGCACAAACGTCCTCGGCATGCTTAAGGGACAGCAGGGACACAAGATTGTGAGCTCAGAGAGAGGACGTGGTAGGTGTAAGCACAGGTCAGGGAGGCCTTGGCATGGCTGGTTGTAGGGCAGACCAGAGCCCCACACTTGGGTACTTGGAGTAGGACTGAACTAGAGGCACTCAAAAAAGAATGGGAGCTGAGGTGCCATGTGAATGACTACATAGGAGGGCTGGGGTGGCTGCAAAGAGAAGGGTTCAGCACTGAAGTCAGGAGCCATGATAGTGGCATGGGTCAGGACGGTGGTGGAGGAGGAAGACTGAAGGGCTGCATTGTGGCTGAGACAGTATGAGTGAACCTGCCTGTGCTTACTCAGCTAGCTCGATGGTAAGATGCTCATCCTGCAGTCTGACTCGTAGCCACCATGCAGGTAAAAGATAAGTGAAGGCAAGCTGCTGCAGCTCCTCAGAGCTTCCTGACCCTGAGAAGTTAACAGTTTCTTTCTGGAGTTGGGGAAGAAGTTCAACATTCTCCCATCTTACTGGAAAAGAAAGGTAGAAAAATACTTTCCTAGATTAAAAAAATATATATATGGAAGGTTGGGCTGGAGAGATAGCTCAGCAGTTAAAAGTGCTTGCTTGCAAGGCCTGATAGCCCTGGGTTTGATTCCTCAGTACCCACATAAAGCTGGATTCACTAAGTGGCACATGTGTCTGTAGTTCATTTATGGTGGCCTGAAGCCGTGGTGCACCCTTTGTCTGCCTCTTTCTCTCTGTCTCTCTCAAATAAATTAGTAAAATATTAAAAAATACAGATGTGGGCTAGAGAGATGGCTTAGCAGTTAAGGCGCTTGCCTGCAAAGCCTAAGGACCCAGGATCAACTCCCCAGATCCCACGTTAGACAGATGCACTTGGCAGCACATATGTCTGGAGTTCATTTGTAATGACTAGAGGCCCCGGCATGCCCATTCTGTCTCTCCCCATACATACATACATACATCATAAAAATACAAAAGGTCAAAAACAAAACCCCACCCTCCAAACTGTGTAATAATATACAGGGCTAAAATTGGGTGTTGATTTGGGTGTGGTTTGTTCTCAGAGAATACATCAAAGGAGTGCTTTTGTAATTTAAATGTAGAAGAACATTTAAAAGGCTATGAGGTTAAGTTATCTTCTTCCAGAAGAGCTATTGGTTTAGAAGATTAAAACTGCAAATACAGGCCTGGAGAGATGCCTTAGAGGCTAAGGCACTTGCCTGTGAAGCCTAAGGACTCCGTTTCAATTCTTCAGGTCCCACATAAGGCAGATGCACAAGGGAGTACATGTATCTGGAGTTCATTTGCAGTGGCTAGAGGTCCTGGTGCGCCCATTCTCCCTCTCCCTCTCCCTCTCTCTTTCCCTCTCTGTCTCAAATAAATAAATAAATAAATATAAAATCTTTATTTTAAAAACCTGAAAATACAAAGTGAAGATTCTAAGCCATTCAGCCACTCATTCCCTGGCTTGCTCATAAATCTCTAGCTTCCTCAAGGATGACTCGGCTCAGTACTCTTATGAAGCAATGCTGACTCTACTGTGTTCTTTTCCATTTGCATTCATTTGAGTCAAACTGTGTCTTGCAGACTTGGTCACTTCTTTTGGAAGAGCCTGAGCTGAGTTAGACACACACATGGTTATAGAAAGCACAGCTCTACCTTCTATTTAAGATAAAAGTATGAATAGAAATCCAGGCATGGTGGTGCACACCTTTAATCCCAGCACTTGGGAGGCAGAGGTAGGAGGATCGCCATGAGTTCAAGGCCCCCCGAGACTAAATAGTGAATTCCAGGTCAGTGTGAGCCAGAGTGAGACCCTTCCTTGAACCCATCCCCCAAAAATATGAATAGAAAATTTCTTCCATTTGAAACTTTCTTGACAAATTTCTGTTTCTTAATACAGTCAGGAAATTGGTGGATAGGGGGATGCAGAGACTGCTCAGTGGTTAAAGTGCTCTCTTGCAAAGCCTGATGGTCTGGGTTCAATTCCCCAGTACCCACATAAAGTCAGATGCACAAAGTGGCCCATGCATCTGGAGTTCATATGCAGTGGCAGGAGGCCCTGGTGCACCCATATACACACACTCTTTCTCTCTCTTTTAATCTCTCAAATAAATAAATACAAACATTAAAAAAGAAGTTGAGCCAGTTGTGGTGGCGCATGTCTTTAATCCCAGCACTTGGGAGGCAGAGGTAGGAGAATTGCCATGAGTTTGAGGCCACTCTGAGACTACATAGTGAATTCCAGGTCAGCCTGAGCTAGAATGAGACCTTACCTCGGAAAAAAAAAAAAGCAAAAAAGCAAAACAAAACAAAAGAAAGAAAAGAAAGAAGAAGAAAAAGAAGAAGAAGAAGTAGTAGTAGTTGTTGGTGGGTAAGGAATCCATATACACCAAGGAGACAGGTCGACCCCCTTAAGAGCAGGGATTGGGGTTGGGTAGAGGAACATTCGAGTCCTGCTCTCCTCTGGGTGATCCTGGTTAAATCACTTAAGTCACTCTCGTCACTAGCACAATTCATGTCCCCCAAACTGCCTGGTAGGGTTGTTGTTAGAATTAATAGAAATGATGTGTATGGTATCACAGAGTGGTTTGTTGCATAACAGTAGTTGTTTTGTAAATTGTTGGCCAACCATGCCTTGCTTATGCTCTATCTGTGTTGTTATAGACAATGAGATAGGCCTGTAATTTATCTTCCAAACTGGGAGGGGAAGAATGAGATTGGAAAACACAAAACCAGAAGGGTGTCGGGACCCACAGAAGAAGGCTGGGTGAATATGGACATATGACCATCTCCCTCTAAGGCTACCTGGGGTACGGGGGTGAGATTGAGAGGCTCTGTGGGAGCGAGCTGACTGCCATCATGATCCAACCCCCAGCTGGAAGGACAAAGAAGAAGCAGATGAGCAGGGCAACATGGGAGTCTGGTCTGTGCTATATAGATGGTTGCCGTCAGCAGGTAGTGAATACTAGTTAGGACCTACTCACGTCCTTCATCTTTGAGAAATGGTGAGAAGACAGGATGCTATCATTCCTCTCTGGCACCTTTATGACCTCTCTCTTCGGGGCTGTGATTTGGTGAGGCCCCAAGGAAGGCCTTTTCTTATGAGCCAGGCTACAGGGATTTATGTGACCGTGTGTATTTATGTGTGAGTATGAGGACACACATGCCGTGATCCATGTGAGGAGTTCAGAAGACAACTTTTGAGCGTTGGTTCTCAGCTCTTCCACCTCCTTTGTTCTCTCTTTCTTGCTATTGTTCTTTGTTGTGCCCTAGCTGCAAGCTCCCAGGAAACTGTCTGATAATGCTGGGATTGTGAAAGCCTGCCATGGTTTCTGACCTTTTTTTCTTAAATTTTTATTTTTAAAAAATTTATCTCATTTTATTTTATTTTTATTTTTGGTTTTTCGATGTAGGGTCTCACTCTAGTCCAGGCTGATCTGGAATTCACTATGTAGTCTAAGGCTAGCCTTGAACTCACAGCGATCCTCCTACCTCTGCCTCCCCAGTGCTGGGATTAAAGGCATGTGCCACCATGCCTGGCAATTTTTAAAAATTTGTTATTTTGAGAGAGAGAGAGATGGAGAGAGAGAGAAAGAGAGCCAATTGGTATGCCAGGCCTCGGCTGAGGCCTGCAATCGAACACTAGATGCCACCTAGTGGGCATGTGTGAGCTTGCACTTGACTCACCTTTCTGTGTCTGGCTTCCGTGGGATCTGGAGAGTTGAACATGGGTCCTTAAGCTTTGCAGCCATGAGTGATGGTGTTTTATCCCCTGAGTCATCTCCCTAGCCCCCAAGTGACATTATCCTAAACTATCTACTCCCAGGCTCCGTGCAGACCTTCTAAATTCAAGTCCTATGAGATAATGTTTACTTAAACTAGTATTGAGGGCAGTTACTATACCCTTGAAAGGTTGGGAACATTGCCCTGCTTTAACTTAAAGAACATCACAGTTTATTTCTTTATTGAAGTGGGTAAGTAACTTGGATTGCAGGGCACACAAGTGTGCCTGGCTGCCCTAGCCTTTAACATATCAGTTATACATTCCAGCCTCCCCTGTTTTGTGTATGCCCCATGTGAGCACATACAGAAAACAGAGGAGAACTTTAGGAGTCTTCCTCTATCACTCAACCTTGTGTTTATTTGAGGCAGAATCACTGAATCCAGTCAGACTGGCTAACTGGAGAGCCTCAGCAATTCTCTAATCTCCACTCCCCACAGGGCTGGGATTACAGTATGCATGGCCATGCCCACTCGTTTGTGTGGGTGCTGGAGAATTGAACTCAAGGCAAATCATGCCCTCTCAGCCCCTCATTCTTGTAGAGCAAATGCTCTTGTCTGTGGAACCATCTCCCCAGCCCCTCCAGCTTTTGTCTCAGTTGTGCCATGAATGTTAAGAAAAGTCTTTTCAGAAGGCTTTCTGGGCCTGGGGCCAGGGCAGGTCCTTGGCCATAGTAAATAAATACTTCTTAATCCTTTCCTTTCCCATACCTACTTCTAGCCCCAATTACAGACATGGAATAAAGTAATTAGTAACCTAACTGGAAGATTTTCAAATGATTTTTCAGGGCTCAATTTTCTTTTTAAAAATGTTTTTCAAATTTTCATTTCTTAAAAAAAATTGATACATATGTATGTACATATTTGTAGAATACTATATGATGTTTTGATACATGTGTATATTGGGTAATGTTCAAATCAGGATAAATATAGCTTCCTCTTCAAACACTTATCATTTTTATTGCATGTGTATGCATGTGATGTGTGCGTATGCATGTAGGTGTTCATGTGTGCATGTGTGTATGGGAGGGTGTTGTGCACGTGCGCGTGCATTCGAAAGCCAGAGGACAACCTCTGGTGTAATGCTGTACACTTCTTTTTGAGATAGGATTTCTCATTGAACTAATGCTCACCAATTAGGCTAGATTGGCTGGTCAGTGAGCCATGGGAATCCCTGTTTGCACCTCCCCAGCACTAGCATTACAAGTATTCCATCATGCCCATTTTCTATGCATCTCCCTAGCTCACATTTGTCATTCATGGTTAAAATATTCAATGTCTTTTTTTAATGTATACTGTGTTGTTGTTGTGTATAGTCACTTTACTATGCTATACTCAATTTATTCTTCTTGTCAACATTTAAGGCTACACTCAAAGCTGGGCATAGTGGTGCACACCTTTAATCCCAACACTTGGAAGGCAGAGATAGGGGGCTCACTGTCAGTTTGAGGCCAGCCTGAGACTACATAGTGAATTCCAGGTCAGCCTGGGCTAGAGTGAGACCCTATTTGAAAAACCAAAAAGAAAAACAAAACAAACCACCACCACCACAATAACAACAACAAAAAAACCCCATGGGAATACACAGTGAATTCTAGGTCAGCCTGGGCTAGAGTAAGACCCTACCTCAAAACAACAACAACAACAAAAAAAAACAGGTGGGGCCTGGGAAATGGCTTAGTGGTTAAGGCATTTGCCTGAGAAGCCTAAGGACCCTGGTTCGATTCCCCAGGACCCACGTAAGCCAGATGCACGGGGGTGGGGGGAGCACATGCATCTGGCATTCGTTTGCAGTGGCTGGAGGTGCTGGCGTGCCCATTTCTTTCTCTCTGCCTCTTCCTCTCTCTCTCTCTCAAATAAATAAAATAAAATAAAAATACTATAATAAAAAAGACTATATTGTTCTTGAAATTCTTGTCCTTTTCCTATGTTTATGCCACTTTTCCTGTTTTCTCTCCCTGGTTACAAGAATATAACCTCTAGCATGCCCAGTGATGTTTCACAGCTGTGCTGTCTTGACTGAACATAGCATAATCACTTGTACCCAAATAGGGGCTTACATGACTGGCCACCCCAGAGCTTACTTTACGTATGCTTCCATTTAGTATATCCATGGAATTATGGAAGCACTAAAAGCTTTCATTAGCCGGGTGTGGTGGCGCACTTGGGAGGCAGAGGTAGGAGGATCGCTGTGAGTTCGAGGCCAGCCTGAAGCTATATAGTGAATTCCAGGTCAGCCTGGGCCAGAATGAGACACTACCTCGAAAAACCACACAAAAAATATATAGTATATAACTGCGAAGCTGCTTTTTTTATAAAAAGTTTTTTTATTGATTATTTATTAGTAAGGGGAGATAGAGAGGGAGGGAGAAAATGGACATGTCAGGCCCTCTTGCCACTGTAAAGCAACTCCAGACACATGTGTCACTTTGTATATCTGGCTTTACACGGGTACTGAGAATGTGGGTACTGGGCCATCATGTTTTGCAACCAAGTGCCGTTAACTGCTGAGTCATCTCTCCACACCCTTAACTACTTTTTTTTTTTTTTTTTGAGGCAAGCCCAACAGATTGGCCTTTTTTTTTGTTTTAATATGCTAGAGAGTGAAAGTGAGAGAGTGAGAGAGAGAGAATTGGAGTGCCAGGACCTCCAGCAACTATAACTGAACTGTAGACACATGTGCCACCTTATGTGCATGTGTGACCTTGTATGCATGCATCACTTTGTGCATCTGGCTTATGTGGATCTGGGGAGTTGAACATGGGTCCTTAGGCTTTGCAAGCAAGCACCTTAACCA
The DNA here is from genome assembly GCA_036365145.1 of Orientallactaga sibirica. NCBI lineage: Eukaryota > Metazoa > Chordata > Mammalia > Rodentia > Dipodidae > Orientallactaga > Orientallactaga sibirica. The sequence goes on from JAEOAD010000048.1 coordinate 727,937, forward strand.
CTAAGCCATTTCTCTAACCTCTTATCTGCTTATTTTTTAGTTTTTAATGGTAGGGTCTCGCTCTAGCTCAGGCTGACCTGGAATTCACTGTGTCATCTCAGGGTGGCCTCGAACTCACAGTGATTCTCCTACCTCTGCCTCCCTAGTGCTGGGATTAAAGGCGTGTGCCACCACTCCCAGCCCTTATTTGCTTTTTAATAGTTGTAATCTGTTATATGACACACTGGTTTTGTTTTTGTTTTTTTAAATCATTTTAATTTATTTATTAGATACAGAGGGACAGAGGGAGAGAGAAAGACAGAATGGGCACACCAGGGCCTCTAACCACTGCAAATGAACTCCAGATTCATGTGTCACATGTGCATTTGGGACCTGGAGAATTGAACCTGGGTCCTAAGGCTTCGCAGGCAAGTGCTTTAACTGCTAAGCCATCTCTCCAGCCTGACACATTGGTTTTTTAATTAATCAATTTATTTACTTAAGAGAGAGAGAGAGAGAGAATGGAAGCACCAGGGTCTCTAGCCACTACAAAAGAAACTCCCGGGCTGGAGAGATGGCTTAGTGGTTAAGGCGTTTGCCTGAGAAGCCAAAGGACCCAGGTTCAATTCCCCAGGACCCATGTCAGCCAGATGCACAAGTGGCACATGCATCTGGAGTTCATTTGCAGTGGCTGGAGCCCCTGGCATGCCCATTCTCTCTCTGTCTGTCTCTCTTCTATCTCTCTCTGTCTCTCTCTGCAAATAAATAAAATAAATAATTTAAAAAAAAAAAAGAAACTCCAGACACAGGCTTCCCCTTGTGCATCTGGCTTACATGAGTCCTGGGAATCGAACCAAGGTCCTTTGGCTTTGCAGGCAAGCGCCTTAACTGCTAAGCCATTTCTCCAGCCTGACACACTGGTTTTTAATAGAAAGTTTTTTATTTTTCCTGGTCTTACTATTCATCTTGTTGTGCTGGGGACAGGACCTGGAGCCTCACAAATGCTAGGCAAGCACTATACTATACTGCTGAGCTATACTACCAACCTCCTCCAGCCTCTTTTTCTGTTGTGACTTTGATGCTGAGAATTGAGTCCAGGCTCTGTGATGCTACCAAATGCTCTTTGACTGAGCCACATTCCCAAACCCCAGTCTTTTAAAAATTGCATATTGCCTAATATTTATTCTTAGAAAGAAGTTCTCAATTTTTAAAAAAAAAATGTTTATTATTTATTTATTTATTTATTTGAGAGCAACAGACAGACAAGCGAGAGAAAGAGTCAGATAGAGAGAGAATGGGTGCACCAGGGCCTCCAGCCACTGCAAACGAACTCCAGATGCATCTGGCTTATGTCAGTCCTGGGGAATTGAGCCTCAAACCAGGGTCCTTAGGCTTCACATGCAAGCGCTTAACTGCTAAGCCATCTCTCCAGGCCCTTCTCAATTTTTTTTAAGTTTTAATTTTTTTTTGCGGGGGGTTCAAGGTAGGGTCTCCCTTTAATCCAGCCTGACCTGGAATTCACTATGTAGTCTCTCAGGCTGGCCTCAAACTCATAGGGATCCTCCTATCTTGACTCTTGAGTACTGGGATTAAAGGCATATGCCACCACACTCAGGTCAATTTTTTAATATTTATTTACAAGCACAGAGTGTGTGTGTGTATGTGGTGAGGGGGGAAGGGGAGAATGGGTGTGTGCCAAGGCTTCTTACCACTGTAAATGATCTCCAGATGCATGTGCCACTTTATGCATCTGGCTTTACATGGGTACTGGGGAATCAAACCCAGGCTGTCAGGTATTGTAAGCAAACACCTTAAACTGCTGAGCCATCTCTCCAGGCCAAGTTCTCAATTTTTAAAAAAATATTTTATTATTTGTTTATTTATTTACTTGACGGGGGGGGGGAGAGTGCCAGGACCTCTAGCCACTGAAAACGAACTCTAGATGTGTGTGCCCCCTTGTGCATCTGGCTAACATGGGTCCTGGGGAATTGAACCTGGGTCCTTTGGCTTTGCAGGCACATGCCTTAACTGCTAACCCATCCCTCCAGCCCCTCAATTTTTTAATAAGTATTCTTTGATGAACTAATTCAGGAATTTAGAAAGTTATCCTTTTTTTTTTTTTTTAAAGAAAAGATTATTTCGAACATGTTACAGTTACAATTATTTTTTATTTTATTTTTTGGTTTTTCAAGGTAGGGTCTCGCTCTAGCCCAGACCGACCTGGGCTTCACTATGTAGTTTCAGGGCAGTCTTGAACTCATGGCAATCCTACCTCTGCCTCCCAGGTGCTGGGATTAAAGGAGTGCACCACTACGCCTGGTTCCCAAGTTACAATTCTTGTTACTGGGCCAAAACATTAGGCCATTAGGAGCTTATGGGTGAAAAGGGTTTATTTTAGCTTACAGTTTCAAGGGGAAGTTTCATCGTGGTGGGAAAAGGATAACAGGAACAGAACACTAGTCATCACATCTGTCACAGGAGCAGGGGAAGCAATAAACCAAACGAGCTAGCTCTGAACATCCAGTGGGCTGGTTCACTTCCACCTCCAGCAAGGCTCCACATTCCAACACAGGACCACGAATTGAAAACACATGAGCCTGTGGAGGACATTTCATTCAAACCACCCAGAACATTGCAAGGGGCAGTAATTAGATAGAGTGTCACCAGCAGTCACATTTCGTTTTAAGAGATGTGTTATGTTGTAAAAGGTGAAGGCTACTAAATGTCTTTGTAAATTACAGAAGTCTAACTATATAGGTATGATTAAACCTTGATGTGTAAATAAAGGATGGAAAGATATCTTGGTTTAATAACACAAAGGATAATAAAATGCCTATTTCAAATGAATTAACATTCTAACATTGTTTCAGGTGGTTTCAGCTGCTAATTTTTAGAAGTTTGAAATAAGACATCTCCTTTTAAACATGCATGAAATAACTAGGTTAAATACTTGGAATACAGTGATGACGCTTCTCGTTTTCTCTCTCCTATTTCCTTCCTTTCCTTCTTCACTTCTGGAGACAAACATTTTCGTATAATTACATAATATAACAATCTTCAGTATACACAATGGAAGAATTGTAAAGGACAATATGAGATGATTAAGAAGAATTTATTCTTCGCCTGAAACATCTTGAGAAGAGAATCTGAGTTAGTTTTGCTATGATCAGGGGGTAGGGATAGGAGGTGGCTGGTGAGGCCCTCCTTAGGGACTATAGGAACTCCAGGAGACTAGGAGTATAGGTTTCAGTGTAGAAGTGGGAGGAAAAAGGAAATGTCTTTCTTAAAATATTTAAATTCAGTTTTCCTTTTTTAAGAATAATTTGGGCTGGAGGGATTGCTTAGTGGTTAAGTCACTTGCCTGGAAAGCCAAAGGACTCAGGTCCAATTCCCCAGGACCCATGTAAGCCAGATGCACAAGGTGGAACACTGCTGAGAGTTCAAGTCCAGCCCAAGTTATAGAGTGGGTTCCAGGTCAACCTGAAGCCCTGCTTCAAAACAAAACAAAACAAAAACAAGGGGCTGGCGGGATAGCTCAGCAGTTAAGGAGCTTGTCTGCAAAGCCTAAGGACCTGAGTTTGATTCCCCAGTATCCACCTAAAAAGCCAGATGCACAAAGTGAATCATACATCTGGAGATTGTTTGCAGTGGCTGGAGGCCCTGACATGCCCATTCTCTGTCTGTCTTTGATCTCTATGCTTGCAAATAATAAACAAATAAAATTATTTTTAAAAATTAAAGAGTATTCTCTTTAGTGTAACTATAAGTGATCAGTTTTGATCCCTACTTTACAGGATTATGACAGTTATTCAATGATCATTAAAGTTCTAAAAAAATCTAAAACTGAGTGCTTGAACTAGGGCTGTAGTTCAGAGGGAGAGCACTGCTTTTATAACACCTGGTATTCTGGGTGTGATCCCAGCACTGTAAGCAATTACAAAAAAAAAAAAAAAACTCGAGTATTTGAAGATTTCCAGAATTCCAGCTCACTAGTGAGCTGTATTCCTTGTTGGAAGAAGGAAAGCCAAAGGGTGGACTGGGGGAGGAGTACAGTCATGAAGTGACACAGTAGTACTGAGAATACTGCTCAGAGATCAAGGAAAGCTGGACCTGGTGGTACACATTAATTCCATCTACTAGTGAAGAGGATGCAAGAGAATTCAAAGTTCAAGGTTAGCCTGATCAACTGAGAGGGAGGGACAAGGAAAGAGATATCTCAAGAAACAATGAGAATGGCTAAGACAGGCGAGGTGGCACATACCTGTAACCCTAGCACTCAGGAGGCCGTGGCAGGAGGATTTGAGTTCAAGGTCAATGTGGACTACCTAGTGAGTCCTTACATGAAAAACTTGGGGGCAAAAAAAGAAGAGAAGAATGGAAAAAAAGTCATTAGATTTTGCAATAAAATACCTTAAATGTGCTATTATGTAACCTATATCATGGATCTTCATAATTGTGTTTTTTGCCTCACTGGGAAGGGCAGAGGCTCTTTAGATCAGGGGAGACCTGCCTGCATTCTGGCAACAATCTGCGTGGTTCTATAAACACTAAGACTATGGTAAGATGCACATTCTTTGACCAGACATTTATTCTAAATGCGTTGATATCAGAGAGACCTGATTGGGCTCATGGTCTAAACACTAGGAAGCATGTATTACCTGTGCAGTATTCTATCGCTTTCTGATAATTCAGAGTGTTAGAAGTAATTTTTTTTTTTGAGGTAGGGTCTCACTCTAGCCCAGGCTGACCTGGAATTCACTATATAGTCTCAGGGTGGTCTTGAACTCATGGTGATCCTCCTACCTATGCCTCCCGAGTGCTGGGATTAAAGGTGTGCAACACCACACCTGATTTATTAATTATTCTTTTTAAAATTATTATTTGAGAGAGAGAGAGAGGCCAGAGGCAGAGAGAGAGAAAGAATGGGCTTGCCAGCAGCCTCTCAGCCCCTGTGAACGAATTCCAGACATGTGCACCCCCTTGTGGGCAAGTTCACCATTGCGCCCTTGTGTCACTTCTTGTGTCTGGCTAAACGTGGGACCTGGGTTTTCTTAGGCTTGGCAGGCAGGCACCTTAACCGCTAAGCCATCTCTCCAGCCCCCCCACTTTTTTTTTTGTTTTTTCAAGGTAGGGGTGTCACTCTGGCTCAGGCTGACCTGGAATTCACTATGTAGTCTCAGGATGGCCTCGAACTCATGGCGATCCTCCTACCTCTGCCTCCCGAGTGCTGGGATTAAAGGTGTGTGAAGCTTCCCTTTTTAAAATTATTATTTGAGAGAGACAGAGAGAGAGAGAAAAAGAGAATTATTCTTTACCAAAGTTAAAAATTTGCTAAAGGGGCCAGCACTTGGGAGGTAGAGGTAGGAGGATCACTGTGAGTTCAAGGACAGCCTGGGATTACAGAGTGAGTTCCAGGTCAGTCTAGGCTAGAATGAGACCCTGCTTTGAAAAAAAAAATTGCCAAAAGCCCTTATAAAATTATTCTTTGTGAAAATTATAGATATTTGGGCATTAAACTTGACATTTTGATTTGTCATAATTGAATGTTATTGTTAAAATATCAAAAAGTAATATATTTCAAAAGTATATAGGCAATGATTTTTTTAAAAGTATATTTTAGGGGCCAGAAAGATGGCTTAGTGGTTAAGCACTTGCCTGTGAAGCCCAAGGATCCTGGTTCGAGGCTTGATTCCCCAGTACCCACTAAGCCAGATGCACAAGGTGGCACATGCATGTGGAGTTTGTTTGCAATGGCTGGAGGCCCTGGTGCACCCATTCTCAATCTTTCTCTGCCTCTTTCTCTGTCTGTTGCTTTTATTTATTTGAGAGAGAGAAAGAGGCAGAGAGAGAGGGAGAGAATGGACGTGCCGGGGCCTCTAGCCACTGCAAACAAACTCCAGATGCATGTGCCCCCTTGTGCATCTGGCTTATGTGGGTCCTGGAGAGTTGAACCCGGATCCTTTGGTTTTGCAGGGAAACGCCTTAACTGCTAAGCCATATCTCCAGTCCTGGCAATGATTTTTAATGTTCTAGTGAAGTATACCCTAATGCAAGCAGATGTGCTCTAAAATGTAGCTAAGCAAAATATTAACACTGGATCATATATATATGTAGTCTGGAGCTACAGAGTGAGTTTCCTGTTAGGATGGGCTAGCGTGAGACCCTACCTCAAAAAAGAAATAAAAATACAGATAAAAACTCAAACACATAATTTACTTTTGGAGGATCTTAGGAGAATATTTCTACATTATATTTACAAACTGAGAAACTCAAATGGCTCAACAGGACTATAATATAGGTTATAATTTTACTTGTATTATTCAAAAACAAACCTCTGATGTATTAAAGAGAACTTCTCCCTTAAATCTTTGATCATTTCCTGCAGAATGAAGTTCAGCTCCTTATTCTGACATTAGAAACATCCCATAATTTGGCCTCAAACTTTTTTTGTTTATTTTTTGTTTTCCAAGTAGGGTCTAACTGTAGCCCAGGCTGACCTGGTATTCACTATGTAGTCTCAGGTTGGTCTCAAAATCAAAGCAATCCTCCTACCTGGGATTAAAGGTGTGCACCGCCACGTCTGGATTCTTTTTTTGTTTGTTTGTTTGTTTTTTCGAGGTAGGGTCTCACTCTAGCTCAGGCTGACCTGGAATATAGAGATTCTCCTACCTCTGCCTTCCAAGTGCTGGCATTAAAGGTGTGTACCACCATGCCCAGCTTTTTGATGCATGCTTTTTATTGCACAATTGAAATATATAAAATCTGAAGTTTTCTTCAAATCAGGGACTCATTCCTTTTAATGTCATATAGTCTTATGCAAATTGCTCCCTTTTGTGGATTATTTTTGAGGCAGAATCTCGTGTAGCCCAGGCTGACCTCCAACTGGCTGTGTAGATGAGGCTGGCCTTGATCTGATCTTCTTACCTCAACTTTCAAGTGTTGGAATTACAGGCATAAGCCACCACACCCAGCTCTGTGATGTGTATTTTTCTTAAAGTGGATTTTTTTTTCTATTTAGTGGGGTATTTTGAATGTTTAATCTATTTCTCTGAAAATATAAGAGCTTCTAAAAGTCCAAAGAAGTCTTCCTTTCACTGAGTTTCCTTTTTCCCTCCTTTGCCAGGCTCAAGGGAAGGGGTAGAGAAGTAGAAGGATATATGCTGTTTAAAAGCCACCTTGGCTTAGATGGAGGAAAATCAGAATTTGGCAGAGGCAGTTTAACTCTGCTTAAGACTAATGTGCTGAGTGCCACATTTGCAAATCCAAGCAAATGTCATCCAAAACATGTGTTTTTCTCTTTCCATGTTACAGTAGTAGTCATTTACCAAGCCTTTACTGTATATCAAACAGAATGTGGGTTACTTTATAGATTACCTAATTATCACCTTCTCATGTATAGAGAAAACTGAGGCCTAAAAGATACCAAGTAACTTGAACAACTTTAAGTATGTCAGAGCTCGTTTGGGTACAGAACTGATTACAAAGCCTTGGCTCTTCACCACATCTTTCGATGTCAATGTCTTTTTCTTGTTCTTTTATTTTAATGGGTGTGCCAGGACCTCCAGCCACTGTAAACAAACTCCAGATGTGTGTGCCTTCTTGTGCATCTGGCTTACGTGGGTCCTGGGGAATTGAACCTAGGTCCTTTGGCTTTGCAGTCAAGTGCCTTAACCACTAAGCCATCTCTCCAGCCCCTCTTTTTCTTTTTCTTTTAGTTTTTTGAGGTAGGGTTTCACTCTAGTCCAGGCTAACCTGGAACTCATTATGTAGTTGCAGGGTGGCCTAGAACTCACTGTGATCCTCCTACCTCTGCTTCCTGAGTGCTGGGATTAAAGGCATGCCCCACCATGCCTGGCTACAATGTCAATGTCTTCTATTTGAGAAAGAATGAGTGAGAGAGAGAATGGGTGTGTTAGGGCCTCCAGCTGCTGCAAATCTAGAGATGCATGTGTTACCTTGTGCATCTGGCTTTCGTGGGTCCTGGGGAATCAAACCTGGGTTGCTTGGCTTTACAGGCAAGCACCTTAACCGCTAAGTTATCTCTCTAGCCCTTCAATGTCTTTTAGTGTCAGGACATCTCACTGGGAAGTGCTGAGTTTGGAAGTAGTTATAGGGAAGGACAGAATAGTAATTCTCCAGCGTATCTCCAGTGTATTAGCAGGGTCTCAATGAAGCCTAGGCTGACCTTGAACGACTTATGTAGCCCAGGCTGTCCTCATCTCCCAAGTGTGGGGATTACAGCTGTGTACCACCACACCCAGGTTTTAGTAGTTAATTTTAACAGCCTAGGGATTACTGTACAGATTAACAAGTGTTTTACATTTAGTTGGTCAGCTTATTAATTAGCATCTACCACCAACCAGACCTAATTATGTATACATTATATAATTATATTAAGGATAACTTGTAGCTTGTTAATAACTCAATTTCACACCTATTATTTTTCCATTTGAGTGCCTGAATGCTTTTATAAACCAGTTTATTTTTTGTAACACCAATTTGATAGAGACTGGAATGTGGATTTCATTTACAGTTATGGTGCTGTAGAAACTCCATGTGCTATATCTGACGTTAGCCTTCACTTTGTTTTCCATCTTAGAGAAGTTATTTCATCTTTTTCTTTATTTATAGGATAAGAATAATAATTTCCAGTCTACAGAGTGTTTTGAAGATTAAATGGCAGAAATGATAAGAACTATTCTACAATGAGGTGTTACCTGGCTGAAGCAAGGGATGAGCACAGGGTGTGACAAGAGGCTTTTTTACAAGTTTGAGAAAATGACCTTTTTCTAAAACAATTCATTTCCTTCTAAAGCCCACTTTCCCACGCAGGAGTGAATGCAGTCTTCCAGCATACTCTGTGATCCTGTATTTACCTCACTTCCCACAGGCTTTTAGGTTTTGGATAGGATACACTTTGTCATTCTCTGTACCAGACAAGGTCACCTTAAGAAGTTGTACATCATCGGGCTGGAGAGATGGGTTAGCGGTTAAGGTGCCTGCCTCCTAAGCCTAAGAACGCAGTTCCAATCTTCAGGTCCCACTTTTAGCCAGATGCAAAGTGACCCAAGTGCGCGATGCCGCACTTGACCACAAGGGGCGCACACATCTGGATTTCGATCTCAGCAGCTGAGACGCTGCTGGTGCGCCCATCTATATGTCTCCCTCTCTGTCTCTCTCAGAAAAAAAAAAGTTGTACATCAAAATAGGATAGCTATTGAATAACTGTTATCAAAGGATAACTTAAAACCAATTTTATTTATTTGTTTTTTCGAGGTAAGGTCTTACTCTAGCCCAGGCTGACCTGGAATTCACTATGTAGTCTCAGGGTGGCCTCGAACTCACGGCGATCCTCCTTCCTCTGCCTCCCTAGTGCTGGGATTAAAGGCGTATGCTACCACACTGGGGGAAAATCAATTTTAAAGTTTTTCCTTTTCCCCAAAGGAAACGTAGCAGTGCTTTGAATCTAAGAGCGAATTTTAAGTGGAATTGGGTTGCAAGTGTCCAGGCTGAAGACGGCGGGACGGAGGGGCGGCCTGGCTTCTGTTCCCGAGATGCAGATGAAGTGGCGTGAAGGGTTGGGCTTTTTTTTTTGTTCCTAAAATATGTAACGAACAAAAAAAAAAGTACAACAATCCAAACCCAACCATGTCCGTGCGCGTCGACTTAACTGGAGGATGTGGTTCTCGGGTGGCGTGGCGGGCGGAGGGCCGCGTCTTGCGCACAGCACCTCGGAGGGAGAAGAGCGAAGCTCCAACCCCGCCCTGCAGGAGACGGGGTGGAGGTGGGGTGGGGTGGGGTGGGGTGGGGTGGGAGGGGAGTCGCGGGCCTAGTTCCCGCGCTGGCTCGAGGGCGGGTAGGCAGGCGGCGCGCAGGCGCCCTGGGCGGGGCGCGGGCGCCGCGAGTCCATCTTGCTGCGGTTCCGGGAGCGCACCGCCGGTCCCGACAGCAGCCGCCGGTTTGCGGTGGCTCAGGTGAGGACTGTCGCGTCGCGTCCCGTCCCCAAGAGGCCTGAGATCAGCACCTGCCCCAGGCCCTCTCGAGGGAGGAAGGGGGTGACCCGTGAGCCCGCAGCGAGGGTGGGGCCGGCCGGCGCCCGCGGGGACCTGCGTGGGTGGGGGGCGGTGGCTGCTGCGCTCGGGTAGCGGCGGCACCCGGGAAGCCGGTGGCCTGATCTGGGTCCCCGGACGTCTGCTCCAGAAGGCCTGCCCAGGCCTCGCTCCCAGCAGTTCCATGCTGCCTAGAAAAGAAGGAACCCGAGGTTAGAGCGCCGGCCTGAGGAGGGCTCCCTCTCCGCCTTGCTGCCTAGTACAAAGAGCTACAGCCTCGCAGGCCCGACCTTTTATTAGATCTTTGCTGGGGATTTAAAGAATTGGGGGGTCAGAAATGCAGATCCATCTGCGTAAGATGTGTATAACGCCCATCCCCTTATCCTTTCTCTGCAGCAACCTCTAGTTTGACAATCAAAACGTGAAAAGGAAAAACCTGATTCCTTTGCCCTGGGAAATAGTAACCTCGTTGAACACACCTGCTTGCCAGGGACAGAGGTAAACTGTTTTTCTTTGGCTGTCCTCACATGTTCCGAAAAAGCACCCGTTTTAAGCCCAGAACCTTTCCAAACTGAACTGTGTGTAAAAAATATATGTTCCCATTCAGTTATTCATCTTTGTTCTTTTCATAACCTTTCAAAATTCAGAAAAACAGAATCCATGCTTGCCATTCCTTTCTGTGGTAGTTATTTTACGTAATTATATTGCAGTGGGCGTGGTGGCTCCTGCCTTTAATCCCAACACTCAGGAGTCAGAAGTTGCAGGGTTGCCATGAGCTCAAAGCCAGCCTGGGCTAGATTGAGACCGTCAAAAAACAAAACAAGCTGTGGTGGCACACACCTTTAATCCCAGCACTTGGGAGGCAGAGATAGGAAGATCACCGTGAGTTCGAGGCCACCCTGAGACTACATAATGAATTCCAGGTCAGCCTGGGCTAGAGCAAAACCCTACCTTGAAAAACAAACAAACAAACAAACAACAGAAAAATAACCCAAAAAAGTAAATTGTAAAGGAAGAACGAGGCTTTCAACAGCATTTCTTTTTTATACTCTGAATTGTCAGGCTGCTTGAAATTTGTAGAACAAGGATTTTCTGTGACTCTGGAAACCTTTATACGTTAGACATTTTGGTTTTTAAGATTTTTATATATTTATTTGAGAGAGGGGGCGGGGAGAATGGGTGTGCCAGGGCCTCTAGTCACTGCAAACGAACTCCAGACACATGCGCCACCATGTGCATCTGGCTTATGTGGTACCTGGAAAATCCAGCCTGGGTCCTTAGGCTTTTCAGGCATGTGCTTTAACCACTAAGCAATCTCTCCAGCCCTTATTTTATTATTTATTTATTTATTTTGGTTTTTTGAGGTATGGTCTCACCCTAGCCCAGGTTGACCTGGAATATGTAGTCTCAGGGTGGCCTCAAACTCAGTGATCCTTCTACCCCTGCCTCCCAGGTGCTGGGATTAAAAGTGTGCGCCACCATAAACAGCATGTTAGACATTTTATTTTATTTGTTTTTGGTTTTCCAAGGTGGGGGTCTCACTCTAGCTCAGGCTGACCTGTAATTCACTATGTAGTCTCAGGTTGGCCTCATGGCCATCCTCCTACTTCTTCCTCCCAAGTGCTGGGATTAAAGGTGTGCACCACCATACCTGGCTCACATTTCTTGATTTAATTTGTTTTTCGGTGCTGGAGAATAAACCCAGGGTGCCTATAGTATGCTATACAAGTACTCTACCACTGAGCTACTACCCACAACCCCAGAAGTTAGATTGTTTCAGGTTCTCCTATCCTCCCTTGCCTAATCTTATTCTTCCTTTCCTTTTTCCTATCAGCTGACTTGTTAAACCTCCCTGATATGTCCTTCTATGACATCAAACTGTTCTTTTCATTCCATTCTATGCACTTAGGTTTTGGTAGTACTGGGGATTGAACCCAGGGCCTTGCACATGCTAGGCAAATGTTTTATTACTGACCTACATCCTCAGCCACATTAAATATATATATATATATTTATTTATTTGAGAGAGAGAAGGAAAGAGAGAGAATGGGCACACCAGGGCCTCTAGCCCTGCAAACAAACTCCAGATGCTTGGACCACTTTGTACATCTGGCTTATGTGGGTCCTGGGGAATTGAACCTTGGTCCTTTGGCTTTGCAGGCAAACACCTTAACTGTTAAGCCATCTCTCCAGCCCCTCAGCCACATTTTATGCATTTATGATAAGGTGTCTGATAAGGTCTCCTCTTTGACAGTTCAGAAAGTTCAAGGCCTGCCTGGGCTACATGAGATTGTGCCTCAAAAAAGTAAGGAAAAAACAGCATTTATCATACTTCTTAGAACAATAGTATCATTGAAGCGTTCTATATTTCTGAATGTAGGATAGGTGCCCTTTTTTTTTTTTTTTTTTTTTTTTTTTTTGAGGTAGGGTTTTGCTCTAGCTCAGGCTGACCAGGAATTCACAATGAAGCCTCAGGGTGGCCTTGAACTCATGGCAATCCTCCTACCTCTGCCTCCCAAGTGCTGAGATTAAAGGGGTGCGCCACCACGCCTGGCTAGGACTTACCTTTTGAATTTTGTCCTTTAAAATATCATGTCCTGCCGGGTGTAGTGGCACATGCCTTTAATCCCAGCACTCGGGAGGCAGAGGTAGGAGGATTGCCATGAATTCGAGGCCACCCTGAGACTACATAGTGAATTCCAGGTCAGCCTGAGCTAGAGCGAGACCCTACCTCGAAAAACCAAAAAAAAAAAAAAAAAAAAAAAAAAAAAATCATGTCGTTAGATTATTTATTTTTGTTGTATAGGAAGGACACCACTATTGTCATTACCTTGGTCTACGATTAGAAGAATAGAGTGCTATGCCTATGTCTTGACAACAGTTAACAAAATACAAGCATATTTGACATATATAATAGTTACATTCTATCCAAGCCAGCTAAAGAGAAATTCCTATAACATGAACTCAATTTTTTTTTTTTTCAAGGTAGGGTCTCACTCTAGCCTAGGCTGACTTGGAATTTACTATGTAGTCTCAGATTGGCCTCAAATTCATGGTGATCTGCCTACCTCTGTCTCTCAAATGCTGGGACTAAAGGTGCCTGGCAAATTCAATACTTTTTTTTTTTTTTTTTTTTTTTTTTTTGTGGTTTTTCAAGGTAGGGTCTCACTCCAGCCAAGACTGACCTGGAATTTAGTGTATAGTCTCAGGCTGGCCTGAAACTCACAGCATTACTTCTACCTTTGCCTACTGAGTGCTGGGATTAAAGGTATGCACCACTGTGCATCGTATTTTTTTTTTATTTTAGATTTCTAAGGAAAAGTAGAATTGGAAATTCTTGTTGATAGTTTATAACTGCCTCTCCTGTGGCATGTAGCACATTTATATCCTACTTGACAATAGCCTGGCTTCTGACTTAATACTTTCTCTCCTCCTCATATTTGCAATAATTCGTGTTAGATGAGGCAGGTGCGATGGTGTGCATCTGCAGTCTCAGCCCTTGTGAGGTGGAAGGTCAGGAGTTTAAGGCCAGCGTCACCTATATAGTAAGTTTGAGGTCAGCATGAGCTAAAAGAGAACCTGTCTCATACACAATCCTATATAATACAGCCAACCTAAAAACTGCGTAAGTTCAAGTATAAGTAGGTTTCTATTTCTTCTATTCTGGAAATTATATATATGTGTATGTATGTGTGTGTGTGTGTGTGTATATATATATATATATATATATATATATATAGTCAGTCTACACTGAACAAAAGGAACTTTGTTCACACAAATTACATTCCTATTCATTTTCACTTAGATATGATGTTCATAATTTCACTTAGCTGGATAAATTTATGTCCTGAATATTTATAGTAGCTACCTTTTGAAAGTTAGTTAGAACTGATACAGAGTTAGGTAGTAGAAACTTTTTTAAAATAGCTTGTTTTTTTATACACTTGAGACTGGTTGAGTTGAAAAGTCTAACAATTTTATTTACATAAGATTTCTTTTATGTTGGGGGAAAAGTTACTTTAAAAAAGAAATGGGGGTTGGGAGATGGCTCAGTGGTTAAAGGTGCTTGCTTGCAGGGTCTGACTACCTGGATTCAGTTTTCCAGTACCCACGTGGAACCAGATGTACCAAGTGGCACATGCAGTTCATTTGCAATAGAAGAACCTGGTGTGCCCATTCTGTCTCTTAAATAAATAACTATTTTTTTAAAAAAAGAAAGAAATGGAGGAACTGGACTTAGTGGTACACCTATAATCTTAATGCTCAGGTAGAGGAGACAGGAACATCAGGAATTCAGGTCATCCTTGCCTACAGAGTGAGTTCAAGGCCACCCTGGGGTACCTGAGACCCTGTGTGTATGCTTTAGTTCATGTCAAAAAAGTAAGCTGTTAATTTCTTCATATTTTCAGTGTTAGGTGTACTTGAAGACACTTCACTGTGAAGAGTACTCTTATGAGACTAAAAACCTTACTGTGTATTTTCCTTTAAAACTTTTGAGGCACCAGCCGTGGTGGTGGCACACGCCTTTAATCTCAGCACTCAGGAGGCAGAGGTAGAAGGATCACTCTGAGTTCAAGACTATCTAGTGAATTCCAGGTCAGCCTGAGCTAGAGTGAGACCCCACCTTGAAAAAAAACAAAACAAAACAAAAGTTCTGAGACAAAAGTCTGCCATGGTTCCTCGGTTACGCCCACTCATGTTCATGTACTTCAGCTTTCTGTAACAGGTACTAGAGACATCTGTGGAAGGAGCTACATAGCTTTATAGCTTTGTTCTAGAGAAAGTTTTCAGTATGAAATGGAGGCATAAAGCTAAGGGAAGAAGTAAAAAGAAAATCGTAGGTTTTTTTGTTTTGTCTTGCTCTAGCCCAGGCTGACCTGGAATTCACTCTGTGTTCTCAGGGTGGCCTCGAACTCATGGTTATCCTCCTACCTCTGCCTCCTGAGTGCTGGGATTAAAGGCGTGTGCCACCATGCCCGGCCTGAAAATCATAGTTTTAACTGAATGAAACATAAGAATTTTTAAAATACATACTAGAATTTAGCTAGAGCGAGACCCTACTGAAAAAAAAAAAAAAAAAAAAAAAAAAAAAAAAAAATCATGTCGTTAGATTATTTATTTTTGTTGTATAGGAAGGACACCACTATTGTCATTACCTTGGTCTACGATTAGAAGAATAGAGTGCTATGCCTATGTCTTGACAACAGTTAACAAAATACAAGCATATTTGACATATATAATAGTTACATTCTATCCAAGCCAGCTAAAGAGAAATTCCTATAACATGAACTCAATTTTTTTTTTTTCAAGGTAGGGTCTCACTCTAGCCTAGGCTGACTTGGAATTTACTATGTAGTCTCAGATTGGCCTCAAATTCATGGTGATCTGCCTACCTCTGTCTCTCAAATGCTGGGACTAAAGGTGCCTGGCAAATTCAATACTTTTTTTTTTTTTTTTTTTTTTTTTTTTTGTGGTTTTTCAAGGTAGGGTCTCACTCCAGCCAAGACTGACCTGGAATTTAGTGTATAGTCTCAGGCTGGCCTGAAACTCACAGCATTACTTCTACCTTTGCCTACTGAGTGCTGGGATTAAAGGTATGCACCACTGTGCATCGTATTTTTTTTTTATTTTAGATTTCTAAGGAAAAGTAGAATTGGAAATTCTTGTTGATAGTTTATAACTGCCTCTCCTGTGGCATGTAGCACATTTATATCCTACTTGACAATAGCCTGGCTTCTGACTTAATACTTTCTCTCCCTCCTCATATTTGCAATAATTCGTGTTAGATGAGGCAGGTGCGATGGTGTGCATCTGCAGTCTCAGCCCTTGTGAGGTGGAAGGTCAGGAGTTTAAGGCCAGCGTCACCTATATAGTAAGTTTGAGGTCAGCATGAGCTAAAAGAGAACCTGTCTCATACACAATCCTATATAATACAGCCAACCTAAAAACTGCGTAAGTTCAAGTATAAGTAGGTTTCTATTTCTTCTATTCTGGAAATTATATATATGTGTATGTATGTGTGTGTGTGTGTGTGTGTGTGTATATATATATATATATATAGTCAGTCTACACTGAACAAAAGGAACTTTGTTCACACAAATTACATTCCTATTCATTTTCACTTAGATATGATGTTCATAATTTCACTTAGCTGGATAAATTTATGTCCTGAATATTTATAGTAGCTACCTTTTGAAAGTTAGTTAGAACTGATACAGAGTTAGGTAGTAGAAACTTTTTTAAAATAGCTTGTTTTTTTATACACTTGAGACTGGTTGAGTTGAAAAGTCTAACAATTTTATTTACATAAGATTTCTTTTATGTTGGGGGAAAAGTTACTTTAAAAAAGAAATGGGGGTTGGGAGATGGCTCAGTGGTTAAAGGTGCTTGCTTGCAGGGTCTGACTACCTGGATTCAGTTTTCCAGTACCCACGTGGAACCAGATGTACCAAGTGGCACATGCAGTTCATTTGCAATAGAAGAACCTGGTGTGCCCATTCTGTCTCTTAAATAAATAACTATTTTTTTAAAAAAAGAAAGAAATGGAGGAACTGGACTTAGTGGTACACCTATAATCTTAATGCTCAGGTAGAGGAGACAGGAACATCAGGAATTCAGGTCATCCTTGCCTACAGAGTGAGTTCAAGGCCACCCTGGGGTACCTGAGACCCTGTGTGTATGCTTTAGTTCATGTCAAAAAAGTAAGCTGTTAATTTCTTCATATTTTCAGTGTTAGGTGTACTTGAAGACACTTCACTGTGAAGAGTACTCCTATGAGACTAAAAACCTTACTGTGTATTTTCCTTTAAAACTTTTGAGGCACCAGCCGTGGTGGTGGCACACGCCTTTAATCTCAGCACTCAGGAGGCAGAGGTAGAAGGATCACTCTGAGTTCAAGACTATCTAGTGAATTCCAGGTCAGCCTGAGCTAGAGTGAGACCCCACCTTGAAAACAAAACAAAACAAAACAAAAAGTTCTGAGACAAAAGTCTGCCATGGTTCCTCGGTTACGGCCCACTCATGTTCATGTACTTCAGCTTTCTGTAACAGGTACTAGAGACATCTGTGGAAGGAGCTACATAGCTTTATAGCTTTGTTCTAGAGAAAGTTTTCAGTATGAAATGGAGGCATAAAGCTAAGGGAAGAAGTAAAAAGAAAATCGTAGGTTTTTTTGTTTTGTCTTGCTCTAGCCCAGGCTGACCTGGAATTCACTCTGTGTTCTCAGGGTGGCCTCGAACTCATGGTTATCCTCCTACCTCTGCCTCCTGAGTGCTGGGATTAAAGGCGTGTGCCACCATGCCCGGCCTGAAAATCATAGTTTTAACTGAATGAAACATAAGAATTTTTAAAATACATACTAGAATTTGTGAGCTCTGTTGTGAAAAATGGAACAAGGGGATCTGTTGTAATAATTTTGATTCCATTTTTTCTTTTTTTTAAATATTTTATTTATTTGAGAGAAAGGTAGAGAGAAAGAGGGAGAGAATGGGAGCACCAGGGCCTCTAGCCAGTGTAAACGAACTCTAGATACATGCGCCCCCTTGTGCATCTGGCTTATGTGGGTCCTGGAGAATTGAACCGGGATCCTTTGGCTTTGCAGGCAGATGCCTTAACTGCTAAGCCATCTCTCCAGCCTTTTTTTTTTTTTTTTTAAAGACACTGTTAAGTAGTATTTTCCCTCTGGTTCATTTTAAGAGCTGTAAGTTGGTTATGGCTGTAGATGACTATTGTTTGTTTATAAATTTTGCATTTTCCGTTTCATGTTTAATTGCCTTAAAATTCTTCTTGGCTCCCTATTATAATATCCCTCTCCCTTTTTTCTAATGTTTCTCTTTTCTTGTGTTCCCTTCCTTTCCTTTTCATCCTAACTACTTGGTGTATCCTTTGTTTTCTTTTTTCATTTTTTAAAATTAATTATTTATTTATTTGCAAGCAGAGAGAGATAGAAGAGAGGCAGACAGAGATTGGGCACACCAGGGCCTCCAGCCAGTGCAAACAAACTCCAAATGCATGTGCCCCTTGTGTATCTGGCTTACATGGGTCCTGGAGAATTGAACTGGGATCCTTTGGCTTTGCAGGCAAATGCCTTAACCGCTAAGACATTTCTCCATCCCTTGTTTTCTATTTAATGTACTTGGATAGGTTTCTCTGAAAATACTAATGGTGTAAGAATGAATGAATGAGGCTTACTTTATTGAGCACTACTCCCAGTACTTCTTTATTTTACTACCCACCCAAAAGGCGGACCTTTGTGTAGAATTCTTAGGTGGAAGATGACAGAATAATGGGGGTAATAATGTGAGTAGGGTGGGAAGATCATTAAAAGTTATAGTCAGAATATTCTCCAGCTACATGGAAACCTCTCAGCCTAGTAACTTGTCATTATATTCGTTTTCTTCTCAGTACTTTTCAAAAGTTATATAATTTCTCTCATCACAATATTTTTCAGAAAAAATCAGTTGTTTACATGTTTTGCCATGACACTGAATTTGAAACAGTTTTTGCTTTAATTTATATACATAAAGTATCACAAATATAGGGCTGGAGAGATGGCTTAGCGGTTAAGCCGCATGCCTGTGAAGTCTAAGGACCCTGGTTCGATTCTCCAGGTCCCACATAAGCCAGATGCACATGGTGGCACATGCATCTGGAGTTTGTTTGCAGTGGCTAGAGGACCTGGCGAGCCCATTCTATCTCTCTTTTTCTGTCTCTAATAAATAAAAAATAAAATCTTTAAAAAGTCATAAATATATATCTTACAATCTACTATAAAACCTTAAGCTCTTCTAGTGAGCTCAGCTTATTTTTGTGTGTATGTATGTTTGTGTAGTGTGTATCTGTGTATATGTGCGTTTGCATGCATGTTGGAAGCCAGAGGTGAATGTTGAGTATCTCACTTGAGCACTATTAAAACAAGTTCTCTCACTGAAACCAGAGTTCACCACTTGGGCTGTGCTAGATAGTTGGCAGTCCCTGGGATCCTCCTGTCTCTGCCTTTCCAGAGCTGGGATTATAGGCACACTGGCATTTTATGCAGGCCCTCAAGCTTGTGTGGCAAGTACTCTCCCAACTGAGTCACCTCCCTAGCCCCTCAGCTTATCTTTTAGAGTTTCCTTTGTGAGATAGCTCCCATTATGCTACAACTACTGTTAAGAATATTATTTACTGGGCTGGAGAGATGGCTTAGCAGTTAAGGTACTTGCCTGTGAAACTTAAGAACCTAGATTTGGTTCCCCAGTTACCATGTAAGCCAGATGCACAAAGTGGCACATGCATCTAGAGTTCGTTTGCACTGGCTGGAGGCCCTGGCATGCCCATTCTTTACCTGCCAGCACATGCTCTCTCTCAAATAAATAAAATAAAATATTTACCAAAAAAATTGCCCTTAACATAGTGCTGAGAAGAAGGGATGGAGGAGTGTCCAGCACTGAAACATCTCTATCACACCCTCCAAGGCTCAGGGTCCATTGCGGAAGAGGTGGCAGAAAGAATGTAAGAGCCAAAGGAAGGGTACCACTCCTTACAATGCAACTGTCCAGACAGAAATTGGTCTCAATATCCATTACCTTTCAGTGCCTAGCAGTATCTTCACAAGACCCTCATAATAGAAAAAGATGATGACATCAAAATAAGTGATAGATTAATGGAGAGAGGGAGAGGGGATATGATGGAGAGCAGAGTTGTGAAGGGGAAAGTGGGGGGGGAAGGGAGGGAATTATCATGGTTTATTCTGTAAGTATAGAAGTTGTCAATAAAAAAATTAAAAACAGGGCTGGAGAGATGGCTTAGCGGTTAAACGCTTGCCTATATGAAGCCTAAGGACCCGGTTCGAGGCTCGATTCTCCAGGACCCATGTAAGCCAGATGCACAAGGTGGTGCATGCATCTGGAGTTCGTTTGCAGTGGCTGGAGGCCCTGGCGCACCCATTCTCTCTCTCTCTCCCTGCCTATATCTGTATCTCTCTCTCTCTCTCTCAAATAAATAAATAAAAATAAAAATATTAAAAAAAAATAAAAACAAAGAATTGAATAAACCTAACATCATAACAGCAGCAAAAAAAAAAAAAAAAAATTGCCCTTAAAAATATTATTTACTGGGCCGGGCGTGGTGGCGCACGCCTTTAATCCCAGCACCTGGGAGGCAGAGGTAGGAGGATCGCCATGAGTTCCAGCCCACCCTGAGACTACATAGTTAATTCCAGGGCAGCCTGAGCTAGAGTGAGACCCTACCTCAAAAAAACAAAAAACAAAAAAATTATTTACTGTGCTGGTATAGTGGTGCAAGCTTGTAGTCCTAGCTACTTGGGAAAATGTTGATGCAGGAAGATCACTTGAATCCAGGAGTTTTGGGCTGTAGTGTACTATGCCAGTGGGGTGTCCACACTAAGCATGGGGTCAATATGGTGACCTAAGAGTAGGGGTGGGGAGGGGAAGACAACTGTGATTGGGAGGTGGGATTAGCATGCACAAAACTGGGTATAATCCCTAGCAGTCCACCTCAAATTGTTTATAGAATGGCTTGTAGGACATTAAATGATGTTTTATTACTTTGGTGGTAATATGGTTTATTTCTAAGTAAACTGAATGGAGAAATACTGAGTATTATTTTTATTTTAAGCCTTTAGGGATACACATTAAAAATAAACTTATAACTGAAAAATACTATTCTCTACCATAAGGAAGCGGCAAACACCTTTAAAGACTGAGGACCCCACGAGCTGTGTGTGTAAGTATACTGTCTATAGTTGTTTTCTATATTAGAAATTAGAGCTGAGAACTTAAAAAAAATACTTACTTAAAATAACACTGGGGCTGGAGAGATGGCTTGGCAGTTAAAGTGCTTGCCTTCGAAGCCTAAGGGCCCATGTATGACTCCTGACTCTTCAGCTCCCACATAAGCCAGATGTACAAGATGACAAGATCGTACATGCGCACAAGACGGCACACACGTCTGGAGTTCGATTAGTGGCTGGAGGCCCTGGCGTGCCAATCCCCACTTTCTTGCTAGCTCGCTCTCCTGCATTAAAAGAAAGGGAGGGGATGCTGGATAGATGGCTTAGCAGTTAAGGCACATGCCTACAAAGTCTAAGGACCCAGATTTGATTCTTCAGGTCCCACATAAGCCAGTTGCACATGGTGGCACATGTGTCTGGAGTTTATTTGAGTGGCTGGAGGCCCCTGTCTCTCATAAATCTTTTTTTTAAAAAAACCGTGATAAACCCATGTTTGCAAATGATTCCCAAACAAAATAGGAAAATGGCATGCCTTTATATACTTAGAGCTCTGTCTTGGGGAGTTGTGAAGGATACTGTACTGGGGATTGAACCTAAGGCTAAAGCATGCTTTCTACCACTGAGGCTACACTCCCAGTCCCGAAGAGTTGATAGAGGACTGATAGGCCTATCAGTCTTGTACTTCTTTATTTATATTTATGCAGTTTTGGGATTAAACTCAGGACCTTGTTAGGCTGGACAAGTACTCTTATCACTGAGGTTCACTCTAGCTCTTTCTTGTACTTTAAATAAATTTTCCATCTATCAATGATGTATATATAACATGCATTAGTGACTTGGAAAAATATTAGTTCATTATGTGATGCAGATCTCTAAATATTGACATTTCATTATCTGGTATTTTCCCCAAATAGCCCCTAAGTTTATTGCTTCTTATTCATCAGAGAAGCCCTTAATGGAAAGTTACCAAGCTTACAAGTAACAACTACATTTTGCAAAATTTTAATTTTCACTTAAAAACCCAGCCTTTTCATTGGCAAGAAATACTTGAAGTAACACAATCATTTGTGTGTATGTGCGTATGGTGGTATGTTTGTGGATGCATGTGTAAAAGGCCAGAAGACATCTTTTGGTACCATTCTCAGGAACACTGCCAGTCAAGGCAGGTCTGAGTTTGTTTTTTTCCATCCCCCTCCCCCCTAGGTAAGGTCTCCCTCTAGGTCTAGCTGACCTGGAACTCACTATGTAGTTTCAGGCTGGCCTTGAACTCATGGCAGTCCCAGCAACAGCTCATTTTATTTATTTTCTGAATAGTTCCTCCATTCAACATCTACTTGTGTGAAGAAGTACTTTTGTGTGAACTTACTATTGAAAAGATACGTATATAAGGATTAAGATTTTACAGAATGAATCATTGTTTCTGCTTCATCAAGAAGTGTTTTAATTAATTTATTTATTTTGAGATACAGTCCCATAGCCCAGGCTGGCCTTGAATTCAAGATCCTTCTGCCTCCACCTTGCTGAGTGTTGGGTTTTCAGGTATGTGCTGCCTTACCTGGCTAAGAACTTTTTTTGTAGAGTCTTGCTCTAGTCCAGGCTGATAGGCTGACCTGGAATTCACTATGTAGTCTCAGGTGGCCTCAAACTCATGGTCATCTTCCCACCTCTGTCCCCCGAGTGCTGGGATTAAAGGCATGCCTGGCCTGGCTAAGAACATTTTAAATTGAAAATGGCTGCCCTTGGGCTGGAGAGATGGCTTAGTGGTTAAGGTACTTGCCTGCAAAGCTAAAGGACCCAGGCTCAATTCCCCAGGACCCACATAAGCCAGATGCACAAGGCAGCACATGCATCTGGAGTTCATTTGCAGTGTGTGGATGCCCTGGAGCACCCATTCTTTCTCTCCCTGTCTCTCTCTCTCAAATAACTAAATAAAAATAAAATATTTTTTAAAAAAAGAAAAAATGGCTGCCCATCCTTCCCCCACTTTGAGTGTGTGGTATTGAAATACTGAATAGTGGGATAATTAAGCACTTCTTACTCTCTTGTTTGATTCCTGTTAAAGTGCCAGCAGTGTCTACCTACCATTGCTTTTACACTGCTAATGCAAATGTCAACATTGTTCATAATTATGAAAATAGTTTTGCCCTTATCAGTTCTTTGAAAGGGACACCTAGGTTTCTGCTCGTCACAGGAAGAGAATTGGTGCTGTAGATGACACAGGATAGCATTGATTGCTATTCTGTTGGTTTAAAAATAACTCACAAAACAAAACCCCCAAAACCAACTCATTTAATTCTCTAGGCAAGATTGAATTACAACTCTCTTGTGCTTTTTATCTCTAATTTTAATAATTGTAGTCTGTCTTTGAAATTGGAAAAAAGCATCAATTCCCTACAAAAATCTTCATGAAAATGCATGCTTGAGCTTATATTGTCTGCTTCTTTCTTTGAAATTGCAGACCATTTAATATCTGTGGGTCCAAAGTAAAGAGCTCCTTCTGTTGCACACACTGAGAAGCTTTGTTTCTGACATCTAGTAGTCAGCTCTGTTTTAAAACAATCGTTGGGTCCTGTTGGCTCAACTTGCAGTTGTCCTAGTCCTAACCCTGTTTAGCCAATGTTGTTGGAAAGCCCACACAAAGGCCTTGTATACAGAGTGCCCTATTAAGGAGGAGTGTATTCTTGTCCTAGTGGATATTCTGCTTTGGTGTACATTCCCTTCCCAAAGTTACTTATATCCTTTGATTATTTCAGTAACAGGTCATTTTAATATGGAGGTAGATTTTTTTTTTTTTTTGTAATTATTCGAGTGTTACTTAAGGGGAGTATTACTTAAGTTAAATAAGATGGGTGTGGTGGTGCACGCCTTTAATTCCAGCACTCGGGAGGCAGAGGTAGGAGGATCGCTGTGAGTTCAAGGCCACCCTGAGACTACATAGTAAATTCCAGGTCAGCCTGGGCCAGAGTGAGACCCTACCTTGAAACACCAAAAAAAAAAAAAAAAAGTTAAATAAAACGTTTCTTTCTCTGTGGTAGGATGTGATGGAGCTGCTTGAAGAAGATCTTACATGCCCAATTTGTTGCAGTTTGTTTGATGACCCTCGAGTTTTGCCCTGTTCCCATAACTTCTGCAAAAAATGCTTAGAAGGTCTCTTAGAGGGGAATGTGCGGAATTCGTTGTGGAGACCATCTCCATTCAAGTGCCCTACCTGCCGTAAAGAAACTTCAGCTACTGGAGTTACTAGCCTGCAGGTTAATTACTCCCTCAAGGGTATTGTGGAGAAATACAACAAAATCAAGATCTCTCCCAAAATGCCAGTGTGCAAAGGACACTTGGGGCAGCCTCTCAACATTTTCTGCCTAACTGATATGCAGCTAATTTGCGGGATCTGTGCTACACGTGGTGACCACACCAAGCATGTCTTCTGCTCTATTGAAGACGCCTATGCTCAGGAAAGGGTTGCTTTTGAGTCCCTCTTCCAGAGCTTTGAGACCTGGCGTCGGGGTGATGCTCTTTCTCGCTTGGATACCTTGGAAACTAACAAGAGGAAGTCCCTACAGTTGCTGACTAAAGATTCGGATAAAGTGAAAGAATTTTTTGAGAAGTTACAACACACATTGGATCAAAAGAAGAATGAAATCTTGTCTGACTTTGAGACCATGAAGCTTGCAGTTATGCAGGCGTATGACCCAGAAATCAACAAACTCAACACTATTCTGCAGGAGCAACGAATGGCCTTTAACATTGCTGAGGCTTTCAAAGATGTGTCAGAACCCATTGTATTTTTGCAGCAGATGCAAGAGTTCAGGGAGAAAATCAAAGTAATCAAAGAAACTCCTTTGCCACCTTCTAATTTGCCCACAAGCCCTTTAATGAAGAACTTTGATACCAGTCAGTGGGAGGACATAAAACTAGTGGATGTGGATAAACTTTCTTTGCCTCAAGACACTGGCACATTCATTAGTAAGATTCCCTCAAGCTCCTATCACTTATTTTTGATAGTTCTTCTGCTTGGCCTCCTCATTTTCTTCGGTCCTACCATATTCCTAGAATGCTCTTTATTTGATGAACTAATAATCTGGAAAGACCATCTTTCAAACCTTAGTTCTTACCTGACTACATCAGCTGATTTGGTAGAACAATCAGTTTTTTACTGGGAACAAATGGCAGATGGGTTTTTCATTTTCAGTGAAAGAATCAAGAATTTTAGTTTGGTGGTGCTGAACAATGTGGCAGAATTTGTGTGCAAATATAAACTATTATAAAATATCAACTATGTACTTCTGGTTTTTTGATGATTAGAGAACCAGTGATTCTGATTTGGTTGAGATTTCAGTCTTTTTCTTCCAAAGGTATTCTTTTCAAAAATACATGCCATTCAGATGAAGAAGCATAATGATAATGTAAAATTTAGTACTATTGTTGCAAGCTTTCCCTTTTTAAAATAAATGTCCTCCCTTCAATATTGGCTGGGTTTTATGCTATGATAAAAATGAGATGTGAGTGCACTTGCAATCCCAGCTATTCTGAATGGTGAGCCAGGAGTCTCAAGCCTGGGCAACATAGTGAGATCCCATCTCAGTACCTGCTCTAACATTGCATCAGTGAGGTAGGTAGTGTAATAGTGATTTTTCTTCACGCATGTAGAGAAACTAGTAAAGCAACTATTTTAACAGTGGGCATTCTAAAACAAAAAGGAAAGAATACCTCTTTTAACAAGGTTCTGCTATTTAGCCTGGCCTTGAACTCACGGCAGTCCTCCTATCTCAGCCTCCTGATTGGTTTTTGTGAAATCTTTACAAAAGGTGATAGAACTGTTATGGCAAGGGCAGGAAGTGGGAAAGCCCCTTTTCACTGGCAGCTAAGTGTTATGGTTGTGCTGCTCTGAAGTATCCCAGCAACTGTTCAACCAAATCTATTCACTTGTTTACAGAACTTCAGGAGCAGTTAAGGCTAGACTTACAATAGATGAGACAATCTGTTAGCTATGATCAAGTGTAAAGCAATCTGCTGAATACTGATGCTGTTCTGTTGGCTCATATGAGATAAAGAAGCCCAGGGAACAAAAATAGTTAATTCTTTCACCTTGTTTCAAATTTTAGATGGAAACAAAAAAGTGAACATTTCAAAACTGCTTCTTAGCTGGGTGTGGTGGCACACGCCTTTAATCCCAGCACTCTGGGAGGCAGAGGTAAAAGGATTGCCATGAGTTCAAGGCCACTCTGAGACTACTAGGTCAGCCTGGCCTAGAGTAAGACCCTACCTCGAAAAACAAAAACAAAACAAAACAAAGGCTTTTTAGTTTACCTTGTTTCTGTTATGGAAAAAGAATTTAGTCCTTTAATTTGATTAAGGGGAAGTGAGGTAAGCATTAACAGAAAAAAAAAGGCAACTAAATTTTTTAAAGTACAAAAGAAATAACCCTTTTAGCTGAGAAGAGTCTGCTAGGTGAGGTGATGGCTGCCTCATTCTTAACAGAATACATGATTTAGCCACTAAATTGCGAAGGGGCGTATAAGAAACCTAGATAGTATTTCTCTATAAATCTAACCTCTGCTGTGAGGGCTCAGTAAATAAATCTGGGGAAGGAAAGTACTTAACTGCTCCTAGTTATTTTTTTGTTATTTGTATTTTACATAGATTTAAACTATGGGTTCCTTGTAGAATTTTTGTTTTTTCAGTGCTGGGTGTAAAAGTCAGGGTCTTGGACATGGTAGGCAAGTACTCTACCCCTGAACTATATTCAGTTTCCAATTTTTTAAAATTCATCACAGGAAAAGGATTTATTTGAAATCAGTCATCAGCTGTGATGGCACTTTTCCTTAATCTATTCAGTCTCACCTCCTTTAGCTTTTCCATTTTGTATGCTACAAGTTCCCAAGCAACTCTAATTTGCAAACACAGCTATGGATACACTATTTGTCTTAACAGTAGTTACCTGGATATTTAGGTCTTGTGTTTTTTTTTTTTTTTATTCTCCACTTCCCTTTGTTTCTTATTCATTTAAACTAACAACATTTCTGGTAGTAGGCTGACTCACATTCATGAGTATGGGACTGAAGGTTGTAGCCTTTAGTTTTAGAGAAGCATGAATAGTCAAGAGTTGGTCACTTTGAATGTGGGAGGGAAGATATTCACAACAAGGCTTTCTACTATAAAGCAGTTTCCTGCTTCTCGGTTGGCACGCATGTTAGATGGTAGAGACCAAGAATTCAAGATGGTTGGTGGCCAGATTTTTGTGGATAGAGATGGTGTTTTATTTAGTTTCATCATGGACTTTTTGAGAAATCACCAGCTTTTATTACCCTCTGACTTTTCAGACTATCTTAGGCTTCAGAGAGAGGCTCTTTTCTATGAACTTGACTCTCTGATTGATCTCTTAAACCAACACCAGCTACAATCAAGACCTGCTGTCCTGGAGGTGCATTTCCTAAATCGGAACACTCAAGCTTTCTTCAGAGTATTTGGCTCTTGCAGCAAAACAATTGAGAACCTAACTGGGAGGATTACAGTGTTCATAGAGCATCAAACAGCACCTTCCTGGAGTGGTGATTCTTTCTCTCCTCAGACAACTTTACTTCCACTGCCTCCACAAAGACCTTCTTACCATGACCTGGTTTTCCACTGTGGCCCTGACGGCACTATTGATAACCGGACTGGAGTCAGGTATTTTGTACTCTGAAGCATCTCTCTTCTATTTCAGTTTCTAACATTTCCCTCAAAATTGAAAGTTCCTTGTATCTAAAACTTTTCTTGGGAAAAAAAGTGTTTATTCAGACTAATGTTTTGGGATACCAATGAAATTTTATAGAATAATAATAATTATTTTCTAAACCTGGACACTTGAGATTGAGTATATTATAGGACAGTATCCCCGGAATAAACCAAGATTGCCCAGGGAAAAGGGGGACTGTGGTCTCTCAAGTTTATAGGTTATTTATATTCCATTGCTAATGACGTTAGCTTAGAAATTAGTCACCATATTTTTTTAAAAGAGATTCTTTTAATGATGGCTTACATACTGAAAAGGTTGAATAGTTTCACCTGATTTCACTTTTTTTTTTTTTTTTTTTTGGTTTTTTGAGGTAGGGTCTCACTCTGGCCCAGGCTGACCTGGAATAAACTGTGTAGTCTCAGGGTGGCCTTTCCTACCTCTGCCTCCCGTGTGCTGGGATTAAAGGCGTGCACCACCACGCCTGGCTTGATTTCACTTTTTTGTTTTGGTTTTTCGAGGTAGGGTTTCACTGTAGTCCAGGCTAACCTGGAATTTATGTAGTCTCAGGGTGGCTTCGAACTCACAGTGATCCTCCTATCTCTGCCTTCCAAGTGCTGGGATTAAAGGTATGTACCACCACACCTAGTTAACACCATATATATATATTTTTTACAGGGCTTAGGTTTGCTGATTTAAACACCCTTAAACGCAGATATATCTCATAGCAAATTTAGTGTTCTGTTACATTCTTGACTTTTACACTACTTACAATGTGGGGATAGACTGTCCTCTTGGTAAGGACAGCTGCTCCTGAATCAGTTGTGTACTTTTCTCCTTTGTTCTTGGCTGGATCTCAAGACTGATTTCTGCCCTGCAGTAAGAGACATGATTCCCCTGTCCTCTGCTTTAAAATGTCTTAATGCTTTCCTACCATTAGTTTTATATCAACTCTGAAAGCTGGTTTTAATTTTTCAGAGGAAACAGCCTGCATGTGTTCTTTGTTCATAGCATTCAGAAGGAAATCACTTTTGGAGGGTGAAGATGAGACATTTCAGAGTTCTTTCTTAACTTGAGCAGTAGCCATCAGGGAAAAGATATTATGACAACATGTAGGATTTATACTTGGTTTCCTGATCTTTCAAAGAGATTGGGTACCAGTCACATTAATAAACTGGTTGTAGAGATGATCTGACTTAAATAAGGGAATAATTTTTTTTTTAATATTTTATTTTTTATTTATTTGAGAGAGAGATACAGAAATAGGCAAGTAGAGAGAGAGAGAGAGAATGGGCGCGCCAGGGCCTACAGCCACTGCAAACGAACTCCAAATGCATACACCCCCTTGTACATCTGGCTTACGTGGGTCCTGGGGAATCGAGCCTTGAACTGGCATCCTTAGGCTTCACAGGCAAGCGCTTAACCACTAAGCCATTTCTCCAGCCCTGTTTTTATAATTTGATTAAATGATAACCTCTCTTGGCATCCCATTTCAAAAAATTAGAACCTAAGGAAAAATGCTCATTGAGTTTAGGAAGAAACCTGCTAGGTAAGGATGTCTTGGAAATGTTGTATGCTCTTCTAAAGTTATGTTTTGAGAAAGCAACAAGATTAGAAGCTGAAATTGGTTAAGTTCTTAGTAGTAGCACAGATTTTTAACATCTAAATGTGAAAAGGGCATATCTAAATCTTCATAATAGATAATTAAAAGACCAGCTATTAAGCTTTTTTATTTTATTAAAATAGAGTTTCTTGGGGCCCAGGCTAACTTTGAATGCCTCCTGGTCTTGCCTCTACCTCCTGCTAGGGTTACAGGCATGTCTTGGCATGCCCAACTACCATGTGGTATTCTTTTCAAAAGTTGTTTTAAATTCAGAATTTGGCTGGAGAGATGGCTTAGTGGTTAAGACATTTGCCTACAAAGCCAAAGGATCCTGGTTCGACTCTCCAGGATCCATGTAAGCCAGATGCACAAGGGGCACATGCATCTGGAGTTCATTTGCAATGGCTGGAGGCCCTGGTGTGCCCATTCTCCCTCCCTCCCTCCCTCTCTCAAACAAATAAATAAAATATAAAAAAATTAAAATAAATTCAGAATTTTTCAATTCTTTATGATTTTTAAAAATATAATGCCAGTTTCAAAATATACAATCTAATTAAAATACATGGAGATCTGTAGTGATTGTGTGAAAACTCTAGCCTTAAAAAGGCCCACTTTTGTTTATATAATTGCCTAGTTTTTTCTGCTCACTCCTTGATCTGAATCTGTCTATTCAAATATTTTTGGACAGTGGAAATGGTAGAATAAGCCTGGATGGCTTCTAACAGCCTGGTTTATCATCACATTTATTAAGAATGCTCTACCAGTATGATTTACCACTCTTAAAGTCTTATTTACTGAGCACGTTATAAGTTTTCAGGTTCATAGTACTAGAAATACCCAGCTTATATCCTTCAGATGGCCATTTATGTTTAGCATATTATCAAGTTCAAGTTTGGTCACAGAATTCTAAAGTCACTTTTGTACCCTTTATTTGACCTTATTTAAAACTAGCTTAGAAGCTCAAAGGGACACTTGAATCTGGAGTTAGTTTGCAGTGGCAAGAGGCCCTGGTATCCCCATATTCATTCATTTTCTTTGTCTCTCAAATATTTTTTAAAAATAAGGGCTGGGGATGTACATGTACTTGGTCTATGAGTTCTGTCCTCAACACTAAAGGAAATTTAGATTTTCTATTTCTCATTGGTTTCTCTTATTCCATGTTTTTCTTGTGCCTTGAAATACAATTTTGTTTCATAGTAGGTAATGAAATACTTTGGTTCAATGATTTATTGCAAGTACATTCCACTTTACTACCAACTATGATTTACTATTTGTATCTTAATAATTATATGAGATATTTTATTCTGTAACTTTATGACAAGTGTGTTTAGACTATATGATTAAAATCTTAGACTTGGGTGTATGATATTATTTACTAATGTTAAAAATTTGTATCAAAAATAAACATTTTTTGAGATGTACATTGTACTTGATAATTCTTAGACTTTGCTATTGGTTTCTTTGCATGGAATGAATACCTAAGTATGACCTGCAAGTGACGTCTGTTTCATGTCTTCAACCATTTTTTGCCTCATAAAACTATAGGTAGTTTAGGTGTCTGCCTGAACTAATATAAGTCTTTTCTTTACATTTCATGCATAAACAATGGGAGGCATAAATCAAAACATCCTGACGGCAGATAGGCAAGGAGTATTAGGATTACATCTATGCAGATGTGTTATATGGCGTAGTTTTCTGTAATTATGTGTTTTGGTTCTGTGGAGTTGCTTAGGGAATAAAGAAGTGCTATTTTCACAGTGATGTCCAGTTGCATGTGCACCACAGGAATATGTACAGATGCCAGAGGAGAATGCTAGCAGTTCTTTATTGCTTTTCAGCTTTTATGTCCTTGAGACAGGCTCTCCCTGAACCTAGAGCTTTTTTTCTTCCAGTGAGGCTGGCTGAACAGTGAGAGTCAGTGATTCTCCACACCCCCTCAGTGTTGGGGTTGCAGGCGTATGTGGCCTACCTGGCATGAACACTCTTCTAGCATTAGTAGGTGGCTAGGGAATTGATCCTGGGTTGGCAGGCTTTGCAAACAAGCACCTTTAAGTGCTGAGACATCTCCTTTCAGGTCCCGTCCTCAAAATTTTTCTGACAAGTTTTGTTCTTTAATGACAGGAAGTTACTGAATAAAAACTGACAATAAAATGGAGTCTTAGTATCTGTAAATTTTTATGTGAAAAATACTGATTTGATAAGAAAATAAGTTATAAGGCTGGGTGTGGTGGCGCATGCCTTTAATCCCTAGCACTCAGGAGGCAGAGGTAGGAGGATTGCTGTGAGTTCAAGGCCACCCTCAGACTACATAGTGAATTCCAGATCAGCCTGGGCTAGAGTGAAACCCTATCTCAAAAAAAAAAAAAAAAAAAAAAAAAGTTATAAAAGTTATAATGTCAGATCTGGTAGAAAATTGTAAATGTATAAAATATTCACGGAAACAAATTTATAACTAAATTAAAGCTAAAATATTGGAAATAGCTAAGATACATGCTATAAAAAAAATTGAAGCCAATTTAGCTTCTGTTCAAGTTGTTTGCCCCAGAAAATAATTTCAATGAAAAGTCAACAATATTGGTGATATTACTAAATGTAGAATTGAGATGACTTTTCTGAAATCATAGCAAGATTTCTATTTTTTTAATGAATTTTAAATATTTTATCTTTATTTATTTATTTGACAGAGAGAGAGAGAATGGGTGTGCCAAGGGCCTCCAGCCACTGCAAACGTACTCCAGATGCATGTGCTACCTTGTGCATCTGGCTAACATGGGTCCTGGGGAATCAAACCTGGGTCCTTTGGCTTTGCAGGCAAATGCCTTAACCACTAAACCATCCCTCCAGCCCAAGATTTCTATTTTCTTTTTTTGCTGGGTAAGGGGCTTTAGACAAAGTCTCACTGTGTATAACCCAGGCTGACCTGGAACTCAATGTATAGGTCAGGCTGGCCACAGAGTCACAGTGATCCTTCTAACTCAGCCTCCCAAGTGCTGGGATTAATGGTGAGATGGCACTTACTAGCAAAGCCTAGGTTCAATTCCTCAGTATACATGTAAGCCAGATGCACAAAATGGTCCATGTATCTGGAGTTCATTTGCAGTGGTAAGAGGCCCTGGTGTGCCCATTTTCTTTCTCACTTGTTTCTTTACCCTTGCAAGTAACCAGTAAGAACAACGAAAAAATTTTAAAGCCTTCTATTTTAATTACCCAAAGTAACTGATTTTGATTTGAAAATAAAATTAGTATCTGTTCAAGGGGTTGCAGGTGTGGCTTAGTAGGTAGAGTCCTTGCCTTTATGCATGAAATGCTGCGGTCAGTTTTCAGCACTGCATAAAATCTGGGCATGGTGATGTATGCCTGAAATTCCAGCACTTGGGTGGTAAAGGCAAGAAGATCAGAAGTTGAAGATCATCCTTTGCTATAGAGTGAATTTAAAGCTAGGGTGGGCTACATGAGACTTTTTTACATCCCTTCCCCAAAACACAATAGTAGGCATGGTAGTACACAACTATAATCCCAGCACTTGGGAGGTTGAGGCAGGAGGATCATGAGACTGTCAGTACAGCTTGTCAATAAGTAAAATAATAAAAAGGAAAAAAAGGGGATGATGCCTTTATCTGAGGTTCTAAATAAATTTATAATTTTCATGTGTTCCAGGTACATTTCCATAAAACCTGATAACCGAAAATTGGCCAATGGAACAAATGTCCTCGGTTTACTAATTGACACTTTGTTAAAGGAAGGCTTTCATCTGGTCAGCACTAGAACAGTATCCTCTGAAGACAAAAGTGAATGCTATAGCTTTGAAAGAATACAAGGCCCTCAAGACTTTGGGGTGAATAAAACACCAAAACCAGAGACTACCACCATGCCAGAACAATCTCAGAAAAAGAAATGAAGTTATCTGCTCTCTTTCACAATAAAGGAAAATTGCCATTTCTTGTTTGAAAATTGTATTTTTAAAGCTAATTTCCTTTGTTTTCATTTATTTATTTGTGAGAGAGAGAAAAAAAAAGGTAGACACACACAGAGAGAATGGGTGCACCAGGGCCTCTAGCCACTGAAAATGAATTCCAGATGCATGCGCCACCTTGTGCATCTGGCTTACATGGGTCCTGGGGAGTCGAACTGAGGTCCTTTGGCTTTGCAGGCAAACACCTTAACTGCTAAGCCATCTCTCCAGCCCTTAAAAATTTTATATATAGGGCCATGTATTTTATTCAGGTTTGTATTCAACGTATGTGCTTTGTAACTAACCCGCACTCAAGCAGTTCTTTC
Source organism: Orientallactaga sibirica (assembly GCA_036365145.1). Taxonomy (NCBI): domain Eukaryota; kingdom Metazoa; phylum Chordata; class Mammalia; order Rodentia; family Dipodidae; genus Orientallactaga; species Orientallactaga sibirica. The sequence continues at coordinate 761,290 of JAEOAD010000048.1, forward strand.
TTCTATATACTTGTATACCATCATAAACAACAACTTTGCAGCCAGGCGTGGTGGCACATGCCTTTAATCCCAGCACTTGGGAGGCAGAGGTAGGAGGATCACCGAGAGTTCGAGGCCACCCTGAGACTACATAGTTAATTCCAGGTCAGCCTGGACCAGAGTGAAACCCTACCTTGAAAAAAAAAAAAAAAAAAAAAAACTTTGGCCAGGCATGGTGCTGCATGCCTTTGATCCCAACATTTGGGAGGCAGAGGTAGGAGTATTACTGTGGGTTTGAGGTCAGCCTGGTTTAGAGTGAAATCCTACTTTAAAAGAAAGACAAAAAGGGGTATAGGGGCAGGGGAGGGAAATATGCATTTTTTGTATGTAAGTATGGAAGTTGTCAATAAAAAAAAAAAAAAAAAAAACCCAGCTCTTCTCACTTACCTGAATGCCTTAACAGTTTTTAGGGCTACTTATATATAAACTTGGGCTGAACTCTTTTTTTTTTTTTTGAAGGTAGGGTCTCACTCTAATCCAGGCTGACCTGGAATTCACTCTGTGGTCTCAGGCTGACCTCGAACTCATGGTGATCCTCCTACCTCTGTTTCCTGAGTGCTGGGATTAAAGGTGCGTGCCACCACGCCAGCTCTGAACTCTTTTTGAAAGAATACCTCTGTTAACAACCTGTATCTAAATTTGGTGAAAAGCTTTGGGATAATTTACTACCATTTCACATATGTATGTATGTACGTACATACATACATACATACATACATACATACATACAAACAAACAGGGCTGGAGAAATGACTCAGGTGTTAAAGGTTGTAAAGCCAGGTGCACAAATTGTTGTATGTGTTTGGAGTTGGCAGTAGCAAGAGACCCTGGCATGCCCATTCTCTCTCCCTCTAAAATCTTTTAAAAATAAACATATTATACATGCAATAACTTAAAATATACATATTATACACATAACAGCAGTTTTATTTGTGTTATATTTGTGGCAAACATTAAAAAAAATACCTAAAAGGAGGGAATGCTTAGCAGTTAAGGCACTTGCCTGCAAAGCCAAAGGACCTCTGTTCAATTCCCCAGAACCCACATAAGCCAGATGCACAAGGTGGTGCAAGCATCTGGAGTTCATTTGCAGTGGCTGGAAGCCCTGGTGTGCCCATTCTCCCTCTCTCTCAAATAAATAAAAATAAAATATTAAACACACCTAAAAGGAATTATTTGACTAAGTGTTTGCACACAGATTTAAAAGCTGGGTGGAAGCACTTAGCACTATTTAAAAGTATATAATTCATTCAAATGCTTCTTTTGGATATTATACTAAAGTTTGAAGAAGAGATATTAGGACAAAAATCCTTACTGTGCTGGGTGTGATGGCGCACGCCTTTGATCCCAGCACTCGGGAGGCAGAGGTAGGAGGACTGCTGAGTTACTCTAGCCCAGGCTGACAGGAACTCACTGTAGTTCTAGGCTAGCCTCAAATTTATGGCAATACTCCTACCTCTGCCTTCTGAGTGCTGGGAGCACTTGCCCATCACTGGCACCATCATTCCTGGTTTAACTGTCTTATTTTAGTTTGGGGGATGATGTATTTGGTATACTTGTCGTGTTAGTATTATACTTTAGGACCCAATAGTTTTTTTAGTCTGATAAATTTTGCTACCCACGTGATTTAACTAGTTGAGTGTGACTGATATGTAACACTAATTTTGTATAGTGTTTTGTTGATAAAACTATGAAAATAAGTGATTAAAAATATTAAAGCAATATTGTAACTATAGTATGGCAAGGAGTAAAATATGAAATGTTTAACCTGGTTTTTTTTTTAAATTTATTTTTCTTTTTTTTTCTTTTTTTTTTTCAAGGTAGGGTCTCGTTCTGGCCCAGGCTGACCAGGAATTCACTCTAGTCTCAGGGTGGCCTTGAACTCATGCCAATCCTCCTACCTCTGCCTCCTGAGTGCTGGGATTAAAGGCATGCGCCACCATGCCCAGTTTGTTTAACCTGTTTTTAATGGGTTCTTAGTCACATTTGCAGGAAAAAATTTTGAGATTAGAAATAAAATGTTCTTTTGAATGAGTTAATAGAAATGTATTATTCATGGAAACATAATATGCATAACATTCATTCAGTAATATTGATGTCCACTGTGTGCCAAATATTGTGGTGCTCTGATTCAGGTGTCCCCCATAAACTTACATGTTCTGAAAGTTTAGGTCCCCAGCTGGTGGCAACTTGACAATTGAAGCCTCTTGGAGGCAGTATATTGTTGGAGGTGGGCTTATGGGTATTATAGTCAGCTTCCTCTTGACAGTGTTTGGCACATTCTCCTGTTGCTGTTGTCCATCTGATGTTGGCCAGGAGGTGATGTCCATCCTCTGCTCATGCCATCATTTTCCCTCTGCCATCATAGAGTGTCCCCTCCAGTCTGTAAGCTAAAAATAAACCCTTTCCTCCCACAAGCTGCTTTTGGGTGTTTTTTTGCCAGCAAGGAGAAGCTGACTGTAACATACTGCTTTCAGTGCTGGAGAGGACAAAAATTCCTGCCCCCCCACCCCTAGAATTTTCCATTACAATTACTTTTTTTGGGGAGGGGGGCAGAGTTTCACTGTAGCTCAGGCTGACTTATAACTCTGTAGCCCTAGGCTGGCCTCAAACTGATAGCAATCCTCCTACCTCACCCTCGCAAATGCTGGGATTAAAGTAATGGCTGCCATGCTGGGCACAATTCATACTTTTATGAATATATTTTTAGAGTAGAGGGAGCTTTATATATCTAAGACATTATCTCTCTGAAGACACATCTGTCAGTGTCATCTCAGTAACCTCTTGTGTTCATTCCAAACTAGAGTGAGACACTAACTAGGATGTCTAGGCATTGGTCTTGTTTCAGAAAATGAGGTAGGCATATGTAGTTTGAAGAAAAGAGGGATAGGTTAATGTGGATTCAATATAAAATATTCCCCTAGTTTGAACACTTGGTCCTAGCTGGTACCAGTTTGGGAAGAGAGCAACCCTTGAGGTTTTCTAGTCTGGCTACACTTTGTCTTCTCTTTGCTTCCTATTTGTGGCTGCAGTGTGACCATCTAGCCTTCTGCGCCTGCTGTCATGCCTTCCCCACCATGATGGAATGTATTCTTTTGAAACTTAAGCCAGAATAATCCATTCCTTCCTTATGCTGCTTCCTGTCAGATATTTGTAATGAGAAAGCAACTAATACAGTTAGATACACCACAGGTAAATTAAAAATTCATATTTTTTTTACAACAACAACAACAACAAAAGATTTCTAGGTGGAGAGATGGCTCAGCAGTTAAGGTGCTTGTCTACAAAGCCTATGAACTGGGTTCAGTTCCCCAGTAGCAACATAAAGCCAGATGCACAAAGTGGCTCGTGCATCTGGAGTTCATTTGCAGCAGCGGGAGGCCCTGCATGCCCATTCTCCCGGCACCCCACCCCCCTGCCCTCTCTGTCTCTCTTCTATCTTGGCTTGTATTTATTTAAAAAATAAAAAAGCCTTCAAACATTTTATATGGGCACTGATTAATATTAACTTCTGATGGAATTCATTTCAAGTTATAATAATGGTGGCTGGATACATAGCTCAGTAGAGTACTGCCTTAGCATGGGAACCTGGGTTCAATCTCCAGCACTTGCTTGCCTGTTATTCCAATCCTAAGAAGGTTAAGACAGGAAGATCAGAAGTTCAAGTTCATCCTTAGCTACATATCGAGGTCAGCCTGGGCTACACGAGACTCTGAGACAGAAAAGAAAAAGGAAGAGACTTAGAAAGATGGTAGTTAAAGGTGCTTGCTTGCAAAGCCTGTTGACTCAGGCTTGATTCCCTAGTACTGACATAAAGTCATATAACCAAAGTGGAGCATGTGTCTAGAGATTGTTTGCAGTGGCAAGAGATCTTGGCACATCCATGTTCTCTCCCTCCCTCTCTCTCAAGTGGATTAAAAAAATTTTTTTAAGCAAGGAAGAAAGAAAGCCAGAAGTAAAGATAGGACACTTAAAGCCTTTGACAGAGATGCCAATAATATAGATTGAAGAAAAGATAGCATCTTCAACAAATGGTGCTGGACAAATTGGATAACCACACATAAAAAAATGAAACTAAACCGGGCGTGGTGGCGCACGCCTTTAATCCCAGCACTCGGGAGGCAAAGGTAGGAGGATTGCCATGAGTTCAAGGCCACCCTGAGACTACATAGTTAATTCCAGGTCAGCCTGGGCCAGAGTGAGACCCTACCTTGAAAAACCAAAAAAAAAAAAAAAAAAAAAAAAATGAAACTAAATCCACTCATCTCACCATACACAAAAATCAACTCCAAATGGATTAAAAACCTAAATATAAGACCTGAAACTCTTCAACTACTAGAAGAAAAAATAGGAGGAACTCTCCATGATACAGGAGTGGGGAAGGTCTTCCTGAACAATACCCCAGTAGCCCAGGAAAGTAAACAATCACTCAACCAAGGGAGTTCTCATAAAGCTAAAAAAAACTTTTGCACAGACGAACATACCATAAACAGTGCCAATAGATTACCCATAGAATAGGAGAAAATTTTCACCAGCCATACCTCTGACAGAAGCCTAATATCTAGAATCTACAAAAAACTAAACAAGGGCTGGAGAGATAGAGGGCTTGGTGATTGATGTGCTTGCCTGCAAAGCCAAAGGACACAGGTTCAAGTCCCCAGGACCCAGGTAAGCCAGATGCACAAGGTGGCACATGCATCTGGAGTTTGTTTGCAGCAGCTGGAGGCCCTGGCATGCCCATTCTCTCTCTTGCTACCTCTTTCTCAAATAAAAAGTTAAAAAAAAATTTAAAGTATTAAACAATGGCTGGAGAGATGGCTTAGTGGTTAAGGCATTTGACTGCAAAGCCAAAGGATCCCGGTTTGACTCTCCAGGACCCACGTAAGCCAGATGCACAGGGGGCGCACATATCTGGAGTTCGTTTGCAGTGGCTGGAGGCCCTGATGCACCCATTTTTTTCTCTCTCTGCCTCTTTCTCTCTCAAATAAATAAATTAATTAAATTAAATAAAAATCCACCTTTAAAAAAGTACTAAGCAATAAAAAATCAAACAATTCACTAAAAAAAAGAGGGTAGAGAACTGAACAGGGAGTTCTCAGAGGAAGAAATATAAATGGATAACACACTCTTAAGAAAATGTTCAAAATCCCTAACCATCAGGGAAATGCAAATTAAAACAAGTATGAGATTCCACTTCACTCCAGTAAGGATAGCATTCATTAAAAAAATCAAACAGCAACAAATGTTGGCAAGGATATGGGGAAAGAGAAACCCTCATTCATTGTTGGTGAGAATGTTAACTGGCATAACCACTGTGGAAATCAATATGAAGATTCCTGAAAAAGATGAATATAGAACTACGAACTGACCCAGTTATTCCCTTTCTGGGCATTTACCCTAAATGCTCCACACTTCACCTCAGAGATATTTGCTCAACCATGTTTATAACTGCTCAATTCATAATAGCTAAGAACTGGAATCAACTCAAGTGCCCATCATTGGACAAATAGATAATGAAGTTGTAGCACATATACACAGTGGAATTTTACTCAGCAGTAAGAAAAACAATAACAATGAAAATTGTAGGAAAACTGATGGACTTAGAACAGATCATACTCAGTGAACATACACAATCACAGAAAGACAAACGTTGCATGTTCTCACTCATATATGGTTCCTAACCTGGATAAGCTTGAGTTGCTGGCATACCAAATAGGCAACTTGAGGCACAGACAATATGGATGGAAGGGTTTGGGGGAAGGGGAAGTTGGGGGAAAACAAACACAAAACTAAATCCAAAATGAACTGGTACCATAGAAACCTTTCTCCTTGAAGGCAGACTAAAAGATTTAACCCTCAATAGGAGTATAGGGGAGCATCTGAAAAGAAGGGCCCTGTACAGCATGGGATGAAGCCTAACTTTAAATATTTTTGACTTTGACCTGTAACTCCCAGTATCAGAAATTGGTGCTACCCACACTGAGCTGTTGGTCAGAGAGAACTACCAGGTCCCTAAACAAGACAGGCTTCTGTCAAAGCACTTGATTACTGTCTGACGCAAAAAGTAAGACCCTGCTGCTGAAGACACCATATGCTGCCAACACAGAGCATGGAGAGACCTGGCTGGAATCCAGAAAAGAGCCAGTCCCCAGACACCTAGCCCATCTAGTGCTGTGAGTTCTTAGGGGAAAGTGGTCAACAACAGAGTGAATAAAAAGAGGTCTAAGCTACTCAGAAGTAACCAGCCTGAGAAGAAGTACAAACCAGTGCAATGGTGGCACACAGCTTGGTGGGTAACCTATAGCTTTCTGATTGGCTAAGAGATCTGCTCAGTGGAAAGGAACTGGGAACCAGGTCAGAATCCTATGGAGACAAAGATTATGCTCTCCAATGACAAGCTCCCGTTAATCTTTGGCTAAAAGAGGGCCTACATCCATCAATTTCTCCCTAAATTAATAACTCTTATCCCATTTAACCTATGCTGACTTCACTCTCCATTGGAGAATCTGTTTTTCTTTTTCAGAAGGTAACAAAACCCGAGGACATAAACCACCCCTTGCATTTCATCCACGGCCCAGGTGAAACCACAGAGGAAGTGGGGAGATGAGCAAGAGTGCTGCTTCCATGGGGAGCCTGACAATCAGTGCAAGGGTGAAGGAGACAGATGCTGAGGATACTCAACAGGTACCAAAACAGAGATCCAGAGGCTCCTAAGAGCGCATCACTGAAGTAGACTTAAAATACACCCACCTTGGTTCAGGGAATTTTGCAGAAGAGGGGCCTGAAAGATTGTAAGCGCCACAGGTTGGGACGTCATGCCCAGAGGCATTGCCTCCCCCCAATAACTGACTGCTGCTCCCACAATGCATAATCTACAACCCCATGGGGAATACCAGCAACCCCACTGAGGAGGCCCCCAGTGGAATGGGAGCAGGGAGGGGGGAAGAGAGGGTACCAGCACAGGATGTATCCATACAAAGTATGTTCTGAATAAAAAAATATGGATGGAATTATTGTATATAATCCATTCTGAATGACTTGATTTAAGTAATAGAATTTAGATCTTTTCTATTAGAAATCACTTGATTAGTGTCACACCAAAATGAGATAACAATATCTCATGCATAGGAATACTAACTCATAGAAAGCTACACAAAATATACACTTTAGCACAGTAAAATAAATTAAGCACAAATAAGAATACACATAATGTGTTAACAACAATAAAATTCTACAAGAGTGCTTAACAATTAAAAACATCAAAAATAAAAATTCTGGGATGGAGAGATGGCTTAGTGGTTAAGGCATATATATGCCTGTGAAGCCTAAGGACCCCGGTTCAATTATTCAGGTCCCACATAAGCCAGATGCACATGGTGGCACATGCATCTGGAGTTCATTTGAGTGGCTAGAGGCCCTGGCATGCCCATTCTCACTCTCTTTCTCTCTGTCTCTGTCTCTAATAAATAAAATTAAAAATCTTAAAAAAAAATTCTGAGTGGATGTCACATTGCAACTAATAAATTGTCACCCCTGTAACTTAGGAGTTGTGAAAACATACAAGTTGGTAGGGCAGGTGCATAAGTCAGTTGTAACTAGAACGAAAATAGAAAACTCATTTAGAGCGTGTAATTCACTGAATTTGGATTAACCAAGAGACTTAAGGATTAAAGTTAAATCATTTAAAGATCCTGATATATCTAGAAAAACATTACTGACGTTTTTGAAAGCTATTCTGGAAACACAGAATTACACTATATTCTCAGGGTGGCCTCGAACTCACGGCGATCCTCCTACCTCTGCTTCCTGAGTGCTGGGATTAAAGGCGTGTGCCACCATGCCCGGTATATATATAAGTTTTTTGAGGTAGATTCTCACTCTAGCCCAAGTTCGCCTGAAATTCACTATGTAGTCTCAGGGTGGCCTCGAACTCATGGTGATCCTCCTACCTCTTCCTCCCAAGTGCTGGGATTAAAGGCATGTACTACTACACCCAGCTAAAAATATTTTTATTTATTGGAGAGAGAAAGAGGTGTTCCAGGGCCTTTTGCCACTGCAAACAAATTCTGGACACATGCACCACATTGTGCATCTGGCTTTAGTGAGCATTGGGCTGGTAGGTTTTATAAGCAAGCATCTTTAACTGTTGCACCATCTCCCCAGCTCCTCTGTTTGATTAAAAAATATTTTATTTGGGGCTGGAGAGATGGCTTAGCGGTTAAGGCACTTGCCTGCAAAGCCAAAGGACCCAGGTTAGACTCCCCAGGACCTATGTAAGCCAGATGCACAAGGGGGCGCACATATCTGGGCCCTGGCGTGCCCCCTCTTTCTTTCTCAAAAAATAAATACTTTATTTATTTATTTATTTGGGGGGGGGAGAAAGAGAGGAAGAGGCTGACAGAGAGAATGGGTACACCAAGGCCTCCAGCCACTGCAAACAAACTCCAAATGCATATGTCACCTTGTATATCTGGCTTATGTGGGTACTGGGGAATTGAACCTGGGTCCTTTGGCTTGCAGGCAAGCTCGAACTTCTTAACTGCTAAGCCATCTCTCCAGCCTTCTATTTGACTTTTTTAGCTGTTCATTTTTTTAGAAGTAAATGACTTTAACGTGGTGGCTAAGCCTTTAATCTTCGGGGAGGCAGAGGTGGGAGGATCGCCATGAGTTCGAGGCCACCCTTACATAGTGAATTCCAGGTCAGCCGGGCTAGGCGAGACCCTACCTCGAAAACCAAAAAAAAAAAAAAAAAAAAAAAAAAGAAGTAAATGACTTATGGCAATAAAAAACTTAGATCTTAGAATCTTCATTCTCTCTTAAGTGTGTTTCTCCATCAAAAACAAGCATCTAAATAAAAAAATCTCAATTATCTCAGCCTATTTTTGGCCATCTTGTATAATTTTTTGCTAAATCTCCTTTGAAATGCCACACTTGCACTTTTAGAAAACTTGTCTTCCTGGTTTTCAAATTTTTGTTTATTATTATAACTCTTTAGCCAGAATGCCAGATATTTGTGTTACACTGTTTATTGAAACTGGAGATCAGTACACTTCCCCCAATTCAGTTATTTGCTTTTTCATTTTAGAAATTAAAGCCATATCAATTTTATAAAGTTGCAATTGTTGAGTTATTTAGACTTTAAGTTCTTAGTTTCTTTCCCTTGGGGAAAGATATTTGTTTTATTAAAAGAGAAGATAAGGTTTAACAGTATTGGTACATTTTAGCCATTGACTCTCCTAAAAGTATGGGTATTTTCTTTCTTTCTTTTTCTTTTTCTTTTGGCTTTTCAAGGTAGAGTCTCACTCTAGACCAGGCTGACCTGGAAATCACTATATAGTCTCAGGCTGGCCTCAAACTCACAGCGATCATCCTACCTCTGCCACCTGAGTGCTGGGATTAAAGGCATGTACCACCATGCCCAGCAAGTATAGGTATTTTCTTAGATTTTATACCTAATAAAAATACCTTATTTTTCTAATATTGTGTTTAACTTTTTTAGGCTTTATGTGAATAACTATCTTTCTCCCCTCATGTGTATAAAATAATTCTAACTTGCTAAAGCCAATAACCTTTAGTTGAGGAATTTCAAATTAAATAACTGATTATCAGCTTAAATGTAATATTACAGAACTGAGGCTCAGCATCTTTCTCTCAAATTGGCTTTTCTTAAGCTCCTTCATCCAGTGATATAGTTTTTCCTTTGAAATAGTAAATTTATTCTTTCACCTCTAGTTTTTTGTTATGAAGACAAGGTCTTACAAAGAGGTCTAGGCTGACCTCAAACTTGTGATTTCCTGCCTTAGCCTCCCAATCCTGGGGTGCCCAGAAATCACCTCTGTTTTTCAAAATTTATTTATTTGCAAGCAGAGAGAAAGTGAGGGAGAGAAGGAGAAAGGGGGAGACAGAAACGTGCCAGGAACTCATCTGGATTTCCATGGGTACTGGGGAATTGAACTCAAGCTGTCAGACTTTGCAAGCAAGAACCTTTAAGAGCAGAGCCATCTCTCTAGCCCTCACCTGTATTTTTATTGACTATACTATTCTATGTTCTTTACTCCTAGATTACTACAATAGTTACATACCCAGGTTCCTTGATATCAGGCATTATTCTTAGGCATTTCTACATATAACATTGCCACATTCAACTTTAAGCAGTTAAGTTCAAAGTCTGGGAAGATAGCTCAGTGGGTAAAGTGCTTGCTACACAAGTGTGAACTAAGATTCCCAGGACTCACATAAAATGTCAGGCAGGGTGATATGCTCTGTAATCTCAGTGCTAAGGAGGAGGAGACAGGACAGTCCCTGAGGCTTGTTGGCTAGCCTGCTTAGCTGAATCCGTGAGCTCTGGGTTCAGTGACAGACCCTGTCTCAGATAAGGTGGCAGGGCTGTAGAGATGACTCAGCCTTTAAAGGTGCTTGCTTATAAAGACCAACCAATCCAGGTTTGATTCCCCATACTCATATAAAGCCAGATGAACAAAGTCGTGCATGCATCTGAAGTTTGTTTCCAGTAACAGGAGGCCCTAGCATGCCCACAATTCTCTGTCTCTTGCTTAAATGAATAATTGAATAAATAAAAATATTTTTTTCCAGAAGGTAAGGTGGAAAGTAACCAAGGAAGGCGTCTCACATTGACTTTTGGCCTCTGTACACATGCAATACATATGCATGTGCACCTGAACATATGTGTCAACACATACAAACATGCATATACACATACCAATGCAAAACAGTCAACTTATATTAATTTGTTGTAAGAGGCTAAGATGACTCCCTATTCCTTGCTATATGAAAAATTCTATAGTTTTCCAGGCTAAAGGCCCAGTAACTCAGTTCTAACTTGGTTTCCCAAGTTAACTTTGCCTAAGCGCTTACAGTCCAGGTCCAAGTTTCTTTGGAGGAATGTTACATTCTACTTTGGCTTAATTTTTTTTTTCCAAGGTGGAGTCTCACCCTAGCCCAGGCTGACCTGGAATTCACTATGTAGTCTCAGGGTGGCCTCCAACTCATAGTGATCCTCCTACTTCTGCCTCCCAAGTGCTGGGATTAAAGGCATGCACCACCATACCTGGCTTTATTTTTGGCTTAAATTCTTACCTACAAAACAGGAAAATTCATTATTTGACACTTCAATGTGTTTTTGTTTGCTTGCTTTTTTTTTTTTTTTTATTAGAGACAGAGAGAAGGAGGAGAGAGAGAGAGAGTGGGCATACCAGGGCCTCTAGCCACTGCAAACAAGCTCCAGATGCATGCACCACCATGTGCATCTGGTTTATGTGGGACCTGGAGAATCGAACTTGGATCCTTAGGCTTTGCAAGTGCCTTAACCACTAACCCATCTCTCCAGCCCAGGCTGATCTCAAACTCACAGTGATCCTCTGCCTCTGCTGGGATTGAAGGCATATACCACCATGCCTGGCTCTCAATGTGTCTTAACTTGTACGTGTGTAGGCCACAAATTATAAAACACAAAGACAACTTTTATTGACAACTGTCCAATTTTCCTCTAAGTGCCCAGAATTACTTACAGTTTTATGGTGAGAGGATCATCTCATGCGGCACTTGTTGCCTCTACTGAAGTGAGCTTTTGCCCCAACTGCTGTGTACAGACAATGCTATTTTCTGATTCCGGTCTTTGTCCCTTCTCCACATGTTCCAAGCAGTTGTGGTTTAGTGAGTCCTCACCTTTTGGGGGTAGGGAGTTCTCCATGGTGTCAAAATTCACACCTGGAAAACAGGTCATAAAGCAAATCAAGATAGTAGGGAAACCTTTAACATATGGACCATTATTTAATTGCTGCTTAATTTCTGACTTCTAGTTAAATGACAAATATGCCAAATGCCCTTAAGAGCAAACAAAAAAACAATAGCAACAAGTCTTTTAAAAAACATAATTAAGGGACTGGGAAAATGGCTTAGCTGTTAAGGCGTTTGCCTGCGAAGCCTAAGGACCCCAGTTCAATTCCCCAGGACCCACTTAACTCAGATGAACAAGCAGGCACATGTATCTGGAGTTCGTTTGTAGTGGCTGAAGGCCCTGGTGCCCCCATTTTCTCTGTCTCTCTGCTTCTCTCTCTCAAATAAAAAAAACATAATTAAGGGATGGAGGTATAGCTCAGCGTTATAGCACATGCCTAGTACACCTGAGGTCTTGGGTTTGACTCCTGGCAACACACATACATATATATGTAATGTATATTATATATGTGTGTTTATTGTATATAAACACCTCATCCTAAGTTTTTAGTTTTGGTTTCATAAAATGACAATTCAAGGTATCGAAGACTCTAGTTTTGTAGTGAAAAATGGAGAACTCTTACACCACCAAAAATTATATAAAAGCACATTATGAATTCTTTCCCCATATAACTTCCTAAGCACTTAGAGGTGGAGGCAGGCAGATCAAGAATTTGAGGCCAACCTGGGTTACATAAGATCCTGACTCAAATAAGCAAAAAATAACCATACAGTGTAACTATCCTAGTAGTAAGCAAATATTACATATTTGTTCTACAACTGTGTCTTAGATTTTGGTTTAACTTGATGTCATAAGAATGGATTACCTGCTCAGGACTTCTTCAACTTAACAGGCGCTCTGCCATCTTTCCTTCTTCTAAGCCCTATAAATAAACTTTTGCTCTTCTTGACTTTCAACCTTTTCCTGCCTTTTAATTCTTTAATCAGCAGAGAAAATGAACCCAACCCCTAGATGATAACATCTTGGCTGGGGTTCCGCTCAGGATTTGGGCCCCCCAAATAGCCCTCCAAAGCCCAAGTCTAGAAGAATGGGAATCCTGAAGAGCCCCAATTTGCTCAGTGCCCACTCCTTGACTCTTTGCATTTATCATTTCTCCCCAGCATCTTTATCCAGGACTGTAACCCTAGAGGGTTACCCCAACTGTCACAAAGACTTCACCCAGCTTAAAGGACCAGAATGGTTGTCACCCCAACTTCCTAATAGCAGTTAAGAGTTACCTCCTTCAGAGGGGGAATGAAGGGCAGTTTAGGTGTCATAGTGCCCCTGAAAGTAAACAAAGTGGCCAAAGATGAAAAATGTCCTTGAGCTTGTAAGGTGGAATCTACTTTCTGTATCTCTTCTATTCTACAGGAGTTCCATCCCTAGATCTTTTTCCGCAAACCTAACTCCCTCCCTAGAGGAGCCCCTTCCTATATATATTATTAAAAAAAAAAAACCCTGGCATACCCAGTTCTCTCTCTCCTTGCAAATAAACATATATACAAAGATGTTGGGGAGAAATGATAAATGCAAGGAGTTACAGAAATGGACAATGAGCAAATTGGGGCTCTGTAGGGTTCTCATTCTTCTAGATCAGAGCCACCAGTATGATTACCAGCTTGGGACCCCTCCTGATTTATAGGAGCCTTGCCTTCTAGGAATCTCTTGAGTGCTATAATACAGAAGCTCTGTCCTCATTTCCTCTTAAGTTCTTTTATTTCTCTGCTGGTTTAAAAAAATGTTCAGGGTTTAATGAAAGCCTATTTATGTAACCAGCCTATCCCGTATTTCTTGCATTCCTGGTTGCCTTTTCTGCATAGATCATGTCATTATCTCTAACATAATAATGACCACTTTTGATGTCTCCATGATAATATATGGGACAACGTACATTGGTTGTTCTTGATGAGGTTCCCATAATAGCAATAAAGTCTATTTAAACCTTGTTCGAGAAGAAAAAAGCCTAGTTTAATAAGGTGGCTCAGGTAAGCACAAGCAATGAGGAGCATTCCATTAGTTTCAAGGAGTCACCTTTGAGAACTCTTAGGGGCTTAACACATTTTTGATTATGGCATTGGTAGGTTTTTTTTCCTTGTGGTGTACACAAATGCCAGATGCTCATGCCATTTTGGGTCCAGCTTTATGTGGGTATTAAGAGTCGAATACAAGCTGTCAGCCTTTGCAAGCAAGCACCTTTAAGTGATAAGCCATCTCCCCAGCCCAATGGTAGGTCTTTAAATTTTCTTTTTAACCTAGAAGTTTGACTTGAAAAGTATTTATTCTTTTTATTTACTTTGAGAGAGGGAAAGAGGCAGAGTGAGGAGGGTGGGGAATGAGCATGCCAGAGCCTCTAGCCACCGCAAACGAACTCCAGATGCATGCACCACCTTGTGCATTTGGCTTACATGGGTCCTGGGGAATCAAACTGAGGTTTTTTGGCTTTGCAGGCAAGCGTCTTAACTGCTAAGCCATCTCTCCAGGCCTGGAAAGTAATTTTTAATCTAAGGGAGTTTTCATTTATTTCATTTATTTATTTTCAAGCAGAGAGATAGAAGACACACACACAGAGAAAATGGGTACACCAGGGCCTCCAGCCATTGCAAATGAACTCCAGATGCATGCACTTCTTTGTGCATCTGGCTTTATGTGGATACTGGGGAATCAAACCCAGGTTGTTAGGCTTTGCAGGCAAGCAAGAGTCTTAACCGCATATCTCCAGTCCTGCCTTCCAATTCTTTTTTTTTTTTTTTTTTTTTTTTTTGGTTTTTCGAGGTAGGGTGTCACTCTAGCACAGGCTGACCTGGAACTCACTATGTTGTCTCAGGGTGGTCTCGAACTCAAGGCGATCCTCTGACCTCTGCCTCCCGAGTGCTGGGATTAAAGGCGTGCGCCACCACGCCCGGCTCCATTTCTTTTTAAATATTTTATTTTTATTTACTTATTTGACAGAGAAGGGGGGGGGAGAATGGGCATGCCAGGGCCTCCAGCCACTGCAAACGAACTCCAGACACATGTGCCCCCTTATGCATCTGGCTAACGTGGGTCCTGGGGAATCAAACCTGGGTCCTTTGGCTTTGCAGGCAAATGCCTGAACCACTAAGACATCCCTCCAGACCCCCTTCCAATTCTTGTTTGTTTGCTTTTTTAAAGGTAGGGTTTCACTCTAGCCCAGGCTGAATGAATTCACTACGTAGTCTCAGGGTGGCCTTGAACTCAAGGCAATCCTCCTATCTCTCTCTGCCTCCTGTGTGCTAGGTTTAAAGGCAAGCACCATCACACCCAGCTTTCCTTCCAATTTTTTTTTCTTTTCTTTTCTCTGTTTTTTTTTTTTTTTGGTTTTTCGAGCTAGGGTCTCACTGTAGCCCAGGCTGACCTGGAATTCACTATGTAGTCAGGCGATCCTCCTACCTCTGCCTCCCAAGTGCTGGGATTAAAGGCGTGCACCATCATGCCTGGCTTTTTTTTCTTGAGATTTATTTTTATTTATTAGAGATAGACAGAGTGAGAGAGATAGACAGAGTGAGAATGGACATGTCAGGGCCTCTAGCCACTGCAAACGAACTCCAGATGCATGTGCCAACCATGTGCATCTGGCTTATGTGGAACCTGGAGAGTTGAACCTGGGTCCGTAGTCTTCACAGGCATGTGCCTTAACTACTAAGCCATCTCTCCAGCCCTCCTTCCAATTCTTAAAAGCTGATTTTCTTCTTAAAAGCATCCTATCTCCTTTAAAAAAATATTCTATTTGAGAGACAGAAGGGGAGGGAAGAAAAGATAATCAATGGGACACCAATATCTCTTGTTGCTGAAAATGAACTCTGCATGTATGCACCACTTTGTGCATCTGGCTTTATGTGGGTACTGGTGAAATGATCCTGGGTTGACAGGCTTTGTAACTATACACCTTTATCTGCTGAGCCATTTCCCCAGCCTACATCTTATCTCTTGAAAGCTGCAAGCATGTTATGTGTTTGAAAGCCTATTATTCCTTCATTTCACCTAGTCAATCCTTCCTATCCTCTGTCTCCTCCTAAGAAGTTTGCTTTGATAAGTTTAAAGCTAATCTCCTTTGAGCTACCATACTTCCAGATCGCAACACAGCATGTACTTTTCATTATTCTCTAGCTCATTTTTTTTCCTTCCTTTTAAAAATTTTGTTATTTTTATTTGAGAGAGAAAGAGGTAGATAGAGAACAGGCGTGACAGGGCCTCCAGCCACTGCAAACGAACTCCAGATGCATGTGCCACCTTGTGCATCTGACTTATGTGGGTCCTGGGGAATCAAACCTGGGTCCTTTAGCTCTGTAGGCAAGTGCATCTGTAGGCAAGCCATCTCCTCAGCCTCTTCCTTCTTGCTTTTGAAGCAGAGTCTCATTCTAGCTCAGGCTACCAAGGAAACCACTCTATAGCCCAAGCTGGCCTCCAACTCACAGCGGGCTAACTCAGCATCTTGAGTGCTGAAATTGAAGGAATGTGCCACTATACCTAGTTCCTAGCTTCTAGCTTTTTTTTTTTTTTTTTTTTTTAAGTAGGGTCTCACTCACATAAGTAGGCTGACCTGGAATTCATTCTGTAGTCTCAGGGTGGCCTCAAACTCATGGCGATCCTCCTACCTCTGCCTCCTGAGTGCTGGGATTAAAGCTAGCTGTTTCTTATATGTTACTATAACTTAAAAATTCTCATTCTCGGGCTGAAGAGATGGCTTAGTGGTTAAGGTGCATGCCTGCAAAGCCTAAGGACCTAGGTTTGATTCTCCAGGTCCCACGTAAGCCAGATGCACATGGTAGCACATGCATCTGGAGTTTGTTTGCAGTGGCTAGAGGTCCTGGTGTGCTCATTCTCATTCTGTCTCTAATAAAAGAAATTCTCATTCTCTGTCTTTCTCTCTCAAATAAATAAAAAAAATATTTAGGGTTGGAGAGATGGCTTAGTGGTTAAGGTGCTTGCCTGCAAAGCCAAAGGACTCAGGCTCAATTCCCCAGGACCCACATGCATACAGAGTGGTACATGCATACAGAGTTAGTTTGTAGCGGCTGAAGGCCCTGGTGTGTCCATTTTCTCTCAAGTAAGCGAGTGAGTGAGAGACAGAGAGAGGAAGGAAAGCAAAGAAATAAATATTCCTTAGCCGGCATGGTGGCACATGGCTTTATTCTCAGCTCTCAGGAGGCAGAGGTAGGAGGATTGCTGTGAGTTTGAGGCCACCCTGAGACTACAGAGTGAATTTCAGGTCAGCCTGGGCTAGAGTGCGAACCTATGTAGAAAAAAACAACAACAAAAATCTTTGTTGAGGGCTGGGGAGATGGCTTAGCAGTTAAGGTGTTTGCCTGCAAGCCAAAGGATCCCAGTTCAATTCCCCAGGACCCACATAAGCCAGATGCACAGGAGAGCACATGCATCTGGAGTTCATTTGCAATAGCTGGAGGCCCTGGCATGCCCATTCTCTCTCTCTGCCTCTTTCTCTCTCTCTGAAATAAATAAATAAAATATTTTTTTTTTAAAATGAAGAAAGCCTGATAGCCAGGGTTCAATTCCCCAGTAACCTCATAAAACCAGATGTACAAAGTGATCTGGAGTTCATTAGCAATTGCAAGAGGACTTTTGGCACCCATTCTGTTTGCAAATAAATAAAATTCCTTGTGATGAGGAACCTCTCTTAAAGACAATATTGAAGTAATTGGCATAGCACACACAGTAAGTTATATCACGATGCAAACAGAAAGCTGGTAAGGCACTGTAAACTAGTACTGACATTTATGTATGCTTAAATGTCCTTTGGCTTTTGAGGTATGGTCTTACTCTAGCCCAGGCTGACCTGGAACTCACTCTGTAGTCCCAGGCTGGCCTCAACTCAAAGCAATTCTCCTACCTCTGCCTCCCAAGTGCTGGAATTAAAGGCGTGTGCCTGGTCTTTTTTTTTTTTTTTTTTTGGCTTTCAAGGTAGAGGTAGGGTCTCGCTCTAGTCCAGGCTGACCTGGAAATCACTATGTAGTCTCAGGGTAGCCTCCAACTCGGTGATCCTCCTACTTTTGCCCCCCAAGTGCTGGGATTAAAAATGTGCATCACCGTGCCTGGCATTTTTAAAAAAATAAATATTTTTATTGGTTTGAGAGACAGAAAGGGGGGAGAGAGAGAGAGAGAATGGGCATGCCAAGACCTTTGGTTGCTGCAAATAAACTCAAGACGCATGCACCACTTTGTGCATGTGGGTTACATAAGTCCTAGAGAATTGAAACTGGGTCCTTTGGCTTTGCAGGCAAGCACCTTAACCACTAAGCCAACTCTCCAGCCCGTTTTGTTGTTTTTGAGGTACAGTTTCACTTTAGCCAAGGCTGACCTCAAACTCTGTAGCCCGAGATTGGCCTCTACCTTAGCTTTAGTGTGCTGGGATTAAAGGCATGCACCACCACACCTGGCCTATATGTGTGTTTGTTTTTTGAGACATAGTATTGTCATGTAGCCTAGGCTGCTTTTTAACCATGATCCTCTTGCCCCAGCCTTCCAACTGCTAGCATAACAGGCATGTGCCACCATACTTGGTTATCAATCACTACTCTGATGAAACAAAACCATATTTTCCTTCTCACAAAATCTGCAACCTCAAATTATTAGCTTCATATTGTCAATTATTAAAATAAATTCACATACTTGTCCTTTCCAATCACATATATAACATAGCTAAAAATCAGAACTAGTAGTCATTTCATAAACTATATACAGTACTCTGAACTGAACCTAGAGCCTTGCATGTGCTAGGCAAGCCTTCTTACCACTAAACTATATCATAAGCCTTTTCATTTTATTTATTGAAGTAGAGTTTGAGTCTTAATGTTAAGACACTTTCAGTAGTTAGGACTCACTTGAGAAGTCATAGCATTTACTTGGCTGTGGCCTCTCAAAGACAGAGTAGCCTCAAGCCCTACTTTAATTAGCAGAATGTTGCCCAAATTGGCCTTGAACTCACTCTGTAGCCCACAAAAAGCACTGAACTTGTGATTTTCCCGCTTCAGCCTCTCAATAACTGGGATTACACACCTGACACGAAGCCTGGCTTATTTATACATATATGGTCTCATTTTTGCACAGGCTGGCCTTGAACTCACTGATCCTCCTACCCCAGCCTCCCAAGTGCTAGGAATAAAGGTGTGTACCATTATTTCCAGTCTGTGTAGCCATTTTTTTTTTTTTTTTAATGTGAGCATGAGTTAGAGATGGTGGAGGGGGGTGTGGAGCGAGAATGGACACATCTCCAGCTGCTGCAAACAAACTCCTTGTTTGCAGCCAATAGGTTTTAACTGGAAAGGTTTACAATTTTAATTTTTTTTTTGTTTGTTTTTTTGAGGTAGGGTTTCACTCTAGTCCAGGCTGACCTGGAATTCACTATGTAATCTCTTGGTGGCCTCAAATTCAGTGATCCTCCTATCTCTGCCTCCTGAGTGCTGGGATTAAAGGAGTGCGCCACCACACCTGGCTTAAAATTTTATTTTATTTATCTATTTATTTATTTGGTTTTTGAGGCAGGGTCTCACTCTAGTTCAGTCTGACCTGGAGCTCACTTTGTATTCTCAGGGTGGCCTCGAACTCACAACGATCCTCCTACCTCTGCCTCCCAAGTGCTGGGATTAAAGGTGTGCACCACCACGCCTGGCTTACAATTTTAATTTTTAAAAAAATTATTTATTGGCAAGCAGAGAGAGATGGATAGAGGGGGAGAGAGAATATGAATGAATGAATGGGCACACCAGGGCCTCTACCCACTATAAATGCTTTAACTGTTGAACCATTTCTACAGCCCTATAATTTTAATTTTTTAGAAGGTACACTTTGCAAATGAGAAGTCAAATTATGTACCAATTTTATTTAGTTTTAAATAAAATGAAATTGAAATTCTTCAAATTGAATCTTTAGTTAACCCAAAGTAGTCATTTGCATTATACTTTTATGAGACAGGCACTTTAACCAACTAAGCCATACAGCCAAGTCTTATATTTAAAAATATTCAAGATAAGGGACCGGGAGGAGATAAAGACTACATAACATATGTAAAAAAATTTAAATTATTTAATTTATTTATTTATTTGAGAGAGAGAAAGAGGCAGAGAGAGGGAGAGAATGGGCACGCCAAGGCCTCCAGCCACTGCAAAGGAACTCCAGATGCACGCGCCCCCTCGTGCATCTGGCTTATGTGGGTCCTGGGGAATCGAACCTGGGTCCTTAGACTTTACAGGCAAATGCCTTAACTGCTAAGCCATTTCCCCAGCCCAACATATGTAAGAAAATTTTAATATATAAATTGAAAAAAAAAGAAGGGATTTAAAAAAAAGGGGGGATTCAGTGGAGGGAAGATTGGTGGGGGGAAAAGAGGGTGGTGGGAGGTGAATATGACCATGGTATACTATTACTATTTATGAAAGTTGCTAATAAACAAACAACAACAAAAAAAAAACCCCACAGTACAGGCTGGACAGATGGCTTAGTGGTTAAGGCGCTTGCCTGCAAAGCCAAAGGACCCAGGTTTGATTTCCCCAGGACCCATAAAAGCCAGATGCACAATGTGGCACATGTGTCTGGAGTTTGCAGCAGGTGGAAGTGTGTCCATTCTCTCTCTCAAATAAAAATTAAAAACAAACAAACCCAGAATGGCAGACTGGGAATGATGGTACACACCTACTTCTTTCTCTCACAAACAAAATATTAAAAAACTAATATAAGCAAGTGCCTTTAATGGCTGAGCCATCCCCTCTTTTCTTTCTCTTAATCTTCTTTCCTCCTACCTCTACTTCCTGAGTGCTGGGATTAAAGGTGTGCACCACCACACCAGGGTTTTTTTTTTTTTTTTTTTTTTTTTGACACAGGGTCTCACTGTAGCCCAGGCTGGTCTTGAGCTTACAGGGACTCTCCTACCTCAGCCTGCTGGGTCTAACCTTGTGTGCCATGACCTTAACTCTTCTTAGGGATCTCACATATAATTTGCAAAAGTAGCACAGTACCACTCTTTTAAATAGCACTTTAACTGTAAATACTAAGGAGCCTATACAAAACACATCCTAAGCCATTGCTCTAGTCAATGGCCCAAGGACTCTAGAATCCAAGTATCACAGGATGTCCAATTCATAATACTTTTCAACTCAAATTGTGATCAAATATTTTTGCCATTCCTTCCTATTAACTCAATTTCTCTACCTTTATTCTTTTGAAGCCTTTTTGTGTTTTTTCAAGGCAGGGTCTCACTCTAGCCAAAGCTGACCTGGAATTCACTATGTAGTCTCAGGCTGGTCTCAAACTCATGGTGATCCTCCTACCTCTGCCTCCCCAGTGTTGGTTTTAAAGGCGTGTGGCACCATGCCTGGCTTTCCCTTTAGTCTTAAGAAGGCCAGGATTAATGCTCCAGTTCTATACTGGATTCCCAACAACCTTTAAGGAATCTTTCTTGAAGACATAATAATTTATAAAACCTATTAGGAATACCTAAAATTTATCCGTAGGTAGTATTTCCATTATTTCATACATTTAGGCAAATGACCCAATTCTAGAACATTTGACATGATGAATCTTCCTTAGTTTTGACAAAACAATGTTATTTTTCCTGCAAAAACCCCAAACTGTTCTAAAAGATCCAAATTCTTCCTACATAATAGCTTTGTGCTTAGTGTCTCTAAATTTGATCTTCTGCACAGCAAGTATTTTACATTTTTGAGGCAAGGATTTTAATGTGCAAGCTAATGGGTTGAGTTTCTGCATTTCAAAAGATGTTTTTAAAATCTGCCTTTCCTGTTTCATCAATTTTAAGGTCCTTACAAGGCAAACATTGCCACAACACACTCCATATCGTTCCATATAGCTTCTGTTTACCTTCTTGAAGCTTCACTGCCTGCTGTGCTTCAGTCCAATATATCCACCTTATGCTTTCTTAAGACTTTGAACATCTCATATTTTTTCCACTCTCTCAACACATTCTAGTCAGTCACATTCATATTCATGTGGCCTGGCATAAAAGACTTACAATCGTGAATGGTTTGGAAAACAAATGTTTATTTGCAGTATTTTACGGTTCATGAAAGATAAGCATGGTGGTTTTGAACTTCTTCAATCTTTACCTATAGATTTCATATTAAACTCTTAGTATACAGAAACCAAGGCAACCTGGTTTTAATGAAAATAAGGGTGTATATTGAAGTAATTTTTTTTTTTTTTTTTTTGGTTTTAGGTAGGGTTTTACTGTAGCTCAGGCTGACCTGGAATTCACTATGTAGTCTCAGTCTGGCCTTGAACTCACAGCAATCCTCTTAACCTTGGCCTCCTGAGTTCTGGGATTAAAAGTATGTGATACCATGCCCAGTTAAATTTAGTTTCTTTTTTTTTTTTTTTTTTTTTTTTTTTTGGTTTTTCGAGGTAGGGTCTCACTCTAGCCCAGGCTAACCTGGAATTCACTCTGTAGTCTCAGGGTGGCCTCTAACTCATGGTGATACTCCTACCTCTGCCTGGGTGATCCTCCTACCTCTGAGTGCTGGGATTAAAGGTGTGCGCCACCATGCCCAGCCCTGAAATTTAGTTTCTTAACAGAATATAGGAAGTACTTAAATTTTGCTTCCTGTATTCCTACGTAGAACTTTCTAGAAGGAACAAGTTATCAACTTTTTCCTTTTATTGGAGACAGTGACTCATGTAATCAGCCTGTCCTCAAAATTGAATCCTTCTATTTTAAGCCTCCTAAATGCTAGGATTACAGATGTGGCCAAGTTATCAATCTGTAAAATAGTCTCAGGGTGGCCTCAAACTCACAGCAATTCTCCTAGCTCTGCCTCCGGAGTGCTGGGACTAAAGAAGTGTGCCACCACACCCGGTTTAGAATCACTAATTTAAAAATAGTATTGCAGCATAACTATTAGACTTTACTTTAGGTTTTTTAAAGGATGAAAATACATGAAAATGTAAAATAGCGACAACAGAAGCTTGGATTTGAAGTCTTCTGTAACTTTGTTTTAGAAAGATATACTCCCCTTGACCCAATCTGATTTTTAGACCATTGAATAGTTTGTTAATAAAACTTTACAGAAAATCTTTTTAAAAACAGACAGAGTATGGGTCTCCTACTACTGCCAATGAACTCCAGACACATGTGCTATTTTGGGCATCTGGCTTTGAGAATTAAACCTGGACCATCAAGCTTTATAAGCAAGCAGAGCCATCTCCCCAAGCCCAGAAATTTTTTTTTCTTTTTCCAGGTAAGATTTCACTCTAGCCCAAGCTGACCTGGAATTCACTCTATAGTCTCAGGGTGGCCTCTGCCTTCCGAGTGCTGGAATTAGCAGAAAAATATTTATAAAGTGATAGGTGCTTTTGTTCCTGGCACAGTAATGAGATAGACAAACATGGGGTTGGGGATGTAGCTTAATAGTAGAGAGCTTGTCTAGCATGTGAGCACCTGGATTTGATTTCACCAATGAAAAAGCAACAACAAACTCCACTAATCCAAACATGCAATTAGAAGCTTAGACCAGTAGTTGCCTTGGAATGATGAAAATATATCCCCCTCTCCTGCCCTGGTTTTGAGACAGGGTCTCTCTCTAACCCAGGCTGGCTTCAAATTTGCTGCCTAGCTGAGAATGACTCTGAACTTCTGGACCCTCCAGCCTTTATTGTACAAGTGCTAGGATTATAGGCATGCTCCACCTAGTCAGGGAAAATGTTTTAGTCTCACTCTAGCAAAGGCTGACCTGAAACCCACTCTAGTCCCAGGCTGGCCTCAAAATCACAGTGATCCTCCTACCTCAGCTTCCTCAAGTACTGGGACTAAAGATGTGCATTACATCTGGTGAAAGAAAAAAAATTTTGGTGGGGGGCTTCAAGGTAAGGTCTTGCTCTAGCCCAGGCTAACCTGAAACTCACTATGGAGTCCCAGGATGGCCTCATACTCACAGTGATCCTTCTACCTCTGACTCCAGAGTGCTCAGATTAAAGGCATTCACCACCACGCCCAGTATGAAAATATGATTTTAATTATTTTTCCTGTCCTTTACAAGTTTTATTTGTTGATATAGTACTTAAATACTATAAAAAAAAAAAAAAAATTAAATATTTGAGAAAGGGAGAGAGAATATGGATGTGCCAGGGGCTCTTGCAGCTGAAAAATGAATTCCACATGCATGTACCACATTGTATTTCTGGCTTTATATGGGTACTAGGGAATTGAACCTGAGCTGGCAGGCATTACAAACAAGTACCTTTAACTACTGAGTTATCTCTCCAGCCAGAAAATTTCTTAATGTTTAGGTCAGAGTCAGTTTCATTGCACAATCAAATATCTGTAACAGTAACTGGTATGGTGGCACTCTGGAGGCTAAGGCAAGATTACACTGAGTTCCAGGTCCACCTGGGCTAGAGTAAGATCCTGCTTCAAACTAATGAACAAAAGCCCACCCCCCAACAAATATTTAGAATTGTAAACCAGCTATATTTGTATGGCTTTACTTAGCTTTTTTTTAATACAGTTTAAAAATTATAATATATTTATCTACCCTTTTCCTCTTATACTTACCTTCTGAGGTTCTGGGAACTAGAAAAGAGGAAAAAAAATGACAGTGAAATCTCTCAATCATGAATTCAATTTCAGCCAGGCGTGGTGGTGCACAACTTTAATCCCAGCACTTGAGAGGGAGAGGTAGGAGATCACCATGAGTTCGAGGCCACCCTGAGACTGTAAATTTGTGAATTCGAGGTCAGCCTTAGCTAGAGTGAGACCCTACCTTGAAAACCAAACCAAAACAAAAAAAATCATTACTGCTTTGAGAACTTATAGAAAACTGTTCTTTTTAAGTTGACTAAAATTTATCTGATTTTGTAATTATTTATTTCTCTCTGGTAGCTAACCTTTTATTATGGCTCCCAAAATTCTTATAGTGAATCTTGTATAGATTTCAAAAGGGAGTAACTACATGGCACTATGGCTATTTAAAAATTTTAAACTCTCAAGGCCTTCTCTCTCCCTTTTGGAAGCTAAACATATGTGCTTACTTGTAATCATGAAAATCAGACCCCTTCCACACCAATATTCTCTCTAATCCACAGTAAATAATAAGTTTAATGCATATTTTCCTTATTTCATAACCTTTATTGATTTAATAACTTTTTAGCTCATTAAATATTTACCTATATTTCCAACAGTTTCACAGTGTTCTATTGAACATGATATTTAACTAGCCCTTTGATAAGACTAAAATTTCTAGTGGGTATGGTGGCACACACCTTTAATCCCAGCACTCAGGAGGCAGAGGTAGGATTACTGAGTTTTAGGCCAGCCTGTGACTACAGTGAGACCTTACCTCAAAAAAAAATTTTTTTTTTAAATCATAGGGCTGGAGAGATGGCTCATCAGTGAAAGGCACTTGCTTGCAAAACCTGATGGCCCAGGTTCAATTCCCTAGTACCCATGTAAAACCAGATGCACAAAGTGATGCACACACCTGGAGTTCATCTGCAATGGCAAGAGGCCCTGGCATGCCTATTCTCTCTCTTTACAACTAAATAAAATATTTAAAAATTTTTCCAATCATTTATTATGAACACTGTTAACACATGAGCCACTTGAGTTTAACTGTTAAAAGTCCTAGAAACGTACAGAAGCTAGTTGACATCTATCTGAGAAATAAAAAACATGTCATTTGTTGAACTTCAAGGACTTAATACTGAAAGAGATTTTTTTTTCAAGGTAGGGTTCTCTCTAGCCCAAGATGACCTGGAATTCACTCTGTAGTCTCAAGCTGGTCTTGAACTAACAGCGATCCTCCTATCTCTGTCTCCCAAGTGCTGGGATTAAAGGTGTGCACTAACTACCATGGTCGGCTAGGCTTTTTATCTATTATTTATTTATTTTTTTTTAAGTTTATTTGAGAGAAAGAAGAAAGAGGCAGATCGAGAATGGGCACACTAGGTCCTCTAGCCACTGCAAACAAAATTCAGATGCATGTGCCACTTTTTGCATCTGGCTTTACGTGGGTATTGGGGAATTGAACGTGGGTTCTTAGGCATTGCAGGTGCCTTAGCTGCTGAGCCATCTCTTCAGTCCCAGGCTACTGTTTTTAATTTCTGGATGTCTTACAGTTGTATATTGCTTAAATTTTTAATTTCCATTTATATTGCTAGTATATTTAAGTGGTTAACACATATAAGTAAATGAAGCACAATTAATGATACAAGTAATAATATCCCTCAGGTGCATAAGTTAATAAGCTAGCATAGTGGCACTTTCCTGTAATTCTAGGCACTCAGAGGCTGATACAGGACTATAAGTGCGAGAGCTGCCTGGGAAAAAGAGCATGACCCCATCTCAAAACAAAACAAGACACCATATCCACAGATAATAATTTATTCAGTATATGGGAGGAATAATTAACAACATGCCATTAAAATAAATACTTGGTACACTACTTTGCATATGAGCAACTTGAATTAACTTTTAAAATGTACCAGAATTAGTTAGCATATAACTAAAGTGCTGAAATGGTATAAAGGAATGTGGCAGGGGGAGGAAGTCTTAGAACTATTTCAATTGAAGAAAAACTGAACATAGAAGATTGAGGTACATTTTTTTTGAGGCAAGCCCAACACAGACTGGCCTTTTTTTTTTTTTTTTCGAAGTAGGGTCTCACTGGCCCAGGCTGACCTGGAATTAACTATGTAGTCTCAGGGTGGCCTTGAACTCACGGCGATCCTCCTAGCCCTGCCTCCCGAGTGCTGGGCTTAAAGGCGTGTGCCACAACAACTGGCTTTGGCCCTTTTTTTTATGGGGGGGGAGGTGTGTGTGGCACACCAGGATCTCCAGCCACAGCAATTGAATGTCAGACTTATGCACCCCCTTGTGCACATGTGTAACATTGTGTGCTTGTGTCACTGTGTGTCTGACTTACGTGGGACCTAGAGTTGAATGAGTCCTTAGGCTTTGCAGGCAAGCACCTTAACAGCTAAGCTATCTCTACACACCCTCCCCCCCGTTTTGAGGCAAGCCCAATAGACTGGCCTTTTATTGTGGGGGGGGAAGGGAAGGAGAGAGAGAGGGTAAGGCACAATTTTGACATGGCAAACCAAAGAGTTTGTAAGAAAGTGTACAAGCTGAGCATGGTGGCACACACTTTTAGTACTAGCACTGGGGAAGCAGAGGTAGAAGGATCACTGTGAGTTCGAGGCCACCCTGAGACTACATAATAAATTCCAGGTCAGCCTGGACTTGAGACCCAACCTCAAAAAACCAAAAAGATAGAAGATCAAGTGAGTCTTAGGTCTTATAGAAGATAAAATTGTTGGACTAAAGCAGAGGCAAAAGAAACGTTCAGTTAAGATGCTGTTGAAAAGAAACGAGAAATACTCAGCCGAGGAGATGGCTCAGTGGTTCAAGGTGCTTTCTTGCAAAGCCTGTGCCTGGATTTGAGTCCTTAGTACCCACATAATGCCAGATGCACAAAATGGCACAGGTGTCTGGAGTTATACAAGAGGCCCTGGTGGTCCCATACTCACTCTTTCTTTTTCAAATGAAAGTAAATAAATAAGCAAGTACTTAAATTACAAAAGCAGTTTCAAGGCTGAAGGAATCAATGATTGTGTTTGTTTGGGCAGCTGGCAAACATGAATTGAATATTTCTTAGACCCATTTATCTTAACACTTGCAAACTGACAAGAGAAAAACCTGGTCGCGCCAGGCATGGTGGCGCACACCTTTAATCCCAGCACTCAGGAGGCAGAGATAGGAGGATCACCGTGAGTTCGAGGCCACTCTGAGACTACATAGTGAATTCCTGTTAAGTCTGAGCTAGAGTGAGATCCTACTTTGAAACAAACAAACAAACAAACAAACAAACAAACAAACAAACAAACAAACAAACAAAAAAACTTGGTCATTACACATAAACATTCATTTAAACATTTTTTGTACTTTTGTCTGTAGTATGTGTGTTGTGTGCATATGCACATATCAGACAATGTTGGTGTGTTCCTCTATAGCTTACCCATTTGTTTCCTTGAGAAGGCATCTCTCACTTAACTAGGAGCTGTTATTTTATACTAACTGACTAGCAACCCCCAAAGCTCCCTAAAGGATTAGAGTTACAGACATGTGTGACCATACCTAGCTGTTTATGCTGGTTTCTGGTGACTCAAATTCAGGGTGCACCAGGCCCTCATGGTTGCCTGGTTAATACTCTTACCCACTGAGCCATCTACCCAGGCCCTTTTTTGTACTCTTAATGGTCCCAGATGGTGACTTTAATCATGGGTCAGAGTCATGAAAGTATTCTATCTGTAAATGCCAAATAGGCTGAGTTCTCTTAAAATATTAAAAATTGAATTTATAAAATAGGCTAAAAACTTACACAGCTGAGCTATGACCTCTTAACCTTTTTGATCCTATCAACTCTTTCCCCTTTCATCTCACAGTTACATATACTCCTTGTAACTGTACATACCCAGAATGTGTCAGTGTCAAGCTCTTTGTATTTACTATTTCAGCTGTATTTCCTGGATACCTACCTGATTTGTTCCCATGTGTCCACTCAAATGTCATCTATGGGAATCATTCCCAAAATGTTAAACACATCCTTCTGCCTTACAAACACCTATAATGGCAGCAGTCACCATTTTTATCTTCCTTATCTTTCTTTCAACACAGAACATCTAGCTATCAGTTTTTTGTTCACCCCCAGTACTCATCTACCACCAGACTATAAGCTCCATAAAGCTAAGGGAGGGCTTTTTCCCCCTTTACAGGACTTATCTGTTGTTCTGTGATGCTCTTCAGTACCCAAATTGTAGAAACAACTGAAATTTCATTCTATATAAATGGTTCTCATCTATTTTTATTTTTTTGGCTTCATGAGATAAAGCTCTGCTATATAGCCCAAGCTGGTTTCCAAGTTGTAGTCCTCCTGCTTCAGCTGCTTGAGGGCTGGGATTATAGGCATGTACCACTACATCTGGCCTCAAATGTTTCAATGCTGCTCAAACATTTACCATTTTCTCACCACCAGGAAAGATACTAATGAAAACATAAACATTGACAAAAAAGTTTGTGTAGACTATATTGAAATTTACAAGTTATTTAATCAAATTATGTGCTTAAATTTTCTCTACTTATATTTTGGCAAAACAATGATTCAACTTCATTATTTCATACTAACATGGCATTTTAAACTAAATACATGGAAATAGAATGTTTCTGCCACTTTCTAAAGATACTCCTTAAGCTAAAATCAATCATCTAAGTGGAAAAAATACACCTGGAACATTCTCATTAAAAATTAATCAGGCTGAGCAATGTTTAATACAAAAATAGCCTCAGATTCTCCTTTTTTGTTCTGGAGTCATGTCTCAATAGCAGGGCCCTTGTGGGTTCAGGGTGCAATCCTCAGCATGTCACAAGAGGAATTAAAGAGAGGCAGATGACAAAGACACACACATACCTGAAATATATTTTATAAGTAAGATAAGAACATATGTTCTCCAATTTCTAGTAGAAAAATTAGTTTACTGTTAAAGGGGTTCAAGCTACTGGTAATAAAACACAAATTACAAGAAATCTCTTAAAACGAGCGTGGTGGTGCACGCCTTTAATCCCAGCACTTGGGAGGGCAGAAGTAGGAATATTGCCATGTTTGAGGCCAGTATGGGACTAAAGAGTGAATTCCAGGTCAGCCTGGGCTAGAGTGAGACCTTACCTTGAACGAATAAAACAGAAAAAGAAACCTCTTAAGTGTTAGATAATAAAACTTTTTGGTAGATGGGAATGTATTGATGATTTTATGTTTTGTTTCTTCTCTCATATACTTAAGTGACATTATCTAAATACTTACTGAAGCCAAATCTATCTCAAAAACTTAGAACACAATTTTTCTCCTTTTTGATAATATTCAATGAGAAACAACTCTCAATTTTTTTTTTTCCATGAGAAAGGGACAGCAATATCCACCTGCAAAAGGATAAAAAAAAAAACAATTTGATTTAAAATGTTGACTTCTAAATATATGTTTATCATAAGAGATCATAACTTGTGAAAATTATAGCTGTACTATTTTAAAGATGATTGATCTGTGCATGCAACAGTAATGATGCTTACTTTAACAGTCTGACCTATAAAAAAAAAACCCTGTAATAACAACCAATACAAAATCTTAATGAGGCTGGGGTTATAGCTCAGGTCTAATAATCCTTTGGTACATCTGGCTGAAGAAAATATTTAATATTAAATATAGAGCTTAGACTGTGGCCAGGTTGTCAAATCTATCACATTTCATTTATTACAAATCCGTGTGATACAAACTAAATTGCTGAATCCTTCAGTTTTCTCTTTGGTATTTGCTTGAAGTCCTTTCAGTTAGCTTGAAACTCAATCTGTATTTCAATTAACAAACTAAAGATCTGTTGCTATTAATATTAGAATTAGTCAGCATAAACTTAAAAAAAATCCTGAATGAAAAAGAACAAGATTTTCCCCTAAAGATAGAAAAATGAAACCTAATATACACCTATATATAACTATTTCTTTGGTGCAAAACCACCCTATTAAGATTCACTGGGTATAACTTTCAAGTAAAGCTTCTAGTCCTATTGAGAACATACCAAATATATACAGCTAAATGTACATTTACTATACACTGGCTATTTCTTCTTTATGAGAAGATCGGAACTAATTTGTATACAATTAAACTAAGTTTTATATTTTTTGTTGAGGATAAAATTAAAACAACAGGTAAAACACAAGACATTGCTACAACAGACTAATTACTATTTACCTTGGATATTGTTATTGTTTTTTTTGTTGTTTTATTTGTAGCTCAGGCAGGCAGACAGCATGCTATGTAACTCAAGAAAATCTTAAATCCCCTGATCCTGTCCCCATCTTCCAAGTACTGGGACTATAAGTATATATGCTACCTTGCAAGGCTAACACTAAGGTTTTTAAAGGAATTTAAAATATATATTTCTTTCTCCCCATTTCATTATTTTCTTAATGAATTCTTAGCATAAAAAATAAGAAAAGGTAAATTTTTTTTTTTTTAAACAAGGCCTAAAAGGGGATGGAGAAATGGCTTAGTGGTTAAGGCACATGCCTGTGAAACCTAAGGAGTCCAGTTCGATTCTCCAGTTCCCAGATGCACAGGGTGGCACATGTGCCTGGAGTTCGTTTGCAGTGACTAGAGGTCCTGGTGCGCCCATTCTCATTCTGTCTCTGATAAATAAATAAAAATAAAAGTTTAGCCAGGCGTGGTGGTGCACGCCTTTAATCCCAGCACTTGGGAGGCAGAGGTAGGAGGATCGTCGTGAGTTCGAGGCCACCCTGAGAATACAGAGTGAACTCCAGGTCAGCCTGAGCTAGAGTGAGACCCTACCTCGAAAAAATAAAAAAAATAAAAAATAAAAGTTAAAAAAAAAAAAGGGTCGGATGTGGTGGTACACACCTTTAATCGCAGCACTCAGGAGGCAGAGGCAGGAGAATCCCTGTAAGATCGAGACCAGCCTGAGACTACATAGTGATTTCTAGCTCAGCCAAGGCTACAGTGAGACCCTATCTTGAAAAACAAACAAACAAACAAAAAAAAAAACAACAACAACAACAACAACAACAAAAAAAAAAAAAAAAAAAGGAAGGAAGGAAAGGAAAGGAAGAAAGAAAAGAAAGAAAAAAGGGCTGGACAGATGGCTTAGTGGTTAAGGCACTTGCCTGCAAAGCCTAAGGACGCAGGTTTGATTCCCCAGTACCCACGTAAGCTAGATGCACAAGGTGGCACATGTGTCTGCAGTTTGTTTGCAGTTGCTAGAGGTCCTGGCACACCCATTTTTCTCTCTCTGCCTCTTTCTTTCATTAAAAAAAAAAAAAAAAAAAAAAAAGGACAAGTTTTTAACCCCAAATGGTCCTTCTTTACACTTGGAACATTATAAAGATGCATTTGCAATATAAATTGCAGGGTTTTTTCTTGTCATCTAGAAAACAAAAATTTTCTAAAATTTGACCTCAAATTCTGTTGTGCACATACACATGCACTAAAGAAACCTAACTTCTGAGTTGTGAAGAACATTGGACAATGCATTGGACAAACTTCATAACTCATCCAACAAATATTTCTTTCTTTCTTTTTTTTTTCAAGGTAGGGTCTCACTCTAGCCCGGGCTAACCTGGAATTCACTCTGTATTCTCAGGATGGCCTTGTACTCATAGCAATCCTCCTACCTCTGCCTCCCAAGTGCTGGCATTAAAGGCATGTGCCACCATGCCTGGCTCCAACAAATATTTCTAATCAATTTTAGAACCAAAAATTATATTTGTCAGTTTTTCACATAACAATTGAAACAAAATAAAAAGGTTAAAGAGGTCAACAAATACTTCTTTTAGAATTTCTAAAACAGGCAATTATTGGAATTTGTTAAGAATTACTTTTATTTTACACATTTTCTGTTTAGCCATAATTGAAAATATTATTCCAACATACCTGACTTGTCCTGAACATCATTTTTTAATGATCTAAAATACCACAAATAAGAAAAAGAAGGTAATGAGACCCCTTTCACTTCAAATTTCAATTAAAATACTGACTATATTTAAAACTATAGTCAATAACAAAATCACAATTTAGCATTACTCTGAAGTTAAGTATTGAATATAAAAAAAGAAGTCTTACAGTTTTGACATGTTAACCAAAAATCTTCAGCTAAGGATTTAAGTACACACGTTAATAAAAACAATTGACTACAATATATCAAGTTAGAAGACTAGGATTAAGATGCTAATCTGTCACCTGTTACAAATTAATTTTGGTTACTTCAACTACCCAATGAAAACATTAGTCATCTCTCTAAGGATTCTTCTACATTTAAGTTATGATAACCATAGGAATTCAACTGACATGTTATTTTCCACACTAAAAAACTGAAATATTCATAGACATTATTAAAAATTATTTTCTAAAATCTGTTACATATTTTATATTTATTTGTGAGAAAAAATATCTAACAAAATGTCAAACCAAAGGGATGAATTATTTCTTCTATTTTAAGTAATAATCTGCATTAAAATTTACATTAATTTATACATATAAATATACATTAAAATAAATTCTCATGAAGCTTCTAAGCATTTTTTTCCTTTTTAATAAGAATATGCTTTGAGCCAGGCCTTTAATCCCAGGCAAAGGTAGGAGGATTGCCATGAGTTCAAGGCCACCCTGAGACTACAGAGTGAATTCCAGGTCAGCCTAAGCTAGAGTGAGACCCTACCAAAAAAAAAAAAAAAAAAACTAAAGAATATGCTTTGGGGCTGGAGAGTGGTTAAGGCACTTGCCTGCAAAGCCTAAGGACCCATGTTCAACTCTCCAGATCCCAGTAAGCCAGATGCACAAAGATGAGGCAAGCGCAAGGTCGCACATGCCCACTAGGTGGTGCAAGCTTCTGGAGTTTGATTGCAGTGGTACCGATTCTCTCTCTCTCTAAAATAAAATTAAAAAGAATATGCGTTGGGATTGGAGAGATAGCTTAGTGGTTAAGGTATTTTCCTGCAAAGCCAAAAACCCTAGGTTTGATTCTCCAGGACCCACTTAAGCTAGATTCACAGGTGGCACATGGGTCTGCCTATTCTCTCTATTGGCCCCTCTCTCTGAAATAAATAAATAATATGGTTTGTATGGACACATCATGTGTTGGTACCATCATTTCCTCCCTCCCTCTCCCCAACCTGATGAGGACCCTCCTCAGTGGCATTGCCGATATTCCCCATTGGAGTTGTGGGTTATGTGTTGTAACAGTCACTAGGTGGGGATGAATGCCTCTGGTTATGCCTTCCTATTTACTTCTAAGCATTTGAAAAAAAATTTTTTTTTAAATTTTTTTGAGAGAGACACAGAGAGAGACAGAGAGAGAGGGAGAGGAAGACAGAGATGAGCGCGCCAGCAGTGTCTCAGCTGCTGCGAACGAAATCCAGATATGTGCGCCCCCTTGTGGTCAAGTGCGGCATTGCGCCCTTGCGTCACTTTGCATCTGGCTAAACGTGGGACCTGGAGATTGGAACCGCTGGAGATTGGAACCAGTGTTCTTAGGCTTAGGAGGCAGGCGCCTTAACCCCTAAGCCATCTCTCCAGCCCTACTTGTAAGCATTTTTAAGAAACTTTTCTTTTTGTGTGTGGTGCTGGGTATTCAACACAGGCCTCAAGTATGTCAGATGCTCTATCACTCTAGCCTTCACCAAATTCTTTTTTTTTTTTTTTTTTTTTGGTTTTTCGAGGTAGGGTCTCACTCTAGCCCAGGATGACTTAGAACTCACTAGTAGTCTCAGGGTGGGCTCAAACTCATGGTGATCCTCCTACCTCTACCTCCCAAGTGCTGGGATTAAAGGCGTGCGCCACCACAACTGGCCTCTTGTTTTTTTTTAATTAATTAACTTGGGTGGGGGGAGAGAAGCAAAAAAATAAAGAAAACTAATGGGTGTGCCAGGGTCTCCTGCCACTGCAAACAAACTCTAGATGCACACACTGGCTTTACATGTAATGCTGGGGAATTGAACCTGGGCTTGTCAGGCTTTGCAAGCAAGCACTTTAACCACTGAACCATCACTCTATCCTCCCTCACCAAACTCTTGAAGGTATTCACTACAATTATTAAATCATAATTAGTCAGTTTTCCTTATCAGTGGATTTATCCAACCATGGATCAAAATATTTTTGAAAGGGAAAAAAGCCAAATCAGTACTAAATATACCAACTTTTTTTCTTTTCATTTAGGGAACAACCTAAATAATATAACTATTTAATAACATTTACATTGCATCATGCATTAGAAGAAATCCTGATGATTGTACGTTACAGGAGGCTATACATAGGCTATTGGAAAATATCAGAATATTTTACATAAAGGACTAAAGCATTTGCCAATTTGAGTATCTAGAAGTCCTAAAACCAATTCCTCATATACATAGAGGAACACATGTATACTATTTTTTAATAGGGTATCATGTATCCAGGCTGACCTGGAACTTTGTGTTCCTCTTGTTTCCATTTTCCCAATGCCAGGATTACAGGTGCATACCATCACACTTGCTTTATGCAGTGCTGGGGATACCCAGGGCCCTGGGTATGCTAGATAAGCACTCTACCAACTCAGCTACATCCCAAGCCCCCAACTATATACTATTTTAATAGACAGACAATACATGTGAAAAGTTATTATTATTAACTCATGCTAATCATAGAATCAGTATTACAGAGAATATAATCACAGAAAATCAGTAATATTAAACCAAATTAAAATGCATTTGTAGAATATGGCCAACCTTACTTCAGCAGCACAGTTAATACTGGAGATAATCTTAGAATCTCAACGCCAATATTTACGTGCTGCTAAGGCACTGCTGACAGTCTATCTTAGGAGCTATGAATACAAAGAAATACATGTTCTTCAGAAGATCAGGCCCTTGTATTTTTGAGGCAGCACAATATGGCCTGCACCTTTTCAGAATCCACAAACCATTATGTGCTGCTACTTTACTCCAAGGTTTTTGTTTTGTTTTAAAACATACATTAGCACCTAAAGAACAACAAAAAAACTTTTAGGAGAAAAGCAATACATAAAATCCACATTTAAAGATTCTAATACTGGTATGTGCATATTTACCTATTTTTAGAAGCTTTTACATCATAAACTTAATAAAAGCCTACTATGTGCTCAACACAGTGCTGTCTTAGGAATTACAAAAAAAAAAAAAAAGAGAGAGGAAAAGCAAGCCATGTTTATCTTATGCCAAATTAAGATAACACTTAGAATGTATTTAATATATGAAGCTGTTTTTTTTTTAACCTTACTTAAGTACAGACTTTATGTATAGCATTTTACTTTTCACAGAACCTTTCAAAACCATCTTCATAAGGTAAGACTTCATGGGGGAAAAACATGAAATGATATAAAAGAGCTCAGTTTCATTAATTTTAAACTAGGAAAACACAAATGTACTTTAAAGACAAAAACTAGAATAGATGTCACTGGAAATATTGTAATACTAAATATACTAAAAACATACTATATATAGCCCCACACAATTCAATTCTCCCTTAACTCATAAAATCCAAATATTAAAAACAAAAGTTCAAATACTAAAACTAAACATTTACCTTCACATTAGAATGGTTTTCATGAATTGGATACTATTTGATGTAACTGTGAATTTGTGAACCTGTTTAATGATGTGCTAACTTGATATCCTCAAGAGGATATATAATCATGTAGATTTTTTTTCCCTTCAAGGCAGGGTCTCTCTCTAGCTCAGGCTGACCTGGAATTCACTATGTAGTCTCAGGGTGGCCTTGAACTCTGAGCAATCCTCCTACCTCTGCCTCCAGAGTACTGGGATTAAAGGAGTGCGCCATCACACCCGACAATCATGTAGATTTTTATCTTATGCTTGCTTTACCTATCTCCACTCACTAGGAGAGACATATATTCTTTTTGTTATTATTATTTTTTATCAGAGAGAGAATTGGCACGCAAAGGCCTTCAGCAACTGCAACTGAACTCCAGACACATTTGCCATCTTGTGTGCATGTGTGACCTCACATGCTTGCGTCACATTATGCATCTGGCTTATGTGGGACCTGAGAGTCAAATATGAGTCCTAAGGCTTTGCAGGCAAGCACCTTAACTGCTAAACCATCTCTCCAGCCTGAGAAGTATATTCTCAAATGAAAGTTTCCATTTATTTGTAAGACAGTAAGTACTAGAAAACCAATTATTTAAACCACAACAACCTTTTTGGACCTGCTTTTTCATTAAAATGGTTATGCTTTTAAAGCTACAAGTTTTCTATGATAGAATAAGACATGTATAATCAAGGCACTAAATTTGTCCCTCCATTTTAATATCTGCTTACTGAATGCATAGACATTATATTCCACATTAAATTTTGTATTTTTTCCACTACTAAAAGATATACATAGCTGATTCTCTAAGCAACTGGCATTTCACACATATTTCTCTACTACTGTTTCAAGTTTCTACTCAATATTCTTTTGTTTATTTATTTTTGTTTTTCGAGATAGGGTCTCACTCTAGCCCAGGCTGACCTGGAATTCACTATGTAGTCTCAGGGTGGCCTTAAACTCACAGTGAGCCTCCTACCTCTGCCTCTTGAGTGCTGAGACTAAAGGCGTGTGCCGCCATTCCTAGCTGCTTTCTACTCAATTTGAACATTTATTTAGGATAAATATATATGCAATGACTTGAGACTGAAGAAACAACATACCTTTGAATTTATTAGTTACATTAAGAAATTTTAGGTTTACACCTCACCCAGTTTCCAGATAAAAATTAAAACATATTTGGAAATATGAATTATTTTTCAAGTTTTTGGGTGGAATATTTAGGACTTTGTATTCAGAAAACCTTGTCTTCTGTAAAACAAACAGTTTCACTTTAGAATTATCTTTTACATCTAAAATTGATTGAAGAGTTATCTGGTAATCCTATTCCTCTCCTCTCATTCTCCTAGAAAAATATCAGATGTTTTCCCTCCTTTTACATATCCGGTATCCTCCTTTTCATTCATGTATATCAAAAGCCACCAGAAAATTTCCCCAAATCTGTAAGTCTACATATACCTATGCCCATACAACTTTTGCTTCTAGTAGGATGAGACATCTCTCTTCTCTTAGGTAGATCTTATCCTTACTTGCTTATCAAAGGATATTCCTTTTTAAATTCTCCCCTGCATCTTGAATCTTCCATGCTATAGAATGATTTCCAAACAGTGAGCACACTATCATTTCCCTTAATATAATTTCATCTGTAAAGACTATTATTTTCATTTGGGCCTGGCAGCAACATGTCTGTAATCCTAGCACTTGGGAAGCTGAGGCAGGAGGATTCCAAATTTGAGGACAGCCTGGGCTATACAGCGAGACTGTGTGTTGTTCACAATTAAGTCATGGAATCAAGCTAAGAGCCCATAAACAAATGAGAGGGAGCAAATAAGTAAACAGACAAGGTATATCCTCTTGTGTTCAACAGCAACCTTTCTGTGTAGCTTGCTTTGATTTTTCCTCTTAACGTCTTTTACTTTAAAAATATTTATTTGCAAAGAGATTATTTATAGATAGAGAGATAGAAGGAATGAATGAACATGGGCATGCCAGGGCCTGTTGCCACTGCAAATATACATGTGCCACTTTGAGCATCTGGCTTTACATGGGTACTGGGGAATGGAACGTAGGCCATTAGGCTTTGCAAGCAGGCACCTTTAACTGCTGAGCCATCTCCCCAGCCACTAATTTCTCTTTAAATACTTTTAATTTTATTATTTATTTGAGAGAGAGAATATGAATGGGCATGCCAGGACTTCTACCCACTGCAAACAAACTCCAGACACATGTGCCACCTTGTGTATCTGGCTTACATGGGTTCTGGGGAGTCAAGCCTGGGTCTTTAGACTTCGTAGGCAAGTATCTTAACTGCTAAGCCATATTTCTCCAGCACCAATTTCTTTTACTTTAGAGCAGTTTAAAAAAAAAAATTTTTTTTTACTTATTCATTTGAGAGAGAGAGAGAGAGAGAGAGAGAGAGGGAGAGACAGAGATGGGGGGGGAGGAAAAGAGGGAGAGAATGGGTACACTAGGGCCACTGCAAATGAACTCCAGACACATGCACCTCCTTGTGCATCTGGCTTACATAGGTCCTGAGGAATTGAATCAGGTTCCTTTGGCTTTGCAGGAAATCCCCTTAACTTCTAAGCCATCTCTCCAGCCCCCATTTTTTGGTTTTTTTGAAGTAGGGTCTCACTCTAGCCCAGGCTGACCTGGAATTCACTATATAGTCTCAGCGTGGCCTCAAACTCACATCAACACCCCTACCTCGGCCTCCCAAGTGCTGAGATTAAAGGTATGTGCCACCACATCCAGCTTACAGCAGTCAGTTTTAAAAATGCCTTCAAAAGCCGGGTGTGGTGGCTCATGCCTTTAATCCCAGCACATGGAAGGTAGAGGTAGGAGGATCGCCATGAGTTCAAGGCCACCCTGAGACTACATACTGAATTTCAGGTCAGCCTGGGCTAGAGTGAGACCCTACCTCAAAAACATTAAAATAAATAAATGAAAATGCCTTCAAGATATACAAATTTTAGTGAATTAAAAATTCCCTTAAATGTATATAATTTAGATTATTTCCATCATATAACAGGGATTTTCATTACTTTATTACAAAGTTCAAATTTTAGTAAATCTCTAAGTAATTAAAATTAACAGTGAATGAAGTAAAATTTGCTTTTGCTTGACTTTTGATTTTTTTAAAACTTTGAGAGACAGACAGAAAGAGATGAGTATGGGAGCTCCAGGGCCTCTTGCCACTGCAAACAAACTCCAGATGCATGCCCTACTTTGTGCATCTGACTTTACGTGGGTACTGGGGAATTGAACCAGGGCTTTGTAAGCAACTACCTTTAAGCACTGAGCCACCTCTCCTGCCCTGTAGATATTTTTTCTATAGTTTAAAATTTTTTTTTATTTGAGAGAGAGATAGAGACAGACAGAGAGAATGTGGCATCCTGCCACTGCAAATGAACTCCTCCAGGTACATGTGCCACTTTGTGCATTTGGCTTTATGTGGGTAATGGGGAATCAAACCTGGACCATCAGGGATCCTCCTACCTTACCCTCCCAAGTGTTGGGATTATAGTCATGTGCCACCATGCCTGGTAGAAAAAACTTTTATAAGCTAAAAGTATAGCTTTGGAACATAAGTGAATATAAAGTTTTACACTATGTCTCTTCTCTACACTCCTTTTTATTTCTTCTGTAAAACAATGCAGATATGGACATGATGGCACCTGTCTTTTTAATCCCAGCACTCAGTGGGGCTGAGAATAACCATAAGTACAAGGTTAGCCTGGGCTACAAAGTGAGGTACAGGTCAACCTGGGCTAGAGTGAGACCCTGCCTCAAAAAATTAAAACAATTATGCATGATGTGATTTTGGCCAAGATAATTTATTACAGCAAGTAAGATTATACATGTAAGCTCCCAACTATCTTTTTTCTTAAAAAAACCTGACTTCCTATTTCTTTTATTTTAAATATTTATCTTTTAAGGTTTAGAGAAACTTTATTACATTAAGAGAAGAAAGTACAGAGAGTTCCTGCTAGGTAGAGAGCCCATGTTAGAGTAGGGATCCTTTCCCTGCTCCTCTACTTCCAGATCAGCTGGGCTGAGATGGGGAAGGCCTACAAGAGCAGAACTTGGAGATTTAGGAGTCAAGAGAGATGAACAGCCAAGAAGAGCTATTTATTTATTTGGGGGGAGGAGGACAGAAAGAGAGAGGGAGAATGGGTATAACAGGATCTCTTACCATTGCAAATAAATTCCAAATGCATGAGCCTCTTTGTGCATCTGGCTTTACATGAGTACTGGGGAACTGAACCTGGGCCAACAGGTTTTTCGATCAAGTGCCTTTAATCACTGAGCCATCTCCCCAGTATTTTCTTAATATTAAGGAATATAATCTCAGCACTTGGGAGGCAGGAGGATTGAGAGTTGGGAGGTTTCCTGGACTATATAGTGAGTTCAAAATCAGTCTGATCTACATAGTAAGAACTTGTCTCAAAAAATCTACCATAAGGTTGGAGATGTAACTTGGTTGGTAGAGTACTTGCCTAGCATGAATTAGGCCCTAAATTCAATCTCTAGTACTCTATAAAGTCAGCATGGTGGTAAATATTGTAATGCCAGCAAGTGGAGGCTAGAAGATAAGGAGGAATTTCAAGATTATCCTTGGCTACAAAGTGAGGTTTTTTAAATTATTTGTTTATTTGAGGGAGGGAGGGAGGAAAGGAGGAATGGTGGAAGGAAGCGAGGGGCAGAGGCAAATAGAGAATGGGCACATCACGGCCTCCTAGCAAACAAACTCCAGATGCATGCACCACCTTGTGCATCTAGCTTTACATGGGTAGTGGAGAATAGAACCTGGTTCCATTGGCTTTGCCGGCAGGTGCCTTTACTGCTAAGCTATCTCTCCAGCCCCAGAGAGTTTAAGGCCAGTCTTGGATACATGAGACCCTGTCTCAAAACAAAAACAGAGCTGGAGAGATGGCTCAGTGGTTAAAGACACTTGCTTACAAAGCCTAATGGCCAAAGTTCAATTCCCCAGTACCTACATAAAGCCAGGTGCCCAAAGTGGCGTATGCACCTGGAGTTTGTTTTCAGTGGCAAGAGGCCCTGGTGTGCCCATTCTCTCTCTTTGTAAATATTTATTTGAGAGAAAGAGGCAGAGAGAGAGAGAGCACATGAGCGAGCGCACAGGCTCGCACGTGCAAGAGACAGAGAATGAATGGACATGCCGGGGCCTCTAGCTGCGTGTGACACCTTGTGCATCTGGCTTACATAGGTCCTGGGGAATCAAACCTGGGTCTTTTGGCTTTCAGGCAAGCACCTTAACTGCTAAGCCATCCCTCCTTGCAAATATATTAAAAACAAGATAAACACATACCTGAACTGGGCATGGTACATGTCTTTAATCCAAGCACCCAGGAAGCTAAGGTAGGAGGATCACTGTGAGTTTGAGGCCAGCCTGGGACTAGAGTGAGTTCCAGGTCAAACTGACTGGAGCGAGACCCTATCTCGAAAAGAACAAAAACATACCCAAAGGTAAATATATGACTTCCTAAGATCTATACAATCATGATCTGTACAGTATTTATATTATATCCAGGTACTCTTTCTTACCAATGGAAACATCATGCCATTCCAGTTTAAAGTTCTCTTAAAAAAATCATATCATGGTCAAATGCACAATGTCAATATATGGGCCTTTTTGCAACTGCAAGGGACTGAAAATAAGTGTGCTGGTAAGATATTTAGGAAGAAAGATCTCTATGTAAAAAAGGTTTAATAATGTCATTAATTTTTTTTTGTTTGTTTGTTTGCAAGCAGAGATAGAAAAAAGACAGAGAGAATGGGCGCACCAGGGCCCTCAGCCGCTATAAATGAACTCCAGATGCATGTGCCACTTTGTGTATCTGGCTTTATGTGGGTACTAGGAAATCAAACCTGGGTTGTTAGACTTGGCAGGCAAGTGCCTTAACCGCTGAGCCATCTCTTCAGCCCCTTAATGAACTTATTAGCAGACAAAAAACTGACCAGACTTGATGCTACTGTGGCTACCAGGTAAACAATGCAACAAATAAATTAATTGTCATTAGAGGCTATAATCACTCTCTTCCGGTATGTGACTTTTCAAGGCCTGCTGAGATGTGTATGACAACAAATTATTTTCTGTACTTTTCTCTTCTAAGCTGTATAGGCCTACCTGATTTCTGACTCTTCAGGAAATCTACTGCTAGAGGCTAAAATACAAATTGCCTTTCTATTTAATCCTAGGACAATTTAAGTTTGCCTTTTTAGGTGGATTCCTTTTTCAACCTTTTGAGCAGAAACCCAATTTCCCATTAAGATTTTGAATATAGACAATTATTCTCAGTACTTAGTATTATGTTGAGTAAATAATTGGGTTAATTATTTCATACCCATTTTTCCATTCAAATTGGACTGCTGCAATCTTTTCCTGACAAGGTTCATTCATTTCTCCATTCCTGTATCTTAGTCCACTTGACATATATTGTCTCCATCCCTTAATTCTCTGCTTTTGAGATTTCTGGCTAAAAGAAAAGATAAAGTGTCTTATTATTAGATGTAAGATCAAAGGAAAGATTGCTACTAAAAATAAATGATAGAAAACAAAACAATTCCATTTTTTTGTTGTTTATTTCGAGGCAATATCTCATTCCAGCCCAGGATGACCTGGAACTCACTAGGTAGCTCCAGGCTGGCCTTGAACTCACCATGTACCCACATCTCAGCTTCTCAAGTGTTAGGATTAAAGGCATGTGCCACCATGCCCAGCTTCCATAAATATCTTTACTTAGATATATTTACTTTCTATTTTACAAGGACTCTAACATTAATTCATCCTTTAAAAAATATATTATTTATTTATTTGAGAGAGACAGAGAAAGGGAGAGGGAAAGAGAGAGAGAGGCAGAGAGGGGAGAGAGAATGGGTGCATCAGGGCCTCCAGCCACTGCAAACAAGCTCCAGGTGCATGCCCCCTTGTGCATCTGGCTTATGTGGATCCTGGAGAGTTGAACCAAGATCCCTTGGCTTTGCAGGCAAATGCCTTAACCACTAAGCCATCTCTAC
Source organism: Orientallactaga sibirica (assembly GCA_036365145.1). Classification (NCBI taxonomy): domain Eukaryota; kingdom Metazoa; phylum Chordata; class Mammalia; order Rodentia; family Dipodidae; genus Orientallactaga; species Orientallactaga sibirica. Next base: position 804,262 of record JAEOAD010000048.1, read on the forward strand.
AGCCTCTAATTCATCTTTTTGACATAAGGCATTAATGAATTTAACAAAAGACAAAACATAAATTCCAGGCATCCTGACTATAAAAGGATAACAGGTCAATTTCTCATTTCTAAGTTATTATCAGTACAATAAGCAACAGATATATTTTTTGAGGAAATAATGACATAAAACTGATTCTGAAGCCAGCAGACCCACCACAGAATCCTGGCTCTGTCCCTTAAGTAATTTCATTATATAGAACTTCTGGCTCCTTTTGTGTAACATGAGGTAAATGTCTACTTCATAGATTTGTCATTTAGATAAGGATATTTAGCAGTGAGTAGATGTTCATTAAATGACTGCTCCATGTAAATTTATAATAGAATCTGACATTTCTGATGAACTTGGTATTTCAAAAGACTACAGCAGCTCACAAGTATCAGCAGAGTTGACAACAAAGCTAGTGTAAATAAGGATGAACTCTAACATTTATAAAAGATGCATTATCTGTTGTACATTAGCTGTACTGAATATATTGGGTTTAATTCTACACACATTTTTAAAGGACTACGACCAAATGCAACAGAATCAAAGTGGAGTATGCAGATTATTTATGATCCAAAATTGATACTATAAGACTCAGTGGAAAGATCTGGGTATTTAGTTTCAGAAGACATAAAGCTATTTTTTAAAGTAGATTTCTGGGTGTGGTGGCATATACCTTCAATCCCAGCCTTTAGGAGGCAAAGGTAGGAAGACTGCTATTGACTTGGAGGCCAGCCTAGGACTACAGAGTGAGTTCCAGGTCAGTCTGGGCTAGAATAAGACCTTACCTTGAAAACAACAACAAAATTAGATTTAGGGCCAAAGAATGAAGTTCAACACTAAGTTGAAACCAGCACTTATGAGAATTTAATTTTCCATCAGTTATTATCAAACAAACACAATTTTTTTTTCCCCAAGGTAGGGTCTCACTCTAGCTCAGGCTGACCTGGAATTCACTATGAAGTCTCATGGTAGCCTCGAACTCATAGTGATCCTATCTCTGCCTCCCAAGTGCTGGGATTAAAGGTGAGCCACCATGCCCAGCCTAAGTAGCTGCTTATATTTTATTTGTTTACTTATTTGACAGAGAAAGAGGGAGGGAAAGAGAATGGGCACGCCAGGGCCTCCAGCCACTGCAAATGAATTCCAGACGTGTGTGCCCTTTTGTGCATCTGACTATCATGGGTCCTGGGGAATTGAACTGGGTCCTTTGGCTTTGCAAGCAAAGCAGAACATGGTAGGGGTGTGTGGTAAGGGAGTTTTGTTCACCTCACAGTGGCTAGGAAGCAATGAGTAAGATAGGAAGGGGAAGAAGATCCCAATATCCCCTAAAAGGGCACACTTCCAATTTTAAGTTCTGATCATAGGGCACCAAACCCTAAGAGCATAAGTATCAATTTAAATATCCAAACTAAGAATATACAGTAAAATGGGCTGGAGAGACGGCTTAGGGGTTAAGGCGCCTGCCTCCTAAGCCTAAGAACACTGGTTCCAATCTCCAGGTCCCGTTTAGCCAGATGCAAAATGAGGCAAGGGCGCAATGCCAAAGTTGACCACAAGGGGGCGCACACATCTGGATTTCGTTCACAGCAGCCGAGACACTGCTGGCGCACCCATCTCTGTCTTCCTCTGTCTTCCTCTGTCTGTCTGTCTGTCTGTCTGTCTCTCTCTCTCTCTCTCCAAAATAATAATAATAATAAAAAAAGAATATACAGTAAAACAAAAACTTTTAATATGTTAAAAGCCAGGTATTTTGATTTTTTTTTTTTTTTGGTTTTTTTCAAGGTAGGGTCTCGCTCTAGCCCAGGCTGACCTGGAATTCGCTATGTAATCTCAGGGTGGCTGCAAACTCATGGTGATCCTCCTATCTTTGCCTCCTTAATGCTGGGATTAAAGGCGTGTGCTACCACGCCCGGCTTTTGATATTATTTTGATTGTTTTGTTTCTTGAGGTAGAGTCTCACTCTAGTCCAGGCCAACCTGGAATTCACTATATAGTCTCAGAGTGGCCTTGAACTCATGGATCCTCCCACCTCTGTCACCCAAATGCTGGGATTAAAGGCGTGAGCCACCACGCCCTGCTTGATACTGTTTTTGGATACAGTAATAATTATAGTATCCTTAATATTATTTTCTCTAAATACTTTAAGCTAAAATTCTAAAAGTTAACAGTGGTGGAGCACTTGAAAGTCAAAGTACTGTTTGTAGTACACATTACTATTAAATATTCCAAAATTCCATTGCTATAAGTTATATGTAATTTCACTATAAGAAAATGAGATTATATTAAGATATTAAAAAATTTTTTTTTTTGTTTGAGGTAGGGCCTTGTTCTAGCCCAGGCTGACCTGGAATTCACAATATAGTCTCAGACCTGCCTCAAACTCGTGGTGAGCCTCCTACCTCTGCCTTCTGAGTGCTGGAATCAAAGGCATGCACCAAAATGCTCACTAAAAAATGTGTTTTAATAATATAAAATTAAGCATAATTTACTGGCTATAACAGGAAGAGTAAAACTGATAGTCTAGGCCAAAAGACAACTGAACATACATTTCAATTCTGCATTCAGTTTACGTATTTACATGGAGGTAAGTTTAAAAATTCAACTTTCAGACCAGTAGCTAAGTGCAAAATTACACCAGATGGTATGGAGATATTACCTAGTATATTTTTGCTCAGAGGTTAAAATTCCTATCATACCAGAGTCTGTTACATTTGTAAATTTAACTCCTATTTAAATCAGGTGTGTTGCCATACATTGTGGGATATGCTTATAATCCCAGCAGTTAGGAGGCAGAGGCAGGAGGGTTGCTACAAGTTCAAGGCTAGCTAAGGCTACATAAAGAGAAAGCCTATGGGCTGGGGAGATAGCTTAGTGGCTAAGGCAATTGCCTGCAAAGCCAAAGGACCCAAATAAGCCAGATGCAGAAAGTAGCATGTGTCTGGAGTTTGTTTGCTACAGCTAGAGGCCCTGGTGTACCCATTCTCTCTCTCCCCCCACCCTTCCCTCTTTCTCAAATAAATAACTATTAAAAAAATTAAGCTGGGCATGGTGGTGCATGCCTTTAATCTCAGCACTCGGGAGGCAGAGGTAGGAGGATTGCCATGAGTTCAAGGCCACCCTGAGACTACATAGTGAACTCCAGGTCAGCCTGGGCTAGAGTGAGACCCTACCTCAAAAAACTAAAACATAAAAAAATAAAAAATAGGGCTGGAGAGATGGCTTAGTGGTTAAGGCACATGCCTGCAAAGCCTAAGGACCCCTGTTCAATTCTCCAGGTCCCATGTAAGCCAAATGCACATGGTGGTGCATGCGTCTGGAGTTTGTTTGCAGTGGCTAGAGGTCCTGGTGTGCCAATTCTCACTTTCTCTCTGCGTTTCTCTCCCTTTGTCTCTAATAAATAAATAAAAATCTAATTAAAAAAAAATAATAATAAAAATAAAAAAAGAGAAAGCCCATTTCAAACAAACAAAATTAGCCCTGTGGTATAACTGTTTTTTCTTTTTTCTTCTTCTTCTTTTTTTTTTTTCTTTTGGTTTTCTGAGGTAGGGTCTCACTCTAGCTCAGGCTGACCTGGAATTCACTATGTAGTCTCAGGGTGGCCTTGAACTCATGGCAATCCTCCTACCTCTGCCTCCCGAGTGCTGCGATTAAAGGCATGCACCACCACACCCGACTTGTTTTAACTTTTCTAAGAAAACATTTAAAGTAACTTCATAAATCAATTCTCTAATACTTTAAAAAAAAATCTATGTAGAAGCTGATTATTTTTCAGCATGGGAAAACAATTCATAATTTTGGCACTAAAATTAAACATTTATGGCTGCCATTTTGTTGAGAGCAGAAATACCAATTCAGTAAAGTTTATATTCGTTCATTTTTAAAAATAAAAAATTAAAGATATCTTAATAACTTGAGTTGGTTAGAATTTTTGACTTCAGTAAGACATGAATGTTATACTTAAAAATATTTTTTTTGAGACAGCCTTGTTATTGTATAGCTTAGCCTATCCTCAAATTTAGGATCTTCATACCTCAACTTCTCAAGTCCTCTGGAAGTATGTATCACACAGTTCATATAAGACATAGAACAGAAAGAATATAGAAAGCCTACTTAAGCTCTTATCAGAGCATTATAAAAGTGTACATTTTATTGCAGAATATCTTCACAAAAGATCATCACTTTTCATCTTAAAGTCATTTATTTCAAATTTCACAGAAAAATAAGAGAATACCCAAACGAGTCTTCATGTTTTCCTTCTTTACCCAAAATCCAGCTCTACTGAATTCTAATATTTAGCTTACTTGCTTCTTAAACAAAACAAAACCTAATTATACATAGAGATCCTGATACACTGAATCTGACCCCATTCCACTCTCCTAAGATACAACCACAGTATGGAATTTGATATTTATTTCCTATGCATATATTTATAATATTACTCCAAATGTAAGTATTTAAACCTATACACCATTGTTTTCAAGCTTTATGCAAGTGGTATCACACTGGCCATATCTTTTATATTTACATTGATATGCTGTGTATAACCTTTCCTCAAAAGTTGTTTGTGCTGGCTGAAGACAATCATCTATGATACAGTTTGAATTTTAATAGCTATGAAATTTACCATGAGACTATGGCACAACTTACAATTCTCCTATTGCTTAACATTTATATTGCTTTCAAGTTTTACTATTAACAAGACGGCTGTACATATATTTGAATTTACCTAAACATCAAAGAGTGAAATGATTGGGCCTACTCTATCTTCAACTTTGCTAGGATACTGCCAAATGCTGTCATAAATGCTTAAGAAAAGCTCCTCTGCTTATATTTTATTCTGACATCTGAAAGCATATGATTTTTTAATAAAGGGTTACTACCTAGATGAAAAAAATTTAAATTCCTCAAATCTTTAGTCCCACTGCTTCGGAGGCTGAGGCAGAAGGATTTCTGTGAATTGGAGCCCATCCTGAAAGTACAGAATGAATTCCAAGTCAGTCTGGGCTAGAGTGAGACTCTACCTTGAAAAAAATATTTTTCCTTAAGTGATCTATTTCCTACTGTTTTTAAAAAAATATTTTATTTATTTGAGAGTGTGTGTGGAGGGCAGGGAGAGAAAGAGGAAAATAGAGAGAATGGGCACTGCAGGGACTATAGCCACTGCAAATGAACTCCAGACACATGCATCACTTTGTGCATCTGGCTTACATGGGTACTGGGGAATTGAACCTGGGTCCTTAGGCTTTATAGGTAAGCATCTTAACCACTAGGCCACCTCCTCAAGCCCCTCTACTGCTTTCTTGAAGCATATGTCTACCATGGGTACACTAAAAGTTCCTTCTAAAATATGCCAAAATATTTCCCAAAGCACTTTTATAAAAACAAAGCTCTGATAACAGATTTTTCTTTATATGGTTAAGGAAATACCAGCACCTAATTAGAACTGTTATAGAAATAAGGTTCCTAGTTTAAAGAAAAAAAAAAAAACTGAAAACTTTTACCTTCCAGATGTTAGAAAACAATGTAGTCCTTTTTAAAAAAAAATTTTTTTTAAATTTCTGAGTGGGGGTGGGGGGAGAGAATGAACACAGGGCTTTGGCATACTAAGCAAGCCTTTTACCACTGAGCACCACCTTCAGACCTTGCCAATGAGGATGAATAAGTCACAACTGTAAAATGAAAGAGCTAAAAACTCAGTAAGTTTATAGTGTAACTTGATAAGAGAAATGGAAATATTTATTCTGTTAAATACCTTTAACTATAATGCAATGCTATCTGTAGATCTATAACTTTAAATGCTAGTCATCTTTCAGTATTAACCAATGTTTGATTCAGAAAATATAAGACACCATAAAAATTTGGACATTGGGCCATAGAGATGGCTCAGTGGTTAAAGGCACCTGCTTGCAAAGCCTGATGGCCTAGATTTAATTCCCTAGTACCCACGTTAAAGCCAGATGCATGAAGTGGCGCATGCATGTTTGCAGTGGCAAGAGGCCCTGGTGTGCCCATTCCCCTCTCATTATTCTCTCTCTACTTGAAGGCCTGCTTTGACATTTAAAAAAAAGTATGAAATAGTAGTAATATTCTAAATTCAAATACTTTGTAAAACCTTTAAAATAAAACTACAAAAAGTTGAAAAAAATTTTTTAACTTGTCAGTCTAGTGAAGAATGTAATAAATATTCTCCAAAATCACAGAAAAACAAGAAAACATATACAATGAAAAGGACTAACAAACAAATGCTGAACTTTAAAAAAATTTTTAGTCATTTAGAAACAGTAATAAATCAATCAGTTTAAAAAAAAAATCACATTGGAAACATACTGCATTGTTTTTCTTTTAAGTGATTTTAACTGAAAGCACAATTAGCCCAATTAATATATATTAATGAAATATCAAATGTGGTTCATTATGTTAGAAAAGAAATTTTACTTCAAAATCATATTTAATAAAAATTTAAAGACCTCAGGGCTGGAGAGATGGCTTAGCGATTAAGGTGCTTGCCTGCAAAGCCAAAGGACCCAGGTTTGATTCCCCAAGACGCATGCATCTGGAATTTGTTTACAGTGGCTGGACACACCCTTTTTCTCTTTCTCTCCCTACTTACATCTGTATCTCTCTCTCTCTCTCAAATAAATAAATAAAAATAAAATATATAAAAAAATTTAAAGACTTCAAATTAAATATTGCCCTTTGACAAATGCTCATCAGAAAGCATCAATAGTCTTATTAGGTCTTAACTAAATAAAAACAACACAAATAAAATAGGCATATTATTTTCAACTTTAAGAAAAATACAACACATACACATATATATATATACACACACGCACACAAACACAAAACTATTTCAGATAAATATTTTTTCCAAAAAATTTTTTTTAATTTTTATTAAAAAATTGTTTCTGCTATTTAGCAAAACCTCAGCAATAGTTTAAAACCTCTGTCAAAGAAACTGGTTCAGTTGTAAACTGCTTAAAAGATAAATGTGTTTATAAAATAAAACTGGCATTATATATCACAGACAATTTTTTTGTTTGTTTGTTTTTTTGTTTTCAAGGTAGGGTCTTGCTTTAGCCCAGGCTGATCTGGAATTCAATATGTAGTCTCAGGGTGGCCTCGAACTCACAGTGATCCTCCTCTTACCTACAGACAAATAATTTTATCCTTCATCAATAGATTAGTTTATTCAAATTTTTTACCTTAAGGATAGCTACTTCAATAAGAGAGAAACAATGACAGCACCACATTATTTTAAGGACAATTAAGAATTTTTCCTTAAAAGTCAATGTTTACATAACTTGATAATATATTTGCTAAAGATACAAATATTATGTGAATGAAATACAAATCTGTCACTGGAAAATATTTAAATTAATACAATAAAGCTGTCCTCAAATTTTGATGTGATAAATTATGTATCAAGACTTAAGATAACCAAATATTCAGATTTGAAGCTGTTAGACTTTATAACATGTCCTTTAAAGGGTGGTTAAAGGATACCCAATCACAAGAAACACTAGTAGACTTTTTTTTTTTTTCATTTTTCAAGGTAGAGTCTGGCTTTAGCCCAGGCTGACCTGGAATTCACTATGTAGTCCCAGGGTGGCCTTGAACTTACGGTGATCCTTCTACCTCTGCCTCCTGAGTACTAGGATTAAAGGCATGTGTTGCCATGCCTGGCTTAGAAAGAGACTTTATTAACTGCCTCCTATAATCAAGTTAACGTTGCTTACCTTGTCAGAAGTGACCAATTATAAAAAAATGTTAATGTCTATATTGATGCTTATACTAAATTATTTACTAAGCTAAATTTCTACAAGCTTATAAGCTTGTATATAACTAGAGAGGACAATGGCATGATGGCAAATGTTTGTATCCCAACAGTAAGTTTTGAACCCTCAGAGATCATAAATCATGAACTCTAAATTAAGAACAACTGTGCCTTTAAATCTTCATCTACAAAATAAACACATAAACTCACATACTGCTCCTTTTCCCTCAGTTAACTTATTAAGGCTGTGTCAAAGTTATCTGCACTGAAAGCGGTAACTTAAACCTGAACTCTTTTTTTCATAAATTTTTCAATTTTCATCTTAATAATCTCTAAACTGAAAAACACTGGTTAATCCAGAGGGGGTAAATTATATTCATTTTCACCCTATTCAAAATTAACTACTTTTTAAAAATAACATCTAAAGTGAAAGTTGAGACAATTTGTATTATTTATCTGAAACAATCAACATACAATATACTTAATATTGCAACATATCAGAAATTCATCCTTATAAAACTCTGATTTTTATTATTTAGGTTTATTTAGCCTCAATTATTAATCTGGATTACCTAATACCAAATAATATAAAAGTAACAAATTCCACTTAAGTATTTTAATATGTATCTTAACATTTAAACATTCTTAAAAACATGAGAGAATTTGTTTTTAAAATGTTTAAATTGTTTCAAAGTTAAAGGCAGTTTTATGAGCAGGAAAATTATACTTCACTCAAGACTAAATTACAATTATGAAATAAGCCTTTGGAATTTTCTGTTTTTTAAAGATTTTTTAGTTTAAGAGATTCTAAAGAAAAATATACTGTTATGTTTCAGCAACTCTCAATTTAGCAAACACTTTCATAAAAACATATTATGGTTAATATCATTCTAAGCAAGAATTAAAATAATATCTGGCAATGCTGTTCAATATCACTATACCAGATTACCATTTCGAAACCAAAATTGTATTAGGTAAATACCCTCTGAAATGCTCAACTAAAACTATAAAAATTAAGTAAAATAAGCATGCTAGAAAAACGGGCTATGATAGAGAATTTGGAGGCTAATAAAAATCACAAGGAGCTTAGGTATTCTACAGTTTTATCATGAGTTTGCAACTTTTGATATGAATAAAAGTATTTTAATCAGAGTATCTATGAGTAAGATACTAGTTTCTGTTAAAGAAAGTAGGTTTTTCAGTTTCAACCAGATTGCCACTTTTAGTTAGAGCAGTACTTGGAATATTTCAAATTCTCTTAAAATATTTTCATTAATCTTATCTGTTCTGACTCTACCTACTTCTTTACTTGTCAAACAGCCAAGTACCAAATTCCACTTGATTTAAACACTCCATTTTATAAGATTCAAAAAGTCCACTACCTAATTAAATGCCTTACATAGCATACTATAATAACAACCTTAAGGAGTGGGTGCTAGCAATCACTGCATATATTTTTTTGGAGACTAAATTCAGGCAGATCTAATACCATGCTATTACAGCATCAACTACAATAAAATAAAAAAACACCTTCAATTTTGCTAAGCAAGACATTCAGCTTTGGTCACTTCAAGAGATGATGTCTATTTATTCTTTACATACTTAATTTATTTCACCTAAAAGTTCTGCATGACCAACTGTCCAGTACAATTATATGCAAAGCTATACAAGGCATATTTAATATGCTTTTTAAAAATTGATTAGTATAAAGCAGGGATGAGAACACATGCTTGTATCTCAGCACTGAGGAGGCAGCTGAGGCAGGATAGGCCAGCCTGGGTCCCATGCTGAGCCCATTAAAAAAAAATCATTAGTATACCTTAATCCTTATCATGTTCCAAAGCATTATGTGAGTATTCAATCAAAGACGGTAGGTTGTTTTCCAGGACTGGCTCTCTTCTAAAGGTCGAAACCTGCAATAAAAATGTCATGTATTATAGCATGAAGACACTCAACAGATTTCTGTCTTTTACAATTGCATAGTTTGTCCCTAACACAAGGATAAGTCTTCAAAATGACCCCGATTTTGCCAGTGTTCAAAGAACACCTTACGTGAAAAAATGCTTTTAAAATATAAATAAGTTGATTAAAAACACCTGTGATATGCCTTATCATCCGAAGCCTCTTCAAACAAATCAGATTAATAAGTTTCTGCTTTCATTTCTCTTTAGGGCACATGTATGTATGTATGTAGCTTTGAGAGATACCGGGAGAGATGAACTTTATAAGAAAAATTATCAGAAATATATTCTGTGTTTTTAAAACTTCTAAAATCCACATAATTTTAAAGAACGACACAGAAGATAGGAATAAAATTTAACTGCCTGTCTTTCCTCTCAAATCATTTAATGTATTAGTGAAGAAAAATTACCACTATTTTCAACTTCAGTATTTTGCCAAGCCTGAGTGAACATCAACATTTACAAATATTTTAATATTATAGTTTCATCAGATAAAATTTAAATTAAAAAATATTTACAAATAGTAAATGGACCACATTTAGACTAGTTTTTTAATGTTCCCAGGTGCAGGTGAGATATAACTCACCTCACTTGTTTTTCCATGTTTCACCATTCTGAATCTCAATGGTTTAAGTTTCAATCAACTTTATAAAAATGTATTATTAAATTGCCACCAAAGATAGAGCTGGGTGTGGTGGCACATGCTTTTAATCCTAGCACTCAGGAGGCAGAGATAGGAAGATTGCCATGAGTTTGAGGCCACCCTGACCTGAAGCAAGACCCTACCTGGAAAAACGAAACAAACAGCAACAACAGCAAAAAAAAAAACAAAAACAAAAACAAAAAAAAAAAAAAAAAAAAAAAAAAAAGAAAAAGAAAAACAAAGAAAATTACCAAAGATATGAATATTCCACATGTGAATCAAAATGCTCTGAAGGAATTTTCTACACACACACACACACACACACACACACACACACACACACAAATGAATGGCTTAGGGAAATTAAAAAATGAAAACTAAAAGGTCCTTTAGTCTTTTGTTGTCAAACATTTGGTTGTTTTCTGACAAAAAATCCCCACAATTATATGTCTCATAAACATCAATTTAAACATCAAAAAATTTTGGAAAATTAAAATAATTTCTATATGATATTCCTGAAAAGATACTGCTTTCTACGAGATGCTTTCTGAAAACCAAGGTACCAAAAAAATTTAAATACAAAGGAAATACTAATAAACTAAATGTTTTTAATACAATAACATAATTTTTTAAACAGGCAAAGAAAAATATTAATGAGGCTCAAAAGAGGTTTCGACACAAATAAGACAAATAGTAAACCAAATGTGTATGATATAAAAAAAAAACCTTTAAAATAGTAAAGCTTAGATTATACTTCTTCCCACTGCCATCTTTCTTTGTCAAAATTTAAAAAACATATTATACTTTTCCTAACTCCAAGAATATTAAGAATAACTCAAGTATGTATAGTTAACAATTCTTCTCTAAAAAGATCTTTTAAAGCTTCTTTTATACAGGCAAGGAAAAAAAGAGGCAAAGATTTTACCTACTCGAAACCAGTATTTATAGGATGTACATGAGAACAATCAGATAATATATTTACTAATGTGATAATCTAAAGTATCTGCTGTTACTCTCAAAACAATGACCAGTTTAAAGTTCTAATACTGTCACTTCTGAAAATTAAATGCTTAATCTAATTTTCAACACTTATTTGAAATAAAGTAGTATTTTATTACTGACTTCCTTTGTCCTTGTGAGATTTGGGGCCACAAAATTTCAACAAATCATAGTTTGACTTCCACTTATGTGCCAAAATTAACTGCAAAGCACACCATATTTATGTTTGCTCAATCAATAAATAAAAGGGATAAACTTACATGCATATTCTGACAATGCTTTCTAAAACTGTGTCGTTCCAGTTATAATGATACTAATTATGTTTCTCATAAAAGGGGTTAGAAAGAAATAATGTGGGACTAAGAGTCACGACCCAAAAGAATATATATCTTTTTGAATAGTAATATTTCAAAATTTGAGGTAAATTTTTACAAAAACGTTCAGAGCTGTAAATTTACAATCTAGTTGAAGAAAGTTTTATGTGTCATATGGAAGAAATATTTAACAGTTGGAATTTTCTTCATTTCATAAACCAAATCAATTGACCAACAGTTTTAGAGTGAATATTGTGTAACTTTTTTTTTCTCAAGGTAGTGTCTCTCTCTAGCCCAGGCTGACCTGGAATTCACTATGTCTCAGGGTGGCGTCAAACTCATGGCAATTCTCCTACCTCTGCCTCCTGGGAGTGCTGGGATTAAGGGCGTGTGCCACCATGCCCGGCTGTATTTTTAAAGTTTAGAGAGACTTTATTAGATTAAGGAAAGAGGAGTATGAAGGTCTCCTGTTCATGAGAAGGCAGAAGGGTGTAAAGCCCCTTCTGTGACATTCTTAATAATTACTATATACCAGTAAATAAATATATGAATAATTAAAAATAAAAATGCACACAAATTTGCATAAAACAAAAAATACAGCACATAAAATGTAAGGAAACAAGGAATCTAGAATGTGAAAGCTGCTTTGAAATTTTTATCCTTATAGGTGTTGTTCTTGATAGACATTAAAACTGATGTTAATCTAACTAGGAAATATGTAGTGTTACATACAAACACCTGAGGCTACATTTTGAAAATGTACAATGAAGAAAGCTATCTGTATTTAAAAAAATCTAAAAGTAGAGTTTTACTTATATTTTAAGCACTGTAAAGAGCAGATGAAAAGTAATGCTACCAAGAAGCTACATACTTTCTCTTGTCTACTATAGTATGTAAATGTAGCTTGTTAAAAAGGTGAACTATTATTACAGCATCATTCCCACCATTGTTTTTCTGTGGTAACAAATCAATTTTGCAGTCCTCACAATATAATATAAAATAGAAAAGAAAAATTAGGATCAGCTTTTACAGAAACACAGATATATGCATACAAACATTTAAAAATATACACCTGTTGGCATACTCTTTTATCTAACACCACATAAACGGGGAAATATTTTGAATGCTGTGAATTTTATTCAGGAGTAGTGTGTTCTAAAGCATTAAGTTGAGTATTATACATAAAGGAACCAATCATTTCTCTCAAAAGTTGCTTAAACAAAATAATCCTTCATTTTTCACCCTCAAAACAAACAAACAAAACTCCAAAAGCCAAAGAGCTTGAAAGTATGGCTAAACTTCACCAGCCTGGCAAATTTAAAAACTTTTCCCCACCCCCATAATTCTCTCCCAGCCATACAACTTAATAAAATACACACAAAAAAAACCCCACAAAAAGTCCACTCCCCGCCCCAAACAAAAAATAAATCAATAAATAAAATCAAAAGTAAAAGAAAAACTTGTTAGTATTGGTATTTTAGATATAATTACATTTAAAAGACATGACAGCAAATTTCATTATATCAAATTTTATAAAGGATAATTCACACCTTTTATGAAATGTTCGTGAAATGATCCAAAATAAACAGCTTTGAGAAAAGATAAGGAACACAAGTTCAACAATCACAATTATAAAGGCAATACAAAGTAGTGTGATTTATAAACTCGGCTATACCATCTATTAATGTTATATTTACAGCCCAACAGAGATTTAAGAAAGTGGTAAGATGTTTTCATTTGAATATTTTCTAACAATACTGACTTAATGTGAAAATAGAAACTGCTTCACATTTTCAACTACCATTCATAACAGGATGTAAACCATTAAATTGTAAAAATCCCTTTCAAAAGCATAATTGCTTTTTATCATTTTACTGTTTTTCTTTGAAAACCATACCCGCTTGCTATCAAGATGCAATTAAAAGGATTGACAAACTTGGAAGTAAACTGAAATATTGTGGTTGGCTCAAGCCACAATAAAAATCAACTGAAACCAACCAATTAAAACAATGCATACACATTACAGTATACATCATTATTTCTTCATAATGAATTTGTCAAGGAATGCCATAATCACATATATGCACCTGTGTATACTTGTTATATATTATCTAAATAAACATCATCTTGTAAATTAAAAAAAAATTAAATTCATTGCAATGGCTGAGTTAGCAAGGCATACATATTTTAAATTTGATATGGAAAGTATTAAAATGTATCCAACTTTATGGAGAATGGGGAGAGCATCATTTAAGTTTTTTTTTTTCATTTAAATGAAATAATCCTCCCATAATCTACATCTAACAGATATGTCGATTAAAAGTTTTTATCAAAGGGGAGGGGAACACCCTGAATCCTTCTCTCAGTTTTTAACCAGTAAACAGTTACAAGTACATCTTGCCATTTCAGTAGCAAAAATACAGTTTTGCGAAAATAGCTTACTTTCCTTTTTAATATACATTTCAGAACCACCCGAAAGTCTTTTATGGAGAAACAATTCTACTAAACACCAACTTAAAAAAGAAAAACCTCTCCGTTTTTATGTCTTGTAACTATTTCCATGGTTCTCTGACTAAAAATAAAATCTTTCGATAGGTCGAGAATGATCATCTAGCATTTAACATCAGATCCCTCCAAGTGCTGTTTCTTTTCAGCCAATCAGGGGTAGTAAGTCCGGTGTCTTAGGAGCTCCGTTAGACACAGTTTGAAAACCCTCACATTGCGCCCTTATTCTCGGGAAAGATTCTAAATGAGGGCAGGCCTCCCAGTCTTCATAGATATACGCAAAATCCATCCTTATGACAAAATTCCGGGGGGGGGGGATATAGGCTGCCGGGCCTAGATTATGTCGCCGCGGCTCCTAGGCAGTGTTATTCCTCTTTGCGAATAACCGAGCAGCTGCTGCAAAAAGCATCTCTAGAATATTTGCAAACTAGAGCTGCGCGGTGCACACGCAAAGCCTCTCACAGCAAAGGGTTAATCTGGTGGTGCCTTCAGGGAGGAAATGGACTCAGGATCTAATAGATGTCTAATGTGGAATTTTCAAAGGCTATTCTCTATCAAGTATTTCTCAAGTTAAAGCCGCCACTGACTCACTTTATTCAAGAGTTATTCTGGGTTAACACCAACAAAATCAACTCCTTAAAGGGAAAAGACAAAACAACTCATTTTTCTTCCGCGGCAGCGTCAAGAGATCCCAGGAAAAGGTGAGGATTGCAAGATTACCGTTAGGTCGCCGGCCCGGGTCGAGACTTGTCCGCAGGGGGCGGGGGGGGAAAATCCATAGTTTCAGGATGGTTTTCCCTGAGACAAGTTTCAAGGACTGGAGAAGGGAAAAGTCTTCTGTCGGAGGGAGAAGGAAACGGGCAGCCCGCAGCCCCCGCTTCCATCCCCCGCGGGACACCGCGCCCCTCCCCTCCCCCCAGGAAGGACGGCGCGGGGAGAGCAAATGACACCGACTCCCGGGCGAGAAGCGAAAGTCCGGCGCGCGCCCAGGTGCCCGCGGCCCGTCGGGACAGCGCGGACGCTCGGGCGGGCGGCCGCGCCTCTTTCCCAGGGCCCCGCAAGTTTCCGCGGGCCGGGGGGCGCGCTCCGCACCGGCGAGCCGAGGGAGACACCCGTTTGTCCGCCACTTCGTTTTCCCTCCACTGAAGTTTCTGGCCCGGGGCGGAGCGGGGCCGGGGGAGGGGAGGGGCGCGGCGCTGCGCTCCTGTCAGGCGGCCGCGGGAGCCCGTCCGTCCGTCAGTCCGTCCGCCGGTCGGTCGGAGGGGCGCGCTGACAGATGCGCCGGGCGGCGGCGGGGCCCGCGGCGGAGGCCGTCCGCGTCCCGCTCAAACTGCAGCTCCCCTCCCCCCGCCCGCCGCGCTCCCGCCACATCCCGCCCGCCGCCGCCCACTCGCGGATGCCCCACTTACTCCCAACCCCGTTTCCCAGGGACTTTTTTTTTTTTTTTTGCGATTAAAGTGTGGGCGGACCCAGAGCCCCGCTCCCCGCGCCCTTCGCCGCCCGCCGGTCGTTCCACCTCTACCACCTCCCGACTCCCGCTCTACTACTTCGGGCTCTTACCGACGGCGCCGGACCGGCGAAGCTCCGCCGACTGCTCTTCGCTGAGTTATTTTTTTTGATGATTTTATTATTTTTTTTTAGCGATTTTTTTTTTTTCGGCGCAGTCCCGGTGGCGCTATACCCTCGGACAGGTTACTCCGTCTCTCCCGCTAGATTGATGAGATCAGGCATCACTCGAAAATGGCGCCGAAAGCGCTGAGGCTCCTCATTCAAATTCGTTAGAGCCAACCCCGCCGCCCCGGGGCATGCCGGGAACGCGGGCTGTCTCCGCAGCTGTCAATACCGCCTCCTAACCCCCTTCTCTGGCGTGCCCGATCCTTTTGCGCACGCGCGCACACTCCTACTCCACCTCCCCCACCCCGCCACACACGCCCATGCCTCGCACATGCGCAGAATCAACGTGCACGCCACTCTCCCTTCGCTTCGCGGGTGCTAGTCCGCTGGTCTGTTTTCCTGCGCGTGCGTGCAGCGCCTTTGTACCGCCGTGGAGGTGGTGTGACCGTCCCGATTGTGGGCCTGACGGTCCGCAGATACCTATCCGGCGACAAGCATTTAGTGTACTGTTGGGGGACAAACGAATCAGGGTCCAGCTTTGGCAAAAGGAAAAACGTCCTACCAAACTGGAAAGACGGGAAGTGCCTGAGCCCGAGCGCGTGTGGACGCACACGATCTTAACCCCGCCCTCGCCCTCCGCCCGCAGCCGCGGCGCTGAAGCCTCGGAACAACTTGGCGAGGTAGGAAGCACCGTTCCTCTCCGCGGGAAGACCTGAACACCAAGCTCAGACGCCGAGTACTGTGGCCCACGGCAGCCCTGGTGCCCAGCTCGTGGATAAGTCCGCTCTGTCACAGGGCGAGCCCCCGCGGGGCAGTCCCCTCCTCGCTGCGGGTCGGGTCGCGGCCCCCGCCCCCTCTCCGGCCCGGGCTGCCCGTGGCGAGCGCGCTTCCTTCTGATCTCGCCCTCACCTCAGCGGCTCACTCACTGGTCTTCGAACGTTCTGGATAGACACAGGGATGGGCAGTCTGGACATCACTTGGGTGAATTTTTTTTTTTTAAATCTGAGTTGACGGTATCCAGCAAAGACAGGGTTCCGTTGTATGAAAGCACTAAAAAAGTGCAGGAGTCACCATGTATTGACTGCATTGGGCAATGGGCCAATAAACGTTTGTGGATTAGGCGTTTTTACTGCCAACAACTCTTTGAAGTAGGTATTTTACAGCTGATGACACCTTGATTGTCAGATTTAAATTTCTGCATCTTATAGTTGGTAAGTGAAGCACAAGACCTAGGCAAATCCGTATCTGCCTTAAAAATTGGCACAATGTGTAATATCAACTCCCTACAAAAGCCTCGTAATCATTTGGATGACATCCTCCCTTTCATAGATGAACTTTTAAAAAAAAAAGTCCTAAATGGTCACATTTTAAGATTGGTTACAATTTTCTTAATCCACCAATGGATTTTCAGAAGGATCCAACAGGTTAAAATCTAGATTGTTACAGTATTTGTGCAAATTTTTATTACAAATCAACTTGTGATGAACTTAAATTATTTTGCAAGCAGGGAGAGAAAGAGGAAGAGAAATTATAGGTGCACCGGGGTCTCTTGCCATTGCAAATGAAGTCCAGATACAAGTGCCACTTCATGCATCTCGCTTTAAGTGGGTACTGGGGAATTGTACCCAGGCATTTAGGCTTTGCACCCAAGAACCTTTAACTGCTTAGCTATCTTCTAGCTTTTTTTTTCAAAGTATGTAGTTCAGGCTGATGATCCACCTGCCTCATTCAAACTCCACATTTCTGGAATTAACATGTGTGTATTACCATACCGTAGCACCATTTTTTTTTTTTTTTTTTTTTTTTGGTTTTGCGAGGTAGGGTCTCACTCTGGTCCAGGCTGACCTGGAATTAACTATGTAGTCTCAGGGTGGCCTCGAACTCTCGGCGAGCCTCCTACCTCTGCCTCCCAAGTGCTGGGATTAAAGGCGTGCGCCACCACGCCCGGCTAGCACCATAACTTTTGAGTGTGAAAGGCTATTTGTATATCGCAGGATATTAGCAGTCAGACCAAGAAGTAAGCAAGGCAGAATAGCATGTTTGTTTTACATTTCTTTGACACTTTTCTGCACTGTGTAAGTGGGTGTACTCTGGAACCAGACTGCCTGGGTTTGATTTCTAGCTCTGCTACCTCATTGGGTAGTTACAATGATGCTAATGAGCTTATATATTACAGGTTTTTCAATAGTACTTGGCTTATTATGAGCCAATTATTAATATTTGCCCTTTTAAGATGGTTTCTTTAATGGGTGTTTTCAGATGCCATTAGGGGTTAGCTTTCTTGTTCTGGAGCTCCTTAAAATGATGTCAGCCTGACAAATGATTTTTGTCGGGGAAATAAAAATGTTCATTGGTTTTTCTGTTTTATTAGAGGTACATCTAAAAATGGAATTAGGGCTGGAGACATGGCTTAGCTGTTAAGGCGCTTGCCTGTGAAGCCTAAGGATCCAGGTTTGATTCCCCAGAGCCCACATATGCCAGATGTACATGCCTCTGGAGTTCCTTTGCTGTGGCTAGAGCCCTGGTGTACCCATTCTCCCTCCTGTCCACCTCCCTTTCTCCTTCCCTACTTGCCTCCCTCTCTAATAGATAAAAATTTTTAAAGAAATGGAATAATTTTATTCCTTCTTTCTGATAATTAAAGTTAAAGGAAGCTGGTCATGGTGGCTCCTTCCTATAAACCCAGCACTCAGAAGATTTTGGTGAGTTCCAGGCCAGCCTGTACTACAATAGTGAGACCATCTCAATAAAAAGGAAAATTAAAAAAAGGAAGGAAGGAAAAGACAAGACTCCGCATCAGTCTAAAATATACAAGTAAAAGCTGTCTTATTTCTAACATCCAGAGATAGTCACATATCTTTTGTATTTTATAAAGATAATGTACCTCTAGGGCAAATCTGGATAAAATTAAACCCTCATAAACAGTACATAATATAATCTAGTGTCCTTGTTGTAGAATCTTTTATGTAGTCAGTTTTAGATATATCTTGAAAGGAAAATTCTAAAGTGATATTAGCATTTGTTGAGTACTTCTATGTGCCAGTAGATGGTAAGTATGTAACATATTTTTCCATTGAATCCTCATAGAACTTATAGGTGTGTATAGTTTCCTCCATTTTGCTCTAAAATTTATATGGAAATACTTTAGAAAATTTAGGGCTCATTCGTATAAAATCTTATTTTAGTAAACCAGAAATCCCTGAGTCACTAAAATGGGAGAAAATAAAACCAAGTAGCAAGAGTTCCTGTGCCTGAATAGAAAACCCACTGAGGGGAAAAAATTACCTTTTGAAAACCAAGAATTTTACGTTTGTCCACAAGGGGGTGCAAATTCCTGAGTTAAATTAAGAGGGGAGAATTTTAGCACATCATTACAGTCCTGAGTGAAAAACTCTAGAACACTCACCCTGAGCTTTAATACTAAAAGTGGTGTACCTTATGAGAAGAAAGAACTCCATTATTTAAGTTCTTAATTAGGGCATAAATTTTCAGCTCGCTGTCTTCTGTGCAGTAAAGAGTTAACCACCTCTCTTCTACTTCTTTTCGGCCACCTAGTTTATGGCTTTGCATATGCTGGTCATAGAGTAGAACTGAAGTCATCATTTAAAACCTGAGGTTTTACTTTTGTAAACTGGAATGTAATCACCAGCAAATGAGTGGTGAATACGGGTAGTGTAGAAAACAGAGGTCGTGAAATTTCAATGGCTTTTTCCCTCCTGCTGTTTCTAATGAGTAAGCTACAACTGGTAGAATGTTGCTTCAACATATTAACTTGTTTAGATAAAACTGTAAAAGCTGTAGTTCAGTTCATTTGTCAAAAAAAAAAAAAAAAGCACAGCAGACTCTTAAATAAGAAAACATTCTGAAAGTTACCTTTAAAACAGTATACACAAGCAAATGATTTAAAAACAATTTGCTTGGCTGGAGGGATGGCTCAGAGGTTAAGGCATTTGCCTGTAAAGCCAAAGGACCCAGGTTCGATTCCCCAGGACCCATGTTAGCCAGATGCACAGGGGGGCGCATGTGCCTGGACTTCGTTTGTAGTGGCTGGAGGCCCTGGCGTGCCCATTCTCTCTCTGTCAAATAAATAAATATTTTAAAAAATAATTTGCTTAGCAAGGTTGTGAAGTCTTTATGTTCCTGTTGATGTTTTTTGAAGCGGACTTTATTTTTACAAAACTTAAATTTGAAATGATTACAAATTTATTAAGAGCTACAAAAAGTTAAAAGAACATCTGTGTTATTTGCTTGCTTTTATACATCGATGGGTTTTTTCTTTCCACATATGTAATTATAAACACTTTTTTTTCTGAGCCATTCCTCTATCCTTAAATACCTGAAATTGTATTTCTTATCAACTTGATAAAGTTATACTTGAACAGTAGCTTTAGGATAAATTATATATATCATTGTCTTTCACCTCTAAAAGTTTAACTATGAATTTAGTTATTTTGATCTCTGATTGTCTTATATTTAGCTAGCTCAAGCCTTATCTCCTGCAGCTTTTTGTGACATATCATTTTTTAGAGTACTTCCTTAATTTCTGGTATAATAAGATTTTCCATGTTTATCTCATACTTATCCTCGTTCAGTCAGAAAGCTTTTTTCCTAAGAAGCCCTACTCCTTTTAAAGAATGCTGTTTCTTGGGGTGGAGAAATGGTTTAGGGATTAAGGCGTTTACCTTCAAAGCTTAAGGACCCATGTAAGCCAGATGCACAAGGTGGCACATGCTTCTGGAGTTCGTTTCAACAGCTAGAGGCCCTGACACACCCATTCTCTCTTTATCTCTCTCTCAAAAAAAATGCTGTTTCCATTTTAATTGGAAATGATATTAGAAACCAAGGCTAAGTAGACTTAATTTTATTTTTTGAGCTAGGTTCTCACTCTAGCTCAGGCTGACCTGGAACTCATTCTGTAGCACCAGGCTGACATTGAACTCATGGTGATTCTCTTACCTCAGCCCCCCAAGTGCTGGGATTAAAGACATGCATCACCATGTCCAGCTTAAATTATTTCAATTATATTTGAAGAGTCATTATAGAATTTTAAAACTTTTATTTATTTGCAAGCATAGAGAGGAGAAAATTTTCATAAAGTTATAAAAAGAGGAAATGAAATCACAGTCCACACAAAAAGTTCATAGTTTTCATGTTCTCTTTTAGTCAATAGCTGCATATAATTATATAACAGCATAGTTTCCGTAATCATTTTTTCATTTAACGTGTCACAAACATCATATTCTTCTAAATTGTTTGTTAAATATTATTAGAATCCTCTATTCCTGGATATTTGTCTTATTTTCAACTTTTTTTTTGCTGTGATTCTGAAGTAGACATTTTTTACGCATATACCTTTACTAATTTAGTTTCTTATCCATTAATTGGAAGGTGTCTTGGAAGTAGAAATATCATTTCTTTGTTTTAATATTTTTTTGTTTGAGAAAGAAAGGAGAGAGGGAGAAAGAGAGAGAAGGAAGGAGGGAAAGAATGGGTATGCCAAGGTCTCCTGCCCCTGCAGATGAACTCCAGAAGCATGTATCACTCTGAGTATCTAACTTTATAAAGGTAGCGGGGAATTGAACCTGGGCCACCAGGCTTTGCAAGGAAGCACCTTTAATCACTGAACCATTTCTCCAGCTCCCAGAATTACCATTTCTTAAAAGCTGGGTGTATTTTTATGGGTTGTAATATGTATTCTTACACAGAAATTATCAAATATTTACCAATGTTCTTACCAGAGCTGGAGATAGAGATGAAAAATATGCAGTCTTTTTTAGCAAGGAATGAAAAGAAAAAAAACCAAACCCAATTTAAAAAACTCTCAATCTTGGGGCTAGAGAGATGATGCTTGCTTGTAAAGATTATTGCCCTAGGTTCAATTCCCCAATGACCCATGTAAAGCCAGATACAAAGTGGCACATGCATCTGGAATTTGTTTGCAGTGGTTTTGAGAATCTGGCATACATATACTGTAATACATAAACACACACACATAAATAAATTAACAAAATAAATAATTTAAAAAACTTCTAAGCTCTTAATGTGTTTTTTGTTTGTTTGTTTCTGAGACAGGTTCTCGCTATGTAGCCCTGACTAGCCTGAAACTTAACTATGTAGCTCAGGATTGCCTCAAACTTCCATCGATCATCCTGCTTCTGCCTCTTGTTACTGGGATTACACCTGTGTGCCATCATGTCTAGCTAACATAGTATTTTTATACTGGATGTCATTGACATAAATTAAAATAACTTCTAAGGTTGGAGAGATGGCTTAGTGGTGAAGGTGCCTGCTTGCGAAGCCTAAGGACCCAAGTTTGATTTTCCAGGACCCACATAAGCCAGATGTACAAGTTGGCATATGCATCTTGAGTTTGAATGCAGTGGCTGGAGGCCCTAGAACACCCAATCTCTCTCTCTGCCTCTTTTTCTCTCTTCTCTTTCTCTCAAATAAATAAAATATTTTTTAAAACTTCTAATTTAGCAATATGTAAAAAGTAATGTATCAATGTATAAAGAGGGATTATAAAAGCATTTATAGCTTTCTTGCTAGAAATTCCAATCTAGAAGAAATAAATCCAAAATGTGGCAAAAAAACGTGCATGGGTTATAAGTTACACAGGAAGGAATATGTTGACTTCAGCATTAAATAAACAGCAAAAGGGAGAAAGTGAAATGTCTAGCAGTAGGAAAAATTTTTAGTAAATTATGGAAAATCAAAATGAAACAACATTAAAAACAGTTCTTAAATGCAAGATATAAAATGTAATTCAGATGATTACAACTTCTAAAAACACATAGAGGGAACTAACACGTGAGTAAGGATGCTTATACAAGCATCAGGACTTGCATTTAGTCCCCAGCACCCATGTAAGAAGCTGGACACAATCTCACACGCCCACAATCCCAGCACTGAAGCCATTCAATCCCCAGCACTGGTGTAAAAAGCTGGACACAACCTCACATGCCTGTAATTCCAGCACCCGTATAAAAAGCTGGACATAACCACACATGCCTACAACCCCAGCACTGAAGCAGAATTGAGACAGGAAGATCACTGGGGCTTCCTGGTCAGTTTAACAGCAAGGGGAAGAATTATCAGCAATGGTTTCTAGAAGAGGGAAGCCACCTCTTTCAGTGGTGCAGCCACTGCTACATGCTCTGGTAAATAACTTCCAACTCATGTTCATACAAACAACTCTAATTAAACCCAAGAGGTCACAAACAAACAAATGAGAAGTGGGAAGGCGGGAGTTGTTGGGGAGGAGAAGAGAAGAAGAATGGAGGAAGAGGGAGGGGAGGAGGAGGGAGGAGAGGAAGAGGAAAAGTATTCAGTGGGATGGGGACAAAAAAGGGTTATGGGATAAATATGATCAAGATACATTATATACACATGAAATTGTCAAAAACAAAAATATTTATATAAAAGAGACAACTTAAAATTTTTGCATTGTTGACATTTGTCAAAACTATGCTTCTAAGGAAGTATGGTCTTCTATAGGGAAATTTCCATGATTCTTAAACTTTGAAACTTTGTTGAAAATTATAGAGGTTCTCTCTAGAATAATGTGCAAATGTATGTGGTCTGCATATGCATGGTCCATAGAGATTCTAAAGGAAACACAAGAGTTAGTCATACATATAGTAGGCCAAATAATGACCTGCCAAAATGTTCAAAAATACCTGTCTAAAGCCAGATGTGGTGGTGCACACCTTTAATCCCAGCACTTGGGAGGCAGAGGTAGGAGGATCACTGTGAGTTCAAGGCCACCCTGAGACTACATAGTGAATTCCAGGTCAGCCTGGTCAAGAGCGAGACCCTACCTCGAAAAACCAAAAATAAATAAATAAATAAATAAATAAATAAATAAATAAATAAATAAATAAAAATAGGCATAGTGGTGCACGCCTTTAATGCCAGTGCTCAGGAGGCAGAGGTAGGAGGATTGCAGTTGGAATGTGTTGTGTCACATACTTAAGGAATTCAAGTTGTAGATTGAAAGTAAGGCTAGGCTGCTACTCAGATGACCTATAAAAATAGATTACCCTGGGTTATCTAAATGGACCCACTATAATTACAAGTCTTTTAATGTGGTTGAGGGAAGCAGAAGAGTTGGTGGCAGTGCTGATGTGAGACAGACTCAGCCAGCTTTTGCTAGCCTTGAAGATGGAAGGAGGCCAGGAGCCAAGGAATAGCTTGGGAGCCCTGAAAGCTGAAAATGGGAAGAAGACACTCCTAGAGGGCAGGGATCACAGCTCTGTCTACATCCTGGTTTTTAGCGGCACTGAGACATTTTAGATTTCTGATCAAAACTGTAATATACAAAGTTTATGTTGCTTCAAGACAAAATTTATAGTAATTTGTGGTAACAGGAAACTAATATATGGATACCATTTTTTATATTTTGCTGTGTGCTATGGTAGTAACAAAAATCCTCCCTAGAGGTTATTTACGTGTGGTATAGAACTATATACTTATATCCCTTATCAACTTAAGAACATATTGTGTATATGTATTTTGCAGTTGGATAGATTTGTTTTGTTTTTTCAAGGTAGGGGCTCACTCTAGCCCAAGCTGACCTGGAACTCACTCTAGTTCCAGGCTGACCTTGAACTCAACAGCAAGCCTCCTACCTCTGCCTCCCCAGTGCTGGGATCAAAGTTTTGTGCCACCATGTCCAACTAGATTTGCTTTATGGAAGATCAGTATAAGCACTTCATACACATTAAACTTTATGAACAAGAAGCTTTATTTATTTGACAGAGAAAGAGGGGGAGAGAGAGAGAGAGAAATGGGCACAGCAGGGCCTTCAGCCACTGCAAACAAACTCTAGATGCATGTGCCTCCTTGTCCATCTGGTTTACATGGGTCTTAGGGAATTGAACCTGGGTCCTTTGGCTTTACAGGCAAACGCCTTAACCATTTAGCCATCCCTCCAGCCCCAAACAAGAAGCTTTTTTTGTTAAAATCATATATGATTTTTATAGGATATCAGTACTAGTTATATGTGGGACCATTTATACATGAATCAGGAAATGTACTTCTGTACTGAGAAATTTACTCTGCATGGTTTAGAGCTCTAATATCTAGGTATAAATACATATATATAGCTTTTCAACTTTGATTCTGTTAAAATTACAGGGTTAATGGGCTTTTAAATTTTTATTTATTTATTTATTTGAGAGACAGAGGCAGAGAGAGAGAGAGAGAGAATGGGCATGTCAGGGCCTCCAGCCACTGCAGATGAACTCCAGGTGCATGTGCCCCCTTGTGCATCTTGCTTACTTGGGTCCTGGAGAGTCAAACCAGGATCCTTTGGCTTTGCAGGCAAACATCTTAACCGCTAAGTCACTTCTGCCTCCCAAGTGCTGGGATTAAAGGTGTGTGCCACCACATCCGGCATCTTAACAGCATTTAAAAAAATATTTTATTTTTATTTATTATTTATTTATTTATTTATTTGACAGAGAAAGAGGAGGAGAGAGGGAGGGAGAATGGACACGCCAGGGTCTCCAGCCACTGCAAACGAACTCCAGACACATGTGCTCCCTTGTGCATCTGGCTAAGGTGGGTCCTGAGAAATCAAACCTGGGTCCTTTGGCTTTGCAGGCAAACGCCTTAACCGCTAAGCCATCCCTCCAGCCCCTTAATAGCATTTTTAATAGATATTTTCATTCTAGTTAGATTGGAATTAGGAACTTGAACAATATAGAAAGTGCTGATATGCTGACAGCCACAGAAGTGAGAACTGGTAAGTAAAGGTCTTTCTTGACAGGGATCTTTGATAATGGATGTTTAAAAAAGTTGGAATCAGGGCTGGAGAGATGGCTTAGCGGTTAAGCGCTTGCCTGTGAAGCCTAAGGACCCTGGTTTAAGGCTGGATTCCCTAGGACCCATATAAGCCAGATGCACAAGGTAGCACATGCATCTGGAGTTCATTTGCAGTGGCTGGAAGCCCTGGTATACCCATTCTCTTTCTCTCTCTCTCTGCCTCTTTCTCTATTTCTCTCAAATAAATAAAAATAAACAAAAAATTTTAAAAAGTAAAGTTTTTTAAAAAGTAAGTAAATAACTTGGAATCAGGTACATTTTTCATGAGCACAATAAGAGATGATTGAAGATTTAATAATATATAGTGGTTAATTCAGAAATGTATACCAAAATTACATAAAATTCTCTCAAAATACTCTACATTTGTTGGTAACATTCAATTTTTACAGAGGTATTTTTCCCCTAAAATTTCAAATTGTGGAAAATATTCATAACATAGAATTTAACATATAAGCTGTTTTAAATGTATAATCCAGTGGTATTAAATATATTCATGAGTACATTTAATTCATTATGAATCACCACTGTCCATTTCCACCAAATGGAGGTTTTTATTATAATGAATAGTCATCAAGGTTACTACACCTCAAACTTTTTCACAAAAGTATGATTACTAAAAGAGAAAGTGAACAATTGCCTTAAAAAACTGTTCCCAGACCAGATTCACAGGGCCCTGGAGAGGGTATGATGAAGAGTAACCTTAAGCTTCTCCTGCTTCTCTCTCTCTCTACCTCTTATCTCATTCTCTTCTATATTATCTATATTTTTCTTCCTTCTTCTCCCTTGGCGTTGGCCTGTAACTCTCATGTGGTTAACATCCACAATGAGCTGTTGATCAGAGAGACTTACAAGGTTTCCCAAAAGAAGGCAGATTTCTGTCAGAGTACTTGATGACCCACCAAAGGTTAATGGTAAGACCATATTGCCAATGACACCATATGCTGTTGGTACAGAACAAGGAGTGACCTGGCTGGAATCTGGAAGAGAGTCAATCCCCAGACAGTTAGCTTGCCTAGTGCCAGAAGATGCTACATGAGCAACTGGGTGACCAACAGCTGTCCAAGCAACATGTGATCTAAACTTCTCAGTAGCAAACAACCTGACATGATGGGCACACAAGGGCAATAGTGGCACACAGCATGGTGGGTAACCAACTGCTCTTGAATTGGCTAACAGATCCACTCAGTGGAATGGAACCCATAGCTGGAACTGGGAAACAAGTCAGAACCATGGGCTATAAGAGGGCCTATACCTATGAAAGTCTCTCTAAAATAATAATGGTTATCCCATTTATCTGGTCCTGACCTCTCTCCACTGGAAAATTTGCTTCTCTTTTTCAGATGGACACAAAACCTGAGGAGAGAGTCAGGCCATCTCAACCTCACCAGTGTCCCAGCTAAAACCATAGAGTAATTGGGGAAATGAGCAAGAGTGCTGCTTTCTTGGTGAACCAGGTACCAACACAAGGGTGAAGGAGATAGACACAGAGAACACTTAACTCCTACTTAACCAGATATTCAGAGACACAGAGGCTCCCAAGACCTCATCACTGAAATAGACCTAAAATGAACCCAACATGGCTCAGGGAAATTCGTGGAAGAGGGGGCAGAAAGATTGTTAGAGCCACAAGTTGGGACATTATACACAGAGACGTTGCCTCTTCCCCATAACTGATGGCTACCCCCACAATGCATGACCCACATTCTCCAACGAGGAGAGTTCCTTCAGAGGGGGGAGGACAGGGAGGAGGACAACAATGGTACCAGCATGACTGCATTCACACTAACTACATAACTAATAAAAAAAACAAAACTGTTCCCAGGGCTGGCGAGATGGCTCCATGGTAAAGTGTACTTCCTACACAAGCATGAGGGTCTGAGGGGGTCTGAAACATCCCAGAACCTATGTAGACAGATGAGCATGGCCATGCACACCTGTAACCCCAGTCCTGTGAAGAGGTGCATGGACCAGGAACTGGCTAGGGCTCACAGAAAAACAACAAACTCTGATATCAGGAAGAGATTCCAGTTCAAAATAAGAACCCATGGAAGAGCAATAGAGTGGGACACCTGACCCTCTGCGCTAGCCACTCCCGGGGAGCACACAGTGTGCTGCAAGGGCGCATACATATGCGTATACTACCACTCTCCCATATTACACACAAGAAAAAAGACTGTTCCTAAACTAGAGGTTTCTTTAGCTTTATGTTTTGTTCTAAATTTAATATAATTGTAGTGCTGTACTACATAATAATCCTATATTTAGTTTTTTATGTATTTTATGATAATGGTTATACATTTTTTCAAAAATTTTCAGCATAAAGTTGTTATTTATGGACAGGCCACATACTTTTTTTTTTTTTTTTTTAACCCCAATGGCTTTTAATTATTTGGGCACACTACCCTTCTCCTTGTTCCAAGCTGGACTTTTAGAGGCAAGGTTCTAGACTATTTTATGGTTGTATAACATGTTCCCTTTCAATTCCATTTACAGTTTAGCCAAGGTTATTTATAGTAATGTGTGGTAGGGAGTTAGACTAGTTGATGCACACTTCCTTTGAATGAGAATCACACTGAAACTGAAAATTCACAGTGAATGATCAAAAGCATTTTTTTGCATTATCTCATACTTCATTATTGTCAGTGCCAGAAGTCATAGTATTATACAAATTAAGTAAATGATTTTATATTCTGGTTTGGGGTCATAGCCTATCTTTCCAAAGAGTAATAATTTTTTTCAGTTGTCTATTTTTTAAATTAATTTTTTTTGTTTTTGTTTTTTTGAGGTAGGGTTTCACTCTGGTCCAGGCTGACCTGGAATTAACTATGTAGTCTCAGGGTGGCCTCGAACTCACGGCAATCCTCCTACCTCTGCCTCCCAAGTGCTGGGATTAAAGGCATGCGCCACCACACCTGGCTTAAATTAATTTTTAAAGGTTGTTATCATTCTTGTAGTCAAGGTTGGTCATAAACTTGCTATGTAGGTAGGCTGGCCTCAAATGTGCAGTTCTTCTGCCTCAGCCTCTGGACTGCTGACATTTTAGACATACACCACATGACTGGCTTTGCATTATGACTCCTGAGACTTGGAAACTGGGGTACAATAATTGCCTTTTTCATGTCTAACTCATAATTTCAGGGGATTGAAGACCACATTTATGAGTAGTAGCAACATTGCAAGTAAAATTTGGGTTTCTTAAATGCCAGTTGAACATCTTTCCAATTATACCAAAAGGAAAAAGGTTATATGAAACAAGAGAGTGAGTTTTCTTCTGCTTTCATAAAACCTCTTAACACTGTCCTAAGAAAAATATCTTATTTTCTCTTCAATCTTGCCTCTTCCCCTTTGGCTTTTCTTTCCGCTTCCTTCTTTTTTTGGGTAACTCCTAACCACCCTAATCAGAATTAATATACTGATAGTATACTTTAAAATCTGTTAGGAGGGCTAAAAGGATGGCTAATGCAGTTGAGGCGCTTACCTGTGAAGTCTAAGGACCCCGGTTTGACTCCTCAGAACCCACGTAAGTATGGAACCCATGTAAGCACATGGTGGTGCGTGCACCTGGAGTTCATGTGCAGTGGCTAGAGGCCCTCGGGCACTTATTCTCTTATTCTGTCTAATAAATAAATAAATATTAAAAACAATCAGTTAAGACGGTAGATCTCAAATTATTCTCGCCATAATCAAAACACACAAACAAAAATAGTGTTTTAGTGTTTTCCAATAAACAAAGTAGATCCTTAGAATTTTCTTGTCTTTCAAGTTCAGCACATAAGGCATATGGCTCAGATTGTGTTAATTTTAGAAAGAAATAGATGGGAGGCAGGAAAGTGGCTTCTAGAAAATGAGAAGGCTAGCAGTAAAATAAGCAAATAAGCACTTCTTAAATGATGTATTCATTGGTAGAAGAAAGAATGAGGTCACTAAATCAGCAGAACTTTTTGGTTTCTAATTCTTGAGGATTCTTACCTAGTAGTATCTAAAATATTTATCTAGTTAAAATTGTTCCTCTGTAAAAATATCCCTATAACCTATAACACCAGGGTCTTTTGATACTGCAAATGGACTCTAGATGCATACACCACTTTGTGTATCTGGTTTTTTGTGGGTATTATAGAATCAAATCCCAGCCATCAGACTTTGCAAGCCAGCTCCTTTAACTGTCGAGCCATCTCCTGTATACTATCTTCTTAAAAAAGGACAGGGACAAAAAAGCCGGGTGTGGTGGCGCATGCCTTTAATCCCAGCACTTGGGAGGCAGAGGTAGGAAGATTGCCATGAGTTCCAGATCAGCCTGGGCTAGAGTGAGCCCCTACCTCAAAAAAAAAAAAAAAAAAAAAAAAAAAAAGTTCAATTAAAAACTTAGAAAAGGGCTGGAGAGATAGCTTAGCGGTTAAGATGCCTGCCTGCTAAACCTAAGAATGCTGTTCAATTCTCCAGGTTCCACATTTAGCCAGACGCAAAAAGTGATGCAAGGGTGCAATGCTGCACATGCCCACAGGGGGGGCGCATGCGCCTGGAGTTCCTTCACAGTGGCTGAGAGGCCACTGGCATGCCCATTATCTCTCTCTTTCTCTCTCATTGATACTCTCAAAAAAAAAAAGAAAGAAAAGAAAAGAAACAAAAACAAAACAAAAAAGCACAGGGACATCAAAGCTAGTACTCCCAGAAATGAAATAATCTGCTCAATCTTGTCTAGTGAGATTTTGTTTAGAATATTAGAATACCTAGTTTTCTACGTGTTTAAGCATTAAATCATGTTGGATTACTATTCAGTGGTCAGGTGTCTACAAAAAGGAGTTAGGTGGAGTTCAATGAGTTTAATCTTTTGGGGATAGCATTATCCTTAATATTCAAAATTAGGGGACTCTAGAATTAAGTGTAACCTTATACACACAGAGTAATGACTGTGTTACAAAAGGACCAAACAAGGATTTTAAATAAATATATAGTGTTTGAGTCACATATTCTTTTTTTTTTTTTTCTCAAGGTAGGGTCTTGCTCTAGCCCAGGCTGACCTGGAATTCATTCGGTAGTCTCAGGGTGGCCTTGAACTCATGGCAATCCTCCTAGCTCTGCCTCCTGAGTGCTGAGACTAAAGGCATGTGCCACCACACCCGGCTCGAGTCACATATTCTTACTAGAGACATGTTTTCATTTTAAATTTTGGAAAATCTGTTTCTTTGTTTTTGTTTTTTCAAGGTAGGGTCTCACTCTAGCCCAGGCTGACCTCAAACTCACTCTGTAGGCTCGGGGTAGCCTTGAACTCACAGTGATCCTCCCACCTCTTTCTCCTGAGTGCTGGGATTAAAGGTATGCGCCACCACGCCTGGCTACCTGTTGTTTTTTAAGTAAGTGTGTGTGAAGTATGGTATGATGCTTATGGCATATGTACATGTACAGGTGCAAGATGCACATTCCCTGTGTATGTGCAGAGGCCAGAGAACATCAAGTGTCCTCCTCCATCACTCATCTGCTTGTATTCACAGTCTCTCACAGAACCTGGAGCTGTTTTTTTTTTTTTTTTTTTTTTTTTTTTTTTTGGTCAGACTGCCTGACCAGTGAACCCCAGTGATTGTCCAGTTTCTACTTACTACAGGACTGAGGTTATAGGCATGTGTCACTACATGTAACTGTTTATGTGGGTTTAGAAGAATCAAACCCAGGGAGAATCAGGCCCTCATGCTTGTACCACAAGTGCTTCTACTCACTGAGCCATCATCCCAGCTCCACAAAAATATTTTAAAAATATTTTATTATTTATTTATTTGAGAGAGAAAAAGACAGACAGAGAGAGAGAGAATGGGTGTGCCAGGGCCTTCAGCTACTGCACATGAGCTCCAAATGCATGTGCCACCTTGTACATCTGGCTTCCATGGTACTGGGAAATTGAACCTGGGTCCTTAGGATTCTCAGGCAAGCAAGCGCCTTAACCTCTAAGCCATCTCTCCAGCCCCAGAATATGCTTTTGTGAGTTGTGAAGGCTTCAGTTGATTTGTTTTTAAACTACTTAAAAATTGTGCAGGAGATTGGAAAGGGGATAATATCCAGTTTAGATGTACAATTCACTTGGTTACTAGGGAATGGTGTTATTTTCTGTATGTTTTGATTTGGTGGAATTAACAGTTTTCTCTTTCCTAGAGTACTTGTAAAAGAATGTGGCATTTTATAGGTGTGAAAACAGGCTCCAACACGGTGAGTTACAGTGTACATCATGAGTATATGTAATTAAGTCTATTTATCCCCATTTTAAGAACCTAATTCAGGATTATGACTAATTATAAACTAATTCTTAACCAAAACTCATCTTTAGTCATAAAAATAATTTCCAGACAATTCACTGATTTCAATTTCTCTCATTCTCTTTTCTTTTTTTAAAGTACTATATAGTTTTTAATGAAAATGAGATTTTTTTTCTGAAATTATCTTCATGTTTTTCATCAGAAATGGGATTAACTATGTTGCTAAAGTCATTTTAAGAAGTCTTTTGCTCATATAAATCCTAACTTTAGGGACTGGAAAGATATCTTAGCAATTAAAGGCACTTGCCTGTCAAGCTAAAGGACCCAGGTTCAATTCCTCAGTACCCACATAAGCCAGATGCACAAGGTGGCACATGTATCTGGAGTTTGTTTGCAGAGGCTGAAGGCCCTAGCACACCCATTCTCTTCCTTCCTCTCTCTCCCTATCTCTATCTTTATCTGCTTCTCTCTCAATAAATAAAATAAAGTAAATCCTAACATTAAAAGATTACTTTGTGGTGTCTTATTCAGCCATTGTATTATTGTTCCCTAAACAATGAGCTGTAAACTGAGTTCTTCTTATCAAATCATAAGAGAAAGCCACAGAGGTTTCTCTAACTTAACTACATTCCCAGAAGAAAGTTCAGAAATGTTTACACAAATAGAAGAATATCCAACAATATGCTTCATATGTGCTTAAAGATTACTAAGTATATATAAATAAGCTAGAGAAATGACCTATAATGAGAACATCCAATCAAACTATCACAGATATCAAAATTATTAGACAAGGATATAACATATTATTATAATAATATTTTATGTGTTTGAATAATAGAGACATAATATATTTTTATTTTTTAGTGACTTGTACCCTTACACACAGCACTCAGGAGTCTGAGGTAAAAGGATTGTCATGAGTTTGAGGCTAGCTTGGGCTGCAGAGTGAGCTCTACATCAGCCTGGGCTAAATGAGACCCTGCCTCAAAACATTTGGGGATAAAAACTTTAATATCTGATGATAAGTTCAACTAAATGAGATTCCTGGCAAATCAGACATGGCAGAAGAAAAGACTAGTGAACCCGAAGACAGAGTAATAATAAAAGAATAAAATAACCTATTCAAAGTGAGTGAGTGAGTATGGGGGAAAGAAAAAGAGAAAGAATGACGATAGACTTAGTGGGCTGTGGGATGAGCTCCCAGAATCTTGTGTACATGTAATTAAGTCACCAAAAGGAAAAAGAGACAGTGGTAGAAGGATATTTGAAAAAGCAATGGCCAGAATTTTCAAATTTGTGGAAAACTATTATTGCACAGATTCAAGAAGCTCAAAAACAACAAAAAAAGACACCAAAATACATATAATCAAATTGCTCAAAACCAGTCATAAGGAGAAAAATCTTGAAAGCAACCAGATAAATTACATATTAGAGGAATAAAAACATGCTCGCAAAATATCATTTGAAAACAAAGGTAAAATGAAGATGTTTCCAGACATAAAAGCTTAGGGCTTTGCCCATCTTCTGTTTTCTCCTAGATACAAGCTCTATGTATTCTCTCCTCCTTCCTTAAGTTCTGGGCTTCCCTATTTCCCCTCTTGGGTATAAGTAGTATATTCATCTTTTCTTTTAAGTTCTGTCTATAATATAATAAAACCTGTAACTTTACCGTCTGGTGAGTGGATTTCAATTCTTGAATTCATAAGACAAGAATCCAGATAGCCCAAAATTCCTGAATCATACCGGTGCATTGGTGTGTCATATTGGTGCACTGGCAAGGAACCTTCATTCCTGTATAAACAGCAGATACTGTGCACCCAGAGGAGGAAGCAGCAAGGCAGGAAGTAGTGAAAAGTCAAGGCTAGGGCTAGAGAGATGGCTCAGAAGTTAAGGAGCTTGCTTACGAAGCCTGATAGTCTGGGATCAGTTCCTCAGTACCCAAGTAAAGCCAGATGCATAAAGTGGCTCATGTGTCTGAGTTCGTTTGCAGCAGCAGGAAGCCCTGGAACGCCCATTTGTGTGCTCTCTGTCTTTCCCTTTCTCTCTCTTTCTCTCCCTCCTTGCAAATAAATAAATAAAAATATTTCTGGCTGTGTGTAGTGACACACGCCTTTAATCCCAGAACTAGGGAGGCAGGGGTAGGAGGATCGCCATGAGGTCAAGACCACCCTGAGACTACAAAGTGAGTTCCAGTTCAGCCTGGGCTAGAGTGAGACACATGCATCTGGAGTTTGTTTGTAGTAGCTAGAAGTCCTGACACATCCATTTTTCTCTGCCTGTCTCTTCTCTCTTTCTCAAACAAAATTTTTTTAACTTAAAAAAGAATATATCTGATTATATGTTACTAATAAGAAACACACTTTACATACAAAAATGCTTTTGCCAAAGCCCTTGGTTTCCCTCGAGAAACAGATAGTAAGACCCTATTGCTGAAGACATCTCTTGCCTGAGAGGCAAGCTGGTGCTGAGCAGAAAACCTTCTCCCTGTAGACCAGCCAACTGAAAGCTGGAAAAAGCTGCACTGCATGCAGCCATATGGGAGACAGAAGTCATCAGCAGTGAAAACAGTGGATGCTAAAT
This sequence comes from Orientallactaga sibirica, assembly GCA_036365145.1. Classification (NCBI taxonomy): domain Eukaryota; kingdom Metazoa; phylum Chordata; class Mammalia; order Rodentia; family Dipodidae; genus Orientallactaga; species Orientallactaga sibirica. Next base: position 838,752 of record JAEOAD010000048.1, read on the forward strand.
ATTCAAGTTTGGCCATACAGGCCCGATGACTGAACGGGTGCAATAGTGGCATGTCTACTCTTGGGGTAACCGACTGCTCCATAATTGGACTGAAGGCCCTCTCTATGGGACGGAATACATACCTGGTACTGAAAAACCTAAGCAAAAGTCTATGGCAGGTGAGGTCATGAGCCTTAGGGGTATAAAGCCTACTCTTGTCTGACTAAATGTATATATTATTCCCACCAAGCTGTCCTGAAAGCACTACACTGAATGTTCATATTAACATTTTAATGCTACTCTCACTTCTGGTCAGAGAAGCTTCTTTTTTCAGATGGCGATGACCACTGGGATGACCCAAAAGGCAACATAGTGCTGAGGAAAAGAGATGGAGGAGTGCCCAGCACTGAAACACCTCTGTCACACCCTCCAAGGCTCAGGGCCCATTGCGGAAGAGGGGGCGGATAGAATGGAAGAGCCAAAGGAAGGGTACGACTCCTTACAATGCAACTGCCCAGACAGAAATTGGCCTTGATATCTATGACCTTGCAGTGCCTAGCAATACCTTCGCAAGACCCTCAAAATAGAAGAAAAAGATGATGACATCAAATTAAAAGAGAGACTAATGGAGAGAGGGAGGGGATATGATGGAGATTGGAGTTCTAAAGGGGAATGGGGGAGGGGAGGGAAATAGCATGCATTTTTGTATGTAAGTATAGAAGTTGTCAATAAAAAATTAAAATAAAAAAATAGGAAAAAAATTTTTAAAAAAAGAGTGAAGGGACGGAAAAAGAGATACCACACTGATGCTGGTATGAGTCAAAAGAAAGATGATGTGGCATTATTAACATAAAATAGATTTCAGATTGTCAGTGATAAATAAGGCTGTTTCATAATAAAACAGCAAATGAAGTCAGGAAGACAAAACCATAAATGTTTCTTCCCCTATTTGTGATGCAAATATTGATAAAGCTGCAAAGAGATACATATAAATCCACAGTGACAGCTTGATACCTCACTTTCAATAATAGCTAGAACTAGTACAAGCACAGAAAGTTAAACTCAACACTATCAACCCAGTACTTTTATGACTATTCTAGAATAACCACAAACAATAGTAAAATTTACAAAACATGTATGTGAAACCATATTCTAGGCCAAGAGTTAGCAAAATATGGCCATGAGGCCATTCTAGCCTATTTTTGTATAGCCCATGAACTAAAAATTGTTTTCCTAATTTTAAACTTTCTTTAAAAAGAAAGAAAACATGTGATAGAATCTTATGTGGCCCATAAAACTTAAAATATTTACCAATTGAATGACTACAGAAAAAGTTTACCAGCTTTTTTTTTCTAAGCCATAAAACGTGCTTTAATAAATTTTAAGGAATTCAAGTCATGCAAAGTATGTTCTCTAACCACAATGGAATTAAATTAGAAATCAATAGCAGGAACCAACTTGGAAAATTTCCAACTATTTGGAAATAATATACCTCTAAGTAACTTACTGATTAAAAAAAAGAACTTTTGGGGGCTAGGGGTGAAAGAACCTATGATAAAATTAGAAAGCATATTTTATTTATTTATTTGAGAGAGAGAAAGAGGCAGAGAGAGAGAGAGAGAGAGAGAGAGAGAGAAAGAATGGGCACAGCAGGGCCTCCAGCCACTGCAAACAAACTCCAGACGCATGCGCCCCCTTGTGCATCTGGCTAATGTAATGTGGGTCCTCAAACTGGGATCCTTTTGGCTTTGTAGGCAAACGCCTTAAGTGCTAAGCCATCTCTCCAGCCCAAAAATTATAAAGCCTTTTTAGCTGAATAAAAAATAAAAACAAACATCAAATTTTGAGGCATTCCAGTAAAGCAGTACTAAGTATGGGACAAAACTTATAAATAAAATGCCTATGTTAGAAAATGACCTGAAAAAGTTGGACGTGGTGGTACATGCCTGTAATACCAGCACTTGGGAGGCAGAGGTAGGAGGATCTCCATGAGTTTGAGGCCACCCAGAGACTACAGAGTGAATTCCAGGTCAGCCTCAGCTAGAGTGAGACCCTACTTCAAAAAACCACCGTCTAGGGCTGGAGAGATGGCTTAGCGGTTAAGGCGCCTGCCTCCTAAGCCTAAGAACGCTGGTTCCAATCTCCAGTGGTTCCAATCTCCAATTCCCACCTTTAGCCAGATGCAAAGTGATGCAAGGGCGCGATGTCACACTTGACCACAAGGGGGCACACGCATCTGGATTTCATTCACAGCAGCTGAGAGGCTGCTGGCGCAGCCCATTTCTATCTGTCTTCCTCTCCTTCTGTCTCTCTCTCTCAAAAAACAAACAAACAAACAACAAAAAAAAAAACACCATCTACAGCCACAGCACCCTGAACATGCATACCCAATCTTTCAGATCTCGGAAGCTAGGTATGGTTAGTACTTAGAGGGGAGAAAATGACTTTATGAAAGAAAAATAAGTTAAATACAGAGAAGCAAAAGAAAGGAAGAAAGACCAAAGTAGAAATTAATACAATGGAAAAAGAAGAATCAACATAGTATCAGTGAAACCAAAATCTGGTTCTTTGATATCAATAAAATTGATAAACCTTTAGCCAAACCTGATGGGGAGAATGGAGGGAAAGAAATTTTTAAAAAGTGGGAGAAGACATAGTAACAGTGACTCCCTGAAGAGCTATTGGCAGTTAATGGTTGCTGGGGGAGGAGCATGGCCACTGGAAAGTTGTCTGTGCTCTGGTAAATAATCCCTCACCCATGCTCATGCAAGCAACCTTAATTAAACTCATAGGGTCACACACACAAAAGATATGAAAGTGGAAGGGGCCTAGCTGGGAGGAGGAAGGGAATCAGTAGGAATGGGAGGGGACAAGAAAGTGTAATGGGGAAGGGGGATGGTTATGATCAAAATACATTCTATACACATATGAAATTGTTTAAAATCTTAAAAAATAAGAAAATAACATGCTTCATTTCAGGGGGTATTTATCCAAATAAATGAGATCCAACTGTTAATGTGTGTGTCTGTGTAAGTGGTTGTGGTTGTGTTCATGGTGGTATACACATATAATCCCGGCACTTGGTAAGGGCAGGAGGATCAGATCAGACTACATGGCAAGTCTGAGGCCAGCCTTGGCTACTTGAGACCCTGTCTCAAAAAAGAGTGAGAACAAGAGATGAAGGGATTATATATTATAAACTTATGGCAATTTAAGAAACAATACAGGAATACTCTGAAAATCTTTAAAGAAGTATATAACTTAGATGAAATGGTCAGGTTTCATGAAAGACATAAATTGCTCAACATTTACATTAAAGAAGAAATAGAGGTGGGTGTGGTGATATACACCTTTAATCCTAGCACTCTGGAGGTTGAGGTAGAAGGATTGCCATGAGTTTGAGAAGCCAGCCTAGGCTACAGCGAGACCTTACTTTTTTTTAGTTTTTTTTTATTTATCTATTTAATTTATTAGAGAGAGAGAGAGAGAGAGAGAGATAGGAAGAGGCAGAGAGAAAGAGAGAATGGGCACTCCAGGGCCTCCAGCCACTGCAAACAAGCTCCAGATGCATGCTCCCCCTTGCACATCTGGCTTACATGGGTATTGGGGAATTGAACTGGGGTCCTTAGGCTTTGCAGGCAAATGCCTTAACCACTAAGCCATTTCCCCAGCCCAAATTAAGTTTGTTTTTTTTTGTTGTTGTTGTTGTTTTTTTTTTTTTTTTTTTTTTTTTGGTTTTTCAAGGTAGGGTTTCATTCTAGTCCAGGCTGACCTGGAATTCACTATGTAGTCTCAGGGTGGTCTTGAACTCATGGTGATCCTCTTACCTCTGCCTCCCAAGTGCTGGGATTAAAGGCATGTGCCACAACGCCCAGCAAGACCTTACTTTGAAAAATAAAAAAAGGAAGAAGGAATAGATAGCCTAAATAGCTATTTATCTATTTTTTGAAAATTGAATTGAGAGCTGGAGAGATGGCTCAGCAGTTTAAGGCACTTGCTTGCAAAGCGTGATGAGCTGGGTTTGATTAACCCAGTGCCCATGTAAAGACAGATACAGAAATTGGTGCATTGTGTCTGGAGTTTGTTTAGAAGCAGGAAACTCTGGTATGCCATGCTTAAACACTCTTTCTGTCAAATAAATACATTTTTTAAAAGAAAACTAAATTAGTAGTTGCAAACATTCCCACAAAGAAAACACTCAAGGATTCTTCCATACATTCAAGAGAAAAAAATGTACCAATTTTATATAAAGCCTTCTAAAACACTGAAGAGGAGGAACTACTTCCCAGATTACTCTTTGAGGCTAACATTACCCTGATACCCAAACCCCATAAAGGCATTCCAAGCAAACTAGAGGCCACCAATTTCCTTCATGAACATATATGTGATAATTCCAAAGAAAATGTTATCGAATCCAGTAATACCTACGAAGGATAATATTATTACTAGCTGACTTTTATCCCACAAATACATGGTTGGCTTAACATTAAAAAAAAAAAAATCACCATACTCAACTAAAATGTTAACTCATAGAAAAAAAGACAAAATCCTGTATTTTTTCCCAATTAAAAAGTAGTAACAACAAATATTTCAGCAAATTTGGAAGAGAAGGTGCAAAGGCCTGTGTATTGAGGGCATCGTCCACAGCCTATAGGGAGGTGATGAAACCTTTAGGAGTTGGAGGAAGTTTGGTCACTAGGATCATGCTCCTCAAGGGAATAGTGGAACTCAGCCCATTCCTCTCTCTCTCTCTTTCTCTCTCTCTTTTTCTCTCTCTCTCTCTCAGCTTCCTGGCCACCCTGAAGTGAACAGAACTCCTCTGACATGATATATTGTGCTGCTATAACCCAAAACAACAGGACCAACTTCAGGACAACAACAGGACAACAGGAACAACTTCAATGGACACCATTTTTTTTTTAGGTAGGGTCTGGCTTTAGCCTAGGCTGACCTGGAATTCACTATGTAGTCTCAGGTTGGCCTTGAACTCACAGTCATCCTCTTACCTCTGCCTCCCAAGTGTTGGGATTAAAGGCGAGCACCACCATACCAGTCAAGAACACTATTTTTTATGATGTATATAAATGCATTTCTGGAAGCAAATTGAGAGGCTATAGAATATATACATAGGGATGTATGGTAAATGTCTTCTCAAGAGTGTGCACCACTCTGGCTTAGTCCAACTGGCTCCAACTTGCTCATGGGTTCTATTATGGATGAGCACCAATCTGCATATAGACATTTGCCTTTTAAAAGTTTGTAGTAACAGAAAGGTGAGATAAACCATTCATTTAAAATCCCAAGAAGAGTGAGGTGTGGTAGCACATGCCTTTAGTACCAGCACTTGAAAGGTAGAGGTAGGAGGATCATTGTGAGTTCGAGGCTACCCTGAGTAAATTCCAGGTTAGTCTGAGCTACATTTGAGACCTTACCTCCAAAAACAAACAAAACAAAACAAAAAATCCCAAGAGGGCTGGGCATGGTGGTGCTGTGAGTTCAAGGTCAGCCTGCAACTACAGAGTAAGTTCCAAGTCAGTCTGGCTAGAGTGAAACTCTATCTCAAAACAAAACAAAACAAAACAAAAAATCCAAAGAGGAAAATAAACCTAAGATCCAAATCAGATCTTTTTCTTGGATTTGTTGAATATGTAACCATCGATGGTTATATTTCCATTACCTATAAAGTGGTAAGTGCTTCCTCCACTCGTCAAAAGAATAATGCTTTCTTGCTCTGAGTAGTCGAGACCTTTTCCAAGTCTTTCTAGGCTTTATTTTCCTAATCTGTAAGATTAATTTTGCGTTAGATTGTGTGACCGCAGAGCTCCCTTTTCAAAAATTTACATCTATAACTTCAGTATAGTAGTTGGAGAAATAATGTGGTAGAAATTATCTTTGAAAAATTAGTTAATTTTCTTTTCATGTGTGCATATGGACTTGCCATGGCATGCTTGCAGAGATCAGAGGAGTTAACTATGTTCTGTTTTCTTTGAGACAGGGTCTCTTGCTGTTGCAAGTGAGTCTTGCCAGTGAGCTTTGGATTCTCCTGGCTGTTTCCCATTTTCCTGGTCCGCTGTACACTGGCATCACAGAGGCATGCACCACTTTGTGTCTAGCTTTATGCAGCTGCTGGGGAATTGAATCCACGCTGACAGGCTTTGCAAGAATCTTTAACCACTGAGCAATCTCCTTAGCCCTAGAAATTTTTTTTTTTTTTTTTTTGGTTTTGCGAGGTAGGGTCTCAGTGTAGTCCAGGCTGACCTGGAATTCACTATGTACTATCAGGCTGTCCTCAAATTCACAGTGATCCTCCTACCTCTGCTTCTCAAGTGCTGGGATTAAAGGCGTGTGCCACCACACCTGGCTAGAAATTTTGTTTAGATAAATGTTCCTTCAGATTCCAAACTGATACTACACAGCTGCTTAATCACAACTTGAAGTATTAGAAAACACTGGGCTCTTGCCAGTTTACATTGATAAATAGGTACAACCAAGGTTCTAATCATCTTCTAACCAAAAGCTATTAAATTGCAAAGATTTTCTAACGCGTTTGGGATTTTTTATACAGTTATTTCAAAAGCAATGTGCCACCTTTCTGATTTCTGTAGTTTAATCAGTATGTAGAGAAAGACAATGTTAATGCAGAATGTGGTAGCTATTGGCATAATATAGCATATTACAAAAAAAAAAATCAATACCTGGGCTGGAGAGATGGCTCAGGGGTTAAGGTGCTATAATATAGCGTATTAAAAAAAATAGGCTGGAGAGACGGTTCAAGAGTTAATGCGCTTGGCTGTGAAGCCTATGGACCCAGGTTTGATTCTCTAGTATCCACATAAACCAGATGCACAAGGTGGTGCGTGCATTTGGAGTTCCTTGGCAGTGGCTAGAGACCCTGGTGTACCCATTCTCTCTATATATCTGCCTCTGTCTTTCTCTCTCAAATAAATAAATATTAAATTTTTAAATAAATAAATATTAAAAATTTTAAAGTATTTTTTTAAAAACAAAGAACAGATTATGTATATTTTCACTGAATTTACCAGCTAAAAACCTTAAAGTTTATTCTTCCTAATTGTATACTTAAACATGCTAGTATTTCAATATAATAACTCATACAACAGCAAGTTCAGGATTCATGGCAAAATTACCAAAACCAGCTAACATACTCATTTTCCCTTTCCATATCCATATTTGGCCAAACCACATTTTTGGTACAGTTAATAAAAATGACTCTTGCTGGATGTGGTGGTGCACACCCTTAATCCCAGGGAGAGGTAGGAGAATTACTGTGAGTTTAAGGTCAGCCTGAGACTACATAGTGAATCCAGGTCAGCCTGGTCTAAAGCAAGACCCTACCTCAAATAACAAAAAAAGAAAACGAAAAAAATTGATTCTTTGCTTGTATTTCTCCTAGTGGAATTTTATCTCATGAATTTAACCTTGTAAAGCTGACATCTCATATATCTTGGCTATGCAGGCACAGAATTGGCTCTGACTCACATTCTTGAAAGTTGTCTAGAGGTGCCAGCAGTTCTTGCTACTCTTGACAAAGATTGGTCCTCTACTGGGGAAAGCCCTCTGTAACACAGGAAGCAGCTTCATGAAGACCATGGAGCAGGAAAGAGAAAGTGACTATTGTCTAGCCAGCCAGTTCAGCAGAATGAACCCTTGGGATGCATAGGGTGACAGATGCTGTGGCCACATCACCCACATCCTTAATCCACATTCGTTTGCTACAGATCTCCCTCAGAAATACTGTTGTCTTAGAAAGGAGAAGAGCAGCTTCTCTAACACTGTCCCAAGTGAGAAAGCTGTATGCAGGCTGGAGAAGACAGAAAGAATCAACAACCTTTTTAAAAGTTCCACAAAAGGGGGAACATGAAGAGGGCCAGAACTAGTCGACAAGGATGGAGTTGGAAATTGACATACACTTAAAATATAGGGACAAATATTAAATTTTAGTGTATCTATATGTTGGAATGCTTTGCAGGCATTAAAAACATGTTTTCAAAAATAGTGGAATGAGCAGGGCATGGTGGCACATGCCTTTAATCCCAGCACTTGGGAGGCAGAAGTAGGAGGATCGCTGTGAGTGCAAGGCCATCCTGAGACTACATAGTGAATTCCAGGTCAGCCTTGGCTAGGGTAAGACCCTACTGTGGTAGTTTGAATATATGTCCCCCAATATATTCAGTGTTTTATTAGTTATAGTTTGCATCTGCAATCACCTTGCTAGAGGCAATGTCACTGGGGGCTGGTCTTAAGGTGTGGTGGTAGGTTTGAGATTCCATTGTAAAGATATGCAAGGTGTGCCTAGCAGGAGTTCCTGAAGTGTGCTGTGTGACTTTTTGGCTGTAGTTTTGCTCAGTGTGCTGTGTGCCTGGTTGGTTTCTCTCTCTCTGCTTGGCCCTGTGAAAGCAGGCTGCTTTTCCTGCCTTTATGGAACTTCCCCTGGATCTGTAAGCTTCAATAAATAATATCCCTTCCTCCATAACTGTGCCTGGTTTGGAAGTTCATCTCAGCGAACCTGAAGCTGTCTGCTACAGTAAAGTGGTACCTAGGAGTGTGGGGTGAGATGAACCAGATCGTGTGGATGTTCATCTTTTGGAACCTTTGTTTTGGAGGAATGGGCATGGACTTGGTGCTTGCAACTGAAGATGCCTTCTGGAGTGGTAAGTCAAGTTTTATGGACTATTCTGATGAGAGTTTGAGAATGCTAAGTGCAGACAGTATTGAACTTCAAGGCTTGGCTTATGAGCTTTCTAAGGGGAAGGAAAGGCTGCAGAGGACTTTGTTGGAACTGGGCTACTGGCATAAGGGATGGCTACGTTCCGCTATCCAGGCCCAGAAAGTTTGATCAAGGTTAAATTTGTAATGGACTGATGTGCTTGGCTAAAGATAATGGACTGAGATTTTAAGATTTTAAGTTGGAAAACCTCAAGCAAGTTAAAATTATAGAGGCACTGAGACTGGTTTTAGGTTACTAGAGCTGCTATTGTCAAACACATTAGCAATCTTAAGGAAGGTGGAAGGAAGGTGGCCTGACTGCTTTACATTAAAACAATGGAGAGGATGCCTGAGGAAAGACTGTTAGAAATGCAAACTCTTGGAAAGAGTTGACTGGAGAAGGAACCTGCTTTTCAAGGCTATGATTTATTTTGTCCCTGGATTAAGAATATGGCTGTGTCCTGCACACCTGTTATTAGTTTTGGAAGCATGAAAAATGCATGGAGTGGTCATGAATTGCACATGGTTCCAGGAGCCACTGCTGAGATGCGGCATGAGGCAGGGCATGAAGACCCTCAGGAATAGGCTGAAAGAGCCTTTGGAAGATGGACTGTGGTTTGCTTGGAGACCTGAAGATGTTTTGGATTATACCAGGACTATGCAAGGACTCCCATGTAGTGCAGTGTTGGCATGGGATGAAAGTTTTCCCTGGCTATTCTGCCCAGCTGGAGAGGCAGAATTGGAAAACCTGGAGACTGTCAGTCTCTGGTTATGTTGAACTTAAACTGCAGAAGTTTGATGACTGCTGATGGTGGTTGAATTTGCATTGTTCTAGTCTCTCCTTGCTATGCCTTATACCAGTTAAAATGTTTACTCTGTGCCTTTACATGTTGAAAGTATTTAACTTGTTTGATTTTACAGGACTCACTATCTTAAGTTGGTCAAGACTGTGAGAACCTTTGAAATTGGACTGAGTACAATTTACAATGTGTGATAGTTATAAATCTATTGGGGGCCAGGAGCTAAATATATTGGGGGCCAGGGGCGGAATGTGGTAGTTTGAATATATGTCCCCCAATACATTCAGTGTTTTATTAGTTATAGTTTGCATCTGCAATCACCTTGCTAGAGGCAATGTCACTGGGGGCTGGTCTTAAGGTGTGGTGGTGGGTTTGAGATTCCATTGGAAAGATATGCAAAGTGTGCCTAGCAGGAGTTCCTGAAGTGTGCTATGTGACTTTTTGGCTGTAGTTTTGCTCAGTGTGCTGTGTGCCTGGTTGGTTTCTCTCTCTCTGCTTGGCCCTGTGAAAGCAGGCTGCTTTTCCTGCCTTTATGGAACTTCCCCTGGATCTGTAAGCTTCAATAAATAATATCCCTTCCTCCATAACTGTGCCTGGTCTGGAAGTTCATCTCAGCGAACCTGAAGCTGTCTGCTACACCTACCTTCAAGAACAATAGTGGAATGAGAAGGTAGTCATTATAAAATACCGAGTAAGGAAAATGGCATATAAAATATATACAGTTATGTGCTACTTAATGATGTTTTGGTCTAAAGTAGTCTCTATATAAGATAGTGGCCCCATAAGATTATATTGTCTAATGATGTCATATCCCTGTTACTAACTGATGCAGGACAATATAATCTTTCATGACTATATAGTTCAAATACAGGAAAGAAATATACCAGTGTAGACATCGGGTTTTCTCTGGTAGATTATCAGAAGATGAAATTACTTTCTGTGGTTTCCAACTTATTCAGTACTTCTTTATAATTTTAAAACATTTTCAAGGAAAAGTGCCCATATATGTAAATGTGGTCATAGAATATCTGTATATTTCAGTATATCAAAACCAAGCCAGAAGTACTGAGTTTAGCAGTTTTCAGAATGATGCTCACTTTATAAATTGAAGTCTTCATGGCAGTAAAAGGGTTAAAGGGAAATGTGTTCAGAACTTCTGAAAGGGCAGGGCTTGGGTAAGAAATCAGAGAAGCTAATCCTGCAGTTCTACTAATCACTTTTTTTTTTTTTTTTTTGGTTTTTTTGAGGTAGGGTCTCACTAGCTCAGGCTGACCTGGAATTCACTATGTAGTCTCAGGGTGGCCTCGAACTCACAGTGATCCTCCTACCTCTGCCCCGCAAGTGCTGGGATTAAAGACATGCACCACCACGCCCGGCTCTAATTACTTTGTATTTTCCTGGATGTTTAATTGTGTGATTCTATTCTGGGAGACCAATAAAGGTTAAAACTCAAGCTAAAAAAATTAGATACTTTCCTACTAACTAAACAGTAAAGGTTGTGCAGTTAAAGTGAATTTTGAAAGTAAGAAAAGTAGCAAGTAGTGCATTCAGTTTATGAACACAGACTTGGGTACTCAGGCAGATGCAAGTTTCAATTTTCACACTGGGAGAGGGGAAGAAATGGCAAGAGGAAGTGGACTGAGAATGGAAAGAGTAAGATTGATTCAGGAATGTACTGCTTGACAGGAATAAATGAGGCATATTAACATAATTTTTTGTTGTTTTTTTAAAGGTGTTTTCACTTTTTCTTTTTTCAAACAGGGTCTTATAATACAGGCCAGGCTGGTCTGGAACTACACATGCAGTCCATGTTGGCCTTGAATTCAAAATCCTTCTGCTTTAGCCCCTGAGCCTCCTAAGAAGAAACATTTTAAAGAAAGATGCCTAGTTTTGAAACTTGATTTACTTTGTGTAATGTGGTGTGTATGCATGTGTGGCTGTGTGGTATATACACATGTATGTGTCCCTGAGCACCTCCTGTGCTCACCTGTGGTGGCTGGAGTAGAATTTGGGGTGTCTTGCTCCATTGCTCTTCTGCCTGTTTTTATTTAAGCCGCAGTCTCTTACTGATCCAGGAGCTTGTCATTTTTCCTGGAGCGCCAGTGATTCCAGGTCTTTCTCCCTTACAGAAATGGGGTTACAGGTGTACATGGTCATACCCAGCTGCTTAATGTGGGTTCTAGAGGCCCCCTCAGGCCCTCATTATTGCACAGGAAGTGCACTTAACTGCTGAGCTATCTAACTCAGCTTGAAGGGATTTTTAAAGATCTTTAGTCAAAACCCATCTTTCTGCACAGGAAACTGACACCATGGAAAGTTAAATGTCTGACCAAAGGTCTCAATCCAGCATTGCTGCCTTAGTTCCCTAAGTTCTCACTCCCCAGATTTGGTCCATTTTACTTTCTGCTGCAACATACTACATCTGAGGTAGGGGCAGAATAGATTTTATAGAGACTTTGTCCTTTCCTCCTCTCTACCCCCATCCCCTTTTTGTTTTTTGAGGTAAGGTCTTGCTGTAGCCCAGGCTGACCTAGAATTCACTTTATAGTCTCAGGATGTTCTCGAACTCACAGTGATCCTCCTACCACTGACTCCTGAGTGCTGGGATTAAAGGTGTGCACCATCATGCCTGGCCTTTCCTTTTTTAAAAACTGTTTTTGGAAGGGTCTAGTGTAATGCATAACAAATAATTATGACCCAAATCATAAAACACTTCCTAATAATTCTTTAAATTTTTCTTAGTACAACTTAAACTATTATTTCTTTCTCTCATTTAAATAATGCTGATTGATAGAACTGTCTGAGTTATACTACATAACTATTTTAATTTTTATTAGTATTTATTTCTGAGAGAAAGAAAGAAAGAAAGAGAAAGAAAGAAAGAAAGAAGGAAAGAAAGAAAGAAAGAAAGAAAGAAAGAAAGAAAGAAGGAAGGAAAGAAAGAAAGAAGCAAGCAAGCAAGCACGCACACCTGGGCCTCCTGTCACTGCACACTCCAGATGCATGTGCCACTTTGCATGTGGCTTTATTTGAGTACTGGGGAAATTGAACCTGGCTCATCAGGCTTTGCAAACAAGTGCCTTCAGAGTTATCTCTCCAGCCCATAGATAACTATTTTATTGTTTGTTTTATAAGTCTTTTTCATGAATTAGGTGTGACATTAAACTGATGGTGACTTAGATAGTGAAACTGTTGGGTAAGTATTTCTGAAAATAGGAATAACACAGATGATGATACCTTGAAAATAGAAGCATTGGGTAGAAATGAAAATATATTTAAACTTTCATTCTCAAATTAAGGGCAATTTTGTTTTCGTTAGTTTATTTTTCTTTTTTTTTTTTTTTTTTTTTTTTTAATAGGCAAGGTCTCACTATGTAGCCCAGGCTGGGCTTCCAACTTGGGACAGTCTTGCCTCAGCTTCCTAAAGCCTGGATTATAGATATATACTGCTACTTTCTGCTAAGGGTAACTTTTGAACCTGAGTTGTCAACAATAAAGCAGTATTTTGAATAGCAGATTTTCTTTTCCTTGAAGTGTTGGATGGTAGTAACAAAACAGCTTAGTGGTAGAGTGCTTGCTCAGCATACATAAGCCTCTGGGTTTGATTCCCAGTACAGCAAAAAAGACAAAGAAAAACACTGATCTAAATTTAAATGCTAATGTCAGTTTTAAAAGGTAGTCCACATAAATTTTCTCCTCAGGTGTTTTCAATATAAAAGCATGTAGAAAAGTAAAAGAGAAATTAATTTGGTGGGGGTGGGGGGAGAGTTGAGGTTGGGTTTCACTCTAATGTAGGCTGACCTGGAATTCACTATGTATTTTCAGGGTGGCCTCAAACTTACTGCAGTCCTGCTACCTCTGCCTCCCAAGCGCTGGGATTAAAGCCGTGTGCCACCATGCCTGGCTTAGAAATTAATTTTTATGGAGGGATATTTACCAGATGACAGAGGTTAAAAATTGATCTGTTAACACATGTCCAGGAATGTGTCCTAATTCAGGAAATAATCTGACATGCTAAGTTTATTCATAAAAGAGCTTAATTTTATTTGTAAGAAAGTAAGGAAAATAATGCTTAGGGAAATAGTACTTCACATGGGAACATATGTAGCCACTGAGAATAGTTTCAAATAAATGTTAGGTTAAAAAAGGCAGTGTAAAGCTGGGCCTGGTGGCTCACGCCTTTAATCCCAGCACTCAGGAGACAGAGGTAGGAGGATCACCATGAGTTCAAGGCCACCCTGAGACTACGTAGTGAATTACAGGTCAGCCTGAGCTAGAATGAGACCCTACCTCCAAAACCAAAACAAACAAACAAACAAAAAAAAACCTGCCTCTAAATAAATGTTATTTTTCCTGCAACTAGTTTTTTGTTTGCTTGTGTGCATGTGTGCGTGTAACGTGGTATGTGCATGTGTAGGTGCCCTTGCAGTAGTGCTCCTTGCACTTGCCTGTGGTGGCAGGTGGGGAGTGCTCACCTGTTGTGGCTGGAGCAGAACACTGTGTTTTCCTGGTTTCCTGCTCCATTGTTCTTCCATTCTGTTCTCTCCCCTACCCCCACACTCAGGAAGGGTCTCACTCTAGCCCAGCTGACCCGGAACTCACTCTGTAGTCCCAGGCTGACCCTGAACTCAGAGTGATCCTCTTACATCTGCCTCCCAAGAGTGCTGGGATCAAAGACATGCACCACCATGCCCTGCTGCTCCCCCATTCTTATCCTGGAGTTTGCTATTTTTTGTAAGCCTGGGCCATCCCGGGTCTCTGCTCCCTTTTGCTACACTGGGGTTACAGGCACAAGTGGCCATGCCCAGCTGTTTATGTCAGATCTGGAGATTCTAACACAGGCAGTTTTAGGCCTCCTCGGGCCCTCATGCATGCGTAGGAAGCATACTCAACTGCTGAGCTATGTCTCCAGCCCTCCTATGCTTTTTCTTTTTTAATATCTATTTATTTGAGAGAATGGGAGGGAAAGAGGGAAAGTGAGACAGAGAGAGAATGGGTACACACCAAGGCCTCCTGCCCCTACAAACCAACTCCAGAAAAATGTACCATTTTGTGCATCTGTCTGTACATGGTTATTAGGGAATCCAATCCCGGAGTCATCAGGTTTTGCAAGCCAGTGCCTTTAACTGCTGAGCCATCTCTCCAGCCCTCCTGCTATTCTTAAAAAAAAAAAAAAAACTTTAACACATGGTGTTCTTCTTTTATCATATACAACTTTTATAATTAAAATAATCTATGTGTTTATGTCTCAATGTCATGTTCTAGTACCATCAAATGAAAAAAATAGATGATACATTGTTGAATGAGAGAAAAGTTTAATATTTAAATCAAATAGTAGAATTTTAAGGAGAAAACACTAGTACATAGCCTCAAACTTCTAAAATTATACTGGCTTCATACAATTTGCTAAGTATTTTGACATAGCAGGCATTTTGTAAGTCAAATTGATGGAGGCGATGGTAAGAGAAGTCCTTTGAATTTGTCAGGTAGCAACTCTTCACCAAGTTCAATGATATGAAGAGTTGTCATCTTGGTTTGTGTGGTGCATTTTTGCAAACAATTACTTTGTACTTCATAAAGTCTTTTAAGAGCTGGGGAGATTGCCCAGTGGTTAAAAGTAATTGCTTTGACAAAGCCTGCTAGCCCATGTTCAATTCCAAGTACCCACGTAAAGCCAAATGTACAAAGTAGTGCATGCATCTAGAATTCTTTTGCAGTGGAGAGAGGTGTGGCATGCCCATATTCACTCTGTCTCTCTCATACACTAAATAATAAATTTTTTAAAAAGTCTTTTGCCACGTGTGGTGGCACATGACTTTAATCTCAGTACTTGGTAGGCAGAGGCAGTGGGATCACTGTGAGTTCAAGGCCAGACTGAGACTATACAGTAAGTTCAAGGTCAGCCTAGACTAGAGTGAGACCCTATCTTGGAATGGGGGGAGTCTTTTAAGTGCTAACTTTTGGGAGACACAAAAGACAGAAAAATTTATGTTTACCTTGTTTACTTTGGTCAGTTAAGCTTCAGGCAAAATTCTATGATCTGACATCACCAATTAAAAAGGTTTCTTGCCAGATGTGGTGGCACACACCTTTAATTTCAGCACTTGGGAGGCAGAAGTAGGAGGATTACTGTGAGTTTAAGGCCAGCCTGGGCTAGAGTGAGACCCTACCTAAAAATAAAAGTTACCTTGTAGAAATAACTTGATAAAACTTTTTATAGGTTTATGGTAAGTTTTAGAGATGTATGTAGAGTGTTTCCCCAAGGTCATCTCATTTATGTTATGTTTAAATGTCTATGTTCTTAGGAAGCCTAATATTTGTATTTTATCCTTAATACTTCTTTTGAATTCTGGACTCATATCCAGTTATTTGTCTAGTAACTCCACTCAGATGTATAATAAAGAACTATAAATTAGCACATGTAAAACAAATGTTATAATTTACGTTCCCTTAAGTCTTCTCCCATGACAATAGGTGGCATGATTTTTCAGCCAGTGGCTGTCAGAAACCTAGAAATTAATATCAACTCCTTTTTGCCACTTACTGTCTCCTTTCAGCAATAAATCTTTCCATATTCTGCTTTTGTGCTTCTGGGATGGGTACTTTATTGACACTATTTCACTTTTCTACTGGATTCTTGTTATGTCTCATCAGTGAAGAATAGGGGAAGACAAAGTCAAGGAAAGGGGAAAAGAAACTGAACTTGAGCCTAGACGGCCTTCTGTACTTGTCAGCATGCCTGTTATGAACTGTTCCCTTGACAGTGGCCGTTACTGTCACATTTTAACACTTTCCATTCTTCTAGCCCACCATGCACTCTCAAGAACACAGCCTCCTGATTTCAGGCTCAGCTTGGCTGAGTCTCCTTCCATCCTTCCCATCACCATGGTGAGTGCTCTTGTCCTCAAACTTAAACTTCAAAGGGCATACAATCCCTTTTGTGACTCAGCCTAGCCACTGTAGTCTTACCTTCATCTTTTCTCCTGCAACTCAGTTTTTTCTTCATTTCTGGGAATAGCATGACTAAAGATGCTTTGAACAAACATGCCCTCCAACCCTACTACCTA
Source organism: Orientallactaga sibirica (assembly GCA_036365145.1). NCBI lineage: Eukaryota > Metazoa > Chordata > Mammalia > Rodentia > Dipodidae > Orientallactaga > Orientallactaga sibirica. The sequence goes on from JAEOAD010000048.1 coordinate 855,325, forward strand.
GGTTTTTTCCTTTATTTTTCTTTCAATTTAGAAACAGTTAATTTACACTCCCTCTTGCCCTTTAATTTCTTTGAAGACATGATTGGTTTTCACCTCACTTGCAAGGTGTAATGGTGCATGCTTTTAATCCCAGCACTTGGGAGGCTGAGGAAGGAGGATTGCCATGAGTTTGAGCCCAGCCTGGGTCTAGAGAGTGAGTCCATGCTAGCCTGGCCTCGAGTGAAGTCTTGCCTTGAAGAAAAACCCTTTCTCTGGGTTTCTTATTATTACTACCTATCATTGCAAGTTTCTTTCTTTCTAGCCTATTCCCACTAGTACCTTGCATATATAGTAGGTATTTAATAAGCTTAACAAATGAGTTTAATGTACTGCAGAAATTAATAAATTGCACTGAGTGTAGAAGGAAAACAGACCAACATAATTGCAAAAAAAGATAATATAGAAATGAGGCAAAGATGATATGATACAAGCTCATTCGAGTACACAATACAAAAAATGAATCAGAAAAAGTACTTAAAGGTATAATAGAAGAGAATCTCCACAAAAATGAGAGAACTGAATCTGCAGAATCAATTATTCAAAGAAAAATGGCCATATAATGTTCAGTATTCAAGTATATCCTGTTTTTTTTTTAAGGTGGGGTCTCACTCTGGTCCAGGCTGACATGGATGGAATTCACTATGCAGTCTCAGGGTGGCCTTGAACTCCTGGCAGTCCTTCTACCTCTGCCTCCCAAGAGCTGGGATTAAAGGCCTGCACCACCACACCTGGATTTTTGTTGTTGTTATTTTGTTGTTGTTTTGCTTGTTTGTTTTAAGAAAGAGTCTCTAAGAGTGTGGTGGTGTACACCTTTAATCCTAGCACTCAGAAGGCCAAAGTAGGAGGATTGCTATGAGTTTGATGCCACCCTGAGACTACATAGTGAATTCCAAGTCAGCCTGGGCTAGAGTGAGAGACCCTACCTCGAAAAACAAAAAAAAAGAGAGTGAGAGAGAGAAAGGGTCTCATGTAACCTAGGCTAGCCTCACACTTAATATGTAGCCAAAAATAACGCTGATCCTCCTGCCTATATCTCCCAGTCCTAGAGATACAGGCAAGTGCTACCACAGCAGGCTCTGGTTAAGCAACTGATCATTAAAAAGCCTTTTTCAGGGGCTGGAGGGATGGCTTAGAGGTGAAGGTGCTTGCCTGAAAAGCCAAAGGGCCCAGGTTCGATTCCCCATGACCCACATAAGCCAGATGCACAAGGTGGTGCATATGTCTGGAATTCATCTGCAGTGGCTAGAGGCCCTCACATACCCATTCTCTCCCTGTCTTCCTCTCTACTTCTCTTGTGCTCTGTCTCTCTTTCTCCATCTCAAATAAATAAAAATAAAGTTTAAAACAAAACAAAACAAAAAACTTTTTCAGGGCTAGAGAGATGACTCAGCAATTAAGGCCCTTGCCAGCAAAGCCTAAGGACCTGGGTTTGATTCTCTAGTACCTACGTGAAGCCAGATGCACAAGGTGGCGCATACATCTGGAGTTGGTTTGCAGTGGTTAGAGGCCCTGGAGAACCCATTCTCTCTGTCTGCCTCTCTCTCGCAAATAAATAAATAAATAAAATATTTTTAAAAATGTTTTCAGATCTTCTGATAGAAAACAGTCACAAGAAAGAAGTAAATGATGCCAACCTTACCTTTCCTCTAAGTAGTATTTGTCAGGAAAAAAAAAAATCTTAGCAGTTTTCAGCAAAGGCAGCATGAGCTTAAACTATTATGTCTAAATAATTCATTCAAGAATGAAAAAGGTAAATATAGCATTTGTGAGCCATGTTAGATAAAAAAAAGCCCAACTGCTTGTGAAGAATAGAAATGCTCAATCAATAAATAGGACATGGAGAGCTAAAGCCTGCTGTGAACACTGGAGTTTTAAGTGCAGGTAGAGACTAAATAACCAATGAAATTAAGATCACAGAACAGAAATAAACATTAAAACCTAGCTTTGTAAAAAAGCTCACATAATCAGTCAAATACCTTTTTGTCATTCAAGAGTTTATTGACATTTCTAAATTTGAAACATACAGGTCATAGCTTTCAACGTCTTAATTCTTTAAACTTTTGGTGTTTTAGTAACTAAGATTACTTGAAGCACAGAAATAGTTCCTAAATATTCAGCAAACCTTTCAGTTTTTATTCTACCAACTGCCATCCATAAATTTTTACTCATATATTCATATTAATAACTTCTATATCTCAAGGACTTATTTTCTTTTTTTAAGTTTTTAAAGTTTTGTTTATTTTAATGTGTGTATGTGTGTACACATACATGCATATGTTGTGTACGGGTATGCCAGGGCCTCTTGCCTCTGCAAATGAACACCAGATGATTGCACCACTTTTTGCATCCAGTTTACATGGGTGTCTTGGGAACTGAACCTGGGCCAGTGGGGGTTGCAAGCAAGTGGCTTTAAGTGCTAAGTCCCCTCTTTTTCTTTCTTTGATGCTTAAGGCCTTTCCTAGATACTAAGTATATTTTTATTGACATTGGAAATATATCTTTTAAAAATAAATTGTATTTTGAACTCATAGAAAGGTAAAGAAAAATAACATAAGAGTCAAAGTTTTTTACTTAAGGATGGTACTTAGTTCTCAGTGTTTCAGGAAATAGAACACTGTCACTATTAACTAGTGCTACTGTCATATTTTCCTGTTTTTCTCTAGATGTGCCAGTTTCATTATAACAAAGTGTCACTTTCCAAAATGCTACTAAGTGCTTAGTTTATAAGGTTAAAAAAGAAAAACACATTCACTAGATAACTACTTTGAAATAATTTCCTCAACCCTGCCTCCATGTGAAATGTCTAGAGTCAGACCAGCCCAACTGCAGTGTTCCTTCACGTTATCATTAGTGTGAAGTCATTCTATAGATACAGTATAAGCATCTGGCATATGAAAAACCAGCATGTGTAAAACTGTATCATAGTTTGGTCGAGGTTGTTCCTCCTTCAGGGCTGCATTATGTAATTTAGAAGTGTTTACTTAAGCTCCTTTGGGCTGCCTCCATGGTAGCTATGAAGTCACAGAAAAGTGAACTATTTGGGGCCTGATAACAAAATGTGTTAATGTGAATGCTGTTTCTACTTTTTTAAAAAAATCATTGCTGTATAAGAAATATTAAAAGGAAAATATAATTTTAAAAACTACTTAAGAAAAATCACTAAGTAATACACAAAAAGTAAATGGTTCATAAATGTATATTTTGTTCACTATATGGATGTGATTATTTTAAAACAATGGTATGAGTTTGTAGTGTGATTTTGACTCATCATAAATATAAATAATTATGCAAATACCAAAATATTTCAAATTACTTTTAGAAGACATGAATTATTAAAACTGCCTAGCCATTATTTCTTTTCTTTTCTTTTCTTTTTTGGTCTTTCGAGGTAGGGCCTCACTCTAGCTCAGGCTGACCTGGAATTCACTCTGTAGTCTCAGGGTGCCCTCAAACTCATGGCGATCCTCCTACCGCTGCCTCCCAAGTGCTGGGATTAAAGACGTGCACCACCACACCCGGCTCTAGCCATTATTTCTATCTCTAAAAGGAAATTTAGCCTAAGAGAACAGCAAATGTGTATAAGTTAACATAAACTTAAGGAGATTTTACAAGAAACCAGGCTATAAGAAAGATTACTTACCTTGATTATTCAAAAAAAAAGTCGTATTTTCAGTTCCCTAGAGAGAGCTCTTGAGCTCCTTTACCAACCAAGTAACTGTGTTGATTTCAAAGAAAAATAATTCAGTGTGCACTGTAAAAGTGGAAGAGGTGTCATTTAGGTTTGTTATTGGAATAATAAAGTGTCAAATCATCTTTAGAGAAACAACTATCTCTTTAGATACTGAATTTGATGAATAAATAGGCCCAAATATATATTATTAAATTATGTGCAGCAATCTCTATATAGCATTTTACTTTTTTTTTTTTTAAACTGGGTACTGTGGCACAACCCTTTAATTAATTTATTTATTTATTTGAGAGAGAGAGGAAAGAGAAAGAGGCAGAGAGTGAGAATGGGTGCTCCAGGGCCTCCGACCACTGCAAATGAACTCCAGATGTATGAGCCATCTCATACATGACGTATGAGCCCAGGGAACTGAACCGAGGTCCTTTGACTTTGCAGGCAAATGCCTTAACTGTTAGGCCATCTCTCCAGCCCAGCACTTTACTCTGAGAAGGACCTTGCCAGTGATCCAGTGAGGTCCAAAGTTGGGACAATTTAAGGAAGGAAAAGAAAAAAAATTAGGACTTGATTACCATCTACAGGTTATTCACTGTGGAGAGCCTACCTAGCTTGAAGAAAGGAAGCATACCTGGATCTGTAGAGTGAAGGCTCCAGGTAGAGGAAGGTTAGATAGACTACAAAATAAATGGCTCAGGATTAGCTCTGCTAAACATTTAAATGTTTTTGCTTTTATATGTCATTGAAATATTGGCAAGAGGATATTTACTTGGTTTCTTGTGTTTAAGTATTTTGGGTATTTAAAAAATATATATTTTTGTTTGCAAGCAGAGAGAGATAGAAAGAGACAGTGCCAGGGCCTCCAGCCACTGCAAATGAACTCCAGATGCATGTACTAGTGTGCATCTGGCTTTATGTGGGTACTGGGGAATTGAACCTAGGTCATTAGGCTTTGCAGGCAAGTGTCTTAACCACTGAGCCATCTCTCTAGCCCTATTTTGGATTTTTTTTTTCTTTTCGTGGTAGGGTCTCATTCTATCTAGCCCAAGCTGACCTGGAATTCACTATGTAGTCTCAGGGTGGCCTTGAACTCACAGCAATCCTCCTACCTCTGCCTCCCGAGTGCTGGGATTAAAGGCATGCACCACCACACCCGGCTTGGATTTTTTTTTACATGTGATTGTGGTATATGTGCATGTTCAGAAATATGTGGGCACACGTGTGTAAAGGTGCACATCCATGCATGTATGTGTGTGTGTAGGTCAAAGGCTGGTGTAGGCTGTCTTCCTTTATTGTTCTCCATCTTTTTATATATATATTTACTTAAGAGAGAGAGGCAGATGGAAAATGGGTCTGCCAAGGCCTTTAGCCACTGCAAACAAACTCCAGAAGCATGTGCCACCTTGTGCATCTGGCCTTATGTGGGTACTGGGAAATTGAACCTGGGTCCTTAGGGCCCCATGCTTGCAAGGCAGGTACTTTATCCACAGATTCATCTCCCCAGCCCCATTTAAATGTTTTTAATCTAAAACTTTTTGTAAGTCTTTCTGAAGCCATGTGTGATCTTCAACATGCTGTAAATTCTTTAACATGCCTCCCATTAAAGGGTAGTCTGATTCTCCTGTGGGTCTGTGACTTTAGTACAATTTATTTCTAACAAATAGAATGTGATAATTATGATGCTGCATGACTCCTAAGACTAATCATAAAAAATGATACTGTTCCCACCTGGCTCTCAGTGTCAGCCACCTATTGGGAGGAATCACATACAGAAACCATATGTGGGCATTCTGGCTGATAGCCTAGTTAAGTTCTCAGCAATCAGTCAGTATTAATCACAAGAGAAGCAGGTTGGTCAACCCTTCAGATGATGCCAGCCACCAGCTTTTGAGTTGCCCCAGATGACAAAGATTAGAAACAAATTGTCCCTGCTGAGTCCTATCCACCTTGCATATTCATGAGCAAAGCAAGGTTGTTTTAAAATTTTTAAAATTTTGGGGTGGTTCATTGTGTTCTTGAGTCTGCTTCCAATAACTCCATAGGTTCAGGTTAGTTATAGATGGTAGGAAGGAGTGGAAGCAATCTCCACATTTCCTTAGCCAGACAACCATATTGATAGCTCTAATATAAATAGTTTTTTCCTGGGCATGGTAGCGCACGCCTTTAATCCCAGCATTTAGAAGGCAGAGGTAGGAGGATCACCATGAGTTCGAGGCCAGCCTGAGACTACATAGTGAATTCCAGGTCAGCCTGGGCTAGAGTGAGACCCTACCTTGAGAAAAAAAAAAAAAAAAAGAAGAAGAAGAAGAAGAAGAAGTAGAAGAAAAATTGTTGATTTTGCCACGTGTGGTGGTGCAAACTTTTAATCCCAGCATTCAAAATGCTGAGGTAAGAAAAATGCTGTAAGTTTAAGGCCAGCCTAAGACAACATTGTGAATTCCAGGTCAACCTGGGCTAAAGCAAGACCCTACCTCAAAAACCAGGCTGGAGAGATGGCTTAGCGGTTAAGGTGCCTGCCTGCTAAGCCTAAGAACCCAGTTCCAATCTCCAGGTCCCACGTTTAGACAGATGCAAAGTGACACAAGGGCACAAGGCCACACTTGCCCACAAGGGGGCGCAGGCATCTGGATTTCGTTCACAGCAGCTGAGAGACTGCTGGCTATGCCCATTCTCTATCTGTCTCCCTCTCTCTCTGTCTGTCTCTCTCTAAAAATAAAAAAAAATTAAAAAACCAAAAACATATAGTTAATTTGGGCTGGAGAGATGGCTCAGCAGTTAAACACACTTGCTTGCAAAGCCTAATGGCCTGGGTTCTATTTCCCAGCACTCTTGTAAAGCCAGATGCACAAAGTGGTGCATATGTATGGAGTTCCTGGCATGCCAATGCTCTCTCAAATAAATATTTAAAACACAGTTGATTTAAGTGTGTTTTTGAAGTGCCACAGAAACAATCACTGTCATGGGGTATTTGCCTGTCTGCCCTCTTTTTCACTCAAGGCTGAGCTGGGGAGGGAAAAGAGAAAGTTTGATCTTTCTACTCTTTTTTTCTTCCCTAGCTATTCCTAAGTTTCAAAAAGCAGGAAAAAGCAAAATTTAATCTCCTGTCCTCATCTCCTTTTTTAATTTTATTTGCAAGCGGGGAGAAGACAGACAGAGAGAGAATGGGCACGCCAAGGCGTCTAGCCACTGCAAACAAACTCTAGACTCATGTGCCCCTTGTACATCTGGCTTACGTGGGTCCTGGGGAATCAAACCTGGGTCCTTTGGCTTTGCAGGCAAATGCCTTAACCACTAGGCCATCTCTCTAGCCCTCATCTCCCTTTTGAATTTAATCTTGGCAAAGTAATTGTGCTCTCTTTTCACTAAAAGAGTATGCAGCCTTTTCGCTGTTTATATTTGTTTTGTTCTGTTTTCTTTTGTTGAGAGTATCTCAAACTGGCCTGAAACTATGTAGCCGAGACTGGCCTGGAACTTGGAGCAGTTCTGCTGTCTTCCAAGTGCTGGGTTATAGGTGTAGCTAGCCATCTGGGTTTTTAGTCTTAGAAAGAGACCAAAGTAGCAACCATCTCCATTTATTAAAGTATCAGGAATGTACTTATCAGAGCAAAATAAAAGAGCACCATGGCTTTTACTCACTCGTCACAGTCCTCCAAAGCTTCCTTCTGCTCCCCCTAAGTGTGATAGTTCCCTTCTCAGACTTCTCAGTTCCTCACTTGACAGCCTTTCTGGTCCATTTTAGTGTCTTCAGTGGCTTTGACTCCACCTATGTTAATGACTCCAGAAAGTAAAGACTACTTCCAACCCTCCTGGAATAAGTCTGTGATACTTTGTGATACTCCTCCTAGTCCTAAGGCCTACTCCTCCTAGTCCACACCCACCTATCAGAAACTTGGTATCCCTTGCTCTTGGCTGTCACAGCTAATTTTCCATTCCCACCAGCTAATTTTTTTTATTTTTATTTATTTATTTACTTTTGTTTTTTCCAGGTAGGGTCTCACTCTAGCTCAGGCTGACCTGGAATTCACTATGTTGCCTCAGGGTGGCCTTGAACTCACTGAGATCCTCCTACCTCTGCCTCCCTGGGATTAAAGGTGTGCGCCACCACGCCCAGCTCCAATTACTTTTCTTGACTCTTCTTTCTACTCCTGCTATCCCCCTGGCTACAGCAGTGGCTGTAGGAGATTTTTACTAAACTCACAGGCTGTGTTACGTCTCCAGGACCCTATGTGAAGCACATCTGAACATGTCACTTCCATTGAGTAGTGTTCCACTTACAGGTTTTAGCGCGGAGATAGGACAGGAATTGACTCACAGAAGAAGCCCTTGAAATTCTAGGCAAAAATAGCCTATTGCTCCCCACCCCACCCCCATCTCAAAAAGGTATGTGTTCCCTCTAAGAGGCTAAAAACCTGTCCTAGTACAAATTCCTCAGCATGATATTAGAGACCCGCAGGGCTAGGCCGTCGGTCCACTTGGTGTCTCACCCCTTACTTCACTCCCCCAAGCCAACCCCCCCCCCCACCGCGCCCCTCGTGGTCTGCTTTGCTCACTTCTGGATGCTCCTTTCTTTCTTAGCTGGTCTAACCTAGGCCACCCAGACAACCACCTTTTTTTCTTTCAAGAAACACCTCTGGTCAAACTACCTACAGAAAGCCAAGCAAGCTGGGTCAACTCTTGCCTCGCTGCAGGCAGCCTTGAAATCACTTTTAACATTTGTCTCTTGGATTCCTAAACTTGGGGTTGGGGTCGAGTATAGAAGAATTAAAGCCATAAAGTAAAGACAATCAACACGACTTAAAAGTGCGTGCAGCATTTTCACACAGTCGGAGACCCACAGGCTATAATATATACACATTTCGTAGCGCTTTCTTGGAAGTTGAATGATAAAACATTAAATTTATAACACCACCAGACTTTTGATATGTAAATACCACGCCCATAGTGTGTAGGGGCTTTTTTCACCATATCAGTGTTTCTTTACTTCATGGTCTGTCACATTGGTATATGTTTAGCAAATCCTGTTATTAATAAAGCATGTTTTTGACATTCTGCAGTCTACTAAGAACTGCTGGCAGTTAAGGACAGTAAAGTGTCCTCAAATTCTCCTTTATTGAAATTGCTCCGATTAAGAAACTGGTTCTAAGTAGTCAGCTCTCCAGATCGGTGTCTTACAGCACATACTTTGAGTCAAATTTTTCCCCCTTTTTCTTTCAGTTTAATTGTTGCTTCCTAAATGGAGCTCTTTGCTGTATTCGGGCGGACGGGTTTGGACGAAGTGTATTTCCCCTGCTCTTAACTCATCTACCTATAAATAGCGCTCACCGCGCTGAGTCACCAAAACCCGAGTTTCCTCAAATAGCGTCTAAGGACTGCTGGAGCCGCGTCCCTCGGAGCGGTGGCCGACGCTGACCGCACACATCCCACCACGCCGGGCCGCGGAGCCGCGCCGCCGAGCCGGTTCTAACCACCCGGCGCCCCGAGGGCCAGCGCGCGCGCCCAACCCAGCACGCACGGCCCGCGCGCTCGGGACTCAGCCTCCCGCTGGCCGCTTGGCCTTGGCCTTGACCGCTGCGGCTCCGTCCCCGCCCTCGGGAGCGGAGAGCCGCGGGGGGCCCCGGCACCAGCCTCCTCCACCCACACACACAATGGGGCGCGGGAGGGGCCGGCCGCCGACTCGCCCTCGCGTTCTAGGCTCGGGCCTCCCCCGGGCAGCTTTTGGGGCGCTGCCAAGGACTCCGGAGCCGAGGACAATCCCACTCCTCACTTTTCCGCACCGGCCGCAGCCGCCAGGACTAAGGGCTGGGGGGCGGGGAGGGGAGGACGGAAGTGCCACCCCCCGCAGTCAGGGGTGGTGACGTCACCCCGACCAGCAGCCTGTAGCGGGGGCGGCTGCCCGTCACGTGACGCCTCCACGCCCCGCCGAATCCCGCGCGCGCACCCCCACCTCCCCCTTCCCAGCCCAGACTCCCACCTCTGCCCGCCTCCTCTCCCCAAAGCTTGCGCCCTCCGGGCTCGGCCGGCACCGCTGTCAACAGCGCCAGCTCCGCCCCCTCCCCCGCGCCCCGAGTAACCGCCACGGCGGCGCAGCGGGCGCTCGCGCTCGGGTCGGAGGCTCCGGGAGCCCCCAAGTCCCGCCCCCACTCCGTGGTGCCCCGGGTGTGCGGGCTCCGGAGCCAAGGGGCGCGGTGGCGTGAGGCGACAGCGCTTCGGGGCTCATTCCTCCCACTGAAGCCGGAGGATGGGGCGGACCCAGCAGGTCCGCGCTCCAGGGGGAGCGCGAGGCGCGCACACCGGCCTCCGGCCTGACTTGTCGCCTTCGGGGCTCGGAGCCCTAGGCTGGAGGGAGAGCCCGGAGCCCGCCCGCCCTCGACCCTCACCCTGCAGCCCGCGCCTCCGCTTCGTTCGCCGTCCGGGCGGCGCGGGCTGGTCCTGCCGAGCTTCGTCTCCGGTTGTGGCAGGGACACAAGCTGGACGAGGGGCCGAGCGCAGATCGCCTCCTCGGCCACCCCCGCCGCGGACTGCTCGGGGGTTGCCGATTTGGTGGCTGTCGCTGCAGCGCGCCTCGTTCTATTTTTTTCCCCCCACTCTCTTTCAGTTCCCTTCCAAAAGTGGAGGCGTGGGGGAGGGAAAACGAACCCAATGTTGAAAGGGGCGGTACGCACTGACCTGTCAACGGCGGAGGAAGACCCCCGGTCGGGGCGAGCTCTCGAGCCCGCGCAGGGACTGGAGCTCAGGGCTCGCGCGGTGTTGCGCGGCAGCGGCGGCGGCGGCCGTGGTTCAGCCAGGTGTCCCCTCGGCGGGGCCCGCGCCGCCGCGCCCGCCCCCTCCCCGGGCTTCGCGCTCCCCCGCCCCATCGCCGGGGACCTGGGAACCCCCCAGCTCGATTTTTTTGTGCAGTTTCAGCAAAGCTCCGAGGAAGTTGGTCCTTTTGTTCCACTATTTATAGATTGCGTCAACATTGCGAAAAGGAGAAGGCGGAGCGGCGGCCCCTCCCCCTCCCCTCCGCCGGCTCCTGGGAGAGAAAAGCCCCAGCACACGACCTAAGTACACAACGCGCCAGCCGCCCGCCCCCGGTCTCCTGCTCGCCGCTTCCCCCTCCCCCCAGCCTGGGCCCGGGCGCTGCCAACCCTGTCACGTGCCCGCCCGGGAAAACCAGCTCCCCGGGGCTCCGTGCTGCCCGCCAAGCTCCGTGGCAGCGGCCTCCGCCCAGCTGCACGTCCAGCTTGTGGCTGGTGTCGCGGCCCAGTGACACACACACAGAGCAGGGCACCCACACGCTCGTCATCCGGCGGGGATCCCCAGCCCCACGACTCGTGGGGAGTGGTCCTGAGCGTTCTGCTCGCGCTTAGGTCCCCCCTTCCCCCCTCGGTCTCCGGGAGCTCCACCGCCTTGCTTGCAGAGAGTGCGCGCACGCTTGGGCCTCGCCTGGGGGCCAAGAGCCTGGACACGTCCCTATGCTCCTGGCGTGGCTGCTCCCGAAGACCTGGGGTGCTAGGCCCGGTCCCCTACACTGTTGGTAGAGAAGCCTGAGGGCTGCGGGGGTGGCTCGAAGCGGCTCCCAGGCAGGCGCGCCGAGCGCGGGAAGCGCGGTGCGGACGCTCGGAGACGCTCTCCCTCCGCAGGTGCAGCGAGGCATTGCGCTAGCTCACTTCTTCCTTTCCAGGCCGGTTACGGACCAAGGAGTTTTTAAACTCTAGCCCTGGCCGGGAGAAATACAGTTTTTGATGAGTTCGGTCACAAGAGTGACTGTGGCAAAAGCATTATAACTTCCCTTTCAAATCTGATATGATGGGCCTTGCCATACCCCGCGAAGTGAAACTGAGCTCTCTGCCGGCCTAAAGCCTCGGCTCTGGAGTTCCGTGTAAACAAGAAGGGCGGTAAACACGAGAGGAGAGGAAGGCCTTACAACAGAACCAAGCACAAGTGGCTAGAGTGTAATTTACCTCCGCGGCTTTTGGTCCTTTCCTTAAGTGATTTCTTTACACCGCAGTTGAACTTTCCAGGATCTGAGTAAAGTAGTTAGCACACCAGATCACTAGTTGAGGAAACCAGGGTGCGAGCTGGGACTAGGGCAGGAAACGCGTCGGACCTTTCCCGGCAGCTGGATTGTGGTAAACAGTCTGGAAGGGTGATTTCTTTTCTCTTTTCTTTTCTTTTCTTTTCTTTTCTTTTCTTTTCTTTTCTTTTTTTTTTTTTTCAAAGGGGGTTTAAGGAAGCTGATCCTGTGCATTCATCTTCGTTAGGACCAAGTGCAAGCCAGGGCTACTCAGCAAGGACCCTCACATCCGAAGCTGGACTTCCTGGTTGGGCAGTAGGGCTCGACCAAACGTGGGAGCATTTCCCAGGGCCCAGATGGTTGCACGGTTTAGGATGCCTTTCCAGACGTGAGCCCTTTTCTTTAGTAAGGTGTGTGTGTGTGTGTGTGTGTGTGTGTGTGTGTGTGTGTGTGTTTATCACAGAGGAAGCGAGACCAAATAAAGCGAACTTGTGCAGTGGTAGCTGGGTCGACCCGCAGCAAACCTGATACAGCTCTACGGCCGCTTACACCTGGGTAGTGCTCAGAACTTAGTGCCAGAGCTCTTTCTCCTCTGGTTTCTTTCCAACTTATCCAAAGGCCCTAGCCACTCCTCTTTCGGCCTTTCCACCCTGCCTGGCCTGCAGCATTTGAAAAACACCAACTTCCCAAGACGGCAAATTCGTTTCTGCGCCAGTTTGGTTGCATTAGTATCTACAAACTGCGTTTCTTTGCATGAAGAAAACAAGCCAGGACCTCTTGAGCCTTCTCATCCCTGCAACAGGCAGAGTTTGCTGCAGCTTGAGCCTTTAGTTCCCCTACCCTGTTTTCTGGCTAAGCTTCGGTGTCTCCGTCACTATGTCAGAACACGCGCTTTTCGCCCCCACTTGTTCTTCCGCGGTCTTCCCAGCTGCAGAGAGGAGGGAACGAAAGCAAAACGAAAGCATCCGTTGCAGCGACTTCCCCCAGCGCGGGCTGTGGGAGGCCAAGGTCTAGGGGTCTCAAAGCGAGGGTAGGGACCCCCCTCCGCTGTGTGTGGAAGACGAGTGCGGGAGCAGTCCCCGGAGGAGGCCTGGGAATTACAAGGGTTTGTCCTGGCCCTCGTCGTGACCCCCCCCAAACAAACATGGAGTATGTATGTATGTATGTATGTATGTATGTATGTATGTATGTATGTATGTATTTATGATTTCCCCTGCTGGGAAAACTTGGTCCTTGTCTTGAAGTTCAAGACTGATTGGGACCTTGCTAAAGGGGTGTGGCGCGAGGGCGAGCGTGGGCCCCTAGTGGCAGGATCCCCAGGAGCGGCCTGGGCAGGCGGTAGCGCTGCAAGGACAAGCTGAGGCCTCCTGGGACCCAAGGCCCACGGAATTCTGGCTCCTCTGAAATTGGATAAGCATCTCGCTCACCTGCTAAACAGCAAAGTCCTATGCGGTGTAAAGCATTTACAAAACTCTGGTGACAGCCCCTACTCCCTCATGCAAGTCAGGGCGGCGACAAAGGCCTTCACAGATTTGGGAGCGGCACCGCGGCCTTGATGGCCGCAAACTTTTGCAGTTAAGGGAAGTCATCTTCATGAGGTGAAGGTCACCATACCCAACCAGTACCCTCAGGGATGGCAGCTGGTGCCAGTCTGGTCAGTATGTCGTCGTGTTCCCCCGACCTCCTGCGAATCGCTACTAGCGTGTTAGACTGCGAACAGCTCGCCCAGTCACCCCAGCAGTTAAAAAAAAAAATCTCAATATTTAAAAACAACTTTATTCTACGCAGTAACTCGTTTGTTGTAGTAGTATGCGGGGGGGGGGTTAGATCCTTAATGAGTGGGATGCGGAAACCGTTCTCTTGGCAAGTGCACGGTTCTGCTGTCACCTGAGGCAGGACCCTTTCCCCATCTCTAACTGTGCATAGGCGCCTGGCCGCTCTGCCAGGCTCGCTCTTTTAGCAAGGAGATTTAACGGCTGTGTACCTGTTTGCATTGCCTAGCCTCTGCATCGCCAATAATTCAGTTCACCACAGGACTCCAAAAACAGCAGTGTTTTCCAAAGAGGCACAGTGGAGCTCTCTTGGGCGAACCTCGGGTAGGCACTGTTGGTTTCCTGCTGGTGTTCTGCCTGTGACAGGCAGCAGTCACAGCCAGACTAGCTTTGTTGGTTTTTATTTCTCCCCTCTTTACCACATTGGCAAATACCAGAAAGCTGCAACTGTAAAAGGAACGGCCCACTCCACCCAAATTTATCTACACATCCTGAGAGGTAACTATAGGTGAAACATACCTCCAGGCTCTTTTTTTTTTTTTGGGGGGGGGAGACACCCTTTCATTTCTTTTTAAAAAAAAAACTCAGCAAAAGCTGTTTTGACTCAAGACTATAAAAATGTCTGCGCTCACCAAGTTTGCCTTTTGGTTTCATATGTGTGCACTTTTCTCACTTTCTTTTAAGTATTTCCTTGTAACATATTTTTTTTGTGAAGCAAGTTCCTTAGGTTTATGTTGCTAAACTGGGCGTCTGTAATTATGACGTTGGTCTTTTCTCTCTACCCCTTTAAAAAATATAACGCTTTTGAAATATAATTGTTTTTATTTGACATCCTACTTTAAAAAAACTTATGCGTTCGTAAATAATGCTTTACCCTAGCTAGGTTAAGACTTGAGTGCTTAAAATGTTATCTACTTTAGCAGTTTCCAGAGCCATCGAAAGCCCTACCCTTGCGCACGCCACTGGAACCCGCACCAGAGACCTGGAAGTGGAGTCCAGTTTGGAAACAAACCCATGTCTTTCGCGGAGGGGGGGGGTGGGAAATGGGAACATGCCCAAGCGATGCATCTGGCTTTAGATTTTATGAGGAATATGATCTGGAAAGGGGAACGCCTGTTTCAGCCGCGGCTGCGTGCCCTGCTCAGGTCCCTTGAGGCTTCCTCCTGCAAACAGCGCGCCTGGCCTCGACCCCCAGGACCTTAGCCGACCTGTGGGCGCCAGGCTTTGGGTTAACCCCTCACCAGCGCTCTCCCTTCGGGGCCCCGCCTGGGGTCGTTCCGCCGAGGCTGAGGAAGTTTTTGGACCCGAGGAGAAAGTTTGAGGCTGCAGATCAGATGTCCTTAAAGGGGCTGGGGAGAGGGGGGAGGCTCTTTGCAGTTAGTGCTAAGAAACTCGGACACCCTACGCTCGTGGTGAGGCACAAGGAGCGATCCTGGGGGAGCATAAGTGTTCCCAAGACTTTGCCAAGCGTGGCCGAGTCTCGAGGTAGCACCCCCCGCCCCCACCGGGTGGTTTCACAATCCTGCTCCCGGCGCAGCAGCCCCGGGTGGAGGCCGAGGGAGTGTGGGGGGGGTCCGAGGTGCGGAAGGCTGACCTCACTTTCCCGCCTGCTCGGCTGGGGAGAACCGCAAGGGTTAAAGGAGGCGCGGGAGCCCGGGGTTGAGGGGTGCTGGGGGAGCATGCCAGCCTTCGGCCCCCGCCTAGCCCGAGCTGCACCGTTGCAGGGGGTGGGATCCACAAAAGCGCCAGCAAAGCGGGGAGCGAGGGGAACTGGGCGGCCCGAGTTTCAGCTGTTGGGGAACGGGGCTGGGGCGGGCCGCAGGGGAGTGGAGCCACCGCTGACCGCGCCCCGGTCCCCCCGGACGGGGTCACGTCGGGAGAGCGCTCTGGCTCGGAGCTCCGGCGGGCGGAGGACATCCCCGACACCCCGGCTTCTCCGCGAGCGGAGCTGGGCGGGGGCCGAGGTTGGAACTCGCGCTTCTCCATTCGACGTGGAAAAAAAACCCCTCATCTAAAGTAGTAGCCCACGGCTGCGGCCCTGTGACACCGGTGGCTAGAAAGGGACTGCGGGGAACAAGGGGAAGTCAGTTCAGAACGTCTCAGAGTTTTCGAGTTTGTCAAGCGCCTGGGGTTCCTGAAAAAAGTCTTAGGGAGATACGTCCATTTCCCCTTTCAGAACCAAACCACAGGAAGGCGAACAGTCAAGGCCCCGCGTGGAGTCCCCACAGGTCGCCTCTCCCCGGGTGCGGAGAGCATCCTCCTTGAGTGCCCAGGACTACCGCGTGGACACCGCCCGGCGCAGCAGAGGAAACGCGGTGTCCCTTTTCGGTCTCCCAGTCAAAACATTTGGCCGAATCTAGAAATAACTTAAAATAGTTTATTTATTTATTTATTTATTTATTTATTTATTTATTTATTTATTTATTTGTGTGTGTGTGTGTGTGTGAGAGAGAGAGAGAGAGCGAGAGCGAGCGCCAGGGCTTCCAGCCGCAACAAACTCCAGACACATGCGCCACCTTGTGCATCTGGCTCACGTGGGTCCTGGGTAATCGAACCTAAGTCCTTTGGCTTTGCAGGCAAGCCCCTTAACCGCTAAGCCGTCTCTCCTGCCCTAGAAATAACTTTTTTTTTTTTTGATAGTCCACAGATACAAAAAAAAAAAATTAGGACAAATAGAATCATTATCAGACTTGAGTCAGAAAACCTTATCTTCTGGGCTATAGTGGGACGTTTCCACCCTCCACATTAGGTCCCAGAACTGATAAGTTTAAGATTTACCTGCCTTCTATTGCGTCTCCGGGGTGCGTTCTTTTTTCCTTCTTCCCCTACTTTCCCAATCCCTCCTCTTTCCCCTTTTACCTCTCCCCTCTCTCCTTTAGGTAGTCATACCCATTTCAATATGTAGATCCTTCTAGTCCTAGGCAGCCTTTCAGTCTTTATCTACAGTTAAATAAGATAAGCCGCAGACTTTGCACAGCCCTCGAAAAACTGTCAAATTTTTGGTTCCTTTAAAGCACAGGGACGGAAAACTTTATATTGCATTAACTGCATTGATTAAAGTACAGAGAGACTTAATTAGATTAAGAAGGAATGGGAGGGGTATGAAGAGCTTCTGTCTCCGAGAAGGCAGGAAGGGGTAAATCCCACCTGGAGACCCAAATTGGGGTCATTTATAGGTTCTGAATAGGGGCTGAGCTGACCAGTTACATTGTATTTTTTTTTTCCCACATCGAGTTCAGTAAGGGTGCCTTCCCAATTACAAGCTCCTTTCCCCTCCAAACAACGATAGGAATTTGTTTTTACAGGGACTTAAAGGGTTAGAAGAAATTCAGCACGTGCTGTCACGCTTTCATTTTCCCCCCCAAAGATTAACACTAAACGATGTAATCAGTTAAACAAAACAGACTTTAATATCATTAAGCACGGATCTCCCCATTAACCTTGGCTCTTTTGTCACTTCCAAGAAGGAAGTAATTAAAAACGAAATTCTTGCAAATTAAAATTATGGAAGCTGTACATCTTAGGTCTGGAGACAAAAGATGGAAGTTTCAAGTTTTTTAAAGAGCTTTTATTGATGGGCAATTCTTAATATGAAATAAAACGTGCAAAGCTAGTCCTATCAGGTGCCTGTACACAGTAGGTGGTTACTAAGCAGTTAGTCCTCCCCTCTCCCTTTACTTCTCCCTGACCTTAGAAAATTTGGCAGGAGATATAGACTTCCCAGTGACTAAGGAAATTAGGCTCAAACTTCCCAGTGAGTAAGGAAATTATGTTCAAACTTTGCCTCTGGTTCGTGTAATCTCCACTCACTTAAAAACTCACAAAATTTATCCAAGGAACTTTAATAGTATATTAAAACTTAATGGAACTAGTCAAAATGAGAGGTATGGTGATTATATACATATAAATCTCAAACACATTAAATTAATTCGAATTTTTCTGTGGCTGTAATAGTAATTATTACCCTTTGATTCCGCCTAGCGATTTCTATAGTAAAAACGAAATTTGTGGGCTCGTGCTCACGTACAGCGTTTCTGCTAAGTCAGCCTTCCCCACAACTGATCTATCTAGACCTCTTATCTTTCAAAGCACTTTTTCCCCCATTTTTGAAGCCACTCGGCTATTACTTTTTGGCAGCAATGTGCACATTTTATCTTTATAAAATAAAATCAGAAAATGGAGAAAGTTTGTAGCATCCACGAAAGGAGAAAACCTACCCATTCGCTCCTCCTGCCCTAAGGTGCAGACACACCGGGGAGGGGAGAGTTGACTTCGCATTTTTAACATCCCGCTAGGGTCACCTGGTTCGGGAGGCTTATTTTCTTCGCGAGCCCATTCGCGGACAGTAAACAGACACGAAGTGAGTTTCCTGGCAACTTTGCACCGTTCTTTAAATAGCCGAGAATTCCCGCAGTTTGCCTTTTCTTATGGGCTTTCCTGCCTCGAATTGTTACATAATAAAGTGGTCCGCCCTTCTATTTCCAAAGGACAGGGCGGGTCTCCGCGGGAGGTGGGGGAGGAGGAGAACCTCCAAGTGCACGGCAGGTCTCGGTCGCCCAGAGCGACAAGGGTCACCGCAAACCAGTGTGTCACTCACTCCTTCCGAGGTGCGCGCGTGAGCGCCGCGCATTCGCCCGCGCGCTGCCCAAGTTCAGCTCCGCACGCGCGAGGAGAACCCTGAGGTGTCAAGGTCGTCTTTTCGTGCACACGACCTTGGGAAGTGTGAGCCACAGTTGTGGCTTCGGGACCTGGACTTTCCTCTTTTGATGCGTTAGTTGGTGTTAGAAGAATCCCTCACACACCAACATCTCCACCCATCTCCCCACCCCGTCTGCCCCAGAGGTCCGCGAGGCAGGGGTGCGAGTGCGAATCCTCCCGAGTCCCGAGGGCTTCCAGCTCTGCAGAGCCGGGGAGCGCGGCGGAGGTCACCGTAAGTTCAGAGCCGCACGTCCCGATCCGAATTAGAACACACACACACACCACCACCACCACCACCACCACCATCAAAAACCCCCAAACGGCCAAGTCCGTCCGGAAGCTGAAGTCTGGGGCTCGGCCCCGCGTCCCCTCCAAGTTCTCCAACGTGCGCAAAAGCTGTGGATCACGCAGGGTTTTGCTAGTAGTGGACGCGGCGCCCCGAGGGCCCGCAGAATCCATCGCTTAGCTTCTGTGGGGTCCTGGCATCAGCGCGACCGGGACAGGTTAGTAAGTACTTTTGCAAACTGAGATTTGAAGTGATCCCCCCAGTTTCCACCCGACCCGCGGATGTGCCGGGTGCGAGCCAGCGCCGCCGCGGCGCCCTGGACCTCTCTCACCCTCCCAGCACCGTCTCAGCAGTGCAGGATCCGGATGAGCCAGGCTCGGAGGAGCCTCAGCCGAGGAGGGAGACCCCTTAGAAAGGGATCCCGCTCAGCTGCAAAGACCGAGGCGTCTGGGCCGCCTGGCCGTGAGCGAGGGGCGTGCAGGGGAAGCTGCTTCTCACTTCGTAGCAGCGCAGGCAAGTCTGGCAGGGGAAGGAACCCAGAGGCAGGAGAGGGAGAGAAACTGTCTTCTCTTCGTGGATTCTGTCAATCTTGACCAGAAGCACTCAGTGTGAGGGTCGCAGAAGCCTTGTAGCTAAGCCTGGCCTGACCCAGCCATTCTTTCCAGCCATGGCGGTGCCAGGGCCTCAGCCTTTTGGTGCTGGGCCTGGTCTGCCCCAAGGTCGTTCTGTGCTGGCTGGCCTATGCTGCTGAGGCATGGCCTGGAGGCCTCAGGCACCAGGTTACATGGATAGAACTCACATGGATGTTCCCCAGCCACATTAACCTCGGGGTTAGCTCAGGTATCTTTTCTGGTCAGAAAGTGTGACCCAACCTTCGAATGTGAGGTCAGTGAGCTCAAGGCCTATGGCCTTCTTAGAAGGCTGTAGAAGTAAATTTGAACTTTTCTCCTTTCACTTGAGGGGACAGGAACACCCAAAGAGTGGGTTCCAGGCCTAGGTTCCCCTGATGAATACATTCAGGTATGTATGTGACTCCTCCTTGGGAGAGTGTGTTCCTCACACTTCTGGGCCTGCCAGAAGTTCCATCTGTGCTGGGCAAGCCTTCCTGGCAGTTAAGAGGCCATTGTGGCTTACTTGAGAGGGAAGGCCTCTTGTGGCCTGCAGAAAAGCGTGAAAATGTCCAACAGACAGCACTGGGCCTGGGTATGTGGAGGTATAGGGGCATTAGGATCAGCTCTTGCCCAGTGCCAGGGGTCTGGGAGCATTCTGCTGCCTGGTTGAGAAGGCAGGATGAAGAGCCTGTGGAAAGGTGGGATGAGGTAAGACTAGAGCTCCCCAAGACCAAAACTAGATGGGAAGTCTGCATTTCCCTGCCAGGATATCTTAAATTTTATTTTAGCTTCTTTCCCATTTGCTTTCCATTTATTCTTGAGTCAAGTATTTTTCAAAATCTTGCCGAAAGGAAGTAATTCTGCTAACAGAAAGACTTTTACGTGCAAGACACAAGAGTGGATTAGTGAACAAGACAGTTCTTCCCCTCACAGAGCTTATAAACCATTTTTTTCCCCTTTTAGAGAAACAATTAAAAGGTGTCATGGAAAGAGACATATGGGTACATACCCAGGGTGAAATGAGCGTGGCTAGTTACAACATTTGTTAACTTTGGAACACAAAGCACAGTGGGAGGAACAGCATAGAGATGTACAGAAGAGATTAACCTGGACCTGAGGGTGTCAGGGGTGAAAAGTTCAACTGGGAATCTTCATGTGATGACACAGGAAATGAGGCCAGGAGAGCTGTGGTGCTGCTTAGGATCCAGTATCTCTAGGCCTTCCTTCTCCCAAAAAAGAAAATGGAAGAATTCACTTTTATTGAGGGGCGTTTCCATTTCTTTGCCTGGACCCACATTTATCCCTGTTCTACTTTCATGTTAATAATTCTGACTTCACCCACACCTACCTAAAACCTTATTTCAAGAGAACTCATGTAGAAGAAATTGCTGCAGCTAGAGAATTGGTTTGGAGATTAAGTCTTAGCTAGTGAAGAAGTTATGTGGAAGACAGAGAAATAAATATTATGCACTAGGTAGCCTTGGAACACAGAGGGTAGCAGACAGGACAGGCTCTGAACTGTCTGCAAGGCAGGTCATGGGGGACTTGATGAAGTCCCATGGGGAAATAAGAGCATATGCACAGGAAAGAGAAGGCTTTTCTGGATTGGCATGACCCTTATGAGGGCAATACTATAAAAACAAACCAAGCAAACTTTGGCAATATTGAAACCTTCACAACGTTTCTGGGGCTTAGGAATTCTGGAGCTAGAAATTCTGTACCAGGCCAACCAAAGGAAGGTCTTTCAATAAATTTAACCTACAAAAGTGCCAGTTTCATGTCACAGTGATCAATTAGGAAAATATTCACACATAATACCTTTGGAACTGCTGCATGCCTTGGGGGAACAATGGGGCCTGCTGTTTCTGGGCACCTCAGTGTCCTAAGCACTCCTGTGTTATGTCTTCTAACCCTCATGACAAATGTGTGAAATAGCTATCATTCTGTTTGATAGGATAGGATACTGAGGCTCAGTTACAGTATGAGAAGTCACTCAGGGAATAAGGGGCAGAGCTTTCTGACTCTCCGTCTGTGTTGTCATCTCTCTCATGGAGTGCCTTCCCAAGCAATGTTGATCCTCACAAAGAAAATTGTATTAAGGGATTCACATTAGAGAAATTAAAATTTGTATGGAAAATATAAAAAAATGGAAGAGGAACAAAATAAGAACACTGGGAATGTCTTATATAAATTGCATTTATGCAATAGTTACTTTTTCTTTGCCATTGCTTATTAGAAATATTTTTAAATGCAATTTCTTCTGCTTTATTATTTGGAAAAACACAAGTGTCTAGTCTTACACTTAAATCGAAATTCTTTTTTCTTTTCTTTCTTTTTGTAAAACATTTTATTTATTTATTTGTGGAGAGAGACAGAGAGAAAGAATGAGCACACCAGGGCCTCTTGCTACTGCAAACTCTAGATGCATATGCCATTTTGTGCATCTGGTTTTATGTGAGTACTGGGGAATCGAACCCAGGCCATCAGGGTTTTTTTGTTTTGTTTTGTTTTATTTTTTTTTGTTTTATTTTATTTTTGAGGTAGGGTCTCACTCTAGCTCAGGCTGACCTGGAATTCACTATGTAGTCTCAGGGTGGCCTCGAACTCACAGCGATCCTCCTACCTCTGCCTCCCGAGTGCTGTTATTAAAGGCGTGCGCCACCACGTCCAGCTCCCATCAGGGTTTTTAAGCAAGTGCCTTTAACTGCTGAGCCATCTCTCCAGGCTACCCCCCGCCCCCCGTTTTTTAATTTTCTGACTTGTAATCTCTAGACCACTTTCCCAGAGTTGTTATTGAAGGTGGCTGTCATTAGTACATAGGCCATCTGAGGTTTGTGTTTGGGGGAAGAATTATGGTAATATTCTAATTTTGCAAACTGATAAAATTTGATAGATAAAAGGCAAAAATTTAATATAAAAATTTAATGCTAGGATTAAATTAATCAATCCATCAGTCAATTCAATATCTAAGAGCAGTACTTCCTGCCCAAACCTTTGCTGTGTGCTGAAGACACAACATTGATCAAGGCCAACTGAGTCCTTGCTTTGAGGGGGTGGCATATCAGGAAGGAAGAAAATCAAGGCCCGTTCAGCCTCGGGACTCACTCAATCCTTCAGACGAGCCTGTTGTCTGTCCATGTATGTACAGAACATATGCAAAAGAGTGAGGCTCAGAAAAATTCAGTAGTTTGTGCAAGATCACACAGCTAGTAAATCCAGCACTCCAATTCAAACCCAGCAATAAAGTGCTGAGGCCTGGCTCACTGTGTAAAAGTATTTGTTTGCAAGCATGAGGACCTGAGTTGGATCCTTAGCATCCATATAACAAAAAGCCGGGCATGTCCATATATACTCAAGAGTACATGCATCCACACAGACATGTGCACACGCCATACATAAACACCATACACAGTATACAAAAAAAAAAAAAGACTGTTCTTTTCACATGCCACGCTGTACTTTTCACTATAAAAATACTAAAAATTGGGTTGGAGAGATGGCTTAGCAGTTAAGGTGCTTGCTTGCCTGCAAAGCCCAAGAACCCATGTTGGACTCCTCACATCCAACGTAAGCCAGACGTACAAGGTGGCACATGCACAAGGTCATGCATGCACACAAGGTGGTGCACGTGTCTGGAATTCCAGTGCAGTGGCTGGATGCTTTGGTCTCTCTCTCTCTTGTTCTCTCTCTTTTTCTCTCATTAAAAAGAAAATACTGAAAATTATGAGTACCTGCTAGTAATTTTATTCCTTCTTGGCCTGTTTCCAAAACTAAAACAGCTGGATAACTATTCTTATCCTGTCTCAGGCAACACTTTAAGACCCAAAAGCCCTATAAAATGTTTAAAAGCTGTTTTTAGTTATTTAGCTTAATCTTATAAGAGAAAAAACATATGGATTTTAATAATAATGGGTTTATTATAATAATATATTGATGTGAAAAATATCCTAATCCAATGTGGTTGCATTTTGACAAATGGCTATTGGTACCTTTCATTTTATTAATTAACAGTAGAGTCGAGTTTATAAGCACAGTAATTAGTGCAAACTTCTTATCCAGTGAGGATCTTCATGTCTGCTGGGTGAAAGTAGCATATAAATAAGTAAATCATAAAAATGGGCTGTAGCACATATTCAAGGTCCATTCAGGTCTAAGCATATTCTGAGCTTCCTCTGTCCAGGCTGTCTATGTCTTTTAACTGTTTCTCAAACTTGGAAATCCTCTGGGCAACTAGTTAAAAACAAAGCATTGCACTCTTGTGGAGGAATATTTTCTGGAGATGTGGCTTGGACTCATTAAAAAAAATAAATCCCCTAATCTTGCAAATCCTACTTAGACTAGCAACTGAAAAAGATCAACTGGTAACAGTCAGATAGTCTGTATGTGTTATTTTTCTTATTGCTGTGATAAAATGCCTGACAAAAGAAACTTAAGGAAGGAAGGGTTTATTTTGGCTCATGGTTTAAGAAGAGGTACAGTCCATTATCGTGGGGGAAAGCATGGTGGCACGAGTGTGAGGCAGCTGGTCACATTTCCTCAGGGATCAGGAAGCAGAGAGTGGACAAGAAGTGCAGCCATGCTACAGAACCTGAAGGCTCATCCCCAATGGCTTCCTCCAGCAAGGGTCCATCTCCTTAAGTTTTCAGAAGCTTCTAAAAACAATGCCACCAGCTGGTGACCAAGTGTTCAAATAGAAGAACTTTTTTTTTTTTTTTTAATTATTTGAAAGAGAGAAAGAAAATGGGCCTCTAGCCACTGCAAATGAACTCCAGACACATATGCCACCTTGGGCATCTAGCTTTACATGGTTACTGGTGAATCGAACCCAGTTCCTTGGCCCACAGAAGACCTTGTGTGGGGACATTACACATTCAAAATACAACAGCTCTTAATGGTCTTAACAAAGATGTGGTTCTGTTCTATCATCAAAGACAAGGATCCAAGCACACTTAGAGAAGTAGGTGTGGCATGGGTGGAAAAAGGATGACTGAAAGTCATTAGAGCAGATATAGACGACAGATTGTGACACATTATGTATGTGGGGGAAACGTGTTGGCTGATAGTTTTCCCCATGATATCATTTAAATCTGTTACTGGAGTGCTGGGGAGATGCCTCAGCTTTCAAAGGTACTTGCTTGCAAAGCTTGTGGTCCATACCTGGATTCCCCAGATGCACAAAGTCGTACATGCATCTGTAGTTCATTTGTAGAGGCAAGAGGCCCTGGCATTCTCTCTGTGCTCACAAATTAAAAAAATATATTTTAGGGCTGGAGAGATGGCTTAGTGGTTAAAGTGCTTGCCTGCGAAGCCTGAGGACCCATGTTTCACTCCCCAGATCCCCCATAAGCCAGATGCACAAGGTGGCACATGTGTCTGGAGTTCATTTGCAGTGGCAGGAGGCCCTGGTGTGCCAATTCCCTCTCTCTCTCTTTTTCCTTCTCACCCTCTCATAAAAAATATTTTAAATACTCATAATGGACGACATTCTAATCTGAGGCATCTAGTTGAGCCAATGATCAGAGCACCAAATTCTAGACTTAACTTTAACAAAATTCCAGTATGTAGAGAAGAATTACTATGGGTGAAGAAGACCAGAGGGGAGGAAGACTTTCAGAACAGTAGCAGTCTATGATAGACTGAACTTTCATTTGTATTGCAGGCCGGCCTGGTACCATCTAGCAACTTAAGAGGTGTGTAGTATTTAACAACTGAATAGATAAGGGAATGAATGGCCATCATTTTGATTCAAGATGTAACTGAGGAACGAAAACTTGCTCAAATTTTCATTGGTAAAAATCAAAGGCAAATAGTCCACTTAGTAGCTCATTTTCATTACCAGTTTTTTTTTTTTTGACCATTGTTCTACTAGCCTTCTTTGAATATGAACTTGTGAGGTAGTAAGTTCTTATAGTCCAGTTTCCTCTAGGATTATTCCCATTCCTGTCGCCACCCTCCCTGCCCAGAAAAATAACCTAGGTACTATCAGGAAGCCTGATGAAATTCAGGCTGTGTTTTGGGTATGTGTGTATGGGGTTGGGGGTGTGGTGGTAGGATAGAATGGTAGGCAGGCAGAAAAGAAACCATTTTCGTAGAAGAATCATACATGCATACATGGCTGATTGTTAGAAATAAACTCAGTGTTTGCCTTGTTGGACAAGCATGTAGTCAGTGGGGAAGTTTGGAAAGTACAAAAGGGCACAAGGAAGGAAATGAAATTTACTTTTCCTGTCATTACCCATTACCTAGATATATTATATCAATCATTGTGTGTGTGTGTGTTTCTGAAGATCAAACCTAGGTCCTCAGGCATGATACTAGGCCTGATCATCCCATTTATATCTTATAAAATGGAATGGGCAAATATACCATCCTGATATGTTTTAACTTTTATTACTATATAATAGCCATGAATATATCTTATGTTGTCAAATATTGCACTTAAAACATGATTTTTAAATATCTGCCTTATAATCCATGATATAATGTACTATGTTTTGTCTGATAAGTTTCTAATATTTGGATTACTTTCCTTTTTTTTTTTTTTTTCCCATCATGAGTAATGCCGCACTGAGTCCCCTTTAGTCTTTGGGTGTGTCTATCTCTGAGTACTAATAGTATGCATAGTTTTTCTGGCCTTTGATTCATAGGACCAAACTGCCCTCTGGAATAGTTGCACCACAATATTTGAATTTTTGTTTCCCACATGTGAACTTTACTTTTCCTCTGCAGTGACATTGTTTGTTTATAATCAGCCTTGGTTGTCTGAAGCTGAGTATACTACTCTCTTAGCTTTGGGAAGAAAAGAGAGGTATTAACGGTGTCTTGGGTATTTCCTTCTTGGATTCAGGGCCTTAGCCTCTGGTCTAAATAGGAAATGATTCCAGTGTCCACCACGATGACCTCTACAGCCTCTGCACAGCTGTCTTTAGTTGTCAATTTGCTTCGGGGATTTTTTTTTTTCTAGAAGTTAAATTTATTTCTGTGGAGGGTAAAACTAGTAACTTCACCATATTTGTGATATGAGTCTCATTAGAATAAAGATCTAGAAGGGTGGCAAGTAGTTCCCACCCAAATTGCACAATAGTAAGAAGTGTGTTGTGAAGAGCTGGGGACATCAGCATTTACAGCCATAAACAGCTTTTCTCCTTGTCCCTCTCAATTCAAGCTGGGCTTGGCATTTTCTTTTTATGTCTTGACACTGTGTGTTTGTTTGTGTGTGTGTGTGTGTGTGTGTGCGCATGTGTGTGTGTGTGTGTGTGTGTGTGTGTGTGTGCATGTTGGTGTAGTTGTGGAATTTTGAACCAGAGTTTCATGTGTTTTTGATTTAATCAGGTACACACACACACACACACACACACACACACCCCATTTAGGGAACGCATACTGACTTTCTTTTCTTTTTTTGCTTATAAATATGAAAATTTGCAGCATTTTTAACTTGTAATAGTATTATTGGGAGTTATAGGTAAGAGAGACAAGCCAAATTGGGTGAAAATTAAGTTTTTCTTCTTCCTCCATTTTAGTGAAAATCATGCTGCTGAGCATGCACATTCTGCCTGACTTCTAACCACATTTATGGTGCTGCCAGAGTGGGTTAAAACTTCCTGGAGAAGGCAAGCAGTGGCCAGGGGAGGAGTGGGGATCTTTGGCCATTTTCTCCATGCTGTCAATGTTGAAATGACTGTTGTTTTAATTGTTTTGAAATATCGATTGGAGAAATATGCAATGCGGTCTTATCTGAGCACCCTCTGTCCATCTTAATCATGAATGTATAAACACAGACTCAAGGCTTGGGAGGTCAATATTATGGGCATAGATATAAACCTGGGTTTTTTTTTTTTTTTTCCTGTGGGTTTCTGGAACATTTGTGGTGCCTGAGACATACTCGGAACCTGACAGCTGGGAGAAAGGGTTTCTTTTGTGATTGCTGGAGGCTTTGAGACCATTTTCACAATGAGGGAGGATTCATGAAGTCATGAAAATTTTTATTTATTTAACACAGAGTTTCATGTAGCACAGGCTGGCCTCAAATTTACTATATAGTCAAGGATGACCTTGAATTCCTTCCTGATCCTCTTGCCTCTACTTCTCAAGTGCTGGGATTACAGGCCTGTGTCACCACACCCAGCTGCTGTTTCCTTTTCATATTTTATTTCTTCATTTGAGAGAAAGAGGCAGAGAGAGAGAGAGAGAGAGAGAGAGAGAGAGAGAGAGAGAATGGGCATGCCAGGCTTCCAGCCACTGCAAACGAACCCCAGATGCATGTGCCCCCTTGTGCATCTGGTTTATGTGGGTCCTGGAGAGTCAAACCGGGATTTTTTGGCTTTGCAGGCAAACGCCTTAACTGCTAAGCCATCTCTCCAGCCCCCTGTTTCCTTTTTAAAGCACTGAAGTAGCAGCACCAACATCTGGGGATTTATTTAACTACTCTGGTTCTTTGAATTACCCATTTCCTCTATGTATTTTATTTATTTTTCCAAAGGGGCTAAATTTCCACTTTGTGTCTTCCCCCTGTTAGTGATGTTACACTCCTTACTTTAGCATTTAAGTTGCTTGGTATTGAGGGCATAAGTAAAGCATTATCACAAATGCTGTCATTGGGGCTTTGGGGTATGTGGAGAATGTTGTCAACTGTGACCCGCAAAGTGATTTTTGTGTATTGAACGAGTTTCATTATTTTAAACTTTCCTTATAATTAAATACACAAGTGGCTAAAATAAAAATAAAAATAAAAAAACCAACCCATTAGTGTCTCTTTTTTTTAAAAAAGTAATTAAGCAACAGTATTGACTTAGTACTTGAGTTAAGCAAAACTGTCATCCTCTTTTTCCTATTCAGAATGTCAGAAATCATGAGACTTCCTTCTTTCTTTTTTTGTCGCTTTCACCCTGCAATGTCTCAAAGGGTGAAAATGTCCATGTGGTGGAGGGAGGTGGGGGGAGGACAGTGATCAGGAAGCAGAAAAGTGAAACTAGCTTGGTTTCTTTACGTGGGAGAATACAGTGTACATTTATTGAGGGGTGAGAGATCTACACTGATGTAGCTTTTTCCATAGTTACTTTAGCATAGGGTTGGAGGAGAAGACAGTACAGCACTTGTAGCTTCCTGGACTGTCAGCACGGTTGTGCCTCTTTTACTGTTTTATTGTTATTGTTATAGAAAAAAATAGATGTGGCTTTAAATATTCAGGATCAATCTATTTTTTTAACTATTTAAACTGTGTTTTTTATATAGTTTGCCATTTTTTTTTTTTACATTTTATTTTTATTTATTTATTAGAGACAGAGAGAGGTAAAGAGAGAGAGGGAGAGTGAGGATGGGCACACCAGGGCCTCTAGCCACTGCAAATGAACTCCAGATGCATGCTCCCCCTTGTGCATTTGGCTTACATGGGACCTGGAGAATTGAACGGGTCGTTAGGCTTCACAGGCATATGCCTTAATTGCTAAGCCATCTCTCCAGCCCAAGTTTGCCATTTCTGAATCAGTTAAAAATAGAAGCTCTATTGATTGGTGAGTATACAAAATATAGTTGAATCTACTTGATTTATTTAGCAGGCATTTCAAGATATTGTAGCTCTTCAATGGGCTATAAATAACAATTGTTGCTATGCAGCATTGGATGGGTAGAAGATGTAGGGGTTGGACATCAATGCAATTTTAGTGGCACAACCTGCTAGTTGCCTATTTAAATAGAATCTCATTGTCAGTTTGAATTTACTCATTTGCCTTCATCTTATAAAAGTAGGTGGCAGAACATAGTCAATCCTGGCTAAAAGAACTGCCAAGTTTATTTGAAGAATACTTCATTGAGGGTTGCAGGCCACTTTTCCTCCTCCATTTAATTTTTGCTTACGAGCTAAATTACAATATACTCTGGGTTTTTGCCTCCTCCACAGCGAATTCATGTTGTTATTATAATGTGAAGTGAGACTATGACACAGGACTGTCTAGAGGGTCAATCTATACTCCCTCCAATCCTTGAATTTCTCTGCTTTGTGCTTCTTTCTGAATCCTTGTCTTTTTGTGGTTCCAGGGATGGAGCCGAAGGCCTCAAACATACTAAGCAAGGACTTTACTACTGGGCTACAGTTCTAGCCCTGAAGTCTCTTTCTGGTTCAGATGGAATTAACACATATCTAGGCCTGATAAAATTAACTCTGAAGGAGAGGAGCTTTCCAAGCCCTCATTTTCTGAAATGTCAAGTTTCCTGATATTAATGAATATTTCTGGGCACAGTGGTACCCTGAAATCTGTTAGTGATTGCCACACATTACCTACCTAGGACATGATGCCCTGTAAGGAAGAGATAGGTATTACATCTCTCTGTGTAAGACAGTGCTATGCAACAAGTCTCCCCCACTTGCAGTTTAGTGTTGAGGTCCTGAATGATATTTGGTTTGTGACATACAGAGCCAAAGCAAGTTTTTCCATAGCAAAAGGAAAAGACAGTCCCATATTCTGTTGTATCAAACTTACTTGATTAATGAAAGAGAGATGAGGGTTAGGGATGTTTTTGATTGTCTTGGTGAGAGCTGTTTGATGGGAGAACAGTTTTGGAGGAGTCTGAGTCCACCAGGAATAACCCTATGGTCTCATCTGACTCTGGTAATCTTTAATTACTATTAACACAGTACCAGGCTCTTTATAAAAGGGTCCATTTCATAGCTACAGTTGAAATGGATCCTTGATCTGCTAAGCCACATGGATCTCTCCTTTCCATTTGGTTGTTCATCCTTGGGTTTGGGTCACCACCTTTGGAGAGGGGATAAAAAAAAAAGTCAGAATTGGCAATTATCCCAGTGATCTATATTTTATTAATTAAGGTCTACTTTGGGGGAGAAATTGTGCCTGTGGCCACTTTGTGAGAAGGATGAATAGTGATACCTCCAGCCTTTTTATTTTTTTTGGACCTAGAGGAGGATATGAAGAGTAATTAGTTCCAAGGGCACAGTCAAAAGTATAAGATGTGCACCCAAGCCAACTACTTTATTTGCATATCAAATAAACGACAGTTATGCTTGATGTCTCAAAATTTCTAGTTATCCTAATCAGTAAAGCAAATGAAACCAGATGTTTTCATTCAAGCTTTGAATTGTGTTACTATTAAAATAAAAATCAAGTTTTCTTAAGTATCTTTCTAAATCCGATCCAATCATTTCTCCAGGTAGAATTCTCAGAAAGGCCAATGGCCTGTTGAGGGTGATGGAACCTGGTATTTTACAAGATTTAACAGTTCTCTGTGAGCTACATACAAATTTCACCTATTGGCTATTTTGCTGTATTTCTTCAAGTGCTATTTTTGTTGTGGTTTCAGTGACTCTCATCCAAAACACAGCAGCATCGTGTCATGGAAAAACACTGAACTGGCAGCCGAGAGAATCAATTCTTGTCGCAGATCTTTCGTCAAATGAAAAGATGTGTGCTCCTGGAAAATCGCTTTCACTCCTGACCTCAGTTCCATCAGCTCTGTCAGGCTGCCACACAAGGCCCTTCTGAACTTCAGGCGCTTTAAATCTTGGCTCATCATAAACGTGATGGTCAACTCAATGCCTGCTCATCTGTAGAAACTGGGCATCTCAAGCTCAAGCAGGACAACACTACTTTCCATTTAAAAGTGAATGTCTGGCTCAAGATAGAGCTTAGTGATAGAATGCTTGCCTAGTGTGAGTGAGGCTCTGTGTTCAATCCCTAGCCCTGGAAGAAGAAAAAAAGAAAAAAGAAGGAAAGAAAAAGGAAGGAAGGATGGGAGGAAAGAAGGAAGGAAGAAAAGAAAGAAGAAAGGGAGGGAGAAAGATTGGCTTAGGACAGTCTTGAAAGGGTTAAAAGAAAATAAATTTCAGGACTGGAAAGATGGTTCAATGGTTTAGGCACTTGCCTGCAAAGCCTAATAACGTGGGTTCAATTCCCAGTGGCTGGAGGCCCTGGCATGCCCATATTCTCTCTCTCTCTCTCTGCTTGCAAATAAATAAAGATAAATATAAAAAAGAAAGTATTACTTAAAAAAATTCTAGAATGTATTGAATATACAATTTTTAAAGATCTAAGTATTTTGCCAGGCATGGTGGCTCATATCTTTAATCCCAGCACTCAGGAGACCGAGGTAAGAGGGTAGCTGTGAGTTCGAGGCCAGCCTGAGACTACATAGTGAATTCCAGGTCAACCTGGATTACAGTGAGACCCTACCTCAAAACCCCCCAAAATAAAAATAATAAAATAAAATAAAAAAATTATCTTAAGAATAATATTTAATATTTTAATCTGATATACTAGTAATCCATGTTAATTCCAGAAAATTTGTAAAATTCAAAAAGAGTAAAATTGACCTTAACTTCACTCAGAACTAACTAGTACTATTTTTATTTTTGGGTTCTCTATATTTATCTTTTTATCTTAGGTATGTATGATTTATTTTTTAGAAAGCCAGAACCATAATGTTTGTACTATTTTACACTATTTCTCTCACTTGAGAAAACATTGTGAATTGCTTCCTATATCCTTCTTCTGAAACATAATTTTAAAAAGCTCATCTTTTTTTAGGAAAAAAAAATCTGGAAGGTCAGGTCTTAGGAATTTATAACACTGGAAGTCAATTGGTTTTTGCTGTTTTTTCCTTAGACAAGAAAACACACACAGGTGATGTTTTAAGATATGGCCAACACCATTTTCCTACAGCCTTCCTCCGTGGGGGTTCAGTTTATGACAATGGAATGCAGTTATAACAAGTCACAAAGGAGCTGAGGTTATGGAATAATAGGGGCCGGCACAACCCTAAGCCAGATGCTTGCATTTGTCTTTTGGCACTGTACTAACTGATACCCTGAAGTACTTGGGAAGGTAATGTAGGTCCTGGGGGCGGCCTGCACATCTAGTAAGTTGCTGTGTAACTGAGCAATTCAGGGTAGGGTCCTAACATCCCATGACATCTTAGTTAACAGATGATCACATTTGACCAGAAAGAATGCCTAATGCTGAATAGGCAAGACTTTTATTGCTATTTGTTTAAATCTCTCCAGTTATAGAAAAATGCTGTTTCCAATATGATTTGATATAATGCAGAACCTGTACACTTTTGTTTCCTTGCATTCACCCAGCAAATATTTATTGAACATGACTTTGTGCCATTTTAGTTTACAGTGGTAGAAGCTGGAGGAGTCAGACGGGGAGGGAGGCTAGTACAAGGAGCCCACCCCACATCTGGCACCCCTGGATTCTGCATTAGCAATGCAAAGGCCTCCATCAGGATCTTTGCTCTGGGCCCCACAGTGGGAGGTAAGGGCCCATCTGTGCTATCATTGCAGCCTGAACTGTCTTTCAGTCCAAGGAAATTGGACAGAGACAAAAGCAAAATTCTGATATTAACAGTATCCCTCTCCTCATCCATCTTGATTCTTGAATTTCATTATGATACTAATACCTTCAGTCATTTATTTTACAGATGGCTGCAATTTGTTCTTGACAACTGATCTAAAATACCTTTTCAATCAGTGACTGAGACCCACATCTCCACACAATAGGATGGTAAATTAAAGACACATTCCAAATGCACACAGCTCACAAATGTATGCAGGAACACGCACACAACTGCCTACTAAGTCACCCTTTCTTGGTTCTTAAGAATACAACTTGACCTACAGTTGAGAAATAGAAAACTAAACCATATATGCTTGGGGAAAAAGTATGCCTTAAGGAAGAAGAGGCCTGGGTAGAATTGTAATATTTGACAAATTAGACCTTGTAAAATGCTCTACTTTGTGCAAGTGGGCATGGTGGAAATGGTCTCCTGTAAAGTGTAACTAGTTAGTGTGTGCCTGTAGAGTCCACAAAGTAGGGAAGGCTTCACCTTTGATTTTAACTTTAAAAAAATTTTTAAATTTTTTGAGGTAGGTTCTCATTCTAGCTCAGGCTGACATGAAATTCACTATGTAGTCTCAGGGTGGCCTTGAATTCACAGCGATTCTCCTGCCTCTGCCTCCTAAATGCTGGGATTAAAGGTATATGCCACCATGCCTGGTCACCTTTGGTTTTATAACATCCCCCTCTTTCTTAAGGAATCCTGTCATAACTGAAGGTAAAAAGTTTAACAATACACATCGGAATGCACTCATTCTTGGATTTTTATTTGATAAATTTTGAAAGCTGTTGAATTTCCCATCATAACATTTTTCTATTTCATGCTCTTTTTTTATTTCAAAGGAGGATCTCACTCTACAGCTCCAGACTGGCCTTGACTTCACAGCTATCGTCCTCCCTTTGCCTCCCAAGTGCTGGAATTAAAGGCATTACTCCCACACTAAGACCATCATAATCATTTAAAAATATTATTTTTTATTTATTTGAGAGAAAAAGAGAGAGAGGAAAATAGAGAATGAGAGAGAATGGGCATACTAGGGCCTCTAGCTGCTACAAAGGAACTCCAAACACATGCCACACTTTGTGCATCTGGTTTATGTGGGTCCTGGGAAATTGAACCTGGGTCCTTTAGCTTTGCAGGCAAGTGTCTTACTTGCTAAGCCATCTCTCCAGCCCCCCCCTTTTGTTTTTTTGAGGTAGGGTCTCACTGTAGCCCAGACTGATCTGGATTTAACTATGTAGTCTCAGGATGATCTCGAACTCACAGTGATGCTCCTACCTCTGCCTCCCAAGTACTGGTTAAAAGCATGCACCACCATTCCTGGCCCATCATAGCCATTTTTATGTGTATTATTCAGTAGTGCTAAGTCTATTCCCATTGCTGTGCACCAGCTCTGGAGCTTTTCATTATGAGGAATTGAAGTTGTACTCAGTAAACAGGACTCCCTCATTTCCTTCCCTGTAGTCCTTAGTAGCCACTTTCTGCTTTCTGTTTCTATCATTTTTTTGCTACTTTGTACATTTCATATGGATGGAATACTGCATTATTTGTCTTTTTTAAAGGATTTTTAAAAATCTATTTGCTTTGGGAGAAAGAGAAAGAGGAAAGAGAGAGAGAGAGAAAGAGAGAGAGAAAAAGAGAGAGAATGAGCACTCCAGGGCCTCTAGCCACTGCAAACAAAGTCCAGACATATGCACCAACTTGTGCATCTGGCTTACATGGGTCCTATGGAATTGAACCTGGGTTCTTAAGCTTTCCAGGAAAGCACCTTAACTGCTAAGCAGTCTCGCCAGCCTTATTTGTCCTTTTGGTGATTGGCTTATTTTTTAAAATTTATTTATTTTTATTTGAGAGAGAGAGAGAGAGAGAGAGAGAGACAGAAAGACAGACAGCAGACAGACACACAGAGAGAATGGGCATACCAGGGCCTCCAGCCACTGCAAAGGGACTCCAGATGCATGTGCCACCTTGTGCATCTGGCTTATATGGGTCCTGGGGAATCGAACCAGGGTCCTTTGGCTTTGCAGGCAAATGCCTTACCCGCTAAGCCATCCCTCCGGCCCTGGCTTATTTTTACTTGGTAATGTTTGCAAGGTTCTTCCATGTCGCAGAATCTGACAAGATTTGGAAAAGCAAAATAAACCTCTTATAACCATTATAAATACTGATAAATTCCTGCTTAGAGAATGTGCTCTGCATGACTGCTAAGGACAGGATATTATCCATGGAGTAGAAATCTTTTTTCCTAGTGTTTTATTTATTTATTTCTTTATTTTTTAAAAAAGTACTTCTTTATTTAAGAGAGAGAGAGATACAGAAATAGGCAGGGAGAAAGAGAGAAAGAGAGAGAGAGAGAGAGAGGGAATGGGTGCGCCAGGGCCTCCAGCCATTGCAAAAGAACTCCAGATGCAGGCGCCTCCTTGTGCATCTGGCTTATGTGGGTCCTGGGAGTCTAACCTGGATCCTTTGGCTTTGCAGACAAGCGCCTTAACCACCAAGCCATCTCTCTAGCCCTATTTATTTATTTACTTATGAGAGAGAGAGAGAGAGAGAGAGAGAGAGAGAGAGAGAGCACACCAAGACCGCCAGCAGTTGCAAACAAACTCCAGATACATGCGCCACCTTGTGCATCTGGATTATGTGTGTCCTGGAGAATTAAACCTGGGTCCTTTGGCTTTGTTGGCAAGTGCCTTAACTGCTAAGCCATTTCTCCAGCCCTGGAGTAGAAATCTTTTATATTGCACATCCCAATGTAAACAGTCAATACTTTGGAAGAGCAAAGAATGCTGGATGAGTCAAAATTCACCTGAAAAATGAAGGAAAATGAAAACTATGGTATTATGAAATCATGTATTGCTTACAATTATGTGCTTTTTTAAAAAATTTATTTTTATTTATTTACTTGAGAGAGAGATACAGAAAGAGGGAGAGAGAGAGAGAGAGAGAGAGAGAGAGAGAGAGAGAGAGAATGGGCGTGCTAGGGCCTCCAGCCACTGCAAACGAACTCCAGATGCATGTGTCCACTTGTGCATCTGGCTTACATGGGTCCTGGGGAATTGAGCCTCAAACCGGGGTCCTTTGGCTTCATAGGCAGGCATTTAACTGCTAAGCCATCTCTCCAGCCCCCAATTATGTGCTTTTGAAAGATGGATACTTATGTATGGCTAGAGGTGAAAGGAAATGGATTTTTTTTTCTCAAGATGTGAACGTTCCTGATTTCATACTCATGTAGACTAAGTATCTAGAAGTTATTCTGTATGCAGTCATGGGTTAATTGCACTGAAATAAAATTTTGCAATTTTAAGTGTGAAAAAAACCCAAGAAGTGGCAGAGTGAAAACACCGTTTTTGTGTGAAGTAGTAGCATGAGCTGTTTTGCTTCAACCAGTTGTATAGCAAGGTAAAAATAAACAAATACAAGTAAATCAGGAGTGAGTGCTTTTCTGGAAGCCAAATAAACTGTGCTCCAGAAAACCAGGGGAAGGATCTATCATATTAAATGTCTACCCATCAAGTAGAACGAGGACAAAAAATTGACCATGAGACTTGGCAATTGGAGTTGAGCACATTTATGACAAGAGGGTGTTGGGTGAATTGATGAAGCTATAAGCCTGATTAGATCAGGTTGACGAAAGAATAGAAGGGGAATTGGAGCTAGCACGACTTATTTTCTTAATTTATCCATAAAACGAACAAAGATGGGGAAAGCTA
Source organism: Orientallactaga sibirica (assembly GCA_036365145.1). Lineage (NCBI taxonomy): Eukaryota > Metazoa > Chordata > Mammalia > Rodentia > Dipodidae > Orientallactaga > Orientallactaga sibirica. The sequence continues at coordinate 891,472 of JAEOAD010000048.1, forward strand.
CAGAAGACTATGGTGAAGAGGTATACGGTAATGTTAAAGAAAAATAGACACAATCCAGGCTGGACTGCAAAACTGATGCTGAGAAGGGTCGAGTTTCCTGAAGTAAGTCCGAAAATGAGAAAGAAGTCTGACTAAGCTTGTAAGTGGAGCAGTTTGCACTGGGAGCAGAGACAGTCCTTTCAGAAGAGTGGAGAGGACAGAGTGCACACACAGAAGTGCATGAAGCTGGCAAATGTGATAATTAGAGCATGTAGAAAACCGGTCTCTTGTGATTATAATGTCATATTTTTATAATATGTCTTTTTAACGCCCATATATCATAATTGTAATGAATTTCAAGATCATCCTGATATAAATAGATGTGCTATTTGTTTTAAAAAAACATGAACTACTATATTACGTCAGTTTTTATTCTGAAGATTTTTTCATTTCAACTATTTTAAGAAGGTGTGAGCTTAAAATTTTTCTTTGTTTTAAAAATATTTATGCTTCTTTTTCTGTGTGTATGTGACAGTGGGTGTATGAATACTGTGCTGTATGTGTGGAGGTCAGAGGACAACTTTCAGGTTGGTACCACCTTCCCTCTTGCTCGAGGCAGGGTCTCTCCTTGTTTACTGCTGTGTTTGTGAGCATCCTGAAAATTCTCTATTTCCCTTCTCGCTGCCACAGGCACATTGGGATTATAGAGCCTGCCACAGCTTCCGGATGTTTCTCTGGGAATCTGATCTCAAATACTCAGAGTTGCATGGCAAGTGGTTTATCCATTGAGCCATATTTCCAACCCCAAACTATTTTATAAAATAAAACAAAATAGGCCTGGTGTGGTGGTGCAAGCCTTTAATCCCAGCACTCGGGAGGCAGAGGTAGGAGGATCGCCATGAGTTGGAGGCCACCCTGAGACTCCATAGTGAATTCCAGGTCAGCCTGAGCTAGAGTGAGACCCTACCTTGGAAAAACCAAAACAAACAAACAAACAAAAAACCCAAAACACAAAAAACAGAATAATTGTTTTTGAGACAGGGTTTCATACATCCCAGGTTAGCCTCAAATTTATTATGTAGACAAGGCTGATCATGAGCACTTGATCCTCCTGCTTCCAACTCCAGAGTTCTGGGATTGTAAACGTAGGCTACCACACTTGGTTTATACAATCCTAAAACTGTTTTTTTTTTAATTTTTAAAATTTATTTATTTTTATTGACAACTTCCATAATTGTAGACAATAACCCATTGTAATTCCCTCCCCCCACTTTCCCCCTTGAAACTCCACTCTTCATCATACCCTTTCCCCCTCTCAATCAGTCTCTGTTTTATTTATTTATTTTGGTTTTTCAAGGTAGGGTTTCACTCTAGCCCAGGCTGACCTGGAATTCACTATGTAGTCTCAGGGTGGCCTCGAACTCACGGCAATCCTCCGACCTCTGCTTCTCGAGTGCTGGGATTAAAGGCGTGTGCCACCACGCCAGGCAGTCTCTCTTTTATTTTGATGTCATCATCTTTTCCTCCTATTATGGTCATCTTATGTAGGTAGTGTCAGGTGCTGCAAGGTCATGGATATCCAGGCCATTTTGTGTCTGGAGGAGCACACTGTAAGGAGTCCTACCCACCTCTTCTGCAATGGACCCTGAGCCTTGGAAGTTGTGATAGAGATATTTCAGTGCTGAGCACTGCTCTGTCACTTCTCAGCACCATGGTGCCTTCTGAGTCATTCCAACATCACCACCATTTGAAAAGAGAAGCTTCTCTAACCAAAAGTGAGAGTAGCATTAATATATTGGTATGAACATTAAGAGACGTGCTTACTGGGCAGTTTGGTGAGTATAATATATGCATTTAGCTAGATACCAGCAGATGTTACACCCCTAGGGCTCATGACTACCCCTGTTGTAGGTTTTCAGTGTCAGGGATGTATTCCCTCCCATGGAGTGGGCCTCCAGTCCAATTAGAGAGCAATTGGTTTCCCCCATAACAGACATGCCACTACTGCACCCATTGGCTCATTTGGCCTGACTGGCCAAATTTAAGGCTTGTGGTGTCCACTGTTGAGTATCTCCACTGGTGATTTTTCTCTCTCCCATTAAACTGTTTTAAACTTTAGTTCTGCTGGGTGTAGTGGCACATGCCTTTAATCCCAATACTTGGGAGGCAGACATAAGAGGAACATCATGAGTTTGAGGCCACCCTAAGACTACAGAGTGAATTCCAGGTCAGCCTGGGTTAGAGCGAGACCCTATCTTGAAAAACCAAAAACAAAGACAAAACAAAAACAAAAACCAGAAAACTTTGATCTTGACATCATTCTACAAAAATACTAATAAAGGAAGTGAAAATAACCTTTTACTATGTAGCATTATACTAACAAACATGGTATGTGCACTCTCTTTAAAATTTTAAAATTTCATTTGTTTGAGAGAGAGAGAGAGAGAGAGAGAGAGAGAAAGAGGCAGATAGAGATAGAAAGAGAGCTAGAGAGAGAGAGTGAGATAGAATGGACATGCCAGGGCCTGCATGCACCACCTTGTGCATCTGGCTTATGTGGGTCCTAGGGAATCAAACTTGGGTTCTTTGGCTTTGTAGGCAAGCGCCTTAACCACCAAGCCATTTTTCCAGCCCCATTCTCTCTCTGTTTTTTTAAAAAATTTTTTATATAGTTTATTTGCAAGCAGAGAGATAGAGACACGAGAGACAGACAGAGAGAATGGGCATACCAGGGCCTCTAGCCACTACAAACACATGTACCACCATGTGCATCTGGCTTTCATGGGTTCTGGAGAATCGAACCTGCATCCTTAGTCTTCGCAGGCAAGTGCCTTAACCACTAAGCCATCTCTCTAGCCCCTCATTATCTTTTAATCATTTCCTTTAATGTTCCATTTACAAAATTCTTATTTATTTGCAAGTAGAGAGAGATAGAAGAGAGACAGAGAGAATGGGTGGACCAGGACCTCCAGCCGCTGCAGATAGACTCTGGGTACATGTGCCACTTTGTGCATCTGGCTTTAAGTGGGTACTGGGAAACTGAACTCTAGTCATTAGGCTTTGCAGGCAAATGCCTTAACTGCTGAGCCATCTCTTCAGCCCTCACAAGTATTTCTTAAAGAAACAACCACAGCAAGGACATGCTTTGGTAGGCAAAGAGGGGGTCTTGCTCTCAGTTCCCCATTATCTCTAACTTTGAGGCCTATTGTTTATCTTTTCTTTTACTAGAGGTAACTGAACATTTTAACTTGGTGACCATCTGAAAATTCATGGGTCAGTCTGATATCCTTGGAGCTTTCTACATTTTCTTTGTCCTTGCAAAATGTTGGGTTTCTGCCCCCTCCCCCCGATTTGTTCTTAGGGACAGCAGCAGGTACTCGGGGTGGATTTCTCATTTAAAGAGCATGAACAAGGGAGGGAAGGATGAGAAACCAGAAAGAAGAGCTCAATGCTTCTTGCATGGATAATACAGGCCTTTTAGCTTTACTCACAATGGCAGCGTTGAGCTTGGTTTGGCCAGCAATCTGTACGTGCTGTGCCCTCTTTCAAATCAGAAAAGTCATGTATTACAGAAACGTGTTCGGTCTTAAAAAAAAAAAAAATCCTCTGGCAGGCTATCCCGATTGCTCAAACTAGTTTAGAAAGATGCAAAGCGAGGATGCTGCTGTGTTAGGTCCGCAGCAATTAGTTGCTCCTACACAACAACGCTTATCTTAACACTGCTGCGACACCAAGAGCACATGTGTGTTCAGGACACAGAGTTGGCCTAGTGAAAGACACCACATTGTGGGGCTTGCTATGCTCGTTCTGTTTGACTGAGTCCATGTCTTCAAGTTTTGTTTTCAATTTTTAGAGTAAAAAAAATGGTGAAAGCAAGGTGTTTGATTACTGCTGGGATTTGATATGTCTTAAAGACCTGAAGCAGCAGTTCAGAAAGCTATTGTTTTTTTAAAAAATATATTTTATTTATTTATTTGCAAGGAAGGAGGGAGGCACACAAAGAGAGAGAGAGAGAGAGAGAGAGAGAGAGAGAGAGAGGGAGAGAGAGAGAGAGAAAGAGAGAGAGAGGGAATGGGCCCATCAGGACCTCCAGCCACTACAAATGAACTGCAGATGCATGTATTACTTTGTGCCTTTGGCTTCATGTGGGCACAGGGGATTTGAACTCTGGTTGTTAGGCTATGCAGGCAAGTGCCTTAATCAGTGAGCCATCTCTCCAGCCCATGAGAGCTACTGTTTTATACACAGTATGTGGAGTAACTCAGTGAGGGTAAGCAACAGCATACCAAGTAAACCCATCCAGTGATGAGCACTGACTTCTGCCTCTCACAACAGAAACACTCGTGGCTTTTTAAAAAAATTATTTATTTATTTGAGAGAGAGAGAGAGAGAGAAAGAGAAAGAGAGAATGGGCATCCCAAGGCCTCCAACCACAATAAACAAACTCCGGATGCCTGTGCTACCTTGGCTTAAGTAGGGACTGAGGTAGCGAACCTGGGTCCTTAGGCTTCACAGGCAAGCACCTTAACTGGTAAGCCATCTCTCCAGCCTCCCCTTTAAAAATATTTTTATTTATTTATTTATTTGAGAGAGATAAGAGAGAGAGAGAGAGAGAAAGAGAGAGAGAGAACAGAAACCCTAGTTTTAAGTCATTGCTGCTTCTTCCAGGCAGGTGATTGTGCATTTCTGTCTGTTCATGTTAACCAGCAGTTTGTGTGTTTAGAGTCACTGGATTTGTGGGAGAGTTTCTCACATGAATTCTGGTACAGTACTGGCTTATACTTTCTCTGTCTCTGTGATACATATCCTACTTATATTATGGCAGAATAAGGAAATACCTGTGGATTGCTATTGATATAACATGGATACTTTCACTAAGACAGTCATAAATCAGGTAAAGACAATCATATTTTAGTCTTAAAAAAAAAAGATATGTCTTCTATGCTTGTGCAGACTGAAAACTGTTGCAGGATTAAGAGGATAAGGGGAATGCCTGGGAAATTGCTTTTAAAGGAACAAGGAATGATATATAGAGTTAAAGAGACATTATAAAATGTTAAAGGACCAATGTTTCAACACAAATGACATCCAAGTTCTATAAAAGCCCTGTCTATGATATGTTGATTGTTATTAGTTTTTCACTTTTGCAGTCTCTGGGGACTCTGTTGGCGTGGATCTCTGGTTTCATGGAGCACACTCAGCTGCTACGAACACTGGAGTTCTATGGAACCGTGTGCTGAATCCCTATTTACCTCATCCTTGTGGGCAAACATCTGCTTTTGTTTCTTACTTCTTAGAACTGCAGCTGGATTTCTGGAATTCTGTGGCCGTCTGGTATTTTCTCCTGCATATTAATATGATTACATTGCATGAAGCGTTCTTCTTTTCATTATACTTCTAATATTTTAGAGTATAAAAATGATATAGGCCTATTATAAAATATTCAAGCTATCAAAATTGTAAGGATTAACAACAATGACAAAAATGATAGTAAATAATGACTGAGCTGACTGATGGCCATGTTGGTGGTTATCCTTACAGATGTCTCTCAATACCCCGTATGTAAGCATATGAATATAACATATGGACATGAAAGTCACTATCACACCATTTTATGTAAATAACACATGGTAAAAACCATATTATAACCTTTTTCCCATGCTAATAACTACGAATCTACATCATTATGCTAATGGCTACATTATGCATAGTATGTATAAAATACTGCTTAGCACTTAGTAGGTCTTCAACCAATAGTATTAAATAAATAAATACTAATTTATTTAATCAAACTTGGGTTGAGAAAGTAGCTCCGAAGTAAAGCACTTACCTAGCATTTGTGAGGACCTGTGTTCAATCCCCAGCACTGCCAAAAATAAAATAAAATAAAATAAAATAAAATAAAATAACATAAAATAAAATACAATATAAAAACTAAACCAAACCAAAGAACCAAAGTCAGCCAACTAAGCAAACAAAAACCTCACTCTTCTCTCAGTGGACATGGTTGATTTCTGATATTTCACTATTCAGAAAAAAAAATCACACTGTAATGAGTATTCTTTTGCATTTTCTTTGTTTACACATACAATAATCTTCTTAAAACTTCTAAAAATTTGACTCAAAAGACAGAAACATTTCAGTTTGTTAGTGATAAGTTTGCCATATTGCTGTGTGTGCTCACGTTGCCTCAGTTTTCCCCATCATCAACCAAAGGTGTCTTTCCATACTCTCCCAGTGGTCTCATTACTGAACTCCCAATGGGAACACATTACAGTCACATGACCATACTCAAACAAGTGATAATAAAACATTTATTTTTGAAAGCAGTCAATTGTCTCTAGTGATATTAGATACCTTAAAAATTTTTTTAATTCCACTATTAGCTGAGGATGACTTTGAACTTCTGACCTTCTTGCCTTCACCTCCTGAGTGTTGGAATTTCAGGTGTGTGCCATCATGACCTGTTTATAGGTATGGAATCCAGGGTTTTGTACATGCTAGGGAATATTTTTATTTATTTATTTATTTTGAGAGATAAGAGAGAGAGAGAGAGAGAAAGAGAGAGAGAACAGAAACCCTAGTTTTAAGTCATTGCTGCTTCTTCCAGGCAGGTGATTGTGCATTTCTGTCTGTTCATGTTAACCAGCAGTTTGTGTGTTTAGAGTCACTGGATTTGTGGGAGAGTTTCTCACATGAATTCTGGTACAGTACTGGCTTATACTTTCTCTGTCTCTGTGATACATATCCTACTTATATTATGGCAGAATAAGGAAATACCTGTGGATTGCTATTGATATAACATGGATACTTTCACTAAGACAGTCATAAATCAGGTAAAGACAATCATATTTTAGTCTTAAAAAAAAAGATATGTCTTCTATGCTTGTGCAGACTGAAAACTGTTGCAGGATTAAGAGGATAAGGGGAATGCCTGGGAAATTGCTTTTAAAGGAACAAGGAATGATATATAGAGTTAAAGAGACATTATAAAATGTTAAAGGACCAATGTTTCAACACAAATGACATCCAAGTTCTATAAAAGCCCTGTCTATGATATGTTGATTGTTATTAGTTTTTCACTTTTGCAGTCTCTGGGGACTCTGTTGGCGTGGATCTCTGGTTTCATGGAGCACACTCAGCTGCTACGAACACTGGAGTTCTATGGAACCGTGTGCTGAATCCCTATTTACCTCATCCTTGTGGGCAAACATCTGCTTTTGTTTCTTACTTCTTAGAACTGCAGCTGGATTTCTGGAATTCTGTGGCCGTCTGGTATTTTCTCCTGCATATTAATATGATTACATTGCATGAAGCGTTCTTCTTTTTCATTATACTTCTAATATTTTAGAGTATAAAAATGATATAGGCCTATTATAAAATATTCAAGCTATCAAAATTGTAAGGATTAACAACAATGACAAAAATGATAGTAAATAATGACTGAGCTGACTGATGGCCATGTTGGTGGTTATCCTTACAGATGTCTCTCAATACCCCGTATGTAAGCATATGAATATAACATATGGACATGAAAGTCACTATCACACCATTTTATGTAAATAACACATGGTAAAAACCATATTATAACCTTTTTCCCATGCTAATAACTACGAATCTACATCATTATGCTAATGGCTACATTATGCATAGTATGTATAAAATACTGCTTAGCACTTAGTAGGTCTTCAACCAATAGTATTAAATAAATAAATACTAATTTATTTAATCAAACTTGGGTTGAGAAAGTAGCTCCGAAGTAAAGCACTTACCTAGCATTTGTGAGGACCTGTGTTCAATCCCCAGCACTGCCAAAAATAAAATAAAATAAAATAAAATAAAATAAAATAACATAAAATAAAATACAATATAAAAAACTAAACCAAACCAAAGAACCAAAGTCAGCCAACTAAGCAAACAAAAACCTCACTCTTCTCTCAGTGGACATGGTTGATTTCTGATATTTCACTATTCAGAAAAAAAAAATCACACTGTAATGAGTATTCTTTTGCATTTTCTTTGTTTACACATACAATAATCTTCTTAAAACTTCTAAAAATTTGACTCAAAAGACAGAAACATTTCAGTTTGTTAGTGATAAGTTTGCCATATTGCTGTGTGTGCTCACGTTGCCTCAGTTTTCCCCATCATCAACCAAAGGTGTCTTTCCATACTCTCCCAGTGGTCTCATTACTGAACTCCCAATGGGAACACATTACAGTCACATGACCATACTCAAACAAGTGATAATAAAACATTTATTTTTGAAAGCAGTCAATTGTCTCTAGTGATATTAGATACCTTAAAAATTTTTTTAATTCCACTATTAGCTGAGGATGACTTTGAACTTCTGACCTTCTTGCCTTCACCTCCTGAGTGTTGGAATTTCAGGTGTGTGCCATCATGACCTGTTTATAGGTATGGAATCCAGGGTTTTGTACATGCTAGGGAAGCACTCTATAAATTGAGCTATATCCCCAGCCCTAGTTTAAATTCTTCTTTTTAAAACTTTAAAAAAAATATTTTTTATTTATTTGAGAGAGAGAGAGAGAGGCAACTATATAGAGAGGATAGAGAGAGAAGGGGAGAGAGAATGGGTGCACCAGGGCCTCTAGCCACTGCAAACAAACTCCAGAGACATGTGCCACCTTGTGCATCTGGCTTATGTGAGTCCTGGGGAATAGAACCTTGGTCCTTTCGCTTTGCAGAGAAGTGCCTTAACTGGTAAGCCATCTCTCCAGAGCTAGTTTAAATCATTAATGCCAAACACCAGTACATGAACCTCAGTTTCTTGGTAATAATAAGGAGACCTGGTGTCACAGTGTGCTGTGCTCCTCTCTTCCTGGGAGGATTGGCCACCTGGCTTTTTAGTCTCAGTCAGACAAAAGTCCCCCTTGGCAAGTATTTGTAGAGTTAGACTACTAAAGACTAGACAGCCAAGAGGGCCTAGTTCCAGTTACGTAGTTGGATTAGTCACAGGGGTACTTAATCCACACGTGGAGCAGTCTTCAAGCTTCTTTGTTTTCATCTTGTATCATTTAAAAGGAAATAGTGAACAAATGATCTCAAGCCAACTGCAAACCATGTAGCAAGTGTCTAGTTAACAGATTTCTAAATTTCCTGAGTCTAAATAGTGTAAGTTTTGGAGACCTTTTTTATTTTTATTTTTAAAAATAAGTCTTAATTCCAAAATACAGATAGTATAAGTTATCATCTTACCTATTTTAAGTGTCCAGTTTAGTGGTGTTAAGTGTACTCACACTGTTGTGCAACTGTGTCACCACCATCCATTTCCAGAGTTCTTTTCATCTTACAAAACTGAAATTCCGCCCCCTTTAAACACTGAAACACCATCCTCCCTCCCCCACCACTGACAACTGCCAGCTATTGTACTTTCCATGCAGTGATTTTTTTTTTTTTAAAGGATATCTCTTTCTTTTCAAAATAAGGCAAAGATTCAGATGTCAGGAGTAGATTTCAGTACACGCCTATGCCTACCTGAACACACAGTAGAACAGTCTTTTAACTATACATCTTGAAATGCTTTTTTTTTTTTTTAAAGCTATATATGAGTGCTGGAGGTTCTTGCTTCTTATTCCACTAACTTTTTGAAACCATAAGAATAACTTATTAAGGATTATGCAAAATACCCTCCTACGAATCCTGACATTATTACCCTGCCCCCCAAACTTCAAAGCATCAGAAAAGATTTTTCTTTTCTTTTCTTTTTCTTCTTCCTTTTTTTTTTTTTTTTTTTTTTTAACTAAACCAGATTCAGCTGGCTACCCCACTTGGCTACAGAGTACTAAAGAAGAGACTGAACTTGATCCTGCTGTCCTTGCATGTACAACACTGCCATGGACTCTGGTGAAGACTTAAGTGCATGAAAGGATTTCAGGATCAAAAGGTTAGCTCTACAGGGAGCTGTGTCTGGCTTAAGCAATTCATTTTTTTTTTTTTTTCTATTGACAGTGAAAACATTTTACGGTTCTTTTTCAAAGTTTTTTCCCAAACTTTTTCAAAAACAGGCTACTTGTGAAAAAGTGCAAAGGCATCTAATTGAATTGAAGGCATCTAGAGGAGACCATGGGAGAGACCAACAGGAAGGAATATTTCCAAAACACAGTGATAATGGTCAAACCAATTATCATCGAAAAAGAAAAGTATTTGATGCAGCAACTGAGGGAAAAATTGATTATGAAACCAGATGATTAAAACTCACGAGTTTTTATCTTCTAGTGACTGAAGCTGGCAGCATAGTACAATTTTTTGCATTTTATAAGATATATAAAGTAGGAAAAATATATACTGTAACTAAATGGAATAGATGTGCAGATGTTTTAACTACTATGTAGTTAATTGCTTGGAAAATAAATATTTCAAAAATAGATATTACCTTAAGGAGAGGGATTAGATAGTATTAAAAACTTTTTATTTATTTAAATTAAAAAAAAATTTTTGCTTTTTTGAAGTAGGGTCTCACTCTAGCTCAGGCTGACCTGCAATTCACTATGTAGTCTCAGGGTGGTCTCAAACTCATGGCGATCCTCCTACCTTTGCCTCCCAAGTGCTGGGATTAAAGGCTTGTGCCACCATGCCCGGCTTGAAAAACTTTTAAATTGATAACGTCTATAAATATAAACAATATACCATGATTATAATCCCCTCTCACTACCCTCCCTTCTCCTCCTCCCAAATCCCCTCTACTGAATCCCTTTTTCTTTTCAATTAGTTTCTTTCTATTTTGATGTCATTTTTTTCCCTCCTATTATGCAGGACTTGTGTAGGTAGTGTCAGCACTGTGAGGTTATGAATAACAAGGTCACTTTGTGTCTGGAGGACAGTATTGTAAACATTCCTCCCCTTCCTTTGGTTCTTTCATTCTTTCTGCCACCTCTTCCACCATAGTCCTTGAGTCTTGGAGGGCAGGATAGAGATGTCTCACTTAGTGCTGAGCACTCTACTGTCCCTTCTTCTCAGCACTTTGGTAAGTTTTGAGTCACCTCAGTGACTACCACCATCTGAAAAGATAAGCTTTTCTAACCAAAAGTGAGAGTAGCATTAATATATGGGCATAAACATAAGTAGAGGGGGTAGTTTGGTGGGCATAATATATCCATTTAGCCAGAAAACAGTAGCAGTTTCACCTGCTTATTACCTTCCAAGATACAAGTTTTGTTTTAGTTTTTCGCGGTAGGGTCTCACTCTAGCTCAGGCTGACCTGGAATTCACTATGTAGTCTCAGGGTGGCCTTGAACGCAAGGTGATCCTCCTACTTCTGCCTCCCGAGTGCTGGGATTAAAGGAGTGCACCACCACGCCTGGATTCAAGATACAAGTTTTTGATTAGGTTTTCAGTACCAGCCAGGAATTTCCTCCAGTGTAACAGGCCTCAAGTTCAATCAAAGAGCAGTTGATTTCCACATGATAGACATACCACCATTGTACCAGTTGGTAGATTTGGCCTGGCTGACCAGCTATAAAGCTTGCAGGACCCACTGGTTAAGACCACTAATAACTTTTATTCCCCAGCAGGCTGCCTAGGTCTTTCTAGCATCCTAACAACTAGTCAACAGGGAGGAGGCTTCCAGCTCAGCTCCAGCTTGATTTCTTAGTATCTTGCAGCCCAAGTATGTGGAGTCTTTAGCAATAGGGTCTTACTATTTAGTTATGGTGGGCAACCAAGAGCCTTGGCAATAACTTGAAATGTTCTGAGGGCATCAGTGGCCTCCTTAGACAATAACTCCCTGGAAGGTATCTGACCTCTGACACTGAAATTTTTTTATTTTTACTTTTGAAAGATAGAGAGAGAGAAAGAAAGAGAGACAGAGAGAGAGAAAGACAGACAGAGACAGAGAGAGAAAGCATGGGCACACCAGGGCCTTTCAGCTGCTGTGAACAAACTCCAGACATGTGTGCCCCCTTGTGCGTATGTGCATCTGGCTACATGGGACCTGGAGATTTGAACATGTATTCGTAGGCTTTGCAGATAAGCACCTTAACTGGTAAGCCGTCTCTCCAGACCTGAATTTTTTTCTAACAACAATCTATGCCTTCTGAACCCAACATTATTCACCACCACAGGATACTTCTGCCCAAACGCTTTCTTTTTTTCACAATATATATTATTAGTTAGAAAAGAAGTTGGTTTCCATATGGCTTATTCATAAACATTAAATTTTTATTAACTCTCATCCACACCCTCCTCCTCCATCCCCTCCCCTCAGACCATTTCTGCCCCAGTGTTCTGCCCCTCTACTTACATATTAGATAGTATTTTTGAGGAAAGTGAGATATGATTCTATATATGTGAGTATATCTGAGAATTAAACCTTTGATTGATTGATTCATTCATCAAATATTTCTTATCACTTGCTATATGCTAAATATTAATCTAATAGTTTTGTTAAATCCTCATTGGACAAGTTAAAGAAGTGAATTGAATTTAATAAAATAAGACATAACAACTAGGGATAGAATGGTGTGTCTAGAGGATTTTGCATTCTCAAGTCACTTCTCAGTAAATTTGCATCAAGAATTTTCTCTTGCTTCACCTGGAACGTGAAGATTTTGATTGGCAAAGCATTTCTGTGACGAGTCTCCTAGGAATAACTAGTGTAATGTTATCCTAATATATGTACCATGACAGAGAATGTGGTGTTGAACTAACTTTATTAAAAAGCATTTTACGTAATCAGAAAACTGATTTGATGTTATTAGAGTCTTGATCTTAAGCATCTTCTATTATATGAGCAAGGGAAAAGTTGGTGAGGGGCTTGTCCAAACAGCACTCATGCATTTTCACATAATTGGCCTTGACACTTGCCTGCCATTGGACAGGGTAGCTTCAGTGGATGGTGTTCATGTTTTTACTTAAGGGCTATTGAGTTATATTAGAAATTTTATACCACACTCTTGTAATCCTGTAAGTCATTTTTGAGTTGCATTATTGAAAGTGAATAATAATGTACCACAACACAAAAATTACTCATACATTTAAAGCTTTTCTTGTGTGTAGTTCAAGGAAAATACCAGTCCATAGAGAATAGGGCTCATGAAAGAAATGAATACACTCATCTCCGCCCACTCCTTGCTGTCTGGGCCTATTCAGATCTGGGGAAAATGTTAAGCCTCCCAACCTAAGTGGTATTGGGTTTATTTATTCAGCTTCTGGATGGTGCTGGGTTAATGGTTATAAAAGAAGGCTTTTTTATTTTGGTGGAGTGTGTGTGTGTGTGTGTGTGTGTGTCGAGGTGTGTTTATGTGTAAGTGTATATGTGCATACTTTTCCAGTTAGCATATGCCCATAGACCTATAGAAACCAGATACTTTTTTTTCCCCCAAAGATTGTCAACTTTCTTAGAATAATTTCTTTTGGTGTTTTGTGTACTTACTTGATAGTTAAATTGGCTTAACTGAAGCGAATCTAGAAAGTTACAGAACCATGACTGACTGAGGAACTGTTGAATGGGTACCCAGGAGGTAGGATTGGCAGCAGCCTTCCTCTGTGCCCAAATTTTTATTTTTTAAATCTTTTAAAAATATTTTATTTATGAGAGATAGAGAAAGATAGAAAAAGAGAGAGAGAGAAAGAGAGAGAGAGAGAGGGAGAATTTGGGCATACTAGGGCTGCTAGCCACTGCAAATGAACTCCAGACACATGTGTCACCTTGTGTGTCTGGCATGTAGATACCAGGGAATCGAACTCAGGTCCTTAGGCTTTGCAGGCAAGCACCTTAACTGCCAAGCCATCTCTCCAGCCCTCAAATCTTTTTTTTCTAGCCATTACATTCTGAAGCTTCCTCCTTAGTGTCACAATAGGAAACTCTGTTTCCAGTGCTGCTGAAACACAAGCTTGCCCCTGGGGGCACTCACACATTGCTTCGGGAGCTGGCAGGCCATCTAAGCAGTTAAGTATGCAACTAAGACAGCAGGGTTTTAGGGGAGAAGACGATAGACACCTAGATGTGAACGGGGAAGCAAGGAGGTGGAAGAATGATTCTGAGAATACAACTGTGGAAGCTGGGGCAGAGGTAGGCATGTGGCATGTAACTTTGATCATTTGACTTAGCACAAATATTCGAGTATAAAGGCTTTATTTGGAATGAAATGATAGAAACAATGAAGTTTCTAAAAAGAGGACTTAAGGGCCACTGAAGACAAATGTCATAGCCTGACTTAGAGTTCAGTATTCAACCCAGCTCTTCTTGGAGGTCTTAGCCTAGTATGGGCGAAAGCGTCTTAGCGAGCCTTCATTCTGTCGGCTGGAGGTTTTCCTTAAGGCGCTTGAGGGTCAAGAGAGTTTGGAAGCTGCATCCAGACTCCTGGAAAAGAATTCCCTTACTTAGCACTTCTGGCCATGAGTCCAAGAAGGGTATGGCCAGTGAAGCCTTTGAGCCTGCTATCTTTTTGAGGTGTCCACGTCTCACGTGTGTGGGAAGAGTTTGGGAAACCCTGTGAATGAATCTACGTGAGCTCCAGGCAGCTTGACGAGCTTTAGTTCTTTTCCTTGTGTATTTGTATTAACCTGGAAAATTGCTTCTTGAAGAGAAAAGGAAGTAGTATTTTTAGAACTGGATCAGTATTTCCAGAGTGTTTATTGATGTGCTGCCTCCTCATTGTTTACATGGCAACGGGATGAACTATTATTGTCACATCATGGGGTATCAACCTTTAAAAAAATATACAGATCAGCCATCCAGAGGAGAGCATAGAGTTAGTTGACTTATTGTAACTGCTGTTGACACATTAGCTGTGATTCCTTCTCAACTTTTCTCATGCTGGACTATAAATTCTCATGTTTTGGGAGGGGAAATAAGGATTATTTTACTTTACTGTTTTGCTACTGAGGATGAAACTCAGAGCCCTGTGCATGACAGCCAAATGCTCTGCCCCTGAGCTAACTAACATCCCCAGTCCAATAAAGATATATTTAAAAAATGAAAATAACCATGATATATTGTCTATATTTATGGAAGTTGTCAAAAGGTTTGAAAAAAAGAAAATAAATTGACAAACTGATAAAGGGTTGGATCATATTTAGAGTAGTGAATTTTTTTGAATGCTTATTATGTTTCTGACACTGTGCTTATGACTATGGAGGATACAAATGAAAGCACACTTGGCCTTCCAAGTTCTGTACCCCTGGATTCAACCAACTACAGACTGCAAGTATTTGAAAAGAAAAAGTACACTTCCAGAAATGGGATACTACCCAGTGAGTTGAGTCAGGGAAGTCCATAAGGCCCATAAAACAATACAGACTATGGCCACTTCCCTGGGTTGCCCACGAGAAATAGATGGCAAGACCCTTATTAGTGAAGACTCCACACGACGGCAGTGCATAGGGAAATCAAGCTGGACCTGAGCTGGAAGTTTCCTCCTTATGGGCTAGTTTTCATAGTACAGGAAGATGTTATTCAGGCTGTTGGGGGAGAAAAGTCATCAACAGTCTTACCCAGGGGAGGAACGTGGGAGTCACACAAGTAACCAGCCTGGCAAGATTTACTTATGAGTCGCCTGGCTTGGTGGCATATGCCTTTAATCCCAGCACTCGGGAAGCAGAGGTAGGAGGATCACCATGAGTTCAAGGCCACCCTGAGACTACATAGTGAATTCTAGGTCAGGCTGGACTAGAGCGAGACTCTACCTCAAAAAACAAAACAAACAAACAAACAAAAAGATTTTCTCATAACTGCAAGAGTGGCATGACTGGTATGGGATAACTAATTGCTCTCTGTTTGGATTTGAGGCTTTAGTAGAAGCTACAGGTGGCTGAGATGAACTTCCAGACCAGGAACAGTTAGTTATGGAGGAAGGGATATTTATTGAAGCTTACAGATCCAGGGGAAATTCCATCATGGCAGAAGAAACTGGCCTGCTTTCACAGGTCGAAGCACAGAGAGGGAGCCAAGCCCCTAAAACCACCCCACAAAGACCACTTCAGGAACTCCAGGCAGAACTTGGGCACCTTGCATATCTTTAGATTGGAATTTCAAATCCACTACCGCACCTTAGGGCTGGACTCTAAGATCCGCCCAGTGATACCTTCTCCAATCAGCTGGCTGTAGATCTAAATTACAAACTATAATAAAACACTGAATATATTGGGGGCCATCTATTCAACCTCCCCACATGTAAGCAACTCTGAGCTCAGTGAAACACTCAAGTGTGGGCATGTGTGCATGTTCTCTCTCTCTCTCTCTCTCTCTCTCACACACACACACACACACACACACACACACACACGAGACCTCAAATTAGAAGATTGGCTAGTTGGGAAGAAGAAAGAGTTCAATGAGAGGGGAAGAGAAATGGAGATCAAGATAAGGTAATGGGAGGGGATTATGATTAGAAATACATTATAAGCCGGGCGTGGAGGCACTTGTCTTGAATCCTAGCACTGGGGAGGCAGCGATAGGAGGATCACAGTGAGTTACAGGCCAGCCTGGGACTATAGAACAAGCTCTAGGTCAACCTGGGCTAGAGTGAGACCGTACCTTGAAAAAAAAATTAAAAAAACCCATTATATATATGTATGAACATCGTCAAGAAATAATAAAAATAAATAAAACTCTTTAGATGATAAAAAGTGCACCTACACTGAGCATATACAGACCTTTTTTTTTTGGTCATTTTCCCCTAACAATGCAGTACAGCAGCTATTTATACAGTGTTTACATTGAATTAGATAGTTCAAAGAATCCAGAGATGATTTAAAGTATATAGGATGGACTGGGAGATGGCTCAGTGGGGATGAGCACTTGCTGTGTAAGTTTGAGAGCCTGAGTTCAATCCCCAACAGTGATGTAAAACACCAGGCAGGACCATGCATGCCTGTGTCCCCAGAGCTCAGGAGGGCAGAGACAGGAAGATTGCTGGGGTTTCCTGGTCAGTCCATGGAACTGAAACGCGCTGCAATGCTTGAGTAGTTCAGGCAAAGGAAGGAGCGGTGGGGTCATCTGGAGAGCTAGGATTCCTCCAGTCTGCTCCTCTTGCTTTGGTGGCCGATGACTCCAATAACAAGGACATAGGGAGAATGGAGGAAGGCTGACTCAGCTCTGACTTCCTTGCTCATACAATGTTACTCTTGTACTGGATGTGTCTATGGAAATTTGGGAACTGGTAGGAAAATTGTTTTCAGAGGTAGAGGAGAGCGAAGCCGGCAATGATGGTCTGTTATCCACGATAGCTCTTGCCATCTAATTATCTGCCCATTCAAAGTTCTTGGTGTCCAGAGGCATTTTTTTTCTAGCTACTAGAGTCCATTCTGAGGCAGTTACAGAACTGCGGGAGGCCCAAGGGCTCATCTTGATTTCTGTTTTGTTTCAAAAGCATTCTACGAGGGAAGCAAGGGAGCGTGTAGACAAGGATGTCCTCTCTCCTCCTTGTTGCTTCTTCCCTTCTCTGATCTTCTTAGCTTGTCCCTTAAGCTTTCTTGATTTCCTTGTTCCCTTCTTTCTCAAAGCATAGCTACATTATGTCTTCCCGCTCTTACAGGGGACCATAGTTCTTTGCACATGGGTGTTTCCTTAAGTTTGAAGACGCAAAAGGAAAATGAAATCGGTGTTGTCAAGTAAGACCCTTCTTTTACTTTCATGTTTGGAAAGACACTTCCTGGAGTATGGTTCTGAGACACAGAGGTTGGATACTCTTTGTGTTCTCAGCAGCCCAAGTGCTCCCAGCATCCCCCAAATTGGGAGCAGTAGCTGTCACCTCTTATGCAAGGCATTGTGGGCTTCATCATAGATAGGTGAGGCACTGCTCTGTACCTTTCTCTCATTTGTGTGATCATTCACTCTCTGATTGTCCTTTTCTAGAGAGCTTGACTCCAGGCATCTGATATAAAGACTAACTGGCTAAACCAGCTGCCCATCCATGGGGCTCATAAAAAAAACCTTAACTTGAGTCTTGAGGTGGGCTTCTCAAACCCCATCTTGCCTCCCTGGGCAAGAGCTCTCCTTGCCTCTTTCTCTTAAGTTTGGGGCTTCTCAAACCCTGTCTTGCAAGAGCTATGTTTTCCTTTCTTTCCTTAAGCCCCTTCTCTTAAAGTTCTCCATCCATAACACTTGAAGCTATAATAAAGATCTTTCTGAACCTTATTCATTGACTTTTTAAGACAAGGATCTGGAGACACACAAATATTATTGGTGCACTGGAGTATTGTATTGGTGCATTGGCAAGGAACTCCAAAATTTCTGTATCCATTGGAACTTTGCCCTTTGTGTCTGCCCTGAACCAGGTCTTGTCTGATGCATAGGGCCACCCAGAGGCCTCATTAGCTCATCAGAAGTCCTCCTGACCCTTGGATTACTTCTCTTCCAACTCCATTTTCCTATGGTGGATCTATTTCATAGCAGCAGCCACCCTCTGGACATATAACGAAAGCTCTATAAGTAAGGCTAGCAGCAGGTCACATGGCCATGTGTTTCTAAATTTTGTGAAAGCAAGATGTAGATTGAGTCCCATAAGACCACTTCTCTTTCTAGTCTCACTTCCCCATCATCATTCATCACAGTTCTATTCTGTTTTTTCTTTTGAGACAGAGGGTCAATGTGGCCCAATATAACCTTGGATTTGCTGTATAATTGTATAACTTGAGCTCCTGATCCCCCTGTGCCCACCTCTAGAATGCTGGGATCACAGGCATGTTCCACCACACCAGGCTTCAGTTTATTTCATGCCATCTTTCACTGCACTAATGGGATGAGGGGTATGCATAATGTAATGTATTTTAATGTCATTTGTAGTCACCTTAGTCACTTGGATAGCCATCTGGGTGACGAATGGCTTCCAGTAATACTCCTGTCACACTTGCCCAGGTAGAAGTAGAATTGAGGCCAGAAATCCTAAGAATATGACTCTGTCTTTTGATGTCTATCATTAAAAACACATGGGCAGGGCTGGAGAAATTGCTTAGTGGTTAAAGCACTTGCTTGCAAAGCCTAAGGACTCATGTTTCACTCTCCAGGTCCCACATAAGCCAGACACACAGTGATGCAAGCACAAGGGGGTGCACGTGTTTGGAGTTCAATTTCAGTGGCTGGAGGCCCTGGTGCACCAATTTTCTCTTTCTCTCTCACACATACTTTTACTTTCTCTTGCATAAAAAATGGCCAGTCTTTTGGGCTTGACACACACACACACACACACACACACACACACACACACACACACACACGGGCCATGAAGGAAAAGGCGTGTGGAAACCAGATTTGAGGAGCTCAACTGTAGAACATTCTTACCATTGGCTGACTTAACACTGTAGGATGCAGGGCTGATGAGAATGCAACCCTTCTTCTCTGGACTACGCTTGGTAAGACCAAATTTATAATTTTATGCCTTTTATCTAATTTTCCTCTTTTTAAAAAAATTATTTTTTTTATTTGTTGGGAGAGAGGCAGGGAGAGAGGTGCATCTGTCACTTTGTGCATCCAGCTTTATGTGGGTACTGGGGAATCAAACCCAGGCTGGCAGTCTTTGCAAGCAAGTGACTTTAATCACTAAGCCATCTCCCTAGCCCTATTTTTTTCATGTGAAAAATAGTGCTGATACCTTTTAAATATATTTTTTTAAACCAGAATTTCTGAAGACAGCACAGCAAGAACATAGGTGTGAGAAGATGCATTCCACGCTAGATTTCACTTGACTATAAGGATGGCATCTTGTTCTGTGAAAGCCTGGTGTCAGAGGAAAGGACATGCACAATTGTCAGCAAAGTCAGAGAGGTTCCCAGAGAACCAAGTGCTCTGTAGGAAAGGCCTCATCCAGCCTCATTAAGCCACAGTGTGTAATTCAGGAGGAATTCAATAGCTGAATGATGTAGCTCAGCACAGTGTGGGAGCATTTGAATCATTTTTGTGTGGGCCTAAATTTCAGGTTGATTTTGTCCCAGAATCATTGTCCATACTTAAATTCAGATATGACAGGAAGGACATATCTCTTTAGAAAAAGTATAGATCAGCTGGGTGTGGTGGCCTTAAGCCCAGCACTTGGGAGGCAGAGGTTGGAGGATTGCTGTGAGTTTGAGGCCAGCCTGAGACTACATAGTGAATTCCAGGTCAGTCTGTGTTAAAGGGAGACCCTACCTCAAAAAACCAGCCAACCAACCAACCAACCAATCAACCAACCAACCAAACAAACAAACAAAATAAAACCAACCAACCAAACAAAAAAGTATAAATCAAATTAAAATATTTTTGATGTTTCTTAGCTTTAAAAGTTTGTAATTTGTGGGCTGGAGAGATGGTTCAGTGGTTAAGGCACTTGCCTTCAATACCTAATGACCTAGGTTCGATTCTGAAGTCCCCATGTAAAGCTGGATGCACAAAGTGGTGCATGCATCTCGAGTTTGTTTGCAATGGGTAGAGGCCCTGGTGCACCCATTCTCTCTCTCTCTCTTTAGCTCTTTGCAAATAAATAAATAAATAAATAAATAAATAAATAAATAAATAAATAATATTTTTTAAAACTCAAGAAATTTGTAGTTTGTATACTTCCTGGACTCATTCTCAATAAATATTCATTTTTTTTTTTTGTATCTAGGTTTGTGGGTTTTTTGTTTTGTTTTGTTTTTGTTGTTCTTTTGAGGTAGAGTCTCACTCTAGCTCAGGCTGACCTGGAATTCATAATGTAGTCTCAGGGTGGCCTCAAACTCATAGTGATCCTCCTACTACTGCCTCCCAAGTGCTGGGATTAACAATGTGCGCCACCACACCCGGCTAGTTTTGTTTTTTTTTTTCCTCCAAAAAGAATGACACAAAATTTGTATGTAAGTTTAGATCTGATAAAACCATGTCTCACACTGTTGTGTAGCAGATTCCTCCAAATTGAAATATTCTCTCCTGAAGAGAGGGAGGAGGTCCTGGGGAATCAGG
The DNA here is from genome assembly GCA_036365145.1 of Orientallactaga sibirica. Classification (NCBI taxonomy): domain Eukaryota; kingdom Metazoa; phylum Chordata; class Mammalia; order Rodentia; family Dipodidae; genus Orientallactaga; species Orientallactaga sibirica. The sequence goes on from JAEOAD010000048.1 coordinate 912,326, forward strand.
AAATCAAGTCTAGGAGTCCTGAAACTTAAGAGTCATGACCACCTATAACCTCAAGGTTATAGGAATGATAAGCATCTATTGAAGGGCAGCCTTTGACCAATGGTAATTAAAATTTGAAACATTCCATTAAAAATTGACATTGCCTCCTGGGGGAGGAAAGAAGTTCAAGAGACCCAGGAAATCACCAAGTCTGGGAAAAGTTTGTAAGACCCCTTCCTAAAGTTATATAAAGGGCAAACAACTGCTCGGGATGAGACTGTCCCGCTGAGCTGCCTGTGAGTTAGGGTGTATCCTCAAGACTCTGCAGCCGTGCTGCCTGCGGTTGTGCAGTGTGCTGCAGAGAGGCAGGTTCCATGAGTTGTCACCTACACTCGGGTGGGCTTTTTGGTGATGGCAGCTAGCCACCTTTGGGTCATCCATCACCCCTGTAAGTAACCCCTCATCTTGCTCTTTAAGTAACCCCAATAACCTCACTGGTTCACCAAAACTGGTTTTGGGGGTAATCATACTTTGATCTGTCTCCTGTGCCCTATCTGGGGTGAATAGATATGTGTTCGTCACCCCAGGGACAAAATTTCCCTCAACACACATGGCAGTCCTGTTTATTCAGGGTGGTTGTATTCAGCTCTAATAGTCTTAAGGTACGTGTACAGCGAGGAAGCAGCTGTATGGGAGACGACTTGATTCTGCTCCTTCAGAGCTGTGTAGTATCAAGTCCTTGGCCTCTCTGAACTTTTAATTCCCTCAGCTGTAAAGTTTGAATGATGATTCTTGCCAAGTTTGTGGTGAGATTTAAAGGAGTCCTTACTATAATGCTATGTATGTGATAGGTACGCAAAATGTTATTTTCCCTTTTTTATAAATAAGTATTTTATTTTTTTATTTGAGAGAAAGAAAGAGGCATGTGAGTGCACACACACACACACACACACACACACACACACACACAGAGAGAGAGAGAGAGAGAGAGAATGGGTGTGCCAAGGGCCTCTAGCCACTGCAAACAAACTCCAGACATGTGTGCCATCTTGTGCATCTGGCTTATGTGGGCTCTGGGGAATTGAAACTGGGTCCTTAGGCTTCACAGGTAAGCACCTTAACCTCTAAGCTATCTCTCCATCCATTATTTTCCTTTTTTGATATAAAGATATTAGGAAGAGAGTTGGGGTTTCCCCTGCAATTCTTGTCTTTAATAAGCCCTAGACAAAATGAATCAGCATAGTATTTTCCCTAGGTGTAAAGCAAAGAATGAAGTATTCTTATTAGCTATGTAGAGTATTGGGCCATCCAGCCCAGTATGTTTACCACTGTGCATAAGCACACACTCATGTTCACTGCCAATGCCCAAGGATCACATCATCCCAGAACCACTGTGACTTTTCTTCACAGCTTCATTTTTCAGTCAGAAATCTTGGTGAAGGAAGCCCAAGGCTGGATGCCAGGTTTACCTGAATTGTGTGGATCTGGGAACTACAGTTTACTATCCATGAGTGTCCTAATGTACCACAGGATTCTGAAATAGCACTTTCTTTCTACCACGTGTGCCTCAGCTACATGTACACAGAGACAGCTTCTGTGTGGTGGGCATGGGAGTAGCTGGTAACACCATGCTAGTCCATACTGACTTGAGGGAGGGTCTGACAAGACCTCGTGACATGAGTCAAATGCTTCCGATACTAGACCACGAACTCTTTTCATTGAGGACATGACTCCAGACTGCTTTGGTACAGGGCCTACCAATGCGAGTACAGAGTAGTTGTTTGTCACATTTGTTGAATTGATTTATTATCTCCATTCAGTGGGAGTGAAAGAGAGCCTTTTTAAAGTGCCCAAAGGGTTTTCCTTGTTGAAAGCAAATTGCAGCTTTTGATTAATATGCATGATAATTATGTCTCTTGCCCTGCTGTTTGGAGGAAGGGGAATCTTTTTGAAATGGAGAATCAGAAACCCTCTACTTCACCACACACTTTCCCTGTAAGCTATTCCTTGTCTGAGTGAAAGAAATCAAGCTGAAGCAAGTCCTGGGCTGTCTAAGAGGTTAGCATATGTGTAAAGACAGAAAACCACAAGTGAACTGTCAGCCGAGTGAAGGCTATTGTGGTCTAACCTGCAGGCAGTCAGAAAGAAAAAAACGTCCCGAGACAGTCTCTGTTCCCATTGTGGTACCCATGACTGGTTCTTAATGAAGAATGATTGTTGGTGAAATAAGAAAAAGTCTGTCTAATATGTTCTAGTGAGCTATACATTTACTTATTAACCATTTGACACTCTTGTGTGCATGTAGCTTATCTATATTTTATTTGGGGCCATGCTGGTTATTTTTTCCTACGTTCTAAGCTATTGAGTTAAATCAATTCACTTGGGTGTTGTTAAAGTGAAGCCATTTAATCTAGTTAACATCTTGGTGTCTAGACAAAGTTTATCCCGGAGTAAGTCTATATGGCACACATGTGGCACCCCTTGTACTCACTTGTTTGTTTAAAAATGTTCCCCAGGGCCCACTGTGTACCAGTCTGTGAGCTGACTTACTAAGGATGTAGTGCATCTTGAAGTTTGCAGTAGGATGACTGCCATTTGTGGCCATATCTCTTGCTTGGTATTGCAGGATACATAAGGCTTTATTAAGCTTGCAGAAGCATTTCTAGAATGGCTTGCCTTACTGATTCTCTTTGCTTATTCCCCAAGGATGAGACGACTTGAAGGTTGCCAGTGAGAAAAATGCACATTCAATGTTCTTTGGGTCACTTAGCCTTGATCCAGTAATTACTTATAGAAGAGATCAGGACAGGTTTAAGGGAAAGATAAGCTCTGAAATATCTGTATTTTAATTTTCCCGAGTTGAGAGTGGAGAACAGTATTTGGCTGAATGAATTGATGACTTTGATGTTCTCAATAATAAGCCTTAATTACAGCAATTTTGCATTAGGTATAGATTGGGGGATACATTTTGGTTCTCATTGGAAAACAAAACTGAAGTAGCATTGGTGTTGCTCTGTCACATTTTTAGCACTTGGGTATCTGGAATCATTGAGATTTGCTCTTTGTATATTCAGGAATATTAGTTTGTTTCAGAGTGGGTTATGGCTGACCATAGCTAGCTGAATAAAATTCCTGCAGTTCATCCATTCTTCTCCTACCAGCAGGTGTCATTATGGAAATATGAAAATACTGTAAATTCCAAAGTTGTAGGAACTGGCTGTGAGAAAAAGAAGTAGCACTTTGAATATTAAGAGACGACAAGAAGTGAAGAGATCACGATGCAAACCAAGGATGGCATGCTCAATTATAATTTGGCAATGTTCTACTGTCCCACCTAACTGACAGAATGTTAAGTCACATGCTCAATTCACTGGAATTAGATTAAGCAACTATTTACTAAGGCCTATTCTAGGCTCAGAGAAGAGTCTGAAGAGAAAAGTCAACTGTAATTCTTTTTTGAAAGAAATTATTTTATTATACTGGGTTATATCATGAGGCCATTTTCATGTCAGCATAGTCTTCCTCCATTATACTCATGAAATAAGTAGTTCATAGATGAAACCAATTTTTCCTTTTAACATGCTAGATTATATTTCAGAAAACTTGCGGAAGATCCAGCTGGAGCTGCTGAGGAGGATCTACCAGGGTTAACTTTTATATATTCAACTAAAGAGCAGCTTCAAAATGTTTTGGAACTTGATAATTCTTTTATTTCTTTTTTCGTTTTGTTTTGTTTTTCGAGTTAGGGTCTCACTGTAGCCCAGGCTGTCCTGGAATTCACTATGTAGTCTCAGGGTGGCCTTGAATTCATGGTGATCCTCCTACCTCTGCCTCTCAGGTGTGCCAGACGCCCGGCTCTTTTATTTCTTGTTCATCTATATTTCTCCATTTAGTCAAAGTAAGAATGGTCATAATTGAATATATTTGTGTTCAAGAATGTAACAATTGGATGTTAAAGTTTTATTATAATCTACTGGCTTGTATGATCAAGTTTTTTTTTTCTTTTTAAGGTAAGGTTTTACTGTAGCCCGGGGTGACCTGGAATTCACTATGTAGTCTCAGGCTGGCCTTGAACTCACGGCTGTCCTCCTACCTCTGCTTTCTCCTTTTCTATCAGTATGAACACTGTGTTCAGAATCATTCAAGTGCCAGTGTCATAGCAAACCATGGGTGATAGTTGCCATGGCCTGGCCCTCCATCAAAATCACCACTGTGCTAGTCAGAATTTTTGTTACACACTTCCAGAGACCTCAGTTCACAGTCCTTGGTTGCACTGATTCTGGGTCCGTGGTAGTGAGAAGAACATCATGGTGGTAAAGCCAGGAGCTGCTCATTTTGCTGCAGACAAGAAGCAGCATGAAAGGCGAGGACAAGGGACCTCTTAAAACTTTTCAAGGCATGTCCTTGATTTCAGGAGTCTACAGTTAGACTGCACTCTTAAAATTGAGCCACCAGCTGGGGACCCAGGGATTCAACATATGAGCCTGTAGAGACATTCCGTATTCAAATCATAAGCACCACTGTAGCTTAACTCTGATCCAATCACATGGAAAGATACAGTTTCCCAATCCAGTCCATCACTTTTTGACTTCTACATTTTAAAAAATTGTGGCAAAATATACATAACATAAAAAGTGCCATTTTAGGGCTGGAGAGATGGCTTAGTGGTTAAGGCACTTACCTGTGATGTCTAAGAACTCATGTTCGAATCTCCAGGTCCCATGTAGCCAGATGCACAGTGATGCAAGTGTGCAATGTCACGCATGCACACGGGACATACACATCTGGAGTTTGTTTGCAGCAGCTGAAAGCCCTTTCTCTCTCTCTCTCTCTCTCAAAAAAAAAAATCTAGATCATTTAAAATCTTTTGTTGTTGTTGTTTTCAAGGTAGGGTCTTGCTCTAGCCAAGGCTGACCTGGAATTCATTGTATAGTCTGAGGGTGGCCTTGTACTCATGGCAATCCTCCTACCTCTGCCTCCCAAGTGCTGGGTTTAAAGGCATGGCCGTTTTAACCTTTTTTTTTTTCTTTTTTCTTTCTTTTTTGGTTTTTCAAGGTAGGGTCTCACTCTAGCTCAGGCTGACCTGGAATTCACTCTGTATTCTCAGGGTGGCCTTGAACTCACGGTGATCCTCCTACCTCTGCCTCCTGAATGCTGGGATTAAAGGCTTGTGCCACCATGCCTAGCTTAACCATTTTAAAAAAATATATTTTATTTATTTATTTCAGAGAGAGAAAGAGGGAGGGAGGGAGGGAGGGAGGGAGGGAGGGAGAGAGAGAGAATGGGCATGCCAGGGCATCCAGCCACTGCAAACGAACTCCAGATGCATGTATCCCCTTGTGCATCTGGCTTATGTGGGTCCTGGAGAATTGAACTGGGGTCCTTTGGCTTTGCAGGCAAACGCCTAACTGCTAAGCCATCTCTCAAGCCCCCATTTTAACCATTTTTATGTGTATAGTTCCAAGCCAGTAAATATATCCAAATACACCATGCAACCAAAACCTCTGTCCACCTTCAGAACCTTTTCATCTCCCCAAACTGAAATTCCATACCCACTGAACACTGACTTCTCATTCCCTCACTTCCCAGGCCCTGTCTATGAATTTGACCACATAAGTACCTCATGTAAGTGGAAACATGTCTGACTTAGCTTATATGCATCCATGTTTGTAGCATATACCATGATTTCATTTCTTTCTAAGGCTCAACAGTGTTCTATTATGTACACATGTCACATTTACTGGTCTGGTCATCTGTTGAGGACATTTGTATCATAACCTCTATTCTTTTAGCATATCACAGTATCTGCAAACTAATTCATTAAAAAAATTTATTTATTTGAGAGAGAGAGAGAGAGAAAGAGAGAGGGAAAGAGGCAGATAGAGACAGAATAGAATAGGCATGCCAGGACACGTAGCCATTGCAGACGAACTTCAGAAGCATGCGCCACCTTGTGCATCTGGCTTTGTGTGGGTACTGGGGAAATGAACCTGGGTCCTTTGGCTTTGCAGGCAAGTGCCTTAACCACTGAGCCATTTCTCCAGCCCCCAATTCTTTCCTTTGCTTAATTGTAGCTATCTTCCTTTGCTGTTCAGAAGTGTTCTAGAGGCTTCTTCTCATAGATGGTATTAGTAGCAGCATCCATTGGCCCACACTCAAGCCCTCCCACCTTCCTGGGTCCTGACCATGAATAGGACCTTATTGTCCATTGTTAATCTTTAACATGTATTCAGAAAACAAATATTTTTTTTGAGTACCTGCTCTGTGTTGGGCACTGGTTCAGTGCTGAGAATAAAGCAACAAGCTAACTAGATGTGGTTCTTTATTATTTTCAAAGAACTGATTTTGGAGTTAAGTGAGTCCTTTGTTTGGGCCAGAATACTGTCTTCACTCAGGAGCCAGCTACTATCCAATGTGAACTATTTGGTGAATGATCAATTCATTAAAGCTTCTTCTCTATAATAACCACGTTAGTGAATAAAGATTGCTGAATATTTGAGGTTTTCATTTCATATATATACATATATAATATATATATATATATACATATACATACATACATACATACATACATATATATACATACATATATATGTACATAAATTTTGGTGTGTTCATTCCTGTGTGTGACTGTGAATGTGCATATGCCATGGTACTCCTGTGGGGTCAAATGACAATTTTGGGTGTCAGTGCTCACCTTCCAACTTGTTTTTCTTTGTGTTTTTAATTGATTAATTAATTAATTTATTTAAGAGTGACAGAGAGAGAAAGAAGCAGATAGATAGAGAATGGGCCCGCCAGGGGGTCTAGCCACTGCAAATGAACTCCAGATGCATGTACCACCTTGTGCATGTGGCTTAAGTGGGTCCTGGGGAATCGAGCCTCAAACCGGGCAAGTGCTTAACTGTTAAGCCATTTCTCCAGGCCCCCAACTTGCTTTTCTGAGGCGGCATCTTAGTGTTCCCCACTGAGTTCACCAGGCTAGCTGGCCTGCAAGCTTCTGGGAGAGTCTCCTGTCTCCACCTCCCGTCCTGCCATAGATACACTGGGATTATATATGCTTGTTACAGGGTCCGGCTTTACCTAGGTGCTGGGGATCTGAACTCAGCTACACATACATGCGTATGCAGCAAGCACGTGGTTCACTGAGCCATCTCCTGTGCTCCTTGAGGTTTCTGTTTTGAGTTTGCCCATTGTCACTGCAGTTCTTCGTGGTGTCATTGGCCAAATTTTATTACATATGACCTTTCTCTGTGTTTCATATTTTACACCTGGGGAACTCAAGGACATTTGACACTTCCTCAGGAATGGACAGGTGTGTGTGCACCGATTAGTTGCTTTGGTCTCTGTCGCCCTGCCTCTTGTGCCCTGTGTTGGCCTGGTACAATGGCTACAAAAACTTGTTTCGAGTTGGGGGTGCGTTGTAGTCTGTTCCAGGTTGCCAGGACGAATATCCAATCAGACACAGTTTATGGTAGAAAGAGATTTATTTTAAACTTACAGATCCAGGGGAAGTTCCATCAATGGCAGGAGAAGTTGCTTGCTTCCGTACATTCAAAAATAGGGGAAAACTGCAGCAAACAACAACACCAGCAAGCACTAAAACCCAAGCCGATAGCACGAAACCCGCCAGAGCTCAAAGCTGCTCTCTACACACCTTTCGGCTAGAAGAAGCAGATCTGCCCTCAACCACATCTTTGGGGCTGGATCCCAGGTGACACATTTTCCAGCCAGGCGGCTAGAGACCAAGTTACAAGCTTAACAAAACACCTAAGTCACCGGGAGTCTTATTTCTTGTTTGTGAACCGAAGTCTCCTTTTGACTGATTCCAGAGCTCGTTGGACTCCACTGATTATCCAGTCTCTGATCTCTAGTGGGACTGGGGTTGCAGGTGCGTGTGGCCACACCTAGCTGTGTTATGTGGGATCTGGAGATTTGAACTCAGGGAGTCTTAGGCCTCCTCAGGCCCTCACAGGCCTTCATACTTGCGCAGGAAGCACACTTTACCATTGAATCATCTCTTCAGTCTTTGTTTTTTTTTTGGTTTTTCGAGGTAGGGTCTCACTCTAGTTCAGCCTGACCTGGAGTTCACTCTGTAGTCTCAGGGTGGACTCAAACTAACAGTGATCCTCCTACTTCTGCCTCCCGAGTGCTGGGATTAAAGGCATGTGCCAACACACCCAGCTGATTTTTTTTTTTTTTTTTGAGATAGGGTCTCATGTAACCCAGGCTGGCTTCAAACTCACTATGCAGCCAAGGATGACCTTGAACTCAAGATCTCCATCCCTCTACTTTCTGAGTGCTGGGATTACAGGTGTGTGCCACCAGGCTTAACTGTTTGAGTTTCTTTAACAGAAGCATCAGGGTCTTTTTTTTTTTTTTTTGGTTTTTCACTCTAGCCAAGGCTGACCTGGAATTCACTATGTAGTCTCAGGGTGACCTTGAACTCATGGTGATCCTCCTACCTCTGCCTCCCAAGTGCTGGGATTAAAGGTGTGCACTACCAGGAACTCTAGATGCATGCACCACTTTGTGCATCTGGCTTTATGTGGGGACTGGGGAATCAAACCTGGGTCCTTAGGCTTTGCAGGCAAGCGTCTTAACTGCTAAGCCAACTCTCCAGCCCAGCACTACATTCTCGATTAGTTTTCCTATAAAGAAGTTGGAGTTGAAGTGGGTGCTGTCGGAAATGGGTATGTGGAACGATACAGATCCTTCATGCTCAAATGACAAAAACTGGCAACATTTGCATTTGATGTGAGTTTGCATCGTGGTGCCAGAGATCCAGTCCTTGTGGAGATGGGGTAGTGAGGAGGCGAGGCCTTAGGCTGCCCCTTTCTCTCTTTGCCGGCAGCTCTGCTTCTGTGTGCATATGACCACGTTGGGTGACTGCCCAGTGTTGCCTGCCCTCACCTTCCATGTAAAGGTGTGTTGTGGCATCGTGGAAGGTCTCTTATACTTACTTCTGTGTATATGTATGTAGAAAAGAATTGTAAGTGGGTGTGTGAGGTGGCAGTGCATCCAGAAATTCTACAATTTTAACAGTGTATAACGGGGTTTTTAGAGTTAAGAAAGAGTCCTTAAACTCCAAACTCTGAGTTCGTGCCTATTTTATCAAAGAACTGAAATAAAACAATACTGAGAAGGATAATTATTAAATCATCACATTTATTCAGAACTCAGGAGAGGTGAGGGAGAGTCCTTGGACCAAGGAAGGGGGAATGGATGCACCCGTGTGGCCCACCTGGTACTCTTATTGTGGTGGGCTTTATCTTCAGATGCCAGAGGGTCTGAGAGAGAGCTGATTGGTCTGAGCTGGGGGTGGGGGGCGGGCTCAGGAAGAGACCAGACCGCCTGAAGGAGGTGAGAGAGCTGATTGGATGAGATTGGGGCAGATGCCGAGTCCCAGTCCTGCTGCGGCTGAGGCAGGGCAACCGTGTGACTGACGTCAAGCAAAACTCAATTTACGATTTCTCTTAGGAGCCCTTTTCTAACTATCTGCCTAATAATTATCTATAGTTCCCTCCCATTTGGACATGCTCCACTGTTTTCTGATGCTGGTTTCTCCATGTTTATACCGCCTCTGTCAGCCCTGGAAGTCCACATTAGAGGGCCGGGAAATTTGCCGTCTTTTATGCCCAGTCTTATTCTTTCCCACCTCGTTCTGTATTTTAGGATCTTGGGCTGGACTGTACAATCTTCCCCCCCCCCTCAGCTATAAGCAGCTAACTAATGAACTATGAGTTAGTGTTAGGTAATCAGTCAATGGGACTCTGCTTGGAGTCCTGGTCTGGGTACTTTTTGGTCACTTTCTCCTTATGGCCTTATGTAGGTAGAGTTATATCAGGTTGCTAGCTCTGGAATGCTCATAATTAACATTTAGTTTGAGATATGTAGTTTAAAAAATTATTTACTTATTTGAGAGAGAGAGAAAGAAAGAGGAATAGAGAGGGGAGAGGGGAGAGAGAGAGAGAGAGAGAGAGAGAGAGAGAGAGAGAGAGAGAGGATGGGCATGCTTGCCAGGATCTCCAGCCACTGCAAAGGACCTCCAGATACATGCGCTACTTTGTGCATCTGGCTTACATGGGTCTTGGGGAAATGAATCTGGGTCCTTAGGCTTCCCAAGCAATGCCTGAACCACTAAGCTGTCTCTCCAGCCCATAGTTTTTTTTTTTTTTTTTTTTTTTAACAGAAAAGAAAAACCAAAGAACAATATTAAGGAGAGCAGGTGTCCTAGGCTCGACTGCTTTCAGAAAATAGTGGCTGGATTTTACTGTCTGACAACTTGTTTTCTAATGACCTTCAGTGTCCCAGATAGGCACGTGTTTGCTCCAACAAGGAGAAGATGAGTTTTGTAGCTTTGCAATCATGTATTTTTCATTTGCTTAATCACAGTCAGAATAAGGTCTCGGGGAAAATGGGAAAGGGTTACAGACATTTTCCTTCCATGAGAAGATGAACTGGATCCTCTCTCAGACTGCATACAACCTTTGCTTTATGTTAATTTGTTTTCAACACAAATCTTATATACCCTGCCCTTGACCTCTAAACTTGAAAATCTCTTGTAATACTACAATTTTTCCTCATTGGTTTCCATCTTCTTTTTTTTTTTTAAACCCTAGTGAATAATCCAAGTGTTCTCAAGTTTCTATTCTAAAAACTTCCCTGCAGGGTTCCATGGTGAAAATGAAGTGTTGTTTTACCACTAAACATGGTGCGAACCCAGTCCTGTTCTTGCTTTTGGAAACTGACTACAATCTGAAGAAATTCTCCTGCCCTAACGCTGGGCCTGAATTCTCCTTTCATTTCCGTGCCTCCAAGTCCAGGAGCCTCTGATTCTGACCCTGAAAGGAGGAACTCATGCTGCCTCACCACAGTGAGGAATGAGCCATGATTTTTAAAACAAAGGTGCTGGAGAGATTGCTCAATGGTTAAAGGTGCTTGCTACCTGCCCAAGTTTGATTTCCCAGGACCCATGTAAAAGCCAGACACAATGTGGCACAGATGTCTGTCATCCCAATGGCCTATGACAATGGGAGGAGGAGCCAGACTGGCACAGGCACAGGCACAGGGACACAAGAAAGACCCTGTCTCAAGCTAAAGTGCAAGAAGAGAACAAACACCCTGAGGTTGTTCAGATCTCCACACGTATACTGTGGCACACACACATTCATTTATCCACACACACACTAATAATAATAATGATAATGATAATAAAATATAAAGAAAAGGTGCTGGAAACAACCTTCCACATGAAAAATGTTCAGTTGATCATACATGAGACACTCATTAGTGCTTGTTGAATAAATCCACAGACTCATCAGGTGCGGACAGTCTTGCTATTCCCACTTCTACTTCTCAGACATTAATTCTTCACACTCTACCCTTTCACTGCTCCATTATTGCTCCGCTTTTCCCTCTGACCCAGGAGGAAAGCCAAGGCTAGCGTGTGGCTCCTGCTGTTCAGCTGTGCGCCGTGTGTGGCAGTGGAAGGATGGCAGTGATCGCTGTGGACAATGCTCCGGAACCAGACCCCTGACAGCTTCTCGCACTTGCAGGCCTGGTCACCTACTTCTTCCTCTGGTTGCCTCGATGCTGGGATAGTTATGACAGTGACAGATGGCTCTTGCAAGAGTGCCTTCTCAGCATCCCAGTCAAGTTTCTAGATGCTCTGATGCCAACACATTTTATTATTATTATTTTATTGACAACTTCTATACTTACAAAAAAACACATGATATTTCCTTCCCCTCCCTCCATTCCCCTTTAGAACTCCAATCTCCATCACATCCCCTCCCTCTCTCCATTAGTCTCTCTGTTAGTTTGATGTCATCATCTTTTTCTTCTATCATGAGGTTTTTGTGAAGGTATTGCTAGGCTCTGCAAGGTCATGGATATCGAGTGATGCCAACACATTTAAAGTCACCTGTGTGTTTACACAACCTCTGACGTCTCACATCCCTTAGGGGAATGGTTTGTGGACTCTGGAATGGGGAAATATTCTTCCCTAACGTCTCAGTTTTCCAGAACATGGGTTATGTCTATTACAATGCTCATTTCTACCCTCAACATGACTCAAGGGTCTATTAAGTCAGTGGAAACCAATTGTGGATCTTTTAGAGATGGAATCTTGTATTGCATGGACTGATGACTTTTGAACTGCTGGGCCCAAGTGGTCCTCTTGCTTCAGCCTGCTGAGTAGCTAGATTACAGACATACCACCCCCACCCCACCCCCATCACCAAAACCACCACCACCACCACCACCAGCAGCAGCAGCAGCAATTGAGCTAATTTATTTATTTTTGTGGTGCTGAGCATTGAAGTCAGGGCTTTATGCATTTTAGAAGAGCACTCTACCATCGAGCTACACCTTCAGTCGGCCACTTACCCTTTAAGCAAAGCTAAGTCTGGTTTCTACCAAAGCCACAGTTCCCACTTTGGAGGCCAACTGGATGGTGCCTGTGTTGGATCTAACTGAGAGGTGGTTTGTCCCCAGTAACAGTGTTTTCCTGAGGGATGTTCAAGAGTAACCTTGAAGACGTGTCATTTTATTTCCAAGTGCTGACTTACAATTTTAACTGTCATCTAAGATACTGTGACATAGTTGTGTCTGATTCCTTGATTCCTTTTCCTGATGAGTTTTTGTGACAGGTGATTCACAGGCTGGTGACATTCTGCTTTTTTTTTTTTTTTTTTTTTTTTTTTTTGAGGCAGGGTCTCACTCTGGCTCAGGCTGACTGGAATTCACTATATAGTTTCAGGCTGTCCTTGAACAGTGATCCTCTTACCTCTGCCACCTGAGGGCTGGAATTAAAGGCATCCACCACTACACCTGGCTTTTTTATTTTAAATATTTTTATTTACTTATTTGCAAGGAGAGAGAGAATGATAATGAGCATGCCAGGACCTCTAGATGCTGCAAGCCAACTCCAGATGCATGTGCCACACTGTACATCTGGCTTTCTGGGGAATGGAAACAGGGTGGTTAGTCTTTGCAGGCAACCACCTTAACTGCTGAGTCATCTCTCCAGCCTTGCATTTTTTAAAAAAGATTTTATTTTTATTTATTTATTTATTAGGGACAGAGAAAGGGAAAGAGAGAGAGAGAGAGAGAATGGGCGCGCCAGGGCCTCTAACCCCTGCAAACGAACTCCAGACACATGCGCCCCCTTGTGCATCTGGCTTATGTGGGACCTGGAGAATCGAATTGGGGTCCTTAGGCTTCACAGACAAACACCTTAACTGCTAAGCCATCTCTCCAGCCCGCATTTTTTTTATAAAGCCTAAGACATTAGCTATTTTTTTTCCTCCTTGGGTACTGAAAAGATAATGTAAGATAGCATTTATTATCTTCTCTTAATCTAAGATAGCCATCATTACCTTCTCTGTATTTATTATAAGGAGGCACTATGACAACACTCTATTGATCTGAGATATTAAGAAGGGAACTAACAGCCATACTCAATGCCAAAATATTGTGTATGTCTTAGTTTGTTGTATGTCACAAGAGTGTCATAAAAATAAGGGAAGATTTCTGAACATACATCCCTAGAAGCATGAAAGCAACCCTTCTACTGACCTTGACATTGAGCCCCAGTTTATTATAGATTAAAGGTTCTATAGTTATGGAAAATGTCTGTGTTGACTGGGCATTGACAAAGATGTTGCAGTCTGGAGATGGGATTTTTTCTTTGCAATATTTTATTTTTTTTTAGTTATTTATTTGTCAGATAGAAAGAGGGAGAGAGGGAGAGAGAGCGAGAGAGCGAGAGCGAGAGAGAGAGAGAGAGAGAGAGAGAGAGAGAGAGAGAGAGAATGGGCGCATCAGGGCCTCCAGCCACTGCAAATGAACTCTAGATGTGTGTGTCCCCTTGTGCATCTGGCTAACATGGGTCCTGGGGAATCGAACCTGGGTCCTTTGGCTTTGCAGGCAAATGTCTTAAATGCTCAGCCATCCCTCCAGCCCGAGATGGGATTTTTCTAATGAAGTATAACCTACATAAAATCCCGGTTTCCTGGTATGGGCTCAGTGTCTTTGTAGTGTGACATTCTAAAACAACAGTCCAACCTGAGAATGTATGCAAAATAATGTAAATATTTGCTGTGAGTTTTATTGTTAAAGGATTTTGTATTGGGTTTTCACATTACGAAACCAAGCAAGAAACTTCTTACACATTTCCTTGAGGTCTCTTTGCTTCTTTTTTATTTTTATTTATTTTAGAGAGAGAGAAAGAGAGAGACACAAAAAGAGAGAGATAGAGAGAGAGAAAGAGAGAAAAAAAGAGAGAGAGAATTGGTGCACCAGGGTCTCAGCCACTGCAATCGAACTCCACATGCTTGCGCCACCTAGTGGGTATGTGCAACCTTGTGCTTTCCTCACCTTTGTGCACCTGGCTTACGTGGGATCTGGAGAGTTGAGCATGAGTCCTTAGACTTTGCAGGCAAGTACCTTAATCGCTAAACCATCTCTCTAGCCTTTTTATATATATATAGGTTTTTTGTATTTTTTTTGAGAGAGAGGGAGACAACTGACATACCAGGGCCACCAGCTACTGCATTTGAACTCCGGACATGTGTGCCATCTGTGCACATGTGCAACCTTGTGCACTTGCATCACCTTGTGTGTCTGGATTATGTGGGATCTGGAGAGTAGAAATGGGTCCTTAGGCTTTACAGGCAAACACCTTAACTGCTAATCCATCTCTCTATCCCTCCTTTTTTCTATTATATTTTCTTTATTATTATTTTCAAGAAGAGGGAGAGAGAATGAGAATGGGTGTACCAGGGTTTCCTGCCACTGCATACAAACTTGTGCATTTGGCTTTACATTGGTACTGCGGAATTGAACCCAGGCCACCAGGCTTTGCCAGCAAGTGCCTTTAACTACTGAGCCATCTCCCCAGCCCTGAGGTCTATTTTCTCCTCACCAGTTCCACTTGTAATGACTGTGTATATATCCCTGTTGCTCTGCCTGGAGTGGTGTCACTCTTTGGTGGCTGTCCCATCCTGTGCCTTCATGTTCTCACAGATCTTCTCTGGCGCATACAGTGCCTGAAACATGCCCTGTCTGGGCTTTGGTGGGTTTTCTTTCTTTGTGCAAAACAATTTTTATTTTATTTATTTGACAGAGAGAGAGAGAGAGAGAGAGAGAGAGAGAGAGAGAGAGAGAGAAAGAGCACACCAGGGCCTTGAGCCACTGTAAACATAGTCCAGACACATGTGCCACCTTGTGCATATCTGGCTTAAGTGGGTCCTGGGGAATTGAACCTGTGTCCTTTCAGTTCACAGGCAAGCACCCTAACCACTAAGCAATCTCTCCAGTCCATCTGGTGGTCCTGCTTGCTTGCTTGCCTGCCTGCTTGCTTTCTTTCTCTCTCTCTCTTTCTTTCTTTCTTTCTTTCTTTCTTTCTTTCTTTCTTTCTTTCTTTCTTTCTTTCTTTCTTTCTTTCTTTTTGGTTGGTTTTTCGAGGTAGGGTCTCACTCTGGTCCAGGCTGACCTGGAATTCACTATGTAGTCTCAGGGTGGCCTTGAACTCATGGCAATCCTCCTACCTCTGCCTCCCAAGTGCTGGGATTAAAGGCGTGCACCACCACACCCGACAATCTGGTGGGTTTTCTTGTGAGACTATGTTGCCCTGGCTTAAACCTGATGAATACATCTTCATGTCTGTTTGAACACTTGGATCAGACATGTGTGTGCTCCCACTTCAATGTGATTTGTGCATCAAGTTACCTAAGATTCTGAAAACCAAATCCACTGCTTTTATTTTTTCATTAAATCAGGAGAGGAAGTCTCCAGCTGCCATTAGGGTTTGTACCAGTCATTGGGCCCAGCGTTGTACTTCTCTCGTCTCGTCTTCGTTCAAAACCCATTACTTGCAGAAGATCATATAAAGGTAATGAGTTGGGGTATAAATACACCTGGCTGAATGTGGTAGCCCTGAGTAGGTGGTGGTGGTAATGAGGGAAGTTCCTTTGTAGTCTGTGTTTGACTTCTACTCCAAATCATTCTTTTTTGAGTTACTGCTGTGGGATGAGAGTAGCAGGAAGAGCTGTGGTTATGGGTTATAGGAAAGTACCTAAGAGGACCCCAGGTGCCTTTATCTTTTGTGCAACTTCGTTGTGGAAGGTTTAGAAGCATCTGTGTCATTCCGGGTTCTCTAGAGAAACAGAATCAATGGTAGATTATAGATACACTCTCTACTTAGAGTATACTATGTAGTGTATGTATAGACTTGCATTTATATACTTAGAATGATGCACCAGAGCTATAATGAGGAATTGTTTCACATCATGGAGAGCCTGACAAACCCCAAGATCTGCAAGGTGAGTTGATAAGATAAAGTGCTGGGATTGCTGTGCTAGGTTTTAGTCTGAAGGATGACAGGCTTAATAGGAAGAGCTCATTTTCCAGTTCGAGTCCAAGGGTAGGAAAAAATAGCTGTCCCAACCCAAAGGGTGGGAGGCAGAAAGAATTCTCTCTTACTCAGCCTTTTAGTTCTATTGAGGCCTTAACTGAGTAGATGAGGCCTGTCCACATTAGGGAAAACAATCTGCTTTACTTAGACTACTACCTTATATGCTAATATCATTGAGAAACACCCTTATAGACACATTGGAATAATGATTGACCAGATCTCTGAGTACCCCATAGTCTTTTTCATTATTATTTTTATTTTTGAGAGAAAGAGAGCGAGAGAGAGAGAGAGAGAGAGAGAATGGGCATTCCAGGACCTTCAGCCTGCTGCAAATGAACTCCAGATGCCTGTTCCCCCTTGTAGTGCATATGCAACATTTTGTGCTTGTGTCACTGTGCATCTGGCTATGTGGGACCTGGAGATTTGGACACGAGTTCTTGGGCTTTGAATGCAAGCGCCTTAACTGCTAAGCCATCTCGCCAGCCTTTTATTTATTTTTATTTTTTGGATTTTCAAGGTAGGGTCTCACTCTGGCCCAGGCTGACCTGGAATTAACTATGTAGTCTCACGGCGATCCTCCTACCTCTGCTTCCCAAGTGCTGGGATTAAAGGCGTGCACCACCATGCCCGGCTCAACCTTTTATTTTTATTTTTGAGAGAGAGAGAGAGAGAGAGAGAGAGAGAGAGAAAAGAGGGAGAGAGAGAGAGAGAGAGAATATGGCTGCTCCAGGGTCTCTATCCACTGCAAATGAACTCCAAATGCATGGATCATCTTGTGCATCTAGCTTTATGTGGGTACTGGGGAATCAAACCTGTGCGTTTTGGCTTTGGAGGCAAGTGCCATAACCACCAAGCCATCTCTCCAGCCCCTACAATTCAATTTCTATTCATTTGATTATTACTTTGCATTAAAAGGTAAGGCATGAGAAAATTGCAATAAAATTATTTTGTGGGTTATTTCAAAGGTATCCTCAGCTTTATTTAATCTTGTGGTATACACTTCACATTGTTGTCAGGAAATGACCTGGCAGGCTTTTCTCTGTTCTGTGAAAAGGTGATGTGCTTTGTTCCCTGAAGAAGTTGCTACATGAGTTGAACTTTATACCAGGTCTACCTACTACTTCAAAAAGAACATTTAGTCCAGAGTTTCTGCTTAAATGACATTACACAAATCCTGTGGGTTTTTTTTTTTTTTCTTCCATTAGCTTCATTTAATGTCTCAAAGAAGCCCTCTGGAGCTGACTCATCTTAATAAGATGCTTAAAAAAAAAATCAACTTTCTTCATCTGAGATTCTGACTGAGAAAAGGCTGTCAACAAATGATGGTTTGGCCTGGTTGCTGGAGTCATATGGACCAAACACAGGACAGTACCTCAGACATGTAGGGTCTTCTGGGGATGGGACTCTTTCTTTTGGAGGTGAGGTATACAACATGTATCTCCTAATTTTCTTAGTCCAACCAGCCAGGAGATAAAGCCTACTGTAACGATGTTTCTTCTGTGGAAAACCTTCTCAAAGATTTTTGGCCTAATAATGAGTCCACTGCTAATTTTCTTTTTCTTTTTTCTTTTTTAGTTTTTTTGAGGTAGGGTCTCACTCTGGCCCAGGCTAACCTGAAATTCACTATGTAGTCTCAGGGTGGCCTCGAACTCATGACAATTCTCCTACCTCTGCCTCTTGAGTGCTGGGATTAAAGGCGTTGCCACCATGCCCGGCCCCACTGCTAGTTTTAGAACCAGCAGATTCACTTTATGGTGACTTAGAAAATTGTACGTAATTGTTATTATTTTTTTTTGCGAGGTAGGGTCTCACTCTGATCCAGGCTGACCTGGAATTAACTATGTAGTCTCAGGGTGGCCTCGAACTCACAGCAACCCTCCTACCTCTGCCTCCCGAGTGCTGGGATTAAAGGCATGCACCACTACGCCCGGCTCGTAATTATTTTATTCTTATTTCAGTTCAGAATTTTGCTCTTCTAGGATATTTACAGTAAGTCAAAGGGAAACATAAAACCTGTCACTAATAAAAACAGCCTCTAACATGGATGAGGCCAAGGGCCAAACAGAGGAGAAAACGAGCAATTTGAACAAATATGAAGAACACCAATTTTGGAATGGCTACGTCTTAGATAATCTGGCTACATAGCAAGCGTTCTCTTTGAATGCCAAGCGGGAGCCTGTTGGCACTGAGTCCATACCCTCGGTCACTTTGGACAGGCCCTCAACGTCTCTAACAGCTTTCTAAATGCTAAGAAATTGTTGGAGTTGTTTTTTTTCCTTTTTTTTAATTGAAAGAAAATTCTTCATCAGGAGGAATTAAGAATTAATTGTCATCATGTAATTAGGCTACGTTTTTCTCAATAACAATAAAACATGGCTGTTGCCTGCATTGTTTCTACCCTGGGACTAATACAGTGTGGTCATTACTGGTCATAAGGCACTCGAAAAACAAATTAACTTGTAAGGCTTATTTTGACAAGAAATAAACACAAATGTAAAGCACAGTTTGAATAGTGCTGCTATCATGGCACACTTGGGCATAATTTCTATATAAAGAAAATAAAAGAGCAAGTCTACCTTTCAGGGTGATTGCCTGTAAAGGTCTTAATTGAAAACAGTTTTGTGCTTTTAAAGAGTGATTTATTTTAAATGTGCCTTTAAAAACAAAGGTCTTATTGATAACCATTTTAAGTATATTATCTCAATGTGGGATTTCAGTAAAAGGTCAAATCTTATAGAAGTATTTTTGGTATGACTCAGTTCTGATCACAGATAAGCTTTATCAAGAAAATGAAATTAGTTAAACATTTTCAAGTCTGAGCATTTGTTTAAAGAAGCAGCAATTTTTTTCCTAGCAAAGACTTCAAGGAGAGAACTTTGCTTGAGAAAAATGGAATACAAAAATTTCAAAGTGTTATTGTAAATGCACATTCCTCACACAAATTAAGAGCATAAGAGGGGAAGGAACTGTGTGTAATTGTTGCCGTGTGAATAGGCAAATCAGTGTTTTATGTTCGGTACTTGCATTTATTCAGCTTACGAGCTTATATTTTATTTCAGAAGTGCTAATATAGAACTTTTAAATTTAAATTTAATTTTAAAAAGAGGCACACCAGGCCCTTTGCCACTGTGAGCTAATTCCAGATGCATGGCTTTACATGAGTACTGGGGAATCGAACCTGGGCTGTCAGGCTTTGCAAGCAAGTGTCTTTAACCACTGAGCCATCTCCCAACCCTAATTTAAATTTGATTCTGTTTTTAAACTTTTTTATTGCCAACTTCCACAAATATAAACATTATACGTTGATCATAATCCCTACTCAGCACCCGTCCTTTTCTCCCTCCCATTCCCCCTACACTGAACCCCTTCTTTCCAACCAGTCTTTCTTCTGTTTTGATGTCACCATTTTTTCTCCTCCCTTCATGCAGGTCTTATGTGGGTGACATCAACCACTGTGAGGTCATGAATATCAAGGCCACTCTGTGTCTAGAAGACAGAATTGTAAGCACTCACCCCCTTCCTTTGGTTCGTACATTCTTTCTACCATCTGTTCTACAATGGTCCCTTAGCCTTGGAGGAGATGTCTCACTTAGTGCTGAACCAATTCCACTGCCTCTTCCTCTCAGCATTTTGGTGAGTTTTGAGTCACCCATTGGTCACCACCATCTGAAAAGAGCAGCTTCTCTAACCAAAAGTGAGAGTAACATTAACATATAGGCATGAACCTAAGTATTTAGAGGACAGTTTGTTGGGCATGATAAGTCCATTTAACCAGATAATAGTTGTAGTTCCCTCTCTAGGGCTTATGACCTTCCAAGGCATAGGCTTTTGATTAAGTGTTCAGTACCTGGCAGGAATCAGAGAGCAGTTGGTTTCCCCCATAACAGATATGTCACCATTGAACCAGTTGGTACATTTGGCATGGCTGGCCAGCTATAGAGCTTGCAGAGTCCAATGCTGGTTAACACCAGGGCTGCATATTGCTAGCTTGGAAAACATGCAAATTCTAAATTCAAAGTATAGTTTCCACTGAATTCCTATCACTTTCTCACCAATATATGTTGAGCAATTGTAAGTCAAACTATTGTTAAATCAAAGACTGCCTGTGTTAAGCAATGAGAGAGCTTGTTCCCTAATTTTCTTTTCAAGGAAACCTTGTTAACATTGTCTTTAGCCCATTTCCTGCTTCTACAGAAGCAGTTCAGTCATCCTGAGGGCCAATGGGACCAGAGGTCCCGAGGTAGCTAAGACCTCCATCAGGCCTCACCTCTTCTGCCTGAAAGATCAACAGTATTTCCAGGATCTTCCCGCACTTCCGTCTTATGCCCTGACAAACAATACCCAGATAGGCTCTTGTGAATGTGGAACAGTCCTCAGACTGTCCACTGCTTCCTCTAACAGCATCCCCATTTTGTTCATCTGTCGGTAGCAACATGTCTAGCCAGACAATGGGTCTCTTATCAAGGGTAAGGACAACTCTCTTGCAGCTAGGGGTGTCTGAGTGACTCAGTTATGATCAATGAACCTGAAAACAATTGCAGTCAGCTGGAAAGAAGTGAGAAGGAAAGAGGAGGAGAAGGCAGGTTCCTGGAGAAGTGTCTGTGCTCCTAATGAAAGTGTACAGAAGCTGCTTTCTCCTTCATCTTGGCTAGATTACAAATGCATTGCCAGGAGCTGAGGCAGCCATTTTGTGACCATGAAGTCACAAACCCAATTGCTTATTATGTGACAGTGACAATCTCCCATACAAGCTACTGCCATTGAAATATTTCATTATTTGGCACAGCATTCCTAATTCACACATACTAAAACTCAAATGTGCAAAAATATGTTGTGGTTTTTGAGACAGGGTCTCATGTAGTCCAGGCTGGCCTAGTGGTGTAGCTAAGGATGACCTTGAATTTCTGATTCTCCTACCTCTACCTCCCTTGCACTGGGATTACAGGTGAATGCCATGCCCCCCACCATTTTATTCCTTAAAGTGTTTTTTAAATTTTTTTGTAACTTATTTCACCGTCTTCCTGATGATTCAAGGTTGGACACGGTGGAAAAGATGGGAGCTGATGCCCACATTCATCAGTTAGTGATACTGAACTTATTTTTGAGCAAATGGCCTGACCAATTTTTCTTGCCTTCCTGTGTTTCTTCAGGATGGTATTTGAGGTTCTTTGAGATGGCATCATCCAAATGACTCATACTGGCTTATCAGAGCTCATTGTTAAATTTCTGGAGATTTTAGGTCAATTGCTAAACACAGCCATTATTACAAATGAAGCTATATGAGCTTAGAATACTAACATGCACAACTCAGCACTTCCTTACCATCACTTATGCAGGCATCGTTGTTTGTTTCCAGCGTACGCCTAAGTAAAAATGCTGTAAATGATGGGATGACTACGGAAGTGGCGCCTGAGGCAGAAGAGTAGTTGGAGAGTGAGGTGACTGTGGTTAGCAATGAAGAATCCCAGCTGGCCCAGAGGAAGACTGGAAACATCCCCTCCATATAACAGAGCAGGCATGGCAGGCGAAGCCTGTGGTCACCAGTAACTTGCTTGTGCTCTGGCAAATACCTCCCCACACATGCTCATGCAAGCAACTCTAAGCTCAGTGAAAGATTCAAGCACGCATGCCAGGCGTGGTGGTGCACGCCTCTAATCACATCACTCAGGAGGCAGAAGCATGAGGATCACCATGAGTTCGAGGCCACCCTGAGACTATTGAGTGAATTCCAGGTCAGCCTGGGCTAGAGAGAGACCCTACCTCAAAGCCTGTGCTGTGCAAATGCAAGGGAAAGCTCCAATGCTACGCACATGATTCATGAACGGTCACAACCTGTAGATATTTCCGCATTGAACTGCTGTCCTTCCTCCCAGCTCTGGCCAGTTCCCCATGCCTTGAAAGTGTACTGTTTACTAATAAACTGTACCTGCTTGTGCTGCTATGTGCATGTCCCTGGGCAAGTCCTTGTTCTAGGACATAAGAACCGGGAAATCCCAGCGGGCACTCATAGGACACCAACACCCACCAATAACGTACCCAGTAATGAGATTGCAGGCTCATACGGTCATGCTGTTTTTAAAATTTGGGAAAACCTCATTCTGTTTTCCACAGTGGCTGTACTGACAGTATAAAGGGTTCCCTTTTCTCCACTTCCTCACAAACACATGGTATCTCTTGTCTTTTGAACAACAGCCATTCTGACAGAGGTGTGGTCATAGCTCATTGTGATTTGAATTTGTGGGACTGTCTCTGATGATTCGTGATTTTGAACATTTTATCATAGACCTGTTTTGCTCATTTGTATGTTTTCTTTGGGAAATGTTTGTTTAGATATTTTTCCTCTTTTTACTTGAATATCCCTCTACTTTTGACTTTCCCTTCAAATTTTAGATTTAAATTCAAAGCAAAGAAAGCATGCCATACTATCTCCCCCACTCTTTCTGTCTCCTTATTTTCTACCTCTTTACCTGTTACATAGAATGGAAAGGTTTCCATTTACTTCCCCTGTGTTTGAGAGGAATGATTTCTACATTATATCCTTTTCCTTCCTGAGGAGTTGCTTTACTCTCTCTTCTTTTAAAAATATTTTTCTTTATTTATTTGCAAGGAGGGAGGGAAAGAGGGAGGGAGGGAGGGAGAGAGAGAGAGGGAGAGAGAGGGACAGAGAGAGAGAGAGAGAGAGAGAGAGGGAATGAGATTGGGTACACCAGGGCCTCCTGCAGCCACAGTGAACTCCAGATACATGTCCCACTTTGAGCATCTGGCTTTACATGGATACTGGGAAATTGAACCCAGGCTGTCAAGCTTTGCAAGCAAGGGTCTTTAACCACTGAGCCATCTCTCCTCCAGCCCCTTTTCTCCTTTTGTCTGAGGCTACATGAGTGAAAGACTGCTGAGAACCTGACTCAGAGGAGAAAATGCATTGTCATTTTAATATATCTGAAGCTTATCTCTTCCATACTCATTCATATGTATCACCTTGCTCAGCTTCCCATTCTTTAGGGCTCATGACTCCTTTAAGGAGCCACAGGTCTGGGAGTTAGGGCAATTCATTGTCATTGGAAAAGGCATAACTCCACTACTCTTCAAACATCAGATTGTGCCTGTTAGAACACAGATACAGTTGCCTTACAAGGCCAGATGCTGCCTGGAGCCTAAGGTGAAGCTGGGAAAGCCAGACCAGCCCCTCTGGCCAGGGACCCCAAGGACGCTTGGATTATGGCCTTTGTCTCTCTAGTGCCTTTTTGACTCCCTCCACCCATCCAGTGCCTCTGTGGCTCCTACCACATAGGCTGGGCTACGTGGTGTGGAACTTTGCCCCTTTCCTGAAAACTTGTAAAGAAAGACACCTCACATTGTTCTTCAGAACTGCCCTCACTCTCTCTGGCTTCAGGACCTCACCATGCTCTTTTATGTCTTATCAACCCTCTCTCTCCCTCCCTTTTCCTCCTCTCTTCTCCCTAATAAACCTCTCCCCTAAAAGAAATACATCTGACCATCTCTATTAAATCTGCACAGAATCTTTCTTTTAATAATGTTTTTTTTAAAAAAAATATATATTATTTGAGAGAGAGAGAGAGAGAGAGAGAGAGAGAGAGAGAGAGACAGAGAGAGAATGGGCACTCCAGGGCCTCCAGCCACTGCAAACGAACTCCAGATGCACATACCCCCTTGTGCATCTTGTCTTACATGGGTCCTGGAGAATTGAACTGGGGTCCTTTGGTTTTGCAGGCAAATGCCTTAACCGCTAAGCCATTTCTCCAGTCCCAATAATCTTTTGTGTATGTTTGTATGTGTGTGTGGGGGGGGGGGCGGAGGGAGAGAATTGGTATGCTGGGGCTTCTAGCCACTGCTATTGGACTCCAGCCATGTGTGCCAACTTGTACGCATGCATCACCTTGTGTGTCTGGCTTATATGGGATCTGGAGAATTGAACCTGGGTTCTTAAGCTTCACAGGCAATTGTCTTAGCAGCTAAGCCATCTCTCTAGCCCTTAATAACCTTTTGTTTCACCTACTGAGCCATCTTCCAAGCCAATATTAATTAATTTATTTTGAGGCAGTATCTTACTATAGCCCATGCTGAGCTGGAACTCCCTTGGAAGCCCAGGCTGGCCTTGAACTCACAGCCTACCTCAGCTTCTCAAGTGTCAG
This sequence comes from Orientallactaga sibirica, assembly GCA_036365145.1. Classification (NCBI taxonomy): domain Eukaryota; kingdom Metazoa; phylum Chordata; class Mammalia; order Rodentia; family Dipodidae; genus Orientallactaga; species Orientallactaga sibirica. Next base: position 936,878 of record JAEOAD010000048.1, read on the forward strand.
GATTAAAAGCATGAGCCACAGGGAAACTCGCGGAAGAGAGGGCGGAAAGATTGTTAGAGTCACAAGTTGGGGCATTATGCACAGAGACTGGGGCCTACCCCCCAGAACTCTTGACTAACCTCACAATGCACGACCCACATTCCCCATTGATGAGGGTCCCTTTGAAAGTGGGAGGACAGGGAGGAGGACAATGGAACCAATACTATGAATGTAAAATCAGAATAATATAAATAAAAAATATATATTTAAAAAATAAAAAATAAATAAAAGCATGAGCCTGGCTTTGTTGTTGTTGTTTTAAGTTTTTAAATTATTTTATTTTCTGGGTGGGGGGAGTTGAGGTAGGATCTCACTTTAGCCAATACTCTTTCTTTTGATAATTTTACAATGTGCAGGAGTATTTTGCAATTAAAAAAATTCTGCGGGGCTGGGGAAATGGCTTAATGGCTAAGGTGTTTGCCTGCGAAGCCTAAGGACCCCAGTTCGATTCCCCCAGAACCCATGTAAGCCAGATGAGCAAGGAGGCGCATGCATCTAGAGTTTGTTTGCAGTGTCTAGAGGCCCATTCTCTCTTTCTTTTTATCTGCCTCGTTCTCTCTCTCTCTCAAATTAAAAAAATAAATAAAAACATTAAAAAAAATTCTGAATTCTTTTGGATGAGGGTAAAGAAGAATAAAACGGAATTTTAGTAGTTGAAGTATATGGTTATGTGTAAATTTATGGACTAACCAGAGAATAATGTCACTTCTTTGCTAACTACATTTTCAAAAGTTTTCTCAGTGCCTCTGGCATGTCTGTTGATGGCTGTGGCCTGCCTGACCCAACTTACTCTGTTATTGTTGGTCACTAATGGCTTGAGATATCTCTGACCTCTTTGATGCATTAAAAGTTTTAAAAGTACATTTATTCTTTTTTGTTATAAATAATTCAGGAGCTGGGTGTGGTGGCATACTCCTGTAACCCCTGAACTTGGGAGGCTGAGGCAGGAGGATTATAAATTTGAGACAAGCCTGGATTACAGAGTGGGATTCTGTTTTACAAAAGAAATCATCACCAGAAAGCAAGCAAGTAACAACAGCAGCAACAACAAAACCCAATTCATGTTCTTTTTAGGAAATACAGATAAAATAAAAGTGGGGACAGTGGGCACCCTTGTCTTTTTTCCTGAATTTAGTGGAAAAGCTTCAAGTTTTTCCCCATTTAGTATTATGTTGGCTGTAGGTTTATCATAAATAGCTTTTACTATGTTGAGATATGTTCCTTCTATTCCCAGTTTCTGTAATATTTTTACCATGAAGTGATGCTGGATTTTGTCGAATGCCTTTTCTGTATCTATTGAGATGATCATGTGATTTTTTTGTCCTTCAGACCATTTATATGGTGTATTACATTTATTAATTTGCATATGTTGAACCATCCCTGCATCTGTGGGATAAAGCCTATTTGGTCAGGGTGAATAATCTTTCTGATATATTCTTATATTCTGTTTGCCAATATTTTGTTCAGAATTTTTGCATCTATGTTCATGAGGGAGATTGGTCTGTAATTTTCTTTTTTTTGTTCTGTCTTTGTCTGGTTTTGGTATCAGAATAATACTGGCTCCATAGAAGGAGTTTGGTAGAATTCCTTCCTTTTTTATTATATGGAAAAGTTTGAAAGCAATGGTGTTAGTTCTTCAATGAAGGTAAAATTCACCAGTGAATCCATCTGGGCCTTGACTTTTTTTAGTTGGGAGAGTTTTTATAACTGCTTGCATCTCTGTACTTGTTATAGGTCTATTTAAATGGTTTATCTCATCTTGGTTTAATTTTGGTAGATCATATGAATCAAGGAAATCATCTATTTCATTCAGATTTTCAAAGTTGGAGGCATATGTATTCTTAATGTATGTCCTTATGATTTTCTGAATTTCTTTGGTATCTGTTGTAATGGTACCTTTTTCATCTCTGATTTTATTAATTTTTATCTCTTCTCTCTTCTGGTCAGATTTGCTAAGGGTTTATCAGTCTTGTTTATCCTTTCAAAGAACCAACTATTTGTTTCATTGATTCTTTGGATTTTTTTTTTTTTTGGTTTCTATTTCATTAATTTCTGCCCTAATCTTTATTATTTCTTCCCATCTATTGGTTTTTGGTTTGCCTTGTTCTTCTTTTTACCAAGGTCTTAAGTTGAACATTAAATTGTTTACTTGTGTACTCTCTAATTTCTCAATATGGGCACTTAGAGCTATAAATTTCCCTAGTAGGACTGCCTTCATTGTGTCCCAAAGGTTTTGGTATATTGTATTCTCATCATCACTTGATTCTATGAATTTATTGATGTCCTTTTTGATTTCTTCAATGACCCATTCATCATTCAATAGTGTACTGTTTAGTCTCCATGAATTTGTGTATGCTCTGTAGTTTTTCTTGTTGCTGATTTGCAGTTTAATCACACTGTGGTCAGATACAAGGGATTATATCAATTTTCCTGTATTTGTTAAGATTTTCTTTGTGTCCTAATTATGGTCTATTTTAAAGAATGTTCTATGTGCTGTTAAAAAATGTATATTCTGCAGCATTTGGATGGAATGTTCTATAGATATCTGTTAGGTACTGTTGGGGTCCCCCCAAAGGCCAGCCCAGGAGGGACAGCAGGGTCTCTGCTGAGTTGGGGGTGAGCAGCATGGAATCACGACTCAGACTCCGGGGGTTGGGTGGAAGCAACAGAGGGTGAGCTGCCGCAAACTTATTTATTTGAGGAAGTGCAGGGGGTTTTAAGGGGCTTGGCTGGCCAATCATTGTATGGGGTGGTCCCCTTTTAATGACCAATGACAGCTTGTCTTGGACAGGTCATCTCGTAGCAGGTTTCTCACGAGCATGGGACTGTAGCTGTTGTCATGCCAGGCTTGCACAGAATGCCATGTTCACAGAAGCCACTTCCTGGTTTCTTCTGCCATGTGGTCTGGCTAGGGCCAGATCTGCATTGTGCCATACAAGGTACATTTGTTCTATGACATAATTTAATCCAGATGTCTGTTTATTTTTTGCTCAGATGACCTGTCAATTGATGAGAGTGGGGTATTGAAGTCACCCACTACAACTGTGTTTGGTGTTATCTGTGACCTTAAGTCTAATAGTGTTTGTTTGATGAAACTGGGAGCCCCCATGTTAGGCGCATATACGTGTAGGATTGTAATGTCCTGTTGGAGTGTTCCTTTAATCAGTATAAAGTGATCTTCTTTATCTTTCCTCATTAATGTTGGTTTGAAGTCTATCCTGTCAGAAATTAGGATAGCAACCCCTTCTTGTTTCCTAGGCCCATTTGCTTGAAATACAGTTTTCCATCCTTTCACCCTAAGACAGTATCTATCTTTTATTGAGAGGTGAGTTTCCTGGAGGCAACAAATGGCAGGATCCTGCTTTTTAACCCAGTCTACAAGTCTGTGTCTTTTGGCTGGGGCATTGATGCCATTGATATTAAGAGTTATTATTCAAAGGTATGTATTTATTCTCACCATTCTTGTTTTGTAGTTTTCCCTTTATTTGCTCGTTTTAATTGTTATTTATTTTTTTCCTATTTACTCCTGCATGTGTTTTGCTTTTTCTTTAGCATGAAGGATTCCTTCAAGTATTTTCTGTAGAGCTGGTTTAGTTGCCAAAATTCCTTTAGCCTGTTTTTTTTTTTTTTTTTTTTTTTTTTTTTAAGGTAGGGTTTCACTCTAGCCTAGGCTGACCTGGAATTCACTATGTAGTCTCAGGGTGGCCTTGAACTCATGGAGATCCTCCTACCTCTGCCTCCCCAGTGCTGGGATTAAAGACATGTGTCACCACACCTGGCTTTTTTTTTTTTTTTAAGTATTGTCTCACTCTGGCCCAGGCTGACCTGGAATTAAAATTAATTATGTGGTCTCAGGGTGGCCTTGAACTCACAGCGATCCTCCTACCTCTGTCTCCGGAGTGCTGGGATTAAAGGAGTGTGCCACTATACCTGGCCTTTTAGTCTGTTTTTGTTGTGGAATGTCCTTATTTCTCCATCAATTTGAATGGATAGCTTTGCAGGATAAAGTAAGCTTGGCTGACAGTTGTTATCTTTCAGAACTTGGAATACATCATTCCAAGCCCTTATGGATTTTAAAGTTTGTGTTGAGTAATCTGCTGTTATTTTGATGGGTTTGCCTTTGTAGGTGACTGGCTTTTTCTAACTGCTTTCAATATATTTTCCTTTGTTTGCATGTTTAGTAGTTTAATTATAACATGGTGAGGAGAGGTTCTTTCCAGGTTTTGTCTGCTTGGTGTTCTAAAAGCTTCTTATATCTGCATTGGCATTTCTTTCCCAATTTTGGGAAAATTTTATTCTATGATTTTGTTGAAAATGCTTACTAAGCTTCTGGATTAAAATTCTTCTCCTTATATTATACCCTGAATTCTTATGTGTAATCTTTTCATAGGGTCTCGGACATCTTGAGATTCTCATTCATACCTTCCTATTAGCTTGTCTTTCTCTTTGTTGGACTGTATTAGATCTGCCACCTGATCTTCTAATTTGGATTCTGTTCTCTCCTTCATTCATTCTACTGGTGAAATTTTCCACAGAGTTTTGTATTTGACTGGCTGTGTTCTTCAGAGCTCGATTTTCAGCCTGGTTTTTCTTCACTATTTCTATTTCCTTACTCATGTCTTGTAATGACCTCCTTATTACATTAAGCTGGTTTCCTGTGTTCTCTTTCAGGAGTTTGTTTTCTTCTTTGATTCCTTGATTTCTTTGAGCATAGATAAAATCATTCTTTTGAAATCTTTATCAGGGATTTCATATAAAACAGTCTCATTGGTGATCATTTCTGATGGATTTATAACTTTTGGTGGGATTGCATTGCCTTGATTCTTTGTGTTTCTTGTATTACAATGTAGAGACTTTTCCATCCTGAATTGATTCAATGCTTGGGTTTTCTACTTACCTGCAGTATTCTTAGATGTGGTGATCCACCTTTATATACTTTCAGGATATGAATTTAAGGTGCCAAGTGTAGCTCTTGTACCCCAATCCCACCACAGAAGTAGTCCTAGGTGTTGAGTTTTCTTGCCAAGCAAATATTCTAGTGAACTGGGTGGAACAATTTACTGGCAAATTCTAAACTTCAACTGAGCAATATACACATTCAATAGAAACCAGCACAGACTATACAACTGTGGGGATTAAAACAACACAGATAGTCTTATAAAGCCAAAATCCCTAAGTGCGTGTGTTGCTCTACACTCTTAATCCTGTCAGCTGGTAGGGAATTCTGTTCTGAATTGGGTTCCAGTTCAGCCTGGATCTGAATCAGACCCTGCTCCCAATAATGACAGACACAAAAGACAAAGGCCCTATAAATCTGAAAGCATCAAATCAACAATATTCAACCCCAAATACAGCTTATTTGAAAATGGTAAAGTCAACCAAGAATATGTAACCCATAACCTGCCCTGACATGGAAAGAGAGATTAGCACTTCCAATGCAGGCCAATATACCTTTTTATTTATTTATTTTGTCAGTTGGGCTCATTACCTTTTGGGGTGGCTTCACTCTCACCAATGCTGAGTGCCCACCTCGATCCCTCTGTGTTGTGCTGTGGAGCTGGAGTTCTGATCAGCTGTGATTGATGTGCTGCCACAGGGTGGGGGTGGGGTGCTGAATGCAGGAGGTTCTGATGGTTGGGGGGTGGGAGAGTGCAGGAAGCCTGGAGTTGATCACACAGTCCCACCTGTATCCCTTTCAATAGCTTCTTAGCTGATCTCAGCAGTCTTTCCTTCAGATTTCTTGATTTTGCAAGGAGGCTGATGAGGTCAGAAAATCCCCTTGTTTGGTCTCTGCTGTGGCTGCTTGGTGCAGGCGCCTGGAAGACAGTGCGTGGTGGGTGCACAGGTCGGGACTGCAAGTGCCTCAGTGGGATTCTGGCCATTTTCCCCCTTTCTGGTGGAGCTTGGTCTCTCCTGCTTCTCTGCTGTGTCTAAGAATAACCTATAATCCTTCACTTTTCAGAAGAAAAGTGTATTTTGCTGTGGTTTTGCTTAAATCCCTCCCTAGGCTGGTTTGGTGTGGCTCCTATGCCACCATCTTACCCGGAAGTCCCTCTCTTTTGGCTTATGTTTTCCAGGAAAGCCGTGTGGATTCAAACTAGTTCCTCTCTGAGACTGCAAAGTTGCAAATGGAGCAAAGGCATACTCCAGGGCTTAACATGGCATTGTCAGAAGAATGCCAGGGCATCTTCCTTCTCTTCCTGGAAATAGCTAGATGCTCTTGACATTTTTTATTTTATTTTATTTTATTATTTTTTAATTGACACCTTCTATATTTACATACAAAACAAAAAAAAACATACATTTCCCTCCCCTCCCCTGTCCTCCCCCCATTCTAGTTTAGAGCACCAATCTCCATCATATCCCCTCCCTCTCTCCATTAGTCTTTCTTTTAATTTGATGTCCTCATCTTTTTCTTCTATTATGAAGGTCTTGCGAAGGTATTGCTAGGCACTGCAAGGTCATGGATATCGAGGCCAATTTCTGTCTGGGCAGTTGCATTGTAAGGAGTCATACCCTTCCTTTGGCTCTTCCATTCTATCCGCCCCCTCTTCTGCAATGGTCCCTGAGCCTTGGAGGTTGTGACAGAGGTGTTTCAGTGCTGGGCACTCCTCTATCCCTTCTTCTCAGCACTATGTTGCCTTTTGGAGGTCCCAGTGGTCATCGCCATCTGAAAAGAGAAGCTTCTCTAACCAGAAGTGAGAGTAGTGTTAATATGTGCACATGAACATTAAGTGTAGTGCCCCCAGGGCAGCTTGGTGGGAATAATATATACATTTAGTCAGACAAGAGCAGGCTTTATACCCCAAAGGCTCATGACCTCACCTGCCATAGACTTTTGCTTAGGTTTTTCAGTACAGGTATGTATTCCCTCCCGTAGAGAGGGCCTTCAGTCCAATTATGGAGCAGTTGGTTACCCCAAGAGTAGACATGCCACTATTGCACCCGTTCAGTCATTGAGCCTGTGTGGCCAAACTTGCATATTCAGTGTCCACTGTTTTCACTGCTGATGACTTCTGTCTCCCATAGACATTTTTGAATTGTCTTTTTTTTTTTTTTTTAAAGAATTTGTTTATTTATTTGATGAGGGGCAGATAGAGAGACAGAGAGAGAAAGAGAGAGAATGGGCATGCCAGGGCCTCTAGCCATTGCAAACGAACTCCAGATGCATGCACCACCTGTGCATCTGGCTTATTTGGGTACTGGGGAATCAAACCTGGGTCCTTAGGCTTTGCAGGCAAGTGCCATCTCTCCAGCCCCTTAAGTTGTCTTGATGGCAAAAGTTTGAAATTTAATAAGGTAAACTGTTGAGTCTCTGTTTTTTTTTTTTTTTTTTTTTTTGAAGTTTTGTTACATTGATCTACCAAACCTGGTAGGGAGAATTCTCCCTTTGCTGTCTCCTGGAAAGACCCCCCAACAAAGTGCAACCATGCCCTTCTAGCTACCCTTACTTATTTCTCTCCTTACTCTGCTACTGGTATGCATCCATGCACAGTCATTACAGACCTTGCCACCCTGGCCTTCACTGCATTGCTCCCGACTGCAGGATCTCAATGTCCCACTGTGGGGCACAAATAGATACCAGTGGGAGGGAAGGCACTCTGGTCATTAATGACTGCATTTACAACTATTTAAATTTCTATTTTATTATTCATTTGTGCGTAGATGTTTTTTGGTGTGTGGGGGGGCATGTGTATAGAGGTCAGAGGATCAACCTTTGATGTTTCTTCTCTCTTCTCTCCTTCCACCTTTTTTTTTTTTTTTTTTTAACTTTGGGAAAGAACTGAAGATTGCAGTTGACAGTTAGGAAGTTGCCAGGGAAGCTTCAATACAGGAGGGTAGGACTGGGAGCTAAACTATGACAGGTTGAGCAGTGAATAATAGGCGAGGCATTAGAGGGCAGGAGAACCACGAATACGCTTAGCCATGCATGGAAGGGTGACTATGGTGTGGAGGGTTAGGAATGGGTGGAGTTGAGAGAAGGCTTGCTTGCTTCATCAGTTCTAACTGTTCAAGATGAAAAACAGCTTGACACTGGTGAACTATCTTAGAAGAGGCAGAAAAGGACGACATCAGAATATAGTTGGATTGATTGACCCCAGAAAGGAATAAGATGCTTTTCTTTTTGGAGAAAGAATAAATGGGAAAGAAAAATGGCTAAAAATCTGAAGGGTGGAAGAGAGGGAAGTTGCAGATTTTTTCCCCTTTAAATTAGGAAGCCTTGCTGTCTTAAAACATGGAATAGATCTGTAAGTGCTGCTGTAGAGAAACACAATAGAGGAGTATTTAGGCAGAGCTGAGGTTGAGCTCTTAAGTTTGTATGTTAGAGAATCAAAATAGCTTTGTGATTCCCCACCCCCAACAGTGCCAGGACATTCAGATTTGGGGGGAACAGAAAACTGCTGTGAATGATCAGGGAGAGGAGGCAGAAGGATGGGGTGAAGGACAAGAGAATGGAGATGCTGGGGGGCTTGCTGGCTGATGGTTTAGGCTCTGTATAACTGGTGACCAATGCTGCATACAGGTTTAGCTTATATCCTTTCATAAATTTTTTCGTACCCAAATGACAAAAAATACATACATCCATGCACTTTAAATTCAATCACAAAGAGACCACTTTATCTCCCTGTCCAACTCCTTCTGCAAAACTTAGCCTAGGGAAGGGAGGTCCCTATGATAGGGCACATTTTACATCCTCCTCACTCTGTGATGGTGGATACACATTGATGGTAAGTGGAATAAGGAATTTTTCCAGCCACCTGTAGGGCCCCTAGGGTGCTAGTCACTGTCTCTAAGATGGAGGGATACAGCAGGGCCTTTCTTTCAGCGGCTGCTGGTAATGACATCATGGCCAGAGAAGATCAAGCTGTCTTGAAGGGAAGCAAAGGGCCTTGTTTTTATGAAGCAAACTGGGAGTAGCCAGTGTTTCTTATCAGGTGCCACCTGCCATCAGCTGGTTTTGTTCTACTTGGTTCCAACTGATCTAACACACTTATTAAAAGTTCAAACCAGCACTTACATCACCATTTATAACATTGTTTGCAATTTTAGGTCTAGAGGATTTTACTAATTTAATCAGTAGTCTGATGATCAAAGAGAAGGAGTTCATTGTGTGGGCATTGAGCCAAAGACACTCTCATGAGGGATTTGCCTGGCATTTCCTCTGGCCACAGGTATGGAGAGAAGAAGCAGCTGGAAGCATTGATGAGATGAGAGAAAAGACAGGGAGGGAGGGATTGGGCACTTGATGGGGTCAGGAAGAGGTCTGATGGCAGAGGTGCAGAGGAGTACATAGGGTAAGAAAGCAGGAGCTTCAGGTTTATGTTTCAGATACATTCAGAGGCCTGGCTTAGAGGAGAGTAAGAACTTGGGATTGTAACCAGCACAGTTAGAATCCCAGCTGCCTGGCCTTGGTGAGTGCAGATACATAGCCCTGGCTATGGTTAACAGAGTGTGGGCTCAGGAGGGAGTTGCTGCTAAAGATGACAGCCATATGGAAGAGAGGAAGCCGGGTGTGGTGGCACACACCTTCTATCTCAGCACTTGGGAGACAGAGGTAGGAGGGTTGACATGAGTTCGAGGCTAGCCTGAGACTACATAGTGAATTCCAGGTCAGCCTGGGTTAGAGTGAGACCCTACCTTAAAGAAAATAAAAATAAATTAGAGGAATCCAGACTGGTTAAGTCACCACTGTGGGCACTGTGCTTGTAGTTGGCCTAGCTGAGTAGTTCTTTGAGGAGCAGTGATGTGGCTCTGGCTCTCCCTGAAACCTGGAGCCTGCCCTGCCCTTGCAATGGCCTTCACTCCACACTGCTGCATTTTGTCCATTATCCCTAGGATCACTCTGTAAGAGAAGCACATAGATTAGGTGAGACATTCTCAGAGATGCCAGGTTATTGAGGAATAAAGCTGACACCACCTCAGTGTAGCGTTGTTCTGAAGTCATAGCTGGCCTGGTAGAGCCAATATTAGGTCCCCATTGCATTTTAGTCAGGTGTTGTCACCGCCTGTTTCTGCCTTAGTTAGTGGAGGAAAGACAGGTAGATTGAGGATTTAAAAAATCAAAATAAGCCTGGAGAGATGGCTCAGCAGTTAAGGTGCTTGCCTGAAAAGCCCCAGTACCCATATAAAGCCAGATGCACAAAGTGGTGCATGCATCTGGAGTTTGCAGTGGCTGGAGGCCCTGATGTGTCTGTTCTCTCTCTCTCCTTGTAAATAAATAAATAAATTAAAATATTTAAAAAATAAAAATAAGTAGGGGCTGGAGGTGTGCTCAGTGGTAGATCATTTGTCTACCATGTGTGAGGTCCTGGGTTTGATCCTCAGTAGTGGAAAGAAAAAAAATCTTTAAAAATTCAATTAGCCAGGTGTGGTGGCGCACGCCTTTAATCCCAGCACTCCCGAAGCAAAGTTAGAAGGCTGCTGTGAGTTCGAGGCAACCCTGAGACTACACAGTGAATTCCAGGTCATCCTTGGTTAGAGTGAGACCCTATCTCAAAAAAAAAAAAAAAAAAAAAAAAAAAAAAAAAAAAGTTCAATTAAAAACTTAGAAAAAAACTACCTAGAGGCATTCTATTCCTTATAGTATTGGGCATTTAATTTTGTTAGTTTTACTTTCATGCAGTAGGCCTTTCAATTCTTGGAAGGAAAGTAGACATTTGAAAAATTCTGTTTTTATTTTATTTTTTTCAGTCCCTTTAGGGTGGCAATGAACTGCCACCTGAAGTGGCAGGAGGAGGCCTCTGGCTTCCATGGCTCGTGTGGCTGTGTTGGTGGCTCTGCTCAGCTACCAGTCATGAATTACGTTTAGCCTTCCTGGTCTGCTGGTTCCACATTTGCAGATTGACATGAACTGGAAAAAGGTGAGCAAAATACTGTATCTGTACTAAACAAGTGCAGACTTTTTTTTCCTTGTCACTGGTCACTAAACAATGAAGTATGACAACTATTTGCACTAAAGTATCATAAGTCATCTAGAGATGAGGATTCTCGTAAGTTCTAACCAGATCATTTTTATGTATGGGACTTCGCCATTTGTAGATTTTGGCGTGTGTGTGTGTGTGTGTGTGTGTGTGTGTGTGTGTTACACAGTGAACAGATCCAGTTGGAATGATTCACAAAAAATAGCCCAAGTTTTCTGAGCAAAGTCACAGTTTTGGTTTGCTTGGCTATGCCAATCAGCTTTCATAGGCTGGAATCTGCTGCCATTTAAGTGGGGCTTGAGTACCAGGGATCTGAAGATGGGACCGGCCATAAGAGCTATGGAGGCCTGCTTTGAGCATCTAGGTATCTCGGCTGGGCTGACAGATGCTTCTTGTGCTACTGTAATTACGTCCATATCCCACCTGAGGCTTACCTGCATCGCACAGAGGAGTTTGGACATGGCTTCACTTTATATGAGGCAAATTACACAACCCTTTGTTGCCTGCTTTCCCACCTGTGAAAGAGAAGAACTGCACTGACTTTCGAGGTGTTGGAAGGGTGAAAAGAGTTCATGCTTAAGCAGTGCTAAGTCACTGAAAGCTTCATGAAGCTGTGCTTACAACCACAGCTTACAGCACCGGAGAAACAATGTTCTTATTAAAGTTTCTTTATCTGTGCTAGGTGAAATGCTGTGGGTATGTATGGCCTCGAATTCTTTTATTATTTCATTTACTTAATTTATCTTTGTGGTGTTAGGGTTCAAATCCATGCTAGGACCCACACATGCTAGGCAAGTGCTCTACCATGGAGTTGTAGCCCAAGCTTTTGGATTCTTTTAGATGTGCTATCTCATTGCTGTCTTTTCTATGGTATTGACCATCCTCCCTGGAATAAGGACATGCTTCCTCTTCCTCCTAACTCTCAGGAAAGGCCAAATACCCTGACCACACATTTCCCAGGGACATATGTTTTCTAACTATGAACAGATCCCTAGCCATGAGGGAAGAATCAGGGAAAGTTCCCAGGGTCAAATGCACCTACCCTGTATGCACTGCCAAATAGATAACTTGCTTATAAACAAACATTTGTGTATATTATGCCCCTTTTGTATAAGCTGCTTTACATAGCTGAATTACTTTCTTCTGGAAATATAGCAGAGATTCAGTTTAAAATATATATATATGTATATGTATAACAGAGAGAGAGAGGGAAAGAGAGAGAGAGAGAATGGGTGCTTCAGGGCCTCCAGCCACCTGAAAAGAACTCCAGATGTGTGTGCCCCCCTTGTGCATCTGGCTAACGTGGGTCCTGGGGAATTGAACCTGGGTCCTTTGGCTTTGCAGGCAAATGCCTTTACCACTAAGCTATCCCTCCAGCCCAAGATTCAGTTTTAAATGACCCAGGGGATTTGTTTGTGGAAGATACTAGGGAGGCTATTTTGTGAAATATGAGGTTTTCTGGAGATAGGTTGACTTGGACAGTAGGCTGAAGTGGCCTTGTGTGTCTGAAAGAAAAAGACAGATGCAAAGAAGATGGTGCCGAAGTTGAGATGACCGAGCACATAGTGGAATGAGTTTCTGAGCATGTCTTACTCAGATCTTAGCTCTTTCACCTCATAGCTCTGTAAGCAGTTTATTTACTGCTCAGTGATAGCAATGTTTTTCTTTTGGTCCATAAATGAACATCTGATGCTATGGTTTTATTTTTGTGGTTCAAACATTTATATCTCCAAAAAGTTTAGAGTTTTAGAAAATGAATCTTTGCCCCCACCTTTGGTTTTTCAAGGTAGGGTTTTGCTCTAGCCCAGGCTGACCTTGACTTCATTATGTAGTTTCAGAGTAGCCTTGAACTTGTGGCGATCCTCATACAGCTGAATCTCCTTTTTGTTTGTTTTCAATGGTTCATATCTTTCTTCTTTTTTTTTTTTTTTTTTTGTTTTTTTGAGGTAGGGTCTCACTCGACTCACTCTAGCCCAGGCTGACCTGGAATTCACTAAGTAGTCTCAGGGTGGCCTCAAACCTAAGGCAATCCTCCTACCTCTGCCTCCAGTGCTGGGATTAAAGGCATGCGCCACCACACCCGGCTCTTTCAGTTTTTTTTTTTTCTTTTTTTAAGGGCACTACAGAGGCTTATAAGTTTCCTAAGGCTGCCACAGAGTGCCGAGCTGGCAGGCTTAGAACAACAGGAACTTATCACCTCTCAGTTCTGGAGGCTATAAGACTGTGATCAGGGACGTGGGAAGCTTGGATACTCCAAGGCTACCAGTGAAGTACTTGGTCCAGGCTTCTTGCCTTGTTTTGTGAATGGTGTCTTCTCCCTGTGCTTCCTCCTATGCTTATCTGTCTTTGTGCCCAACCCCCTCCTTTTTATAAAAGTGTCAGTCCTGTTGGATTAAGAGCCTGCCCTACTCTAGTGTGACATCACCCTGTCTTAACTAATTATAGCTGCAATGACCCAGTTTCCAAATAAGGTCATATTCTGAGGTACTAGTGGTTAAGACTTCAACACGGATTTGAGGAAGATAAAATTCAACCCGTAACAGAAGGTTTAAAAGAACTCAGGGCACATTGCTGTTTATTTTTTAGTCAGAAATGGGAGGATCATCTCTATACACATCTTGTGTTTGCAAACCTGGCTTTCCATCTTCATGTACTTTTTGCATGTGTATGTGTGTGGTGTGTATACATGTATGAATGTGGGCATGTGTGTGTGTATGTGTGTGTGGTGTGAGTGTATGTGGAGTCCACAGGTCAATATTGGATGCCCTCTCAATCACTTTTCTGTTTGTGTGTTGTACTTGTGCGTAGTATTTGTAGTGTGGTGTATGGGGTAATTATGTGGTGTATGCCCTTGTGTGTGCAGATGCGTGTGCTCCATGCGCATGCTTGGAGGTGAAAGGAGAATGTCAGATGTCCTCCTATACCCTGTTTCTCTGCACATTTCCTTAAAATGGAGTCTCTCACTGATGCCTGAACTTGCGGTTTTCATGATCCGCAGTGAGTTTCCAATCTCTGCTCCCCACAGGACTGGACTTACAGACAGGCAAGGCTGGCTTTTTATGTGGGTGCTGGAGAAATTCAGGTGGTCCCAGGCCCTCCTAGGTCCTCATGCTTATAAAGAAAGTGCTTAACCTGCTGAGCCATCTCTTTGTCCCCTAGCTTTAGTCTGGGAGACAGGGTCTCTCTCACCGAGTCCACGGTTCACTGATTTGGCTAGACTACCTACCAGTAAACTCCAAGGATCCCCTGTCTCTGCCTCTCCAGTGCTGCAGGCATTACCACGCCTGGCATTTTTACATGAGTGCTATGGATCCAAATTCAAGTCCTTGTGCATTTACCCACTAAACCAACTCCCCAGCTCCAGGACACAATGCATTTTAAAGAACTTTAAAAATTCTATTTATTGAAAAATCGTACTGGGAATTTACTCCAAGGAAATGACTGGACAAGGACAAGTGAATATAGTTTTATGTATGGGAATGTTTATTTCAGTGCTTGTTTCTCAGTCCTTGTAATTGAACCTTGGGCCTTGCACATGTTAGGGTAGCACTCTGCCATTGAGCTACATCCCCAGCCCTTAGTCTTTTTCCATACTAGCCAAAACCCAGAAGTCATTTAATTACCCAGTCACGGCATATTCTGAAATGTAGTTATTAAAACACCGATGTAGGATATATTGGCATTGCAATATTATGTCTTTAAAGTTACAAATTAAGGGCTGAAGAGATGGCTTTGCTGTTAAGGTGCTTGCCTGTGAAGCCTAAGGATCAAGGTTCGATTCCCCAGTATCCATGTAAGTCAGGTGCACATGGTGGTACATGTGTCTGGAGTTTGTTTGCAGTGATTAGAGACCCTGGCACACCCATCTTCCTCTATCAAATCAATAAATAAAAATTCAAAATATTTAAAAAAAAATTTACAAAGTAGCCTGTAAATAAAACAGATTTTAAATCTCTCTGTGTGTGATATGTATATGAGTGCCATGGTGTGCTTGTGAAGGTCAGAGGGACAACCGTCGGTGTTGGGCCTCACCTTCTGCCTGGATTGGAAGCAAAGTCTCTCATTCTCCACTGTAAATACCAGGGTAGCTGGCCTTTGGGCTTCTGCGATCTGCCTCCCATCCTGCTGAACAAGCACTGGGATTACAGATGAGCGCTACCATGTCTGGCTTTTATGTGGGTTCTGAGGCCTTGAACTTTGGTTGTCATGTTTCCACAGCCAATACTTTTACCCAGCTCTCCAACCCTCAAACACTTTTATTTTCTCATCAAAATGTCTTAAAATTATATGCCTATCCCCCTTAATCAGAGCTGCTCTCACCCTTAGTTGGAGAATCTACTTTATTTTACAGGTGGCAAAGAATAGTGGGGAGATCCAAGATCATCCACTTGATGAGAAAAGTCAGCTGACTGCCTCCCACCTCTACCATATTTACTGGGGTCTGGAAGAATCTGCAGAGGAAGCAGTGATACATATTGCTCCCAATGTTAACCTGACAACAACCTGGTGAAGAACTGAAACACATCACCACAGAAATATAGTCCATAGGGCTGGAGAGATGACTTAGCGGTTAAGCTTGCCTGTGAAGCCTAAGGTCCCCAGGTTCGACTCCTCAGAACCCACATAAGCCAGATGCACATGGCACATGCATCTGGAGGTCATTTGCAGTGGCTAGAGGCCCTGGTGCACCCATTCTCTTTCTCATAAATAAAAAAAAAAAAAAAGAAAAAGAAAGAAATACGGAGTACAGAGAACTCATCAAGAACAAACTGGTAACACTCCCGCCAAGGCTCAGGGACTGTTGCGGAAGATGGGGCCTGAATATTGTAAGAGCCACAGGCAGGGTAAAAATATCCTAAGGCAAGTCCCTCCCAGACTGACAGAGGTCCTAAATACCCTGCCCTGTACACCAAGGACCCTACTGAGGAGGACCCTTAGGCAACTGGAGACCAGGAGTAAAGGGGCACAAGACTATAACCTATGTAAATAGAGAGAGAGAGAGAGGGGGAGAGAGAGAGAGAGGGAGGGAGGGAGAGAGAATTTGGGAGGGGGAAAGAGAGGGAGAATGGGGGAAAGTGAATATGATCACGGTATACAGTTAATCTTTATGGAAATTGCCAATAATTTTTTTGCCCAGTGAATCAATACAATTGCTTTGGAATTTCTGGATGGCCACTGGTCATGTGGAAAATTTACTTTTCCCAAACCCACAGCTCTTACACAATAGGTACCAGTTATATGCTGACATAATAAACCTCCATACTTTTGATCAAGAGGCTCCAGCTAATCAAGTTCAAGGATGACCTTCTGCTACCCAAATGGTTCTCTCTGTTCCACCCAGTTGGCTGATCTCCCCGGGCTCTGACATTGATGAACCCCTTAGCTCTGAGCTCATTGGAATGACTCGGGAGCAGTCTACGTAGGTTTCCAAAGAGATCAGTGCCTTGCCATCTGCTTGTGAAGCTGTGGAAGCATATGGATCAGCTCAGCACCCGCATTCCAGGCTGCCTCAGGTTGTCTGCACTTCATCACCTTCTTCAAGGGTTGGCCCCCAAAAAATAGCATTTACGGAAGATGGTTTAGAATTCTTCTTTGCCTCTAGATGCTATGAGTTCTATGCTTGGATCAAGCCAAAGTAATAGAAATCTGTTTTTAGAATATATATATTGAAGATACTTCTGAGCTTATATTTATTGGTTTCATTTTAGTATCACTCAAGAAAAATAGGAAGTTTATGAAAAGGGCACAGTGGTATCCTACAGAACTCTCTGGAACAATGCCCCCCAGGCCCAAAGGAAGACCAGAAGAAGAAGACTTCTGTTTCCCTGCTTCACTTGGAGGGTGTGACAGAGGTGTTTCAGTGATGCCCTAGATTTTTATATTGACGAATTGGACAAAAAAAAAAAAAAAGTCTTTGTACTATATTTTGTTTTTGTAGGAATGGTGTTGAGGACATTGTCAGCATTGTCAGCAATATCAGTGAAAAATCTGAAAAAGTTCGAGGCTGGGAATGTAGCTCAATGGTGGAGTGCTTGCTTA
Organism: Orientallactaga sibirica; assembly: GCA_036365145.1. Lineage (NCBI taxonomy): Eukaryota > Metazoa > Chordata > Mammalia > Rodentia > Dipodidae > Orientallactaga > Orientallactaga sibirica. Next base: position 953,878 of record JAEOAD010000048.1, read on the forward strand.
GCTATGCATGAGGACAAAAAACCAACAACAAAATGAAAGCACTGTGGTAGTTTGTGTTTTGAATACTGAGTCCCCAGCTGGTGGCAATTTGTGAATGTCATAGGGCCTTTGGGAGGCAGAGCCTTGCTAGGAGGAGGTGCATCATTTAGGGAGGGCCTTGGGGTGTTACAACCCAGGTACCCCTGCCAGTGCAAGCTTGATGCTTCCTCCAAACTGATGTGACAAGATGTGATGTTCAGTTGTTGGCTCTGCCATACTTTCTCCCCCATGATGAAACTTCCCCTTGAAACTGTAACGGGAAATAAACCTTTTCCTCCAATCAGCTCTTTTGGTCAGGTGTTTTGTCCCAACAACGAGGAGGTAACTGCAACAGCAATCTCAAAAATGTTTACACAACAAGATCACTTTAGAGTATTGTGTTCAATATTGAATTCAATATAATTGATTGTGACTTTTCACTCCCATGCTGTGTATTTTGTCTTTGCGCACGTGTGAGTGTGTGATATGTGCACGAGTGCGTGCCCATGTGGTTGCCCTGCACACAAGGCTGTAGTGAGGTGTGCTTGCTTGCAGATGAGAATGTTAAGTGTCCCCCTCCATCACTCTTCTGCCTGTTCTTACTTGAGCCAGAGTCTCTTACTTGCCATTTTTCTGTGAGCCCTGGCCATTCTCCAGTCTCGGCTTTTCTTCTAGGATGGGGTTACAGATGCCTTTGGCCACCTCCAGCTATTTATGTGGGTCCTGGGGACTGAACTCCAGTGGCCTGTCAGGCCTCATCAGGCCCTCATGTGTGCACAGGAAGTGCTCTTAACCACTGAGCCATCTCGCTAGCCCATGTTGTGTATCTTTGTGGTTTTCTGTTTTTTAATAAAATTTAAAAAAAAGTATGTATTTGTTTGCAAGGAGAGAGAGAGAAAATGGATGTGCCCCTGTAACAGACTCCAGATGCATGCACCACTTGGTGCATCTGGCTTAATGTGGGTATTGGGGAATTGAATCTGGGTTGTTAGGCTTTGTAGGCAACCGCCTTAACCGCTGCACCATCTCTCTAGCCCCTTTTCTCTTTTCGTGGTCTGAAATCATCACTCACTCACTCATTCGTATTTTCCTTGGTACTAATGTTTTCTTATATTTCAGTAAGTTGTTGCTTGTACTTTTTCTTTTGTTTGAGGCACAGTCTCAGGCTTGCCTAGGCTAGCCTTGAACTCACAGTGATCTTTAGCCTCCCCAGAGCTGGTGGGTAAAGGCATCAGTTATCACATCTGACTGTTGCATGTGCTTTTAAAACTTATTCATGGTATTTAAGAGTACAGGGAACTCTTTTGCAAGCAGGAATCATATTTCTACATCACAGTACAGCTTTACAGTCAAGAGAATTTCTTATATAGTGTGATAATAGTAACAGTGTCTAGTATATGTCAGACACTTAGCCACTCTTTGTTTCATGTATTATACATGTTGCATGTATTTGGATTGGAAACACCTCGAATCTTTGAGGAGAGAGAGCAGTCATTAAAAGAAGACAAGTTGCTAAGAGCTCAATCTCTCTGTTATTCATTTATCCATTTGTCTGCTTCAAGCTAGGTCTATAAACTCCTCGTAATCTCATCTTGAGAAGTTAGTACTGTGGAAAAGACATGCCTGGGTAGATACAAGGGGCATGTAGAGGAGCTGTACAAATCACCTTACATGTTACATTGCGTAGCATTTCTCTAAAACCCAGTGGTTTTTGCATAGAAAACAGCGAAGCAGGGGATTTTCATCCATTGACAGGTTTGCTTGGGTATGGGACAAAATGAAATGTTTCCTCAGTTTAATTCATGTGATGCCTTTAACCACTCTACATATATAAAACATGAATTATATGTGTCTATACTTATGGCACATGCAGAAAGGGGTGGTATACATGTGTCTTATGTAGATTTGAGAATCTTCTTTATTAGGAGCTCCTTGAATGTGAAAATTGTAACCCAGTAACCTTTTTTTTTTGGGCGGGGGGGAGAGAGACACAGAGAGAGACAGAGAGAGGGAGAGGAAGACAGAGATGGGTGTGCCAGCAGCCTCTCAGCTGCTGCCAACGAAATCCAGATGCGTTCACCCCCTTGTGGTCAAGTGCAGCATTGCACCCCTTTGCATCTGGCTAAACTTGGGACCTGGAGATTGGAACCGCTGGAGATTGGAACCAGCGTTCTTAGGCTTAGGAGGCAGGCGCCTTAACCGCTAAGCCATCTCTCCACCCCCCCACCCTGGTAACCATTTTTAACCAATATCTTAAGTATAAAAAATTTCAATTTTGCAGAAAAGTGGAAAGAATTTACAGTGGACAACTCATTGGGAGCACCATTTAGATTTCATAATTAACATGTCATTATACTTGCTTTATTGCATATAGATAGATATACATCAATCTACCCCTCTATCTACTTACCAGCACATCTTATATTTGAATATATTTCAAAATGAGTTTGTGGGCATCCAAGCACTTTAGTCTAAGCAACTTCAAAATGCATATTTTTGACTCCAGCTAAGTATTTTCTATGATGTTTTTCCTTTTGAGGTTAAAGAAAAAAAAATCTATGTACAATGAAATGTACAAATATGGAATGTGCTAGAATTATGGTAAATGCATACAGCTGTAAAGCCTAAATCGCTGTTGAGATGTAACACTGCCATCATTCCACAAAGTTCCTTCATGTTCTTTCTCCCAGTCACCTCCACCCCTGCACCTCCATGGCAGTATTTTTGATATTTTTTCCTATCATGAACTGCTTGTTCTAAAACCTACAACTAGAACCGTGCAACTGCTTTGGGGGAAGAAAAAGATACATAGAATTATCTGGTCTCAACCAAGGCAAAGCAGTAACTTACCCTGGCTAACAAGTAAGTGTGTTCTGACTGGAACGAAAAAGTAAAAAGGTTTTGGGAGGCAATTCGGGGAGTAATTAAAAAACACAGGTTTGAAGTAGTCTGGCCTTAAAGTTTCAGTCAGCTGAAAGCTCAGAGACACTGCCTGGCTGGCTGCCTTAAGGGGGCCAGAGACACATCCTGCAGAGGCCCCAGAGCGGGAAGGGAAGGGAGGGAAGAGGAGGGGACGCAATCCAACCCCATCGAGGACTAGGTCACCTATGGACTGCTTTCTTTTTTCTTTTTCCTCTGCCTTCTTTAACCTCTGGGGTCTTGAATTCCTTTTCTTTGCCATCGTCTTCGGCAGCTGCGAGAACTATGGTGCCCGGTGCCCGAGGCCCCGCTGGAGCTCCTGTATTCTGCAGGGGCTGAGCTGCGCCATGGCCTTTGGGGGGCGGGGGTGTCCGTTCCCACAGGGTTTGGAGAGAATAACAATAGTTTTCTCCACCTCATCAGGGTGGCTGTCACTGCATGGAAGGGGAAGCGAGAGCTGCTAACCCGCTGTGGCTGTGAGTCAGCATTTCTTCCCTGGGCCCGGGCTGGGGGAGAGACCCTGGGAGAGGATGTGGAGGAGGCGCCTTGTAAGCAGGCATCCCCAGGGACAGGGTGGCTGGTGGCTGGTGGGGGAAGCGCGGGTCGGAGCGGCAGGCGGAGCATGCCTAGGAGTTCATGTGCACTCCGTGGTGACCCGTGTCACAATTCTAAAACGTGTTCTTCTTAGAAAACTCTTAAAGGGCTCTTAGAAAATCGTTTGGAAATAGATTTTTTATAGGACACCGAAACCTAAGAAAATAATACCTACCGTGTATGGAAAAAAAACAAAAAAAACACAACTAGTGACATTCCATTATTATGCCTAAAATATATAATGCAATTTTTTTTTTCAAAACAGTGAAAAGTCTTTAAGGGGGATTTATCATGATGTGACCCTAAGAAGCAAAATTAATCAGAGTCCACTAGACATTAGTGCACATTTGAGATTGACATTTTCTACTATTTTTAGCCAAAGAAACATATGCACTTTTGAATTAGAAGATGTCCTACTACTGATTGGGAGTTTTACAAAACCACACAATGTGAGCTGTCAGTGAAAACCCTTTCTAAGCTTAGGCCAGACATACTGTGAAGTGTGCCTCTCTCATTTTGAATAAACACTTTATCTTACAAAGTTTGTTTCAGTAGTCACCTGAATGCTTGTAATCTTTCAGTGTGTAGAAATATTCTGGGAACTATATTAGTTTTTTTTTTTTTTCTTTCGGTTTTTCGTAGTAGGGTCTCACTGTGGAATTCACTATGTAGTCTCAGGGTAGTCTTGAACTCATGGTGATCCTACTACTGCTGGGATTAAAGGCGTGGGCCACCATGCCGGGCAACACTATTTTTTAAAAATGTATTTTATTTATTTATTTATTTGAGAGAAAGAGGAAGAGAGAAAGAGAGGGGGTGGGTGGGAAGGAGAGAATGGGCATGCCAGGGCCTCCAGCCACTGCCAACGATCACCAGACACATGTGCCCCCTTGTGCATCTGTCTTACATTGGCCTGGAGAGTTGAACCAGGATCCTTTGGCTTTGCAGGCAAATGCCTTAACGGCTAAGCCATTTCTGCAGCCCAACACTAGGTTTTTTTTTTTTTTTTTTTTGGTTTTTTGAGGTAGGGTTTCATTCTAGCCCAGGCTGACCTGGAACTCACTATGTAGTCTCAGGGTGGCCTCGAACCCATGGCGATCCTCCTACCTCTGCCTTGTGAGTGCTGAGATTAAAGGCATGCGCCACCACGCCTGGCTCCCAACACTAGTTTTTTATGCATGGTAACCATGCAGGATTTGGGAGTTCAGGGAGGGCTGGAGGGGGGATGGCTTAGTGTTTAAGATATTTGCCTGCAAAGCCAAAAGACCCAGGTTCGATTCCCCAGGACCCACATTAGACAGATAGACAAGGGGGCACACATGTCTGGAGTTCATTTGCAGTGGCAGGAGGCCTTGGTGCGCCCATTATCTCCCTCTCCCTCTTTCTCTGTTAAATTAAATAAATAAATAAATAAATAAATAAATAAATAAAATTAAATATTAAAATAAACCCATTTGGTAAACATGTGGGCAGTGTATACTACTAATGATCGACACAGGGCTAATCCCCAGCTGAGGGTAGAACTGGTGGCTGCAAACAGCACAAAACACCCTGGGGGTATAAACATGTGTAACCCCACCTACTTCTTTTCATCTCCCCCACATACTGTATAGCCTCAAGAGAAGGGGAAGAGGGGACCTATGGAGTGGGAATCTATTTGAGAATCCTTTTGGTGGGCGCTTTCCTGATTGGTTCCTTCCTACTTCCTTCACCTAATTTGCCTACACACAGTCAGTCAGAGCCCATTCAAGCCTACACCCCCCCCTAGACACAGCCTCTGCTCAGCAGCCAGGTTCCCCCTCTAATGGCAACCCAATTTATGCCATCACCTAATAACTCATAAGCAACACTCAGTCTTTTGACTTGAATTCTCTCTTTTTAAAAATTATTTATTTTTTTGCAATGAGAGAGAGAGAGAAGAGACAGTCAGAGAGAGAGAGAGAGAGAATGGGTGCACCAGGGCCTCTAACCACTGCAAACAAACTCCAGATGCATGTGCCCCTTGTGCATCTGGCTTATGTGGGTCCTGGGAGTCGCACCTGGGTTCTTTGGCTTCACAGGCGAACGCCTTAACTGCTAAGCCATCCCTCCAACCCCTGACTTGGATTCTCTTGATGGCATTTACATTCAGTTCTTGTTCCGCCCTAAATGATGACCAAGACCATTTCTACTTACTCTCTAACTACGGCTGTACCTCTGAAGCTGCCCCTGTGAGCCTAGGGGGGAACCACCTTGATCCCCGTGTCCTTGGCTTCTCTCTGCAGAACAGGGAGTTGGTTGTGCATTAAGCCCAGTTGCATCCTTCATTCGTGTGACATGTGTTTCACCAGGCCTGTAGGAAGAAAGGAAGGTAGACTTTTGTTAGGAATGAGTAGCAAATATTTTGGTCCTTTTCTTGGAACTAAACACCACGGAGAAAGGGCCCTAAAGATCTACCAGTGTTCCAGGTGGAAGCAGATTTTGGCACTGTGATCCATTATTAAATGCCATATTACAATGATGTCTGTAGAAAAGGCTTCTTTCCTCCATAGTCTCTTACAGATTAACCCAAGGGAAGTGAAGAAAGCATTATAGAAAGTAGCCTAAGCCTAGGCAGCCTGTTCTAGTAGCTAATCATGTAACACAATGACGAAATGAGCTATGCCCGAAGCTATAAATCTAGCTGTTTTGTTCTAAAATGAAACATTAACCAACAACAAAAAAGGTCATTCTAGGGCAATATTAAGCTGGGAAAATTCTGTTTTTTTTTTTTTTTTTTTTCTGCAAATCTCCTTAAAGACCAGGACGGAGTTTAGCACCTTGGTAAACTGCTGCCCAGGTACTTTCATAGAGAAGAAAGTAGAATTTCAGGGCACATGGCACAACAATCTTTGGCGTATGCTGTGGCATGCTGATGTTCTGCAGGATCAACTTGTTTTGCCACTAGAATAGTATAAAAATGACAGTCTTTAAAAAAATGTTTGCCCAGAACTACATATATATATATATGCATATATATAATTTTAGTTTAAATACGTTCTAAAGCTTTGATACTATTTCCGTAATAGAATCTAGTATAAGCAGCAGTCTAACGTTAAAGCTAAATATAGCATATTAACTTGCAAATATGTAAGTATATCAATATATCATAATGTTTTATAAAATGTTAACACTCTTATAAAAACTACTACCTAAACAATTTTTAAAAAGTTTTAAATTTTCTTTATTTGAGAGAGAAATAGGCTCAGAGAGGGGGGAGAGAAAGAGAGAGAGACAGAGAAAGAGAGAATAGGTGCGTCAGGACTTCTAGCTGCTGCAAACGAACTCCAGTTGCATGTGCCCCCTTGTGCACCTGGCTTATGTGGGTCCTGGGGAATCGAACCTGTGTCCTTTGGCTTTATAGGCAAGCACCTTCCTTAACCATTAAGCCATTTCTCCTGCCCCACCTAAACAATTTTGAGAACCATACATATGGTATGAATAATACTGAACTAGTTACTATGTAAAGTGGACCAAATTCTAATTCTGACACTGCCTTAGGCAATCTTGTGTAAATCTACAGCAGTTTCATTGTGGAGGAAGGGCTTGAACTGACTTTATAAGAAAGTCAGATTTTGGTGAGGCTGAGAGAGAGAGGGAACACTAGTGCCAACGAGACAGGAGAAGTGCAAAGGTTTGAGAATTCTAGTGTATGTGTGGATACTAGCGAGTACATCTGCTTCCCATGAACTTGTCTAGCGTTTGTTTTGGCTCAAATGCAGGCCCAGTGTCTGTTCTCTGTTGTGTTCTCACCTGGGAATGTATGTCCATTTATCATGCCATGCTGGATTAAAAGAAAATCATAGATAGGGGAGCGTAGAGACCCATGAATCACACAATACATTGTAATTACTTTTCCTTTAAATAGTCCATTATCTTTTAATGAACTGATAAATTAGAAAAGGATAGCTTATATTATTCACATGCATGTCTTATATCTGAAGTTCTAGTGCAGTGATCTCTTTCAGATTTACTTTGTATGGCATTGCTTTACTTTATTGTTAAGGTACATTTTTAAAATATACTTTTAAAAACATTTTACTTATTCATTTGCAAGCAGAGAGATACAGAAAGAGAGAGAGAGAGAGAGAGAGAGAGAGAGACAGAGACAGAGACAGAGACAGAGAGGATGTGTGCCAGGCCCTTTAGTCCACTGCAAACAAACTCCAGATGCATGTGCCACTTGGTGCATCTGGCTTGTGTGGGTACTGGGGAACCAAACCCAGGTTGTTAGGCTTTGCAGGCATGCACCTTAACAGTTGAGCCATCTTTTAGCCCAAGGTATACTTTTTATTACATACAGAATTTTAGGTTGTAGAATTCTAGATTTTTTTATTTCAACACTTTAATGATGAGGTTCCATTGTTTTTGGTTTTACAAAATCAATGTTTTCCCCCCTTTTTATTTTTTTGAGACAGAGCCTTACAATGTAGCCCAAGCTGTCACAGAGTTTGCTACGTAGCCCAGGCTGGCCTTAAACTCACCATCCTATTTCTACCTCCCAAATGTTAAGATCACACATGTGCACCTATACTCGACAAGTGATGTTTTAATTTGTGTTCTCCTACCTGGAACGTGTTGCTTTTCTCTGGATGTGTTAAAGAGTTTTCTTTGGTTAGTGTTTTCCAGCCACTTGATTATGATGTGCATCAGTGTTTGCGTGCTTGCATTTTTATTTTACCTGTGGCTTACTGAGGTTCCATGTATAAGAATCCTGAGGAAAATGGTTGAATTTGGTAAGAACAGACAGAGATGTGGCGTTTAAATTTTTCCTACTCAAGTCTTTCTTTCCTAGCTCTATGATGGCCTTAAAAATCAACAGCCCATAAATTACAACGAACCAGCAGGCTTCCAGCTACTGGAGAGGGAAGATTGGCCTGGAATTCCTTCAAATTCATAGTCCGAGGGACTTCATTATTTAACTGTATCCTGCAAGGTCCCATTGTGAGGCTCTTTATTGATTCAGATATCACCTTCTATGAATAGCCCTTTCCTTGGAAATTTTGTCAAAAATGAGAAGCAAATATCGTAACATTAGCTGCTTGGAGCAGTGAATAATAGTTGCGGCAAATAATAGGTTAACCAGCCGAGCATGGTGGTGCATGCCCTTAATCCTAGCACTCAGGAGGCAGAGGTAGGAGGATCACTGTGAGTTTGAGGCCACTCTGAGACTACATAGTGAATTCTAGGTCAGCCTGGACTAGAGGAGACCCTACCTCAAAAAAAAAAAAAATAGGTTAACCAAAAATGTTCAAGGAAAATCTGGGGAATGATGGGTCTAGAGGGGTTTTTTAAGAGTCCAACATATCCCCAGAAATCTAAAAACATCACATACAGTTTTCAGGATTATGTGCACGCTGAACTCATATAACTAAGAAAGACCTTAAGTTTTCTATCTCTGGCCCTAAGATCTTATTTCTGGGTAATCATAAATCTTTGTACAATCAAGAAGTGAAGGCTGCGGGGCGTGGTGGTGCATACCATTAATCTCAACACTGGGGAGGCAGAGGTAGGAGGATCACTGTGAGTTCAAGGCCACTCTGAGACTACATAGTGAATTCTAGGTCAGCCTAGGCTAGAAACCCTACCTTGAACCCTCCCCCCTCCCCCGCAAAAAAGTGAAGAGTTGTAAACTTCTTTGGTAGAGAGATGGCTTAGCGGTTAAACGCTTGCCTATGAAGCCTAAGGACCCTGGTTCGAGGCTCAATTCTCCAGGACCCACGTAAGCCAGATGCACAAGGGGGTGCATGCATCTGGAGTACGTTTGCAGTGGCTAGAGGCTCTGGTGCATCCATTCTCTCTCTTTCATTCTCTCTCTCTCTCCCTCCCTGCCTATTTCTGTATCTCTCTTTCTCAAATAAATAAATAAATAAATAAATAATAAAATATTAAAAAAAATCATGCTTAAACATGCACAGAGTTCTTCAGCAAAGCCTAGAAAAGAGGCATATAAAGAAACCCATGATAAATACAGACTTTACAAAGTTAGCTTAAAAAGTCAGTAAACTGAGTTGGAGAGATGGCTTAGTGATTAAGGAGCTTGCCTGCAAAGCCCAAGGGCCCAGGTTCAATTCCCTAGTACCTACATAAGCCAGATGCACAAGGTGGCACATGCATCTGGAGTTTGTTTGCAGCAGCTAGAGGCCCTGGCACGCCCCCCCACCCCCTGCTGCTTTCTTTCTCTGCCACTTTCTCACAAATAAACAAATAATTTTTTTAAGAAAAGATTTAAAAAGTCAGTAAACTACCACCAGCAACAACAAATACAAACAACCAAAACTGTAGAAACGGGGGAGAGTGAGTATTCTAGCATTTCCTCATATTGGTGAAAGTATTTTTAGCAGAAAATCATGACACATGAAACAAGAAAGTAAAAGTCAATAGAAGCTAAATGTTAAGAAGGCCAGATTTTGGGCTTTACTAGAAAAAACTGAATCAACTAAATATATTAAAGGACCTAAAAGAATGCCTGAGGACAGTAACCCACCAAAAAAGATAGAAATGATAAAAACACCTACAGATAAATAAAAACTGAGACAATTTGCTGCTAGCTGAATTTCCCTTGAACAAATACTAAAAACTGAAATGACACTAGATTGTATCTTAAATTAATTTGGTGAACTAGAAAGTGTCAGTAAAAAACCCAACATAGGCAATTATAAATGTATAAGTATAGCTTTTATTCTTTTTTTATTAAAATTTTTTTTATGAGAGAGGAGTGAGTGAGAGTGAGCGAAAGAGAATTGTTGTGTCAGGGCTTCAAGCCACTGCAATCGAACTCCAGATGTGTGCACCACCTTGTGCGCATGGGTGACCTTGTGTGCATGCATCCCCATGTGTGTCTGGTTTACATGGGTTCTGAGGAGTCAAACCTGGGTCCTTAGGCGTTGCAGACAAGCACCTTAACTGCTAAGCCATGTCTCCAGCCCTAGCTTTTATTCTTTATCATATTTAGAAACAATGCATAAGGTTATAACTATATATCTATGTTTATGGATAAAATGTATAAATATATCATTTGTATAACAAAAATCTCGAATGATGGAGAGGAAAAAGAAAAAGAGATATAAGAGCAATGTTTTCTCATACTTTTGAAATTAAGTAGATATTAATCTGACATATACTTTTGGAAACAGGGTAATCTATTGTAACCTTCATTAGTAAAATTACTAAAGATATGAAGAAGTAAGAACAGCATATTGAAATTCTACACCATAAAATATGTAGCAAAAATGATGGCAGTTTGTGCTGTGGAGATGGCTAAATGGTTAAAAGCTCTTGCTTGCAAAGCCTTGCCAGCCCAGGTACAATCTCCCAGAACCCACCTAAAGTATTGCATGCATCTGTAGTTTGTTTGCAGTAGCAAGAGGCTCTGGTGTGTCCATACTGTCTCTCTCTCTCTCTTACTAAATAAATAAATAAATAAATAAATAAATAAATAAATGAAACGATGACATTAAGAGAAAAATAAGGAAACAAATGTATGTATTCAGTAACATTTAACCAATTATCTTATTAATTATCAGAAAGTACATTAAATAAAAATAGATTAAGTACTCCAAGACATACGTTGGAAGACAGGTAACAAAACCATGACTAAACCTTATGGCTTCTACAAGAGACACAATTTAGATGAAAAAACTTAATTCAAAAGGAAAATATGGAAATAGACATACTAGACAAATAATAAACCAAACAACTGATATAGGTGTGCTAGTATTGGATAAAATTGACTTTAAGATAAAATTCTAATAGCTACAAAGACATTTTGTAATGATAAAAAGGTCAATCAGGCTGGAGAGATGGTTTAGTGGTTAAGGCTCTTGGTCTGCAAAGCTTAAGGACCCAGGTTTGATTCCTCAGTATCCATATAAGCCAGATGTACAAGGTGACACATGCATCTGAGTTCGTTTGAAGTGACTGGAGGCCCTAACACACCCATTTTCTCTCAAATAAATAAATCAAACACAGGAAGTTTTTGAGGGAAAGCAAGGAGGAGTAGGAGCTCAGGGGAAGAGGAGGGGAGGGAGGCATTTCTAGCAGAGGGAACAACATTGGAAAGCCCCCTTGCCCCCGCCCCCGCCCCCGCTGATGTGTGGCAAGGGTTTTGGAGGCACTGGAAAAGGCCACTGGGACTGGGATCCTGAGGTGTGGGGGCAGTCCTGGGATGGGTACTTGCAGGTGGAGATAAGCTGAGAAGTAGGAAGGGGCCATTAGGAAGCCCTGGAAAGCATTCAAATGCAGAAGGGGTGGGTTGGTCATACAGGTATGGACAACCACACCCCAGCCCAACACACAGTATGAATTTAGGGAGCAGGTAGGGCCGGGAGACCAGTGAAGACACTGCAAGCTGCTGATAAAGTCATTGGGGGAGAGAAAGAATTAGAATCAACAAGAAAGCTATGGAAGATCAATCATGTGATTTATAGACACAGATATCACAAATAGAGAGACAGTTGTCCTAAAAGAACTCCATAGAAAGTATTTGCTAAAAGGTAAAGGACAAAACAACCAACCAACCTATGAGCTCAAGGTTAAATAAAACCAAAACCCAGATCTGAAAAATAACAGATGGAATGATGAAATACCTGGTTTTTAAGTTTCTTGGCTGTGCATGCACACGCAGACCAGAGGTTGACATTAATGTCTTCCTCCGTCACTCTCCACTTTTATTCTTTGAGACGGTCTCTTGCTGACTTAGAGCTCAGTGACTTGATTAGACTAGCTAGCCCACAAGCCCCAGGGATTCTCTGTCTCTGCTTCCCCAGCACTGGAATTACAAGTGCATGCCACCATGCCTGACATTTTTATGTGGGTTCTGGGGATCTGAAGTCAGGTCCTCATGCTTGTGAGATAAGCACTTAACCCACTGAGCTATCTTCCCGGCCTAAAAGTCTGCTATTTTAATGATTTTAAAAATAAAAATACAGGCTAGAGAGATGGCTTAGCAGTTAAGGCACTTGCTTGTGAAGCCAAAGGATCCCGGTTTGATTCCCCAGGACCCACATAAGCCATATACACAAGGTAGCATATACATCTGGAGTTCATTTGCAGTGGTTGGAGGCCCTGAGGCACCCATGCTCACGCTCTCTACCTCTCTGTATCTGCATCTTTCTCTCTCTCACAAACAAATAAATAAAACATTTAAAAAATAGAAGTACAATTATTTCTTCAGTGTAGCCACTGCAGTGTTTCACAGAACGTTGCCCCGATCCTTATTAAACTATACAAGTTGTGTTATACAAGATGTGCATCTGTTTTCTACTTTGCCAGTGGTTGGAGAGCGGTGACTTGTTTTGTGAAGGTAGCCTAAGGAGAGAGTTGGCGTGAAAGGAGCTCTGTGAGGCTGGCCTGGTTGTGTTGCCAGTGTCCAGTGGAATAGATTCAAGGCATGTCCCAAATCAGTGACAATGTAGGCCAGACGCAGGGTCAGCTGTGACCCTGCAGACAGACTCACAGCCACAATGCACACAGCTGCTGCCTGGCTGTGTTACAAAGGTGTCTGGGCAGAAGCATTTTGGCTGTCTGAAATATAGCCTTCATGCAGTCCTTAGACTGCATTTTACAAGTTCATTTTCTAACTCACAGGCCCGCTTTTACGGCATCTGGAGCATTCTGCTGAATGACTTGGTAGTGCACTGTTGACCAGACAGAACATTTCCAGATTTAGATTATAAGAGAAAAACAGCAAGTGGTAAGTTCAGCCGCAGGTCACTGGATACTTACACTAGCACTCCGTCACTGAGCCATGGGCTACTTTATTCCATGGGGACCAATCTTGCAAAGCATATTCAACAGAGATGGCCCTAGGTGTTTGCTTTTATGGCTCTTAGCCACATTCACACTGGGAATGTGCTGTTATCACATTGTAAACATTACTTTTAATATCAGAAGGAAAATTGGGGGGCATGCCAAGAATTGGCACGCAAAAACTAATAGAGTTGCCAATGGTCCTTATTATTTTCTGAGCATTTATGAGCTGCAGGAGGTAGGTGTAGATTATAAAACAAAGATGCTGAAAGATATTAACCAATGTTTATTGATTTTATTTCAAACTGTGCATCTTACATGTCCTAGATTGTTGGTGATATTGGGATAATTTGGAGGGCGCATAATGATGTTTGTTGATAAATAGCTTTCTGGAGTCAAAAGTTCATGCATCATTCTGAATGGAGCAAAGACTTCCAGATCTTTTAAAGCTATGGACACAGAACATAACAGTGTTTGCTCATTTGTCTGCTTTTATTTTTAAGAATGAGAAAGGGTTAGAAGCATACTGGTATTAAATATACGAAATCTTAATTTTAAATGGCAATTATCAGCAAGTTTGCTTCAATGAGCACAGACAGTTTTAATCATTTATACTCTAGATGCCAGGCATTGCTTGTTCCCTTGCGGACCCCGTTGCCCTTGGCAATTATATTTTCAATGACATACTCACCTTGCCTATTCCTTCAAACTACCTTCCTTTCAGACTTTTCCCCAGTTACTGGACACGGATGGCCCCTTGACTTCATATATAAAGGCACGTGTCCAGCCTAGTGAAGCCGGTTACCAGGACCTGTGCACTCTGGCACCCAAAAGTTTTATGGACCATGTAGAACCCGAAGACAACAGATAGAAATGTAGGCCAGCCAGCAAGGAAGTTCACAGGTGGACTGAGAGCCAGGAAGCCATTTTCATCAGGTGCAAACATAGGTGCCAAGGAAGCCAGGTGGGGAAGAGCAAGAATGAAATGCACACGTGGAGAGAGATGTAATTAAAGCTAGAAGAGAGTAACTGCCCAGGGTCCTCAGAGATTCTGAGCCAGGTCTACCCTAGTCATCTTTAACATAAATCTATTTTTTTTCTTATAGTCACCATAATGAGGCTCAATGTTTACAACCAATGAGATAGTGTCCTTATCTGTCATATGGCTGGCAAATAGTTAAATACAAGAGGTCCAAATCTGACAGGCAATCAAGTTTAGTCATGAAATTTGGTTTCAATCATGGTGAATTTTTACAATTGCTGCTTCCTTTATTCAGTCCTGATAACTATGGGGCTACAGACATTAATTCCATTTATCCAAGGCATACCTGTATGTATGTATGTATGTATGTATGTATGTATGTATGTATGTATATATTCTGTCTCTTCTTGGGGTGAGGTCTCCTTGAATAAAGCATTATAACCACCCTGACTTACTGTTTGGTCTTCCTATGACAAAACAACTCTAACAAACCTACCTGTGTCCTCTGTGGTTGCCTTGAAAACAAGGGGGAGGGGAGGTTGTGAAACACAGCGGAGTATGTGACCGTGTGTCTGGTGACTAAGATGGAACCCACGTAGGAGTCGAGTCAGTAATAACATGCCTCTCTCTGTAGCTCAAGTTGCCTGCAAACCCCCACGCTTTTTAGCAAATATTATTTTGAATGTCAGAGTGCATAGAGTTGTTTTCTAGGGTTGGGCTAAATTTGACTCTGTGGGAGAAGAAACCTAGAATTCCAAATGTGGTCATCCCAACAGAGTGTGTGATGCAAGACCAATTTTCCACTTGTGCCCGGTGGGTTTGTTCAAATCTCACACAGAAATGAGAGATGCCAGACAGCATGTTGACTTGTCCCAAACATAAGGTAGTAATTTAGGTTTTATTTTAAATAGGCATTAGAGTCTGGGTAATCCAACATTTTAATTTAGGAAGGAGCCTGAGAGAATGGTAGATGATGAGCTAGGCGGCCCTCTGACGAAGGGCTGGAGGGATGAGGCTTTGCAAGCTTCAGCGCTGTTTGGGAAGAGTGACTTTGTAGTAATTTAAAGGCCACCAGAGATCCACAGGAGATTCTGGGCATTGTGATTTGAGTTGTACTTTCTTTAATGTGAAGATGGCAAAGTTAAATTTTAATGATTATGGCACAAAAGCTGACTGCTGTGTCTAAACACTGACCCAGATTTTGCAATCATTTTGCGGTAATTCGAATGCATGTCTTCCATAGACTCAGGTGTTATTTATTTTTATTTGAGAGAGAAAGAGAAAGAGAGAATGGGCATGCCAGGGCCTCTAGCTACTGCAAATGAACTCTAGGCAAATGAACTCAAGAGGCATGTGCCACCTTGTCCATTTGACTTATGTGGTCACTGGGGAATCAAACCTGGGTCCTTTATTTAGCCCTGCAGGCAAGTGCCTTAACCACTAAGCCATCTCTCCAGCCCTCAGGTGTTTTATTAAGCTTGCAACTTGGATCTCCAGCTGCCTGGCCGGAGGAGGTTACTCTGGGGGAGGATTCTGGAGTCCAGCCCTAAAGTGTGTTTGTGTGGGTCTGATTTCCAGCCCAAAGGTATGCAGAGTGTTTTTTTGTTTTTATTTTTTGAGTTAGAGTTTCAGTCTAGCCCAGGCTGACCTGGAATTCACTATGTAGTCTCACTGTGGCCTTGAACTCACAGCGATCCTCCTACCTCTGCCTCCTGAGTGCTGGTATTAAAGGCGTGCGCCACCACGCCTGGCTTGTGGAGTGGTTTTGAGCTCTGCTTGGATCCCTGCTGCTTGCTTCCTGTGTATGTGCTCTTTGCTTTTGGTGGTTTCTGGCTATTTTAGTTGTTTCTCTCTGCTCGGATGTACGGAAGCAGCTTCTTCTGCCACTGATGGAATGTCCTATAAATCCCTTCCCCGCCTAAACTGTGCCTGGTTGGGATGTTTATCCCCGCAATGTGGAGCTGTCTACAGCAGATCTAAGCCAGGTTGGTCTGAGGAAGGTGTGTGCCTATGGGGAAAGTGGTGCTCAGGAAATAGCCTGACAGAACTGGGGCGTTGAGATTTCTCCCAGCAATTCTCAGAAGACACAATGGAAGGTGGCATTCTTTATGACAAGCCTGTTGGTTGCATGAAGAAGTCTCTTTGGAAATGATCCTGTGGTTCAGGTTGGCGCGTGGGATGCTAACCATGCTCTTGGTTTGAAGAGAATGCTTGGTGTATTCATCAGACAAGCATTTACCCCTGGTATCATGTGAATGTAGGGACTAAAAGTTTCTGTCCTCAGAGAGTTACTTTTGAGTGGAGAAAAGCTTAAGTCTGAATCCTGACTCTATTAGTTATTAGCATGTTGTGGCAATATGATTCCCCCCCCCCCAAGGTAAGGTTTCACTCTAGCCCAGGCTAACCTGATTTTTTTTTTTTTTAACTCTAACAAAATTCTTGAAGCAATCTAGATTTATAAAGACAGGCAGGTTTTTAGGTCAAAGATCTGGACATGCAAGTCCAGGAACCACACCTGGCATGATGGCCTTCTTTGCTGAAAAAAAAAAAAAAGAAAAGAAAAAAAAGGTCCTAAGGTGGCATATGGCAGCACAGGGTAAGAGACAGAAAGCACATAGGTCTCTGTCTATGTGTCTGGTCTCTGTCTGTGCCACCAGGATTTAACCTTGGGGGTTCTACTAGAATGTTCTTATCTAAAACTAATTATTTTCCAAAGGTACCACCTCTAAGTACCACAGTTCAGATTAATTTTCTACCCACTTAAACTCCTGCATGAGAATGAATATAACCAGAGAGCATTATATTAAGCAAAACAAGCCATAGTCAGAAAGACAAATGGTGCTTGTTTTCTTCTATGAGAACTCTATAATTAAGTGTGTGTGTGTGTTTGTTGTGTGTGTGTGTATGAGATGGACCTGGAAAGGAGCCTATGAAGGGGGAGCTTAGAGAGGCAGAAGGGGGAAAAAGAGAGTAATGGACTACATGTGGCCTGAAAGCAGAAGTGGACAGACTATTTGGGGGTAGGTAGGGACCAGCAAAAAGGAGATAAGAGTATTAGGGAGGAAAACTGGGGAGGAGGGATGAATAATGACAAAGTCAAATGACATTATATATATATATGATTACTTTATATGTTAATTAAAAATAGTGAAAAGTGGGCTGGAGAGATGGCCTAGCAGTTAAGGCATTTGCCTGCAAAGCCAAAGGACCTTGGTTCGATTCCCCAGGACCTACGTAAGCCAGATGCACAAAGTGGCACATGCGTCTAGAGTTCATTTGAAGTAGCTGGAGGCCCCGGCACACTCATTCTCTCTCTTTCTGCCTCTTTCTCTCTCGCTCTCTCAAATAAATAAATAAAACTAAATTAAAAACAATAACAGTGAAAAGTATTTCATGGCTCGTTCAAAAACAAACAAGCAAGCAAGCAAGCAAGCAAACAAACAAACAAAAACCAAAACACTCCTGAATGAGTGCAGGGGAATAAACTACATTCAAACCATAGTAATTAATTGTGTGTAAATTAATCTTTTTGTGTCATTGGTTTCTATATTTATGAAATGGGCTACAAACTTGTACTTTCCCTCAACCAAGTGATTATGAGGATGGACATCTACAAAGGTTACAATAGCAAATATTTGAAAGTATGAACCAAATATAAATGGGCCATGTGAAAAGGGCAGCGAAGGACAATGGAAGCACTCACCCTCCTGGTCCACCTGGAGCAAGTGCGTAAACAGAGTCCTCTACTGAATGTGGTTATCAGGTGGAATTCAAGTCAAGAGTTTCAGAAGGTTGCATTTAAGCAATGTGAGTCTTTGAAATGGACCAAAGTGGAAATGATAGATAGAAATAGATAGACTGGGCTGGGGAGATGGCATAGCAGTTAAGGCATTTGCCTGCAAAGCCAAAGGATCCCGGTTCAATTCTCCAGGACCCACGTCAACCAGATGCACGGGGGAGGGGGGGCGCGCATGCATCTGGAGTTCATTTGCAGTGGCTGGAGGCCCTGGCACACCCATTCTCTCTCTCTGCCTCTTTCTCTTTCTCAAATAAATAAATAAAATATATTTAAAAAGAGAAATAGATTATTTTATCCCCAGGGCTCTAGCTATCACATGTATGTAGTCTTTGGCAAGAGGGCTTCTGCATTGTATTAATAGGTGGTATTACAACTATGGATCTTTTGGAGATGGAAATGTTACTTTTGTCCCAGTGCCTTGTTATGTGGACTCCCTGTGGGTTTCACCTTGGGGAAAATGATTTGATGACTCAATTTTCATGTGAAACCATGAGAATGCTCTCATTTCATTTTTTAAAAAATATATTTTATTTATTTATTTGAGAGAGAAAGAGAGAGAGAGAGAGAGAGAGAGAGAGAGAGAATGGGTGTGCCAGGGCCTCCAGCCACTGCAAATGAACATCCAGATGTATGTGTCCCCCTTGTGCGTCTAGCTTACGTGGGTCTTGGAGAATCGAATCGGGATCCTTTGGCTTTGCAGGCAAACGCCTTAACTGCTTAGCAGTCTCTCCAGCCCTGCTCTCATTTCGAATCCTGCTGCTAACCCAAATCAGGCTGTTTCAGCTAACATGCCACTCTACTACTTCCAGGCCATTGTTTTTTTAATTTGTAAAACAAAGGAAGCTTTGGTGAAAGCAAAAGACCTCGGAGACCAGTCCTCCATGAATTTTTGCCCCTGCGCTAGGAAACCTGCTGCACTGTGCAGTGGGTATCCAAGTGTACACGTCTCATGTGTAAGTGACAGTTGCGCGTACATACCTAGAATTGATGCTCACGGACGGTGTTGGTTTTGTTATGTCTGTGGACATGATGCTCTTTAAATAGAAAGCCATTTGTTCGTCCCAGATGCTTCTCCTTTTTATGATCTGCATCTTTGAAATTTCCAAATATGGTTTTGGAGAAAATGGGTACATATTCTTTCTTTTTTGGAGCAAAGGCTTTTTTGGAACAAGGGCTGTGTTACTGATGAAAATGTTATATTGAGTCTCATGGCAATTCATTTATTGCTTTCTTGACCCGGTGTCATTCAGGGAGTGTCAAAAGCCACATGGTGCTTCTGAGCCCTACAATTTTTGCATTTTGGTCTCTGATTTAGCTGACAGATGTTAAAACACAGACACAGCCAGATAACTCCCCAGTGACCACACAGATGCAAAAACTGAAAAGTGTAGTTATTCCAGCTTGGGGAGGGCTATACTGATGTTCAGAATTTTCCCTACCGATAGTCTTTCATTTCACTTTTTTTTTTCCTGATAGTACAAAGTGGCTGAGTCTCTTTTTCTTCTGGGTGATTCACTCTCTCTTCCATACCCCTAAGAAAATATCTGGAGCTCAGGAGAGAAGGCAGTGTTGGCAAGAACAGTGGACTCCAGTCTCTTTTGGGGCTAGCAAGACTCTGACAGAGCAAAGTTTGGCTCTGAAAAGAACAAAACAAAACAAAACCAAAAAAAAAATAATAATAAAATAAAAAAAAAGATCTGAGATCTGTAGAGAACGTTCCCTGGTGTTCACCCAGTCATTTTATAGATTGGGAAATGTGAGGCCTCTGGCGGCTGTTTTGGCATCACAGATGTGAGTAGCAGAAGCAGGTTAAGGACCAGGTCTCCTGATTCCCAGTCAACTCTTTCCTTTTGGGTCCTGACCTCTCCCACGTACTGCGCATGCCCCTGAGGTTTTCTCTTGAAATTGGTGCTGGACAGAGTGGATGCTTCCGCAGGGCCTCTGGCTCTTTTCTCTCTTGGGCAAAGTTTTGTCTCAGGTTCCCTCAGCTCATTCATTCTGCAAAAACTCTAGCCATGAACACGGCTAGACTTAAGGCCTGTTCAAGCTACTTCAAACCTGTAAATTGATAAATGAAGAAACCAGGGGCCCGAGGGGGCGTCACTTGCCCATGTTTCCACAGATAGTCAGGAATTCAATGAACGAATACTTAGGGAGCACGTAAGCTGTGCCAGGCCCGTGGGAAGTGCTGGGGGGTGGGTGGGGATTTGACTGAGAATGGGACAGATGTCCTATTTACTGTGGCAGAGCTAACTCATTGTCCAAGAACAAGACAGCAAACAGTGCAAATGGGAGGAATTTCATTCGAGTTGTAAAGTTCTGTGGGGGAACTTGACCTTGTTTGTCAGAACCCGGACCAGACATACATCTCCTTGTTCTCCCTGTCTTCCTCACCTGAACCTTGGTGGAAAGTGACATGGTCGGGAAGATATCTTTGAGGTGATCTACCTTCTTACCCTGTTTGATTTTGTTTGCAAGTGTGTGCGTGTGTGTGGCACACATGCATGTGTATATGCATGTTCACATGTGTGAGTGCATGTGTGGGGGCACGTGTATATGCATGCGTGTAGAGGCCATCTTATTTATGGAGGCAGGCTCTTTCCTTGGACTCAGAGCACACTGATTCATCTAGAATAGCCAGGTAGCATGCTCTGGGGATCCTCTGTCTCTGCTTCTGAGCTCTGGGATTACAGATGCACATCACCATGCCTAGCATCCATGTGGATGCTGCGGGTCTGAACTCAGGTCCTCCCGCTTGCACAGCAAGTACTTTATTGTCAGAGCCGTCTCCGCAGCCCTAGATATTTGAGTTAATGATTTTTTTAAATGTCTTTTAGATGCAGTTTCTTGGGAGCTTCTTGGAGCCCTTCTATCACCATTCTATTATTGACTGTACTGAGGAATCTATTTGCATTCTGACCTTCCCTCAGGTCATCCTCAGAAGTCAGGTTGGATGGGGGCAGTTCAAGGGAGACTCAGAGGCCTCCTGAGGAGATCCACCCCTCCTGTTTGCCTCCAGAAGGAACCCTAAATCACATAGCTGACTTTGTGGTAGTTGCTCGGACTTCCATCATGTTTCCTGGTGGAATATCCTCTTTCTGACTCCTGCTCTATTTCTCAAATTGGAATTTTCTAGATGACAGAATAGTCCTTGCTAGAGGAGAGTATACCATGCCTTTTATGACTATGTCCCTCCTTCTTCTCAGAGCCTTCCTCTTTCTCACTAGCTCTGTCCTCTCCAGTAGCCCACCACAGTGGTGTATCAGCTGTAACTGGTGTAGCACATGGTTTATTACATGCTTATGTATTTAAAACGATTTGTGTTCTTATCTCTTTTTATTAGGTGTGTCCTCTCATTTTGGGGTTCTAAGTGCCTTGAGAAGGGGAATTAGGCTCCCATCTTCTGTAGGGTTTTGATTACTCAGAGTAAACTTGGCTATTGGTGGGGCAGAACACCTAGCTCTGGCAGTTATCAGCTGTGTGAGTTTGGACTGGATTTGTTTTCCTCTTCTGTCAACATCACAGTTTGAGGGCTGGAGAGATGGCTTAGTGGTTAAGGTGCTTGCCTGTGAAACCCAAGGAACCATGTTTAACTCTCAAGGTCCCAGTAAGCCATACACAAGGTGACACAGGTGTGCGAGGTCACGATGCACAGTAGGTGGCACATGTGTCGAGTTTGATTGCAGTGGCTGGAGGCCCTGGTACACCAATTCTCTCTCTCTCTCTCTCAGTCTCTTTCCCATTCTTGCTCTCTCACATGGAAAAATAGGCCAGTCTGTTGGGCTTGCCTTAAAAAAAATTACAGTTTGAATCTGAGATGTCTCCCACAGGCTCATGTTTTATTTTTATTTTTACTTTTTATTTTTACAGAGAGAGAGAGAGAGAGAGAGAGAATTTGAATGCCAGGGCCTCAGCCACTGCGATCGAACTCCAGACTCTTGTGCCACCGAGTGGGCATGTCTGTCCTTGTGTTTGCCTCACTTTTGTGTGTCTGGCTTACTCGGGATCTGAAGAGTTGAACATGGGTCCTTAGGCTTCTCAGGCAAGCACCTTAACTGCTAAGCCATCTCTCCAGCCCATGCTCACCTTTTAAACAGTTGGCTTTTTAAACAGTTTGCTCTGTTGGTGCTTTGAATTTGTGAGGTTTTAGTAACTTTAGAAGGTGTGACCTAACTGGAGGTAATAGGTTACTGAGTATGTGTTTCTGAAGGGTACACTGTCTCTAGCCTGCTTCTTTCTTTTTGCTTCCTGTCCACAATGAGGTGAATAAATGTCTCTGCCCCACACACCTGCCACCACGGTGTTTTGTTCAAATATGTGAGGACTAAGATTAGTCCATTAAACCATGGACAGATCCCCTGAAACTGTGAGCCAAAAATAACTGCTTTTTATTTTAAGTTCTTTAAGTCAGATAGTTTGGTTACAGTGATAAAGAGCTAACTAATATAAGCAATGTGTGTATGAGCAGAGTGTCCTCACCTCAGGGTCTTGGGGTGTAATGTCTAGATGATGCCCTGACTAAAGTGTTCAGACTATGTCACACTGTCCTGTTCTCAGGCCCTGTCAAGTTTGTTCAGGTCCAGGAAATGTCATTGAGACTTGCCTGAGTTGAGCCTTGATTTTTGATATTTAGATCTCAATTCTGGTCCTTGCCAGATGAATGGACAGTTCTGAGTAAACCAGAGACCAAAGGAAATACAGCTGTGAGCACTGGAAGCCAGGAGGCCCTCAAGAAAACTGCATCTTGAAAAAGTTTTAACACATGATTAACTATTAGACAGTTGATACACAAGTGTGTGTTCGAGAGAGTGTGTGTGTGTTACACAAATAAATATGATAAATATATCATAAAGAAACCTAAAAGTTGGGCAATTCCATTCTACCTGTTTTGAGGCCTAAGCCTTAAAATTCTTTGCAATTTTAGTTATACATGGTGAGTGGGCATAGTCATGTCTTTAGCACTCAGGGATTCTGAAGCCCTTCAATCATTGATGTGGGAATGCTCCCTCCAATCCAGAGTGCCATGGTTTTGCCTGTTGCATCGTCTGATCTGTCTGTGTCTTGTCCTTATTTTTCCCTATAGTGAAGGTACATTCACTTTCATCTCTAGCCTCGCCTCCAGGACGTTGAGAAGGTGTACAACTGCACACATTACAGCAGACCCTCTTTTCCCATGCTTTTGCTTTTTGATATTTCACTTATTTGCAGTTGAATGCTGTTTGAAATAAGTGAAAATTTTCGGAAATCAAACTTCTTAAGGTTAAAATTGCATGCTGTTCTGAATAGCATGAGCTCTTGCACCCTTCCACTCTGCCCTGTCCAATACATCACTTATTGCTTTGTGTAGTGTATGTCATATACTCTACCTGCCTGTCAGTGACTCACTATCTGCTTTGGTCACTAGATAAAGTGTCATGGAATTACTATAATTTGTTAATACATATTTTTTTGTTTTTAATGTTGCTTATTTTTGTTAATCTCTTATTGCCCCTCATTTATAAGTCATACTTTACCGTATGTTTGTATAGGGAAAAATGTATATATTGGTGTAGGTACTATTCATGGTGTCAGGTATCCAATGAGATTCTTTGACAGTAGCTCCTGTAGATAAGGTTGCGTTGTTGCACATACTCAAGAAAGGGTGATGTTAGACTAGAGGTGCCCTGAGAAAGGAATGTTTGTCTCTTCTGGATGAATAAAGCTCTAGGGGGAGGCAAATATGTGGTGTCCTCAAGTTTTACCTGATATTTCATTTCTCCACAGCACAGTAAATCACCACTACTATTCATAACCATTTAAAAGGCCCAAAGCCACTAGTGGTTCACTCTGGCTACGTACACACAAAGAATTGGACTTGAGGGTTTGAAGGGTTGTTTGTATATCTGTGTTCATACACCTTTAATCCCAGCACAATTAAAGAATTAAGGGCAGAAGAGATGACTCTGTGGTTAAAGCACTTGCCTGCAAAGCCTAATAACCTGGGTTTGATTTCCCCAGTACCCACGTAAAGCCAGGTGCACAAAGTGGCGCATGCATCTGGAGTTTACTTGCAGTGTCTAAAGATCCTGGTGCACCAGCTCCTCTCTCTCTCTCTAAATAAATAAATATTTAAAAAAAGTTAAGTGAGATGGTGGCTCATGCCTTTAATCCCAGGAATTTGGAACTTGAGAGGCTGAGGTAGGAGGGTTGCTGTCAGTTTTAGGTCATCCTGGAGTACAGAGTATGTTCAAGGTCAGCTTGAGCTAGAATGAAACCCTGCTTCAGACCCCACCTCCTTCAAAACTTTTATTTATTTGTTAATATCTACATGTTTAATTGACAAAGATTTTGTATACTTCAGGTGAACAATGTGCATCTACACTTTGTCATGATTGCCGCAGGTTAATGAGGACCTTCAGCACTGCCCACACTATCCATATACATTAGAACACATGCCAGAATTTGTGCTTGCTCGTTTTGTAACTCAAGGTTTTCATTCTTTGATCAACATCTTCCCACTTCACTTACACCCTCTGGAGACTGTTGTTTTACTCTCGGTTTCCACGAGTCAGAGTGTTTAGAGTTCATACATATATAAGTGAGAACGTGTACTATTGTCTTTCTGTGTTTGGTTTATTTCACCTAACATAATGAACTGCAGGTTGATCCATGCACAAATACCAGGATTCCCTTTATATGACTGAATTAAAGTATTATAGTCACACACACACACACACACACACACACACACACACACACACACTGCATTCATTGATCCAGACATCGTGATGGGCACCCAGGTTGGTATCAAATATTGACCATTGTAAAAAATGCTATGATGGACACAGGGGTGCAGATACTTATTTGGAATATGGATTTAATTTTCTTTGAATATTTTATGTAAAAGATAAAAAGAACAGGGCTGGAGAGATGGCTTAGTGGTTAAGGCATTTGCCTGCAAAGCCAAAGGACCCAGGTTTAATTCCCTAGGACCCATATAAGCCAGATGCACATGTGTCTGGAGTTCGTTTGCAATAGCTGAAGACCCTGACATGTCTATTCTTTCTCTCTCTATCTGCCACTCTCTCTCTCTCTCTCAAAATAAATAAAAATAAATAAAATTATTTTAAAAAAAGATAAAAAGAACAATACGCCGAATGGGGAAAATTTTCCCATTAGGCATTGTATGATCAAGAGAACATACCCAGTTTCAAAGCTTTTTGGTAAAACTATGGAGTTGGAGAGCCATATCTGTGGCTCCATCTTTTCTGTCTTGTTTCTGCTCTGACTGTTCTATAGCCTCCTCCTCCTCCTCTTCCTCCTCCTCCTCCTCCTCCTCAGGGCCCATGGAAGTCAGGTTGCCCTCTTCCTTCCCCTCTTCTAGAAATTCCATAGTGAACAAATTCACACACTCAGGCAAGAAGAAACTTCTCAGCATTCATGTTCTACAAGTAAACTGATTAAAGCAAGTAATATTTAAAGAAAAAGAATAAAACTGAAATGATGGGCTGGAGAGTTGGCCCAGCAGCTAAGGCGCTTGCCTGAAAAGCCTAAGGACCGGGATTCAATTCCCCAGTACTCATGAAAAGCCAGATGCACAAAGTAGTGCATGCATCTGGAGTTCATTTGCTGTGGCTGGAGGCCCTGGCACACCCATTCTCTCTTTCCCTCTATCTCATAAAGAAATAAATAAATCAATAGTTATAAATAAATAAGTAAAAAAACTCAAATGACATGTCAGAAATTTGGGGTATGATTGTCACTTCTAGTTCTCAGGAAGGCACCTCACCTCTTTAAAACTGTTCTTTAGGACTTCAGCCCGATGAAACTCTCATGCTTCTTGTGGACTGAGACATGTCTGTGGGAGAAGGCTAGTGAGTCAGATCCGTGGTCTAGCCATCTAGATGATGGGGGAAAAATCAGTGTGTTATTAAATAGATCACCTTCCTGTGCTACTGAATTATGTGTCCTGGTCACAGCACTCATGGTCCTTTCTTTTTCTTTTTTTTTGGTTTTTTGAGGTAGGGTCTCACTCTAACCCAGGCTGACTTGGAATTCACTATGTTGTCTCAGGGTGGCCTTGAACTGTGGGTGATCCCCCTACCTCTGCCTCCTGAGTGCTGGGATTAAAGGCGTGTGCTACCACGCCCGGCTTTCATGGTCCTTTTACATGAAGTCTTGAGAACCAGGCTTTGAAACATTCTCCCAAATGAACTTTCCAAAGCCTCCACCGCAGTGCTCCCAGCTGCGCAGGATGACTGGATGCTGTTGTCATGTTTAGTCTGGATATTTGAGCAGGAAAACCTGGGTCACCCCTGAAAGTGAGGCTAAGAAAAATCAGACAAAGGTCCGGAAAAAGCACGGAGGCTTGTTGTCCTCTTATCTGTCTCTCTAATTCTGAGTCTGGTGAGTGTAGGGACTGAACACTAACTGTGGGGTGATGGGAAGAAGAGTAGAAGTAATTTCTGGTTGATCACCTCTATGGCTGCACTCTGATTATACTAGATGTGTGTTGAAGGAAACCGAGAAACTGTGGATGCTGGTCCCAGTTTTGTCACTTGTGAGTGACACTGGCCCAGACAGTTGCCTTCTCCAGAGTTCACTGCCCACATGTGGATGGACACAGTTCAAGCTATTTTTTGTACATACCTGTCACTTCTGTTAAAGGAGATAATGAACACAAAGTGGTCGAAGACTCTAAGGTGCCCTGTAAATGTACTCTACAATCCTTTTCAACACACTGGGCTTCATAGAGGATCATGTGAATGAATGTGTGCCAAGGCCATGTGTCTCGGTAGGTTAAAAACTGAAAGTAAAATGCGCGCACTTGAGATATGAAAATAAACTGAGCAACTCGAGTTATATTCATTTCAATAAGAAGGAAATTTAAAAACATATGCAGCAAAGATGAGATGCATGAACTAGCTAGCAATGTCCCCGACCTCCTGAAGTTCAATATTTTTACTATTCTCTGTAAGTAAGTTCATACAAAAACCCATCAGAATCTGTAAACCAATGCTGAGTTCTTGCCATGTTAGGGGCCACATATGTTCAATAATAGTTTTTGTTACCAGCGGCTACTAGCCTTCCCAAGGCACGTGTATGTACACTTAATTAGCTTGGCAAAGAGGTACAAATACTTATGTAATAAATGTTTGGGGAGCGGCTGTTTTAACAACCCTAATATGTACAGGGTCAGCAGTCACAGTTTACATATCTTTCTATCTTGAATCTTAGTTTAAGTATGTTCCTTTTTTTTCAGGGGTAGGGTAGGAATTGAGACAGGTTTCAGTGCAGAGTCCAGTCTGGACTTAAACTTGCTATATAGCCTATGCTGGCCTCAAACTCGTGATCCTCCTGTCTCCGCCTCCTGTGTGCTGGGACTACAGGCATTTGCACCATGCCTAGCTTTAAGTATGTTTCTCAATCCTTATTATCCATATAGTCAGTATTAGCTGGATGAATAAACTATTCTTTGCTGCATTCTCTTCAAAAGTAACATAATCTTATTAGAGACCAGAAACCTGAGTTGACCTCTTATTTGTCTGCTTAGAATGAATTATGTTTAAATATTGTGTGGTGTTTTTTTCTATTTGTGTTTATTTGAGAGTGAAAGACAGAGAGAGAAAGAGGAGAGAGAGAGAGAGAAAATGGGCACTCCAGGGCCTCCAGCCATGCAAACAAACTCCAGATGCATGCACCACCATGTGCATCTGGCTTATGTGGGTACTGGGGAACCAAGCCTTGAACTGGGGTCCTTAGGCTTCACAGGCAAGCACTTAACTGCTAAGCCATCTCTCCAGCCCTGTGGCATGGTTTTTGAAGTTTATCTTCTCCATAGTCTATTATAGGACTTTTATGTTCACTGTGAACTTGGAAAGAGTGACAAAGCACCTTGCACTTTTTAATTTTGCTCATTTTTTCCCCCTTCAAATTATGTCAAAGGATTTATGTATTGTATGGAAAGTCAGAAAGGACAATCTTTTGTTTAAACCAATGTGTTCTTGTGCAAGCAATTTTCTCTATTATAATTTACAAGTGGCATGCTCTGGGCAAAGGTAGTGATAAATGCCAGATACATTTCAAGAAAGAGCAAATAAACACACACACAATGATATTCATGTATCATATACATCTGTTGCTTATGTTCTAAAAAAAAAAGAAAGAAAGAAAACTAAATAGGAAAGTCTTACTCATCTCTGTAGAAAAACAGGGTAGAGATTACCACTTGGGGACTTCATGATGTTTTGTCCGTGTGCAGTTTGTGAAAAGGCAATTTATGTAAAGCTGGAAAAGGATATGGTCTGGCTGACTAAGCTGTGGAGTGATGCAAGCGATAGATAACGATAAAAATGCTCAGGGGGATTTTTTGGGGTGCTCAAGTCAAGGGTACAGTGCTGTGTGGGTGTAAAGAGCAGACTTCTCTCCCTGTCTCTTTTCATTTTGGCACGGTTTTCAAAACTGTGAAAGTCGCTGACATTTCATACCACATACTGGACCGTTAAATCATAATTTATGTGGTCACTTGTAAACAGACCTGGCGGTGGAGTGCACACTTGCCTGTGCACACTCTGACACGCTTATGGATCGTGTGTCTCTCCACTTTTCAAACCACACTGATGCTCTTGTTTTGGAATCCACCGCTCTGGAATCTGAGAGCAATTTGGATGAGAAGTCTGGAACTGATTTATTTTCATGGGTGCTCCCCGAGGAGAGAGGTTTGAAGGATAATTCAGAAGAACGAGTCTCTCAATCCTCAAACAAAAATTCTCTGTCTAAACCAGCTGCTACAGTGCATGAAGTTCTGACACGAAGGGATTTCTTCCTCCTCCACACTGGAGTTGATTTTTAGAAGGACCAGTAACTGAAACTCATTTTGAGCCGGGCAGCCTCAGAGACCTGAGGGTTTTATGTGTATCACATAAAACAATGCAAGTCCAATGCTTGATATGGTGATCAATTGTGCTGCTTGTTGCAGGTCATTGGAATTTTTCGTTTTGTTAGGAGGAAACAAAAGAGGACTAAATGAATAACCATGAGAATTTGTTTCTCTTCACAACTATACCCTGTAAGCTTTTTACTTGATTCCAAAAAGAAGGCTCTGTCCTTCATTGCCTAAGAGGCTTCTCAGAGGGGACCAGCAAAAGCATACCAAAATGAGCTAGAAGAGGCATGTGGTGGGGACCACATAGGGATGTGTTTCATCTGCAAGGTGCACTGTCATCGCCTGATCCCAGTAAATGGGTGAGGCCAGGTAGGTACATCAGGTGAGGAAGCAGGGATACTGACAGGTGAAGGGCACAATTGGGATTGTGGGGGGGGGGTTACCCTGAGTACCTCATTCTTTCTGTTATATGATACCCTCCGAGTCGGATGATCTCCTCCACAGATTTGTGTTCAAACGTTGAGTCTGTATTGCTGAGTCTGCTACTGGCATCCTGAAAGACAGAAGGAGTGGGACGAGTGGAATCATACTTGCGAAGACTGCTTTCAGCCAAAGGTGACAGGTGAGTTTTCATTTCATCGCTGTGGCGGGCGGTTTCTACCTGAACCAGGGACAGACAGAATAGCCATTCAGAACGGCCCTGACTCCAGCTCTGAGTACCTCAGGGCCCAGTGGCAACACCAAGGAACAGGAAGCACCAGAGCAGTTGAGAACTACTAGCGAGTGTGATATTTTCCTTCTGCCTTCCCCTCCTCTCCCTCCTTTTTACATTTTATTGACATAAAATAATCCCAGAAGATCCAAGAGGGGTTCTGTAGTTGTTAAATCTTTGTGCTAGGGTTTTAGCTACAAAGCTCTTGGGAATATTGGATTTCCTAATGTTTTCGGGTAGCCACAAAATTTAATTTTAGGTAGAAAAGGGTTAACTTAGGGGCAACGTAATTCCCAAATCATCAGTGTGCAAATCATCTAACCAGATGTGAAAAATCCAGTAATGTTAAAGGTAATTCTTTGGGAAAGTAAAAATAACACACAAGTTTTGGCCAGGAATAAGGATTTGAAGCTTTTTTTTTAATACATGGAAAATTCTCTAGTAGGCAAATTTGAATTCATGTCAGTCATTGTAAGTTCACACGGCGCACATCCAGTTTAATTCAGCTCTAAATTTGTTTGTCTGTTTGAGATAGATTCACAATGGAGTCCACGTTGACCTCCAACTCACGCTGCTCCTGACTCAGTCTCCTGAGTGCTGGGAATATAGACAGGTAACACCATGCTGGTGAGTCTAGAATGCTACTTTGGTTTGCCCCATTTTTTTTTAAAGGTAGGGTCTCACTCTAGCCCAGGCTGACCTGGAATTCACTCTTTAGGCTCAGGGTGACCTCAAATTCATGGCGTTCCTCCTACTTCTGCCTCCCGAGTGCATGTTACTTAGAGAAAGGTTAAGGTGGGTTTATAGATACACTGAAGCTAAAAGCAGAAAGGAAGGAGACGAAAGTGCCACAGCTGACAACTCCTGAGCTGCAAGTGTGAGTACCTGAGGTGAACTTCCTGGTGACCACATGGAAGGTGGTACCAGAGGAGGTAGCTCGCTTTTTCTCTGTCCTGTCTTAGTAGCAGAATGTCTATTTCATGGGTTTATTTGTTTTGCTGAAAGTCATTTGATCTTTCTTGTAATACCATACCACAACTGTGTGCAAGCATTAGAAAGGCAGTTGTGACCGTGACTCAGAATGCCCTACGTTCGTGGGGCTCAGGGTTTCCTTGGGAAGACGCGTGGTCAAATGATCACAATATGCTAAGTTCTAAGGAGATATGCGTAGGAGCCTCTTAAGCTGCGTCTGTCTCCAGCTGAACATTAGGGAACTTTTTATTGTGCAATGAAACATTTTAAACAATCACACCTCTCCTGTAAATTTTATAGATTTTTTATGGGATTTCAATATTACTTGTCAAAAGGAGAATTTGATTTATTAGCACCAGGACTTTAAAATTAATATCTCCAAAGGCAGCAGGTATGTTCTATGTGTCAAGGACTCTTCTAGTCCCACATTTGATCATTTATTTTAATTTTTTTTTTCAGACAGGGTCCCATGTCTCTCACACTGGCCTTGAACTCTTTCTGTAGCTGAAGATGACCTTGGATTTCTGATATTCCTGCCTCCATTTCCCAGGTGTTGGGATTATAGACACATACCACCATGCTTGGAAGATATTTGAATATTTATGAATGTAAATGAGGTCTACATAGGATGTTTTTCTTACTAAGTTATTTCCATCCTAGTCCAGGTTCGTTTTTTTGTCTCTTCAAATACCTTTAATATATGAGTCTAGTTTATCATTACAAACCTAACATGTTGGATTACTTTAGTGTTAAACCATAAGTAGTAAGAGATGACTAATCAGAACATGAATAATATCAGGACCTTTGGGCGAACTAACAGATTTTTCATGAAATTTGAAATGTAGATTGGAATGATATAAAATGAAAAAAACTCGGTTAAAAAAAATATTACACATATGACATGTAAAATATTTCTGCTGAAGCACGAAAACAGTTATGGGTTTTATGCTATATAGAGAATTATTCTGAGGTAGAGGTGGGGACAGTATAGTTAAGGATGTGGGTTAAGTGGTAGAGCGCCTGCCTAGCATGTGTGAGGTCCTGGGTTCCATCCCTAGTACTGAATCAAAACGCCCCAAGGTCAAGTTTAGGTTCTTCCTAAGCTCATAAACTTTGACAGTGTGTGTAACCATCAGTGTCCCCATCTCTCCCTCTGTAACATGGGGACAGTAGGTTTATCTACAGAGCCTGTGTGGAAGCATGTGAAGCACTGAGCCCAGTGAGTGAACATTAATGTTAGCTACGCATTTCAATGGGAAAACAATACTTTTTTCACTATAGTATTTGAGCTTGGATTTACAAAAAGATGTCTTTAAAAAACCTTTTAAGGGCTGGAGAGATGGCTTAGCTGTTAAGGCGCTTGCCTGCAAAGCCTAAGGACCAAGGTTTGACTCCCCAGGACACACATAAGCCATATGCACCAGGTGGCACATACATCTGGAGTTTGTTTGCAGTGGCTGGAGGCCCTAGTACACCCATTCTTTCTCTATCTGCCTCTTTCTTACTCTCTCTCTTTCTCTCTCAAATAAATTTTAAAAAATTTAAAAACTTGTTTTAAGTTAGCATACAAGGTGATGGACTACACCCTGGCATTTTCATACATATATGTCATTATCCTATGTTCTTGTGCACTCCCTTTCCTGTCCCCTCTTTCTTGTCCCCTTTCTCATCCCAAGTAGTCTTTCCTTCTGCTTTCAAAGATTGTCTTTTCAGAGGAAGAAGGAGCAACAAGGACCATTGGCCATAGCCTTTTAATATAAAGCATTTATGTACTCAGTATCAATGGTGAAAAGAGTGGTGTAACAAATATCTACCCAACTCTTGTAATTTTCTTCATGTCAGAGAAGTCCGAGAAGCCCATGATTCTACACACAGAGATAGGAGGGACCCAGCGAGGGAGAGAGAAACAGTGTGCATGATGGTTAAGAATAGAGACTTGGAGTCAGCCTAAATTTTATGTGTGACACTTGATACCTGTGTGACTATAGGCAAGTTGCCTAACCTCTCTGTATTCCAATGCCTAATCTGTTTAGGAAAAAATAAAAGCTAGTAAGCTTAGCTAACTTATTGGATTGTGTGAGGTTAAATGAAATAGCAAAAGTGAAGGGCCCCAAACACTGATGATTTGTATTATTAGCTATTTATTTTACTAGCATATAAACTTCTTGTTAAAGATATTTTTATTTATTTGAGAGAGAGAGAGAGAATATGGATGTACCAGGGCCTTCTGACTATGCAAATAAACTCCAGATGCATGCACCACTTCATGCATTTGGCTTTATGTGGGTACAAGGGAATCAAAACTGGCCATGAGGCTTTGCAAGCAAGTAGCTTTAACCACTAAGCTATCTCCCCAGTCTTCTAATCTTACTCTTTTAATATATTTTCATTTCTTTATTTGTAAGGAGAGAGGGAGGAAGGGAGAGAGAGAAAGAATATGAATGAGAGAGAAGAAATGGGCTCACAGGGCCTCTAGCCACTATAAATGAACTCCAGAAGCACTATCGCTTTGTGCATCTGTCTTTACATGAGTACTGGGGAATTGTACCTGGGCTGTCAGGCTTTGCTAGCAAGCGCCTTTGCTTGCTAAGCCATCTCTCCTGCCCTATTCTTACTTTTTATTTTGAGGCAGGGTCTAATTAAAGCTGGCCTTGAGCTCATGATCCTCCTGCCTCAGCTTCCCCAGTGCCGGGGTTACAGATGTACACCATTTCTAACGGTTCTAGTGCTAAGCAGGAACTTCCGTGAACACAAACCGTTGACCTGTGCATTCTTCCTCATTGTCAGCCTTCTGTACCAAGAGCAGCCTAGAAAAATGAATTTGCCATCTCCCAGGGGAACAACCATCATCCTGCACTCCGCATCAGTGCTTGTTTGTTTTTTTTATTTATTTATTTATTAATTTATTTATTTATTTATTTATTTAAAGAGAGAGAAAGAGGCAGACAGAAAGAGAGGGCATATAGGTGCACCAGGGCCTCCTGCCACTGTAAAGCAACTCCAGACACATGTGCCACTTTTTGTATCTGACTTTATGTGGGGATGGGAATTTGAATCCTGACTGTTGGGCTGTGCAAGCAAGTGCCTTTAACCATTGAGCCATCTCTCCAGCCCTCATTTTTTATTTTTATTTAAAATTACTTATTTATTTGCAAGAGTGATAGAGGGAGAGAGCGAGAGGAGAGAGCATTATGGGCATGTGGGAGTCTCTTACCACTACAAACGAACTCCACTTTGTGCATCTTGCTTTAAGCAGATACTGGGGAGTTGATCCTGGGCCAGCAGGCTTTGCAAGCAAGTGCCTTTAACAGCTGAGATATCTCCCCAGCCCAGTGTGGCCTCCAACTTGCTATGTAGCTGAGGAGGACGACCTTGAACTCGTGCACCTGCCTCCTCCCTACCTCCCAGTGCTAGAATTACAGGCATGTGCGAAGGTGTTCCAGCCTCACTCCCTTGCTGTTCTCTGACAGGCCCCTGTCCAATTTCTTTGTAAACTCCTGAGCCTTGACCTAGTTGATCCTCATGGTTGCTGGTCACTACTGTGTCCTGGTTCCCTTGTCCCTTTGGAAGTACAATGTCATAAGCACATTAGCCGAGGATGTGGCTCCGTTATGGAGCGTTTGCCTAGCAGTGGGCTCAAAGCTCTGTGCTCAGGCTCCAGCCATGAAAAAGCCAAATCAAATCAAAGCAAAGCAGAAAACAACAACAAAGAAAAATCTCCTCAGTGGCATTAAGCAAGGGAAGCATGGCTATTATGGGGAGCAATTGTGAGAAAGTGGGCATTTGGTAGTAACATTCATGGTTAATAGTTGATTTTATTGTGAAGTCACTGTGATTACTGAACCGTTGTTCCTAGAGGACATGTACAGTTAGATTCCTGCCAGCCTCTGGTTATAAAAGGTTCCTCACTGGGTTAGCCATAATTTTGTTTTATGTGTGTTTCTATTGAAAGACCCTCTTTTAAACATATATTGTGGATTCATGAGCATTGAACTCACAGGCTGTTGCATGTGGCCCACTCCTGAATGAAGCTTGGGTGTCACACAGTCTTCCCGGTCTGACATGCCTCAGCCTTCCTGAGCTTAGGGACACTAGTCAGGGCTTGAGCAACCATGACTGGGGTCATTTTAGACAGTGACACCAACCAAAAATGCACAAAAATAAAGTGGCACTAAGCAGGTGGCAAAAGTGACACTTGTTTATCAGATCTGAAACCAAAGGGCTGTGTGTAGCCTTGTTTGACTTCAGTTGGGAATGTGTGCATTCTCTCTCTCTCTTTCAAATAAATAAATATTTTCAAAAGAGATTGCAGCTGGGCGTGGTGGTGCACGCCTTTAATCCCAGCACTTGGGAGGCAGAGGTAGGAGGAAAAAAAAAAAAAAAAAAAAAAAAAAAAAAAGAGAGAGAGAGATTGCATAGTCTATCATTATATTTAGTAAAGTAAGACTGAATGTTACCAAATACATACATATAGTTTTGCAAAATCATTGTTTTTAATTCTTTTTTTTTTTAGTTTTTGAGATAGGGTCTGGCCCTAGACCAAGCTGACCTGGAATTCACTATGTAGACTCAGGGTGGCCTTGAACTCACAGCGATCCTCCTACCTCTACTGGGCTTAAAGGTGTGTACCACCACACCTGGCTCTAATTCTATATCTTTGATCTAAAAGATCTGAGATGAGAAAAATAGGTTGTAAGGTGAACTAAAACATTTTAAATTTATGATCTAAGCTTTAAACCTTTAGTCTATAAATGTTGCTTATGTATTTATATCCATGTATTGTACGCCATTATATATTTTATCACCTGTTTAAGTATATAATATTCTATTGTGGTACAAAAAATTGAACTGAGATACCTTTTGATGATTACCTCAAATACCATGTTTATATCTAAAGGACATATTTAAACGTAAATGCTATAAATCTGACCTAAAACAGTTTCATGGAAATATTATTGTTATTCACCTTGGTAAAAAATCATAATGATAAAATATATATTACTATCATATCATAAATATAATTTCAAATTAATGTCTGCAATCTTTTCAAAGTACAGGGAAGTTTCACATCTAAAATATTATGAAGGTAAATTTGCTTTAGCTTTAGGTGAAAAAATTAACCATTCCAAGGGCAGCAATCATATGGAATACATTATGGCGTGTTTTCATTGAGAGCAAAGGCGAGTTTCATCCTTTTGGATTAGCAAAATAAGAGTAGAGAAATGGAGGTTTCAGGATAGGAAAGCACCCTAACTCTCTGCAGCTGGGGTTTCCCAGATGCGCTTTGCTTCCTGTCTTGGGAGTTTGCCTTTTATAGCCAATTGTCATGGGGTGAGTGTGTTACTGTCACCTCATCTTCATGGGTGCAGCGGGAGGGTGGGATCGGGCTGTGACTGGATGGTTCAGAAGTTTTGAAGGGTTTACTATTGGTGCTTTAGGCAGTGGTAGAAAAGGGACCCAGGACATGAGTGACCCCAATTTGCTAAGTACCACACAGAGAGGCAAACACAGCTCTGGTTGTTCCTGTTGATGCTGAGTGCGGTGGTGTGGGGGGGAGGGTGGAAGGGGGCATGCGTCAGGGAACCCAGCCACCACTCCTATAGTGAGGAGACCTGCTCCAGTTCCTTTTGTTTGCTGATTTTAACCATGCTAGAGGGAATGAGTTCTAATGGATACAGCTGACACTCTTTCACTCCAGTGCAGTTTTCTCTGTGAATTTGAACTTGCCAATGGAGAATGAGGAAGCAATTTGCAAACAAACTCAAGGTGTAGGGTTCTTAAGGCATATACAATCACTATGGAATGAAGAAGCACAGGGACTGCTGGGGCCAGGCAAGGGAAAAATGGGGGGGAAAAAGTGGGATGGGATTTCGGAGTCTTGACTTATTCCCAGTACAGTCGTTTGGCACATCGTAGACATGAATCAGAGCTCAAGATTTCTCAACTGGGTGCTGGGCATGTGAACCACTGGGAGCTGGACCACAGTTCCCAGGGTGAAGCTTTCCCCTCGGCCTCCAGTGTGTGGTCAGGCTCCCTGCTCACACATTCCACTGAAAATAGCCTTTCTTTTCACACTTGAAACTCCTTTCCAAACAACTGTTTCCTTTTAACATTCCCAAAGCAGATTGACTGTTTGAGTTTTGTGTTGCTTCCAACTCTGTCAGTGTTAGAGACCTCAAATTAATTCCAACACCCCATTGCTGTTTTCCCTTAAGAAGTCTTGATGGTGTTGCAGTCGCTTTGGGTCCAATCTGTTTATGCTTATTTTAGTGCCCATCAAGCTGGCATTTCCCCTACTCCCTCCCATTTGTCGTGATCCAGGAAGTTCCTGTGATTACCATGGGGGTCTTGATGGTCATCTCTGTCACTTTTACTTCACCCCGTGGTTAGGAACAGTTGTATCCAGTTAAAATAAGAAGAGTCATATGGAGAGAATGGAGTGGTGGTAGCAATGAATAGTATTAGAGTCCTAAGGAAGGCAGGCAGGCATTGCATAGTAAGTAGCCCAACCTAATAGAAGCCAAAGGAAACAGCAGCAAACAGTTACAGAAAATTCTTTTGCACGACCCCTTGCCCAATCTTCCCCTGCTGTTGGAGTTACATGGACAGGCAGGTATCCCTCTCACACACGCACACACATGTCTGCTCTGAATTCTGACATAGGCCAGCAAGCGCTTGGCCATCTTGATATCTTCCTGTGTAAACGTTCATGCTGAAGGCTTCATTCCAAGTCCTGCTGGAGAGGGACCCTTTGGCAACCCCAGGTGGTGCCTTTTCCCCCCTCCCACCTTCCCGCCTCTCACACTCCGTTACATCATCTCATCTGATTTCTCTGCTCAGCACTCACTGCCCTCTTGTGTATTCATTAGTTGACTTGTTTATTATGTGTCGCCCAACTAGAATGTAAGTCTGTGAAAGAATATGACACGTTGAACTCTCCAGGGCCAGGAAGTGTCCTTGGCATTTAAGCCGACCTGCAGGAGATATTTGTTTACTGATTGCCTATAAAATGGCCAGAGGATAACTTTCATCATGCTTCTCGAGTGTCTGCCCAGCGTTTGGTGAAGTGACGGCATGCACCAGGGGCAATGGGATCACTGTATTGTTGGCCCAACTTACTTTTTTTATTGGTTTGTGTGCACATGCATGTTTACATCACATGAGTGTGGGTGCATGCCTGGCACGCTGTGCGTGTAGAAGTCAGAAGGACACTTTTGGGGAGGGCCACCCTGTTTGAGGCAGGATTTCTTGTTGTTCACTGATCCTTGTGCCAAGCTGGCTGGTCTGCAAGCTTTAGGCAGAGTTGCCCGTGTTTGCCTCCCTTCTAGCTGTAGGGGTGCTGGGGTTACAGAAGCCTGCTACACACATCAGCCTGTTTTTTTTTTTTAAACCTTTTTTATTTTTGATTATTTATTCAAGAAGGAGAGGAGAGAGAGAGAGAGAGAGAGAGAGAGGGAAAGAATAGGTGCGCCAGGGCTTCCAGCCACTGCAAATGAACTCCAGATGCATGTGCCATCTTGTGCATCTGGCTTACGTGGATCCCAGGGAATCAAACCTGGGTCCTTTGGCTTTGTAGGCAAGCACCTTAACTGCTAAGCCATCTCTCCAGCCCAACATCAGCCTTTCTATATGGATTCTGGGGGTCTGAAATCCAGCACTCCCACTTGCACAGTAAGTGCTTTGCAACACTGAGCCATCTCCCCAGCCCCGATGACCCAATTTTTACCTGAGTTCTTATTTGCTTTGGGTTGAGGTCTGGCCTGTGGAAAATGCCAGAGATGCCAAAACACAGCAAGCTCCTGGATGCGGGGATCATGGGCTGCATTTTTCGGTTTGGGTTCTCACTGTGTGTGAGCTGGGGTGACTCAAGCGCTCCAGTTTTTGAATGAAGAGATTGAACAGCTGGTGTGAAGATCCCTTGTCATTCTTTTTCATATTTTAATGTTCCTCATATGCTTGTGTGAATTCAACCTGGGCCATCAGAGTATGCAAGCAAGTACCTTTGATCACTGAGCCATCTCTTCAGCACCCAAGATTTATTTTTGAGCCAGGAATGGTGACTCATCCCTTTAATCCCAGCACTCAGGAGGCAGAGGTAGGAGGATCACTGTGAGTTTGAAGCCAGCCTAGGACTACAGAATGAGTGCCAGGTCAACCTGGGCTAGAATGAGACCCTACCTTGAAAAATACAAAAATAAATAAATTGTTGTTGTTGTTGTTGTTTTGAGGTAGGGTCTCATTCTACCCCAGGCTAACCTAGCACTCATTCTGTAGTCCTAGGCTGGCTTCAAACTCACAGTGATCCTCCTACCTCTGCCTCCTGAGTGCTGGGATTAAAGGGATGAGTCACTCATTCTGTAGTACCAGGCTGGCCTTGAACTCACAGAGATCCTCCTACCTCTGCCTTCCAAGTGCTGGGATTAAAGGCGTGTGCTAAAATACATATTTTTATCATTATATGCACAATAGACTACAGTTACAAGCACCTGATTATTTGTATGAATTAAGAATATTTAGGGGCTGGAGAGATGGCTTAGTGGTTAATGCACAGGTTCAATTCCTTAGTACCCACCTAAACCAGAGCACATGGTAGCACATACATGTGGAATTTGTTTGCAGTGGCTAGCAGCCCTGGCGCTCCCAATCTCTCTCTTTCTCTGCTTCTTTCTTTCTCTGAAATAAATAAATAAAAATGAATTTAAAAAGAATATTTAGGGCGGGACTGGGAAGATGGCTCAATGGTTAAAAGTGCTTGCTGCTTAAACATGAAGGCCTGAGACCACCTGAGCTTGATTCCCCAGAGGCCGTGTAAAATGCTAAGAGTGGTAGAAGCTGGGGAATTGCTGGGGCTCGCTGACTGAAAATGGGAACTC
Source organism: Orientallactaga sibirica (assembly GCA_036365145.1). Classification (NCBI taxonomy): domain Eukaryota; kingdom Metazoa; phylum Chordata; class Mammalia; order Rodentia; family Dipodidae; genus Orientallactaga; species Orientallactaga sibirica. Next base: position 993,379 of record JAEOAD010000048.1, read on the forward strand.
TGGATTGAGGGAGAGGTGTTATCTCAAGGAAGTATGCAAATGAGCAATGGTTCTTCTCGGACGGCTATATGAACATGGATGGTGTATACATCTTCACACACATATACACACACACATGTGCGCGCGTGCATGTGTGCCTTACACATTACACATCACACACACTCTATACACACATGTACACACAGGAAAAAAAGAATGCTGTGATGATTAATCTCTGGTTGTCAACTTGATGGGAGTTAGCATCACCCCGAAGCACGTTTCTTAGTGTGTCTGTGAGGGATCTTCTAGATTAGGACCCGCTAACTCTGAGTGCTGCCATGTCATGAGCTGAGATCCTGGGCTGAGTAAACACGAGGAGGCCGACTGAGCATCAGCATTCACCACCCACTTGACTTCCTTCCTGCTGATGGGGTGGTGTGGTGCCGGCTGTCGGCTCCTGTCATGTTTTTCCCCACCATGATGAACTTCCCCTCAAAACAAACAAACAAACAAACAAACAAACAAACAAACAAACAAACAAACAAACAAACAAACAAAAAGTCAGGTGACCTTGCAGTGCCTGACACTACCTACAGTAGACCATTATAATAGGTGAAAAGTTGATTACACCAAATAAAAGAAAGACTGTTGAGAGGGGGAAGGGGTATGATGGAGAGTGGAGTTGCAAAGGGGAAAGTGGAGAGGGAGGGAATTACCATGGTTTATTGTCTATAATTATGGAAGTTGTCAATAAAAAATAAAAAACCCTGCAAGTCAGGGGCTGGAGAGATAGCTTAGCAGTTAAGGCATTTGCCTGCAAAGCCAAAGGACTTAGGTTCAATTCCCCAGGACCCATGTAAGCCAGATGCACAAGGTGATACTTGTATCTGGCGTTCATTTATAGTGGTTGGAGGTCCTGGCACACAAAATCTCTCTCTCTCTCTCAAATAAATAAAAATAAAATATTAGAAAAAAAATCCAATACTTTGAGTCAAAAATAAACCTTTCCTTCCTTAAGCTGCTTCTGGTCAGGTATTTTGTCCCGTCAACAAGAAACTAACGGATATGCATACTTATCTGGATCGTCTGCGTGCCTTGGTTTCCTGCATGTGCTTCCCGAGACTTCCATCTGTGCCTCAGCTGACTGCGCTCTTTCCTTCACTCTCTCCCTTAGGGTGGAGGATGTTGCCATCTAGAATCGGAAGCTGTGGCTACTTAACCTTGATCTTATTGATGGCTCCCTGGAGGGTGTTTCTATGACTTCTTATAATGTCCCAACTGGCCCTTGAGCTGCACATGCACCTCGATCTAGATGCTTCCTTTCCCTGGAATGTGGTCCCTGACCCCTGGGCTGGGAAGACATATATTCATTTTGTAAGATGTGGTTCAAACCTCCTCTTTGAAGCCTTCCTACCCACGCTCCATATGTGGGGGAGAACTGGCCTCTTCTTTGTATTAGCATTATGCTAATATAATCCAGTCAGACTGTTTATTCCATATTCCATTACTGTTTTGCATATCCATATCACCTATGGAGGATTCATGGTGAACAAAGATTTTTTTTTTTTTTTTTTCAGAGGTAGGGCCTTGCTTTCTAGCCAGGCTGACCTGGATTTCACTATATAGTCTTAGGGTGATCTTGAGCTCACGGCAATCCACCTACCTCTGCCTCCCAAGAGTGCTGGAATTAAAGGCGTGTGCCACCATGCCTGGCTAGATTTTCTTTTTATATTATTAGGCATAGCCTAGGAATCTTAATAAATATTTATTGAATGAATAAGTGAATGAAACCATATTGATTATTTTCTGGCTCAAAACCGAAAGTTCTAAAATGTGTTTGAGGGGCTGGGGAAATGGCTCAGTGCTTAAAAGACAAGTGTAAAACCTGTAGGCCTGGGTTCAATCCCCCAGCACCCACATAAAGCCAGATGCATAAAGTTTGTTTGCAGTGATAAGATCCCCTGGCTTGCTCATTCTTTCTATCTCTCTCTCCTTTTCTTGCAAATAAATAAAAATATTTAAAAGATAAAAAGGGTTTGCTGGCTGAACAGATTGCCCAGTGGTTAAGTATGCTTTCTGCACAAGCATGAAGACTGAAGAGGCCTGAGACTGCCTGAGTTCAAATTTCCAGAACCCACATAAACAGCTTGATATGGCCATGCACATCTGTAATTCCAGCCCTGACAGGGAGCCAGGAGCAGAGACTAGAGCATCATTGAGGCTTGGGAACCACAAGATTCAGAATCAGAAAGATTCTCCATTGCAAGGAAAAACACATGGGTGAGTGATGGTACATTGGGACTCCCAATGCTCTCCCCTAACCACCGCAGGTAAACCCACAGGGTACCATAGGGTACAGCATCACCACATACATGTGCATGCACTACATGTGCTACACACACACACACACACACACACACACACCACACTACTATGCACACACAAGACTAAAGTAAAATAAAAAATAAAAAAATTATGGCCTGTGAAACGTTCTTTGAAATGGCCTTTGGGGTAGTGATGGGACTAGAAGGTGAGTTTCAAAGATTCTCTCTAGTCTAGGGCAGATACCTACAACTAAACACACCATGAATCAAGCTGCATGTTAAGTCATATCCAATGAAAAGATGTTACTTATATCAGCCTGCAAGCAAGTGGTTAGAAATGGCATTATGATCACCTGTTTCTTATCTGTCAGGATGAATGGGAGATTTCATTGATGAAGTAACGCTGACCCAGCAGTCCATGGGTGGATGGAATTGGCCAAACTTCATTTTCATTTTTAGAAAACAAGACTGTCATAGCCTTTTTAAAATTAAATATAAGTTTAAAATATTTTATTTTTATTTATTGATTTATTTATGAGAGAAAGAGGGGGAGGAAATGGGGTACACCAGGGTCTCTAGCCACTGCAAATGAGCACCAGATGCATGTGCCATTATGTGCATCTGGCTTACATGGGTTCTGGGGAATCAAACCTGTATCCTTAGGCTCCACAGGCAAGCTCCTTAACTGCTAAGCCATCTCTCCAGCCCTAATTATAAGTTCAATCAAAATGTTTTAATATGAGAATCAAAGAATCAATAAATAAATGAAATGATTGACAAATCTGTTACCCTAAGTAATGGATACTTTCTCTTATAACTATAACCTTTACATACATACATACATTCATAAATATAATTGCATTTATATTGGGCTTCATTTTCCTAAAGGCTTGCTACATATAATTATATTGCAACATTTACCAAGATATTTACAAAATGCTAGTTTCTTGGGATTTTAATTGATGTTAAGGAAAATAATATATCTCTGAAGTCAGATAAGTTTGGGAAATCATGAAATTTGCAAATTTCTTTGAAGGTTCTCTCAAACACTATAATATTGTAATGTGCTTTAGGAAAAAAAAGATACAATTTTGAAAATTTCTGCCAATTAATCTCAACATGAACCTTTTTCTTTTTTAAAGTTTTATTTGTAATGAGAGGGGGTGGAAAATGGGTGCATCAGGGCTTCTAGCTGCTGCAAAAGAACTCCAGATGTGTATGCCACTTTGTGCATTTGGTTTTATATGGGTACTGGGGAGTTGAACCCAGGTCGTTAGACTTTGCAGGCAAGCACCTTCACCACTGATCAATCTCTCCAGCCCCAACATTTTTCTTTTTCTTTTTTTCTTTCTCTTTTCCTTCTCTTCCATTTTCCTCTCTTCTTCTTTCATCTTTTCTTTCTCTTCTCACACAATGAAATCTCTATTCCATAAGCAAATATGGAGAATCCACTTTGAGAATCTGTGTTGGCTAGAATTCTGTAATGCTGCTATGACTGCATTTACAAATCCATTTTTCTGCTGTAGTTCAATGTTGTTCAGTCACATGATACAGTCCACCATCCTTGCCCTGGCCTGCATATTACTGAATGATCTGGTCCCTGCCTGGCCTCATCTCTGTCTTCTTTTGCTTCCTCAGCTTGACTATTCTGGGTCCCTTCAGTTCTCTCAGCTTCCTAAGTTTCAGATGCATAGATAATAGTCCATTTATCATACATCCTGTCATTGATGTCTTTTATTTTATTTTATTTTTTGGTGGGGGTGTTTTGAGGTAAGGTCTTGCTCTAGCCCAGGCTGACACGGAATTCACTATATAGTCTCAGGTTGGCCTTAAATTCAGGGAGATCCTCCTACCTTGGCCCCCCCGAGTGCTGGGATTAGAGGTGTGAACCACCATGCCTAGGAGAGAGAGAAAGAAAGAGAGAGAGGGAGAATGGATGCACCAGGGACCCCAGCCACTGCAAACAAACTCCAGATGCATGCATCACTTTGTGCATTTGGCTTTACATGGGTACTGGGGACTTGAACTCAGGTCATTGGGTTTTAAGGACAAGTGCCTTAACCACTGATCCATCTCTCCAGCCTGCATTAATTTATTTTCTAATTTATCACACTTTTTCAGGAATAATGTAAAAGAAGGACTGTTGGTGTCATCCTTAACCAGCACAATGCTTGTGTAGTTTTCCCCTGTCTTCCACAATAGCCAATTGTAATTCCCTATTACAAGGTCAGTATAAGTGAAACTGAAAGAAAGGCACAAAATAGATCACAGTGTCAAATGTCAACCACTCACACACCATTCTTTCCCCTCTGGTAGAAGACCAACGGGCGTCAGCTGGCTTTATTTCAGGAATTCTTATGTTGCATCATCTTGCATGCTATTTCTCAGAGGGTTTTATTTAGTGTGACAAGAAAGTGACAATGTGCTGTCTCCCACACTCTGGAAGGACTATGGTACTTTCAAGGAAGCGAAGCATGCCTGTTCACCTAGTTGAAGCTGCCTCTCGAGAGCATCAAGTGAGACTTGCTCTTGCTTACATGGTCTTGCTCCATATTTTGCTACGTGACGGTCATTTTATCAGCTGGAAGAAAGCATAGAAAGGATATTTAGCAAAAGGGCATGCGACCCCAAATTGTGGGCTGAGGTTTGGTACAGCGTGTTCACTGTTTTGGGTCAGCCATGTCAGATCCAGAGTTCACGTAGACTGGGCTGTGCCTGGGGCCCCTGGAGTTGCCCAGGGTGTCATCCCTACACAGGGAACTTAAGAGGATTGCCCAAAGTCACTTTGGGTGGCTCAGACTGCTCCTGTGTAGGTTTAGTGATAGAATCAAGAATTAGAAGACGGGTGTGGTGGCACACACCTTTAATCCCAGCACTTGGGAGGCAGAAGTAGGAGGAACTCTGTGAGTTCAAGGCCACCGTGAGACAACGGAATGAATTTCAGGTCAACCCGAGCTAGAGTGAAACCTACCTAAAAAAAAGAATTAGAATTTTTTTTTTTTTTTTTTTTTTTACTGATTTCACAGTTATTTTTCTTTATTTATTTTTGAGAGAGAGAGAGACAAAGAGAGAGAGAGAGAGAGAGAGAGAGAAAGAATGGGTGCACCAGGGCCTCCAGCAGCTGCAAATGAAGTCAAGATGCCTGCACCACCTTGTGCTTACGGGTCTTGAAGAATCAAAGGTGGTTCCTTTGGCTTTGCAGGCAAGTGCCTTAACTGCTAAGCCATTGCTCCAGCCCAAGAATTAGAATTTTGCTTTTGACAGGCTACAGAGATGGTCCAGAATCTGTAAAGCTAAAAGTGTAAACTCGCTTTAGATTTTGTGATGAATTGACTCAACATAGTCTGAATCAGAAGTGGCTTGAATATGTTTAGTGATAAAGGCCTTAATGAGGAATTAGTCATAGGCACCCTGCCAGACAACTAGCAGTTTGGAGCCACCTGTGAAATGGCTCTTTGGAATTTTAGGCTAGAGAAATGAAGATTGAGCACCCTGGATCCCCACATTGGTCAGAAAGCAAGCCAAACGTGTCCAGGGCTAGAAGTCACAATTTCTAAACAGAAACTAGCAAATTCGTGATCCCAAGTGTCATGTGCCTGGTGTTTAGTAGTAACTCAATGACTATGTGTTCAGTTAGTTTGACCATCTATGTTGTATGGCACATAGTACCTGCTCAGAAATGCTAGCTTTCCTTCTCTTTTTTCCAGGGGAGGCAATCTGAATGCTGTGAGTCCTTACAAGCATGCTGACTAAGGAAGCTATGAGGACATGGGAAATTACTCAATTCTGAAACTCTGACTTTTTTTTTTTTGGAGAGAGACAGAGAAGAAAAGAGAAGAGAAGAGAGAGAAAGAGAGAGAGAGAGAGAGAGAGAGAGAGAGAGAGAGGAGAATGGGCGCACCAGCAGCCTCTCAGACACTATGAATGAACTCCAAACGTGTGCGCCCCCTTGTGGGCAAGAGTGGTGTTGTGTTCTTGTGTCACTTGTGCATCTGGCTAAACGTGGGTCCTGAAGAATCGAATGGGCGTTCTTAGGCTTAGCAGCAGGTGCCTTAACTGCTAAGCTATCTCTCCAGCCCTGAAACTGACTTTTTTTTTTTTGAAACTCTGACTTTAAAAAAATATATATTTTATTTATTTGAGAGAGAGTGAGGGAGAGAAATAGGCAAGGAGAGAGAGAGAGAGAGAGAGAGAGAGAGAGAAAGAGAGAATGGGTGCACTAGGACTTCCAGCCACTATAAACAAACTCCAGATGCATGTGTCCCCTTGTTCATCTGGCTTCCGTGGGTCCTGGGGAATTGAACCCAGGTCCTTTGGCCTTGCAGGCAAATGCCTTAACTGCTAAGCCATCTCTCCAGTCCTGGCTTTTTTTTTTTTTAAACACATTTAAAGCATATGTTATTTATTGCAGAGAGAGAGAGAGAGAGAGAGAGAGAGAGAGAGAGAGAGAATAGGTGTGCCAGGGCCTCTCAGCACTGTAACGAACTCCAGATGGTTACACCACCTTATGCATCTGGCTTTATGTAGGTACTGGGAAACTGAACCTGGATCCTTTGGCTTTGCAGGCAAGCCGTATTAACCACTAAGCCATCTCTGTATCCCTGATTCTGTTAGCACTGAGGGCTTGGTTCTCTGCTTTTTACTGGGTTTGCTGTGATTTTTTTACAGCTGCATGGGGATTTGTTATGTCAAACTATGAGACAGACCTTCCTTTCTCCCTCCTCCCTCCCTCCCTTTCTTTTTCCATCCCTCCCTTTTGTCTTTCCTTCATATTGAATGTCCTGGCAATGTGCTATGTTCTGGGAATTCACAACTTAATAATTTATTATTATTCTTTTAAATCTCACTTTGTGTGTGTAGGCGTATCTGTTCATGTGTGTGACTGTGGGCACATGCCTGCCATAGCACATGTCTAGAGGTCAGAGGGCAACCTTGGGTGTCAGTCCTCACTTGTCCCTTTGTTTCAGGCAGGATCTCTTGTTTGCCATGGTGTGCATCAGACTCTCTGATCTGTGAGATTCTGGGTATTCTCCTGCCTCCCCAGTCCATTTCCTTGTAGGTACACTGGGAGTCCAAACACACACTACATGTGCGTCTGGATTTACAAGGGTCTGGGGATCCAAATTCAGGTCTTCGTGCTTGCATGACAGGGTGCTTTGCTCACTGAGCCATCTCCCCAGCCCTTAATCCATCATTACTCTTAAGGGACTTGCTGCTAAGAAGGCAGATAAACGTGGAAATACATACATTACAGTGTGATGGTTGTAGCACGGAAGCATGTGGAGGGCACAGATAAGGCAATTTCATTAAAGAAATACTGGCTCTGATACAATGGAAATCACTGTGGAGATTCTGAAAAAAAAAAAAAACTAAATTAGATTTACTATATAATACAGCTATACTGCTCCTGGGAATTGCCCAATGGACTCGAAGTGAACATATCACAGAGATCCTTATACATCAGTGTTTATTGCAGCACTATAGCTAAGTTATGGAACCAACCTAGGAGTCTGTCAACAGAAGAATAAATAAAGAAAATGTGGTATATAAATAATGAAATTTTATTCAGCTATAAAGGACCAAATTTGTCACTTGCCAGAAAATGGATACAACTGGAGATGATTGTATTAAGTGACTTAAACCAGCCTCAGAAAGACAAATATCACATATTTCTCTCATTTGTAGATCCCTAGATTTTATAGAAAACATAAAATATCACACACACACACACACACACGAAATGAAAGTAGAAGCAAAACTGTCTTGAGGGCAGAAGGGGAGTAGTAATGGGGGAGGGTATGAAAGGAAAGTGTGGGACATATGTGCTCATACTATATTATACTTGTATGAAAACGTCGTCGTTATGTAACCCAGCACGATGCACAATGAATACATGCCAGTTAAAAAAATACTTGTAAAGCCGGGTGTGGTGGCGCACACCTTTAATCCCAGCACTCGCGAGGCAGAGGTAGGAGGATTGCTGTGAGTTCGAGGCCACCCTGAGACTACAGTCAATTCCAGGTCAGCATGAGCTAGAGTGAGATCCTCCCTCGAAAAACCAAAAAATAAAAAAAAAATACTTGTGGACTGGAGAGGTGGCTCAAAACAAAACAAAACAAAAATAGCCTAGGTTTGAAAACAGTGCCCACATAAAGCCAGATGTACAAAGTGGCATGTGCATCTGGAATTCTTTTGCAATGGCTGGAGAACCTGGTGTGCCCATTCTCTCTCTTAAATATACATATGTGTGTGTGTGTATGTATATATATATATATATATATATATATATATATATATATATATATATATTTGCTTTGAGGCCTTTTATGTCCCAGATAGTGTGCTAAATTTTGGTATACTGCTGGTCAGAAGACAGATGTATCTCTTGGGAGACAGACATCAAAGGCATAGCTACCCCGGCGTCAGTGCTGCACAGGCACCATGGCAGTATGAGCTGGGGGAAGAGAAGGGCTTCCCAGAAGAAGCAATGTTTGGGCTGAGGCTGAATGGAGTGTGGCAGTCAGTCAAGCACAAAGAGAGGAAAGAGCATCCCGGGCATATGTCCCCAGTGAGCCTGAGCATCTTCAGGTTTCTTGAAATGTAAATGTCATGTGTGAGGATCACTTCTCGTGGATTTCATGTGTGCTGGAAGGAAGAATCCACCCAGGAAGAGCACACAGTCAAGATTCTCAGCAAGTCCCACCTGCTTTGGCAGCAATAGCCTGGTTTAGAGGCAAGAGAGAAGGTCTTATCTGTTGTGTGAATTGAAGGTTGTGGAACACATCTCTTCTATGAAGATTCATTTCTTAGGATAGCAATTTCCCTCTCAAAGGCATCTTATAAAATCAAGAAGATATAATTTATAATCCATTATCAGGAGTGAGTGGAATGGGCTACCTTTTTTGTCTTGATTTTATCATATATATCATTTATTATTATTATTATTATTACTACAGATTATACTCTTTTATTCCCTTGCCCCAGCTCCCATTACCCTGGGGACCCTCCTCAGTGGGGGTAAGGTATTCACTATAAGGGTCATGAAGGCCTCAGTCAGTCCCTATCATGTAGTGGGGGGACTGTGTCTTAGAATATTCCTACCCACTCTGTGCCTCTTACCATCCCCACCTCTTCCACAATGTTTCCTGTGCCATGGTAGGCCTGCTGGCAGTCTGAGTTAGTGTTGAATTCTTTGTAGTCTCTTTCTGCTTTGATAGGTTTTGATTGATCACTATGTCTGTCACCGTCACCCTTAAAGCTGGTTGTCAGGTGAGCAGTGACAGCAGTGTTCATGGTGCTGCTTCCACTGTACGCTCTCCTGGGCCCTGGCTGATGTGCTAGAGGTGGCAAGTCTCATGGTGGAGAGTCGGCTATCTTCTTGTCTTTCTGGAGAAAGAAAATGTCTGCAAAAGATTTGCTGGGGGATGGGAGGAGTGAACAGAAATTAAAGGAGGAGGAAACCTTAACATGCTGTACACCTGTAGAAAGGGAAGAAAGGCCATGGGGGAGAGTGGCACAATTCTCCAGACCTAAGGTACCTAGGGCCCATGTGGAGGGTGGAGTTAAAAGAAAATATTGAAAATGAAATGATTGGCATGAATTCTCTAAATGTAGCAAGAGCCTACAAGGAAGTAAGTAAAGATTCTACCTTGTAAAGCCAGGTGTGGTGGTACATGCCTATAGTCTCAGCACCACCTGAGGCAGGAGGACTGACCTGAGTTTGAGGCCAGCCTGGGCTACATTAGAGAGATACCCTTGTCAACAACAACAATAATCAGGAAATATGCTTGGCAAAGTCAACTCAGTAAGACTTTCTGACCGTGATCACCTGGCTGGAGTTAATTACCTTTCTTTCGATTCTCTCTCATCTCTGTGCTCATCTCTGCTTCTGCAGATATCACACAGCACTGTTTGGGTGTCCTTGACTCTCACTTTTGGAACTATTTCAGATTGGATTTATTCTCCCAGGCACTCAGCATCAAGCATAATGCTTAGGATTTATTACTTTTGGAGTGTGTGTGGTGGTGGTGGGGGAGATAGGGAGCTGTAAATTAAGGATTGTGATGGTATTGGTTAAAGGCACTTACTTGTAAAGCCTCTAAGCCCAGATTTGATAGCCCAGCACCCATATAAAAGCCAGATGCAAAGTGGAGCATGCATGGTATGTGTGTATCTATACCCATGCACAAATAAATAAGTATATATATATATATATATATATATATATTTTAAATATTTTTTAATGCTTAAAAAAGAATTGTGAGGGAATGAAAGAGAAGTAAGTGATTTAGATGGAGGTTATATAAAAGATAAAAATGTGGGCTGATGGCTTAGTGGTTAAAAACATTGCAAAGCCTGCCTGGCTCTGGTTCGATTCACTAGTACCCACATAGAGCCAGATGCACAAAGTGGCACATGCATTTGGAATTTATTTTCAGTGGCATGCCCATGCTGGCACTCTCTCTCAGATAAATAAATACATAAATAAATAAAAAATATTTTTAAAAATGTTGTGGAGAGCAGATAGGGAAAGGAACATCAAGTTTAAAGAACTATGATGACATCAAAAAGGAGCCTGGCTCAATTTGGGTATTCAGAGGAAGTTCCTCCAAGAGAGGGATACTGAGCTGAAAAATCTGAAGGATGGCCAGGTACTGACCAGATAGGAGGGAGGACCCCTCCTCCCCGGAGCAATCTAGAAAAGGGTCTGATGATCTCAGAGATAGAAGTGAACAGGAATCTGTTATTTCATTCAACAAGTGTTATATCCCAGACATAACTAGCTCTGGTGACTCAGTTATGAATGAGAAATCTCAATATTCAAAGGATTTATATTTTAGTGGAGGGAGACAGATAACCAATAGCAAAGTGTTTAACATGCTGGGGGCATCAGAGAGAAGTGACAAGAATGTCTTCCAAGTTTCTAGATGGAGTGGCTGCATGATACTGGTATCTGTGGAGACAAGAAGTGCTGAAGGAGGGCCAGATTCTTCCCAGCAGAGCAGGCTGTTTGAAGTGCCTCAGAGAACAAGTGACTATCAACTCGTCAGTCATACATGAGGGTTTGACTTTCATAGTTGTCTGGGTCTGAGGCATTTTAGGAGTCAGTGGCATATGAATGACAATTAAAGCCACAGAGTGCATAAAACTGTCCTGTGACCACACCAATAAGGAACAACACAATGCAAAGAGGGGCCATTTTTACATAAGTCATAGGATGAGTCGTGTCTTCTAGAATTATGCAGAGGGATGGTCATGGATGGAGACAAGAGGATCAAGGGAAAGAAGAGAAGAGAGGAAAAGTGAACTTTTAGGGCCAAATCTGGAAGAACATCAAGAGGGAAAGGACAGTAAGGGAAAGTGAGGGGGACCGGGAGGTATCTGGGGAGAGGGAAAAGAGGAGAGGCACACCCCTGAGATGAGGGGAAGAGAGGGCTTCAAGAACGCAGTGGCCAGCAGGGCCAAAAGCTACTTAGAAACCCTGGAAGTCAAGTGTGGTGGTCAACCGTGCTGGCCAGTTGAATGGGATTTAGAATTACTTAGGAGACACACTTCTGGCTATGTCTGTGAGGGTATGACCAGAAGGGATTAAATGAGGAGGGAAGATCTTCCCCGAATGTGGTGGCACCATTCCCATGTGCTGGGGTTCTGGTCTGAACAAAAAGGAGAAATTCAGCCGAGCGCCATCATTCATCTCTGTTTCCTGACTATGGACACAATGCGAGCAGCCACCTCACAGTCCTTCCTCCAGGACTTCCTTCCTGTGTTTGTGAGGAATGGAACTGATAGAATGAGTATGTGTTATAAAGAGGATTTCTTAGGTGGGCTTGTGTGCTATGGGCTGGGCAGTCCATCAATGGTTGTCCATAGGCTGGAGAGTCAGAGAATCTGGTCGCTGCTCAGTCCACAAAGCTGAATGCTTAGGAGGACTCACTCAGGCATGGAAGGCCTGGAGGCTTCCTGGAGAGCCACTGGTCTTCAGTTTAGGAAGGAAGGCTGATGAAGCTGGGCTCGTGGCAGCAACAAGGCAGATGCACGCACTGGTGAGTAGTCTGGGCAGCCAAGCAAAAGACCCTGCATTTTCCTAGAACGTCTCTCTCTGTAGTCCACACCGGAAGGCATGCTCATTCCGGGGAAAGGCCGTTCCTCTTTCTATGTGTCCTTTCTAAATACCCTCACAAGACCTGCCCAAAACATATGTTTTTACTTGATTCCTAATCTGAGCAAACTGACCATAGAACTTAGCTGCCGCACTGTCCACAACACATGTGAGCCCAAATAAATCCTTTCTGAAAGTTGCTTTGGTCACAACCAAAATAACTAACAAAGCAGCCTTCTGCCTTCTCAGTGCCTTGGTGCCTTCAGTACAAGCTAAGATTCGCAGGGGTATCAAGAGTGATGTGGAATAAACCGAGGGATGAGCAGGTGAAGGAATGTACACAACTGATGTGTCCTTATAACATGGCATTTGAACGATGTCCCCACCTGGCCGTGCAGGCTCATTTTCCAGTTTGGGCAAGTCAGCTCGAAGGGAGGCAGAAACTATGCAAGAACCCCAGATGGGAGTTTAGAGGTGCTTAGGTTTTCCAGAGAAGGTTTGTCTTCTTTTTCTTTCTCTGCCATTTTCTTCTCTGGAATATGACATTGATTAGAATGCCAGTGTCTGAGGTGACGACAGGGGAGTGTTGGAAAAGGGGCTGGAATTTCCAGCACACACATTGAGTTGATTCGACTGGTATATTTGAACAGCATGAATAAATTGGGAAAACATGGCGCAGACCACACAGAACTTTTGGAAGTTCTCCCACTGATGTAAGAGTTATATTTCTCAAACCTTTTGTTTAAATATACTCTACCATCCTTGCCCAGCGTATCTGCTATTCTTTAAGGAGTGCCAATCTTGTGATCACTCCCAACTCACGATGTTTCTTGGCTTCTCCAGTGGAAAGGCACGTGGGAAGTAGCATTGCCTAGGTGAGGGGTAGTTTGGGGAAAGAGTCTAGGAAGCTGACTGGCTTTAGGACATGCTTGTTGGGACTGGCAGCAACTCCTGCCCTTGCCCTCATGGCTTCAATAGATTACCTGTGCCTTTCAGGACAGGACTAGACGCCAAGAACCTGCTTTCTGAGTCTACATGCAGCATGGAGCTGCCCTTCAGAATGCTCTTCAGAAAGAGTCCCAAGATTGGGACTTATGCAAGGTCAGGAAAGGGACTTTCTTTTTTTTTAATTTTATTTTTTAAATATTAGTTATTTTTGGAGAAAGACACAGAGAGAAACAGATAGAGAGGGAGAGGAAGACAGATAGAGATGGGCGCGCCAGCATTCTCTCAGCTGCTGTGAACGAAATCCAGATGTGTGCGCCCCCTTGTGGTCAAGTGTGGCCTTGCGCCCTTGCGTCACTTTGCATCTGGCTAAACGTGGGACCTGGAGATTGGAACCGCTGGAGATTGGAACCAGTGTTCTTAGGCTTAGGAGGCAGGTGCCTTAACCGCTAAGCCATCTCCCCAGCCCAGGAAAGGGACTTTCAATTCTATTTTTAGAAACACTTCCCAAGAAATTGAATAATCGCATATAGAAAAGAAATTGTTTTGCCATTCACATAGGCTTGAGATAGTCAATTGTCAAATTCAGTGCATATCATAACAGAATTCACTGGAAGGAAAATAAACTAGCAACAGTATTTTCAAACAGTGTGCCTGGCACTCTATTGCTTTCTCTTCAATGCCTTTATGTGCCCAGTCTAACATGTTTTAACCTTATACAGCATACGTTAACACCAGTCATTAACTTCTCATTCACATAAAGCTATGGACTCAAGGAATTCACCACTAAGCACATCCCAGCAATGTTAAAAGATTGAACAAATTCACTCTTTTAAAGTAACTCTGCACACAAAGCCTGGATCAATTGGAAAAGTACAGAATATATATTATAAACTGTAACATGAAACAAAAATTTAACCAAAAGGAGATAGCATGCTGTTCAATGGCCCCTGCTACGACTTGGTATGGCTTCCTTTTCAAAGGTTCCTATGCTGGAAGCTTGGTCCCCAGAGATGGGGTCTAGCTAGAAGGAGATTAGGTGATGGAGGGGGGATGGTGTCACTCTTGGAAGGGATTAGTGTAGTTCTCTGACACCAGCTTGGTTTCCACAAGAGCGGGTTGTGATAAAAAGAGAAAGACTTTGGTGTCCTGTCTCATCATGTGACCTCTTCTGCACATCCTCCTGCCATTGATCATGTGGTCATTAGTGCCAAGTAGATTCCAGCACCAGGATCTTGAGCTTTCAGAACTATGAGCCAAATAAACTTCTTCTTCTTCTTTTTTGTTGTTTGTTTGCTTTTGTTTTTTGAGGTAGGGTCTCACTGTAGCCCAGGCTGACTTGGAATTCACTATGTAGTCTCAGGCTGGCCTTGAACTCATAGTGATCTTCTTACCTTTGCTTCCCAAGTGCTGGGATTAAAGGCATGTGCCACCATGCCTGACAAAAATAAACTTCTTTATAATGCACCCAGTCCTATCTACTTAGTTACAGAAATACAGAATGTACCAAGACACACAGACAGGCTCACTGGTAGCAGCTCTGTTCAGCTATCACCTCACCCTCCCAGCTTGAAATGAAGTAGTGTTTTGAAAAGCTCTGGGGATAGAATTCCTTTTGACTCCTTGGGAGCAGTGAAACTTATTAGTAAGATTCAACATAGCATAAAGGTATTAAAACTTATAATTTTCCATTGTTGAAATTTGTACTTGTGTGTATTGGGGGGAGGGGTACCAGGGCCTCTTACCATTGCAAACGAATATCAGATGCTTACACCACTTTTTGTATCTGGTTTATGTGGGTGGCTTGGGAATTGAAACTAGGCTGGCAGGCTTTGCAAGCAAGCACCTTTGACTGTTGAGCCATCTTCCTAGCCCCATACATTATTTATCTTTTATTAAATTTTTTAATTGACAACTTCTATATTTAACAGGCAATAAACCATGATATTTCCCTCCCCTCCCCCATTTTCCCCTTCACAACTCTGTTCTCCATCATATCCCTTCCCTCTCTCTGTTAGTCTCTCTTTTAATTTGATGTCATCATCTTCTTCTCCTATTATGAAGGTCTTGTGAAGGTATGGCTACTGCGAGGTCATGGATATCGAGGCCAATTTCTGTCTGGTCAGTTGCATTGTAAGGAGTCCTACCCTTCCTTTGGCTCTTTACATTCTTTCTGCCCCCTCTTCCGCAATGGACCCTGAGCCTTGGAGGGTGTGATAGAGGTGTTTCAGTGCTGGTTACTCCTCTGTCACTTCTTCTCAGCACTATGTTGCCTTTTGGGTCATCCCAGTGGTCATCGCCATCTGAAAAGAGAAGCTTCTCTAACCAAAAGTGGGAGTAGCATTAATATGTGAATATGAACATTAAGTGTAGTGCTTAATATATGCATTTAGCCAGACAAGAGCAGGCTTTATACCACTAAGGCACATGACCTCCCCTGCCATAGGCTACATTGTCTGTCTTAACAATGCAAATCTCTCAAGACTAAGTGCTATGCTTTTAAGGAACATACTGCAGCAACCAACATGGGGAACTCTTATTCTTACTTATTATCACTGACCACACATGCCATTTGCACTCTCTCCTTGAATGGTCAGGAGTTTCAGGGCTGGAAGCCTTAGTTAGTTAAGTCTGTGACAGAGAAGCCACCTATCAGTTGAACTATTGCAGAGATTCAGAGGCTCCTAAGAGCCCATCACTGAAGTAGACTTAAAATGCTCCCAGCATGGCTCAGGGAATTTTGCCTAAGAGGGGGCAGAAAGATTGTTAGAGCCACAAGTTGGGACATTTTGCCCAGAGACATTGCCCCTCCCCCATAATGCATGACCCACAATCCCCGTGGGGTTGACCTGCATTCCCAACGAAGAGAGCGTCTTCAGAAAAGGGACAGGGAGGAGGGAAAGGATGGTACCAACATGTGTTGTTTACATACAAAATATGTCCATATCTAATAAAAATTATTAAAAATTTAAAAATAAAACAATACACACACACATATATAGCTCCATTTTATATTAGATGAATATTCCTCTCATGGAGACTGTTTTGGATGGCTCACATCTCTTTTAGGGGACTTGACTTCACATTAATAGGGGACAAAAGCATCTTAGCACCACCCCTTTGGGCTTTGCACCTGATGTCAGTTTTCTTCCCCTTCATAATATGATAAACAAAACCACATGCTATTTGTGTGGTCAAGTTACAGGAAAGAATATCTCACCCAAAGAAAAGACACCCAAGTGAAATGCAGCAAGCCTAGCCTTGACATGGTTTCTCTCTGCTCCCTGTGAAGTTTCTCAAAGCAGATATGTGCCAGGGGTCAAGGTTGGAGTTCTCTGTGGGCTCTCCCCGAAGCTGACTTTTAAGTCATTGAGAGAAATTTATCCCAAACACAGAAGTCTTAATTTCCCAAGCCCCTATACAACCTCAGCTTGGATTTATTGATTTTTGTATACCTTATTCATCGTGGTTTCACTGGTCTT
This sequence comes from Orientallactaga sibirica, assembly GCA_036365145.1. NCBI lineage: Eukaryota > Metazoa > Chordata > Mammalia > Rodentia > Dipodidae > Orientallactaga > Orientallactaga sibirica. Next base: position 1,010,208 of record JAEOAD010000048.1, read on the forward strand.
AGAGCTGTCCTGTGTGAGTAGACCTGACCACATTCTGAATGATACATTATTCATTCTGCACAATTTCTCTTGACAGCCATTTTCCCCTCTTAAATCCAGCTCATAAGAATGCAGGTGTACCTATCAACATGACCTGTCTTCAGACAAGTTTACATATATCCTGTCTTACACACACACACATACACACACACACACACACACACACTCTAGCAGGATGGTAGCTAATGTTTTTATGCTTCCTTTTTGGAACGTCACAGGATAAAGTTGTTAGTATCAAGTATCTCTCTTCTTGAGGAGGACACTGCTTTCCACAGCTGGGAGAAGGTGGTGAACAACCCAAGGGGCATCTAAGCAGGGCTGGAAGAGCCCTGGTGTGGAGTACTGGGGAGAGAGGGTTAGGAGCAGTCTCCATATGTGAACGCGGTAGAGGAAGGTGACAGCAGGATGCACAACTGGGGTCTGTGTACATTCTCTATCATTTACAAATTGGCATTTGTCCATGAGCCTTAAGGCGATATATGAGGGACTTGCTCTTGACGCTCATTTCAACCACATTGTTAGGTGTGGACGTGTGCTCTGAGTGATTGGGTGGAGGGCTCACATGTGCTATGCCTCTGACTTTCCCCCTCCAGGCTCCTGGGAGCCAGGCCTCCATGTTAGCTTCCCCGCCCTGAACTGTCTCTACTGCAGAATTGCATAGAATTGTTCTAGTGTCATGGGAGTAATGCTGAAGTACACTTTCTAACCCTTCAAGCTATGAACTATGAATATCCCGACCACTGTGTGAATGGGGGAGCTCCCACATAGGCACCATCCTTGTCTTCTCAGACTTCATGGTTACTCCATAACTGTAACCCAATCTGGTCCCCAATGGTCCTGGGTCCTTAGGCTTTGTAGCCAAGCACCTTAACTGCTAAGCCAGATCTCCAGCCCTAGAATTTCTACCTTTTAAAAAATATTTTTATTTATTTGCAAGCAGAGGCAGAATGAGAGAGAGAGAGAGAGAAAGAGAGAGAGAGAGAGACAAGGAGAGAGAGAATGGGTGTGTCAGGGCCTCTCGCCACTGCAAACAAACTTCAGGTACATGCATCTCTTTATGTATCTGGCTTTATTGTGGGTCCTGGGGATTTGAACCCTGGGCCACCAGGCTTGGCAAGCAAGTGCCTTTAACCACTGAGCCATCTCTCCAGGCCCTTAGAATATCTACTTCTAATTCAAGTGCTTCCTTGAGAAGTGTGGCTTTTTTTTTCTTTCAGAAGTTTTCACCAGGTGACTAAAGGAAAGATTTTCATGGAGAATACATTGTTAGGATAGGATTAGCAAAAGCAGCATGAAGAAGCTGAGATAGAAATGGGACGTAGTAGCAAGCCCGAGACAAACTCTACTCGCTGAAACCAGCACCTTATTGAAACAGACTATGAAACAGACTACCACCAGAACCCCAGGAGGTCCGCTCGATTCTTTCTTATCAGCAGCTCAACAGAAATAACCACTGTCATGACTCCCAATACCACAAGTTGGTTTCTATAAGCTAGGTGTTGCTATAATAACAAAGACCTCAATTTTCAGTGGCTTATACCCTGTTTTCAATGCTGGGATTAGAACCCAGCCATACTCACTTGTGCTTTGCCTGCAGGGTCTATGTGAAGTTCTGCCTATGGGGGCACTGGAGGGAGCCTGCAAGGCTAATTCCCTCCTGCTTTTGTGAGCATTATCTCAGTCTTATTTCTTTCTTGCAGCGGAGGCAGTTCTTTGTTGCTGCACCAACTGAATCTGAGCTGTGGTTTTCATAGTACTTGCAAGGCCAGCTTCATTGCACCCCATAGAGACAACAGCACTAGCTGAGCCTTTTTTTTTTTTTTTTTTTTTTTTTTTTTTTTTTTGAGGTAGGGTCTCACTCTAGCCCAGGCTGACCTGGAATTCACTCTGTATTCTCAGGGTGGCCTTGAACTCATAGTGATCCTCCTACCTCTGCCGCCCAAGTGCTGGGAAATTAAAGGCATGTGCCAAAACGCCTGGGCTTTTAAATTTTTTTTATTTATTTATTCATTTATTTTTGAGGTAGGGTCTCACTCTAGCCCAAACTGGCCTCAAATTCACTATGTTGTCTCAGGCTGGGCTCATACCCACAGTGATCCTCTTACCTCAGCCTCCCGAGTACTGGGATTAAAGGCGTGCACCATTGTGGTAGTTTGAATATATGTCCCCCAATATATTCAGTGTTTTATTAGTTATAGTTTGCATCTACAATCACATTGCTAGAGGCAATGTCACTGGGGGCTGGTCTTAAGGTGTGATGGTGGGTTTGAGATTCCATTGTAAAGATATGCAAAGTGTGCCTAGCAGGAGTTCCTGAAGTGTGCTGTGTGAATCTTTTGGCTGTAGTTTTGCTCAGTGTGCTGTGTGCCTGGTTGGTTTCTCTCTCTTGCTTGGCCCTGTGAAAGCAGGCTGCTTCTCCTTCCTTTATGGAACTTCCCCTGGATCTGTAAGCTTCAATAAATAATATCCCTTCCTCCATAACTGTGCCTGGTCTGGAAGTTCATCTCAGCGAACCTGAAGCTGTCTGCTACAACCACCATGCCTGGCCATAATGCCTTCTTAAGGGTGTGGGTTTCAGCCATCTCCTTTGGGATGGGAGATGTCAGCACCAGCTGGTCAGTGTTAGTTCTTCAGGAGTCTGGATTTCTGTTTCACAAGCTCCTTAAATGACTTGTTTAACTCAGACCTATCCCCTTGATATGTATGAATTGTCTTTTTTATCTTAGTTTTATATACTCAGATTTGTATTTAATAATTTTTAATGTGAAATGTTCTTTCTTCAAATAGCTTGTAAAATTTCTGCCTCCTAAGTGATAGACTAAAAGTAGAATTCTTTGTTCTCATGATAGCCTTATCTTTCTGTACAAGAGTCAGGTGGGTTATGGGGTATCTGTTGGTTTTTTTTTTTTTTTTTTACCAGAACTACATTGTCCCTTGTGTGAACATTAAGAACCTAAGTGTGGGATGCTGAATAAATACTGCATATTTTCATTAGCAGGAATTTGATTGGAGAAAGTCTGATTTTCTAGAATATTTATTCCAAAATATGCTATGATAGGGCATCATACACAACACCAAATTATATATTGTAGTTGTCTTTTATATTGTACTTTATTTATTTATTTATTTATTTATTTATTTATTTGAGGTAGGCTCTCACTCTGACTTGGAATTCACTATGTAGTCTCAGGGTAGCCTCGAACTCATGGCAATCCTCCTATTTAACTCTGCTTCCCGATTCCTGGGATTAAAGACTTGTGCCACCACTCCCCACTTTTAAATTATACTTTGTAAACATTTTATCTTACATGTCTGTTGATATGATACAGTATTAATCATGCTGGGGTTGTGTGTTCCTGTGGTCTTAGGTACTAAGGAGGCTGAGCCCAAGAGTTTGGGGCAGGCCTGGGAACATACAGAGACCCCCATCTCTCAAAAGAAAGAAGAAGGGGCTGGCGATATGGCTCTGTGGTTAAAGGCTCTTTCCTGCAGTGTAATGGCCCAGGTTTGATTCCTCAGTACCCAAGTAAAGCCAGATGCACAAAGATGGCTCATGCATCTGGAGTTTGTTTGTAATGGCAAAAAGCCCTGGCATACCCATTCTCTTTCTTTCTGTCTCTCTCTGCTTGCAAATAAAATAAAAAAAAGAGGAAGGAAGAAACAAGAGAGGAAGGAAATAAAACTTTAACACCTGGAAAGATCTGTACAAAAATCATGACTGTCAACTCTAGTATTTACAGCCTATAGAAATCCTGGTTCTTTGTATAATAGGAGGTTGCCAAAAAGATATCCAGAGAGGTTGCATGTTAAGGTTTTCACATGTACAATCAAAACATGTTTATTCTGTTGAATCTCACAGCTTAGCATCCCGGGCCAGGAAGCTGCTATGGAAGTGTGCACATAAAGCCTTGCTGAATGCCAGCACATGCATATGCCACACATAAGCTAATGCAGGAGTCCTGACTCCAGTGTTTGGAGCATCTTACATATCTCTTACCCAAGTTCTAAATGACCCTCCCAGGAATGCCTTCCCTAAACATCCATTTTGGCTCTGATTTGAGCTTGATTATTTTAATCACCAGGTTAATAGCATTGTCCATGCAATTCAGACACGAGACTTGTTAAATTTCCAAAGCCCCAGTCTTCAGTGCCAATGCATATTCCATGGGCTATAGTCATTGTGGGAGGCAAGGTTTTTGCTTGGCTGATATCTTCACGGGTGCTTTGCCTTCCCAATTCTCCATGTTGTTGACCACAGCAGCTGGATCCCGAGGTGGTTTGTGAGCCAAGCCTGCACTATCAAAGTGCCCCATGCACCTGACTGAAGTGATGTCTGAGTGGAGACCCGACCCAGCCAGTCTGAGCCTGTTCTAGAGCTCTTGTTGGAACTGACTGGGATAAGGTATGATTTATTTTTGCTGGGCTTCTTTGTATAAAGGCTATGAGTCCAAAGCTGCCAGTTGCTGGCTACCTTCCTCACTTCTGGGACAGACAGACTGAGAAAGAAATTCAAGCAGTGAAAGCAGAATCCAGAGGACGGAGGAAAAGAAACAGACTCCTGATTGTGTCATGTGTACACCAGGAATGTTTCAAACCAGAAGGGCAGTGCTCCTATTGATGAGGTTCCAATAAATTCTTAAAAAAACCCCCAAAACCTGGTTTAGTTAGATTCTAAACTTGCAATTGAAGAAGTCCTAGCTAATACAGTTGTATTGATTTTCACCATCTGTAGTTTTTCCGCAGGCCGCATATATTTATTCATCAGATTTCAGATGGCAGTCAAGTTGAATTATCTGACTGGGCTATCAGAATTGAGCTTAACTGAACACTTGTTAAATCTACATGTTGTATAGCAAAGATGTGGTGAACTGATATTTTAGCTGCAAATGATTCTTTTTAAAAAAATTGTCTATTTTATAAGGTCCTTCCCTCTAAAATGATTATGGGATTTTCCAGTTAATGGGGACATTGGTTAAGTATTTCACATAAGTCCTTTAAGACTCTTGAATATACTTAGTTATAGTAGCAAAAATGATTTTTCTGTCATTGCTTGTTAACCTCTTAACTTATCAGACTATAGAAGAAATGTCTCAGACTTCACCTTAATAATCAGTTGCATCTAAGTAATTTTTTTAGCATAATAGCTGATAAAAACCTGATATATTTATTCTTTTATGTGCTCAGGTTACAAACACACTTCATTCATGCAATGTTGACAGCCAATATGCTAAAGTTTCAGTGTGGTTTTTTTTTTTTTTTTGATTTTCAAGGTAGGGTTTCACTCTAGTTCTAGCTGACCAGGAATTTACTCTGTAGTCTCAGGGTGGCCTTGAATTCACAGTGATCCTCCTACCTCTGCCTCTAGAGTGCTGGGATTAAAGGCGTGCGCCATCATGCATGGCTAGTATGGTAATTCTTAAAATATTAAAATCCTTAAAGCTGGCATGGGTGTGGTGGTCATGCCTTTAATGCCAATAGTTGGGAGGCAGAGGCAGGAGGACTGCTGTGAGTTGGAGGCCAGTCTGGTACTACAGAGTGAGTTCTAGGCCAGTCTGTATTAGAATAAGACCCTACCTCAAACCCAACCCCCAAAATAATGACAGTAATAAGTTATGTAATATACACATTGTTAATGAGAGTTATTAGGATCTCCAGTGAGTATACATACCATCAAACATGTTTTAGCTATTAAGTGACTGCCAAATTCTCTTCCCCTTTCTCTGTGTAATGTAAACTAGAGCCCTTCCTTGTCCACCACCATAAGTTGTTCTTCTCTCCTTTCATGGTATTATTTATTTACTTTTAAATAATTAATTAATTTGTTTGTTTGAGACAGAGAGTGTATGTTTGTGTGTGTGAGAGGCTGTTAGAGAGAATGGGCAAGCCAGAGCCTCTAGTCACAGCAAATGAACTTCTGGCTTTACGTGGGTCCTGGGGAATCGAATCTGGGTCCTTAGGCTTTGCAGGCAAATGCCTTAACTGCTGAGCCATCTCTCCAGCCCTCATGCTAATATTTTAAAACAGTTTTAATCAGAACTAAAGATGTAGCCAGGCGTGGTGGCTCACAGCTTTAATCCCAGTACTCGGGAGGCGGAGGTCCCTACCTCTCAGGGAAAAAAAAAAAAAGAGAGAGAGAAAACAGAATTGTACCCTGTGAGTTGGATGATGCTGCACCCAGAAGCCATAGGTTGTTACAGAAAAAATTTCAGTGCCAGGGGTGGGATAGTTGCTTAGGGAAGATTCCGAGGCTCCCCAAACAGCACAGGCAATTGTTAAGGCTCTTGACTGACCACCAGAAATAACCAGTAAGACTCTGTTGTTGAAGACTCCACATGTTTCAGAGTTGCAGGGCGCTGAGATATCAAGCTGAAGCTGAGCTGCGAGCCTCTCTGCTGACCAGTTGCCATAGTGCTGGAAAGTGCTGTTTAACCTGCTGTAGAAGAGAAAACTATCTGTGGTCTTAACCAGTAGTGGACCCTGCAAGCTACACATCTGGCCAGCTAGACAAGATGTGCTCACTAGTGCAATAGTGGCATGTCTGGGGCTGGAGGGATGACTTGGTGATTAAGGCACTTGCCTGCAAAGCCAAAGGACCCAGGTTCAATTCCCCAGGACCCACATAAGCCGGATGCACAAGGTGGCACATGCATCTGGAGTTTGTTTGCAGTGGCTGGAGGCCCTGGTGTGCTCTCTCTCTCTCTTTCTCGCTCTTTCTCTATGTCAAATAAATAAATAAAAATAGTGGCACGTCTGTTATGGGGGCAACTAACTGCTCTCTGATTGGATTTGAGGCCTGCTCCATGAGAGGGGATTCCTGCTGATGCTGAAAACCTGGTCAATAAACCTATGGCTGGGAAGGTCATGAGCCCTAGCAGGGAAGCTACTCTATTATGTGAATAAGTGGAGAGAATATGCCCACCGAGGAGTCCTCTAAATATTTATGCTCGTGCTCACATATTAGTACTCTTCTCACTTTTCTTAAAAATATTTTATTATTTTTTATTTAATTGAAAGAAACAGGGGAGAGAGAGAAAGAGAGAGAGGGAGAGAATGGGCATGCCAGGGCCTTCAGCCACTGCAAACAAACTCCAGATGCATGCATCTTGAGCATCTGGCTTACATGGGTCCTGGGGACTTGGACCTGGGTCCTTTGGCTTTGCAGGCAAACGCCTTAACTGCTAAGCTGTATCTCCAGCCCTTCTCTCACTCTTAAGATTGTCTTTTTTTTTAAATTTTTGCTTTCACTTTTAGTTAAAGAAGTTCTTCTTTTCAGATAGTGATGACCTCTGGGAAGACACAAAACTCACTGAAGTGTTGAGAAGAAGGGACAGAGGAGTGTTCAGCACTAAACAACACATCTCTATCCCATCCTCCAAGGCTCAGGGGCCATTGTGGAAGAGGTGTGGAAAGACTGTAAGAGCCAAAGGATGAGGAGGAGTGCTTTGGAATGCTGTCTTCTACATGCAAAGTGGTCACTGTGTTCATGACCCCACAGTGGCTGCAGTAACCTGCACAAGCCCTGCATAATATTGGATCCATGAACAGATTGCCATGGGTGATGGGGGAGAGAAAAAGAAAAATGACATAAAAATATAGGGAATAGTAGGAAAGAAGAAGGGGTTTAGTTGAGGGGAAGAGGAAGGGGAGACAAAGGAGGGCAGTGGGAGGAGATTATGTAAAATTTAAAATGTTATTTTATATTTAATTAATTAATTAATTAATTAATTTTGTTTTTCAAGGTTGGATCTCACTTTAGCTCAGGCTGACCTGGAATTCACTATGTAGTCTCAGGGTAGCCTTGAACTCATGGCAAGCCTCCTACCTCTGCCTCCTGAGTGCTGGGATTAAAGGCGTGCGCCATCATGTCTGGCTGCTTTTTATTTTTTAAATAAAGTGTTAAATCATTTAAAAATGGCTTTACTGAGGTAGAATTCACATGCCACAAAGTCCACCCATTATAGGATATAATTAAATAGCTTCCATTACATCATATATATATATATATATATATATATATATATATATATATATCACTGTGTTCCCTTATTTCCTTCATTGAAATTACCAAATTATGTTACATTTTAATGCAAATATGACCCCAATTTTGCAGGAAAAAAATGATGTGTATATTGAAAAAGCAAAACCCAAAAGAAATAGAAGGATATGGTTAGTGTTATTTAATTTTTCTGTGGTTCCTAAAATTTCTTCAATGATTATGATTATTTTGACACAAAAATGGACACCATTTAAAAAATAGTCATCAAGTATAGCAATATGGGTGAATCCTATCAATATAATGTTAGGCTGAAAGGAAACCCAGAACGTCCCAAATATGACACGCTTTCATAGTACTGAAGCTAGCCAAAAAGAAAATAGAATTTTTGTGAATGAAAATAAATGTAATGAAACTATTTGAAACCAAAGCAAGGAAAGTCTGAACATGTGTAATGGAAGGATGCCTAGTTCACATAGATGGAGCCAGGGGGTTAGCATGGAGGCACCAGACAATTAACAGAAGGTAATGTTGAGAATATAGCTCTTATTTTTGGTCAAGTAACAGTTAAAGTGATGAATAGATAGATATATTCAGGCTATATTTAAAAAGTCTTCAGCTTCCTCATTTAAGTTGTTGATCTTGGGGATTACATTTTGTGTGTGTGTGTGTGTGTGTGTGTGTGTGTGTGTGTGTGCAGTAGATTTTATAGCTACAGAGTTCTAAGTTCACTAAGCCAGAACTGAAGGCCCATTTCTCCCAAAGCTATCTCTGCATCTTCCTTCTTTTGAGAGGAACCAGAGGAGACACGTATGAGGGGTCAGGGTTATGTTGAAGGGTCAGCGGGTGATGGCTGGCGTCCTTCCTGATTTGTGACTGGGCTGTTGATGGGGATCCGTTCTGACCGGCTGTGCCTTGTGCTGTCTCTTTGGGTGTTTTCCATACTCTCACCGGTGGGGGCCATCCTATCAATGCTCAGGCATTATCAGGCCAGGTCCCTTGTGAATTTGCCATAGCTTATCCACACTCAACTTGTACCTGGGTGACAACTAAGGAGGACAAGAAAAGGATGTAGTTGTATGTTTCAAGACCTGACACCTGTTTCCATCTGTGCGTGAAGACTGTCAAATGGCTCTTTGTGTCATGGTGTTCCCAAAGTCTATTCAGGTTCAGTTACCCTGCCTTTCCTTGTGTATAACCACTCCCTAGCTCTTGTCTCTGCCATTTTAGATGTCAGACTTCTGAAGGGAAGAAGCATAGGGCTGACAAAATGCCCTGTAATAATCTTTCTGAATTTAGAAGCAGGCCTCTGGAATGGTTTTCAGCACTCCCCACTCAGCACCCTCTCTACACACTCATAAGACACTGGCTCTGAAAGGCTGAATGTCGAGGGACACAGGCTTTCTAGATTTCCTTCCTAGTATGTTTTCCATCATACCTTACAGTTTGAGGCATGTTTTGCATGTCAAGAAATATAGTTCATCAACCTTCTAATGCTCATTTCATGACTTTCATACTGACTAATTAAAAAATGAATTTAAAGCTGTTTATGAAATTATAATACCACAAAATGTGGTAAACAAGGTGAAAAGTTCAGGAAACACTTGGAAGTAAGAGCTTGGGGTAAGCGAGTCTCTGAGGGAGCACAGTTTGTGTGTTATGGGTATGCTAGTCTCCAAGGTAACGGGAAGCTTGGGAGTGTCCCTGTGTGTGTGTCAAAAAATAGTGAAAGCATGCAGAAACACAAATACAGTGCAGGCTCACTTTACTTAACAGAAATATTACTGAGAAGTTGTCTGAATGTCAAAACAAATCCTATGTTGTGCTGGATATATACTCAGGGTCTACAAACTTCATTTGAGAAGTCATGTTTAATTTCCTGACAACTTTGCAGTCCTAGGGGCCAGAGTGCTGGGGGCACCTGACAGGGAAGTCCTTGTTGTCCGTAGTGAAGGCTGAGGGGGGAGAGAAATGATAAGGTGAGGCCCCTTCCTTTTATAGTTACAACTTATAGAACCTTCTCCTTGGCCCTTCTCTCCTGTTACAGAGCCTCAGCCGTATGCCTGGTGAAGGAATGGGGAGAGATGCATAGCTGCAAATTACTAGCTAAGACTCTATGCTGTACCTGGAGGTGGGCACTGTGGTATTTGATGACAAGGGTTGTACTGAATTGACATCTGTTGGTGAGTTGGGTTTCACCTGCTTTTCTTTGCCCCCAAGTCAGGATAGTTTGGTTTAATTTTCCAGTGGTTTTAATTTTTTTTTTTCCCTCAGGGACCTCTGAAGGTTGTATTCTAAAAGGAAGAGTGGGACTGGAGAGATGGCTTAGAGGTTAAGGCACTTGCCTGCAAAGCCAAAGGACCCAGGTTCAACTTCCCAGGACCCACGTAAACCAGATGCACAAGGTGGCACATGCATCTGGAGTTCATTTGCAGTGGGTGGAGGCCCTGATGCATCCATTTTCTATCTGCCTCTTTCTCTCCCTTCTTCTCAAATAAATAAATAAAATATTTTTAAAGGTTTTTTTTTTTTTTTAAAGGAAGAGGGATAGGGGAATTTTGGGCTGAGACAGCGTAGTGGAGGAAGTCGTTTGAGGGGAAGACACCAAGCCACACCACCCTAGGTCTCAGCTTCTACTCTGCAGAAAACACAGGCGTGGGAGGTGCCCCGGGTGCACAGACTTGCATAAGATGGTCTCTCTTACTCACATTGAAGGACTTCTCCTTTCTTCTAAGTCTGTATCCTTTGATGACGACTTTGGTTTGAGGAGACCTTTGTACATTTTCAGAAATCTCATCTCTATAGTGTGGATTACACCAGGCTGCTGGCTTTTTTTTTTTTTTTTTTTTTTTTTTTTTTTGGTTTTCTAGGCTGAACTTGAGCTGGAGTTGGGAGAGTTCCTCAAATCACACTTTCATCTCTGATAGCACCAGGTCATAAGCCTCTGCAGCCCCATTCCCATTCTTTCTGTGTAAGAGTTTGACCACTGGAGGTTTTGCATGCCCTGGTGGGCTGATCATGCAGCCATGCCTAGTGGTGCTTACATTGTGTCTGAAGTGTGCTCCCCTAAGGGGCCCTGGACTGCAGAAATTATATTTGTAGCCAGAGAATTTATAATTTGCTACATATGGCCAGCGTTTTTATTTTTATTTTTTTAAAAGCAGCTTTCCTTCTTCCTTTGGCATTTTCCCACACCCACTCCCACTTACAGTTGGCAACCCTCCCAGTACCTTCTCACCACGAGGGACTTATATTAATAGTCAGGTTTTGTAGGCCAGGCTGTGTGTGTGTGTGTGTGTGTGTGTGTGTGTGTGCGTGTGTGTGAGAAAGAGAGACTAACAAAAAGAGAGAGAGTAAAAGGTTTTCTAATTGCATTACTTACCTCTTGTTTTCATCTAATTATTCGTTTTAAAAAATTTTTAATTTTAATTTTTTTTTTTAAGGATCCCAGATTTACTTCTACATTTCAAGAAACTTTCACAGTACAAACAACCTTTGGGTTACAGTGGTGTAGGGAGCTGGCTGGCGAGCACAAGACCCAGGACCCAGGCAAGGCTGGTGTCAGAAGGAAGTTTAATGCTACAATGTCCAGCAGCAGAGCCATTCCCTGGGCATCCATCCATGGGCTGGGATGCTCCGGACACGAATGGCAGGGTCCAAGGCAGGGTACTAGAGAGGCTCTTAGAGGTCTGGCCAATCAATCGTCCTTCTTGAACTTGCCATTGATGTAGGGCACCCAATCCAGGATCAGCCGCCAGTCAGAGGCCCACACCAGTCCTACGGCACCCACGGCACCCCACATGCTGGCCGTGGGCATCCAGTTCTTGGCCAGCTCCCGGTAATGGGGCCCAGGAACCTGGTCAGCATCGCGCCGGGATATGAAGGCTCAGGGTCCTCAATTTTTTATTTATACATTTTTTTCTGTTTTTTCAAGGTACAGTCTCACTCTAGCTCAGGCTGACCTGGAATTCACTACGTAGTCTCAGGGTGGCCCTGAACTCACAGTGATCCTCTTACCTGTGCCTCCTGAGTGCTTGGATTAAAGGCGTGCGCCACCGCCCCTGGCTTTAATTTAAAAAAATTTATTTATTTATTTATTTATTTATTTATTTATTTATTTATTTATTTATGAGAGAGAGATACAGAAATAAGTAGGTAGAGAGAGAGAGAGAGAGAGAGAGAGAGAGAGAGAGAGAATGGGCACATCAGGGCCTCCAGCCACTGCAAACCAACTCCAGACGCATGTGCCCCCTTGTGCAACTGGCTTATGTGGGTTCTGGAGCATTGAGCCTCGAACCAGAGTCTTCAGGCTTCACAGGCAAGCATTTAATTGCTAAGCCATCTGTCCAGCCCCATTTTCATTTTTTTAAAATATTTTTTATTTTTATTTATTTATTTGAGAGAGAAAGAAGCAGAGAGAGAGAGAGAGAGAGAGAGAGAGAGAGAGAGAGAGAGAGGCAGAGAATGGGTGTGCCAGGGCCTCCAGCTGCTGCTAATGAACTCCAGACGCATGCACACTCTTGTGCATCTGGCTTGCATGGGTCCTGGGGAATCTATCCTAGGTCCTTTGGCTTTGCAGGCAAGTGCCTTAACCACTAAGCCATATCCTTAGCCCTGTTTATTAAATATAAGTCAAAGGCAAGGTCATGGGTCCAGGAAGCAGAATCTACATTCCTTGACTGCTGTGGCATAGGGCAGGGAAAAGGCAGCCATTGAGTAGATAAGGCTTCATTTGTGTCTTCTACAGAGAAGCAGTGGGGGTGTGGAGTTGGAGGTAAGAGGCTGAGAGATACAGATGAAAAGGCACGACATTGTGGAGCTGGACCAGTCTGAACCTGAATGGGCACTCAGTATTGATTGACAAGTGGTCCAGGCATCAGTTAGTTATCTTTTACCTTATTGGTAAAATGAACCTCAAAGTTATTATGGTCCTCACATGGGTTGATGGATACAAAAGTATTTATTGTCACATATAAGACACTTCATAAATACTGCTTTCCCTTTCCTTTCATTAGGAGAGAATGAGAATAAAAGCCAAAGACAAGAAAATCCCCATGCAGTATTAATAACAGCTCCCATTTTCTTTTCCATAATATTTTCATAATGCTTGTTTAAACCATGTGGGTAATTGTTTCAACATTTAATTTTTCCACTGAATTATTTAATTACATTTATGACTGGCACATATTTATTTTGAACACGTCAGTGGAGCCATTAATTTCTCCTAATGGATTTACAACATGGTCAGACACTTTTTTTTAGCATTTACTCTGTGGTGATAAAAAAAAAAAAACAACAAAAAACTCTATTGCCCGCCATAGATTTATCTTGTTTCAATCATAGTTTAATCAAAATGAATTCTTTAAAAAATCTAGATAAGAGTCCCCCTAGAGGAAAGGAGTAAGTAGATTTTCTCTGAAAACTATATTTAAGCCTGATAGTTTATCAGTCCCACGACTCCTACTTTTGCCCTCCAGTGTTAGCAGAAAACAGCTTGGTGAGTTTTTTAATTTGGTGGAGAAGTGATGAGATTAGATGTTTCTTTTTTTCAAGAGAAAGCAGTCCTTCTGCACATCTGGAGAATGGTAAGTCACTTCTTTGTGCTCCTGTGCCTTTGCGGCCCACACCTCTGTGAAGATCCTCTGCCTGCCGAAGTTGTCACTGCCTTCAGAGGGAGTTCTTTCACAGCAAGGAACTAGCATCCAAGCTAAGCTTTCTCCAGTTAATGCATCAAGACCTACCAGTCACTTCTGACAGCCTGAAGGATACCAAATCCTCCATCTCCCAATCTTAGGCTTTAGACATCCAAAGTGGCAGTAAATAAAACACATACTTCTCAGCACCTTTATTCTTCCATCAGTTCACAGCTTGGAGTTTAGGCTAACCTCTTGGCGGTAACCAGGATTCGAAGTGAGCAATGTAAGCTTCCTAACAGTTTGTCTCTAACTTGTTCCTTGTTAAATTGTCCAAATTCTCATTCATCTATTGGGGGTAGGGGAAGAGGTTTGGTCATGAGCACAGGTTGCAATAATGAGCATAGATAGTGGTAGACTGAAAATACTGTAGCAATGACTGTTTTCCACTTAGTGGTTTAAAACTAAAAAAAAAAAAAAAAAAAAAAAGTCCCCAAGGCTGCTTGTATTACAAAATAAAGGCAAGCTGATAGGTCTTGCACACAAAACAAACTCACTCTGGGGAAAATCTCCCTTCTCCCATTCTTAGTCATAATATGACAGAACAACCCACCACCCCTTTTTTTTTTTTTTTTTTCAAGGTAGGATCTCACTGTAGCCCAGGCTGACCTGGAATTAACTCTGTATTCTCAGGGTGGCCTCGAACTCACAGGGATCCTCCTACCTCTGCCTCCCAAGTACTGGGACTAAAGGCATGCACCACCATGCCCAACTGCTTACTCTTTTTGATTTGTATGTAACAATACAAATTTCTCCATGAAAATTTGACAAAAACCTACTATACAAACACATGGGGAGTTAGAAAAGTCCTAACCTGAGCCATTAAACACAAATTTTAAATCTACCTGTAATATAAACTAAACATTCTTCAGAAGAAACAGCTAAAGCTCTACTTAGAGCTTTAAGTAAGACTGTGGTAGCAAGAGAGAGACTAGCATTCAAAGGTTACTAAGCATATCCCTCCCCCATCTGTAGACCTTACTTTGTAAGAATGCCTTTTTAAAAAATTTTTATTTTTTATTTTTGGAGAGAGGCACAGAGAGAGACAGACAGAGAGAGAGGGAGAGGGAGACAGAGATGGGCGTGCCAGCAGTCTCTCAGCTGCTGTGAACGAAATCCAGATGCGTGCGCCCCCTTGTGAGCAAGTGTGGCATTGTGCCCTTGCGTCACTGCATCTGGCTAAATGTGGGACCTGGAGATTGGAACCGGGTTCTTAGGCTTAGCAGGCAGGCGCCTTCACTGCTAAGCCATCTCTCCAGCCCCAGAATGCTTTAAAAAAAAAAAAACAGATAATATTATTTGAGATTGACAAATCACACATAATTATATCCCTTTATGGAACATACTGCAATGTTTTGAAATATGTATACAACATGGGCTGATCATTAACCTCGCCACCTTTGTGATAAGACATTGGGAAATTTACCTTTAGTTATTTCGAGGCATACCAAATGCTATATTCACCCTGTTGTGCATTCTTCTAACTGAGCTTTTTTCCCTTTGATTAAAAGCCTTCTTACATACTCCCTCAAGCCTTTAGGAGCTATCACCTAATAAGAGTAATAATTATGCTTAAAGTTTTTTTGGTATAATTATGCTTAAAATTTTAAGGGGCATTGAATAACATGACCTTTTTGATAGTAATGGTTTGTTTTAAATCTATTATTTCCTTACATTTATGATTTCAAGTGCTTCATCAGATTTAAATAAAAATTATGAGGGGGGGGAATTGGCATGCCAAGCATTGAGCCAGTGCAATTGAACTCCACATGTGTGCACCACCTTGTGCACATGTGCAAACACCTTAACCGCTAAGCCATATCTCCAGCCCTTCATCAGATTCTTTAATCTAGTTATATTTATTATATACAAATATTTATTTCATAGGCATATAACAATGAAGATTAAGAGAAAATATGATTTCATTTATAAACATTGGCTTTTCTACAGTACCACCGAGTTATGGTTTTTTTTAAAAAATATTTTATTCACTGTCAACTAGGGTGGGATGATAACGGGGAAAGCATGCAAACCTCTGATTGTTTAAATGCTTTACCATTAAAGCCTACTGTCTTGTAATAGTGTCTTCTCCCAAAGCTAGGAGGGACAATTCCAACTGTGGCTTGGGATGCCTTTGTCGTCCATAGACTTCCGGCTAGTGTTTGTATCCAGAATGCTTGGTGGTAGAAACTTTCAAGATGACACCTGCTCTGAGACTTCAGGTCACTGGGACATGTTCTGAAAGGGAGTATAGGACCTCAGACATTATCTCTTTCTCTCTTTCACATCATAGCCATGAAGTGCCTGGCTCTGCTCCACCATGGGCTCCTTTCTAGGATGTGCTGCCTTGGCATCGGCCCAAAGCAAACAGGCCAATTGATATGTCTGGATCTAAAATTGTAAAACTCTAAAGCTTTTGCTCTGATTTGTTGTTGTTGAAACAGGGTCTCCTATAGCTCAGACTGGTCTCAAACTCACCATGTAGCTGAGGATGACCTTGAACTTCTGATTATCCTGCCTCCACCACACTAAACAGGCACTCTACCCATTGGGCTACATCCCCAGTCCAACTTCTGCTCTTTATAAGTTGATTATCTCAGGACTTTGTTATAGACACCTGATGACATGACCCCCTCATCTGCTTCTGCCACAAAGCTCTACCTGAGGCAAGCTAATTGGCCACTCATTGTGTCCTTGTGAGACATTTGGTTTCCATAAAGTGCTGTGGAAAAATCCCATAAGATCCATGGTGGCACCACAATCTGGGAGAGAAGACAGCACTCTAAATGCCAAGCAGTATTCTCAGCTCACCTTTGTTTGCGTATCTGAGAGCTCACAGGGGATGCAAAGAGCCAGTGTGAATGTAATTTTCATCAAGTTAAACCTTCCAGAATGTACTTTAGTGAATCTAACCTTACAAATGGTAAAACATCACAAGCAGCCAGTAACAGTGCTCAAAACAAAACACTTAAAAGTATGTGGTGGTAAGGCTTTCCCATTTCCAAGAACCCCACTCCTACCTCCTCCAGGTAGTAATTCTGTATTCTTTCCTTCTCTTAGGTGCTAAAAGACCCAAATCTAGGTCTCTGGGCAGGCTTTAATATATTTCCAACTCCCATCTCCTCTTGGATAAGAGCTCTGCCCTTCTTCCTTCTCTTCTATCTATAATCTGTATAATAAAATCTTTCTAATATTTTCCCTTCATGGTTTTTGGATTTCATTCTTTGAATTCATAAGACAAGAACCTAGAGGCCACTGATTTAGTGGTGGTTTTGTGTGACTGTGACAGTCTGGCACCATAAGTTCTGGGTTAAAGTCCTACCAACCCTTGAGACACACTCTGTCACTCTCCAAGACAGCCCAAATTCCTGTGTTATATCTGGTGCATTGGCTGGGAAATCAGATGGTATTTTCCTGCTTCTTGCCTTCTTTATGGCATGAGGAATGATCTGTTCTGTCCTCTAATTCTCTCATCTTTTCTGCAACTATCCTGCTTGGACAAATTTAAAACTAAGTAGTTGGAAGATTTGGGAATTTTTTTTTTTTTTTGTGGGAGACATGTATTAAATCTTCTGCTTTCTCTTTCTGCATGCTCTAAGGCCAGAAGCAGGATATATGTGCTCTCTGGAATACTGACTTTGTGCCTTGGTAAAAACAAAACAAAACAAAACAAAACAAAACAAAACAAAACAAAAACCATTGCTCTGCACTGGTGTGGTGCCAAGGGAGCTAATGCTTTAGATGACTAGACCTGAGAGGCCCACGCAGATCCATGGAGGGTTCAAAGCTGAGTCTAAGGGAAGCATAGACCTTTCTTGAGATTCTGGTGTGTTAAACAAGTTGCTAAGGCACAATCTGTAGACACTTGGTTTACTATGTGTGGTAGCCTGAATAATATGGCTCCTATAAACCCATGTGCTTTGGATAATTAATCCCCAGCTGGTAGCAATTTGGGAGATGGAGCATTGCAGGAGGAAGGGTGCTGTTGGGGGTGAGCTTTCAGGTGGCTATGGCCAGCTCCCCCTTGTTGACTCTTTTGGTAGCAGAAGCAAGCATGACATGAGCAGAGGCTGGACATCATAATCTTGCCACAGCAGGTGGAAGATACCATGAAGCTTCTCCTCAAGACTCAAAATGAACTCTTTCCTCCTATCAGCTGCTTTCAGCTGGGTGTTTCATCCCAGCAATGAGAAGGTAGCTATAAAAGAAAATTGGTACTAGAGGAGTGGGGTTGTCCATGCTAGAAACTTGGCGGTGTGTCTTTTTGAACTTATTTTAGGAAGGAATGTAGAAGCATTGAAACCTTGGACTAAGAGACACCTTGCAGTGCTCTAAGCAGAACTTGGTGGATCATTCTGGTGAGAGTTGAAAGACCTAAAAGCAAAAAGAACTATGGACTGTGGAGTCTTGGCTTATAAGAGCCAAAGGAGCTTTGTCTGGACTGGGCCAGAAGGAGTTTGTGTGAGAGGCTTTCTGCCTTGTGCCCATGTCCTGAGACCTTTATCATGGTTGAATTTAGAAGAACCCATGCTCAGATGGTCCTATGACAATCTAACTCCATCTACTCCTAGAAGAGAACTTGTGTTTTCTTTAAATCTTTGTATAACTTTTTTTTTAACACCCACTTCTAAAATTGATTAGGAATGAATTGTTCATAAACAGACCAATCTTGGCATAAATTAGTGTGTGGGTGTTGAATAGCACCCATAATGTTTTACCTGAGGCCACATATTTTGATGGGGCTAAGTAATAAGTGCAGGCCTACATTGGGGATGGGGAAAGGAGAAGACCCAATCAGCTGGTAGTAAAGACACATGCTAACACCATAGTACTGGGGTGCATGTGTGTGTGCACATGTGTGTTGGATATAATATGAGAGCAGTTGGCAGTAACCAGTTCCTTCTTTTTCTTCTTTTACAAATTCTCCAGGGCTTTTATGCTGTCATGATTATTTTTAAAATATTTATTTATTTATTTATTTGTTGGAGAAAGAGGGAGAGAGAGAGAGAGAGAATGGGCGCACCAGGGCCTCCAGCCACTGCAAACAAACTCCAGATGTGTGTGCCCCCTTGTGCATCTGGCTAATGTGGGTCCTGGGGAATTGAACCTTGGTCCTTTGGCTTTGCAGGCAAATGCCTTAACCACCAAGCCATTCCTCCAGCCCTATGCTGTTATTTTTAATGGTACCTCACCTTTGATTGTTCTTCCTTGTGGAACATCTGTAGCTTCTGTTTATTGCTGGTTTCTCTAGTGAGTAAGGTTGACCTAAAGTTCATTTACATGACATATTACTTATATTTGCTCATTTGTTTGTGTGTGTTGGGGGGGTTACAAATACATTTTATTTGTACCAGGATAATGCACTCTATGTTCTGATCCTTTTTTTTTTTTTTTTTTTTTTTTGAGGTAGGGTCTCCCTCTAGCCCAGGCTGATCTTAGAACTCACTCTGTAGCCACATGCTGGCCTTGAACTCACAGCAGTCTGCCTACCTCGGTGTTCCAAGTGGTAGGACACTACATCTGGTGTGCACCAGCACATCCAGTTGTGTTCTAGTCTTTTAGAGATGACACTGTTTTCAGCTTATAGTTAGCAGGAGATAAAATGGGTGTTGGGTGGGTTTAGACAAGGTGCAGCTACAGAGGTTGCTTTTATTTTTGTAACTTTCCCCTTATCTTCTCTTATTAGAGGGCAGACAGAAGTCATGAGACCTTGTTCTTTTCTCTCATTGGCAAGACAGTATTTTGGTTTGAATGTAAAAATGTCCCCCATAGGTTCATGTGCTTGAACACTTGTTCCCCATCTGGTAGCTCTGTTGGGGAAGGGGGTAAACCTTCATAAGTAGGTCACAGCAGGGATACATAAACCTTATGGTTTTATAGTTTGGGTCTACATGCTGTTTGCCTTTGCTCCCTGATTGTGGCTGCGTTTCACCAGCTGGCCTCCTGTTCCTGCTGCCATGCCATTCCCTCATGAGGGAATGAATACACTTGAAACTGTATTGTAAATAAACCTTTTCTTTCCTTAAGTTGCTTCTTATCAGGCATTTGGTCACAGCAATGAATAAAGGAACTAATGCATCACACATCTAGTATTGGTATAGCAATCTCTGAAGTTCTTGTATTACAAGAACTCTTTCTCTTTCAAATAAATTAAACTCTCTTTCTCTCTCCAATAAATTAAAAAATATATTTTTAAAATAAATCTTGTACTGAGTTGTAGGGTCATTGCTGTGGTAAACTTGACTATGTGGCTTGTAGGACTTTGGATCAGGTTTGTGGGAGGAGTGTGGAACAATTTGGGACTTTAGTGTAGAAAAGTCCTAGAATGCTATAAGCAGAGCCTAATGAGCCATTGGGATAGGAGTTTGGAAAATCAGATTGCTGAAAGTAACATGGACAGTGGTGGCCCAGCTCTAAAAGTTTCAGAGGGGAAGAAGGTCTCTATTGGGAACCAAGCTAGAAGCAGTTTCTGTTGTATTTTTGGCAACAAATATGGCTGCATTCTGCCTACCCCAAGAACTCAAATGAGGCTGAATGAATGTAAAAGTAAAGGATTAATTTTCTTGGCAGAGGAAATATGGTGATAAGATAGACTTTAGGCTGTGCCATTATTAGTGCTTACTGCTCTGATCTGGTTCTACAATGAGAGGGCAACAAATGGAGAAAAAAAAGGTATGGGAATAATGTGTCCTTTGCTGGAAGAAAAGGGAGTTTAAAGTTACAAAGGAGGTGCTGGGGAAGCAGCTGAATTTGTTCAAGAGATCAATTCTGCACAGGAACAATAAGGAAGGTGCCCTGGTGTGCCCATTAGAGGTTCCATCTTGTGAAAAATCTAAATTCATTGGAAAGAAGAGAGCCTAACATGAAAGGGTGCTCTGCTCAAATTGGAACACAACCTTCCAGGGAGTGTTTCCCCAAGGTCAGTCTGGAAGGAAGGCATACAGAGGCTGATGCAACTGTGGTTCAAGGAGGTCAAGCTACCCTTAAAGCTGACAGATGAACCTAGCAGGTTGTCCACATGATAGTTCTTGCAGGCATACAAGATGCATAATTGAAGGGTGTAAAGAGTCTTGGACCATAACCCCAAAGAGCTGCTGAAGCCAGAAAATATGTGGCAGGGTGAGTCTCTGGTTTCTGATCCACTGTAATTAGGTTACAGACTTACATGCCTATACCTTAATAATATGCATGACTTTTTAGGATTATTTATTTATTTATTTAAGAGAGAAAGGGGGAGGAGAGGGAATGGGAATGGCAGGGTTTTCAGCCACTGCAAATGAACTCCAGATGTGTGCCCCCTTGTGTGCATGTGTGACATTGTATGCTTGAGTCACTGTGCATCTGGCTGATGTGGGACCTGGAGATTTGAACGTGAGTTCTTAGTCTTTGCAGGAAAGTGCCTTAACTGCTGAGCTATCTCTTCAGCCCCTTAGGATTATTTAATTGTATCCCAAACTTAGTTTATCATTTTGCCCTCTCTCTCCTCCTCTGACTTCAATATTTCCTATTTCTAGTTCACTTCTTCTCAGACCCCCATTGACCAATCATTTATTTACAATTTGTACATTATATAAGGCAACTGTTACTTTTTCTCTTCTGACATTTTCCAGTGCCCTAGTAGTCTCATCTAAAAATATCTAGTGCAGGTTTCTCTTTTTTTTTTTTTATTGTATGATAAATGCAAGTGATTCCTCCCTCCCCCCCTCTGGTTCTTTCTACATCCCTACTCCTTTCTTCCTTCTTCCTTCCCTCCATTTTTTCCCTGTGTTATGCATCTGTTTCCAACTGATAAATGGTTAGCAATCCATACTCTTGCTGGTGTGGTGGCTCACACTTATAAACCCCAGTACTTAGGAAGTCGAGGTAGAAAGATTGTTATGAGTTTGAGGTCAGCTTGGGTTACAGAATGAGTTCTAGATCAACCTGGGCTAGAGTAAGACACTGCTTGAAAAATAAACAAAAAAAAAAAAACAAAAAACAGGAACCATGCTCATAGCTTGATCTAGTACTAAAATTTAAGACATCATAAAGATTACCAAGAAGAGGCTTATCATTCCTGATCGCGTAGGGCTTTACTGTGGGCATCACCATCTCCCAAGCAGTCTTAACTCTTCCCAGGAAGATGGATTCTTTCTTTTGAATGGAATCTCAGTCATGGCTACTGGCACTATTGTGTCTAGAGGAGGTGGAAATGGACCCAGACTTTCACTGAGCCCTCGCTTTGCTTGCTCTTGGCCACTGTCCTGTGCCTGGCTTGGCAGGTGAGAGCCTATAAGGCAAGTCTTCTCCTGGATGCTTTTGTCATTCTTTCTCTCAGCATCACTCATTATCATCACCTGCTCTTCTGTCTTTTTACTTCTTACTCACTGGCTTCTTTTTTCCCCCTTTTCTTAATTTATAAGAAAGAGAGAGAGAGAGATAGAGAGAGAGAGAAAGAGAGAGAGAGAGAGAGAGAATTGGCACATCAGGGCCTTAGCCACTGCTAAGACACATGTGCCACCTTGTGTGCCCATGCCACCTATACACATGTGTCACATTGTGCATCTGGCTTGTGTGAGTTCTGGGGAGTCATACCTGGGTCCTTAGGCTTCTCAGGCAAGCACCTTAACTGATAGTCCATCTCTCCAGCCCCACTGGCTTCTTGTACAATGGTTTTATGGCATTCTTTTCTTGGTTAGGCTCAGTCTATCTTGCTCACCTATAATGGCTAGCTTGTATTTAAAAACATATTTATTTATTCATTTATGAGAGAGAGAGAGAGAGAGAGAAAGAAAAGAGAGAGAGAGAGAGAGAATGGTCATACCAGGGCTTCCAGCCACTGCAACCGAACTCTAGATGCATATACCACCTTGTGCATCTGGCTTTACATGGGTACTGAAGAATCAAATTTGGGTTCCTAGGCTTTGCAGGCAAGTACCTTAACTGCTGAGCAATCTCTCCAGCCCTGTAAGAACTATTTTGTAAAAAAAAAAAAAAAGAGGGGGGGGCTAAGGCAGTGGCTTAGCAGTTAAAGGCACTTGCTTGCAAAACCTGAAGGCCCAGACTTGATTCCCCAATACCCACATAAAGCCAAATGTGCAAAGTGGCACATGCATCTGGAATTTGTTTGCAGTGGCAGGAGGCTCTAGCATGCATTCTCTCCAGCCCTTATAAATAAAGAAATTAATTCATTCATTAAAAAATAAAAAAAAGTTGGGCTGGAAAGATGGCTTAGTGGTTCAGGTGCTTGCCTGTGAAGCCTAAGGACCCATGTTTGACTCTCCAGAGCCCACATAAGCCAGACACACAAACGTGAAGCAAGGGCAAAGTTGTACATACCCACTAGGAGGAACAAGTGTCTGGAGTTTGAGAGCAGCGGCTGAGGCTCTGGCATGCCAGTTCTCTCTCCCTCTGTCTCTCTCTCTAAAATAAATCAACAAATAAACAATGTCTTTTCTATTTTCCTTATTACTTGAATGGACTTTTTCAGATAAAAACACTTGACACTGCTCTGAAGGGATTCTAGGCCTGAACATAGCTTTCAGATGAACTGGCCCAAACAAACTTTGTCCATTTAGGGTACTTAGGACTCAGGAGACCAAACAGTCCACAATCACCTGGTTAATCTAGTGATGGAGCTGGTCCAGCTGACTCACCTGTGCTTCCTCCCTCTTGCGCCTGGGACAGCAAGAGTGAAACTTTGTCATCTTCAGCAGAGGATCTGTTTGTGATGAAAAATGCATATGTGGTTTCAATTGGCAGGTACTTGAATTATGTTAATTGATGATGTAGCAAAATTTCACGCCTTCTAGTAGCTCTAAATCATTAAAAATTCATGTGGAAAAATAAAATAGAGTTTTTTTTTTTTTTTTTTGAGGTAGGATCTCTTTAGTCCAGGTTGACCTGGAATTCACTAGTAGTAATGTAATCTCAGGGGGGCCTAGAACTCATGGTGAGCCTCCTACCTCTGCCTCCTGAGTGCTAGGATTAAAGGCGTGTGCCACCACACCCAGCTTAAAAATAAGAGTTTTCAGATGACAGATCTTACAAAATAAAAAGGGGGTAGAATGCACCTTTTCTGAGCAGCCATACTACTACGATCTTTTTTTTTTATTCTTTAAATTAAAAAAAATCATTTATTTAGAGAGAGAGAGAGAGAGAGAGAGAGAGAGAGAGGCAAGGCAGAGAGAATAGGTATGCCAGGGCCTCCAGCTACTACAAGCCAAAACCAGATACATGTGCTACTTTGTGCATCTGCATTTATGTGGGTACTAGGGAATTGAACTTGGGTTGTTACGTTTTTCTGGCAAACTCTTTGAACACTGAACCATTTCTCCAGCCCAGATCTTTTGAGACAAGGTTTGAAGGGACTTAGAAAGCATTTACAAATGGTTGCAAACCGGTAGCCCTCCAGTGGCAGGATATATATATATATGTGTGTGTGTGTGTGTGTGTCTGTATTTTCTGTTTAGGTTTTTGTGACTTTGCAACAAAATTATAAGGAAATGAAATTAGGTTTTGGTTTTGAGAAAAAGAAGTAATTAAAAATTTATTTATTTATTTATTTATTTATATTTATTTATTTATTTATTTATTTTTGGTTTTTTTGAGGTAGGGTCTTACTCTAGCTCAGGCTAACCTGGAATTCACTACATAGTCTCAGGATGGCCTCGAACTCTCAGCAATCCTCCTACCTCTGCCTCCCGAGTGCTGGGATTAAAGACGTACACCACCATGCCAGGCTGAAAGAAGTCATTTTATTCCAATGTGTTCACATTTGAAAAGCATTGTGGAGGATCTGACTGAGAAGCTTTGCACCAAACTGTTAAACTGGAGGCTGCACCTGCTACCACTGTTACCAGTGCTATGTTACAGGGTGGAGATAAGGACAGCAGCGTTTGCCAGGTGAATGCACGCAGAAGGAGCTTTGCAGGATTCATTACACTGTCTTTGATAAGGCGCCTTGGCAAGAAGAGACAAACGTGTCTCAGTTGCTTACAGAGTTGGCGACACCATCACCATTGCCATCTCGCTTGAGCTTTAAAAAGTTCTCAGTGGCGGGAAGCGTTGTCTCTAATAGAAACTTGAACTTTGGATTTAGCCTTCCTCACTAGCCCGTGGTGACAAACTGTTGAAAAAAAAATGACTATAGGTAACTTTTAATCACTCAAATAAAAATGTCCATACTTTTATTTCTTAAAGGACAGATTTCTGCTTCTTTCTTTCTGCTGTCTAGGACAAGGATGAAGGCTAGCACTTCCAGATGTATTTCAGAGAAAGATAACTAAGAAAGGGTCTGTCTGACTCAGTCTTACTATTCCTGGGAAGAGCTGACCAAGCGGGAAGCAGCAGGGGCGGGGGAGGTGGATCCTAGAAAGGCCAGGGGGAGGAGGAGCCCTTTCCTGAGATCCTCGTGCCCCACCCTCTTGCTCTGGTAAAGTGTCTCATCTCAGACTCAGGGTTTAATTAGTGTGGGCTTTCCAAATTAAACCTTGGATAATACAAGCAAATACAATGGCTTCATTCAAATTGCATCAAATTATTGACAGGTCCTAAGTTTGTTCTCTTTGGTAATAAATGATTCCACCTAAAATGCTCATCTAGTCTCGTAACCTTCCTGCTTTAGTCCTCTTGTAGCTGGTTCCGAAGTGGCTGAGCTACAGCAGCCGAGCCTTTTGTGCCGGGCCTCCTTTTTGCCTCCCCAGCTGGCCTTGCTTCCTGGGTTCCTCGTCTGGCTCGTGGAATTTTATACCGTAGCTGTACAGTTTGCGATGATGATGATCTTTCCCTTGGGAACAGCAGTGGTCTCCTTTTCCTTCCTCAGCTGACTTGCTGGATAAGCCATCATTCTGGCTGGAAAGCCTTTTCTTTAAACTATGTGGAACAAGCGCTCCGTTTCTAGTGTCTGTGGCTTCCAGCTTATTACTGAATGGATCAAATTTCTGTTTTAAGTGTAAGTTGACCTTTAATACTCTAAACATTTTATGGAAGGAGACTGTGCCTTACGGCATCAGACACAGAGGACATGTGTAGTAAGTGTTTGCCACTGACTTCTCAATATTAGGCTTTCAACTCAACTAATATTTCAGTTACTTCCCAGTTAGTAAGATTGAACTGAAAAGCCACAAGCAAGTTTCATAATGATAAGTGGCCAAGTAAAGAGCGGTTATGTGAGGAAGTAACAGTATTGTTTTTCTCCCAGTGGTAAAGTCTTGCTATTTTTTTTTAATGTTGAGAAAAATCCACCAGTTGCATAAGTTGCATGCATCCACGCAGTGTGTGCATTAGAGATTGCAGATCATGTGTAGAATCAAGGGCTGTAGTTGGGAAAGGCCCTTAGCTTTCTTCCAGGCCAATCATCTATGTGGTGCTAGAACCCTTCCCGTAACTGCTCCGGTATCTTGTCCCCTTATGTCTGCCTCCACACTGCCTATGATGGCTCTCTATTTCATTTTTGAATCATTTAATTTATTTTTTTAAGAAAGCTTTTTAATCTAACTCAGATCTACATTTTCCTAAAACCTAACCATTGTTACCAGTGTTTTCTTTCAAAGAGGAGGACAACACAATTGACCTCTTCTTTTGTAAGCCTGATAGATATTGTCCTGTCATCAAATAAATAGACCTCCTCTCCAGGTGAAATTTATTTTTCTTTCTTCCTTCCTTTCTTTCTTTCTTTCTTTCTTTCTTTCTTTCTTTCTTTCTTTCTCTCTCTCTCTCTCTCTCTCTTTCTTTCTTTCTTTCTTTCTTTCTTTCTTCTTCCTTCCTTTCTTCTTTCTTTCTTTCTTTCTTTCTTTCTTTCTTTCTTTCTTTCTTTCTTCTTTCTTTTTTATAAATGCATGTACCTTGAAAAAAACCCCATAGAATATTATATACATATTTACTTACTTATTTTGGCTTTTGTGTGTGTAGATTATGTGTGGCATGGTGTGTGTGGTATATGCACGTGTGTGTGTATGCAGGCAGAGGCTTACATGAGAATGTTGGATGTCTTCCTCCTACTGCTCATCTTCCTGTTTTCTTGAGATGGAGTCTTTCATTCAACCCAGAGCTGCCATTTTGCCATCATTTCAGTCAGCAAGCCCAGAGATTTCTAATCTCTGCCCTCTACAGGACTGGTCTTACAGACATGCATGGCCACACCCCAGCTCGGGTGAGGTTTTCTTGAGTCCTGTAATTGCTCTGCACATTTCATGAGTTCCCCTTCCTCCATTTTACCCACTCCACTCTGCTGTGCTCCCTTTGCTCCGAAGGGAGCCGGAGAGTCCAAGTTTCCTTGAGTGTACAAACCTGACCAGGACTCAGCACACATTACGTTGAACACTGCTTTCTTTTCTGAAGCCTGAGATTTGCATTAACTCTTTTTGGTAACCATGAAACTTTGCTGACTCATGTCAAACTTTTCAGTCAACTGTGACTTCTAAAAGTATCCTTTTCATAATGCTGCTAAGCTTTTCTGAGATCTGATTATCCTGTTTGTAACTTCTGAATGATGTGATGCAAAAACTTCTTATCAATAAACTTCCACACTTGCTGACAATCCTTGCAGTCTACATTCAGAATGCAATGGCCCCCATGCCTGAAGATCTAGAAAGTACATTCTCATAGTTCTTATTTATTTATTTATTTTTATTATGCATGAAGGTGATAAGATTGTAAAGTCATCAAATTATTTAAAGATTAATATTTATGAAATGCATTGCAAGATTATATAGTACCGGTCTAAACTTCCTGTTTTCATGATTAAGATCAGAAATTATTATTATTATTATTGTTATTATTATTACTGAGACAGGGTCTATGTAGCCCAGGCTGGCTTCAGACTTGAGATCTTCCTACCTCCTCAGTGCTGGAATTATAGATATGCACCACTGTGTGTTTGTGAGTGTGGCAGTGGGTGTGCCACAGTGTGTGTGTATTGAGGTCAGAAGACAACGTTCAGGGGTCAGTCATTGCCTTCCTCCTTGTTTGAGACAGGATCTCTTGCTGTTCATTGCTATTCTCCAGGATAGCTGGCCTCAAGCCTCTAGCACATGCTGTCTTGCTCACTATAGCATCTGGCTTCTAGGTGGATTCTGGGGATCTGAACTCACATACTCATGCTTTATCTGGTGAACCATCTTTCCAGACCTTCAATAGATGTTTCTACTAATGCCTTCTGTGACCTAATGATTCAAATCATTTAAAAAAATAAAAAAAACCCATTTTATTTTTATTTATTTATTTATTAGAGATAGAAAGAGAGAGTGAGAGAATGGGTGTACCAGGGCCTCTAGCCACTGCAAACGAATTCCAGACGCATGCTCCACCATGGGCATCTGACTTACATGGGACTTGGAGAATCAAATCGGGGTCCTCAGGCTTCGCAGACATGCTCCTTAATCACTGAGCTGTCTCTCCAGCCCTCAAATTATCTTTTAAATCTTCCACTTTGAGCTGCTCTAACATCAGTGAAGAAAGCATATGAGAAAATTATTCTGTCACAGTGTTTCCTTTCTGAGCTGAGGGTCCTAGTTCAGTGAACTTGGCACCATACAACCTTTATCTCCAAACATCAAGTATGTCTTCAGTGGTGGAAAACCATTTGGTACCTTGCCTTTCCTTGGGTAGGCAGCCATTCCTTGGCTTACAGTGGAGTTTCATCCACATAAACCCATTGTAAGCTAAACACCCTTGCTGAGCAGCTTAGCGATTGCTAAGTGTGATGCTGTTTGTTAGCCTTGGGTTTGTCAGGCTGATTGGGTGCTGCAGCTCACCACCCCCAGCCAGTGGAGAGGGAAGATGGGTTGTTGGCGAGGAGAAAGATCAAAAGTAAAAATTTTAAGCGTGAGGCTGGAGTGATGGCTCAGTGGTTAAAAGCACTTGCTTGCAATTAATAAAAGAAAAATTTTTAAAAAATGAGCTGAATAAATGGCCCATGTAAATTCAGGTGCACAAAGTGGCACATGTGTCTGGGTTCATTAGCAGTGGCAGGATGCCTTGGTGGGCCCATTCCCTCTTTCTCTGATATATATATATATATATATATATATATATATATATATATATATATATATATATATATTGTAAAATTACAAAAGCACTTGCTTACAAAGTCTGACAGCCTGGGTTGGATTCTCCAGTAGCCAAGTAGCCATGTGGAGTCAGATGCACAGGGTGATGCAGGCATCCAGAATTTGTTTGCATTGTCAGGAAGCTTTGGGTGGCCATGTTTTTTCTCTCTATTTCTCTCTCCCTATCTCTCTCTCAAATAAATAAATAAAATATATTTTAAAATTTTGAAGCATGGTTCTACTAAAGGTATGCCACTTATTCACACTGTTGTGGAGTGGAGAAATCATAAATGAAACCATCGCATGCTGAGAAACGTCTCTTGCATAGTCCTGGAATAGTCTGGCTGCTGGGGCAGCCTAACAATGTCACCAGTGACTTGCCCGCACCTCATCTCTTTAAAAACAGAACTCCCTGAGGTCTTATCTCCAGTATCCTCCCCCAAGAAAGAGCAATAACAAATAAAATAAGAGATATGTTTCTGCCTCTATTCTTAGGACAGTTAGAAAAAAAAGCACTCAGCAGAGAAACCAGATGAAATATTTCTCTACTTACTTGGAAAGAAAATCAGTTACACCAGCTTGTGATGCTGAGCAGGTCTGTGGAAATGTAACAGTGACAGCAATTGCCTTTGATGTGGGCCAAGGAAAGCCCTATCACACAGGCCTTGTGTGTCATAACCTGGCCCTGAGTGACATGAAGAAAGGGCTTCTATATTGGATTCATAAAGGCAGCTCACAGCCCTTGTGGATATGATTTGAGCTAAAATTAAAAAAAAAATTAAAGAGCATGCATTGTGTTTGTCAGTTGTCAGTACAAGAGGGTCTAGGATTTGCTGGGTCATTTGCTAGAGCTGTGACAGGAGCACTGACTTCTATGTGACCCATGGTGTCCTTTGCTCTAATCAGCCTCCTCCTCCCCACCTTTGTTAGTGCCATCAAGTTCAGGGGGTACATATTTCACTGTATCGCTTGATAAAAATCACTATGTGTTCTATAATCTCATTCAGCATGATCCCAAACTATAATTTCTTTGTACTTGCCAGATTTTACTGAAATTCTGGAAAAGCTATAGAGTAGTTTCTGTGCTTGAAAAATGCAGCAATGCACATTATGTTTCAAATTACATACAACTCATTGTCCTTTGACATTGCATAAAATTTGGTTAAATGCTTTAAAAATTTTTTCCCCAAGTTATAAGACAACAAAAAAGAAAGAAGCTATGTAAACTCATGTAGTTGTAATGGGGATGTATTGCATTCTGTCAGTAGCAATAATGATTGTGTGGCTGTTGATAGTAATAACACCTCAGGTTACTCTGAGAAAATGGGCCCAGTTCCATGTTCCAGTAGTACTTAGAAAGTGTGATGAAGTAACATAGC
Source organism: Orientallactaga sibirica (assembly GCA_036365145.1). Classification (NCBI taxonomy): domain Eukaryota; kingdom Metazoa; phylum Chordata; class Mammalia; order Rodentia; family Dipodidae; genus Orientallactaga; species Orientallactaga sibirica. The sequence goes on from JAEOAD010000048.1 coordinate 1,040,344, forward strand.
TTTGAAAATCAAGGCAGCAAGAATTCTAATGATTAAAATAAGGGCAATGCAAATTCCTTGTATGCACGTAGCACAGTAAGATCTGTAAAGGACTTCCATATTTCAGTGGGATTTGCAGAGGGAGAAGCCTGACTGTACCTTCCATAGCCTCAATGCTTTCTAAACTCTGTGAACTCTAACGGTATTCCAACTTCTCTCTCCCAGACACTTGTGCCATCTCCATATTTTTCAGTTAACACCAGTCCTCATCTTAACCCATTCTATGCCCCTACCATTTCTAAGTAACCAAAACATCCTTCACACCAAACTTGCTCCTTTACCCACCAGCAATTATTGAAGTCAAAAGTATCATTGTTGTCAATTCAATACTAGAATATTTGCATAGCAGGCATATCCACCATCTTGGGTCACTTTGCTGTTACTTTCAGAGTAACATAGAGGCCCCATCTGGGCACTTTGAGCTCACACCCTAAAGATATAATGCCTTTATTTTTAAAAACTTGTTAATGACAACTTCTATACATAATGACAATATAACATGATCATAATCCCCTCCTATCTTCTCCATTTACCCCCTCCATTGAATGAATCACTTCTTTCCAACTAGTCTGTAGATATAACTTCTGATCTACACATCTAAGAATACAGCTGATGAACAGAAAACACAAGCAATAATAATAGCAAGAGACGTAAAACTCTCAATCAGCAATATAAAAAAACGCAAAAGAAATCAAGGTACTATAACTCCCCCTCCCCAATTATTATAAATCCAACAGGAATGACCTCCACTGAGATTGAATGAGATGAAATACCAGAGAGAGCATTCAAAAGGATGATAATAAATATGTTCAGAGAAATCAAAAGAGTCAAAGAAGAAAACAAATTTTTAAAGGAATCTCAAGGGAACACAGGAATCAACTTAATGAAAAAAGGAAGTAGATGCAAGAAATGAGTAAGGAAATAGAAATACTGAAGAAAAAACAATCTGAAATACTGGAAATGAAAAACACAGTCAGTCAAATAAAAGAACTAGTATCACCAGAAGGCTAAAATCAAGGATAGGACAGAATATATATATGACCTTGAAGACAAGGTAGAATAATTGAAACATGCTAACAAGGAGAAAGATAAACTAATAAGAAGCTGTGAGCAGGAATTTCTACATATTTGGAATACTATTAAGAGGGCAAACCTGCTGGGCGTGGTGGCGCACACCTTTAGTCCCAGCATTTGGGAGGCAGAGGTAGGAGGATCACCATGAGTTCGAGGCCATCCTGAGATTACATAGTGAATTCCAGGTCAGCCTGAGCTAAAGTGAGACCCTACCTTGAACCATCTACTCCCCCCCTAAAAGAGAGGGCAAACCTAATAATTCTGGGCATAGAAAAAGGAGAAGAATTCCAATCTAAAGGCATAGTAAGTATTTTCAACAAAAGCATAGAAGAAAATTTCCCAAAATTAGGGAAAGAGGTACCAGTACAGAAACAGGAAGCATTTAGAACATCATATAGACAATATAAGGTGAGAATCTCTCCTGACATACTATAATTAAGCTAGGACACACACACACACACACACACACACACACACACACACACACACACACGTATATGGCAGCATGAGAGAAGCACCTAGTCATCTATAAAGGAAAGGCCATCAGAATGACAGCAGAATTTTCTTTTTTTCTTTTGGAGAGAGACACACACAGAAAGAGAGAACTGGCATGCCAGGGCCTCAGACACTGAAAAGGCAGGATCCTTCTGCTTGTTGCCTCCAAGAAACTCATCTTTCCATAAAAGGGGACACTACCTTAGGATGAAAGGATGAAACATGATATCTCAAGAAAATGGGCCTAGGAAATAAGCAGGTGTTTGCTGTTCTAATATCTGACAGGATAGACTTCAAACCAACATTAAGTAGAAGAGATAACGGAAGGCCACTTTATACTGATTAAGGGAACAATACAAAACTACTAGAGAGGACATTATAATAATTCATTTTCACTAGTAGACATACCTTATTGAAAAATGGGTGCACCTCTTCATTAAATGATGTCATCACTACATCTAGATGTAAAGTTGGAGATAAACCCAAACACAATAATTGAGGGTGACTTCAATAATTCATTTTCACTAGTAGACATAAAATTCCTACAAAAACAGAGAAGCCTCTGGATTAAATGATGTCATCAAATAGACATCTACAGAATCTGGGATTAGAAGAACATATCTCAACACAATAAGGCTATATAAGACAAACTTATAGCCATCATTAGATTAAATAGGGGAAAACTTGAAGCATTGCCTCTAAAAACCAGGAACAAGACAAAGGTGTTACTCTTTCTCTACTCTTGTTCAATATAATATTGGAGTCTTACCTACAGCATTAAGACAGGAGACAAAAATAAAAGGGATACAAATAGGAAAGGAAGAAGTCAGATTATCATTGTTTGCAGATGATCTGATTTTGCCCATAAGATATCTAAAATGTTTACCAGAAAACTACTCTCACTTTTTGTTAAACACTTCATGCCTGCTACTCAAAAACACAGTCAAAAGCTCACCAAAGTGGTGAGGAGGACAGTTAAGCATTAAATGGTAAATCTCTACTGTCTGAGGCTCAGAGACAATGGATATATTTTGCCCACCAAATTACTCTCTAAAGGAGGACTGTTTAGATGCTGTCATCCTGACATAAAATGGCCTTGGTTTGGTTGAGAAGTGCCTTTGCAGATGTTACACAAGACTTGCATAATAGGAAGAAAAACATTATGGTGTGCTGGAAAGAAGAAGGGATCAGTTCAGCATTAAATGAGACATATTCTGGAATTATGATCTGATTGTCTATATTTAGAGTTGACAATTAAAGAAAAAGTGGAAAACAAAACCTTGAATAAGCCAAAGGAAGTGGAGGACTATGATAGGACACCTGAGATGCTGTCATCCCTGTTCACAAAATGGCCATTGTGAATATAGCTATCTACCAAAAAAACCCCACAGATTTAATGCAATCCCCATCAAAATTTCAATGGCATTCATCACAAGAATTAAATAATAGGAATCCTAAAAAAAGTACAAAAAACCTTGGATAGCCAAAGCAAGCTGGAAAAAATAAGGGAGATATTCAGTTGGAGGGGGATTTTGGCAATAGTAACAAATATAGGTTGATATTGGAAGGAATTATGATCAATAAGAGAGGACACAGGGCTCAGGCTGCTAGCCAAAGTTAGGGGCTAGTTAGTGTAGTTCAGGGTGCGATCTCATGGTGATCCTCCTACTTCTGCCTCCTGATTGCTGGGATTAAAGGCATGTACTACCACACCCAGCTTTTTATCCATCTTATTTTTGTTAAAAAAATGCCAAAAGTATTTACCAGATAAAAGATAGCCTATATAATAAATGGTGCTGGAAAATTGAGTATTTTTCTATGTAGAAGAATAAAACTAGATCCTTATCTCTCCATGCACAAGAATTGACTCCAAATGAATTAAAGACCTTAATATTAGACCTGAAACTTTGAAACCACTGTGGGAAAAAGTAGGAGAAATTCTTTAACAAATAGGCACAGGCAAGGACTTTCTAAATAGAATCTCAGTCATTCAAGAAGTAAGATGTCTCTGTCAAATTCAGGAAAAAGAGTTTTTGTACAGAGGAATTGTATATAGAGCAAAAGGCATATTAAACAATGGGATTAATTTTGGTGGTGCATGCCTTTAATCTCAAAAACTAAATAATACAAAATCAAAGAACTCAGAAAATAGAGAGAATTCCAGGTCAGAACTGAAAAGAGTGAGACCCTGCCTTATAAAAAAGAAGAAAAAGAATGGGAGCCAAAACATATTGAAAAATGTTCATCATAGGTGCCTGCCTGGGGAGCCTAAGAATTAATTCAATTCTCCAGGTCCCATGTTTAGCCTGATCAAAATGGCGCAAGTGAAATCATGTTTGACAACAAATTGAAGGTGTGGGAGGGAAGAACCCTTCTCCATGCATCTGGGGTTCATTCACAGTTATACAGTGGCGTGCCCATTCTCCTTGTCTCTCTCTTTCTGTCTCTGTCAAATTAAAAAAAAAAAGAATGGGAGAAAAATTTTGCTAGCTATATATTTGACAAAGGATTAATTTTGGTATATACAAAGATCTCAAAAAACTAAATAATACAAAATCAAAGAACTCAGTCAAAAATGTGCTATAGAATTGAAAAAGAAGAAAAATAAGTGGCCAAAACATATTGAAAAATGTTCATCATACTTAGCGACTGGGGGAGATGGAAATTAAAACTACTTTGAGATTCTACCTTACTCTGATCAAAATGGCTTTGTCAAGAAATCGTAAGACAATAAATTGAAGGTGTGGGGAAAAGAAGAACCCTTCTCCATTGTTGGGGATGTAAAGTTATACAGTAGTTATGGAAATCAATGTGTAGGTTCCTGAGGCAGCTAAAAATAGATCTACCATAGAACCCAGCTAGAGCACTCCTGGGCTCATACTCCGAGACTCCACGCTTTACTGTGGAGATAGTTGCCCATCTATGTTCATTGCTGCTCTTTTCACCACAGCTAGGCAATGGATTCACCAACTGATGAATGGATAATGGACCCGTGGTATATTATACAATGCAGTTTTATTCGGCTATGAAGAAAAATGGAATTATTAAACTTGCAGAAAAATAGATGAAACTGGAAAAGATTATAGTGAGGTAACCCAGACTCAGAAAGTCAAGCGACACAGGGTCTTTCTTGTATGTGGAGCCTAGATTGAAATTTTGATTGTGAGTTTGGAGTAAGACTTAGTAATAGAGGCCATGAAGCTAGAAAGGGGTCATGAGGGATAGAGAAGAAGGGCTGCCATAGTAGATATGTAAGTAGAGGGGAATGGAGGACAGGAGGGAGTGAAAATAGAATTAAGCAAAACAAAAGAGGTTGTGAATAAGCCATCTGTAAACCTACGTCTTTGCTAGCCATATATATATATATATATATATATATATATATATATATATATATATATATATATATATAGAGAGAGAGAGAGAGAGAGAGAGAGAGTGAGTTTGGGCAGAAATGCCCTGTGGAGATAGATAATTCTGCACCTAGAAGCCATAGATTGTCACAGAAAAATATTCAATGGCAGGGGGACCTCCCTGTGGTTTGTTGGTCAGGGAGGCCTCGAGGCTTCTAAAACATCACAGGGTATTGCCAAGACTCTTGGCTTCCCACCAGAACTATATGGTAAGACTTTATGGCTGAACACTCCACATGCTTGGGCTGCAGGGCACTAGGGAATCAAGCTGGAGCTGAGCTGAAAGCCTCCTCCCTGTTGACTAGCTGTCATAATGCTAGAAAGTGCTATGTAGCGTGTTGGGGGAAGAAAGTCATCAGTGGTCTTAGCCAGCAGTGGACCCTGCAAGCTACATGGCCAGCCAGGCCAAATGTGCCCACTGGTGTAATGGTGACATGTCTGTTATGGGGGAAACCTACTGCTCTCTGATTGGATTTGAGGCCTGCTTCATAGGAGGGAATTCCTGCCTGGTACTGAAAACCTAGTCAAAAGCCTATGGCTGGAAAACTACTGTTGTTGTCTCTCCAAATAGACATATTATGTCCACTAAATTGCCCTCTAAATATTTATGTTTATGCCCATTATATTAATGCTACTCTCACTTTTGGTTAGAGATGATTCTCTTTTTTCAGATGGCAGTGACCACTAGGGTGACTCAAAGCTCACCAAAGTGCTGAGAAGAGGTGCCAGTGGAGTGATCAGCACTAAGTGGGACATCTCTATCACACACCCTTTGAGGCTCAGGGATCATTATGGAAGAGGTGGCAGAAAGCATGCAAGAGCCAGAGGAGGAAGACAAGGGCTTTGAAATACTGTCTTCTGGGCACAAAGTGGCCATGGTATTTATGAACTCCCAGTGGCTGACACTGCTTACACAAGATCTGAGTAATAATTGGACCAAAAATATGACATCAAAATAGAAAAGAGAGAGGGCTGGAGGGATGGCTTAGCGGTTAAGGCACTTGCCTGAAAAGCCAAAGGATCCAGGTTAGATTCCCCAGGTCCCACAATAGCCGGATGCACAAGGTGGGGCATGGTCTGGTGTTTGTTTGCAGTGGTTGGAGGCCCTGGTGCACCCATTCTCTCTCTTTCTCCCTCTTTCTCAAATAAATAAACAAATAAAATATTTAAAAAAATAGAAGAGAGACTAGTTGAAAAGAAGAAGGGACTCAGCAGAGGGGGGACATGAGAGGGGGGACAAAAGAGGCTGGTGGGAGGGGATTGTGATCAGGGTACATTTTGTCCACACATGCAGATTGCTAATAAACTTGTTAAAGTTCTTAAAAATCTATAGATTATCATGAGTCTGGATATTATTTTCAGTTTTGTCCAGAGCCAAGGGTCTTGCTGATGGGAGACATAACTTGATGGTGTGACTTATATGTCCCTCAAAGGCCCATATGCTGAAGGTTTGCACACCAGCCTGTGACGTAATTGGGAGGTGATGAATCTTTAGAAGGTGATGGCTTAGTGGGAGGAAACGGGGTCTCTGGGGCCAGATTTGTATTTGTTTTTTTTTCTCTCCTCTTCCTGACTGTCAGAAAGAAAGCAGCTTTGCTATTCCATGTGTTCCCTGTCATGACATGCTGTCTTGCCATAGGCTCAGAAGCAATGGAGGCAATCTATCATGAACTTGAACTTCTGAAACCACGGGCTGATAATGAATCTTTCATTATAACATATTTCAGGTATTTTTTCATGGTGATGGAAAGCTACCACACAGGATGTAGAGGGAAATACAGCTTGCCCTTCTAGTGTGGGGACTGGAAATAAGGCCGAGTGTCAAGAACCTCTTTTTTCTTCTCTAATCACCCAACTTGGGATAGGGAAGTGTTTGTTTAGCAATACCATCATATTGGTATGAGGGACCCAAAGAATGTCTGCTCTTTTGGGGTGCTGTGGTGAAAACTGCTGGTGTAGGCTAGGCACCATGGGAATGTGGCATGTGAGCAGATGCAGGTCTGGATCCCTGGGGCTTGAGCAAAAGACTGAGAAGATATGTTTATTTTGTTCCCTGGAGAGAAAGGCAGGAACACTACCGTCCTGGTGAACCTTAGCATTAGAGGTCCTCACAGGCAACCAAAAAAAATTTTTTTTTGAGGGAGAGAGAAAAAGAGAGAGAGAAAGAGAGAATGGGTGCTCCAGGGCCTTTCAGCCACTATGAACGAACTCCAGATACGTGCGCCACCCTGTGGCATGCGTGGCATTGCACGCTTGGGTCACTTGCGTCTGGCTATGGGTGGGACCTGGAGGATTCCAACAGGAGTTCTGAGGCTTCCCGTAGGCAAGGGCCTTAACCACTAAGCCACCTCTCCAGCCCACAAAGGTTGTTTCGGGTGAGGACTTACAGGTGAGAATAAACAGCTTGCCAATGGGTTCTAGCAGAGGGTGCTAGTACACAGCGTTGACTGGCCAGACAGGTCCATTGGTGCCTCTGTGTTGAGCACATCAGGAGAAGTTCAATATAGCCTTTCTCTCGCTCTCTGGGATGAGGCACATGGTTCCACCTGGCTCTGAGGATCCCCTTTCTTCCTCTGTCACACTGTCATTAATAAACATCCATTTCCCTTCCAACCATCCAGTCTTGGATTGGAGGATGGGGAAAGAAGGAGGTCTTGACCTGAATAGATGAATCAAATTAATTAGAGAGATTACTGTAATTATTGCATCAGATCAAAGTAGCAGGATTGAAAAAAATTCTTCTCTCTCTCTTTTTAAATCTCAGGATTGCTTGTGAGGAGAGATATCTGTAAAGATAATCAGATGGGTTTTGGAGAAGAAGTAGAAATTTCTAAATTAAAAAAATTATACTTATTTATTTATTTATTTGAGAGAGAGAGAGAGAGAGAGAAAGAGAGAGAGAATAGGGTGTGCCAGGGCCTCCAGACACTGCAAATGAACTCCAGATGCATGCGCCACCTTGTGCATCTGGCTTACACGGGACCTGGAGAATCAAACCCGGATCCTTAGGCTTTGTAGGCAAGTGCCTTAACTGCTAAACTATCTCTGTAGCCTTAAAATTTTTTTAAAGAAATTTCTATATTTTATCAAAAGCAAGGTTCCATTGATTATAAGAACTATTATTTTCCAATTACAGAGAAAGGAAGAAAGGTTATTGTCTCAGTGAGAGTTTAACCAGATGAAATGAACTAGCAGGAGCTATATTTTAAGAGATTTATTACAAAGTATTTGCTTAAATGATTGGGCTGCTTGGACAGGAAAGTCCAAAACCCATAGGAGATGCTGTAGAAGGGCATGGTCCACAGCAAGCCTTTCTCTATGTGAGAACTCTCAGCTGTTTCACAGCCTTACAACAGAGCAAATCAGACCCATGCAGCTCGTTTAAGCTATGGACTTTAATCACATCTACAAAATATCTTCACAGCAACACCTACATGGTTTTTTTTTTTTGATTGAAAAGTAGGTGTTTGTGGCTCAGTCCTGTTGACACAGAAAACTAAACATCCTAGCAGCCAATTCAACTATCGAATGTCATTATGAGTTTTAGCTCAATTTTAGAGGTGCTCAATGTAAATAAAAGTACATTTTGGACTCTGAAATGCAGTTTGTTTTCTGAGTGCAGTGTGAGTAAATTGAGAACCTCGTTGGGTAACTTTGTTTAGTAATTCTGGAGATTAGCAGAGATTTTGTAATCCTGAAATGATTTGTAAATTTAGAAATTAGTAGTGATTTTTGACTAGCCGTTTGCAGAGAGGAAGCCTGGGAAAAGAAGGAAGTCATTTCCTGAGTCATCTGACACAGGCGAGAATCAGGGTCCATTTCTGCCTCATTGTTTTTTTTTTTTTTTTCCTCCCTATCCATTCTTTGTCTTACAATCCCGGGCAGAGCAGATTGCTGAAATGTTAGCTGTGATTTTTCCACTTCTGTCCTGATCACCAAGGGTTTCAAAGTGTATGAAAACTGTGCCATGGAGTCTGATGGAAAGTCTGTATGCCACTTGAGGTAAAGCTTCCCCGGGGCTAATTAATCTGCCTTTTGTTTGGCTGGAGCTCGACATAGTGTCTTTGGTCACTGTGGTGTCATATGCTTACCAGATACTCAGAAGACATAGCCTGTGTACCCATGCTCTTGTTTGTTTTCAGAATCCACTGACTACCTTTCCTTACGCCAGTCTGTAACAAAAGGAACTACATTTCCCAAGGTTATGCGTGGGAGACTTCTGAGACGGTCTCCAGCAAATGAAAGCCCCAGAGGAAGATTAGGAGAATGGGTTAAGGGAACAAACCAGGGAATTTCTTGGCTCTTGCTGTGCCCTGGGCTGGGTCCCTTTGTGCGGCTGTGTGCCCTCAGTGACTGAACAGTCTCTCCTTTGTGGTACCATCCACCCTGCAGCTGCCTCTGAAATTCAGGCTCCCACTGATGGGCCCAGCCTTTGGACTGTAATCAGTATTTCCTTTCACTGATTTTTTTTTTCAGTCATAAGGTGGCAATGGCTTTCTGCTCTTGCCTCACCATTTCCTGGGTGCTTTTTCAAGTACCCTACCACCTGCACAGTAAAGTCCTTACACCCAATCACGGCTACTTGGAATACCTGAAATGATTTCTCTGTTTTTGATTGGCCCTTAACTTATATATAATATTAAAAAAAATAGCCATCCTCTTAGCCCAATAGGCAGCATATTACTCTCATAAAAATATAAATCAGGGGCTGGAGAGATGGCTTAACAGTTAAGGTATTTGCCTGCCAAGCCTGAGGACCCCGGTTTGATTCCCCAGTACCTATGCAAGCCAGATGCACAAGGTGGTGCATCCATCTGGAGTTCATTTGCAGTGTCTGGATGCCCTGGCACACCTATTCTTTCTCTCTATCTTCCTCTTTCTCTCTCTCTAAAATAAATAAGTAAATAATATAAAAATGTATAAATTAGTATGTCAGAAATCAGTCATTAAAGTCACAAGTTTGGGTCAATCCCGTCACTCAAAGCGTGACTTCTAGAGGCAAAACATGAGAAAGAAGCAAAGGATCGTTGGCAGGGAAAGGTTAGGAATCCTTGCACAGTAGAGGCATGCATGCGGAGGATTTACCCATGGATACTCAGCAATTAGGCAATGGATAGCCAGGACCAGAATGCAGTGACTGCCTTGGGCTTTGGGGTACATATGGAAGCCCATTTAGAATTAGAATCACGGCTCCATCACATTAATTGTTGTGTGACTTTGAGCACATGACTTAGTATCTCTGATCCTATTTGTTCGACTCTAAAATGGAGAGACCCTTCCCAGGGTTTATGAAACAAAAAGGAGTTACTGTGAAAGTGCTTGGCAGAAATCTTGCCAGAGTAGCCACTAATGTGATGCATTTCCTTCCCCCGTGAGATTTTTCTGTAATACTGTCTAGGAACATTCAAACTTGCAGGAATAAAGGTGGGCTTTCCCCCTTTCCTTATGCCCCACTCCCCCATTTCCTTCCGATAAAATAAACTTTCTTAAAATGTCCGTCTTTCCTCTTGGGCGTGGAGGTACATACTTGTAATCTCTGCACTCAGGAAGCTAAAACAGGAAGAGTGGGACTTTGAGGCTAGCCTAGACAATATAAAGAGAACTTGCCTCAATGCATGCACGCATACGCAAATAAACAATTTATGACGTTCCCCTTTTATTGATTTACCACACAACAAAACAAAGAAGCCAGTAAAATGCTTTAATAATACCACTTAATTAAAATAAACTTGCAATTCCTTAAAAAGAAGAGAGTTGATTGCCATTTTCTAAAAAATATTTATTTATTTATTTATTTATTTATTTATTTATTTATTTATTTGAGAGAGAGAAAGAGGCAGAGAGAAAGAGAGAGAAAGACAGAGAAAGAGAATGGGTGCACCAGAGCCTCCAGCCACTACAAACGAACTCCAGATGCATGCACCCCATTTGCATCTGGCTTACATGGGTCCTGGAGAATTGAACCGGGATCCTTTGGCTTTGCAGGCAAACGCCTTAACCACTAAGCCATCTCTCCAGTCCTTCCTGGTTTTTTAAAAAATATTTTGTTTAGATTACCCTTTGTGAACATATGAATGTTTGACGGAAGAGCTAGCATGTGCTGGTCAATGGTAGCCTGTCCTGGGATTCTATGAAACGCTGATTTGATGGTCCAAACTTTTCAGACTTTCAAGTGAGTTAAAATAGGCACCTTTGAAGTGCTGGAAACACCCTTCTCTGTTCTCTTTATTTGTCATTTTGCCCCTGAAGACATTACAGTGACCCTCAGATCTGTATGAAGCGTTGAATGTCTTGGGTTTGCTACGTGACATGGACAATCACCAATCCTTCAGGCTTTTTTCCTGATTGGTTCAGTACTAAACACATGTCCTACCTTTTGGGACTCTGCTCCTGTGGGCCCCAAGCTGTGGGATCCCCCCTCCCCCATACTTTTGCCTAGCTGCTGGCTGAGCTGCCTCATGTGCACCAGGGCTCCAAGTGCTTTTCTTTAGGGGATGCTCGAATGTGCAGAGTTGCTCTGGTTTTCAGAATGGCAATACCCAAAACACAGCACCTCTCTTTCCACCCCTCCAGACTCTGTGATTTGGAGGCTGTCGCATGAATGCTTCATTAACTGTCCTTGAATATTATAACACACTTTGATATTCTTGGCTGTATGCACGGAGGGCTCCAGTGTGAAGCATGGATAAAACTAGAAGGTTATTAGTTTCCTGCAGTTCCTCTGTGTATAAGAACGATGCAGAGCAAGCACATGGCTGACCCAAAGCATGAGAACAGGGCAGAGCTATGGAAACAAATTTTCCCCTGGCGAATGCTGGAAATTTAATTTTGTTGAATGCAGTGGGTTCTGGAGTCCATGCTTTTTGCCCAGGGCCATCTGAAGAGGTGGGGACTATGCTCATGTCTAGAGGGCTAATCAGAGGCGTTGAAATTTTGTACAGACTGCTTTCAAGTTTCTATTTAACTTTTTTTTCTAACAATACCAGAAACAGGGCCTTCACAAATGCATTTCTAAGCATGACCTGAGGTTATGGGACACCTCTATTTATGGCAAATGGCTTTGACTTCTGTGGGATTGGGTCATATTGTTACAGCTGCAAGACTAAAAAGGATTTGAATGATTATATTTTGACTAGGATTCTTCCCTACACTTTTAAGGAACAGGAAAACTTTGCTTCTTTTTCTCTTTCCCATCTCTCTTCTTCCTTTCTACATTCTCTCTCTTCCAGTTTTCCCAAATTCTCCTGAAATAGTTAATCTTTCATTAATTATTGTTGAATGCCGTTCACATGGTACACTCTGCTATTCTTGGGTCCATGGGGAGAACTTCCTTACTGTGAAGTGAATTTGGATTTAGAAGGTTATTATTTTTTCTTGTGCTTTTCTATCAGGCAATGCCACTGTATGTGACAGTGATGCAGAGAGGGAACAATTGACTTACGGCTTCAGAGTAGGGCCGCGCTATGGAGGCAGGGTCTCCTGTGGTTCATGTTATAGCTGTGCCTGATTTCTGGGGTCTCTCACTGACATAGCTGCTTGTTAGCAACAAAGGAAGAGCAAACAAGGGAAAATGAAAGACTAACATGAATAAGAACAGAAAGAGAAGCACTCATGTCCATAATGATAAGATGGAAAGAACACACCGAGGCATTTCAGTTTTCCACGACAGTTATTATTATTTTTTATACAAAATTCCAGTCATTGCCATATAATGTACTTTATACTTAGTAGTTGGGAAGGGAACAAATATTTACTAATGTCTGCAGTTTACGAGACACTAGATTGGGCATTTTATTTCCACTCTCCTTTTTGGACATTGCAAAACACATCGGGATAAGAATTTGTATGTTTATGGGATGTAGGTCAAGTGCTTAACATGCACATGCATGCAAACACACACACACACACACACACACACACACACACACACATACCTTTGTTAGAATTTTTAAAAACTTTTTAATGACAACTTCCCTAATATAGATACTATACAATGATTACAATCACCTCCCACTACCCCCTCCACCCACTCTTTTCTACCTCTTAAATCCCTCTTTCACTGATTTCCCTTCTTTCCAACTAGTCTCTCTTCTACTTTCTCTATCACACCCTCCAAGGCGCAGGAACCATTGGAAGAGGTGGTGGAAAGAATGTAAGTGCCAAAGGAAGGGGAGGAGTGATTCATTACTGTCTCTCAAACACGAAGCAGCCCTGATATTCATGACCTCACAGTGGCTGACACTACTTACACAAGACCTGTACAACCAGAAAAAACAATTTGGAAAATTTTTGAAATTGAACTAGCTGGGATAGAAGTGAATTACTCCAAATCACATACCATAAGGCTCTTGAGGATTTTGGTTTTGATAGCCAAATAAATCCAATATAGGCATTTCTCTCTCTGGCTACAAGGATTAAGTCTGGATGAAACACAAACAAAACACTATCTGAGGAGTCTGAAAAGTCAGCAGAAGCATGGACAAGTCACCACGGGTGTGGGTGAGCCCCTCTTCCCTTTTCTTACAGTTTTACTCTAAGTGTGGGGCCCCCATTATGGAACTGTGAGGGTGGGATAACAGTAGGAATAGATTAACAAACTCAACAGAAACAGCCCATCTGGCTAAGGAAAGGCGCCCCTGTGCCGTGGAACACTGTCTTCAGGCCTGACATGGCTGTTGCCCTGGTTACCTCACAGTGACTGTTGTTAGCTGCACAATATTTGGCCCATCAACATTCTGTCATGGATGGTGGCAGAAGGAGAGGGAAAACACTCCCCCTCAAAAAAAAAAAAACAACAAAAAACCAAAAAACAAAAAAAACTTCCAAAGATGTAAAAGTAGAAGGGCTAATTTGAACAAAAAGAAGGGGTTCAGTGGAAGGTGGACAGGAGTATGGAGGGGACAAGAGAAGGCAATGGGAGGAAATTCTGATCAAAACACATTATATACATGTATGAAAACTGTTAGTACAAAGAAAGATATATATACATATATATATATATATATATATATATAAAGAGAGAGACAGAAAAGGAGTTCTTGAAGGCTGGAGAATGCAGGAAGAATCCAGAGTGGAGGAAAGTGGAGAAAAGAATCCCTAATTCTGTGTATGAACATGCACGGGTCTCAGGTCAAATTGAATTTGACTTTATTAGCATATGTTAACTGTGCATAGTAATGTTTCATTAGGGCATGTTCATACATGCAGATGATGTATTCTGATCATATTCACCCTCTTTCCTTCTCTTGTTTCCCTCCCACTCCCATTTACCCCTTCCTCTTCCCAACTACTCTCTTTCTACTTTCATGTCTTATTTATTTGTGCATGTATGTATGCAGCTATTTCTGTTCCAACGACTCAACGAGCTTCCTTAGGACTGCTTACAGGACCTGTGTGAGGGATTATTTAAAGGAACATGGGCTGGTGGCCAGTGCCTATGCCCCTGAAGAAAATGTCTGCCCTCCCCCAGCAGACCAAGAACTGCCTGTAAGTCCTCAGGGACGGTAAGATCTCATGGGCCCTCTCCTCTCCATGACAGGATGGTGACAGGCCCAATCCTGTGCAGGTCTCCTGGTGGCAATCACAAGTGCATGAGATCAGAGTGCAACAGCAATGATGTCATGCTCCAGAGACAGAAAACAGCTCTCCACTTCTCTCTGTCCCTTCCTTGGGCTCTTGTATTCGTTTCGTTCCCTTTTCTACAGTGTTCCCTGAGCCTTGGACGAGGTGATATGAATGTCCTATTTAGAAACTACGAACAGTCCGTTATTATTCTCAGCACTTTGTGTCTCAGCAGTTATCACTGCTCATGGTAAAAGGAGCTTCTCTGACCGAGGCTGACGGCAACACTGATCTACAGGCACAGGCATAACAACTTCGAGGGCAGTTTGATGTGTTCTCTGTGTACATTTAGCAACACAATAGAAGTAGCTTCTCGGTTTGGACCTATGACCTCCTCAGCTATGGGCTTTTGACCAGATTTAGAGTATCGGGCATACATTCCTTCAAATCTGATCAGAAAGTGGTTGGTTAACCCTGTTACTAACTTGCCACTATTGCTTGAGTGGTCACTTCTGACCTGACTGGTTGGTATCATAACACACATGGTTCACAGCTGGATAAGACTTTTTATTTTGAGGTAGGGTCTTGCTCTAGTCCAGGCTGACCTGGAATTCACTATGTAGTCTCAGGGTAGCCTTGAACTCATGGTGATCCTCCTACCTCTGCCTCCTGAGTGCTGGGATTAAAGGTGTGCACCACCACGCCTGGCTGGATGAGACATTTGATGTTCTTCTCCCCAGCAGCCTGTACAATATCTTTTGGCACCATGAGAGCTAGCCACTAGAGGGGAGCCATTTTGGTTCTAACTTAATTTTTCTCTGCCCAGTGACCAAAGTACATGGTGTCTTTAGCAACAGGGTCTTACCATCTAGTTCTATTGGACATCCAGCAGCCATGGGGAATGTCAGGCTCATTCTTGAAGTATAAGGAAGAGTGCTGGACTCAACTATTATAGTACAGGCATTAATAACTCAACTGAGGTTTGAGCCACTTCCCATAGATGCAAAAGACTTTTAATTTGAGCTTAAATAGTTGATTGCAGCAAAAACGATATGTTTTCCAAGCACTATTTTAGCAGCCATTGTCTATAAAAAATAGATGTCAACATAAAATTCAGAGTTACACCATATATATATTTTCAGAAATGGCTTGGAAGATGACTTGGCTATGAAAGGCACTTGCTGGCAAAGCCTGTGGCCTAGGTTCAACTCCCCAACAGCCACATAGAGCCAGACATGAAAAGCGGCACAAGCATCTGGTGTTTATTTGCAGTAAATGGTAAGACCCTGTTGCCACCCTCTCCCACATGTAAATAAATAATTTTTTTGAGGTAGAGTCTTGCTCTAGTCCAGGCTGACCTGGAATTCACTGTGTACTCTCAGGTTGGCCTCAAACTCATAGCAATCCTCCTATCTCGACCTCCCAAGTGCTGGGATTAAAGGTGTGTGCCACTATGCCTGGCAAGTAAACAATTTTTTAAACATGCAATAGCTGAAAATTGGATGGGCTCGACAAAAAATGGAGAAGAGAGCCAACGTACTTGAGAGCAGATCAATAGAATTTATTTAATCTGAAAAACATAAAATTACTGGAAAGTATGTTATTGTAGTCTTAGAAGGAAAGAAGAAAGAAACCAGGGCAGAAAAAAAAATACTTGAAATAATAGCCAACATATTTTCCAACTTGGGAGAAGGCCTAATTTTTAGGTCCAACAAGCTCAGTGAACCCCAAACAAGATAAAATCAAGCACTACCATGCTCTGAACTCATCAAATTCAAACTTCTGAAAACCAATGATACAAAAAAAGAAAGGTCTTGACAAAGTTGGGGAGAAAAAAGTTATATGTAGGGGAACAACAATTTTAATAACTGGATACTTTTCATCAGAAGTCATGTGAGGCCAGAAGACAGCATCTTTAAAATGCTGAAAAAGAATAGCTAATTCAGAATTCGGTTATCAGTGAACGTATTATTCAGGGACTAAAGACAAAGACACTCTCAGGTGAAGAACATTTACGAGAATATATTGCTAGGGGATCAGCATTCTAGAAAATGTTAGAGTCATTTTCAAGTTGATGGGAGTGATCCCAGAAAGAGAATTGGTTCTTGGGCATTAAGGAAGCACCATGGGAATGGTAAATATTCTGCTCTGTTTGCGTATGATTGCTGAAAGCAAATGTTGTATTTCTGAATTTTCAATTATGTATACATACTATAGATAGTAACAAGATCATAAGAGAATACTGTGAATAACATTATTCCATCAAGTTTGATGATACAAAGGGAGTAGGTAGATTGTTGAAAAATACAACTTACCAAAATTGATGCAGGAATAAGTAAAAAATTCTTAATGAGGGGCGAGGAAGTGGTTCAATGGTTAAAGGTTCTTGTATGCAGAGTCTGTCCTTGGGGTTTTATGGTCCCCAGCACCTACACAAAGCCAGTTGCCCACATCTATGATCCCAGTGCACCTAAACAACGGGAGGTAGAGCCAGGAGAACCTGATGCTCATGGGCCAGACTTATTTGTAGTGACAAAAGACCTTGTCTCACACAAAGTGGAGCAAGGTTGTCCACTGGAGGCGGTGTATTGTTGGGGACAGGCTTATGGGTATTATAGCCAATTTCCCCTTGCCAGTGTTTGGCACATTCCCTTTCCTATTGTCCATCTGATGTTGGCCAGGGGGTGATGTCCACCCTCTGCTCATACCATCATTTCTTCCATGCCATCATGGAGCTTCCGCTCGAGTCTGTAAGCTAAAATAAATCCTTTTTTCCCAAAAGCTGCTCTTGGTCAGGTGATTTCTGGCAGCAAGTGTGAACTTGACTGCAACAGAACCTCTCTGTCCTCCCTCAAGGGCTTGTTCTCCAATCACTTTTTCTTTGAGTGCCATCCACATCGTCTCCAGAAGTGCAATAACTGCTGTATGCATTCTTCCCATTAGAATTTCATTATTATTTTGAAATTCTAGTTGTAAAATTTTTGTTGCCTGTGAAACACATTTATATTACTTATAGACATTTCGATTTATGAAAAGAGAAAGAGCTTAGAATCCTTAAAGATACCACTATAAAGGTGGTGAATTTTTGCTTGTGTTGTTTCTTGGTGGGCACTAAGAATTTTAAAGGGAGCATGGTGTTAAAAGCCTGGGTCAGAAAGGATATGTAATCATTTTATGCATTATGTAAAAAGTTATGTTCAGAGGAATAAGCTCAAATTTCTTATTAAAAAATCTTATTTGGGGCTGGGCGTGGTGGTGCACGCCTTTAATCCCAGCACTCGGGAGGCAGAGGTAGGAGGATCACTGTGAGTTCGAGGCCACCCTGAGAATACATAGTGAATTGCAGGTCAGCCTGGGCTAGCGTGAGACCCTACCTCAAAAAAAAAAAAAAAAAAAAAAAAAAAAAAAACTAAAAAAGTCTTATTTGGAACTTTCAATTCCTAATAGATTCTCTAGAACTTTTGCTTTGTTTTTTTTTTCAGTAATAAATCTATAAAATGAGGACACTTATTGATGCCCACAAATGTCCTCAGTTTACCCCACTGTAGCATTCATAGATCATCATTTTTCTGAGTGTCATGCATGACATGACTAAACCTTCCTTGGATTAATATATTGCCATTAAAAAAATGTTTCTCCTTTGTATTATGAGAACATCTTGCTCTAAAGCTTTTCAGTACCTGTGAGTCAAGGAAGATGTTAGGGCATCTGTTACAAATGGACAGTTAGCAAAGCTGAATTTCTTCATTCGCGGTGACCTGAACTTTATCTAGACGTAGACATGGTACTTGGAGGCAAAAAGTCTTTGTGGATCAAAGGGAGAGTGCTTCTAGCAGCTGGTTTTTAGAGGTTTCCCTTGATTTTGTAGAAAATGAGTAGCTGCCTCACATCCAGTATTCAGGGTTCCCCCAGCCCTGAAGGAGATGGCAGGGGGCTGGCAGGCCACTTTCCAAAAGCCTCCTGAGGGTGTGGAGTCCCTGCGGTTGAGGACCCCTCCTGTGGTCTCTGCAGCTGGAGAGACTGTCTGGTGGAAATTCCAGGTATCTTTTTTGCCAGAAGTAAAATGCTTCCTGTTTAACTTCAAGTTCTCAGGTCCAATTTTTGAGGTTCTAAAATTAGTAAGGGTAAATTTAGCAAGTTACCATTTTCTTACAATAAACACTCTGGATGGCACAGCTGGGGTTGCCCATGATGGTTGGCAATTTATGGCAGCATGGTATAGCAAAACAAATATAGAATGGAATCAGAGGGGCCCACATTTAAATTCTTACCCTTTTATAACCTGGCCTTAACCTCTCTGAGTCTCAGTTTCCACACTCGTGGAAAGATATTCTCTCAACTCAAGGGCAAGATGACAGTCATTAAAAGGGGAAAAAAAGAAACCATGGCCGGTGCCCAGTTTAATGGTTGGCCTGTCGTTAGTAAGTGATGGTTGTTATTATCCTAAGTTATGTTCAACAAGACATATATTTGGACAAATATCAGTAGCAGCTTGAGTGAGAGGTAATCTATTTGTAGTTTAACTTGTGTGTTCATTTCAGACAAAGCTTCCTTTACCTCCGAACTAATCAGACTTATACTTTCTTTTCCCTCCTGCCTTGGAGTGAGGGAAGTGGGGGTGATTCATTAACCTTCTGTGAGCTAGAAACTGAATGACGAGTTAACATGGGTTCTCTTTGGGAGTAGGGTTTTAGTTACTCTCCCATCCTCCACTTTTCATTATTCTGATGATTAAAAAAAATCATGCTACTTTCATTTTATAAACATAAATTGGAACAAGCAAAGTTGATGATGAATTTTACAATGGTAAGATTTATTTTATTTTCTTTAAATATTGTATTTATTATTTATTTATAAGAGAGAGAGAAAGAGAGAGAGAGAGAGAGAGAGAGAGCGAGCAAGCTGGGGCCTCCTGCCATTGCAAACACAACTCCAGATGCATGTGCTACTTTGTGTGTGTCTGGCTATTTGTGGACATCAGGAAACTGAACCAGGGCCGTCAGGCTTTGCAAGCAAATGCCTTTAATGGCTGAACCATCTCTCCAGCCCGATTTCTTTTATTTCTTTGAAAATCTCTTTGAAAATTTGTACACGTGGCTGGACCCTTTCCCATCCCTCTGCCTCCCAGATGGAGTTGTACTGTGAGGTATCCATCACCATTGGGCTGCTTTGCCTGCTCCTATCAGGTGGCATGAGGGTGCTGTCAAGCTTTCCTCCAGGCAGGAGAGAACAGAATCTGTGTGGTAGGGAATCGGAAAAAGCAGCAGCAAAGAAATATGGCCAGTGTTAAGCAACGGAACATGACAGAAAATCTAGTGTGGGTTTAAGACTTTGGGAAACCCAGTTAGAGAAGAGAGAAAGGCAAGCAGGAGGAACAGGAAGGATAAAAATATCATTACAACAGGAAGGGAATGGGAAATAAATACACAGAATTCTTTTACTGAGCCCCTAGAGGGAGGTTTGCTAGAATGCCTGGAGGGGGTGGTGGGTAAACTTCATATAGGATTGTATGATTTGTGGTGGTTCCTCTCAGATCAATCAGAAGATGACAGCCAACCAGATTCACGTGGGACTCACTCAGATTTACTTCCTCTCGTGCTCTACAGTTTCTGGTTGTGTGGATTTAGTTTGAGCTTGTTTGTTTCTAGTCCTGCTGGGGCAAATAGTTGTGCAGTTGGTGTATTTGTGATTATTGTGCAGAAGGGCAACGGCGTCCTATCACTTCCTTTCATTTGCCTTTTGACCACTAAACATTTGGCTTTTTTAGTAACTTGAGATTTAATCTGTGATTTTTTTTTTTAAAGAGTGATTGCAGGTGTAGCACAGAAGGTTCTCCTCAACGGAGACTGGGTTGTCCAGAGGTTAGACCTTGCTGGTCACACAGAGTCTGACAAGGAAGCCACTGCTTTCAGTTAGACAGAGTTTGTCTGGCGCCTGGGCCTTGTCACTTGGTCTAGTCTCTGGGATTGTTAGACATGAAAGGGTTCACTTTGTATTAAGCTTCTGAAGTGCCCAAGATGGTCTTTTTTTTTTTTTTTTTTTTTTTTTTTGGAGAGAGACAGAGATAAAGGGAGAGGAAGACAGATAGAAATGGGCGCACCAGCAGCCTCTCAACTGCTGCAAACGAAATCCAGATGCTTGTGCCCCTTGTGGTCAAGTGCGGCATTGCGCCCTTGCGTCACTGCATCTGGCTAAAGGTGGGACCAGGAGATTGGAACCGCTGGAGATTGGAACCAGAGTTCTTAGGGGCAGGTGCCTTAACAGCTAAGCCATCTCTCCAGCCCCCAAGATGGTCTTTTTTATAAAAATTTTTTTTATTTGTTTATTTTTATAAGGTTATATTCTTTTAAAAATTTACTTATTTATTTATTTAGTTATTCATTTATTTATGAGAGAGAGAGGCAGGCAGGTAGAGAGAGAGAGAGAGAGAGAGAGAGAGAGAGGGAGAGAATGGGCTCGACAGGGCCTCTAGTCACTGCAAGTAAACTCCAGACGCATGCGCCACCTTGTGCATCTGGTTTTATGTGGGTACTGGGGAATCGGACCGGAGTCCTTTGGTTTACAGGCAAGCCCCTTAACTGTTAAGCCATCTCTCCGGCCCTAAGGTTACACTCTCATATCCTCTCTCTCTCTCTTGGCCCCATTCCACTGAAAGTCCTCCTCAGCGGGGTTATTGGGGTTCATTGTGGGGTCCTGAAAGCTAAAGTGGTGTTTTTAAACCCCTATTTGTATAAGTCTAGTTTTGCCAAGAGAGAATGCAGACTTCAAGTAACCACTGACTGCCGAGCACCTGTAGACAGGCCTAGTCTTCACTAAGATGAGCTGAAAGACCTAGCAGGATTTGGAGATAGCATGAAAAATAATTGAAAACTATCTCATTAATACTTTTTATATTGACTTACATGTTAAAAGTATAATGTTTGGTTATAGTGGGATAAATAAAATATGCTATTAGAACTAATTTCATCTATGTCTTCCTACTTTTTCTTTTTAAAAATGTGGCTACAAGAAAACTGAAAATTACATATGTGGCTCCCATTGTGGTTTACATCCTATTTCCATTGGACGGTGTTGAATTAAGAGCAAGAGTTTAGGAAGTTCAAGTCTGGGCACCATTATTTCCTGTCTCATGGCCTGGGATGAAATAATGCTCTTAGCTTCAATTTCCAATGGCTTTAATGAGGATAATAATATATACTTCCTAAGATTGTTATGAGAAACCATGCTGTTATTTACATTATTAATTCAAATAATTCCCCCTGTACCTGGCAGATAATGCACCCTTGTCAGTGCTAGTTCTCTTTTTTTGTATGTTTTACCCCCTACGAGTAAATGCAGCCACTTTGTTTATAATCTGCTGTCTGCATCAGCCTCTACTTGTGTGGTCCTTTTCATCTAAGAGGTTAAAGTGTTTGACCAATAAACAGCCACACAAGGTCTGAAAAAGGAAGTTCCACTTGCTGGAGGAGGGGTTTGTGGCTGAGTTTTAAAGCACCTGCCCGTCACTCAGTCTAGCTTCTTCTCATGCTTGCGTGCTCTTCTCAGCATGTGAGTCCTTTATGTTAGTAAACGGTCCTTTACTGTGACAAAATATCTGAGCCAAACAACTTAAAAGGAAAGAGGGTTTGTTTTGGGTTGGGGTTCCAAAGGTTTCAATCCATGCTCTGTCCTACTGCTTTGGTTCTGTGATAGGAGATGGTGTGTCTCGGCAGGAGTGTGTGGAAGAAGGGGCTGCTTACCTCATAGCACCTAGGAAGGAGAGAAAGAGAAAGGGGGGGGGGCGGAGAGAGGTTTGGGGCATACCTCCAGTGACCCAACATCCTTTCACTAGGCCCCACCCATCCACCTCTCTTCATAGGTTGGAGATCACACCTTCAACATATGGCCCATTGGGAGACATTCAAGAGTCAACTTATATCTCTACTCCAAACATTATGATCACAAAACATGAGTTTTTGGTGTTTTTTCTCCTTAACCTCCAAAAAAAAAAAAAAAAAAAAAGTAGAAAAATGTTACTATTCACTTTTTATTTTTTTATTTTTAAGAGAGGGTCTCCCATATTCCAGGCAGGCCTCAAAATCTCCATGTAGCTGAAGATGTCCTTGTTGTGATCCTCTTGCCTCCACCTCTGAGAGTTGGGATCATAGGTGTCTGTCATCACACTTAGTTTATGCAGTGCTGGGGATTGAACCCAGGACTTCATGCATGCTAGGCAAGCATTATACCAACTGAGATGCATCTCTACACCAATATTTAGTTTTTAAAGTTACAAATTAAAAAACTTAATGTTCTTTCATTTTGTAAACTCACTTTATAGCTCTGATGACTGTTTATGTCATAAAAATAACAGTCTTAAGGTTGCCTTTGGATAATTTTTTTGAATTAAAAAAATTTTTTTCTTGAGTTTTGATCTTGCTCTAGCCCATGCTGACCTGGAATTCACTCTGTAGTCTCAGGGTGGTCTTGAACTCACAACAGTCCTCCTACCTCTGCCTTCTGAGTGCTAGGATTAAAGGTGAGCACCACCACACTCGGGTGGATAATGTTTTAACTAAATTATATTCCTCTCTCTATTCAACTTCTTTTTAAGATTATTTTGATTTCTTTTTTGATATGGAGCCTCATTCTGTACCTCAGGCCAGTCTTTAATTCACTATATAGCACAGGCTGTCCTTGAATTCATAGTAATCCTTTGGCCTCAGCCTCTGTAGTGCTGGAATCATAGGCCTGAACTGTCATTTTAGCTAACATTTTATTTTTTAGGTACTTTAATTGTTTCTCAATTAAATTTTTCTGGCGATTTAAATTGTGCTGTTAAGCCTATAAAACTAAATTTACAAATACGCTGATTATTAATGTTCTTTTGCTGGGGAGATGGCTCAGTGGTTAAAGGTGCTGGATGCAAATCATGCTGGCCTGGATTCAATTCCCCACTTCCCACATAAAGCCAGGCACACAAATTGACATATGTAGCTAGAGTTTGTTTGCAGTGGCGAGAGGCCCCGGCACACCCATACTCTTTCTCTTTATCTATATATTTATATATATTTAATGTTCTCTTAACTATACCAATACTATAAATAATTATAACAAGATATATGCTCAAAGGCAAAAGTTTATGTCAGTTAATTAATAAATAATTGCTTAGATACCACATGCTCAGTTTCCTTGTAATACTGTTGGAGAAATGGTCTTAGGTGGCTGGAAAACCCCACACTACTCAATTTCAAGGTAATACCATTAATCCATAAAATGAACTAAATCCCACCATTTTCAGTAACAAAATGAACTTATAGGACATTATGTTAAGTGAAATATGTCACATGTAAAAAGACAAATACTGCATGATCATGGGCTTTGCTGGGGGAGGTGTGCTTATGATCAGCTTCCCCTGGTCAGTGCTGGGCTAACACTTCTGTTGCTGTTGTCCACCTTATGTTGCCCAGGAGAGGATGTCCAGCCTCTCCTCCACCACCTTTCCCTGCCATCATGAAGCTTCCTCTTGAGTCTGTAAGCTAATTAAAAAACTTTCCTTCCATCAGCTGTTTTTGGTTGGGTGTTTCATCCCAGCCATTTGAGGGTGATTGGAACACGTGGTAAGTGCTTTCCCACTGGGTCATCTCCTCAGCCCAAGTTATGATTTTTAATTTGAGATTTTAGGTTGTTTATATATAGCATTGGGGCAATTAATAGAACTTCAGACATATCTATATTGCAAATTTATCAGCTATGCAAGAATAACTTAAAGATCATAGTCAACATTGTTTCTTAAGTGCAACAGACACTTTTTAAAAAGCTAAATTGAATATATTAAACTTTAAGATTTAGTTTTAAATATTTGAACATTACAAAAGCTGTTGTCCAAAAGTTCTTAAAAGTGGCTGTTAAAATTTGCTAATTACAAATAGAGTAATATCCCTTACAAAAATTTAAGGGACACTGAAGTTTTTGTATTCTTTTTAAAATGGCTATCAGGTGCTTGGAGCTGTGTTGGTCAGAATCCTTGGCTCATGACATAGTCTCCTCATTGGGCCCTTCTTAGTGTTTATTTTGTTGGTAACTTCAATATTAACCTATTTAATATGAATTTTTAAAGCTAAAATAAACTTCTGAATAGTCTGTCCTTTATTTCTGTGAGCACATTAAAAAACAAAACCGAACACTGCTCACATATTCATGGGATGGGGTGGGATGTGTCAAGGGCCTGAAGTGTGCATAAAAATGACTATTCAGAAATAGTAGCATTTAGCTTGTTTATGAAAGGCGGGACATTTGAGTGAGTAATTAAAAAAAAAGATGAAATGGAAAAGCGCCCTGTGGGTGAGGTTTCTGTTGCAAAAAGCCAAGGAAATGAAATGTAAAATAAAGAATCCTGTATGCGCTTAGAACTGAGCAGATAATTAAGTAATGGGATGGTTCCTGGCACACAGGAACCCCAGTGTTACTGTTGAAGGCCGTGGTGAATGAGTTTAATGAGAGATGAACTTGGACCTTCTAAGTGAAAATATCCAACAGACAATTCTAGGATAATGTCAGTGCTTTTAGAAGGTTGGAATTGAGAATAACACTGTGGGAATCACCAGTTTAGAGTCATGAACTGACGTTCTGACCATGGCAGTGGCATCCTGGGTGACAGGCGGAAAGTTAGCAGAGGGGAGTGAAGCCCACGAAGTCTTGCTTCCTCCCACATCTCTATCCTCTTCATAACTTCCCCACTCCCTTTTTCCTCTCTCCTGGAGTGGGGTTGGAGGTGTCTCCTTTGGCTTTAGAAAACCATCTAGAGACCAAGACGTTATAGAAGACCCAGAGAGGTTTCCCGGAGGATCACACAGCTGGAGCAAACACACTCAGATGACAGGCTGTTGGGGTTAGTATACAGATTACAGGGGAACGTTCTGTAAGTTCGGGATTTAGGACCAATTTCTCATCTCTGAGTGGATGCACAGGACGCATGATTTCTCTTCTGTAAGTCACAAAGAGGGAAACTGAGGAGGAGGCAAAAGGAATACCCAGTATAAGCTTGTGTGCTGGCCAAGGGTGGTCTCAGAGGCACTGTTCCTCTTGTGAATGGAGGCTGGAAACACAAGTCCAAGACGTCAGTAGGATTTGTATCCCTTGAAGCCTCTTTCTTTGGCTTGTAGGAGGCTCATCGTTTTCACCTGTCCTTTTCTCTGTGTGCTTTCCTTGTGTCTTGTGACACCATGCATTATAGTAGAGGGTTTCAGCTGTATGGTGTCATCATTGTACATCGTTTACCTCTTGGCTCTGTCTTCAAACAGGGTTACACTTGGCACTTGGGCTTCGGTGTATGAGTTTTGGTCATGAATCCAGCCTATGAGAGTGAGAACTTACTGCCTCAGGAATTAACTCAGTCCTCTGAGGAAGGCAAAGACCCCTGTCATGACCTAGTCACAACTAAAAGGCCTCACTTCCCAAGCGGCCATGATGGCAATCAAATTCCACTACGCATCTCAGAGGGGTCACACCATATTCAAAATATCGCAACCATGCTTATTAGTTTGGCTTATGCATTGAATAAACATGTAAGTCTCGTGCAAAATACAGCCTTCATCAGTACCCTGACACAGCCACCTGAAAACCCTGAGCCACACGTACAAAGCAAATAACTTGTCCAAATCAGAGGGTTTAGGGATAAGTTCAGCCAATGGAATGGAATTCAGATCCAAGGACTGAGAGTTACCACCCTGCTTTTAAACCAAAAATAAGCAAGTTGTAGAACATTTGGACTTCAGGTGACCTGGTCGACACTAGACAATAATTTTCATATTTCTTCAGTGAGGTGTTATCTTCATTTTACATATGCAACTGGAATCCTGAAAGGTTAGTAAATTACCTAAGTAGTACTATAATAAGTGAGGTAGAGTGATGGTATTTCACTGAGTGTACAAATGCTATTCTTAATAGATAGTTGTGTTTAATAGCTCCATTGAGTTATAATTAACATACAGTAAACTTTACATGTGTAGAATGCATAGTTAAGCTAGTTTATTTATTTATTTATTTATTTATTTATTTATATTTTTAAGCTAGTTTTAATACAAGCATATACTTGTTAAAACAATCAAGATATTAAATCTTCTATACTTAATTTTTTTGGACACTTTGATAATTCCTCCTTCTTGTTCTTTCTACCCCTCAATTGTCAGGTAACTAGTGATCTTTCTGTCAGTACATATTAACTTGTATTTTCCAGAATTTTATTTAAATAGGAACTGATGGAGTGTATTATTTTTTAAAAAACATTTTCTTTCAGAATATCTTGAGGTTGGGTTTATTGGGCTAGGTTCTAAGAAAATATTTTGAAAGTATAAATAGTTCTTCTCTTTTTATTTCTGCATAGTAATGATTATATTCTGATGTGTTTATCCACTCACATTATGCTGGACATTTGAGTTATGTCCAGGTTTTGCTATTACAAAAAGAAGCTGTACACATTTGTATACAAGTCTTTGGATGAATATATGCATTTTATTTATTTGTTATTATTTTTATTGTTGTGTGTGCATGTGTGTAGGCATGCTTAGGTGTATGTACTTTTGGGGTATGTACATATGGGGTATGAATGTGTGTTTGTGAGTACACATGTGAAAATGATATGTCCATACTGGGTAGCTTCCTCTATTGCTTTACACTTGATTTATTGAGACAAGGCCTCCTACTGAACTCAGAGCTCAATGATTCAGCTAGACTAGCCAGCTAGCTTGCCCAGGGATCTGCTTGTTTCTGTCTCCTGAGTGCTGGGAATGCAGGAGTATACCACGACGCTCAGTATTTATGAACATCTGGGATCTGAATTCAGGTCCTCGCACTTTCATGGCAAGCACTTTACCTACTGAGCCATCTCTCTAGCCCTGCATATATATTTGAAATGAAAGAAAGAGAGAGAGAGAGTGAGAAAAAATTGGTGTGCCTGGGCTTCTAGCCACTACGATCAAATTCCAGATGCATGTGCCACCTTATGAGTGTGTATGACCTTGCACACACATCACCTTGTGTGCCTGGCTTACATGGGATCTTACATGGGGAATTGAATGTGGTTCTTAGGCTTCACAGGCAAGCACCTTAACTACTAAGTCATCTCTCCA
This sequence comes from Orientallactaga sibirica, assembly GCA_036365145.1. NCBI lineage: Eukaryota > Metazoa > Chordata > Mammalia > Rodentia > Dipodidae > Orientallactaga > Orientallactaga sibirica. Next base: position 1,068,032 of record JAEOAD010000048.1, read on the forward strand.
GCCACATGCTTTTTATTTTTATAATCTCTGGTAAAAACCTCGAGTGGGGCCTGGGGACATATTTCAGGAGTTAAATGTACTTGCTTGTAAAGCCTGTTTGCCTGTGCTTGATTCCCCAAGACTCATGTAAAGCTAGATGCACAAAGTGGTGTATGCATCTGGAGTTCATTTGCAAATAAGTAAATAAAATATATTAAAAAAAGAAAAAAAAAACCTAACATGGAATGGCTGGACTCACATTGGTATAAGTTTAGCCTGTTCTCTAAAGTGATTGATTGCACAATTTTACATTAATAACAACAGTATGTGAGAATTCTAGTTGTTCTACTTCCTTGTCAACACTGGGTATGGTCTTTTAAATTCAAACATTCTAATAGATGTGACTTGTACCTCTTTTGACTTTAATTTACATTTTGCCAAAGCTTAGTGATACCAAGTATCTTCATATATGTTTATTTTACAACTGTTTATTGCCTTTGGGAAGATGTCTTTTTAAACTTTTGTTCATTTTTAATTTTCTTGCTTTTGTCTTGAGTTCTTTGTATGTTCTTTATTAGATATGTATCTTATAAATGTTTTCTTCCAGCTTGGGGCTTATCTTTTCATTTTCTTGTTAAAATTAAAAACTTCTGCCAAGCCTATGTACCAGCACTTGGAAAGCAAGGGCAGGAGTCTTATGAGTTTGAGGCCAGTCTGGGCTACATAGGAATTTAAGTTCAGTAGGCATTAGGGAACAAACCTAGGCACTGGAAGCCCTAACAAGTTAGTTTTGCCCTCAGTATGCTAATTAAAGAGACAAATAATTGTGAAAATTAGAGAAAGGAGATGTATTCCATATGGCATATTGAGAAGAGGAACAAATAAAGAGAACTGGTGATATCTCAGACCATATTCAGGGTCCTGGCACGAGGGTTAGGTTTAATTTGAGGTCAAGGTATGGTCCTGTCTATCACTGACCCATCATTGTCTCAGATTCAGTCTGTTCTGTGAGGTGGTCCAATAAATGGTCAGAACTGTTTGAAATTTCTTTCTGGGGGGCAAGTTCTTTCTCTGGCTGGGACCACGACCCCCATCATTTTCCCCTTCCCAGTATGGTTACTCCTGGGAAGATTCCAATTCCTTGGGAACCACTGGCATGAAAGGCACATGCTACCACGTCTGGCTGCGTGGGTGCTGAGGACAAAAACTGAGGTTCTCGCACTGGCATGACAAGTGCATCACTCACTGAGTCATCTCCCATGCCTGATTATTTTCTTCTTCTTTTTGGGCTATGCATTTGATGTTACAGCAAAGAAATCCTTTCCTGACCTCACATCTCACAAAGAGTTGTTAATAGTGTTATAATTTCAAGTTTTAACATCAGAGTTATTGAGATCTCTGTTTCATTTTGAGCTCATGTTTCCATAAGATTTAAAGTTTAGATCAAAGGTGTGTGTGTGTGAAGCTATCCATCACCATGAGTGGAAAGTCTGGCTTTATTCCTCGGATCATCTTTGTACATTTGTCAAGAGTCAGTTGCTCCTGCGTTTATGGCTTTATTCTTTGGCTCCTTGCTCTTCACAGTGATCTGTTTCTATCTTTATATATTCTTCTCTCAAAGTTGCTCTAGCCATTCCAGGTCTATTGTATTTTAGTATGAATTTTAGAACTAGACCCCCAATTTACATAGAAAACTGCCATTCGCTAGGGGGTGGATAGAATGGAAGAGCCAAAGGAAGGGTATGACTTCTTACAATGCAACTGCCCAGACAGAAATTGGCCTCGATATCCATGACCTTGCAGTGCCTAGCAATATCTTTGCAAGACCCTCAAAATAGAAGAAAAAGATGATGACATCAAATTAAAAGAGAGACTAATGGAGAGAGGGAGGGGATATGATGGAGATTGGAGTTCTAAAGTGGAATGGGGGGAGGAGAGGGAAATAACATGTGCTTTTTTGTATGTAAGTATAGAAGTTGTCAATAAAAAAAAATAATTTAAAAAAAGTGAGTTTTAAGCTGGGTGTGGTGGCACATGCCTTTCATCCCAGCTCTAGAGAGGCAGAGGTAGGATGATCACTGTGAATTCAAGGCCACCCTGAGACTACATAGTGAATTCCAGGTCAGCCTGGGCTACAGTGAGACCTTACCTCAAAAAATCAAAAAAACAAAGTGAGTTTTAAAAAATATTTGAGAGAGAGAGAAAGAGAGAGAAACAGGCAGAGAGAGAGAGAGAGAGAAAGAGAGAGAGTGTGTGTGGAAGGGAGGGGGGAGAGAGAGAGAGGCAGAGGGAAAGAGAGAGAGAGAGAGAGAAAGAATAGGCACACCAGGGCTTCCAGCCACTACAAACCAACTCCAGATGCGTGGGCTCCCTTGTGCATCTGGCTTATGGGCCCTGGGGAACTGAACTTGTACCTTTGGCTTTGCAGGTGAATACCTTAACCACTAGTCCATCTCTCCAGCCCCAAAGTGAGTTTTGATTGGGATTTTAATTGAATCTATATAGATCAGTTGGAAAACAAAATGGGCACCAGCAAAGTTGCCATGGAACTTCTGTCCTGCCACCTGGGGTTGGCAGGTGGCTACTAATATGCAAACCGAGCAAGATTTTGGTGTCAAGCCATGAAAAAATTTCTACACCAGTTGTCTTAACTCCTAGCCTTCCAAAGAGAAATGGGAAAAAAAAAGAAAATCAAACTTTAATACCTTCTTTTATATTCTGGTGGATCTGATTACTCTTTGGAGACCATTGGTAAAATGTCTTTCTGTCTTTAAGATTCTGCAACAAGAAAGAAACATCCTGGCTGCTCATCACAGTGATCAAAATGTTATTGGATTCTGTGATGACTGCATTTGGCCTCCAAAAGGGAACCTTATCCCCTTCACGACTTTGGGGGAGAGAAGAGATCGTAGATAGCTGGCAGTGTAGCCAGTCATTCTGCCACAGTGTTAGATACAAGGCACAGCTATGACTCTCTTGTTTTCGAGCCACATCGCCCTGATTGTTATTTGTTGATGAAAGCTGTGGGAAGTAATGGCGATGCATATAAACAGGAGACGTTTAGTCATAATTTATGCTTCTTTAGAAAATGCAAACAGGGAAAATCATTTCCAAAGTATTCAAACTGCCTATGACTAATCACATGATGACCAATGTTACCCTTATGAGGTGGAAATCAGGCGTGCTAAAGATGTTTCCTCTCTAATTTTAAGAATCTAAAGCAACATGACGGCATGATTCAGATTTTCCTAATGCAGGTGTCCACAGCATTTCCAAATTTATGAATTTTGGAGCCTACACATTTTTCCCTATGGGTGCTGAAGGCCCACAGTGAGTAGAACCAGCAGAGTGCTTGTGGGTTGCTAGGCAATCCTTATACTCCTCTCTAGAATGATCCTAGTCTGGTTTGCTATTCATTAACATCCAGTAAATGTTGCCTGGTGTCTGCTCTGTAGCAGACACTGTAAATCATCCTTCTACCCATATTTTCTTCATGCTTGACAGATAGGTCAACTTTGCCACGAAACTTCGCCACTTTACTTCCAAATATATAAACACCCTCTCAGATAGATCTTTCCTTCTGTCCTTCCTATCTCTGACAAAGGCCTCTTGGGCTGGAGAGATTGCTTAGTGGTTGAGGTGCTTGCCTGCAAAGCCAAAGGATCTCAGTTCAATTCCCCAGTACCCACATAAGCCAAATGCATAAAGTAGCACATGTGTCTGGAATTCGTTTGCAGTGGCTAGCCCTGGTGCCCCATATTCTCTCTGTCTCTCCTCTCTCTCTCTCACTCTGTCTCTTTCCTTCTCTCAAATAAATAAAAATTAAAAAATATTTAAAAACAAAAACAAACAAACAACAACAAAAAACCCCCCACATGCTGGGTGTGGTGCTGCATGCCTTTAATCTAGCACTTGGAGGCAGAGGTAGGAGGATTGACATAAATTCAAGGTCACCCTGAGACAAAATAGTGAATTCCAGGTCAGCCTGAGCTACAGTGAGACCCTACCTCAAAAAACAAAACAAAACAAACAAAAAAAAACAAAGAGGCATCTTTTCTAAATTTATTGTTCTCTCCCATATCAGGCAGACTTTTCATCTCTGTGACAAACACCTCAGAGAACATGATTTAAAAGAGGAAGATTTACTATAGATCATGGTTTCTAAGGTTTCGGTTCATGGTTGTGGCTGGCTTCATGGCTTTGGACCTGAGGTGAGGCAGAAATCACGTGACAGGAATGGAATGAAGCAAAGCTCTGCACGTGACATATAGGAGGTAGAGGGGAGCAGGACGAGAGGACACAAGATTCATCTTGCCAGAGTGTGCTTCAGGGCCTGACCCCACTCCAATTAGGCCCCACCTCCAATAATGCATCATCTTATAAACCCGTCAAGTGATTAATCGACTGACTACTTCAGAGCTCTCAAAATCCAACCAGTTCCCCAAAGTTAGTCAGTTGACACAAAAGCCTGAGCATTGCATATTCAAGCCATAACCCCCTCCATTCTTCTGAGTCTGTAAGAACTTTGTTCAGATGTTCTTCCTGGGCGTGGTGGTTTGATTCAAGTGTCCCCCATCAACTTCGGTGTTCTGAATGCTAGGCTTCCAGCTGATGGAGATTTATAGCAGCAAGAGGCCCTGGCACACTCTTTTACACACACACACACACACACACACACACACACACACACACACAAATCAAACAGAAAAATTTCTTTGCTGTGGACTGCTACACGCTACACAGTCTGATTTCTACCTGCCCCTCCACCTTTTGCTTGTTTCTCCTCTCACTATTTTACATGCATTGGAGTTTTCAGTTCCTCAAATACATCTTGGGGCTCCTTCTATTAAAGGGCCTTGCAAAGCTCTTCCTCTTTCTCTCTCTCTTTCTTTCTTTCTTTCTTTCTTTCTTTCTTTCTTTCTTTCTTTCTTTCTTCTTTCTCTCTCTTTTTTCTTTCTTTCTTTCTCTTTCTTTCTTCTTTCTTTCTTTCTTCCTTTCTCTTTCTTTCTTTCTTTCTTTCTTTCTTTCTTTCTTTCTTTCTTTCTTTCTTTCTTTCTTTCTCTCTTTTTGGCACTGGCACTTGAGTCTAGGCCCTTACACATGCTTGAGCCCCACTTGCGTCCCACTCTTCTTACTTAGATCTTAGATCAAGCATCATTTCCATAGGGGACTTTCCCCTGACCAAGTCCAATTACTTGCTCATAGTTTACCATGAATTGATGAGTACATATGGTTTGCATGATTATTTGATTATTATCTGTCTCAACAAGTTATAGACTCTATAAAGGCAGGATTTGTCATGCTGTGCTCACCATTTAATACCAGGGGCCAAGCTGGTCAGTGTCTGGTACCATAGAGATAAACGGAAAACAATTTTAAAATGAGGGTCACCAATGACCTTCAAGTGGTCACGGTTGACATCTGTCCCTTGGTTGACTTTATCCACTTGAACTGTGCCATGTTTACACTGCTAATCACTCCTTCTTGAAGTCCCAACCTTTCTTCGTTCTCCAACTTACCTTTTTCTCTTTTACTCTTCTCTTATGTTTCTTTGTCTTTTCTCCAACCTTACTTTTTCTTTTTAAAAATATCTATTTATTTATTTGATAGGGACAGAAAGAAAGAAATAGAGAGACACAAAGAGAGAATGGATGTGCCAGGTCCTCTTGCCATTGCAAACAAACTCCAGATGCATGTGCCACTTTGTGCTTTATGTGGGTACTGGGAAATCAAACCAGTGTTCAGGCTTTGCAAGAAAGCACCTTTAATGGTTGAGCCATCTCCCCAGCTGCATTTCTTTTCTTTTTAAAATTTACTTATTAGAGACAGAGGGAGAGAGACAGAGCGAGAAAATGAGAGAGAACAGGCCTGCCAGGGCCTCTAGCCACTGCAGAGGAATTCCAGTTGCATGCACCACCTTGTGCATCTGCCAGGCCCATTTTCTTTTTACAGAAATTCTGTGGGTCCACGTTGTTCTTGGGGGTCATTGGCCACTGATGTCCCAGGCACAGGAGGAGTTGGGAGGAAGCAGGGCCCTGGAGCAGGTGAGTGTGATGGGCAATGAACCACCGGCGAGGCTGTCTGATGGATAGCGTGTTCTCATTTATTCAAAAGGGGAGTGAGTTTATAAACACTTGAGAATGGTTGAGAAGGCACATACAGAGTATAGGGTGATTGGATACATAGGTTTATGGGTTGCTATCTAATTGGTTGGAAGGCAGAAGTTGTGAGGGAGAAGCTGCAAAGGAGATAACAGAAGTGGCAGGAAATGCTATGTGACTTGAGTCACAAATTGGATGGCTCTAGTTGCAGAGAGACTGTTCATAAGGGTCTCTTGGGCAGCTAGCCTCAAGGTCAGGAACTGTGGGGGGGGGGCAAAGCCTGACTATGGAATGGGCAGGTGCTTTTGGGATAAATAGGGGAGGGCCCGCCAGTTCTGCCCACTCTGGGTGAAGATAGGGCACACTACAACCTGGCCAGAGGGCAGGGAGGGCCAGTCTCCGTCACCAGAGTGGGTTCCCGATGATAAGGCTGGCTGCAATCCCCAAAGCCCAAGGTCCCGGCCATGTCCATCAGCCCAGGCCAGCTTCCTCACAGTCTCAGCCCATGTTTAGCAATGCCCAACAAAATTCATTGTTGGAAATAGATAAGTATTTGGTGGGTGACTAAATCAAAGTCTAGTTATCATGAGGGTTCTGTCACTGTTTTCTTTTTCTCTTTTGTTCCTCTTCTACATGGTGATTTTATCCAATACCATGACTTTGCCATTATCCAAATGTTGATCCAAATTTCCAAGAAATTATCTTTATGGAGTTGTGCTATGGTAATGTCATCTGAACTGAAGTCACACCAAGTGGTTACTTCCCTCAAATATTTTCTTTCTCTTTTAGCTACTCGTTTTCTTTTTTTAAAAAATTATTTATTAATTTGAGAGAGAGAGAGAGAGAAAATGGGTGCATCAGGGCCTCTAATGACTGCAACCAAACTCCAGATGTATGTACCACCTTGTTCATCTGGCTTATGTAGATACTGGGGAATCAAACCTAGGTCCTTAGGCTTCACAGGTAAGTGCCTTAAACTCTGAGTCATCTCTCCAGCTACTCTTAATAAAGCTCCCCATTATCCCATTTGAAGTGCCTAAGCCTGTGACCCAAGCCCACCTGTCTTTTCCTTTTGGTCTCTAAGAGGTTAATACAAGTGAGATGTCTTTTTCCAAATCCCCGTTACATGCCCCCTAACTGCTACTGCCTCCACCTGTTTCTAAACATTTTCTCAAAACAAGAAGCTTCCTGCATATAGAATTATTATGGAAGGTGGGTGAAGGGGAGCTGGTTGTGTTTCAGATGAGGAGAGAGATCTCAGCGTACACTGTTACCCAATGTGGTGGTATCATCAGACACTATTGTCTGAAAACCATTACCTATGTGTCTGCCTTTAAAAACTGGATTAAATTCCTCTTTTTTTTTTCATACGTAAAACACAGAAATAATATATACCCAAGAGGATTGTTATAAAAGTTAAATATAAGCCTCTGGCCATGTAGGACACACTCAGGAAATGGCACCCTTAATCCTTATTATTTCTTATGCTCTTTCTTCAAACTAACACCTCATTTAGACCTTTCTGCTTCTCTCAGACCATCCAATTGATAACCCAGTCTAGACATATCTTAATATTGTCTTTTTATCCCCATTCTCACCTCCTTTAGTAAGTACTCCCTGGCCCCATTCCTGATGAGCTCCCACTGGCTCTCATTTCTCCAGGCAACTCCCCTGCAGGTGTCCTGCGCCACTGACTTTGGGGTCAGAAATACTTCTGGGCCCTCTATTGGCCGCAAGACCTTCGTCTGGTAACTCTGCTCAGTAACTTTAATCCCAGCACATTTTCTTTTCCTCCCTCCCACAATGCTTCTGCTGAGAGCAAGCTAGGCTCTGACATTGCTCCTTAATCACCCCAGACACATTCCAGATGCCACTCTGAGGTTTCTTCTCATTGACAGTGGGAGAAACACGACTTATTTAAGTCCCTGGAATCATTGGAGGCCTATTATCAACTTCAGTATGTCTCATCAGCTCCTGGAAAATTCCAGCTGGGCCCACTTTTGTCCTGTTGAGGTTTCTTAGCTGCATCATGAACTCTATGCAGCGAAGGGCCAATTTACTAGTTGATTCATTAATTTAGTAGAGATCCATGCAACTTAATGTCCTAGGCACTGTGGTGGGTCCTAAGAATATAATGGTGAGCAAGATAAATACAAGCACTGCTCTAACAGGGAGGGCAGAAAAGAATTATAACAGAGTGAAGTAAGTGCTATGACGGGGGAAACGAGGTGCTGAGGTTGTACAGATGACCTAATATGAAGAAGGAGCATGTTGTGGGTGTACCCAAGATGGCTTCCACAGGAAGAGACAGGCACAGATCTAAAGGATGACTTGGGGTTAAGTCGGTGAAGAGAAGGCACTGTTGTTGGTTTTCCCAAGGCAGGTCAGCTGTAAGAAGGCAGGTCAGAAAGGTAGAGAGGTGTTCATGTCAGGATTCAACGTCAGCTTTAAAAGGACTTAGAAACTCAAAGAGCTTAATACAGGAGAAGATGGATAGGGTTTGTCTGCCATTGTGGAAGTTTGGTCCCAGGGTGGCAGAGTTGGAGATGTGGAGCCTTTTGGAGGGTAACAAGGTTATAGCGGTTTTAATCTCATGAATTGATTTATTCTGTATCATGGAAATGGATCAAGTCTCCCGGGAATGGAGTAATTCCCACAAGAGCAGGTTGTTAACGAAAGAGCCAGCCTGCTCCCTGGGGTCCCTGGCTTCCTGCTTTGCATTACGGCCATGTTGTTTCCATGATAGTATGTCGTAGCCAGGGAGCCCCTTGTGCTGACAAGCAGAACAGAGGGGTTCACCCTCCAAAACTGTGAACGAAGTTAGCCTCTTTCTTCGTAAAGTTCCTAGTCGCAGGCATTTCGTTACAGCAGCACAACGCGTACAGTGAGGAATGACACCTCCAGTCCCTTTTTTGCCACCCTCATGACACACACACCCTGCCTTCTTTTTGCTTTGTTACTCTGGGATCAGTTCCTCACTTCCAAACTCGAGGCCAATAATTTGATCGAAAGCAGATGATTTTCAGCAACTCACCAGGAGCCTGCCCTTATCCCATTTCCATGTGACAACCCAAAATAATTCAGAGCCCTGCAAACCTTGAAATCACCTAAGCCCCGCCCAGAGACCTCATAACTCTTTAAAAAAAAAAATCTTCCTCAAACAGAGGAATTTTGTGGCTTTGTTTGATCTTTTTATGTTGCTGTTTTCAGGATGTAACTTTTCTCTTTTCCTCTCATCTGTTCTCTAGGCAGTCATCCAAGAGGGGAGAGGTCTGGAGTCCTTGGCTGCTCCTAGAGTACACAAGGCAGAGATGAAAATATAGGCGAATGGTCTGGGATGTCTTTATGAACACCCCTCAGATGACTTGGCTGCAGTATTCCTCTTACATCAGGACTCAAATGGTTTTAACAACACTGTTCAATAAAAATATTTTCTTTCACAGTTGCGTTAGTTATTAAGAGGTAACCTTGGGAACTCTATACATGATTTAATTTCTCTTTGAACTAATTTCTCCTGGCTTTATAGACATATCCTGGGTTTATTTCCAGGCATAAAATGAGTCTTAAAAATGATCGTCATATGAGTTCTTGGCTTAGTGCAATTCTCTACTTTTTGAGGATGTCTACCTGGAGGTTAGTGTTAGACATAAAGTGAAACAAAAACTAATAGAACCGAGTCACTTTTGACTTGTAATATGGAAATTATAACACAGAGGTTTGCAAATTCTTATCTAAAATTTAAGAATTAAAAATATTTGAGACATGAGAGGGAATTAAGTGCCTGTTTTGTATTGTACAGTGTTTCAGGTTGTTGATGAGGCATAACTGAGCATAGTATTTCTCATGGGGAACATCTGAGTTCTCTTAGTAGATGGGCTACTCTCATGTCAGTGCAACAAATGAGTTTTGTGGCCAAATAAGCAAGAATCTTGGTTTTGGAGCATTAATGATTTTGGAATTGCTGACGCGGTTCTGTATACTGGACTTGTCTTCTTTTTATTGAAAGAGCTGCTGTATAAACTGTGATTAATCAGAAAAGTATTACTTCATCATGGAATTGTTTTACTTATTAATTTATTTATTTGAGAGAGACAGAGATAGAGAGAGAAAGAGGCAGATAGAAAGAGAGAGAGAATGGTTACACCAGGGTTTCTAGCCACTGCAAATGAACTCTAGACGCATGTGCCACCTTGTACATCTGGTGTTACGTGGGTCCTGGGGAATTGATCTCTGGTCCTTAGGCTTTGCAGAGAAGCACCTTAACTACTGTGCCATCTCTGCAGCCCCATGAAATTGTTTTGTGTGTATGTGAGCACAGCATGTTTGTGTGTATGTGTGTGGGTACGCATGGGTATGTGTGTACATGTATGTACAAGTAGAAGCTGGAGGTTGAGATTATATGTCTCTTTAATCATTTTCCACCATATCTTTTTTATTTTTTTTTGAAGTAGGGTTTCATTCTAGTCCAGGATGACCTGGAATTCACTATGTAGTCTCAGGGTGGCCTCAAACTCATGGCAATCCTCCTACCTCTGCCTCCCGAGTGCTGGGATTAAAGACATGCACCACCATGCCCAGCTGCACCATATCTTTTTGAGACAGGGTCTCTCACTGAACCTAAAGCTCACCAATTTGGCTAGAGTAGTTAGCAAACCCTAGGGATCAGCCTGCGTCCACCTCTCAATACTGGGTTATAGGCATGCCATGCCCCGCTTTTTATGTGGGTGCTGGGGATCCTAACGCGGGTCCTCATGCTCATGCGTCAAGTACTTTGCCCACTGAGCCATCTCCCAGACCCCCATGAAATGTTACTTTGTAACCTAGCTCAACAGTACTGGAAAATCTTTGCCATCCCTATTTTGGAAAAATCTATTTGGTTATACATGAAGTTATTGTTGTGCCTGTGAGTTCGCCTGTTTTACTCGTTCTTTTACTGTCAGTGGCCATTTGCTGAGCTTGTTGGCTTTGTAATTCACATTCCCTTTACTACAAACTCTAGGAGTTTCTATTTCCAGATGACCTATGAACATAGCCACTTATGTCTCTATTGCCTGCTCCGAGAACATTTCCTGTGCTGGTCTGTATATACCAAGGAAATACACTACTTGGGGGCACGGGAAGGATGGAGTCCTTGGAATATTCAGAATTTTTGCTTTGTAATTTTTATTTCTGTTTTGTTCTAGCTATGGTGATGATGGCACACAACTCACTTAGCTTTCCCGAGGCTTCACTTCTTAACTTGAAAAGGAGGATTAATAATAACTGCCTTGGCTACTTCCCAGGCATGGTGTGATGTGAATAGGAAGACTTTGGTGTAAACGAGAAGGTATGCTGGAAATCACATTCAAGGGAAGGAGTATCTAAATTCAAGGTGTACAGACAGTTAAGGGAAGCTCTACAGATAAATGCTGGGTTCGTGACTTCATTCCTGTTCGGATCTGGGTCATTTGTGGTGTCAAGAACTCTAGGAAACATCCTTACCAAATCACCCACTTCGTTCTCCACTGGAGAGATGATAGAGACTTGGCCAAGGTCACACTGCTTCTTCATGCCTGGGCCAGAGTGAAAACCAGAACTACTTGATGGCAAAGTCAGCACCTCTTCTAATTGCAAAACTATTTTGCAATAATGAACGTTTCATAGTTGTTGTTTTGTGTCTTGTAAATTGAGAACGAAATGGACTTCATAAGAAGTTATTTCACTTCTCTTCAGTGTAGATTCCAGACGGTGACAACAAATCATACACTCAGGGGAGCTCAGGGGAAACCAGCTATTATTTAATACTTTGGAAAACTCTGTATCCGCTTCCCTTTGTGGTAAAATTTATTCTCACCATACAATCCTATAAGCAACCAAAGTGTTTTACTAGCTTAAAAGGCATGTACCAATCCATTCGTTCCCTCACAAGGCTCAGAGACAGTAAAACTGTGTCATTTTTTCTTTATAATCTTCTTGGCCTAATTGTGTGCTTGTCCTGAATGAGATGCTGAATTGAGAAATCTAAGCCAGCCTCCAAGAGCTTTGTGTTGTCTTATTTCCAGTAAGTGATACAGTCCATGTAGTTGACACTTAGTGAAGGAAGCCTTGAGGGGAGGAGACTGGGTAGTAAGTCCTGTGGAGCTTTAGTCTCTGAAAACCAATCTCTCCGTGTCTCTGTCTCTTTGTCTCACTCACAGCCGGATCTGCTGACTTAGAGAAGCACAGCCCAAGTGAGGTTTGAAGCCCAGTGGCCCTGAAGACTCTCCCTGACCTCCCATTTCACTGCTGGCGTTTCATCCTGGCCAGCCTCTTTATGGATTCAGATACCTCCTAGCTATATCTAGCCAATTGTTAATTTATGTTTAAGTGTCAGACACTTTAGTTAGGTAAAATATCTAGAAGGAAGTAGTCTGAGGAAAGGACTTTAAGTGACAATGGCTTTGAGGAAAAGATTATAGCTTTCTTCTGATTTTCTTTTTTTATAGAATGTTGGCTATGGGGGATAGTGGAGAAAGAGTGAGATAACCAAGAACTTTATCAGAAAATGTTGCATCCTCATAGAGGCCCCCATGACTGTTAATTAATGTTTATTTCATTAATTTAAAAATTATTGAAAGCCGGGCGTGGTGGCGCACGCCTTTAATCCCAGCACTCGGGAGGCAGAGGTAGGAGGATCGCCGAGAGTTCGAGGCCACCCTGAGACTACATAGTTAATTCCAGGTCAGCCTGGACCAGAGTGAGACCCTACCTCGAAAAACCAAAAAAATAAAAAAATAAAATAAAAAAAAATAAAAAAAAATTGAGTACCTTATATCTGTCCAGGCCTCCTATGACTTGAATGATAGTGCAGGGATGAAACACGTGCTCAGTCCTTGATCTCGTATAACTCAGTCTAATGAGCAGATGGATGTTAATCAACACGTACACACACACACACAAATACCAAATTCTAACCTGTTGCTATAAAAGAGCTGGGCCTGGTGGCACTGGCTACTATCAGCTACTGAACAGGCTGAAGTAGGAAGAACACAAGTTCAAGGTCTGCCTAGGCTACAGAGTGAGTTCAAGGCCAACCTTGATGTTCGTGAGATCCTGTCTCAAAAAGTAATAAGAAGGCTGGAGAGATAGCTTATTGGTTAAGGTGCTTGCCTGCGAAGCCTAAGGACCCAATTTTGATTCCCCAGGACCCATGTAAGCCAGATACACAAGGTGTCATATGCGTCTGGAGTTCGTCTGCAGCAGCTGGAAGCCCTGGTGTGCCAATTCTCTCTTTCTTTCTCTTCTCCCCCCCTCAAATAAATAAATAAATAAAACCAAAATATTTTATTAAAAGAAAGTAAAAAGAGGGTGGGAGATATAGCTCAGTTGTAGACCACTTGCTTGCAATGGCCATGGCCCTAGGTTCAATCCCCAGTGCTACATCAATCCCATGGAATTAATCAGGTGTTGTGGTGCATGGCTAAATTCTTAAACTCAGGAAGCTGAGGGAGGAAGATCATAAGTTTGAAGCCAACCTGAGATACATAGTGAGATCCCATCTAAAAAAAAAGAAAGAAAGAAAAGAAAAGAAAAGAAAAAAGAAATAAAGAAAAGAAAGGAAGAAAAAGAAAAAATGGATTTAGCTCACAGTTTTGGAGGCTGAAAGAACAAATAGCTTCCTGACTGGCTCCCTTGACTGTAGAAGGCATCCTGGTAGGAGCAAAAATCACAGGCAAAACAGGCAGCCAGAGTGTGGGGCAGGCTAGGCTTGTGATTTTAAAACAACTCTCTTGTAAGAACTACCCAGGGTTCCACAAGAGCCACATCGTCAAACCCTTCAGTGGGCATGCCCACAATAACCTGGTGACCTCCCACTAGGCCCACATCTCTAACACTGCTATGCTGGGGGCCAACCTTCAACATGTGAACTCTTAGAAGGCACACTGAAACTATAATGTTTGCTGTTCCTGGCCTCAAAATCCATGCCCTTCACACAGTGAAAAATGCACTCATTCCATTCCCAATAGCCTAGTTTACTCCCCATAGCAGGTTGCAGATGACATTTTAGTCTGGGTGATCTATATAGGAAAGAAAACGTTACAGTTCCCAGCAATATTAAGACATCTGAAGTGTGGCATCATTTGGGTTAGAGAGGAACAAATCTGGGAGATATTTCAGTGGTGGAGTTTGGTCATTCCACTTCAGCCTGGTATTAAAGTACAGACAAAAAAGCGGGGCATGGTGGCACATGCCTTTAATCCCAGCACTTGGGAGGCAGAGGTAGGAGGATTGCCATGAGTTCAAGGCCACCCTGAGACGACATAGTGAATTCCAGGTCAGCCTGAGCTAGAGTGAGACCCTACCTCGAAAAAAACAAAAAAAAGGGGGGGGTATGGAGAGATGGCTTAGCGGTTATGGCACTTGCCTGCAAAGCCGAAGGACCTCAGTTCGATTCCCCAGTACCCATGTAAGCCCAGATGCACAAGGTGACACATGCATCTGGAGTTCGTTTGTAGTGGCTGGAAGCCCTGGTATGCCCATTCTCTCTCTCACTCTGCCTCTTTCCCTCTGTCAAATAAATAAAACTGAAATATTTTTTAAAAAGAGAGAGAAAGAGAGAGAGAGAGAAAAGGAGGCAGCCTAGGTTACAGAGGAATCAGGAACCTGGCTCCCCCGCTCCCATCAAGATCTTTACCGGTACTTTCCCTGTGAGAGGTTCTACTTCTGGAATAGATGGCCTTCAAGCCTCGCACAGCCTTTACCATTCTGTGTTCTCGTAGCTTTAGGCAACAGCTTAGTGCTTCGAAATTGCAAAACATCCTGAGGAATCCTGTGAAAATAGGAACTTGTGCTTTTTCTAGGATCTGTACTTCCTATTCTCATGAAATTTGTGCTAGTAACAATTTGGACTCGGCCCCACCTGCTACTTTCAGGTTTCACAGAGGAGGCTCCTGGGACCCACAGGGAAGCAGTGTGTGCGCATGAATGCGTTCAAGGGCAGCTGGGTTGTGACCACTGGTGCCACCACGAATGATGATGGCCATGTAGAGAACTTCAAGGCACCCACTTGGAAAGTCAAGAACTGTGATTCAAATTTATGAGCAATTTAGGCAAAATTTGGTTCATCCCCTGTGACAATGCTTACTCATCTGGGTGGCTTCAATTTACCAAGGCCACATAGCTTACTCTTATTTTTGTCTTCTTGAAGGCAGAAAAGCTGAAGGAGGTAGCAGGGACGCATGTTGTATGCTCTGGTATTTTTCAGTCTGCTATTTTCTGTCATCTCATCTTGAGGCATTAGCGTTTGGCTCTGCCTGGTGCTGGCTGCTTTGCAGTCTTATCTAAGGAATCTATAAGTAGCTTAACCCTGTCCAGGGAAGATTGCAATAAAAAGGCCCCTTCAGCAAGAACAAGAATTCCACTTCTCAAGCCATTAGCTGTCTTGCTTACACGAAGCTTATCATGCTAGGCTCAGAAAATTTCCGTATTGTGGGCGGTATCGTAAATTAATGGGAAAAACTGTCTGAAACAGTTGAAGTGTTTTCTTAGATTATTTGGAAATTTCCAGCTTCGTGTACTGGACAGAAGGCTTTTGACCTCTGGGATGACATGACTGGGTGAGGTATGGCTTGTCCTCATCAGCCGAGAGGACCCATAATCACACTGCACATGCTTTCCATTATTTTTGTCGTGAAATCTCTGAGTATGGTCACCGAGTGCATGGGAACAGAGTCAACTTGGGAAAAAAATAATCTCAGCAAAGAGACCATATTCCTCAAATGGAAAACTCTTTAAAATCGCTTATGCAAATGTCTGTAGTCCTAAGAATGGGTTCGTATTTAAATTTGTCATTGAAAATTTATGAATTCTCTTTTTAGAAAGTTTTATTAATCTCTATTCTTTTATGAAAGTTTATATACATATAATATGTATA
This sequence comes from Orientallactaga sibirica, assembly GCA_036365145.1. Taxonomy (NCBI): domain Eukaryota; kingdom Metazoa; phylum Chordata; class Mammalia; order Rodentia; family Dipodidae; genus Orientallactaga; species Orientallactaga sibirica. Next base: position 1,084,004 of record JAEOAD010000048.1, read on the forward strand.
ATAAAATAACATATGTATCTAATAAAATGAAAAGTATGTAATTTTTTTTTATTTTTATTTTTAGAGAGAGACACACAGAGAGAGACAGACAGAGAGAGAGGGAGAGGGAGACAGATAGAGAATGGGCGCGCCAGCAGTCTCTCAGCTGCTGTGAACAAAATCCGGATGTGCGAGCCCCCTTGTGGTCAAGTGTGGCATTGCGCACTTGTGTCACTTTGCATCTGGCTAAACGTGGGGCCTGGAGATTGGAACCACTGGAGATTGGAACCAGTGTTCTTAGGCTTAGGAGGCAGGCGCCTTAACTGCTAAGCCATCTCTCCAGCCCGAAAAGTATGTAATATATTTTGATCTTAATCCCTCCCAATTACCTTTTCTTGTCCCCCCCCATTCCTCTTCCACTGAATCTTTTAATTTATTATTTCTTTAGAAAATAATGTTAGGCAAGGATTAGATTAATGTGTAATTCTTCATATACTTAACTTTGAGATAGATTTAGGGATAAACTTGTAGGTCAGTTATTGTAAGATGCCGAAAGCTTATTAAAAATTGATTTTTATCATCTATATACGTGTTCTATTTCTAAAGCTTTTTGAATGCATACACGATCTTTACATGTGAGGTCCCTGTCTCTACCTTCACACTGTGTTCTAAACTAGAAGCAAAGGCTTGGTTAACTTGGGCTGTGCAGTTTCCTCCCTCTCGATTCTTTCATTCTGTTGGTCAACCTGAAATAACCTTTCCCCTAGTTCTGCTCTTCACAGGGACTATTTGTGTTTTCAAGATTCGGGTCAAATGTTACCTTCCTCAATCTGAGAACTGATTTCTAACGAGAAAGGTCTGAGAACATTTACAAAAGGAAGCAGCAGTCCCCAGGCAAACAAGGCATTCATGCTAACCTCATCTGTGTTTTAGCATGACAAGTTCCCCCGATGCAACAGATATGGTGTTTTCGGGTTTAAATAAGTTTTTGAAAAGTCTCTCTTGATAGCTTAGCAGCCTATGAGATAGTATAATTAGGGGAATTAGTAACCGGTTAAATGGTTGAAGCCAAAACTGACTGATTAATGGCATTTGGCCTATGAAATTACTTCCTGTGGAATGCCGCCAGGCATTTGTCCTTGGCCCTGTCTAAGAAATAAAAAAAATGCATTAACGATGAATCATTTGGGATGGATTTAGGTCATGCTGTAGTAATTAAGACACCCCCGCTCTGATTGAGTTATTTAAAACATAAAGATTGGTTTCTCCTATACCACCAATCTATTATGAGGTGATGGGGCATGACTGGGAGTCTGAGTTACTGTGTTCGTTGTTTGAAACATAACTGCCTACCACAGCAATAGGAAGACAGGGTGAAGACACGCAACCACATCAACTCTCCAGGTCAGGGGCCGGCAAGCCAGTCACGTGCCTGCAAAAGAAGGACCTCACGGTCTTTAAACACCACCACCCCTGATAGCAGCTGGATTGAAAGACAGTGGTGGGTGGTATAAAGTTGGGAAGATAATAAATAGGGATTAACTACCAGAAAGCTTGGTAGAAAGTTCTAAACTCTCCACTTATAATTTGTATGACTCTAAAAACAAAATCACTTGGCTTACTTCCACCTCAGCTTTTTTTGCCTGTAAGATTATTGATGGCATCAAGGACTCGAGGTTATAGTGAGATACTGCTTGGCCTGTATTGGTGTCTTTGAGCTTGAAATCAGCCATCTACATGGTGTTTTATTCTTGGATATGTAAAATATTTTAATAATTTTTTTATGAAAGAGAGAGAGTGTGTGTGAGAGAGAGAAGGAATTGGCGCACCAGGGTCTCCAGCCACTGCAATTGGACTCCAGATGCATGTACCATCTTGTGCGCATGTGCAACCTTGTGTGCTTGCATCACCTTGTGCGAGTGGGTTATGTGGGATATGGAGAATCAAACATGGGTCCTTAGGCTTTGCAGGCAAGCGCCTTAACTGCTAAACCATCTCTCCGGCCCACATTTATAATTTTTTAAAATTGGCTTCTTTTGCAAGTTCCATGCAGTTTGTTTTGAATTGCATTATTGTATTTGTCCCTGACAATCTTAAAAAACAATATGCCAAATCTCTCACAGTATCACGTTGTTGTTGACTCCTTTTGAAAACTTTGCTGATTTAATTACAGACATTTGATCCGTGTATGTTTATTTCCACGACTTTCAAATTAATTTTTTCTTTTGGCTATCTTGATTGATAATTTCTGTTTCTGTATTTCCCTCACCAGTTTTGGCTAGGTCCTTTCCCTTCCGTCTTCACTCACAATCTCATCCTTCCTTCATTCATACTTAGGCTGTTTAGCTTGCTCATACTTTTCTATTCCCATCAAGGTTTCCTGCTGTTCATCTGCTACTTCGGCCTCCAGAGCAGTTCTTACCTCAGCTTTACTCTTACTTGCAATTTAGCTGGTGTTTTTTTTTTTTTCCTCCAAGTCATTTTCTTTGTACCATGGCCTCTAGAGAGGTACCCTCCTTCCATTTATCAGCGACATGAAGCACATGGTATCATCTGTGCTTGTACTTTCCCTGCAGTATTTAGGCTTTAGACCAAGACAACCCTTTCTGCCTCCTGGTCTTTCCTCTCACTTCTGTGCTTGAGAGTCTTTTCATGTGCACAGTTTATTTCTGTATGAGTTACTTTCCTCCTTGCTGTGACCAAATATTGGACAAGAAGTCACTTAAGGGAGAAAGGGTTTGTTTTGGCTTAGAGTTAAAAGAGGGATACAGTCTGTCATGGTGGGGAAGGCAGAGTGGCAGAAGTGTGAGACAGCTGGCCTTGTTGCATCTGCAGCCAGGAAGCAGAGAAGGGACAGAAAGCAGGGCCCAGCTGTAAAATCGGAAGGTTTGGGCTGGGGAGGTGGTTCAGTGGGCAAAGTACTTGCTGGGCCAGCATAAGGACCTGAGTTCAGATCTTAACACTCATATGAAAACTGGGTATGATGGTATGTGCCTGTAATACCAGAACTGGGAAAGGAGAGATAGGGAATCCCTGGGGCTGGCTGGCTAGTTCAATACCCCGTCTCCAAGATAGATAGATAGATAGATAGATAGATAGACAGATAGATAGATAAAGTGATGGACATTTGAGGGAGATATCTGACATCACTTCTGGCCTTCACACACATATGAACATGCATACTCACAAGTGTGCACACCACACCCCCATGCAATGTAAACAAAAAATAAAAGCCCGGCGTGGTGGCGCGCGCCTTTAATCCCAGCACTCGGGAGGCAGAGGTAGGAGGATCGCTGTGAGTTCGAGGCCACCCTGAGACTACATAGTGATTTCCAGTTCAGCCTGGGCTAGAGTGAGATCCTATGTCAAAAAAGCAAATAAAAATAAATAAATAAATAAATAAATAAATAAATAAAATAAAGCACCTTAAATCCTGTCCCTACTTCCTTCAGCAAGGTTCTACCTCCTAAAAGTTTAAAAGCCTCCCAAAACAGACTACCAGCTGAGGACCCAGTGTCCAAACATGTGAGCCTATGGGGGACACTTGACATTCAAAGCACAACAATTTCTCTTCTTCCTGTGAAGAAGGATGCAAGAAGGCTTGATTTTGAAGATGGGATGGGACACAGGAATTTCCTCGTGCACAGCCTCACCTTGGTGAGACACCAGTGACGCTACTGGGGCTGACTTGCAGGACTGGAAGGACAGGTGGCAGGTGCCGAGTTAGTGTCCCACTGGCAGTTGTGCCGGGAAGAAGTAGCTGTGGGGTTTCAGTTCATGGAAACTGCTCCTGAATCCCAAGACACAGATGCCAACAGGGTCCTGGTAGAAAAGGCTCAATGCTGTGTCCTCAGTCAATGAGTAGCAGATTCCTGGGCTCAGGACCAAAAAGACCCACCTGGGAACACATGGATGGAAGAGGAGGCACCTTTCCTGTGGCCGTGCTTAGCGAAAGGTCTCAGGTCAACCCAACATGGCCAGACATAGTCTAGGACTTGGAGCACCAAATTGGAACCACTCAGATGCTGGCCATGTACAGTGAATGAAGGATTATTCCGTTTTGTATTGGAACCCAGAACACTATAACTTGCGAGGCTTTCTGTTATTGTGTGGATAATTTTTCTTATTTTATGGCATCGTTTTTGTTTATGCGTGCTTTAGAAAGGAAGTCTTTAGGATGTTCTTTTGTTTCACGACCAGAAGTTCAAGGGCATTTCTTTGCTCCCCAAAGTACCTGTTCCAGTTCCAGTCAGGCACTAAGTTGGGAGATGGAAATAAATCTGTCAGCTCTTCTGCCTGAATTTAGGCTAGAGCTTGAGGTCATTTAGGAAGCTAAGGTGAGACCCCTGGGTGAACGGCTGAGAAATGACTCACCTGGCCTCTTTGTATTCTGTAGAACATTTGCAAAAGTTTCAAGAAAATTTATGTTTTGTAGTGAAACACCAAACAAAAAACAAAACAAAAACAGAGGTAGGTCGAGCAGAATGAGAGCATTAATAACTGTCCCTTGGCTCCAAAGCTGTGCGCACACAGCTAAGAGGAGTCAGACTGCTGACAGACCTGCCAAGGCTCAGGGAACATTGTAGAAGAGAGGGAGGGAAGATTAGAAGAGCCAAAGGTGTGTGTGTGGGGGTAGACATTCCTGAAACAGCCTCCCCCACTAGAGATTGACTGAGGCCTGAGGCCTTAACTACCCCACTCTGAATTCCAATAACTCCACTTTGGAAAACACTCAGGGAAAGTGGGTGGGGGAAAGGGTTTAGAAGACGATAACTTTTAGGGCTGAAGAGTTGGCTCAGCAGTTAAGGCACTTGCCTGCAAAGCCTAACAACTCGAGTCTGATTCCCCAGCACCCATGTAAAAGCCAGTTGCACAAAGTGGCACATGCGTCTGGAGTTCGTTTGCAGCAGCTGGAGACCATGGCACACCATTCTCTCTGCTTGTCTCTCTCCTCTCTCTATCTCTTTCTACTTGCAAATAAATAAATAAATTTTTTTAAAAGACTATAACCTACAAATAACTAAAAAAAGGGGAAAAAGAAAAAAAACCCCAGAAGACGTGTGTTTCAGACATAGCACTGAGTTGAACACCACCCTGTGGCTGGGTGGCAAGGCAGGCCCTGTCACCCACATCTGCTCTCCAGGCGGGTGCCCCCTCTCCTATGAGAACCCTCAGTCCCTTAACAAAGGACAGTTCCATATTATCCTGCAAATGGGGAAATAGCTGCCCATTACTCAGGGAACATTCTTATCATTCTTATGCATTCCTTCACCATACATTAGGAAAGAACCTAGTTTCTCTTTTTATTTTTTTATTATTTTTTTGGAGAGAGAGAGAGAGAGAGAGAGAGAGAGAGAGAGAAAGGAAGACAGAGATGGGTGCGCCAGCAGTGTCTCAGCTGCTGAGAATGAAATCCAGATACGTGCTCCCCCTTGTGGTCAAGTGCGGCATTGCGCCCTTGCGTCACTTTGCATCTGGCTAAACGTGGGACCTGGATATTGGAACCGCTGGAGATTGGAACCAGTGTTCTTAGGCTTAGGAGGCAGGTGCCTTAACCCCTAAGCCATTTCTCCAGTCCTAGTTTCTCTTTTTGTTCAAGTCTTTTGCAATAAGCCTGGAATACAAGCTTGTTTATCATTACAAAATGGACTTTCACTCTGCAGGAAAACTACTAGGTGCTCAGGCAGACCCGGAATAAAGATAGTGAGTGAGAGCTGGCTTTGGAATTTGATGTGATTCTGTCTGGGTGCTGCCTGGGCTAAATCTCTGAGGGTTTGGCTGCGTGTGCTCTCTGCCTTCCAGCTTCTCCTCCTCGTCCTCTCACTGTTCTTTCCCAGTCACCTGTGTGCTCTGCCCAGCTCTTAAAATACCATGGTCTTCAGAACTTCCTGTATGTATCCTCTGTGGGTCAGGGGGGCTCCCTCCCCCTGGGACATCTCCTCCTGGGTCTCCTATGAGCACCTCAGACTTCCCTTGTCCAGTCCTCTAAATTCCAGTTGTCTCCAAAGTCAGCCTCCTGCCTCAGTCTCCTCCAGGGATTACTTGCCCTCAAACTGGCATTGTCCTCAAACCAACCTTATCCGCTCTCTCTTTTTGTCTTTCTTCTGTTTGCAACATCTTTCTGATTTTTTTTTTAATGTGGAAAAAATATTCATTAAAAGAAGAAATCCAGGGTTGGAGAGATGGTTCTATGGTTAAGGTGCTTGCTTGGCAAGCCTAACCACCCGAGTTTGATTCCACAGTAACCACATAAAGCCAAAAGTATAAAGTGGTGCATCTGGAGTTCATTTGTGGTGGCTAGAGGTTCTCATAGGCTATTTGTGGAGCTCCATCCTACCTTGTCTCCCTTTACTGGAGTTGATAAGCATGACTGAGGCCCTCTTGGGTGCCAAGTCACAAGGGGCCTCTAAGTCTGCTATGGGGGACAGAATTGTTGGCATTTGGAACTGGTGCAATTAAGACATAACAGTAAACGCTGAGGTGCTCTAAGAGCACAAAGAAGGGAGCTGCTAACTGTCCACATTTAGGAAATCTGCAGAGGGACTCGAATAGCTTGGGGTCTTCGGTGACATCTGGGGTGCATTCTTGATTATGTTTCAAATGCAGCTGAGCATGGCAAAGGGTTTTTTTCTTCCTTATGTACCTACCCAGCCTTCCCATCTGGCCTCAGCTTCTTCCAGACACATCCATTTCTCCCATTGGGAAGCTGCACAGAATGAGGACATTTCACTTTTTTTCTTGTCTCCTTTGCAGAGCTTAGGGTGAGCCAATGCTTATATTTAACTCCACCAACATGGCCAGAGGATGTTGGCAAAAAAAAAGTATACTTGGCAGAATACAAATAAATCTTAAATAATGCCCACTCATCAAAACCTCCGGGTTCTGCTTGCTTTAAAACACGTCTCATTAGAGATCATTCTCTGCGCTAGAGTCCTCGAGTCCCTTCACGCCAGGCTTCGTTGTTTGTGACATGATGTTCTGATTATGCTGTGTAATCATGTGAAAATATTCCTGAGGGCTCTGGGTGTGTTCTACATCATGTTTCACAGCTTAACATGTCAGATCAAACTGTTATTCCAGAGTTGAATGGAGAGATCAGGTCTCATCTGGGAGTGAGGGAGGGAAATAGACATCTTCCCATCTATTTGCTGTCTCTTCCCCAACTCTTCCATTCCAGTCCCATGGAGGAATCTGGCAGGGCTGAGCACTGACTTGTGGGATGAACTCAGGAGGGAAGAATTTGAAAGACAGAGGGAGGGTTCTTGCTCATCTAGTCTGTTGTGCTTTGAAAGTAAAGTGTCCCCCATAGGATATGTATTTGGAACACTTGGTCTCCAGCTGGTGGCGCTGTTTGGGAAGGTTGCGGAACCTTTAGAAGGTGGAGCCTTGCTGGGGGAAGCGTGTCTCTGAGGCTAGCACTTGACATTGTAGAGGCCAACCCCTGTGTTGTTGTCTGCTTCCTCACCTGGCTGCCCTGTGATGAGTCAGCCTGCCTTACCCTCCCTGAAGAGATGGAAAGCATCCCCTCAGAACAGTAGGCCAAAGGAAATTCTTTTCTTTCCTTGCTTCTGGTCAGGTGTTTTGTCCTAGCAACAGGAGAATAACTAGGACATACAGATGACGAAACGGGACTTTAGAGAGGTGAGATGACATGTTTGCCATACACAGAGAATGAGTAGCCAGTTACTCTGAAGTTAGCCTGAAGTTCTGCCTGTTTGGTGCATTCTTTTCTACTACTCTGTCAGACTGGATCTCAGCTTGTCACTGTACTGGTAAGTGTGTGTGTGTGTGTGTACGCAGTTGTGTGTATATGAGCATACGTATGTGTGCACAAGGCCAGAAGGCAACCTCAGGTGCTGTCCTCAGGCACCATCCATCCTTTTGGAGGCAGGAGTTTTCATGGGACTGGAGCTCACCAAGTAGGTTAGACTGATTGGCCAGTGAACCCCAGAAATTCTCCTGTCTCTGCCCCCCAGCTCTGGGATGACAAGTGCATGTCATCACGTCTGTTGTATTATTATTTAAATTTTTTTATGTTTTGGTTTGGGGTGTGAGGCAGAGTTTCACTCTAGCCAAAAGTGACCTAGAACTCACTCTGTTGCCCTATGTTGGCCTTGAACTCATGGTCACCCTCATACCTCTGCCTCCCAAGTGCTGGGACTAAAGGCATGCACCACCACTCCAGCCCTGGTTTTTTCTTTATTTTTTTAACCATGCACATTGGGGATCAAATGCAGGTCCTCCCGCTTGCACTGCCAACACTCTACTGACTGAACCTTCTCCCTAGCCCTGTGCTGGTAAGGCTTCAACCTTGTGATAATAGCTCTATGAGGAGACCCTACCCTAATTTACACATGAAGAAACAGACACAAAAAATTACCCACAATCGCTCTTTTCTATACCTACAAAATGGCAATAAAAATACCAATTTATGCAAATATAAAAAACATTAGTGGGCCCAAATGTGGTGGCACATGAAGATATGATGAATTTATGTTTTTTTTTTCTTTTGATTTCCTTTTAGCTGTGACCTTATTTTATTTGGGCAGTTAGTTAGAGGGAATTAGAGAACTGAGCCAAAACCCAAAGAAACTGAATTCTTAACTCTAAGTTTTAAAATGGCTTGGTCTTTGCCATGGATATTAACTCCTTTTGATATGTCAACAGTCCTGAGGCTCTTTCTGCTTAGAGAACTTGCCATCATGCGTCCTTGTGGAAAGCAGGCTCTGGCCTCCTATGATGTGCATGCTGGGGGCTGGATGTGCCATCCTCATGCTTCCTGGAAGCCAGCATTTGGACATGTATCTTGGGCATGGTTCCTACCAACTACCATGTGTGAAGGAAGTGACCCAGAGCCGCTTGCATGGTGAGCGGTTCGTCACAGCAGCAAGCAGTGGCTCTGATCGTGTAGTGCTCTGTTTCTCTTGGGAGTTTTCTAGAACCACTGGCTGCAGTGTGATGAGCCTGGTAAGCCTGCTTATCTGATTTCTGAGCTCAGTTCTCTAGCTTTTCCAGTGACCCCATGAGCCTCTCTGAATTGGTTTGCTAATAAGAACTCAAGCCACATAGTTTTCCAAAATGAGACCTTTGATTGTTGCTGTCCACATATTAGGTAGAAACTAGTTGTGATCAATGTTATAAAACTTATTTGGGAGCTGTAGAGATGGTTTAGCGGTTAAGGCGCCTGTCTCCTAAGCCTAAGAACGCTGGTTCCAATCTCCAGCGGTTCCAATCTCCAGGACCCATGTTTAGCCAGATGCAAAGTGATGCAAGGGCGCAATGCCACACTTGACCACAAGGGGGCGCATGCATCTGGATTTCGTTCGCAGCAGCTGAGAGGCTGCTGGCATGCCCATGTCTATCTGTCTTGTCTTCTTCTCTCTCTCTGTCTCTCTCCAAAAAAAGTTATTTATCTATTAGAGAGAGAGAGAGAGAGAGAGAGAGAGAGAGAGAGAGAATGGGCATGCCAGGGCCTCTAGCCACTGCAAACAAACTCCAGGCAACATGAGCCACCATGTGCATTTGGCTTACTTGGGGTCTGGGGAGTTGAAACTGGGTCCATAGGTTTTATAGACAATGGCCTTAACTGCTAAGCCATCTCTCCAGCCCAAGAGCATTAAAAAAAAAAATATGTGAGTATCCCACCACTTAATGTTAGTTTAGGACAAGATCTAAAGTCAGAATATAAATTAAGAATTTCTACTGGATGCATATCAGCTTCTTGGTGATGGTGCATGAAGCATTGCACAGCTGGGAGGTAGCCGCTCTGGTGAATAATTAACGAGGGGCACACAGTGCAGTCTGAGAGGCATGATGAAAACCAGAGCCAGGGGAATACCAGCATCCTGGATGCACATGGGGCTGCTGAAAGACAGACTGCTGGACTCTGTGGCATACCATTTCTTCTTTTCTTATCATTCTGTACTTAGTTTTTTCATACATTCTAGATCTCTCTAGGATTCCCAGGATAGCCATTGCAACTTGGATATTGCTCCTTGTGATGGATCTGAAGTTCTTCTTAGCTGATTAAGAACCTTGGGCTGAGCCAGGCGTGGTGGTCCACGCCTTTAATCCCAGCACTCGGGAGGCAGAGGTAGGAGGATCGCCATGAGTTCAAGGCCACCCTGAGACTACATAAGTGAATTCTAGGTCAGCCTGGGCTAGAGCGAGAATCTACCTCGTAAAACCAAAAAGAACTTGGGTCTGGGCATGAAGTGTTTGAGACAGACTTAGTGTCACCTGCAGTTTCCCAGTGTTAGGAATTTCTTTGAGATGCAGTTTGCTTTATTTTATTTATATATTTATTGCATGTGTGTGCATGCTGTGTGTTTGTATGTGTGTGTGTGCGTACACATGCACATATATGAGGAAGTGAGAGAACAACTTCAGAGGTTGTTCCTTAGGTATGCTGAGGACAGATAGGGTCTCTCATTGGTCTGGAGCTCACCAATTATGCTAGTGTAGCTGGCACCAAACTCCAGGAATCTGCCTGTCTCTGCCCCTCCAGCACCGGGATTGTAGGCACAAACCACCATCCCTGGCATTTTATGTGGGTACTGGGGATTGGACTCAGATCTTCATGCTTGAAAAGCAAGCACTTGATTGGCTGAGAGAGCTCCCCAGCCTGAGATGCAGTTCTCTTACAGGCATGAAGAGAGCAATCAGGAGATGGTTTGAATGGAAAATTTGTATCTTGGTTTGCCTGGCTATGAGAAAGCTTTAACTTTGGCCTTTTCCCAAACACACACAAACGTGAGAACCACTCCAGAGAGTGTCATGTGCAGAACAGAGAAATGGCAGGATTAATAATGAAGCCCAACTCTTTTATTGATCTAACCACACAGAGTAACCTCTGCACACACACACATACACACACACCCTCCAAATACTGGCACACACTGGCACATACCTGCACATACATAAGTATTCATTTATACATACACATGTACACACATACTCACAGGCAAGATTGGAGATTGAGAGAAAGCTTAAAAGTACACTTTTGGATTCTGGTAAGATTTTTTTTTTTTGTTGTTTGTTTGTTAAATTCTGGTGTTTTGGTTTATGCTGGGTGGGAAGTGGAGTTAGGCACAGTCCAGAACAAATGAAAGTAGATTAATATCCCTTTTGATGGAGGTTTAGATGGATAACCTGGTCATTCAGAGGACATTCTTAGTGGGAGTGTTCTGGGTCTGAGAGTGACCTGTCACGGTCCCCTCTGAAACACGTGCTGGTTTGAATCTAGCTTGTGTGGGGAAAGCGGACAGCTGGAGCCAGGCCAATCTCTGATGGGCTGGGAGAGCTATCTTCATGCAACCAACACATCACAGCCTGGAATATGGGGCACTGGAATCTTGAACCTTTTGTAAATCATTCTGATGAGTCCTTTTGCTTTCCTGTGACTCAGTTTCCCCTCATGGACACAAGATCACTTAGCAGTCAGCTTCTCCTTCATAGAGTTGCTCAGAAAATTAACTGAAGCGATTCTGCACACACAAAGCTCCTCGAGTGCCCAAGAACACTGCCTTCTCCAGGTCACTTCATCTCTAAATGTTAATTTCATATAAATATTTTCTATAGATTGTGATGATTTTTTTTTTTTTTTGTGCGTATACTGAGTCTGAAAGTCACACGCCGAGAATGAAATCATCATTCAGATGCTATGGTGTTGGAGTGGTGAAGTCAAGCTGGGTGATTAAGCTGTCTTTTTTAGCATTTTATTTTGGGGGTATGCCTGTGCTTTTGTGTTGTGTTTCTGACAAGTGGCACTTCTGACTCCTTCTCCTGTTGGAGATGTTCAGGCTCCAAAGTCTACTTTGTGGAGAATTCTTGCTTTTGGTTGGGCAGCCCAGGTGCTGTTCTCTCTGCTTCTCATTTCTTCCTCTCTTCTTCCTCTCGTCCCACATCCCTCTCTGGTCTAGTGTCTCTCCCCATGTGGCCGGAGTCGGGTGGGCTGAAGGGGTTAGTTCCACAGACACTCGAGCCCCAGTCCCACATCAGCAGCACCTGCTACCCCTTTAGTTCTTGTTTCTCTCAACTTCGGCTCTCGCCCCTTTACTCATCTGCCATCTGGCAGCCACCCTGCGTTCCATTCCATCACTAAGGGGATATGACGGCTGAGGGGAAGAGAGGTCAGAAGTGGCCATTGCTTTGGTTGACAGATCAGCTGTTAGGGGTTCAGGCTATGATGCAGTGGGGGGTGGGGGGCAGGGTGGGAACCTAGGGAGCAGCAAATACCACTCACCTTGACTGTCATCCAGAGAAAAACGAGTGGCTCTAAAAAGATGGTGGTAATCAGATTTATCAGTGTTCACTTGAAGTTCTGATTGCAGTTGTCAAATATTCATGAAAACTTCAAAAAGCTGGCCTAAAAAGGGTGGTAAGTACCCAAGAAAATGCATCGTTCTGATCATCTTGAAGTCTGCTGGTTGTGGGTATTCACAATACAAGTGTCTATCTCTAACATTGTTCCCAGAACACGCCCCCATTTCTAACATTCACTCACGCTACACCCATCTGTCTCTAACATTCATGGAACACTTCGTGATGCAAACTGGGTACTCCGTCCACTAAACAATAACTTCCTATTGTCCTTTGCCTTCAGCCCTTAGCACCCACCTTTCTACTTTCTTCCTGAATGATTTTGACTACTTTTATGTCTCTCATGTATGAAAGTAGAATCATCCAGGATTTTTTTTATCACTAACTGATCACCCTTAGAGGATAATGTCCTTAAGGTTTACCACGCTGTAGCTTATGTCAGTATTTCCTTCCTTTTAAAGGCTTAATAGTACTCCCTTCAAATAGATACCATATTTTGTTTATCCAGTAGTTCACTCACGGGCAGGGGAGGTAAGGACTGTAGCATTTGGAGAACCAGTGTCTATGTGAGGTGCTTAAATCATCATCTGCTATAGACAGACTTGGGTTCTAGTCAAGGTGTATTTACTAGTATGACTTAAACAAGTGGATTCAGTTCTCTTTACAAACACACTTAAAAATCATGTGACTGGAACTGGAGAAATGGTCCACTGGTTAAGGTGCTTGCCTGTATAAAGCTAGATGCACAAATTGGTGCGTGCATCTGGAGTTCATTTGCAGTGGCTGGAGTCCTTGGCCTGCCCATTTTCTTTGTCTCTTTCTCCTTGCAAATAAATAAATAAGTAAAATATTTTTTAAAAAACCCCATCAGACCGAATCTTACTCATATCTTAGCTGTGAAGCTCTTTAGTACCCTTCTTAGAAGACTGTTCCCATCTTTATCCTAAACTGACCTAAATTCTGTGTAAGTTATTTCTTTGATGTTTTTTGAATACAGAACTAAGTTGTACTTTTTTTTTTCAGATTTAAAGTGCTGTATTAAAGAAAAAAGATACACTTCATTGGGACAGTTACAATAAATGTTCTATTTAGAAGACATGGCATTCATAAAAATGAAAAAACTGTCCAGTTTTGTTTTATTTATTCTAAGAATATTGTCTTTTTCCGAGAATGGCAGCTAGCTGGTCACACTTAACTCATGTGTCCACCCTTGACCAGAGGTCTCACTCATATGCTAAGTTTGAACATTTTCCCAGTTCTACTTGTAAGTCATCTCATTCATCATAGTGCTTAAGAACTGCATAGGCTTGTTTTAAACTTTTCTTGTTTTGTTTTGGTTTTGGTTTAGGGTCTTACTCCAGCCCAGGATGACCCAGACCTTACTCTGTAGCTCTAGGCTGGCCTCAAATTCGTACTGATCCTACCACCTCAGTCTCTTAAGTACTGGGATTAAAGGCATGTGATACCATGCCTGGCTCGTTTTTAAACATTTAAAATACTAGAAATAAATTACAGAATTTCCTAAGAGTAGAGGTATTCTGGTTAAGGATCAAAACAGTGTGGTCAGGTGAAAAGCAAAATTAATAATACAAATGCAATCCACAACAAGAAAAACAATTTTTCTCAATGAAGAGTCTAGCCATTCTGTAGAGACATATCATTTCCAAGCCCCAGTGGAAGGAACGGAGTAATTTACCAATTTTGTTTTCTATGGTGGGCCTTTAAGCTCCCTTCCTCCAAATGAGAAGAACATTTGCAGAATGTAATACTGAGGAACAATACTGAAGTTGATTGTTACAGGCTATTAAACTCTGCATATTAAATGGTTGCATCTTAATTATTTATACAGACCATTGGTCCAGTAACATAAAAATACAGAACAGCATGTGGAAATTTATCTCGGCCAATGTTCAGAGATGAATGGGTTAACCTGTTATTTCTGCATGCCAAGCCTTGTTTATAGTGAAATCTGATGGATACTAGAGTGTCACTTTTTCCAAGCTACTGCATGAAAAGGATGCTGAAAGCGACCACTACACAGCACATGGTGACATAAGGACTCTTTCATTCACCAATTCTGGCACACTTCCAAAATATCCCCCAAAGTCCAGTTTTATTTCTGTCCAGGATGCTGGGTGCCAATGATTAGATATAAGCACATGTATGTAGAAGCACCAACATTATGGTCAACAGACTCTGAAAGTTGAAAATGGCAGACGGTAGGAACAAGCTAGCCCAGTTCTACTAAAAAGCATGCAGGAGACTTCTTGGTATGTGTGTTGTGGTGGTGGTGGTGGGGGGGGGGCGGAGGCTGGGCTTGGCGACCTCCGGGTATTCCTGGATGCTTGGCCCGGATTCTCCCAGGACTAGACCAGGGGCCACATGGCTCTGCAGCCCATGTACCCTCCTGCCCCAGGGACCCATGTCAGCATCAGTTAACCCTCCTCCATCTCCAACGTGGCTCGGCCATGGCCTGTTGGCTGCAGTTCTTATAGCTCTTATCATAATGAGGCCAGGGATGCCCCAGCCACATCACCTTTCCGGATCCTTGGCCTTTTTTTTAAAAAACAATTTTATTTGCTTACTTGAGAGAGTGTGAGAAAGAGGGAGAGAGAGAGAAAATGAGCATGGCCTGGGCCTCTAGTCACTGCAAACGAACTTCAGATGCATGGGCTACCTTGTGCATCTGCTTTGCATTGGTCCTGAGGAATTGAACTTGGGTCCTTTGGCTTTGCAGGCAAGTGCCTTTACTGCAAAGCTATCCGTCCAGCCCTAAAATGTACTTTTAGTTGACTGATTCAAGCCCTGTTTCCCTTTCTTCAAGAACTGAGATGTTACCTCTACTTTAGAGAATATTTCTTGGGAAATCTCAGCCACCGAGTCAAACCTACAACGTGTAGATCTCCGAGCAGTGTGTTATTTAATTTTGGTATGTTTTATTTAGCTTTGGTATGTAAATGAAATTCTGCTGTTTTCCACCATATTGCAAACTATGCTGTTATGGACCTTTTTTTCTTTAGTACATATTTCCTCATACCAGGAAATCTTGCCAGGATTTCTCTGGAGTATGTACATGGAGGTCGAATTACTTGGGCACAAGATGAGTACATGTTTTACTTTGCTAGGTAACAAATGTCTTTTACAGTATCCCAATTTGTTCATCTTACAGTTCTGTGAAAATCGGTGTCTCATGTCATTTGCAGTCGTTGTTGTCATTATATTATGGAATGGTTTTATCTTCTCTTTTCAAGTCTTCAGTCTCAGCTCTCTTCATGGGGCACTTCTATGATGACATGTACTTGGTTCCTCCTTCCCTGGGTGTGACGCTGCCAGGGCATCACAGATATGTCCACCTGTACAGGGAGTGCCCATGAGCGAGGCAATCAATGCTGCTATGGATGTGGATCAATCCCCAGACTGACTTTTCTCTCTCACCTAAGGAAGCATGAGAACTTAGGGGTTCAAAAGTTCTAAATCAGAGTCTCAGAAGTATGAGTCAGACTTCTCCCAGGGATGGAACAGGGGCTGAGCAAAATATAGTTTTACTGATTTATAAAGGGGAAAAGAAGCATGCAGGTCTGCTTAGGTACTGACAGAGGTATAGGAAATTTCCAGTAGGTTAGTTCCCATAATATGTCTCTCAAAAATAAGGATAACACCTGAAGTCTTAAAGAAGTGCAGTGAGCAGTGGAGCCAGCTAACAGAAAGTGTATTTTACTGCTGTCTGTGTTCTAAACACCGTCCTTGAATTCCAGCTGAATGCACAAGGTCTCTGCCTTTGAGAATTTTGTCCACAGTCTGCCAGGGGAGATGGAGGTGACTACATTTGTGATTGCATTTGTATGCAGTGAGGGGTGTTTGGGATAGTAGTATGTGGCAGGCGGGGAGTCTGCACAGAGGAGGATATACTTGAATGGAGTTTTGAAGAGTTAATAAGCTTGTCAGGGAGCAAGAAGGGACATTGCAAATAGAAAAGTCTTTGTGAGCAAAGAAGTGGATCTGCAAAATAGTGTTCCCTTTCAAGACAGTGGAAGGAGTTCAGTCGCTAATGTAAGGAGATCACAACAGGCATCGGCAGGAATCAGGAAGAGGAGTTTTGGAGTCAAAGGAAGCATTAAGATCTTGTACGTTTGTAGGAGACCAATGAAAGCAGTTTGAACTTTTAAGCAAATTTAAATTTGAAATTTATTAATTTGCCTTTGTGTATGCATGTGTGTGTGGGCGGGGGGGCATGCTAGGGGCTCTTGCTGTTTCAAATGAACACCAATGCTTGTGTACTTTTTGTGTGACTTATGTGGAGAGATTGGGAATTGAGCCTTGGGTTGGCAGGCCTTGCGAGTGAGTGCCTTTGATAGTTAAGCCACCTTCCCAGCCAGGGAGTTTGAACTTTGAGGGAATCTTTGATAAAGTAGAGGTCTATATATTTAAGTTAAAGTTCTAGAAAAACTACTCTGATAGCTATTTACATGAAAGGGACAAAGGTTAGGGCAAGGAGGCTAGGGTATATGGATGACAGTTCAGGAGAGGCAGTGAAGATTTTAGTTGTGCTCAGTTTGGTGACTGGTGGAACACAGTGAGTGAGAATATGGTCTGTGTCTAGCACGCCCCCTGGACTTTTGTCTTGGCTTCAGGCTAAATGATAGCGCCACTCATTGTTCTGTGAAGAAATGAAGACTGGGAGTTTTGGTGGATCACGAGGACTTCAGGGAAGGAATGTTGTATTTGCAGTGGTCGTTAGACATCCAAGTATAAATGTTCAGTAGGTTCTTAAGACTTTCTAAAGTAACCAGCCCCTTCCTATGTGTCTCTCAGATTTCCTCAGTTTTTTTAAAAAAATTTTTTAAAAATATTTTATTTCTTTATTTGAGAGAGAGAAAGAGAGAGAGAGAGAGAGAGAGAGAGAATGGGTGAGCCAGGGCATCCAGCCACTGTTAATGAACTCCAGATGCATGTGCCCACTTGTGCATCTGGCTTAACATGGGTCCTGGAGAGTTGAACCAGGATCCTTTGGCTTTGCAGGCAAATGCCTTAACTGCTAAGCCATCTCTCCAGCCCCAGATTTCCTTGGTTTTAAACTAGAAAATGCCCTTCTTCAAGAAACCCATCATCAAGAACACTGTAGTGTCTAAAGCTAAGCAGAGTCAATACCACAAAGACCGATTGGGAATTTATAGAGGCCTTAGACATGGGTGAGAAAAGAAGGCTAGAGACAGCTCCTGAGCAAAACGGCTTTGATAATAGAAAAGAAAGAAGAATTTATTAAAAACCTCAGAGTGAAAGCCTGGAGTGTTGGGAACAGAAATTTGTGAAGTAGAGACTGTGAAAGCCAGGGGAAGAAGGAATAATCAATCAAGTCTGAGGATACAGAAAACTGACCATCAGATTGGCTTTTAGGCCAGGTCTGTGTAAGAGCAGACTTCACTTTTATTTTTCTTTTTGTTTTTTTGAGGTAGGGTCTCACCCTAGCCCAGGCTGACCTGGAATTCATTATGTAATCTCAGGGTGGCCTTGAACTCATGGAGATCCACCTACCTCTGCTTCCCAAGTCCTGGGATTATAGGTGGGTGCCACCACACCTGGCAAAGCTTCCCTTTTTAACAGGAGTGAAATCCTGACAACAAAACAGAGGTGACCATAGGTAGGGAAGACTTTTAGGAAGGTATATAGTGGACTGAAAAAGAGAGACAAGCTAGCTGGTTTAGGAAATTGCAATAAGAGAGCTCTGAAGAACAGCTTGAGAAATGGGATCTGGTTTATACGAGAGAAAAAAAGCCAGTGGAGCAAGACAGACTGAAGACAGAAGGGGAAATAACTATAGAGCAATTAGGATGGAGGGGGTCCACTGAGAGGCTAGAGCAGAACAGGCCCTTTATTTGAGACCAACCTTATTACTGGGGAGTGGTGTAGGCAGGACATGTAGCCACTTGGGCATATTAGTTCCACCTCATCATAGCAAAAACATATAAGCTTAGTAAAAAACAAAGTGTATACACATATGCATAATCACTTAGACAGATATGTGCTGCGGGTGAAATTAGGGGAGTGAGTGGAGAGGCTGGAGCCAGGTATAGTTCATTGAGGGAGCTTAACAGGCAAATTGAACCTTAAGAGAATTCTCAGAGAATGGAAGAATATTGTAAGGCAAGAGTTAGTTTAGAGTTTTTTTTTTAAACTAAATGGTCCTCCATATTACTCTTTCTGCTACCATGCAGCTTCTCAAAAGATGAAACAGAAGCAGAAATAAATCATGCTATAATTTAGTAGTAGATTACCAATCTCCACCTCTTACAGTTTTCTTCATCTTCCATAGTGAAAGAATTCTTAAGTGAGATCATAGCCACATGACTAACAAATATATTTCCTAGGCTTTCTTGCTATTGTTTTTGATCTAGACCTAGCCAATCAGATATGATCAAAAGTGATAGATCAACTGAGTGTGGAGGCACACACCTTTAATCCTAGCACTCAATAAGCAGAGGCAGAAGCATCGGTGTGAGTTCAAGGCCAGTTTGGGACTACAGAGTGAGTGAGTTTCAGGTCAGCCTGGGCTAGAGTGAGACCTTACCTCAGATAAAGAAAAATAAGAGCCAGGCATGGTGGTACATGCCTTTAATCCCAACACCCAGGAGGCAGAGGTAGGAGGAGGCAGAGGTAGGAGGATTGTATGAGGTTCAGGCCACCCTGAGGCAACAGTGAATTCCAGGTCAGCCTGAGCTCGAGTGAGACCCTACCTTGAAAAAAAAAAAATTAAAAACAGAAAATATACTTCCCTCTCCCATTCCATTCCCAGCCCTGTCGCCAACTCAACTTAGATCCTAACCATGGTGACAGTATTTTAGGAATGACAGGACAACAATATAAGTGGCACTTGGGCCCCTAACCCTGAGAGGCGACCATATGGAAGTCATTGCTCATGTCAGTTTATGTCAGAGCAGTTGTCTTATGCACACATTTCCAGTAATAAGAGCAACATAAACCCGCTTGATTCCTTCATATACTTTTCCACTATTGCATCGATGTCTGAATTCTTTGCTTGTTTCCATCCTCTATTAAAGATTTTTCTGGAAGTGTGTCTTTTATGATTCAAATGCCTTTGCCTGAAGCTTAGCTCAGAGTTACATCTTGGTGCAGGAATACCATCCACAAGGGATGGTCAGGCTCCACCTTGACCCAGATTATCTCTGCCCATCATCTTGCACCTAGGCCATCATGTCCCTTCCATACTTTCTTCTTTATCTACTGTTCTTTTCTCGCGGTGACTGACATTGAGCTCAGGGACTTGTGCATGATAAGTGCAAGAGGGCTATATTCCAAGCCCTCTCTACTTTGGTTTTTAGACAACTGCTGAGAAATTGGCTTATCAATTAGCATGGTCAGCATTACATCAGCTGTGAATAATAGAAAACCTGACCATTTAGCAGCAAGCTAAGGTTTTAATGTGTGTGTGTGTGTGCGTGTGGCCAGAAGGCTGGAGTTCAGCAGCTTGGTGCTTGATTATGCACTCAGCGACCCTCTAGGCTACTTCTGTTTCTCTGTTGAATGATCCTTGGCATGTGGTTTTTGTTCTCACGCCTGTCGCTTCATGGTTCCACTTTAGGCATCACATCTGTGCTCCAGGCTGGAAAGGGGGAAAGGTGAAGGAAGAAGCACAAGCTAACTGAGTTGGCTCTCATTTTCATAAAGAAGTTTATAGCGATACTTAACGGACAGAGAAGTTCACAAATCACATGGACACAGCTTGGTGGATTCTTACAAAGTGAACGACACACCAGTGTAACTGCCCGCCCCCCAAACAAGCATCAGAATATTCCCAGCCCCCTGCAATTATCCTTATCCTCTTTCATACATAAGCGGAAGACACGTGAATGTTTTGATTTTGACTCTTATGATTTTGTACGTAGGTATATTGTGTGCCTAGCTTCTTCTGCTTACCAAAACATTTGTGAGATTCGCCCATACTTTCAAATGTAACTGCAGAACATTGACTCTCCTGGCTCTAGTCAATAACGTGTAGGTATGAATTTGTAAGATCCATGCCAGCGGTGGCAGGCATGTGGGTAGCTTGCAGGTTTTAGCTATTAGAGTGCAGAAATGATTGTTCTAAATCTCTTGATAAGAATATACTTGTGTTAAGCTAAAACACTGCTAAACAATTTCTCAGAATATTTGTACCAATATATCCTTTATTGGCATGTATTAAAATGTTAGCTACTTCACATTCTTGACAAGATGTACAGTGGTTGGGATATGGGCCCCCTATTTGCCTTAAATGATACATACATTCCGAGACGCTCTATGGATGCCATGCTTCTTGGTCTACATACATGCTTATGGTAAACTTTTGTTCTAACTTAAGCACAGTAAAAGATGAACTCCAACTAAAGGAGAAATTATAAACAATGCAATAAAATAAAAGTTACTTAAAATTATTGATTTCTAATTTCTGGAATTTTACATTGAATACTTTGGACCATGGTTGATCGCGAGTGATTAAAACCGTAGAAAGCAAAACTGTGGGTAAATAGGGAACTACTATCTTATCTGCCTCTCAGTTTTAGCCATTTTGAAGGGTGTGTTGTAAGTAATATTGCGTTATGCTTCTAATTCTTACTTCCTTGACAACTAATGAGTCAACTGAAGTTGAGCAAATTTTCTTAGTCATGTTTATTGACTAGTGGGAGCCAGAGTACTCTTAGTGTTTTTGTACAAGTATTGTGTCATTGGTCTTTTTCATATTGTTCTGTAAACCTGTTATACTTTCTGGATGTGAGTCTCATTTTAGTTTGACAGAGCCACCATAAGAAAGTACTACAGGCTGAAGTGCTAGAATTCTTTCCTCGTTGTCTTGGAGTCCAGAACTCCAAGATCAAGTCAGCGGGGTTGATTCCCTGAGGCCCCAGTCCTTGGGCTAAATATGATGGTCTTTTGACCTGGTCATTCCTCTGCACACATGCCCTTGTTGTCTGTCTGTATGTACATCTCAGTCAATCATCCCTTCTTGTGATGGCACCAGTCATAGTGGATTAGGGCCCACCCTCATGATCCCACTTTAACTTAATTACTTCTTTAAATTCACATTCAATTACTTCTTTAAAGTCCCAGTCTATGATATTGGAGACTAAGGCTTCAACATTTGAATTTTGTGGAGGCACAATTTTCCCATGACGTGTCTGTTGTATACACATATTGCACTGTAGTCTTTTCTTGTTAATTGCCTTTTCTTCCTCTTAATGATGCCTTTTGATAAACATAACTTCTTATGATATTATTTAATTTATCGTCTCCCTTAAGGCTCACACTTTTGGGAACCTTTTAATAAGTAAGATCCTGATAGCTTGTGGTTTTCAGTCCTCCAGCTTTCTGTTGCTCTTTCAGATGAACTTGCCTGTTTGTTTTAGCACTCTAGTTTATATGTGTTCATGTATGTTCTAGCATGCATATATATATATATATGTTTTATATGTATGTTTTTGAGGTAGGCTATTGCTCTAGCCCAGTCTAACCTGGAATTCACTATGTAGCTTCAGGCTGGCCTTGAGCAATCCTCTTGCCTCTGCCTCCTGAGTGCTGGGATTAAAGGCATGTGCCATCAGGCTTAGTTACAAAACTAGTTTTTAAAAACTATTTTATTTTTTACTTGAGAGAGAGAGAGAGAGAAAGGTAGAGGGAGAGAAAGGGAGAATGGGTGGGCCAGGGCCTCCAGCCATTGCAAACAAACTCCAGACACATGCACCACCTTGTGCATCCAGCTTACATGGATCTTGGAGAATTGAACCTGGGTCCTTTGGCTCTGCAGGCAAGCACCTTAACCACTAAGCAATCTCCCCAGCCCTAGAAAACTATTTTTAATTGGTCGTATTGCTGCCCTGAACAAAACTTACATTTTCATTAATAAGTAACATGGAGATAATGAACATTGCAGAGACAACTAACAAGGCCTGAGAAAATGCTTCCACAACTCATGGGCATGAACGATGGAGAAAGTGGTACACTCTCTCCCCATTTTAACCAGAGAATTAGGTTTCAAGGCTGCTGCTATTACAGCTGGAATCACATTGGTCTGTAAGTATCTGGAATGCCAGGGTGAGGCTAGCAGTAATGAAGGCCCCAGTGACTTTTCAAGTAAGTCTGTGGCCTGGTCTGTGCCGGCATCAACTGAAAGTTGAAGACAAGAGGTTTCCCTCTGCAGCCTCACTCATAGTTTGATGGACTTGTAAAGCATTCCATAATATTCTAACCCAATATATCCACTGAGAAGAAGAAATTCTTATATTAATTTTGGAACAGAAGACCTCCAACTTACTTTAACAAGAGCTTTGGTTCACATTGTGTATATAGAGCTAACTATATAAAATACTACATAAAATACTTGGGGGCATTGAATTATGTGTGACCATATAGCAGAAGTAAGGAGCCCATGTTTGTACACTAAAACAGTAGCCTCCCATCTTTATTAAAAAGGACCAAGGATAAAAAGTGAGCTAGGGCTAGAGAGATGGCTTAGTGGTTAAGGTGTCTGCCTGTGAAGCCTAAGGACCCAGGTTTGATTCCCCACTACCCACGTAAACAAGATGCACAAGGTGCCACATGTATCTGGTGTTCTTTTGCAGTGGCTGGAGCCCTGGCAAGCCCATTCTCTCTCTCTCTCCCTCTTTCTCTCTCAAGTAAATAAATTTTTTTTTTTTTTTTTTTGGTTTTGCGAGGTAGGGTCTTACTCTGGTCCAGACTGACCTGGAATTAACTATAGTCTCAGGGTGGCCTCGAACTCTCAGCGATCCTCCTACCTCTGCCTCCCGAGTGCTGGGATTAAAGGTGTGCATCACCACGCCCGGCTAAATAAATAATTTTTTTAAGTGAGATAAATAATTCTGGGTTTCTATGAAGAAGACACAGAGATGGTTAAGTAGACAGGATTTCATTAGGGAAATGCCTGTGTGAAAGAAAATGGGAGCATACTGGAAGAGCCATGAGATTATGAAGAAATTTAATGAGAAAAGAAAGCAAGGTTTGTTGTGAACGTCCTGACCTCATCTATTGTACAGCTAAAGGAAGGCTCAGCAAGGAGTTGGGAAGTTCTAGAGGAAAAGGCTGGCACCAGAAAAGTTCTGTCTGCCAGCAGCAAACTGTGTATCACTCAGGTCATTGGGTAGAAGCACTTTGTGGGCAGTGTGGATCTGGTGCAACTGTGAAGGGAGGTATCAGAATGCTACAGTGGGAGATTTGATGTTACCTGTCGTTGGAAAGCTGCAGGACACAGTCTTGTGGCAGCCTTAAAGTCTTAAATGCTGGGATGCCTCTTATTTTTGTGAAAGATAAAATATCAACTTGGTTGGCATGTGTTGACATGAATGACTCTAGGAAGAAAATGTAATATAACAAATTAAAGGAGAAGGGATAGAATATATTGAATAGCCCAAAGCTTCTTAAGTGGATGTCATTCATAGTTTTCTTAAAAGGTTAAACAAAAAATTCAAATAAGTTGATTTTTCAGTCCAAACATTGGATATAGCGAACCAAATGCAGACGAGAAACTCTGACCTATGACTTGTTGACAGATTCAAAGATAAGCCCACTTGTGTTTTAAAAATAAGCCACCTGGAGCCACACAGCTCTGAGCTTGGACACAGAAGAAACTGCCTGGGGACTCCAGAACCCAGCACTAGTGGAAATGCAAATCTAAAGTTTAAGGCTTCCCAGGAGAGTGGAGGCAAGCACCACATGAAGTGTTGAGAAATTTGAAATTCAGAGACTTTCCAATGCACACAAACCTCTCCTCGTCCTGCCACAGTTCTGAGGACAACAGGACTGCTTTTCTGAAACCACAGGCTCCAAGACTCCACAAGCTGAGAAATGGCTCAGATTGCAACAAGCGAACTCTCTACCAAGGAATAACCTGGGAACTGCGCCCATTCACAGACCTGGCTCCAGAGAAAGGGAAGTCAGTACCCAGTTCTTCGCAATGGCTTAACTTCAGAACTAAGACTCCAAAGAAATGGAACTGCCTGTTGCAGGCAAGAGAGGAATTCCCAGGAGAGCAGATGCCATTCAATGAGCCAAAGAAGTCCAGACAATAACCAAATATCAAGCCAGTCAATTTTCAAATCCTGCATCTCCACTCAGCCTCTTTCTCTCTATAGACCATACTGTTTTCAACACTTCTTGTCATCTTATCAGGCCATCTTGGCACCCAACTGTACTCTTTCCTTCCCTTGCTTCCTTTGTTTGTGTGTCTATGTGAGTGTGTGTGTTTGTACTTTGTTTTTTGTTTGTATGTGTTGTTCAGCTTTCTTTCTTCTTTTTCTCCTTATTCTCTCCCTCTCTGTTTTCCTCTCCCGAAGAACATGGTCAATTCTGATTTGCAGGAACGCCGAGCCTCAACCTCCTGCGAGACAGAACTCTTCCACGTTAGCCATTAGCACAGCTTTACCCCTCTCTCTCAGTCTATCTTTAGACAAAATGCTCTCATCCTTCCTCAGTAGTTTTTCCCTTTTCCTGCTACAGCTCAGTTTTCTACTCATGTCCCCTCCTTTATTTTCTCAACATCAACCCAATCCTAACTGCTTGTTCTATGGGGTTTTCCCTTCTTTATCTTTTCTGTGCACACAAACCCAAATAGCTAATACATTAGGGCAGGAAGTACCTACCGTCAATGCTTCCTTACTACCAGAAGTGATTAACATTTAAGAGATTAGTATTTTACAATAGATCCCCATTATTTCTGTAGTGGGTCTATCCCAAGATCGTGACTGTTATTACAAGCAGTGTTCTACTCAAAGTGGAGGACTGAGAGGAGTACCCAGTGCTCTGAATACCAGCCTTACAAAAGATGACACTTCAACCCTGCTACAAGCCAGTCCCTCAGTCCCTCCTGAATATAGCAAACACCTCCACTGAAAGTAGGAAGGTGACCTAAGCTAAAAAAAAAAAAAAATCAACCAACAGTCTTACCTCTAATGTGAAGGTTCTAGTGCAAGAAAAAAACAAAAAAGAAAATATGAAAAGTCAAGACAAAATGTCCCTTCCAAAACCTACCAACTCAAGAGTGATGGTCCCTAATAACAGTCAATTCCAGACAAAGAATTAAAAAGATTGATAATAAGTATATGCTAAGAAATTAAAGAGTTCTGACAGAACACAAATAATCAGCTGAATAAAATAGGAAAGTCAAAAGAAGGGATGGAAATGTAATAAAAAGAGATAGAAATACTGAAGAAAAGCAAACAAGTGATGCTGGAATTGAAAACCATGTTAAGTGACATTAAAAGCTCGGTGGAAAATGTCACCAATATAGTATGAATATCACGGGGAGAACAAAATATCAGGGCTTTAAGGCAAAGGAGAGGAACTTATGTGTTTAGTCAGAGAAAATGCTAAACTTACAAAAATCTGCAGACAAAGCCTTCAACATCGCTGGGACACTATGAAAATGTCACATCTATGAATTGTGGGCATAGAAGGAGAAGACCACCATGCCAAAGGAATAGAGAATACTTTCAATACAATTGTAGCAGAAAACTTCCCAAATGTAGGGAAATAGATGTCAATCTAGGCTCAAGGAGCACATAGAACACCAAATAAGACAGAAAAGAAACTTCACACATCACATCAGAGTTAGAGCACTAAATGTGCAGAACCAAGAAAGAATATTGAGAACTGCAAGAGAGAAACTCCAAGCATGTCACTTATAAAGGCAAACCCATCCGAATAACAGCTGACTTTTCAATGGAAACTTTAAAAACCAGAAGTGTTTAGAATGATGTTTTCCAAATCCTGAAAGACTGCAGTTGCCAACCCAGACTAGTATATCTTGTGAGGTTATCAGTCCTAATTGAAGGAGAATGATAAGCTTTTCAGGATAAAAGTTGGCTAGAGGCATTCATGACCACCAAGCCTGCTCTATAGAGGATTCTGGAAGGAATGCTTCAGAGAGAAGAGAAGGATAAATATATCCAAGGAGCTACAAGGAAAAAAAAAATAAATGATGCCAGGAGAGTTGTTAAGCAGTTGAGGGCTAATAAAACACCAAGCACTACAAAATGACAGTCAATATATGAAGTTTCAACATAGCCCTGAATATTAACTCTAAATTCCCCAATCAGAAGACACAGGCTAGCAGATTGAATTAGAAAATAGGATATGTGGGCTGGAGAAATGGCTTAGCGGTTAAGGCATTTGCCTGCGAAACCAAAGGACCCAGGTTCAATTCCCTAGAACCCACGTAAGCCAGATGCACAAGGGGCACAGGTATCTGGAGTTTGTTTGCAGTGGCTACAGGCCCTGGCGTGCCCATTTTCTCTCTGTCTGTTTCTCTTCTATCTCTCTCTCTGCTTGCAAATAAATAAATAAATAAAATAAAATAATCAAAAAAAAAAAAAGAAAGAAAATAGGATCCATGTCTTTGTTGTCTCTGAGAAATCCCCTCACTGTGAAAGACACACCACTTTAGGTAAGAGGATAGAAAATGATATTCCAAGCAAATGGAGCCAGGGAACAAATAGGCACTGCTATTCTAACATCTGGGAAAAATAGACTTCAAAGGAAAATTAATCAGAAGAGATAAAGGAGGCCACTTCCTACTGACAAGGGAACAATCCATGAACTGACGTAACAGTTCTGAAAATGGATGCACCAGACACAGGTGCACCTAATTTTATAAAACAAATGCTAGTAGAGGTAAAGTCAGAGATTAATCCCCAATGAAAGTAGTGGGTGAATTCAATACTGTACTCTCATCAATAGACAGGTCATCTCAATAACAACAACAACGAAAAATAAACGGAGACATTGCAGAGTTAAATGATGGCACATCAAGGGGACCTAACAGAACATTTGATCCAAAAACTACAAAGTCCACATTCTTCTCAGAAGCCCGTGAAAATTTCCTCCCAAATAGATCACATATTAACATAAAAATATCAAATCAAATAAATAGAGGAAAGTTGAAATAACTTCTTATATTTTATTTGACAGCAATGGAATAAAGCTAGAAATCAATAACAAGAGACAGTGCAGAAGACACATAAATTCCCGGAGACTAAACAACATACTTTGATGAATTAAAAAAACCCAGAATGAAATAAAAAAAAGTTCCTAGAACTGGATGAAAATGAGAACATAGCATATCAAAACCTATGGGATACAATGATAGCAGTTCTAAGGGGGAAGTATATAGCTCTAAGTGCTAACATAAAAAAAAAATCAGAAAGGGGCTGAAGAGATGGCTTAGTAGTTAAGGTGCTTGCCTGCAAAGCCTAGGGACCCAGGTTCAACTCCCCAGGACCCAAGTAAGCCAGATGCACAAGGTAGTTCATACATCTGGAGTTTGTTTGCAGAGGTTTGCAGAGCCCTGGTGCTTGCTTGCCTTTTCTTTCTTTCTTTCTTTCTTTCTTTCTTTCTTTCTTTCTTTCTTTCTTTTTTTTCTTTCTTTCTTCTCTCTCTTTCTTTCTTTCTCTTTCTTTCTTTCTTTTTCTCTCTCTAATAAATTAAAATAAAATATCTTTAAAAATTAAAAAAATTAGAGATATCTCAAATAAATAACTAAATGATGCAAGAACACACCATACCCCAAAACAGTACATGAAAAGAAATACTTAGTATAAGGGCAAAAATTGATGACATAGACTTGACAACAAATACAAAAAGAAAGAAATCAATGAAACAAGAAATTGGTTCTTTGAAAAAATAAACAAGATTCACACACCCTTAGCTAATCTTACTGAGAGAGAAGACTCAAATTAATAAAATTAGAGATGAAAGCAGGGCTATTACAACAGATACCAACAAAATTCAGAAAATTATAAGGATAAATATTTTAAAAGTCTATATTCCAGGGGTGGATAGAATGGAAGAGCCAAAGGAAGGGTATGACCTCTTACAATGCAACTGCCCAGACAGAAATTGGCCTCGATATCTATGACCTTGCTTGCAGTGCCTAGCAATACTCCGCAAGACGCTCAAAATAGAAGAAAAAGATGATGTCATCAAATTAAAAGAGAGACTAATGGAGAGAGGGAGGGGATATGATGGAGACTGGAGTTCTAAAGTGGAATGGGGGGAGGGGAGGGAAATATCAGGTGGGTTTTTTTGTATGTAAGTATAAAAGTCAATAAAAAACAATAATTAAAAAAAATTGGAATAATCCAAAATATGTGGATGAATTTCTAGATGCACAAACTGTCTCTATGAAGCCAATGTTTCTCTGATACCCAAACCAGAAAAAGACACAAGAAAAATAGACAATCATACACCAATTTCCTTGATGAGCATTGTCACCAAAATTCTCAATAAAATACTTACAAACTAAATTTAATAGTATGATCAGGAAGATCATACACCATGATCAAATTAGATGCAGGGATGGTTCAACATATGTGAATCGGGTCTCAAAATAAGAAGTACAAATGGCTAGTAAGTATTTTTAAAAGTGTTTGACATCTTTGGCTATCAAGGATATGCAAAATAAAACAACTTTGAGATTCCATGTCACTCTGGTCAGAATGGCTATCCCTAAAAGAACATATGACAACAAATGCTGGTGAAAGTAGAGGGTGAGTTAACTGGAGGAAGTAAGTGGTAGATGAATCAAAACTTAAATATATGTAAATGAGCCATATAGAAACATGCTACTTGGTAAGCAATTAAATATATTCCTTTAAAATTTTTTATTTTTATTTTTTGCTTTTAGAGAGAGACACAGAGAGAGACAGACAGACAGAGAGGGAGAGGAAGACAGAGATTGGCATGCCAGCAGTCTCTCAGCTGCTGTGAACGAAATCCAGATGTGTGCGCCCCCTTGTGGGCCAGTGTGGCATTGCGCCTTTGCCTCACTTTGCATCTGGGTAAACGTGGGACCTGGAGATTGGAACCAGTGTTCTTAGGCTTAGGAGGCAGGCACCTTAACCGCTAAGCTGTCGCTCCAGCCCAAATATATTCTTTTTAAAAAGAGAAGTGTTTGAATGATGGTCCCCTACAGGGATGGATGAAGCTGCTCCCAGAAATCATATGTTATTCATCATAAATTCCAGGGCCAGGTGTAAGCTTCATCCCAATGAATGGTTAGTCAGGGAGGTTACAGAGACCCCTCAAATGATATAGGCTATTGCCATTGCTCTTGGTTGCCTTAGTGTTGAAGACACTCCACATTTTGGCTGTAGAACATATAGAAACTAAGCTGGAATTGAGCTGGAGCTAGCTTTCTCCACACCAGAAGATGTTATGCAAGCTGCTGAGGCAGAAATAGTCTTACCTAACTGTGAACCCTGTGTATTCCACAACTGACCTGCTAGGCAAGATATGCCAACTGGTGCAATAGCGGCATAAATGTTATTGAAGCAACCAACCACTTTCTGCTTGGATTTGAGGCCTGCTCCTGAGGCAGGATTTCATTCTTGGTACTGTAAATCTGCCAAATGTCTATGGCTAGGGACACAATTCCTAGGGGGATCCTACTACTGTGGTTATGTTAAACAGATAGCATGTCAAACTGCCTTCTAAATATCTATATTTCTTCCCATAGATTAGCACTGCTTGAAGCTGCTTGAAGTCTTGCTCACAGAAGTGGTTTTTTTTTTTTTTTTTTTTTTTTTTTTTGGTTTTTGCAAGGTAGGGTCTCACTCTGGTCCAGGCTGACCTGGAATTAATTATGTAGTCTCAGGGTGGCCTCGAGCTCTCGGCGATCCTCCTACCTCTGCCTCCCGAGTGCTGGGATTAAAGGCGTGCGCCACCAGGCCCAGCTACCAGAAGTTTCTTACTACAATGGGTGGTGATTAATGCTCAGCCTCAAATAGGACATCTCCAAGGCTCACTGAAAGAATATAAGAGCAGGACAAAGGGGAGAAAGGCTGAGAATTTCTGTCTTCTTAATATGGCATGACTGTTGCACTCATGAACACACAGCAGCTGTGGTTTTCCTGCCCAAGATTGAGCCTGGAAATACTTCACTATTGATGAGGGAAGAATACATGAGACCCAGACCTCCCAGAGTAGCTAATGTCAGCTAATGATTGCTAGGAGAGAGAAGACAGGTTCATCAATGGCTGCACCATTGGTAAGTTTCCCATTCACAGTAGATGACCCTCCATCCATGATCATGATCATGTAAGCAACCCTATTTTAACTCAATGGGTTGAAAAAGGCATGTAAGTAAGATGGGGACTAAGGGGGAAGAAGAAGAGTGTTAATGGGAAGGACATAAGAGAGGGTAGTTGTGGGGAGTATGATCAAAATACAAAAATGTTAAAATTTTAAAAATTAAAAAATAATTTAAAAAATATGTCTGTTCTCATTGCTGTGATCAAACACCCAACCACAAACAGCTGATGGGAGGAAAAGATTTATTTTGGCTCATAATCTTGAGGGGAAGCTTCATGATGGCAGGAGGGATAGCATGGCATGAGCAGAGGCTGGACACCACTTCTACCACAGCAGTTGGAAAACAGCAGCAGGAGAGTGAGCTTTGGCAAAAGGGAAGCTGGCTACAACACCCCTAAACCTGCCTTGCAAAACTCACCTCCTCCAGTAAGGCTCCACCTCCCAGACTGTTCCCAGCTAGGGACCAAACCCTGAAAGTACATGACTTTAGGGGACTTCTGATTCAAACCACCGCACTAGGCTAGGTACAATGGTGCTGTCATTTTAGCACTCAGGCGATAGAGGCAGAAGGACCATGGCTCACATAGTGAGAACTTGTCTCAAAAACAACCCCCATCCACAGCCCAAGTGAAAGCAAAACCCAAGTAACCTGGACATGAAAACCAAAATATCAGGTATCTGGGTGGATGACACTCCCCGCCCTCTATTGTTGAGACACAATACTCAATAACAAGCAACTAAGAGGGGAAAGCTTTATTTTGGCTCGCAGTTCCAGAGGATACAGTGTGTTGTGGTGGTAGACAGCATAGTAGGCAAAAGCATGGTGGCTGGAACGGGAGACAGGTAGCCACACTGTACTCACAGTCAGGAAGCAGAGAGAGATGAATGTTTCTCTTCAGCTTGTTTTTCCTTTTGATTCCATCTGGGGGCTTCAGCTTGTGGGATGGTAGTGCTCATAGAATAGGTCTTCTCACCTCAACCAACCTTAATCTAGAAACATCCTCCCAGTCGTACACAGAGATCAAGTTGACATCATTCACCATCACACTAAGAGTCGACTTTTTTGATATTCATTTTACATTACTATTTCACACCGTCAAGTCATAGACTGGGCAAAACAAGAAGGCACCAAAAGCTAAGTTCTGAGTTTGGCCCAGGGCAAAGACCACGTCACTCAATGGGCATATCATACATATAATAGCAGCAGCAGCAGGCGTGCTAACATGTTTTATTTATCTATCATCTCTGTAAATCATCATTTATGCCAATAAACTGACTTAACTCACTTAAAACTGCAATGGAAAATGCAAGGATGATGGAGTGAATCCCAGGCTTGTATGTCCATTAGCAGCAGGGCCACAGGCACAAAGAGCAAGAGAAATTCAGCCAGAAACAGGACTTTACTGTGAGCAAGATTAAGATGAGAAGGCTTATGACATCACCCTGTGGAACTTACCACTTTACTGCCTGAAAGGAGGGGGTTGTTCTGTACATAGTAATATCTTTTTTCCCCTATTTGTTATAAATAATTGAACTGATGACTCTCCTGTAATTTTCCTTTGGGAGACAATCCTTAAAAGAAAGGAGGAGGAGGTGGAGGAGGAAGATGAGGGAAAGGAAAGGAAAAGAAAGAATAAGAAAGGAGAAAGAGACCCATATCAGGAAGTTTTGTCAGATGACTTTCATTTTTTGAAGATTTTTTTTTAATTGTATCAATTGCCCAACAACCCTGAAATTCCTTTCCTCTTTGGGTTCTTCCCCTGGGACACTTCTGAGTTATTTCTTATCCTCTTAGTTTTCCAGTGACTGGCCAGGACTCCTCTTCCTTCCTCTCCTTTCCTGACATGTGAGCAGAGCCATGCTCTGGAAGATTTGCCACACCTATGACTTCACCATCGGCTGCGCATCTCCTCTGGTTCTCACTTAGCTCGTAAAGGGTCCCACATTCTGAGATACATTGCACTCCCATTTCCCCAGAGGAACATTTACAAATGCAGCACAATTTCCTTGCATATTTGGATCTATGCCTATAACAAGTTGAAGCCACGAGCCCAACAAAGGGGTAGACTACGCCACAGCCTGCGAGGCGTGCAAACACTGCAAGCTGTTTGCTGCATAGGAAAGACCTTTCCCAGGACGTACCTAGAAGGGCTATTTCAGTCTTCTGTGTTCATTAGCCTCTCCCTGCCCTCCCTGCAAAAGGGATTAGCAAGGGCAGCTGCTTGCGGGGCCACAGCTGTTTTTAATTGTTTATTTTAGCTTTGCACTGGTCCCTTGTGGGAAAATCTGCTGTGTCTGCACCCTGCAATGGACTTACAGGTGCTTGAGAAATGTTTTCTTTCCTATATGATACTCTGGAACAGGAAAGCTATTAGGACTTACCAGGTCAGGAGACCTCCATCCTCCCTTTCCCCATTTCTCACAAGTATAGACCTGCTAAAGATCTGGCAGGCTGGAGAGATGGCTTAGTGGTTAAGACATTTGCCTGTGAAGCCAAAGGACCCAGGTTGAATTCCCCAGGACCCATATAAGCCAGATGCACAAGGTGACACATGCATCTGGAGTTGGTTTATGATGGCTGAAGGACCTGGGGCACCCATTCTCTCTCTCTCTCGTGTATTTATGTGTGCCTCTTTCACTCTCTCTCTCTCTCTTTTGCAAATAAATAAAATAAAAAGAAGATCCAGCCCCTACTCAAGTTCATAAAGCATGTATGCCAGCTCCCTGCAAATGGGCTGGCTGCACCAATGGAAAAAGAACATCAGGTCCATTTACTTTGTGAACTTGTTCAAAGTAGGTCTACATTAAAATGGGTTCAAAGTTGCCATGTTAAAAACATGAGTATCTGAGAAATATTTGCTTTTAAAAATATAAAAATAAAAAAACTGCTTGAGTAAAAGAAATGACACCTGCTTTTATTAGCTACTTAGATTTTGATTTATTTTGTTTTCTGTATTTGTCATTTTTTTGGTACACTTAAAAAATACCTGATGGGAGCAACCTAAGGGAAGAGAGAGAGACAGGGAACGAGTGACGAGATGAGGAGGGATCTGGTCAGAAGACGGAGGGCTCTGGTGAAAGCTGCCAATGGCAGCCCAAAGTAACTCATGACGTGGAAGCCACTGGTCTTTGCCTTTCCCAGCTTCCAACTTCCTTGTCCTAATTAGTCCCTATTATTGAGAAAACTCTAATTCTCATCTAATTTTTTTTTTTCTGTTCTGTTCCTAAGTGGCCTTAATTCTCAAAATGGCTTTCAAAGTTGAGACTTGACCCACTCGGGGTTGTTAAATAATTCCTGGGTCAGAGCAAGTCGTAAAGAATGAGACCCCACGACAGAACTGCAAGCACCGGAGCCCATCCTTGGCGCCAGGGAAACACTAATTTATAAAATAGTTTCAGCTGAGCGTGCTCTGAATAGTGTAGAACGCATTCTTTACGTGGGTTGTGATGAGAGGCATAGGAAAAGGACTAGCAGGCAAGTTGTTTGAAGCATGATTTTAGGCACCGAGAAAGCTTGGGGGGGAGGGGAGTTTGTGCATACCTTTCTCCACTCCATGCTGGTAGCCAGCCTTCAACATTGCCTAGTCTTTATGGCCATTCCTATCAGTGCCACTCCTTTCTCCTTCCCATGTAGATGGGATCCAATAATGCTTTCTAGATTGTAAGGTGGCTTGATTCATGTTCTTTCTCTCAATTGTGGATTCCTGGAACAAGGTGCTGGGTTCATTGAGTGGACTGGCCAGGTCCAACTCCCTGCTTCTGGTACTTCCAACACCATATGGGACCTAGCTCGTTTTTGTGATTCAGTGTCAATGTGACCACTGCCTATAAGGAATACGATTATCTGAAGTTATATCCTGTATATGATTACCTTTTGAATTTAGGTTACTGTTGCTTGCCTAAGCATGGGATGAAGTCCTTATGATGCCTCAGAATCTCTAAGTTAAAATTAGAGAGGGAAAATTAGAAAGAATTATAGTAAAAGGGGCTGGAGAGATGGCTTGGCAGTTAAGGCACCTGCCTGCTAAGCCTAAGAATGCCTGATCAATTCTCCAGGTCCCATGTTTAGCCAGACACAAAGTGATGCAAGGGTGCAATGCTGCACTTGCCCACAAGGGGCGCATGTTTCTGGAGTTCATTCACAGTGGCTGAGAGGCCGCTGGCATGCCCATTGTCTCTCTGCCTCTCTCTCTCTCTCTGCCTCTTTCCAAAATGAATAAATAAAAAAAAAAAATTATAGTAAAAGAATGGAAGAATATGGCTTCATGCTGCTGAGTAGCTCAGTGGCAGGAAGGCCAGCCAGCCTCCCATTATGTAGTAGCTCACACGCGACACCACTGAGAATCACAAACAAGCCACTGCTGATGGAAATGCTGTGTTTTGTCATGCTGTTCTACCACCATTCTGCTGTTCTGGGGACCTGCTATCGTTAACTTAATTCCATTTATTTCAGTTGCTATCTATTAAAACTGTCCTAGTACAATTCCTCTAGGCATCTATAGACACAGGGTAGAAATCTTAGAAGAAAATGCAGGGGCTTACCTCTTGAGTGTTTGGGTAGTGAAACCATTTTGTTTATTTTCAAGATTTTTTTTTTCCCCATCAAATGACACAGGCTGATGCCAAGAAGAGTGGGAATCATATTGCCTTTGTTGTCCCCAGTTGAAAGCTTCTTGTACGCACCAAAGAAATGCCTCAGAGAAATCTGAAACCCACAAGGAGTTAAACTGTGTGTCTGCATGGTGCCGCTTTGTTCTGGCAGCGTCCCATCGGTTTAGGTCATTTCTGGTGACTTCACTCTCCTGGTGACATCAGCTTCTAATCTCCTGAAGGTGAATTCATATGCGATTTCTTCAGAATGGTCAGCCCCAGAGCTCCAAGCTATTCCTGCTGATGTATGGACAGAGCTTGTCTTTCCGAGACTGCAGTCTGGTCTGTGCCGTCCATTTGTGCTGACCATATCATATTACCATGTGGACATTATGTCACCAACTGGCACAGCTTGGCTCAAAAATGAAATGTGCTTGTTGCAAGCAAAAGAAAAACCCCCAAAGCTAACATCAGATCTCGCCCTGCTCCCCAGGCACAAAATAACGGAGCTAGAAGGACTGCAGAACTCCATCTTGGTTTGATATGTTTCTAAACGTTCCTTCCCTCCTTCCTCTTTTTCCTCCTCCTCCTCCCATGGCCTGAACCGTGATAACCTTGTTGTCATCATTCTCAGTCCACTATGAGCACTAACCCCTCTTGGCAGTGTTTGGTTGCGGATGGCACACCTTCAAATAATTTAGTTTAGCCTCGTTCTAAAATCGCAAGTCTGTGAACTCAAGTAGTCAGCTTCTACTCTAAGACTGTTGCCTATCCTTTGCCTTGCAAGTGCCAGGAAAGATTAGAGTGGACATGAAGGCAGCTTGGCTTATTGGGTAGGCGCCAGGCATGGGCTTTGAGAAAGGTGATGCTGTTATGGACTTGTCCAGCTAGGCTAACTGGGCTGTGTATGTTTCTGGAAACAGAAGGCTATAGACCTGAAGTGCCCACATCATTTATCTGGGGTAAGTTCATCTTGTGCCTTATACTGCCTTTCATTGATTATCCTGACTCCCAGTTATGTTCACTGATTAAGAAAGCCACAGTCCTTGGCCTCTCTAACCCTGTCCTACCCCAGTCTTTTTCAGGTTCTATAGTCGATTCTTGCTAGCTGAGACCCTTTGCATGCCACAGAGCCACCACCACTTTGCCCTACCATGCTTCCCAGGGTCACCAATAATAAAAACAAAAAGGAGGATATAGATGGCACAATGCAGGTCGGGCCCTAGCCAGACCACATGCTAGAAGAAACCAGGAAGTGGCTTCTGTGGAAGTGGCATCCTGGACAGGCCTGGCGTGACAACAGCTACAGTCCCATGCTCGCGAGCAACCTGCTGTGAGATGATCTGCCTGGAGACAGGCTGTCATTGGTCACAAGAAGGGAACCATCCCATACAACAATTGGCCAGCCAAACCCTTTAAAACCCTGCACTTCCTTGAATAAACGAGTTTGCAGCAGCTCGCCCTCTGCCTGCTTCCACGCAACTCCTAGAGTCTGTGTCGTGACTCCACACTTCTCACGCCCTACTCGGCAGAGTCCCTGCTGTCCATCCTGAGCTGGCCCTAGGATGGACCCTAATACCAAATGTCCTCCTGTGCTCCCCAGTTTAGGGTCGGTCCTCTGCTGGAATGTAGAACAAAATTGGGCAGAAGAAGGAAGCCTGTCCAAGCTCCCCTGTTGGGCTCTGTTTGGATAACTATTCACTATGATGTAAAATTTTTGTTCCTTAAATATTTTTTTATTAAACATTTTACTCAGCTTTAAAGTTTTTTCTTTCGGAGGAGTTTACATAGTAATCGCCTAGTCTATAATTCCTGGAAGAAGAAGCCCTCAGTCTTTCCATTTCAGGTAAGCTACCTTTCTGCTCCTGAACAGTGAGCAGTTATTTCAGGTCTGCTGGGGTCTTCTGCAGAGCCTGATCTTGAAAGGCCTATGGGAGGCACAAGGGGAGAAGCCAGACAAGAAGTGGGTGGCTGTTATCAGCAGAGGCGAGGGGTTGAGAATCCTGCCAGTCCCTTACACTCATTTACTCTTCAGCCTCCATTAGCTCCGTGCAGAGTTGCACTGAGAGGGAGGATGCTGTCTGCTATGCAGACTTTTGTAAAAGTTCTGCAAAATAGGGATCCAGAGGACCCTGTTAGCAGGTGAGATCAAGAGGCAGTACAATGTGAGTTATTACTGTTCATGTGACTATGGAAGAGCGCACCCAGGCTGGTGAGGCCTGGGGATAATCATGCTACAAAGGGGCCAAGTTAGTCTGGACTCGGCCCAATCCCTACAGAGCTTCATCAATAGAATGGGTTCTTGAGACAAACCTATTGCTGGCCGAAAAAAGGAAAAAGGGCCTAAATTCAGAAACTCATTTTACCTTGATCCCAGAATATCTATCAAATGGTGAGGTATGGATTCATGGCACTGATATATATATATATATATATGGTTTTTTTCTGGGATGAAACTCAGAGAGATTGACTTAAGGATCCTTGTGATTGTGCAGTGAGTCATAGATAGGACCAGGTTTGCAGAAACTGCATATGTTAGGACTGAGCTGCTTTGGAGTGGGTAATTTTTTAATAACCCCAAGGCATTTGAGAAGATATAAAAAGACTGATATAGTACATAAAATGAGAGACAAGTAGCGAGAGCAAGGAGTGGGGCAGCTAGTCCCAGTGACACAGCTGTAGCTCAGAAGATGAAATCTATATTCCACTGGGCAGAAGGTTCAAATCTGTATCGCATTAACTCCGTGAGTCTAACCAAAACAAAGACAGGATGGCAAATATTTAAACAGTGATTAAAACATTGCCCAGGATAGGAAATGTCTGCTCTTGCCAACTGTTTGCTTGGATGAAATAAAATAAATGAGGGGCACGCTGACCGTGTCCTCCTGGTTATCCTCAGGGACCCTTCTCTGGCATAGGAGCAGCTCCCTCAGTTATGAACTTGAGTCCCATAGGCCTCACTGGTAATAGCCCCGTGAGAAAGAACTCTGGGACCTGTGAACATGTATGAGAAGGGGACATAGGTTTTTATTTGTACATTTTTACATACATGAATGGATGGTGCAGTCAGAGCTGACTTCTCTGCTGGGAGGTTGAGTGCTTCATTCCATATTTGATTTGGTGGTTTACCTTTCTTTGACTCCTCTATTTTGGCTCTTTGCCAATTATTAGTCTAAGTGTAGAGGTGGCAGTCTAGATGCTACAGCATTCTAGGCCAACCTGAAGGAAATACTGTGACTATTGATCATAGAGATGTTGTGATTAAAAGCATCATTGTCCTTGAAAGCCTTAAGATGGTAGGATGGCACAGAGGCACCAGAGCAGGCCCCATAAACCCCTTTTCTTCCCTTCCCTTCCTCTTCCCTCCCTTCCCTTTCCCTCACTTTCCTCTTCTCTTCCCTTTCCTCCATTTCACTCCACATCATTCCATTTTATCCAATATGATGTTAAAGTCTGACAATGTCTTAGATGCTGAAATATTCTCATTCAAGCTTTTAGTCCAAATGTGTGATTGAACCCCACACTGTGTTTTCTCTAGCCATCTTGAAATTTGCAGTTGTTTGGTGTGTTGGTCCAAGTTAATTAAGGTGTTTCTGTGTTCTTTCATAGGCAGATAGGTGGCCATGAGACTTAATTCACACAGGTAAATGGCATTTTTCTGTCATAGTCATAGCATTGGACCAAGTGTGGGAGATGAGCAGCCAAGAGATATAGCCATGTCCACGGTTGAATTTTGTCCCCACTTCTCCCACCAAAGACATGTTGAAGTCTAAGTCTTTGGTTCTTCAGAATGTGATCTTATTTGGCCCCAGACCAAAATGGCTGGCCTTTTTGTAGAAAGGGCATTTGAATGCACATGTGTATAGATGAGGACTGTTGTGTAAAGAAGCAGGCAAGTATTAGGGTGATGCGTATTTGCTCTAAGTAGTCAGAGATTGACAGTTATGAGAGAGGGCCTGGAAGATTCTTCCTCACAGATCCATGCTGCAGCCTGCTCAGGCTGCTATAACAAAATACCAGAAACCAGGTGACATATAAACAGCAAATTATCTTGAACACTTCTTGATGGTGGGAAATACAAGCTCAAGGTGCCAGAAGATTCATTTTCTGGTGGGAATCATTTCCTGGTTTAGGGTAGTGCCTTCTTGCTGGGTGCCCACATGGTGGAAGGGGCCAACAACCTCCACAGGGTCTCCTTTATAGGCAGAATGAATGAGTTTTTGAAGCCTCCTCCCCAATGACCTAACCAACTTCCAAAGACTTCACTCCTTATGCCGCTCCCTTGGAGATTAGGATTTCCACATGGGAATCTCAGGGGATATGAACATTTGTTTATGACCACAGAGGCATGGCAGTGCCTAACCCAATAGGAGTTTTCTTTATAAGAAGGTGGCCATGTAAAGATAGAGCTACACAGGGAGACTGGTCGAGGACAGTGAAAGCGTTAATGAAATTAATGAAATTAAAGCCGGAAATGACCAGCAAACCACCAGTAGTAGGAAATGAGCCAAGACAGATTCTCACCTGTAGGCTTAGAGGGAGTTTGGTGATGCTGCAAGCTTGAGTTTGTACTTAGTGCTTCCAAAACTGTGAAAGAATAAATTTCTGGGTTGGAATGTGGCTCAGTGGTAGAATGTTTGCCAAGCACGTGTGAGGTCCTGGGTTGAATCCACAGAACTGAAAGAAGAGGAAGGAGGAGGAGGAAGCATCTTTGTTTGAAATCACTCCATTTGTGCTACTATTACAGACGCCGTAGGAAACTGGCATGGTTGGGAATATCTCTTGTCCTTTTTAAGAAACGTGGCCCCGGCCGTGGAAATGTCAAATACATAGATGCACCGAGACTGAACCATGAACTGTGGAATGAAGGGAAAGACCAGTGGAGACAAAGTTATTAGAGGATTATAGAGTCTCAGCTGGTTTCAAAGGGTCATGTCATGAGTCCAGGAGTCCTCAAAGACATTGGAAACATGTCCCCCTCTGTGAAGTCCCAACCCAAGAGAAAGCTCTGTAATCTGGCCTGGATGGCCCGTCTTTCTGCTCTTTACCACACAGAATACAGTCATTCCAATAATAATGTGAACTTGCCTCGGCTTAGCAGGCTCCCTTTTTATTACTAGTCGGTCAACAAAAGTATAGGCTAGGTTAGTTATGTAGATGAAAAGGAATTTGAATGTGGATGTCAAAGCCAAGGGTCCAATGGCTATTTATTCTACAGCCAATATAACTGTCTTAACCCAAGTTGCCATCCGAAAACCCAAATGACTAGGACTGCATAAAACTTTTTTAAGGTGCTAGAATAGATTTGGACTCTCATAATTTTCTGGCTTACTATAAATTTGAATCCAATGCATAGCTCCTGGCCTAGCAACCTGCACAGCATGAAGCAGCATGCCAGGTTCCAATGCCTTGGTTGGGGTTGTCCAGGAAGCTCTGGTGTTCTCAGCTGGCTTCTTGCCATCCCAGGACCCCACCCATCCCTTGAAATG
The DNA here is from genome assembly GCA_036365145.1 of Orientallactaga sibirica. Taxonomy (NCBI): domain Eukaryota; kingdom Metazoa; phylum Chordata; class Mammalia; order Rodentia; family Dipodidae; genus Orientallactaga; species Orientallactaga sibirica. The sequence goes on from JAEOAD010000048.1 coordinate 1,124,473, forward strand.
AACACTTCATCAATTTACTCTTTGACTACAACCTCTTGATGGCTCTGTCTTTCTGGAGAATAGAGCCGAGGCATGATATTTGACCAGGCCTCCATGAGCCATCGCCGTCTGAAGCCCTCTCCTGCTGCACATTGCCTTTTGTTTTATATCTAGCTGCACAGTGACCCATCTGCACAGCCTATCCTTGTGTCCCACTCCCGTGACTTTAACATGATGTCATGTTTTCCTACCAGGGATGTTTGAGCTAATCTTTACAACTTCGTTGAGGACACTTTCCTACATAGAAAGCCTTCCTTGATCACAGCTTTCAACAAGAGTTGGTAATTTTGTGTGTACTTTTGCATGTGTGTGGTGTGCTGTGGATGTGGTGTGTGCATGTGTGCATGTGTGCACATGCGGGCAGAGGCTCAGGCTCTGAATGCTTGTGTGCAGAGGCCAGAGGAGTGTTGAGTGACCCTTTTCTTCTGCTTTGATTTCCTTGAGACAAAGTGTCTCAATGAACTTGAAATTGCCATTTTTAAAATTCAGCCTGATTAACCAGTGAGCCCTAATAATTTTCCAGCTCCCAACCCATCCCCCATAGAACTAGGTTTATAGCTGTATGTGTGGCCATGCCCAGCTTTTTCATGTGGGTGCTGGGGATCCAACTCAGGCAGTCTCAGGCCCTGACTCTTGTAGCAAGTGCTGAGCCCTTTCTGCAGCCCCCGCCCCCGTGTTATTTCTCACATACTTTTAAACTGTGCATTTTACATTATATTTAACGATTTGTTTGTATGAATCATCTTATAATTAAACTGTGAGATCCTTGAAGGCACGAGCTATGCTTTATTTGTATTGGATGCCCAGTAATATGCATAGTGCCTATACCAGCAACTACTTAAAGGAGCACTCAGCAGACACTTCGTGAGGCTTTTTATGTGCAGGCGTTATTGTGGACTTGGTAGATATGGTGTAATCCAGATAGATGAGGATCCTGCCTACATAGGACTCATATCCTGGAAGATGAGATGGACCTACAAATCAAAAGTAGACGTGCTTTCAAGTAGTGCTAGGTGCTGTGAAGAACAGAAGGGCACCATGAAGTTGTTGGGTGCTGGGGAGCTTGGAGATTCACAAATCAGGAGATATTTGTATAAAACTCACCAAGAGACTTGCCTTTGGTCAATCTGATTACTGCTATCTCTCCTACACAAGTTAGTTTAACGTGTTGTTTGAGAGAATTGAGAGCAGGGAAGGGGGCATGCAGGACACATCCAAATGTCAGGCATACTGGGCCAGGATTCTTTAATAGATCACCTTTGTGTTTTTTTTTTTTAAATTTTTTAACTTTTTATTTTTTATTATTTTTTGGAGAGAGACACACACAGAGAGAGAGAGAGAGAGAGAGAGAGAGAGAGAGGAGGGAGGAAGACAGAGATGGGCACGCCAGCAGTGTCTCAGCTGCTGCGAACGAAATCCAGATGTGTGCGCCCCCTTGTGGTCAAGTGTGGCATTGCGCCCTCGCGTCATTTTGCATCTGGCTAAACGTGGGACCTGGAGATTGCAACCAGTGTTCTTAAGCTTAGGAGGCAGGCGCCTTAACCCCTAAGCCATCTCTCCAGCCCCACCTTTGTGGGTTTTTATAACGTCCATTGAAATAGGTACTATTGCAGATGCATAATAACCTGAACCCCAGCAGAGCCAAAGAAAATTTTTACAGTGTAGTGTCCTGAGTGCATGAGAAGGGACAAGTCAAACCCAGGAAGTCTACTTGGTTAAAAGCCAGTTCCACAGCTGAATTCCATAAGTACTTATCAAGTGCTCGCCTCATGCCAATCTCTGTTCTGTGTGGTTGGAACATACCAACAAACAGAATAGACAAAAAGTCCTGCCCTTGCAGCAAGTCACAAGTGCTGATAAGGATGTGGGAAACCACGTGCGCTGTTGGAGGGACTGGAAAGTGTAGACACTATGGAAAAAACAGTATGTCAGATCCTCCGAAATTTTAAAATATAAATATATGACCCAGTAATTCCACTCTGGGTGTGTAAATGGAATGAAAGAAGAAAATTTGAGAGGTTGATGTTTATAGCTGCAGTAGCCCAAAGCTGGAAATAATGCAGGTATCCCTCAACAAATGAACAGAGAGTCAGAATATAGTATATAGCAGTTCCCTTTGATCTATGCTTTTTTTTCTTTTTTTTAGTATCAGGTTTTTGTTTTGTTTTGTTTTGCTGGGCATGGTAGCACTTGCCTTTATGAGAGAGAGAATGAGACAAGAGAGGAAAGAGAGAGAATTGGCACACCAGGGCCTCAGCTACTGCAATCGAACTCCAGATGTGCACACCACCTTGTGCACATATATGACCTTGTGTGCTTGCATCACCTGGCTTATGTGGAGCGTGGATTGTCAAACATGGGTCCTTAGGCTTTGCAGGCAAGTGCCTTAATAATTAAGCCATCTCTCCAGCCCTGGTGTCAGTTTCTTATGGTCAACCCTATATGAAACTATTAAATGGAGAATTGCAAAAGTATTAAATTGTGCACTGTTCTGAGTACCATGATGAAATCTTATGATATCCTACTCTATCCTGCCCAGAACAGAATCATCTCTTTATCTAGTTCACCCATACACTTTGCATTATCTATGCATTAGGCACTTCACAGACACCTCGGGTAATGGTCAGCTATTACAGAATGGCTGTGTTTGGGCAGAAGCAAGCTTTTTTTTTTTTTTTTTTTTTTTTTAACTTAATTGAGTCACAAATGCACTAGCACAGTGGCGTTGGGAATTCCAGTAGATTCCAGTAGAAATGCCATATAGCACTTCCTTTAAAGGTGAAAGTTCTTGGCTTACTAAGGAAACAACAATGAAAAAGGCTATGCTAGATATTTCTAAGATAAGAAAAAAATTCTTGCTTCTGTTATGTGAGAAAGGAAAAATAAATTTATGCTAGTATGGGTGCTGTACCTCCAGTTATAGAAATTACAGCCAGAGTGCATGACAAAGTGCTTTGTCCTGATGGAAAAGGCCGAAGACATGAACAGAAAATATGCTCCAATTGACAAGAATGTTACAGTGAAAGAGTCTAGCCTATGCAAAGACTTCAGCAAGGAACCTCCTGAAATAAGTGCCACTAAGCTGACTGCTAGTGAGAAATGCTTATACAGATTTTGATTCATAAATCAAACCTTGTCATAGAAACCAGGCTACATATCAAGACTCTACACAACACTCATAATAGCCTAGGTGCCTGTCAACAGACCAGTAGATAAAGATATATATATATATATATATATATATATATATATATATATATATATATATATAAAATAGTATATATTATATATATATATATACTATTATATATTATAAAGACCAGTGAAATTGGCCTGGAGAGATGGCTCTGAAGTTAAAGCACTTGGCTTCAGAGCCTAAGGACATGAGTTCAATTCCCCAGTACCCACATGGAGCCAGATGCACAAAGTGGTGGAGGCATCTGGAGTCCACTTTCAGGGGCTAGAGGCTCTGGTGCACACATATTCTCTCTCTCTCTCTCTGCTTGCAAATAAATAAATATTAAAAATATTTTAAAAAGAAGAATGGAATTATACTACTTTCAGGAAAATGGATGCTACTGGAGACCATCATAATAAATGAAATAAGTCTGATTCAGAAAGATACAGATTTTCTCTTATTTGTGGATTCTAGATAAAGATACATAAAATATAAAGATATATAAAATAAAGATACATAAAATCATCTATGCCGGTCTGGAGAGATGGCTTAGCACGTAAAGCGCATGCCTGCGAAGCCTAAGGATGCTGGTTCGATTCTGCAGGTCCCACGTAAGCCAGATGCACATGGTGGCACATGCATTTGGAGTTCGTTTGCAGTGGCTACAGGCCCTGGCGTGCCCATTATCACTCTCTCTGTGTCTCTAATAAATAAATAAAAAATAAAATCGTAAAAAAAGCTTAAAAATCATATATGTCTACAGGATATGAAAGTAGAAGTGAGATTGTCTTGGGAAATGAGTGGGAATAACATGAGTGGGGAAGGGAGGAAAAGGGGGTGAGGTGAATATTGTCAAAGTACATGATATACTTGTATCAAAATGTCTTGACAAAGTTTGTTGTTATATGCAATGACTATTCACCAGTAAAAAAATGCCCTAACTGGGCATGGTGGCACTCATCAAGGCCACCCTGAGACTACATAGTGAATTCCAGGTCAGCCTGGGCCAGAGTGAGACCCTAAACCTCAAAACTTTATCACAGAAAGATTCGTGTAGGGGCTGGGGACATATCTCAGTGGGTAAAATTATTGCTACAAAAGCAAGAATACTTGAGTTTGGATCTCCAGAACCCAAGTAAAAGGAGGAGGTTGTGGTAGTATCTGTAATCTCAATGTGCTTACGGTACAAAAGGAGGTGGAGGCAGAAGAATGAGAGACCCTGCCTCCAACGAAGTGGAAGGCAAAGACTGACCTGAAACTATCCTCTGACCTCCCCATACAACTATGGCCTGCGAGCACCCCCTCCAAAAAAGAAAAGAAAAAGAAAGATATGTGTTGTGAGAAAAACCATACTATCTATAGGATTTGGTATGATCCATGGCTTTAGGCATCCACTATGGGCTTTGGAATATATTCTCTGAAGATAAAGAATACTATATATGCATTTACCACACCTGCAATTCAGTCTTAGAAGGAAATTATTATATGTAATACAACATGGATGAATCTTGAATACATGTTAAGTGACATAAGCAGTCCTCAAGAGACAAATACTTATGTGGGGTTTCCCCTTATGTGGGGTAGCTAGAGTAACGAACTTCATGGGGACAGAATCTAGAATGGCAACTTCGCGGTGGATGTGGAAATGATTTGGGGAGCGGAGCTGCTGTCTCCTCTGCGTAGTTTCAGTTCTGCAAGAGAGGAGGATCTATCCACAGGTAGTGGCGGTGGCTGCGCAAATGTGAATATACTTACCCGCCACTGAACTGTAAGAGTGGTTAAAAGTGTGAGTATTGTGTTATGTATGTTTTCTCACTGTCAAAGCTAATAATTTAATTGGCCCTTTAAAACAGTGAATCATGATCTGAGCAGCAGCATTCCATTCCTGTCGAGCTGCGCAAGGGAAGCTTTATTGGGAAAGCCCCGGAGAAGCGGGAACAGAGCAGATCAGTGGTTCCACAATAACCTTTGCTATGGGTTCAAAGCTGAGGGGATGTCCTTGTCACACCACCTCAAATCAACTCAGACTCTTTGGAGTGGTTGCTATAAATCTCCCGTTTCTGTAAAACCCGGTGGCTTATTTCAAAGTTTAGTTTGATTATGTGGCCCTCAAAACCAGTGTCTCCAGTCTGGTCTGGGCTGGTCGGTTGGGCTCAGTACCAATGGCCTTCCATAAACTTTGCGTTGTAGCTTAACAATTTAAATGAAAATCCTGCTGTTGTAGAGCTGCCAGTTCTAGTTGAGCAATGACTTGATTAAGGACGTGAACTATTTGCTCTGTGAGGAGATAAATGACATAGAAAAGAGTAGAGCAGGCTGAGGACACTGGGAGGACTGGGGGCAGGGCTGAGTATGCTTCAGGGCTTTGGGGTGCCTCCGTAGCGCAGTACGCAGTGCATCAACCTCATGAATTTAGGGTTTGTGTGTGTGTGTGTTTGTCATGTGTGTATAGTGTGAATACAAGTTTGGATGTGTGTGGGTGCACATGAGTGCAATGTGGAGAGACCAGTGTTTGGTGTGAAGTACCTTCCTCAATCACCCATTACCTTATTTGTTGAATTGAGCTCTCTCACTGAATGCATAGCTTTCTAATTTGGCGAATGTAGCTAGTCAGCTTGCCCAGGGATCCTGAGTGCTGGCATTACAAGCGGGCTCTCATGCTCAGCATTTACATGAGTGCTGAGGGTCCCGATACAGGTCCCCACATCTGTGCAGGGAGCACTTTACTGACTGAGCCTCCTCCCCACCCCATCCCACCCCCTATGTTTCAGTTTTAAATTGAGTGTTTTGCTCTCTTTCATCTAAAGTTAAAAAGCACGTCGTCACTAACTCATGCCAGCCATCACGGAACTGTGACATTTTCCTTGGCATCCATGTTTTTTGCTCAGAAATATTTGGCTTGTTGGAGTTCTGAGTGGGAGTTTAAAGTCTCCCAGAAGTAATGCTCAATTATGGGGACAGGAAGCCCAGAGCAGTGGGGTTGGAAAGGCAATGCCATTTGGCACCATCCAGAGGGGCTTATTTGCAAGTATGGGAAAGAGGCATCTGGGAAGGAGGCACATTAGGGATAGCAACGGGTGAGAGAAGGAGGAACGGAGTGAAGCAGCTTGGGGGGGGGTGGCTAAGGCAAGGCAAGGTGCAGTGGTTTGGATCGTGAACATGTCAGAGACCTACGTGTTCAAGGCTTAGTGCTCAGGATGGCACTATTGGGAAAGCTGTAAGAAGTGGGACTAATTGGAAGTCTTTAGGTCTTTGGGGGAAGGAGCTCTGGAAAGGGACTGTGGCATCCAGGCCCCGGCTTTCCCTTTCTTGCTTCCTGGTCATGAAGTGAGTGGTTTGCTCTACCATGTGCTCCCACCACGATGAGCTGACTAATCACAGGTCCCAAAGCTGTACAGCCAATGGAACGTGGACTAGACTGCCCAGACTATGAGCCAGACACACCTTGTCTTCATTTACATGTCTATTATCCAGGAATTTGGTTATAGTGACAGCTGGCTTATAGTATGTAAGCACTGGGCTTACTTCTTATTGTTAATCATTTATTTACTTCATCCATTGATGCCATCAGCCAGTGTTGTTGGGGCCAGCTCTGCAAATGTCGAGTAACTCCGAAAGTTAGAGTATAAGGGGTTGCTTCCCCCAGATATTGATTTGTAATCTAGAAGCCATGTCAAAATAAGGCATAAGGCACACTGAGACTAACCAGTAAAGCCACCTAGCTTATATTCAGATGAGCAGTTGCTACTATTTGGATCTCCAACATACCCCAAGGTCCCCAGTGCTAAAGGCTTGGTTCTTAGCCTATGGTGCTTTGGGAAATGGTAAAACCTTTAGGAGGTGGGGACTAGCAGAAGGAAGTTAGGCAATTGGAACTGTGCTATTGAGACTCTGGTCCCTTTCTCTCACTTTTGCTTTTTGGCTCCATGAGGTGAGCAGGTCTCCTCTACCATGCACTATCACTGTGATGTGATGTGATGTGATGTGATGTGATGTGATGTGATGTGATGTGATGTGATGTGATGTGATGTGGCTCCACAGGCCCAAAGCAACAGGGCCGGATGACCATGGACTGAAACTTATGAAGCTAGGAGACAAAATGTACCTTTCTTCCCTTTAAGTTGTTAACCTTAGGCATTTTGTCACAGTAACAGAAAGCTGATTATCACATTGATGAAGACAACAGATGTTACCATCAAGGATGCCATTCAAAATATGTGACAACTGATACTGAACGGGCATCAGATTGGATTACAGTAGATGCCAATTCTGCTAGAAAACAATCAAGACAGCAGCCTGTACGTCATGATGAGGACTTTGAAGTGCAAAGCCTCATGGGAGATGGTACCACTCTAGGTCAGTTCAGAGGGGTGAGTGGATGTGGCCTGAACCTGAAGATATGGGGAAAGAGAGGGGAACAAGAGGAATTAAGTAGCTTTTTGATGTAAGTGGGATTCCTGGACTATTCCTTTCATAGCTGTGCATGGGGCAGAGCAGAGGGAAGAATGAAGGAGGAAAATGGTGAGGAGGCTTGTGTAGGAACTAAAGTTAGAGGTGAGGAGGTGGAGGACTTCATGCTGGCAAGAAAGCTAACCTATGGGGGGGTGTACCCATGTCCTATTGACAGGGATGGTCACAGCATTTATTTCTTACCAGGAGCTGTTCAGATGTGACTATGGAGAGTAATAAAAGCATAATAAGGTGCGACTTGAGATGCTGACACCCCTCGGTCTCCCCTGAAATTCTTCTCTGATGACCAAACAAGGGAGTTGGAAAATAACATTGTGAAGATGGATCCCTCACAGGAGCAGCTTTTGTCTGGGATTCCAGAGCATGGCGGTGAGCTGAGCCAGCCTCAGCCTGTGGCTTGGGCTTGAGAGAATATTACAAATTCGTGGAAGTCCCTAAACCCTACAAGTTCCATTTTTTTGGGAGTCTCACCTGAGGAGTGATGTCACAGGAAAGTCCCCAACCTTTACTGTTCCAGCGAAGCTCAAGCCTTCCTCTGGACTGGAGCACCGTCCATCAGTTCTTCATGCAGTTGAGTGTTAGAGGGAGCTCAGAGGGCTCACCAAGGGCTCCCTTTCTGCAGGTTTCATCTGAGCGTAGATGGAAAGCTCTTGAGGCAGGTGACAGATGTCTTTGGATGGAGAAGAGGAAGATGCATGCTTACATGCATTTCACTTCCACAAGCCCCACGTAAGGAGATTGAGTATGGAGGGGAGAGGGAAATAGTAGGTGATGGGTTGGCAGTCAGTAGGTGTAGCTCATTTTACAAATAATGAGATGTTTGATATAAACATATACATGACATCAAGTAGCTATACCCTCACTTTACTTTGTGTCCTCCAAAGGCATCAATCACAAAACATAAGACAATTGAAACCATGTCCCTACCTGGTAGAACTTAAAAAATAGAAATTACCACAGGAAAGCAATTTGAAACCTGGCACAGAGCTCTGAAGCTATAAGAGAGAAAATTATGAACAATATAAAAAATAATAGCTGTCCGTAAAAAATGTCATAAGCCAAGTTAGAAGACAGCTACTAGACAAGCTTGCAACATGTAACTCAGGCAAACTACTGTTTCTACATTGCAATAGATTGACATGTTTAAACTTTTAACTCTGAGATACATATTCACATGCAGCTGGAGGAAATAATACAGAGAGACCGCATGTAAGCGCTTACCAGTCCCCGCTGTAGGATTTAGGGCAATATTGTTAGTGACAGTGCTCCGTTGTGATGTGTGTACTTAGTTTTGTGGAACAGTACTGTAAGTGAGGATTCTTGTGGGCACTGTCACAGTCAAGACACAGGGCTGTTCCTTGCCTCCACCAGGCTTTCCTGCCTCCTGCCTCCTGCCCATCACCCTCACCTCTGACTTCTGCCAGTCACTAACCTCTCCCGTCTGCAATTTTTATTTATTTATTTATTTATTTATTTATTTATTTATTTATTTATCTATTTTGGTTTTTTGAGGTTGGGTCTTACTCTAGCCCAGGCTGTCCTGGAATTCTCTATGTAGTCTCAGGGCTGGCCTTGAATTCATAGCAATCTTCCTACCTCTGTCTCCCAAGTGCTGGAATTAAAAGGCATGTGCCACCATGCCTGGCTTCATCTCTGTAATTTTGTCATCTCAAAAATCTTACATAGGGCTGGAGAAATGGCTTAGCATTTAAGGTGCTTGCCTGGGAAGCCCAAGAACTCATGTTCGAATCTCCGGGTCCCACATAAGCAAGATGCACAGTGATGCAAGCATACAATGTTGCACATGTGCACAAGTGGGCGCACAAGTCTGGAGTTCATTTGCAGCAGCTGAAGGCCCTGGAGCACCCATTGTCTCTCTCTCTCTTCCTCTCTCTCTCTCTGAAAAAAAAATAAAAAATTCTTACATATATGGAATCATATACTATCAAACTTTTTGAGAATCACTTCTTTTCACCCCACATAATTCTCTGCAGATTTGTTCAGATGGATGGTTATACATATATATATTCAGTAATTTGTTTCTTTGGGGGGCATGTTTCTGTGATTTGTTTAAAAGATCACTTATGAAGCAGTGCAGAAAATTGGAAACAAATGAAATGTTCTTCAAAAGAGGACTTTCAAGTCCTTATGGCAACCCACTTGAGAAAAATACTAAGCAGCTGTTACAAGCAATTAGGTGGGCCTTTGTGAACTAAATGAAATGAATTTCAAGCTCAATGATTATGTAAAATCTGCAAGACAAGAATAGTGTCAATAGCATGATATCATTTTAAATAAATGCTCCTTTTGTTTAAATAAATAAGGTTACACACATATGCTTGCACGTATATGCTTACAAAGGAGGGAATAAAGTTGTAAAGCCATCTCCATGGTGACATAATTGTGCACATTGTAATGATAAGGCAAGGAGGAGCATCGCTGAGGGCGAGCTTGCCTCCCAGGGACATTGGCAGAGTCTGCATGATTCTTTTTATTTTTTACTTTGTATTTATTTATTTGAGAGTGATAGACAGAGAGAGAAAGAGGCAGAGAGAAAGAGAGAGAGAGAGAGAGAGAGAGAGAGAATGGACGTGCTAGGGCCTCCAGCCACTGCAAACGAACTCCACATGCATGCGCCGCCTTGTACCTCTGGCTTTCATGGGCACTGGGGAATTGATCCTCGAACTGGGGTCCTTAGACTTCACAGGCAAGGGCTTAACCACTAAGCCATCTCTCCAGCCCCTGCATGAATCTTTTGTTGCTGTGACTGGTTATGAGGGTGCTACTGCTCTCAGTGGGTGGCTGTGGATGCTGCTGAGCATCCCACAGTGCACAGAAAACACTCCGTAGCTAAGAGTTATCTTCTGCCAAAGCCAGGAGAGATGAGGTCACAAGATTCTGGCTTACAGGGCTGGGGAGGTGGCTCAGTGGATAAAGCTTTCATCACTCAAGCCCGAGTATCCGAGTCCAATCCCCAGACCCCACATAAAAAGCTGAAAGCTGTGTCAGTCTTCTGTAATCCCTGCATGCTGATGGCAAGATGGGAGGTGGAGACAGGAGAATTTCCTGGGAGCTCATGGCAGGCACAGCCAAAAACAGCAACAGCTTGCCTCAGACAAGGTAGAGAAAGCAAGGATGAACCCAAAAATTGTCCTCTGACCTCTCTACACGTGTTGTGGTAAAAGCTCTCCCTCATGTGCACACACATGCACACATACATACTCAAAATATTAAAATTAAAAAAGTAAATATTTTGGCTTACAAGGTCTTGATTAAAAGATTGAGATTGGGGCCTGGAGAGATGGATTAGTGGTTAAGCACTTGCCTGTGAAGCCTAGGGACCCCAGTTTGAGGTTCGATTCTCCAGGACCCACGTAAGCCAGATGCACAAGGGGGCGTTTGCAGTGGCTGGAGGCCCTGGCATGCCCATTCTCTCTCTATCTATCTGCCTCGATCTCTGTCTGTCTGTCGCTCTCAAGTAAATAAAAATAAAAGATCTCAGTTGGTCTACTCTGAAATGGTGGCATATAGTAGCAGATCTTGCTTTATAGCAGCATTGTCTTCTTGGTAGCACATGAGCCAGCTGCCAGAGAAGATTCATCGAGCAAGAAATTCACATCAGCTCCTTTTGACCAAATCTGCAATTCTGCTGGTTAGAAAATGCTGGCTATCTCTTAGCAAAAGCCCCGTCTGTATTGGAATGCGTGTTTTGGTTATATCACATCATGTGCTTCAACAAATGGAAAAAGTATCCTAAATGGCAACAGATGTAGTTTAGTGCTGACTTCAGAAGGTGGCCAGGACTCCTATAGGACAAGCAACGTGACATACTTTCCACTTCGAGCCTTCTGACCAAACGTTTGCAAATTAGAAAGTAATGACCATTGCTGTGCCTGCTATGATAAACCAGAAAAACAGGCCTCGGCTTATTGCATCTATTATTGAGCCCTAATTAGCTGTGGTCTTTGGACATTCTAAGGTCTATGGTAAGATAAATAATATTTATGGTTGAAGTCATTGTTTATAAAATACAGTGCTGTCTGAAATACTGTCCTCCCTCTCTCACAGTGTAGACCACAGAGTGACCGGCACTCCTTCTGGGGTGGTGATGGGAACACTGGAGGCCGACTTGGGCAATCTTCATGTGCACGCTCTCACCACGGATGTCAAAGTGCTTAGCAATGTCTTGGGCCTCTGCAGATGCCTCACTGGGTTCCTAACCAATGCTCCTAACACGGCTGTGTGAGCCTTGGGTGGAATCAAGGAAGGGTGGCATTAAGCACACCGAGTAATCTGAAAATGAAGGGTGCAGGACTGAAAAGCGAGTTCACTTGAGTTCAAGGAAAATTTCTGAGGATGTCAGCATTTTCCATTTGGGGGAAAAAAAGTTGTCTTTTCGAAAGTTTTCCCTAAAAGAACTTGCTAAGATCTCATCAATGTGGAAGTGAACTGAAATAATTCAGAGATTAAAAAAACGAAAACCAGACTAAAGGCAGAGTGATAAGGCAATGTCAGTGAGGACAAAAAGAGCTGGCCTCAGTTTCTTTCTAGGAGCAATAGGGAGAACTTCTTTCTCCTAAGCTCAGAGCAAGATGAATTCAGAATTCCGGACTCTTAGCATGTGTGAAAGGTGAAGGAGGGGATGTCTGTCATATAGAGAAACCGGTACCAAACCCTCCCTCCCTCCCTCCTTCCTTCCTTCCCTCCCTTCCTTCCTCTCTTTCTTTTTCTTTCTTTCTTTCTTTCTTTCTTTCTTTCTTTCTTTCTTTCTTTCTTTCTTTCTTCCTTTCTTCCTTTCTTCCTTTCTTCCTTTCTTCCCTTCTTCCTTTCTTTCTGGTTTCTTGAGGTAGGGTCTCCCTCTAGTCCAGACCTGGAGTTCACTATGTCATCTCAGGGTGGCCTTGAACTCACTGTTATCCTTCTATCTCTGCCTCCCGAGTGCTGGGATTAAAGGCATGCACCATCATGTCCAGCTCTGATGCAAATTAAAAAAATTATTCATTAATTTTATTTAAGAGAGAGAAAGAAGGAGGGGGAGAGAGAGCGTGAGAGAGAGAATGGGTGTGCAGGGTCTTCAGCCACTATAAACAAACTCAAGATGCATGTACCACTTTTTGCATCTGGCTTACATGGGGAATCAAACCTGGGTCCATTAGCTTTGCAGGCAAATGCCTTAACCACCAAGCCATCTCTCTAGGCCTTTTTTTTTTTTTTTTTTTAAAGTGGGGTTTCACTCTAGCCCAGGCTGAACTGTAATTCACTATGTAGTCTCAGGGTGGCCTCAAACTCATGGTGATCTTCCTACCTCTGCCTCTTGAGTGCTGGGATTAAAGGCGTGCACCACCACGCCTTCCTTTCTCCGATTATTTTCTAAGTGCTGATTCCTTAGCCACCTTCAGATAATTCCAGATCTCTCTGTTTTCTCTTTCCTTTTCTTTTTAATTTTCCAAGTTTTTTTCCCCAAGTTTTCCCACCCCAACATTATAAACCACTCACACAGGGAGGAAAGACAACAGGTTTATGAGCTATATTCTGTTTGCAAGTTCATTTCCTAGTCTATTCATTTATTTCTTACTTACAGTTCTACCGTGCCAATGGTCTTTTGTAATCACAACTTGCTGTTGTTTTACTAAGACATTTAATGATCCATGTCAAGAAGGAAGTGTGTCACACACGCCCGGCGAGTTCTCTGATGATGGAAGATCTCGACTGACGAAAGCATTTATGCTGAGCACGCAAGCATGGGAAAAGGAAGCAGGGATGGGGATATAGTTTCATTATAAAGGACTTGCCTAGCATGCATGAGGTACTGAGTTTGATTCCCAGTACTGAAAGAAAATTAAGCCAGATATGTTGGTACATGGTTTAATCCTTCACTTGGGAGGCTAAGGAAGGAGGACACTGTGAGTTTGAGTATGGCCTGGGCTACATACTGAGACCTGTTTCAAACAACAACAACCGAGACCTAGGGAAATGGCCCAGTTGGTAAAGGGCTGGCTGTTCAAATACTAGCACCTTAGTACTGATTCTTAGCACCCATCTAAAAAGCCAGGGATGGTGGCACACATCTGTAATCTCAGTACTGGGGAGGCAGAGGCAGGGGGATCCCCGAGGCTTGCTGGCTAGCAGCGAGAACTAAGGACAACCAAAATCTATCAATAAGACAAGAATAGATCACGGCTTCCCTGGCCGGAGAAGAACCACTGCTTGCACAGCAGCCAGAGCCCAGGTGAAACACAGAGGACTTGCGAGATGAGTAAGGCGCTGCTTACATAGCAAGCCTGACAATCTGCTCCAGGGAGATGGAGATGGGTTCAGTGGATTCAGTGAGAGATCCTGTCTCAAAAAATGACATGGGGGCTGGAGAGTTGGCTTAGCGGTTAAGGCACTTGCCTGCAAAGCCAAAGGACCTCTGTTCAATTCCCTAGGACTCATGTAAGCCAGATGCACAAGGGGGCACAGGCATCTGGAGTTCGTTTGTAGTGGCTGGAGGCCCTGGAGTGTCCATTCTCTCTCTGTCTCTCTGCCTCTTTCTCTCAAATAAATAAATAAAACTATATTAAAAAGCTTTTTTAAAAATGAGATGGATAGCAGTTGAGGAAGGCATGCATGCACATATATATGTGAACATATACCTGAACACACACATGTGCCCACATCCATACCAGCACACGTATATGATGCACACTACACTCATACATAAGCAAAATAATGAGCAAACATAAAGAAAAACAGGGAAAAGAAACAAATATCACTGTTTGTTCTTTCTCTCTGTGAGGACAGTTCACTCTGTAATAGCCATCTTTAAATTGGGTCCCATAGTCAACTGGTATTCATAGGAATTTGGGGACAAAAAAGGATTTGGCCAAAAGATACAACCCTCAATAGGAATATGGGAGGGATTGTCGGGTAAAAAGGGCTTTGGAGAGGGTAGAATGAAGTCTAACCCTAAAACAGTTGGCTCTGCCCTGTAATTCCCAGTCTCAGAAATCAGTTACAACCCACATTGAGCTACTGATGGGAGAGACCTATGAGGTCCTCAAAATGAGACAGGCTTTTTTCAAAGTGCCTTATTACCCTCCTGAGGTAAAAGTAAGACCCTATTACTGATGACATCACATGCTGCCAGCAGAGAACATGGAGAGATCCAGCTGGAATCTGGAAGGAAGCCAATTCTCAGATGGTCTGCCCATATAGTGCTGAAAAGCGCTACATGAGTTACTGGGGGAACATGGCCAACAACACTGTGATCAAGCAGGGATCAATACTATATGAAAGCAGCCATCCTGACAAGATGAACACACCTGTGCAATAGTGGCACCCAGCCTAGGTGGGTCACCAATGGCTCTCTGATTGGCTAAGAGATACACTGAGTGGAAAGGAACCCATAACTGTCACTGGAATCAAGTCAGAATCCTATGGTGACCAAGATTATGGACTCCAGTGAGATGCTTACTGGAAAATCAACACACAGAAAAATCAAAAGTCCAGTTGAGTGTAAAGCAGATAATAAAAGTACCACCTACACCTGTCCCCACTCAGATAATCATGGAAGTTTTGGTATGTGTCTGTATGGCTATGCCCTCTATCTCTGTTTAAGTACAAATGTGAACATGTTCATAGGCTGTCTCATATTTTTCCTTGTAGTTATTGTAAAGAGCTTTTTCTTTTTATTACAAAATGTTTAGTAATTATATCCCACTGCATGTGTTTCTATAGCAATCGATTCTCAATACTGGACCTTTTGGTTATTTATTTTTGCTACCAGTGTATAATCAATTCTGTGACAATAACCTTGAGGCATCTTTTTTGCATAAATCTGTGGAAATCTCTCAAGATAAAGTACTCTCAGAATCAAAGTATACTTACAGTTTTAAGGATTTCATTATTTATAGAAATTTTCCTTCAAAATGTCTGAGCTAATTTATTTATCAACCCAACAGTCTATGATAGACATATTGTTTATGTGGATTCTCTGTAGGGCTTTCCACCCTTTCTTCTAGATCCTTCTGGATCTTTACAATTGATTTCACTGGTTTGATTTCAGAGCAGTAGCTGTCTCTCCCAGTATATTAATTCTGTAGTTACATGACCAGTCCTGCACTTTTCAGTGCTATGTGCCTCAGAAAACCTTACTCTTTCTGTTACTCATCTACTTCTACCGAACAGTCAAGGAGGAGAAAGGTAAGTCCAGTTTTATTTTCAACCCACTCTGATTTAGCATGCAGTAGCAGCAGCCAATTAAACAGGAGCCCCCAGATTTGCTTCCGTTGGGAAATGAAAGATCCACAGAGTTCAAGGAGCCAATTCATGGCAAATAAATTAAGAACATAAGCCCGCAGAATGTCCATGGCTTTGCAGCTTGGTAGTACAGGGTTGCTTATGATTTGGGTAATCTCTCAGTGCTGACCTGCATTTAAAGGTGACAACTTGGATTACATTCCTAATGGACTAGCTATGGCCAGCCGCCTGTGTCAGCACCAAAGACAGTTGTTACAGGTGCTACATGACACAATAGTAGCTGAGAATGGAGTAAACACCTTAGTTCTGTTTTACTGTGTAACTTTCTGCCTTCCATGTTTAGAGGAACAGGGCATGAGCCTCTTTCAAGCCTCTTTCTTTTGTCCTTGTTGGTCAGAAGGGAATTTGGTGTGCTACTGCTGTGAGCTGGCAGCTCCAATGTCCCAATAAAGGCAGGCTTGGGCCAGTAATGTTTACTGTCTGTTTGCCTCTTTTTTGGGGGAGAAGTTTATGTCTGTCTATTAAAATACAGAGATTTGGCTTCTATGAATTATCTATTTACTCACGCACTCCCTGTAGGAATAAATCATTTATTCATACATTTATTATTTCACTTACTTTCCCTCTACTCAAAGATATCAAGCAAATATCTATTGTGGAGTTGGAGAGATGGCTCAGTAGTAAAGGTACTTGCTTGCAAAGTCTGATGGCCTGGGTTCAAGTCCCCGATACCCAGACAAAGCCAGTGGCACATGCATCTGTAGTTCATTTACAGTGGCAAGAGGTCCTGGTGTGCCCAGACACACTTTCTCTGAGTTTCTTTCTCTCTCAAATAAATGAAAAAATAAATAATTTAAAAATGTCTATTATGCTCTAAATTTTGCATGTTTACAAATATTTGTATGTTTTCAGGGAAGTTTAGTGGGAATAATATACACATTTAGCCAGAAAAGAGCAGGCTTTATACCCCTAAGACTCATGACCTCCCATGCCATAGACTTTTGATTAGATTTTCAGTACCAGGTATGTATTCCCTCCCATAGAGAGGGCCTTCAGTCCAATTAGGGAGCAGTTGGTTTCCCCCAGAGCAGACATGCCACTATTGCACCCGTATGGTCATTGGGCCTGTCTGGCCAAACTTGAGGTTTCCAGTGTCCACTGTTTTCACTGCTGATGATTTCTGTCTCTCATACAGCTGCATGCAGTGCAGATTTTTCCAGCTTTCAGTTGGCTGGTCTATAGGGAGAAGGTTTTCTGCTAAGCACCAGCTTGCTTTCTCAGTGACCTTGCTGCTCAGGCAAGTGAGGTCTTCAGCAATAGGGTCTTACCATCTGTTTCTCAGGGGAAACCAAGGGCCTTGGCAATAGCTTTAATGTTTTGGAGGCTACAGGGACCTCCCTGGCCAAAAACTCACTGGAAGGTATCCCATCCCAGGCACTGAAAACTTTCTAGTAACAATCTATAGCTTCTAGATGTGCCATTATTCCAAAAAGTAGGTTTACATAAGTCTTATTCAGAATAACTTGAATTTTGATTGTATATATTATTCCCACCAAACTGCCCTGAAAGCACTATGCTTAATGTTTATATTCACATATTAATGCTACTCTCACTTCTGGTTAGAGAAGCTTCTCTTTTCAGATGGCGATGACCACTGGCAACATAGTGCTGAGAAGAAGGGATGGAGGAGTGTCCAGCACTGAAACATCTCTATCACACCCTCCAAGGCTCAGGATCCATTGTGGAAGAGGTGGCAGAAAGAATGTAAGAGCCAAAGGAAGGGCACGACTCCTTACGATGCAACTGTCCAGACAGAAATTTGCCTCGATATCCATGACTTTACAGTGCCTAGCAATGCCTTCACCATACTGTCATAATAGGAGAAAAAGAAGATGACATTAAATTAAAAGAGAGACTAATGGAGAGAGGGAGGGGATATAATGGAGGGTGGAGTTCTGAAGAGGAATGGGGAGAGGGGAGGGAAATATCATGGTTTATTGTCTGTAAGTATAGAAGTTGTCAATAAAAATTTTTTTAAATTATATGTATTTTATTCAAGAGTTAAAGGTACACCACAAGCAGTGGCTCCTGCAAGCTACAAAATAAGAATCAACCAGCCAGGCCAGATGTACCCTTACAGGTACAATAGTGACACACAGACTATGTGGGTAATCAACTGCTCTGTGATTGGATATGAGGCCCACTCTGTGGGAAAGAATTCATTCCTGGTAATGAGAACCAAGTTAGAAGGTGAAGGCTTGGAAGGTCATAGACCCTAAGGGAAAGCTTCCCCTGTTCTTCTTCTAAAACTCTTCTCAATGCCTGTGTTTATCCCCTTTGATCCATGCTCTTCTCACTTTTGGTTACAGAATCTTTTTAGAGATGACAGCAAATGCTGAATACTGGCGATACTCAAGACCCCTCAGTATGACAAGAAAAGAAAGCCCACTGCCTAGCATGAGAAAGTCATCTCTCCACATCTGTCAGGGCCCTGGAGACACTACAGAGGACATGGTGGATGAAACACGACTGTGCCACTCTCACTGCTACTTGGGGAATTTCTTCCAGGGGGATGGAAGCAGACACTGAGGAGACTCAAAGCTCATCAGCAGAAAATTAGAGGCTGCTGAGAGCAAAACACTAAAGGAGAGTTCTAATACGCCCTCCAAGGCTTAGGGGACACTGCAGAAGAGGGGATGGAAAGAATATAAAAGCCACAGGGTGGGAAGGTGCACTCTGAGGCACTGTGTCCCCCCACAGGGACTGACTGGTGCATTCATGACCCTACAGTGAATACTGATAACCCTACTGAGGATTGCCCTCAGGGGAATGGGGAGAGGGAATATAAATGTGTGACCAATAGGAATGTGACCAATATACAATATGTTCACATAATAGAGTTCTCAATAAAAAATTCTTTAAAATATTTGATTTACCAAAAATGAGAATTTTAGTTTTGAATGCTATTAATGTCTGGTTTTATTATAACTTAATAGTCTGTATTCTGACAACTTCTCAGACCTCCTGGTTTACTTAGGGTAGAGTGGGAAGATGGGGGGGCGCTGTTATTTGGTTAGGTATGAGCAGCACTCAGAGTTATGGCAAAGGAACAATGCCACTAGTATTTCTTTTTGTTAAATTTTAATTAATTAATTTCCTTATTTTACAAAGGCTATAGTTTTATATCCCCTCTCCCCAAACCCAATTTCCCTGAGGGTTCTCAGTGTGATTAATTGTAGTCGTTGTGGGGTAATTAAGGCCTCAGTCCATCTCTGGGGGAGACTGTGTTTCAGGAAATTTCTACCCACCCTATGGGTCTCATAATCTTCCCACACCCTGTTCTTTAATGTTCCCTGAGCATTGGTGAGTCTGTTAGCAGTCTGGTTTAGTGCTAAGATCTTTATAGCCTCTGGACTTTTGGCTTCAATGTGTTTTGATTAACCACTGTGTCTGTTGCTGTTTCCCTGGAGTGGGTTGTCAAGGTAACAGTGGGAGCAATACTCTTGTCACTGCTTCCTCTGCAACTTTCTTCTGGGCCCCTGCACTTGTGGCATGTCTCCTGAAAGGTAGTCGAGTATCTTTACTTGTCATATGGATGGATCTTGGATCTCCCCATTATTCTCTGCTATCTGTAAAATAAGACAGAATCTCTGACCAAGGGTGAGAGCTGTTTTGATTTAGTGAGATATGCATGGTGATTTGAGAGACTTCTTGATGTGTATTCTTATCACACTTATCCAGTGAGTCCTGGGGGCTTCTCTCTGGGGCTTATGAGATTCCTGGACATGGGGCTCTGACTTGGTTCCTAGGACCAAGTATGAATTGTCTCTCACTGAGTGGGTCTCATATTCAATCAGAGGGCAGTTGGTTACCACTGTGGGCTTTGTGCCACTATTGCACAGGTGTGTGTGCAATAGTGCTGTTAGTGGTCTTTATTCTCCGAAGCTCCCATAGCTCTTTCCTGGGCCAGAAAGGTCTTCCAGCAGAGGACCAAGTTTCCTCTTGGTCCTCACATTGTCTCTCAGTGTCCTGTGACAGCAGCCTGTGGGGTCTTCAGCTATAGGGTCTTACCTTTTAGCTCTGATGAGTAACCGAGTGCTTGGGCAATGGCTGGAATTGTGTTTTGGACCACTTGGGCTACCATGACCGACAGCTCAGTGTCAGGAGTAAACCAATTCTGATCCTGAGATTCATGAGCCAGAGCCCATGGATTTAGGATTAAGCTTTCTCCACCCACTACTGAGTACTTGTTTCTAGACTGCCCCTGCCCCCACTTTATTGTGGGTTAAATCTTGCATGATGTATCCGGCAGGATGGTTTCTATTGCATTGATTGCTTTTGTTGTGAGTTTTGTATAATTCCCCTCCCCACTCTCCCTTCCAACTCCCCCTCCTCCCTCCCCTCCCTCCCCTTGTCTTCTTTCACTTTCCTAGTCTGTCAGAGGTCTCCTCCTTTTATCCCTCCCTGTCTCTACTTTCTCCTAACCTCATTCTGTCTAGTTTTCCACCCTTGTGCCTAATGCTAACTTCTGTTTATGTTCAGCTCCAGCGGATCTAACTTAGGAACCGCATATAAGAGAGCCAATGTGGCATGTGTCTTTCTTAGCCTGTGTGACCTTACTTAGCGTGGTATTTTCCAAATCTGTTCATTTTCCTGTGAATTTCATTGTTTCACTTTTCCTAACTGCTAAGTAGAATTCCACGGTGTATATGAACCACATCTTTGTTATCCATTCATCAGTTAATGTATCTGGGCTGATTCTCATTCTGAGCTATTGTGAACAGAGTGGCGACAAACATGGTTGAGCACATATCTTCATAGTAGAGTGGTGTCTTTAGGGTATATGCCTAGGAGTGCAATGGCTGGATCAAATGGTAGATTTATTTTCGTTTTCAAGTCTCCATACTGATTTCCATAGTGGTTGTACTAGTCTGCATTCCCACCAGCAGTAAAAAAAAAAAAGAGTTCCTTTTCCCCCACAGCCTAACCAACATATGTTGACCTTTCATTTCCCGGTGATAGCCATCTTGGCTAGTGTGTCACTGGTATTTCTAAGAAGTTTATTTTGTGAGGCATGCAGGGTGGTTTGGACTTGCTTTGACATGGCCTTCTTTTATGCTGAGTGTCACTTCTTTCCCCTAGATACTAATAATATAAGATGTTGTGGACAACTGACTTTTCTGAGGGCTTTAGGATCATGTGAGTATGAGAACTGAGTGAGTAGTCCACACACAAGAGGGATGGATACAAGCTGACCATTGCCAAAAGAAGAGACATCTGGGGTAAAGGTCAGAAGGGAGTCAGCCAAGGTTCTCTCGCCCTGGAGATCCAGGGGTGCCATTATCTTCTGATAAGCCATTACCAACCAAAGAAGCTTACTCAGTGAGACCTTGGTGTCTCCATTTTTACTGGGGTTAGATCACAGACTCTGTGCAGCTGACTTTTAGATCCTGAGGTGCAAGTTAATATCTTTCATCTCCAGTGTCTCTGCAAGTAGGAACCATTACAAAATTGTAAATCGCACTGTTAGACTCTCCCGTGGCCAGAATTCCCAGGCAAACGCTGTGAGCAGACTACGCCAGTAAGGTAGACCAGCACTTTTATCTCTCTTGAGTATCAGCAGACTCTCAGGCTACACTGGTTCCTCAGAGCTGCTTTGCTGGGTACTCTTGGTTTCACTGGAGTGGTAAACACAGCGCTCTAAATTCTTTTTGATTCCATTCCAACCTTAACTATTACTACCTGTAGCTCTCAAATCACACACACACTTTACACAGTCCTATAGAGCTGAAAGGGTAAAGGCATTATAGTGTATAAGACGGTGATGCAGGGATGTAGAGATGGCTCAGCAGTTAAAGGTGCTTTCTTGTAAAGGGTATCAGCCCATGCTTTATTCCTCAGTCCCCACATAAAGTCAGATGAACAAAGTGGTACATGGATCTGGAGTTTGTTTACAGTGACTGGAGGCCCTGGTGCAACCATTATTTGTCCTCATCTTGGAAATAAATAAAAAATAGTTTTTTTTAAAGCTGGGTGTGGTGACACATGCCCTTAATCCCAGCACTTGGGAGGCAGAGGTAGGAGGTTGCGATGAGTTCGAGGCCACCCTGAGACCACATAGTGAATTCCAGGTCAGCCTGAGCTGGAGTGAGACCCTACCTTGTAAACAAAACAAAACAAAAAAAATTAAAAAACAAAAAAAAAAAAGAAGGTAGGGGCTAGAGAGATAGCTTACTGGTTAAGGTGCTTGCCTGCAAAGCCTAAGAACCCAGGTTTGATTTTCCAGTACCCATGTAAAGGCAGATGATCAAGGTGGCACGTGTATCTGGAGTTCCTTTGCTGATGGCTAGAGGCCCTGGCATACCCATTTTCTCTCTCTCTCTCTCTCTCACACACACACACATACACAATCTACCTCTCAAATAAATAAATAAAAAAAAATATTTTTTTAAAAATAAGGTAAAGCAAAGAGTTGATTCACAGAGTGCATGGGAAGAGCTAACACAAATGCAGAGTTATCACAGGCAGGCAGGAACTGGATTAAACAACAGCAGAGATACTGAGGCAAGGGCTCTAGAAAGCGGCTTCAAATTAGGAGGCATCCACCACAGGGAGAACCTCACACTGAGCTGAGTCCTGGGATCCTGGTGATACATGCACAGGTGTGGTCGGTGACAAAGTGATAGGTTTCTGCAGTCTGAGGTGTCCCTTGTGTGTCCTGGATTAGGAGCTGCATCCTCATTCACTGGTCTGTTGTATCCGAGAAGTTCATAGGTGATGATTTTGTTGTTGCTCTAATTAGTTACTTATCAGTCTGTTCTTATGGTTGTGTTAGGCACACGGTACCTACTTATATGTACAAACAAGATGTTGACTACTTCTGTTTTAGCATTTCTATTCAAAATGGAGTGACTCAGGGCAGAGCACAACTGTAACTAAGTAAACAAAGCTGTCCCCCTCAGGCAGGACATGTCAGGAACAGAGACATCATCAACCCCTGTAAAAGGCAAAAGCCAGACGTCTCCTTTGGGTAAGATCAATTCTTCTCTACACAACGAGAATTTTCTAGAAACCTATAGGCCCCTCTTAATATCACTAAGAGGTCCCTCATTCCATTTTCTCCTTTCTTTCTTTCTTTCTTTCTTTCTTTCTTTCTTTCTTTCTTTCTTTCTTTCTTCTCCCTCCCTCCTTTCTTTCTTTTCTTTCTTTCTTTCTTTCTTTCTTTCTTTCTTTCTTTCTTTCTTTCTTTCTTTCTTTCTTTCTTTCTCTCTTTCTGTCAAGCCCAACTGACTGCCCTTTTTTTATGAGAGAGAGAGAGAGAGAGAGAGAATTGGCATGCCAGGACCTCCAGCCACTTAAATTGAACTCTAGATACATGCACCCCCTTGTGCTTATGTGTGACCTTGCACGCTTGTGTCACCTTGTGTGCTTGGCTTACGTGGGACCTGAAGAGTTGAACATGAGTCCTTAGGCATCGCAGGTAAGCACCTTAACTGCTAAACCATCTCTCCAGCCCCCATCCCATTTTCTATCACATTTTTTGAAGTTTTCTCTTTATCTAGACCTCATTTTTACCTCACTCATGGATGTGTAGTCTTTCTTGCTCAGTTTCCCCATTTTACTAAAGGGGGATCCATCTTTGTTGGGTCATTCTACAAGACCTTTCTGTCCATATGAAAGTGTTCCTTCGGCAAACTAACCATCCACTGCTGATTTAAATCACTCTTGTAGAAGGCAAATGCAGAACAAAACTAGGCATCAAGCAGAGGATTCTAGGTGTAGGGAAACTATCTTCATAATCAAAAGCTAAATAAAGGGATTTAAAACACAAATGAGCTCAGAGTCCTTTCTCTCCAGTCCACCACTAAAGACATGTCCTCAGGATGCACTTTAAGATGAAGAGAAACGGTCCCAGAAGGAGTATTTGACATACAGGAGAGAAGTTAACAAACAGCAAATGCAATAAACTAAATCTAACTATGTTGGTAAAATAGTTATTGAATAGAGGTATAATCATTTTTTTGTTTAAAACAGTTTTCATTTCCTAAAACATGTATAACTTTTATGATTATACTGTGGGGTAATCATAATAGATACTCTTAGTGATTGTTTCTCTTATTTCTTATCAAGGTATGGTCCTTTTCCATTAGAATCATTTTCACAGAATTCAATCCTCTTATTTTAGTCGCTAAATCAAATGCTTCTTGTTTTTCCACTGAGTAAAAAGAGAGCCAGTTTATTTACTAGTTATTATGTTTTGAGCATTGGGTAGCACTGATGGAAAGCCATGCAAACAAAGAATTCTGTTGAACAGAAATGATTAACAAACCTTCTGTTCAACTAGGGCATTCGGTTAAGTAGTTCAAAATCTTAAACTAATTTTTGTGGCATTCATGTGTGTGTGGTATGCATATGTGTATGTATGTGGGCACATGTGTGTGTGGTTGTGCATGTGCATGTGTATGCATGTGTGTGGAGATCAGAGGCTGACATCCAGTGATTTTCATAATTTCATAATTGCTCTTTACTGAGGCAGGTCTCTCACTTGAACCCAGAACTCACAGATTCAGCTAGTCTTACTCCAAAGAGTAAGTTTGTTTCTGGACTGTTAAGCAGTTGCAATCCTTGCTACTGGTCAAACACATTGTAGTCCTTGGTCACCATTCCTTTTTATTTATTATAAGAGACCCACACACATTTGGTAAACTTCAAATCGAAAACCTTATTGATTATAGAATGTCTTCATCATGATGATTTTTATTTTGTAGTGGTGGGGATTCAAGATTTTATAGGCATTTTTAAAAAGCACATGAGTTTTTTGAAGTTATAAAAGTACTACATAAGTATCTGTTCATTGTACATTTATTTAGACATTATTTTCCTCCTGTGATTCCTTAGAATTCTAATTCTAATTCTCCTCATATGACTCCGTTGGACATGAACCATGTTCACCCATTCTCCCGGATCCCTCCCAGCAGCAATATTATCTCCAGCTATAAGGATTGAAAGGAAGGAGAGGGGCTCTGTCCCAGAATATTTGAAGTGGTTACTCACCAGGCCTGTATATACATATTAAAATTCTCCGACTTGTTATAGCAGCTGTTGCAACTGAAAATTCAGCAAACAGGATCATTTTCTGTGTAGTTTGTGGGCTCCAGAATAGTCCAGCAGCCTTGGAATTGAAGTGACCGCGTGTTAGCCTGCTGCCCAGCCAATCTCCACATGTCACAGGCCGTAATTTGATCTATGACTCCCTTGAAGTGAGTTTGCACTGAGCACAGAAAGCTTTTTTTTTCCCCTCTTTCCCATTTTTGCCAAGCATTAAATGGTCTTTTATGTGAGTCTCTTTTTTTTCTCCTTACAAAATCATGATTTGATTTAACAAAAATATTACACACTTTCTTCTGGGAGTTTTGTATCCTTTTCTTGGACTCACAGCTATACATACATCTGAGGCAGCAATTCCCTGGTCCCCTGGGCAGTGGTCTACCTGCTGTTCTCTTGAGAGCTTCGGACAGGGAGAGACTGGCTTTGAATTGGCTGGGTTTAAGAAAACATAGGCAGCTCAGCGAGAAAAACATCTTCTAATGACCTTTCCTTTCAAGCCTTAGGAGTTCTGCTTCTTCTCGCTGCTCTTATCATTGCTGAGAAGTTTGGATTTTGCCCCGTCTCCAGCTGTGCTTCACAAGGCATGTGAAGCAGTGGCTAAAGGAGGCTCCTGAATTTAGAGAGCTAGAGCCTCCCCAGCTCTCAGCGGCCGGGGACAAGAGGGCACGTCCGGTGATGGCAACACTGGAAGCCCTGAAGCCACGGAGACCCATGCCAGGTGCGGATGCTGTGGTTATAGAGCAGGTCTGTCACCGCTTGCTTTCCAGCTGCTTTGAAGAATGGCCTGACTTCCTGACATCAAGGCCGGAGGTTCACAGGGCCTGACCTGCGAACACCACGCAGCGTCTGCCTTCTACTGATACTACCCCAGGCCAGGGGAAAGTTCTATGATCCTCTGGCTCAGGTCATCTGCTGTTCTGAGGAACTGAAAACAAATTTGTATTTCACTGGAGACAGTTTGTCAAACAATTCAGGAAACTTCTTTTTTTTTTTTTCCTGGTTCATACCTATTTTTTTTAATTTTTATTTTATTTATTTATTTTTTTATTGACAACTTCCTTAATTGTAGACAATATCCCATGGTACTTCCCTCCCTCCCCCCACTTTCCACTTTGAAACTCCACTTCCCATCATATCACTTCCATCTCTCAATCAGTCTCTCTTTTATTTTGATATCATCATCTTTTCCTCCTATTATGATGGTCTTGTGTAGGGAGTTTCTGGCACTGTGAGGTCCTGGATATCCAGGCCAGTTTGTGTCTGGAGGAGCACGTTGTAAGGAGTGGTACCCTTCCTTTGGCTCTTACATTCTTTCTGCCCCCTCTTCTGCAATGGACCCTGAGCCTTGGAAGGTGGGTTTGAGATGTTTCAGTGCTGAGCACTCCTCTGCCCCTTCTTCTCAGCACCATGGTGCCTTCTGAGTCATCCCAAGGTCACCACCATCTGCAAAGAGAAATTTCTGTAACCAAAAGTGAGAGTAGCATTAATATATGGGTATGGACATTAAGAGAAGTGCTTATTGGGCAGTTTGGTGAGCATAGTATATACATTTAGCCAGACACCAACAGACGTTACACCCCTAGGGCTCATGACTACCCCTGTTGTAGGCTTTTCTTTATTTTAGAAAGAAGGAGAGAGAGAGAGAGAGAGAGAGAGAGAGAGAGAGAGAGAGAGAGGAGAAATAGAGAATTGCTGAGCCAGGGCCTCAGCCACTACAATCAAACTCCAGATATTTGTGCCACCTAGTGCTTGCCTCACCTTTGTGAATCTGGCTTACTTGGGATCTGGAGGGTCAAACATGGGTTCTTAGGCTTTGCAGGCAAGCATCTTAACCACTAAGCCATCTCTCCAGCCCCACTTCAGCAATCTTTATATAGGGAATGCATAGTTCTATCTTATCACACCATGATGTTGTAAAAACTCTTTTTCTGAGTTGCTAAGTTCTTGTAGCACTTTTTTTTTTCTTTTCGGTTTTTCAAAGTAGGGTCTCACTCTAGCCCAAGCTGACCTGGAATTCATGGTATAGTCTCAGGGTGGTCTTGAACTCATGGTAGATCTCTTATCTCTGCCTCCCAAGTGCTGGGATTAAAGGTGTGCACCACCATGCCCAGCTTGTAGCACTTTTGGGGGCAGAGAATTACTACATGGCCCAGATTGTACTTGAACTCAAAATTCTCCTGCCTTAGTCTCCCAAGTGCTGGGATTACAGCTATGGACCACCACATTGGGCTTCTTAAACATTTTAAGTTAAAACCCAACCCTGTAGTTTAGATTATGACTGATATAGTTTGTCACAAGTGTCTAGAATCTTACATTTGGGGCCTTGCAGTCCGCTGAGAGATCATTGGCATAAAACTCTAACCATGGTGACTCATTTCGGTTTTTTAGCACAGAGATTTTTTTAAGTAAAGGAGTCTATAAGCAAACAGAAACAATGAAACGTTCAACCATTGCATTTGTGGCCATTTCTATGGGAGTGTGAAAGGCTCCCACTGGACTCTGAGACTTTGGTTTGGTACCCAGCTCTGCAGAATGCTATACGCTGAAGGCAATGTTTGTGCCTGGAAAACACATTACCCAAAAAGGGCATCTTGGAGGGCAGCTCAGGGATCCTGGTTTGGCCAATTCCTTACCAGAACAGGAGGGAAGACTGGGGGTTCCCCACAGAATTAATAGAACTTGGGGATAAAATATTTAAAAGTTTAAAAAACATTCTAAAGAGAGATCTCTGATGGCCAACTACTATCAAAATATTCCCATTTCTGATAAATTAATCAATCCATAAATGTTTATAAAATGCCTTCCATGGCCAAAATTTGGACGAAAAATGGCCTATTAGAGCAATTTCATCTGTAGAGAGAGCTCACATCAAGTGGTGAGGTCGACCCGTGCATGGGGCAAGCAGTACAGCCCAATTTAGAAACATGCCCGCTTGTAGCTCACTGAGGGACAAAGTTTCCTCTCACCCTGTCTTTATAGCGAGAAGTTAGGCAATTCAATAATTTCAGCTATAGTTTAAGAGATGTCTACAGCTTTGAAACAGGAAATGGAAAACAATAAGAACTTATAAAGTAAATTGAACACAGAGCTTTTCTGTTATATTTTATACCCAGTGGTAAGGAGAGTATATTTCATGAAATGACAATCATTTAGATGGCTAGCCACTTCTAGAGTCTCCCCCCCCCTTTATGTAGTAAAGACTGAATGTAGTGAATTCTAGGCAAGCACTTCCCCCTTGAGTCATATCTCTATCCCTGAAGTTTCTTTTTTCTTTTTTTTAAACTTGAAAGGGAAGTATGAGCATCATAAGATACACTTAGGGCTTGGTCTTTGCAAATTTCTACTCAGCAAACTTTAATATAAAGGAGTTTTGGAAAAATTAATATTTACATGTCAACAGTATGAACCTTTAGTATGACTTAGAATCTGGCTATGAATATCAACTGCTTTCCACTGGGTGATTATGGTGAGTCAGGCTGCACATGAAGTAGTTAAAATGCATTTGCCTATTTAATTCACCTGATAGTATGCTATAGATACTATTCTTTTTTATTTTTTTTAAATTAAATTAATTTATTTTCAAGCAGAGAGAGAGAGAGAGACAGAAGAGAGAGAGAAGAGAGGCAGACAGAGAGAGAATGGGCACACTAAGGCCTCTAGCCTGCAAGCAAAGTCCAGATACATGTGTCCTTTGTGCATCTGGATTACATGGGTTCTGGAGAATTGAACCGGGATCCTTTGGCTTCGCAGGCAAATGCCTTAACCTCTTAGCCATCTCTCCAGCCCCTGGTTACTATTCTTGATCAGCATTGTACAGATGAGGACACTGAGGAAGCTCCCAGTTTATCTGGGACACTGCTCCTACCAAGTGTCAATGCCAGAAACTCAGGTCTGCCCACCACCTGAGGTTTTAGTCGACTCTGCCAACTTTCATTCTGTCATGAGTTTCACAAAGAAAACCACAGGACCTCCTGGGGAGTGGTGGTGTGATATGTGAGGACTATTTCCATGAGCTGTATACATAACAACTCCTACTTTGTACTGTGGTTTCTTTTACAGAAATGCACTGAACTTACATCTCCAAACTGGCAGGCTGTGTGTTGCCAGGAAGGATTTCCCTAACATCAGGACTCTAAAAAAGTGAGTATTGCATGAACGCTCCCTTCCCTGAGCTCCAAGGACTTTAAAAACGAAGACAACACATATGTCAGTAGCTGAACGGTGAAAAATCAAGCTGGAACTGAGCTAGAAGCCTCCTTCCTACTGAGTAGCTGCCCTAGTACTAGAAAGTGCTATGTATATGCAGGGTGCTGGATAGGAAAATTCATCAGGAGGCTTATGCAACTGCTGAGCAATCCTGTGTGCTACACAGCTTACTAGCTAGCCAAGATGTGTCCACCGGTACAATAGTGGCATGCCTGGGATGGGGGTAACCAATTGCACTCGGATTATATCTGCTCCATAGAAGAGAATACAAACCTGGCACTGAAAACTTAATCAAAAGCCTGTGGTTGCAAGGGCCATAAGCTCTCGGGGAGAAGCCACTTACTATTGACTGACTAATTGACTTCTAAATATTTCTGTTTATCCCCATTCGTGCTGATTGCACCTGTGATCAGAAAAGCTTCTTTTTGCTGATGACTGTGACTATTGCAGAGACTCAAAATTTGACAAAGTGCTGAGAATAAGTGAAGGCTGAGTGCTCAGCATTAAATGAGACATTGATAGGGCCCCCTTCAAGGCTCAGGAAACTCTGAGGAAGAGTCGGGGGAAAGAATGTAAGAACTGGAGGATGGGTAGGGACACCATCTTCCAGGCATGAAGTGAGCATTGTGTTACGTGACTCTTTAGGGGCTGTCCCTAACCTCCATAAAATTTAACTCATCAACATTTTGATATATATGGTGGTGGTGTGGAGGAGGGAAAAGTACAAAATGGTCACCAAAATAGAAGAGTTGGAAATAAGAAGTTCAGTGAAGGAGGATGAGCGAAGGGGGGAGAATTTGATCAGATTCCATTAGAGTGAGGCAGGGTCTCACTCTAGCCCAGATAGACCTGGAATTCACTCTGTAGTCTCAGGGTAGCCTTGAACTTATGGCCATTCTCCTACCTCTGTCTTCCAAGTGCTGTGATTAAAGGAGTGTGCCACCATGCCTGGTATGAATTTCTTCTTGGTTACAGTTTTTGGTCAAAAGAACAGGCCATAGGCAGTGATGATCACCTTTCTGGTCTGCAGAATGAGAAGAAAAAGCTGAAAGCAGTCATGGTTAGAGGAAAGTAAGGCAAGAAATATCTAAGAGAGAGTGTGATAGTTAATCTCTGGTTGCCAACTTGATAGGATTCAGAATCACCATGGGAACAAATCTTTGTCAAGTAGTTAGAGATTTTCTACATTAGGTTAGTTGAGGGAGGAAGACCCACTGTGACTGCAGGCTAGGTTCTTGGACTGTATCAAAAGGACAGAGATGGTTGAGGCCCAGCAAGCCTTGCTCTGCTTTGCTTCCTCGTTGTTGAACTGACTGTAACCTGAAAAGCTAAGCTGAAAATAAACCCTTTCTCTCCTTAAGCTGCATCTGGTCAGATTTTTTAAAAGTATTTTTAAAATTTTATTTATTTGAAAGAGAAAGATACAGAAATAGGCAGGTAGAAAGAGAGAGAGAGAGGGAGAGAGAGAAAGAGAGAGAGAAAGCCAGGGCCTTCAGCTGAGAAAGAGATGCACCCCCTTGTGCATCTGGCTTGTGGGTCCTGGGAGAGGGAGAGAATGGGCTATCTGTCCATCAGGTATTTAAAAATTGGTTTATTTTTGTTTATTTTTATTTATTTATTTGCAGGGGGAGAGAGAGAGAGAGAAAGAGTGAGAGGGAGAGAACCCTCCTGTGTCCATCCATTGCAAACGTACTCCAGATGCATGCACCCTCTTGTGTATCTGGCTTATGTGAGTCCTGGGGAATTGAGCCTCGAACCAGGATTCTTAGGCTTTACAGGCAAGTGCTTAACCGTCTTTCCAGCTCCCTGGTCAGGTATTTTGTCCCTGCAATAAGAAAGTAATACAGAGAGGCAAAGAGGGGAGCCCCGGATTCTGTGCATCACATGTCCACATGTCTGGTTGACTGCTGAACCAAGCAAGTGTGAGGCACTCAGACCATATGCAGCTCAGTGAAGCCCTGATCTGACATCTGAGGTCTTCTCCAAAAGGCAGACTTTGTAGTTTTACTGAAACTGTATCAGATGCTTTGGGAAAAGCATAATGGAATCCAGAAATGTCACAACAAAGCACCCCCAATGTTCAGAATAGAAATCTGATCACTTGCTGTAGAAAGACCCAGAATGAGATTCCTCACCTCGCCTATGTATGTCACATGAATGTTTGAATTGATTACAGTGGAACCCATTACTCTGCAAATTCCACCTTCATTAATCCAAAGGCTGTAACTAATTAAGATCACACGAGTCAACGAAACTCAATACATGAGAGAAACATCGCTGGTTGTAAGAGACACTCTCTCCATGTAAATACACAGAGATCTAAAGCTGACTCTTAAAAAGTTCAAGAAAATTGATAGACCCATAGGTAGCCTGATCAAGAAAAACAGGAGATAAATTACAGGTATCATGAATGGAAACAGGATTTAACTACAGATCCCAGAGACACATGATCAGAAAATGTGTGGTCTATTTTGCCTGCTATTTTCTTGGCTAATTTCAAGAGTCCAACACTGCTTGCTCACAGTCCCAGCTAATAGTTCAAAGGCTCTTTTGGCAAAAATGTACCCTTCTAGGGCCCATTTTACTTTCACCAACACACCTCATCTCTGGGACTTTCTAAAATATGGGAGAACCATATAGAACAATTCTCTTGGTAGAGGCTGAATCATAGAGTTATTGAAGAAGTTTTGTTAGGAGAAATCATTAAGGTGATTATAACACACGAATGGCACATGGAAAGCACGCTAATTTTTAAATTTCTCCCAAATTCCAATACGTAAATGTCCACCTTACTTATGGCGATGGGTATTCTTGTCTCGAGTTCCCTACTGGCCTTTGCTGTGTGTGCATCCTGTTTCTCGGGGCTTCAAATTGTGGGCATCAGCTCTAGGCTTTCCAAGACCCACAAGACATTGACTCATTTCTGGCCCCCTCAAGTGTATAATTGTGTCCTTGGGTTGTTTTGAAACCTGACACTCACATCTCAGAAACCTATTCAGAGGGACAGGTTGTTACCATCTGTTTTTCAACTGCTGCTTTTTTTTTTTTTTTTTCTCACTCTTTGGGAGGGTTTGCCTTCGAATCATTTTACCAACTTCCTCATCTGTGTTATGTGTTCTTGTATTCTGTGTCCTGTCTGTACCATGACAATTCATGGGCTGAAGATAGCTTTGTGGTTTCTCTCCCACAGCTGGGTTGGGACTCCATTAGCCTTTTTTGCATAGGAGGCTTCTCTTGGTTTCCTGAGGGTCCAAATGGGAGAGAAATAGGAACCCTCACCACCATAGCTTGAGGACCTTCTGGGACAGCCTGGACACCGCATACATTAATGGTTCGTTTCTCCATTTCTTAGTTTTACACTGAAAGAAAAAAAAAAAAAAGCCTAGTGTCAGGAGGTTTAGGAGCAAACAGCTAAGACTGGACAGTGAGCACCTGATGTCATGGTCATGGGGGTGGTGGTGTAGTTCTGATCATCTGGTTCAGCACCTTCTGACTGTTCATCTAGGCATCTCAGAGACTATCTGTGAAGCAACCTCTGTGATCTAGCCCTCCCAGTGTACTGAGGAAATAGTTGTAAAGTCAAATCCAGAGCTTCTCTGATGTAATCACTGGATCCAGAACCACATCTTATTGGTTGGTGCAAATGTGTAGAAAGTGAGACGTTTTATAGCAATTTTTCAGAGCCATTTTAAGTTGACTGCCAATAATAAAAATTAATAATAAAAATCTAGACTCGTGTGTTGCATGTTTTAAATATTTATTTTGTAAGTTTTTCATTTATTTATTTATTTATTTTAATTTTACATTCATGTTGGACCCTCCTCATTGGGGAATGTGGGTCATGCATTATGGGGGTAGCCAACAGTTATGGGGGAGAGGCAAAGTCTCTGTGCATAATGACCCAACTTGTGGCTCTAACACTCTTTCTGGCCCCTCTTCCACAAATTTCCCTGAGCCACGTTGGGTTCATTTTAGTTCTACTTCAGTGATGAGGTCTTGGGAGCCTCCGTGTCTCTGGATATCTGGCTTAGTAGGAGCTGAATGTTCTCTGTGTTTATCTCCTTCAGCCTTGTTCTGGTGTTGGGTTCATCAAGAAAGCTGCACTCTTGCCCATTTCCCCCATTACTCCATGGTTTTGGCTGGGGCCCTGGTGAAGTGTGATAGGCTGATCCTCCCTTCAGGTTTGTTATCCATCTGGAAAAGAGAAGCAAATTCTCCAATGGGGATAGAAGTTAGTACGAGATAGATGGAATGTCCATAGAGTTTGATATTGGAGAATGGGCTCATTCTTTGTATGTGGTTTTGACTTATTTCCCAGTTCCAGCTACGAGTTCCATAGTAACTTTTTTAGGAAACATTTTAGATCCACAGAAATATAGAGAAGATAGTGCAGAGTCCTCGTGCATGGCACAAGTTCTTCCCATTATTAATATATCACATTACTATAGACCATTTGTCATCATGAGTGAACCAATATTGACCCATTATTATTAAAGCCCATGCTTTATTCCTAGATCTTTAATTTTTAACCTAGTCCCCTTTTTCTCTTCCAGAATCCCATCCAGGATGCTAGATTGCCTTAAGCTGTAATTTCTCATGGGTTCTTGTTGTTTGTGGAAATTTCTCAGACTTTTCTGTTTTTGATGACTTTGACAGATTTGAGTATCATCAGGCAGATTTTTTTGGGATGCTTTTCTCTTGGGAGTTGTCTTTCAATGATTGACCTGAGCTTATGGGTTTGGGGGAGGAAAACCAGAGGGGAATATGCTATTTTCATCACATCATAACAAAAGTACATGCTAGCAACATGACTTCTCGCTTGATATTGACCTTGATGATCTGGCTTAGGCTGTGTCTGCCAATTTTTTTTTTTCTACTGTAAAGTTATCTTCTCTTTCCTCTCTTCCATACTAGAATCTTCTGAAGGAAATTACTATGGGCCACAAGTGGAATTTGTGATTTGTTTTATTATACTTTCAAAAAGATTGGTTCATGATAGCTTGAAGATTTAAAGAAGGAGAAAGCCCTCTGACATTGATCATTTGAGAAGCAGTGTGAGTGCATACAGAAGCAGCTCTGGGACGACACCCAAGACATCCTGGCTTCAATCCCAGCTCCTTTCATTACCCAGAGCCCAACCTGAGCATCCATCACAACTATGAAACCCGTTTGCCTGGCTCCCTGAGCACCACTGATCAACCCATGGCTTTCCATGGACCTTTAGGAATGCTTCCCACCTCGCTGGATGTTTATGGAACTTCAGTCTCCTCGCGCCTTGACATGCTAGCATGTCTGCAGTCCTGGTTCAAGAACAAAGGTGGTGAGATAGAGATTTGCACACGGGACATTCTTTGGTATTGTTGAGAGGGGATTGGGCAAAAAGAGAAGTTGGGCGG
This sequence comes from Orientallactaga sibirica, assembly GCA_036365145.1. Lineage (NCBI taxonomy): Eukaryota > Metazoa > Chordata > Mammalia > Rodentia > Dipodidae > Orientallactaga > Orientallactaga sibirica. The sequence continues at coordinate 1,159,111 of JAEOAD010000048.1, forward strand.
TGATATAGTCTAGGCAAAAGCTCCAACCAATGCTATGGGGAGTGTTGGGTCTAAAATGGCTATTCAGAATCATCCTGAATTTAGGAAGAGATCAAGCTTTGAACCCCATCTTCTCCCAAGTAAGTATTTACTTGGATATTGTCTGTCTTTGGGACGGAGGTGAGCCTTGGAAAAGATGGTTCTCTCTGTCCATGCTCATAACTAGGAAGGGACTCAGATGAGTCATTAGCCATCAACATACCTGGCTGCTGGGGGAATGAATCCCCAGACCTCGTGGGAGATCTGAGTGGCACCCTCACTACACTTGCCTTAGCTCAATTACTATGGGTAACCTGTTGCTTTTGTGTTATGTCTAGAGTCCAAGAACCAGGAGGTCGTATGCTGTATTCTCCCTCGTGTCAGTAGCTTCTCAATGCTGTAATTGTCCTTTGGGTGTGGATGAGGTAATCAAAGAAAGGGATGCTGGGAAGAGAGGCCCTGTGAGAAGGTTCTTGTGGGTGTAAGACACAATGCAGTAGATGTGTACTTATGCCATCTGCCTGCTGTGATTCATGATCGGGGTCTGTGCATCCTCATCATCGCCAGGCTGCTGCGAATTAAGTGCTGCTTTCTAAAGAAACATGAAAGCTAGATTGCCAGGAGGGAGGAAGGCATATGCCCACCAGTGATGAGTGCAAACAACACAGCAGCAGGGAGGGCATGTAGAATAAAGCATGAGAAGGATGGCTATATATAATATTTTTTCCACCAAAGGGGTATAAGTGATAATACTGCAATATATGTATTATCTATCTATCTATCTATCTATCTATCTATCTATCTATCTATCTATTTTTTAAATGGTTATGTTTTGGTGTTTGATGTGTGTGTGTATTTAAGTGCGGGTGTGCTATGGTGCACGGTGGAGGTCAGAGTACAGCTTCATATGTTGGTCCTAACCTTCCACCTTGTTTGAGGCAGGGTCTCTTGTTCACCAAGCGAGCTGGCCCGTGAGCTTCAGGGGATTCTCTTGTATCCCCTTCCCTTCGTAGGTGTACTGAGAGTATAGGTACCTGCCACAACATCTGGCTTTTACATGGGCCCTGGGGAGCAAACGAAGGCACTCGGGCTTTCATAGCAAGTGCTTTATCCACTGAGCCATCTCCCCAGCCCTTTAACTTATTTTTTAAAATTCAAATAAGTATGTATTATATGTTAAGTATTTTCTCCCCCTACTCCTCTGATTTCTCTTTTCTTCCCTTCCTTCCTTCCATTTGCTCCTTTTGTCTTTTTAGACAATTTCACCTCTCATTTTACAGTTGAGAATGGGCCCACCAGGGTCTCCAGCCACTGCAAATGAACTCCAGGTGCATGTACTGCTTTGTGTATCTGGCTTTAAGTGGGTACCGGCTAAGGCAAGTGTGACATTAGACCTTGCAGGCAAGTGCCTTAACCACCAAGCAATCTCTCCAACCCTATTTTTAGTTTTTTGAGAAACTGTCAACATAGTGACTGGACTCATAGTATATAAGGATTTCCTTTTGTACATCTATGCTTATCAGGGCGTTTGGTCTGTAATGTATTGGTGCTATGTTCTTATTTGGTTTTGGTATCAGCATAATACTGGCTTCCTTTTCTATTTTATGAAATTGTTTGAGAAGCATTGATGTTAGTTATTCCTTAAGGTCTGATAGAATTGGGCAAAGAGTGTGTTTGGGCCCAGACTTTTTGTGGTTAGGAAATTTATTATTATTGTTGCATACAATAGATTTACCTAAATTATTTATCTCATCTTGGTTTAATTTTGGTAGGTCATATGTATCTAAAAATTCATATATTTCTTTCAAATTTCCCATTCAGTAATGTGAATGTAAGTTTTTGAACTATATTCTAATGATTTTATGAATTTCTTTGGAATTTGTTATATCTTTCTTTCATCTCTAATTTTTATTAATTTAGGGCTTCTCTTTATTTTGATTAGTTTGACTAAGGATTTAGCTATCTTTTGAAGTGCCAATTCTTTGTTTCATTGATTCTTTGTATTTTTAAAATTTCTATCTCATTAATTTCTGCTCCAGTCTTAATTACTTTTTTCAGCTACTTTTGTCTGGCTTCCTTCTCTTTTGCTGCTCTTTAAAATGTCCATTATTGAAAGTACAGTGCAGATTTTTGAGCCTCCCTGTCTGCTGCTGTGGCTCCTGCCGTCTGTATTGGCATTCCCTCTCCCTGGCAGGGGGCACCTCCCCAAACTGAGCCCATCTTCCCTGGATGAACACTGGACTTTGTCCCCTGCTCTGTAAAGTTCTCTGTTTGACTTTGCTCTTAGACTAGAGATACATGGACATCACCCGCCTCCTCTGATGGCTGTTATCTAACTTTCTCTCATTTATTTGCTGGACCCTTCAGCAGACTATGCCTACAGGTCATCCACCATTTTGCTATCTCAAAATTGTTTTAATTGATCAAGAATTTGTCTTTTGGAGCTGGAGAGATGACTCAGCGGTTAAAGGTGCTTGCTTGCAAAGCCTAACAGCCTGGGGTTTGATTCCCCAGTACTCATGTTAAGCCAGATGCACAAAGTGACGTATGTATCTGGAATTCATGTGCAGTGGCAAGAGACCCTGGGTGCCCATTCTCTCTCTCTCATTGCAAATAAATCAATAAAAATATTTAAAGAAAATATTTTGTCTTTGCTCTTTGTCTTATAGGATCTTATTTTATTTGCCCGCCTATTTTAATCGAGAATGAGAACAAGGGAATTTTATGTGAAATGAAAAAGATGGAATTTGAGAGGAAAGTAAATTTAGAAAAAATAAATTCTGATATGCAAATGCCTGGCATCTCATTTCCCTAATTCTGTCAGGTGTCCTTCTTTTTTTTTAAATTTTTTAATATTTTTTTGGAGCGAGACACAGAGAGAGACAGAGAGAGAGAGGGGGGGAGAGGAAGACAGAGATGGGCGCACCAGCAGTGTCTCAGCTGCTGTGAACGAAATCCAGATGGGTGCGCCCCTTTGTGGTCAAGTGCAGCATTGCGCCCTTGCATCACTTTGCATCTGGCTAAACGTGGGACCTGGAGATTGGAACCGCTGGACATTGGAACCAGCGTTCTTAGGCTTAGGAGGCAGGCGCCTTAACCCCTAAGCCATCTCTCCAGCCCAGGTGTCCCTCTTTTTGTTCATTGCTATTTGGATTAGGACATAGGTCTTTCTTTTCATCTCATCCTATACAATAGGCTACTTGGCATAAATCAGGCCATGCTTGTTGATAGGACAATTTTATCTTTAGTCAAGGAAACTCAAAAGAAATGAAGATAATCCTCCTCTACGAACCTCTTTCACCAGCTGGTTCAGGACTTGGTGTCCATCAATTCCATTATGATGTAGCAGTGGGCAAGGCAGTGTTAAAGGATTTAGAATGCTTCAGATCCTGTCCCCGCCCCCTTTGGAGAGTGGAAATGTTGGAATGTGAACCAGCATTTCCCCTCTGCACGCTAACCACAGCGCATTCTAATAGCCCAGGCCATGGAGCTCATGCTAAGTGCTGTGCTCTGTACTAGACACTTTATAGGTACTGACTCATCTGATGGTCATGACGGCTCATTGATAAGAATACTCTTACAAACCCCCGAAGCAGAGGGTGAAATGGAGACTTGGAGAGGCAAGGCAAGTTGCTTAAGATGTGTTGTAGTTAACTTCTCATTGCTGGAACTAACACCTAACCAAAAGCAGCTGATGGGAGGGACGTTTTATTTTGGCTTACAGTCTTGAGGGGATGCTCCATCATGACAGCGGGAGGCATGGCATGAGAAGGGCTGGATATCATCTCTGCCACAGCAGGTAGAAATAGCAAAAGGAGCCAGGCATGGTGGCGCATGCCTTTAATCCCAGCACTCAGGAGGCATAGGTAGGAGGATCGCCAGTGAGTTTGAGGCCACCGTGAGACTACAGAGTGAATTCCAGGTCAGCCTGGGCTAGACTGAAACAACAACAACAACAACAACAAAAAGCAAAAGGAGACTGAGCCAAATTAACAAGCTCGGGGCTAATCAACAAGGTACTCCCCCATCAACACACCTCCTTCAGCAAGGCTCCACCTTCCAAATTGCCACCAGCTTGGAACCAAACATTCAAAACACATGAGTTTATGGAGGGCACTTAATTCAAACCACAAGGAGAGAGGGGCAGGGGCTGGTATTCAAACCTAGTTGCTAAGGCTTTTCACATTTCCCTTTTAGTATCCATGGGATGGATTGGGAGAGGGAGGTGGTTGGAATAGGAAAACAAGAAATATTTTCAAGCTAGCTTCTTAGGGCAAAGGCCTTTTGAAACACACCCTACTGTAGGCACTCTCTTATAGCTTAGGCCATTGTCTTTTAGTTCTCATAGGAGAGGCTAATGGGACGCTTGATATCAGAGAACTTTCTGTGAGGACCATGAGGCTGAATTTGGGAACTCTGGCATTGATTTGGGAGTCTATGAGGACAGGTGGTGCTGGCTGAGGCTGTAGGTATGGATACAAGGTTTTTAAAAAATATTCTATTTATTTATAAGGGAGAAAGAGATGAGAGAGAGAGAAAGAGAGAGAGAGGAGAAAAAGAGGGTGAGAATGTGCATTCCAGAGCCTCTAACCACTGCAAACATACCTCCCAGAACTTATAGCTTACTAACTCAGTTTGCTGAATCTCTCCTATTTATAATCCATGTCCAGGAGTTTTATTTTTTAAATATTTATTCATTTGAAAGAGAGAATAAATGGGTGTGCCAAGGCCTCTAGCCGCCATGTGCATGTGGCTTATGTGGGCACTGGGGAATTGAATCTGGGTCCTTAGGGTTTGCAGGCAAGCGCCTTAACTACTAAGCAATCTCTCCAGCCCTGGAGATGAGTTTTTAAGAAGAAAAGTTAGAAAAGAAGTTAAAAGGCCTGAAATCTAAACTAGGAATGTTCAGAAGGAATCACTGTTCTTTCTGTGATCCCAGAAGAGGGTCAGGTGTTGTCATTCAGGGCAGAAGGATACAAGCCATCCATTAGGTGGCATTTTGTTTTCTTACAGAGGGGACATATAAGGAAGATGAGAAGAAAAGCAGACACACTAGGAACTAGAGAGGAGGCAAGGTTGGAGGAAGGACATCCCTGGGCCTATATATTCTTAAGGAGATACAGATTTTTTTTTTGGTTTTCTTTTTTTTTTTTTTGTTTGTTTGTTTGTTTGTTTTGTTTTGTTTTTCGAGGTAGGGTCTCACTCTGGCTCAGACTGACCTGGAATTCACTATGTAGTCTCAAGGTGGCCTTGAACTCTCGGCGATCCTCCTACCTCTGCCTCCCGAGTGCTGGGATTAAAGGCTTGTGCCACCATGCCCGGCTTTTTTTTTGGTTTTCTTTCCCAAAGTATCTTACTAGTAGCCCCTCTCAGGTGCTGCTCAATCAGGAGTGCCCTATCTGAAGACCTTGTCAACATCATGAAAGCGCAACAGAGACAAACACGTCTGAGCAGCTCCATGGTCATGTTGACCAGGGTGGCCCACTCCCAGCTTTCCTGTGGCCCTGTTGGCTAGGTCTTCACCCCCTGATGGCTTTCAGATTTTCACACAGAACCAGCTGGGTGCTTTTACCTTTTGTGTATTGATTTGGAAAAAGCCCATTTCTTCCGCAGGAAAATGGATGAATCTGGAAAAAATTATACTAAGTGAGGTTGAGGTAACTCAGGCTCAAAAAGACAAACCATGCATGTTCTCTTTCATGTGCGGACCCTAGCTTTGAATATTTAGATTCATTTGTAAGCTGTAGTATTGGCCAGGAAGCTAGGCTGAGGCTTGGAAGGGTGGGGGGAGAGCCAGGAGGAATTCAAGTAGAGGGACAGACTATAGGGGGTGGAAAGGTCTAAGTGGGGGCAGGGAAAATGGAAGAAAGAGAAAGGGGAGAAAGAGGAGAGGAACACAAAAACAAAAGAACCCATTTCTGTATTTCATCCAAGCTTTGGATCGAGTATTTTCTGGCTGCCATGGTATGGTGGCCTGTGGGTACTCTACTCATTCCTTTTCCCTGGATACTTCAGGCTGAGGCCAACTCTGGGGAGAGTGAAAGTGCTTGAGAGTTGGCAAGTTCATGGTACAGCAGACTACCGTGAGAGAATCTAGATTTATGCTCCCTGCAGCTTCCGCCTTCAGTGGTCTTCAACTTGGTTGCTCTGGTACCTGCCAGAACTCATACCCTACAAATTCAGCTCCCTGACTCTATCCTATTTACAATCTATTCACTGGAGTTTTATTTTTATTTTTAATTGTTTTTAAAGAATCACCAAGGTAGTTCTTTTTAAAAATATTTTTATTTATTTATTTGAGAGAGAGAGAAATAGAAACAGGCAGAGATTGGGTGAGGGAAGGGGAAAGAGAGAGAGAATGGGCACATCAGGGCATCCAGCCACTGCAAACGAACTCTGGACATATGTGCCACCATGTGCATCTGGTTTATGTGGGTCCTGGGGAATCACACCTGGGTCCTTTGGCTTTGCAGGCAAATGCCTTAACCACTAAGCAATCTCTCCAGTCCTTACTTTTATTTTTAAAATAAAATTAAAATTAAAATAAACAATTAAAAATAAAAATCTGTCCAAGCAACTCAAAGTCTAAGGGACTCAGAAGCTAACAACCTGATGTAGTACTCACACAGTGCAATAGTGGCACACAGCCATGGTGGGTAACCAACTGCTCTTGGATTGGCTAACAGATCTGCTCAGTGGAAAGGAAGCTGTATCTGGAAATGGGAAACAAGTCAGAACCATATCTAGATAATGATTCTGCTTTCTATTGTCAAGCTCCCACTAATCTTGGGCTATAAGAGGGTCTACACGCTTTTAATGCTCTCTAAATTAATAATGGTTATCCCATTTAACCAGTGCTGACTTCACTCTCTGTTGGAGATTCTGCTTCTCTTTTTAGATGGGAGCTGGATCTGAGGACCCAGTGCACTTCACACTGGCCCCAGCTGAAACCACAGAGGAACTGGGGAAATGAGCAAGAGTGCTGCTTTCTCGGTGAACCTGATATCAGCACAAGGGTGAAGGAGATAGACACTGAGGACACTCAACACCTACCAAACCAGAGATCCAGAGGCTTCTAAGAGCCCATCACTGAAGTAGACTTAAAATGCTCCCAGCATGGCTCCGGGAATTTTGCGGAAGAGGGAGCAGAAAGATTGTTAGAGCCACAAGTTGGGACATTTTGCACAGTTACATTGCCCCTCCCCCATTATGCATGACCCACAATCCCCACAGGGTTGAACTGCATTCCCACTGAGGAAAGCCTCTTCAGAAAAGGGAGGAGGTAAAGGATGGTACCAACATGTGTTGTTTATGCACTAAATATGTCCCTATCTAACAAAAATAAATTTAAAATAAAAAATAAAAACGTGCCACTTTGTGCATCTGGTTTTACATGGGTACTGGGGAATTGAATACCAACCATCAGGCTTTGAAAGCAAGCATCTTTAACTGCTGAGATATCTTTATAGGCCCCTGGAGTTTCAAAATTAGTGAACGAAATTCTTCACTCTACAGCTAAAAGTATACCATAGGATAATAATCCTGGAAATATTTGACTGAAAATTGAGTCAAATTATAAAAGATTGATGCAAGATTTCCTGGAAGGTGGGAAGAGATGAGGTATTTTGCATACTCTATTAAGTTTATATCAACACTGGGCACTGGTCCATTTTATTACACAGGAAACTGAATCAAAAAGAAGCTGGGTAATTAAGCCATATCCCCTAAATTAATTATATTAATTAAGTGTCAGTACTGCATTTCCATCTTGATTTCTTTGGCACCAATGCCTGTGCTCTTCCTACTGCCCAGTGGTTCCCTAACTTGGTTTTCAAAATTCCTGAAAATGATTGTTTAAAATAATTCTGTTAAATCCAGAAATTCTGATGCAGTAAGACTAAGGTGGGACCAAAAATCTATATTAAAAAAAATTACCCTCTGTGGTAGTTTTGGTGTATGATGTGTTAGAAGACCCTGGGTAGGAAAGGTACAGTGGGGAAGGGCACTGAGTACAGATGGCAGATGCCTCTCTTTGGTGCATCTCTCTGAAACAAACCGAGCCACTTCCATGGCCTCACATATTCAGGAGACCTGGCGGTATGTCATCTAACTCTAACGGCAAGATTTCCCCACAAGCTCTGCTGGGAAGGCTTATGCTATGACAGTGCTCCCTAGCACGGAAATCCTGACTGCCCAGAAGTTTTGAAGTTATGCATGTACTTCCCTGTTTTCCTCCAAGGGAAGAGGCACCTCCAGCCACATCTCCCCATATGTCTGTCTTCCTAGTGTTTAGTACAGTAGCTGCTCAGCGTAGGTGCTCAGGGTTCCTGAGGGGTTGTGACAGGTGGTAAGCATACTGGGTATTCAGTCTTGGTGAGTTAGGTTTGAAGGCTTACCTTTATAATGCAACTCTTGTTTGGGGGTTAGACTCTTTTGGGGACCACTACTTAATATGTGGCTCTAAGGAGGGCCTAGAAATAGTGTTCTCAGGTGCCAATGGTGCGTGTGCCTGATTGTGCTTTGCATATTGTGCTGCTTAATTTTGATTGTTAACTTGATTCGATTAAGAAATATCTAGAGGATTACTAGTCAGGCAGATTATTAGAGTCTGTGATGGCATTTCTAGAAACAAGCAGCTCATGAGCACTCAGACCTAATGGAAGCATTCATAATATGAATGATAGATTCATAATATAATAGGAGGTGGAGGAAGGGAGGAGGTGGCCTAGCTGGAGGAAGTAGATCACTGAGGGAATGTCCTTAGAGTTACATCTTATTTTGGCTCCTTCTTATAGATCCCCTTTCTCTGCCCCTCTCTGCCATGAAATAAAGAATTCTTTTCCTCCATGTGCTTCCACCTTCATGATGTTCTGCTCAAATGAATGGGGTCAACGGACCATGGGCTGAACCCTCTGAAATTGTGAGCCAAAACAAATCCTTCTTTTCTTAAGTGCTTTATAAACTGAGCCTCATTTACTCGTGGGGAGACATTGGAGTCATTGTGTTTCTCATGTGCTCTCTGCTTGTCATTTTTTCTTTTCTTCAGCATTCAGATTGCTCCCACACAACCCAAGCAACATTGAATGCTGTTCACTTACCTTCTAGCATTTTGCCTAGATCATTAGTATAAGATGATTAATCAGGAGATCCTAAGACCCTGAAGCCTAATCAAAGAATTTGGTCTTCTGGTTCAGAGAGAAAGTTATGTGTCCCATGACTGATTTCCCAGACCTGGAGAGCTCAAATGCATGATTCCATGTTGCACAGCATTTCCTTGCTCCCTCCTCCAGTGGAATGGTACAGTTAAAAGAAACCACACAGGCAGTGTAGAGACACAAATTAACAAATGCAAGGCATGAGGTAACCTGATGGCGATGGCGACCTGGCCTGGATGTGCTCTCCCCAAAGGAGGCAGCTCGTGTTCAGAAACAAGCAGTTTGTGCCAGGTGACAACCTACCTGAGGAGAGGGCTAAGCAATCTTCTCTTTAGGAGACTGTGGATTTTTGAAAATGGTGTTAAGGACTGCCCCACATTAGTGCCCATCCTACCCCCCCCAATTCATATGTCAATGCTCTAATCTCCATGTGAAATTTGGAGATGGAGCCTGTCGCAGACAACTTAAGGCTCGCTGAAATGAACTTCCAGACCAGGCACAGTTATGGAGGAAGGGATATTTATTGAAGCTTACAGATCCAGGGGAAGTTCCACAGTGGCAGAAGAAGCTGGCCTGCTTTCACAGGACCAAACACAGAGAGGAAACCCCCAAGCCAAAAGCCACACAGCACAGCACAATTTAGGAACTCTAGCTAGGCACACTTTGCATATCTTTGGATTGAAATCTCAAACCCACCACCACACCTTAAGATCCACTCAGCGCCATTGCCTCCAGCCAGGTGGCTGCAGATGCAAACTATTAACTAGTAAAACACTTTAATATATTGGGGGCCATCTATTCTAACTACCACAGAGCCTTGGTTGGGGGATTCATGGCCTTAAAGAACAGCAAGGAAGCCATATCTTTCACTCTTCTTGCATGTCTGTGCCAAAACCAGAGCACATAAGGATTTTGTAAGAAAACGGACATTTGCCATCCAAGGGGTGAGCCCAACCCCAGGAACCGAATGAGCCTTTACATCCATCTTGGGCTTCTCCAGCCTCTAGAAGTATCCATTGTTGAAGACATGTGGGGGGGGGTGTCTGTGTGTTTTACTATGGTATCCAGAGCAGACTAACCCAGTTGGCAGCAACAGCTAGGTGGAGGCCATATCTGCACATCAGACGACTGCAGACAGTTTGCCTCCTGTTCTGCAAAAGAAGCATTGGTGGGATGATATGAGGAATGGATGAATGAATGCAAAAAGGAGTAAGAACAAGTTAGTTCTGAGGTGTCAGGTGGTAGACGGGGTTGGCTATTTTCTGGGCAACTTGGTGGTGGTATCTCTATAAGATGGGGCTCTATTTGTTCCTTCTTTCCTTCCTCCCCTCCTTCCTTATCAACTTTCTTTCCTTCATCACACAAATACTCATTAAGATCCCCCACTCTAGCAAACTCTCCCTTCTCCTCCCCACTGCAAGAAGTCCATGAGAATACAAGAGAGTGGATGGCTTGGTGTTTGTCTGTCAAGGGCTTTGGCCCAGTTTGAGCTTGTGATCTGTGGAAGTAGAGTTGTGAATGACATGAAAGTGTACCATCGTTCTTGCACCTTTGGTCCCCAGGAGTTTACACAGTCCTGGTGTCTGTTCTGACACCAAGAGCAGGTGCTTTGTTCATAGATGTGGAATTAACCATTCTTTGGTTTAAATGGGGTTACTAGGCTACTCTGAGAAATGTTATCACTTTTACTGTTGTCTTTTAAAAAATATTTTATTTATTTATTTGAGAGAGAAAAAGAGAGAGAAAGAGAGAGAGAGAGAAAGAGAGAGACTGGGCATCCCAGGGCCTCTACCCACTGCAAACAAACTCCAGACACATGCACTACCTTGTGTATCTGGCTTACGTGGGTACTGGGGAATCAAACCTGAGTCCTTAAGCTTTGCAGGCAAGTGCCTTGACTGCTAAGCCATTTCTCCAGCCCTACTTTTACTGCTTTCTACAGAGTAAAAATATTTTCCACTTTCCATATCGATCAACTAAATGGCCTGTTGAATTACAATTAATTGTTTTATGTTGGAGCTATCTACAGAGTGGTTTCTCTGAAGTTGTGTATAAACATGTTTTTAATAGTAAATGAGTTATTAGAGTCAAATGAATTAATGTGCAAAAAAAAAATACTGCTTTATGACATAATAAAGTACTTTGAAAAGTAGAAAAAAGGAGGTACCTGAGTATTATTTTCTTACATCAGTGCCAGTGCACTCCATCCCTTCCTTTATCTAAGTGCTTCCTAATTAGGGTAAGAATCAATGACTGGTATATGGGAGAATGGCAGAAGGGAGTGGGATCATAGAGGTCTCATTCCAGTCTGAAGGGCTTGGTGTCACAAAGACTTTGTCTCTTAGCAGGTTAAAAAGAACATCTTACAGCACACAGCCTTGGTGGGTAACCAATGGCTTTCTGATTAGCTAAGAGATCTGCTCAGTGGAAAGGAACCCATATCTGGAACTGGCAACCCGTTCAGAATCCTATGGAGACAAAGATTATGCTCTCCAATGTCAAGATCCTGCTAGTAGTTGGCTAAAAGAGGGACTATATCCATCAAACTCTCCCTAAATTAATAACACTTATCCAATTTAACCTATACTGACTTCACTCTCTGTTGGAGAATCTGTTTTTCTTCTTCAGAAGGTAGTGAGACCTGAGGAGATAAACCACCCCTTGCCTCTCAGTCAAGGCCCAGGCGAAACCACAGAGGAAGTAAGGAGATGAGCAACAGTGCTGCTTCCATGGTGAGCCTGACAATCAGTGCCAGGGTGAAGGAGACAGATGTTGAGGACACTCAACACCTACCAAAGCAGAGATCCAGAGGCTCCTAAGAGCTCATCACTGAAGTAGACTTAAAACTCACCCACCAAGTCTTGGGGAATTTTGCAGAAGGGGGGGAGGGCGGAAAGATTGTAAGAGCCACAGTTTGGGATGTCATGCCCAGAGACATCGTCTACCCCCAATAACTGACTGCTGCTCCCACAACACACAATTCCATGGGGACCACCAGCAACCCCACCGAGGAGGGGCTCCTGCAGAATAGAGGCAAGAAAGTGGGAAAAGATGGTACCAACACGTGATGTATTCATACAAATTATGTTCTTAATTTAAAGAAAAACTTGCCAGAGTCCGCCTGCAGATTCAAACAGTACCTGAGTGGGGAGTGAGGATTAAGAAAAAGAAAGATGAGAGAGACAAAAGATGAACTCGGGAGGGCTGTCAGTCAGTACCAAAGCCCTGACTTTATTTAGTTCAGCCTTTTTATGCTTCTTCTCAGAGCACAAGAATGCAAGCAGAACAAATGGGAAATATTCACACAGGATTTCTTGGAAAAAGGCTACATCATAAAACAGTCAAATCTTTGCCTTCAAGGTCAAAGGACACCTCCTTCTCAATTCCCGTATCTCAACAGGTATCTGATCTCTTGCTTGACAAAACATCTTGTTTATCTTTAGCCCACTGTCAAACAGAAATTAAATCAAGGTCAAATGGCTCCCGACAAAAACTATAACTTTTCTAGAAGACAAAATACAGGATAAGCTCTCTCTTCCAAAAAAAAAAAAAAAAAAAAAAAAAAAAGAACACCTTACAAGCAAACAACAACAGCAAAAAAGGAAAACAAGGTTCTCCAAAGCCATTGGTAAGGCAGGCGGTCCCCACCATTATTCTATGATTTTAGGGAGTTCAGTTAAAAATGCATTGTTTCAGTACTGGACACTCCTCCATCCCTTCTTCTCAGCACTTTGTTGCCTTTTGGGTCATCCCAGTGGTCATCGCCATCTGAAAAGAGAAGCTTCTCTAACCAGAAGTGGGTCCATTGCAGAAGAGGTGACAGAAAGAATGTAAGAGCCAAAGGAAGGGTAGGACTCCTTACAATGCAACTGTCCAGAGAGAAATTGGCCTTGATATCCATGACCTCGCAGTGCCTAGCAATACCTTTGCAAGACCCTCCTAATAGGAGAAAAAGATGATGACATCAAATTAAAAGAGAGACTAATGGAGAGAGGGAGGGGATATGATGGAGACTGGAGTTCTGAAGGGGAATGGGGGAGGGGAGGGACATATCATGGTTTATTGTCTGTAAATATAGAAGTTGTCAATAAAAAAAATTTAAAAATGCATTGTTTTGGGATAGAAAAAAAAAATAGGTGATTTGTTCCTCAATCTGGGTACCAGAAAAGCAGGGTCTGGATTCTGCTTTCATCTACCAGTGCGACTGTGTTTCCATTGGGTTGAGACCAAGCACGGACAATTTCAGCCTGAAATGATTACCTTCTGGAAATTTTCAGTGAGTGGAAACAGCCATGTAGAACTGTGGATCTTGCTACCTGGATCAATAACTTTTGCTAGTTAAGGTTCTTGCCAAGGAAAGGCTAGGAAGATCAAGTTTCATAGACCTAAAGAACCACTGGAAACGGCTTGCACCCGTGTGTGCAAGGATCACTTTTTATGATTTATAAAAAGCCAAAGCACTCATTGGAATAAGAATAATGGCTAACATTTATTTATAATTTGTTACATTGGCCACTGTGCCAAGTAATATACAGTGACTCATTTAATCCTTACAACAACCCATGGGCAGGTACTATTATTTTTCCTTCTTTATAGATGATATTAAAAAATGCTAAATTATAGATCCGTGTGCTGCTCACTCTGAACACGAGTCTAGTTCCATATGTGGGGGTGAAGGGGACTATGTCCTCTTTCTTGCTTTGTTTTCTTTCTCCAGTTTGGTATGTGGGGGCCTATGTTCACAGGATATTGCTAACTTCTTACTCCTTAGGAGAAACAATCAAATTTGAATTCAGAAGAAAGTTTTTGAAACCTATATGATAAAAGACCCTGATAGCTAGGGAAAATTCCACTGCCTTGGACCTTGTAACAAAACAAAACAAAATAGAAAAAGGCACAATAGAAAAAGGATCGCATTATTTCTTGATGAGTTAACATAACCTTTTTATGATATATATATGTATATATATATATATATATATATATATAGAGAGAGAGAGAGAGAGAGAGAGAGAGAGATGATAGATGGATAGAGAAATGGCATGCTAGGGCCTTAGTCACTGCAATCAAACTCCAGATGTGTGCACCACCTGTGTGTATACATGACCTTGTGTGCATGTGCCACCTTGTGTGTCTGCCTTACATGGGTTCTGGAGAGTTGAACCTGGGTCTCTAGGCTTCTCAGGCAAGCGACTTAACTGCTAAGCCATCTCTCCAGCCCCCTAACCTTACCTTTTTAATCCTCCTGACATTCCCCGTTTGGACAAAGGGTAATAACATGCAAGTGATAGACTCATTTTTCTGTCTTTCTTTCTTTCCTTCTTTCTTTTAATATATTTTTAAAATTTTGTTTCTTTATTTGCAAGCAGAGAGAGAGAAGAGACACAGAGGGAGAATGGGCCTGCCAGGGCCTCTAACCACTGTAAACGAACTTCAGATGCATGTGCCCCTTGTGCATCTGGCTTATGTGGGTCCTGGGGAATCGACCCTGGGTCCTCTGGCTTCACAGACAAACACCTTAACTGCTAAGCCATTTCTCCAGCCCTGGACTTATTTTTCTGAATGACACATTTATCCTACTGCATAAGTTTATACCTTTTGCAATTCTCTGATACTTAGGACACATTAAATGGATTTTTTTTTCTTCCCAAAATACTTAGCTTTATACAATGTAGCTTCTCACTATTCATTCCTGACCATGTGATGGTGCCACCTGTTTCCTGTTTGGAGGATGTTTGGGGGCTGTTCTTTGAACACAGTGTTCACTTCACTCTTTGAGTCTCCAAGCCTTGCTCAAGGGCCCCTCTTTCAGATGACTCCAGAACTGAGCTGTTAATCACTCTGTGATAACTCTATCACCTTGGCCACAGGTATTCCAGTCAGATTGTTCTCAGAGCTGGTCTTGCAGGACCACAGAGTCCTGGTGACTCGTGCAACTTCTCTGAGCCTCCAAGAAAGCACTTCATCAATTGTAAAGAAATTGCTGAAGGTCAAAGAGGGCTTCAAGGTTTGCATTCTGTACTTACCAGTGGCTGATTTCGTTGTGATTGCCAACTCCCATATAGTCTTCTTCCCCAGAAATGCTCTTGAGACACATGCCCCTTAACACTCTTGGGCATCACAGAAGGTGCCAGAAACTGGTGTTCAACATCAGTGGATGGACAAGTGTCAGTGGTGGAGACTGCTGGAAATGATCACTGTGTTACACTGCACTTTAAATGCCTCACCTTTAAGTGAAGCCAAGTCAGAACGGAGAACTGAATTGGTTTGCTGTTGGCCGCGGTATCAAGCCGTGGAGTCAACGGGAGGAGAATATGGTGTGTGTTAAAAGCTGTCAGCATCTGCCAGACCGTGTCTTTTAAAATATATATACATACATTGCACAAAGAGTCTGGCATTATAAAAAGGATCTTTTAAGTACCCTAGTCTTTTATCCAGAACATTATTAAGGATTTTTTTTTGTTAAAAATTAAGATACCTTGGAAACCATATAAAAATTTAACAGGCTCTACCTTTCCACTTTGCCTTTTGCAGGGCACCTCAGGAGAGATGATAGAATTCACAAATAGTTGGAGAGAGTGCTGCATGGAACAATCTATACTTTGCCAATTTGCTCTCCATATTGGCCCAGGGAAGCCATTTCCCACCTTGTTTTTAGTTATTTCAGCTGCTGTTAGGTGTTCTCCTCCAAACACACCTGTGCTGGTTTATGGACCCCGCCCCAGCAGGCAGGACGAGAAGTGCTTGGGGCTGCGGGTTCCACAGCCCCAGCCTGCAATCCTTGGTCTGAACTCCCCAGCAGTCCAGATTTCTCTGTTTGTCATCTCAATTCTCTTCTGGACTCTAAACTTTACCCCAAATTAACCTTGTACTTTTTCATCAGTGCAGTTCTTTGTTTGGCTCAAATGAACACGACATAGACTCCATTCTGTGGGCTTCTGTCTAATGCCTCTCAACTCCTGTTGTTTTGTTTTTGTATACTAATATAGAGTCTTAAAATTTTTCCAGAATGTACTTCTTTTCATAAGAGTCACTTTGCTATTCTAGGGCACGGGAATTGGTCTAATTAATCTTCCCCCTACCTCCCCATTTACTCGTTGTTTCCTTGAAATTTTGTGGTTATTTTAGAGTGATTTTTAATTTAAAAAAATTATTTATTTATTGAGAGAGAGAGAACCAAGGCCTCTAGCCACTACAAATAAACTCCAGATGCATGCACCACCTTGTGCATCTGGCTTACATGAGTACTGGAGAATCAAACCTCGTTCCTTAGGCTTCACAGGCTAGTGCCTTAACCACTAAGCCATCACTCCCCAGCCCTGACTTTTGAGATCAAGTCGTCTAGTCCATGCTCAGGCCCAGAACTCACTATGCACCTAAGACTGGCCTGAAACTCATGATCCTTCTTCCTTACCCACCTGAGTACTGGTATTAGGGGCATGTACTGCTTTCCTCTCTTCGATCTTGACCCTCAGCTTTCCTTTTTGGAGTGGGGAGTGCTAACCATCTACTGTTCGCTTTGCTCCTACTCCACTTTTATGTTTCTCTAATCCCGGTAGCAAGGCCTCTGGCCCAGGTTGTACATGTGTCTCTCTCTTCCTCCCTCATTTTCTGACAATCGGCTGGACTGTCGCCTTCTGCAGCAGGTTTAGATCTTAATGAGTATACAGCCCAAGCAAACACAACCCAGGCACACGAGAGTGAAGGAAGATGGAATACCTGCAGTGAACAATGTGAGCACTGAATGCCCTCCTTAAACAAAGGGAACATGATGATTATCAGATAACACACACGTACGATTTCTTCTTTTTGAAGTAGTTTCTTGCTGTAGCCCAGGCTGACCTGGAATGTACTATGTAGTCAGTCTCAGGCTGGCCTCAAAGTCTCAGCGATCCTCCTACTTCTGCATCTCAAGTGCTAGGATTAAAGGTGTGTGCCACCATGCCCGGCCAAGGGTGCTAATTTATTTATTTTGTTTGTTTTGTTTTGTTTTCCAAGGTAATGTCTCACTCTAGCCCAGGCTGACCTGGAATTCACTATGTAGTCTCAGGGAGGCCTCAAACTTACAGTGATCCTCCTACCTCTGCCTCCCAAGTGCTGGGATTAAAGATGTGTGCCACCACGCCCGGCTTCAAGGGTGCTAATTTTTAACCATCAGCTGTTATTCATTGGAAAGACATGATGTCAAATTGGCCCTTTCCTGAGTTTTTCTACCTCGCTTGTGAAGAACCAGCTGGGCACACTCAGGAATTCTCTGGTTTGCTGGGATTGTTCTTTTATTCATTAAACATTTCCTGTGCCTTTGTTTATAAATGACAGCGCACTGGTGGTTGAGTATATGAGAAGAGCGTGATGTTCCCTACCCTGAAGGCACTTGCAGGCCAGTGTGGAAAACAGACACAATGACACACATTCTTCCATTACTAGTGTTAAGGGGTGGAGTTGGGTCCAGGCATATGTTATACTCCATTGCATGCCACAGAAAGGACCACCTCATTCAATGAGCAACAGGTGTCAAGGAAAGGGTTCCCTAAAAGTCGTAATTGATTGGAGCTTTATTTTAATTTATTTATTTATTAGAGACCGAGAGAAAGGGAGAAAGAGTGAGAATGGGGGTGCACCAGGGCCTCTAGCCACTGCAAAAGAACTCCAGACACATGGGCCACCATGTGCATCTGGCTTACAAGGGACCTGGAGAATCGAACACGGGTCCTTCAGCTTCACAGGCAAATGCCTTAACCATTAAAGCCATCTTTCCAGCCCTGAAGTAATCCTTCATGGGCAAAGTCAGCCAAGACAAAACAGAGGAAGCATCAGAGGTCCACAGAACAATTGACTGTGTCCATTCTGTTGGTCCAGTCATGGCCAAGATCCAGTAATCTTGCTTTTATGTGTTTCTTGCCATCCCTACAAACAGAAAGGGGGTTGAGTGGTTTATCGGGAAAAGTCCAAGGCCGTAGGGCTACTAAGCGAGGCTGAGGCTTAAAAGGAGGAGGAAAAGATGAGTCATTTGAACATTTTGTGTCCTGAGACATGGCTCTTAAAGGAGTCTTAGGGTTTTTGCAGAGGAGAAAGCGCTTAAAAGCAACTTATGCAGCCAACAGTGAGCCAGTAAATGCTTTCAGTGGGGCTAATATTGGGACATTCTGGCAGCACTCTTTATTGTGTTTGGGACTCACTGGCCATCAGGTACTTTTGTGACTCTTCTTGCAAATAAAAGCATGCAGCTTTGAAGCTTTTTAATGTGATTTCAATTGTATCTTAATTTTTAATGAAACTTTTAATAACGTTCTGCTTGAAGGAACCACAGGGATCAAAAGATTTCATTTACTAGGGACTCCAGTATTTTAGAGCTTGGAGATAGATGGGCTTACTAGACCCTGGTCCATGTCTTTCAAGCAAGTGCAATAAATGGTTGTGTTGGAAGGGGAAAAAAGGAAAGGTACATGCACACACACATATATCTTTTTATTTTTCTGTGAAGCCAGTGATTCTGCTCTTTGGAAGTAACGGCTGGGCTTCTGGCATTGTGGACGAATACCCTTCTCATGTGATAGTGACGCTGCCCCAAAGACAGCACAGAAGACCTCTGAGCCAAACATATTTCTGTTTCATTTGCAAGAAATTACACTGACAGATATACCTGTCTATTTTGTTTCCAAGAAAATGTCTTGTTAGAAATGTGTGAAAATATATCATATGACAGTCGCTGAAAATGTTTCAGATGCAGCAATAAATTGATTGTGGGTTTTGGAACAGATGTGCACCATGTTTAGAATTTACTGTGCTTTTCCTTATGTTAGTGCAGTGTTTAAGGGAATAGAAGGGCTTTGCTTGTCACCGAAACCCCTGATATGAATGGGTGGCATTTTTCTCCATGTTGTGATGGGAGATGAAAGGAATCATGCAAGTTAAAAGATTCACTCATGGGATACCCATTGTGAAGCTGATGAGACTCTGAAGGGCCTGAGGGAAAGAGGAGGACTTGGCCTACAAATGTCCAGGGCTTAGAAGAATGGTATTATCTCCACTCATGTATAGACTAAAGAAAAGCATCACATATTTGATGGTCCTAGCTCAAATTCCTGCCTTTTTAATTAATTTATTTATTAGAGATGGAGAGGGAGGGAGGGAGACAGAGAATGAGAATGGGCATGCCAGGGTCTCTAGCCACTGCAAATGAATTCCAGACACATACGCCACCATGTGCATCTGGCTGACTTGGGAACTGGAGAATTGAACCGGGGTCTTTAGGCTTAAGAGGCATGCGCCTTAACTGCTAAGCCATCTCTCCAGCCCCCTCAAATTCCTGACTTTTAAAATTCTAGGTATTGTAGGACCTAGTAAGATAGTGGATAGTTAAAAGGCTGAAGGAAACATCATTTTAAAAATTGTGTTTATTTATTTGAGAAAGAGAGAGTGAATATGGGGATGCTAACACCTCTAGTCACTGCAAAGAAACTCCAGACACATGCGCCAACTTGTGCGTCTGGCTTATGTGGGTTCTGGGGAGTCGAACTTGGGTCCTTAGGCTTTGCAAGCAAGCTCCTTAACTACTAAGCTGTCTCTCTAGCCCAAGGAAACATCTTTTTATTGCACAACCCTGAAAGACTCAAAGCAGCCCTTACTAAAGACATTTGTGTGCTTAAAAAAGTAGCACTGGAGTGACCTATGTGTCATGACCGGTCTGCTTTTGCTATCTCGTTTTCTACTTCAGTGCTAGCAGCACCCTGGCCCTGAATGGCTAAAGGTCTGTCTCATTTCCTAGCCAACTAGATTACATTTCCAGCTTTCTGTTAATTCTGGACATTTCAAGAATGGCTGCTGATCAGAGTGGTAACGTTCTATGGACTCAGAAGCTGATGTAGGATGTGGCCATATGCCCTTGGAGTAGCAGGAACACACTTCATGAAGGCCATGGGTGTCTCCTGAGAGACCTCACTTAGAGTTCATAGCAACTCTAAATTGAACAAGAGGTGGGTAATTTATTTCAGCACAAATGAAACCGGGTCTCTTGTAGCTCAGGAATTAGGATCCAAAATAAGCAGCTGCTGCACTTCTGAGCCCATGCCTTCCCCTCAGCTCCTTGCCTGGCTGGCTGGAGAGTTAAGGGCTAACAATGAACATGAGGTTATATACACTTTGAATGCAGGTTAACACAGGCATAGGAGCATAGGTGGGAGAAATCCTGTGAGTTCAAGGTCAGCCTAAGATTACATAGTGAATTCCAGGTCAGTCTGGGTTAGAGGAAGACCCTACCTCAAAAAAAAAAAAAAAAAAAAAAAAAAAAAAAAAAGTCTTGTGGGGCTGGAGAGATGGGTTAGTGGTTAAGGCATTTGCCTGCAAAGCCATAGGACCCATGTTTGATTCTCTAGGACCCACATAAGCCAGATGCTCAAGGTGGTGCATACATCTGGAGTTCATTTGCAGTAGCTGGAGGCCCTGGCATGATCATTCTCTCTCTCTTTCTCTCTCTCAAATAAGTAAATAAATAAATAAATATATTTTTTTTAAAAGCCAATCTTTTAACAAAATGCCTTCTGGATTAGAGAAGGGTCGGTGGGTTTTGTACATTAAGTAGGGGATTCCTGGAAGCACCTGGGCTAAGTGTCAAACACTGGGGATGAAGGCAAGAACGGTGAGCAGGGAGTATTTAAGGGAAGGCTTGCCATCATTCCAAGCTGTGCCAGATGACCAGGTAGTGCTGGAAAGTTGGGTGCAGTGGGAAAGAAGGTGAGGATGTAGGGCAGGATGCGTGGGGCCTTATGAGAAGTGCCCCGTGTGTGTGTGTGTGTGTGTGTGTGTGTGTGTGTGTGTGTAAGGTTAAGTATGTGGAGGGAAGGTGAAAATGTATTTAACTCAACAGTATAATGTTATGCAGGGGGCATTATGATGAGTTTTCCCTTTTAGCCAGAAAAGGCAAAATTTTGATGTGGAGAATGTCATCCCTTCTCTCCAAACCAGGGAATCAACCCAACCTTTTTGCTGAGTTGAAAGTATCTGAGAGTTGTTGGCAAAATGAATGCATTCCCTCTGAGTCTCAAAAGAGAAGCAGAGGGAGGGAGGGAGGTGGGGCAAGGAGAGGGCGAGAGCCAAGCCTACCACAGTCCTATGTTTCTCAGACTTTCTGGATGTGTCTGGAAACAAGGAAGAAGAAGAGTGTATAAAGGCAAGAAAATGCAAAGGAAAAGCATGATGAGCCCAGAGAGTAGACAGACTGGCTGTCCAGATCTTCGGTAAGACCTGGGATTCGATGTAGGGTTATCTTTTCCCAGTGGAGTAGAGCTTTTAAAATATGTGTTGTTCCAGGCATTGTAGCATAAAGCATGATTCTCTGTCTCTCTCTCACATACTCTCTCTCCTCTTTTTTTCCTCTCTTTTTCACACATACACACATGCATTTCTTTACCTCTTTCTCATCCATCCATACATGCATTCTCTCTCCTTTTCTCTTTTTCTTTTTCATTTTTTAGGGAATCTGAACAATTTCATCCCATTTAAAAATTTCAAATTGTAACATTTAAAATCCTATACAATTTTAATGTTATTATAGAAATGAACAACATGTGATTTTATAGTTCACCAGAAGAAAAGAAAACACTGCAGATGTTTTTAATGCATGACTTTATGAATCCTTATGTAGTCATCACAGGTACCTGGTTGGTAAATTCTGTTCCAAACATGGAATTTAAATTTAGGAGCAAGGTACAGGTCAAATTTATATCTGCATTTTTTTCTGGTATCTTGAACAGAAATAAAGGAGTATTTTTCAAGAAAATTTCAGTGTGCACACTGTCACTTATATATCAGACAATGTAGTAAATGCTAGGGGTACAAAAAAGGATACCAGAGAGCTTGCAGTCTATCGAGGGAGGTAAAGAAACAAGGAAACCAATTTGCTGGTGCTACCGTATACAGAGGGGCGGGGATGCACAGAAGGTGGGATCCATTCAGAGACTAAGCAGATCACAGAAGACACTGAAGACAGGTGACATTCGAGTGGGTTCTGAAGTACTGAGAGTTCAGCTGGAGGTCAGAGAGGTGCACTATACAAGAAAGACTCAAGCCTGTTCAAGTGCATCATCTGCTTAGGGGATCAACCATAGGCCCTGCTCCCATGTACTACATTATCAGATTCTCGGAAACTGGTATGCCCCAAACCTAAACTAGGGAAGGCCGCTGTGGGGCCTCAAGAATTGCTGAGCTTTTTACCAAGGAGGGATGCAATTTGGACTGAATTGCAGGAAAGGAATTGGTACCATGTCAGCCCAGGCCGAAGATATGTCAAGATGTTAAATTAAATTTGGGCCAAAAATGCCTCCATCCTGGGCCCTAATGCAACAAACTGATACCTATTTTTGCAAACTAAGTGAAAGCCTTATCTATATCCACTGGTAACTTTTCTGGACACTTGGACAAAGCACCTGAGAAAATCAAGTTAAGTAATATGGCTCATGGTTGCAGAGGTTTTGGTTCATGGTCACTTGGCTTCATGGACTCTGGGTCTAGGGTAAGGCAGAATGTCATGGCGACAGGACGTGGTAGAATAGAGTTCCTCACCTCAGGGCCACCAGGAGGAGAGAAGGGAAGAGAGGGGACAGACAGCAAGGGAGAGAATGAATCTGGATATACCTTTCAAAGGTATGACTCCAGGGACCTCCTTTTTCAAGGTACACCCCCAACTCCTAGTAGCCCATTCAATTATGAGCTAATCAATTAATGCAATTAGCACCTTTATGATGCAATCACCTCTCAATAGCACCACCAGCTGGTGGGCAAGCCTTCAACACATGAACCTTTCTGTTGGGGGACATTTCATACCCAAACCGTAATAGTCAGAATTTGGCTTTCAGCTTTCGTTTTGATATTAGCTAACTCTGATCAGCAGGATTCTATGTGGATGTATTTTCCGCAAATCACCAAAAAGTTCTCTTGCCCATATTGAACCCATTTTCTTTACTCTTATGAAGGAAGATATGTGAGGGAAAGTACTATTTAAGATGTTTAGAAAAAAGGGAGTTATGGATGTCTACGGAACCTCTGGTGTGGACTGTTACTTTTATTTTGACACGACAGGAAAAGTTCCATTATTGTTTCAAGAGCTATAGAGAACATAAAGCAGGGAAGGAGGACACATCTCATTTATAATTTACTTTGCTCCCACATTTCACAATTTGAGACTTACTCTAACAGCAAATTTTAACAAAACCCAGGTTATTGGTTCAGAATACATTGTCACCATTGTCACATTTAAGATGGCAGAGTCACAGAGTCATCATTTTAGCTTTTATAAGGTAGGGGTAACCCCTTTAGCCCAGCCAACATCATGGATAGAGAATGGATGAAGCAAAGCTGTGTGAGGTTGAAGGGTCCCAAAGCCAGCATGATGGAGTAACATCCTGAAACACTGACTTGAGGATTCTACTGTCTTCTTGGGTCCCTCTAGTCTACTGCCATTCATTAAACTAATTTAGCCGGTGTTCTTTGCCTTAGGGAAAGAAGACGGGACAAAGAACCAACGTTTGCTTTTTGGGTTCTGAAAGCCTAGCTCCTCAGGAAGAAGAATTTTTCAGTTACTGTGACCAAATATAGCTACAAAAAAAAAAAAAAAAACTATTTAAGAGAGGAAGGACTTATTTGAGCTCACAGTTTCACAATTTCAGTCCATAATGGGGAGGACATGGTGATGGGGAGTGGCTCTGTCCATGGTGGCACAAACACAAGGCAGTGGCTACTCTCATCATGGCACATCAAAAACCAGAGAGCATGGGACTGGAACCAGGCCTGGTATGCCTTTAAAGACCCTCCCTAGTAACCTACCTGTGGCAGCCAGGCATCACTTCCTAAAAGATCCATGGTCTTTGTGTTTTCTTTTTCTCTTTCTCTTTTCTTTCTTTCTTTCTTTTTTTTTTCTTCCCAAGGTAGGGTCTCTCTCTAGCCCAGGCTTAGCTGAAATTCACTATGTAGTCTCAAGCTGGCCTGGAACTCAAGGTGATCCTCCTATCTCTGCCTCCTGAGTGCTGGGATTGAAGGTATGTGCCACCATGCATGGCCAAGATCCATACTCTTTGAAGTAGCTCCACACTCTAGGTACTGCACATTCAAAACATGAGCCTGTGGGGGACATTTTAGACTCAAACTTTAGCAGTTATGAATAACAGATGAACTACAATAGCTGAGGCCAGACAACCATCTACCTCAAAGGGGGAAAAGATTCCTAGGGAGTTGAAGAGAGGCATCAGGGAGCTGAGAGTGCATGCTCAGAAGCATCTTTGTGGATGAAAAATACTGGCAGCCACCAGCCTAAGCCCTACAGAAGTGATTACAGAGCCATTGTCTGACCTGGGGATGTTGAGTGTACATGAGATTTGGGCCTTGCTTCTAAAGAGATGGCCATATGGGGAGGAAAGGCCTTAAGCAGAATCAATTTTTCATAGTCCATTGAAGTGGGAAGAATGATTTTCTGAGTTATGTGGATGGTTCTTAGCCAGCCCCAGTTTGTCACGGCCCACGTGATGTGGACTATTGAGTCAATCGTGGGGCACCAGAGAGAAACACAGGGAGGAAACAAGAGCAGAGGTGTGGCAGGGAATGTGGGCTGAGTAGCAGTGAACTTGTGGGGTGACAATCAGGATTTAGGCAGGCATATCTGTGCGCATGCCACTGTGGGCAGCTAAAGACAGTGACTGGGGTTCAGTGTGCCTCATTCCCAATCCTGATTCTTCAACGCTACTTAACTCTTGGGATTCCCAGAAAATGAAGGTTAAGTTTCTGCAACAGTTGCATGGGCTCTCAAAATAGAAACATGTTTGTGGCACAGAAAAGTAAAGTCATATTTCTTATACATATGAATTTGGGAGGATAGGTTAAGATTCAAACTTGCCTCTTTCTTTCTTTCTTCCTTCCTTCCTTCCTTCCTTCCTTCCTTCCTTCCTTCCTTCCTTCCTTCCTTCTCTCTCTCTCTCTCTCTCTTTCTTTCTTTCTTTCTCTCTCTCTTTCTTTCTTTCTTTCTTTCTTTCTTTCTTTCTTTCTTTTTTTTTGTAGTACTAGATCATACATGCTGGGTAAGTGCTCTCCAACTGAGCTACATGCCCAGGCCTAAACCTCCTTTTGATGAAGTCTGGTCACAAACGGGCATTTCTTTTTCCTGCAAAGATCAATATACCCTTAATCTCAAGCAAAGACAAAGAAGGACTTGTTGAAATATTACCAAAAAAAAAAATCTCCATAGAAACCAAGCAGAAAAGTATAGGTGGGTACAATGGTTAATCTCTGGCTGTCATGTTTACAGGATTTATAATCACCACGAAAACAGATCTTTGGTTATGTCTGTGAAGGATTTTTTAGACTCGGTGGGAAGAACCACTCTCATTGTCGCAGGTACCATCCCATGGGCTAGGTTCCTGGACTGTATCAAAAGGAGGAAGCTGGCTGAGGATTGAACGTTTGTCATTCTCTACTTCTTCCATCTGTTGTGAGAGAAAGGCATGGTAGAGGTCATGGTGGAGGGAGCGTGTGGCTGCAGGTACTCACATCTGGCCAGATCAGGTGGCAGAGGACAGGGAATTCTGGCAATCAGCTAGCTGGCTTTCTCCTTTTCCCCTTTTTATTCAGTCTAGGGTCCCAACCTATAGAATGGTGCCCCCCAGATCTAGGGATGGATCTTCCCTCCTTGTTAACCCGCTTTGGAAATACCCTCAGACATATCCAAAGGTGGGACTCATCAATGCCCTAAGGGTTTAACTTAGTCAGGTTGATGATCAATGTTCACCATCACATGGACAACACGAAGGGCATCCAGGGCAGGCGTGACATGTGCACAACTCCCCTTGTGCATGTCAAACACTCTCTGCGAGGTATACCCTATGGATCTGTGGATATCTTGTATGGCCAGACACAGAGGTTCTTTCTTAAAGTCCTGCTGTCCTACATAACAAATGTCAAAAAGTGATGTAAGAAATGATGGAACTTATTGCTGCTGCTTTGACTCAAGGGAAGCCTGCCTGATATGGTGTGCATGCTCACATTGGTACATGGAACAGGATAGAAGGTTGAGCTCAGCTCCCTTATCTGCTTGGATGGCTCCCTGATTAGTACCAACATGGAGCATGGGCATGTGTTTAGTGGATCTATGTTCAGATCCCAGCTGTTTATAACAAGAACACTGGTCAGGTTACTAGATGTCTCTAAATCTAACTACCTTTAACAATAAACTGGTGATGAAATTTTCTAGAAGGATTTTTATGGAGATTAAAGGATTCAATGCATTTAGGAAATTTAGGCCAGTGTCTCATGCTCCTAAATGCTTAGTAAACCAGTAAGTGACACATGTCATTATTTCTGTCGTGTGTGATAATAAACCATATACAGTATAGTATATAGTCTTAAAATGTTAATGACCCATTACATAAAAAACATGTATTTGAGATGTGAGGTAACTGGTTTAGGCACTTACAGTTAAATCAGAATCACAATACTATAGTAAATATTTATACAAATGATAATTAGCCGCATTATGGTGAAATAAACCTGTACGCATGCATGTTTGCATGATTTCTGCTCCTTATTTTATTTAAAGATCTCTGTTTTAATCACTTTTTCCTTTAGCATCTTGACCCTACTGTGACATCTACCAAGATGCGATTTTTTTTTCCCAAGCTACATTTCACAAACAAAATATATGTTTACATCTGACTGTACCCAAGCTGCTCATTATGAGCATCTCTTTCTATAGCTCACTATTAATCACTCATGTCTTTTGGGTTATATGGAAAACAATTTATGTTACAAAAAAAAAAATCCTCCCTTAAAAATGTTTGCCCTGGAAGTGAGGAGGGAGGAAGTCACAAACTGTTATTATTTTCCCTTAGATGGATCTAAATATTAACATTCCCTTAGCTTTAAAGATTATTTTTATGCCGCTCCCTTATAAACAATTGAATATAATAACTCTTCTGTTGTCTCGGGCTCTGTCTACAGCATACCCAAACAACTCAGCTACAAGAGGGAGTGAATCCACGAAACAGGTTATTTGGCATCATATGAAGAAAATAAAGATGTTTAAATAGCTCCAAACATTTAAAAACATAGCATATGGTAAATTAATTTGAATGTTTAAATACAGCCTAAGGACCCTTCACACAGAAGAAGGAGTTGCTTTCATTGAACTATATTAAGTACCCTGTTTCTAGAACAATCATGGCCCAGCTGCAGTGGTAGTAATAGCAGTAGTTAGAGGAGGAGGACTATGAGGAGGGGGGACATGCTTGACGATGACAGTAGTTGTAGTTATGCTGATGGCAGTCACCACTAATAAGTAGACATTATTCTAGACATACACACACTCAATCTTTATGGTGTTCTTAAGAGATAGTCTCCATTTTATAGAAGAAAAGACAACTTTCCATGAGGTGAAGTAACTAGCCATGGAACCAGAATGTGAGGACAGAAATGGCTGCCCAGATGGAATATTCTATGGTTCTCGTCTATCATTTCAATCACCCCATTGAATCCATGGAAGCCCAGCAGAAAAATCTCTGAGATTCAAGCAAATGTCAGCACTCCAATCTTTCCTTTCAGTTGGAGTTCAGGTTTCAGTTTGTGGACTTGGCTTTGGACTGGTTAATCAGAAGCTGCCTGGAGGAGATGTCTGGGAACTGGCTTTCCCTAATGCTGTCCTCTTGCTGTCTTTTTCTGAATGACCCTGACAGATACTAAGGGTAGGGAGGGGCATTCAGTACTTGACTCTGGCTTATTTTAGGGGTCATCAAAAATGCCATAATGAAGAGAAATCATATTTAATATAACATTTAAAATAGACCAATATTGAATATTTAAGATAATGTTTTAAAACTACAGTGAATATTAAAAAACTGGACAAAAATATGAACATATAATAATCAGACAAAAAATCTATTTTGTAAAAATGGTCCCAGGTCATCTCCCTCCAAAACCAGAATGCTTAAAAAAATGTCTGCAAAATGAGGCAGAAATGGATGGATCTGGAAAGGAGAACCTGATGCTGTTCCAGGCTCAGAAAGCCAATCCCCACATGGCCTCCTTGGACACCTGCATGCTCAGGTCTGAACTGGAACCAAAAATAGGTACGAAACCAGTTCCCAGGAAACTCAGGGAGGAAGCAGGTTGGTGGTAATACACATATTAGAAGAACTGAAGGCCTAAGCGAGGCCATTATATCAACCAAACAATATTTCTTCATTCATTGCTATTTTGTAAAAATGAGAAGAGCATTTTTTCAATAACAGATTTGAAATGTTAACCAAGGAGATCCCGGTAGCCCCAAAACATTAAACTTTGCCAAAGCCCTTGGTTTCCAAAACCAAGGGATAAAAACACTAGTCATGCCAAACATGACATCAGAAAAGTTTCCCTGGTCCCCAGCCAACTGAAAGCTATAAAGCTGCACAGACACTATGGTATACAGAAGCCATAATCCCAGTGCTGAATATTCAAGGGACAGGCCCAATGACTGAGATAGAATCCTTTTGGGGTAACCAACTGCTCCATAATTGGACTGAAGGTGTAATGAAAAACCTAAGTAAAAGTCTATAGTAGGTGAGGTCTGAGCCCAATCATGTCTGACTAAAGATATATTATTACATTTATCAGGGGAATCTTAAATGTTATCTCAAAGACTCTCACTTCTGGCTGGAGCACAGATGGTGGTCACTGGGATTGCTAGTGCTGAGAAGAAGGGATGGAGGAGTTAGCACTGGTCACTGTCACATCCCAGTGGCTCAGGTGCAGGAGGGGGCGGATAGAATGGAAGAGCCAAAGGAAGGGTCCATCCTGGAGCAGAAATTGGAGTCCATGATCTTGCAGTGACAGGCAACCTTTGAAGACCCTCAAAATAGAAGAGAAAGATGATGTCATCAAATTAGGAGAGAGACTAATGGACAGCACTAGTTTAGTTCTAAAGTGGAATGGGGAGGAGGGAAATATCAGGTGGGATTTTTTTTTATGTAAGATTAAAAGTCAATAAAAATAATTTAAAAAAAAAGAAACTATCAGCACATATAACTTGCTACCATTGATAATTTACATAAAGCCACTAAAAAGTCTAAGGCAAAAAAAAAAAAAAATGTCTGCTCAGGGGTAAAAACACTAGTCACACAAACATGACATCCTGAGTTTGGGTCCCCAGAACCCATATAAACTGTCAGACACTATGGTATACCTATAATCCCAGTGCTGGGGAGGAGATAGATAGAATCCCTGGGGTGTAATGGCTAGCTAGTCTAGCCCAATCAAAGAGCTTTACATTTATCAGAGAATCTTATGTCTCAAAGAATAAGGTGGAGCACTGTGGGTCCTTGCTGTTCCTGGGGGTTATTGGTCACTGACATCCCGGGTGCAGGAGAAGTTGGGGGGAAGCAGGGTCCATCCTGGAGCAGCAGGTGAGTGCGATGACAGGCAATGAACACCCGGGAGGCAGTCTGATGGACAGCACTAGTTTATTCAATAGGGGCGTGGGTTTATGAACACTTGAGAACAGTTGAGAGCACAGATACAGACTATAGGTGATTGGTTCATAGTTTGGGCAGCTATTGGTTGAAAGGCAGAAGTGTAAGGGAGATAGTGGCGGGAAAAGCTACATGACTTCAGAGTTGCAAGAAAGGAGCTGTTAGGGAGATAAGAGAAGTGGCAGGAAAAGCTACGTGACGTCAGCCACATAAGGGTCTCTTGGGCAGCTAGCCACAAGGTCAGGAACTGTGGGGGGAAAAGCCTGACTATGGAATGGTCAGATGCTTTTGGGATCAAGAGGGGAGGGCCTCACCAATTCTGCCCACTCTGGGCAATGACAGGGCACACTGCAACCTTGCCCGAGGGCAGGGAGGGCCAGTCACCGTCGCCAGGGTGGGTTCCTGATGATAAGGCTATCTGCAACCCCCACAGCCCAAGGTCCCCGGCCATGTCCAACAGCCCAGACCAGCTTCCTCTCAGTCCCAGCCTGCTTTTAGCAATGTCCAACAGAGCACAACTGAGGAAGATAAACATTGACCTTTGGTCTCTGTACACACACACACATATGTGTACATACACCTTCATACATACATAAGAGCATGTATACACACATGCACATGCACCACACACATGCACATGCAAAGAAAAAGAGAGAGAGAAGTTATTTGTACTTTTTAGTTTCTCTTTTCTTCTTTACTATTTGAGGTGCTAACTTAAGAAACCCTGGCTGAGGCCTGGGCAAGACAGCTGAGCTCCCTGTGTCCTGCTGATCTCTCCCAAAGGCACAGTGAAAGTGTCCAGTCACAGTGGCCGTGGGCACTAAGGACTCAACCTAGCAATCACCATCGAGAAATCCCACAGCGCTGGGGCTTCCTCCCAAGGTCACGTGGTCCCCTCCCCACTTGGTGTCCTTATTGTCCTCCGATCTGTGCATGTCATTGGGCACTACTTCTGTCAAAGTGACCATAGAAATGAGGGGGTCCAAACTCAGGGTGCTGACACAACCTAGCAGTCTTGGTGCTGAATACAAATATAGCAGCTTCCCACCCCAAAGACATTTCATTTATTATTTTATTTTAAAAATATTTTCTTTGGGCTCCTGTAATCCTTGGGGACGTTTACTTGATGAATAGCAAGCAAATTCCCCAGGCAGACTGTTGTTATAAAGAGCCATGGCATTAATTCGAACCATTTGCATTGGGAAAAGGGGTGGCTGACTTAACCTCAACATTTGGGACATGATTTTTTCCTAAAATAACTACAACATCCATCATTTTTTTTTCCTGCTAGTGTGTCAATTTTTAAATGTGAGGCTGGGTCCTTTCAGTACCTTTGGTCTCCATAGTAACAATTTCATGTGTTTATCCTGGCTTATTGAAATAGCACATTGAGGGAAAGGTCAGTGACTCACTTTTAATTAGGGGTGTCTCTAATTAGAGCATGATTATTTAAAATTTGATCGCCAATACGAAGATACTAAGTGCTTAAAAATAATCTCCATGGCCTATATTTAAATGACAAATTGCAAAACAGTTAGTCAAGTGTTTTCAAACTATGGCTCTTTCTTTACAGAAGCAGGTGTTGTCGAGATCATTATTGTTTTCACCCATGTTTAACAGACCTTGACTTCTTGCCATTCTCTCCCTGGTACCAGGATCTGAGTAATACGTTAAAGAACAGATTAAGGTGTCTGGAGTGACTAAAGCAGCCAGAGGCATCTATGTGGACCTATGGAATATGCATTTGAGACGAGCTGAGGAAACACCAAGAAGTCTTCCTCAGGTGATCATTGGGTAGCCAGGAAAGGCAGAAACATGACCCGGGTGCCAGCCTTCCTATCTCCTCCATGTGCCCACTGTGTTTGGATGGGCGGGATGGCAGACAGAAGCCTGCAGTGCTCCGTGGCTGTTGCTTTCACTTGTTGTTGTTGAATTTAATAGCAATAGAACTTGTGTTTCCACTTGTTTATGAGGAATGCAATAGCACAAGCTGCATCATAGGATGAATGTGGGGAACAAAGGACCATGCACACAGAGCACGCAGAACTGAGCAGCTCTTAGTACCCACGGGACATTGGTGCTGGCTCTTATAATTAGTCTTCCGTGTTTACGTAGGTGGGGGGAGTGTATGTGTGTACATGTGCGTGTAAGTGTGTGTGTGTGTGTGTGTGCACTCATGGGCATGCGCACGTGGAGGTCAGAGGACAGGTTTGGGTGTTGTGCATAAGCATCATTCACCCTTTTTTTAAAGAAATATTTTATTTTTTATTTTTATTTATTTATTTGACAGAGAAAGATGGAGAGAGAAAGAGAGGGAGAGAGAATGGGTGCGCCAGGGCATCCAGCCACTGCAAACGAACTCCAGATGCGTGCACCACCTTGTGCATCTGGCTAACGTGGGTCTTGGGGAATTGTTCCTGGAACCTTTGGCTTTGCAGGCAAACTCTTTAACTGCTAAGCCATCTCTCCAGCCCGCACTCACCCCTTTTTGAGACAGGGTCAAGCTAGACTGACCTGCCAACGGGCCATAGGGATCCATCTCCCTAGCATTGTAATTACAAGTGGGACTGATGAAAAATTGATAAAAAGATCGGGAGATTAAGCGTACATTTTCAGGTTAGACGCCTCACTCTGGTTCTGTTTGCACTTTTCTTCCCCGCTGGATGCTGCGAGTTAAGGACGATGAGAAAGCCGTTGCTGCCCCTTCCTGTTCCCACGCTGCTGCGAGAGTGATAAGGGAGCTCGCAGAAGGAACCATCGAGATAACCACAACGCTGGGGCTTCCTCCCTGCGCACTTGTGTACAGTTAACACGTTACCTAAGGTCACGTGGTCCCCTCCGCACTTGGTGTCCTTATTGTCCTCTGGTCCATGCATGTCGTTAGGCACTAGTTCTGTAAAACTGACTACAGAAATGAGGTGGTCCAAACTCAGGGTGCTGGAGATTTTATTTTTTTGATGGAAGCCTAAGAGACTGGTCTTTTTTTTTTTTTTTTTTTTTAATGCAAGAGAGCAAGAGTGAAGGGGGGGGGGTGGGAATTGGTGCTCCAGGGCCTCCAGCCACTGCAATTGATCTTCAGATGTATGTTCCCCCTTGTGCACATGTGCCGCCCTGCACGCTTGCATCACTGTGCATCTGGCTTACGTGGGACCTAGAGAGTTGAACATGAGTCCTTAGGCTTCGCAGGCAAGTGCCTCAACTACTAAGCCATCTCTCCAGCCCTGGAGATGTTTTTGAAGCACAAATTTCCCTCCATCCCATTGCTATAATATTAAACTTGTGAGTTCAATCATCTCTGGGTGGCCCTTGGCTTTCTTGCTGCAATTTCCGCAACAGGACCGTTACACCTGGCTTTTTTACATGAGTTCTGGGCATTGAACTCAGGTCCTCATACTCGTAAGGCAATTTTGTTGTTTGTTTTACCAAGTGAGCTATATTCCCAGGCCATAATTAGCTCCTAAGTTACTCCCAGTAACTTCATTATCTGCTGAACACTTTGGACCAAGTTCCTTTGATCTCAAGGGCATTGTTTAAAAGGAAGGTAAGACTTTGAGCGAAAAGGAAAATTTCCACGTTAGATGAGAACTATTCAGTGGCAGAACTGCCTTTCTAGGAGGACCGCCATCCTCCGGCACGGCTCTACTGTCCTCTGCTCTCTCTGCAAGAGGCTGCTTCCTCCTCTTGAGCCCAGGGCAATATGGATTATCACCAAAGACTGAGCGCAAAGCTCGGGAAAACAGCCTGTTCCTTGTGCTCCATCTGGTTGAACCTAGATCCACAAGGCTTATTTAAAATATAAGGAGATACATACTTACCTGGTAAAAATGGAGTGATTTGCGACCCTATGCTGTGGCCTAACTTGAGTGATTCTGTAAGACACAGTCAGATGAAGCTAACCTTATGAGCACAAGTTAGGTGAATCTCAGAGCAGAGTTGATCAACCTCTAAATACAATTCTGGGGGGTTGTGTGATGTATTGGGGTCCCTTCTAGGACCAGCCCAGGAGGGGATGCAGGGTCTCCACCTGGTAGGGGGTAAGAGGCATGGAGTCACGACACAGACACTGGGAGTTGGGTGGAAGCAGGCAGAGGGTGGGCTGTTGCAAACTCATTTATTCAAGGAAGTATAGGGGGTTTTAAAGGGTTTGGCTGGCCAGTCGTTGTATGGGGTGGTTCCCTTCTTGTGACCAATGACAGCCTGTCTCCAGTCAGATCATCTCGCAGCAGGTTGCTTGTGGGCATGGGGCTATAGCTATTGTCATGCCAGGCCTGTGCAGGATGCCACGTCCACAGAAGCCACTTCCTGGTTTCTTCTAGCAGGTGGCCTGGCTAGGGCCTGACCTGCATTGTGCCATACAGTGATGAACTTTCCAAGGACTCTTGAAAAATCCATCCCTTTGATGGCTATAAGTACAGCCCAGACCATAGAAGCTGGGCCTTACTCAGGGAACCAACCACTCATTCATCACTTACTTATCATTATTCACATCTTTGTGTCAAGTTTGCTGCCAGGTCCTGCTTCTCCAGGGAATAGAACTGGTAGATTGAATATGTCTTAGAAAAGGAATTAATTCGATTAACTTATAGGGGACAGTCTGGGCAGTCCACACAGAGCTGTCTTCAGGTTGGAGAGTCAGAAAATTCAATAGCTGTTCAGTCCACAAGGCTGGATGCCCTGGTAGTATCAATCTGGTACGGAAAGCCTGGAGGATTCCTGGAGAGCCTCTGGTCTGCAGTCTATGTCGGAGGGCAATGAAGCTGGGTTCCAGTGTCAGCAAAGGAGAGCGGGAGTAGTGATGAGCAGGGGAAGCCAGGCGAAAAGCCTTGTGTTTTCTTGGAGTTTCTGTATAAATAGTCCACCACCATCAGGGCTACACAGTCTAAAAACACTACTGGGTGCCTGTCAGCAGAGGCAGCAGCCACAGGAGCATCAGAAGCAGCTGCAGCAGCAGGAGGAGAAGCTGAGGGTTCACTCTTGGGTAAATGAATCAAGAGTCAGCTTTCTTTCCTTCAGGCTCTGCTCTAAGAAGCAGCTGTTCTGCTCCTGGGTACATAACTGCAAGAGTCAGTTTCTATAATTCCAGGACAGTGCTGCAATTGGGCAGTTAAAATTGCACATTTTGCCACCTTTAGCTTGATGGTTAGAAGAACAATAAAGAAACATACTTAAAACAAATTAGTGTTGCTATTCACTGCTTAGTAATGCTTAGCATGGGAACGTGTTTTCTAGTGTTCCTGGAGCTTGGCTTAGTTTGGATAGTCCAGTATCCACAGGCTATGCATTACTCAAGTGGCTATTGGGATATTAAACCTGATATTAAGCTTTGCTTCATCATCTCTCCCCTCTCCCTCTTATGTGGTGCTGCGGATACAGCCTATGGCCTTACACCTGTGTGGCAAATACTCTAGCAGTGAGTTGTATTCTCAGTTCCCTTCCTTTCTCTTTTAAAATAATTTTAAAAATTTTTATCATTTGTTGATTCATTTGAGAGATAGAGATATATAGATGATAGATAGATAGATAAATAGATAGATACAAGCTGCTGAAAATGAATTCCAGAAACATGCACCACCTTGTGCGTCTGGCTTCCATGGGTCCTGGAGAATTGAACCTGTTTCCTTTGGCTTTGCAGGCAAGCGCCTTAACTGCTAGGCCATCTCTCCAGCCCTCCTTTCTCTTTTGAAAAATTATTTTATTTATTTATTCATGAGAAAGATAGAAAGAGAACGAGAGCTAGAGAGAGAATGGGTGTGCCAGGGCTTCTAGTCACTGCAAACAAACTCCAGCTGCATGTGCCACCTTTTGTATCTGGCTTTACATGCGTACTGGGGAATCAAACCTGGGTCTTTAGGCTTTGTGGGCAAGCATCTTAACCCCTGAGCAATTCTTAATTAATTAATTAATTAATTCTTGGAAGGGACATTTAATAAAAATGCTCTACTATCCACTTTCTACCTTTGATGTCTTCCCACTCAAGTCTTTCCTCCCCACAACTTCTACTTATTAATTCATGTATTTACTCATTCATTTTGTTGGTCATAAATCCCGGCCATCAGGGTACTTGTTTGGTAACATATATTATCTTTCAGCATTCTACCAGTTTGACAAAGTTCCTAAGAAAGCAACTTAAAAGAGGAAAGATTTGTTTTGGTTTACAATTTTAGAGTTTTCAGTCTATCATCAAAAAATGCTTACCTCATGGCAGCTGGGAAGCAGAGGGAGAGACAGAGAGAGAGAGAGGTGGAGCGGGGAGGAGAAAGAGAGGAATCAGGGCATGTCCCCAGTAACTCTTTCTCTAAGCAGGCTCCACCTCCAATTGAGCTCTGCAGTTGTGATCCAATCACCTATCAGCAGCACCACCAGTGGGGGACCAAGACTTCAACACAGTAGCCTTTGGGGATATTCTTTATCTGGACTAGAACATTTCAAATTCTAGTAACTCTGAACAGGTGGGTGTCATTACATATAGAAGCTGGGATCCTGAGAGGGGAAGTGATGAGGGGAACCAGGATTTGGATCCGACACAAACCTCTCTGTTTTGTACCCTTCTTGTTACTTAGAGTTTTGCTAATGACCTTGTCAACCTTGCCCAGACGACAGCTCTGAAAGTTCACTAGTGCCCCGGGGAACAAAAGAAGGGAAGAGAGCACAGAGGAAACACCTGACTTTATGAA
The DNA here is from genome assembly GCA_036365145.1 of Orientallactaga sibirica. NCBI lineage: Eukaryota > Metazoa > Chordata > Mammalia > Rodentia > Dipodidae > Orientallactaga > Orientallactaga sibirica. The sequence goes on from JAEOAD010000048.1 coordinate 1,195,441, forward strand.
TGAATGCAAGTTGAAAATGACCTTGGACAGTCTAGTGGAGAGCAACTGTTTTCAATAATCCCAGAATATATGAGGTGAAGTTTCTTTTGAACTTGCTGAATTTACATACAACATAGGAAACATCTGTCCACCTGGTCTAAAAGGCATGAATTCAGGCCTCAGAAGAATAATCCCATGGTGATTTTAAAGATCGGTGTTTTGGTCAAAGATTAACAAAGGGACCACTAGGGCCTTATTTAACCAATTCTGGTTTTGTAGATCTGGGGAAGGGCTTGAGACTCTTCAAAGCTCCTAGTTGATGCCTTTGGCCATACTTTGAGCACCAAAGGTGCAATTTGCCTGGACACAAATTGTGTGTCCCTGGCATGTGTGGTTCTGTCTGAGGCTGACTGCTGTGGCCATAGGTGAACATATTGAGTTAGGGGTCTTGATCACTTTCCAGGTTAGAGCAAGGCACATGTGTGTGTGTGTGTGTGTGTGTGTGTGTGTGTGTGTGTATGGGAATACATGTGCTATGGAGGTCTAAGGTCATCCTCAAGGGATCTGTGCTCTCTTGCATTTCTTAAGATAGGGTCTCTCTTTTGTTGTCTTGGCTGCCATGGATATGCCAGTCTAGCTGGCTCATGAAACTTCTGGATTCTCTTGATTTTGCCTCCCATTACCACAGGTGTTTGGGATTATAGATGCATGCACCACTTTGCATCCAGCTTTATGTAGGTGCTAGAAAATCTGACTTGGGTCAGCAAGCTTGCAAACATCTCCCCTGCCTTCCAGACACTTAAGTTTTTCCTTCTTCTAGAATGAAGACAATAGTATTCAGAATTCTCGGATGTTAAGAAGGTTAAGGTAGGGCCTGGAGAGATGGCTTAGTGGTTAAGTGCTTGCCTGTGAAGCCTAAGGACCCTGGTTCGAGGCTCGATTCCTCGGGACTCACGTAAGCCCGATGCACAAGGTGACACATGCATCTGGAGTTCGTTTGCAGTGGCTGGAGGCCCTGGTGTGCCCATTCTCTATCTATCTGCCTCTTTCTCTCTCTGTCCATCGCTCTCAAATAAATAAATAAAAAGAAGGCTACTGTAAGATAATGCTACAAGAAAGAAATTTGTATACTATCAAATATGTGATTCTTATCTGGCTTGGACTGTTCACTCAGCTGGACATTGCATGATATCAAGAGAAAGCAATCTTTGATATGGGATATGTAGTTGATTCCTTAAGTGTGACAGCAGAGATTGAATGACCTCTAAAATACGGGAAAAAGAAGGAAAGGGGACTGAGCCCTAGTTTAAGGAGGGGAAGAGAAGTGAGTATTCACAAAAGTGTAATAATTTAGAAGTAGGCATTTCCATAGAGTACAGACAAGGCTTAATGTGTACTAACTAAATGCATTTTTTTGAGCACGTTTTGAAGTAGTGTTTTAAGCATATTTTGAAGTGGGGTGAAAATAGGTGAGTAATAATAATAGGGTAAGTCCATAAACAAGAACCACATTATCACTGAAAAATGAAAAGTTCCATTTCCAGTAACACAAGCAAACCAGATAACCTGAGACCCTCCTGCTAATAGCACTTGAAGGTGCTGGAGGGAAACCAAACTTTCTAAGAGCATGTCTGAGCTCTCAAGAAAGTTCAAGCATAGTTCAATAGTTCAAGCATACAAACAAAGCAAGCAAACAAAGAGAGGAAGCTAAAAATTAAGAGTTGTGACAGGTACCTCTGTTTTTTTCTCTTTATTTTTTCCAAACTTGGTTCAGTAGTCATGGAGTTTGGGTTTTGTAGCCTCACAGTGTCCCAGAGGAGGTGTGAGGCCAGCAGGAGGTGAGCGGTTAGAACTGAGCTCCTCTCTGCCTCTGTCTGGATCCAGCCCCCCTCAGTGTCTTCTCCCCGAAGTCCTAGCTCCATGGACTTGCTTTCTTTCACTTAGTGTGTCATTGATTCAATGACAATTGATAACTTAGCTCCCCTGTGGCCATTAACACTTTAGACTCTAGAAAAGTGAATTTTACACTTTCCTTCCTCACTCCAGAACTCCATGCCTACGGAAGTCTTCGGAAACCTGCAAATTTCCATTCAGACGTGATCGTGGAAGAATCTCCTGGATGGCATGCTGTTTATCCCCGTCTGGGTATTTCTTGGTGAGGTTTTGGGGTACTTCCCTTGTCTTTTCTTCCTTCCAGGATGTAGTGCAGCCTCCTGGCCCCTAGAAGATGGATGTTTTAAGTTCTCCTGGGTCTGGGCCAGCGTCCTCTCACCCTACAGGGCAGTGCTTCAAGAGAGAGAGCTTGCAGCCCAGAGCCCCACCCTGAGGGCTCAAGGGGGCTGGGCTTTCAGAAGAGCTCGAGTCTTAAGCTTCCAGTCACTTCATGCCCTCAGGGCTTATCCCCTCTACCCGCTTTGGGGTCTGGTACATACCATGGACAGCCTCCAGAGATGTGAGATTGGTTTTCAGATCCAAGAATAAAAGCATAGGTAGAAGGAAGCCAAGAAACAGCCAAAAGCAAAGGCACCTCACTTGTGAAGTTCAAAGGCGGAGGCAATGAACACCGCAAGCCAAGGTGTTTGCACAGCTGACACAGGCCAGGGTTAAGAATCCCCAGGTTAATGCTTTGCAGAAGTGCTCAGGGTTCTGGAGCCTTTTCCCTCCTCTGCGGAAAGCCTGGCGAAGCAATCTAAGGCTTACAGTTGTGGGTGCTGTGGGGCCGCTGGCCTGGATCCCAAGTGCCTCTTTGAGACAGAACGATACAGGAACTTAGAGGAGCTAATCCTTGAACCTCCCATGGGGTATGGGGTTTCTTCCATACAAGTCTTTCTGTGGGATTCTCAGGCCAGTGAATAGAAATTCTACTTTGTGAGTAATTTAAGTGGTAATGGTGAGATCACTGAGGGTTTTTTCTTCCCTCCAGTGGAATTATTTAAGAGCACACATTTGTCTGCAACACAAGTACAAAGGCAGACTACCTCCCAGTCCTGGCTGGGGAGAGAAGCCCCGAGCTGCAATGTGGTTAACGTGTGTCTCTCTGCAGCCTCTGTTTCAAAGCTTGGTTGACAGGCTCAGCAGCAGTTTAGGTTGTTAGGTAACCATTGTCAACAATTGCTTACTAGACAGCCCCGGAAACCGTGTTCAGCCATTTGTTGACCTCTGTTGTTAGCTCTTGGGGCATAGACTGCTTTAAACGTCCAGGGTTGGACATGACATCTCACTTCAGATAGAGTGAGCTTCCCATGTTGGTGTGCATTCACACAGAAATTATCCCAAATGTTCCGACGCCATGTTCTTCTCTGAAGCAGAACAGGATAGTCTGAACATTAAAGGGAACCTGAGAACCCTCCCTTCCAGGGATGGTGCGGGGCTATGGGCTGGTGTGCTGTCTGTGGGCTGTTGCATCTCATTTTTCCTCTCCCTTCCCAGGGTGATGGGAGGAATCGACTCCTCTTCCGGCTCTCCACTGCCACTGTAATCTTTTTGTCCCCAAACTGAATGCCCTCTCCTCTCCTCCTCTTTCTATCTGTGAATCAAAACTTTCCATTCATCTTCCAAAATTATCTTTGCAGCAACTGCATGTGTAAGTGTCCCCATCAGGGACACTGCGTATTTTGTTGGACTTTGGTCTAAAGGTCATGGGGAATGAATTGGGAATTGTTGTTCAGTAGTCTTTGGAAACATTTCATTAGGTACATGGTGGACCTGGGGAGACTTGCTGGGGCTTGTAGATGATGTACTCTTCAGCTTCGTTGCGAGAATGCCTGGACTCTTAATCATGATTCATTGCTCCTGAATGTAGGTTTCATGCATCTGGGTGCTTGGGCTGTTTTCAGAAACTAGAGGAATAGTTCCATTAATGTCTCATCTTTTCCACAATTAGAAAAGAAATCTGAGAGTGCTTTCCTAGCAAATTTGTAGACCCAGTTTCCTCCAGCACCTGTTCTCTCAAGTCATGCAATGTTTGAAAATAACCACACAAGTTTCTGTGTCTGAGCCCGTCTTGAACACCTATTACAGCAACATAAAATTTTTGCTAGTTTTGCTCATGTTGCATGCCCCTACCTCCCCACTTTGCCTGAAGATTCATGTACACTAAATGCCTGTTGGTTTGGGATGGAATGAGTATCTTGGATTTATAATTAATTGAGTAGATGACAGAAAAGGTTTTAGACAGCATTCCTAATGTTACATTGTTGTTAATATTATCATTATTAGGGCCTGAGATCCTTTGTATCTCAAACTCATCCAAATCTTAGGCCTTGGAAGGTTTAGAATTTATTCAAAAATTCACTTTCCAGGGAAAATTAGGAACACAGATAGATTTTATTTTTGAAAAAAAATGCATCTCTCTGAGATGACCAGCATTGACATTTTATGCTCTTCATTCCAGAAGTTTTCCTTACACAAATACAAATTACAAATATACTTTGAAGGATAGATTCTACTTTATAACTCCTTTTAAATCTTTTTGATAATATCTCATGTTTTGCCAATATCTTTCTAAGTCAGGATTATAGATCTGCAGTATCCATTTGAAAACTTGCATTGTGACAATTGTGTCATTTTTTAAATTAGCTAACCAGGAGGAAAGTTTCTGTGGTTCTGATTCATGCTGTCATTAGTTTTGTGTAATTCCCGCCCCCCCTTTTTTTTTGGTTCTTTTTTTTTATTGACAACTTCTATACTTACATACAAAAAACACATAATATTTCCCTCCCTCCCCCCATTCCACTTTAGAACTCCAATGTCCATTGTATCCCCTCCCTCTCTCCATTAGTCTCTCTTTAATTTGATGTCATCATCTTTTTCTTCCATTTTGAGGTCCCCACCCTCTCTTATCCCTTCTTTTCTATGACTGTTCTACCCCATGTATTTGGTATCTCCACTTGTCTGTTGAGTATCTCTTTCATTCTTCCCTGCATCCACTCTCTCCTAGTCTCATTCTAGTTCCTTGTCATCAGAGCTACTGATGCTTACTAAAACTGTCAAAGAAATCAACTGTTAAGAACTGTTTATGAGCCAGGCATGGTGGCACATGCCTTTAATCCCAGCATTTGGGAGGTAGAGGTAGGAGGATTGCCGTGAGTTCGAGGCCACCCTGAAACTACATAGTGAATTCCAGGTCAGCCTGGGATAGAGTGAGACCCTACCTCGAAAAACCAAAAGAAAAAAGAAAAAAAGAAGAACTGTTTATGAGAGAGAGAGAGAGAGAGAGAGAGAGAGAGAGCAAGCAGTGTTTGTCTTTCTGAGTCTGTGTGACTTCACTTAGTATGATTTTTTTCCCAAGTCCATCCATTTTCTTGTAAATTGCATTATTTCATTTTTTCCATACTTCTGAGTAGAATTCCACATACCACATCTTCCTTATCCATTTATCAGTTGAAGGGCATCTGGGAAGATTCCATTTCCTAGCTATTGTGAATATGAAAGAGAAGATTCTTTAGGGCATATGCCCAGAAGTGGTACAGCTAGATTAAGTGGTAGATCTCTTTTCAGAATTTTGAGGAGCCTCCATACTGATTTCCATAGTGGCTGTACAAGTTTGCCCTCCCACCAGCAGTGAATGAGCATCCCTTTCCCTACATCCTCACTAGCATTTGTTGTCATTTGATTTGATTTGTTTTTGTTTTTTTTTTTGTTTTTCAAGGTAAGGTCTCACTCTGGTCCAGGCTGACCTGGAATTCACTCTGTAGTCTCAGGGTGGCCTTGAACTCACGGCGATCCTCCTACCTCTGCCTCCCGAGTGCTGGGATTAAAGGCGTGAGCCACCATGCCCAGCTTGTCATTTGATTTTTGTTGATAACCATTTTGACTGGAGGGAGATGGAATCTCAAAGTCATTTTAATTTGCATTTCCCTGATAGCTAAATACGTTGAACATCTTTTTAGGTATTTATTGGACATTTGTATCTCTTTGAGAACTCTCTGTTCAATTCACTGCCTTATTTTTTTTTTTTTTTGAGTGGGTTGCTTAATTCTTTATTGCTTAGTTTTTGGAGTTCTTTGTATATCCTAGACATTAAACCTCTGTCAGATGTGTAGCCAGCAAAGATTTTCTCTCATTCTATCCATTGTCTATTGACTCTGTTGATGATTTGCTAATCTGAACAATAGCTTTTATGATTAATGAGATCCCAATGGTTGACTGTGTGTCTAATCCCCTGGCTACTGTGGTCTTATTCAAAAAGTCCCTGTACCCATGCCTATGCCTTGGAGTATTCTCCTTGTTTTTTCTTCTACTGTTTTAGAGTTTCAATATTAAATAGAGGTTCTTGATCCATTGGGAACTTCTTCTCATGCAAGGCAGGAGAAGGGAATCTAGGTTCATTCTTCTATAAGTGGTCAATTTGTCCAGCTCCATTTGTTGAAGATGCTGTCTTTTCTCCAGAGTGCATTTTGGCCTCTTTGTCAGAGATCTGTAGTTGCTAGAACTTAAATTTGTATCTCTATTCCATTCCATTGATGCATGTGTCTGTTGTTGTGCCAGTACCTTTCTGTTTGTATTACTATGGCTTTGTAGTATATCTTGAAGTCAGGTATGGTGATACCAACAGTAGTATCCTTTTATTGAGGATATTTTTGGCTATCTGTAGGCTTTTGTGCTTCCATATGAATTTTGAGCTTATTCTTTCTAACTCCTTAAAGAATATTGCTGGAGTTTTGTTATAATTTCTGTTTATATTCTGTTTAGATAATATGTTTGTTTATGGTAGCGGGGTATAAACATCTCCTGCTATTATTGTGCTGAGATTTATTTCTGATTTAATGTCTAGTAGATTTTGCTTTATGGAATTTGGTGCAATTGTATTTGATGCATATGTGTTTATAATTGTTCCCTTAATGAGTGTAAGGTGGCCTTCTTTATCTATTTTGATTACTTTTTGTTTAAAGTCTTCTTTGTCAAGTATTAATATAGTCTCACCTGCTTGTTTCCTAGTTCTTTTTTGTTCGTTTGTTTGTTTTGGTTTGGTTTTTCAAGGTAGGGTCTCACTCTAGCTAAGGCTGACCTGGAATTCACTATGTGGTCTCAGGATGGCCTTGAACTCACGGCGATCCTCCTACCTCTGCCTTCTAATTTTGATTATTGTTTTTTGATTATTGTTTTTCTCTCCTATAACCTCTAGAGTATGTGTGTTCCTTCTTTAGTATGGAGTGTTCTATGCAACATTCTCTATAGGGCTGGCTTAATGCTCATATACTCATAAAGCTGGCTCTTATCAGCAAAAGTTTTTCTTTCACCTTCTATTATGAGGGATAACTTTGCTGTTATCAAAGCTTGTGTTGAAAGCTATGGTCTTTTAAATTTTGAAATACTCTGTTTCAAGCCCTTCTGGATTTAAGGTTTCCACTAAAAAATCATTCCTGTATCTGGCCATGTCCTCATTGAGTTTATTCCACTGACTGTTGAGTTCAGTTTGATTTGTTAATTCTCATCATTTCATTCAGCTACCTGTTGAGTTCTTTTTAAGTCTTTTCTACTTCATTCAGCCATTGATTGAGTTCTTTTTTGTTGATTTTCTTCCATGTCATTCAGCCATCCTTTGAGTTTTTTTCTGGTCTTTTTGTCATTTCATCTAGGCATTTGTTTGTAGACTTTATTCTCTGGCTTATAATTCATATTGGACATATTAGGTATCCTTGTGTTATTCCTACTAATGTTGCCTATAGGTGTGCTATATATAGCTTTTGTTATGTTGAATCTGATTCATCTATTCAGTTTCATCAAGGCTTTTACAATAAAGGGATGTTAAATTTGTTCAAGGATTTTTTTTTTCATCTGATTAAAGTGATCATGGGATTTTTGCTCTAGGCTTTATTGTTGTGCTATATTACATTTACTGATGTTCATATGTTTATCTGTCCTTGTCCTCCTGGAATACAGCCAAGCTTGATTGTGTTTTATGATCTTTTTAATGTGTTGTTGAATTTGGTATGCAAATATTTTACTGGGGACTTTTGTACTCATGTTTATTAGGGAATTTGATGGATCACTTGCTTTTTCTGTTGTGCCTTCATCCAGTTTTGGTATCAGGACAACACTGGCTTCATGGAATGAGTTTAGAAGAATCACTTCCTCTGGTACTTTATGTAATAGTTTCAGGAGCATTGGCATTCTTCAATGTCATATGGAATCCAGCAGTGAACCCTACTTTTCTTTGCTGCAATACTTTTTACTATATCATCAATATTATTGCTTGTTACCAATCTGTTAGGTTGTTCGTATCTTCTTGCTTTAATTTCAGTAGGTGATCTGAATTTAGAAAGTCATCCATTTCTTCTAGATTTTTTGGTTCCTTGGAATATAAATCTTCAAAATATTCCTTCACAGTTATCTGTAGTTCAGTATTTGCAGCAATATTCCCAGTTTTATTTCTAATTTTATTATGGTTTTTCCTCTCTTTATGTTGGTTAATTTGTCTAAGTGTTTATCAGTTTTATTTATCTTTTCAAATAACAAGCCCTTTATAAAAGACAAGCCCAGCAGACTGGCCTTTTTTATGAGAGAGAGAAAGAGAGAGAGAGGATTGGCATGTCAGGGCCTCCAGCCATTGCAATTGAACTTCAGACACCTGTACCACCTTGTGTGCATGTGTGACCTTGCATGCTTGTGTCACCTTGTGTGTCTGGCTTATGTGGGACCTGGAGAGTTGAACATGAGTCCTTAGGCTTTGCGGGCAAGTACCTTAACTTCTAAGCCATCTCTCCAGCCCAAAGCACAAGCTCTTTATCTCACTGGTCCTTCGTATTATTCTTTTGGATTCCATCTCATTAATCAGCTCTGATTTTATCATTTGTTTCCTTCTACTAACTTCTGTTTGACCTATTGTTTTTCTAAGACACTTGATGTGTATCATTAGGATTTATTTGAGATCTTTTTGATTTTTAGAATTGCCTTTGCTATGTCCTACTGATTCTGCTGAGTAGTATTTTCATTTTCTTTTGATTTTTTTGAATTTCCCTCTTTATTTCATTTATTCAGTGGCCCACTAATCATTTAACAGGGCACTGTTCAATCATCATGTTTTTGTATAGTTACTGTAGTTTCTCTTGCAAATTGATCTTTATTTTTATTCTCTTATGATAAGATGCAGGAAATTATTTTGACTTTTTGTATTGCTAATGTTTGCTTTTTGGCTTAAAATGTGATCTAACTTAAGAAAGTTTCATGGGCTGGTGAAAAGAATGTGTATTCTGAAGCTGTTGGAGAGAATGTTCTATACATGTCTGTTAAACCCATTTGACCCATGGACTTAGTTCAATTCTCAAATTTGTTTTCTTCTCTTTTTTCTTAGTCTGGATGGTCTACCTAATGATTATAATGGAGTACTGAAGCCACTCACTATTATTGTGTCTGGACCTATTTTCCTCTGCATGTCCGATAGATTTGTTTCTGTTGCATGAAATTAAGTGTGTATCACTGTTTGGTGCATATATATATTTGGGACATTGTATATTCCTGATAGAGTTCTTCTTTATTAGTATGCCCTTCTTTACCTCTTCTGAATTTGGCTTGAAGTCTACTTTGTTGGCTATGACTATAGCCATTCCCATTTGCTTTTGGATTCTATTTCTTTATAATATTATTTTCTATCTTTTCATTTTCAGTTTGTCTTTGTCAGTGGTGTGAGTTTCTTGAACACAGCAAATAGTTATAAATTATTTTTTAATCCATTAGCTAGTCTACCTCTTTTAATTGGAGGGTAAGACTATTTACATTTAGGGTGATTATTAAAAGATGTATTAACTTCTCATTTATGTTAGAGTTTTTTTCTGGCTAACTGAATTAATAATGGTTTAACTTTTTTCTGATCCTCATTTATTCTAATAAGAATTGTTTGGTTTTGTTTTCTTCTTTTCTGAGATTTGGTGATTATGTGTAATTTTGTTCCTTTTCTGTATATAGTATTCTTTTAAGTATCTACTGCAATCTTTTCTTAGTGGTCATTTCTAAAATTTTCTTTGTCTTTTAAAAAATTTCTATCTCTGAATTTCTCATCCAAGCCTTGGATTCCCAGCATTAATACATCTTGCAAGAGGGAGGAGTTATAGAAATTCAATGATCTGTCATATCTGGCCTTAGAGGTCTCAGTCCTGCCTATAGAAAATTATACATAGCAGGGAGGCAGCTACTGAGGCTGAGGGACCTACTGGCTATGGACTGGGGGATTTTTTTTTCTCTACTATAACCCACAGGTGATGAGGTATGGACCTCACCAAAGAAGGTACAGCCACGAATCACTGAACCTGTCACAGCCCAAGCTCCCCACTATTGAAACTTTGCAGTGGGTTGAAATCCAATCCTTCCTCTCTGTATGACTACTCCTTGTGACAATCTCCCGTTCTGACATTCTGTCATAATGGCCCAAGGCTTCCTAACCTGTGACTGTTCTCCATTTTCAGGTTCCCAGAGTAGCTCAGTTTCAAACAACAGCTCTCTCTCTCAGGTTGGCACTTATTCATAGCATCCCAAGATACGAGGCATGACACAGCAGATTTCTTCTTCTCTAGTACTGTCCTCTATGCAGGAGGAGCTGCTATCATACTAAATACACTGCATTTAAAGTTGGCAAAAACTGTGGGTTTCTCCTGGAGCCAGAATTGCCAGTTTGTTTTCAACAGGGATGCTTTCCTTGTGGTTGAGTCTTTGTCCCCTGCCACCCTGGGGCGCAGGGTGGTGAATCACTTCCTATTTCCCACGTGTTGGACTTCTGTTTGTACTTTATAGGTATGCTGCTGCCGCCTCTTTTCTTGATTTCCAATGCTCATCATTTCTTATTCTCTGCTATAGTTTCTCCTTTATTATACTGACTTCTATTTACAGAGTCACACAGCAGAAACTTAGAACCCATCATCTTATAACTTTCCTGATGAAGGCGTTTTAAAGAGACATGTGTGTCCTTTTCTTGACTATCAGACTATTGAAACAATTAGACTTCAGGGAATTGGAGATTTTTCAGGAATCTCATGCTGGAAAACGGAAAATCTGTTAAGGTAACCAGGAGCCACTAGGGCTGCACAAGGGGCTTAGAACACATCCTCTACTATAAATGGAGTTTCTGACAGGATTCCTAGAAAATTACAGGTTTATAGCTAGGAAAGGAGAAAGGCCTCAAGCAGTTGTTAACTGTGTTAGAATTCTTGTTTCACTGCTAACTTCATCCAGACTTCTAGGCAAGGGATTCTTTTCCTTTCTCATGTCCCCATGTTTTTCCCTGTTTTTTTTTTTTTCTTTTTTTTTCTTTCTATACTGTCTCAGGTCTGAGTATGTGTTTTAATTACAAGTTTGCATCAAAGGTTAAATCACTTCCTCTTAAGCAAGCAATATCTGAGGGAATGTTTTTCATTCTACCCTAGCCAGTAAGAAGTGTTGTATATCTATAACTTTTGTCAATCTGGAGGATGTAAAGTGATAATCATTCTGTTACTGTAACTTGCATATCTGCACTCACTGCTTGTGAATTTACATGTTTTAGTTCATTCTGGTCACTTGTTTATGTGTGCATTGACTTCACCCATTATGTTTTTGTGTTACTTGTTTCTTGTATCTTTTTAAGAGATGTTCACATATGAATTGAAACTGTATTTACCCTCTGTGTCTTCTATATTTTGTCCCCTATCTTCACTTATGAGGTCTGTTGACTTACAAAAGGTTTCAGTTTTGTTGTGGTCAAATGCAGCCTGTTTGGGTATCTATGTTTCCAGTAAGAACTATGAGGTCATAGATATTTTTGGTCAGTGAGAGCTCTGAGAGTTATTTATTTATTTTTTGCTGCAAGTCCAATAGACTGCCTTTTTCCTTGTTTTATGTGAGAATGAGAGGGGGAGAGAGATAGAAAGAGAGAGAAAGAGAGAGAGAGAGAGAGAGAGAGAAGGTGAGTCAGGGCCTCCAGCCACTGCAATCAAACTTCAGACTTGTATGCCCCCTTGTGCTCATGTACGACCTTGTGTACTTGAGTCACTGTGCATTTGGCTTACATGGGACCTGAAGAGTCAAACATGAGTCCTTAGGCTTTGCAGGCAAGTGCCGTAACCGCTAAACCATCTCTCCAGGCCTGAGATTTTTTTTAACATGTCTTTAATTTTATGATCTAAGATTTTAATCTATCTGAAGCTTATTTTTGTATTTGATATAGGAAAAAGACTATTTTTAATTTCTTGCAGATAGCTATCTAGAATATTAGAAGCAATTGTATTTAAATCATTTTACCTATTAAAATAATTATAATAAGATTTATCTTCAGAGTATCCATTCTGTTTATTTTCTCTCTTTAGTAGTTTTTGTTTGATCATATAACTTTTTTATAAGGATCATTGTCCCATACTTTTAAGCTTTTCTTGGGTTTATTTTGGGCTGGGGAGATGGCTCAGTAGTTAAAGGCACTTGTTTGAAAAGCCTATTAGCCTGGATTCAATTCCCCAGTACCCAGGTAAGGTCAAATACACGAAGTAGTACATTCCTCTGGAGTTTGTTTGCAATGGCAAGAGGTCCTGTTGTGCCCATTTTCTCTTTCTCTGTCTCTATTGCTGGTAAATAAACAATTTTAAAAAATTATTAGGGGAGACCGAGAGCGAGAGCAAGAATGTGCCAGGGGAAAAGCAAAAGAGTAAGAGAAGGCTAGAGAGAGGGTTTGAAGGATTATAGGAAGAAGAGGAGGGAAATTGCCCTGAAGTTTCTTAAGTTATATATTGAAGTGTGGGCTAGGGGAAGTGACATTTCCTCTTCTCAGCTCAGCAGTACTCTCAGTTACCATAACAGGAGGTGATTCCCGAATCCCAGACCTAGTTTAGACATGGCCAGGTAAAACGAGAGAGCTCTGGGATTCTTACAGATACCAGGTTTATTAAAATAATGAGAACTGATATACCAAAACGATGGAAACTTAATGAAGTTTTGTTTTATTATCTATGTGATTTCTAAAATTGGTTTACTTTCAATAGATAGTTCGCTTCCAAATCATGATTCATGATTTCTAATTATGTAGATTTTCCTTTTGTTTTTTAGAAAATCAAACCTATTTTATAGGTATATACTTATTGGTCATTATAGTATTTTATACTGGAACAAATACTATTTCTCATTAGTTTAGTGCCTATCAAATCTGTAGTAAGGACATTTTTCATGCTTTGGTATTGCTAATTTGTTATAGTATGAATCCCATAAATAAATGATTTGGCTGTGATCTTTGACCCAATATGATAATCTCTGCTTTTGATTTAGTGTTAGGTCATTTAGTTTTAGTATGATTATTGATATGATTAGATTATAGCTACCATGCTTATGTTTATTTATGTATTTTATTATTTATCTTGACCTCTTCTCAGCCATTTGAAAGTCCTCTTCATGAAGGAAATGGAGCTTTAATTTCATGTTGAATCTAAAACTTCTGCCTTCACCCTGCCTTCCCCATGGCACAAGGACAATTCTCCTTTTTTCTCCTGACTCCTCTCTTTCTTGCCTCATTTTTTTTTTTCATGCTTCACACTTGTCACAGGATCTGGTTGAAAGAAGCTAGGTATGAATATAAAAGGCCTGAGGTATTCTTTTTTAAAGCAAAACATTTATTTACTTATTTATTTGCAAGGAGAGAGAGGGATGGGTAATGGGTGCACCAGGGCCTCTTGCCACTGCAAACGAACTCAGACACATGTGCCACTCTGTGCGTCTCACTTTACGTGGGTCCTGGGGATTTTAACCTGTGATGTCAGGTTTTGCAAGCAAGTGCTTTAAGGGTTGAGTCATTGGCTTGAGTTATTCTTATTCAGCAGTAGCAACATTCTATCTTATTTTTACAGAACTCTCAAGAATTCAACCCTCTGAAAGTGTTAGGTATTGTAAAGCAGACCCTGCTATTAGTCTAGTTGCACATGCTGCAAGCATGTTGGATTTGCATCCTAGAGAATGAGTGTCAGAGCTTAATGTGCAATTGCTATTTTCACTGGATTAGTCATTAGAAATATGGAGTTCTGAATTGGCTCAGCGGTTAAAGGTGCTTGCTTGCAAAGCTTAATGGCCCAGGTTCAATTCCCTACTACCCACATAAAGCCACACACACAAAGTGACATACCCATACTTTCTCTCTCTCTCTCTCAAATACATAACTATTTTAAAAATTACTTATCTACTAACTCTACATTCTGAACTAAGATAATATGTTTATTAAGATAATGACAACTAAGACACTATGTTTATTAAAATAATAAAGCTGCTGTAATAACAATAAAACTTAATAAAGTTTTATTTTTTTATTTATGCAATGCCCCAAATTGGGTCTCTCTTAAAATAGCCAGTTCTCTTTCAGGTCATGATTCATGTTGTCTGTGACTCTGCTTCTTTGGCCTGGGCTTCTGAGGCTGCTCTTCCCTGATCTGAAGTTAAAACCCCATGAGCCTGCTTCTCACCCGTTTCCTGTGACACATCATATGGCCTTGTCTCTTGCCCCCAACTCCACCCACAGTAAGGAGAATTCTTTGTGGGCAGACTTAGAGTAGGTTACTCATCACACAAACACCAAAGCTCTCAAAAGTAGCTAAGCTTGAAAATTTAAGGTTAAAGGACTTTACAGTGAACATTTTAAACCAAAAGAAGATTGAAAAGGAAGATACTTACTGAACTTAGGCAGCAGTGTCTTTATACTTCATGCTGGGTTATTTTCTTCTTTTTCTTTTAAAACTAACTCTTGAACATTTTTTAAAATAGATATTATTTATTTATTTTTGAGATAGAGTCTCGATCTAGCACAGGCTGATCTGGAATTCACTATGTAGTCTCAGGGTGGCCTCAAACTCACAGCAATCCTCCTACCTCTGGCTCCCGAGTGCTGGGATTAAAGGCGTGCAGCACCATGCCCAGTCTTAAAAATAGTTTTAAAACAAATTTGAAGTGAGAAATTAAAGTTCAGTCTGGAATTTTGGCTTCAGACAAAAGATATCTGCATAAAGAATCTCTCAGAGTGTTTAGACATGTCTCTGCAATTTAACATTCTTAGAGATCTCAATCTTCTGGAGTCATGGGGTCCTCAGGACCCAGGAATTGAAGTTCATCATTAGTTGAATAGTTTTGACCCTGCTCTGAAGTGGATTTGTAAAGAGGAGTCATGCCTTGCATGTCTTGGAGTCATTAGTTTGACATGAAATGGTCTGGCTGCTTATGTTGTGGGATGATTGTTTCTAAGTTGAACTTCTGTACAATGGCCATGTCCACGTGAAGAAGACTTGAAGAATTTATGAGCAAACCACTCATGCAATAATAGCATCACCTTGTGCATCTGGCTTACGTGGCTTCTGGAGAACTAAACCACTTAATCTTAACCACTAAGCAATCTCTCCAGTCCACGATCTAATTTTCTTTTATTTCTAAGATTTTTTTTAAAGATTTTATATTTATTTATTAGAGGGAGAGAGAGGGAGAGTGAGAATGGGCATGCCAGGGCCTCTAGCCATTGCAAATGAACTCCAGACGCATGTGCCACCATGTGCATCGGGCTTACGTGGGGCCTGGAGAATTGAACCTGGGTCCTTTGGCTTTGCAGGCATGTGCCTTAATTGCTAAACCATCTCTCCAGCCCCAAGATCTAATTTTCTTTACACATTTAGTTCCTCAGACATCTCTTTTCAAGAATGGCCTTTCCCAGCATGGCTATGGTGTGGACTGTGTATGTTGAATCAACCATCTTTGCACAATATGTTGTATACAATGTGTGATCTTACATCTGCAATTGTAAACATATAATCTTAGTATACAGATTTATTTTTGAATTTTTCATATTTCTATTTATTTATTTACAAGTAGAGAGAGAAGAACAGTCAGAGAGGGAAGGAATGGGCATGCTAGGGCCTCTTGCCATTGAAAATGAACTCCAGGGCTGAGAGATGGCTTAGTGGTTAAGTGCTTGCTTGTGAAGCCCAAAGACCCCGGTTCAACCTCAACTCCTCAGTACCCATGTAAGCCAGATGCACAAGGTGGCATATGCATCTGGAATTCGTTTGCAGTGGCTGGAGGCCCTGGTGCACCCATTCTCTCTCTCTGCCTCTTTCTCTCTATCTCTCTCAAATAAATAAATAAAAATAAACAAAAATTAAAAAGAAAATGAAGTCCAGATATATGTGCCATGTTGTGTATCTGGCTTACGTGGGTACTGGGAAATCAAACCAGGGCCATCAGGCTTTGCAAGCAAGAACCTTTAAACACTGAGGCATCTCTCCAGCCGTATTTTTAAATACTTTTGCTTAATACTTCGGGGTTCTATGTCTCAGGTTTTAAATATACAGTCCTCAGTTGTGCTATTAATTTTAGTCTATAAGCCAGAAACCAAGAGCATTAACTTCATTATTTGATACTGATTGGTTAAATGTATATGGCATGTGAAGTGTCTAGAATGGAAGATGTCTGTAAATGGCTTTTAAAATGACAAAGTGACCATATTTTGGCCTAAGTAAAGACTTAAATAAGTAAATTTTGTCATATTTTTGAAAATGGTTAAGTTCTGTGAAGAAGAAAAGCTGAAGGGTGATAGAGTTTCCCATTTCAAATACAGTGGTGGGTGGGAGGAAGGTGCCAGTGATTTTAAGACATTTGAACAAAAACTTACAGGAGCTGAGGGAGGAGTACTCCTGCACTATGACGAAGTATGTTAAGCAGATGGACTTTAGGCACAGCAGAGGCCGACTTGTGAGGCTAGCGAGTAGGAGAGAAGCACAACAGGACCCGAGGTCAGAGAAATTAGAGAGAAAGAGAGATGTATGAGAGGACAGGCTTCAGAAAAGTTTACCCCAGGGCCGCAAGAAGGAGGGAGAGGGGAGAGTAGGTCCTGACCAGGAGCAAAACTTGAATTTTATAGCATCCTGGAGACCAAACGAAGAGTGAGTGTATCGTGGAGGGAGTGATGGGGACCATGTGAAAAGATGTGATTGGGCCAGGAAAGATGTATTCTGAGTACTGAATCTCACCAAGCTGAGATGCATATTGAACTGGTGTGGTAGGATGCGGAGGGAATGGGAGGAGGGCAAGTTACGATATTTTCTTAGAGGAGCTTTACTGCTCTGGGTGGTAGATGTGGGAGGCAGAGTAAGACAGTGTTTTCAAGACAGGAAGTAATTGTAGCATGATAACATATTGCTGAGCATAACCCAGAAGGGAAGGGGAGATCAGTGATACTGGAGATTGCTGATGGAGGAGAGAGGAGGAAAATGGGGATGGAAAGAGGCTCATAGCCAGAGTGGTCATGAGGAGGGCGGAGCAAATGGCACAGAGGCAGGAAGTGGGTAAATATAAATATAATATTAAAACATTGAGGGTGCTTAGCGTTCAGGAAACATAGTTACCAACTGGGAGTAGGAATGGTAGAGATTTTTGAGGAAAGGGAAAAGGTTTGAGGTAGTTGTCGAGAAGGAATGCTATTGTGATTGCTACATGGCGTTTAGATGATTAAGCCTCAATGAACTTGATGAGGAGTTCAAATTCCGGTCTGGGGTAGAAGACGGAATCAGATGGAGAATATCTTGTAAATTATGTTGGACTTTGTTCCACCTGATAAGGGGAGTGATGGAAAATTTGACTTTGTTTTTTTTAATATTTTATTTTTTATTTCTTTGAGAGAGAGACAGAAAGAGGGAGAGAGAGAGAGAGAGAGAGAGAGAGAGAGAGAGAGAGAGAGAGAGAGAGAATGGCTCAGTAGGGTCTCCAGCCACTGCAGACAAACTCCAGATGCATGCGCCACCTTGTGCATCTGATTAATGTTGTCCCTGGGCAATCGAATCTGGGTCCTTTGACTTCACAGGCCAGCTCTTTAACCGCTAAGCCATCCCTCCAGCCCTGACTCTGGTCTTTACAAGACTGTCTGGACCACCTTGTGCACAGTACTCTGCCAGAGAAGAAGCAGGGCAAGGTCTGGCTCAGTAGTTGTGAATGACGGTGGTGGCTTGCACTAAGGTGGGCACAGTGAATATAAAAGGAGAGAGAGGATTCGCAGTGCAGCTGGCAGTATTTGCTAAGTACACGTTGAGTGTGAAAAGGAGTCAGCAAGGGGATGTATTGAAGCAATATGTGAACAGTAGTGCTTATTATATATTGTTTCTCAACCTCAAATGTAAACACAAGGTCAACATCACCTGAGTGGCCATCATCAGCCACATGTCCATGAGACTAAGGCAGGAATCCTTCCACAGTCCTGTTGCTGGCAGCCCCACAGGCCAGGCACAAAGTACGCGTATCTGCCTTGAACACACTATACAGGGGTGGAATATATTTATTTTTTTCCCTAGGATTCGAGGATATTTTCTTTTAAATGTGAAATTCCGAGATAACTTAAGTATGTATCCATTAAACCTTGCTTCTGCAAATATGTTTAGAAAGTTCTTTCAAAAATGACAGAATTCAGTTAATGGCCTGGAACTCGTTAAGAGTTTTCCGAAATATGAAAACAAAGTGTATTCATTTTAATGGGAGGCTTTGGTCTGTCATTCAGTATTTTCATGTTTTCACTGTTTGCTTCTTTAAAAGTTAAGTAAACCTATAAAAGTCTGAGGAAGGAACATGCCATCAACTTCAAACAGCAAGAAGGCACTTGGCTCCGTCCTTCTCAAAGAGCAGCTTGTGTCAGTTCCCTCAGTCCCTGCTTTCTTGAAAGTTACTGATTAGGCCGTTCTGCCTCCTTCCTGCTTGCTCCTTCGTTGTCAGTTTTAATGACCTAGTAAACCTCGGTATCTCCAGTCCTGTCCCCTTAAACTTGGACAGGACACGTCAAGGTTCTTTTCTTTTTGCCGTAGCTCACGAACCAGAGAAAGCTAAACAAAGAGGGTGCTGATCTCTCCCCGAGCAATGAGCATTGCAGTTCAGTCGTTTTCTTTATTGTGTTTGCAAATGAGGCCGCTGGGACTGAGGGAGGAAGTGAACTTATTTCCTAGGAATCTTTGTTTTGTGGTTTGGGGAGATCCAAGTAGGAACACACTACCTGGATATCTTATTAACATCTAGGGTTAAGTTTCTCCTGGTCTTCTTTCCTCTCAGCAGGGTGACTGGGTAATTTCAGGTGAAGGGAAGCAGGTCTTATTGCTTTCCCCATAACCAGGCTCTCGGGGAGAACCTGATGGTTCCACGTGTTGATGCTTTCCATTGTGAACAGCTGTCAGGTTGTGGATTGATTGGATGCTGGGTCAGGAAAAGCACTATTTGTTATTTCAGAAGCAAAGGGAGTATATATAGAGTGAAATTTGAGAACTTGGGTTCTAGTGTCAGCATTCTCTAGCTGGCTAAGCCACATGACCTCAACATACTCATCTGGAAAATAGGGATAATAATGCTCACTATGGAGTTGGTGTGAAGATTAAATATACACATACATATTTATAATATGCATATAAATGCATTTATGTTTATAATATACATATATATTATATAAATAAACATTTATAATATACATATGGATACATTTATATTTATAATATACATATAAATATAGTATATATAAACATATCTTATACAATGACCATAGTACCCTGCACTTAATAAATATTCAGGAGTTATATGTCTTAGTATTTTTTGCAGTGGCTGGAGGTCCTGGTGTGTCCATTGCTTTCTCTTGCTCGCTCCCTCTTTCTCTCTCTCAGATAAATAAAATAAATAAATAAAAATTAAAAGAAGAGGGCTGGAGAGATGGCTTAGCAGTTAAACGCTTGCCTATGAAGCCTAAGGACCCCGGTTCGAGGCTCGATTTTCCAGGACCCACGTAAGCCAGATGCACAAGGGGGTGCATGCATCTGGAGTTCGTTTGCAGTGGCTGGAGGCCCTGGCACACCCATTCTCTCTCTCTCTCTCTCTCTCTCTGCCTATTTCTGTATCTCTCTCTCAAATAAAAAAATAAAAAATAAAATATTCAAAAAAAATTAAAAGAAGAAATTAACAAGGGAAACTTCAGAACGTATATAAATACTCGGAGAATGAACAATATACTTTTGAATGAATGGTGGGTTATTGAAGAAATCAGAGAGATAATTTAAAAATGCTTAAAAACAGGGCTGGAGAGATGGCTTAGGGGTTAAGGCGCCTGCCTCCTAAGCCTAAGAACACTGGTTCCAGT
This sequence comes from Orientallactaga sibirica, assembly GCA_036365145.1. Taxonomy (NCBI): domain Eukaryota; kingdom Metazoa; phylum Chordata; class Mammalia; order Rodentia; family Dipodidae; genus Orientallactaga; species Orientallactaga sibirica. The sequence goes on from JAEOAD010000048.1 coordinate 1,215,497, forward strand.
CTCCAGCGGTTCCAATCTCCAGGTCCCACGTTTAGCCAGATACAAAGTGATGCAAGGGTGCAATGCCGCACTTGACCACAAGGGGGCGCACACATCTGGATTTCGTTTGCAGCAGCTGAGACACTGCTGGCGTGCCCATCTCTGTCTTCCTCTCTCTCTCTGTCTCTGTCTCTGTCTCTGTCTCTGTCTCTGTGTCTCTCTCCAAAAAAAAAAATTGCTTAAAAACAAATGAAAAGAGCATAGGTTATCAGTTCCTGTGGGACACAGTTAACTAAGGCAGTCCTAAGAGTAGTTTATAGCTATACATGGTCACATTTAAAAATTTAAAAATCCAAAAATAATCAGAGAGAGGGTGGAGAGATGGCTCAGTGGATAAAGTGCTTGCTGTGCAAGTGTGAAGACTGGAATTTGGATTTTCATAAATGCTGGGTGGGTGTGGCAGCCTTCCTCAAATCCCAGCACTTGGGAGAATCCCAAGGGCAAGTTGGCTATTATACGAGCCAAAGCGGTGTTTCTGGGTTCAAGTGAGAGTCACTGCTTTAGTAAATACAGTGGAGTGTGATTTAGAAAAACACCCCCAATGTCAGCCTTTGGCCTCCACATATATGCACACACACACCCCTGCACATGTAATGTGCATGCACATACATCTACATATGTGAACATGTATATACAGATGCACACCCCATACACTTACATAGACCAAACGATGAGAGAGATTGCAAATAAATAACCCAATGATGTATCTTCAGGCTCTAAGAAAACCAGAAGCCCATCCCAAACCCAGTAGATAGCAAGAAATAAGATCAGGGCAGAAATAAATGAGATAGAGACTAAAAGAACAATAAATCGAATCAATTAGAGTTGATTATTGGAAAAGGTTAACAAGATTAACAGACCCCTAGCCAAACTAACAAAAAGAAAGAGAGAAGACCCAAATTAATAAAATTAAAGATGAAAGGGAGTTATTTCAACAGTCCCCAGTGAAATCCAGAAGGTCATTAAGGAATACTTTGAAAACTTATATTCCAAAAAGCTGGAAAACCTAGAAAAATGGTTAAGTTCTAAATGCGTATGACCTACCAAAATTAAAGCCAGAAGATACATATAATTTAAACAGACCCATTAAAAGCAATGAGATTGAAGCCATAATTAAATCTTCCCACAAATAAAAGCCCAGGACCAGATGGATTCACTGCTGAATTCTCAAACTTTTAAACCAAGATTCAATTTCAACACTTCTTAAACTATACTACACGATAGAGAGGGAAGAAACATTACTAAACTCATTCTATGAGGCCAGTGTTGTCCTGATAGCATGTGATGCTTCAGCAACCTGTGAAAGGTGAACTAAAATCAAACAGCAATACCAACACCGTAAATCGTTTGCTTAGTAAGCCAGACAAGTGCTCACAGCACGTTAGTGTGCTGGAGGCGCACTTAGCGATACAGTGCTTGGCATAGGGGGAGATGGGTAAGGCATGGCAGCCTTCTTTTCTTATTGTTTGAAGGCAGGCTTGATGGGATTTCCTTCCTCCTATGTCAAGAGGTGCAGGGAGATGGTCTGGGGCCAGTAAGGTCTGTTTTCCTAATACTCGTGAAATGAAACAGAAAACCGATGATGTTGTCAATCTTGCTGGGTATTTAAGGGCTATCCAGAAGGCAGCCTATTGTGGGAGGCAGAGTATCAGTGCCTGACAGATCTCCAGCCTCCTGGTGGCATCCCCCATAATTTCTCTTGTTTGTAGAAATGCCCTTTCCTCACAGGAAGTCTTTATTAAACAAAATATTACACACTTTTTTTTTCCCGAGATAGGGTCTCACTGTAGCCCAGGCTGACTTGTAATTCACTATGTAGTCTCAGGTTGGCCTTGAACTCATAGTGATCTTCCTACCTCTTGCCTCCCAAGTGCTGCGATTAAAGATGTGCGCCACCATGCCTGGTTTATTTTACACAAGTTGTATTTCCTGGGAATAGTCAGTTCTGTCTCACTGATTCTAGTGTGACTAAAGTTACTGATGTTTCTCTTGAGGCATAGGCAGGTTAGATAACGCGCATGTACCCCTGATGGGATTGTTTAGAATAAAATAAAGTACACAGAGAATAATAATAGACTCCTGTAGAGTCCCTCTTTGGATTTGGCAAATGTTGATGTTGTGTTGCGATCAGCTTCTCAGTTTCTGTAGCAGAATGCCATAGTCTGTAGCTTTTCTTTTGAAGGCCTGGAGGCTGGGAGGCCCCCAAACAGGTATTTGCTGCTCTGGTTGCTAGTGAAGGCTCTCTTCCTGGCTTGCAGATGGCTACTTTCTTGTGTGTCCTCACATGGCCTTTCCTCAGGGCATGACACAGAGAAAAACAGAAGGAGGGAGGGAGGAAGGGGGAGAGAGAGAGGGACAGAGGAAAGAAGGAGAGAGAGAAAGAGTGGGGGGGACTGTCTCTCATTAGGACATGAATACAATGGCTCAGGACTCCACTCTTGCATCCACATTCAGCCTGTATTTCTTCCCCAGGGGTCCTGTCCCATGTGAATATAGTCTTTTGTGATTTGACTATTCATGTTATTTGTCCGTTTTCTATTGACTTGGTTGTCTTTTTCTTTATATACGTGATTTACATATTTTGTTACTAAAATGATTGAAAATCTGTAGCTTGATTTTTAACTTATAAATTATATCTATGTATATATACCCATATATCTATATATACATATATACGTATAGATATAGGTTTTCTTTTTCTCCTTGAATCAATTTTTTAATAATTGCAGTACGTTCTAGGAAAACTTTCATTGCATTAAAATGTTCAACTTGCTGGCAAATTTTACAAATCTTTACTGCTCTGAGTGCCCGTGCTTCCTGCCCCAATTCATATGTTGATAATCCAATACCCAGTGTACTACTAAGATGGATTTTGCACTCTTAGTGAGACTAGAACTCCAGCCCAAGCCCTTATTCACTTTTATCAAAGAGTTGAAAAACAGATACGAAAGGTGAATTATTAAGGATTTATTTTAAGGAAAAACGTAAGTCAGAGAAGAAAGGTATAGCTCCCAAGCCTACTAGCTTGGAGGGTCCTGAGAAGGTTGCCATGTGGTAGCCTGGTTTGGGCTTCTTCACAACCTTGGGAATGTAAATTAAGTGGCTATTAATTGGGATGCGTCTCATAGTCAGGCTCAGGTGCATTGCACAGATCTTGTTTGGATGGTAGGCACACATGAAAGGCGTGCAGGCTTAGGAGCCCACCAACCGAGGAGGGGTGGAAATGCAGGATTGGGGAAAGCCCGCAAAAGCTTTTCAAGGTCAAGGACCAGGAAGTGCCTTTGGGTGGCTATTTTCTAGTCCAAATGGGATAAGTTGGCATCCATGTTCTCCTTGGGGCTCGGTCCGTGACTGATCCCCGCCCCCGCCCAGCAAAAAAAAAACAACCCACATTGATCTTATTCTATGTCACTGATAGCAGTGAGGTAAAAAGTTTAGGAGATGAAGAATGAAGAGACTTTTAAACCTTGTAGTCTCTGCTGACTTGTAAGGACCCAGCAGGAAGCAGTCCAATCTGAAGCGCATCAATAGCCCTGACTAGACACAGAATCTGGGCACCTTGCTTAGCCTCCAGAATGGTGAGCCGTAAAGTTCTGCCCTTTACAGCCAACCTTGTCTGAACCACTGCTTAAATACCCTTAAATATTAGTTTCATCTGTACTGTCTCTTGGTTTCACCTCTAAAATTCTTAATTCTGCACACACGTTTTTTCTGCTTTCTCTTGCCAAGAATTTATCTATCTGAAGAGTGCTTGATGTTGTTGGTACCATGCTTTTCTTCTCTTATCATATTTTCTTTTCCCTTATACCCCGGCATCTTGTTAAAAATTATATTTCGATTGGAATTATTATGATCTTCCTATAACTATAACTGCAGTCCACACTGCAGATGCTTCTGTTGCCTAATGTGTATATGTCATAATTTCCATGGTAATTTTTCTTTGACTCTTGAATTATTTAGAAGTGTATTTTAATTTTTTTAATATATGAACTATTTTTTTTGAGAGAGAAACAGAGAGAGAGAGAGAGAGACAGATAGAGAATGGGCATGCCAGCGGCCTCTTAGACACTGTGAACGAACTCCAGATGCATGTGCTGCCTTGGGGCAAGTGCAGCATTGCACCCTTGCATCATTTTATGTCTGGCTAAACTTGGGACCTGGAGAATCAAATGGGCATTCTTAGGCTTAGCAGGCAGGTGCCTTAACCACTAAGCCATCTCTCCAGCCCCAAACTAATCTTTAATTGAGTCCTTATTTTACTGCATGATGGTTAGGGAATGTGCTCTATAGCATATCTGTTTGATTGGTTGGTTTTGGTATTTGTTGAGACCTCTTTAATTTGCTTCAAGGATGTTGTTGTAATTACTTCATGTAAACCAAACAAAGTAGCACCCTTCATATGATACATATTCATTAGATCAAGCTTGTTTTATTCTGCTGTTTGAGTCTTTTATATCTTTGATTTTTTTTTAATCCAGTGTTTTGAGAACATTAAAATCTCTCATCGAAGCTGTAAGTTGTCAGGCTCTCTTTTGAACTCATCAGTTTATGCTTTATATGTTTTGAAATTATCTTGGTAAGTGAATACAGTCAAGTGTCTCTAGGGATGGGTATAGAAGTAGATCATAAGCATTTGGGAAATGTCCACCACAGATAACAATCAGAGAAGAGGTGAAGAAAGACGTTTTCTCAGACTCCAAGCCAAGAGCTAACTCAAAAGAAGTGCCAGGTATGTTTGCCAAGTCCAAGGGAGACAGACTCACACCAAGGGGCCGCAAGCTGGATGAGGAGTGGATGCATAAAATGGTGATCCAAGATGAAGTCAGCTGCTGTGACTCACAGCCAACTGCTTGAAACCGCAGCCATACCTGCGTATTTCTAACAGGCTAGATGAGGTTGCCACCTGACGCTGAGTCTCGGCTGGAAGGAATTCTCTTTTTTAAGTAAAACGTTATCAGAGAAACTTCTACCATTTGATTAACTTCCACCCACATTTTTATTTTGGAAGAATGCTTTTGACTTTTGCAGGCTTCATGTTTTCAGTCTCAAGATCACATTTCATATCGCCTTTTGTGCTCTGTGATCCGGGAGGCTGAGTTATTCTGATTTGTTTTTCTTAACTGTCTGTGACTGTCTGGAGAGAACTTAAGTGAGCTCAGTTTACTTGGTAGCCTTCCCCTCTGAGATTCTGTTTCTGGTAGACTTCACCACAGAGCAGAAATCCTCCTATTTCAGCATGTGGTTTATCTGTAGACAAAAACCTTTGCATCTTAAATAAAACCCTGGACTAGCAGGTCAGGCTTGGCTCTGCTTCTCCTCACTGGGGCTTCTAACTCTCTGCCAAGTCTGGGGCCCCAGACTCACACGTCTTGGAGGAGCATTAAGGATAAAGGTGCTTTTTTATTGAATGTGAAAAAGAGCATTTTGATGAAGACTAATTTTGCCCAATTGTGCCGAAGCAATTCACCGTGGGGAGCAGACAGCAAGCCTGAGATAGTCAAGACTCAAAAATTAGTCCTTTTCTTTTTCTTTTTGTTTTGTTTTCTCCTATCTTCCCTTCCCTTCCATCGCCTTTCATCTCTTCCTCTCTCCTTTCCTCCCCTCCTTGCTCCTTCCTTTTGACCCTTCCTTTCTTTTCATCTTTCCTTCTTTTTCTTCGAATATATGTTTATGAACAATCAACAAAAGGGATTATGAAAATTATCCATCAACCTTGACAGTGACATTCTCTGTGGTAAAAGACAGCTCTCTCACAAATGAATAATACATACAAGCCCTCACGTTTTACTCTTTTATTACTTCCAGCTCTTTTATTTCTTAGTGAAGAAAGCAAACAAAGTTTATGATGAGGTTTATTTTAGTAAATCTAACAATTATCCAGATGATTCAAGATTTCACTCTTCCCAACTCCATGCAAACATTTACCTTCTTAATTTAGTTTATGCAAATGAAGTGGAATCCTAGTGGTGGGGGTGTCAACTACATTTTTATTTTACTAATTAGAAACATGGTTATATAGATAAATGATGTGTTGGTCCAACTCCCCTCCTCCCTTGCCCCCATTCCACTGAGGGCCTTCCTCAGTGGGGTTACTGGTATTCACTATGGAATTCTACTCAATGGTAAAGAAAAATGAAATAACGACCTTTGCAGGAAAATAGATGGACTTGGGTAAAAATCATATTAATTGATTTCACCCCCATTAATCTGTTCTTCTACTTACATATATACAATACCATCCTATTAAGTCCCCCCTACCTCCCGAACTCACATAAGCACAGAAAGACAAATGCCACATGTTCTTCCTCATATGTGGTTTGTAACCTGGAGTTGCAGGTATACCTGACAGGCAACTGGAGGGACAGATACTAGGGGTAGGAGGGTTTGGGTGGAGTGGAAAGGAAGGGTGGAAAAAGATTTAGACAAAGCCGGGCGTGGTGGCACACGCCTTTAATCCCAGCACTAGGGAGGCAGAGGTAGGAGGATCACCGTGAGTTTGAGGCCACCCTGAGATTACATAGTGAATTCCAGATCAGCCTGGGCTAGTGTGAAAGTCTACTTCGAAAAACAAAACAAAACAAAACAAAAAAAAAAAGATTTAGACAAAACTAAAGGCAACATGAATTAGTTCCACAGAGACCTTTCTTCTGTTAGCAAACTAAAAAATACACCGTCAACAGGAGTATAGGGGGGTCATCTGGACAGAAGAGCCCTGGAAAGGATCGAAGGAAGCCTAATCCTAAAACCATTAGTTCTGGCTTGTCACTCTCAGTGCTAGAAAGGGGGTTACACCCCACAGTGAACTGCTGGTTGGAGAGACCTATGGGGTCCCCAAAACAAGGCAGGCTTCTGCCAAAGCACTTGATTACCTGCCTGAACTAAAAGGTAAGACCCTCTTGCTGAAGACACCACAAGCTGCCGACCCAGAACATGGAGAGAGCATGCTGGAATTTGGAATGAAGCCAGCTCCCTGATGGCTAGCCCTCATAATGCTACAAAGTGCTGCATGGGCTGCTATGGGAAAATGGCCAACAACGTTGTGAACAAGCAAGGGGTCCTGCTAGAGATGAAATGAACCAGCCAGACAAGCTGTACACAGCGATGCAATAGTGGCACTCGGCCTAGGCAAGTAACCATTGGCTCTCAGATTGCATGAGAGATCTGCTAACTGGGAAGGAACTCCTAGCTGGCACTGGGATCCAAGTCGGAATCCTATGGAGATGGGCGTCATGGACTAAAGTGAGAAGCTCCCACTAGTCTTTGGCCAAAAGAGAGGCTACACTCATCAAAAACCAGTGCCTATCTCCTTTAACCCATGCTGCTCTGGACTACATTGTATAATTGCAGTTTTAAATTTCAGTTTCCTAGTATGGGCATGGCATTTAAGATTATGTGACATTTCTACTTCTAAAAATCTCATAGCTTTCAGTTGGCTGGTCTACAGGGAGAAGGTTTTCTGCTCAGCAACCAGCTTGCTTTCTCAGTGACCTTGCCTCTCTGGCAAGAGATATCTTCAGCAATAGGGTGTTACTATCTGTTTCTCAAGGGAAACTAAGGGCTTTGGCAAAATCCTTTAATGTTTTGGAGGCTCTCGGGACCTCCTTGGCCAACAACTCACTGGAAGGTATCCCATCCCAGGCACTGAAAATTTTCTAGTAACAGTCTACAGCTTCTAGATGTGCCATTATTTTAAAAAGTAGGTTTACATAAGTCTTATTCACACTATCTTGAATTTAGATTGACCCTTTCCCCCTGCCCTTCTTTTATGCATTCTCTTCCCATGGCCTTGCTTAGGCCATTCCCCTCCCTGTAATCTGTTCTTCTACTTACATATGTGTAATACCGTACACTGCATTGCATGCAGCCATATGGGAGACAGAGGTCATCAGCAGTGAAAACAGTGGACACTGAACATTCAAGTTTGGCCATACAGGCCAAATGACTGAATGGGTGCAATAGTGGCATGTCTGCTCTTGGGGTAACCAACTGCTCCATAATTGGACTGAAGGTCCTCTTTATGGGAGGGAATACATACCTGGTACTGAAAAACCTAAGCAAAAGTCTATGGCAGGTGAGGTCATGAGCCTTAGGGGTATAAAGCCTGCTCTTATCTGACTAAATGTATATATTATTCCCACCAAGCTGCCCTGGGGACACTACACTTAATGTTCATGTTCACATATTAATGCTACTGTCACTTCTGGTTAGAGAAGCTTCTCTTTTCAGATGGCAATGACCACTGGGATGACCCAAAAGGCAACATAGTGCTGAGAAGAAGGGATGGAGGAGTGCCCAGCACTGAAACACCTCTGTCACACCCTACAAGGCTCAGGGACCATTGTGGAAGAGGGGGTGGATAGAATGGAAGAGCCAAAGGAAGGGTATGACTTCTTACATTGCAACTGCCCAGACAGAAATTGGCCTTGATATCCATGACCTTGCAGTGCCTAGCAATACCTTTGCAAGACCCTCAAAAATAGAAGAAAAAGATGATGACATCAATTTAAAAGAGAGACTAATGGAGAGAGGGAGGGGATATGATGGAGAGTGGAGTTCGAAAGTGGAATGGGGGAGGGGAGGGAAATATCATGTGTTTTTTGTATGTAAGTATAGAAGTTGTCAATAAAATAATAATAATAATAATAATAAAATAAAAATAAAAATCTCATAGCAAGTTTTTAAAATTGGACCTGAGTCTATCTTTCACATCATTAATTAAATCTATTTCTCTCCAAAGTCTACATGGTAGATTTGGCATCAGATCTCATCCATGAATATCCATTCACTTTTCCAATACAAAAGTGGAAAATCAAAAGAAATAAATTAAATGGTAGTTAATCTGAAAGTCAATCTTTCAGGGGAGGTGAAAACCGGAGTCCAACTAGATAGCTTTTTTTTTTTTTTTTTTTTTGGTTTTTCAAGGTAGGGTCCCACTGTAGCCCAGGCTGACCTGGAATTCACTATGTAGTCTCAGTTTGGCCTCAAACTCACGGTGATCCTCCTACCTCTGCCTCACAAGTGCTGGGATTAAAGGCATGTGTCACCACAACTGGCTAGACAATATTTTTACAAAATGCTTTATTGAGGTCTGCTTATGCACAAAACTTGCATATACTCTTAATGTACACCACTTCCTGAGCTGGAGGCTAAGTATTTGCCATTGAAACCACCAGCACCACAAAACCATGGAGTTACTGCTCGCACCCCAGAGTATCTTCCTCTCTCCTTTATTATTATTTTTTTCTGGTAAAAACACTTACCATAGTATCTACTTTCTTAGAAAATTTTAAGTATACAACATACAGGTTGGGGAAATGCACCTAAAGGCCTGCTAAGCCTAAGAATGCCTGTTTGATTCTCCAGGTTCCACGTTTAGCCAGACACAAAAGCGAGGCGAGGGTGCAATGCTGTGCTTGCCCACAAGGCGGAGCACATGTCTGGAGCTCGTTCACAGCAGCTGAAATGGCCCTGGTGTGCTCATTCCCCCTTTCTCTGCCTCTTCCTCCCTCTCTCTCTGTTTCTCTCTGCCCCCCCCTCAAAAAAATTGTATCCTTTGAACATCACTCCTCATTTCACCTGAGCCCTTGCCTTTGACCATCACCCTTCTACACTCTGATTCTGTTTGACTATGTTAGATTCTATGTATGAACAAGATTATATAGCATTTTCTTTTCTGTGTTTAACTTACATCACTTAGCTTAACATTCTCCAAGTCCATCCATGTTGTCTCAAAGGACAAGATCATATTTTTTAAAGTTAAATAATACCCTATTGTATGTCTACGTCATATTTTCATTATCTATCAATCCATCAATGAATATTTATGCTGTATCCATACTCTTGGCTCTTGTGAATAATGCTGAAATGAATATAAGGTTGCTGGTCCTTCAGTATTCTGGTTTCAATTTATAAATACCCAGGAGTAGTTTTGCCTGGTCACTTTCTTTCTTTCTTTTTCTTTCTTTCTTTCTTTTTTTTTTTTTAGCTTTTTGAGGAATTTCCTTACCATTTTCTATAATGGATGTACCAGTCTACATTCTCATCACCAGTGTACCAACACTTCCTTTCTACACATCCTTGACAGCCCTCTTTGTTATATATTTTAAGTAATAACCATCCTAACAGATGTAGTGATTCCTCATAGTGATTTTGAGATGAAATCAACCAGTCAGACAAGATATACATTCCAGTCAAACAGTGGCACTCAGCCTAGGCAGGTCACCAATGGTTCTCTGGTTGTGTAAGAGACACATGCTCAGTGGGTCTCTTATGAAATTATATATATATTATATATATATATATTTATGTTTTCTTCATACAGGAACTGGAGTTCCTTACCATGCTAATATGATATGTTGTCTTATGAATTCAAAGAATGAAATCCACAAACCAGAGGATAAGGTTCAGAGATTTTTTTTTTTTTTTTTGAGGTAGGGTCTTGTTCTAGCCCAGGCTGACCTGGAATTCACTCTCACGGTGGCCTCGAGCTCATGGCGATCCTCCTATCTCTGCCTCCCGAGTGCTGGGATTAAAGGTGTGCACCACCACACCTGGTTTAAGATTTTTTTTTTAATTAGAGCTTTAGGAGGGAGAACTTTAAGAGATGAGGAACTTAAGGAAAGGAAAAAATAGCTCTTGCCCAAGGAGGCAAGAGGAGGTTTGAGAATCCCAAACTTGGGAGAAGAAAGGAATACAGAGGTCTTGCCCAGGGAGGCTACAAGGGGTTTGAGAAGCTCACCTTAGACTCAGGTTGGGGTTTTATATATGAGCCCTGTGGATGGGTGGCTGGTCTAACCAGTTAATCATGTCAGGTATCTGAGGTCAAGAGTTCTGGAAAAGGGAAATCTTTCCAGAAATCTTAATTCTCTAGGAAGAGACTTCTTTCTCAGAAGGAAACAGAAGGACTCCTAAGGGGGCAAAGATGAAAAAAAAAAAAAAAAAAAGGCCAGAGTCTTCTGACGTTTCTGAACTGTATATAATAAAGTGCAATGACCTAGAGGCCCAAGGACAATTCCCACATTTAGATAAGAGAAGCTCTTCACTTTGGGGCCCTGTTGCCCCTAAACTACCTCTGAAGAACAAACCCTAACTGTTATTAGGGAATTGGGGCAACAATCAACCTGGCTTCTTTGAATTGAGGTGGGTCACCAAGTGTGGCAGCTGGGATATCTCTCCAGTAAGTCTGAGACCCCAAATGTGTGTTGGTATAGGGCAGGAAGAAAGTCCTAGATAAAATGCTGTGGAGAAAGAATGAATAAATAAAGAATAGTCAGGAGGAAGTGGGCACTGAATAAGTTGGGACTCTTTAGGGTTCCCATTTTTGCACACTTTCAGGCCTTGGAAGGTGATCAAGGGGACCCATGCAGATGGACTTAGATGGTCGCAGGAGCATCTGAGTATGAGCTGACTGTAAGCAAGCAGAGATAAAGTTAAATTAGCAGCTGATTATAAAATCTTTAAAAATTAGTGAGTTTCTGTTACCAGAAATTATAGGCATAATTCTCTTTTACCATGAAAATCTAGAAATCCATCTCTAAAGCTGTTCACCAAATGGCATAAAGAAGTCTGTCATGGTAGGTCTTGTAGAACAGATGAGATTAACAGAGTTATTAAGAATACATGCTGTGGCATGCATCATATCATTCTAAACTCACACTGTTTTGCATAATTATCTTTTTAACTTTACTTACTGGTTATACTCTTGTTGAATGCTTAAGACCAAGTAGGTAGCCAACATTTAACTCTGTAATTTTATTGTATTTTTGCATGTCAGTTATAGTTCTTTCGGAGCAAGTCTTAGGGACCTGGCTTTCCTGTACAGACTGTACCTTGTTTGGAGTCCAGCTTCTGGGCCTCCATAATCTCTCTGATCAAGAGAATAGATGACTTACCACAGCTATAGAACCCTCTAGAAGTATCCCATCATCTCTTGGACCCCTTTGCTTCAGGGATGTGGGGTAGTATCAAAATATTGTCTGCCCTTTAGCCCTGATGGCCTCATTAGTTTTTGGCTTCTATGTTTGGTTGTTGAGCATCCAGAAGAAAAATAGGAATGTAGAGCATATTTGGAGGACCCAAGCTTAACTATGACTTTTGTCATTAGACAGTAAACCCTCATTAGTTTAATTTTTATAACTTCTTAATATCAACTTTCATTCTTAACATTTATGTATAACTTTATTCTTTTGGAGTATATAAATCACTTATCTTACACCTTCAACATCTGATAACTATAACTATAGGCAAAACACTTTAATAATCTTTCAGTTACCAACATGCCCAAATCAAGCAAGCTTTCAAAGATTGAAGTTATTATAATAAGCATTTAAGCCCATATAAATTTTTGACTTTTCAATGTCCGTGTGGTGATTTAAATGTAAAAATGCCCCCTTAGCCTCAGGTGTTTGTGGTTGTTTCCTATTTAGTCTTCAGCTTGGAACATTTGGGAGGTGGAGCCCTGCTGGATAAAATCTGTCACCAGAGATGAACATTTATGTGGAGTGTGTGTTCAGAGTCATCACGTGCTTGCTGGTGCTTGCTGTTCTCTCTGTTGTGGAAGTATGATGAAGTGAGCCAGCTCCCTCCACTATGATGACGCTTCACATGGAATCTAAAAGACTGAAATAAACCCTTTCCTCCCATAAGCTCCTTCTGGTTGGATGTTTGCCTCAGCAGCAAGAAGGTAACTACAATAGAAAAGTTGGACTGAATATATTGCATTTTTATATCATAGAGGGTCATCAGTTTCTGAGGGACAGAGGTGGAATGTGTGCTTTGAATCAGATGTTGAATCAGATAAATTCATGTGTTCTGAATGTTTAGTCTCCAGCTGATAGCAATTTGGGAGGTAGAGCCCTGCTGGAGGAGGTATGTTGTTGGGGTGGGCTTATTGGTCTTCTAGCCAGCTTCCCCTTGCCAGAGTTTGGCACACTCTCCTGCTGCTGTTTTCCACCTGCTATGGCAGAGGTGATGTCTACTCTCTACTGGTGCCATGCTTTCCCCTGCCATCATGAAGCTTTCCCTTGAGACTGTAAACCAAATCATAAAACTTTCCTCTTATCAGCTGCTTTTCGTTAGGTACTTTAGCCCAGGAATAAGAGGGTAACTGCAACAGTCTGTAAGGCAATAAGAAAATCGGAGTTGAAGTCTGGCATCTTATAAATACTCACTCATACATCTGTCTGCCGTAGTAGCAAGCTTGAACTCGTACCTTTCATTTTAAAGCTGAAAATTTTAAGACTATTTCTCGTAATTTATCATTATTTTAAAATATAACTACGTACTTGTGTACATTTTTAGTGGTTTTAACTTTCTTTTTGTCTAAATTGGACCAGACACAAACTCAATCTTAAATTAGAAACCTATAGAGGTACATCATTCAGGGTTACTTTGATTGATACAAAGCAATTTTATGTCTCATCATTCTTACTATCTATAACTATTAAAACAGATGAATCCTAGACAAGACACCCAACAGTCTATATCTAGGTGGTTTTAGTGGTACAACTTCAGGTTAACTCATTTTAACTCAAAACTTGTGAATGGAGGGGGCTGAAGAGATGGCTTAGTGGTTAAGGCATTTGCCTGGGAAGCCTAAGGACCATGTTTGACTCTCCAGATCCCACATGAATCAGACACACAAGGTGATGCAAGTGCACAAGGTTGCACATATGCACAAGATGGCACATGCATCTGGAGTTCAATTTCAGTAGCTGGAGGTCCTGGCATGCCAATTTTCTCTCCTTCTTTCTCTCTCTCCCTCTCTTCTCTCTCTCACACATAAAAAAAATTGTAAATGAAATCCCTCAAAAATTAAGCATGCGACAATTATATTTTTGTGATTGGGTGAGCTTACTGAGAATGATCTGTTCTGTGTTTGACCATTTTTCTTCAAATTTCATTGTTTCATTTTTCCTTACTGCTGCGTAGAACTCCATAGTATAGATATACCACATCTTTGTTATCCATTCATCAAATGATGGACATCTGGGTTGATCCCAGCTCTTAGCTATTATGAATTGAACAGCTATAAACATGGTTGAGCAAATCTCTCTGATTTGAGGTTTGGAGCTTTTAGGGTAAATGCCCAGTAAGGGAATAACTGGATCTGTTATAGTCATCCTTTTCAGGAGTCTCCATAGGGCCTTCCATAATGGTTGTACCATTTTGCATTCCCACCAACAGTGAGAGTGTTCCTATTTCTCTACAGCCTCGCCAGCATTTGTTTTCCTTAGTTTTTTTTTTTTTTAATGTTAGGAGAATTTGCTTCTCTTTTTCAGATGCACGATGAACCCAAAGGAAGGATCAGCCCATCACACCACACCAGGGCCCCAGCTGAAACCATAGAGTAACGGGGAAATGGGCAAGAGTGCAGCTTTCTTGGGGAACCTGATACCAGAACAAGTCTGAAGGATTTTCTTTCTGAAAGCAATATTTTATAACATAATCATTACATCCAAATTGTATTTGCTCATCTTTTGATAAACAGTCATAGGGTCTCAAATCCCTAACAGCTAAATAATAAAACCTAATTCATCAGCCCATTTTCCTCTGTAGTCTCTCCTGTTCCAGGTCCTAAGTCTCACTCTCCCACTCTTAGGGTCACACTGATATTGACCACCTGGAGGAAGCAAGCTTTTAGGATCAAATTTACGCCCCTTACGAATAGCCTGAGGGGGCTTCTACCATTTATTGTTGTTGTAATAAGCCCATTGTTTTCCATTCCATTTGTTTGATCTGGGAACACATCTCCTATTGCCTGCATAATACTATTCCACAAAATCGCCTCATCAGAAACTGGCAGTATGTCTAACTCCCGGGGGTCATGGCTGGCCTGCAGATCATTCACAGAAGAGAAAGAACAAGCCAAGATAAGGAGAGAGACCAGAAAGATCATGGCAACAAACATGAGCTGTATGGCTGAAAGAAGTAGATGTCCTTGCCAAGTTAAATGAGCCGAGGAGACCACGGGGTCGGATCCGTGTCATGTGATGCACAGGGTCTTGACTCAGGCTTTTTGGAGCATGCCGTCTCCGGCAACATTCAACTCCTACTAAGCCAGATATCCAGAGACAGAGAGGCTCCCAAGACCTCATCACTGAAATAGACCTAAAATGAACCCAATGTTGCTCAGGGAAATTCAGGGAAAGGGGGCAGAAAGAGTGTTAGAGCCACAAGATGAGTCATTATACACAAAGACTTTGCCTCTCCCCCATAACTGTTGGCTACCCCCATAATGCAGACCCACATTCCCCAATGAGGAGGGTCCCTTCAGAGGGGGGAGGTCATGGAGGAGGCTACTGGAGGCACCAACATGAATGTAAAGTTAAAATAAAAAAATTAAAAAAAAATTAAGAAAGCACTCAGGTTATCTGAATATGGGAGACTTCCTTGCCTCCTCAAAAGAAAAGGCAAAAGAAATGAAGCTAGATTATTTCTGTTATAAAACCTAAATTGTAAACTCAGCAATGCCCATCTAGCAGAATTAGCTTTATAAAAGAAACACAAATAGCTAGTAAATAAATCTTGATCTCATTAAGGCTTCATTTGTCGAGTACTTAAAAGCTTGACATAGAAATATCGCCAACTTGACTGAACATTTTGAAGCCAAGTTTTATTACTGCCATCATGCGAAAACTAACATCAGCGAATTGAATTTTAACCCTAACATAAGCAAATCTATTAACCTATTAAAAGGACCTGAATCTGAATTACATTCATGACATCATGTACCAAGTTAAAATTGCCTGTTGCATGTTGATAAATTATAAAATTCTAGCTTTCTGTAAGCCCTAGTTAAATCTGGTTGTTGCTTCCTTTTTATGCTCCTTTTTTTCCTGGCTCACAAAAATCTGAGAACTGTAATCTTAGACAGGAGAGAAAACCTATATAGACAGAAGCAAAGCTATATGCTGCTTGTCATTCTCCTCTTCCTTGTCACCGAGGAAAGTGGCCATTCTGCCTCAGGATAAGGTCTGCAGGACACATGGTTTAAATCTTCTTAGGGTCTGAGATAGGCGGGGGTGGGGCACCAAGCCCTTTTCAGAATTTTCTTACCGTGGTTTTCAACAGCATATGTTGATTTAGTAACATAATTTACATCACACTGATGTAGAAAAAGTGAGAGAAGCAATCAAAATCTTAATATGTTGACCCTGATTTAAAGTCTCAGTAGTCTTGTGTGTCATTTTTATTTAGTTAGTGAAGAAAGTCTCGGGCGACCTCAGCCACAGGCTCCCCAGTCAGCAGTCAGCACACTTGGTCGCATGGCAGCTAAGAGTGTTGTGGCGGCATAGCATTTTCTGTTATCTTGAAACAAGAAAACCTACACGTGGGGCATTTCCTCAATTGTACAGTCTAGGGAAATCTATATTGAAGATACATGACTAACCATCTATGAAACAAAAGATGTTTATTATTATTATTATTATTATTATTATTATTATTGTTAACAACATATTTACTTTGGATACAACATGTGTTGGTACCCTCTTTTCCCTCGTCCCTGCCCCCATTCCATTGGGGACTCTCCTCAGTGGGGTTGCAGGTGTTCCCCACAGGGTTGTAGTTTATGCGTTGTGGGAGCAGCAGTCAGTTATTTTGGGGGTGAGGAAATGCCTCTGGGCAGGATGTCTCAACCTGTGGCTCTTACAATATTTCTACCCCCTCTTCCACAAAATTCCCTTACCATGGTGGGTGAGTTTTAAGTCTACTTCAGTGATGAGCTCTTAGAAGCCTCTGGATCTCTGCTTTCATAGGTGTTGTGTATCCTCAGCGTCTGTCTCCTTCACCCTGGTGTTGATTCTCAGGTTCAGCAAGGAAGCAGCACTCTTGCTCATCTCCCCAATTCCTCTGTGGTTTCAGCTATGGCTTGGCTGAAGTGCAAAGGGGCAGGTTCAGGTAGCTCTTTCAGGCAGATAGGGTGACCGGACCCCTGAAAGTCAGAAACAGGAATGTCTTTGGGCCTCTCCTTTCAGTCTCCACTTGCTAGAGATCAAGGATGATCTGGATTCTTATCTCTTCCCTAGATCCATTTTTTCACAAACAACCTGCCCCACCCCCAGAGGGAGGTCTCTCCTAGGATTTACATCTAGCTCTAACATTGTGGTTTATCCCCCAGAACTGGGAATCATGGCCAGCCTCTTCCTGAGACAGCCTCTAGCCCAAACCAATCAGCTATCCCTCAGCTCACGTGAGCCAGAAGGTAGGGTCTACCACCATCAGGTTATAACTATGTTGGTGAGGAGAGAACAAGGTCTCTGAGCTGCCTGACTGCTCAGGAACCTCCAGCTGTTGGTGAATTTCCCTCAGCTTGGCCCAGCCAGTCCAGCCAGCTGAGGGGAAAGCCCTCCTAGCCCCAACTTTCCACATGGGCTCTTTCTACACATGGCAGGAGCTCTTTGTACTTCCTTTTCTGTTCTCCCTATGGGTTTTTCAAGCCCAGCACAAGGGCTCTTAAGCCATATGGGTGTATTCATTCTCCTTTCCTTGGTTCTATACTTCCCTAGATAAATATAATAATTTAATAGCTATCCTTCTCAGTCATATTCTGTTCAATTCCTTGCTTAAAAGTAGACACAAGTCTAGTGTTTGGGGTTCAAGGACTTTCCTGAACCCCTAGCACTCCATTACATAATAACTATGTGAAACAGGAATGGTTTCAACACCCAGCAACTAAAATGCACAAGTCATTTTTATTAGTAGACAACATGCTTTGTTGTGCAGTGTCAAATGTAGAAACCAATGAAAATGTCATTCTTGGCTCTTATAAAAAGTTATGCAAATCTCACGAAATTGCTTGTTTGTTCTATGTAATCTTAAAACACCTATGGTCATATATATGTGTGTGTATGTGTGTATACATATGTTATAAATATATTTTTAGTAGCCATGCATATACAAATATACTCCCTCTTAATACATTTGTCCAAAATGGTCACATGTTTTCCATGAAAAACTTTTATTTACAAACAAGACATAAAAACTCTTTTCTTTAACTGTTAATGTCTCCCAGTGTGTCTTCAACCTAGTTTCATTTCACTCTATCGTTTCTTCTTGGGACATCTTTTTATTTTGGTTTTTTAAGACTTTTTATTGGCACCTTATGCACAATATGCCATGATTGTAATTACTCACACCACCCACCATCCCCCCATGCCCCTCCACTGAATTCCTTCTTCTTTCCAACTAGTCTCTTTCTCTGTCTTGATGTTATCATTTTCTTCTTCCTATTATGTTATTATGCAGGTTTTGTGTAGGTAGTGTCAGCCACTGAGAGGGCACGGTGTCATGGGCATGTTGTGTACAGAAGACAGTATTGAAAAGTACTCCTCTCTTTCCTTTGGCTCTTACATCATCATCATCATCATCATTATTATTATTGTTATTATTTTGGAGAAAGAGAGAGAGAGAGAATGGGTGCTCCAGCACCCTCTCTAGATGCATGTGACCCCTTGTGGGCAAGTGCGGCATTGTGCCCTTGCGTCTGCGTCTGGCTAAATGTGGGACCTGGACAATCGAATGGACGTTCTTAGACTTAGCAGGCAGGTGCCTTAACCGCTAAGCCATCTCTCCAGCCCAGCTCTTACATTGTTTTAGCCACCACTTCTGGGATATCTTTTTCAAAGACTTTGTAATTGATAGTTTTCACACATGAACATAATGTAATTTGGTCACAATACCCTCTCAGTTCTTTCTTTTACTCCCCCTTCCTCCCCTTTCTTTTTTTTTTAAAGGAGATATTATTTTTGTGTGAGTTTTCTTATGTACCTTGCATAGGCATAAAAATATTTTATTTATTTGAGAGAGAGAGATACAGAAAGAAGCAGGGAGAGAGGGAGTGAATAGATGAGCCAGGGCCTCCAGCCACTGCAAATGAACTCCAAATGATGTGCCCCTTGTACATCTGGCTTACGTGAGTCCTGGAGAATCGAACTTGGGTCCTTTGGCTTTGCAGGCAAGCACCTCAACCACTAAGCCATCCCTCCAGCCCTTGTCCATTTTTTAAATTGAGGTTTTCATTTCTGATATAGTGTAGTTACATATATTTAGATTCTAACCCTTTACCAGAGAGATTGTTTGCAAATATATTTCTTCCATCCCTTTTTTTTTTTTTAATTTGTTTTAGTTTTTGTTTTTAGGTAGGGTTTCACTCTAGCCCAGGCTGACCATTCTACCCACCATTCAGTGATCCCCACCCTCTGCCTCCCCCTGCACCACCACACCACTGAATGGTCTCATCTTCTTCTTTTTTCTGACAAATTTTGCTTTTCTCTTTTTCTGTCTTGCAAATGCCACAGGTTTCCTTCAATGTTTTTTCCTAGTAGTTTTCAGTTCCAGATCTTCCACGTTAGTACTTAATCCACCTGGAGTTGACTTGTGTATATAGGGTCAGATATAAGATCACTTTCATTCTTTTCCATTGTTGATGCCCAGCTTTTCCAGAACCATTCACTGAGGAAACTGTCCTCTTCCCGCTGGGTCCTTTTAGTGCCCTTTACAAAAATTCATGAAATCATGGGCATGTTGCATGCCTTCTGGATCTAATTTGATCAAGTGGATAAACAGAATACTGTAGCTCATTAATAGGAAGTAATTAATGGGTAAATACAAACAATTTATCTTTATAAATTTGAAGTTGCGAATTTTTACTACCTAAACCATTTTAAAATATATTTAAAAACCTAAAGTAGTCTCTGTTTAGAATAGTGACTAGCATGAGTGCTCCATAAATATTAGGTATTATTTTCATCAGTAGGGAGCTTAAAAATAAAATAAGGATCAATGTGCTCAACATTAAGGGAGTCACTAATTGTTTTTAAACATCTCACCTGAGAATGAGGATGGTACAGTTTTTACAAGTCAAGAGGAGAAAAAGGATGACGCCATCAAAATAAAAGAGAGACTAATGGAGAGAGGGAGGGGATATGATGGAGAGAGGAGTTGTGAAGGGAAAAATGGGGAGGGGAGGGAATTAGAATGGTTTATTGTCTGTAAGTATAGATGTTGTCAATAAAAATAAATGAATATATATATATATATATATATATATATATATATATATATATATATATATATAATTTAAAAAGCAGCCAAAGAGTTTATTTTATTTCTCCAGATGGTTCTGCACATGGTATAACCTGGGTGCTTTGGAATGCTGCATTTGGCCACAGCCATCCCCAGTGCAGTTTTATCCAGTGCTTGGGGGTGAGCCTGGGACATTAGAAAGACTCACAGGCTCCCTGTAACTTCATGAAGGCAGCCATTGTCAGACTCTTGTGATGATTCACACACTATCCAGTGCCGGGGTGGCCTGACCTCAGCCACAGGTGCAATGACTTGAAAAAGATGAAAACTTTCTTCTCTCAATCTACCAAAATGAAACAGAGAAATCAATCAATATGGAACCATCAAAGTAATCTTCAATGTGTTACAAAAAAATCCTTTCATTTTAAGCCAACCTAATCTTCTGGGATATCTTTTTCAAAGACTTTGTAATACATGATAGATTTTGGCATGCCATTGAACATAATGTCATCTTCCCATTTTGCGTTTCCTAGTTATTTTCCTATTGTGAGGTGCTGTGAAAGGTGTATTTCTCAGAGAAGATGCAGATCAAAACAGTGGTTGCGAGCACCAATGCTTGAGTCAGACGGATCTGGCAAGCTGTCCCCTTTCTGTACTTTGGTTTTCCCATCTATCCTCCCCCTTTAGTTTACCATAGTTTTTTTAAAAGGAGATATGAATATTTTTTGTTAAGAAAGGCTTCTGAGTTTTCTTTCAATGAATTAAAGCATTTTTGTCACCCATTCTCTCTCACTCTCTTCCTCTTTCTCTCAAATAACTAAAAATAAAAACTATTATAAAAGGGGGCTAGAGAGTTGGCTTGGCGGTTAAGGCACTTGCCTGCAAAGCCAAAAGACCTCGGTTCAATTCCCCAGGACCCACGTAAGCCAGATGCACAAGGGGGCGCATGCATCTGGAGTTCATTTGCAGTGGCTGGAGGCCCTGGCATGCCCACTCTCCTTTCTCTCTCTCTCTCTGCCTGTTTCTCTCAAATAAAAAACTATTAAAGCATTATTTGTTATTTCATGGTAAGTTCATGTTGATTCTAAAAAAAAATTAGGAAAGCAGAGAAGCAAAAACATCTTTAAGCCTACAATTGAGACAACTTACTGAAAGTTGCATTTTTTCTATGTATACACCCATTATTTAAAGTGAGATCCAGTATCTTATTTTTCTTTAACTACTTTTCATTCAGCTAACGTTTCTATTTTCTTGTTTTCCTATAATATTGCTATTGTGATTGCACTTGGGGGTTATACCCATACATGTTAATGCCATTCAAAATGAGCCAAGCCCTTGCTTCGGGATCATGAATAATTCAAGAACTTGCTTTTTTCATAAACAACTTGCTTGTTTCTCTTGAGCAGGGTAATTATTCTCCTTATAGTGCACAGAGTGGAGTTGGAGCATTTGAACAGGAAGATATGTCCGGTGCTGGGGAATTAGTTCTAGAATGGTCCTTAAACTCAGCAGCTGGGTGTCCAGAGGCATCACAGAGGTCCAGGTGGGAAGCTCTGGAGATGCTTGCACTATACTGCTCAGCCCAAGGCTTGTGAGAGATTGCATAGATAAGAGGATGCTTAGAGCACATTAAAATAGAACTTGTATCCACAGCTCATAACACCATACCCAGAGAGTCAACATGCTCCTCTAACAACCTGAGAAGACATTCTGTGTTCTCTGCCTGTCTTTGGCTCTCCCTGCCACCATCTTCCATTGGGACTTGCCAGAGCCCTCTCTGTTTCTGCTCCCAACCCTTCCCACTCCTCTGCCTGCCTTTGAGTTTCTGCCCATGATGTCTGACTTCTTGCTACAGCAAGCTCTGAAGAGTTAGGTTAGTGATTCTCATTTGGTTGATCTTATTAATTTTTTTCAACATTTGCTTGATGGAGGGGGGTTGGCTGCTCATAATTAGCCAATGTCATTAGGACCTTTGTCTTTGAGGAACTTTACCAGATCTCTTTTTGTGAGGTGCATGCCATCTTTCTGGAAGGTAGGAACCATAATCTAACTCCACTCAGCATGTGCCCAGTACCAGCCTGGCTCATTAATAAAGAATGTGGAAAGAGAACGTGGCCTTACACACGAAGGATTAGAACTTTCTTTTGTAATATGGAACTAAGAAAGCCCAATGTGACTATCATGAAAGGTTATACCAGGGCTGGAGAGATGGCTTAGTGGTTAAGGCATTTGCCTGCAAAGCCAAAGGATCCTGGTTCAATTATCCAGGACCCACATAAGCCAGATGAGCAGGCGGCACATGCATCTGGAGTTTGTTTGCAGTGGCTGGAGGCCCTGGCGTGCCCATTTTCTCTCTCTCTCTTTCTCTCTGCCTCTCTCTCCCTCTCAAGTAAAGAAGTAAAATAAAAATAAAAATAAAAAGATTATTCCAAATTCAAACTTTGAGGCAACCCTAACTGGAATTGGCCTGGAATGGGATGTTTAGCCAGTCTTAGGGACTTCACAAAATCTATAGAGAACTACTTTTAAGTCTTCTTTTTCAAAACTTTTCCTCTTTTAACACCTCCTCCTAATCTAAACTATATGTGAAGCCAGGCATAGTGGAGCACGCCTTCAATCCTAGCACTTGGGAGGCAGAGGTAGGAGGATTGCCCTGAGTTTGAGGCCACCCTGAGACTACATAGTGAATTCCAGGTCAGCCTGAGCTAGAGTGAGACCCTACCTCAGAAAACCAAAAATAAGAAAATAAATAAATAAAATAACTACATGTGATATTTCTGGAAAATTTAATTTAAGTATATATTTTCTCTTTAGTGAAGCAAGTACTATGCAGACTATATAGAAAACTATGGTTGAATTAGAATGGCTTGTTGTTATCTCTCTTTACCAAGAAGGTGACTTGTGATCAGTTGTGATCAGTTGTCAGTGCACTGATACATCCACGCAGACCCTTAGTCAGAAGCACCATGCACGTGTCAGGCCATACCATCTCCGGGCTCCAGAAACATCTGCCATCTTTACTCAGGAGTCCCCATACTACCCTTGGTGTATAGTGTCCCTTACCTTATGGGTGTGTCCTCAGAGCATTCTGCAAATCCAAACACCGAAGCAGTGAAGACTTCTTCATGTGACAGCATTCAAAGGTGAGCAGTTCCTGATGGATTCATTCTCAAAACTTCAGAATGGATTTCAGGGTCATAAGGACACTGCTTATTGTGCTAAGCATTTTTCAGGACCAGTCAGTAGACTGTAAACTTCACAAGGGTAGGAGCAGTGTCAGTCTTTTTTAGTTCTCGCTCCTGTAGGTGACATGGAACTAATAATTATCAGAGTTTATTCTACCTGTGGTGGGAACTTTACAGATGATACATGATCATTGCAAATACCTACAAATATCAACCAAGCTACAACAACTCTCCTTGCAGAAATAAGGCTATTTTTGACCAGATATTAATAAATAGAAATTTTTTTCCCTATTTGCTTTCTCTGGGCATGTGTAGTGTGGAGGTGATGGTGGTATGTGTATGTGGTGTATGCACATGCACGTGCAGATGTGTCTGCAGACGCATGGAGGTCAGAGGAGAGTGCCAGATGTTCTTTTTCGATCACTCATTCAGATATTTCCTAGAGGAGGATCCTCTCTGAATGTGAAGCTGTTCTTTGCACAATCAACAGTGATTCTCTAATCTTTGCTCCTCACAGAACTGGGGTTACCGATGTGTGTGGCCATGTCAAGTTGCTTATGTGGGTCCAGGTCGTCTCATGCTAATGGTAAGAGCTCCTTCCCATTGGTCAATCTCCCCAGCCTAACAAGTGTATAATTCCCTAACTCTCTTAGAGGATCTCTCTGGTGTATCAGGAAATTCTGTCCTATAGGACCAAGGACAAACAATTTGACTGCTTCCGTCAGAAGAGAAAGTAATCCTATATTGGCTTGTGGGACAGTGCTGTAGAACAGTAGTAAATGAACACCCTGGTCGCAGGAAAACAAGAATTCTGAACTCTAAAGAGAATAGTGCTTGTTCTAAATTATATTTTAAAAAATATGTTATTTTTATTTATTTGACAGAAAGAGGGAGAGAGAGAGTGATATATATATATGGAGAGAGAGAGAGAGAGAGAGAGAGAGAGCACGAGCATGTCAGGGCCTTCAGCCACTGCAAATGAACTCCAGAAGCATGTGCCGCCTTGTGCATCTGGCTAATGTGGGTCCTAGGGAATTGAACCTGAGTCCTCTGGCTTTGCAGGCAAATGCCTTAACCTCTAAGCCATTCCTCCAGCCCCGTAAATTATTTATTTATTATACTGCAAACAGACAGGAGAGAGAGAGAGAGAGAAAGAAAGAGAGAGAATAGCCCTGCCAGGGCTTCTAGTCACTGTAAATGAACTCTAAATGGATGTGCCACTTTGAGCATCTGGCTTCAGGTGGGTACTGGGGAATTGAACCTGCAGGCAAGTGCCTTAACCAGTGAGCCATCTCTCCAGCCCCAGTGTTTGTTGTAAAATGTTGCTGTCCATGGAGGATTACCACACAGGTAACATTTGCTCTGCTTGTGATAGCCTCTCCTCCCCAATGGTAGCGCCGCCCCAGCAGCTCTGCTGACGCACACCATCTATTTGTAAACCAAACCCTTGTTGCCGTCATCACCTGGTTGTCTCATGTTCCTTCCAGAAGTCTGGGTGTGAGAGAAGAAGGGGTTGTGAAGGAGACTTTGAGAACTGACCTGTGATGAGCATGAAGCTTATCACTCACCGTCCATTTCAGTCTGGACTGGTGGGTGGGTGCCTTCCTGGGCCACAGCAGCTGAACAGCTAATGACCTGTATTTCCCATACTCACTTGAAACTATTTATGGATATGGTGTAGATTTGGAAGGCAAAGGGAGGCACAAATATTGCTCCTGCCAACTTCAGAGAACCTAGAGCCTGTTTCTTTCACTCTCTCTATTCTCTGTAAGCCAGTTGTACCCTGAAATGCATCCTTCTGTGGGTTCCTAGCTTTCCAGTGGGACTCTGCCCCCTACAGCTTGCCAAGGAGGGGCTGAGTCAGACCTTCTGAGTTAGGCATTACCGAGAGCCGACCTCCCCGGTTTCTCTTGCCTTGGTTTTAGATAATTATTTGCAAAAGCATTGATGTATTACTTTTGGTTCCTGAACTGTACATTTGTCTATTGCATTCTAGTAAGTGGTAAGCACTTAGAAATCCATGGTTATGGATTTTATTATTTTAAATAAAACATTGAATCTATTATATATTAAATTCTGTTCAGAAAAGTGTTGAGCCTACCAACAAATGCCTCTAGGGCCTGATCTGTGCCTAATGAGCCTTTGTTTTGGACACCTAAGAAAGCTTCTAAATGATGTAGAACATAAAGTCAACACCCATAACTGTTGTACTAAAGTGTTCTATTTTTCTCTTCTGTGAGTTTTGAAACATTGATACCTTAGGTTGGAGGTAAGAGATGGTGTTACAAAGAAGAATATGAACAAAGAAGTATGCAAACAGGTAGTCTATTACCAGACTAGTTAATAAATAGCAGAATTAGGTCTAACTAGATCAGAAAAGCTTATCTTTGGGCAACAAGAAAGCCAACAATCTGGTGTCACCTTCCATCACTGGCTTGCCAAGAACAGACTGAGGCAGTTCCTGGGTCTGATTCCTCTTTTTTTTTTTTAAGTCTTTTTTTTTTTTAAATTCAATTCAAAGAAGTTCACAGCATAGTCTAAAGAAATAAAAGTTGTCAGTGATTTTAGATTTACCAATGTCTGTGCAAAAGCCTGTGGCTTGATAGGCTAGGAGTTGTGGGATGAAAGGAGAGAGACAGGGTTCCAGCTAAAGCAATTCCTTGCAACATCTGTTAGTGCTGAGGCTTGCTTAGGTTACAGCTTTATTCCATAAAACAAGGATGTGAAAGCCCCGTATGGAAAAGACATTAGGCTGTGCAGAGGCAGCTCAGAGGATGGTGGAGGTTGACTTGTGGGGAGGCAGAACAGGAGACCTGCTGGGCTTAGTACCTCAGTTAACACTTCTTTTTCCTTTTGTTCTAGCTATTAATTTCTATTGTTAAAGAGTCCTTGCAGAGAATGGCTGTGGGTTAGAAGCAAAATGAGACTGAAACACTCTTTTCCACCAGATACCTCTTCAGCTCTTCGGGCTAAGACTTTCCTGGACTTCATTTGCACTGTTCTGGTACAGAGGAGGTTTCCTTTTGCTGTGCAAGGATTTACATGTAGCCAAATGTTTCATGGCTCTATCTGTAATGCGCTTTAAAGCCTTTTCTGAAAGTGAAATTTATTTAAAGGAAAAGCTGTTTCCTACTGGTTGGAACAGCATCTAGTGGGTGACTCACACTGTTCCTCCTGGGATCTTCAGCAAGGTGACCCAGGGCGAATTGAGCAAGACCTCTCAGCCTTCAGAACAGGAACCTGATTATTTATAATGCCTTCCATTGTTTGGCTTCCATAGGGAGGATAAAGCAGCTGATTGATGATCACAACTGAAGCCTGTTGGAATGTTGCACACTGTCATTGTAGGAGGTAAATCCCTGGAGAGGGAGGTGGAGTTTTAACACTCCCTGTTCCAGAGATTAGCCTCAGAGGCCACTGGCGGGACCTGCATGGAATGAGATATGAAAAGGAGCCTGGCATATCCTTCTATCCTGGAAACATGCACACACATCTGGGTCTCAGTCACTTTACTAGCTGGTCAAGCTGGGATGGGTTATTTAATCTTTCTCTTAGCCTGGGTTTTCTCATTTGTCTAATAAAGACAGTACCATCAAAGAAACACCAGGAAAAAAAAAAAAAAAAGATGCTCTTAAAAACACAAGCCACAGTGCCTAGCACATGGCAGGTACTAAACAGTGGCCCATGAGCACTCTGAGCATTCATGTCATTTGATAGTTGTCTCGTGACGCACCATCTAAGTTCTCTTCAGGGGCGCTATCTTAGCTTGGCTACATGCCTGAAATAACCAACCCAGAAAAGGCAAGGTTTAATTTGGGTTCACGGTTTTAGAGGTTCCAGCCCGACATGGACTGTGGCTTTGGTTTTCATGAAACAAAACTGTTCACTTTGTGGTCTGGAAGCAACAGGGAGAGAGAGGAAGGAACCAGGGTCCCATTATTCCCTTGGAGGGCACATCCTAAATGACCTGAACACCTCCCACTAGACTCTGCCTCTTGAAGTTCCACCTTCCGATAGCGGCTCCCTGGGACGAAACCTTTATTGCATGGTCGTTCGGGGCACACATAAGACCCATGCTACAGCAGGTCCCAGCAGGTCCCTCCTATTCAAGCTTGTTCTTCTCTATGCCTCACTTGCTCTTATAGGAGCATGAAGTTAACACACAGTGTTTCTGTTTTTGTATTTAAAAACCTATGTATACAAATATGTGTGATATGTAGTTATCCTGAAAATAGCCTTACAAAACAGACAGTTCTTATTTCAGAAGTAGGAATAGTGGAGGAAAAGAAAGAACTGTAACAGGAGGCTAATCTGGGGTTTATGAGCTTTAAGTCCCTGAAAACAAAGGTAAAAACATGATTTTGGTGAATTTAGTTGTGAAATCTATAACATTTATCCAATTCTGAAAAGAGGTTAGGCAGCTCCCTGGTTTGAGACCTCTTCGAGGAGAGAAGAGCTTGGAGGCAGTCTTGATGTCGGCCTTCACGCAGTAGGGTAACGAGACCACCTGACACTTCCATCGGAATCTCATCACTGCTCACCCAGCTCAGATTTGCAGAATCCTGGGGTTGAGAACTACAGTGGGAGAATCTGGCATTAGAACACATTTGCCAGGTGATTTTCATGGCTGTACAAGTTTGGAGTGGCCGTAAAACTGACCTTTGGAGCCAGGTCACCTTTGCATGGACGCACCACTGACTGCTCTGGAGAGCTTGGGTCAGGGTTTCTGTTTGCTCACTTGCAAAGTAGGGAGAATGGCACCTCTCTCATGAAACATTCGGGAACATTAAATAAGATGAAATCCATACATTGTTTAAATAATTCATGCAATAAATATTCAAATGTTAGCAGGACTGGTGACCGTTAGTACGAGTGTTATTAATTTAATAGGGACTGGAAGCAAAATTTTTCCTGTGGAAAATTTGTGAATGATTGAATCAACTGCTTTTGAGAGTGACCATGCTGACCTGCAATTTGTCTGTCAGCATCCTAAATTGTAAAGGCCAGTGGCATGGACAGATGAGTCACACTGGAGATGATGGGAAAGTTCATTTCTTTCTCTTAGCATCCTGTTTTCCTACCATGAGCATGTCGGCTTAAATAAGAATTCTTTTTTTAAAAAAAAAACTTTTATTTTTTTTTTCAAAAAGAGCCTCTTCCTTATGACTTATTTAAAAATGATTCAGTTTATTAGAGTGAATTCTTTCTAATCATCTGATCAGGAATTTCACCCTTTATATAATGACTTTTTTCTTAAATTATATTATACTTAAATTGTTTTGTTTAAAGTACCTTTTTTTTTGGAACGAAAACACATTCTTAATAGGAAGCCTGGGAGAGCATGACAATGTTGTTATAGAAATTAGCATTCTAGGCGATGTTGCTTGATTTCATAATATATGATTGATTATTTGCAGACTGGAGGTTGGGGATCAAGCCCAGGGCCTCACATGTGCTCAGCAAGAGCTACTGCACTGACCTACACCTCCAGTCCCATCATTGACTATCTTCATGAATGTTAGACTTAATGAAGTTAAAACTGACCTAAATGTTTAGTATAATTTCACGTATATATGTATAGGTACACAGCACATGTAGAAATACTTTGAACTACTGTACGACTGATACATTAAGAATTTAAAAAGCAGTTCAAGGACCTGGGGAGATGGCTCAGAGGTTAAAGGTGCTTTCTTGCAAACCCTGCTGGCCTGGGTTCAGCCACCCACATAGAGGCAGACGGGCATTTGTTTGTAGCAACAAGGAACCCTGCTATGTGTACACACACACACACACACGTAAATAAATAAAACTGTTTTGAAAATCAGTTCAAATCAAGACCAAGAGCCAAGCCAAAGGAAAGCCAGCAAAGTGCTGACCACGCAGCGTTCACGAGGCAGCACTGCAGATTGAACTCTGGGGATAATACCAGTTGATAAGCTTTTTAATGAGGCAGATGAGTGGCAAAGTCCTCGGGTGAAATACACTACTCAAGAAAAAAAATGTATGCAGGAAAGGACGGCAAAGCTCCAAAAACATAGCTATTGAGAGGGAAGAACACAGGACACAGACTCCAGGACAATTCAGTTGTTTCCAGAGGGATATTTTCAAGAATCATAACTGAGTTTGAATTGTACATGTGTGGCAATCGGTGCGGAAAAATTAAAGCTAGTGAATTGGTAATAGGGAAAAGTCGGTGGAGAAAGGGTTCTTTGTTGTTGTTGTTGTTTGTTTGTTTTTGTTCCATCTTCTCTTGCGTAATCCTTTTTCTTGTGGTTGCCCCTAGTTCTGTGTCCACTGTGGCTCTTGGCTTTGAGCTTTCTGGCACTGTGAGGTGTGTGTGTGTAATCCACAGAAACCATGATGGCCTCGTTGTGTTCCTGGGACAACTCAGCAGTGCTATTGGATTAGGAAAAGACACATGGAGGGTGACAGGGATGAGTTGAGGAGACTTGGGCCAAGGCGGTAAGGTCACTGTGGTCCAGCGGTGTAAGGCAGGAAGCTGCTGTCCTGAAGTCTCCTCCAATCACTTGCTCGGGCAGAGCTGGGACCTAAAATCATCATAGGGTTTCGCAAATGAGCAGAAAACACATTTGCTGAGTGTACCGTCAAGTCATGGACAGTCACTGACTGAGGAGAAAATGGCCTAACTGGAAGCTCAGGTTATCTGTGATCTTCAGATCAATATCAATCACCAAATATCCTCCACACGTGGGCCTGAGGGAATTTCCTCTGCCCCATCTGGTCCCAGTGTCCTCCAAGGAAGCATCTCCTATCTCAAAGTTGCTAGCCCATTGGCCACAGCCACTCTTAGCATGGTGGAGCCCTCACTCTTCTTGTCTTCGGCCCTCTTCTCCGTCTCGAGCTCCTCTCTCCAGTCGAACTGAGCAAGGCCTTCACGGCTAGAAGGCAAAACTCAAGAAGGAAATTTGGACTGGTGAGCCAGCCTCACTGTCTTCTGACAGTGTAGTTAGTTTCTGCCTCTGAGCTTCTCAGGCCCTCTGCACACTAATGAATTGTGTTTTGAGCATTTGCTTATCTTTGTTCCTGTGTTCCTTTTACAGCCTATCTCCTGTATGTCACACGCTATGTTCACAACTTGCTGCATTTTCCCCTTGTAGTGACAGCTTTTATCATGTGTCTGGAATTCGTTTGTAGTGGCTAGAGGCCCTGGTGTGTCCATTCTCAATCTTTTCCCTTCCTCTTTTGCTCTCTCCTCAAATAAATACATTTTTTTTTTTTTTTGGAGAGAGACACAGAGACACAGAGAGAGAGGGAGAGGAAGACAGGTAGAGATGGGCGCGCCAGCAGCCTCTCAGCTACTGCGAACGAAATCCAGATGTGTGCGCCCCCTTGTGGTCAAGTGCAGCATTGTGCCTGCATCACTTTGCATCTGGCTAAACGTGGGACCTGGAGATTGGAACCGCTGGGGTTTGGAACCGGTGTTCTTAGGCTTAGGAGGCAGGCGCCTTAACTGCTAAGCCATTTCTCAAGCCCCAATTTTTTTTTTTTTTATAAAAGAGAAAACAGTTTCTCTTTTGAATCACTGTATTGGTTGCTACTATGACCAAATACCTTATAAAAAGCAACTTAAAGGAAAAAAAAGGTTTTTGTTTGTTTGTTTGTTTGTTTGTTTGTTTTGGTTTATGGTTTGAGAATACCATCTAGCATTGTGGAGAAGGCTTAGGTATGGAAGCCGACGGTCACATTGAGTCCTCAGTCAGCGAGCAAAGAGAAGAATGTTGGAGCTCAGCTAGCTCTCCTTCACCCTTCACTCACTCTGAACTCCCAGTCTGGTGGTACCCACATTCAGGGTGGGTCTTCCCTCCTGTGGAAACAGAGATTTGTTTCCAGGTTGAATTTAAATCTTGTCATGTTAACCAAGATTAACTATCACAGGCACCTTTGCCTTTTCTCAACTCTTTTGCTGTGGAGTGACATTCCATTGTCCTGTGTACACAGCAGGTGACAGAGTGCCTCTGGGCCTGAAGATTAGGTTTGGCTATTTGATATACTGTGGCTACCCTGACAGCTCTTGAATGACTTATAAAATTTATTGAAAAAAAATTTTTTTTATTTTGAAGTCTTGTAAGGAATATTGCCAGGCATGTATCTGATTTCCCGCTAAAGCATTCTCTTGTCAGAGACAGCTTGAAAGTCTCTGCGGAACACCGTGAGCAGAGCTGGCACCACAGGGTGGAGTGGTCCCAGCCCCCTGTGTCAAGGTTCCTGCCTCACACAGTTCTGGCTCTCAAGCTGGCTTTCCAGCTCAGAATCAGGCGTGTGAGTTTTCCACTGAGCCTGAATAAATCAAGTGAAGAAATACGTGGAGGTGTGGGTTTCCAGCACTTAATTTTGTCCTGCGGTTTGCCTAACAGGCAAGGCAAGGGACGATTTCAAACTTGAGTTTCTGCAGCCAGCAGGGTTTCATGAATAAAAGTAACAGTTAAAAGTTGGCAACTTAATTCAGAGGCAATCAATCTAACATCTCCAGGGATTGGCTTGGTGAAGTGGATCCAACAGGAGGAGTGAGGTTCATGGGTTAAGCTTTTGGTTTGCTTCCAAATTTTCTGTTAATGTGCTATGTGTCTGGGTCCACGCTTCAGTCTGTTTTCCTAGTTCCGTGGAAGACACCACATCAGATGAGCTGCTGTCAGAATTTACTAAGACACGTGAGAGGATTTATAACCTTCAGGTTAATAACATGGAATCATCTCCTGTTGCGCTCTAGCCATCCCTGACACAGCGCACCCTCGGCTCTTAGTACTAACAAAATGCGATCATGTTTAGTCTATGTTTATAACTCTTGTTGACAATTTATATCCATGGCCTGCCTATTTTAACCTATATATTTTATTTGAAGTACTTCTCTAATTTAATTATTAACATGAGATATCTTTCCTTTTGATTATATCTGTTTTTTCCCCTTTCCAAATTTTCTTCTCTTTCTTAAAGGTTATTTCTCTGTCATTATCATCCTAGGATTTTACTGTAATCTTGGGAATTGTTGAACCTCTTCTCTGATGTTTCAGTCTCATTTCATCCATGGTTTCTCAGAATTTCTAATTCCTTCACACAATTCAGCCATTTTTATACTGCTTTAAACTTTTAAACCTTTGGCTAAATAAATACATGCTCCAAAAACACATAAAAATTCCTTGACTTGGATGAAAATGAACTTTTTAAAAATGAAGACAATTCATATAAACATGTTTATGTACCATATCAAATTCAAAATAGATGGTATGTTTAACATTACACATTGTAGGAATTCTAAGTTTAATTTTTAAAAAGGTTGAGTAAATATACACTCAAAATGCCTGCAATTCTTATAAACAGTTCCTATCTACCTGTCAACTGTCCATGTCAACATTTGTAAGTTAACAGATGACATGCTTTAACACGATCCCTAAATCCTTGTCTGTTTATTCTGGAGTGATTATGTGAAAAGTCATATCCACTGGAACCTTGGGAAAACATACAAATTTTACATAGAAAGAAACATAGAAAATAGAGGTTTTCAACAATCCATTTGTCTAGAAGTCTTAAGGCCTTGATTCATGTGCAGCAGTTTCTATCTTTTATGGACAGTCTGTGCTTTAGAGATAGTGGTGTTAGATGAAGCACTGAGTTGCCAAAGTATATTTTAGTAAATGCTGCCAATGAATCAACCAAGACCTCGTGTCCATTAAAAAAAGGTAAGAAACTCCAAGATTGAGAAAAAAAAAAAAAAAAAGTATGGCATACCACTTACCAAGTGCAAGCTGATGCCACCACATGTCCTTGTTAGGATCGAGGGGGCAGTGGCATTATTTCACGTTGCCTTGGGAGACTGTGGATTCCTTCCATATACTGACAAGGAGGAATGCTTCCTATTGGTTCCCGACCTTGTCTCCCTTTGCTGCACATTTCTGCTGTGCGCATATCTGACTCTGGTAGATTCACTGCATCAGTGACCCAATCAATGGCATCCCTATGTTCTTATGTCTGCAATGTGAGGTTTTTCACCTCTTCAAATAAGTGTCTCTTTCTATAATCTTGGATCTGGCTGGCCTGAGACTTGCTCTGGCTAATGGAAGGCAATGGAAGTGGTGATGGTGAGTCATTGAAGCCTGGATTTTCCTAGGCTTTGGACAAGTTGTTCACCTTGTCTTTGGAACTTGACCTCTGCTGCAGAACAAGCCTAGGCTAGCCCATTACAGGACAAGAAAGCACATATAGAAGAGACAGACATCTCACGTGAGCTAACCTAGACCAACTAATGCCCAGCCATCCTGCCAGCTTGTCAGAGCCCATCCATTAATTTTAATGACTCCATAACATTCCATTGTTTAGGCATATTGAAATTTACTTTGTTATTTCTTTATTAATATACATTTCTGTTTATTATAAAAAATTTAAGTAATGCTTCTGTGAACACCCTTGTGGTTGTAACTTTCTAATTATCCTTTGAATAAATTCTGAGAAATTGTTTGACATAGCTGGAGAATAAATATATTTATACTCTTTAAAAATGGTTTTTGTAGTGCTCAACTATCTTCAGAAAGGTTTTACTTTTTCTTCTATGACTTAGGCTACAACCCAAAGCTGCTGGAGACAGTAGTTTTGTAACAGACCATATGAGGATGAGAGGAAAACTGCGGTCATGGAGAACAGAAAAGGTAATGGTATATATGTATGCATACACATATGTTCCCGCCTAGAAACTTATGTACAAGCATAGCTTTCATCTTCACAGTTTTATAACCTTTACTTGACAGCAGTGAGGAAAAGACAGCTTTATCTGGGAAGATAATAAGATAAAGATGTTTTGTTGTTGTTTTTTTTTTAATTTGACAGAGACAGAGAGACAGAGAGAATGGGCATGCCAAGGCCTCTCAGTCACTGTGAATGAACTCCAGGCACATGCTCCCCCTTGTGGGCAAGTGCGACATTGTGCGCTTGCATCATTTTTGCATCTGGCTAAACGTGGGCCCTGGAGATTTGAACGGGCATTCTTAGGCTTCGCAGGTAGGCGCCTTAACTGCTAAGCCATCTCTGCAGCCCAGATGGAGATGTTTTTATTTGGGAAGAGAAACAGTAAAAGGCACTTCTGTGAAAGTGGCCAGGAGAAGAGAGCTCCATTTTTTGATAGGCTAGGAAGAGAAGACACCTGTATCCGAGGGAGGGCCACAGAGGACACTGAGTTCCAGGAGTGGAAACAGACAGAGCTGAAGACTAGGGTTCTTGGTCAGCTGTGGCTCCCTTGGGAACAATGGTCCATGAGCTCCAGATCAGACAGAAAACAGCGGAGACCTCTTGACCTTGGGAAAATGCCTGAGAGAAACATGGCCGATGGACTGACTTCCAAGGGGGTCTTTGGGAATGTCAGATCCATGGAAGGACTAGATATTGTTCTCAGACCAAAATACATGCCTTGCATGGTTTTTTGATCTCTTCTGTTCTTGGTGTTCCTTCAATATTCTGTTAAAGAAATCATTTTATCCATTGGTCTGTGTCTTTTCTCCCCACTGAACTGCAAATTATTGAAGGAGTAGATTATGTCTTCAACTTTTAAATCTCTTGTGCCTGGCACTTGAAGGGTATTTCATCAGCTTTTGGAAGGATACATTTCAGTTTAAAAAAAAAAAATGACCTCAGTGTAGGATATGGGAGACTGAAATGACAACATTATATAAAGAAAAGGAAATGGAGTAAGGGATCATCGTAGAGGTGTGAAAGTGTAATGTAAGGGGGTGTACTCAGGCAGTCCTCTCAGTAGGACTAAACAAGGCTGGTAAAAATAATTAAATGGTAGGTCACTCGTAACTAGATGTAGAAATTATAAACAAAATGTCAGCAAACTGAATTCAACAACATATTTAAACATTACATCATGACTAAGAGTGATTTTCCCCCCTCAGAAATGTAAGGATTATTTGGCAATAAATGAATTCGTTAATAACATCAGGAAAGTTCAAAATATTAACAAAGACAATCAAATATACCTTGCTAGTCAATGCATCTGTGAGTTGAGCTTTAAAAATGGCCTCACAAAGTCCATTTTGTTCTTATGTCCACCATAACAAATGACCACACACTTGGTAGCCTAAAACCACACACATTATTCTACCATTCTGGTAGACAGAAATGCAAAAGTTGGTTAAGTGTCAGGGGTGTGTGTCAAAATCAGGGTGTCAGCAAGTCTCGTTCCTTCTGGAAGCTGAAGGGGAGAATTGATTTCCCTGTCTGCATTTCTTGGCTTGTGACCCTCTTCTCACATCACCTCACCTCACATCACATTGCATCGCATCGCATCGCATCTCACCTCATCACCTTTTTGCTCCCTGCTCCCAGAAACCAAATTGATTGATTTTTCTTTATCTGCTGTAGTGACATCTCTCTCTGTCTGTCCATCCTTCAACTACTCCCATAGATCTCTTTTGCCTTGCAAGGAAACATTCATGGAACCTGGGATTAGGATGTGGATATCCTTCATGGCCTTTATTCAGCTCCCCGCAGAAAGAATGAAAATAGAATTTAAGCAGCTACACTGTAGTTCAATTTTGTGGTATATTTTTTAAAAAAATTATTTATTTATTTATTTATTTATTTATTTATTTATTTATTTATTTATTTAAGACAGAGAAAGGAGGGGAGAGAGAGAGAGAGAGAATGGACCCACCGGGGCCTCTAGCCATTATAAAAGAACTCCAGACACATGTGCCACCATGTGCATCTGGCTTATATGGAACCTGGAAAATCGAACTGAGGTCCTTAGGTTTCTCAGGCATGTACTTTAACGGCTAAGCCATCTCTCCAGTCCAATTTTGTGGGATTTTATAACACTGAAGATGAGCAATCAGTGAGCTGTCTTTGTTTCTGGTGCATGTGAAAAAGAAGTGTAGTTGAGGATGTCCATGGCAGTGTTATTTATATTAGAAAAAAAAACACCCATGATAGTTTTTAAGTAAAGGGGACAGTGACATATGGCATAGTAGGGAAACTTACTGTGGAGCTAGAGAGACATAGATTTGATTCCTGGTGCCATCACTTCTTGGCTAATGGATTTTAGGGAAATTAGATTTGCTTTTCTCATCTGCAGATGAGGATAGCAACAGTAGCTACATCACTTGTCATGAGAATTAAATAAGAAAATCCATGTAAAATGCTTTGCATGGTGCTCTATAAACACTAATAATGATGATAATAATATGGTCTGATCTTTTCATAGTGGGTCATATGATTACATGCTTAGGGAGTGGAGTCCTTTCATATTGGGTGGCTACAAACCAGGTATACCAGGATAGCAGACACTGACATGTTTGGAATAAATGAGAGAGCCTTCTGGTAATTTGAGCTCTCCAATGACAAAGCAGACAGCCTAGCCTGCTAAAGTAGGAGAAGTCCCTGGAAGCTTTTTGACAGTCAGGAGGACCATCTGGCAGAGCTATTGCCAGGGAGATTCCTGTTTGAGTAGGAGTTCTTTTCCAGATTTAACAACAGTTATACTTTATTTATTTAAAATATTTAATCAAATCTCTTAAGCTTTTTTTTTTTCTCTAGCAAGCCAAACCACAGGGGAACCAAATATAGGAGTGGAGTTGGATGAGAGAACCATTTCTGCCCTCCTAAAGTGTGTTGTTCTGAAGTGACCAGGGCTGACCATCTGGTTTTGTGTTCTTCTAGCCCTCTCCCCACCACAGTATCAGAGATTGAACTTAGAGTCCCATGCAATGCTCTACCATTGAGGTATATCACCAGCCTTCTTTTTGCTTTCTATTTTGAGTTGGTCACATTAAGTTGCCCAGGCTGGCTTTGAACTTGCAATACTCTTGTCTCAGCCTTCTGAGTAGCTAGGATTACACAGGTGGCACTGTTAGGCCTGGCTTTATACTGGTGAAAAGTTAAACAAACACAGTGCTGCCCTCTTCCTCTCATAGTTTTCTATTTTTTTTAATGGTCATGAGATCATATCTGCAACATGACATTTTTCACTTAATGTATCACAGAAACACCAGATTTTAAACTCCATATAGAAAAAGAAGAGTGCTGTGAGAATTTGGCACTTTTAAACTAATAAGAAAATATTTTCTTTCCCCTCTTACTTCTGCAGATGTTTGTCCTACATGATGACTATCACAAAAATAAAAAAATGAAGGAATTAAATATATCAATAATATTACAAGGTAATCTGTATGATTTTGAGTCAACTTCTAAGTATGATTTGAACAAACCCAGAAGCTAGAAAGACTGAGAAATCTGACTACATAAAGAATGCATTTGGGCTACAGGGATGGCTTAGTGGTTAAGGCACTTGCCTGTAAAGCCAAAGGACCCAGGTTTGATTCCCCAGGACCCATGTAAGCCAGATGCACAAGGTGGCATGTGTTTCTGGAGTTTGTTTGCAGCAGCTGGAGGCCCTGGGATGCCCATTCTCTCTCTCTCTCTCTCTCTCTCTTGTCTCTGTCTGCCTCTTTCTCTCTGACAAATCAATAAATAAAAATAAAATATTTTTGAATAAAAGAATGCATTTTCTTGGGAAAATATGCAGGAAACAAAGTTGAAAACAGAGCACATAGGGGGAGAATATTGGTGCTGTGTGTACCCCTCAAGAGTTCATGTTCTTATGTTTTACATAACTGCCAGCTGATAATGAGAAATTAATAAGCCTAGTTTTAAATTGGACAAAAGCTCTCAATGGGTAATAAAAGAGGAAATCGAGTGGGCAGTCACCACATGAAAGGATACAGAACTAGCAGTTGGGAGGGAAATGTAATTTAAAGCAAGAAACCGTCATTTTCATACATTTTAGTGATAAAAAGTTAAAAGATTTATACCATCTAGAAGTAGAAGAGTGTGGGGAAATGGCCTTCATAAATCACTCTTGGGAATGTGAAATGTCTTCTTTTGGGAAAGTCAGCTTGCAGGTTAAGATAAACATTAATCATGTCCTTTGGCCCATAGTTCTGTCTTTAATGATCTCTGCCAGAAACGAATATGGTAGGCCGTGAGCATATGCATTTAAAGATGCTTATTATTGCCTTGCTCCAAGTGGCACAAAATGGGAGAAATAATCCGTGTTAATTAGTGCATGCATCAAATATCATGTAGCCATATAGTAGAATATTACAGGGCTACTTTTAAAGAAAGAAATATTGATTGGGTGAGGAAAGCATAATTCGATTGATTAAAAAGAAACTTTCTAAAATGATACAAGCAACATACAGTTGATACAGAAATTCAGAAAATAAGAGTATAAAAACAACCTTCCATGTTTCTCTTGTCCTTATTAAATTCTGGTCTGTTTTCTAGTCTCTGTGTCTCTCTCTGTGTCCTGTATGTATTTGTACAATTATATTTATTCAAACTTTGAATTTGTATGCTTATCACTAAATGGGATATTCTTTCAATTAAAGTACATTAAGATGCTAGCTTAATTAGCTGAATTTATAGTTTGGCCTTAGGTTGTTGCTTAATTTCTTTCTGCCCCTGGAAATTGGGATTATCTACTGTTTCCAGCATTTAAAATAACGTAATGGCACATCCATATACTGATGGGAATGTAAAAATGCATAGCCATTCTGGAAAAGAGTTTGGAAGGTTCTTAAAAATGAAATATGAACTACCACACGAGCCGGCAGCTGAACTCTCGAGCGTTCCTCCCATAGAAATACCAAAGCTCATACTCACATAGAAACCTGCCTGTGAGCATCCTAGCAGCTTCCTCAGAACACCTCCAAACTGGAAACTGTCTAGATGCCCTTCGAGCACGAGAAGTTGAACAGTGGTCCGTGGTTGTCATGGAGCACCTCTTAGCAATTGGAAGGAACTGTCTCATACAGTTTCACGTGCATCTGAATTGCCTGGAGATAGACGTTTAAAATAAACAATAATAATAATAATAACAACAACACGAATGCAGCAAGCATGCCCAAGTGTCTGTGTCCTGAGCTGTGTTCTTTGCGGTGGCATTTCTGCTGCAAAGTACTTGTACACTTTTAAGATTTTTGAGGGCTGGAGAGATGGCTTAGCGGTTAAACGCTTGCCTATGAAGCCTAAGGACCCCGGTTCGAGGCTCGATTCTCCAGGACCCACGTAAGCCAGATGCACAAGGGGGTGCATGCGTCTGGAGTTCCTTTGCAGTGGCTGGAGGCCCTGGCGCACTCATTCTCTCTCTCTCCCTCCCTCCCTCCCTCTCTCTCTCTCTCTCTCTCTACTTGCCTATTTCTGCATCTCACTCTCTGAAAT
This sequence comes from Orientallactaga sibirica, assembly GCA_036365145.1. Taxonomy (NCBI): domain Eukaryota; kingdom Metazoa; phylum Chordata; class Mammalia; order Rodentia; family Dipodidae; genus Orientallactaga; species Orientallactaga sibirica. Next base: position 1,254,973 of record JAEOAD010000048.1, read on the forward strand.
AAATAATAAAATATTTAAAAAAAAAAAAAAAAAGATTTTTGAAACCCGTCATCCACACCACTTTTCAGGAAGCCTTGTACAGTTAACACAAGCCTGTATGTTCGGGTTTGCTTAAGTAGTTGCTACGTTTTCTATTTTAAAATAGCCTCTAGTTTTTGTCTTTTGTGTAAACATTTCACCTTTCATTCACATTTCCCAGAAGGGCATAGGGACATGGATACCCAAGGTCACATGGTCATAAGTGACATGACTGAAAATCACCCAATGTGCTAACCACTGCTCTCTCTTGAATACTTAGTTATCAGACCACTTGTTAGTTGCACGTTATGCAACCTTGGGATCAAGAAAAATAGGGGACAGGACTACTGCCTGAATAAGCCTGGAACCTTCTAAGATCTAGGGTCTTGTTTGACACTCCTAGAAAGATTGTTAACTCAAACTGGGCTTTTCCTGGGTTCTCTGGTTCTTTGAAGTTCTGCAGAAGTAACTGGAGCCCACGTCTTTGTACTGTTTTTTCAGAGGTTTTCTGCTTCTGAGGCACCAGGAATGACGGTTGTCAGCTGTTGGTACATTGCTGCCCATTGAAGACATACTCCTAAGCTTTAACTACTGTGTTCATAACACTTGCAGTTGTGTTCTTGTGTTCAGGCCAAGTTGATTGTTAAAACAGGGAAAGCTCACGAAAGGCAGTGTTCCGTGTGTACACCATGTTAGTGGGAGGTGGCTCCTCATTCCTCTCATCAAAATGCCTGTGTTCTCATCCTGCGGTTGCTGATCATCTTTCTTAGGTGTTTCCCAGTGAGTCTTGTTTTAGCAAAGCACCTTTTCGGTTGCAGCACTTTCAGATTTCATTTTATGTACTGAGTGGCCTTCTTTGTGTAACTAGGACCCTATATCATTTAAAACTGCTTAATTTTAGCTGGGTGTGGTGGTGCATGCTTTTAGTACCAGCACTCGGGAGGCAGAGGCAGGAGGATCATTGTGAGTTTGAGGCCACCCTGAGACGACATAGTGAAATCCAGGTCAGCCTGGGCTAGAGTGAAACCCTACCTCGGAAAACCAACCAAACAAAAAACAAACAAACAAACAAACAAAAAACCTGCTTAATTTTGACCTATTTGCATCTATTTGCATGATTTCTTAAAGTATAGCCAATAACAATTAGATGTTATTGGTAGTTTTGCTAGTACAGAAAAATTTAGATAGCAATTTTTTTCTGTTAGCTTTTTAAGAACAGGGGTTTTATTGATTCTATATAAAAACCATTGCCTTTAATTCAGTTTCAATGGGTGCTCTAGTAATCTATGCAGTCAATACAAATTGGGTTAGCAATCCTGATCCTTGTTACGGTTGTGGCTGTGCAGATGCTGAGACAATTGTTGCACTTGCCCAGCATGACACTCATTCATTCACTTTTCAAATTAAGTTTTATATGCATATACATTATTTCACACTTCTCTAATTTCTCGGACATGATGACTCTTTTTTTCTGAACCAATGACCTCAAATTTCTAATTTCTCAGCCTGAGAAAATTTGCACAACCAACTTCATTTCCCTTGTGTTGCTTCTTTGTGTGGAATACTTCTTCTTTTGGGGGAAATTAGATATCTGAATTAGATAAGACATGAATGATTTATGAAATGAAGTGATAACATATCTTATACCTCCTCAAATCTCAATAACTTCCATTCCTTTTTTTTTCTTTCTTTTTGGAATCTTACTAAGTATCATACACATACCTTCATCCAGAAAGACACCACACCCTTTTAACAGGTCTGGAGGTTCTCCATGTCTTCCTCAAAGACAATGTTAAGGGTTGTAAATTGCCAAGAAAGTGAAAATAAAAACTCATATATGGTGAACATCTCAGGACAGAGGTGACTGAGTTCTTGGAAGTGTCAACAATTGGATCTAATTGTGAAGCCCAGTTGTAGCAGGAACATGTCCACCATTTGTGAGTTTGGATGTTTTCCACAGAGTGTACATAGATGTGCATCAAATGGGTTCCTTCAAGTCATGCTGCTTACTGGGGAAAGCAGGTGACTTCCAGCCAGCCAGTGTCTTCGCTCGACAGCAGCGCGCAGTATGGTACTACTGCAACGATCGAAGGCTCTTCTACTCTAAAGGGGTCCAGCGTAGAAAGTGCCCTATGGTGGTCCTCTGCATGCTTTGTTACAACCTCATGCCATTGGTATGCACTGTATATGACTCTCCACGTTGCTCTCATTCACTTCAGAGATTCCTGACAGTGGCCGAGCCAATGGGGGACAATGTAAAGAGCACACTGGGAACATTGGCAGAACACTGGGAGGGGGTTTTACCTCTAAAAGCGCCTCCCAGGAGATTATAGAATCTTATATTTCCTCTCAGGACCACCTGCCTCTCTTCTGTTGGAAATAACTTGTGTGAAAACATAGCAAAGAGTATAAGAAAATACATAATATTCTATGTCAACAAAATAGAAATCTATAAATAAGCAGACCCTTTGCTTAGAAAAGTGTGAATTTTCACAATTAACTGTAAAAGTAATGATCATTTGATAGAAAAATATAGTCATGAAAAAGTAACTGCCAAGCTTTATACCCTCAAAAGGCTTTAGAAGCATGACATTCTATGGGTGAGTTCTCGCAAACTTGCCAGAAACAAACAATTCCTATGAGAGTTTTTTAAAGCTTGTTCCTATAGAATCCTGAATGGTCTCAACTTTTTAAACAAGTGCATGTGCATGCTATTATGTGTAGCAATGGAAACACTGGAAACAAATATTTTCAAGTAGTAAAGGCATTTAAATCTGGTTGCTGGGATATGGGGTTTTGCATTTTTTTCTTGTTATTAACAAGGTTTATTGCATTTTTATCCACACTTTATTTTCTAAATTTTCTGTATTAAATATGAAATGCCTGTACAATTTATTTTTATTATTCTATAATGCAAAAGTAATACATTGCCTTATTTATTTATTAGAGAGAGAGAGAGGAAGAGGCAGATAGTGAGAAAGAGAGAATGGGTACCCCAGGGCTTCCAGCCACTGCAAATGAATTCCAGATGCATGCGGCCCTTGTGCAACTGGCTTACATGGGTCCTGGGGAATCAAACCAGGGTCCTTAGGCTTTGCAGGCAAATGCCTTAACCTCTAAGCCATTTCCCCAAGCCTACATTGTCTTTTCTTGAAGGAAAGAAGATATTTGTGAGTAGAAAGAGTAAGGGCACACTACTGGTGGTGTGGTTTGGAAGTAAAATGTGTCCCATAGGTCCGTGTATTTAAACACTTGGTCCCCAGCTGATGGTGGTGTTTTAGAAGATTGGGGAACTTGTAAGAGTTCTTGCTAGAGGAAGTAAGTCACTAGGGGCACAAGCCTACAGGATTTATAGCCTGGCCCCACTTCCTGTCCACTCTTTGTTTCTCAACTGGGGACACAATGTAACCTGCTCTGCCACACCTTCCGCACCGCAATGGGCTCTATTCTCTCAAATTGTGAGCAAAAACAAAACAAAACAAAACAAAAAAACAACCTTCCTCCTTAGATGACTTCATTTTAAATTAATTAATTTGCCCTTGACCTCTTCATACATGTATATAATGTGTTTTGATGACATTCAACACCCCATCACTGTCACTTGTCTCCCTCATTCTCAGTCCTGCAGCAGGACTCCTTCCTATTCCCTAGTGCCCCTTCTGTTTTCCTCTCTCTCTCTCTCTCTCTCTCTCTCTCTCGTGTGTGTGTGTGTGTCTGCTTGCATGAGCATTAGTGAGGTGTTATTTTCGGGAGTGCAGGGAACTTACTTACCTGTGGCTATACCACTAATGGAAACATCTCTCAGATCCTAACAACCATGAATAGCCAAGAGCTTTCCAGGGAGGGGTGAGGCCTCCTGAGTCCCTCCTCCATCCATGATAGAATGTTAATGTATCAATCATGTGCAGGTCTTTTACCGGTAAGTACAGTTACTGTGTGAGTTCATGAGTTCAGAAATCACGCAATGCCCAGAAGATAGCATTCCACAACCTTCTTTCCTTTCCTTGTGCTTTATTTCTATCCTCTCTTCCATGAAGCTCTCTGGGCTTTGGAGGGGGTGATTTAGGACTGAGCATTCAACCAGTCACGTATTGTCGGTGTTAAGTCACTCCTTGTCAGGTATTTCATCCTAGCAGTGAGAAAAGTAACTAATCCTCGTGGGTGCTCACGTCACTGATGTGTGTATTTCAAGTTCCCAGGTTATTCTCCCAAGAGTCCAGGTTCTTGAGTACTTGTGATCCTCTCAGGCTGTGTTAGAATGGACTAATGATGGGCTCATTTTAGCAGCTGATGAGGTAGAAGCTGCGCTCTCTCACAGGCTGAGCGGAGGCTCGTGAAAACCCATCCCCCTCCAGTCTGACTTCTGGCTGTTTGTCTCAGGACAGAGCTACATGTTGCTGCTATGTTAGCCAGGCATCCAGTTTTGGATATCTGTCCTTCGTTGAGGTGCAATTTGGGATAACTCGCCAGTGAAAATTACTCAGAGGCTGTTGTTTACAGGAACTCTTCTTAGGGAGCAAGAGGTTTAATTCGGTTCCTCATGATGTACAGTTCCAGGAATTTCTATTACACCTGGCCTGCATGTCAATTCTCTTTCTTATCACTCAATAAAACAATTTATTAGGAAAATAAGGCTTAAAAGTGCCAGAGTGATATATAATATGGCTCTTACAGATCATAAATGTCCTAACTCTCACTGGACAGCAGGAGAGGTGACTCAGATTCATCTTTCCTTGGGGTTCCTGGCTGGGAGCTGGATCCCGAGGCCTGGTCTGGCTGGGAGAATGTGGTGTGCAGATGGTGGCGAGCCAAGTGGGAAGGGTCTGGATGGAGGCTGCTGGCTCCAGTCTGAAGCTTCACGATGGGTGCTGGGCTTGTCAGCACCAGGTCTACTACTTATTATCAATAATAAGCAGCCCAGGTTCTTGGCCGTGGCAGTAAATGAGGCACCAGGTGGCCTTAAGGAATGCAACACAACATTCTGCTTTATTATGTGCCTTTTTGGGTTTTGCCATAGAGCTTTAAAGGTGGGATATGGATGGATCTATTATCAGGAAAAGTATGGGAGCAGAAACTTTTCTGCCCTTCCCAAATATCCCCTAAGTCCTCTTATGCCTTTCTCCGTTTAAGGTGATTTATCTTTAAACATCTACAGCCCTCTGGAACAGGGAAGATCATTACCGTACCTGTCTTACTGCAGGGGCATTTAAAACGTTCATAAAAGTTAATCTCTCTTTCTTCTTGCCCGTAGCATCCAGTGAACCACAAAGATTTTGTAGATACAAGTATTTTCCATCAAGCTTATGAATAACACCACTTGGCAGAAGACCTGAACAACGGCCCAGACTGCAATGTTTTGTAGTGACTTTACATACAATGTGCCTTAATTACTGGCAAGCCTGTCAAGGGCTTATTCCCACATGTGTCAACACTTCCTTAATACACTGTAATTCATCATGCTTGCATGGCAGGAACAAGGTACTCTCCGTCCTTACACTCACCCTTCTCCCAGTGCTAGTCTTGAACTGTAGGTCCCACTTGAGCATCTTCGTCTGGTGAACAAGAACAGACTAGAGCACGGACAGGGCGCGGTCCCCAGAGTCTATCAGTCGTCCATCACAGACCACTTTAGCCCGAGCTCTGGAGCACTTTGCTTCCAAGCACACTGCTTCATTGTCAAAGGACACTCGCTTAATCACAGCAGTAAATCCTTCGAGGCAGCCTCATTTTAGACAGAAAGCTCCAGTAAGAGGGGAATCCTGTCACTTACCCCATGACAATTTTATTCATTGAATTCGTTCTCATGCTAGTTGTGATTAAGAATGGATTTATTTCTTTTTAATTAAAAAAATAAAAAAAGGAATGCCTTTGGGTTGAAGGAAGGAGGGTGGGAAAAGAGAAGAAGCCTAAATAACAAACACAGCATCTCAGTTGGAAGTGATTTGAAATGCCACGTTACGCTTTCTGTATTGTTCTCTTGACCCCTGGGCTCTTCTCAGTGAATTTAGGCATGGGCTCTGAGCCTGATTTGAGATGGTTTGGGAACGAAGTGGCGAATCTGAGCCCTGTCTCAGCGGAAAATTGGCATGGGATCCTGAGGCCACTTTGCAATCGTTATTCATATTGCTCATTTCACATGTGCCTTTCAGCTTTACAGTTGAGGAGAGAGAAGATAAACTTATCTAACCCAAAGTGTCAGATTGCATGAGCTATTCTTCGAATGATCTCTTGGGTAATACATGCATTTTACAAAGTTCAGACAGAAGGGAAGACTAAGATTTGGGGTGGGAAGCAGAGAAACCTCTTGGGATTGCTGAGGTTTGAGGAACGTTCTTTCCTTCCGAGTTCGTTTTGCCATCTCTGAACAGTTCCCTCCTTCTCTTTCTCCTTCTCCTCTTTTTTGTTTGTTGAAACACGGTCTCCCTGTGTAGCTTAGGTATACCTTGAACTTGTAATCTTCCTGCCTCAGCCTGCTAAGGATTGAGATTATAGGTGTGCACTGCCATGAGCAGCTTGTAAGCCTATTTTTTTTGTGTGTGTGGCCATTCCTCACCCTCTGTTGTTGAAATACCTGAGCAGAATAATGATGGACTGTCAGTCAACAAAGGAGAGACCACTTACTCTTCATTAATTGGTTATATTTCCTCATGACACTTTATAGTAATTGGAGCAAATTATATGTGGTAGAACCATATTGATCCTGCTTAAGTTTTAACATTTACTCAGATTTTAACAGGCATAAAAATGCACAGTATGAATGAATAGTAGCAAATCTCTCTTCCTACTATAGTGGGCCTTAACAGCTAAGCCATCTCTCCAGCCCCCATCATTGCCCTTTCTAATAAGAGTGCTTCTTACAGCCAAAGAGAAATAATTCCAAGAAGAGAGTAACATAGACTACCACATTTCTGAGGGCATAAAGCAGACGTCTCGGAAGGGAACTTCCTTTTAAGTGCGACATATTGCTAAAATGTACATTTAGTGACCCGGTAGTATGGTAAAGCTGGACACAATTATTTCCTTCCCCCCAACTTGCTTCTTTTCTGGTGCTTCTTTGTGTATTTATGGAATCAACACCCTGTCAGCTTCTAGGTTCTGAATCGCAAAGGGGGGGGGTGGTGATCTTTGCTTCTTTCCTTTTAATTGTCACCCAAGTTAGAATTTATACCAAAATGCAGTTGAGTTTTTACTATACCATTATTTCTCGAAGCCCCTCTCCTCCTGATTCCTCCCTCACCATTGAGTTGAGACTAATACTCTTCTACTGGTCTTTTGCCTCCAGACTCTACCTGGTTTATGTGAGACTCAGCTGTCAGATTAGGGTTTTGTTGTTTTGTACAATTCATGCATTTTCCTACTCAAAATCCTTCAGTGGCTCTCACTGTTTATAGAAATAGGTTCAAAATTCCAAAGTCTGCATTCAAGAGATTAAGTTCTCATAGAAGTATTGTTATCCATATGTACGACAAACATTTTTTAAAAATCTTCAATTTCCATTAAATCAATGTTGCTATTAATTCCTGGTAAAATTGGAAATCCTTTAAATTACTTCCTTCCTAATGAAATCGGATTCTGAAATCTAGGTGTAAGATTATAGCCAGAAGAGAAATGCGAGGAAGAAGGTTTCTGGGTTACACTTATATGCTATTATACTGTATTGATAAAGTACATGCCTACCTGCCATGATTTAATACAATAAAGCCTCATTTCTTATTGTATAAAGCCCAGCACAGATCAGAGAACCTTTGAGAGCAATTCTCCCCCAGACAGACTCTGGGGTCCAGGCTTCCTCCATCACTGGATATCACCATCTTAATGTGCAGATAGTATCTCTGCCTCAAAAAACAGTTAGTGAGAAATATGATAATGAGCTGTCAGTGTAAACACAGAAGATAATCATTGGCTTAGCTGTGTGACTTTTTGGTACTTGTTTAGCCCTGTTTTTTTTTTTAAATTTTTTTTATTTAAGAGAGAGAATGAGGCAGATAGAAAGAGAGAGAATGGGCACACCAGGACCTCCAGTCACTGCAAATCAACTCCAGATGCATGCACAACCTTGTGCATCTGGCTTACGTGGGTACTGGGGTATCGAACCCCAGCCCTTAGGTTTTGCAGGCAAGCATCATAACTGCTGACCATCTCTTCAGCCCCATTTTATAGATAGAGCCTACAATCTTGGGAAAACATGTGAAAGAATGTCTACAACATTGTAAAGGTGTGTTAATGTTGCTATTATTTTTATTATTTTATTGAAAACTTGGGAAGGAACAAATTCTTAAAAATCAGGCTTAAGGGGCTGGAGAAATGGCTCAGCAGTTAAAGTATTTGTCTGCAAAGCCTGACAGCCCAGGTTCAATTCCCTAGTACCCATGTAAAACCAGATTCACAAAGTGGCACGTGCATCTGGAGTTGTTTGCAGGAGTTTGAGGTCCTGGTGCACCCATTCTCTAACTCTCTCTTATTTCCATCTCTCCCTGCTTGCAAATAAATAAAAAAATATTTTAAAATTAGAGACGGTGAAAAGTTTGGCTACTCTAGAGAAGGTGAAATGATTCTCAATGGTCTAGGGCAAATACCACAAGTATATTGAAGGAAGATGTATACACAATACATTCATGCATTCATCGTCACTCATATTTTAATGAACTGTGTTCAATATCACAACAACAGTCCATACATTTCCCCTGAGACAATATCAACTTATGTACAAATAAGGACAAGTAGAACAGTGTAATAAAAATGTCCATGGGCAGGAATTCAAAGAGTTCCCGGGTTCCTGTTAAGCTGGGGTTCAGCTGTAAAACCTGGAGAGAAGTCTTCACATCTGTCAAATAAAGTGCCGTCCCTATATTCTTCTCTAGAAATTTCAACATTTCAGGTTTTAGATTAAGGTCTTATTTTATTTTATTTTTTATTTTTATTTTCTTTTTTGGTTTTTCGAGGTAGGGTCTCAGTCTAGTCCAGGCTAACCTGGAATTCACTATGCAATCTCAGGGTGATCTTGAACTCACAGCCTTCCACCTCTGCCTCCTCTAACACTGGGATTAAAGGCGTGTACCACCACACCTAGCTAAATAGATTAAGGTCTTTGGTGTACTTTGAGTTCATATTTGTATAGGGTGAAAGGTGTAGATCTAATTTCATTCTTTCATAGATTGGTTTGAGTCCTCCATTCTGTCTATTGGTCTATATATCCGTTCTGGTGTCAGTGCTGTGCTGTCTTTGTCTCTAAGAAACACACTTAAGTAGCCAAGATGCCTCCAAAGCAAAAGTTATAAACAAACAGGTATAACTATTATGAAATAGAGCACACCCCAAGACTAGTCAGAAGAGATAAGATATCAATAAAGGGAACAATCATCAACAGGAAATGATTGTAGATATTTGTGCACCACGTGTTCAGGCAAGTAGGTCCTGACACCATACTAATGGGATACTTCAATATCCCACTCTCATATTTAGATGGCCAACTATATGTAACAGATATTTATTGATTATAACATCTGGTAGACATGTTCTTCTCTGTGGCACATGGGGCCTTCTCTAACATGGATTACATCATCGTCCACCATGCAAGCCTTAATAAGTAAAAAAAAAAATTGGTCAGACTACAGTGGGATAAATGTCAAAGTGCCTTTTCACTCAAGCTTTTATAATCTTATGAATTAGCATTAGTGATCCTGTCACTTCCATAGATGTTTTTCTGGCTTTCAAATGATTTGAAATAATCTCAGGAAAAATTTCAGAAACTATACAAATACGTGAAAGTTGAACAATACACTTTTGAGTGGATAGTGCGTGACTAAAGAAATCAGGGAGGGAATTTAAGAATTCAGAGAATCAAATAAAAAAGGATAGCACAAGCTACCAGATCCTCTGGGACACAGCTAAGGCAGTCCTAAGAGGAAAGTTCATAGCTGTAAGTGCTCATATATATTTTTTAATCAGAGGTTTGTATATGACTCAGTGGATAAAGTTTTACTGCACAAGCATGAAGACTGGAGTTTTGCTCCCCAGTACCCCCATGAATACTGTAGTAACCCCCCATGAAGACTGGAGTTCTGCTCCCCAGTACCCCCATGAATACTGCAGTACCCCCATGCATACTGGAGTTCTGCTCCCACAATACCCCCATGCATACTGGATGAGAGTGATGGCCCTTCTTGAATCCCAGCACCAGAGAAGCAGAGAATAATAATAATATCATCTTCTTGGCATGTGTAGTGGGTATGGTATGTACATGCACACATGTGCAGATGCATGTGCCTCACGCACATATGTGCAGAGGCCGAAGGAAGGTGGTAGGTGAGGTCCTCTCTTGCTGTTCTGCCTTATTCCCTTGAGACAGTCTCTCGCTGAGCTTAGATCACCCTATTTTTCACTTACACTGGCTACTCAGGAAGCCCTGGCAATCCTCTAGTGTCTACCCCTCCCTCCTCAGCACTGTGGTTTACAGACATGTGCAAAACCATGCATGGCTTCTGTTTTTTATTAGAGAGAGAGAGAGAGAGATAGAGAGGCAGAGAGAGAATCGGCATGCCAGGGCATTTTCAGCCACTGTGAACGAACTCCAGGTGCATGTGCCCCCTTGTGTGCATGTGCGAAATTGTGTGCTTGCGTCACTTTTGTATCTGGCTAAACATGGGACCTGGAGATTTGAACAAGCGTTCTTAGGCTTTGCGGGCAGGCACCTCAACTGCTAAGCCATCTCTCCAGCCCTGTGCCTGGCTTTTAACATGGGCTCTGGAGTTCAAACTCAGGTCCTCATGCTTGAGCAGCAAACACTCTTACTCACTGAGCCATCTCTGCAACCCTGATAATAACAACTCCTGTCTGATCCTTTCATTGAACGTTCAACATTCAGGTCTGAAATAATCATTGCTCTGAAAACAATATTCTTCTGTTTAGGTAGATGTTTCTGGTGTCTGTATGGCATGAAATGAACATCTGGAAACTCGAAGCCTTCTGGAATACTGTTTCCTCCTTGGGAATTCATGATTGCACTCTTCCCATCTGACCTTTTCTAAACTGCTCTCATGGAGAGCCCTCGCCCCACCGTTTTGATGCAGAAAGGAAAGTATATTTATGGAACATCCAGCGATCATGCAGCTTTGTGTCTCCATGGCTAAATGCTGGGTTTCTTCCACCAAATTAGTAGTTTTCTCTGTTTTCTTAAGTGCTGGAAATTTATGGAGTGATTATTGTTGAATTCTTGTTTCTAAAACAAAAACAAAAGAAAAAGCCACTTGCTGATTTGTTTCTATTTTCGTCTTTGGGTGGCTGAAGTTGCTTTGCAATAGCAAGCGAAAGTGCTAAAGAATTGTTTTCCTGGCTTATGATTGCTTTGGTGGGGGTACCCAAGTTTATCTTAGTAATGATGCTGCCTCAAATTCAGGAATCACCAATAAAGATGAAAGCATTTAAAAACATCATGCTAAAAATATTAGCCATTTCTTCAGTCTTACAATATTTAGCCTGAAAGTTGACACAAATGGTAAATTACACGATGTAAATTTGTATTGATAATAACTTGGAAAAAAAATAGAAATGTTTTCAAATCATTTGAAAGCCAGCAAAACACCTGTGGAGGTGACAGGATCACTAAAGCTAATTCATAAGATTATGAAAGCTCGAGTGCAAAGGCACTTTGACCCCGTGGAGAAGATGAAGATTGATGAGGATGCCTTCCCAAAGAAAGGAAGCACATACCTCCCCTTATGCAGGTATGGGCTGCACATAGTTACTGCCTTCCAAATGGGAGCAGAAAAGAATTGTCATTTCCCAGAGGAGGAAAGGGGCCATGCTACCTCAACCAGGTGACCAAGGTCTGGGGTCAGTAGTTGTAAAGAAGTTGACAATATTGAATAATGGCACATCCAGAAGCTATAGATTGTTACTAGAAAATTTTCAGTGCCCGGAATGGAATACCTTCCAGTGAGTTGTTGGCCAGGGAGGTCCCTGTTGCCTCCAAAACATTACAGGCTATTGCCAAGGCCCTTGGTTTCCCTTGAGAAACAGAAGGTAAGACCCTATTGCTGAAGACTTCACTTGTCTGCGTGACAAGGTCACTGAGAAATCAAGTTGGTGCTGAGGAGAGAATTTTCTCCCTGTAGATCAGCCAACTGAAATCTGGAAAAAGCTGCACTGCATGCAGCCCTATGGGAGACAGAAGTCATCAGCAGTGGAAAGAGTGGACACTAGAAACCTCAAGTTTGGCCAGACAGGCCAAATGACTGAATGGGTACAATAGTGGCATGTCTGCTCTTGGGGAAACCAACTCTCTCTAATTGGACTGAAGGTCTGGTCTATGGGAGGGAATACATGCCTGGTACTGAAAAATCTAATCAAAAGCCTATGGCAGGGGAGGTCATGAGCCTTAGGGGTATAAAGCCTGTTCTTGTCTGGCTAAATTATTCCCACCAAACTGCCCTGAAAGCACTACACTTAATGTTCATATTCATATATTAATGCTACTCTCACTTTTGGTTAGAGAAACTTCTCTTTTCAGATGGCGATGGTCACTGGGATGACCCCAAAGGCAACATAGTGCTGAGAAGAAGGGACAGAGGAGTGCCCAGCACTGAAACATCTCTGTCACACCCTCCAAGGCTCAGGATCCATTGTGGAAGAGGTGGTAGAAAGAATTTAAGAGCCAAAGGAAGGGTACGACTCCTTACAATGTAACTGACCAGACAGAAATTGGCCTCGATAGCCATGACCTCACAGTGCCTAGCAATACCTTCACAAGACCCTCATAATAGGAAAAAAAGATGATGACATCAAACTAAAAGAGAGACTAATGGAGAGAGGGAGGGGATATGATGGAGAGTAGAGTTCTGAAGGGGAATGAGGGGAGGGTAGGGAAATCTCATGATTTATTGTCTGTAAGTATAGAAGATGTCAATAAAAATCATTAAAATTTTTTTAAAGAAGTTGACAAAATAAACCCTTGATATAATGCGATTAAAATGGTACTTTTTCTTCTAGGATCTTTCTTCCAGTAATTCACAACACCAGTATGGTCCTGAAAAGACACAATGCACAAATTCCAGCAGTGCTACAGCCTATAAAATCCCTAACCAATGCTCCTTAAAAGTCTCACAGTTATCAAAAGCAAGGAACACTGGGGAAATTGCTGCAGAAAGAGAAACCTACAGAGGCAAGACAGCCTTAGGGTAATGAAGTATTCTATTGAAATCCTGGGGCAAAGTTTGGATAGATGGCTCAGCACTTGCCTACAAAGCCAGTACCAGAGATTTTATAATATATAAAGACTACATGCTCTGATGATGCAGATAAACAAAATTATAATGAATTTTGGAGATAAGCAGGAAAGTTTTAGTGGAAGTACTAAGCTCATTTCTTTCTTTCTTTCCTCCCTTCCTCCCTTCCTTCCCTCCCTCCCTCCCTCCCTCTGTTCTTTCTCTCTTTCTTTCTTTCTTTTTTTTGGTTTTTCGAGGTAGGGTCTCACTCTAGCCCAGGCTGACCTGGAATTCACTCTGTAGTCTCAGGGTGGCCTTGAACTCATGGCGATCCTCCTACCTCTGCCTCCTGAGTGCTGGGATTAAAGGTGTGCAACACCATGCCCAGCTTCATTTATTTCTTAAAGATAAAAATTAGGAATAAAAGGACATGATTTCAAATTAAATCCTAGGGGAGAAAATAAATGGTAGGAGTATTTATGGCTAATTTCAATTGTGTGTATAGTAAACACTGAAAATAAAACAGCAAAAAAGAAAAACAAGTGAAAGAAAACTAGTGATGCTGATATAAAAAGTAAGTCAAGCAAAAGTGTAAACCTTCCTAAATATCAAAGAGATGACAACAGAAGAGACAAATACAGATGGAACACATGCTAAAAGAAGGAACATGAGTACACACACACACACACACACACACGCACACACACACAGTTGCATGCAGAAAATAGAATACATTGAAGCTAAATACATTGGTGAAATTAGTAAATGTGTGTACATGAGCTTCACTCAGAATAAAAATGTGCTTGTATAACAAAACAAAATTTAGTACTTTGTGGTATGTAGGAGACACACCTTCATAAAGCTCTTCAGAAGGTAATCAAATACAAGAAATGACTAGAGCTCACTAGCTTCATATTTGATAAGGTAGACGTGTTCAAGGAGATAAGAACATTCTAGTACAATCTATAATGAAGATTTAAGTTATTATTGTTCATATTTGCAAAATGACACCAAAAGAAACAAAAATATGCCAGTAATAGCTATTTTTTAACAACCCCTCTCATTTTCCATCAAATCAAATGGATAAAACTATTAATATAGAGGATCTAACTATCATCACATTAATATATGTCTTATAGGTGAATCTTCAATTTTGAACAATAACACTTTGTTTCCAAATGCATGTGGGACATTGTGGTGCTTAGAATCAGATGTCTCCCATAACCTCATGTGTTCTGAACGCTTGGTCCCCAGCTCCTGGCAAGTTGGGAGATGGAGCCTTGTTGGAAGAGGTATGCTTCTGGGGGCGGGCTTAGGGTGTGCTAGCCAGCTCTCCCTTGCCTGACTTAGGCTTTCACTCCTGCTGCTGTTTTCTACCTGCTGTGGCAGAGGTGATGCCCAGCCTCTGCTCATGCCATGCTTTCTCCTACCATCATGAAGCTTCCCCTGGAGACTGTGAGCCGAAATGCAACTTTCCTCTCATAGGCTGCTTTTGTTCAGGTACTTTGTCCCAGCAGCGAGAAGGTAATTGCAACAAATGGTCACAGAAGTTTACCACAAGCCTCAAAGAATTCCAAACACTAACAAAATTATAAGTGATATTTTCTCATTACAGTGTATTAAAGTCGAAGTAGCAATATTTTATTTTATGAGGGTTCTAGAGATTGAACTCGGGCCCTCAACCTTGTAAGACAAGAACTTTACCAATAGAACTACCTCCCCCATCCCCTAAATATAGATATTTAAATGTGAAAAAATGATATCCTACAAGTACTGGAGTAAAACATAATGGCTTATTTTTCTAATTATGAGTAAAATATAGGCGTGAGAATGAAAAAGATCAACGCATTTTGTAACATAAATAGAAGTATTACAGGACAGAAAATTCTCTACCATAAGAAAAAGAAAATGACAAGCACAGAGCAAATATTTGCAATTTATATCATGGGCTAAAGGTTATCTCTTTTATATAAAATGAGGGTCTGAAAACAGTGAGGCAAAAGATTAGTCATAATAGAAAACTTGGCCAGATATAGAGACAGTTAACAGACATGAAATGTGACTAGCTTTGGTCAAATGAACACAACTTCATGTGCAGTACGATAGATGCAAGTTAAAACTGATTGAGATATCTGGTAACTAGCTGAGTGATAAAAACCCAAGTTTAACAACATGTGAGTATCATGATGAGCTGGAAGTTTTGCATGGGAAATAGATAATACAAATGTAATATCAAGGAAGTGAAGTGAAAAATACACTAGATTAAATTGTACCAAATATCTCAAAAATATTCAATATGCTCAAAAAATGTCACCATATTTTCAACTTGAAAAAATAAAACCAGGGCTGGAGAAATGACTTAATGGTTAAGACACTTGCCTGTGATACCAAAGGACCCAGGTTCGATTCCCCAGGACCCATGAAAGCCAGATGCACAAGGTAGCACATGTGTCTGGAGTTCGTTTGCAGTGGCTAGAGGCCCAGTGTGCCAATTCTATTTCTCTCTCTGCCTCTTTCTCTCTCTCAAATAAATAAATAAGAATAAAAAATAAAACCAATCACCAATCAAGAGAAAATAAATAGTTATTGTATTCAGCTTGTGGCCTCTAAGTCCTATATCCCAGTAAAAGAAACCAGGACTTCGGAGAAACAGAGGATTCTAGCTCAGGGATGGAAAATACACAAGGTTGATGTAGAATATCTCATCATGAGAGAAAGCAGGGAGCTCAAGGAAGCCATGCAGCTACTGCAGTCCATTCAACAGGAGTCACTCTGACATTGCTCCCAGCAAATAGAGTTAAATCTATGGCTTGTAATGACACCAAAACCATTTACATTGGTCAGCTATGGAAGACTTAGAAAATCCATACCTTGTTTTAGAGAAAAGTGAATATAAAAGAACTCTTGAGCACTTATAATAGTACTTCTTTTCGATACCAAGGGTATTTCAAATGAAACAATGGAAGGGAAATTTCTTTTAAATATAGATTCTAAACAATACATAGGAAAGAAATAAAAAAGGAAAGTATCATCATTTTGCAGCCCTTAGTGAATTAATAGATATTTATATCACCGATAGGAATCAGTGATGGCTGACACCATCAACAGACATCAGTATATGTCTTCTTTGATTGGATTTCTCCAATTAAGAGAATTGCAGCATTTTCTCTAAATACAATGAAGTAGTCCTAGACAATCAAACTTGAATCCAATCAAATCTCCTAATCCAGTTGCCATGTTGCAGGGTCTCAGAGACATGTTAGGCATGAATATCATCGCAAAGCTGACATTGAAGGAAACTTGCTGTGCATCAGAAAGAAACCCAGTATGTTTTAAAACCAGTAGCCACAGAAACAGGTGGAAATAGAAAGACAACAAACAAAAGAAAACAAACACAAAAATGTCATCCTGTCACAAGGTATGGATCTTATTTGAGTCTCAAACAAAATAAAGCAGCAACAAAAAACCCTCTAAAACCTATCAGGATGTTTGATGGCATTAAGTCATTAGTGGAAAAACAAATTAGGTATGTGTGGTGGTTTGATTCAGGTGTCCCCCATAAACAGAGGTGATCTGAATGCTAGGTCCCCAAATGAAAGAAATTTGGGAATTAAAGCCTCCTGGAGGCCTAGTATTGTTGGGAGCAGGATTATGGGTGTTATAGCCAGCTTCCTCTTGCCAGTGTTTGGCACACTCTCCTGTTGCTGTTGTCTATCTGATGTTGGCCAGGTGGTGATGTCCACCCTCTGGTCATGCCATCATTTCCCCCTGCCATCATGGAACTTCTCCTCGAGTTTGTAAACCAAAAATAAACCCTTTTTTGCCACAAGCTGCTCTTGATTGGGTGTTTTCTGCCAGCATTGTGAACCTGACTGCAACAGTATGATATTGGTATTATGGTTTTGTTTTCAACATATTTTTTTAAAAATTATTGATTGGATTTGTAAGCAGAGAGAGACACACACAGAGGGAGGGGACAATGGCTAGCCACTGCAAATGGACTCCAGATGCATGCACCACTTTGTGCATCTGACTTTTCCTGGCACTGGGGAATTGAACCTGTGTAGTTAAGCTTTGCAGACATGTGCCTTAACTTTGAGCCATCTCTCCAGCCCTAGTCATATATTCTTTTTATATTTTATCTAAGAACCTGTACAAAATACTTACAGAAAATGTTTCCATGAATGGGCTTCAAATAATTCAAGGAGATGTGACTTAGGGTACAGAACCAAATTGTCAGTGAGTTGTTGGCTGTCAAAACTGAGTGTGGGTTAGATGAGGGGTTCCAAGTCTGCCAAGTTGCAATATGCTTGGAATTTTCTGTGGTAAATAGTTTTAGAAACGTTAGGGAGTGCTTCTTTTCTGAAAACCCTGGTCATGGGGGTGGGAAGATGGATCACTTGGTAAAGCTGCATAAGCTTGAGGACTGATCCCCTGCACCCACAGCAATGCTAGCATGTTCAGGAGGTGGAGACACGGGTCCCTGGGAAATCTGGCAGCTAAACTAGCTTAGTCAGTGAGCTCTGTGCTCAAGAAAGAGCACCTGCCTCAATAAACAAGGTGGGGAAGTGATCCAGTTAAGAACACTGAATGTCAAATCTCTGGCCTCCATACACCTGCCTGCCTAATCCCCCCACACAAATAAAAACCACTAGTCAGCCTTTAGGCATTAAAGATATTAGCCAAAGGAAAAAAAATAAAAAAACAACAACAACAACAACAACAACAAACTATATTAGCCAATGCAGGATGGTAAAAATACTCCACCCCAAATCTATTTCCTTTGTGTAGAGAAACTACAGACCTCTAAAATATTGGAAATGACTCTGAAAAGCTGTCCGTTGTAAAAGAATTGCATGCTTATTCACATTAGTAAAGAAAACTGCTAATCCAAATGCAGACTTTTCTATCCCATTTTCTGCCCAGGAAAGCTCTTTTACAGGGGAGAGAAAATACATGCTTGTCTATGCGTGTAAGGACCCAGATGGAGATGAGCACAGGTGGCGTCAGCTGCATCACAAGACAACCCTTGCTCTTGTGCACCATCCTCCCTCACCACTCTCTTCCATGTACTAGCATCACATTCTGGCATTGCCTTCTGTTAGTTTGTCAATTAATTAGTCAGGTTTTCAGAGGTCCAGTTAGGGAACCTGTGGGAGGGAAAAGGGAAAGTTCCCTCACCTCTCAAGCATAGGAGAATTTCAAAAATGCTTTTTTTGGAATTGCCAAGTCCTAAAAGCACTACAAATGCTCATTATCTGTTTGGACAAATCATGTAATCATGTGGCTGGTGGGTTTTTTTGTTTGTTTGTTTGTTTGTTTGTTGTTCTATTGTTTGAGGCAAGGTCTCACTCCAGTTCAGGCTGATCTAGAACTCACTTTGTAGGCCAGGCTGGCCTGGAAGTCCTGGTGATCCTTTTACTCAGCCTCCCGTGCTGGGATTGAAGGCATGAGCCACCACACCCTGTTAATATGTATTTTAAAGTAATTTAATTTAAATTCTATTTAGCTCATTCAAATATCATTGTATGAGAACTATCAAATGTCCAATTCCCACTCGTCCAAAAACAAAAACAAGCCACAATCCAAACAACAAATGCCCACATGTTAAGTTGTTTTATTTAAAATTTGAAGCTTCCATTTTGCCAAATCGGCAAAAATTAATGCTGAAAGAATGGTTTCATTTATTGATTACTGAGAAGGAAACCACCCATAGGCTGTAACAATCATTTTGCTGTATCTGACGGTTTCTTAGCTGGGTGGTATTTCTGTCCTGCTGGCATTTCTCATGGAGTCTCAGGACGTGATGGGAGCTGCACTGTGGCTGGCGCTGGGTATCCCAGGCCTCGGTCATCCTTGTAGCTGGCCTGTGTTGTATCTCAGCTTTCAGAGTGTGGATCCATGACCGCTTTTCCAGCAGTCTTCTGGAATTTCAACATAGCCACTCAAACCCACCTTCCTCAAGTCAGAAAGCAAAAGCTACCAGGTCTCTTGAATATTTATGAAAGTTCCAGAATAGTCTTCAGCATGTTCTTGGTCAGAGCTATAAGGCCAGCTAGATTCAAGGGGAGGGAAAATACATGCTTGTCTGTCTGTGAAAGGAATAGCATTTGCAAACTGAGGAGTATTGAATTGTTTGAAGCCATCTTTGGAGTCTAGATGCCATAATTAGCTTGTATAAAAAAATTAGGGGCTGGAGGGTGACTTAGCAGTTGAGGCATTTGCCTGCAAAGCCAAAGGACCCAAGTTTGATTCCCCAGGACCCATGTTAGCTAGATGCACAAGGGGCCCATGCATCTGGAGTTTATTTGCAGTGGCTGGAGGCCCTGACATGCCCATTGTCTCTCTCTCTCTCCCAAATAAATAAAAATAAATAAAAATAAAATATTTTTAAAAATCAGAACAAACTTACTTATCATAGCTTCCTGTCAGCCCAGAATATATGTATCTACACATATATATTATATAATTATATGATTATACAATATATATCATATTTATCCTTAATGTGATATGTAACATATATCTAATTTAATTTTATCTATATATGTTATAGGTTTGATCTACAATGTCCTCAAACACTCATGTGTTACAGGGTTTGTGTCCAGTACAATTGGAGAGGTAATAGAAATTCTAATAGCTGGGTCCTACTAGGAGGTTTAAAGCCACTGGGGGGGGGGGTGCTCTTGAAGGAGATTTTGGGATACTGCCTTCTTCCTGTCTTTTTGAGGTCTGGCCATGGACCCCAAAGCAATAGGGCCAATGGGCTGAAATCTACAATACTGTAGCCAAAATAACCAAAATAAAATAAACATCTTTTCCTTCATAATTTCATTACCTTGTAAGGTCTTTGTTACAGTGACAGAAAGCTGGTTAGAGACACAATCTTTCTCTCTCTCTCTCTCTCTCTCTCTCTCTCTCTCTCTCTCTCTCTCTGCTTTGCCGCCACCTCAGTGAAATAGGATCACATGACTTACAGTCCGGGTTTCTCACAGACATGGCTGCCACTTGTAAGTCAGTCACCGCCTCGTGGCTTTACGCGTGGCTCTTCCTGGGGGGAAATATTTCACCTCTGCATTCGTCATTCCTCTTCCGACATGCCTTTTCACTTGTTGGGGGAACTATGTTTGTAAAGTCACTAACTACAAGGAAACAATGGATGTCTTTCTTAGCTACTAGCAAAAGGTCACATGGACAAAGAACATGGGCAGGGTGGCTCCGCTAGACGTGCGGGCGCATGCATGAAGACACATTGAGAACCTTGTCTGTCACGTTAACCCTCAGCCTACTTGCAAAAAACTGGCCTGTTTCCTATCGTCAGAGGGTTTCGAACTGAATTTATATCTGGTCTGACACCGAAACCTTTGCTGGCTCTGCAAGTGATGCAAGCACTGGAAAACCTGGAGCCAAGAACGATACTCTTTTTAATTAATTGATTATTAATTAATTATTTTTCCTAAGAGAGGGAATGAGTAGGGGTGTGCAGGGGCTTCTAGCTGCTGCAAATGAACTCCAGATTGCATGCATCACTTCGTGCATCTGGCTTTACGTGGGTACTGGGGAATCAAACTTGGGTCATTAGGCTTGGCAGGCAAGTGCCTTAACCTCTGAGCTATCTCTCCAGACCCCCCCCTTTTATAAATATTAACTTATTTATTTTCAATGAGAGAGTGAGAGAAAGAGAGGAGGACACTCTTAAAATAGGATTTTTCCTCTCAGCCCTCAGAGCTGTTAGTCAGAACAGAGGCTGTTTAAGGGCCCTAGTTCTGTGAACATTTCTGACCTTCAATATAAGTTGAAAGAAAAATACAATAAATTATAAAGAAATGTGCTACTAGAAAATACACAGACTTTTTCTTGTGATTGCTAATGATTTTTAGGAAAAAATGAATACTGAGTCCGTTCTGTGTTTCTTTTCTCATCCTTCAGTAGTCATGTTTTGTTGGGGTTCACACATTTGTGTGGCTTTGGCTAATGAAGTGCTGGCTGTGTCTTCTTAGGAAATCCACATTAATTGCTTGTCAGGAAACCTGGTAGGATGTTCTGCTCACCAGTGCAGTTTATGGGCCAGTACTACTTAATTTTGGTTATAATATGGCTACTTTGGGGAACAATTGGTGAGGTTATTCCACTTCCAACTTTTGAAACATTTTACTGTCATAGGTGTGGCTGCTCGTGAACAGATTGTAATACCTCATGGATCACCAGGGGGAAAGTCTGATCTTCCTTGTCATTATTTCCAGCAGCAAATGCACAGATACTCAACCCACTTACCACGAAGTAGTCTTCTAAATTTGTAGAATTCCACACGATGCTCTCCGTCCATGAGCAAGAAGGCACTTGAACGTCCACTGGCTATAAGAAATTCTTCCGTAGAGAAGTGCAACTAATGGGTTTAAATAAATACTTTTGACAGCTTTGTGGAGCACATGTGCAAAAAGCATGTCTGCTTTACCAGTAAAAGATGCAAGTCCTCTGGCCTGCATGTGAGACATGTGTGTGAGAAAAAAAAAAAAAACTAAAACATGTTTAATGATCTAGTATGTCTTTTTACCAGGTTGGAACAGGCGATTTAATATGCATGGTACATAAATAATGTCTAGAAGGCTGAGAAATTGTGCAGTCCGAATTAAATGTTTATATTCCATGAGTGCATGGGTCGGGTGAATTTGTTTCAAACATACATTGTGTTTTCCAGCTTATATTCCTTTTCTCCTCTCTTTATTCCTTCCCTCCCTCCATCATGTCTGAGCACCCCTCCTCCACCTTCTAAAAGAAGAGAACACTGTTCTCAGAATTCTCTCAGGCTTTCTTAATTGAAAGCAATGATCGTGAGTCATTCCTTTATATTAAGTGAAACACTTTTGCATGAATCTCCCAGGATAAAGTGATTAGCCCAGCGAGAAGCCAGCGGACTCTGGCTATTCCTATAAGCAGTGGAAAGAATTAAATACAATTTTGCAAAGATAACACTGAAAAGAATGATATTTTCTTTCAAAACATGTCCTTCTCTGAAACATCAGTGCAGACATATGTCAAGATAGAAAGTGGATCAGGTTTCTAACAGTTGAAGACTCGGGTTTCGTCAAACAAGACTGTTTGTTCTCATGCCCAAACTGTATCCTACACGTCCCGTTGTCTGGATTATGATGGAATATAACTAACTTCCGACAGCACAGGTTGATTTGGTGCCAGCCTTGCTAATGAACATGTGGTTTTAATAATAATGGAGCTACTAGCACACTAGGTGGCGAGGTGCCAGGTACTTAATGTGGGGGGGGCGTGTTTAATCTATGTAAAAAGTACCATCTCTTGAGATATAATTGCATTTTCAAAAATGTTCTGGGCATGCGATGAGACTCTGAAAAACGAGGAGTGACACTGGGCATCAGAGAGTTGAAGGCTCTGACAAACCCTATAGGTTTCACATGCACATTGTGAGTCTTTGGCATCCTGGGCCTTGATGACAATGAAATGGGCAATGCTGTCATATACAGAATTGGCCCGGCTGGGGAGGGTGGGAGGTAGGGAACATTAGGATCACTCCCTGTTTCAAGTTCCTAATGTGCTGGATTCTGGAACTTGAGGGCTAGAAAACTAGAGGACAGTGAAATGAATTACAGTTTAATGATATTCCCACTACACTGACAAAATGGATTCGATTACATAATGGTAGCATTAAATGTTATTAAGAAGGGATTCAAAGTCTTGAGGCCAGACTTTCACAAAATCATGATAAGCTGCTTAAAGCAGCTGAAATAGCACATCCATAGGCTTTCCGGCCCTGAGTTTGGTGAAGGGGAAAAGACTGCTCAGACATACGACAGTGCTGGCCTCAGGGGCTTAGCACGTGGAGAGGGAGCCATGTATGACTTGATTATTGTATCTTAAGGCACACTTCTGGTTTTTGATGTGTGTTTTTTGTTTTTCCTTCATGGCTTGCCCAGAAGCTTTAGTGGCTTGGATGGTGTGGGAGGGCCATCCCTTTTTCTTAGGGGCAGGATTCCTTTTGAAGGCAGATAATTTCCTAAAGGATGGGCTGTTCCTCTCAAGTTCTATGTTCTCCTTTGTATGAATTGTTTTTGTTGCTGTGGTTTTGTTTTAAAATTTGTATGCCTTAAAATTCACCATGGTATATGGTTTTGACAAGTGCATGGAGCCATCTATCCACCACTATAACCAGTAGAATTGCATCACTCCACGTCATGCCTCTTATTGGCCATTTGTAATCAGTTGCTTCTTTCCCTTCAGCCTTTGGCAACTGTGGATTATTGTCCAACCCAATATACAGTGTTAACTTTTCTTGAGATTCATCTGATATTTCATTGTTTCATGTATCGATAGATTATTCCCTTTTATTTGGCCTTGCAGGGTGATACCATGGTCCATCAGTCCAGATTTATTCAGATTATTAATTATTTCCCTACAGATTGCTGTGATGGCTCTTCCTTCCCTTGGGTAGAATCTTGGGAATGAGAGAACTAAGTCATGTGGTGGGAATGAGTTTAGCTTTATAAGAAATGGCTCCAGTGATTGTCAGTGAAACTGTAGCATTTTGCGTTTCCTGCCAACAAAGTGTCGGCATTCCAGTTGGACAATTTTCCCACCAAATTTAGTGTTGCTACTTAAAAAATTTGTTTTCAGTCATTCAGTAGGAAGGTAGTGGTGTGTCCTGGTTTTAATTTATATTTCCATAATGACCAGTGATATTTAATATTCTATCTATCTATCATCTATCTACTCAGGTGTCTGTTCAGATATTTTGCCTATTTTCAAACTAAGCTGATATCGTTTTCTTTTTTGTGTGTGGTGTGTATGCATGTTCATATGTGTATGTGCACACATGTTTCTGTAGATATGTGAGTGAATGTATGTGTGTAGAGGTCAGAGGTGGATGACTGGGGTTTTCCTCAGTTACTTCATACCTTATTTTTTTGAGACAGGGTCCCTCACTGAACCTGAAGCTCACTGATTCAGGTAGACTAATTAGCCAGTGGACCCCAGGGATTCCCTGTGTCTACCTCCTCAGTCCTAAAATCACAAGCGTGTGAGCACTATACCTTGCATTTTATGTGGGTACTGGGGATCTGAACTTGGGTCCTCACACTTGCACAGCAAACACTTTATTCACTGAGCTATCTTCCAACCTCCTTATTAACATATATTATCTTTTACACAGCAAATATTCTTCATTTTAATGAGTATATCATTTTATGAATTATGTTTTGACTGTTATAACTAAAAATTAATTAATGCAAAGTAATATAGAATGATCATGCTTTCTTCTAAGAATTTCTAGTTTTACATTTTACAATAAATCTATGATTGCTTTTTGAGATCTTTCTTATGAAGTGTAATGCTTTCTTTTTAAAGACAAGTTTCATAAATATAAACAATATAACATGATCATAATTCCCTCCCAACACCCTCCATTTCCCCCTCACAAATCCTCCTTCTATTGAATCTCTTCTTCTTTCCATCTAGTCTCTCTTCTATCTTGACGACATCATTTATTTTCTTCCCATTATGCAGATCTTGTGTAGGTAGCATTGGGCACTGTGAGGTCATGAGTATCTAGGCCACTTGGTGTCAGGAAGACAGTATTATAAGCACTCCCCCCTTGTTTGGCTCTTGCATTCTTTGTGCCACCTCTTCCACAATAGTCCCTGAGCCTTGAAGAGTGTCGTAGAGATGTCTTATTTAGTAGTGAACATTCCACTGTCACTTCTTAGCATAAAGTGTAAGGTTTTGATTGAAGCTTACATATATATATATATCATATATATCATATATCATACTGGTCACTTATCTCATAAGAAAATAATTATCTTTAGCTAGTAAGTTCATTAACCATAGAATTTTGTAGATACCCTTTACAATATTAACTTCCTGTCTGCTGAGGTTTCTATCATGAATGGATATTGAAACTTGTAAATTGATTATTGAGATTATCACTTTGTAGTAAGTGGAAATGCATTGATCAGTACTTGACTAACGCACCAGTTTAGGATGTCTGAGGTCTTAGATGTAATGAAGCATCATTAAAATATATTTCATATATTATTCCTACACTGAGGATACAACTTCTGACCTATGTACCCAAGAATACAGCTGATATAACAGAAAATTTAAGCAATGAACTAACTGAAGATGCAAAAATCCCAATGCAGTAAGATAAGAAACACACATAAAATAATCAAGGCAATATAACTCCTATGAAAATTATAAGCCCCACAGTAATGGTTTCTTGTGAGAGTGCAACAGACAAGAGACCAGACACAGAATTGAAAAGAATGATTTTAAGTATGTTCAAAGAAATAAAACAAGAAAACAACTTTTTTTAAACCTTTTTTTAAAATTTTTTATTATTTTTTTGGAGAGAGACACAGAGAGAGACAGAGAGAGAGAGAGAGGGAGAGGAAGACAGAGATGGGCGCGCCAGCAGTGTCTCAGCTGCTGCAAACGAAATCCAGATGTGTTTGCCCCCTTGTGGTCAAGTGCGACATTGCGCCCTTGCATCACTTTGCATTTGGCTAAACGTGGGACCTGGAGATTGGAACCGCTGGAGATTGGAACCAGTGTTCTTAGGCTTAGGAGGCAGGCGCCTTAACCCCTAAGCCATCTCTCCAGCCCGAAAACAACTTTTAAATGAAGCTCAAGATAACACAGAAAATCATCTGAATGGAATAAGGATGTTGAATGTACCATGCCAGGATCTGCACAAAGGAAAAAGCTAGCACTTGGGGGACCTTTTTTCCCTCCATTGTTATATCTGTTTATTGTATTGAGAAATATACATTTTCCTCTGAACAGCCCCTATCCACTCTTATTTAATATAGTAGTGGACTACAGCAATCTGACAAGAAAAGCAAATAAAAGGGCTATAAATAGAAAAGGAAGAAGTTAAATTACTGTTATTTGTAGATGATATGTTTCTATTTATAAGGGAATCCAAACACTTCACCAGAAAACAATTAGAACTGATAATACAAAATACACAATTAACAAATGGAAACAGTAGCCTTCCTATATACCAACAACAGCTATGCTGAGGATGAAATCAGGGAAATAATCCCACTTACGATTGTCTCAAACATTATCTTGCAATAAACCTACCCAAGGAAATGAAAGACCTCTACAGTGAAAACTTTAAAACACTCAAGAGAAAAATTGAATAAGACACTAGGAAATAGAAAGACATCCCACACACCGGATTTAAAAGAAGCAGTATTGTGAAAATGGATATGTTACCCAAAGTAATCTACAGATTTAATTAAGTCCCCATAAAAATTTGTGAATTGGTTATTAAAGCCTCCCACTATTATTGTGTCAGGACATATATGACCTTTTATGACACTTAGTGTTTTTTTTAATGAAACTATGGTCCTTATATTTGGCACATAAATATTTATAATACAAAGAAGAGA
Source organism: Orientallactaga sibirica (assembly GCA_036365145.1). Taxonomy (NCBI): domain Eukaryota; kingdom Metazoa; phylum Chordata; class Mammalia; order Rodentia; family Dipodidae; genus Orientallactaga; species Orientallactaga sibirica. The sequence goes on from JAEOAD010000048.1 coordinate 1,281,620, forward strand.
AGAAAATGAATCATCATGAACAGCAGAGAAAGCCAGCGAGCTCCCACAACTAACTGGGAAGGAGGAAAGGAAATACAAGTAGCCCAGCCAGGCAGACTATCATCTAATAGAGTAATAGGGAAGATTCTTTCACTAATGCTTTTAGATGCAAATAGCCTCAACTCATCAATAAAAAGGTGTAGGTTGACTGGATTAAAAAACAAGCCCCAACTATCTGCCTCCAAGAAACACACCTAGCTAGCAACGATGCCCCCAAACGGAAGGTCAACGGATGGAGAGCAACATACTGAGCAAATGGCAACTGTAAACAAGGGGGCACGGCTGTCCTTAGATCTGGTTAAATAGACTTCAAGCCCAAGTTACTCAAAAGAGACAGAGGGCCACTGCGTATTTATAAAGGGATATATTAATCACAAAATCATAAGCACAAAATTCCAATGACATTTTTCACTGAGAAAAAAAAAGATATCTTAAAATCTATTTGGAAGCCCAAAAGACTCAGGATAGCTAAAGCAATTGAGAGCAAAAACAAATAAATAAAGTATAATAAACCTGGAGGTATCACCATATCTCACTTCAAGGCATATTTCAGAGCCATGGTAACAAAAATAGCAAGGCATTAGCATAAAATAGACATGTAGATCAATGAAACAGAACTGAAGATCCATGTATAAACACATGCAGCTACAGCCATCTGAATTTTGACAAAAACACTCCTTGGAGAAATAAAATCTTTTTAGCAAATTGGGTATATGGATATGTATGTATGTATGTATGTATGTATGGATGGATGGATGGATGGATAGATTTGAAGAATGAAATTAGATCCTTATCTCTTTCCATGCATAAGAATCTTAAATTTTCTTTGTAGCAGTGTTTCACACCCTTGAAGAGGTTTATTCCTAAGTACTTTATTATTTTTTTGAGAGCTGTTGTGAATGATATAGTGTTCTTAATTTCTTCCTCTCCAGGTTCATTTGTTGGAAAAAATGAAAACCACCGACTTTGGATGCTGATTTTATGTCCTGTACCTTTGCTTAGGGTATATCTTAAATCTAACAGTTTTCTCATAGAGTCTGTATGGTCCCTTATGTATAGAATCATGTCATTTGCAAATATGGTTAATTTCAATTTTTCCTCTCCTATATTTGTTTCTTTTTTAATTTTATTATTTATTTCTTTATTTGAGAGAGATACAGAAATAAGCAGGTAGAGAGAGAGAGAGAGAGAGAGAGAGAATGGGCATGCCAGGGCCTCCAGCCACTGCAAATGAACTCCAGATGCATGCACCCCCTTGTGCATCTGGCTTACGTGGGTCCTGGAGAATCGAGCCTCGAACCGGGGTCCTTAGGCTTCATAGGCAAGCTTTTAACCACTAAGCCATCTCTCCAGCCCTATTTGTTTCTTTTGTATCCTCTCCTTGTCTTATTGCTATAGCTAGGACTCTGGGCACTATATTGAATACAATTGGAGATGTGGAAACCCTTGTCTCATCCCAGATTTGAGAGGAAATGTTTTCAGTTTTTTCACGTTTAGTATGATGTTGGTATAGGTTTGTTATATATAGTTTTATTATTTATTTGAGATATGTTCTATCTTTTCCTAATTTCTCTAGGACTTTCATCATGAAGGCATGCTGAACTTTGTCAAATGCCTTTTCTGTGTCTATCAAGATGAGCATGTGATTTCTGTCCTTAAGTTCATTCATGTGGCAAATTATATTTATTGATTTGTGTATGTTGAGTCACTCTTGCATCCTGGTATGATACAAACTTGGCCATGATGTATAATCTTCTTAGTGTATTCTTGAGTTCAGTTTTCAAGTATTTGGTTGAGAATTTTTGTATCTATGTCCTTAAGGGAACACTTGATCTTTAGCTTGCATTCTTTTCCTTCTTTCCTTCCTTCCTTCCTTCCTTCCTTCCTTCCTTCCTTCCTTCCTTCCTTTCTTGCTTTCTTTCTTCTTTCTTCCTTTCTTCTTTCTCTCTTCTTTCTTCCTTCTTCTTTCTTTCTTTCTTTCTTTCTTTCTTTCTTTCTTTCTTTCTTCTTTCTTTCATCTTTCTTTCATCTTTCTTTCCTCTTTCTTTCTTTCTTTCTTTCTTTCTTTCTTTCTTTCTTTCTTTCTTTCTTTCTTTCTGTCTGTCTGTCTGTTGTCTGTCTGTCAAATTTTTACCTGGTTCTTGGTATCAGGAGAATGTTGGCTTCATAGGATGAGTTAGGTGGTATTCCTTTCTTTTCTATTTTGTGATCCGTTTCAGAAATGTTAGTACTCCTTAAAAGTATGATAGATTTCAGCAGTAAATCCATTGAGACTTAGACTTTTCTTTAATTACTATTTTGTGATTCTGTTTTTAAATTGTTTATATCATCTTTAATTTTGGTAGGTCATGTTCATTCAGAAATGTACCCATTTCATCTAGGTTTTCCAGCTTTTTTGGATTATGTTTTCATATTATTCCCTAATTATCTTCTGCATTGCATAGGAGTTTACTATAACACTTCTTTTTCTTTCCTAATTTTATTTATTTGGGTGTTCTCTTTCTTTTGGTTAGTTTGGCTAGGTATTTGTCAACCTTGTTAATTTTTTCAAAGAACCAGTTCTTTGATTGTGTATATTGTCTCTATTTTAGTCTCTATTTCCTTAATTTCTGTCCTAATCTTTAATATTTCTAGTTGTTACTGGCTTTGGGGTTGGCTGCTTGTTTTTCTAACACTTAAAATTGCATCATTAGTTTGTTTATTTGAGATCTCTCAAGGGTTTTAATATGAACATTTGTGGCTATAAACGTTCCTCTTAGGACTGCCTTAGCTGTATCTGAGAGGCTCTAGTATGTTGTCTGTTCAGTTTCATTTGTTTCTAGAAGTGTTTTATTTTCTCCCTGACTTCTTCAACGACCCATGGTTCATTCAAAAGAATATTGTTCTGTATGTAAATATTTGTGTATTTTGTGAAGTTTCCCTTGATTTCCACTGGTAAGATACAAGTAATTATTTAATTTTTTTATTTGTTGGGGCTTGTTTTATGAGCTATAATGTGATCAGTCTTGGAGAAGCTTCCATGTACTGACAAGAAAAAATATATATGTTCCAAATCTCTTGGATGGAATGTTCTGTAGATACCTCTTAAGTCCAATTGGTCTACAGTACAACTTAGCACAGAAGTATCTATCTAAATATGTGAGTGGGGTATTTAAGTTTCCCACTATTATATTGTCAGGCCCTATGTGATCTTTTATGTCTTTTAGTATTTAATAAAATGGGAGGCCCTCATATTTGGTGCATAAATCTTTATAATAGTTATGTTATCTTGTTTAATTGTTCCCTTTGTTAATGTGTAGCAGCCCTCTGTCTCTTTTGAGTAACTTTGGTGTGAACTCTATCAGATATAAGGATAGTTTTGCCCACTTGTTTATGGTTTGATGAATGGATAATGAAGATGTGGTACATACACACAATGGAGTTTTATTCAACTGTAAGAAAAATGAAAAAAAATAACTTTGTTGGAAAATGGATGGATCTAGAAAATATTATATCAAGTGAGGTAATCTTGGCTCAGAAAGACATACACAAATTCTAACTTATCTCTTTCATATACAAATCCTAGCTTCAGTTTTTTTTTTTTTAATATTTATTTGACAGAGAAAGTGGGAGAGAGAATGGGTGCACCAGGGCCTCCAGCCACTGCAAACAAACTCTAGACGCATGCACCCCCTTGTGCATCTGGCTAATGTGGGTCCTAGGGAATTGAACCTGAGTCCTTTGGTTTTGCAGGCAAATGCCTTAACTGCTAAGCCATCCCTCCAGCCCCTACCTTTTACCACTGAGCTATCACCCCAAAGAGAAAATTTTCATCATATCACTATTTTCTTCTTGTTTGCATGACCTCATGAATTTGTCACCTCTGCTCATCTATGTGGATTATTTGATTTTTTTTTTTTTGTCAAACTTTGAGGAGCTTTAGGTTTATAGAAAAATTGTGATGATGCAGAGTTCCAATATACCCTGCAGCCAGTCCCACAATATTAATGTATTAACTTGATGTTTCTGTTATATTTCATGAGCCGGTATTGATAAATTATTATTACCTGGAGCCATACTTTAGTTAGAGATGCTTAGTTTTTATGCACTTTGCTTTTTTGTGCTCTAGGATCCTATCTGGAACATTGCCTTCTACTTACTGTCATGGCTCCAGGGATCTCCTTGTCTGTGACCCTGTTTCAGACTTTCTTTGTGTCTGATGACTTTGATGGTAGTATTGAAGAGTTTGGGTCAGGAGTTTGGCAACTTGCCCGTCAATTTGAAATTGTTTGACTTTTTTTTTTTTTTCACTGTTGTTTTCTGTAACCATGTTAATGAGTTTGGGGAAGAGAAAAACATAGAAGACAAGTCCCATTTTCATAGGGACAAATTGAGGACATGTACTGTCAACATCAATTTTCACTCTTGATTTAAATTTTTTAAGTTTTATTTATTTATTTATTTGAGATAATCAGAGAGAGACAGACAGACAGACAGAGTGAATGGGCCTGCCAGGGTGTTTAACCACTGCAAACAAACTCCAGACATATGTTCCCCCCTCGTGCATCTGGCTAACATGGGTCCTGAGGAATTGAACCTGGGTCCCTTGTCTTTGCAGGCAAATGCCCCAACCACTAAGCCATCCCTCCAGCCCCAATTTTCACTCTTTAATTATTTTTTTCCAAGGTATGGTCTCATTTTAGCCCAGGTTGACCTGGAACTCACTCCGTAGACCCAGGCTGTCCTTGAACTCATAGCAATCCTCCTACCTCTGCTTCTGGAGCTCTGGGATCAAAGGAATGCATCACCATGTCCAGCTTAATTTTCACTCTTGATGTTCACTTTGATCACCTGGGTAGGTGTGTCAGATTCTTCACTCTCAAATTATTTCTCTCTCCTGTTAGTGCTCTTTGGAAGGAAGCCAGTATACACAGCAATGCATCCTTGAGGACTGGGGAGTTCTGTTCTTCTCCTTAATGACACACAGTGTTGGGAATTCTTCTGAGAGCAATATTATCTCTTCGCCTCCAAGTTATTTATTTATTCAGTCATTTATTTACATCAGCATGAAATCAAAGTATCTTTTATTCTTGGTTATTTGTGAAAAGCAGTGCTTTTTTCCTTAGGACTTTAGCACAGTATGTTATTAATCGCTTTTGTTAATACATTTAATTAATACATTTAATTAATTAATACATTGTTTTATACAGTATGTATCTTGCCTGTGTTCTTTGTGTTTCTTGGATCAATGGTCTTGTGTCTCTTACTAATTTTAGAAAAATGTTTGCTGTTGTATCTTAGATGCTTCCTTTGCTCCATTTCCTTTCTCTTTCTGTAAAATTCCAACTAAGTCTATCTTCAGTTTATGCCACTTATCCAAGTCCTTTGAGTAATTTTTTCTGTTTGCTTGCCTAGTTTCACTTTTATCTGTTTCAGTTTGGGTAATATATCAGTTACTTGCTCATTATTAGAACAAAACAACTGATTGCAGCTAATTGAAAGGAAAATGTTTAATTTGGCTTACAGTTGTGAGGGACTGATTCATGGCAGGGAAGTCATAGCAGGCTAGAACAGGAAGCTGGCATCACATGTCACTTGAGCAGATAGGAAGCAAAGAGGAGACAGAGAGAGGTAGGGAGAGGGAGAAGAATAGGATGTGGAGCTGGTTATAGCACCTCAAGGCCCACCCGCACTGACACACTTCCTCCAGCAAGATTTCATCTCCTAAAGGTTCCACAGCCTATCCTTAGTCACCACCTGGGGATTAAATATTCAAACATATGAGCCTATGGGGCTCGTTTTTCATTCAGATCACCACATGCAGTTTATATTGACCTGTATTCAGGATAATTGATATTTTTCCCTTGACTGTCTCAAATTTAATCATGGTCCAAAGGCATTCTGTCTGTCACTGTTTTTTTTCCTCCCCCACTAGCATTTCTACTTCAATCTACCTTGTAGTTTCTCTCTATATATTGAAATGTTTCCATTGTTCCTACATATTGTCTTGCCTTATTTATATTTTTAATTTTTATTTTTTGGGTTTTTTTGAGGTAGGGTCTCACTCTAGCCCAGGCTGACCTGGAATTCATTATGTCACCTCAAGGTGGCCTTAAACTTATGGTGATCCTTCTACCTCCGCCTCCCAAGTGCTGGGATTAAAGGTGTGCACCACCATGCCCAGCTTGAGTCTTCATTTTAATCTATAGTTTCCATATACCCCTCATATCTTCTAGTTCTGTTGATTTACTCTTGACTGTGATTTTGTTGTTTTATTTTTGTATGTTTGTACCTTTTTTTATTGTTGAAGGCTAGACATCTAGAGGGCAGTAGATATAAAGGAAAGTGAGTTTTATACTTAGAAATGATCGTTTTTCTTCTGCTAGGACTTCAGTGTAGATTAGCGTGCCAGTCAAGTTAGGAACTGAGCTATGATTGAAGATTGTAGCTCTGGTTACCCACAGTGCATCACAGACTTCAAATTCCTCCAGTGATAGTTTGTTATGAGATGCGATCTTGTTTGCCAGCGGCCATTTCTTAATGTCTGTCCTTGGCTTTCCTTGGCTTTAGATATTTCTTTTACACCATACCATATATATATATATATATGTATATGTATGTATTCCTAGACTGCTCCCAGCACTTATGTACTATGACTTGTTACTTGATGTTTATTAGAGTGGTGGTATAGGGTCAAGAGTATATTCTTTACTTTTGTCATTAATCCTGTTTAAGTTAGGTATTATGTCTATATATACATATACCTACATATGTATATGTGCATATATATAAAATATTTCAAAGATTTTTCTTATAAGATTGGTGTTAACATTATGGGACACAGCAGACTTCTAGGAGATTTATAGTGAATAGCTAGTATCGTTGCTATTACTGCTTGAAACCACTAAACTGATGATAGTCTCACTTCAAGGTCTTCTCCTGCTCCTCTAGCTCATTTCATACTGGCACCGGGTTCGATTTCCCAGGACCCACATAATGCTGGATGCACAAAGTGACACGTGCATCTGGAGTTTGTTTGCAGAGGCCAGTGGCCCCAAAGTGCTCACTCACTCTCTCTCTCTCCTAACAAATAAATAAGTAAAAAGAAATGTAGATGCTAGTACAAATAAGAATGAAATCATGTTATCTGCAGAACAACATAGGAAGCTGAAGATCACTTAAGCAAAATAAGCCAGACTCATTAAACAAGTACTACATGTTTGCTTTTATAGGTGGAATTGGCAAAGGATGACCTGGGTCATTAGGCTTTGCAGGCAAATGCCTTAACCACTGAGCTATCTCTCCAGCCTGGCATCTACATTCTTATTTTGTTTGTTTATTTGTTTATTTATTTATTTATTTGACAGAGAGAGAGAGATACAGAAATAGGCAGGTAGAAAGAGAGAGAAAGAATGGGCATGCTAAGGCCTCCAGCCACTGCAAACGAACTCCAGATGCATGTGCCCCCTTGTGCATCTGGCTTACGTGGGTCCTGGAGAATCAAGCCTTGAACCGGAGTCCTTAGGCTTCACAGGCAAGCGCTTAACCACTAAGCCATCTCTCCAACCCCCAGCGTTTACATCCTTAACAAGCATTTCCATTTGTAAAGAAGAAAAACATTTTCTAATGAAAAGTTGCCATGGCCATATCACTGGTGTCCATGCCTAAGACAAGCAGAATGAGATGTGACAGGAAGCAGCAGCTAAGAGACCCTATGCTTCCTCTTGCTTGTCACTGGACCATCTTGCTAATTCCAAAAGGGGGCAAACATCCTGGAGACACTCACCACAGCCACAGTGGTCATCTGAGCTTCTGTTGCTTCTCACATGACTGTTGAATGACATCTCAATTATTGTCCAATTGTCCCTGATTGCATAGGCCATTTGAGCCCAAGAGAGCTCACTCTTAATCCTGTCCATAAAATACAGTATCATATTGCAGTTTGGTAGCTGGATGTACCAAATGGTCCACATGGCCAAGACACTGTGGGCTTGTGAACTCTGTGAGGGCTGTGTGCTGGAGAAAACTGCTATTTAGGCACTTGGAAGAGGTGACCACAGGAGTTGAGATTTTAGATTTGTTTTTATAGACTCTGACATGAAATCCATGGCTTGGGTGGATCTTAGTCTCATTTTAAAAATATCATAAAATGTCATGAGAGTAAGAATGCATTGTGAGGGTGGCAAAAAGAGGTGTGGGGAGAGAGATAAGGAGGCATCACAAAGCTTTTATTTATTTACTTTTCCTCTCTGCAGATGGGAGAAATGTGGAAATGTCCATGGGAAAGAGCTGCATATAGAAGGGTTAGTGTCATAATCAGAACAATGACCCTAGAAAGGACAAAGAGTAATTCTAGTCTCTAGAACTTGAGAGAGAGCAGATGAAGGGTTCATTGTGGGAGTCCTTGTCTTGGGACTTTTGTTTTCCATATGAAGTAAGAAAGGAGGTCATTTGTGAAGAGTCAGCAGGAAGGCAGGGGATACAAAGGCCAATGAGATGCAGGAGGAGTCTGGAGAAAAGTTTGAGAACGTTCCTAGAGATGTGGGGAGAAGGCAGTGATAGATGTGTGTCAGGCCCTTCCTGAGGTGTGCTGAGGACATATTTGTGATGTCCATGGCTTTACAAGATTGCTGGTCTGCTCTGTGGGGTACTCGGGTTCAGGCAACACTGGGATTTTCTTGGCAGCTTTGATATGAAAAAGAAAAAAAGGAGGGGAATGTAGGACACTGGCCAGCGTGTTGGAGAATTCAAGCTTGGAAAGGAAGGACTTGAAGAAGAAGCCTGATAGCTCGGGAGGAAGCAAGAAAGGTCGGGAGAAGAGAGTTCTTCATGTGGGAGAGCACTGCTAATGGCAGGCTCTTCAAGCAGGGTGCGTGGAAAGGGGGTGGTAAGAACCCCAGTTCGGGACACAATAAGTAGAGCAGCTTCCGGTAGGGATGAGCTCCCAGGTGCTGGGAGACGATTTTTCATGGATCTTCTTGTCTCTGCAGCCCAGGGCCTTGTGAGTACAGAGCATGGGCAAACTTGCCTTAAAGCGTTTAAGTGCAGAACAGAGATGGCTTAAAAGAGAACTCTTCATGGGTCACTTGCTTACCCTAATGCCTCGTATTCCCAGAGAGAATTTGCTCAGATCCAGAGGGGAAAACGTCTTCCACTTTTTTCCCATTTCTGAAGGGAAGGGAAGAGGCGCTGCTGTTCTAGATGCAAGGTGCACAGACTTTGGGACGCTCCTCTCCTTTGGCCAGGCTTTGCTGCAGGTGCAGGTGTGCTCTGCCTCTCACCACTCACCTCCAGGAGCCCAGGTTGGGGGACCTCTGCTGAGTCACTCAGCGAATCATCCACGGTGTGACCTCTGATCCCAACGCTGTGTGTTTCCCCCCAGATAAAACTGCGACCAAGGACAGTTTCTGTTGAACTGAGGGAAGGTCCAATCAGCAGGTGACAGCAGCGAGAGGGTGGAGAGAAAGAAACAAATCACTGAGTCTTCAAAAATAAACTAGTAAGCTGGGCGTGGTGGCGCATGCCTTAAATCCCAGCACTAGGGAGGCAGAGGTAGGAGAATCATGAGTTCGAGGCCACCCTGAGAGTACAGAGTGAATTCCAGGTCAGCCTGAGCTAGAGTGAGACCCTACCTCTAAAACTCAAAAAAATTTTTAAAAAAATTAGTATTTTACTCAACCCTTTTTCTAGAGGCTGACAGGCTGGAAACAGCTTTAGAGAATGAAGGATGCCAATTCTAGAGGTAAGTGCAGGGAGAAAAATAGCTGCAGCCGAGAGGGCTACCGGAGAACAATAATAATTGTGTATAACGTCAGGACATGGCTGAGAGCTTCTGTTGAGTTTAAATAGATCTCTGTCAGAAGCAAATGGCATCAAGAACTTCTTTTGTCCCAGAATATGCCACTGCACTATGTTTTGTTTGTTTGTTTGCATATGCATGTGTGTGGTGTGCATGCATGTGTGTATGTGTGTGTGTGTGCATATTGTGTAGATGCATATGTTTGTTCCAACGTGTTTGAGTACAGGTGTATGTGTATATGCATGTGTGTGCATGCGTGTGTGTGCATGCATGCACTTGTGTGTGTGTGTGTGTGTGTGTGCACTAACCAGTGCTGCCTGAAAAACCTCATCTGAGATCCAAGCCTGTTGTATGCTATGAATTGCAATGTTTTTATTACATATACAAAACTTCCTAATTAAACCATTTATAGAAAATAAAAAGTTTTGAATTTAATGTGTAAACATTTTGCTTGGCATTTTCTTTCTTTTTTTTTTTTTTCGAGGTAGGGTCTCACCACTCTGGCCCAGGCTGACCTGGAATTAACTTTGTAGTCTCAGGGCGGCCTCAAATTCACAGCGATCCTCCTACCTCTGCCTCCCAAGTGCTGGGATTAAACTTACATTGCATTTTGATCATATAAACCCCCATTACCCTCTCTTATCTCCCTCCCTCTCCTGCTAAACACCTTCTTCCCACCACTCACCAGTGTCTGCACTAGGGAAGAGAAGGACTCTCCCTCCTGTGGCCTGGCAATCATTAACTTCATTAGCTCTTCAAGGAAGGTCGGGGGATGGAGGGGTGGTGTGCTCATGAGCCCTTCCCCTATCCATGAGGGAATGTTGACTGGCCCTGTGGAGTCTAAGGCATTGTGCAGTAACCACACTGCTGTGAGTTCATGAGTGTGATGACCACATTATATTAAAGTGAGAGAGTTGCATAGCATTCCATACCATCCTCCAGTTCTTGAATTCTCTGTGTTCCCTCTTCCACAGTGTCCCCTGAGCCTTTGGTAGAGGGTCATATAGGACAGACCTGTGTTCAATTCCCTGAGCCCATATAGAAAGCCAAGTCTAATGGCACACACCTATAATCCCAGCCCAGGGAAAGCAGAGATAGAAGGATTCCCGGAGTTTGCTGGCTAATTAGTGTAGTTGAATATCAAGCTCCAGGTTGAGCAAAACATACTATCAAAAAAAAAAAAGTGGAAATAAATAAATAAATAATTAAAATTAAAAAGTGGAAGCCAGATATGGTGGTGCACATTTTTAATCCCAGCAGTTGGGAGACAGAGTTAGGAGGATCGCTGTGAGTTCAAGCCACCCTGCACTAGAGTGAGACCCTATCTCAAAAAAAAAAAAACTGGAAAGTTTATTGAAGAAGACAGCCAACATCAATCTCTGATCTCTACGTGTCCACATATTCACAAGCCCTCACATGAGCTTATACACACACACACACACGCACGCACACACGCACACAAAACAGAATGAAGTCTTGGCTGAATATTCTTACTCTCTCTCTCAAATAAATAAATAAATCTTTAAAAGGTATAACTCTCTCTCTCTCTCTCTCTCTCCATATATATATATATATATATTTAACTTATTTGAAAGACAGTAAGAGGCAGAGAGAGAGAGAGAATGGTCACACCAGGGCCTCCAGCCACTGCAAATGAACTCCAGATGCATGCACCCCCTTGTGCCTCTGGCTTATGTGGGTCCTGTAGAGTCGAACCAGGATCCTTTGGCTTAACCGCTAAGCCATCTCTCCAGCCCAATCTTTAAAAGATATAACTCTTAATAAGAGGGGAGATGGAATTTTCTGAGCAGAAGTATCCTGTAGGGAGTGAGGAAAACTTGGCCTTAAAACCACAGGCTCTGGCTGACAAATCCCAGTACCAGAACTGGATTGCCAATACAGAGAACTGTTGGAAAGGAGGCCCAGCAGGTCCCCAAAACAATGCAGGCTATTGCCAAATCACTTGATTACCCCAGAATCAAATGGTAAGACCCATTTGCTGAAGACACCACAGGCTGTGAGCACAAGATAATTAGAGATCATGCTGGAACTCAGAAGGAAGCCGGCTCCCTGCTGGCTAGTCCTTATAGTGCTAGAAATTGCTGTGCAAGCTACTAGGGGATAACAGCATGGCCACCAACAGCGTGAACAAGCGGGGAATCCTGCAAGCTAGGAAATCAACCAACCAGACAAGATGTTCACACCTGTGCGATAGTGGCAAACAGTTTATGTGAATAATCAACAGCGCTCTGATTGGATACGAGGCCTGTTCCATGTGAGGGAATTCATACCTTGTACTGAGAACCAAGTCAGAATCCTATGGATAGACTCTATTTATTTATTTGAGAGAGAGAGAAAGAGAGAGAGAGAGAATGGGTGTGCCAGGGCTTCTAGCCACTGCAAACAAACTCCAGATGCATGCACCCCCTTGTACATCTGGCTTATGTGGGTCCTGGAGAATTAAACCAGGGTCCTTTGGCTTTGCAGGCAAATGCCTTAACCGCTAAGCCATCTCTCCAGCCCTGGATAGACTCTAAACAGAAGCTCCCACTGTTCTTGTACAAAGCCTTACAAACTTAGCATATAAAATTCAGCAAGTTGGTAAACAGGAAGCTGCAAGACCCTTCCCTGCCACACTACGATGGGATTGTGCCACTGGAGTAGGCAGAAAAGCACTCCAGAGTGTCTGAGGATAGCCTATATGACTCCTTAGAGACTCAAACACCCCTGGGTGGAGATTTCAGATGTTAATGAGGCATGTGACCTATGAAGTTATATGTAGAACTACATATTATAGACAGACCACTTGTGATGTGAGGAAGTCTGTGCTACGCAAAAGACCCTATTTACTGAGGCAAGGTCTCTCACTAGAGCCCAGAGCTCACTGATTGAGCTAGCCTAGTTGGGCACTTTGCCCTGAGGATCCTTTCTGCCCCTCGGAGAGCTGGGATTGCTGGCTGTTGCCACATCTGCGTGACATTTACATGGGAGCTGGGGATACACATTTTGGTTCTTGGGCTTGAGTGAGAAGTGCTTCATCCACTGAGCCATCTCTCCAGCCCTGGACTCCTTACTTGATCTGTTTTCAGTGCCCTGTCTGGAGTGAATACAAAGCAGGACAGAAAAGACTGGGGGGAAATATAAGGACAAGGGAAGGAAAACGATGCCTATTATCCAAGTCAGGTTAACTTCTTCCTGGCTGATAATCAGGAATTTCAGCACACTTAATAATACTTGCTGTAAAGATCGCCTACCTAGAAACAATACTCCTTTTATGTAGAGATATTTTCAAATAGTAATGTTAAAATAGCAATGACAGTACTTCTTCCCCACATGTGAACCTGAAATCTTCTGGGAATCTCACAAACAGGACTATAAACTTGTTTACAGCGAAAACATTTTAACTTCCTGGGCAACCTTTGTGACTGGTGGTTTTGTCGTGTCCGCTATAATCAGGGACTGCCCTAAAATCTCATTTAAGTTCCTTAGGAATCCTTTGGGATGTAATTTCAGAAGCCACTTCAATTACATAAATTACATTATTGTAAAGACACAGGTGACTTTCTGGAGAACCCCACCCTCACAGAAATGTGTCTTCTTTCCCTGAGCACCTCTCTCTATTAACCTCATGCTCAAAAACCTTCTTAGTAAATCGCAACTTTGCTTGATACTGACTCATCCTGAAATTCTTTTCTGTAGCAAAGGCAAGAATCTCAGCTTCACTGGAAAGGGGGTTTCTGCAAAGACCTCCTGAGGCAGCTGAGGGTGGCAGTGTGGAGCTGGGTCCCCCCTGCTGGGTCTTTTCTCTGCTGACAGGCATTTTTCATGTCTTCCCATGAAGTTTCGCACAACAAGTAGAAAGATGAGAACTGGCCATCACAGGACGCTGAGAAGCAACAGTAGCAGGAGAAGGAAAGTCCGGAGTGTGGAGTCCTGGAAGCCAAGAGAAGGATGTCACAGAGAAGAAATAGGGAACACTGTGGGAATGGGGCTGCTAGGCTAGCAAGATATAAGCTGGTCATTGAGAAAATAGAGAATAGTTGTCTGAGGCTTGGCAAGAGCACTTTCAGCAGAGTGGTGGAGGATAATCATGAAAGGAGTGGGTTCAAGAGAAGGTGAGAAGGGAAAAAAAAATGGGACAATGTAGAATGGCACTGCCCAACATGGAAGCCACAAGACACATAGGGCTAGCTAGTCACCTGTCGTGTGGCTACTGTGAACTGAAGTGTGCCATGCCAGTAACACACACACATACCAGTTTAGTACAAAAAGGGTGAAACATGTCTCAATCATTTTTCAACAGTTGCATGCTGAAATGCTACTGCTTTGAATATACACTTCGTGTTAAGTAAAATACAATTAACTTCATGGTTTTCTTTCTAATGTGGCTACTTAGAAAAATTAAAATGACAGATACAACTCACATCCTATTTCTACTGAACAGCACTGCTACTGGGAAACTGAGGTTCCCTTTTATGGTTTCTTAGTCATGGCAATAAAATAATTTAGAAAAGACTCAGAAGAAAGCTTGAGAACAATTGTATTAGTTTGTAAGCAAAACAGCAGGGCAGGTGAACTGTAAATCCCAGCAGCTGCCTGGAGGAGGGAGATAAAAGGAAAAGAGAAAAGTCATGCTTTTTTGTTTGTTTTTAAATTTTATTTATTTATTAAGAGAGAGAGAGAGACATATAGATGGAGAGAAAGAGAGAGAGAGAGAATAGACGCTCCAGGACCTCTTCCATAATTATAGACAATAAACCATGAAAATTTCCTCCCTTCCCCCACTTTCCCCTTCACAACTCCATCTTGTGGTCCCCCCAAGGCCAGCTCAGGAGGGACGGTAGGGTCTCTGTCGAGAGTCGGGGTGAGCAGCGCAGAGTCACGACACAGACTCCGGGAGTTGGGTGAAAACGGGAAGCGAGACTCCGCAAACTCGTTTATTTAGGAAAATGCACGTGGGTTTTAAGGGGCTTGGCTGGCTAATCCTTGTATGGGGTGGTCCCCTTTTTGTGACCAATGACAGCCTGTCTCTGGATAGGACATCTCGTAGTAGGCTTCTCGCGAGCATGGGACTGTAGTTGTTGTTACACCAAGCCTGCGCAGAACGCCATTTCCACAGAAGTCACTTCCTGTTTTCTTCTGCCATGCGGTCTGGCTAGGACCAGGCCTATATTGTGCCATACAACTCCACTCTCATCCTATCCCCTCCCCCTCTCAATCAGTCTCTCTTTTATTTCGATGTCATCATCTTTTCCTCCTATTAGGATGGTCTTGTGTAGGTAGTGTCAGGCACTGTGAAGTCATGGATATCCAGGCCATTTGTGTCTGGGACAGTGCATTTTAAGGAGTCCTACCCTTCCTTTGGCTTACATTCTTTCCACCACCTCTTCCACAATGGACCCTGAGCCTTGGAAGGTGTGCTAGAGATGTTTCAGTGCTGAACACTCCTCTGTCACTTCTCAGCACCATGGTGACTTTTGGGTCATCCCAGAGGTCACCACAATCTGAAAAGAGAAGCTTCTCTAACCAAAAGTGAGAGTAGCATTTATATATGGGCATGAACATTAAGGAAAGTGCTTACCAGGCAGTTTGGTGAGTATAATATATGCATTTAGCCAGACACCAGCAGATGTTATACCCCTAGGGCTCATGATTTCCCCCATCGTAGGCATATCAGTATCAGGCATGTATTCCCTCCTGTGGAGCGGGCCTCCAGTCCAATTCTGGTTTCCCCCATAACAGGCATGCCACTATTGCATCTGCTGGCTCATCTGGCCTGGCTGACCCAACTTGGGGTTTGCAGTGCCCACTGTTGATTATCTCCACTGATGATTTCTCTCTCCCATGGAGCTGCATTCTCTGTAGCTTTTTCCAGCTTTCTGTCAGCTGGTCTACATGGAGGAGGCTTTCAGCTCAGCTCCAGCAGGATTTCTCAGTGACCTGCAGCCCAAGTATGTGGAGTCTTCAACAATAAGGTCTTACTATCTATTCCTGGTGGGAAACCAAGAGCCTTGACAATGGCCTACAATGTTTGGGGGGTATCAGAGACCTCCTTGGTCAACAACTCACTGGAAGATATCCCATCCCTGGCACTGAAAATTTTCTAGTAACAATTGATGGCTTCTGGATGCACCATTGTCCAAAAAAGTTGGTTTCCATATGACTTGTTGATACCCTATTAGATTTTGATTAACCCTCCCCCCACCCTTCCTTACTCAACCTCTTCCCCTGATCTCACTTAGGCTTTTCCCACCCCCAGTAATATGTTCTTCTACTTACATATATACAAGGGAAGGGAGCAATACATTATGTTTTGGGTAGCTTAGAATGCCATGTTTCCACCCAAAACCAGACCCGATGTAAAACTCAAATTCTATTCTTTTGATCATGAGGAAGTAGCTTTCCCTCAACAAAGTTCTGATACCTCCACCCTCCTCCTTTACCAAGGAAAGGAGAAGTGGGGTCCAAAGCCGATCATGAAGGAGAGATTCATTCTCAATGGACTCCTAATCTGCTAATAAACTATCTAACTACCTAACTGCACTGTGTCAGTAGTTAACAGTTTGCATCTGATTCTCCTTCAGGAAGCAAGACACTGGCATGGTCTTAATGATGTGGTGGGTTATTATATTATAAAGACATAGGTGACTTTATAATAAAATTTTTTTTCTGATATGGAGGACATTTTATCATGATTGTAGGAATGATATGGTAGAAAGCCAAAGGTGATGCCCCTGCAAGTGGGACCAGTGTCAAATGATGTAAATAATATCCCTCGGTAGGTGGAAATGTGTGGGTTCTGGGGCACAGGTGGAGGGATTGATTTTTTACACAGAGTGGCAGGAACAGAGCAGGAAAGCATGATCTTCAAGCAGAGAGATGGGTACTTGAGGAACTGGGAGGCCTGAGGTTCCTGATCTGACTTTATAATAAAATAATTTTTCTGATATGGAGGCCATTTTTCAGATTGAGACAGGAATGGGGGTAGAAAGCCCCTTGTGAGTTTGGGCAAAGGCTGTGTCAAATGATGTGGCTGACAAGGAGAGGTGGGTTAGAGGGTATTTTGGATTAGCTAGACTAATTCTGCCATTGCCCCAGATAGAGAATGAAGTCATGATTTCAAGAGAGGTGGGAGGCTTGAGGAACTCAGTCATCTTTTCTTTTCTGTAATCATTAACACAATTCTGCATTCAGCTGAGACAGGAAATAAAAGATCCACCTTCTCTCTCTTCTGTGTGCTCAGTGCTCAACTCGATCCTTCCTTTTGCAGGCAGCTTGGGTTCTTTAAAATTCAGTGGTCTTAAAAATGTCTGAGACCAAGATAGGGCATGGTGGAGAAGGCTTTAATCCCAGTCACTTTTCGGGAGGCAGAGGTAGGAGGATCACCAAGAGTTAAAAAGGCCACCCTGAGACTTCTGTAGTGAGTTCCAGGTCAGTCCTTCCTTTTGAGCAGACTTGGGTTCTTTAAAAAAAAAAAAAAAAAAAATGTCTGAGACCATTGAATTTTATACCTGCAACCTCACTAAGGAATGTCCCCAGCTAAATGGGGGTTGGGATGAGGGAAAGAGGGTACCAACACATGATGTATCCATATCAAAAAATCCCGTTAATAATAACAATAATAATAAATACTAAAAAAAAAATGTCTGCATCCAGAGCCCTAAAATTTCTGGTTCAAACTTATGTCCTCCGGTCTTTCAGCAATCAAGAAAGAAGCAAGAGGACAGTCCCCACTGCTCTGTAAGAGGCCTGGGGGCTGGAGAAGCCGCTTTGCCCCTTGGCCACCCCTGCACTCGTAGCACACAGGCTACACAGAGATGCCACGGCTTCCTCCCCAGCACCGTGGCCAGCTGAGAATGCCTCTGGTCTCAGAACATCTAAATTTCCTTGCTCCTTTCAACATGTGCTTTATTCCAGGTATCTTGTAGGGATAAGAGCATTGCTATACCTCAGGATGTCCTGCACTTTGGAATCCCTTCTTCATGTCATAGTTGCAATCCCCAAAGACCAAAGATCCTGTGCAAGTAAACCTTTCACACTGGTCCTGCGCTTCTTTGAGGGGACCCTGAGCTGTGCTAACAGAAACATCTCTATTCGGGACTCCAGATGATTTTATTCTCCTCTCTCTCTCTCTCTCTCTCTCTCTGTGTGTGTGTGTACATGCATGCATATGTATGCTATGGCACACTTGTGGAGGTCAGAGAACAACCTTAGCGTGTCAGTTCTTGCTTTCCACTTTGTTTTGAGATAGGATCTCTTTTGTCATTTGCCCCTGAGAACATTAGAACTGCTGGACCACTTGGGATTCTCCTGTCTCCACCTCCCATTGCAGGGGACCACAGATTCCTGTGCTATTGTCCAGTGTTATGTGGTCTCTGGGGATCCAAACTCCAGTCCTGAGGCTTGAACCGCAAGCGGTTTTATTCTCTGAACCCCAAGCCCCCAGATGATTATCTTCTGATGGAACGGACAGTGAAAATGGCCTGAGGTGACCTAAGACTCAGGTTGAGTTCAGGGTATACTTAAACCACTTCAAAATGGCCAATGCGCTGAATTCTTTTTCTTCCCTTGCTGTCTTGGAACAATGATCAGATAAAAATACTCCGATGTTATTTTCTGTTAAGTAGTTGCAGTTCACCTTCAAGCTCATGAGTAATTGTACCTAGAGACCATTAAAAAAAAAAAAAAAAAAAAAGGAAAGGTTTACAAGAGGCTGTGCTCTGGCGCAACCCAGCAGGGCAGGAGAATGCACTATGACAAAGGGCTCTTCAGGACCTGCTCTGTGAGCACAGTTCTCTCTCCTGCCTGCTGCTCCTCTGCTTTCCCTGCGTATGATGTACTTGCTTTTACTCTGTGTTGTTTTTGTCATTGTTTTTTCTTTTTTCTTTTTTAACCTCAGAGTTCATATTCCCAGTTTGTTCTCCCTGTGTTTTCCAGCAATGGACTTCTCCGCCATTGAAATATTTTACACATTCCTCTGTGCTCATCGTTAGCTTCTTGGCGTCGCTGCGCTCGAGTCATTCCTTGTCAGGTACAGTCTGCAATGGAAGGACTGGAACTTTTGGGTGGGTTGAGTTGGTTTGCACCTGCTGTTCAGAACCAGGATTCGCGGAAACCAAAGGAAACAGATGGAAGCCAGGCAGAAGAAAGCGAGCCTTGTAAGCGTTGCCTCTTCTTCTGAATATGCCATTTTTTGGTGCATGAGATGCGCTTGGGTTTTGGAAAGGACGTCTCAGTTTAGGACTCTAATAGTCATCACTGAATGAGGGTGCAGTCAAGCACATTGTAGCAGTCAGCCTCACGTTGCTGGGATGAACCTCCAGACCAGAAACAGTGTATGGGAGGAAGAAGGGAGGAAGTGGCGTAATGGCAGAAGAAGCTGGACCCCTTTCACAGGTCCATGCCGAGAGAGAAGAGCCACCACCAAAAAGCAAGCAAACACACTTAGGAACTCCATTCAAAGCTCAGGCACTTTGCATATCTTTAGACTGGAATTTCAAATCCACCCCTCCCCTCCCCATCTTAGGGCTGGACCCTAGGCCCCGC
Organism: Orientallactaga sibirica; assembly: GCA_036365145.1. Taxonomy (NCBI): domain Eukaryota; kingdom Metazoa; phylum Chordata; class Mammalia; order Rodentia; family Dipodidae; genus Orientallactaga; species Orientallactaga sibirica. The sequence goes on from JAEOAD010000048.1 coordinate 1,300,983, forward strand.
CTATAGCAACGCTTCCTCCAGCCAGGTGGCTGGAGATCCAAATTACAAGCTTTTAATAAACTCCTGAATTAAGTGGGGGCGTTCCAGTCAAACCACCACACCCATCATATTATGAGAGGCCTCTAAGTCACAATTTCCTTTTACTTTAAAAGCATCTGAATGTTGACAGGAATTTGTTTCCAGGAAGTCTTCATTTGCACAATGTAAGCTAAGGTGGAGCCGAACGTGTTTGCAGACACCATTGCCTTTTGTTTCTAGGGGAGGGGTTGAGTGTTATGGTTAAGCCACATGTGGTTGTAAATGAATGAATTTTTTTTCTCAATTTTTAGACCGTTGAAAAAATAGCGAGCAGATGGTAAAATACTGACGGTGGGAGGATTGGAAGACATTGCCCAGTGAGGGCGGGAGCACTTTTCCTCAGATTCTGTAAAGGATTTGGATTTAAAAATGCAATCGGGCTTAATGTTCCATCTCAATCAGCATTCCATGTTATTGTGTCAGTCTGCTATAAAACTCGGAGGACGGTGCTATTGGTCAGGAGAGCAAGAAAAAAAAAAAGGAAGAAGGAAGGAAACTAGAGACATAGTTTCTCTATGGTCAAGATTAATCAAGTTTATGAGGGAATAAAAATACTTTGTACGTGTGTGGCAGGCTCTCATTCTCTATTGTAGCTGGTAGACAATTTGTGATCAAGCCACATCAGAAAAGGCCGAGAGCTCCGTCCCGAGACATTAAGAAGTATTTTCTTTGCACTCTTTTCCAAGAGACGCAGTTTTTCTGAGGCCTGAAAGAAAAGTCTGGGAGTCCTGGGAAAAGTTGCTGGTATCAGAAAGCTGGTTCCCATTGGTTACTGAACATGGAGTTGAATTGGTTTTCACGTAACACTTACATGGGACGGGGGAAGGGAAGGGGGTGAGGATTCTCCCAGAGCTAATGAGAAGGCCAGACAGCCCTGTGCAGCAGAGGCCTGTGCACAGTCCTGGCCTGGGCTCCCTGTCTAGGCTCCTGCTGGCTTGATCAGGCATCACCAGGCCCTTGGCTGCTTAGGTGCTGCCTCTGCTAAGTTGTTTACAGGGACTGAGGTCTGCCATAGATAGGTTGGCATCTTTGCATTTATTTCCTTTGGGTCACATTTGAAGTTATGTTAGAGTCATAAGAAAACGGGTTCCCAGCTGTGCACATTTGGATCTCAGTTTTTGATGGGAGGTATTTTCTGCCCTTCTAACATACATCTGGATTGGTGATACCAATTTAAAAAAAAAAAAAAAAAAAAAAAAAAGCTTTAAAAATATTTTATTCATTTACTTGAGAAAGGGAGGGGGAGGAAGAGAGGGAGAATCAGAGAGAGAGGATGGGCAGCCCAGGGCCTCTAACCAATGTAAATGAACTCGAGACACATGTGCCACCTTGTGCATCTGTCTTATGTGGGTATTGGGGAAGCCATCCTGAGTCCTTAGGCTCCACAGGCAGGTGCCTTAACTGCTAACTAACTGCTAAGCTGTCTCTCAAAACACTTTTATAATAAAACACTTTTATTATAGTACAGGACACAAAATCTAATATCTAAACCATGCTCAGTTCAGGAGCATTAAGTACATTCATGTTTTTGCTTTTATTTTTTTAAATATTTATTTATATATTTATTTAAGAGACAGAGAGAGAGAGAGAGAGAAGAGAGACAAGCAAGAGAGAGAAAGAATGAGTGAGCTAGGACCTCTTGCTGCTGTAAATGAGCCTTAAATTCATGACACATTGTGTATCTGGCTTTATGTGGATACGGGGAATCAGACCCAGGCTGCAGGCTTTGCAAGTCAGTGCCTTTAGCCACTGAGACATTTCCTTAGCCCTACATTCAAGGTTTTTGTTTGTTTGTTTGTTTGTTTGTTTGATTTTTTGGTGTTTTGAGATGGAGTCTTACTCTAGCTCAGGCTGACCTGAAATTCACTATGTAGTCTCAGGGTGGCCTTGAACTCACGGCAATCCTCTTACTTCTGCCTCCCCAGTACTGAGATTAAAGGCGTGTGCCACCACCAAGCCCAGCAACATTCAAATTTTTATTTTATTTAATTTATTTGTAAGCACAGAGAGAGAGAGAAAGAGAGCTAGAAGAGAGACAGACAGAGAGAGAATGGACAAGCCAGAACCTCCAGCCGCTGCAAATGAACTCCAGACGCATGTGCCCCCTTGTGCATCTGGCTTACATTGGTACTGCGGAATCAAACCTGGGTCCTTTGGCTTCACAGGCAAGCGCCTTAACTGCTAAGCCATCTTTCCAGCCCAACATTCAAATTTTTGAACAACCAATCTGAATTCCTTTTGTAGCTTACAAAGCTGAACTTTTGTATTTATTAAACAGCTCCTCACTCTTCTCTCCATCCTTGGAAATCACCATTTTACTTCATGTCTTTTGGATCTCTGCCTCCACAAGTACCAAGGGAATCAAACAGATCCCTACAACTGGCTTATTCACTCAGCATCAGATCCTCAAGATGTATCCATGCTGTAACAACTCTAAATTCCCTTCCTTGGCTGAATAATGTTTCACTTTGTGCCTACACCACATGGTGTTTACGGACATTGTTTTAAGTGTTGGATATGGTTTGGGGCAGATATTGTTTATTATTATTTCTATAGCTACTTATCCAGTAGCTTTGATCATCTTACTATAGGAAACACATTTTTTACCACCGCAAATCATCTTAATGACATCAAACAAAATTTTAAATTTTAAATTAAGCAAAAGGAATAACTGTATTTTTTCTCTGTTTTAACTGAGCACTTTCTAAACAGGCCTGCCCAAAGGTTACCCGACGCTAGGAGCATGCGCCTTGCCTCATGAGATTTACTACTGGACAATGACTAAAAGTTAGACTCTATGAAATGAAACTGAATTTGTACATTTCTGTTCAGTCGCGATGCAAGAAGTTTTGGTTTGGTAGTCAAAAAAGGCTTTTAAAGAAAAGTTACACTTTTATTGCCTTGTGTGGCAGTAACCAGCGTCTTGTCTAATCTAGCAACTTTATTCTAACTTTCATTCATGTTTGTGTGTATGTATATACTAGATATCATGTCTGTCTATCTATCTATCTATCTATCTATCTATCTATCTATCTATCTATCTATCATCTGTATATAGATCTTCAAATGTTATACCAATTTTACTTCTGTTCATTCCCCCATTTGTGCATTAAATCATCTTTGCCACACATTTATATTCATATATGTGCCATATCTATAGCTTTAAAGAATTATACTTTGAATTTCCTTCCTGTCAGAGCAGCCTCTGTCACTGGCTGCATTTCTTACCTCACTGACCTCATGAGAAAGTTGTTAGGAATAGAGCATCCTCTCTACTTAGAGATGTGAAATCTTGCTTTAGTTCTCACAGTTGCTATCTGCCACTCTATTTCCCTCTTTGGAGTCTGAGCTATACCATTTGAATATTGAACCTTCAGAACTGTGAGCTTACCCTTCCTTTCTTCATAAGTTAGTCTATCTCAGGTATTTTCTTTTTTTTCCTCCCATCTCCTTTCCTTTTTGTTTAAAAAAATATTTTTTTAAATTTATTTATTTGAGAGGGACAGACAGAGAGAGAGAGAGAGAGAATGGGCACACCAGGACCACTGCAAACGAACTCCAGATGCATACACCACCTTGTGCATCTGGCTTATGTGGGTCCTGGGGAATCAAGCCTTGAACCAGGGTCCTTAGGCTTCACAGGCAAGCGCTTAACCGCTAAGCCATTTCTCCAGCTTTCTCAGGTATTTTCTTTATGGTGATGACAATCTGAATAATACAGTGACTTTCAACAAAATATAATCATAGAATGACTTATCACTTTTTGTATTGTGTGTGGTATGCATGTGTGTATCTACCTGCTCATATGTGTGTAGACACCCATGTGTGAGTGTGTGCATGTAGTGAGCACGTGTTTTTTTAATATTTATTTATTTATTTGAGAGAAAGAGGCAGATAGAGAAAGAGAGAGAGAATGGGTATGCCAGGGCCTCCAGCTGCTGCAAACAAATTCCAGATGCATGTGCTACCTTATGCATCTGGCTTATGTGGGTCCTGCGGAATTGAACCTGGGTCCTTTGGCTTTGCAGGCAAGTGCCTTAACTACTAAGCCATCTCTCCAGCCCTAAGCCGTCTCTACAGTGCTCTACCTTATTTTTTGAAACAGGGTCAGTCACTGAACTCAAAGCTCACAGATTCAGCTAGACTAGCTAGCCAGCAAGCCCTACAAATCCACCTGTCTCTGCTCCTCAACACTGGAGTTTCAAGCATGCGCCCTCTTGCCTGCATTTGTGTAGGTCATGAGACTTGACTTGGAATTCAGGTCTTCATGATTGTATGGCAAACACTTTACCCACTGAAACATCTCCCCAGCACCTAAATCACTACTTTGAAAATCGATTGTTAAGCCATTATATAAAAACACAACAATCAAACATGTTAATACCTTGCCATGTTACGTTGCTTTGACACGTGCATGTATAAGAGTGAATTTTATATTTTAAAGAAGAGTGAATGACAACAGGACAACAAATATAGTCTGTAAATAACCCTAAGTCTATCCTGTAATACGAGGGCAAAGGAAACCTGTTGTATGCCTGGACCAAGAGCCACCAGGCTCCTGTGCATCAACCAAGTACACAGCAGCCCAGGGGGCTGGAGAGAACTTTCAGCCTCCCCTTGACTTTCCAGAAAATTCAGAGCAGCAAGACTAGCTAAGCTCACACAGCTCTTCAGTTTCAACAAAGAATATAAAAATAAATAAATTTCATGCTGAGTTCCCATAACGTCTGCATTCTTAAACCCACCTGCAGCCAAGCTTTCTTCATAGGGAGGCACACCCACTTCTGTGGTTCTGCTCTGCCCGAGACAAGACACAAGGTGAATGACTGGCAAGTCCTTGGGGCCATTCCTAAACTATTAGGGCATCAAATCCTGCCTGTTTCTTCCCACCTGTAGATATGTGTGTGTGTGTGGGTGTGTGTGCATGCGCGCGCGCATATGTGTGCTATACTATTGCATGGTCATATAATCTGGCATTTTTTTGTGGAGAGAGACACAGAGAGAGACAGAGAGAGAGAGAGAGAGAGAGAGAGGAAGACAGATAAAGATGGGCACACCAGCAGCCTCTCAGCTGCTGCGAACAAAATCCAGATGCATGCGCCCCCTTGTGGTCAAGTGCAGCATTGCACTCTTGAGTCACTTTGCATCTGGCTAAACGTGGGACCTGGAGATTGGAACCTCTGGAGATTGGAACCAGCATTCTTAGGCTTAGGAGGCAGGCCTTAACCGCTAAGCCATCTCTCCAGCCCTAATCTGGCCTTTTAACTGTTCAGTTGAACAATTTGTTTTAGTGAGGAGTAAGTGGCTCACTCAGAATGTTTATCCTAAAAGATTAGGGATATTCTCAAGGACGGAGGTCACATCTTTGCTTTCTTTTAATACTTCCAAGAGAAATCAGCAGAGACAATCAATGACTTATTGAATTCTGCAAATTTTGCTACTTCTTTGCTCCACGTGTGAGAAATGCTATGATAGATGGTTGTTTCTAGACTGAAATTGAGATGAGAAAAGCAAGTAGTGTGTTTCAGTGAGTTAGTGTGAACTCTGTTGAAAACCTCTACAACTTGTTGCCACATTGTGAAGTCTAACAAGATAAAAAGAAAAAAAGCTTTAAGCTATAGCCTCCTTTAGTTTTCTCTATGTGTAGGAGCTCCTCTCTGTGAGATTAATGCGGCTTCAGTGGTTCAATCAGTCAGTGTTCCATTTTAGTTTTGGTAGTCACTCCTTTAGCTAAATGTAAAGGTTTGGTGTTTTCAGCCTGGCTCTACAGACATGTCTCTGGCATTGTTGCTTCACCTGGTGGAATCAAAAAGATTCTGGATGAAAAATTTCTCTGCAGCAATTGCTAAGGCATACTGTATTTCTATTTTTAAGAATAATTTTTCTGTTCTTGTTGTTGTTGTTTTTCAAGATAGGGTCTCACTCTATCCCAGTCTGAACTAGAACTCACTCTGTAATCCCAGGCTGGCCTCGAACTCACAGTGATCTTCCTACCTCTGTCTTCTGAGTGCTGAGTTTAAATGCATGCCCAACCACACCCAGCAAGAAATAGTTGTTTTTTTTTTTTTTTTTTTTCTATGAGAAATACAGTGAGGGAGAGAGAGAAAGAGAGAGAATTGGTGTGCAAGGACCTCTAGCCACTACAATCAAATTTTGGATGTGTGTGCCATTTTATGCACATGTGCAACCTCACACTCTTGCATCACCTTGCACATCTGGCTTACGTGGGATCTGGAGAGTCAAACATAGGTCCTTCGGCTTCACAGGCAAGCACCTTAACCACTAAGCCATCTCTCTAGCCCAAGGAATATTTTCTTAATCCAATCTTCTCATTTTTATCAATCTCTGCTTCTTATGCAATACTTGTACTTAGGGTCAACCCAGTCTTTCCAAGAAAATTGGTACCCAAGTTTCTTTTCCTTTGGGTGGTTGAATCTTCACATTGATGCTGTAATAACTTAGGAATGGTCACAAGTGATTCTATAATTCTTCCAGACATTTTACTTGAAACCTAAAGAACCATGATCACTACCAGTAAGTGTTTAGTGGGTGCATGAAGAAGCCTGCTATGAGTAGTCTGGACTTCCAAGATGTCCTATCACGTGTGTAGAAAGTCAGCTATTTCCTCCAAAAGGGTATTCATTGTCTGCTAAATTTTAAAAAATTAAGTCCCCATTGCCTGTGCATGCATGGTGTGTGAGATGGGCAGTGCAAACCCATGTGTGTTCAGAGAACATGCCCCATGTGTGTGAATGCAGAGGCCAGAGGGGAGCGTCTCGTGTCCTTCTCTCATTCCTCATCTGTGGATTTCTTCCTTTGTCATGGGTCTCTCCCTCCACCCAGAGCTACTGTTTGTCAGAGAGCCCTAGGGATTCTCCCTGGCCTCACCCCCATGGACTGAGGTTACACATATGTGTGGTTATGCCCAGCATTTTATGTGGGTTCTGGGGAGTTTAACTTGGTGGTGTCTAGCTTAAGAAGTCTTCATGCTTAAGCTCAAGTGCTCAAGTGCTCAAGTCCCAGCCTAAGTCCCTACTGTTTTAAAAGATTTTATTTTTATTTTTTAATTTACTTATTTATTAGAGAGAGAGAGAGAAAGAGAGAGTGAGAATGGGCACGCCTGGGCCTCTAGCCACTGCAAATGAACTCCAGACGCCATGTGCCACCATGTGCATATGGCTTATGTGGGACCTGGAGAATTGAACCAAGGTCCTTAGGCTTTGCAGGCATGCGCCTTAACCGCTAAGCCATCTCTCCGGCCCCCCAAGTCCCTATTTTTAAAGACGTTCTCCAGAAGACAAGAATGTCCAGTAGTTTTCATGAGACTCAGAAAAGGTGGTTAGCCAGGTACTTACATGTGCTTTTTGATCTTAATCCCCAAATTCATCTACGGAGTTGGGGGTGCCCCTTAGGATTTTCATCCCCATTTTGCAGATGAGGACACAGGGCTGTCTGACATACTTACTTGAGGTAGTGAGTACTATGTATCCTCCTGGACAAGGTGGATTTTGTTACTTGTGACTTGGTTCCATGATCATTAGAAGTCATGTGCCTTTTAGTCACACGTTTAAGACCTTAGGAAGCCAGTTCTGTATGAACAAATAGTTAGCAAGTGTTGGCTGACTCTATACTCAATATCCTATGTGGCTGTTTGTGGTGATCTGGATTTCCAAATTATTTCATGAACTCATGGTTTGGGCCAGCCTTGTTTCTGAAGGGGACTGTCATAATGAAAATTCTCAGTTATTGCTGTGATTTGGCTTAAAGATGAGAACAGCTGGCAGTATTAAGTCCCCAAGTGTTGAAAATTATGGAAAAGAGAAACTTCAAAACAGCTTGTTAACAAATGGTTCAATGGATGAATCAGCAGAATCGTGCTCCCTGTGGTTCTTTCTGGATGTTTCTGTGTGTGTCCCCAGTCAGGTGTAGTGTGATGAGCTGTTCTGTTGAAAAACCAGGGTTGAAAGACTAAACAAGATTGATAGAATAAACAGTACAGCCTGAGTGTGGGAGAAGGCTTGTAAGGCAGCCTCCCTTTCCTCTCGAAGCTTTGCCTCATGCCTGGCCTTTTGGGAACACTTGCAAAGTTTTCTCTTTGTGAGCTGCCATCAAAGGCTGTAGCAGCTAGCCTGTTTGATTTCTCCTTGACTAGTGCAGGGTCTTGGGCAGGCATTAGCAGTCTGAAGCCACCATGGGGGAAACCAAGTACACTGGGCACCAGCCAATGAACAAACATTGATTTAGTATGGGACAAGGCACATGTACACTAATGTTACACAGAGCGAAAAAGAGAGACAGAGGCAGGGGAGAGAGAATGAGACAGGAATGAGATAGAGAAAGAGGAGAGAGACGGGGGGGGGAATATTACCTAACGGGAGAGAGATGACTGTGTTGTTGCTCACCAGATGGTTTATACCACAAATTAAATGTCACATTTTTCCAAAGCAAATCCCACTTCATATGCTTGCTGAATGCTATCCTCTGAGGAGATTTAAGGGCACAAACCATCTGTGAGAATTGACCAATTGATGATGTTAAGAGAATTACTTGAGTTGAGGATGGGCAAGAAGGGGATATTGAGGAGGGAGTTGATGAAAGAGTTGTACAAAGAAAATGAAGAGGCAAGCCTTCATGCTCACGGTGGGACTGCTGAGCAGTGGAAATCCCCAACCAGAGGAGTGATTGAGGGACACATCTGTGTATGAGTTGTGTGCCACTCAAGGGACACGAGAAGACTTCTTCCTCGAGAAGAGCTGATAATGAGGATGGCGTCTTAAGCCTTAACATTAACATCCTCGCCCGTGCAGCCTTGTGCTCTGAGTGCTTTTCAGACGGTTTGAGAGAGTTGTAAATTTGTTGATAGTTTCTGGAGCAAAACAGCTGCATTTTGAAGCTTGATGATGGGTTCGGAGTTGGATGTTAGGGAGGAGGGGGAAGAAGGAGGTCATGACAGGGATGCACGTGGCTTCTAAGCTGTTTAGGAAAGCTTAGTGACACCCACTTCCTGCTATCGGCCACCAATGCACTGAGGCAGGCATCATGGTCCCCAGGAAGCTGCAGCTTGAGATCACAGTGCATAATTCAGCCCCTCACGGAGGCTCTTCCAGAAGTCCCACCACTGGCTGCCTCATTGCAGACTCGGCCCCAAAGCTCCTTTCCTATCTGGGAGAACAACAACAACCAGAAAAGCTTTGATGTTTGTTCTTTTGCAGCAGTTCAATGAAGCTACAGTTCTCAGTGGTTCTAGATCTATGGGGTGTGTGTGTGTGTGTGTGTGTGTGTGTGTGTGTGTGTGTGTGTTTATTTTGCAATGCTGGGATGGACTTGCAGGCCCCATGCATTCTGGGTTAGTGCCGTACCACTCAGCTACACCCTGACCCCATCTTTCCACAATGCTCTCCTTCAGGTGAGATCCCGTCGGATGCCTCCTGCATTTAAGATCCTTAGCAAAAGCATTTTCCCTTGTGATATGTGGAAAACAATCCTGGTCCCTATTCACGAGGAAATAGACTTAACAGCCCTGAGACAGTGAAACTCAAGGTCAAGATTTAGGGGAAGGGGGAGGAGAATAGTAGATTTAGCCTTGGCTGATTCTAAGTTCTTTTTCCCTTTTAGAGCTATACTTAAAAAACAAAAATCACATCTCCCCCCTCCAAAGCCTAAAACTTTCAAGGGACATTTGTCCTCTTGGTACTGAGTCCTGGAGAGCGAGGCTTTGAGCGGAGCCTCAGATGGAAGAGGTCGGGCCTTCCATGTGTGCAGACAGAGAGGAGCTGTTTGTTGCGTCCTTTGAAGGGAGCTTCCTGGTTGCCCCACATTCCTATTCCCTGTTCTGTGCTTTGCTGTCCTGGCTCTGAGCTGCTCCTGGAGCAATTTCTTCTGCCTTTGCCACGGTCTTTGAATAGCCCTTCTCCCTGCTGGATCCAGGTGGATGTTCCACCATGAACTGAGGCGGGAGCACCACATGATGGCCAGGACTTTATTTACTTTTTGAGGTGGTAGTAGATGAATAAAAAGCTTCAAAACACTCAAAGTTGTGCATGAATTATGATGTGAGAGGTTCAGCTTTTGGCTCTCCACTGGGCAGAGCTTCAAAGTTCACTTCCAGTGGGTTTTCTTCAGGGGCCACGCCGCCACCATCAGGATGGGAGTGTGAGAATGCTTCCCGTCTTACGTCACTCACAGATGCTGGTCAGAGCAACAAGCAACCACAACTCCTAACAAACGATAGTGCACCCTCTGCACCCTCTTTGATGTAAGGTGGGATGAAGGTTTGCAAAGCCAAGGCCTTCTGTGTGCAGTGGGGCTGGGTTGCCTTGGAAAACAACTCTTTCTTGTTTTTAGAGACGAGAGCAAACTGCACTAGCCGATTTAAAAATGTGAGCAAGCCTTTTCCTCGGGGAAAAAAATCAGCTTGATTTAGGTCAAGGTGGGGGAGGGGAAGAGTCAAGACTCCAAACAGCATGTGCCAGGGGATTTGCTGAACATGATAAAAAAAAAAAAAAAAAAAAAAAAAAAACTGCTGATGGGCATTATATTAAGTAACAAGTGAAAATTACGCAAGAGTAAACACTGCCTCTAATGTTTGGCTGAAAACTAATCAAGGGCTGTAGAGTGACTCCAGTTAGCTTACGGCTCATGCCAGTAACGGCCACTGACGTTTGGGTCTATATAGCCAGAAGCCACATTTTTAAATTTAGAACGAGAAAACCAAAGATGTAGGGGCTGCTTTAGAAATCTCAGGGAAGGACGGAAAAGGAAGGAAGAGAGGGAGTGAGAGAGGGAAGGGGAGGAAAGGAGAAGTAGAGACAGAGAGAGGGAGGGGAGAAGACAAGAAGAAAGGGGAGTGAGAGGAGAGAGGGAAAGGCAGGGGGAAAGAAGGCAGGGAGGGAAAGAGAGGGACACAAATGTCTATGCCTGTTGGGCACAGATAAGAAAAACAAAAACAAAAAGAATTGTCGAACTTATAAATAACTCTTCTAGAATGACAGTACATAGTGTGTTATGATCAAAGAGTTGACTTCCTGTGGGGTTGGAGCCCTAACTTCTAAACTATGCCCAGAGCTCCATCCATCCTAAACAAGTATAAATTCTCCTGTGTGATCAAATAAAATTGGTTTAACTTTGCAATATTGAGCTTCAAGTTAAAATGTAAGCGCACAGTCCTATAGTAAGTGATTCTATAATGATAGCCCCCTTCAACATGACTTCTTTTGATGGAGTTTTAAATGCTCTGAAAATGACATGTGTAGTGTATTTAGTAACAGAGTGGTTGACAGCCTTAGATTACGTTTTCATCATACACTTTAATTTTCTAAGGCTGAAATAACCATAATTGCTAAACCATTCAATGGGATGAAATGGGCTAGTTCAGGGCTTTTTCTTACATTTTTCCATATAATATCTAAAATCTTAAAATCTTTTTCACCCCTTACTCCCCACTAGCATACCAACTGTGTTTATGAAGGCAAGACAGTTTTTACTCTTGCATGTCTTGGACTTGGGCATTTATTTGTTTACTTGCTGTTCAAAGGATGGATGAATAGATGGGTGGATAGATGGATGGATGAACGGATGGATGGAGATTGGCCCGCAGCTTTTATTCAATATGGCATAGCTGACTCATGCACAAATTTGCACTATTTATATTAGAGTGACATTATGAATGAGAAGTCATTGTACAACATGTCCAGGATGGAGATATGGGTGTTCCACGCTCAGCCACCTTCCCAGAATTCTCATTCTCTCCAAGTTTCATCTTCCACCTCAGATTCCTGTCTTCCCTCAGGCAAGAGTGAAGACTTCTGTTGGGAGAGATTAGGCTTCAATGTCATCTTAGAGGCTCAGAAACAAACAGTGTCAGATTTGGATAAGGGGGATATACATTTCTTTGTTTTCCCAGATGAACTTCTAAAGTTCTGATGGCCATAAGACCCTCTGCTCTTTCCCTTTGTTGCCCTAGAGTATCCTGCTGGAGAAATGGAATGGGTATGTTTGTAGGCTAATGTTACAAACAAAATTATTTAACACTGTGTGCAAACTTTCCTGACCCCAGGGACCCTTGCAGTCTTTCAGGAACTTCTGGAGATGCAGGAGAGGGAGAGAACATTGATTGAACTCACCATATAACTCTTACCACCAGACCTAAAACTTTATAGCTGACCTGACTAAGGTTACTAGTCACATAAGGCTGTTTTAAAAATTCTGAAAGTCACGTGACATTTTCAGTTCTTTCCACTAAGGAGTTTGCTTAGGTGTTTGGGTGAGCAATCCTAAAAATATAAGCTTCCAAATAAGGTACCAGAGTGGCCAGCTGTCAGGCAATGACTCCTCAGAGGGGCCAGAATCAATAAGTGCTAACTGGGCCCCTTTATTTTCAAGACAGGTATTGAAAACAAAGAAGAGGTCTCCCATGTCATGTGAATACCAAGTCATCTAGCACCAAGTGGGACTGGACTATAACACCCACTCCTAGTGACGTACTTTCTCTAGAAAGCCTTCACCTCCTAAAGGCTCCACAAACTTCCTAAGCAGCACCACTAACCAGGGACCAAGTATTCAAACCCATGAGTCTATGGGGGACATTTGACATTCAAACCACCACAGATGGAATCACTCCCAGATCCTAACATTGCATTATCTAACCAATAAGGTTAAAACTGTGCAGGAAATTGAGAGATAACAATGTAATGATTCCAGGCATGTAATCTGGGGTGATATCCATCTGAGCTGATTATAAAATCAGCTATATAAATCATTGATGAAAGCATATCTTCTCTGGTTCCTACTGCTATCATGTCAGAAGATTCCAGAAGATGGATCCTACCCTGGGACGATCAGTAGAGCCTTGCAATATTCGTCCAATATCTTAGGGTGGACAATTTCTGACTTCTCTTTCCTGTGATTTGACTCTTCTGACTCAGAGCATAAACCACTAGCCTCATTTTATGTTTAATAAATGCCTAATCAACTGTGTTGGAGTTTACAAAGCAATTTCTCACATATTTCCTCATGTGATGCAATCCTTGGCTGTGTAAGGTGATATGGGGGTCTTTACTACATAAGTAATGAAGCTGTAGCTCTGAGCCACTTGAGGCAATAATAGTGGTCAAGCAGGGCCAGTTATAAAACCCAGCTAGCTGATTCCAAGCCTATGTGGGTTTCAATATGACCCTGAATTCTTTCTGCAACTATGCAGAGCCTCTGATAATGGCAGCTTCTGTGGGGTCTCAAAACTTCGGCAAAGCTCTTTCCTTGATGCTTAGAACACATTTCTATGAAGTGGTCTGAGCAGCCTCCCAAACTGTCTAAAGGCCACAACCCATGCTGCTCACACTACTTTGTGCCCAAATCTTGCCACACTGGAATCCAATAAATGAAGATTTATGAATTCAGCTACCTGGGTAGAAGGACATAGGTGGGCATATTACTCATGGAGGTCTCTGTTCCTCTGGAGAGCTACATCATGGACAGGGAATTAACTGCTCAGAGGAGGAAAGTATGCTGACTGCACACTAGGCCTTAGTGAATACCTCTCATGATCCCAGACAATTGTTGCTTTCTCTTCAAAAGAAATGAGCCACACCTGTTACTAATAAATAAGATCCAGCCCCCAGACTCCCCTCCCTCTTGCCTCTGTTGGGGTGGGATGTTGGTAGCAAGAGGACTAAGTGGCTGGCCTCCTCAGTGACTCCAACTTCAAGGCCACAGGATATAGCTTAGCTGGAGGCTGGGCATTGGCACCCAGGTCAGCATTTCAGAATAGCCCTTGGCAGTTCTTACAGTTCGGACTCTGTGACCCAGAAGCAAGCTCTCAGAACACCACATTTTCACATAGCATGACTGACTAGCATGTATCATGTCCCTAAAAAAAACTAACACCCCAACTTCTACCAGGTGGAAGGAAGGAATAAGAGGAGGAAAGGGGAAGCCTCGTGCAGCTTCTTTTCTAAAAAGCCTTCAAGCTGGAGCTTACTGGAAGGCGGTAGCAGACACCAGCAGTTAATATTCCTACAATAAGGCAGGAGCCAGTAATAACAGGGTCAGAACATCAGAACAGCAGGGCTGGTAGGGATGCGTGTGAAGCAGCAATGACCCTCCTCCTAGGACTGGGCCTGGCTCTGGGGCACTCAACCTCAGGCTGGAGAACTAGGCTCTGCTCCTGAGAGATTGATCTCTGAGAATTAGGAAGGCTTTTCAGGGAAGCTCAATGGTAACTCCTCTGGGTTCTGAAGGCCAGAGTGAAGGCAAGTGCCTTAGTATTACATACAGCTGGGAGAGAGTCTCCAGGCAGGTGGGGAACCTGGACTGGAGGGTAATGTGCGTGCACGCGCGCGTGTGTGCGCACATGCGTCTTTTCATCTGTGCATCCGTGCACACTGTAGCAAAGGCTGGCATTCCCAATTGTGTGGCACTTAGAGATCCAAAGCTTGCTGCTGAGGTCCACATTCTGCCAGGTTGGTGTTGCTCTTTTTGGGGTACCAACAAACCAGATTTTAAGTTTCTGAGGTTGGTAGCGATAGCCAATCTCCTGCCTGCTTACTGTCCTCCCTTCCTGGAGCTCTTGGACTGAGTCCACGGAGCCTGTGGCTGTATTTGCAGAAAAGCCTCCAGGAGGGGCTGATGGATGGGCTATTAACAAGCCGCAGCTGTCCTGGAGACGGAGATTTCTGCTTGAGCACACTAGTGGCCATAGTGGGGTGTGTGTGTGTGGGGGTGTCCAAGCTTCTTTCTCACTGCTCTGTTTCTGGGGAACCCCTTTTCAGAACCGCTTTTCTCATAGTGCCCACTAAAAGTCTACCTTCTCTGCCAGCTTGTGCAAGGAGAGAGCTGATCCACACTCACAGACTCGGTCTCCTTGCCTCTTCACTGCTAGCACCAGGTGATTTTTGGCCCTGGGTAGCATGGTTTCAAATGACTGTGGTGCCCTTGTTTGCAAAAGAAAATGATCATGATAAGGTCCTCGTGGCCCACGGGGATACCCTCGAGGTTTCGACCTCTGCCTGGCTGAGGTTTCACTGCAATTTTCCTCCCAGTCGGACTTGTGCACCCTTCAAGCATGTGGCTCTGTGCCCTGAACCAGAACCATGGGGAGGACAGAGCTGCCCCCTCCCACTGGATGCTCCTAGCAGGGCACTTGGGTATTCATTTCATATGTAAACTGGGGCAGCACTGGGTAAGTACATTGGATATGGTCAGGAAAAAGAAGGGATGCCCAAGAACCATGTTCAGAAAAAAATTGAAAAGGAGAATTCCGTCACACAATAAGCTAGAGCTTTTCAATTGCCTTCTCCTAGTGATGCAGATTTGCAGCTCAGGGCTCAGTGGAACACCTGAAGGAACTTAGTGATAGAAATATGTGACTCAGGGATGGAAAGGTTGCTAGGCGGTTAAGGCACTTGCCTGTGAAGCCTAAGGACCAAGGTTTGATTCCCCAGTACCCACGTAAGCCAGATGCACAAGGTGGTGGATGTGTCTGAGTTTGTTTGCAGTAGGTAGTGGCCCTGGTGTGCCTGTACTCTCTCTCTCTCTCTCACTGCCTCTTTCTCTCCTCTCTCTCACTCAAATAAATAAATAAGTAAAATACTTAAAAATTTTTTTTTTTGTTTATTTGTACTTATTTATTTGAGAGCGACAGACAGGGAGAGAAAGAAGCAGAGAGAGAGAGAGAATGGGCATGCCAGGGCCTCCAACCACTGCAAACGAACTCCAGATGCATGTGCTACCTTGTGCATCTGGCTTACATGGGTACTGGGGAATAGAGCCTTGAACCAGGGTCCTTAGTCTTTACAGGCAAACACTTAACTGCTAAGCCATCTCTCCAGCCCCCATTAACTACTTTTTTAAAAAACATATTTTATTATTTATTTATTTGAGAGAGAGAAATACAGAAATAGTCAGGTAGAGAGAATGGGCGCACCAGGGCCTCCAGCCACTGCAAACGAACTCCAGATGCGTGTGCCCCCTTGTGCATCTGGCTTACATGGGTCCTGGAGAATGGAGCTTCGAAGAGGGGTCCTTAGGCTTCACAGGCAAGCGTTTAACCACTAAGCCATCTCTCCAGCCCTTAAATACTTTTTTAAAACAAAAATATTCAACTCAATGTCCACAGGCTGAAATCCCTTCAGGCTTATACAACCCATCCATGTGTTTCAATATTGCTGCTGGTAGACCCCAGTGGTCAGCAAGTCGACAGCTCAGAACTGGGGACAGATGTGGTAAAATGCCATTTAAATCTGTGATTCTCTTGCCAGGAATGAGCCTGGTACCAGCTTTGAGTGGCAGGAGTTTTCCCCGATGAAGTATCAAATAGGCAGCTAGAAGTTGTTCCTTGTCAATTTCTTATATATTCAGCAAACTGCCCAATGTATAAACAAATAACCAAACCGATAAGAAGAGCCGGGGAATCCTTGTGAAATAAACGCAACGACTTCTTTGAGTGGCAGACAGCTCAGGTATTTTGTGTTTGAAATAATATAGGTGGCCACCTCCAAACTGGTGGATTTGGGGGTTTGTGTGCCTGTCGGTTGGAATTGAAGCCCACCTTTAAGCCCCCTCCCACTTCTTTTGTACTTTGCTTTTCTCCAGGGTAAGAATTATGCTACAAAGATTCTCCTAGGACTAGTTATTAACCAAGAATGTTGAGAGGCCTTGACAAATATAAAATGCTATATATAGGCCCAACAGTAAATCAGAGCTATCTACATTAAGCGAGACTCCAAGGTTTCCTTAAACACTGCATTCTGTTACCTTCCAGTCACTCCAGGGCAGACCAAAGTGCCGTGGTATATCTTTTTAATGTGGCAGGCCTCAAGGGTGGATTGAGTTAGGCAATTTATCCCCCTTTTATGCCCTGTACTCACAGACAACACTCCGAAGGAGGAACATAAAACCGTGGATAGGTTTCCCCGCAGTGGAGCTGGCGTGAACTAGGAAAGCAGCTGGAGCCCCAGGCACAGCCCAGAAGATGGCTGGGAAAGAAAGTGACAAAAGTGAAAACCTGGGGCTGGGGAAATGGCTCAGTGGTTAAAGGTGCTTGCTTGCCAAGCCTGCCAGCCTGGGTTTAATTCCCCAGCCACGTACATAAAGCCAGGCAAGCTGCCTACCAATGCACGTACGCATGCATGCACACACATGCATATAAATGGATTTTTTTAAATGAAAAACTGTCCAACCTAGTTGGGCCATCATGCTTAAGGATGTGTTTCCTTGTCAATTTCCCATTTTCTGAAGTTGGTCTCAGAGCTCTCGTCCTCCCCAAGGTGTTGCATTCTTGACTCGCGAGACTGATGAATTCCTAAGACCTCTGAGCTCTCGCCAGCAGAACACAGAACTTGGACACTTATCTTCCAACTGTCTGGTGATAGAGAGCAAAGGATGGTTTCTCAACCTTGCTGGTTCTTGTAGCTCTAGCAAGTCACTTGCACTGGGTGTATGAATATATAGAATTTATTGACACACACACACACACACACACACACACACACACACACACACACTCCTGACTGAGCTAGAAAAGGGACAGACAGCCTGACACATTGCTAGAAGCTCCTCCTGCTAGCTCGGCTTCTTTTGCAGGCTAGTCTGGGCATGCTGGCCCCCTGGCAGCTAGGCCAATGGGAGTAATGTGCTGGATATGGGCCGGCTTTAGGTTTGCTGACCTGGAGAGTTGCTAGTTGTCAGCTAAGGAAAGGGGACATTCAGCTGGAAACAGGTGACTGTGTGCTAGTTGCTAAGGGTCAGCTTTCTGGTGGAAGTTGAAAAGCAAACCGTTTATGCACATCAAAATATACTAAGACTGACACACACACACACACACACACACACACACGAGACAGTCTTCATATGAAACATTGATTTGATTTGGAGGTCTTAAAGTCATGGATGTGAAGAAAAGTTTGTATCTTTTCAAAGGTAATCTATATAGGAAACTCTTAAGGCTCAGCTCTGAGAACTAGCTTAGCCTCCTGATGTCTGGATGCAAGAACTACCCACCACCCTCTATTACCTGGAAAGAGGAAAACCTTTTCTATAACAGGAGAGGAAGGCAAGCAAGCAAGCGGATCAAAGCCCACAGCAAGCTGGAATGGAGGCTTAAACTGTGCAGAGCTTCTCTGCATGTAGCCATAAAGCTGTAGGCAATGTAAAAGCAGTGTTGGGTAAATTACATAGCT
The DNA here is from genome assembly GCA_036365145.1 of Orientallactaga sibirica. Lineage (NCBI taxonomy): Eukaryota > Metazoa > Chordata > Mammalia > Rodentia > Dipodidae > Orientallactaga > Orientallactaga sibirica. The sequence goes on from JAEOAD010000048.1 coordinate 1,319,234, forward strand.
CTGCATTATTAATATGGTCAGTTTTTCAAATTAATGGTGAAATTCAATATGATTCTAATCAAAAATCGCAATTGCAACATATTCTAATGAAAATTAGCCATGGGGTTAATCTAGAAAGAATGTATAGATAAAAATAACCAAGAAAAATTTACAAAGAGGTAAAGGATTTAATAAAGCCATAATAAAGCTTTAATAACATGACGCTGGTGTAAGTCTAAACAGAGAGAGAGAACAGATCCTCTACATGCACTGAAATATGTATAAAATTTTACTATTTGATGAAGTCATTTCAGATTAGTGGAGAAAATGAAAGGTTATTCCAGTGAAGAGTGCTGATGCAATTACCCCATTTTTTGAAGGCATGAGGGAATCCAAGTTATATTCTCAAAAAGTTCTTGAATGTGGGTTAGAGAGTTTGTCCAGTGGTTAAAGGCACTTGCTTGAAAAGCCTGCTGGCCGGAATCTATTTTCCAGTACTCATATAAAGCCAGAGGCAAAAAAGTGGCACATGCCTCTGGAGTTCGTTTTCAGTGCCAAGAAGCCCTGGCATGCATGTGAGCACACACACCACACCCACATGCACGCCCGCAAGTGAATAAATAAAATATTTTAAAAGCATTAAGTTAAGCAACAATTAAAATTTAAAACATGAAAACACAAAAGTGGAGAGAAAATTATGGCACTCATCACCTCCCAGGATGGCAAAGTACTTTTTAGGGAAAAAAAAAAAATAGAGGAAGGATTTATTTTAAAAAGATTTTTTTTTCCTTTTTAAACAAAACTTAAAACTTTGTTTACATCAAAATATGATAAAAATTATGAGGTATGGAAAAAGGGAAAAACAAGACAACAGTTAACATAGCATATGAAGAGCTTCCAGAAATGAACAGTCAGAAGATAAATATCTCATGCTGAGCGTGGTGGTGCACCCCTTTAATCCCAGCACTTGGGAGGCAGAGGTAGGAGGATCGCCATGAGTTTGAGGCCACCCTGAGACTACATAGTGAATTCCAGGTCAGCCTGAGCTAGAGTAAGACCCTACTCGGAAAACTAAAAAAAAATGAAAAAAGAAAAAAAGAAAGATAAATATCTCTAATATGAACCTTATTAATATTTATAGTGTAAAATTGTATATATTAAAAAATGTAGGCAACAAATATTGAGTCAGTCTCACTTTTTAGAAATAATGAAAAGAAGATAACTTCTATCAAATTAGAAAATAATTTAAATTTAGGGTGAAAATTCAGTAATTTCATATTTTGCTAAATGTTAAGGAAAAATGAAATCTCATAGACTGTTGGAGGAAGTATGAGATATTCTGGTTGAAAATATGTCATATGTATCCACAAATCTAAGGGTGCATATTTTATCCAATAATTCTTCCTCAAGGACTCTATCTTAGGAGATATTTCTAAGATATTTAAGAACTTAGGTGTAGGGATATTTACTGCAGTGCAACTTATAAATAAAAAGTCTAAAAATAAGTTTAAGTAATTGCAGTACTTTCATAATTACACATTACAGAAAATTACATTCTCCAAAATATTTAAAGTTTTGTAAGAAATACAAAAATTAAAGTGAAGGGAAACAAAATAGGATGCAGTATATGTAAGGCAGAGTTGTGGGTGGTTTGGGTTTTTATATATGTGCATATTATGTGTACACACATAGAAAAAAGACTAGAAGGCTTTGCACAAATGGAATGTCAACAGCAGTTGTCATTATATTGTCACTATCTATAGCTCTAATTAGTGATTATTGCTACCTTATTTGGCAATTTTCCAAAATTTTCTCTGAACAAAATTTCTTAGCTTTATTATCATAAATATTATTTTCTAATTTTCTTTGTTATCAAGGGCTCCCCCTACTGTTCACCTAAAGAATTATGGAGGGTTGGCCTTCCATTTCATATTTCTGATTTCCTTCATTTCCAAGAAGGCCCCATTCTTGATTTTGGTGACACTCCTCCCCTTCCCCCCTTCTTCTTCTTCTTCTTCTTTTTTTTTTTACTTTTTACCTTAGAAATAAAATCTTCTAATTTGGGTATGTTGAATGTTAAATTTTTGACGTTTGTTTTCAATTAAGATGCATTTATACATATTAATTATTTGTTCAAAGGGCATAGCTCAATGGTCTTTCAAATATATGCACAAAATTGTATTAAAGGTGACATAACTATCTGATTACTGAGCATTTTCAACACCTGAAAAACCAAAAATATTATACCCTTTAGCAGCCACTCCCCATTACTCCCTCCTCCATCCTTGGTAATCAGTAAGTTCTTTTCAGTGGCTATGGATTTGCCAATTTAGACATTTCATACAAATGGATTTATGATGTACACCTTCCTTTATTGTGCTTAAAGATATCCTGACTCATCCATGTACTAGCAGACATCTAAATTGTATTCTTTTTATTACTGTGGTGGTTTGGATTTAAAATATCCCCCATAGCCTCATGTATTAGCATGCCAAATCTTTAGCTGTTCAGAAAGGGTGTAGAGCCTTTGGGAGGTGAAGTTTTGGTAGAGGAAGTGTGACTCTGGGAGAGGGGTCTTGGGGTTTTATTATAGTCCAGCCCCACTTGCAGCACTGAGCTTGTTTGCTTTTGCCCTCCTCCATGCTAATGTGAAGATGTGATACCTGGTTGTCAGTTTCTGACATGCTTCTCCACTGTGATGAGCATATCCCCTTGAAATTGTAGGCTGAAATAAACTCCTTTCATCCATAAGCTACTTCCAGTCGGGTGTTTTGTTCCAGCAACAAGAAAGTAACTGCAACATTTACTGAATAATTTTCCATGGTTTTGATATATTGCATTTTGTTTACTTACTCATCAGTCAAACGAAATTTGGATTGTTTGCACTTTTAGGGTATAATTAATGCTGTGATGAATGTTCATGTGTAATTTTTATCATATGCTTTTAAATCTCTTGGGCATATACTTAAGAAGTGGAATAGCTAACTCATATTGTCACTCTATGAACACAGAAAGACAACTTACGCTCATTAGCAGTCACTAATTGGAGGGAACTGCCGAACTATTTTCCAAAGTGACTGCCTCATCTTCCATTCCTGTTGGCATTGTATCTCGTTGTAAATTGACTTGTATTTCTATAGTGACTAATGATGAGTCATCAATGATCTTTGCATGTGCTTATTTGCTATTTGTTTCTTTTATTTTCATCCATCTCAAAGTATTTCTTTATTTACCCTGTGATTTCTTTTTATTAATTTATTACTTAAGAATATATTACTTAGTTTTCAAATTTACTATATCATCCCATTATAGTTAGAGAACATATGTGGCTTGATTTCAATACTTGCAGGCTTATGGTGACTGATTTTGCTAACTAACATCCTAGAAAATAGTCTAGTGCTGTGAGGAAAGTCATTGGAATTTTAATGGGAAATGCATTGAATCTGTAGGTTATTTTTGGCAGAATAGCCTTTTCACAATATTAATTCTACAAGTCCAGAATCATGGAAGGTTTTTCTATAACTTAGTATCCTCTCTGCTATTTTTTTTTTTTTTTTGGTGTCTTAAAGTTTTCATTGTGGAGATCTCTTACTTCTTTGACTTGGCTCAAGAATTTATATGGAAGCACAAAGGACAACAAATTGCCAAAGCAATGCTAAAGACAAAGAACACAGCTGAAGGTATCATAATGCCTGAGCTCAAATTTTATTTCAGAGTGGTAGTGACTAAGGCAGCATGGTGCTGGCACAAAAGCAGACCAATGGAACAGAATAGAGAAATCAGAAAGAACCCACACAGCTTTGGCCACCTATTTTTTAACAAATGAATAAAAAACATTCAGTGGAGAAAAGACAGCCTATTTGACAAATGTGCTGGCAAAACTGAGTGTCTGCCTGTGAATTCATATGAATTCATATCTTCTACCCTACACAAATATCAATACAAAGTGGATCAAAGACCCTGATATAAAACCTGAAATGCTAAAACTGCTAAGGCATAAGGAATGCACTTCAAGATATAGGCAGAGGCAAGAACAGTAGCCTCAAGAATCAACAAATGGAACTATAAGAAATGAAAAGGTTTCTCTGCAGCCAGGCGAACACATAGCCTACAGAATGGGAGAAAGTCTTTGCCATCTATTCTTCAGATGGGAGCGAACATCCAGAGTTTATAGAGAACTGCAAAAAGTAAATCCAACAAACAGGGCTGGAGAAATGGCTTACCAGTTAAGGTGCTTGACTGTGAAGCCTTAGGACCCATGTTCAATTCTCCAGGACCCACGTAAGTAAGACTCACAAGGTGATGCCAGCATACAAGGTTGCACATGCGCACAAGGTGGCACACGTGTCTGGAGTTCAATTGCAGTGCCTGGAGGCCTTGGCATGCCAATTCTTTCTCTCTCTCTCTGTCTCTCTTGTTATTGTACTCTGATTAAAAAAAAAAAAAAAAAAAGGCCATTCTTTTGGGCTTGCCTCCACAACCTCACAGTGCCTAGTAATACCTTCACAAGATCCTCATAATAGGAGGAAAAAGATGATGACATCAAATTAAAAAAGAGACTAATGGAGAGAGGGAGGGGATATGATGGAGAGCGGAGTTGTGAAGGGGAAAGTGGGGGAGGGGAGGGAAATATCATGGTTTATTGTCTGTAAGTATAGAAGTTGTCAATAAAAAAAATTCAAAAAAAAAAAACAAGAAAATGAACACTACCTGCCAATCACCAAATGGGCTAATAAAATTAATAAAACAGCTCACAAAAGAAGAAACACAAATGGCCAAAAAGTATTTTAAAAAGTGTTCGATACCCCTAGCTATCATGAAAATGCAAATTAAAAACCACTTTGAGATAGCATCTCACCCCAGTCAGAATGATTATCTTCAAAAAAAAACCTGGCAACAAATATGGGCAAGGATGTGGTGAAAGAGGACCCCTTAATCATTGCTGGTGAGAGTATAAACTTGTATGGCCATTACCAGTGTAGAGAGTCCTCCAAAAATTAGAAGTAGAACTTCTATATGACCCAGCTCTACCCTTCCTGGGCATGTTTCTGAAGGATATTTCATCTCCTACTCCTGAGATACTTGCACATCCATGTTCATTGCTGCTCTATTCACAGTAGCAAGGAAACGGAAGATGTCCATCAACAGATGAATGGATAATGAAAATGTGGAATTTTACTCATCAATAAAGAAAATGAAATGATTAAATTTGCTGGGAAATGGATAGATCTGAAAAGAAGTCCCCCAAAGGTCCATGTGATGAAGACTTGGCTCTCAATTTGGGGGACTCCTGGGAGGAGACTCTTTAGGAAGTGTCGACTAATACAAGTCAGGTCACTGGAGGTGTGCTCTTGAAGGGACTATTTGGAATTCAGTTCCTTGCTCCCGTTCTTTGATTTTGAGCTACCATGACTTGAGCCACTTTGCTCCAACATGGACTTTCCCCATGATGTACTCGTTGCCTTGCTACAGGCCCCAATACCCAAAGCAACTTGACCATGGACTCCAAAACCATGATTCAGACAAAACTTTCCTATGTTTTATTTATTTGGGCAAACTCAACAGACTGGCTTTTTTTTTTTTTTTTTTTTTTTAATGAGAGAGAAACAGACACATAGAGAGATGCCAGGGCCTCCAACCACTGTAATAGAACTCCAGATGCACATACCACTTTCTGTGCATGTGTGACCTTGCACATGTGTCACCTTGTGCATCTGGCTTACGTGGGATCAGGGGAGTCGAACCTGGGTCCTTAGGCTTCAAAGGCAAGCACCTTAACTGTAAGCCATCTCTCCAGCCCAACTTTCCTGTTTTTTTTTTTTTTTTTTTGAGAGAGACAGAGAGAGAGGGAGAGGAAGACAGATAGAGATGGGCATGCCAGCAGCCTCTCAGCTGCTGCAAACGAAATCCAGATGTGCGCGCCCCCTTGTGGTCAAGTGCGGCATTGCGCCCTTGCATCATTTTGCATCTGGCTAAACATGGTACCTGGAGATTGGAGGTTGGAACCAGCGTTCTTTGGCTTAGGAGGCAGGCGCCTTAACCGCTAAGCCATCTCTCCAGCCCTCCTATTTTTTTTAAAGTTGATCGTTTCAGTTATGTTGCTACAGTGACAGAAAGCTAACCCTTAAGTTGACTGGAAATGATGTTTAAGTTTCTGCCTGTGTCTATACATACAGATTCTTTGTGTATGGTCACACACACTTAGTTCCCATTAGGGTCTCATATTGAAGGAGGATATGAGAAAGCTAGCTTTCTTTTAGGCTGTTTAATTTAGAAATTGAGGCACACAGTGAACCACGAGATGCCACCCCACGACACCTCACCCTGACACACAAACAGAACTCCTGGCAGAAATAGATCTTTTGCCTTATCAAGATTGATCTATAGCTCCCCCTTCTGTGTACAGTCTAGGGCACTACCTAGATGGGCTGGCCCAGGTGGGCTGTCTCTGGGATCCACCCTCCAAATCTACAAACTCATGGGGGTCTTCCCCTTGCCTGTCTATAGGCTGCTGTCTTCTTCCTGTTGCTGGCTCAGCCCCACTCCGCTCTCTGCACTGTTCTGCTCAGTTCTGTCTGCCTCTCTTGGCTGGGCAGAGGGACACATGTGAGTCTAGCTTCCCTGGGTGCAGAGGAAGGGGGAGCATAATACCATTTCTTGGTCTGGGGGGGGACACTTCTGTTTGCCTCTGCTTTTGCTTCATAGTTTGGGGTAACTTCTCACTTTGATTACATGCATGATTTTCCTCTGGTCTCCTACCATGTGCCGTTACATCCCAGATCTACCACTTGTATGCTTTCATTAACTCACCACGTGGGTGCTTTTACTGACTCTAGGTTGGCTCCCTGTGTAATTTCTTTAAACTCAGGGTGACCATGAATATAACTTTCTTCATTACTCATTTTCCTCTGGATTTCTTGGTCTCTGCTTTGATAATTTTTCCCTCTCATTTTTCCTTGAGCCTAACCATTTGCCCTCTTAACTTCCTTCCACAGGAAAGCACATGGCAGATGCCATGTGTGTTCTTCTAAGTCTCCCTCCATACACACCTACGTTCTATCTTCCACGTGCTTGTGTCCCTACCTCAGCCTTTCCTTAAAAGCCTCATTTTAACCCCCCTCCACATGTTTGAAGGTCTACTCATTTTTTTCCCCAAAACCTCAATTTCTCTTAAATGAACCTTATAAACTATGCAGTGTTTCACATGACAGTGTGTTTCCCACTTCCCATGTGTTTGTGACTCTGCTCTAGCCTCCCTTTCTAGATCCCAGTCTCCCTAAGATAAACCCCACAATTAGTGTTTTCTCCCTAAAATAAATCCCACAATTTGTGACGTCTCCGAAAATAAACTAAACTTAGTAACTCATAGTTTACCTATCTTGACCCTGTCTTTATCAATTCTTCATTAAAGGTAGGACAGAACCCAAACTTGGGGTTCATAAATTTGGGGGGACCCCTCCTGAAACCCCCACATCAATACAAGAGAGACAGTGCTCCATAGGAGAATGCTGGCAGGTCCCTCTGTGACCCTGACATTTGGTATCTTTGTGGATAAAGGGTCTCAGTGGTTGCAGATTTTAGGGGAGCCAAGCTGCCCTGCCATGCAGATTAAGAAAATGGGGGTTTTCAGAAAAGTGGATGAAGGAGGCACAGTTTTCATCTTAACACAGAGGAGGAGGAGGTGGACTGGATATGTTGGGATGTGGCTAACCTTAGTTATAGTCTGGGTGTTGGTCTGTCTGTGACTTTCCCTATTTGTGTGGTTTTCCTCAAGGAGGCCAAGCCCTTGGTTGTTAAATCTCACTGGCCTTAAGTGACTTGTCTGACTAGTGAGGCCAAAGGCTGAATGGATCATTCATTCTCTGCCTTAGGATTGGCTAGACATTCCCTCTTGGGCTCTTGTCAAATCACTTTAATTACTATAGATGGATGGCTCAGGAATCTGTAAAATTTTCATTGGTAGCTTAAGATATCAATCCAATCCTCAATTCCCTACTTCTATGGTTACAACTGTTATAAATAATAATGACCATTTTTCCGAAGACCTCCTTGGTCCATTCTCCCATATGCACCTAATGTAGATTAACGCATGGATCTAGGGAGAACTAGGCTTGGATAGGTTAAGTAATATGCCTGAGGTCCTCCAATGAGTTAATGGCTTAGGAGTAAATGTGCCCTGAAGAATTGCAATAAAAATTTTTACTATTTCAGACTAATGGAGATGGGGCAATATGAATTTGTGTGACATGTGTTTTAATAAACCATTTTTAAAGCTAGAGTTTACTGCCTTTTCACACACTGAGTAACTTGAACTATGTATACAAAGAACGGTGTCCTCCTAGGGGGTCTTGGAAGACTTACAGATAAGCATTATTTATAATTAGCATGTCAGTCTTAAAGTAGTATTTGTAATTAACATGTCAGTTATTTATGGTTGAAGAAATACTTCTAAATTATTTTTAAAAGATTTGAAGAAACAGCTTGTCTTAAACTATTTAAATTACCATTCTTTTCATCTTTGATTTGCTCAGCAAACTTCAGGCCAGTCCTGTAACCAACTTAAAATTAACGGGTGTGGACTGTGGAGGGACAGATGCAGTTTAACATGGAGGATTTGTAGTCAGCCTTGTTTGTCTTTCTTATTTAAACTACTTCTCTGGTTGGCTGAGGTGGCCTGGCCTTTTGGATATCTATAAGATCCACCCTTTGTCATGATAATAGATTGAAAGCCTCTAAGGAATTGGATTTAATGCTAAGAACCCGGAATCATCCTTTGATGTGACCCTCTAACCAGATTAGCAAGTACCTGGCTCAGGGTACAGCTTGCAAACATCCTTGAGGTTTCACTAAATTAGCAGCCATTACTAGTTCTTTGTTTGAATGGTGAACTAAAACGCTGAAAAGCGAAGGGAAGAGTTGCTGTGAGCTGACAGAGCAACGCTCGGGCTTCATGTCCCCATGCCTGGTTTTGGCCCAAGTGACTCAGATCTAGTACTACAGCTGTTTCAGCATTCTTGGGTTTTGTTTGCCAGCTCTATTGGAGACTAAAGCTTATATAAGTAACATAAAACCTCAGCATTTACAACAGAAAGGCACCACAAGCACTCTCCAACATGAAGCGCTGGTAGGATTTTATTTGGAGGAATTTTATTTTAAAATGTAATATCCTTTTTCTTTCTTTGGCAAAATAGAATCAGGAGAACTTGGATACAACTCTGCTGCTTATGAAAAGACTCGCCCTGTTCATATAAGCAAGTCTGTCACCCTTGATTGGAAAGTAATAATTCATAAAATTTGACGTTATTATCATCCCCTGCCTGGAGTGATAGATATTCTGGAGGCTTTTTAAATAAAAAGTTTAAAATTGAATTGCAACTCAAAAGATTGGTGGGTTCGAATGTTAGTTTCCTGCTGAGTAACTGTGAAAACAATTCCAAAGTAGCCAGTAGTGTGTTAAGAAGGGCAGTTTTATTAAACGTTTTGATGGAGTGCAATGAAAATACGCTTTCAGTGTCTTTCTGCAGCCCTTCCCTCTACAAAAATACTAGTTTTCCTACAGACATCAGTGTTTGCCTTCACTCCACTTATTTGGTTATTCTTCCAGTTCAGTTTTCTGCAAAGTTGTTTAATAAGGAGGTGAGAGTCGGCTTTTATTAGTTGCAGACCCATAAGGTTCTTATGTGTGAACTGATGCTATGAGCCTACTCAGAGATTATTGGTTTGTGTTTCATCATGCAACTTTTCAGTGTAGAAAGTGCTGATGAAAAAGTCTGATGAAAAATCCAATTGGCTGCAAATAGTGCCACCAAGTACCATGCCCCTGCGTCTGCTCCTAACGTTGCAGATTTTTTAATGAAGTCCTCAAAGGAACTGGTCTGGCTAGGGGGAAGAAAATGACCCAGATGTGGGAAGATCGCTGTTGCCCAATAGAAAGCAGGCGAGTTCATTTAAAAAGGTATCTTTCAATTATGAAAACTGGCAGGCAACGAACGACACTTGGCAGCTGAACTTTGCAAAAACATTTGCACTGGCGGCTGGAGAAGACCTTCTCGTTTTCTGGTTTTGTTAAAGAAATTTTTGCAGCTTCACCTCAATTTCCTCTCTCTTTTTTCCACAAAAACAAAAGGTGATTTTTGAGGTTCTGCATTATTTGACAGCCATATGTGGGTCTGACCAAATCACTGATCAATCCTTCAAAATGAAATCAAGAATTTGTTGTGCTTTCCACCCTTAGCACCCAGTCTTGTCTTTAAGTCAATGACAAATTGTCTCTTTTCCCTGTGTTTTTTTTTTTTTTAATCCTATCCCCCACCATGGGCAAAATCCTGGTGAGATAGAAATACAAATAGTGAAATTCCAGTTTTTACTTAATTTGGGGATGTCTTGCATACAGGAGAAAAAGCCTTTGTTTCTGTTGTGGAAATGGGCACAGTGAACATTGACAACTTAGCACTTCTCATATTGACACTTAGGTTTGCTGTAAGAATTGACTTAAGAAGATTCTAAATAAAAATATAGGAAAAGGTACACGTGGACATGTAGCTTATGTGTCTCTCCATACCAAAAGTCCTCCATGGAAAAGCTTTACAGCCAGACCTGGGAACCCTTGCTTTCTGGGCAAGGATGTCGCTTCATGAGAATGGGAGCCTCTCTCTGCAGGGGAGAACAGCTCTCCCCTCAAGATATTGGCTTGGCTTCCTTAGATGATCAGGGAGAGAGGAAGACAAGAGAACTCTGAACTGCCAAGTGGCTGGATGTTTATGCACCTCCTTGAATTTCTGGTCATACATTGATAAAGTCCTCACGCTAGTAACTAGATTTCCAGTGCCTTATAATATTTTCCTATAATATAAAACAGCTCCACTCAACAGACCCAGTCATTCAAATCCAGCCCTATAGTGCGCATGCATGTGTATGTTTTTTTTTCTTCAGTGCTTATCCTCAAAAGAATTAAGTAATTGTTCTAGAATTCTATGGCATCTATGCGCAAATATAGGTGTAGCAGCTGATGAAAACAATACAACAATCCTCTCCCATTCCAAATTCCTAAACTTGAGAGAGAGAGAGAGAGAGAGAGAGAAAATGGGTACACCAAAGCCTCTTGTCACTGCAAATGCACTACAAACAAATTTCAGATTCATGGGCCACTTTGTGCATCTGACTTTGCCTGGATACTGGGGAACTGAATCCAAGCTTTCAGGCTTTGCAAGCAAGCACCTTTAACCACTGAACCATCTCTCTAGCCCTTGATCTTTTATTTTTTTATCTTTTGGTTTTTCGAGGTAAGGTCTTGCTCTAGCCCAGGCTGACCTGGAATTCACTATACAGTCTCTGGGTGGCCTTGAACTCTCGACAATCCTTCTACCTCTGTCTCCTGAGTGCTGGGATTAAAGGCATGTGCCACTAACTTAAAAACACACCTACTTTGTGATTTTTGGTTTTGAGTACTCAAACCAGAAAGCAAATCCAATGCCTGCAGGGGCTCTGGTGAAGCTTTTGGCTCTACCTTAAGGGCCAGAGGAGGGTGTGGACCATATACAGGGAGAATGGCTCCCCAGTGGAACTCCCAGGGGAAATGCCACCTGATGCTTAAGGGAGCCAGGTTGTCTTACTGACCACTGTGCTCACCAGCTCCCTTCTCACCTCTAGCCTTTGCCCTTCTATGGAAGGCGGACCCAAGCTCCTAAAGACTTCTAGATCTCAACTCCCAGATCCTGTGCTCTTTTACACGGATGTGCTCTTTTACATCGGAAAGGGAATTTGGCTGATGCCCTCAAGGTGAGGGTGGGCTCAGGGTCATGACTCAGGCCCTTGCAAGAGGAATGCAAGGAAGATCAGCAGTGGAGAAGGCAATGGACAATGGCCACAGGGACAAGAGTGAGACAGACATGGCCATTTCACTGGTACCACCGACCGAGAAGAAAATTCACTTTGCGAAGTATAAAGGGTTAGGGCTGAGGGAATAGCTTGGAAGTAGAGCACTTGCTTACTGTGTGTGAACCCTCAACACCACAAAAAGTAAATAAGTAAGGGGTTATTGCACAAGTCACACCAAGTGCAGGATTCCCAAAGTCCTTCATAATGTACTTCATTAGAACTCTTGATTACCTTCATTCTCTAACTTCCATCCACTAAAAGAGAACACTCTTTTCTCCTCCAGAACTCCGAATGGTGCCTGCCGGAGTGGAGAGTGGCAGTTCTCTTTTCTCCCTTCCTGTATTTCTGCTACCTACTAATAAGAAGGCGTTACTAGTGAGTGTGTGGGTCTTTGAGAGCCAGTACTAAAAACTAAAAAAGCCCATGTAAACGGGGACACATTGGCCACCCTGAGTAGGAGGAGGCTAGAAACTTCTGTAAAGTATGGAGAAAAGTGGTCCGAAGTGGAAATGCCAAATATTCCCAAAAGTTGCTGCATTTCAGAAGAACAAAGACACTGTGGCTTGAATATGGTTTGTCCCCTCTGAAGATCACACTGAGGTTATATGGCCGTCGTGTGGTGTTGGAAAGTGGGACCTTTAAACGATCACTCGGTCCTTAGGGTGGTTCGTCCTTTCTTGTCGACCCTGGGTTGTTGAAAAGTGAGGCTGCCCTTTGTGTGTTCTGTTGTTTCTATGCATACCTGTTTGCCCTTCACCCTCACTATTGCTATGCCCTTGAACTTGCCAGCCTCCAGATCCGAAGCCAAAATAATTCTTCTTTTCTAAATTACCCAGCTTCAGACATGATTACAGTAACAGAAAACAGACAAATACAGATGACATTTCCAAGTCCTCCATATTAACCTAGGGTTTTTTTTTTTTCTTTCCCTCTGTCGTACTTACAGAAAATGCCTCCAATTTTCCATGGTTTTCTTTCCTTACCTTCATGCCCAACCTAGTATCAGATATATGCAACAATAGAGGGAACTCCAGGTCAGAAAGCCAGCAAACTCTTCACTAATGGAAGCCATATGTCCCTGGCAAGACACACGCTTCCAGGGGCTCCTTCAGGTGGTCACTGCTTGCCCACAGCAGCCCAATCCTCCGTGACAGTACACCCTCCAGAGTTTTCTAAACAGGAACTTTCCAGAAACAACACCATAAAGTGCATCCCTCCTGTTCTCTCTGGGATGGCTTGTGAGTGGCCAAGGGATAGACTTGGGTAGCAAAAGTATAATCACTTTTTATTTTTGGAAGCAAAAAGCACGTCTACTTATTGGCAGCTACAATGCTGGCATGGATGGGAGGGAAAAGTTTTGATTACACAGCTCCCCAATGCCCTTGTTTATCTAAACCTACCCTGGGGCAAAGACTTTGGCAAAACTTTCAGCAGTTGCCTTTGAGGAAATCTACCAGAAGTTTTAGACTTTTAGTTTGAAATGTGGCTATCAGTAAAAAAAAAGAAAAAAAATCCAATAAAAGAAAACAATGTTTTTAGTGACTTCATGCTTCCCTCTGCCTCCCCTCTGTCCTGTCTGCACTTTTGTTGCTGTGACTCAGGGTTGTGGGGAAGGGTGTTTCATGCCCTGAAAATCCAGGCTAGACTCCTCCACCCAGTCCTGAGCCACTGGGACATCTTTTAATTCTCAGTTGAGTTTCTCTAAGGATCTGTCTACCACCACAGTGACGTCAAGAATTCACCCGACTCAGGTGTTCTATAAGGATGAGTGGATTGACACAGTTAAGCCCCATGTTGAAAGAGAAAGATCATAAAAATCTGGACAGGAGGTCATCAGACAGAAATCCAGTTGGCCACTGAGAATCAAAGGTCTTGAGTTCCAGTCAGAGACCTGGGGCTATCCATCTCTATGGGCAGGGTAGCTTATTAACAGTGATATTGCATAATCCAACATTAATTGGCACTTTTTGCTTTTTCTTTTTTCTTTTCTTTTCTTTTTCTTTTTCTTCTTTCTTTCTTTCCTTCCTTCTTTCTTTCTTTCTTTCTTTCTTTCTTTCTTTCTTCTTTCTTTCTATTTTTTTTCTTCAAGGTAGGGTCTCACTCTCACCCAGGCTGATCTGAAATTCACTATGTAGTCTCAGGGTAGCCTCGAACTCATAGCAATCCTCCTATCTCTGTCTCCCGACTGCTGAGATTAAAGGCATGTGCCACCAAGCCCTGCTAATCAGCACTTCTTATACTCCAGTCAGAGGATGCAAAGATACTGCTTGGATCATTAACCAGGAAATTCTTGAGTGTAGAGAGCAGACATGTTCAACACTTACGGGATTATCCTGCACAGTAACCTGTTCAGCACTATTGCTCTCTCAAGAAAGGTACTGAAATAGAACCAGTTGGTGAAATTCAAACAAAAATGGGTATGGACAGCAGGCATTGGCTCCAAGACTATCCATTTACATGATCCAAGGTATCCTTACAAAAAATTTCATAAGATAAAAGGAAGCTATACGTCATCTATAATCATATAGAAAACGTTGATAGAAGCAAGCCACCATTTGCCCACCCCACCTCTCCAAACCTAAACCTGATAGATACCTGTGGGTTCCTGGGAATATGTTTTTGGGCTTCATGGTTTGCTAGATTTCATCTTGAGAAATCATCTTAGTGATGGTTAGAAATCAAGAATAAGGTCATCATTAAAAATATTGAAAGAGAGGAGGGTTAAAAGCTAAAGATATTATGAATAACCATACAGCAACAAATTTGTTACCTAGTTTAAAAAAAAAAACAGGAAGGGCTGGACAGATGGCTTAGCAGTTAAGGCACTTGCCTGCAAAGCCTAAGGATCAATGTTTGACTCTCCAGATCCCATGTAAGCCAGATGCACAAAGGCAAGGCAAGCGCAAGGACACACATGCCCACTAGGTGGCACAAGTGTCTGGAGTTCAATTGCAGTGGCTGAGGCCCTGATGCACCAATTCTCTCTGCGTCTCTTTCACTCTCTCTAAAAAAAAAAATAAATAAATAAATAAAGAGAGGCAGTCTGGGCAGAAGTACCCTGTGAGGATGGAGAATGCTGTGTTCGGAAGCCATAGCTTGTTACAGAAAACTTTCAGTGCCAGGGTGGGATATCTCCTAGTGATTTATTGGTCAAGGCAGCCCCCAAGGCCTTAAAAACAATATAGGCTATTGCCAAGGCTCTTGGTTTCCTACTAAAGCTAGATGGCAGGACCCTACTGCTGAAGACACCATATGCTTTGGTTGCTGGATGCTGAGAATTCAAGCTACTGTGTGTTCAGTTCTCTGTGTTGGCCAGCAGACATAGTGCTGGAAAATGCTACACAGGCTGCTGGGGGAGAAAAGTCATCAGTATTCTTAACCAGCAATGGACCATATAAGCTACATAACTGGCCAGCTAGGCAAGATGTGCCCATAGTGCAATAGTGGCATATTTGTTATGTTGTAACCAGTAGCTGTCAGATTGGATTTGAGGTCCATTCCATAGGAGGGAATTCATGCCTGATACTTAAAACCTAGTCAAAAGGCTATGGCTAGGCAAGTCATGAGCCCTAGAGGGAAGTAATTACTGTTGTTTGGCTACATGGGTGTATTAAGTCCATCAAATTGCCCTCTAAGTACTTATGATTTTGCCCACATATTAATGTTGCTCTTACTTTTGGTTAGAGAAGCTTCTCTCTTTGAATGGTAGTGATTGCTGTGACTCAAACTTATCAAAGTGTTGAGAAGAAGTGACCTTTGAGCGTTCAGCGTTAAATGAGACATCACTATCACACCCTCCAGTGGCTCAGGGACCATAGCAGAAGAAGTGGCAGAAAGAGTGCAAGAATCAAATGATAGGAAGGAGTGCTTTGCAACGCTGTCTTCTAGACACAAAGAGGCCGTTCATGTTACTATCTGCAAAACACCTGTACAATACTGGGCTCTTCAAAAGGTGTCATGGATGATGGAAGAGGGGAGAGACAGAGGGGGGGGAGAGAGATTAAAATAGAAGAGGGAATACTGAGAAAGAAGGTGGGATTCAGTGGAGGAAGAAGGATAAAGGTGGTGAAAGGAATCATGTAAATTTTTTTTTTCAAAATGTCAACATTTTATTTACAAACATTGATCATGTAAATACTTTTAAAACTGTTATAAATAATAGTATATATGAAATATACTAATTATATACTAATTACATATACTAATATATAATATAAATACTAATATATAATAATATATAATAAATATAATAATTTATTGAAGGAAGAACAGAGCCAAGGAAAGGCACCCATGTGGAGGGCCCTGGAAAAAAGTGCAGAAACAAAAAAGAAAGTTCAAGGAGCTCCTGCCATGTGGGGCACTGGAGGGGATAAAGAACCCATGCAAAGAGTAAGGGGTAGGGGGGTCCTCCTGGCTGGGCTTGGGCCTGATCATGAAGTTTTTAAATGAAGTTTTATTTTAATTTATTAAAAAAATGACCAGCAGCTTCAGGAGCTCCCATTCAGGTCTGGGTCAAATCTTCCCAGCATCCTCTGTTGTAAGCACACCTGGGTAGATGGAAGTTTTCAGCTAAGTTTCTAGAAGTGGAGAGGACAGACGAGATGTCAGCCCTTCTCTCTCCAACTGAATAATTCTGGATGAGCCCTAAAATCAGACTTTCAACCGAAATCCATCAGTGCACCTAATTTGCTCTTGGCAAAGCAAGACTTCCTGTTCTTCAGAAAACAGATTTCAAAGAGGACCCCAAAGTGTTCTCGTCGACCAATCAGTTCTTTGCAAAACAACATTTTGATTATTTAAGTGCAAGTGAATCAGAAACATCTGAATTCCATTTTCTTAACAACAACAACAACAACAACAAAAACAATTGGCCTTTGAAGCCAAAGAGTGAAGGGGCTTGGCTGACTAAAAAGAATTTAGGTTTTGTGGTAACCCCAAAGTGTTTTAAAAACAATTTACATATTTGATGAGCTTGAAATGTATCTGGAGGTAAGCCTTGTTCTGAGGATAAAATGGACAATAAATGTGAACATTTACAAGGGTCATATTAGGATCCATTGTACTGGGTCTAATCAAAATTTCAAAAGGCCTGCTGTTACTTTGTTACACAATATATTTTTTTGAAACCATTAACACTAACTAGACTTTTCATAGTGTCAAAATAGGTTAACTTGTCTAGCAATTCAGTAATATTTTTGTAATTATTATTTTTTTAAAGATTTTATTTTTATTTATTTATTAGAGACAGAGAGAGCGAGAGAGAGGGAGAGGGAGAGTGAGAATGGGCGCCCCAGGGCCTCCAGCCACTGCAAACGAACTCCAGATGCGAGCGCCTCCTTGAGCATCTGGCTTACCTGGGACCTGGAGCATTGAACCGGGGTCCTTGGGCTTCACAGGTAAAACACCTTAACTGCTAAGCCATCTCTTCTGCCCATTTTTTAAAAGATTTTAATTAATTAATTAATTAATTAATTAGAGACAGAGAGAGGGAAAGTGTAATTACTTTTTACTGAGTCTATCTTGTACAAAGGGCAAGCCATTTCAGAAGTCTAAAAGTAGTGGCTGGGCATGGTGGCATGCGTCTTTAATCTCAGCACTTGGGAGACAGAGATAGGAGGACCACTATGAGTTCTAGGCCGCCCAAGACTACATAGCGAATTGCAGGTCAGCCTGACCTAAAGTGAAAATCCTACATAAAAACAAAACAAAATGAAACAAAAACCAAATAAATAATAATCAGGATGCTTTTTAGAATTTAGGTTTGGTTATCTAAATGGAGAGATACTCCAAAGTCAATTAGTGCTACCTGCCTGTGTCTCCAGAAAGTTTGTTGAATCAGAAGGGTTTCCTGGTTGGTGACCATATGTCAATTCGCCAGAGTGAATTGGTTTTCTGGCTGATGTCCATTAAGACATTCACCAACCAGTAATAACACATCACTTGAAATTTGCTATAAACAGGCAACATATGATTTAAGGGAGAGAAAATCAGTGAACTGAGACAGAAGATTGACTTTTGTCTCTGAATACATCAGTGTCCGCACATCACTTAACCCCTGTCCCCTGCTCTTGATGTTTGTCAAGTTCTGATGACCAGAGAGAGCAAAGAGAAATGACACAGAGTCTCTGTCAAGAAAACTGGAGGTACTGATAGGTAAATTTCTCCCTGGGACCAACATGTGGGCATGGGTTCTCTAGTGGCAGCTTGGTTTGATGGGTTTCTGCTATTTCAATGAAACATTTATGAGCTACATGTCAAGCCTGTGCTTGTTGTGTCATTTATTTTCAGAGTCTAGATGGCATATAGTCAATTTAGCCTCTATAGTCAAGTCATCCTTTTTTCTTCAGAAGGACTTTTTATTTACTTATCTGTTTATTTTTGAGACAGGATGTCACAATGTAACACAGGCTGGTCTTGAACTAGAGGTTCCCCAAGTGCTGGGATTACAAGTGTGAGACCTACATCTTGCTGAAGCCCCCCCCCCTTTTTTTTTGGTGGTGTATGTTTTTATTTTATTTTAATTTTTTATTGACAACTTCTATACTTACAGACAATAATATTTCCCTCCTGTCCCCCATTTTCCCCTTCACAACTCTACTCTCCTTCATATCACCTCCATCTCTCCATTAGTCTCTCTTTTATTTTGATCTCATCGTCTTTTTCTCCTATTATGAGGGTCTTATGAAGGTATTGCTAGGCACTGTGAGGTCATGGATATCCAGGCCAACTTCTGTCTGGGCAGTTTGCATTTTAAGGAGTGGTACCCTTCCTTTGGCTCTTCCATTCTTTCTACCATCTCTTCTGCAATGGACTCTGAGCCTTGGAGGGTGTGATAGAGATGTTTCCGTGCTGAGCACTCCTCTGTCACTTGTTAGCATTGTGGTGCCTTTTGAGTCATCACCGTGGTCACCACCATCTGAAAAGAGAAGCTTCTCTAACCAAAAGTGAGGGTAGCATTAATATATGAATATTAACATTAAGTGTACTGTTTTTAGGACAGTTTGGTGAGAATAATATATGCATTTAGCCAGACAAGAGCAGGCTTTATACTTCTAAGGCAATGACCTCCCCTGCCATAGGCTTTTGATTAGGTTTTCAGTACCAGGCATGTATTCCCTCCCATAGAGAGGACCTCCAGTCTAATTAGACAGCAGTTGGTTTCCACCATAGCAGACAGGCCACTATTGCACCCGTTCAGTCATTTGACCTGTCTGGCCAAACATGAGGTGAAGCACTATTTTTTTTTGAGCCTCAGTTCTGCGTGAGAACCAATGACAGGACGTACAGAGCAGACGTCTTCCCTGCCACTGGCGGAGTGCTGCGCATGGTGCTATCCGCGTAGAGCCCAGTCCATGCCTCAAGCAGCTCCTGGCTCAAAAGAAAGAAACAGTTGTAGCTGACAATCTGGACTATGTGTTAGAAGCTACTAGTCACCTACTCCAAATATGCTTTCTCATTCTTCTTAGACACCAAACCCCATGGATTAGTTAGTTTTCTTCTTGCTATTACCACATACCTGGCAAGAAGCAGGACAAAAGAAATTTTGTTGTTGTTGTTGTTTTAATTTGCTTGCCGTTTGAGGGAATACAGTCCGTCATGGTGCAAGAAGACTTGGTGGCAGAAGTATGAGTGAGGAGACTGGTCAAATTGAATCCAGAGTCAGCAAGCAGATCAGACAGGAAGTAGATCCAGGCTGTAAAACCTTGACTCCTGGCCCAGTGAGCCTCCGGTAAGGTTCCGTCTTCTAAACGTTTCACCATCATCCAAACTAATATCACCAGTTGGGACCAAGTGTTCATGGGGCACATTTCACATTCAAACCACCATATCTCACTTTACCTCTGGGTTTCTGATCTCTGTGAACAGCAGGTCTGACGATTTGCTTTCTTGCTAGGAATGACACCCATGTTCTGTCAGAGACACGTGAACAGAATTGTGTCGTGTAGACTTCTGAGGACACAGCAGGAGATGCTGCAGTCCCAGTGCTCTTCCTTCCTTTCTTCTCCTGGCCCAAAGCTTCAGCAACCATCATGTCCAATGTGAGGATGGACACTTCCTTGGCCTCTGCTGCAGGCACAATGGAGACAAGATAGCCTGGGTCTCCCAGCACCGTGGAACTGCTTTGTCAACCTGCCCTGGATGCTCCCAATTCATTTTTTTTTTTTTTTTTTTCATTTTTGGTTTTTCAAGGTGGGTTCTCACTCTAGCCCAGGCTGACCTGGAATGTAATCTCAGGGGGCCTCGAACTCATGGCAATACTCCTACCTTTGCCTCCCTAATGCTGGGATTAAAGGTGTGTGCCACCACGCCTGGCTCCAATTCGTTTTGTAGGATGTAAAATAAATTTATATCTTGGTGAAGTGACTGTTAGTTGGAGTTCTTAAAATTATGTATGCTCAAATTGAAACCCAACAGATTATACGCTGAAGTCCTTAGTAACAAGAAAAGCTACAGGGCCAAATGAGTGAACTTTGTGATAAACACCAAGGTTTTAAAACACTGCAGACCATCGCCAAGCTAGATTGGGCTAATTTAGTCCCTTAAAAAGCAATTCATTAGCCAGGCGTAGTGGGACATGCCTTTAATCCCAGCACTGGGGAGGCAGAGGTAGGAGGATTGCCATGAGTTTGAGGCCACCCTGTGAATTCCAGGTCAGCCTGGGCTAGTGTGAAACCCTACCTCAAAAAAAAAAAAAAAAAATTCATCACCACTCCTGTCTCTAACCTAACATCCTTGTGACTATCAAAATCTTTAAAATGTCTTCTCAGCAGACCACCAGCTTCCACTAATCCAAAGCTAAGGATGCCATCAGAAAGCATTTGAAACCGATAGCAGGGTTTTCCCTGCTTTGCTATAAACACCTATCTGTGGTCTCCACACAAATATTTGGTAAGGCCTGGTGAGATGGTTCAATGGTTAAGGTGTTTGTCTACAGAGCGTTTGATTCCCCAGTACCCATGTAAAAGCTAGATGCACAAAGTGGTGCACGCATCTGAAATTTGTTTGCAGAAGCTAAAGGCCTTGGCATCCCCCCCCCGTGTCTCCCTGCATATAAATATATATTTTAAAAAGTATTTGGTAAATGCTTACTTTATGAATGTCTTTGTTCTATAACTACTAAAAGCTCATGTAACCCCTTTTACAGTAGAACGTGTCCTTCCTGGCAAACTAATTCTTTGTTCCCAGGCCATAGTCACTCCTAATTGGCTGCTGAATATGCTATATTATAGTCCCTTTGAGATGAGAGCTGCATTTTTTGAGTTTACAAGACAAAATATATAGTCGGGATTTTCATAACTTAATATATGGTGGATGGTTTCAGAGCAGAGGGACCTCCGTGTCAAGGCAGGGAGGCAGGAAACTCTCCCCAGAGAAGAAAACCCATGAATAAACCCTGAAGAGGGAATTACAGTATGTCAGAAGGACCAAGTTTGAGAAGGCGAAGGTGATATTACAGGCCAAGGAAATGTGCTACACACTGATGGAGTGGTCAGACAGGCCTGGTGACGCCCTAGGAAGTGAAGTGTCTTGTTTACAGTGCAAGGTTCTTGCAAGAGTAAAAGGAAGAAGCCTAGCTTGGCTAGGTGCTACCTCCCTTTCTAGCCACCTACCCTCTACATCTGTCCGCTTTCGTGTCAACGTTGTAGAGCAGTTTCAAGGTGACCAGGAATACTCTCTTGCAGACTGAAACATCTAGGCAGTCTTTCAAGCAGATAAGCAAACAATGTAAGTAAAAATAGCTGTGAAACACCTGCTGTGCATCAAACCTTCTACCAGATGCCAGTGAATCGAGCCTAAGGGGGCTAAAAAATGAATTAAATAGTTCTTGCTCTCACGGGGTTCTTTCTGAAGGGCGAGGGCTTTCACAGACATCTGTGCACATAATAAAAAAGGGACTGAAGGAAGATTAGGAAGGGAACCGGACAGGGTTGAGTGTGGGCTGAAGGGAAGTGGCTATCCACCCAAAAGGTTCGAATTGTGAATGCTTGTGGTGTCCTGGGGCTATCTTAAAATCCATCTTAGTCTACTAGTCACGCTGACGGTGTTTTCCAAAGTATAGGAGCAGAAATTGGAAAAGCAGTAAGATAGGAGCGTGAGACCACCCAGTGGGACATTGGATCGTGGCTTGTCCTCTGACCTGTTGTGAAAGCAACCTGCATTGGCAAGAATGGTTCTACCTGGAAGATACTGCCCTTGGGTAAAAGACGATATGCTATGTGATGGAAGTGCAGAAAGTTATGAAGAAAGAGGTCAAGCTTAGAATACAGACCGAAAATATTGGCAAAACTCAAGCAGGCCATCCGTGATGTAATAGTTTAGTCATTGTTGAGGTTACCTGGCCACATCCCTTCAAATACTCCTGGTATTGGCTTTTCTTGGTCTGGAGTGATGTTGCAGACTCAACAGGGGGCAAAGTCAGAAGGAGAAAAATGAAAATTGTAGCCTATTATGGAATGAACTTGTATAACTGGCATATGATAAAGTAGTCCAAGTAGAGGAAAGACAGAGCCTCTATATGGGGACTGGTTACTAATTTCAGGAGGCAACTGTGGTGGTTTGATTCAGGTGTCCCCCATGAACTTAGGCGTTCTGAATGCTGGGTTCCCAGCTGATGGAGATTTGGGAACTAACGCCTGCTGGAGGCAGTGTATTGTTGGGGGCGGGCTTATGGGTATTATAGCCAGCTTCCCCTTGCCAGTGTTTGCACAGTCTCTTGTGCTGTTATCACCTGATATTGGCCAGGAGATGATGTCCACCCTCTGTTCATGCCATCGTTTTCCCCTGTCATCATGGAGCTTCCCCTGGAGTCTGTAAACCAAAATAAACCTTTTTTCCCACAAGCTGCTCTAGGTTGGGTGATTTCTGCCAGCAATGCAAACCTGACTGCAACAGCAACATACCTGAATAGGAAGTAAAACACAAATTGGAATGGAGGAAAAAAAATAGAGAGATACCTATTTTGTGTGGATGCTAAGAGATCTGCCATCTTCAAGTTAGGGACATACATTGTATATCAATACTTACACACACACACACACACACACACAGGCTTTTGTGATGCCTATGATTTCAGATTTGGACTGTATTGAACTGAGCCTGGAGTCTTAGCTTAGAATATGACCCCGGACTTACCATAGAATGCCCTTGTGTGAACGACCAGCATGGAATATATCATGGTTCGACAGACACACCCTTCTCAACCAATGAAGTAAAGGCAGGTTGCCCACGGATCTGTAGGTCAAAGAAAAATACTCCTGCCATTTTGCCATCACCCTGCTTGCTTTTTAATCTATGCGTGTATTTTACAGGGTAGTAGCTTCAGGGAATGGACTCGAGAGTGAACCTGTGTGTGTTGTCACATACTGTGTGATCTTAGTCACTGAGTTTTATGTGAGTTAGCTCATCTTTCTGAACCTCCTTTCCAAAGTTTTCCGTGTTAAAGGTGTGCATGTGTATAGGTTTTAGAGTCTTTCAAATTAACTTGTGGTAGTTATTTATATGTTGAGAACTTTTTTGCCATTTATTATTTTTAATGATATTTTGATATAGAGACATTTTGAAAATCAAGTAAATTTTACATTTTGGTGTACATAATTACTTTTTTCTAAGAAGGTTTTTCTGCATCCAGACAAACACTTGAGTACTTGTATGCCAATTTCTATCATTTTTAATTGAACTTTGTAATCCATTTAAAAGTTATTTTTATACAGTTTATGCAGTAAAGTTATAGGTGAAAATGTTCATTGATTCAGCCACCTTTCTCAGTACTATTTGTTAAATAATTCATTCCTACGTTAATTCATGGTTATTTATCAGACATCATTTCTCAATATCATTATAAAGAAGGCTTTAGCCTCTTGATTCTTTTTATTTTATTTTATTTATTTTTTGAGGTATGGTCTCACTCTAGCTCAGGCTGACCTGGAATTCATTATGTAGTCTCAGGGTAGCCTCGAACTCTCAGCGATCCTCCTACCTCTGCCTCCCAAGTGCTGGAACTAAAGGCGTGTGCCACCGCACCCAGCTAGCCTCATGATTCTTGCTAATATTATTTTGTTTCACTGAGCCAGCCCTACCATATGTTTTAACACTTGGTCTGTCACATTTTTTTTATCACTATGACAAAAGACCCAACAGAACAGTTTCAAGAGGA
Source organism: Orientallactaga sibirica (assembly GCA_036365145.1). Taxonomy (NCBI): domain Eukaryota; kingdom Metazoa; phylum Chordata; class Mammalia; order Rodentia; family Dipodidae; genus Orientallactaga; species Orientallactaga sibirica. The sequence continues at coordinate 1,343,244 of JAEOAD010000048.1, forward strand.
GGAATAATTTATCTTGGATGATGTTTCAGATGCTCTGGTCCTCCAAGGAGGAAGGGCATGGTGGACAGAGCATCACCCATCATGGTGACCAAGAAACAGAAAGAAATGCCTATGCAAGAGGGCTTTCTCCTTTTCGCTCTTTCATTCCACTTGGGGTCCCACCCACATTCATGGCTGGTCTTCTCCCCTTACAAACCCACCCAGAGATGTGCTTTTTTTGGCACCATCATACATCCTAATCTTTTTATGAGGATATCAGCCAAACTGGATCATGGCCCAGATGCTGACCTCATGTTAACTCAATCACCTCTTTAAGAGCATGGTGTATCTTGCTATATAGTCATGACCTGAGGTACTGGGGTACTTTGACATATATGGCATGAAATGGTTCAGTATAGAACACTAGACAATACCCTTACTAATTTAGAAACAGATTCTGTTTATTTTAGGTTTTCTGGGCATGTAGTATAGCATCTATCAAAAATGGGGAACTGGAGAGATGGCTTAATGGTTAAGGGGCTTGTCTTCAAAGCCAAAGGACCCAGCTTCTATACTCCAAAACCCACATAAGCCAATGTACAAGTACAAGATGGTGCATATGTCTGGAGTTTGTTGGTAGCAGCTGAAGGCCCTGGTGTGCCCATTCTCTTTCTGCCTCTTTCTCTAATATGTGTGTGTGTGCATGTGTGTGTTAATAAAAATGGGAAAATTCTCTCTTTGTAAGTTGAAGTTGAAGTTACTTTTGTCCTAACATCTAATTGTATTGGTTAGAACTTTCAGAACAATGATAAAAATAATTATGGAGAAGACTGGGAAGGGGATTAGGGGAGGACATCTGAGTGGGCCAAAGTATAATGTTATATACGTATGGCAACGAAAATGTCATAATGTAACCCATTGCTTTGTATATCAACTTAAAAATAATTTTAGGGCTGGAGAGATGGCTTAGCGGCTAAGGCGCCTGCCTGCTAAGCCTAAGAACGCTGGTTCCAATGTCCAGTGGTTCCAATCTCCAGGTCCCACGTTTAGCCAGATGCAGTGAGGCAAGGACGCAATGCTGCACTTGCCCACAAGGGGGCGCACGCATCTGGATTTCGTTCACAGCAGCTGAGAGACTGCTGGCACGTCCATCTCTGTCTCCCTCTCCCTCTCTATCTCTCTCTGTCTCTGTCTCCAAAAATAAATGAAAAAAAAAATAAATATTTTTAAAAATAATTTTTAAAGGAAAATAATAATGGCTATGGAGAAAAAAATCTCTTTTTAAAGCAAATTTTAATGCTACTGTTTCCCTATAAATAATAATTGAAGAAACATTTATTGAATTTATACTATGTTTAAGGCGTGATTCTAGGTGCTGGGGTCATGAAGATGAACAAACTAGACAAAGTCCTACCTACATGGAGGATATACTTTAGTTAGGACCCAAAAGAAATGGACACACAAAAAAGCATTACTAAGAAAAGCAAAGTCCATGTTAAGATAGTAAGGGCTAGGAGAGGAGTGCATGAAGAAAGTGTGGAAGCAGGTTCATGTTGGTGTGGATGGTTAGGGAAGGCTAAGGTGGCATTTGAGGCAGTGAATAAAGGGGTAAGTGTGGCAGGCCAAGAGGCCCTGATGTAGATAGAAGCAGGCCTAATATGTTTGAGAAATGGGCATGAAACTAGACACTGGTATTTTTGTAGGTAGAATGATAGAAAATAAGATAAGAGAGAAATAAGGAGAAACATTTTGCAAGAAGGTGGAGGGGCTGGAGAGATGGCTTAGCAGTTAAGGCGCCTGCCTGCGAATCCTAAGAACACTTGTTCAAATCTCCAGCTCCCACTTTTAACCAGACACAAAAGAGGCACAAGCAAACAATGTCGCACATGTCCACAAGGGGGCACATGCATCTGGAATTCATTCACAGTAGCTGACAAGTCCTGGTGCGCCCATTCTCTCTCTGCCTCTTCCTCTTTCTCTGTGTGTCTCTCTCAAAAAACCAAAAAAACCACAAAAAAAAAAAAAAAAAAAGGAGGAGGAGGAGGAGGAGAGCATGATGGTGCCAAGGAGAGGGGGAGAAAGCTGAAAAACTAACCAGGAGATTAATCATAATTCACAAACAAGAAGGAAGGAACGGTTTGGATGATGACCGCAGGAGAAATCATGAGAAGTGATTACATCCTAATACATGCCGACAATAGCATCACATTTTGTGAAGGACATAAGATGAAAGGAGAAAATGACTCCAACAATTTTGGTTTGAAAACTTGAAGAAGTGGTACTGAATGCATGCAGGTAGATGGCATCAAGAGAGGAGAAGGCTTCTGAGGAAGAGCTGAACACCATTAGGGACACATTGAACAGAAATCTAAACAGAGATGTGGGCTGAGCAGCTTGTTGTGAATCTGGAGTTCTGGGGAGGTGTCAGTGTGGGCGTTGCCAACATGTGGCTGGAAACTCAACCACGAAAATGGACGAGAGCACCAGGAACAAGGGCCCTGGCAGAGCCGAGCAGAGGCTGAGCGGCAATGCTCTGTTGACATGGTGCGCTCCAACAGTCAGGGTTAAGGAATGATGTAAGCAGGAGAGCCACGGAAGGTAAGTACTGTAAGACAAAGGAAGGACCTCAAGAAAGATGGAATGATCAACCATGTCTGATGCTGCTGATGGGTCTAGAAAATGGGAATTGGCTGTGCAAAAGGAGTCAGCAAAGGAAAGGCCTATCAGTGCCTTCAATCACAGTACTTGTATTATGCCAGTGCATGAGAAAGCTGAATCGAGTGTGTCTGTCCTAGACTGGAGTAGGGAATTAAATGTCATTAATTCTTACAGAGTTAAGCAAAAGGGACAGAGCAGTAAGGAGAAATAGAGTCTAGAGAGAGAACATGAAAAATGTAGAACATCAGCTTTACCGAGGCACACTTTAAATCCAATAAAATACACACATTTAAGTGACAAATTAAAGGATGTATCATGTGTAATATGATGTTTAGAAATGTGTATATATTATAGAACGGCTCAATAAGGTTAATTAACATATGCTTTATATCACTTCCTTATTTTGTTGTGGGTACACTTAAAATCTACTTTCTTAACCATTTTTTAAAATTATAATACATTAATATTAACTGCAGTAACTGTTAATTTCTCATTAACTGTGACAAAATACCTGGCATAAATCACTTAAAGCAGGAAAGATTTATCCTGGTCCAAGGTTTTAGAGATTTTAGTCTCTGGTCACTTGGCTGTATTGTTTCCAGGCCCATTGTGACACAGAACCTCCTGGCACAGGGTGAGGTGGAGACAAGTTGCTCATTCATGGCAACCAGGAAGCAGAGGGAAACAGGAAGGGGGCAGGAATAAGCTATCCTTCAAAGATGGCTTCCCCCTACCATGTAACATACTTCTTCCAAACAGCTGTACCTTCTAAGTCTCTACCACCTCCCAACAGCTGAACCCCTCAATTGATAGAGGTAGAACCCTCATAATTCAATCACTTCCCTAAACCCCATCTCTGAGCACTGCTTGCATTGGGGGACCAGGCTTTCAGTCCATGAGCCTCATCAGGGGGACCCTGCACATGCAGGCTGTAAGGTCCCACGCTGACCGTAGATCCCTGAGCTTGTTGTTCGGCTCTAATGAAACCACTCCCCCACCCTACCCGTGGTGACCACCATTTTACTTTCTGCTTCTGTGCATTTCATGTTTCTAGATTTCATACATGAAGTCATGCAGTACTTATCATCCTGCGGGGTTTTTTTCCTCTCTCACACAGTGTTGTCCAGATGTATCCAAGTTACTGCAAATGATGGACTCTCCTGTTTTTGTTTTTTTTTTAAGACTGCATATAGTTTCATCCATTTCATGTATGTACCACCATTTCTTCATATTGTTGGATACCTGAGCTGATTCTAGAACTTGACTATTGTGACTAATGCTGCAATAAACATGGCAGTGCAGATGGCTTCCCAACATGTTGATTTCATTTCCTTTGGATATATATACCAAGTAGTGGGATTGCTTGGATCATATGGTAGTTCTATTTTTTAATTTTTGGTGGAATTTCCATACTGTTTCCCATAATGGTGGTACCAATTTAAAATGTACCCATTTTGAGTGTTCATTTTGATGAGTTTTGACAAATTTATATGGCCGTGAAACCACCACCATAACGGAGATAGAGAATGTTTACATCATTCCCCAAAGTTCCCTGTGACCCTTTCTAGTTAATCCCCCCTTGCAGACCCAGGCAACCACTAATCTGCTTTCTGTCACTATAGATTATATTTGTCCTTTATAGAATTTTATTTAAGTGAAATCATATGGCATTCACTCTTTTGTATCTGGATTTTTTTTCACTGAGCACAATTTTTTCTTTTTAGTTTCATACATATTTCAGGGTGTCATGACTCCTTCTTTTTATTTCTAGATAGTATTATTTTGCATGGATACACTGGAAATTGTTTTTTCATCTGATGATGGGCACTTATTTTTTTTTCCATTTAGGAGTTATTTATTTATTTATTTGAGAGAGGTGGTGGTGGTGGGGGGAATGGGAGCGCCAGGGCCTCCAGCCACTGCAAACGAACCTTGTGCATCTGGCTTATGTGGGTCCTAGAGAATCAAACCTGGGTTCTTAAACTTTGCAGGAAGCGCCTTAACTGCTAGGCCATCTCTCCAATCCCATTTGAGGGGTGCTATTTTGAAGCAAGGTACTTCAAGGTGCTATGGACAATTTGCATGTATGTCTTTGTGTGGACCTCCTTATATTTCTATTGGGTGAATACTTTATGGGTGGAATTGCTGGATGAAATGAAAAGCATCTGTATAACTTTATGAGAACCCCCAAATTGTTTTTGAAAAATGATTGTATGATTTTCCTACTAAAGTATATGAATTTGGAGTTGTCAGTCTTTTAAATTTTATCTTACTGAGGGGGTGTAATGTGTGCAAGTTATTGGAACTTTCTACTTCTTCCTAAGGTAGTTTGGTAACTTTGAATTTGTAAGAATTTCATCAGCTCATGTAACTGGCCCATTTTCTTGCTTTATAGATTTTCACAAGTTTCACACTGCTATAGTCTGTGGAGGTGCCCTCACTCTCACTCATGCTGCGGGTGTTTTGTCATCAGTCTTACTGTTATTGTGGATGATAATCAGTTGAGTTGGGCTTTTGTGTCCAATATGTTTGGGTTTTCAAGAAACTAATTTTTTACTTTATTTAATTTCTGTTGGATTTCTATTGTGTTGCTTTTGTTTTCATATTTTTTTTTGTTTTACTCTCATATTGTATTTGATTTGTTATTTTTCTTTTTAAAAATTATTTTATTTTACTTTTATTTATTTGAGAGAGAGAGACAGAGACAGAGACACAGAGACAGAGAGATAGATAGAATAGCTGTGCCAGGGCCTTCAGCCTGTAAACAAACTCCAGACGCATGAATCTGGCTTATGTGGGTCCTGGGGAATCAAACCTGGGTCCTTTGGTTTTCCAGGTAAGTGCCTTAACTGATAAGCAATCCCTGAGTCCATATATTGTTTAGAACTATACTTTTCATATTTTAAATATTTTCCATGTTTGTTTCTGTTAAAAAAGTTTTTTTAGAAATTTTATTTATTTATTCTTTTGCAAACACACAGAGAGAGATAGAGAGGAGATAGACAGAGAATGGGCGTGCCAGGGCCTCTAGCCATTGCAAATGAATTCCAGATGCATGCACCCCCTTTTACAGCTGGCTTATGTGGGTACTGGGGAATTGAACCTGGGTCCTTTGACTTTGCAGGCAAGCGCCTTAACCCCTAAGCCATATCTCCAGTCCCTGTTTCAGTCTTTTAAATGACACTTACTTCATGAACCAGCATATATGTTACGGAATGTTCTGGTGAACCTTTAAAAATAAATGTACATTCTCTGTTCTTTCTTAAATTCTTATTGGATAAATATCCAAATACCGAGCCAGGTATGAAGGTGCACATCGGAGATGGTGGCAGTAAGGTTGCCTACACCATGTTGAGCTAAGTAACAAGTTGCAAGCTGGTTAGGGCTGCATAGCATGACTTTGTCTCAAGAAAAATAAAAGTCAAACAACAGCAAAAAGAAAAACAAAGCTTTGCTCTATTCCTCCGTGCTCTGCACTTCCAGGATTTCCGTCACTTTTCTGCTCCTGGTGTGTTCTTGCGGAGTTCCTCAACTTAACCTTTGAGATTGGCAATTTTTTCTTTGTTACTGTTTATTCTCCTTTTGTGTCAATTTCTTGTTTTTTTTTTTCTTTTTAAGATCTCCAATAGGTTTTTCTATAAAGTAGCTTTTAGCTTTTAGTTCATAGTTGCGGTATGTTCTATCCCTTTGCAAACGTTTGTGTTTATTTTTCTTTTAGTGACAAGCATCAGTGCTGCCGGTTGGGGAATTTGGTATCTGGACTTACACTTCTTTTGCGTTCCCTTCTTATTCTCACATGCTTGCTGGGTGCTGATCACCACAGTCATTTCCTGTCCTTGACGGGAGAGGAAAGTTGCTCAGCATCTTGTGGGTGAATGAAATGATCTTCTCCCGGAGAACAACTAGATTCCTGTTAGGTTAGACTTCTCTCTCTCTCTTACTCTCAAACACTCACATCTCTTGCTCCTGTCTCAAAATTAAAAGTCCTCTGCCTATATCTTGTTCCAAATTAGGAGTAAATGTGTGGACAAGAAAAATAGGAAATTCACATGGAGGGCCTGTGTACTTCAGGAAGGTCACTTCTGCGTTTGGACTCTCCTCTTCTGCTTCCAGCTTCCACAGAAGCCTGACTTCTACCTGGAGAGCGTTCTCTGTTTCTATCAATTCAATCCTTTCTGCTTTCTGCCTCTAAATGACTTGTGAATAGGTGTGTTCCATTGGTTTGATTTAGTATTGTTTTTCAGGGGATTTTCTTTGATTTTCTTCCCGTTATTTCATGATCAATATTTGAATCTCTTTTGTATGTTTATATCATCAGACTTATTGTGTTACTTCTCTGTTTGGTTTGTAAGATTTGTCAGAATCATTTTATATGCTATAGCATTGATTGCAAATGACTTTCATAATTTTAATTTATTGATTTTTTTCTGCATGCTGATTATTTTGATTTCCTTATAGTTTCTTTCTGCCTGCTTCACTTTTTCATTCTTTTTAAAATGAAAAAAATAATGTTGTAGTCTATTTGTGCTGCTATAATAAAATAGCACAGAGTGGGTCATTTAGAAAGAATAGAAATTCGTCTTTCACAGAAGACTGGGAAGTCAAGTTCAAAATCAAAGTGCAACAAGGTTAGGACACCTGATGAGTGCTGCTTTCTTTCTCAAGATGGCACCTTGAAGCTACTCCCTCTGGAAGGCAGAAGTGCCAGGTTTCCATTCGGTGAAAGGCAGGGTGGGAAGTGGGTCAAACTCTCTCAAGTTCCCTACATCAAGTCCTTCTATATGGACACCTAATCCCATTCATGATGGAAGAGTTCTGGCCTAATCACCTTCTAGTTCTATCACATTGACAACATCTGAATCTTGGAGCAGAAACATTCACATGGTGACAAGATAGTAAAATGATTAATCTGTCTTATATTTCAGGCATGACTGTACTTTACAAGGGTTGTTCTAATTCTTATTTAATAAGGTTTTCTTTTCTTTCTTTCTTTTTTTAAGGGTAGGGTCTCACTCTAGCCCAGGCTGACCTGGAATTAACTATGTAGTCTCAGGGTGGCCTTGAACTCATGGTGATCCTCCTACCTCTGCCTCCCGAGTGCTGGGATTAAAGGTGTGCACCACCACGCATTTGCTTTTCTTTTGGGAAGTTTCAACAAATATTTTGTCATATACCATTGCTTCTTTATGCTTGGGGGTTATCTATGTCCCAAGTTTTGCTCTTATTTCTCTACCAACTACTGTAGCCAGGGAGGGTGAAGTATATAGTGCTGTGGCTCAGTGTAAATGACGGCTAATGATGACTGGAAATTTCCAAAGGACTATTTGCAGTGCTGTTTGAATGCGGAAAGAGAAACAGATCCTGGACGCTAACCAAAAATAGTGTAGTAGACATCTGCTTTCCTTCCTTATTTTATTGTGAATGTCATAATGAAAAGTTAATGGCTGCTACATAATCTAGCCAGCACTGCCAAAGATACAGAAATTAACAATTCAGTATTTGTTTGTTGGTTCAGTTTTCAAATTCAATTTCTCATTTAATTCTTACCATCTATTTGACATAATTAAGATATATTATTGTTTTATTAGGCACCTATGGAAATGGAGACTTGCAGAAATGAAATAACTTCTCCAGTTTTCAATAGTTAGTGTTCTTGGAGACCATTGTTGAAGATAGCCCCGATGCCACTTTCAACTGTATATTCACCTGAAAACACCATTTGTCTTCTTTACATATATTCCAAAAGTTTTTTTATTGTAAATTACCATATAATTTTAGTGCCAATTGCACTCTCCCAAATATCCTCAAAAAAAAAAAAAAACCCACATCATTTTCACTGTATGCTTACTTTTTTGAGAGGAAATTATATAGAGTCATAACATGATCACTCTGGATAGATTGATGTGAGAAATAATAGGATGCTCCTTTTAATACTATAGTTGAAAATGCTGACAAATTGTGTATAACTTTTTTAGTCTCTACTTTATAGCTCTAATTACTTAAAATCTTATTATCTTTTTAAGGGTCTCATGCAAATTGCATTCAGATTAGCTAGTAGTGTAGTTGTACCTTCTATGTCCTTACAATTTGGGAACATTGATTGCTTAAAATTATGACTCCTTAGATTCCTACCTTTTAGTAGGGGCAATATTTATTTTTACATTAACACTTTCAAGCAAAATGCATGTTCATTTCTTAATGGTTTTCAGCTGTAGCAATAGAGGCATTGTCATTTTGGAACAGATCTGTTAACTCTGTCTTTTGGTCTCAATTTCAATTCTGTACTTACATTGTCATATATAATGGTTGAAATTTTCAGTAGTTCAAGAAACTGTTTTGGAGTAGGCATAAGACTGAAACCATTTATACCAAGCCAAGATTCATGATGTGATGTTCATATTTTAGCTTAACACCATGTACAAAATTATTTTTGTTTTTCTATCTGATGGATCCCAGCCAAAGTAAAGAACAAGGACTAAATCATGTCTTGGAAATAATTTCTATTTTATTATACAAGCCCTGATCCATGTGGTCCTCTCTTCTTCCTCTGAGAAATATTAGAATGTTTTCATTTTATCTGGCTCAGAAAATTGGCATTTATAGAATATCAATTTTTTAAATCCTGAATCATATGGAAGAAGTCAGAAACATGGAGCTGAGCTCTAAACTTAACATATGGCCCATAGTTAAATTGATTTGTGTGTGTGTGTGTGTGTGTGTGTGCACGTGTGCACATATGCACGCGTGCACACGTGTATGCCAGATTCTCTTACTGCTGCAAACACCAGACTTATGTGCCAACCTTTGTGCCTGACTTTCCGTGGGTGCTGGAAAATCAAACTCAGGCCATCAGACTTTGCAAGCAAGCACACACCTTTAAAACTAAGCAATGCTCCTGGCCTGAGGTATATATTTCTTCAGCTTTATATGTGCAAAAAGAACATGACCCACTGGGAGGACAGTGGCCCTGGGTTGTTCTTTTTGGAAGGTCTGACTTTAACATGGACTAGCTGTGAAACATTGGGCGAGACATACTATTTTCTCTGGACTTATATTCCTAACTTGTTTATGCTCTTAAAGAGTGATGGAGGGAATAAAATGAGGAAACCTACAAGACAGATGCTTTGGGAACTATCAATTGCTAAATAATATAGTGGTTTGTGTCAGCTCTGTGTGTATGTGTATTTCTGCTCAAAGCACAAATACCCCTATGGAGGAAGGGTGGGGATAAGATAAACAGAAGAGTTTCTCTCTGGAAGGAAATTCTTTCCATCTAATGTCCATTTAGAAATAGTGGAGGCATGTTTTGCATGTAATCCTCTGTACTGTAGAGACCAGCCTCAGCATAGTTACACTGTGTTCCTTTTCTGTCTTCCTTCTCTTTGCTTCCATGGAAAGATATTTGGAAATTTTTCAAATGTTTGCTCATAATTCTGGTACTCTTGTAAATGGTAGTGGGCCTTTTTGGTATTCTAAATGTCATTATTACAAATGCAATGCAATTCTTATGCTGATTTTAAGCACTTGAAATAGCTTTCAGCTTTTTATTTAATTTTTATAGTTGTGATTATTATATATGTGTGTGTGTGTGTGTGTGTGTGTGTGTGTGTGTGTGTATAAATTATTTGGGGCAAAATGTCATTCAAGAGCTTTCTTAATATTAGTTATTTAAGTGGTTTAATTATGGGAACATTTATGTAACACAGACAACTAATGGTTACTCAGACTATTAAATCAAGTATGATGACATCATAAGACAATTTCTTTTAGAGGTAGGATAGTGGAGGACCACAGAATTTTCAGTAGAATGTGATAGGAGCTAAAAGGATTCTAGCTTGGACTATACAGTCCTATACATTAAAAAAAAAATTGTCCAAAGATAGTGTATAAAGACCTCATATTTAAGTGCTACTCTCACTGCTAGCCAGAGAACCTTCTCTATGGAGGTGGTGGTAGACGCTGAAGAGACTCAAGACTCATCAAAGTGGAAAATAAGAGATTGTTGTGAACGCAACACTAAAGGAGATTTCTACCATGTCCTTCAAGGTTCAGGTGACATTGCAGAAAAGAGTGCAGAGCCACAAGGTATGAAGGCATACTTTGGGGCACTGTCCTCATGACATGAACTGACAAGTAGGTTCATGACTCCACAGTGGTTCCCAGTACACTCACTAGACCACCAAGGCTCTAAGCCCATCAACATTTTGACATGGAGGGCAGAGGAGGGCAAAAAGAATGAGACAACAAAACAGAGGAGTGGTTGACTTGACAGAGGAGGGTCCTCAGGGGATAGAGGGCTGAGAAAAGGGACACAAGAAGGTAATGGGATAGGAACATGATCAAATTAGTGCATGCATATATGTTAATTTCTCAGTTTTAAACCAATCATTCACATTCAGGGCTTGGAGATATAACTGTAGTGATTGCTGAGTATGCATGAGGTCTTGGGTTCAGTCCCTAGCACTGAATAAAACTGGGCATGGGGGTACACACCTATAATTTCAGCACTTGGGAGGTAGAAGCATGTGGATCAGAAATAATTCAAGGTCATCCTCAGCTACATAATGATTTTGAGGCCTGTCTGAGCTATGGAGACTATCTCAAGAACAAAAGAACTGATATTAAACATTAAACACAGCAAATATTTCTATTTATCTAGCATAGCACCCCCAAACTAGTGACTGAAGGATAGATTTGGCTTGTATACGTATTTGTTTTGGCTCATAGACTATTTTAAAAATTTGAGCCAATATGAAAACATTAGGACATTTTATATATAAAAGTACAAGTTTCCTACTTTTGCTTGAAGAAAATTGGAAGATCTTGCAAGCATTAGTCTTGCTTCCATATGAGACATCAGTCACCTGGAAAATGAGTGCAACCTGTCTGCCTGAAACAGGCCAAGTGCTGTCATGTTCACCTGTACAGTACCATGTCACATACCACCTGGTCAGTTACTTCTGAACACCCAAGCAGGCTCATTTCAGGACATCTGTAATCACTGCTCACTAGCCTGGGACCGTCTTCCCCTAAGAAGTTGTATGGCTCTTGTTACATTTAGGTCTCTGGTTAGAGGCTACCTCCCAATATAAGCTTTCTCTGACCTCCCTATCTACCAGGACACACTCAACTCACTACTATCCTTATATACACTTTATTACCCTCCCAGGCTTTATGGGCATGTGCATTTAAAAATATTTTAAAATATATTTTATATTTATTTATTTGAGAGATAAATAGATAGAGAGAGAATGGGCATGCCAGGGCATCTAGCCACTGCAAACGAACTCCAGATGTATGTGTACCCCCTCCCACCTTGTGCATCTGACTTACATGGGTCCTGGAGAATTGAACCAGTCTCCTTTGGCTTTGGAGGCAAACTCCTTAACCACTAAGCCATCTCTTCAGCCTGGCATGTGCATTTTAAAGCATTTACTGATTATTACACATGCCTCTCCAGCGGAGTCTTTGTTTTGCTTATCTTGGTATCTTTCCTACCTACTACAGTGTCTGCCCAGGGCAACCACTCAATGTGTGTTGAAGGAATGCAGCTCTTGCAGGCTGAATTCTCGAGCATGCTGGGGGTGAGACATCAGAATAAATGGACCTTGGATGTGCTCTGACTCTTAAAGGCTAAAACCAAATGGAAAAAAAAGTTTGAATAATCAAAAATCTGTCACTTGGCACATTCAACGTATACATGTACTGTACATCACCCTAGAATATACATAAAACTTTAAAAGTCTGCATTATAAGTGGCAAGGATCAGGAGAAACTGTCCTAAAGGTGTTTAATAGACAAATACTGAATAAGGAACCTGGCTGCCATCTGTGCTATGAATTCAGGAGGCTGTGGCAAGCATGTGATTTGGGCTATGTCATTCCATTTACGTAGCTACACAGCTGTATTTTGTGGCTTCGTCTGATACCTGCCAGTGCAGCTGGCATAGGAAGGTATTCTGCAGTTTTATGTATGCCATGTTCAAAACCACAAAATTATGGAGGTGAGAGGTAAAGAAGATGGAAAAAGTTATGGCGCGTGGCTTTTTGTTCCTGAGTGCTTGTGTTTCCTGGAGGGCTCTGCATTGGAAGCAAAAAGTTGTCAGGAATAGTAGAAGAAAAAAAATCTAAGAAGTTTTTGACAGGATACATGAGAAGGAGATGGGGGAGGGAAGATTCTGCATCCGGTTAAGTTTTACCACAATGTAAAATAAGCTCCCACAATCCCCCTGTCCCTCAGTGTGTCTTCAGTGAGTGACACTGACATGGAACGATTTACGTGATTTTAGTGGGTCACAGTCTCTCAGGAAGAAATATTGGAAGAACTGAGAGAAGCTTAGGAACCCATGACTATCAACCCATCTGTCAATAGCCTCACATGTGTGATATGTGTGAGGACACGTGTTTGTGGGTAGATGTGGGTGTACATGTGTGCATCTGTACACTTGTGCCTATGTTTCCCCAGTAATTGAGAGACATTTCATTTTGTTGCTTGGTTGATCTGCCTCATTACCATTCATTTTCACTTCTGTTTTTCTGCATCCCCCTTTTCTTTTAAAGTGAGGCCAAAGGATGATGCTGGGTATTTTCTCCTCAATTTCTTTCCACCTGACCTTTTAGAGTCAGGGTGTCTCACTACACCTAGAGCTCACCAAATCAGCTAGACCAAGTAGTTACTGAGCCCCGGGAGTCCTCCTGTCTCTTCTCAGCACTGGGATGTAGGTGAACATCATTTTTGCCTGTTGTTTTATGTGGGTGCTAGGGATACCAACTAAGATCCTCATACTTATGTGACAAGCACTTTACTGACTGAGCAACTCTTCCAGCACCAAAGTAAGGTTTTCAATCAGCCCAAATCCATAGCCTCTTCCCCTTCAGTGGCCAGGTTGTTTCCCATCAGGGCCTTTCTGTTTCATAGCAAATCATTTGAAGGCATTCTCTTCGATCGGAGCTGTTTAGCATCTCCTTGCTCCAGACACAGCAGAGCGAGCTTTGTGGTCACTTTCCATGAGCTGAGTGAGCTACAAGAATTTTTAGAGGCATTGGTTGACAACTCCATCAAAGTAGTATGTGGGTCAAAAGTAAACAAATGATGCTCTTGTTCTGCAAGAGACTGGCACGTGGTCCTAGTGTTCTGTGGAAAACTGATTCTAAGATATGTGTGGAGGTATGCATTGTTAATGTCTCACTATCGAAACTGACTACCACTTCTAACAGGAGAGAAGAATGTCTCTGGAAAGACCAGAACCAGGGGCTGGAGAGATGGCTTAGCAGTTAAGGCACTTGCCTGCGAAGCCTAAGGACCCAGGTTCGATTCCCCATGACCCATGTAAGCCAGATGCACAAGGTAGCAAATGCATCTGGCATTCATTTGCAGTGGCTGAGGACCCTGGCACACCCGTTCTCTCTCTCTCTCTGTTTCTATCTCTCCCTCTCTCTCTCTCTCAAATAAATAATAATAACAACAACAACAGAATAGGCTCTTGCAACCTTCTTAGGGCTGAGAAGTCTTATCCTGTGATAGGAGAGGTTAGGCCATCATAGTCTAGAACATTTTCAGCCTCCCTTTGGGCCCAAATGGAAAATCTAAGTGCTATTTCAGAGACCAGCTGGACATTTTTAATCAGAGAATGAATGAGGTGCATCACCTATTGTTTATCGCTGAGCTCTGCAGCAGAAAGTGGGAAGGAAGAAACCTCAGCGCTGTAGGAAAGCTACTGTCAGCTGAAATTTCCCAGACTGCCTTAAGTCAAGAGGAGGGCGGTGGTTCTGGTAGCAGTCAGGCTTGGTGTTTCCATGTGATGTCTTTGCTCCTCTGTTGGGCCCCTAAAGGGCTCTCCTGTATTTCCTTGAGTCTGACCACGGAAGCGTTCTGACCTCACCGATTTTCTATGATGGAGTGGAAAATATTTCCAAAACCTCGGCTTACCTCCACTAGTAAATACAGTTTAAAAACCGCTGGGGCTTTGTTGAAGGCTGATGGTCCTGAAGCACAGGACAGTGTCCAAACCTCAGTGTGCAGCAGAGTTCACAGTGCTGTGCACAAAGACAGAATGTAGTCGTTCCTCACAAAGACTTGTTCGCTGCATCTCACAGAGACCAAAATCGAAGACCCTGGGGCATCTGCACTGCCACCTTCAGCTGGAAGGTCCTTGGGAAGAAAGAGACTCGGTGAATCTACTTGTAAAGTTACCTGGCCAAGAGGCAACAGAGACGCTTCAACCCCAGAGCCATAAAGATTAGCAACTCAAACTGTCGTATGTTTCTATTTCTATAATAAAGTGAGACTCACACATGTGAAGTGCGAGGTGATTTATTCAAGGCAACAGAGCAGGCTGGAAGCAAAACTAGACCAGGCCTTGCTCTGGGAGAGATGGGGATCTTTATCACACACCACATGACTGGCCACATGTACAGCCCCATAGGGTCTCAAGAGCAGACTTGGGACAACACTACATCAGCTGTGGCAGTAACAGACTTGTTCACTCCTTTGTGGAAGGCTCGTTGCTCTTTCTTTCTTTTATTTTTTTGGTTTTTCAAGGTAAGGTCTCACTCTGGTCCAGGCTGACCTGGAATTCACTATGGAGTCTCAGGGTGGCCTTGAACTCATGGTGGTCCTCCTACCTCTGCCTCCTGATTAAAGGTGTGCACCACCACGCCCGGCTTTGTTGTTCTTTCTTATCATTTATTTGACTCTGTCCTATAGCTGGCTGTTTCAGGTTCTTTGTTTATGTGAACTCCAGTCTTCCTAAGGAGCCTATGTTAGTTACCACCGCTTTACAGATGGGCAAACTGAGTCACCATGCTGTTGTATTACAGAACTCGTGCAAAGATGCGGAGGTGGAAAGAGAGCAAGCTGGGATCCAGACATCAGCCTGATGGAGGCTCAAACGAAACCTCTACCCACAACACAGCAGCTTTCATGGAGGCTTCTGGTGAGGGTGCTGGGACCATGTGCAAACATATTCTCCAGCCCCATCCCAGAGGTGGCTGCTATGTTTGACCAGGTGCCTGGCACCTGTGAGCAAGGAGCTAGCCACAGCTGGACTGTGTGGGCAGCATCAGAGGGCCGGGCCGGGCTGGGTGGGCATGTCATTTCCAAGTAGGCGAACGCACATTTGAATGGCCTTAGCTCACCATTGGGTGGGGTCCACTTGGGGCTGAACACTTAGTAGCTGAGTAAACACTGGGAACATCTTGGAATGGCTGCCCGGGCGGTGGTTTGACACTGATTTTGGCTGTTTGGAGATGCGCACCGAAAGCCAGCGTTGACCGCTGGTGTGCTGTGGAGAAGCGGTGCCTTCTTAGCCTCCCAGTGTCCTACTTTCTTTGGATGTCAACTAAGGACAAACTAAGCCTGCTGAGTTTCTCTTCTCTAGGCTGAGAGCAGGCGCAGTGGATACCTCGGAAGTGCTGGACAAAATAAGCGAGACACAGTCAGATGGAAGAGGCTCCCTCACCTTCCCTTCTTCCTGGGAGGGTGACAGCGACTCAGGCCCAGGCGCAGATGGAGGACATGCTTTCTTTTCTACTCTTGCAGGCCTGTGGAGCTCTGGTCTGTCCATAAAGCCATATCCTTTTATTATGACAAGGACTTAGAGGCTTTGGGGGAGTCAGGACTGGTGACTTAGGTTGAGGTGGAGGGTCCCTGCCTGGGCCAAGAGCTCACGTGGAATCTCAAGAAGAAATGACTGCTCTGGCTGGGAGTCGGTGGAATCCCAAGAGTCGTACTGGACTGATGCTTCAGGCGATAAGGACCGGAAGAATGTTCTCGGTGGGTAAAACCCGCCCATGCCAGGGAGGAAGTTGAGGAACAACTACCGAGAATGACTCCAAATTAATGCTAGAGTGTAACCAATTGGGGATTTATAGTTTCTTGTTATTTTGTATAACTATAACTATGCACATATTAAAATTTTCAGGAGATCCCAAGACTAACCTAGAAAAAATGTCTCATGTTACAAAGGTTCCCTCATTGGATCCTTAAAATTGGTTTCCTCTGTCTAACTGAATTAGGCATTTAGAGATTCAAATAACCAGTGCCATTGTGTGTTTAAAAAGTAATGAACGAGGGTGAATAGGGTCGAAGCATCTGTGCTGGGCATGTAAGAATCAGTTGCTCGGGCTGGAGAGATGGTTCACAGGTTAAGGTGCTTAAGGACTGGAGTTTGATTCCTCAGTACCCATGTACAGCCAGACACACAAAGGAGTGCATGTATCTGGAGTTCATTTGAGCAGCTGGAGGCTTCCTCAGTACCCACATACAGCCAGACGCGCAAAGGAGTGCATGTATCTGGAGTTCGTTTGAGCAGCTGGAGGCCATGGCACACCCATTCTCTCTGTCTGTTTTTCTTCTATCTCTCTCTGCTTGCAAATAAATAAATAATTTTAAAAAACACCTAAACAAATCCTAAATAAAATTATCTCTGAAGCTTGAAGAACTGCATCACTGATTTTTTCCCCCGTGTGTGTGCGTGTGCGCGCACGTGTAGGTCACTGCACATATGTGGAGGCCAGAAGACAATCTTGGGGTGTCGGTTCTCACCTTCCACCTTGTTTGAGACAGTCTCTCTGTGGTTTGCTGCTGCATACACCAGACTAGCTGGCCCAGGAGCTACAGGGATTGTTCTGGCTCCACCTTCCATCTTGCTACTGCATCTGACTTTGCATAAGTTCTGGCTCAAGCAGTAAGTTTGTTTATTTATTTTTTAAAAAATATTTTTATTTATTTATTTGCAAGCAGAGACAGATGGTGAGAAGAGAGACAGAGAGAATGGGCACACCAGGGCCTCCAGCCACTGCAAACACACTCTAGACGCATGCACCATTTTGAGCATCTGGCTTTACATGGGTACTGGGGAATTGAATCTGGGTCATTAGGCTTTGCAGGCAAGCGCCTTAACTGCTGACCCTTCTCTCTAGCCCCCAGCAAGAGCTTTTAATTTTTTGAGGTAGGGTCTCACTCTAGCCCAGACTGGCCTGGAATTCACTGTGCAGTCTCAGGGTGGCCTTGAACTCTTGGCGATCCTCCTACTTCTGCCTCCCAAGTGCTGGGATTAGAAGTGTGTGCCACCACACCCGGTGCAGCAAGTGTTTTTAAAACACGGAGCCCTGTCATTGATTTTTTTTTTTTTTTACAAATGTCTCCTTTTCCATTCCCTGTTGCTCTGTACTCTAGTAAAATAATCACACTTGAGTAAATAACATTTCACACTGTATCTAACAGAGAACACTACAGCTTCTGTGAAGCTGAACCATTATTGACAGGCATGAGGGACACACTGCTTTAAGTAGCCTGGAGAAGTGTCTAAACAGTTCAGCGACAGTGTGATTAATGAGCAGGTAAGAAGCAACAGCGAAGAAGAGGAAATTTGGGTTCAGTTTCTCCTCTGTCACATTAGTCAGCAAGGAGTGAGGCTTAGCTTATATTTAGGAAGTAGAATTTGGGTCTGGCAAAGTTATACTTTATCATAATTAATTATGGTCATGTATCCCCGAATAAGAGTTGAACCCCATTCTTCAACAGAGTATAAATGAGGGCCTTTTGGTTTGCATGAATATTTGATAAAGAAAACTTGTATTTCATGTGGAAGTGGTTGACTTCTGGGAAAGTAAAAATCAGATATTTAAGGAGATGATAGTCATCGTTGCTTTTTCTTTGAAGAGTCTAGCTTAAATAGTATAAATAATCATCCCCCTCCCAGGAGGTCTTTCTTGGCCTTTCTAAAATGTTAGTTTCATTTCTTATAATTTCATAGCTCTGAGACTGTTCTCTGCAATGTTATTGTAATTCCACAGCTGTCCCTGTAGGTGTTTGCTATCTCCGTCCTTCAAGGATGGTGTCCCTGTGTGCTGCCTCACCTCTATGTTTTCATCTCCTAAAACTGTATGTGGCACATAGTTGGTATTATATTTATTATTAAATCTTGTTGGGATAACTCTGTTTTTTATATGGTGTGTTTGAAGAGTTCAGAAACAATATTGGTCTGATGCATTTAATATATTTCAAAATCTAGAACTTTCTCTGGTTGAGTTGCTTAAATGCAACGTTTTCTTTCTGGGGGGGGGGTGTAGGGAGAACCTCTGGACCGCCATGTGCTAGTGCTTGTTTATAGCTGTTTTGTAGCATGCATAACTCAATTATATTGGATACATGTTTGGGGAGGGAAAATTAGCACATCAAAATTAGATTTCTCTTCTCTCACCTGTCAGCAAGCCTCCAACCTTCTTCATAATGACAATCTATGAAAACACCAGGGGAAGGCATGTCAGAAGCAAAGAAAGTGCTCACTGAGAACTTTCTGTGCCACACTCCCATCTTGACGCTTTTCAAAACATATTAATTTACTTAGAGACACAGAGAGAGAGAGACAATGGGCATGTGCCAGGGCCTCTGGCTACTGCAAACCAACTCCATATGAATGAACCACTTTGTGCATCTGGCTTTATGTGGGTCCTGGGGAATTGAACCCAGGCCATCAGGCTTTACTAGCAAGCACTTTTAGCTGCTGAGCCATCATCCACCCCAGATCTTGGTTCTTAATATTGGTACCAGATCTATATGGTGAAATGATTTATTGGAATCTTTCTAACTTTTATTTTCTTGTAACATAAAGGGAACATTTCAAAATAAATGTCAAAGAGAAGCATAAATCCACAAGAAAGAAAGTCATGAAATTGACAAACTGAAGAAAAGTGATCCCCCCCTGGGCTGTCTCAGGACACTGAGAACAAGGCTTTTGAGACAAGTTGTTAAAATCAGGTGAGGGTACAAATTTTGACTTTCCATGTCTGGTCTGAATCTAATTTGGTGGTGTGTGTGTGTGTGTGTGTGTGTGTGTGTGTGTGTGTTTCTTTTTAATCATTTCTGACTGCATGGTCAATCTTTAGCTACCATTACTTCTCACCTTGTAAATACCCACTTTATTATTTGCAACAGCTTGCATTCATTTGAAAACCAAAGCTTGAATTTGGTTGAGTCCCCAGATTGTGTTTCTGAAAACTCAGAACTTGGTAGACTTATCTGGCAAATTTACAAGGTAAAGAGCAAGAGAGCCGCTGACTCTGCAGAGGAGGATGTCTGCTGGGCACTCCCTCCTCCCAGCTAGCACTGAATGTTGCTCTACCAAGACCGCCACAGTTCAGTGATAAATTAGCAGTCAATATCCTTCTGGTGTCCACTTGATGCACTAGCTCATGCCCTCTTACACAGGTTGTAAGCTGTCTCAGTAAGGGAAGGATATTCCTTGAGTGAATAGGACGCTCCGTGTGCGGGGTATGGAAGGCAGTGGTGTATCCAACACCGAAGGAAGTTACAGCACAGAAACGCAGACACTACAGCCAGGACAGAGTGCATAACAGTTGGAAGAAGTGTTTTTCGACATTAACTCTAGAATATTACAAACAGTAAACTGAACATGACCAGAAAACAAGTGATGTATGCTCTGGATCAGATTGTGTCTGTGGTCAGCATCCAAGGACCAGTAGAGAAACCACATCTGAAATGGACAAGGTCGTGTCATGGTTATGACTCAATCAGCGTTAAATAAATGCATGCACAAGAAGATCTATCGCATTTCAATACAAATAGGCTCCAGGAATAATAACAGAGCAATGCAGGATCTGTTCTTTCCCCCTCACGTTAGAAGACATACAATGATCCACAAGGTGTAGCTGACAATAACAACAAGCCTTCTGGACTTGAAAAGTTGGTGCCTAGACCCGTGTGACCATGCGGGTACTCTAGTCAGACAATAAATACTTAAGCAACTTCCATACTCAATACTGTATATTTTTAATTGACTAATTGTGACATATTACATAGATCATGATTTTGGAATGTTTGGGAGGTGAGATTAAAGTCACATAGCATGAAATCAATGCTCTTAAGGTATACAACTCAGTAGCATTTGATGCATTCATGATGTTTTGCAACCTTCATCTTTTTCTTGGTTTAAAATATTTTTATCATTGCAAAAGAAAGTTGGTACCCAACGAAGCAGTTACCCCCCCTTCCCCCCATTTCCTCCTCACCCTAATCCCTGGAAAATGCTACTTTATGGACTAGCCTATTTTGAATATTTTATATGAATGGACTCCTATAATATATGATCCTTTGTGTCTGGCTTCCTTTCCTTAGCATACTATTTAAAGGTCCAGCCATATTTGGGAACATGAACCAGTACTCCACTCCTTTTTGGGGCTGAACAGTATCTCAGCGTGTGGATAGGCCCCACTTTGTTCATCCGTTCATCAGCTGATGGACACCTGCGTTGCTTCTACCTTTTGGCTACTGCGATCAGTGCTGTCAGAAGTATCCTGTATACGCTTTGGTGAAGACTCACATTCAACACCCTTGAGCTTCTATTGAGGTTATTTGGTAACTGTACTCAGTCCTTGGAAGAATGGACAGACTGCTTTTCAAACCAGCAATGCCATGTTACGCTCCAGCTAGTAGTGTATGTGCATTTCAGGTTCTTTATATTGCCCCCAACACTTATCCCCACCCACCCATCCTCTCCTGTACTAGGGGATTGAACCTAGGGCCTCACACATACTAGGCAAGTGTTGTACAACTGGGCTACACTCACTGCCCTATTTCCACTTTTTAAAAAATTGTTATTTATTCATTTATTTATTAGAGAGAGGGGAAGAGAGAGAGTGAGAATGGGAGTGTCAAGGCTTCCAACCACTGCAAACAAATTCCAGACGCATGCGCCACCATGTGCATCTGGCTTACGTGGGACCTGGAGAATTGAACTGGGGGTCCTTAGGTTTCACAGGCAAATGCCTTTACCGCTAAGCCATCTCTCTGGCCCTATTTCTACTTTTAAATAATCATTTTAAAAATAGTTTCATTTATTTATTTATTTATTTATTTACTTAAGAGAGAGAGAGAGAGGCAGAAGAGAGAGAGAGAGAAAATGGGCACGCCAGGGCCTGTAGCCACTGCAAACAAACTCCAGACACATGTGCTACCTTGTGCATCTGCCTTTATGTGGGTACTGGGGAATTGAACTTGGGCCTTGCAGGCAAGTGCCTTAACTGCTAAGCCATCTCTCTAGCCCTATTTTCACCTTTTATCTTACACTAGGATTATTCTAACTTTCACAGATTGGCCTTAAACTCATTTTTTTAGCTCAGGCTTGCCTTGCTCCTACCTCAGCCTTTTGAGTAGCAGTGATTATAGGCACATACCACCAGGCTTGGCTCATTTTTATATTATTATAACGTCTTTTGTGGGTGTGAAGTATTATCTCATTGTGGTTTGGATTTACTGTAATCTAATTTTAAACAAATCATTTATTAAGACATGGCCCACTAAAAATAATAATAACTGCATAAGAACTCACATGCTTTAGGGAATAGTTTAAAACAACTCCTCAGGGAACCAGTTGGTGGGTAGGCATCTCTTTCTTCCTGCCTTCAGGTTCTTAACTTGAAAATAATTCACATGCTAAATAATGTGGGCTGGAGTATTAAACGTGTAGCCTTATTTTGAAAGCATATTTTGGAACACTAAGAGCCTGTTAGAAGAGCAGAACCTCAGGCTCCCACCTCAAATTTCCTGAATCCAAATTGGCATTTGAACACAACCCTCAGGTGATTCTTAAGCATATTTGATGCTAAGATGTATTGAGTACTCCTTGTCTCGCGGAAGAGCGAAAGCCCATGCCAGAAAACCATTTACAGATGCAACAGTAGAGTCTAGGCTTAATAAGATCCAGGTGTTCTGTGAATACCAGCACAGTGATTCTAAGCTTGGTTGACAATGGAGATCTGGGGAGCCTGAAACTATGTGGATACTCAGGTTACCCCTACCTTGGAGATTCTAGTTTAATTAGTCCTGGGTGAAGCCCATATCTCAACACTTTAAAAATCACCGAGGCAGGGCTGGAGCGAGGGCTCAGCGGTTAAGGAACTTGCCTGCAAAAGCCTAACCAACCTGGGGTTGATTCCTCATGTGCCCACATAGAGCCAGATGCACAAAGTGGCTCATGCTTAAGTGTCTGGAGTTTGTTTGCAGTGGCTGGAGGCCCTGGCATGCCCATTCTCTGTCTCTCTCCTCTCTCTCTCTTTCTCTCTGTTTGCAAGTAAATGAAAATTTAAAAATGTTTAAACTAAGTTCCTCAATTCTTTAAAAGAAAAGAAAGAAAAAGAAAATAACCCAGGTATTTCTAATGAATAGTCAAGTTTGAGAGCTGTGTGAATCACATTAGCTGAGCTAATCTAGAAAGAATTCGTAGAGATGGTGATTCTTTGACTAGTGAGTAGGAAATGATAAGGAGCAAGATTTTTGCTGAGAGCAGAGAGAGGCAGAGGAGCAGGCTGCATGTGCCAGACGAGCTCGGAAAGCAGACACTGGGGCCATGGGGGAAGAGGAATTCATTACCAGAGAGCCTGGAGTCCCTAATTAGCTCTAATGTTGTACAAATGGAAATCAAGAGTTGTTGTAGGATCTCAGTGGAATGAGATGGATGACTTTCGCTGTTGACTGGAGAGGGTGGCTGAACAAAGGAAGACGTGATAACATGGGACAACATCTAGGACTTTGCCAAGAATATGGACACGACAGAAGCAGAAGTTTACAAGTTTGCAGTTTAGGTATGGGATGACAATTCACTCGTAGTTCTCTGCTTACCTCAAAGCACAGATTGAGTCTCGCAAGAATCTATTCGTTCTAGGGCTTCAGTGGTTAAAGGCACTTGCCCTTATGGGTTCGATTCCCTAGATGCACAAAGAGGCACATGCATCTGGAGTTTATTTGCAGTGGTAAGAGGCCCTAGCATGCCCATGCATTCTCTCTCTTTGCTAGAAAATAAATTTAAAAAAATCATTCTGGGTGTGGTTGTCTTCAATGTTCTCTGCCTGTCATAGTTACTTGATGCTGATAGTCACATTTTAGAATTTCATGATTCATCAACCCATGTTTTTTCGTTTGTCTCAGCAAGTATCTATGTGCTTAGGATGTTACACAGGAGGTGAAAGAATCAGAAGCACTGTGGACTGGTCCTCAGTGGGAACAGCCCCTTCTAAAGTGGGTTTTGGAAGCTGTCGGGGTGTTTTGGGTTGTTGTTGCAATCAGAGTGAACTGGTGGCTCATGGTAAAGGCTAATGATATTAGATCACTTGCTATTCCTGTGACAGGGCTGTATAATGGAGAATGGTCTCAATCCCCACACAACCTTCCACAAGTTTTAAACATTCAGATAGGCTTCTAAACTTAATCATATCTCAAATATATATAATTATCTAAGCATAGAATCTAAATTCAATTACATGTGCACACAAACACAGGCTCTGGGAAGTGTCTACCTCTTCCCTAACACCCCCAAAGTCTGTGGCTATCCATTTGGGAAGAAAAAAATATTATTTCAAGATCATTGGATCCCTTTTTTCTTAGAGAGTATGTTTTCATTTTTGTTGAGAGTATTTGCAGAAAAGCAACCAGAATACGGACAAAGAGATACTGGAATGAAATAAATCATGCACGTAATCAGCATGTCGAAATCTTACTGGGTGCTAGACACATAACCAGTATTTCATACATATCAACTCAATCTTCACAACAGTCCTCTGAACTAGATCCCTTTATCCGCCACTTCCAGATAAGAGGCAGAGGCACAACCTCAACAGAGAGGCCCAAGACTAGGCAGGGAAAACAAGTGACAGGGCTGGGATTTTAACCCAGGCAGTTTAATAAGCCAAAACAGTGCCTGTTGCACATGCTAAGATTGAAATATCTTACTATTTCCTAGTGAGCTCAAGAAAGAGCAGTTGAGGAATTTAGAGTTGGCAAAAAAAAAAAAAAAAAAAAAAAAAAAAAAGACAAGGGAGCAGGGGAGAGAAGAGAGAGAGAGAGAGAGAGAGAGAGAGAGAGAAAGCTGGGAGCGGTGGTGGGGAAACAGCCTAAGAATGAGTTCAATGTGAATGAGGCAGAAGATATCTAGTTGTCGACTGTTCCCTGTGCTATTCTGTGTTGTAATGGCCTGGCTGGCTCCATACACTGGGTCTTGGTCTATTCCTTCTACCTTAACAAAACACCACGACTTGAAATTTTTCTCTCAGAGGTCTGGGGACTGGATGAATACGAAGGTACACAGATTGTCTAGGGCTTCCATGCTGGTGTCTTGCTGCCTGATCTTGTGCAGGGGGCCTGGGACTGTGCCTTCCATGGCAGAAGGCAGAAGGGCAAAAGGGATGAGCTACAACCTCTGGTGCCTTGATAGGCTGCCAATGCCATTCCTGAGAGCAGGGGCCTCGTTATTCATCTCCTCCCACGCCCTAGTACTGTCACAGTGTGGTCCTGGGGGCTTCGGGGAAAGATGGAATGGGAAGGCCAGTATAGGAGAAAGAAAAAGGATTCCATGATCAGATTGGAACCAGAAATACTGACTCACCCTCTTCCACTTCTCCAGAGGTGCCGCAGGGGGCGCTGGTTCTCTCAGAAGCCAAATGATTAATTTCTGGATGGAGATGGTAGCCCCGGAACCTTTTGGATAACTTGGGAGCTCCAGTGGAAGTTAAGAACAGAACCCCATTGGGAAGGCACACGGGGAAAAGCTGCTTTCTGACAGAAGACAACACGCATTTGGAGCGATAAATGGGGGTTGGGAAGGAAATACGAGAGACCTACAGAGGACAGAGTGGTTAAGTAAAGAATCAAGTGAGATGATGACCAGTAGGGCCCTTTGTATGCTGTAGACAAGTTGGTGACTGCTTGTAGCTTTATCGGTGCTAATGTTTTCTGAATGAACATCGTGGTTTAGATGGTTTGACTGTGTCCTCCAAAGGCTCACGTGTCGGAAGCTTGTGCCCAAACATGGCATTGGGATCGTTAAGGGTGAAGAGATAGGGCATACTGCGAGATCACGGAGGCTGTGTCTTCAGAAGGGGACAATGCTGCTCTAAAGGAGTGGGTCAGTTACCTTGAGTGGGTTATTATAAAAGAAAGCCTGATTCATGAATTTGTTAAAAAAATTTATTTATGAGAAAGAGAGTGAGAGGAAGGATGGGTGTGCCAGGGCCTCTAGACAGTGCAAATGAACTCCAGATGCATGCGCTACCTTGTGCATCTGGCTTACATGGGTCCTGGGGACTCAAACCTGGGTCCTTAGGCTTCACAAGCAAGTGTCCTAAACCTTTAAGCCATTCTTCCACCCCTGACCCCTGAACTTTCTTCTGGCTTCCTATCTTCCCAGGTGATCACACCCTCTTACACAACATTACCACCATGATACCACCCACCATATTGTGACACAGTCAATGGAGACTTCACCAAAGGCCACAGTGATGAGACCACCAATCTCCAACTTCTAGACTCTCAAATTGTAAGTTGAAAGTGACCCTGTTTGTACATTACTTAGCCTCAACTAGGTTAACAGTGGAAAATGGACTAAAATGGCAGTCTCATTCATTCCTATGGCTTTATTCTTTATAGTAGGTGCTTTCTAAGTATAGCGAAATAAGCTGCATTCCCGAGGACGCATGCCGGTATAGTCTGGTGTGGTTTGTTTCCATACAGTGGGGCTACCTCTTAGTGGTGGATGTGTTTCCAGTTCCAGCCATAGAGCACTTAGTCTGCAGTTGCAGTTGCATCAGCTGTGTGTGCAGGGATCTCCCAGAGAGAATTGTTTCCCTTGGCATACCAATAAGGATTTCTATCCTTAACCCCTCCCCTTTTAAAAATATCTTTAAATATATATTTTATTTATTTATTTCAGAGAGAGAGAGAGAGAGAGGAGAGGGAGAGAATGGGCATAATAGGGCCTCTGACCACTGGAAACAAACTCCAGGTGCATGTGCCACCTTGTGCATCTGGCTTATATGGGTACTGGGGAATCAAACCTGGGTCATCAGGCTTCATAGGCAAGCATGCCTTAACCACTAAGCCATCTCTCTAGCCCCAATTATTTTATTTGCAAGCAGAGGGAGGGAAGAAGAGAAAGAAAGAGAGAGAGATGCAGATAGAGAGAATGGGTGTTCCAGGGCCTCCAGCCACTGCAAATGCACTCAAGATATATGCACCACCTTGTGCATCTGACTTTACATGGGTACTGGGGAATCGAACCTGAGTTCCTAGGCTTCACAGGCAAGTACCTAAACCACTGAACCATCTCTCCAGCCCCCCCTTTTTATTTTATTCAACAGTGTTGTAGCAAGAGGCATATTTCAAAACTGTTTTCTCCATCCCTATCTCTTTTTACAATCTTTATTTCCGTAGATAAAACCCGGTGTCTAAGTCCTCATGTTCTCAGGACAATTTTGCCTCTCTCTTACTGTGATGTGTTTCTGAAAGACTAAATGAAGGGGCTATGGGGCACCCTTGGATCCCAGAGCAACATGAGTGTGAAATAAACATTTTCTTTATGGGAACTTTCATCTATGTCTTTCCACAGAGAGACCAGATGAAAAGTCCAGGATGTTGTATTTTTCTGCACACCTCAGGCTTTCTGACATCTGGAAAAAGTGGTTTGCTATTTGGACCTTCCAGCAAAATTCACCTTCAATTGGATTCACATAAGACTATGCTTGCTCACTTACAGCTTGGACGATAGTGAAACCTCTCCTACTTGGCAAGGTTAGGAGCTATTTGGATAAAAATGAAAGCCCCTGAAAAAGCATTAGAGAAATTGTCACACTCCTGCTGTACTGGTGTCAAAGACTGTCACCAAGACTCCTGTCTGTCCACTGCTAGAAAAGTCTCTTTGCTCACCCGGACCACCTCAGCTCATGAAACTCCGGGGTTTTAATTACTGGTATCTTTAAGATGTCCTTGCTGGGTTCCAAGCAGCAGAGGAGAGGTGCTCAACCCCCTTGAACCAGGCCTGCAGAGACAGACAACCTAAGATGTAACCCTTGATGGGCCGGAGTGACACAGAGCAACTGATCCCACACACAAGCCACAGTCCTGCACCCCTGGTCAACACTCCCTTCCCTCAACCCAGGAAGTTTGCCATGCAAGAGGGGATTTGGCATGAGAATGGAAAAGAGAATGGGAGGAAAACAGGAGAGAAAAATCATCAAGATGAAAAATGAACAAGATTTATGAAGGCACCCCAGCCCTTGCCTGCTCAGAGCTTCTCCCTGAGATGTATTTTCCAGTTCCTTGGACACACCGGTTTTAAATGAGGCAAACTAGCAGGCTGCCATCGCTTTCTTTGAGAGACTGTCAACAGATGAATAGATCTTCCCAATATAGTAATTCTCCTCCAGTTGAGCCTATAGTTTCCATCACATCACTGAATTTATGTTTCCCTGGGAGTAGCCTAAGCCTTTGTTTATGCCCCTTGAATGCTTGTTTCATATTCACCACGATCATGTTTCCTTTTCACATGTGATCACTTGGCCAGGTTATACAGATTTAAGCCCTCAGAGTAGTTTCCTTCCAATCCATAATTCTTCTCGTGCTGTTCTTCAAATTTTTCTCTGTGCATTGTCATTTTTTCTGAGCACAGGGCTCTTCCCTGTGTGGGATAGGAGTAACTGGGCATGGAGCAGAATTTACTATT
The DNA here is from genome assembly GCA_036365145.1 of Orientallactaga sibirica. NCBI lineage: Eukaryota > Metazoa > Chordata > Mammalia > Rodentia > Dipodidae > Orientallactaga > Orientallactaga sibirica. The sequence goes on from JAEOAD010000048.1 coordinate 1,371,391, forward strand.
TGGAGTTGTGGTCTCTCTCTCTCTTGCTTCTATTTTTACTTTATGACAAGTTAATAGACCTCTAGGACTCTAACATTTCTTGGTGACAGAAGTACTTTTTCTCTCTTCCTTTAATTTCTTAAGAGCATGTTAACCTTTCACCCAAGCTGAGTCGCTTCATTGATCCCATTCTAATGGCCCTGTGTGATTTATAACACTCTTGGATGTGGGGACGAGATCCAGGACACAGAGAAGAGGAGAGAGAGAGAGAGGACAAGTCTTTTATGATTTTTACCAACAAGAGAAAGGATTGAAGAAATACAAGTTGCCTACAGAATATGGACAGGATTATGTGATAGGAGGCATGAGAACTTGAACTTCTTGGAGCAAATGTGTTAACTAAATGAGGCACTTGTATTTTAACGAAAAGTCAGGAGGCTGAAAGTGGGGGATCCCTCTGTATCCTGTCCAGCCAGACCGCCACTTGCTCTCAAAAACATGCAAAGACTTCTTGTCTTGTATTTGGTGTTCAAGTTCTTTCTTTCACCAAATTTCAGGCTTTTTGTGCTATTTCTCTCCCATCTGTGCTTTAAAATCAGAAGAAAAGTCGTCTGTGTCTTTTGGTTTTATGGAACAATCTCGAGAAAACCTGAAAACCATTAGGACTTCGAAACACTGCTTGATTAAGATGCCACAGATCCCTCCTTCATTTGAAAAGAAATGCTCTTCAAAGTCCTACAGCTATGAAGAACATATTTTTAGGTTCCTTGTGGTTACTTTAATGTCTGACCTTTCTTTGACGTCGTGTTTCAGGACGGCAGGGGATATCTCCAGAGATAAAAATTTGATCCACCATGTTCAGCTCATGCCAAATCCCAAATAGTTGACCCTGATTCATCTTGTTCAAGTTCAATGCTCTTCTTTGTTCCACTCGCACCTGTGAGTGAAGATTCTCTCTGACCTTTTGGTGCCCCGCCCCCATGCTTCCCTAACCTCCTCCCAGTTCACAGAAACAGAAGTCGATATAGCTTCAGAGAGCTTAGCCGTTCTGACTGGTCAGAACTGGTGTTTTCTCCCCTCAGCTTGTTGGTTGCTTTCCTTTTACTTGTAGGGGCTTAATGACCTGGGCATTAAGCCCAGTCTGGGCCCCGGGTCCTTAGAGCTCTGCTGGACTCCATCTTCCCACAGATCGCCCCACGGGGTACTGAATCATGGTGCACACGGAGCCTGTACACGCTTTCTGCCTCACACACAGCCTCTAGAGGCTGCTGGCCTGTGTTCAGGCTGGTGGGTGGCATTGAGAAGTGGCCAAGGAAGAACTATCCAGGCAATGCGGCTGGGCCTTGGGAGTGAGAGCTGATGCTGGATGTGATGCTTAATATTATCAACTGAACAGGATCTAGAATCGTCTAGAAGACAATCCTGTGTGTGTGTGTCTGTGAAGGAGTTTCTGAACTAAGTTAACTGAGGTGTGCAGACTCACACTGAATGTGGGTGACACTATTCTACATGTTAGTGTCCCAGACTAAGTGAGTTAAGGACCAGCATCCATCTCTCCCTGCCTCCCGACTGAACGGGATGTGACTGACTGCCTCAGGCTCCCTATGCCACGATTTCCCCACGATGATGGACTGGAGGTCCAACTGAGGAGCTAAAATAAAACCTTTATGCTTAAGTTGCTTTGGACGGGTATTTTATTGTTACAGTGAGCAAAGTAATCCACTGGACAACACCAGAGAGGGAAAGGATGGGAGGGTAGGTGTGTCAGCTCTCTTTATGTCACTATCACAGACAATCAGCTTATAGAAAGGAAAGGACTGCGTTGGCTTACTGTTTGAAGGTTTCCTTTCGTGCTTCTTTGGGGCTCAGGATGAGGTAGCACACTATGGTAGGAATGTGTGACAGAGTAACACTACTCATTTTCCTGGCTAGGATGCGAAAGACAGTAAGAGGAGGGGACTGGGGCCCCACCATCTTGAAGCCTTGAACGTGAAGATCTCTGTGGGACGCTTAGGTCTCAAACTATAGAAGACAGATCACAGGCTAGAGCTGGAGTGAGAGGATCTTAGTTTCCATAAGCTCCTGTCTTCCGCTGTAGTAAAGGGGTCTGTACCTCCAGTGAGCGTTCAGCCTTTCAGCTGTACTCATCAAGACAGAGGAGTAAATATATTCCACAGCGTGTTAGCTGTGTGACACTTAAACCTCCCATCCTCTGCCAGGCAGGATGTAGACTGCTTTGTCCTCACTCTGCTGGAACAGTGAGAAGGGAGGGCTGTGCACGGGGGCTGCTTAGTTCTAGCAGACTTCATTGTCCCCGTGAAGACTATGGGAGGGAGGTGCTCACCCCTGGATGAAAGAGGAAGCTGGAACCCAGGCACTTTCCCATTAAAGTGTTTTTGCCACCTCTAGGGATTATGGCTCTGGGGGGTGGGGGTGGGAGGAGCTATGATGGTTCTAGAAGCTGTCAGCCTGGCATGGCTCTCCTGGTAGAGAACTGGTGACTGCGCAAACCTGGCCAGGATGGAGGGACTCCTCTCTTTCATTACACCCCTCATTCAGACTGAAGCCAACATGTCACTTCACTCAAGTATGGGTCTGTGGAGTGGGGGGACGGGGGACAGACTTTCTCCAGTTTTGGTCAGTGACACTCAAAGTACCATTTACCTTACGTCTGTTGCTTGGACCTCTCAAAGAAAGGGTTAAATATAATTGTGTTCTTCTCCCCCATGTGAGCAAAAGCGAAACATCTTCAACATGGTGATTTTTTTTAACCTCCAAATAATATTATTAAACATTTTCATGCTTGATGAAATAAACTTTTCAAAGTAATATGGAAAAAATGATTTCATTTAAACACCTTTTAGCCAAAGAAACATATGCTGCTTGTTAGGCAAGGCATGAGTGGAGATTTTGCAGGGCCTGTCTGCACATCTGGGGTATGTGGTTCACCATTGACTGGGACTCCTCTGCTGGGAGTGGGAGTGCAGAGACAGGCCTGAGTTCTGCAGAGAATTCCGGCAGAGTTGCAAGGGGGCAGGGAAATGACGCATAACACACGGAGCCTTGGGGCATACCCCAGTCTGAGGACTCTGGAGGTCGCGCCGTGGATCTCCGGGCTTCAGGTGTCTTAATGCGGATGAATTTATGACTACCGCACACACTTCTGTGTGCAGGCTGCACACAAATGTGGGCCATAAATAACTGCCAAGGAAGAGGACCATGTTCTCTGCTCTTGCTTCAGGAAATCTCATCATAGGTAAGCGGTATGCCCTGGAACCTCAGCATTAGCTACAGCCTTTTGCAAAGCAAGAGGAAGAAAAGATGCTGACTACTTCCAGGAACCCTGGGTAGGCAGTGAGAGGGAAAAGTATGCATTCATTAACAAATATGTTTTGTGAGCTTTCTATGGACCAGAAGGTTTGGCTGAGCTAGAGGACAAGTTGGGCCAAGCCCGACGCACTGGAAGTCTGGCCTCTTGGTTTTGTAGCTCACTGAGTCACAGGGAACCTATCTTGAGACTCAACCGGTGCCGCCCAGCGATCTAAGAGTGCTCACAACTTCGCTGCATAGACTGATGGTAAATTATGACAACGGAGGCTTGGCAGATTTAACATGAAGCTAGTTGAATAAACACTGGTAAGCCAGGCCCGGTGGCTCAGGCCTGTAATTCCGGCTACTGGAAGGTTAAGGCAGAAAGATCAAGGTCTGTCTGGGCTACAAGAGTGAATTCAAGGTCAGCCTAGGCAATTTACTGAGTGTCTAAAAAGAAAAAATTAAAAGAGGACTGGGAATGTAGCCCAATGGTAGAGTGCTTAGCTAGCATTCGTTAGGCCCTGGGTTTAATCCCAAGAACCAAAAAGCAAACAAAGTGGGGAGGGAATGGGCAGGGAGGAAAGAGGAAGGGTGGGCTGAGAAGGCAAAAGGAGGAAGTAACTTATTTTATCTGCATAGCAGCCCCACGGGACACCGTGTTCTTCCTGTTTTACACATGGAGTAATAGACATTGCAATGAAGCACCTTAGGTTTGCTCAAACTGAAACTTCACTGGCTGCCAACCATCCTGATTCATTTGGGATTCTTGGGTTTCCCAGCGCGTGGGACTTTTGGGGCTAGAAAAGAGACAGGCCTGGGCAAATGGAAACAGCTAGTCCCCCAAAAAGTGTAGCTTCAAGGTCTACATCTATTTGGCTTCATTCAAAAACTCCCCTCTGGCACCTACACTTGGCCAGCAGTGACAGAAGAATGACTGTGAGGCACGTGGCCTCTTTGGATTCTGGGAATGGAGAGACCCTGTCTGTTTTGGAGCCGACTTTCCCCTGTACCTGATCCTGTGCAACGTGCCTGATCTGCTCTGTTTTACATCCCTCCATCGTGGACTATAGAGAGCAAGGCCTAAAATGATGCACTGATACCAGTTTTAATGGATTTCAAAATGCGGTTTCAAACGCTTGTTCCTCTGTCTCCTAGGGGAAAGCCCAAGGCTTTGTGGATGCGCCAGACCTCATTAGTAAGTGGCCTGGAATTTGTATAGAGCTACACTCATCCTTTGGTAAACGCTGAATCCTCTCTGGATGTCCTAAAATATCTCTAGGTGCTCCAAAGCCTATGTGTCAAAGTCTTTGTCCCCAGCCTGCGGGACTGTTTCAAGTGGTGGAACTTTTGGAAGTGGGACCCAGTTGGAAAGATATTAAGTCACTGGGAGTGTGGCTTTGAAGTGACTATTGGGAATGGGGACCCTGGAGCCTCTCTCTCCCTTCCTCCCCTTCCTAGATGAACAAGTGCTTCCACCTCATGTTTCTGCCCCTATAAACTATCTCACTACAGGTCCAAAAGTAACCAGGCTAAGTGACTGAATTCTCCCTTAAGTTCATTTTCTTGGGCATTTTGCCACGAAAATGGAGAGCTGCTTCACACGCCTTTCTTTCTTCTTCCTTCCCAGCTGGTGCTTGTGAACAACCCCGAGGGCAGCGCCTTTGCAAACTGCAGACGTGCACACTGGATGGACCCATGAGGCTTCAATTCTTCGTATCGGGGTTCATCCTTGTCCTGGTGCAGACCCCTTGCTCTTCCAGTTTTCCTGCTGTCCCAGCTGGAGCCAGGCTTAGAGGAGTTACAGCATAGTTGAAGCTCAGATATCATAAGAATTATGTGTCTGGTCATACCTCGTACACGTTTTTTTCCGATAGATAGCCTCCTAGTCCTCTGGCCCAAACGCTCTTTTGTGCCACAAAAAATCAGGCTCACAACGCAACTGTCCAGACAGAAATTGGCCTCGATATCCATGACCTCGCAGTGCCTAGCAATACCTTCACAAGACCCTCATAACAGGAGAAAAAGATGATGGCATCAAATTAAAATGGAGAGAGGGAGGGAATATAATGGAGAGTGGAGTTCCAAAGGGAAATGGGGAAAGGGGAGGGAAATATCATGTTTTATTGTCTGTAGGTAGAGAAGTTGTCAATAAAAAAAAAAAGAAAAAAAATCAGGCTCAGGTTACCTTGGGAATAAACACCAGCTCTACCATTTCTGCTGTTTGACTGTATCCGAACCTTGTTATTTTCATCTTTAAAATGGGTACCTACATACCTAGTGCATACAACCAGGGCAGCTAGCTCATGCTTGTAGGCATGTGTATCCTAGATCACCTCCCTCTCCCCCACAGTTTGGAGACTCCTCTTTCCAGAAATAATGCATGTAGCCTTATAAATAAATGCAAGTACTCTTTTTCTTTTCTTTTGTCCTCAAATGGTCATGTCTTTTCTTAAAATTTAGCTCAGCAGCATATGTTGGAGATCATTCCGTGCATACTTAGGTTTCCCTTATTCTGTGGGGTTCTTTTGTAGGGCTATACATGCCCACAGTTTTCTGTCTGCAATTCATATATCATATATTTAACAGAACACCCTGTCATCAAGTTCTTTTTGAGTTTGGGTTAAATTTATTTGGTAGCAAAACATGACTTTGGCTGATAGGAGTTAACTGATAGTTTGTATGTATCCCACTTCTGTGGATCTTCATAGTTTCTCTGAAGAAATGTTAATAACTGTGACCATTAAATAGTGCCTCAGAATCCCAGCATCCTCAGGGATGTTACCTCCTACCATATGCATTGCCTATAGCATGATGATGACAATGACGGTGATAGAAATCAAATTTTCAGCTCCTCCATGATGTTATGGGACCCTTGTCATATACATGATCCTTGACCAAAATGTCATTATGTATGCATGTATACATAATGCATACACATGTATAAATGTCATGATTGTATACAGTGACATGTGTAGAGAGTTATTTACTAAATACTATAATAAATAAAACCATTAAAAATAGAAATGATGGTTATAAGGGCTCTGGTTAAGTAAATTATAATACAGCTCCAAAATTTCTCATCAGAAGCCTTAAGTTCAGTGTGATTTGCATGCCAGAGGGTTTTTTTCCTTTAATTAGAAAGTGAATATAGTGCATATGGTAGGAGGTAACATCCCCAAGGATACTGGGATTCTGAGGCAGTATCTAATGGTCACAGTTACTCATATTTTGTGCTGGTGCTGTTGTAAACAACCCTGCTGCACCACTCACCAGATGACAGTGCAGTACATATGGTGCATAAAATACATAGTACCTAGGGGCTGAGGAAATGGCTTATCGGTTAAGTCATTTGCCTGTGAAGCCCGAGGACCCTGGTTCAATTCCCCAGGACCCACGTAAGCCAGATGTACAAGGGGGTGCATGTGCGTGGAGTTCGTTTGCAGAGGCTGGAGACCCTGGCATGCCCATTCTCTCTTTCTCTCTATGTACCTCTCTCTCTCTCAAATAAATAAACAAATAAATAAATAAAATATTTTAAAAAACCAACATAGTACCTGATAGTAATACAGCTTTTGTATTTACTATAAGATCCTTTTTTGGTGTGTGTGTGTGTGTGTGTGTGTGTGTGTGTGTGGTATATATACATGTATGTGCAGGTATGCACATGCATGTAGAGGCCAGAGGAAAATATTTCATGCCTTCCTCTGTCACTCTTCTACCTTATTTCCTCAAAACAGAGTCTCTCAGGAAACCTGGAGCGCATGCTGTTTTTCAGTAAGCCTGGCCGATCGGGGAGCCCCAGTGATCCTCCTATCTCTGTTCCCCTCATAACTGGGGTTACAGGCATGTATGTCTGTGCCTAGCTTTTCCACATGGGTTCTGGATATTGAACTCAGGTCCTCATGCTTGTGCAGCAAGTGCTTTTATCCATGGATAATATACTTTTTAACAGCATGTAGAGTACAGGTCTACTTATATTAAAATGTTGAACATGAAAGAGCAGGTAGTGTTAGGCTAGGAACTACTAGGAACAGCTGCTGTGAATGAACTCCAGATGCGTGCGCCCCCTTGTGGGCAAGTGTGGCATTGCATCCTTGTGTCACTTGCGTCTGGCTATAAACATGGTACCTGGAAAATTGAACGGGCTAAGCCATCTCTCCAGCCCTTCATATGTGTTTTTTGCATTAGATTGTTGGAGTTTTCTATTGACTTGTCAGGGCTCCTTGCATAAAATGAAATGAACATTTTGTGATATAATTTGTCTTTTTTTTCTAGTTTTTTTTAAAATTTGACTTTATTTGTAGTGGCTTCTACTATTTTGTTTGCATGTTCCCTGAGCCTTGGCAGGTGTGTTATAAGTTTATCTTAGTGTCTAGATATCAGCAGCTTCTGGATTTCTGCTTTGATACGCTTTGAGTGTCCTCAGTGTCTATCAGCATCTCTATGGTGCAGGTTGTCAGGCTCACCATGAGAGCAGCACTCATGCTTAACTTGCCAATTCCTCTGTGGTTTCACCTGGAGCCTGGCTGATGTGCAAGAGGTAGCTTATGTCATGATACAGAGTCAACTATCTCTTCTTGCCATGGTGGTGGATTTTGGTTCCTCCCAGTTTTCACTGCCTTCTGTAAAAGAGAAAACAGATTCTCTAACAGAGAGTGAGAGCAGCATAAGTTAAAGGGATAAGCACAGTTAATTAAGAGAGACTTAGATGGGTGTAGCCTCTCTTTTGGCCAAAGCCTAGTGGAAACTTTTCACTGGAGTCCATGAACCTCATCTATAGGATTCTGATTTGGTTCCCAGTACCAGCTATGAGTTACTTAGCATTGAGTGGGTCTTTTATCTAATCATAAAGCCATTGACTACCTGCCTAGGCTGAATGCCACTATTGTACAGCTGTGTACATCTTTTCTGACTGGTTGATTTTGTATCTAGCAGGATCCCTTGCTTATTCACAATGTTGGTGGCCATTTTCTCCCTAGTAGATCATGCAGTACCTTCCAGAACAATGAGTGTAGCCACCAGGAAGCTGGCTTCCTTCCAAATTCTAGCATGATCTTTCAGTGTTCTGTGTTGGCAGCTTGTCATGTCTTCAACATTAGGGGCTTATCTTTTAGTTCAGGCAGGTAATCAAGTGCTTTGGCAGAAGGCTGCTTTGTTTTGGGGACCTCATAGATCTCTATAACCAACAGCTCACTGTCGAACATAACTCATTTCTGGCACTGGGACTTACAAGCCAGAGTCCATGGGTTTTGGTTTAGGCTAACTTCCAGCCTCTCCAGGACCCTATTGCCCTGATGACCCCCTCACACTCCTATTGAAGGTGAAGCAGGGTGATGTCCCTGTGTAGAGAGACCAGTGAGGTCATTACAAGATGGACCATGGCTTGCAAAGGAGACCTGAAGGTGTTTATGCAATGGCTACCATGGAGTGCTGTTGACTTGAGATGGAAGTTTTTCCCAGCTAGTCAGCCCAGCTAGATGGGTAAAATAAGAAATCCAGAGACTGCACTCACTGGTTGTGGGTGCCAGACTTGAACTACAGGTGTTTGATGTGTACCTGATGGTCATTGGTTTTATGTTGGTATAGTTTCTCCTTGTTATCCCTTATTATGATGGAGTTTGCTCTGGGCTGTTATGTGTTGAAAGTATGTAACTTGTTTTGCTTTTACAGGACTCACAGTTAAGAGATAGTCTTAAATCTCCGATGAGGCTTGGGAGTTTAGAACAGTCTTAAAGTTGGTAAAACTATGGGAACTGTTAATATAGACTGAATACAATTTGCAGTGTAAGATGGTTTATAGTCTATGGAGCCTGGTATGGAGTATGGTAGTGTGAATGTATGTCCCCCATAGTCTCAGGTATTTTTTAATTAAGGTTAAACTTCCTTTTTAAGTCTCCAGTGGCTGCTTGAAGGAGTATGTCACTGTCTGCGGATCAGATTCAAACCCAAAAGTGTGTGTAGAGCAGTGTGAGCTCTGGTGGATGCATGTTTGTTGCTCTTTGGTGCTTGCTCACTGTTTTGTATTGTTTTCCTCTGTGCTTTGACTTATGAATGGGAGCCAGCTTCTTTTTCCATTGATGGAACTTCCCCTGGATCTGTGAGCTTAAAACAAGTTCCTTCCATCCACAAACTGTACACGGTTGGATGCTCATCCCAGGATTGTGGACCTGAGTACAATAGAGGGCATGTTATAAGTTCAGCCTTGTTTCTGAAACAAGTGGATTTTTTTTTTCTCAGCTGGACTATAATTATGTGAAGATTCCCTTGGCCATGTCTGTTATCTGGCCTGACTTTCTATTCTCCAAGCACATATTGCTTTGTTATGTAAAAATATTCCTCAGAGGCTTCATGTAAAAGTCATTAGAGAGAAATCTTGATTGATTATCCATCTGTATTATAAATACATTAGGCATGGGAGGCTACCTATCATATTTCCAAAGAAAAGATAGATATCTAAAATAAATACTTGAAGGTAAGGCAAACATCTGGTGAAGTCACTGAATTAGCTAAACTATTCAAATCAGCAGCTAAAAATGAAACCATGGTTAGCCACCTGCAGTTGTGACATGCATTGTTGTGAGTTGCAAAACTGAACCTGAGGCTTTAGAAAGGAAAGTTTCTAGAACAGTATATGAGGAGTTTACTTTACTGTGCTGCCCTTGGATGTCTGCTCATCTTGTGATTTCGCACTCTGCCACTGGAGCTCCCCTGGCTGGGCTCATCTCTCACTTTAGACTGGGGTCAATTTCCCATTGTTGCTGTTACCTTTATGTTGCCTGGACAAAACACCTGACCAAAAGCAGCTGATAGGAGGAAACATTTTTTTTTTTTTAATTTTGGCTTATAGTCTCTAGAGGAAGCTTCATGATTGCAGGAGACAACATGACATGAGCAGAGACTGGATATTAACTCTGCCACAACAGGTAGAAACGGCAGTAGGAGAGTTCTGGAAAAGGGGAGCTGGCTATAACACTTCTAAACCTACCCACTCATCAAGAGGTCTGGGTTTAGGTGATGGAAGGAAGCTAGGGGAATGTGGTGGAAGGGAGTTGGGCAGGCCAGTCTCTGCTTACTATACTGCAGGTGTCGGAGGTGGCAGGAGGCAGAACAGGGTGCCTCTGGGTTTTTCCTACTCAATCACCCTATTTGGGCCAACAGGCCTTCCCTGCCTCACACCCAGCGCTGCCTTTCTCCGTGTTATCCCAAACAGGAAGGGGCCAGAGTGCATGGAGAGCGGGGCTATTCCTACTTGTCTGTTTTTAAAATTTAGTCCGGAAGTTAAATTGAAGGCAGAAATCCCAATGGTAAAAGACTGAACAGCTACTCCATTTGCATTCTTCGGTGAGCCTCCATCTGCACTGGAGGAGACCACTGCTGTTTTTTTTCCCTCCCATGATGCTTGAGCTTAGCCTTCAACCTCTGGAGGAAGCCCTGAGTATTTTCATCAGCAAAGCTGCACTTTTCTTGCCTCAGAAATAGAACTTTCCTTGGGAGAAAGATGGAGGGATCTGGGCCTGGGCAGAGGCTTCATGCCTCTGGAAAGATGGGTGAGGAATTGTACAATATTCTTGAGGAATTGATTCATCTCTGGAAAAGTTTTCGTTATGCCACTTTGCTAAGAAAAGCATTGAAATAATAATCTGACAAAAAGGGAAAGTAGACACAGATTTCCTACAATTTGACTCATGGTCTACTTGAAAAGATATAAAATAATGTCACATCAAAATGGGAGATGGTGGGCTGGAGAGATTGCTTGGTGGTTAAGGCACTTGCCTGCGAAACCTAAGGACCCAGGTTTGATTCCCCAGGACCCAAGTAAACCAGATGCACAATGTGGCGCATCTGTCTAGAGTTCATTTGCAGTGACTAGAGACCCTGGCTTGCCCAATCTCTCTCTCTCATCTATCTATCTATCTATCTATCTATCTATCTATCTATCTATCTATCTATCTATCTATCTATCTATCTATATTTATTTATCTATCTATCTATCTATCTCTTTCATTCTCTCTCGCAAATAAATAAACAAATACATACAATATAATTATTTAAAAAGTGGGAGATGGTAAACCAGCTCGTTCAGGTTTTAAATCCCAACAATGGCTATTAATAGCTCCATGGTCTTGGCAATTGCTTAACCTCTCTGAACCTCTATTTCCTCACCTCTAAAAGAGGCTGGCTTGAGGGGTAAGTGGGATTAATATGTATAAGGTATGCATCACAGGATTTGGCCATCAGCGAGCCTTATTGGATATGAATGCTCATTGGTACAAACTCATTACCTGTCTGGGACGACCAGAGTGAAGCCAACATGACAGAAGATGGATTTGGCCTGGGCTTTGAAAGTGAAGAAATTATGGCCCACATGAAACCCAGCTCTCTCCTTGAAGAGAAAAGAGAGTTTATTCTTGAGCTAAATACAAATAACCATGGCCAGGTAACATGGATTCAGGTTGCTCGAAATAGTATGTTCCACCATGGAAAAGGTTAGATGAGCTTTTGTTGATGACAGAACAAAAGAAAATCACAAACACTGTTGAGAACATCAGGAAGATGGGTTACAGCAGAGTGGGGACATCTTTGCTACAGGTCTCAGATGTGATCTGATGTCATTCTTAACTTTTGGGTTGATGGAAGTCAGTTGCCTGCTAGAAGTCCATGCCACGGGTTTTACCTGCTAGTGACAGGATATTAGGTCAAACACAGAAGTGGACAGTAAGTGGTTATTAAAGGAATTAAAGATGCCCCAGGATAATTTGGCTCTGGATTCACAATACTCTAACTCTCCGTAATCACAAAATTCTATTAAGTCATTCAGCATTGTAGAATCATCAACACAGCTATGGCTTCCACTGCCCACCACCCTGGGAACTTCAGGCCACATTAAGTATGTGGAATATTTTTTTTTTGTTTGTTTGTTTGTTTTGTTTTGTTTTGTTTTGTTTTGTTTTGTTTTTTTTGAGGAAGGGTCTCACTCTAACCCAGGCTGACCTGGAATTCACTTTGTAATCTCAGGGTGACCTCGAAGTCACCGCGATCCTCCTAACTCTTCCTCCTGAATGCTGGGATTAAAGGCATGCACCACCACACCTGGCTCAGGAATATTTTTTTTTTTATTGACAACTTCTATACTTACAGACAATAAACCATGATATTTCCCTCCCCTCTCCCACTTTCCTCTTCACAACTCCATTCTCCATCATATCCCCGCCCTGTCTCCATTAGTCTCTCTTTTATTTTGATGTCATCATCTTTTTCTCCTACTATGAGGGTCTTGTGAATGTATTGCTAGACACTGCGAGGTTATGGATATTGAGGCCAATTTCTGTCTGAACAGTTGGCTCTTACATTCTTTCTGCCGCCTCTTCTCTAATGGACCCTGAGATTTGGAGGGTGTGATAGAGGTGTTTCAGTGCTGGGCACTCCTCCATCCCTTCTTCACTGGAATATCCCAGTGGTCATCGCCATCTGAAAAGAGAAGCTTCTCTAGCCAGAAATGAAGGTAGCATTAATATATGAATATGAACATTAAGTGTAGTGCTTTCAGGGCAGCTTGGTGGGAATAATATATACATTTAGCCAGACAAGAGCAGGCTTTATACCCCTAAGGTTCATGACCTCCCCACCATCGTCTTCTGATTAGGTTTTTCAGTACCAGGCATGTATTCCCTCCCATAGAGTGGGCATTCAGTTCAATTAGAGAGCAGTTGGTTTCCCCCAGAGCAGACATGCCACTATTGCACTCGTTCGGTCATTTGACCTGTTTGGCCAACCTTGAGGCTTCCAATGTCCAAGTATGTGGAATATTTTAGCTGGATGGTGAGCACCTCCCTGTAGCTATGTGCCTCACTTCACAAAAATTGCATGCGAGTGCTAGGGAGATTGCTCAGTGAGTAAGAGTGCTTGCCACACAAGCATGAGACCTGAGTGCCATCCCTGCACCCACAAAAAAGCCAGCTGTACAGGCTAACGGAAGTGGAGATAGGAGAACCTCTATGGTCACTTGGCCAGCCAGGCTGAAGGGAAAATGGAAACTCCACGCTCAGTGCAAGACTTCACCTCAAAGAAACGACACAGAAGACAAAGAAAGGAGGACTACCAATGGTGATAAAGAACTGCATAAGATGCGTAGATTGTCAAAGTGATGTGCACAGGGCACCATTGAGCCCAAACAGGACATCTATATCACTCCCTTCAAGTCTCAGGGAACACCATGGAAGACCAGTGGAAAGACTCTAGGAGCAGGGGATGGGGAGGAGTGCTGTGAAGTTCTGTTTTCTCAATACAACATGGCCATTATACTAATAAGTGCATATTAGCTGTGATTTCTTGTGTATGGACTATACAAGATTTGGCCCATAAAATTTTCCATGATGAAGAGGGGAGACACTCAATGAACCTCCCTCCACTCCTCCCAGGAGAGCTATTGGCAATTAATGGATGTTTGTTGAGGGAGGGAGAGTCATGTACTTCAGTGGTATGGCCATGTACCAGTAAATGACTCTTCACTCATGCACATGCAAGCAATCCTAATGAAACTCAGTAGAACACACACACACACACACACACACACACACACACACACAGAGAGAGAGAGAGAGAGAGAGAGAGAGAGAGAGGAGAGAGAGTGTGAGAGAGAAATATAAGTTGGAAGATTAGTTGAGAAGAAGGAGTTTAGTGGGAATGGAAGAGAGATAAGAGAGGTACTATGAGTGAATTGGATCAAAATATATTACATAATATATGAAATTGTCAAAAAGAAAATTAAAAGGTTTTAAAGACCAAAAATCCCCAGCAGTATTATCATTTTAGACACTGTGGAAACAGTTTTCCCCATAATACTTCAAAAGAAATATTATATTCAGAGAGGGGGGGAGGGAAGAAGAGGGAGAGACCAGTACATAGTTCAAGGCAATTTGTTGGGGTGAGAAAAGCAGTACACGAGATGATTTGTATCCCCTAATTCTGATTTATTCAAAAAGCCATTTGATCATCTTGCTGAACACCTGATCAAACAATGTCTGTTCGAAGTAAGGAGACAAGAGAGATAAAGAGAACTGAGAGATGTGAAGTTCCTGTGGCCATTTCAGCTCACAGGGCAATCAGCCACTTAGCACACAAGTGAAGGGCTAGTGTGGTATCACGTGGGTCTGGGGTACCATGGAAGGGCCAGACTGAAGCTAGAAAGGCTTCCTGGCTAGAAGAAAGTGAGCCGAGAGCCACGTGCTGAGTGATGCTCATTGACTCTTTATGTCTCAGGGTACCAAATGGTCCTTTATCCCCTTTAAAACGGCTCTTGGGGGAGGGAGGCTACCCTGTATACAAGGGCAGTGTGCAGGCAGGGGAAAGGCTGAGCTCAGATGTAGGACCCTAAGTGTGAGCAGAGTGGTGACTGCTGAACCCTTGGGAGAGCCAGGCTCAAGTCTACATCTGCCCAGATGCCGGCAGGCAAGGTGGGAGTCACAGCCTGCTCTCCAGGATCACTCTCACTTAAGCCTTTCCTCTCTCTTTTTTTTTAAGATTTATTTTTATTTATTTACTTATGATGGGGGGGGAGAATGGGTGCATACAAACTCCAGACGCATGCGCCACCACGTGCATCTGGCTTCCGTGGGTCCTGGAGAATTGTACCTGGGTCCTTAGGCTTTGCAGGCATGTGCCTTAAATGCTAAGCCATCTCTCCAGCCCGCCTTCTCTCTTTTGCCTTGCTTTTTACTTTGACAATTTCACCTTAAAACATCTGAGCTAGAAGAGTCCTCTGTGCTGTGGAAGCATTGTACAAACAACCGTGTGCAGAGCCAGAGGGTCTACTGCTAAGGAAAGGGGACTCAACAAAGGGAACAAGGTTGGGTCCAGTTAGCGCCTTCTAGCGCCCCCTAGCTTTTCAGGAGGAGGGTGTGCCCAGCATATCTCTGGAGCCCAGGGTGCCTTGTAGAGAACAGATGCATAATTACCATTCGTGCCACGGAATGAAATAAGCCAAACGGGGGCATAGTTTCCTAATGAAATTTACAGATGAAAACCTGACGGAGATACGATCTAGGAACACTAGTGACAATTGAGAAACTGCCCCAAAGGGACAGAAGGGAATGGGACTAGCTATGTAGGCAGGAAATAACAACTGGAGGAGGCTGACCTTGAACAATGAAGGGTAATTCACCTGGGTTGACATAATTGAAAACACAGATATTCAGCCTAGAAAAAGTCGCATTGAAATGTAAAACGTTGATAAGGGTCTGTGAGGTGGGGACGAGGAGGGGTGGGGGCTGGTGCTAGCACGCTGGGTTGTGGATGAACCAAGGGTGGGCCTGCACAAGCTGAATTCCAGCAAGGGAACTGCCAGACTTGTAGCCCTGTTTGTTCCACTGTGACCTGGTAGTGGAGATGGAACTCACAGACAGAAACTAAGGGGGATACTTGAGTATGAGGAGGAGAGCGGAGACTCCAGAAAGAGGCCAGATATTGAAGCAGATGGAGACACAGTTAGCTGGGGTGGGGGCTCATGGTGGCCTTTAATGAGAACCACTGAATGAATCTGTGTTAATTACGACCAATGTCCTGAAACCAATCGTAGGATACAGACAACCATATTTATTATCCTCCCAGGCACGGAGGCAGAAAAAATTTCATATGCTTCTCATGCCTGTGAGCTATTTGGCCCAGTGATATACTTCCTTAAGCTATTCTTTTCTTCTTGCCACTTCCTACCAGCCCATCTTCCCCTGGAGAGCTAGGGCTCACCTTGGCTCTCCCTGTCCATCTTACATCTCCTGCCATGCAGAGACTGGGTGTTGCCTGGCTCGCTCCCCTTCTCTTTTTGGCTTGTCTGGGGCCTCCCATCAGGAGCTTCCTGCAGGCCAGCTCTGGCTGTTTAACTCCTTCTTACGTGTTCCACTCACCTACTGCAATCGGCTAGGCCCTCAAAAGAGATCGGAAGGTTCCTGTAGCCAAATAAACAGTGAAGTAACCTGTGAGGGCTGAGGAGGCAGCTCAGTCGGCAAAGCACTTGCCTCGCACACATGAGGATCTGAGTACCCACGTAAAACTGCCAGGAGTGGGCTGTGTGCCTGTAAGCTCGGTGCTGGGGAGGCAAAGACGGGAGGATCCCTGGTCAGCTGGTCTAGCCCAATTGGCAAATTGTAGGCAAGTGAGAGACCTTGTGTCAAAATAAAAGGTGGATGGCATTACTGAGGAATAAATGACACTTGAGGTTGTCCTCTGGCCTAAACACACACACACACACACACACACACACACACACACACACACACACAGCAAGTGCCTTTAACCACTGAGCCATCTCCCTGGCCAACTGGAAGGATGGTTTATGTAATATACTGTCTTTTGATCTAGCCAGGCCTTTGCCATTCAAAGTCACTGTGCATTTCAGATGCTTGCAGGCAAGCTGGAGCCCAGGGCATGCTGGTAGCGGTTTGTAACCTCATGCTCTGCTGAACTGGGGACTTGTTCGCTTGCAGGCTTTACTTCCTCCCTTTATTTGACTAGCCTGAACACACCCAGCATCTAGCATGTATAAAGGAGCCTTGTAACAGGGGCGGTTTCCTTCTTTGTACCCCTTGGGAGCTTCAGGCCCGCAACCATTATTAGCTGGCTGGAAACAATTTAGCATCTGGCTCCCCAGAGGTGGAAGCATATAGAATTGAGGGGGGGGGGTGTAAAAGCACATCCTATCCTGTTGTTTTAAGCAATACTCTGGTACAGAAAGTAAAGACTTTAAACACCTTTTTCCCCAAGAAAATGTGAATGTGGTCATTGATCGTGAAAGGGCTCAATGTTTTGAGCATGGTGATAGACTGAATGTGAAGGTGGGAGGTCACTGCGCACAATAGGGATTGCTTGACCAAATTTTGAAAGAGGCTTTCTCTCTGAAATGCTCCTTACTCGTGTCTTCACGCACGTGCATGCACATGGAGAACCACTTGCAGAACATCATTCACGGTTTCCATACTGGGACATACAAGGATGTTCTTAGTGTTGGGCCCATCTTCCCAAGACAGTGTTGTTCATCACTGTGAACCCTCCCATTTCCCCTTTCTTCACTTTCATCTAATCTTCTCTGGAACCCACTCCATGCAGTGTATATGAGCTTGTTTTAATGGGCGAGGGGTGCCAGGCACCACAGTCTCATGTGGCCCAAACCGA
This sequence comes from Orientallactaga sibirica, assembly GCA_036365145.1. NCBI lineage: Eukaryota > Metazoa > Chordata > Mammalia > Rodentia > Dipodidae > Orientallactaga > Orientallactaga sibirica. The sequence continues at coordinate 1,388,845 of JAEOAD010000048.1, forward strand.
CCTTAAACTACTTATGTAATCAAGACTGGCCTTGGATTCCCGATTCTTCTACTTTTACCCAGTGCTGGGATTACAGGTGTGTGTCACCAACACCTGGAGAGTGTATGTCTTTGAATGAGGCCTTCTGCAGATACTGTGTGGGAATTCCAAAAGTGCTTCTAATGGTGGAAAAAATGTTGACCGCACACAGATAGTTCTCTGTATCCATCATTTTCTTTCCCCTACTTGACAGGAGAAAAGGTCCAAATGCAAAATGAGAAACCTATTTGAAAATTTGTGTTGGGGTATCTTTGTAAAAGTGACAACTATGTTTACAAACAACGTCAGAAGAAATGGGACACTTTCAGGGAAAATTACCTCTTATGGTTGACAATTTGAAGATTTTAAGGACACCATTGACTTCTCTCGATCCTCTTGGAGCATTTCCCAAAGTTCTGCATAAAGCCAGAGAAAGGATATGCTGATATGACAGAGAAAAAGGAGGGCTTCTCCGAAGTCCAGCCCAGTAAGCCATCAGCGTCCCAACAACTCTGATTCTGATGGCCCTTTGAAAGAGGTTGAAAAGACAAACAAGTTTAGAGGTAGCAGAGCTGAAAATCAGGAACCGAACTGAAATAAGAATCATGAAGCAGGGCTAACAGCAACAGCCGCAGCGTGGTCTTGAGGAAATGAATGAACCGAACCCGGGAACCCGTTAGGAGGAAGCCTGTTTCAAAAAGCGCTTACACAGCCCTGCCCTACTGACTGTCCTTATTTGAGAAAGGGAAATCCAAGCCCTGGAACGAGGCAAACATCAGCAATGCCAGGAGAAAGTCTCCCTGGCAAATAGTGCATGTGGGGGTACATAATTCTTTACTCACTGGGGGCAAGAGAATGTTCTACAATGTACCTACAATGGACATAGGATTCTTGTTCTTCATCCATAGACAAGAACGAGGTGCTTAAGGTCAGAGTCTCTGTATTGAGGACCTTACAGATCCTTGTTTATTTTATTTTATTGGCTCTCAAGGAAGTTATGCTATTTTCAACATTTTACTTGTATATCCTTCAGCACATATTAACTTGGTGCAGTAGGTATAAATACTCACACGGAGCCACTGAAAACACGGTGCTGATGAATGTCTGTCAGTCTGCACAGGTCAGCATAAGTGAAAGAACAAACCAAATGAAATATGAAATCAATCCCAACTAAGTCAAGCATTTGCTAGATGCAGAGAAAAGGAAGTAAAGGTTAATAGGGATGCTCTCTGGAAGGTTGACGATGGGAAATGATTATTTTCCCCCCTTATTCTCTGTTTTCTGAATTTTCGATAATGAATGTACATCCTTATATTGATCAGAGTAATAAAAATTAGCAACTTGAAGAAAAGGCATTTTACATAGGATAAAATTATGCATAAATATCTCGGGCTTTCTTAACCTTGTACATAGGAGAATATGTACTCACCACTCAATGAAGACTGACTTGGGCCTGCGGGGGCCTTTGTAGCTGCGCATGTACTTCCTTGGGGTAGCTAGGGTCCCGGTCCCTTAAAGAGAGTGATATGATTTGAATCTGAAATGTTTTGAATGCTTGTTCTTCAGGATGAGTCATCATTTTGAGAGACTGTGAAACCTTTCGTAGATGGGGTCTGGCAAACAGAAGAAGGCCACTATTAGTGGGACTTTGAAACTTATACCTTGTCCCTCATTCTGGCCCAGTGGTTTTTTGTTGTTGTTGTTTGCTTGTTTTTTGTTTGTTTGTTTGTTTTACTTCCAAGTCCATCTTGGTGTATAACACTCACACTCATCCACCGCCGCCATCTGAGCAGCTCTGCTCCACCATGATGGGCTGAAACCCTCTGAAAACTGAGCCAGTATAAATCTTTCCTCCCTTTAATATGTTTCTATCAAGTATCTTAGGCACAGGGGCACAAAGGTATCTAATTCAGGGGGAGAAAAAGCTAGCTAGATGGGATGATGTTGAAACTGGACAATTAGCTTCCAGTTAATAGAGTTGCCACTTGCATGTAGGTGGACTCTCGTATTATACGGTTAAGAAAGTTTTTATCCAGAGGGTCAGAAGCCCTCACAACATGGAATTGGCAATTCATTGTTTGGACCTTCTCAAATGGACTCTCCAAATGGAAGCCTCCTCAGGTAGGTTTTCTAGGTTGTTCTTGTTGAAGCTGGATTTCTGTATATTAGTGATTACTTTAAAACTTGTGCCTTCATTCACATTCATTGCAGATAGATATCCTTCGGAGAGGGAAATGTCCCAGTTGAGCAAATGCCACTATCCTTTGAAAGGAGTCCAAGTATTTACTTTGGATTTCATGTGCCAGATGTGCTGTCAAGAACCAACGCTTCTACTCATCACAGCATCGTGGATGCTATGGTCGAGTGTGAGTACGTCTCTGATGACGGTTTGCTGAGAATCGGTTGAAAGAAAAGTCTAGCTTATGCTTTCAGTTTGCTAATACTTGAGCCAGGCACGATGGCTCACACCTGTAATCCCAGCATCATGGAGGCCGAGTGAGAGAAATGGTGAGTCCTGGGCTAGCCAGGGCTCCACAAGCAGATATGTCTCATGAACAACAATAACAACTCATCTAGAATTTGAAAGTTCAGGTGTATACATTTTAAAATCCATCAGACAATAGGTAAAACTATGCCTTTAATAGTTTACATTTTCCTAGGATACTTACTGTCTGATAATTGATAATTAGAGTTATTTTTCTTATGGATCTTTAAATATATGTCTCAAATTTGGGACATAGAGCTGAGGAGGTGACTCAGTGGATTAAAGTGTTTGCCGTGTATGCTACTCTGAATGTGTGCCCTCCTTTGACTCGGGTGCTAAAATTAAACCTCTCACTTGGAACTCCAGCTACCTGGCTGGAGGTATCCCTGGGGGCGGATCTGGATTCCAGCCCAAAGCTGTAGAGAATAGCCTCAGCTCTGGGGTCCGGCTTGCTGTTGGTTTGTACTTGTTGCTTATTGGTTTTGTTGACTGGTGGTGGTTTCTCTCCATGCTTGGACTGATGAACGGGAGCCAGCTTCTCCCACCATTGTGGAACTTCCCTTGGATTTTGTAAGCTTAAAATAAATCCCTTCCTTCCATGACACTGTGTTTGGTGAGGTGTCCATCCCAGCATTGAGGAGCTGACTACAAACCTGTGTCAGCAGAAAGTTTTACTTTATGAGTTTTGAGCCCCATGACACATATAAAAGCTGATCATGGTAATGTGCCTCTGTAATACCAGTGCCAGGGAGGTAGAGGCAGGAAGATCCTTAGGACTTGCTGGTTAGCAACTCTAGTCAAATTAATGAATGCTAAGGTTCATTGTGAGACCCTATCTCAAAAAGCAAGAAGCAGGGCTCATGCCTTTAAGTCTAGCACTTGGGAGACTGAAGTAGGAGGATCACAATGAGTTTAAAGCCAGCCTGGGCTAGGCAAGTCTGGGCTAGAATGAAACACTATCTCAAAAAATACAAAAGAAGGGCTGGAGAAATGGCTTAGCAGTTAAGGCGTTTGCCTGCAAAGCCAAAAGACCCAGGTTTGATTCCCCACGATCTGCGTAAGCCAGATGCATAAGGTAGCACATGCATCTGGAGTTTGCAGAGGCTGGAGGCCCTGGCGTGTCCATTCTCTCTGTCTGTCTGTCTGTCTGTCTGTCTCTCTCTCTCTCTGACTCTCTCAAATAAATAAATAAAACTTTAAAAAAAGAAGAGAAATCAAGGAAGATACCCTACTTCAACCTTTAGCCTCCACATGCATATACACATTCACAAGCTAATTGATTAAATATTTTCAAGAATTGTATTATAATTGTATGAAAGTTTGCATCTTACTTTTGTAAAATACTGTAAAGTGATCATCATTTCTTTCAATGAGTATTAGTCTCAGGTATACATTTAATGATTGCACAATATTTTATTGTATAGCTACAAAGCAATGTATTTAGTCATTATTTAATTGCCAGTGAGTTGTCTCCATTTCTCATGATTCTACATAAAGCAACATTGGCTATCTTTGCATTTATTTGTCTCTAGTTCAAAAGAATAATATGGGGCTGGAGAGATGGTTTAGCAGTTAAGGCGCTTGCCTGCAAAGCCTAAGGACCCAAGTTCAATTCTCTAGGTCTCATGTAAGACAGATACACATGGTGGCCCATGCATCTGAAGTTCATTTGCAGTGGCTAGAGGCCCTGGCATGCCCATTCTCTCTCACTTCCTCCCTCTCTCTCTGTCTCTAATAAATTTAAAAAAAGAAAACCCAAAACAGAATAATATGAGGTTCCCTTAAAGCCTAGATTTCTCTGGGCATGTAGACATGCATGGATCTTCCGGTGGTATCTGCCAAGTGATGTCTTGCTTCAAACCCTTAGTTTTCATATTTCTTAAGGAGCTGATTGCTGCCAAGATACTCCACAACTGGTCTGTCTGGACATTTCACTGGAAGCCAACCACAGTGGTCCTGAGGATGCTGCCACAGATAGAAGGAGAGGAAGATGGGGCTGGGACTGCCACCAATGGTATTTTAAATAGCAGCAGCAGCTACTTCAACTTCTCCCTAAAATTGAGACACTTATCTTGCTTTATCAAAGGGGTGAGCCACCCATAAATGAGAGGCACATTGAAAAAGCCCAAGGTTGTGACATTCAAGGCATTTTAATGATTCACACTGGTGTATTAAAATGTCCATGATCTTTGTTTCTCTTCTTATCAATGTCTACTACGTGCAGCTGGTCCCAAATTGTGTCTCCAGCTCTCTGGCTCTTTGCATTTCATGGGTCAAAAACAGAAATGCAGATGATATCAGCAGTGATGGAATGGAGTGAGCTTTTCTTCCAGCTGAAAAATCACCCCGAGCTACTGAAATGTAACAGCATACATCATAGTCAAGTTGTCAAAGGGGAATATTTCACAGCTATGACCTCACAGCCATAAAATATAAGCCGTGTAATGGGTAAGGAAACCCAAGACAACTTTTCCAGGTTTTTTTTTATTAATAAGATTACCATATGGAAAATAACATTAACTAAATTATCCTAAATACCCTCTTAATTAAGTGACTACTTAGAAATCACATACACTTTTCTATTTTCAAGGGCTTCAGTTTCTTCATTGCTTATAGAACCATAAAGTTCTATGATCTATTATCTCCACATCACATGCTCAGACCCAAGTGTCCAGGTAAGAGGCTGGAGTCTTTTCACACCTTTGACTGACTTTAGAGGTTCCAGCCAGCTTGCTTCCCTCCCCATCACTAAATGGACCACGGCAGCAGGTGAGGTTCTGCTGAGTTAACTCTAGCCGACAGCAGAGCTTTGCCAGCAGCTGTCAAAGCCAGTCTGGGACAGGCTTTAACAAAAACTATCCTTTTGACCTTTCCCCACGCAGAGCTCACATCCAACTCAAATAATTCATCAAGGACTTTGGAAGGCAGTTCTGTGAGTGTCTGAGGTTGCTTTTGAAAAATCCCATGGTCTCCTTTTATTTAAAATGTCTGTGTGTTTCCCCCCCTTTTGAGTAAGTTTGATGACACTTGTTTTTTCTTCTTTGCATCTAGGTTTTGTCCCTGATTAAGATGGTTGGCAAAATCAACTGTATGGGAATGATTTGATACTCTAGTTACTGTCAGCTTTCCCACCACACCTAGATGGACACCTTTTTTGGGTTTTCTTCCTTATTTGGAAATGCATAGGCTTCTTTAGGTGACCACTGGGAAATGGGGACATGGATGAACATTATCTAGAAATTGTCATAGAGGGAGCGTGGAGCTTCAGTGACTCCTTCACTGCGTAGGTTGCTGGCATTAAGGTATTATAATTTAAGCAGTTACTGGTGACATGTTGTCCTGTAGATAGATAATCCCCATTCCAAATGCAGTGAAGTCCACGCTATTGGAATTTAATTATGTATCCCCACCCAAATGAAGTGCACCCTGATTCCAGGTTTCATTGTGCAGGTTGGTGCTTTGGAGCGGTGGAAATGTTGGGAAAGTGGGAGGGGCTTGGGTTCACTGGTGACATGCTCTTGGAAGGACTTGGGATATCCAGTCTTTTTCTCTCTGCTGCCATTTGCCTCTGAAAGCTTGACCACATGAATGCACTTCTAACATGACCTGGCTATGGCTAGGAGAGCCTTCTCCAGAACAGAGCTGGCACTGGTGTCATGTCCTTGAGCCTGGAAAACTGTGAGCTAAAGAAATCTTTTCTCTCCGTAAGTTATCTGTGTTGAGCATTTCACTGTAGTCATGCAAAAAGCTAATTCAATTTTATACCCGCGTCACAATGTCTGCAAACCACGCATCTCCATAGTCATGCTCACCTCCAATGCCTAATGCTTAATGGCTGTCACTTTCTCTTCTGTTTCATGGCTATTGGTTACTCTGTCTTCGGAGCATGGAACAGAGCCCTTTCCCATGATCTCTGCTCCTGTAAGTGGCTTATTCCTTTCAGACTTTACCGACGTTTGGAGCACTGAAGGGCTTGTATAATGCCACAATGACTCGTAGGTCCAGTGTTACAAAGCCCTCTGGTTCCTTTCTCTCCCTCCTCAGTTTTTGTCTTCACTTTCTTGCTCCATCTTTGGAACAGTCCCCCTACCACTTGCTCACCAACTTCCCCCAATTTCTAAGGCACAGCATAAGCTCCACTTCAACACTTCTTCAAATAGTTTTGGGCCAGGTGGATTTCTCGGATGGCTCTAGGATTTCATAGAAACATTTCGAAATCTATACAGTGTCTAGTATAATTCCTCTCTTGTGTCCCTCATTCTCTGGAGAAAGGAGTGACTGTCCATTACAAAGAGAGACGTCCTGATCTCAATCTAGAATGTGAAGTTCGGATTTCATGGGAGTCAACAACAAACACTTCCCACTCGAGCATTTCCCCCCACCAATTTTGTTGTCGTTTTAGAGATCTTTGTCTCTTCTCCTCTTCATTCAGAATATTCTTCAACTAGTTCAGTCCCTCGGAGACAATAATCCCTAAAAATATTGAGCCAAGAGCCCTTCCCACCTTAGCAGACATTAGCATCCTCAGTAGATGTTTGGGAGATGAGCTGCGTGGTCTGGTGTGGAGTAAATCATGCTCAGCCCCTCAGTCGGGGATCTCATCCATTCAGCAGCAAAGTGATTAATGGAGTCGGACAGGAAGATATGTCCTTCTGCTGGCCAGAGAAATCGCACATAAAAATCCATCACTTGTTCATGGATGTAGGCGAGGTGAACAATTCAATCTGGTTAACATATGAAAGCAGCAAATGCTGACGTGTCATTGTGAAGTTATTGCTTTTGAGAATGACCTGTTGACCTGTTGTCACTACCAAAATGTCAAGGAATGAAGACAAGCTCTGTGAACTATGGGTGGATTTGGGGAGAAAAAAGGAGGAGGGCCCTGGAATGGTGAGTGGTGCAGCCCAGGGACACTGGTGAGCCTCCCTTTGCCATTGTTGTGCCATCTCAACCTCCCAGAAGCCCATCTGCAAAGGTGGCGCAATTCTTTACCACTGAGGTGTGGACAGGTGAGGTCATGGGCCTGAGGTAACTCAGCAGAACCAACCTACAGAGCTGTGCCTTTGATCCTCACATCATATTGTTTCCCAGGAAGGTTCTCGAGGAGATTTTCTTTCCTCACTGTAGCCACTAAGATACTTCTTTATTGTGAAGCATCATTTATTCCTGCTGTAAGAGAGGAGAGAATCAGATAACTGCTCTGGCTGCTAATGTTGTTGCCACTGCACTAAATTTATGTGCTAAGAAAGTTGCATTATTTATCTCGATACTTACTGCGTTCCTAGTGGGCAAGAAAAATATTCCTGAACTCAGGTTACAGATGATAAAAGTGAACCAGAGGGGCTGAACAGATGGCTTAGCAGTTAAGGCGTTTACATGCAAAGCCTAAGGACTCATGTTCAACGGTCCAGGTCCCATGTAAGCTAGACTCACAAGGTGATACAAGCAAGCAAGGTCGCACATGCACACAAGATGGAACACACATCTGGAGTTTGATTACAGTGCCTGGAGGCCCTGGCATGCCAATTCTCTCTCCACCCACCCTTTGACAAAAATAATAATAAAGAGATTTTTAAAAACTGTTTAAAAGTGAACCTTGGGACATTAGGGATAACTGGAGATGGCTTTAGTTTGTATTAGGTGATATCCAATTAGTTATGACGTTGGGAATAATCTGTACCATAATCTGGCATACAGTAAGTGCCCAAAAGGTGTGACATTAATTTCATTTCAGTTTGGAAGAAAAACAAGATCCCTAATTTCTTATTGCAGTCCACTGAACACACTCTGAGGCATGGTAGACAGATAGGATGGGAAATGTGGAAACGCCTCTAAATGAATGAACCAAGAAAATCTGCATGAAATGGAAGCCCAGAGTCATCTTTGATACTGTGGAAGTCCTGAGGCCTTGTATCAGCGATAACAGCACAACCTTCACAGACTTACATTTTCTCTTGCAGAGCACTTGCAAGCATGGCACCTGATGTCATGGTTCAAACATGCTGTTTGTCAGGCAGCTAGCTGACAGAATGGTCACAGGACAAAGACCCAACAGGACTCAGAATAACTGGGACAGTATTCATAAATGTTGAATTCTTTAGTAAGCACTGCTAAGCCATCTGGAAAGTTGAAAATTGGCATAACCATCAGCCAGTGGGTCAGAAATGGAAGCTGGATTTACAAGCTAGGAAATTCAGTTTGTCAAATAAACCACCAAGTTTACCTTTTATGCTGCATGGGTAAATTAAGAGCAAACATATGTTAAGAGCATGCATTGGCTATTTCTGCAAATATTGTGATATATATATAAAATTTCTCAAGTCAACTAGAGAATACTTACTGAACATCCCTTATCGCACAAGCTACTTCTAGAGCTTGTGATCGAATCCCCTCAGTGAACTCCTGGTCTCAAGCAGCTGCACACAGGATAGTCAAGGATTAATTTTGGGAACTGACCAAAGCTATCTGAAGGGTTCAGGGAGAGTTTTCATCAGCAGCTGCCCCACAAACTTGACTTAGAGGGAATTGAGAAGTCAGGAAAGGGTGCATGCAAAGGACTCTGTATGGCTCTTCCAATCCCACTCAGACCAATGTGTGCACACATTCTAATATCAATCAGCTGAATAAACACAGGGCTCTCCATCGAACACCCCCATATGTCCCTCATGAGAGAATGAGCCATTAGGTCCCTGTCCTTATCCAAGTAGGCCTAAAATCATCCCTCCTTCCTCCTCCTTTTAGGCCATGGATCATGCTTCCCATGCCCATGGTGTTCTTCTCTGCTTCTGCCTAACGTGAGAGGCCTTTGACCTTCTACTTCTTTCTACAGTCTATCCAGAAAGGAAGCCATGAAGTGATTTGGTGCTCTGATGCTATAGTGTAGCTTTTGCTCCTTCTCCCCTCCTCCTAGGGAGCAATGTGGGATTGTCTTAGTCTGTTTTCTCTTGCTATAACTGAATCCCACACTGGGTAATTTAAAATCAATAGAAGTTCGTTTGGCTCACAGTTGTAGAAATTCAGGAGCCTGGCACCAGTACCTTTAGGCTATTAGTAGAAGTAAGCATGGGCAAGCCAGAGGCACATGGGCTGATCTCAGCCTTTAATCTGGAGGTCTTCCCTTGACAACTAACCCACTTCTACAATAATGTCATTCATCCATTTATGAAGGCAGAGCTTTTATGACCTATTGCTTCTAAAGGTCTCACCTTTCAACACATTTCAATGGCAGATGAATCTCAACACGAGCTTTGGAAGGTTACCAAGCCATAACTGAGGTGTAGACTTTGAATACAACACTCTCCACACCTGGCTCTTCCACAAGACCAACAACTCCATGAAATCGGTCAGGATTTCTTCATATCTATTTCTCTAGCGCCAAGGGCATAGCCTGGCTCAGAACAAGTTCCCAACAAATGCCTGTGGAAAGGATAAATGAACACAGGTAATTGTGATCTCTTGCCTGATCCAAGCAGACAAAGGCAGCCTTGGGATACTGATCAGGAAGGATTTTCCTTGGCTTATAAACCTAATACCATAGTTAAGCTCTTGATAAAATTTGAGCATTAGGTTAATTTGTTTATAGTGTCTGACCATGAGCCTTTTAATTCTCTCTTCTTTGCCTTTGTGGAAGAATGCGAGGTTTATAGATACCGGGTGACGTCCTAAAGTCACTGCACAATCTGTGTCAAGCACTCAAGATGCTTCCTTTCAGGCCTTGTAAACAAGTTGCCATTATCACCTGAGTCTCTCGTTTGGCCAGACTCTGTCTACCTCAGTAGTGATTCTAGAACATTAACCACCCTAGTAGAGAAAATGGAAAGGAGAGAAGAAATATTCATCCAATCAGGTTTTAGAAAAACTTCAATAGTATGCGTAAATAAAAGCTCTGGGCACAATGCTTAATAAATATCAATTCTTCCCTTTCTGTTTTCTTCATTAAAATATAAAACTGAAGCTCCACTATTAACTTTATTGAACTTTGTATGATTCCAATGGATACCTTCAAAATGCAAACACTCTGTTTGAGTACACATGAGGGTTAGTGAAATGCCCTCAAAATCAGATTCATGAGCCTTCCTACACTCTGACTTTCTAAGAATTTCTAGAGCTTTGTTCAAATATATTTAAAAAAATTTTGGGGGGGTTTTTCAAGGTATGGTCTTACTCTGGCCCAGGCTGACCTGGAATTCACTATGTAGTCTCAGGGTGGCCTTGAACTCATAGTGATCCTCCTACCTCTGCCTCGCAAATGCTGGGATTAAAGGCGTGCACCACCATGCCCAGCTCAAATACATTATTACTGTGAGAGGTGCCTCATGGTCAGCAGCAAGTTTCAGGGCTCTTACCTTCCTCTACCAGTGAAACGCTGATAAAGGAAGAGTTACTAGAATTGCAAAGCAGAAAGGCAAAGAAAAAATGGGATCTCAGAAAGAAATGCAGGTTTACTGACTGGAGATCATGGAGTGGTTGCAAAGGAGCTGCAAAATGGCAGGGGATGAAGTGACATAAGTTTTGAATCTTCTTGCTAAGCATTTATTATGTTGCATTTTTATATTGGCTTGAGCTTTGAGATCCCACTTCCTGATTCCATTCTTGAACTTTGACGTCTCACTGTCTGGTTCCAGTCGGAGCATTGGAATCCCACTATCTGGTTTCAGTCTTATGCTCTGAAATCCCACTATCCGGTTCTGGTCTTGATCTTTGAAATTCTAATTCTGGTTCCAGTCTTGAGCTTTGAGAGCCCACTGCCTGGTTCCAGTCTTGAGCTTTGCGAGCCCACTGCCTGGTTCCAGTCTTGAGCTTTGCGAGCCCACTGCCTGGTTACAATCTTGGACATGTCATTGACTACTGAATACAGGTTACCTAAGCCTGCCATGCTTTCAGTCTCCAAGTATTTTATCTTATGACATTAATAGGTATCTGAAGAGTATCTTAAAAGTAAAGCAGTAACAACAAAATGCTATTTACTTTTGTCAACTTAAAAACTGCAGGGGATATAGGCTAAGAGAGAATTATGGTATTTCCAGAAATCTTTCAATAATGAACAATTATAAGCTTTCAAAAGTACGGATGTAACCAAATATATTAATTATGTTTCTCATTTCTCTGAAAAAGTATCTGGTGAAAGCAGCTCAAGAAAAGAAAGTTTTACTGTTGCTCATGGTTCCATCGTGGAAAGGAAGGGATGGAGGACAGAGAGACTCTGGTTGTAGAAGCAGGAGCATAAGATATCTGGTCACCTTGTGGCTGTGGTCAGAAAGCAGAAAGGGATGAATTCTGGTGCTCAGATCATGCTTTCCTGTTGCATTGAGTGTGGGATCACACACACTAGTGATACTTCGTCACACATTCAGGATGAGTCTTCCTTCATCAGATACACAAGAATCCTTTAGATAAACCCAGAAGTGTGTTTCCATGGTGGTTTTAAATCCCATGGAGTTGATAATAATGATTAATCATCACATTTGACTCTTCGGGATAAAAGCCCAACAAACGAGGTGTGGCTACGTATCCCCAATAGGCTGATTAAAGAGACAAGTAAAAGTGGAAAGCAGGAAAAGAGGATTTATCCAATACAGGCACATGTGGAAGAAGAACAAATAAGGGGGCATGCACCACTTTGCATCCGGCTTTACGTGGGTCCTGGGGAATTGAACCCAGCTCACTAGGCTTTGCAGGTAAGAGCCTTAACTGGAGCCATTTCTCCAGACCACTGTCTTTTTTTTTAATTGTGGACTTTAATATGTGAACATACAGTAGTTTGGTCATGTTCCCATACCTTTATCCTTTTTAATGTCTCCTATCCCTTGTACCCCTCCCCCTATGGGGTCAGGAATGCACCCTCTGACTCTTTCATTCTTTTCTGGCCTCTCTTCTGCAATGTTCCCTGAGCCTTTGGGGAGGGGGTGGCGGGAGCTTGATAAAAAACCTCCTTTAGTGTTGAGCCTCTTATTTTCTGCTCTGATGAGTTTTTGAATCTCTTCGAAAGATGTTTCTCTGGCTAGCAGTGAGAACAGCACTTGTATTCCTTCTGTCAGCTCTTCTGCAATGTTGCCTGGCCCCTGGCAAGTGTGATAGAGAGTAATCGTCCAGGGCTAAGTGCTGGAAGTTTTCCTCTTCTTGTAATTTTGATGACTTGAGTCTAGGGTCTCCCAAGCATTTGCTGCCACCTATCAAAAAAGATTAACTAGGGGCTAGAGAGATAGCTTAGCGGATAAGGCACTTGCCTGCAAAGCCAAAGGAACTGGGTTCGACTCCCTAGGACCCACATAAGCCAGATGCACAAGGGGGCACATGCATCTGGAGTTTGTTTGCAGTGGCTGGAGGCCCTGGCATGCCTATGCCTATTCTTTCTTTTCTCTCTCTCTCTCTTCCTGCCTATTTCTGTATCTCTTTCTCTCTCAAATAAGTAAATAAAAATAAAAAAAATTAGCCAGAAGAGAGAACAGTATTCATCAAAATGTTTAAATATATACATTTAAAAGGTTGTTTGATAGCCAGAGGACAGTGGAAGCTTCTCTGTGGCCTTCTAAGGCCTGGGGTTTCGACGTGATTCCTAGTACTGCGTATCAATTCTCCCTCACTGAGAGCTGCCTGTTATTCAGTCAGAGGAGCGGATTCCACTCGTCACTTATGTCCCACTACTGACCCATTGTGTACATCTTGCCTGGCTGGTTGATTTTGTAGTTTGCAGGATCCACTGCTTTTCCAGACGGTTGATGACTTTTCTGTTACCATCAGCTCACATAGGGCCTTCCAGGAAGCCTTGTTTTGAGATGTAATGAAAACTCATGATAGAGACCCCAGTTTCCACTAGCAGGTGGGCCAGTCTCACTTCAGAGTCATCTGGAATTGCTGCTGGCTGTGGAACTGGGGCGGACGATGCTCGAACTTGTCTGAAACTTCTTTTCCTTGTGTCCATGGCTCATGTTTATATTCTTCATCTGACTATTTTATTTATCAAACTCAGTTTTCAAAACAAATGAGTCCAGAATCCTTCACATGAAGGTCACCTGTGGAATGGTAACAGCAAAGCACTTGGCCTCGCTCTTTTTGTTTGTTTGTTTGTTTGTGTTTTTCTGAAACCCATCCCCAAACAACTAAAACAGAATGGGGAAAGAAAATTGACGTGAACTTGAAGTCAACCCAAATCTTGATGAGGAAAGTTGGGCTAGGCCAAGTTCAGTGAGGAGTTCGGGAGCAGTGGCTTCAGGATAGAGTTCAGGAGGCACCAGTGGAGCCAAACCCGTGTCTTTGTGGAAAGTGTGGGTCTGAGGAGGATGCAATTTCCAGGCATCCTGAGCCTTGTGAGAGAGCATGAGCTGAAGACACCAGGCCACTGCTGCTAAAGGAGAACAAGAAGATGTGGACGGCTGACCCTGCAGTAGAAACAAGGTACGTGCTGACCAGTACTTACTGACCACACAGCAAACAGCACTTTCTGCCTAGGATAGAGGCAAGACTATGGTCAGAGACAGACCCAAGGTAATGGCTCACCCAGCTCACCTCCCTGGCTGCCTTGCCAAGTCAGCTTTATGAAAAATTACCCATAAAGAATCGTGCACACAAAACAATGGGTAAGCTCAGAAGAAAAGAAGAGCAATCTTTTCAAAAGAATTCATGTAGAGCATACCACAAATATATTACAAGAAAAATAAGTGAGAGGAACATGGCCAAATGATGATTAAAATGCCAGAAACTTATGCCATAATATAGATAAAAATTATAGATGAATATTTACCCATTAAAAACTTATAAAGCATGACTTTTCCAGAACAATAATTCAGAGAAAAGTATGTTGGTTCCAGTGAGAGAGATAATCAAACAGCTGAAAGTAATTTAAAGAAAGCATTTGCAGGGCTCTGGAAAGGAAAAAAAAAGTAATCATAGAAGTGAAAATTAAAAGTAAAGGTGAAAAAATAGTGTTTAAATTGAGCAGAAGAGCTGAAGAGATTGCTTAGTGGTTAAGACACTTGCCTGTGAAGCCTAAGGACCTAAGTTCAGTTCCCCAGTATCCACATAAGCCAGCTGCACAAGGTGGTATATGTGTCTGGAGTTTGTTTGCAGGGGCTAGAGGCCCTGTCATGTCTGTTTTCTCTGTCTGCTTCTGTCTCTCTCAAATAAATAAAATATTTTTTATAGTAGAGCAGGGAAAGCGAGTATGAGAAAAAAAGAAAATAAATAGAAAAGAATTAAGTGTTTAAAATGTGTGCTGAGAAAAGGAAGAGGAGGGGGAGGAGCAAGGGTCAACCACATCTAAGGATGTGTAAGTGAAAAAGAATAGCAAGGAGTAGAGATGAACTATAGGGAAAGAAATTAAGGAACTTCTCCTTTCCCATAAGTGGGTGTCCCAACTACAGCAAACAAAACGAATATTCAGATATAATAGAACAAGCATTTCCTCATTCATTAACACTTAAATTCGTAATGTGAAATGGGCCCAGTCGTTTTGGGGGGGGGAGGAATTCAGCAAACTAAACACTGAGCCGTGGCTTACTTAGACTGACTTCAAAGACAGAGTGGCCTAAAGATAAAAGTCAAAGCTGTGAGAGGGAAATCATAAGTTTGGCTTCAGACATTTATTTATTGGGGAGAGAGAGAGAGAGGGAGAGAAAGAATGGGCAGGCCAGGGCCTCCAGCCCCTGCAAACGAACTCCAGATGCATGTGCCACATTGTACATCTGGCTTACATGAGTACTGGGGAACTGAACCTGGGTCCTTAAGCTTCATAGGCAAGCTCCTTAACCACTAAGCAATCTCTTCAGCCTGGATTCAGACTTTTTAATAGTAATATTAACTACTAGAAAATAACAAACAAGTTAAATCCTCAGAAAATGTGTGGTTCAAGAATTTTCTACCTAGCCAGAATGTAGTTGAGTATTTCCAAGGATGCAAGACCTCCAGGGAAAAAGTGTCCTTTTTATTATTTTTATTATTTACTGGAGATATGAGGGAGAGAGAGAGAGAGAGAGAGAGAGAGAGAGAATGGGCGTGCCAAGGCCTCCAGCCATTGCAAACGAACTCCAGATGCATGTACCCCCTTGTGCATCTGGCTTATGTGGGACCTGGAGAATCAGACCTGGGTCCTTAGGCTTTGCAGATAAGCGCCTTACCAGCAAAGCCATCTCTCCATCCTGAAAAGTGTCCTTTCTCATGATGAAAAGCATGCCTTGAAGATGCCAATGGGGACGTGAGTAGTGGTGGCGGTGACAGAGTAAGCACCCCTTAGGAAAGGCAGGACTGAGCACCTGGAGCAACTATGATCATAAGCTAGCACGGAAACCAGAAAGAAGAGCAGCAAAAGAAACCAATACTGAGAGGTCGAGGCGGGAAAAAGACCTTGTAAGCATGAGCCCCTCACCTACCATCTAAACGAGCCAGGAACTTGGACATTAATAATGTCATAAACCATAACTGGATGGTATAGATAGGCAAATGAAATAAATGTGTGCATATTTTCTCATGTCTCATTACGAAGACTTAACAGGGGCTGTATAAGAAATCTAAAATATGATAAAATAATACATAAAATTGTAAGATGACCATGAAAAGATCCCAGAACAGACTATAAACCTTTAGCGCTATCAGTATGAAAACACACATGCAATAAACCAAAGACCATGTGGGAAAATAAATACGCATGGGTCTTTAATTTGCTTGTATGACATTATGAAGGGAAAATGTAACTGAGCATGAACCAGCTGGGAGCAAACAGTGTTCATCTCAAAAATGTTAATCTATTGAACGAAAAAGACTCTAAGCTGAAGTTGCAAAGCACAATCCCAATGTATTATTCACACAGACACAGTTGGCCAAATGTAGCAGCAGGTCTCCCAATAGTAACATCAGTTGCAGTGGTCTGAATGTTTTCCCAGAGTTTATTCCCAGCAAAAGTTGGAGCTGGAGAGATGGCTTAGCGGTTAAGGTGCCTGCCTTTAAGACACAACCTCCCCTTTTAACCAGATGCAAAGCAAAAGTACACATCTATAAAGCTGAAGTGCTGGTAGTCTTCCTCTCTACTCTCTGAGATAAAGAGGAAGTGCTGGTAGGAGATGATCAGGTCATAAGGACTCTGCCCTCATGAGTGGGATTAGTGTCCTTGTAAGGTGACTAGAGGTGTCCAGCCCGTTTGGCCTCCTACCATGGGAGGACAAAGAAGATGCTGTCTATGAAACAGATTCTCACCAGAAACGAACCTACTGAGCTCCCAACCCTCCAGAACCTGGAGCAATACATTTCTATTGTTGAAAAAATATCCAAGCTAAGGTTCTTTGTTATAGCAACCTGAGAGGACTAAGGCATTAGTTCAAAAAGAATTAGATACAAAAGTGTTAATTATAAAGGACATTTTATTTTTTAAAAAGTAGAATACTTAAGAAGGCCGTAATTTGATAAATACATATTAAATATCAAAACTCTGAAATTCATAAAGCAAAAGCTAATGGAAATATAAAGAGAACTAAGAAGTCTTTACTTTGTTTCTCTTATTTTATAATAAAAACATAAGACTAAAGCAGACATAAACAGTATAGCTTTAAAGATAGATCTGGATTAGGGTGATAGCTCAAGAGTTAAAGGTGCTTGCTTTCAAAGCCTGCCAGCCTGAGTTCAGTTCCCTAGCACCAATGTAAAGCCAGATGCAAATGACACAAACACATCCCCCCTTCATAAACACACACACACACACACACATACACACACACTCACTCACACAATGTTTAAAATAAAGACTTGAAAAAAGCCCTATCCATAGGGCACGCACGCACACACACACACAAGCATATAATGTTTTACTCACCAATATATCACCAAAATTAAGAATATGTCTTTGTAAACTATGCAACATTAAAAATAGTTCAACAGAAAATTCTCATTCCATCTCACAAGTTGAAAAAGGAGCATAATGAAAAACAATTTACAAACAGTGATAAAAACAGACAATGGAAAACTTGAAATTAAATGGGCAAGGTCAAAGGCCCATGGAGGAAGACATGACCATGTCCCATAGCAATGAGTTGTCATGCTGCCAGCCAGCATCATTATTTCATGTTCCAAGTCCCTTCCCCCAACAGGATCACTACTTCATTTTCTAAGCATCCCTCCCCCACAAAGAGGAAAACAAAAATTCATTTCTAACACATGCTTTATCCAAACTTAAAAATTTCCAATAAACTGTTCTACTGTTCCTTATATTGATGAGTTAAATTTATGTAGATTTAATCGCACTCACTATCTGTGGTAGTTTGAATAGATGGCCCCCAATATATTCAGTGTTTTATTAGTTTGTACTTTGCATCTGCAGCCACCTGGCTGGAGGCAGTGTCACTGGGCAGATCTTAAGGTGTGGTGGTGGGTTTGAGATTTCAATCTAAAGATATGCAAATTGTGCCTAGCTGGAGTTCCTGAGGTGTGCTGTGCTGTGCTGTGTGGCTTTTGGCTTGTGGTTTCTCTCTGTCTGCTTGGACCTGTGAAGGCATGTCAGCTTTTTTGCCATTATGGAACTTCCCCTGGATCTGTAAGTTTCAATAAATAATATCTCTTCCTCCATAACTGTGACTGGTCTGGAAGTTCATCTCAGCGAACCTGAAGCTGTCTGTTACACCATCATTATGAAATAACTGTAGTGAATGTCCCTCTGGTTTCAGATGAATGGACTCATTCCAAGTGTGACAGAGTCCATTGCAGCATCTGCATTGAGAAACAGACAGGGGAAGCGTGGCCATGGCACTGTCTCTGGGAGGAGCTGCTGCTGCTCCTGTCTGCACTCTGCTGCCTTAACGGCACATGAGGACATTCAGGACACTCTTTTCACTCCTATGGGGCATACTGCGTTGTCCTCCTGACATCTGGAACTCTTAGTAGAAAACAAGTAGTTCGGCCTGGAGAGATGGCTTAGCAGTTAAGGAGCTTGCCTGCAAATCCTAGAGACCCAGGTTCTATGTTCCAGGTCCCACATAAGCCAGATGCACATGGTGGTGCATGTGTCTGGAGTTCATTGCAGTGGCTAGAGACCCTGGTGTACCCATTCTCAATCTCTCTCTCTCTCTCTCCTTCCCTCTGTCTCAAATAAATTAAAAAAAAAATTTTTTTTAAAAGAAAACACAGCCAGGCATGGTGGTGCATGCCTTTAATCCCAGCACTTGGGAGGCAGAGGTAGGAGGATCATCATGAGTTCAAGGCCACCCTGAGACTACATAGTGAATTCTAGGTCATCATGGGCTAGAGTGAAACCCTACCTCAAAAAAAAAAAAAAAAAAAAAAAAAAAAAAAAAAAAAAAAGAAAAAAAAGAAAAGAAAAAAAAGAAAGAAAAGAAAATACAATAGTTCCATCTTAGGCATTGTTTTGCTTTTTATGGTTTCAGTCACTTACAGACTGAGCCAGAGTCAGAAAATATGAAAAGGCAGCGTCCACAAGTGAATAGTGCATGAGTTTTCAGTTTGGTGCCATCCTGAGTTCCAGGTTGAAGTCTCATGCTTTCTCAGTCCTGCCTGGAACATTACTCATTCTTTGTCCAGTGTATCCATACTGTATGCACTGCCCACCTGCTGTGACTTTACAGACATTCTGGTGTTAGACCAACAGTATTGCAATGCTTGGTTCAAGTAACCCAAGAATTATGATGAGAGGACAGTGATGCAAGAGCAAAGATGCCAAGGAGACACCAGGACATGAAACCTGGAAGAACAAAAGACGCTGGGTTATGTAGCAACACAACAGGGATATATAGGCAGGACAAAGTAACACAGAGAGGTATAAGAGTGATTTCAGGCATCCATAGGAGTCTTGGAACATACAGTGTACCGTGTGGATAAGCGTGTGTGGAGGTCATGTATGGAATAGGCCACTCTCATTTTCTCAATGGGTATCTGTCTCTTAGCCCACACCCCCTATCACCCAGCTATGATGAGTTTGTGCTGATGCATTCAAGACTTCGGCTGCCCCTGTCCCTGAAAGAAAAGCAAGCTCTTATGGATGGCTGTCACTGCTAAAGTCAAGCCAGGAACCAGAGACATTGTGTCTTTTCAGAGACAGTTCATGGCATATTTAATACTGATCCTCCACACATAGGCAGGGCGATGAGTGCCTATGCTACTCGGCTTTTTTTTTTTTAATTTAATTTAATTTTATTTTTAATTTATTTTTGGAGAGAGAGACAGAGAGAGATAGACAGAGAGGGAGAGGGAGACAGAGATGGGTGCACCAGCAGTCTCTCAGCTGCTGTGAACGAAATCCAGATGTGTGCACCCCCTTGTGGGCAAGTGCGGCATTGCACCCATGCCTCACTGCATCTGGCTAAACGTGGGACCTGGAGACTGGAACCGCTGGACATTGGAACCAGCGTTCTTAGGCTTAGCGGGCAGGTGCCTTAGCCGCTAAGCCATCTCTCCAGCCCACTACTCGGCTTTTGTATTCATTGTCTTTCCCATATGTAAATATTCATTCAGCAAACAATATTAGACTAAGAAAAATAACAGCCCATCCTTATTGAAATCTTTATTTCTATGTAATGCTCTTGCTCCCGTTTCCTTTGTTAAAAACCAGAGGGGGAGTGGAAGTATGTCCGGGGATAAAATGTACGGCGCCAACAAAATATTCAAGCCAGTCTTCAATTTTTTTTTTTGAGTTTTTAGTGGCAAAATCATCCTGGCATGGTTCTATGTGGGAAAATGATAAGAAAGTGTACTTTCCTATGAAGTTGATAGGTCCTGACTGTCTCTTAGCATATCAGGGGAAGCATCCGTGCAAATGGATCCACATGTGTCAAGCATTAACTTATGCTTTCAAACATCACTCATGACAGGACTGAACTCATCCGATGCTTTGTAGTTGTTTGCAATGGTTCACAGAACAAGAATTCTTTGATCTGTTTCTCCTTTATGTACATGACAAACACGGGGCTCACTACAGTCATCAGCCTTGGATGGCTCACATGAATAGCCAAGTTGAAGGGACTAATGTGGCCACCCTGTATAACTTGCTCCTTGATGAATCCTACAGTGGATCACATGATTTTCTCGGGGACCCAGTGATGGCACTTTTCTGCATGTGCTTCCAATACTGCTTTTTGAGAATCCCTTTCAATGTCTATATTTCCAGCTATCGTGTACGTGATTTCTTTTCCACTGCCTTACCAATCTGCAGTAGAATAAGAAACTTACCATAAACGCGGACTTCTCAGGTGTCAAACTCAAACATCTTAAGGCATTTTAAGAAATGGTCTCCGCCTTGTTTTGTTGAAAGGTTGGACAGCTCTGATGGTTTGAATTCGAAGTTTTAAAAATACTGAATTGCACAGAATAAATTCCGGTTTAGAGACAATGGACAGCATATGTCTAAAGAGTCCCCACTTCCATCTACTTTTTTGGGGGGGAGGGTTTCAAGGTAGGGTCTCACTCTAGCTCAGGCTGGCCTGGAATTCACTATGTAGTCTCAGGGTGGCCTTGAACTCATGGTGATCCTCCTACCTCTGCCTCCCGAGTGCTGGGATTAAAGGCGTGCGCCATCATGCCTGGCTCCACCTACAACATGGCTCACCCCTGATACACAGATACTTCCATGAGATGATGTGAGTGTTCCTGGGTGGATGAACATTAGTGTCATGAGCCCAATGATGACAGTAATCTTCATCAAACAGCTTCTATGCTGGGGCCCTGTGCTTTGTAAGCATCGTGTGCTGCCTATGATCCTTACCACCGGCCAGTGGGGGGAAGAACACTTATTATCATCATTTTACCTGAACAGAAAGTGATGCCTAAGAGAAGCTGGAATACTGGATTCTTCAAATCCAGTGTCCCACTAAGAGACCAGGTGTTGCAGGGAAATGGCAAATTCCAAGTCAGAAATGGGAAAGGCACACCATAAGCCGACAATGTCTCATCACGTGGGACTGTGACCAGCAGAGGCAAGTAAGAGTGGTGTGACCAGCTTGTCCCGTTTGCCCTGCTAAACCAGAAGTCCTATGTCATCACAGCAGTCCCATATGTCCAGCAAAACTAGGAGTATGGCTATGTCAAATAATAATGAAGCCATGCCAAAAGAAATAGGAACAAACACCAATGGGCTTCCATGGGATAAAGATAGGATACTTTGAGAATAAAGAGCTACAGTGAACTGAAATGCATGAAATACATATAAATCCATGACTCATAATGAAACCATAAAATAAAACAAAACAAATAACTTGTCACCATTGAAGGGAATTTACTCATTATTTTGAACTTAAACCATGTATCTAGCTTTCCTTTACTGTTATGAATATTATGATACCATTAAGCAGCAACATCGAATATCTGACTATAGAGGAGAAATTTCTTCTGATAGAAATACTATCGCTACATAATACATGAAGAAAACAGATGAAATTACAACATCACCATTTATAAACCTTAATGACTGTAAACAGCTGCTCGTTACACTAAAAGAGAGATAAGCGAACATCATGTACTTCCTGCTGGAAAAGTTAACACCATTTATGAAGGATTGCTCCCCTCCTCCCTAAGAAACTCATAATCATTATATGATTAAGCAACTTCAATTAAAGATGGAAAACTCAGAGGACAGAGCAGTTAAACCACCATGGATATAATCAGGAAAATATAAAATGTAGAGGGTCCTATAGGACAGTCAGTGCTCCTTAAGTAAGAATTGTATGGAAAATTATGAAAGCAGGCTGAAGAGCTGTATAAACCCATTTCAGTGAATGACAGACACCATTTGGAAAATGATTCAAACAAAAAGTATAAGAAAGAAAAGAAAAAAAAAGAAAGAAAACTTGAAGTAGGTAATAATACATTTCAGATGTTACTGAATTCATTTATTTTTTTTTTGAGACAGGGTTTTGTTACATGGCCCAGGCTGGCCTTAAACTCACGATCTTACTGCCTCTGCTTTCCCAAATGCTAGAATTACAATTATATCCAGTTCTAATTGTCAAGTGTTATAATAGCATTGGTTTTATTTGTTAAAGAATTATTAGGTTCTAAAGATACAAACTAAGTTGTTAGAATCAAAATTATATGGTATCTGGATGTGAAAATTAACATGGGGTAGTTATGATATAAGTGAGGGTTATGATATAAGTGAAGCAAAATTGGCTGAATTAATAATTGTTGAAGTTGGGTGATAAGGTATATGAGGATCCTCTACTGTTATTTTTAAAAGTTATTTATCTATTTGAGAGAGAGGCACAGAGAAAGAGAGAGGGAGAGAGAGAAGGAGAGAGAGAGAAAGAGAATATGGGTGTGCCAGGGCCTCCAGCCACTGCAAAAGACTCTGGACACATGCACCACCTTGTGCATCTGGCTTACATGGGCACTGGGGAATCAAACCTGCATCCTCAGGCTTCACAGGCAAGCTCTTTGACCTCTGAGCCATCTCTCCAGCCCCTTTTATTGTTATTTTACTTATTCTTGTATATTTATTGACTTTATTTTTAAATGTTTTATTTATTTGAGAGGTGGGGGAGAGAGAAAGTGAGCACCGGGGCCTCTTGCAGCTACACATGAATTCCAGACACAGAGACGTATGCATCACTTTGTGCATCTGGTTTTATGTGGGTACTGGAAAACAAGACCTGGGCCAGTAGGCTTTGCAATCTAGTACCTTTAACCATTGATCAACCTCCATAACTATATCCTGGTGTATTTAAAGAAAGGGAAAGAGGGGCTGGAGAGATGGCTTAGCAGTTAAACGCTTGCCTATGAAGCCTAAGGACCCCGGTTCGAGGCTCGAATCTCCAGGACCCACGTAAGCCAGATGCCCAAGGGGGTGCATGCATCTGGAGTTCGTTTGCAGTGGCTGGAGGCCCTGGTACAGCCATTCTCTCTCTCTGTCTCTCTCTACCTGCCTATTTCTGTATCTCTCTCTCTCAAATAAATAAATAAAATATTAAAGAAAGGGAAAGAGAGAGATGAGACTAAGTTTTTAATGTCACATTGCTCTAAAGAAAGTAGCTGGCCAGGGGTTGAAACAAAGCTAATCTTTGTCTAGATTTGATTTTCTTGAGTTTGATTTCTGTGCTTCCTCAAAAAACATTTTAAAATATGTGTAATAAGCAATGACAGAACAAAAAGCAACAAATTGTCTCTTGTCATCTACTCAGTGCTAGTCACATCAGAATCTAAGTAGCAGGACACTTACTCTGAATTCTACAAAGAGCCCAATTCTAAAATTAGCTTTCTCTGCATGCTCTGGTCTCAGTGCAATAAGGTTTCTTTACTTGATTTCTGGTCATTTCTCCCTCCAAGATGGGGCACCTGCATTCCCTAAAGGATTCATATGTCTCTGATTAAACATTCCTGTCATAAGACTTATTACATAGATTTTTAAAACTTTTTTGTTTAATTTTATTTATTTATTAGCAACAGACAGAGAGAAAGAGGCAGAGAGAGAGAGAAAGAGAAAATGAGTGCACCAGGGCCTCCAGCCACTGCAAACAAACTCCAGTCACATGCGCCACCTTGTGTGTCTGGCTTACGGGGTTCCTGGGGAATCGAGCCTCGAACCAGGGTCCTTAGGCTTCACAGGCAAGTGCTTAACTGCTAAGCCATCTCTCCAGCCCTACATAGATTTTTTTTTAAAGAAATTTTGCCTCAATCCTCTGCCTGAAAGATGAAGCTTATTTACAGCTATGCCATGCACTTAAGGATTTCTAAGCCAACACAGAGTTAACGTGTCAGCTTTCTTTTCAGTAGAATCATAGCAGACTCTGGATATCTGAAGCCATCAGGAGAGTGAGGGAAGGCCGGGAAGGAGGTCCAGTCTTCTTGTCATCTGTGCACACGACGTCTGCCAAGAGACAAGAGGTCCCTATTCATAGGCATGCCCAGACGTTGGCTGGGAGACTCCTGATAGAGCGTTGTTTCCCTTGTTCTCTCATGAACAGTCCAGTGAGACTCTTGTATCCCCACAGGCTTCCAAATGAAGATTCTTCAAGTCCACTGCTTTCTGAGAAAGCCCAGCTGTCTTCAGTAGTCTTCTCTGCAGCTGTCCTGGGCACAGTTGCCCAGGCCCACTGAGCTTCCCAGTCTGGTCTCTCACTGTCCCATTTGTCTGGAATGGGGGGGGGGGAGATCTGCCCCACAGGATATAGCCCACAGGCTATATCCACATGACCTCCGTTCTCACCAAATTCCTTCTTCTTCTCTTTTTCCTTTCTGAGAAGGAAGGGTGCATCATCCCTCCCTGGATTCCCTTAGCATTTCCCCCCTTTTACTCTTTTCATCCCCCAAACCTGAGGAATTTTTATGGAGTGTCCAGTGGTCAGAAAACTCCCTCTTATCTGGTCACATACTCTCCTGATCCTTTTGTCTCACATCTGGACCTCAGATTTTGTAACTCAAAGGCTAAGAATGAGCGTTTTATTTTTGTTCTCTACGGTTATCCCTGCAAGCAATAGATTTTTCACATCTAGCTGGCTAACTAGGGGAGGGCTGCGGGTTAACAAAAATATATGAAAAAGATGACAGCTGTCAATGCACCAAATATGGCTGTACCATATGGGGACGATAATAGTCCTGGATGGGCTGCAGCAGAAGTCCATAAAACCTGGAACGTTTTCTCTTACATAGCTACTATTGAAGGAAAGATGTTCAACTGGTTTTGTCTTCCAGCATAAGTTTCTATGACTTATGCCATTTTAAGCCTTCTGGTAGTTAAAGCTGATCAGATCAAAGAGCAATTTATTGAACACAGGCTGCCACTTACAATTTCCACAGAGGGAAGCTCACTGCCTCTGAGGAAGTTGGGCAAAATGTTTGACCAAAAGAGTGCTCCTTAGTGGCTGAACACAAAAGAGCCTCAAACCCTTCCTTGTTTACTGCTTTTTAAAAAAATTATTTATGGGCTGGAGAGATGGCTCAGTGGTTAAGGCATTTGCCTGCAAAGCCAAAGGATCCTGATTCAATTTTCCAAGACCCACATAAGCCAGATGCACAAGGGGCACATGCATCTGGAGTTCATTTGCAGTGGCTAGAGGCCCTGGTGTGCCCATTCTCTCTCTGTCTGCCTCTCTTCTATCTCTCTCTCTCTGCTTGCAAATAAATAAATAAAATTTTTTTAAAAATTATTTATTTACTTAAGACAGGGAGAATGAGGGAAAGAAAGAGAGAGAGAATGGGCTTGCTAGGACCTCCTGCCACTGAAAATAAACTCCAGATGCATGTGACACTTTGTGTACCTGGCTTTACGTGGGTACTAGGGAATTGAACCTGGGTCATCAGGTAATGCAAACAAGCACCTTTAACTGCTTTAACTCTCCAGCCCAAATCCTTCTTTTCATGCTTAGCAGTTTTTAGAAGAACAAATATAGGCAGTTTCTTTAATCTCAGGTAGAAATCACAAAGAAAGCTTACAAACCTTCTGGTGATTGTAATTGCCACTATATATTAGCAACATGGGAGTTTAGGATATATTATACAATTTAAAAGGTTAACTCCTATACTATCTCAGGTTTTATATGTTTCTCCATCAAATCCCCACAATTTAGATAACTTAGAATGTCTCTTCCAGGGCCTGTAAGGATTCAATAGGTCTGATAATATCTGCCTCATAAAACTTAGGGGGCTTAGTGAAACAGCATATAAAACATCTTACCACGGTGTGTAACACACAATAAATAGTAGCCTAATACATTCAAAATTTCTTATTTACTGACCTTCAAGCATTGTCATTAATGTGTGGCTAATGTATTGTTGAATCAGTGGCACGAAGGTATTTCTATACATTCAGAAATCTTCAGAATGCTTGAGAATCATTGTTTATTGGTTGTCATTAAACATTTATTAAGGAGAATCTCATTAGTAAAAAGATTCTTTCTTGAAGTTATGAACCCTCTTAAGATAAAGACAAGAAAGAGCTATTTCATCTCCTTCAGTTTCCTAAGTTCTTGTGATTTGTGTTACTGCTTGAATTGAGAAAAAGTAAAATAGGATTTTCAGGATTCATTAAGATTCCCACAGGGTTAGTGGTCTTCTGAATCTCATTGCTGTGTCTGTAATGCTCTCTTTCAAACAGTTGAACCTGAGGAGGGAATCAGCCCATCGCACCTCACCAGGCATCAGCTGAAGCCATTGAGTTATAGGGGAAATGAGTAAGAGTGCTGCTTTCTCAGTGAACCAGGTACCAGTACAAGGGTGAAGGAGAGAGACACGAACACTCAACCCCTACCAAAGCAGAGACACACTCACAAAACCTCATCACTTGAAACAGACCTAAAATGAACCCAACATGACTGAGGGAAATTCGTGGAAGAGGGGGCGGAAAGATTGTTAGAGCCATGAGTTGGGTCATTATGCACAGAGTCATTGCCTCTCGTGCATAACTGATGGCTACCCCCATAAGGCAAGACCCACATAACCCATGGGGGGAGGACAGGGAGAAGGCTAACAATGGTACCATCATGGCTGTATATATACTAGATACATAACTAATAAAAAATATATTAAAAAACAGTTTCTGGTGACAAAGTGCATTAGTATTATATTCGTGCATAAGAGAGCATATTACATTCCAAAAGACAAAGGCGATGGGTGTCCTTAGAGAACACCTGTGTTTCTACATTTTATGAATGTATCGCAGAGAAGCAGCTGTCAAAGAAAATATTCAAGGCACCTTCTCACCATGGACAGCCACATCTGCATTCATTAGAAATTTCTTAGAAAATGTATAAATAATAATTATTTTTTTCATTTAAAGTTTGTGGTCTTCTTGAAATATCTCCATAGTAGCACCTGTATTTATTCTTTTTGAAACAAATACTTCTGTGCTCCAATGTCTTTGAATCCATGATCAAGAGTATTAATGCACAGAACAAAGAAGCACACATTGCTGATACTGTGTCGGACCAATGGGCATCCAGTCTACCCTTCCTGCAGGAACATGGGAAGAAATGGATATAGAAGGGTTTCACAGGAAAATAATAACAGACGCTATGGAGGAGCAGGACTCCCACGCATATAGTTTTGCAACCTCCACGGAGGTCAATTTAGAAACATGCGTCAAAATTACAACATGCTTCTTATACCCTTTGGCCTGGAAATTCCACTTGCAGGAATTTATCTTGAGAATGCCCACATGTAAAGTGTTGGGTGACCGAGGTCATGCATTACAACATTATTTCTAGTGGCAAAGGCCTCAGAATAGCCAAAATGTTCATTAATGGTAGAAAAAAAAAACCAACTTATAGCATATTCTCCCCATAATGTGAAATTATAGCACTGTAAAAAGTATGAAGCTGTCTACACAAAAAGCTACACATGAAGGTTATAGCAGCTTTAGCCATAATTGCTGAAAGCTGGAAGGTTGATGATGCCCTTCAACAGGTAAATGGTCAAATAAGCTGCAGTATATCTGGATGGTGGGATATTATTTGGAGATAAAAAGAAATGACTGATCAAGCCAAGACAAGACATGGAGAAAACATTAATAGGTATTACTACAGGAAAGATGCTAATCTGAGAATTTACATACCGTATGATTGCAATTATATAGCATTCAGGGAAAGGCAAATCTCCAGAGACCATGTAAGTTTCAATGATTGTCAAGGGGACCAAAAAGGAGGAGAAGATGAGTAAGTGGAGGTCAGAGGGTTTTAGGGCAGTGTACCAGTCAGCTATCCATCACTTTGACAAAATATCTTAGATAATCAACTTAAAAGTAGGAAAGGATTATTAGGCTCATGGAATCTGAGGTTTGAGGTTGTGGCCTTGTCGCTTTAGGTCTGCGGTGGTATGGCGTGTCATAGTGGGAACATGGGGTCAAGATACTGTGTTCACTTCGTGGCCATCATGAAACAAGAAAGAGAATGGTACTAGGATCCCAATATCCTGTCAAGAGTGCAACTTACAATGACTTATCTTCCTCCGGCTAGTCCTCACCAATTTCCAGTAGCCCCACAGCCTACAGACCAAGCCTTTAACATCTCAGCGTTTGCGGGACATGTCAAACCCAAACGAAAGCCCACAGCCCGACTATTCCTTATGGTACCATGATGACAGAGACGTGTCATTACACATTGCCCAAACCCACAGAATATACAGCACCAGGAGCGAACACTGACGTGAACAGTGGCCTTGAGTTGAAAGTATTGCATCAGGATAGGTTCATCAACTACAAAAAATGAACCCCTTGGGTTGGAGAGGTGGCTTAGTGGTGAAGGCACTTGCCTGCAAAGCCTAAAGACCCAGGCTCCCCGGAACCCACATAAGCCAGACGAATAAGGTAAAGCAAGCACACAAGGTAGTGCATGCGCACATGGTGGCACACACATCTGGAGTTCAATTGCAGTGGCTGGAGGCCCTGGCACACCAATTCTTTCTCTCTCTCTCTCTCTCTCTCTCTCTCTCTCTCTCTCTCATTAAAAAAAAAAAATGAACTCTTCCACCTCTCAAGTTGGGCTTAGGAGGGTTGTTCCTTTGGAGGAAGAAAGGGAACCAAAGTACTGGCTACTTTCTGCTCAATTTTCCTATAAACCTAAACTACTCTAAAAATTAAAGTCTGTTTCAAAAAAAGATATGAGGACATTCTTTGAGTAGTAACATGGGGAATCTCTAAGGCAGTAGTCTTTCCTGTGAGGTCATCCATTTGGAAGAGAACTTTGCAAAAGAGCTCAGCCACTTTCTGAAAGTATCTGGATAGTATGAAGAAATATTTGTACAGTTCACCAGTGTGGCTAATTTCTGTCTTAATCTGCTAGAGTATTAAAGAGAAACAACCGCCAAATGGATGATTTTTTGAAACATGATTTGGCTCTCAGGATTTTCAGCAGCACCGTCTGGTGGGAAGTGCAGGACATCACAGTTCCAGAGGCTTCCGTGGGCTGCTCAGCATCGAGTTGCAGATCCACAGCATGACCAAATTGCCCAATTTATCTCCACTCAAAAGCAAACAGTTCATTAATCACACTGTAACCCCCCTCACCCTGACTGCCATTCTCTGCTTGAAAGGGAAGCTACATATTTATTTATTGAACAAAACAAAACCCTTGCTTCCAGCTAGTGGGATAAAAGGTCAAATTGCCAAGCCATGATGTAATCAGAGGCTAATGGTAAATAACTTTGAGGTCATGTCTACGGTATAGAACTATTTGAAAGAACAACGAAGTGTTAAGTAGTTCGAATGTCTTTAATGACGTTGAGATGGAAAGAATGTGACACGCTTGGTGAAGTCCCGTGGATGGGGACCGCCTCTGGCTGTCACCTCACAGGGAATAATCTGGCCTTAAATGGGTGGCAATTCAGAATTGGTGACCCAAAAAGAAAGAAAGAAAGAAAGAAAGAAAGAAAGAAAAGAAAGAAAGAAAGAAAGAAAGAAAGAAAGAAAGAAAAGAAAAAAAAAGGAAAAAAATGGAAGAAGTGAAAGATTGGACTTGTTGTTCCTGGAAGAAGTGAGCAGAAATTGTCTGGTTCAGGTCCTTTGTCGTGGGAGAGAAATTATAAGAAGCCGGAGTGACCTGGTACACAAGGCAAAGAGCATATTTCTACTGGCTCTGATGCCCTTTCAAATTCTTTTCAGATGTCTGACTACATGGAAGAAGAGGAAAAATGCCAAAGAGGAAATGGGAGGGAAGAGAAGGTTATGAACAGCGACAGAAAATCATGGAAGAGTGGTACTTTGGCTTTCTTCTGAAGAAATTTATATTCATACTTACATTGCTTACGTTTGTGATTATTTATTTCCTTTAGAGAAGTCACATTGGCACTTGTCTGAAATCTAAGCACCAGGGAGGCTTGAAGAGAAGAAAGTGAGTTTGAAGGCAGCCTGGGTGATGTCTCAAAACAAAATAAAACAACAACAAAAATCATGTCATTTCAGTTCTTCGAGAAATTTATTAGACAAAAAGTCAATTTTGTGAGTTAATATAAGTGACTTTCTTTTTCAGTGCTTGACATTGAACACAGCGCTGTGCACATGCTAGGCAAACGGTCTGCTACTGAACTCCATGGCTGCTCTGCACAATTTTTAATAATGAATAACTCGGATCAGCTCCGGCTCGTGCCAGAGCAGTGTGTGCGCATGTATTTTACTAAGAGCCTCCAGGGAAGGTGTGAGGTACAAAGACAAAAGTGACCCCTCGATGAGGACCTAGGAGATAGTTCCTCTGAGCATATCTGCCCTTGCCAGAGGTGGGTCTGCCAGGACTGTGTCCAAGGCCAGGGTTGGCCTTGGCATACAGTGACTAGACTTGCTTAGACCAGGAAGATCTAGAGCAATCAGGGGTCTGGCCTTGAACCATCAGTTGGGTATATACAAGCTTATTTTCCCTGAAAGGAAATGAGAAAATTCTGGTCACATAAGTGTTGAGTATTTTTTGCGGGGATAGGTAAAGCCTTGTCAGTTAGAAAATGTTTGTCCCACTGTACCAGTTTGAGGTTCTTGTGATGAAGCCTGTATTTTGATTTTCATGGTCTCTCCACCTTCTTAAACTTCATTCATGGAAGGAAACGAAATTTAAAATTTTTAAATTATACTTTAAATTTTCATTTAAATATGGTTTATGGCATTAGTATAAAAATAAATGCAGACATACATACATACACACTATATATAAAACATTTTCTTTGACCTAAAAGTTTAGGTTTATTTTTTCTTTTTAAAAAATATCTTATTTTAATTCATTTATTAGTCAGAGAAGAGAAGAGAGAGAATGGGCCCATGGCCTCTAGCCACTGCAAACAAACTCTAGACACATGCACCACCTTGTGCATCTGGATTACCTGGGTCCTGGGGATGTGAACCTGGGCCCTTGGGCTTTGCAGGCAAGCTCCTCAGCCGCTAAGCCATCTCTCCAACCCAATTCAGTTTTTTTCTTCCTACTTTTCAAAGGACTTAGGACACTTGTGGGTCCCCTAAAGTTCTGTGTTCGTGGAGGTGTCCTTGCAGTACTTTGTGGATAAGTTGATCTCAGAAGCCAGCCTGACCCTCACTGTCAAGTGGATGTGTCCAGTGGAGAGGCAGAAAATGGGCACAGTCCTGAATTGCCTGCAGCCTCATCTGTCATTTGAGATGCCAAATAATTTCTGTTTGTAGGCGTGCACTCATGTCCATACTGATTCTTATTAGCAGCTCAGGGCAAGCCAGCTATCTTTTGAGCTCCTCTGCTTGCTGTGTAATCCACAATGGCAGTCAGTGAGGAAAAATCAAGAAGAGAAGGGTGAGCTACACAGCAGAATGATCCTGAAACAGGAGCACGGATGGATGCCTGAGACTTTTCTCATAGATTTTCTGAAGACTTAGTGTGACGTGTCAGTGACATTCACTTCATAGCAAGCATTGCTGAGGGAAGGAATCAATAGGGAATAATAAAATAAATAAGTAATGCTAATAATAAACAATATTATTATTATTGTAAAAGATAATTATAAAAAGTAATAAATGAATAAAATAATAGAGAATAAAACAAGATCTGAGCCCAGTGAGACCTGTCAATGCCAAGTAAAAATGAAAAAAATAAAGTTTGGGAATTTTTAAAAATTAATTAATTAATTAATTTGAGAGTGACAGAGAGAGAAAGAGGAAGGTGGATACAGAGAGAATGGGCGTGCCAGGGCCTCAGCCACCGCAATCAAACTTCAGACACTTGCGCCACCTAGTGGGCATGTGTGACCTTGTGCTTGTCTCACCTTTGTGTACCTGGCTTACATGGGATCTGGAGAGATGAACATGGGTCCTTAGGATTTGCAGGCAAGTGCCTTAACTGCTAAGCCCTCTTTCCAGCCCAACAAATGTGCTTTTTGACACAGGTTTCTACTTGCCCTCCTAAGTCAAATATCCATAATGGGTCCTTACTGTCTAATTAAAACAGTCCAATAATATATATGCTGGAAAAAATGGGATTTAGAATCAGAAGAATTTGAAGAAAATTATTCACGTTGCAAACAGAAGCTGATTCTTGACTAATAGTCAATGGGATTTTCCACCTTTACAATAAGAGAAAGCCTACTCATACAGTCATTCTATAGTTCACTTTCAGCATAGTATTCACGAAATGGCATGAGATATTCAACAGGCCATTGTAAAATTGACCTTATGTGCAGTGAATTCTGAGCATGTGTAAGACTAAGGCTATGTGTCTAGGCTATGGTGCTGGTAGTTATAAGAAATATGTTTTCTATCTAGGCTCTTTGCAACGTGCAATGAGTTTATTATTGTTACCTGCTTACAAACTGGAAAGCACTTGTATTGCGTAAAGAAAATCTTCGCATCTTCAGCTCTCTGTTTGGTCAGATGATTATTTTGTAGCTCACTAATTAAAAAGGAGAACATAGACACCCAAAAGAGAATACTGAGAACAAGTGAGTGGCCCACTTTCCTTTCTGAAGAGGATGCATATGCTATAAGGAAACAGCTTCCTTAAACATGCTCCAGGCCTGTACATTCCACAGGATGACAAGGAAATCTCTCCGCTCTGCAGTCTGGAAAAGTGGCAGGCCAGAGCCCTCTCTCTGCTCCCTCTCTGCCTTGCTTCCATTCCCAGTCACTTCCAGCAACTCCTTGAGTGTGCTAGCCAGCTCCAAAGTGTGTGACCATTGTGCTGGAAGAGACTGCCCAAGTTCATGTTTCCACAAGGAACCAGCTGCCAGCTGATCCTCTGTCTAGGATGCCCTTTATAAAAGGAGTTTTATAGTCTTAGTAGTGAGAAGATTCTAGACCCTCCAGAACCTTCTCTAAGATTGATATCTGGCAAACTTGTCTGAGGGGAACAGACTATCTCATCAGAGATGTCTGTACATTGCAGAAAGGAGGTATCATGGGGGTAAAGAGTAAACTGTCAAAGGATGTAGGGCGTCATCTATTTGGGACGCTCTGTGGCAGGGAGTTTTTTGGCTTTCCCCCAAAGTAAATAATTGCACGTGCTGCTTGATTTGGGTAGAAAGAGTATCAATGGTGCTCATTAGCAGAGCTATCAGGGGTTAGGAACACTTTCAGAACTTATTTCTCAAGAAAACCAACCAGTGCGCGGGGAGGGGACAGATACAAGCTAGGGTCCAATTTCCAAAAATAACCTCTGATCCCATCTCACCAGGTGCTCCCAGGGCTCCAAAGCCTTATCAGCTTTCAAAAGTCCCATTGTCTTGAAACACCTGTATGCTTGCCTGCAACACCAAAGCGTTACATCTCACCTGTGATTTCACCGCCTCTTTCTTGGTGTGTCTGGGATTAGAGAGCATGAGGTAACACCTCCTCTTTAGGAGCTGCCTCAGAAACAACTGGAAGCTTCTGAGGTTGAGGCAAACAAATTCCTCTTTGTCTTCTACCTAGAGCTCTCCTTCTGGGATCAGTTTTTCGCTGCAAAGAATCTTTTCCAGGTGTCTTTTCATGAGGACCAATTATCATTACATTCAGGTAACAAGACTTCTGCTCTGAAGAGATCACAAGGGTCCACCTATTCCCACCTGCTCATCTTACAGAAGCGATATTATGGAAACAGAAAGCCAAGAGAAAATAAGCTGAAGAATCCACACTTGCATCTGTAGGGTAAAGCATTAGAGAAAACTTATGAGAATGAGTGGAAAATTATAAACCCCTTGGCGATGTCACAGTCTGAAAGGAAAATTGCATGAGCCATCTGGCTTGCTCATTCTGTATCTCTAGTTTCTTTCTCATACTAGAAACTGAACCAGTTTGTGTTACAAATGAATGGCAAACTTCATTTAAATGAATTATTTACCTAGTTGTAAAAAAAAGAAAAGAATGAAAAATGAAAAATCGACATGTAAATGAGCTGACCTGGGCGCACTATCTCCCCTCCATTGTATAGCAATATGGCAATGGAAACTGAGAACTCCACCTCTCCTAGAGGGGAAGATGATCTCCCATAGGTCCACATGCATCCCTTTGCTCAAGGGGAGGATGTCTCTGTGACTTAACTTCCCCCAAGCCTCCAGGCACTTTCTGCTAGGCAAAGGCATTTCCAAGAAATCCCCTAAAGAGAACCCAAACTCAGGCAATGTGCAGATAAATACCAAAATGCCACCTTGCCCAGAGCAGACATTCTCACACTGAGAGAGAGAGAGAGAGAGAGAGAGAGAGACCCTGTTCTTGTGAAAAGGACGGGAAATCTCCCCTGGTATGTTACACCTTAGCCCTAGTGTGTCTATCTGCTCCCATATGGCCACTTCTCTGGGAATCCAATACAAACCACATCGCTCGCAGCTCCATCTGTGAGTTTCAGTCAACTTACTGCTGGCCATCCAACACCACTTCACAACATCATACAAAGCCATGCTTAAGACCAGAAGGTAGTCTCCTTTTATTGTTCTGGGAATTGAGGACCAAATGAAATCGAGAGCTGCTCATAAGTCATGCAGTGTGTGATGACAGGGTCAGGGGCACAGCACGATGCTACTGAGTGCAGGCCCTCTGTTTTGTCAACTCAGTTCTGTGGTCACCTATGGCGATGACAGATACTTATACCTGTGTTGGAGGTCACGGGGTGAAGGAACTTCAGTCTCCCTTCCATAGATGATGGGAACTCCAGCACCCTCCCTAGGATTCCTGCAAATTCCTCATGGCCTCTGTTCGCAGAGTGGTCTTTACCATTCATTTCTGCTGATTGGAGATTTCAGTCTTCAAACTTCCCAGAGCCTCATAGTTTGGTGTGTTGGGGGCTGGGGAGATGCCTCAGTGGGTAAAGCACTTGTTCTGCAAGAGTGGGGACTTGAGTTCAGATTCCCAGCACCCATGAAGTTGCCAGGTGGATGGTGAGGACCTATAATCCCAGCACTCAGGAGGCAGACAAGGAGACATGCTGGCTAGCTGGATTCACTGAATCAAATTGGTGGGCTATGGGTTCACTGAGAGACCTTGTTTCAGTAAATAAGGTAGAGAGTGATCAAGACACTGAACATTGAACTTTGGTCTCCACAAGCATGTACACACACACACATACACATATAACCACACAAGCACACCATACACATAGAAACAAAAAAGCAGGCTAGAGAGATGGTTTAGTGGTTAAGGCATTTGCCTGCAAAGGCAAAGGATCCCAGTTCAACTCTCCAGGACCCATGTAAACCAGATGCACAAGGGGGTGCATGCATCTGGAGTTTGTCTGCAGTGGCTGGAAGCCCTGGCGTGGCCATTCTCTCTCTCTCTCTCTCTCTCTCTCTCTCTCTCTCTCTCTTTCTCTGCCTCTTTCTCTCTCTCAAATAAATAAATAAATAAAATATATTTTAAAAATTTTGGTTTGTTTGAATTGAAATTCAGATAAAAGTTCACACAGTATAATTAACATATATACATCTTTGATTTTCTTTTTAAATAACTAAATTATTATATTTATTGAGGCAAGTACAAAACCAAAAGAAGGAAAAGGAATATAGCCACATGGCCTGAGAGCCCACACAGTGGGCCTGGAAAAAATGTAGAAAGAAAGTACAAAGCTCTCCTGCCATGTGATGGGCAAGAGTGGGTAAAGAGTCCATGTGGGAAGTAGGGGTTAGGGGGTTCTCTGCTGGGCCAAGATAAAGGGAGTCTCACCAGAAGATGAAGGTTCAAAAGTGGTCAGGCAGCCCAGAGAGCTTAGCCGCCCCTCACAAACATATTGATAACCTTATGGTGGTGGGTCCTGCCTTCTGGCTTAGGTGAGCCAGAGAGACAGGTGATTGATCTGGGCTAGCGGCTGTCTTAAGAAGAGGCTAGCTATGATGCCAGATTCTAGGGAATGAACTTGACCAACCACAATGTAAGAATTAAATCCTAGGAAAGAGATCCCAGGTTGTTTGTGGACAAACAGATCTAGGGAAGAGATTAAAAAGTCAGATCATACTTTGATCTCTAGCAAAGTGGAGACTGCAAGAATACTTTTAGGGGCTCAGTCACCCTAACTGCCTAACAAAACTACCTGACTCTTTCTTATCGCCCCCTCTCTTAAGAAGACACTCTAACGTTGCCTCTTCCCATAACTGATTGATACCCCCACTATGCATGATCCACAATCCACATGGGGATAACTGACATCCCCAACAAGGAGAGTCCCTTCAGAGGGGGGAGGACAGGGAGCAGGCTAAGGATGGTACCAACATGTGCCGTTTACACACTGAGTGTGTACATAACTAATAAAGAAAAAGAAGAAAAAATAATGTGATGAGCAAAAAAAAAAAGAAAGAAAGAAAGAAAAAGAAAAAGACCACTTTGTACATGCTTGAGTTCGTTTGCAGTGCCTGGATACCCTAGTGTGCCTATTCTCTCTCTCTCTCTTTCTCTCTCTCTCTCTGTATCTCCCTCTCTCAAATAAATACATAAAAATAAAATATTAAAAAAAAATAAAGAGTTAAGGGTAAGTGGGCACAGAGAAAACTGGGTTGCCTTTAGGGTTTCCATTCTTGTGGACTTCTAGGCATTGGAGAACATTCAAGAGTACCCAAGTAGATCGTGTTAGATTGTCTCAGGACCATCTCAGTGTGAACTGCTTGAGATTTCCTCTAAGAACTGTTCACTGAATGGTCTAGTAGTGCTGGCATGGACTGGATCTGCTACTGTATGGCTTTTAAAGCAAATGAGATACTAGCAGGGTCATCACAGCATTTGACCTTGATAATGGCAAATCTATAATATTTTGTGTAATATCCTTCATCGTTTGAATATTATTATTTAGAAGGAAGATTCCCTCAGCTGTGTCAATTAAAGTCTTTGAGTTTGTGTGTGTGTGTATAACATATGACATATTTTAAGTCAATAAATGGAATAGATACAAAGACGAAATGATCATACCATTGGAAAACATTGTTAGTCTGTTGGTGCTTTAAAGCCAGTAAAATGGCTGGGTGCTTTAAGGGTTTTTTTGTTGTTGTTTGTTTGTTTGTTTGTTTGTCTGTTTCTTAATTTATAGGCTCTATTTCTACCTCTTACTATATACTCCTTGCAATCTATCTATTTGAATAAATTGGGTTTATCCTGCAGTGTCCCAGAGTCTGGGTTTTGCTGATTGTGTCTTTGTGGCATCAATTGACATGTTTATTATTCTTTAGGGATTTCTATTTATTTTTGGTGAGGGAAAATATTTTTTCACTTGTTTATGTACCTATTTTAATTTTATTTTTTCCTCTTTCTAAAAACCATTTTTATTGAGAACCCTAATGCATGAACATATTGCAAATTGATCATATTCCCACTGGCCCCATCCCACTGAGGGTCCTCCTCATGAGGCCATGAATGCTTCAGTCAGTCTCTGTGGGGGGAGACAATGCCACAGGGTGCACTTTCCTGCCCTGTGGCTCTTAGATGCTTTCTGTCCCTTTTTTTGCAATGCTCCTTGAGCCTTGGAGCTCAGGTGTGTTATAAGTCTTTTAGTGTTAAGCTCTGGCTTAATTTTAAGTCTCCTCTGTTTCTATAGCCATCTCCTTGGAAGAGGTTCTCAGGCTAGCAGTGAGAGCAGCACTCATACTTAATCCACCACTTTCTTTGTAATGTTTCCTGGGCCCTAGAGGGTGTGATAGAGATTACTCATTCAGTGCTGGGCACTGGGCTTTTTCTTCTTGTCATTCTGCTGAGACTTGAGCCTCCCAGGTATTCACTGCTAGGCCCAGTCTGCAGTGCTCTGGGTGGGTGCACACTGGGGAATTTTAAATTTATTATCCAGAATATATCTTTAAGGAAAAGCTTCTCATCAACTAATTTCTTATCCAGACTTTTATTATTTTTTTCTTTACTTATTTTCTTCTTCTTCTTTTTTTCTATTTCTTACTGGAGGGGCAGGGTAGTAAGTTGATTCTTTTTCTTAATTTGTCTGGTTTTAGAAACAATCTCTGAAGATGATTGAGTTTTTGTATAATTATTGTGTAGTTATAAAGTTAAATACATTTTTGTCATTTTAACTACCTGCAGTCTTTATCTTTTCAATGCATATATGATCCCATCTTTGGCCATTGGCAACCTATTTGACCTGGCTCTTAAATCATTTGGTTCATTTTGTGTATTTCATAGCCTAAATCATCACTTCTCTAGAGAATCCTGGTTTCTTTTACTGAAATCCGTATCTAGGGACCACAGTTGGGGAACCAGGAGTGTTCATTGTGGAAATATTACCCTTTGCTTCTTTTTTGTTAACATGAAGTATGCCAACTAATTTGGTTTTGTTTTTAAAGACTTTTTATTTTCATTTTTATTTACTTATGAGAGAGAGAGAGAGAGAGAGAGAGAGAATGGGCATGCCAGGGATCTAGCCACTGCAAACGAACACCAGATGCATGTGCCACCATGTGCATCTGGCTTACATGGGACCTGGAGAATTGAACCTGGGTCCTTAGGTTTCGCAGTCAAGTGCCTTAACCATTAAGCCATCTCTCCAGCCTAAGTATGTCAACTATTCTTGCTGATACTTCTACTTCTTACTAAATCTTACTCTCTTCCATCTATCCTCTCTCTATGCCATGAACCCATATTCTCTACAACAGCAGCATTGATAGAATTAGAATATCACAGTGATTCCTTTTCTCTAGCCTACCATTTAGACATAAAAGCTTTAGGATAATAACATGAACACTACACCAACACCATGAGTGCTGAAAGCAACTTAAACTTTTTGTTTATTCTTCCCAGTTGTTTTGGAAGTCCAGGGTATCCTAGTTCCTGAATTTTGGAGTCCCTTCGAATAGTTCTTTCCATGGGCAAGCCAGAAATTGGATACTCATTTAGTTTTAAATTCATTGGCTCCACTTTTCATTTTATACTTTGGAGATTGGTTTCTGTAAAGTTTCCATTTTTCACTTAAAAAGTTGGTCAGAATCAGAAAGCAAACATTTATATCTCAGAATACGAGAGTATTTCTAATAGCCCTCCATTAGGACACGAATGTCTTGGGCTGTCAAGATGGTTTCATTGCATAATAGTTTTGAGTAGAATATTCCCGGAACAAATTGAAAATATTTCTGAAGAGATTCAATCATATTTTGTTTTTAAATTGATGAAAAGGCAAGTTTTTGAGTGATCTGTCTCTTCTTGGTTCTTAGGCATATCTGGAATTTAGAAGTTTGCTTTCTAGTTTTTTAGGAACTGGTTGGGAGAAAGGCAGGCACAAGGAGAAAGTGTTGTGTTTTTTTCTCCCCTCCCACCTTCATAGAAACTTCTCTTGGTCTGTTTATCATTGCCTTGGTACTCATTCAGATCTGTTCTTACAAATGTAGCAGGAACCTGAACCTTTTACCAATGGTGTCTTTTGTGGGGCAGAAAATAAATATTGGATGAGTTGGCTCTGCAGTCCTTTAGTAACTGCTAATAACCTGTTTCCTTTTTAAATTTTTCTCTGTATGTCCTCCAATCACATCTCTTTCCTTATTACTCTGTTTATATTCTGTTAGTTTCTGTTAAAATTAAGACTTACTCTTTTGAACCACTGTGATTTCTCATCTTTCCACACCTCCTGGCTTCTAGGTGGAAAAGTCCCAAGGTGTGATTTTACTCCATAGATGGGCCATGGGCTAATCGATCTCTTCACTTAGTTCAAAAGGAGTCACAACTTTTAAAGCTGCAAGGAATGACCATCTTTTAGGCCAGTGGTTTCCCAGGTGTGTTTCAAACTATAAATCTCCCACAGAAAGATAAAAGGAATGTGAAATGGCTCTCCTGAACTCCATAGAATAGCCCTGGCTTTATCCACTTTCAAATTGTAGATCCTTTCTTTTAATAATTATTCTTTTTTTTAACCTTAAATTTCAATATAAACAGTTTGAGAGGCTGAAGAGGCAGCTAAGATAATAAGATGCTCCCTTTATAAGCACAAGGATCTGCATTCAAATCCTGAGAACCCGTGTAAAAATGTCAGGCAGGGTGGCACGCGCCTTTAATATCAGTCTCTAATCCTACCTGAGGAGATGGAGGCAGGAGGAGCCCCGGGGCTCATTGGCTAGTTAGTCTAGCTCATCAGTGAACTCTAGATCAATAAGAGACCCTGTTTCAAAAACCAGGTGTAACCTCAGGTGGCCTCAAACTCATGGCAATCCTCCTACTGAGTGCTGGCATATAGATGTCCATTGAGTATTGAGCTCCCCACCCGCACTTACTCTCAGCACTCGGACTCCTCAGCAGTCACCCCATGCTGCAGAGAAGCTTCTCGAACCAAAGGGGAGAACAGCATCACCTAGGGGTATAAACATGCATACATTGGCATGGAAGTTCCATAGGCACACAACCTGTCCGTTTATACAAACTATAGCGGTAGCTTCTCTGCTAGGGCCTATGAGCCTTCCAGGCATAAGAGTTTTCAAAACCAGACAGGAATTTCCTTTTGTGGAGTGGGCCTCAAATCTGATCAGAGAGCATATTGTTATGCCAGTGGGGGCATCCTGCCTGACACATCAGTTGTATAGCTCACAGGGCCCACTGCTGGGTAAGATTGTTGATGATTTTTCTCCCTCACCCCCCAGAGACTGCATCCCACCACTTCCTCCACTCTGACACCTATTCAGCAGGGAGGAAACTTTCAGCTCAGTTCCAGCTTGATTTCTCAGTGTCCTGCAACTGATGCATATGGTGTCTTTGGCAGTAGGGTCTTCCATCCAGTTCAGGTGGGCAACCAAGAGCACTGGAAATAACCAGTATTTTGGTGTGGGATGGGGGATTGAGGACCTTCGTGACCATACCTACTGGTAGGTATTCTACTAGCACTGAGATTTTCCTATAATAATACATGGCCTGTAGGAGCAGCATTATCCACTCACACAGGGTACTTCTGTTCAAACATTGTAAATTATATTTTTACTGAGCTAGCAATTTAATTCGCTAACAAAGAAGTAGATTTTCATATGGCTTTTCATATACCTTTAGGGTTTTTTTATTAATTATTTATTTATTTGAGAGAGAGAGCAAGAGGCACAAAGATAGATGGAGACAGAGAGAGAGAAACAAAGAATAGGTGTACCAAGGCCTCTAGGCACTGCAAATGAACTCCAGACACTTGCTCCACTTTGTGTATCTGGCTTATGTGGGCACTGGGGAGTCAAACCTGGGTCCTTAAGCTTCACAGGCAAACACCTTAAGCGCTAAGCCATCTCTCCAGCCTACCTTTGGTTTTTTTTTTAACCAAGATTTTTTAGTTACCTGACCTTCTACCACTCTCTGTTTCTGCAAGAAGACAAATCAAAATTAAAATTGGAAAGCTTGTTTATAAAGTAATTAGTAACCCAATGTAAAAATTCTGGAGAGATATTCTCCCCAAGGCTGTGTGTGTGTATGTGTGTGTTTATGTAAGCACGTGTGTATGTTTAGGAAGGCAAGTGTTGGGTGTGGGTATTTGCAGGGGACACTTTGGGTGAGATGAAAGTTAGTAACATTATCTCATGTTCTATAAACTAACTCCCCAGGATTCTCTCTCTCTCTCTCCCTCCCTCTCCTCTCTATACTCACTTTCTCTTTTATATTATCTATCTTTTTCCTCCCTCACCTTCCTAGGTGCAGACTTATAACTCCCAGTGCCAGCACGGGGTTAACTTCCACAATGAGCTGTTGATCCGAGACACCTACAAGGTTTCCCAAAAAAGACAGATTTCTCTCAGAGTTCTTGATGACCCACCAAAGGTTAATGGTAATACCCTACTGTTGAAGATAGCATATGTGTGTGAGACCAAACACAGAGAGACCTGGCCAGAATCTGGAAGAGGGTCAGTCCCCAGACAGTTAGCTAGTCTAGTACCAGAGGGTGCTACACAAGCAACTGGGGGAAAAGGCCCGACATCTGTCCAAACAACTTGCAGTCTAAGATACCCAGCAAGAAACAACCTGACATAATGCTCAAACAAGTGCAGTAGTGGCACACAGCCATGGTGGGTAACCAACTCCTCTTGATTTGGCTAATAGATCCACTCAGTGGACTGGAACTCATTGCTGGAACTGGGAAACAAATCAAAACCATGTACAAAAAATGAGCTCAGTCTCCAAGATCAAGATACCACCAAATGTGGGCTAGAAGAGAGCCAACACATATAAAATTCCCTCCAAAATATCTAGTACTAACTTCTCTCTCCGTTGGAGAATTTGCTTATCTTTTTTCAGATGGACAACAAACCTGAAGGGAGGATCAGCTAATCACACGTCACCAGGGCCCCAGCTGAAACCTTAGAACAATGCAGAAGAAGGGCAAGAATACAGAGTTCATGGTGATCACGACGCCAGAAAAAGGCTCAAGGAGATAAACACAGAGAACATCCAACTCCAACTAAGCCAGATATCCAGAGACACAGAGGCTCCCAAAACCTCATCACTGAAGCAGAACTAAAATGACCCCAATGTGGCTCAGGGAAATTCATGGAAGAGGGGGTGGAAAGATTGTTAGAGGCCCAAGTTGGGTCATTATGCACAGAGACTGGGGCCTTGATGACCCCCATAATGCATGACCCACATTCCCCATTGATGAGGGTTCCTTTGGAAGAGGGAAGACAGGGAGGTGGACAATAGAACCAATACTATGAATGTAAAATCAGAATAATATAAATTAAATATATATATATGAAATGGAAACAGAAATTTTCACAATTGCTTAAAGGGAAGTGGGCAAGGGGCTGTCTCAAGGATGCTGACCAGCCTACTGCAGATGTTTCTTATTTCTCTTTTCTTCAGTTCCTCAGGACCCCCTTATCATGCACCCCTTGTACCCCTTACCACAGTACAGTGACCTACTATTCTGTCTAAGGTTGTTATTTATGCATGGACACAGCTGTCTTCTCTATTTTGTGAGGGCCTTACCACAAGCTCAGCCCCCATCCAGACACGGAAGCTTGGAATCAGGGCTGTCTACCTCAGCAACCATTCAGAACCTATGAGAGGCTCTAACTCAGGTCT
Source organism: Orientallactaga sibirica (assembly GCA_036365145.1). Lineage (NCBI taxonomy): Eukaryota > Metazoa > Chordata > Mammalia > Rodentia > Dipodidae > Orientallactaga > Orientallactaga sibirica. The sequence goes on from JAEOAD010000048.1 coordinate 1,432,122, forward strand.
CTAGGTAGGCTTGGCCTCTCTCCGGCCTTCCCATGTATAAGAGCTCCTTGCACTTCCTTCCCTTCGATTCAGGGCTTCTCAAACGCCCTCTTGTGTTCTTGGGCAAGACCTCTGCATTTCTTTCTTCTCTTAAGTTCTGGGATCTCTCATTTCTGGGAATTCCCCTCATAGTTCTTGAGCGAGGACTGTCTTCCTTCTTTGTCTTAAGTTCTGTCTATAATCTAATAAAACCTATACTCTGACCTCTGGTCCATGGAGGACAAGAATCTGGAGACACGGCAAAATTTTCCTATGATATTGGTGCATTGGTGTATACTGGTGCACTGGCAGAGGTACCCCCACTTCCTGTGTCGTTATGGAGACAGAGAAACTGTTGTTCCTGTCTCACCTCCCATCAACATTAGGTCATGCTCAGCATTTATTTGTTCAATGAAAACACATGTATCCCATACCATAGACTTTCTTAGAAACCTGAATTTCTTTGTGCTTCTGCTCAAGGATCTTTTTACGAAGCAGGTTGCAGAGACCCACCTGGTAAGATCTGAGACCGGGACCAGACTTGTGGTTCAACATGAGTATGATCCTCTGAGCCAATCCTACATGAGCCCTATAGACACAGCCACCTTCCAGACTGCTGTATGGGTGGGGGTGTGTGTGTGTGTGTGTGTGTGTGTGTGTGTGAGAGAGAGAGAGAGAGAGAGAGAGAGAGAAAATGTGGGCATAAGTTCCACAGCACATATGTGGATGCCAGATGACAAACTTTAGGAGTCAGTCCTTTCCTTCCACCTCTTTAAGGCAGGGTCTCTCACTCCTTCTAGTTGTTTTTCATTGCTGTCCTTAGCTGGTCCATGAGCTGTAGGGAAATTCTCCTGTAGTCAACATGCTGCGAACACAGAAGCCTGTCACAGTTTTCAGATTTTACATGGAGTCATGGGTTCCAAACCCAGGTATTCAGACTTGAGTGACAAGTGCTTTATGCACTGAGCCATCACCCCAAGACCCAGCCTAGGTTTTGACCATTGTTTAGGTACTACCGTCTTGGGCTCTGGTGACATGGATGCATGAAAATCTGATGGCAAGAACTGCATGCAGACAGGCAGGAGAGCAGCCACCTCTTTCCTCATGCTTCAGGTTTTTTTTTTTTTTAATGTATTATGCCTCCTTTGCATTCTTTTCCTCCATTCCAGTATCCCCCTTTTCATGGCAATAGACCTCCTCCCTTGTTCTTTGGTCACTGCCCAATTTTCATCCTGGTGAGTCTTTTCTTCTTTCCCAGAGAAAATTCAAGAAATGGTCACCTTTGTCAAGCCCTGTCAGTTCTCTTTCCCACTTTCTAAAATGCCTCCGTGGACACTTCTATATGCACAAATCTCCAACACCTCTCACCACTTCTTGATTTCATATTTTACTGAAAACAAAAAGTCAAACAGAATGAACAAAAGAGAATGACTCATCTCCTTCTAGTCCTTCTCCAGACTCACCTGTGTTTGTTCTCTGCCCTTCTCCTTGTTGCAGCTGGTACCACCTCCACCTCGGGACAAATCTCCCTGCCACTAGGGTCCACTGCCCCAATCCTGGGCAAGAGCTTGCTCCTGAAATTCCATTTATTTTCTTTGCATTATAACTTTTCTCTTTATGCTAAATTATTTCCACCAGTATCCAATCATGTGTAGTCTCTTCCATTTTAAAAGAAGAAAATGGAGCTGGAGAGATGGCTTAGTGGTTAAGACACTTGCCTGCAAAGCTTAAAGACCCATGTTTGACTCTCCAGATTCCATGTAAGCCAGATGCACACAGGTAAGGCAAGTGCAAGGTTGCATGTGCCCACTAGGTGGTGCAAGCATCTGGAGTTTGACATCAGTGGCTGAGGCCCTGATGCACCAATTCTCTCTCTCCTCTGTCTAAAATAAAATAAAATAGAATAAAACAAGAAAATGAAAACTCTTAGAAATTGTGCAACAACTACTCACTGCTACAATCTTCTCACCAACCCCAGTCCTCAAGAATATCTCTGTTCTTTGTCTTCACCTCATATTCTGCCTGCACTCCCTATATCACTAGTTATGGGGTAGAATTGTACATACAGGATTTTATTTGGGGATGTGCTTGTTATAGATACAAATAGTTAAGGTGATGTCATACTGGAACCATTAATCCAGTGAGACCATTATCTTTAAAGAAAAAGAGAGAACAACACATAAGGGGAGAATGTCATGTGAAAACATAGGTAGGAATTTAATGACATACTTACAAGCCAAAGAACAACAATGGTTAACAGCCAACATCATAAGCTAGGAAAACAAGGAAGACTTCTTTCCTAAACCCTTAGGAGAGAATGACCCTGTCAACACCTTGGTTTGGATTTCTAGCCTCCAACATGGACAGAGTAGATTTCTGTTTGCTTTTTTTGTGGAGATGGTGTCTCATGATGTAGCCCAGATTATTCTTGCATTCATGATCTTCAAGCCTCAGGTTCCTGGTTGCTGGCGTTGTGGGCATGTGCTACCATACCCAGCTAGATTTCTGCTGCTTGATGTCATCTCCATTTATATTTGGTTATACAGTCCCAGGAAACTGATATTCTGGGCATATCTAGGTTTTAGCTAGCTTTTCATTTTGGTGACAATATACTTGACATAAACAACCTCAAAAGAAGAATTTATTTTGGCTCCTAGCTTCAGAGGTTTTGAGCCATGGTTAGTAAGCTTCATGCTTTTAAATCCATAGCAAGGCAGAAATATCATGGCAGGAGGGACTGCTGGATGAAAGCTGCTCACGTTATGTTGGCTAGGAAGCAGAGAGATCCAGAGAGGAAGGATCTGGAAACAGTATGATCTCAGTGACTTACTTCCTCCAGCCAGGCCTGGCCCCAATAATGCCATGAAATTATTTAATCATCATTGCATAGCTGATTCCTCCTGATTGAAATATTTCCTCCTGGTGGGAGGAGGGAGTCAAGAGGTCAACAAGTCTGGGGGGGGAGAAAAAGGTTACAAGGCCCTTCCATAAGGATGTATAAAGGATACACAACTGCTTGGAGATCGACCCTCCAAGCTGAGCTGCCTGCAGGTTGTGCAGTGTGCTGGAGAAATGCAGCTCCCGTGAGTTGTCACCTATGCTGGCTGGGCTTTTCAGTGATGCAGCTGCCTTTCAGTCACCCATTGCTCTTGCAAGCAACCCCTCACCCTGCTCTGTAAGCAACTCCGATAAAGTCAGCGGCTCACCAAAATGGGTTTGGGTGTCATTGTACTTTGGTCTATCGTCTGTACCGTGCCTGTGACAATCATCAATAGATTACCCAGTCGAGAGCCAGAGCCCTCATGATCCTGTTACCTCTCCATGACTGGATCCATCAGCTGGAGACTGAGCTGTCAGCATATGAGCCTTTGGGGGAGGGGAGGAACAGGTCATATCCAAAGCTCAAGGCCAGTTGCTAAGGATATTCATGTAACCAAATCCAGTGATCATCTCTTAACTCCTCCAGCCTCTTAGCAGCTGTCAGTAGAGTTGGATCCCTCCCTTCCTCCCCTTCTTCTTTCATCTCCTGGAACTCAACACTGGCCTCATGGTCCCCTTACCTCACTGTTCCCTCCTTCTCAGGCTGTTTCTGGCTCTTTCTCCGTCCCTCAGCCTCTAAAGGTTTTAGTGTCCTGCGAGTCAGTTCTTACCCTCCACTTCCCTACTTGTATTCTCTCTTCCAGTTCAGGTCCTCATCCAATGTTGAGGACGCCACAATTTCTCTCTCCAGTCAGGGCCTCTCCACTGAGCTCCAGGTTTATATATTTCTTCCTACTCAGTATCTTCTCTTGAATGTGTAGGAGACATATGCAAATTTATTATGTCCAAAACTGAACTCTCGATTCCTGTCCTCTGTCAATCAGCAATTCACCCACTTGCTCTTTTCCCCAAACCAGTTCATCCTTGTTCCTACTTTTTTCTTCTATTCTAATCCAATTCACTAGCATATGGTGTCATTTTACTTTCAATATGTATCGCATGATCCACAATGGACTCCATAGTTTGACAATTAATTTATTCAGCAACCATTTGTTTTGGGCATGGAGTAAAAAGCAATGAATAAGAAGCTTAAAAATGCTGCCCTGGAGGGGGAGGCAGTCTAGAAGAGACTGACAGACTGTGAACCAAATAAATACATAAATACATGCCAGAAAGCATGTAAAATAAACTGGAGGGAAAAAAATAAAATAAACCGGAGCAAAAGGATGGGAGTGTCCAAACAGACACAGAGGAAAAAGCATCTCCTGAAGCCTGGAGAGATGGCTTAGCGGATAAGCGCTTGCCTGTGAAGACTAAGGACCCCAGTTCAAGGCTCAATGCCCCAGGACCCTCATAAGCCAGATGCACAAGGTGGCACATCCATCTGGAGTTTGTTTGCAGGGGCTGGAGGCCCTGGCATGTCCATTCTCTCTCTACCTGCCTTTTTCTCTGTCTTGTTGCTCTCAAATAAATAAATAAAAAATAAACAACAAAAATTTTTCTTTAAAAGTACCTCTCCTGAATCTGACCGTTTCTCATCATCATCATTACTACCACCCAAGTTCACCTCATCTCTGGCCTTCAGTAAAGCAAACGCCTTCTTCTCAGTGTCTGCTTCCCCCCAGTGTTACTCCTCTATCACATTCCTTCACACTGCAACTGGATGATCTTGAAACCCTTTGTCACAAGGCCGGGCGTGGTGGAGCATCCTAGCACTTGAGAGAATGTAGTACTACATCCTAGCACTACGTAGTTCCTCAACTATGTAGAAAGTTTAAGGCCAGCTTAAGCTACATGAGATCCTGTAAAAAAAAAAAAAAAAAAAGTCTAACCCAAAACAAAACAAGCCACCCCAAATATAAACAAAAGAAAAAGAAGTAAATTTATTCAAGTCAATGTGTGCAAAAGCCTTCCAAAATAAGATCTGAGTGATTCCCTCCCCCCCCTCCAATTAACTGTATAATCCTGAAAGTCATTTGCTCTTTTAAAGCCCAAGTTCTTTCAGCTTCAATTAGAGAGCTGGGTAAGACGATGATTTTTTTTTTTTTTTTTAAATTTTTTTAACTTTAAAAAAAATTTTTTTTATTATTTTTTGAGAGAGAGACAGAGAGAGAGAGAGAGAGAGGGAGAGGAAGACAGAGATGGGCGCACCAGCAGTCTCTCAGCTGCTGTGAACGAAATCCAGATGTATGCGCCCCCTTGTGGGCAAGTGCAGCATTGCGCCCTTGCATCACTGCATATGGCTAAACGTGGGACCTGGAGATTGGAACCGCTGGAGATTGGAACCAGCATTCTTAGGCTTAGGAGGCAGGCGCCTTAACCACTAAGCCATATCTCCAGCCCAACAATGATGATTTTTGTCTAGGGAACCTACGTAAGAGTTGTACAGGCTGTAATCAACAGGAACATACTTGTGTGGTAATTGCTCTTAAAAGAAGTGCAATCGTTTAAATATTTGCAGGCATATTGTTGTATATGGTGAAAATAATCTATACTAAAATTAAGATATGGGACCTCAAAGGAGATCCCTAACCATAGTGGACCCCTGTGGTGCTTATGTTTTCATCTCATCATTGTTTAAAAGTGCTGAGCCCCGTCTACGAGGTCCTTTCAAAATGGTATTCATCCCAAACGAGGCTGCCTTTCAAGTTAGACAATGGTTTATGAAAAAGAGAAACTGCAAATGAGCCCGCTAATTATGAATATTTCACTGGGTCAGAACCCCCAAATCAGTCATGTTTTCACCCCATAATATGCTAATTATCTACCCCTAATTATCCAAAGAGGAGAGAGGGAGGAGGTAAGGTGTGCAAGAGACGGTGAGGCCTGAAAAGAAATGCTTGGCAAGAAGGTGGGACAGAGGGGCTGGAGGGATGGCTTAACAGTTAAGGCGCTTGCCTGCAAAGCCAGGTTTGATTCCCCAGGACCCACATAAGCCAGATGCTCAAGGTGGCACATGCATCTGGACTTCATTTGCAGTGGCTGGAGGCCCTGGCACACTCATTCCCTCTCTCTCTCTCTCTCATAAATAAATAAATAATTATTTATAAATAGAAAGTGGGACAGAGGCCAATGCACCAGCTGTGAGGAGGGGGCAGACAGTAGGGGATATGGGATCTTCCCCAAGCCAACCCAAACTGGTGTGGGTAGAGCCCAGGTAAGAGTATTATCTAAAGCTTCCTAGGTAATTTTGATGCCCAGTGAGATGAGAGCCACTGACTCGGTGCCTTGCTATCCCTTACTCTGAGTGACATGGCAAGCCATCACAGGCCTTCACAGAGCTCCTCCACGGCTGCCGATCACGTTGGACCTATACTGAGTGCCTCCCTCACATGTCAGCAGACGTCTTTCATATATGTACCATGGGCTAATGGACTGCGCCACTGGCGCCCCAAGCAGACATCTTTCAAGAATGGCTATAGTCGGACACATCCAAAACCACTTAAAAGAATAATTACAGCCCGTGGGTTACTCTGTTGAACTGCTGTGCTAGCGTCACACCTTCCAAAACTGTAACACAAATGCTTCCGTGTTGTAAATTGTGTTATTCCGGAATGGGTATATCTTTCCAACAAGAATTTGGTCCACACTCTTGAAGACTGTGACAGGGCAAGCTCGTCCCATCTGTTCTGCCCATGTCTGGTTCTATCCGGTTACCCTGTATTGAGGTCCTTTCAAACAATGGCAAGTCCTGGGGACTGAGCAGCCCTTGTATGGGACAGATGTTTCAGCAGACAAAGTCATAATTAATGTCAGCGTCCTAAAAGTGAAGCTTAGTCAACAAGGTGTACCAGGAATCCACTCATTGGTCAGTCCCATCCGAGGGTGTTAAATGTCTGGCTTGGCACTTCGTTTTATTTCACTAACTTTTCAGCCTGTTTGAACATGTGGAGCCCTCGGAAACCTCAGCCAGAGAACTCGCACATCTAGCTTTATTTTGTTCTGCTCTGTCACTTTACTGTTAGCATTTTCCTCACTCTTGTTTCCAGTTTGAGTTATGATACCATTTCAGCTCAGTTTTAATAACCTCCCTGGCATGGCACGCTCTATAAGAGCTGCCAAACTTAATATGTTGACTCCCTGTGATGAGGGCAGCCGCTCTGGCCAGGGGACGGGGAGGTGGAGTTTCTATAAACGCATCCGTTTTCCATTACAGCCGGTCTGATTTGGTAGCTCACTGCCAGGTGCAGCTGGTTTCCTCTTCTGCACGCAATCACTTTTGACTTTGCTTTCTGAGGTTCCTTGTGTCCTGGCTCACCCGGAATCTTCTGACCAAATAAACTACCTCGTGATCCATCTTCCTGCCTGAGGCGCCCATGTCCTAGGGCCCAGCACGCATGAGAGTGAGACTTAGTTACACTCTGAAGGACAAAAAAATGCTGGCTGGCGATCCACCGTGTGTTTCTGGAAGCTTCCGTGACCACCTTAGAAAAACAGCTGCAACGAGGCAGAGGCTTGATGGAGTCTGAGCTGGAATCGGCTCTGCGAATGGACAAGCGTCTGAGCTGTAGGCATGCTGCGGAATGGTGAAGCTCTGTGAATTGACATCAGTGGGAAATTCACTCCCCCCACACACACACTCCAGTGTCACTAAATAAATCCTGGGGCAAGAGCCAAGGTCCTTACGAGTTACTTCTCTTGTCATTTTGACAAAATAATTGACAAAAGCAACTTAAGGGAGCAAAGGTTTATTTGGACTAATAGTTTGAGGGGACAGTCTGCCTTGGCAGGGCAAGATGGTGGCAGAATCCACTTGTCTCTGTGGTGTGGCAGCACAGGGAGGTGAATGCTGCCGCCCTGTTCGCTTTATCCTCTTTATTGAGTCTAAGACTCCAGCCCATGGAAGGACGTCACTCACGTTCAAGGTGGGACTTCCCTCCTCAGTTCAACGTCTAGAAATACCCTCACCCACATGCCTATGTGATTCTAGTCAAGTTGACCATGAGGATTAACCAGCACACCTACTATTTGGCTCCTTCCTTTCTCAGAATCTTAGTTTAAGACCCTGTACATTCATCACATTGAACAGAGATCATGAAACAACTCTATTTTTTTTTTTTTTTTTTTTTTTACAAAATATTCAGTAGGCTATAGACTTTAGGACTGGTTGACAATATACAAAAACTCTCCTTTAAGCCAATAAAACACACAAAATTCCACATTTACAAGAAAATTAGAAAGTAAGAATAGTATATACAAAAATGATTTATATATTTGCAAACAGAGAGAGATAGATAAAGAGAGACACAGAGAGAGAGAGAGAGATAACAGGTACACCAGGGCCTCTTGCCGCTGCAAATGAAATCCACACACAGGCACTATTTTGTGCATCTGACTTTACAGGGGTACTGGGGATTTGAACCCCGGCTATCAGGCTTTGCAAGCAAGTGCCTTAAACCACTCAGTTTCTTCATTCAAACAAAGTGACTGGTTCCTATAAAAATGGTTAGTAGAAGAAAAAAAGTCATCTGAGTACCAGAAGTTCTTCTGAAACAGGTATGTGAATTGTCATTAGGAATGTGGTCACCTACCATTTCCTTTGGAAGCTCAGCTTAATCTCAGTAAATTTCCACAAAAATTCTCTCAGGATTTCAATGACTGGCCTGGGAGTTACAGTTTCATTGGGTTTTAGCTGCTTCTTAGCACACATGTGTTTGTGGCTTGTAGTCGTAGAAGGTCCAGAAACCTCAGAGAAGGCCAGCTCTTTGTGTAGAGAGAGGGCAGCCACCTGGGGGTCTTATCACTTTACCGGTCTCAGCTTTATGTGGTAGGAGATATCCTCTGGGTACCATAGATTGCAGGCTGTAGAACGGAGGAAGCAGACCATATGTGAAATTCGGTGCAGCAGGTAGTTGCTGGCGGGAGCCATGCACACAGGTCTCAGTACTGGGATGTACTCATATTGGAATCCACTGAAATATAGTTCTCACTGGTATTACCTAAGAACTTTGGTGTCCTCTGTTCTTAGTAGCAACCTGTTTGGTATGAGCTCCAGTGAAATGTGCCCTCATACCACTGCATCTCCCAGTCCTTTAACCTTCCAGCGCTCAAGCAGGTAGAGGCAGCCTTCTCTCTGGGCAGTTCTGGGGCCTGGCAGGCTTCTAGAAGGGAGCGACCTGCACGCAGGGTTGGGGAGGGGTATGGAAGGCTGTGGTGGGGTTTTGGAACAGGGTCTTAGTTTGCAGCTTTTGAGAGCTGCTTTTTCTAGCCTCCTACTTCCGAGCAAAGGTGGATGTCATCAGTCTGGCTCTCCCATCTTGTGTCTGCAACTTCATGTTCCTGTATTAATTACCTATTTTGTTGACAGTGACCTTCAAAGCACAGACTTTCCATGTTTCTGAAACATCACAGAATTAATTCAACATTGCCAATTTAGAATGGGTGCAAATTCTTTTGTATTTGAAACTCTTTTCAGGCTGGGGAGATGCTTAGCAGCTAAAGGTGCTTGCTCACAAAGTCTGTTGGCCCTGGTTCAATTTCCCAGGACCCACATATAGCCAGCATGCACCTGGCATTTGATTGCAGTGGCAAGAAACTCTGGCACACACACTCTGGTGCATGCATGCACATGCACACACACAAATGAATAAATAATAATAATAAAATCATTTTTAATCTTAGTTTTGTTAAAACTATTCCCTGAATTAATATTTTTTTCTTCCTTAGGGGGAAATGAAAATCTTACAGCCAAGAACAGGATTTAAAAAAAGGAAGAATGGGGGCTTGGAGAGATGGCTTAGCAGTTAAGACATTTGCCTGTGAAGCCTGGGGACCCTGGTCCATTCCCTAGTACCTACGTAAGCCAGATGCACGAGGGGGTACATGTGCCTGGAGCTCATTTGCAGTGGCTAGAGGCCCCAGCATGCCCATTTTCTCTCTCTCTCCCTCTCTCTTTCTTATCTGATTCTTTCTCTTTCTCAAATAAATAAATAAATAAATAAATAAATAAATATTTTAGAAAAAGGAAGAATGTGGATTTCAGAGTTGGGTTAGTGGTTAAGGGTGCTTACTTGTAAAGCCTGCTGAACTTGGTTCACTTACCTAACCAACCACAGATGGCAAGACAGGCATCCATTTATAGTAGGAGGAGACTCTGCACACACACACACACACACACACACACACGCACACACATACAAACAAATATATTTTAAAAAGGAAGAATGTGCTGGTATTCCAAACATTTATTTTTTTATTTATTTATTTATTTATTTATTTATTTATTTATTTATTTATTTATTTGAGAAAGAGAAAGGAGGCCTGGAGAAATGGCTTAGCGGTTAAGGCACTTACCTGCAAAGCCAAAGGACCTTGGTTCGATTTCCCAGGACCCATGTAAGCCAGATGCACAAGATGTCACATGCATCTGGAGTTTTTTTGCAATGGCTGGAAGCCCTGGCATGCCCATTCTCTCTCTCTCTCTCTCTCTCTCTCAAATAAATAAAAATAAAATATTTTTTAAAAGAGAGAGTGAGGAGCTGGAGAAATGGCTTAGCGGTTAAGGTGTTTGCCTGCCAAGCCACAGGATCTCGGTTCGATTCTCCAGGACCCACATAAGCCAGATGCACAAGGGGCACATGCATCTGGAGTTCGTTTGCAGTGGCTAGAGGCCCTGGTGTGCCCATTCTCTCTGTGTCTGCCTCTCTTCTATCTCTCTCTCTCTCTGCTTGCAAATAAATAAATAAAATATATTTTTTTAAAAAGAGAGAGAGTGAGGAGAGAGAGAATGGGCATGCCAAGGCCTCTACACATTGCATACGAACTCCAGACGCATGAGCCACATTGTGCATTTGGCTTATGTGGGTCCTGGGGAATTAGACCTGCATCCTCAGGCTTGCAGGGAAGCACTTTAACCCTAGTTCACCTCTCCAGCCCTAGTGTTCCAAACTGTGTACTCTCCCCTCCTCAGACTCCTGGGCCACCTATAGTATTCTGTGTTGGAATTATTCAGAGCCTGGGGTCGGGGCTGAGAGGTTACAGCAAGGTCATGGGTTTGTTTGAATAAAGGAGAATAGGTGCACAATCCAGTAACTTTTCAAAAAGGAAAAGATATAGGAGGGTCTGGGGCAGAAGTTTCCAAACCTGGCCTTGAGGGATCTTGTGGGGGCAAGAACTAAGGCAGAGGGAGGAATGAAAAAGGAGAGGGCCAAAAAGGACTGGTTCGGGCAACCTTCATACAACCAGAGAGGCCCTCCTTCCAGATGGAGAAACTGCTTTCCACACAAAGTGCTGCTCACGGATGAGTTCAGACACTCACCAGGCTCGTTACCCCATATGGGGCTGTAAGAATCATCATTTAATGCCAAGTGCAATTTCAAATATGGGGAAATGGTTATGCTTCTAAGAAACTGGCACAAGGACTGTTCTCCAGTCTCCTAATATTACTGTTATTGCAAAGAAGGGGTCAAAGGCTGGAGTCAAACAAAATGACCAGTAATGGAAAAAAGAAATGGCTTTGCACTTGTGAAATCCAATGAGATGCACCTCCAGGAACACATCCAACAAGAGCTACTCAGAGAAATTCATCATTAGCATACGTGCGAATCCCAGCACTGGTATGCGTTGCAGATGGTCAGATGCACACATCATCATAGCCGTGCCAAGTCAAGTTCAGGGCAATCAATGAGTGTATTTACTCCTTTCCCATACAAGAATGTCTTAGTAAGTGGATGGCAGCTCTGCTCTTGACTTGAAGAACTCCTAACCCCCCACCCCAAATAACAAATAAAAAATGCCAGGCTGACAGACCAGTACATCCTATCAGAGCAGGCTACCTTGTAATGGAGAGGAAAAAGATATTTGGGGAAGCTTGACTTCAAGTGATGTCCTAGTGCCTCTCGAGAATAAACACTGCTCAGAAATACACACTGCAGGACTGGGGAAATGGTTTAGCAGTTAAGGCATTTGCCTGTGAAGCCTAAGGACCCAGGTTTGATTCCCCAGGACCCATGTAAGCCAGATGCCCTAGAGGGTGCATGCATCTGGAGTTCGTTTGCAGTGGCTAGAGGCCCTGGAGTGCCCATTTGCAATCTCCCTCTTTTTCAAATAAATAAATAAAATATTTTAAAATTAAAAAAAAAGAAATATACATTAGAACAGCATGTACAATTGTCCTTTAGAAAAGAGAAAATGAAGCCAAGAAACTCCTTTCTTTTTTGCTGGAGGCTGTTCGGGTCAAAGTCTACCATGATCTGAGCCCTTCCAGGTGCATTCAGTCTACTAAGTGAGAAGACCTGGCTCTTAAAACCACAGCAGGAAACTTGTGATATAAGCCTGTGTACAAACAGCCCATGGTGTTGGCTATTATGAGAGACATCAGCTATGAAGAGGTTTGAAGGCAGGTTGTGGAAGGAACATCAACTTTAGAATTTGCTGTGCTCGGGTTTAAATCTAAACTTTTAAGTGTGGTCATCTGGCCATGTTGTGAAACCACTCTGAGCCTCAGTTCCCATCCTTCATTAAATAACATTGACACTGTCCATCTTACCAGGTTAATGGAATATGGAAACCATCAGGAATAAAAATGCCTTGCCCACAGCAGATACTCACATATACCATTTCTTCTTCTCTTTCTCTCTTTAAATAGGGAGTCCAAGAAAGGTTGTGCAATCAGATGGTTAAGGAAGGGAGTCTTAGGGGAAGCTCATGCAGGTTTCCATTTTGACATTTTTCTGCTTGATTGGGAAGGCAAGGCCAGTATCTAGTGAATGCCTGGGCAAGTTCAGGTAGAAGGCTGATGACAGGGGCTGGGTGGGGTTGCTTTGTTTCTCCTGTTTGCTGGCTACGATCTGGGCTTCCACCTTCTGGTTGGGAAGCACGTGTGGTCCCTGGGTATTAATCTTCTGGCCAGTGGTCCTGCTCATCAGCAGTGGAGCCTTTACTAAAAGAAGTTTTCAGAAGGAACTTCAAGGCCCATTTGTTTTGGAACCAAGGTCGGGAGAATCAGATCTCTTGGACACGGTGGTTACCTGGCAAGTATTTTGAGAGTGGATGGAAGCATTCAAATCAGCCTAGAATCACCAAGCAGCTCAACACCCTTTTAAATATTAACCTTCCTCGTGAGATTTCATCAAAGGAAGATTTCTACAGCCCTCAAGAATTCATAGAGTACTGACCTAGTAGTGCAAGGACGCTGTGAACAGCCGGAGTGAAGGACGGCAGCCTGGCCTGGGTCCCCACTCATTTCCTGGGGGATATCTCCTCTGTGGCAGTTCTCAGCACTAGCACAGGGCAAGGAATATACCTGGAGGAGATTTTTTTTTTAAAGCCCAAAGTAGTATGAATAACATAGACATTATCTCAACACAGATAAGTTCAATTTGTTCTCTAAAGCAGCTTTTTTTTTTTTGCCATACTTGTTTAAATTATCTCAGTATCACAATTGCCTACCTCAACGGCCTGCCTTAGAGTACAACTGAAATAATTAATCCAGAAGAAAATAAACACAACATTGTTTTGCTTGCATGTCTCATTGTCCACTAAGCATTGAAAACTTGCCTGGTTCTTTTAGTTGTATAAAAATGCATACATTTGGATATTAAATTTTTTCTCTCTCTCGTTAATTCAAAGAAAACATTCCATGGAACAAATCCAAATAATACTTAGGGAAAACATTTTCCTGTTCCAGCCAATCAGTCTCTCCTGTGAGTTTATCAATCCAATTTAATTGACAGTGAAAAGTGCCTCTGTCCAACTGGAGAAGCCGGGGCGCAGCCGCTATCTGCATGGGCTTCTTTAGCAAACATGAGGGGCAATCATGAGACCCGCCGGGCATTGCAGACCTACAGTGTGGCAGCATGCTTGTAAACATTCTCATGGGAAATGTTTGCCATAGCAGTCTTTGTACCCTGCCAAGATTCTCAAGCATTTCACAGTAAATATAATACATATTTAATGACTTGATAAATGTAAACTATATGGAGTGTATGTACCAAAAAGATGACTTAAGAGCTGGCAAATGCCAACAGGAACTTAATCACGAGCTATTAACTTACTACGGGGTAGTGCTGAAGATCTGTAATCAATTGTACTTAATTTGACCATTCTAATTTAAAATTTTTGTCTTGGTACCAGTGTATAGCTCTTACCAAAGTAATCGTGGCATGGGGTCCCTTCCTCCTGGTGACAAGTAGGAAGCCTATAATCTACACAATATGTCATCGGAAGCTAAAGGAACTGGGATCCGTTCCAGTTATTTGTTTGTTATGCAACTTGTGAAGTTATGTTTTCACTGAAATGAGGTTTGGGTTTCAGAAAGAAAAACTGTTTAGGTCAATTTTACTTTATTTTTATTGATCGAATGAATTTATTTGAATGGTTTACGTATGAGTATATAGGGTATGCTGAACGTATTTCTCTCGTGCTCCCCACCCTCCTTTTTCTCTCCTCTTCCACCTCCCACTAGTTCCCTTAGACAGTGTCACTTCTACTTTGAGGTCACACGCACATACTTGATTTTATGGATCTATATAAAAGTTAGGAGCTACAAACTAAAGAAAAATGTCCAATATTTGTCTTTGTGGCTGGCTGAATCTGCTTAGTATGATTATCTCCTGTTGCATCCACTTCCTGAAAATGATGTAACTTCATTCTTCTTCCTAGCTGAAAAAGTCCCATTGTGTAAATAAACCACACTTCCTGCATCGATTTTTTTCTGTTGTTGGACACCTAGATTCCATGACTCGGCTATTGTGAACAGTGCTGCAATAAACACTGACATGCAAGTATCTGGGTGATGTGTTGACTGGATGTCCTTTGAGTAAAGAATGATTTAGCTGGGTCGTACGGAAGCTCCATTTTAAAATGGTTTTAAATACTTATTTTGTGTGTACGTTCATGTGTGTGAGTATGTTCGTGTGTGTGTGAGTATGATCTCAAATGTGGAAGTCAAGAGCAACTTCTGGGTTGTCTTCACTTTCTACCTGTTTGAGGCAAAATTCTCTTTGTTGCTCATAGTTTGTTCCCTTTACCAAGATTCCAGAACGTTTTCCTATCTCCTCCCTTCCTGCCATAGGTCTGCTGGGATTACAGAAGCCTGCCATAGCTCTGGTACTCAGAACTGTGTGGCAAGTGCTTTAGCCACTGGGCCATCTCCCCAGCCCTACTTTTGGTTCTTTTAGAAACCTCTACACTGACTTCCATAGTGTCTAGACTAGTTTATATTCCCACTCTTAGTGTATGAGGGATCATTAAGTCCACGTCTTTGCCAGCACTTGTCTTTTTTTTTTTTTTTTTTTTTTTTAGTTTTTTGAGGTAGGGTTTCACTCAGGTCAAGGCTGACCTGGAATTAACTATGTAGTCTCAGGGTGGCTTTGAACTCACAGCGATCCTCCTACCTCTGCCTCCCGAGTGCTGGGATTAAAGGTGTGCACCACCACGCCCGGCTTACTTGTTATTTTCTTAATGGCTGATGTTGTGACTGGGGTAGGATGGAATCTCAATGTGCCTCTGATTGGTATTACTCTCATTGCCAGTGAGGTTGAACAGTCTGCTTCACATGTTTATTGGCCATTTGTAGTTCATCTTTTGAGAACTGTTTGTTCATTTCATTAGCCTACTTATTTACTAGGTTAAAGTTCTTGTTGAGTGTTTTGAATTCTTTATATATTCTGGATA
Source organism: Orientallactaga sibirica (assembly GCA_036365145.1). Taxonomy (NCBI): domain Eukaryota; kingdom Metazoa; phylum Chordata; class Mammalia; order Rodentia; family Dipodidae; genus Orientallactaga; species Orientallactaga sibirica. Next base: position 1,447,734 of record JAEOAD010000048.1, read on the forward strand.
TTAATCCCCTATCAGATGTGTAACTTATAAAATACTTTCTCCTTTTCTCTAGGCTGTTTCTTCACTCAACCATTTCTTTTGCTGAGCAAAAGCCTTTTAATCTCATGAGGTCCCACTTTTTGATAACTGGTACTATTTCTTAAGTGGCTAGAATCCTGTTGGGTGCAAAAATAAATGCATAGATCAATGGAACTGAATAAAAGGCAAAGACATAAACTCACACAGCTGTAGTGCCTGATTTGTTTCTTCCACACCAGTTTAATTAATTCCATTTTAAGCACAATTTAACTTTCCAAGATTCAGACAATCAGTGTCTGGTGTCCACAGTCAGCAGGCTCCACCAATGCACATGCTTCACACTGGGAAGGATTCGAGCCTGCTCCCTCTGCTCTCCTGTTCTCATTCCAGTAGTCCCCGTGCATGTCACCTGAGCCAGGAGGCTGAGTCTTCCGTGCCATGTGGTATCTTACTCTTAGGCACTCTCCTCAGAAGAGGAGGACATGAGCAGGATCTCATGAAGGGCACTCACTGGGACATGGGAGCATGGTCCCTCAGATTTCTCCATGCAAGGAGGGCTGTCAGCACAGCAGCCTGAACTTTGACAAGGATGCTGTAAACACACAATGAAGCAAAGACAGCCTCTTCGACAAATGTTGCTGGATGTCCACCTGTAGAAGAATGAAACTAGACCACTATCTCTCACCCTGCCCAAAAATCAACTCCAAATGGATCGAAGACCTAAATGTAAAGCCTGAAGCTAGGAAACTACTAGAAGAAAAAGTAGAGGAAAACACTTCAAGATGTAGGTGCGGGAAAGTGCTTTTGACAAAAAAAAAAAAAAAGAGTTTTCAACGGTGTGTGCTGAAGAATCAAGTCATAAAGGAGTGACAGAATGGGCTCAAGGATGGGGGGGGGACAATAAAGAGGAAAACTGTGATTTTTCTGACCTTCATGCCTCACTATTATTTCCCAGCTCACCCAGAGACTTCTCTCCACTCCTTCACTCCTCTCCAGGACTTACAGGTATTGCTAGGCTGATAGGTTAGAGCTTGGCATTTATCACACCACAGGTGTAGGGGGAAGAACTCTGCCAATGGGCCATCCCTCTATTGTTATACCTCTGTGGAGGTGGGTCCTTGGTCTCCGAATCTACCCTATCGTTGTACCCTGCATCTCTCTAGGACACCACACATATAGGGTCTGAGATTTAGAGTCAAGGTGGGAATGTCACACTTGCTCTCACTCTTAAGCACGTTTTCCTCCTGCCCAAGTTACTGGAAGTCACACCTTTTCTACAGTTTATCTAGTAACCTGGCTTAATGAGTTTTTAAGTGTCACTTTTGGTTTTTCTAGTCATCACTATTTGTTTTGTTAAAACCTGAGTGAAAACAGGGGGCAAGTAACATCCAGGGAGTGTTTAAGAAGAGAAGGAAAATAGGGGCACTTAAAAGAAGTCTTTAGGGCTTGAGAGATGGCTTAGCAGTTAAGGCCCTTGACTATGAAGCCTAAGGACCCAGGTTCTATTCTCCAGGTCTCACATAAGCCAGATACACAAGGTGGTGCATGCATCTGGAGTTCATTTGCAGTGGCTAGAGGCCCTGGCACACCCATTTCCTCTCTTTTTCTCTCCTTCTCTGTTTCTAATAAATATATTAAAAATTTTTTTTAAAGAACTCTTTAATTCTCAAAGCAAAGAAAACATGGGAAGAGGCCATTGCATGAGAAGAGAGAGGCCTGAGAAGGGTGTTTACATATTGCTTAGAGGGGAAAAAAATTTGCCAAGGAGTGAATACTGGGGAAAAATAAGTTTTACTTCAACCTACGTTAATTCATTTTATGTTACTACAACAGAGTGCCTGGTGCTGGGTGACTGATAATGGAAGAGTGTATTTGGTTCATGGTTCTGGAGGCTGGAAATCCACAGCACCAGCACACCCTTGACTTTTAGGGTTGGCCTCTGGCTTCTGCGTCAAAGTGTGGCAGAAAAACAAGGAGGTGGACACTGGAGAGACGAACACAAGGGCAGTCTCCTTTTACTACTCTAGCTCCGTGAAGACATTAGTCCTTCATGATGACCCAATCACCTACCTCATAAACATCCCATCTTTTAGCAATGTCACTGAATTTCAGCATGTGTTTCTGAAGGGAAGGCCAATATTCAAACCACAGCACAATCTTTGGTTTTCCAAAATAACATTTTTTTTCTGATTTAAGGGGTAAATAAACACTAATATGTGATACATATGAGAAATAGAAAACAGTATAAATAGGAAAATAAATATTCCTTGCCAGGGCCAGTGATTTCTCTCTCGGTCTCTGAGCTCCCTCTGACACCTCCAAATGCTGGCCTGTTCCACCTGCTTCCATTCGGTCTCAGCTGCTGGTTGGGTGTTGAAAACTTCATTAATGTGGGTATTCTGCTCATTTGGACAACTGAATGCCCTCAAGTGACTCTTACGTTCTCTCCCATAACAATTTCTTCCCCAGGGGATGAGCTTGGAGTCGAGAAGCCTGTGTGTGGCCAATGCCTTATTCTTGGGTTGTTCTTATCTGCCTTTTACAAAGAGCATCTATAATGCATTGGCCGGTCAGCTGTTTCCTAGTTCCTGGTGCTGGCTTCCTTCTGCACAGCACACTCCCTATTTCACATATGTATGGGGGAAGGTGGTAACAGCATGTTTCTTTCCTTCCTATAACCAAATCAAAACCTAAAACAAATAAGAAGTAATGAGTTCAGATGGGGAGCTAGGTCAGGCAGTAAAGGACTTACTTGCAAGCATGAGGCCTTGAGTTTGCTTCCCATCAGCCATGTAAAATAAGCTGGGTGTAACCCAGAAGCAGGGGATCCCTGAGGCTCATTGCCCATAGAGCCAATCTGGTGAATTCCAGGTCACTGAGAGACGCTGTCGCAAAAAAGGGGGGCAGCATGGTGCCTGAAGAATGACGCCAGAGGTCGTCTCTGGCCCCCACATGTAGGCACATACATGTACATGTGCACCCTGGCATATGTATGTACCTGCACACAGATGCACACACACACACACACACACACACGTATACACACATAGTGAGTTAAATCTATTCACGCACACCATGCTCTGGGAAGTCAGGTCCTCGTGCCACAGAGCACTATTCAACTTATGACGCAGTGTTGCTCGCTGACGTGCTGATGAAGAACCCCCTGTTTCTAATTGTTCAACCTGAAAATCCGGGAGAGCCAAACTCTGAAGGAATGGTGTTAGGCCTGATGTGCTTTAGCAAACACATGCCTACAGATGGGACAACCAGGCTTTCTCTCCAACTCTCAGGATAAAGTCTGTCTAACAGTGCTGGGGGTGTAGCTCAGTGGTAGACTTCTTGTAGGACATGTACAAGCCCTAGGTTTGATCACCAGTTCCACAAAGAAGAAAGAAAGAAGAAATAAAGAAAGAAAGAAAGAAAGAAAGAAAGAAAGAAAGAAAGAAAGAAAGAAAGGAAGGAAGAAAGAAAGAAAGAAGAAAGAAAAAAGAAGAAAGAAGAAAGAAGAAAGAAGGAAAGAAAGAAAGAAAGAAAGAAAGAAAGAAAGAAAGAAAGAAAATAATGTGCATTTTCAAGTCTCAGAACTATACACTGTTGCTGTGTAGAGTATTAGGTTCAGAGTATTTCAGTCCTTAGGTCTCATTTTCTCATTTCATAGAGTGGTGAGAGATTCATGAGCTAGTACCTGAGATATTTAATTACGTGAAGGTATGCTAGTGTGGTAGTTTGACTAGATGGCCCCCAATATATTCAGTGTTTTATTAGTTTGTAGTTTGTCTCTGTAGCCACCTGGCTGGAGGCAGTGTCACTGGGCAGATCTTAAAGTGTGGTGGTGGGTTTAGGATTTCAATCTAAAGATATGCAAAGTGTGCCTAGCTGGAGTTCCTGAGGTGTGCTGTGTTGTGTAGCTTTTGGTTTGTGGCTCTTCTCTCTGTCCTTGGTCCTATGAAAGCAGGCCAGCTTCTCCTGCTATTATGGAACTTCCCCTGGATCTGTAAGCTTCAATAAATATCCCTACCTCCATAACTGTGCCTGGTATGGAAGTTCATCTCAGCAAACCTGAAGCTGTCAGCTACAGCTAGCCATAAATTATTGCAGCAGCTTTTGTTTGAAAATTCTTTAACTTCTTTTGATTGGAATCAATTTATGTTTCCTTTCTCTTTTGAATGAAGAATATATACAGATACACACACACACACACACACGTCAAACTTCTACAAAATGTGCAACAGGGCATGTGTGAAATGTAAATCTCGCTTAATCTTTACCACTCAGCCAACCTTTCCAGAAAAAAAAAAAAAAATCACTGTTTTACATTGCACTCTCTCTCATTTCTAAGTAATGTGATATGGCATGGGTGTATAACAATTTGTCTATTCGTTCTATTTGTGAATTTCAGCTTACTTACTTTATTATTAAAACCAGTGGTGAATATGTTTGACTATAAGAGAGGCTAGATTTCTAGAGTTCACATTGGTGAGTCAAAGGAGATATGCATTTTGTGGATAGATATTTGGAGCTATAATGTACAAAGAGTGAAAAAAATGCCTTTTCCAGTCTCAAGATTTATAAGCTTTGACAAATGCAAACAGTTACGTAACACGGCCACAATCAACATATGGACCGCTTCCCTCACCTCAAAGCTTCACTCATGCCCAACAGTGTATTGGAGCTAGGCGCATGCTGAGATGATTGCTGAACCTTTAGGAACTTCCCAAGTCTGTTGCTAAAACAATGCTTATTTAAGATTAAGTTCCATAAAATGACACCTCAATATTTTATCTTAGAGGCAAAAGTAATCAATACTTAAAACTCATTACTTCCCAGTTATTTTAGCTTTACCATTCTCTGTGGGCAGGAAGCTGTGTCTACTGCATCTGTAAGGCACAATACAATGATGCGTATCTTCTCTTCCCAGCACCACGATCAATGGCATCACATGTGTAGCTTAAGAGTGGCCATGGTGGGGAAATGTATACTATGTTTGCTGGCAATACTGCAAGTCGGAGAGTTATTGCACTATTTGGCAGACATTTATCACCATGCCACTGTTCGTACTCCTTAATAGTCAACTCCTTGTACCACTCACAGCTGTGGGCAGTGACTAATCTCTTTTCTGCCTCCTAGAGCATTGCCTTTTTCTGAATACAAAAAACACATACAGAATACAGACTTCTGAGTCTCAGTGCTTTTACAACATTGTACTGATATAGCACAACTTCATTTACCCATTCAGATCACTGTTCCATGCAGTGTTGATTTTTTTGATAGTTGTGATTGTAAAGAAAGGCATTATAAATATTATCGTGCAGGAGCCAATGTGTTCTTGTTCTTATTTGATTGGTTCTTATTTGTCTTGGGAAAATGCCTAGCAGTGAGATTTTGGGGGTATCATAGCTGTATTTTGAATCTCATGAGAAGCTGCCAAAGGGTTTCCAAAGTGGCTGTCTCGTATTCCATCCTGACAAATAATACATGAGGGTTCTAGTCGTTAGGCAAACTTGCCCACACTTAATTTAGTCAGTTTTTAAATGAGACCTTCTCTAATGGGTATAATAGTGGTATGTCACTGCAGCAGGACATTGGTCTTTTGTAATCTGTTACAAATGTCTTTGAGGTGGAATCTTTTATCTTTGTTCCTCAAAAGCATTTTCACAAGAGATGTAATTTAAGATAATTCTATTGGTGTTTGGCTTATAATTTTTCTGCTCCTTTGAGAGTTTGATGTGTCTTTTGTTCTGTGTACAAGGTTTTTCTCTCAAAATTTTACTATCATAGGCTTATGTATGATGTTCTGTGAATTCATTCCTTTGGTGTTCACTGAATTGCATGAGCCCACAATTTGGTGTCTTTCACCATTATTAAATTAATATACTTAACTATTTAAATGTTGCTTCTTCCCAGACTTTCTTTTTTTATCCTAGAACACTGACTACTTGAATTTTATTTCAGGTAGGTTACCTTTTAACTTTATATTTCCACCTATTTTTCAGTTCCCTGTGTTTGATGGTCCGTGGATTTCTTAGTCATTGTATTTTTCATCCTTTTATTCCCATTTGCTTATCTCTTGTGTTTCCATATTTTCTCAAACACTCAGTCTTATCATTTAATTTCTCAAACATATTAATATAAGTATTAAAAATCTATGCCTTGGCTTTTGGTTTCCCACCACAAATAGATGGTAAGACCCTATTGCTGAAGACTCCACATGCTTGGGCTGCAAGGTCACTGAGAAATCAAGCTGGAGCTGAGTTGAAAATCTCTTCCCTGTAGATCAGCAAATGGAAAGCTGGAAAAAGCTATGCTGCATGCAGCTCCATGGCAGAGGGAGAAGTCATCAATGAAGATAAACAACAGTGGACACTGTAAGCCTTCAATTTTTCCAGCCAGGCCAAAAGAGCCAACAGGTGCAATAATGGCATGTCTGTTACAGGGCAAACCAACCAGTTAATAATTGGACTTGAGGCCTACTCCACAAGAAGGAATACATGCCTCTATCAAAACTTCCAAGGCTCAGGGTCCATTGTGGAAAAGGTGGTGAAAAGAATGTAAGAGCCAAAGGAAGGATAGGACTGCTTACAATGCAACTTTCCAGACATAAAATGGCCTGGATATCCATGACCTCACAATGCCTGGCACTACCTACACAAGACCATTATAGTAAGAGGAAAAGATAATAAAGATGATGACATAAAAATAAAAGAGAGAATAATTAAGAGGGGAGGGGATATGATGGAGTGTGGATTTGTAAAGTATAAGTGGAGGAGGGGAGGGAATTATCAGGGTTTATTGCTTATAATTAGGGAAGTTGTCAATAAAAAAAAAAGACGGGCTAGAGGGATGGCTTAGCGTTTAAGGCATTTGCCTGCAAAGCCAAAGGACCCAGGTTTGATTCCCCAGGACCCACGTTAGCCAGATGTGCAAGAGGGCACATGCATCTTGAGTTTGTTTGCCACTGCTGGAGGCCCTGGAGCACCCTCTCTCTCTCTCTCTCTCTCTCCCCCTCTTTCTCTGTCAAATAAATAAATAAAAGATTAAAAAAGGAGAGAGAGAGAGAGACAAAAAAATCGATGCCTTGGGCTAGGTATGTAGCTCATGACATAAGGCCCTGGATCTGATCCCCATATACACTGGGTGTAGTGGTGACTGCCTAAAATCCCAGCACTTGGGAGGAAGCAGCAGAATATATAAAAAAAAAAAAAAAAAAAAAGCTACATCTGGTGATTCTAGGCATGGATATCCCAGAATTTTTTTATAGGGACCGTGAATATTTTCTGACCTTCCCCTCCTAATTTTCATTTAAGATTTTTTGAATGCTTTGTTAGAAATCTATGGCTGATGTTAACCTTTCCCCACAGAGTTTAATTCTGCTCCTGAAAGGAAGCTAGACTGCAGTGTGATCTCTTAAAGCCATCATGGACTAAGATAACCAAATCTTCTGTTCTTCAGAGATGTGGTGTGCTTCCAAGCCATCTTTATTACTGGTGTATAACTTTTGGGGTTCCATATAAAAGCCAGGGAGTGTTAACCAGGTTCTGTTCCACTCTTTTATCCCCAGACCCATGAAACAATAGAAAACACTTGGACCTCTCATTCTCCCAGTCACTGATTTTGAAACAAAGTTAATCCTTGAATAAAAAATTTGCCCTTATTATCTTGCCTTTCTCCCTCTTTGGGATCTTGGTCTCTAAATTTTCACTCTCTTCTTAGCTTTTTTATGCCTTAGATATTGAAAAGATATTTTGGTCAATTTATATCTTCTCAGTAGGAATGTGGACCAAAATTGTCTGGGTGGATCTCTTTTACCCCCTTTTCAAAACCTTTTAATTTATTTTTTAAAATTAATTAATTTATTTGAGAGAGCAAGAGGCAGACAGAGAGAGAGAATAGGTGCACCAGGGCCTCTAGCTACTGCAAATGAACTCCAGATGCATGTGCCACCTTGTGCATCTGGCGTATGTGGGTCCTGGGGAGTCAAACCAAGGTCCTTTGGCTTTGCAGGTAAATGCCTTCACTGCTAAGCCATCTCTCCAGCCCTTTCCCCTCTTTTTAGATGTTTTTTTTTTTTTTTTGACTGCAGCATTCCATCAATATTTCTAAAACAAAACAAAACAAAAAGCTTCTCAGGTGATTCTAATAGATAGTAATGTGTTGGTTTGAATGTAATAAGTCCCCCTTTGCCTCATGTGCTTGTGATTAAACTTTATACTCAGTCCCCAGCTGGTGGAGCCTTTGGGAGATGGAAGCTTTCTGGAAGAGGTATGTCACTGGGGCCAGTTTCCTCATTTATAATAACTTAATTCAATACTCCCTGAAAACTCCTGAGGAAAAGGTCCAATATGATGTCAAGTGAATTACAGGTGCTTGATAAATGTAATTGCAAACACACATGCACCTCTCGCTCTCTCTCTACCCATGTCCTTGTGTTTCTCATTGTTGCTTTTTTCACATCATTTGTTACTTGACTATATCAACTTTATTTCCTCGTGCATTTTTTTCCCCTATGCTCCAGGCAGTGCTAGTATGGTTTTAATTAACATCCTATGAATTAATTACTTACCAGTAGTGACATATTTATCATCAATTGCACAATTGCTTTATGTAGTTTTAGTAAAACATTACTTCAAGTGTAAAATATGTCTGGTTAAGAACAAATTACCCGTGCTAATAAACAAATTTGACACAAGCCATTATTTACTGAGCTTAAAGCTGGCATTTGTTGAAAAGCCTCAAGTCACTTCCCTCTTGCTGAAGACTCATATTTAAGTAGTTGTGTAATATCATTCATTACTGTCTTCTCTGCCTTCATGACAAAGAAAACAGTCCAGCAAAGCGCGTGTTCCATAGCATTATTTCTCATGAGGGAACAAAGCAAGAAGGATTTTTCTAAGAATCCTGGACCAAAGGAAAGGACAATGAATTAGTCTCGACCAGTGTCCTACTCACAACCTTAAATGTGGGCATCTGATGGCACACTTGTTTTCCTCTTGTTTACTTAGTTTTATCTTGTCACTCTGACTTTACAAGGAAAGACGGATATAAACGGAAGTGGCTGTTGAACAGCTACTTTCTCTACATCCAGTCAGCTTGTATTTGCAAGAGGCTTGTCTGAGCCACGTGGGTGCAGATCCTGCAAGCCATAGCTAAGACTGCTGTTTTCTTACCATCCTGGCCAGAGAGGAAGCAACAGCAAAGAGCCTGCTTTCCTATCTTCTTTGATGAGTGTCATCTTGAGTGCGTGTCAAACACACAGCTGCTCAGGCCTAGCCTGTAGACATTCGATACCTAGGCAGGATGAGTTCCAACCAGAAGTGCCAGGCTATCCTCGGGTAATTTGGAAAATTGTTATAATGGTTATGTTGGCTTTAGTAATGTGATCCCTTTATCTGAGAAATTAGATACAATCCATTCTTTCATGCTCCATTTGAAAGACAGAACCTCATATGTCCCTGGGCCTTCATTGTGTGACATCAAGTGACCACAGAGCTATCCACCTGTCAGATCCATCATGGCTGGGTGGCCCTGAAGCAACGAAGATTGTCGGATGGAAATGGTGGATGGGAGTAGTTTGTCTGGTGTTGGGCACCACTGAGATGCACAGGCTGATGGTCCCATCCTCATCTGATCATCTTCTCAGACTGGTGCTTCCTCCACACACAGTATGGCCACACAGTGAACTCCTCACAACCAAATGACAGAGGAGAAGAAAGGCTAGGCTCCGTTCATAGATGGGTCGATACTGACCATCATCATGTGGTGCTGTCGCCCCAATAGATCATGTACCTAAAAAAAAATGTTAAAAATAAGGGCTGGAGGAACAGCTTAGTGGTTAAGGTGTTTGCCTGCAAAGACAAATGACCCAGGTTTGATTCCCCAGATGCACAAGGGGGCGCATGTGTCTGGAGTTCGTTTGCAGTGGCCAGGGGCCCTGGTGTGCCCATTCTCTCTCTGCCTCTCTCAAATAACTAAAACTTTAAAAAAATGTTTTAAAAAGAGTGCTTTAAAAAAATAAAAATAAATGTTAAAAAAAATAGTTCCCATAATGCATTGTTCTCAGTGATTTGCATGGGAGAATTTTTGCTTCTGATTACTGCAGTGTTAGTCTCTGTGGTTTCTCATATCAAAAGAGCAGTACATACAGTTTTGCTGTAGCCCAGGCTGACCTGAATCCACTCTGTCGTCTCAGGGTGGCCTAGAACTTACAGTGATCCTCCTACATCTGCCTCTCAAGCACTGGGATTAAAAGCATGAACCACCATACCTGGCTGAGTTCTAGGAACATTTTAATTTGCATCTTGATTTCTTCAATGACCACTCATTACTCAAGAGTATGGTGTTTAATTACAAGAGTGTTTATTTTGTGCATTTTTTCTTCTTGTTAATTTCCAGCCATATTGCATCATGGGTAAATAAAATGCAATGAATTATCTCAAAGAAAGAGCAGCATTCAAGGAAAGGAGTCACAATTTCTAGTAATAATCTCTGTCATGAGGAGGTAGAGATTTGTTACGTGAAAGATGAACCTCATACTGTGAACCACTGAGGCTGGCATATTTTAGTATGACTGTGTATCTTTGACAACTTAAAAAAAATTTTATTGGCAACTTTACTATATGAACATACTGTAATTTGGCCATATTCCCCTCTCTCCCACTCCTAGTCCACTGAGATTTCTCCTCTTTCAAGGTAGTCCTCCCTCGGTTTTGTTGTCTCATTTCTTTTATCCTCTTCTGTCCTCTATAAAAATGTTGGTGGGCTCCGAACAGTGAAGGTCTTGTGGGGATGTCTGAAGCCACTGTGGGGTCACAAATGCACCAGTAAGTTTGTGTCAGGAGGACAGGGTTCCACAGTACGCCTAAACTCCCTGTGGCTCTTACATTCTTTCTACTTGCTCTTCCACAATGAGCCTTGGAGGGCACATTTGAAATCTTTACTAATTGGGCTGGAGAGATGGCTTAGTGGTTAAGGAGCTTGCTGGTGAAGCCTCAGGATCTATGTTTGACTCTCCAGATCCCATGTAAGCCAGACTCACAAAGGTGAGGCAAGCACAAGGTCACATATGCTCACTAGGTGGCACAAGCATCTGGAGTTCAATTGCAATGGCTGAGGCCCTGGTGCGCCAATTCTCTCTCCCTCTTTCTCTCTCTAATAAATAAATCAAAAATAAATTTTTAGTGTTGAGCACTTGACAGCCTCTTTCTACTTTGATGGGCTTTGAGTCTCCTCAGTATCTCCAACTATCTCCATATAGAAGGTTCTCTGGCTAGCCGTGAAAGCAGCACTCATATTTAACGTTCCATTTCCTCTACAATGTTTCCTGGGCCCTGGCAAGTATCATTTTGATGAGCCTTGAATCTCTCTGGAATTTGCGGCCATCTGTAAAAAGCAGGTTCTCTAACTAAGGGTGAAAGCAGCATTAATAAAAAGTGATAACCTTAGACGTTTAGAAGGTATTTTATTGGGCATAAAGTTTTCCTTTAGCCAAAGAACAATGGAAGCTCCCTCTAACGGTTTATGACCTTCAAAGCCATAGGTTTTTGACTTGGTTTTTGGTACCAAGTATGAATTCCCTCCTATGGAGTGGACCCCATATTCAATCAGAAAGTCGTTGACTGCCCTCATAGTCTGCATGCCACTTTTGCACTGGTGTGTACATCTTGCCTGGCTGGTTGACTTTGTAGCTTGTAGGATTTACTGTTTGTTCACACCATGGATGACTTTGATTCCCCCCTGTAACTCACATAACACTTTCCAGCACTATGACAGCTAGCTGGCAGGGAGCTAGCTTCCATCTCAATTCCAGCTTGATTTCTCAGTGTCTTCTGACTACATAGCCTTTGGTTTCTTCAGCATTAGTCATCTTACCATCGAGTTCTGGTGGGTAACCAGGTACTTTGACAATGGCCTGCATTGTTTTAGGGGCCTCATGGCCTTGCTGACCAATAGTTCACTGTGGTGGTAGATGGGAGAGGCTGACCACTTCAGGCACTGGGATTTACCTGCAACAAACTATGATTTTAGAGTAAAGCTTTCTCCACCCCAGCAGGCTACTTATGCCCAAACTACATCTCTATCTCTCTCTCTCAGAAATTATATCTTTTAATTAGCTAATAATGAAGTAGATTCCTTTGTACTTACTAATTTCATCTTTAGTTTTGTATGTTCCTGCCTCTCCTCTTCCTTTCTCCCTTTCTTCTGCCCCCCCCCTTAGACCTTTCTACTTTTTTTTGAGAGAGAGAGAGAGACAGATAGAGAATGGGCATGCCAGTGGCCTCTCAGCCTCTGTGAACGAATTCCAGATGCATGTGCCCCCTTGTGGGCAAGTGTGGCATTGCACCCTTGTGTCATTTTACATCTGGCTCAACGTGGGACCTGGAGAATCAAACAGGTATTCTTAGGCTTGGCAGGCAGGTGCCTTAACCACTAAGTTATCTCTCCAGCCCCTTTCTACTTTTTATATCCTGTCTTTCCACTTGCATGTCTACTATCCACTCCCTTCATCCCTCTCTGCTTCCCCCCTCTCCAAGCCTCATTCTAGCTTCCTGACCAGAACTACTGTTGCTCACTATAGCTTACAAACAAATCTAACTCTTCCACGTTAGGATTGGAGAGAACATGTGTCATCTGTCTCCAAGCATAAGTTACCTCGCTTATCTAATTCTTTTCAGATTCATCCATTTTCCTAGGTATTTTAAAATTTCATTTTTCTTTGCAGTTGCATAGAACTCCATTGCATACATGTGCCACGTCTTCATTATTCATTCATCAGTTGATGGGGATCTGGGCTGATTCCATTTTTAATTTTTTAATTATATTTTTACTTCTGGTGTGTGGGGGGTGGGGGTGGGTTGTAGGCCATGTCACATGTGTCTCTTGCCACTGCAAACAAACCACCAGGCTACAAACGAACATTAGACTTGCTGGTCTGCATCTGACTTTACTTGGATGCTAGGGAACTAAACCCAGACTGTCAGATTTTGCAAACAAGCACTTTTCACCAACCCCCATTTCTCTGTGCATTCTTTTTTTTTTTTTTTTTTTTTTTTTTTGGTTTTTTGAGGTATGGTCTCACTCTAGCCCAGGCTGACCTGGAATTCACTCTATATTCTTAGGGTGGCCTCCTATCTCTGCCTCCCGAGTGCTGGGATTAAAGGCGTGTGCCACCACGCCCAGCTCTCTGTGAACTTTTTAAGACAATAATGGACAAGTACAGTAATAGAGTCTGAGAGGAGCCTTCTGACCAAGAGTTCAGCCCTTCCCAGACGAGGGTTTGGTCACCCCACTAGTGAGTCACCCAGAAGGAGAGATGGTACTTAAGAGTGAAGGGAATTGGGAGCAGATTGTAGAGAAGATGACACACCCTGGGTGTCGACTGTGACTATAAGACAAACTACATCAATGGAGGCTGAAATGCATTCGTGAAGTTTTCTTTTATATGCATACTCTCAGAAAAAAGGGACTAACCGGGCATGGTGGCACACGCCTTTAATCCCAGCACTTGGGAGGCAGAGGTAGGAGGATCGCCATGAGTTCAAGGCCACCCTGAGACTACATAGTGAATTCCAGGTCAGCCTGGGCTAGAGTGAGACCCTACCTCGAAAAACCAAAAAAAAAAAAAAGAAAGAAAGAAAGAAAGAAAGAAAGAAAGAAAGAAAGAAAGAAAAGAAAAGAAAAGAAAAGGAAGAAAGAGAGAGAGAAAGAAAAAAGGGGACCAACCATAGTCCTGGGGAAGCTCTTTGCAGATGAGAAACTAGTGTATGCAGGTGGACCTGAGGAGTACAATGGGTGTTCATTGCTTCATAAGATCTGTGGTGGACCATCCGCATTTATCCTTCAAGGCTCAGGCTGCCAGGAGAGTTCAATGCTGAGGGCTATGTCCATATCTGGAAATGGCCCTTGGATAGGAGCTGCCACACTCACACGTCCTGTCCTTGGACGAAGCCCACATCCAGTCACCAAATCACGCAGGGTATGATATAAGGCTATCATTTGCCTTGATTGAATGACCTTCCCAGTTCCAGAGCGCCTCGTGTGGATAGATTCACTACAACTACACTGAAGCTCAGCTTTTTTCTTCCATCCCATCCTGCTTTCTGTAGTTCTTTCTGGAGTTATTTTTGAGGAAGTCCCTCCTGAATCTGCATGCAAATTTCTGCCACAGGACCTGTTTCCTGGAAACTTATCCTAAGACACCATGTAACCAATTTCAAATCTAAGCTTCACAAGAGTGTATCTTATTATTGAGATCCACATCACAGACGAAATGCAACCCTAAGGGGCCTGGCAAATGAACTATTTAACCTTGCAACTGAATGACTGGAAAACACAGGGAATGGGGATAGACTGTGCTAAAGAAGTCAAAAGGGACTTCCTCCTCCCATTCCCCTTCCTCTTTCTCCTTGTCTTTCCTCTCCTTCTCTTCCTCCCATTCTCTCACGTCATAGCAGCAGCTGTGGAATTAGAACTTGCTTCTGACTTGTAAGCTCATTCTCCTTTTACAATGCCATGATGCCTCTTGAAATCCCGAGCAAGCTCTTCACTTCAAAGCACTCTAGATGAGCTGATGGCTCCAATGGGACTTGAGAAGTAAAGTGACCTGACTGTATTTCTTCCAGAGATGCTTCTGTCCTGTGTGATCTCACTGCTTGTGGCCTGCCATGGACAGTGGTCCATCCATGTGCCACTGGGTAGAATGGAGATGGTTATAGAAGAGATGGGAAACTGCAACCAGCTCCAGCACCATGCAATAATTTAGTCTCCCAAGCCCGTTGAACACAGGGTAGGAAGAGGCCTCTGAGTGTCTTACAAGGAGTACCATGATCTGTGCAGAAGACACTGAAGGCCAGCATGCACAGCTGCAACATCTCAAGTGACTTCGTCATGCCAAGGGACACGAGGTTGAAACCCCTGTTGGCAAATTAGAAGGCAATTTGAAACTTGTCAATTATTTACCTGAACATATGGAAAGAATTTTTCTTTTCTCTGTTTAATCTGGCCCAAGAACGGCATTTGTACACCAGACAATATAACAAATGAAATCTCTCTGTCTCTCTGTGAGTTGGCACTTTCGCCAGCAATTATAAATAAGGAAACTAGTACTTGGAAATTTCATAAGCCACACAACATTCTCACAGTGAGGAATATCAACACTGAGTTTTCAACCCAGTCTGCCTGGCCTAAAGAGCACACTTGGGGTGCATGTACTGCTGGGGAGAGGAGCAGCACAAGCTGGGGACACTGCTCAGCTACTGTCACCTGTGGGTTTGTCATTCCTCAGCTCCCTTTTGCTGAAATGCTTTTGTATTCTCTGTATCAGGAACTGAAGGTGGTTTGCAGCCTCTCTATCGGAAGGGATGTGTTCACAGATGGGGTAGAGACTTCTCAGCCAAGAGCTCGTGAATATGATGTTTCTATGTTCCCCTGGGGAATCGCCCAGCACACAGGGTCTTGGTGCCTTAGATTACACTGACACCTGCACCCACAGAGCTCACGCTCTGCCCTGCATGTACACACACACACACAACACACACACACACACACACACGTGCGTTTTGTCTCCTTCTCTCATAACACACCTGTGGCTGCTGTTCCACAATGGGAGTTTTGTACTATGAAAGCAGCAATTCAGAAGCAGATCATACAGCACATGGAGGTACTGGCCAAAGACAAGGGCTTAAGTGAGGAAAGAACGTAACTTGTCTCATGACTTTTCCCATGTTCCCTAGGGGTGAAGGTGAAGTCAAGAGAGTGGAGCCCACCTGCCCTGTGCTCTTGCCAAGTGTAGTTTAGACCAATTTTACTCAAAGAAAGTCACCCTGTTCTATGATTGTTCAGTCAGGGACAGCCTGGGCATGTCTGTTGCTAGTGGGATTCAATATGGCATGGAAGATCCTAAAATAATGGAGAGAAATTGTGATGTTCCTTTGTTGTGGTTATCTCCAAATCCCAGACAATCGAGAGACAACATGAAGTTGGAACTAATTCCTGGGGTTCTCCACTTGTTATCCTATCTAAATAAAACGGAACTAAACTGTCCCGCCCATGTAAATGTACTGCTAGGTACAACTGGTAAATATACAAATTGTCATGCTCATGTCAATGTACTGTAATGCAGACTTTAAAGTACAAACTATCAAACATATGTAAATGTACTGTAGTGTACAAATGGCAAAAGCATAAATGGTCACGCTCATGCGAATGTAGTGTAGTGGACAAACTGTAAATGCACAAGCTGTCATGCATATGTAAATGTACCATAATGTGCAAACGCTGAAAGGACAAACTGTCACGCACATGTAAATGTACTATAATGTACAGAACTGTCAATGTACAAGCTGGCAATTCAACATAATATTCTTTAACAATTATCACACCACATACAAAAACAACTCATTTTCTAGTTGTTCTTAATTAAAATGTCCTGAAAAATCCAGATTCCTAATGTGAAGCATTCAAAACTGAATAATAGTGAAAGGTTTTTTGCTGCCTTTTTTTTTTCTTTTGTCTACCCTTCTCAAAAAGAAGTGAAGAAATCTGACCAAGATCGATGAAAACTGAGACAGTGGCCAATGAAACCAGAAAAGCTGGGGATTTTGGCAATCACGTCTTAGTGTCCACAGTTCATGCAAGAGGCCCAGAAAGGTTGCCTAAGATGATAAGCAGCTTGCAAGGGCCCCAAAGAGCATGGTATACAACCTGGCTTCCTGTCACATGTCCAGCATATGTGATTGTTACAGTGAGTGACAATGACAGCTGCAAGAGTAACTAACCCACAAGACGTTATTTAGAGCAACTGCTTTGCTGACATCACCCTCAAAAAGACCCCATGGAGGCTGAAGGAATGACTTAGCAGTTAAGGCGCCTGCCTGCCAAGCCTAAGAATGCTCATTCAATTCTCCAGGTCCCAAGTTTAGCCAGACGCAAAAAGTGATGCAAGGGCACAATGCCACATTTGCCCACAAGGGGGCGCACACGTCTGGAGTTCGTTTACAGTGGCTGAGAGGCTGCTGGCGCACCCATTCTCTCTCTCTCTCTCTGTGTGTCTTTCTCTGTCTCTCTCTAATTAAAAAAAAAAAGAAAGCCCCCATGGCCTGCAATTCCTGAAGTTGTGACTATTTTGGAGTAAGTTTGAAAAAAAACTATTAACTCACCCCTTCAGTGCCCTGAAATGGATAGGATGGTGCAATATTTTGCATTGCATGGCTTCTAACACAATTAGATGGACTGTCTTGGGCACCAAGAGGCCTAGGAGCCAACATTAAGTATTTCTGCCTCAAATTACATTTTCAGGGTCCATGCATGTCTCGTTTTCTAATTCCATTTTTGACAAAACAAGCCAACATCTGCCTTTTGTTATTTCTAGCCCTTATTGTTTTTGGAACATTTGTAGTACATTTGGAGTAAAATACCCTTGACATTAAAAAGAAATGCCTCATAGAGCCTAGGCACAGCAGAACCCTTGGTTCAAAGTTCACACCTTCCCGCTCCCCTCGCCACTGCACCCAGGAGGTTATAAGCATCCACAGGGCAGGATGTTTCCTGAGGGCACATGTGGATTTTGCTTAATGATAGGATTACTTGATCTTGGGGAAGAGGGAACCAGGCAATAAGGTGGGGGTCTTAGAGGGTTCACTGGGGGATAAAGACAGGAGTCTGGCTTCTTTCCCTTTTATGCTTTGCCAACTATGAAGGTGTTTTGAGGAGGGTCCAAAATGGGCAAATGAAACTAAGGGCCTTCATTTGTTTTAAATATTATTTATTTATTTATTTATTTATTATGTATTTAAGAGAGAGAATGGGCACACCAGAGCCTTTAGCCACTGCAAACTAACTCCAGATGCATGTGTCACCTTGTGCATCTGGCTTACATGGGTTCTGGGGATTCAAACCTATATCCTTAGGCTTCACAGGCAAGTGCCTCAACCCGCTAAGCCATCTCTCCAGCCCAGTTGTTCCAGAGCAGGTTGTCTCCCACATGGTGGTGCCTCACAGAGGGCAGGGAGAGCAGACAGAACTGGTTCTGCTCTGGCAAAGCAAAAATTGAAGGAGTCCTGTGTGGCAAGGTTCTTCACCAGGAATTTGGGAGGTCTTCCTCCAGCCCCTGCACAGAGCAAATCAACCCATGTTTCACTGGAACAAGCAAGCTGGGTCACAGGGGAACAGAGGTCTCAGGATGCCACTCACATCAGCCTCCTCCCTCCCCCTCCCACACATGGTGGTGCACACCTTTAATCCCATCACCCAGGAGGCAGAATTAGGAGGATCTCCATGAGTTTCAGGCCACCCTGACACTACATAGTGAATTCCAGGTCAGCTTGGGCTAGAGCGAAACCCTCACCCCACCACCCCCCAAAAAAGTTGTTTTCTTATGTTTTGTTGTGACTTCATAAATTTAACCTAATTGGGTCACAGTGGGATGGAGGACTGAGCCTGTAATAGCAAATGCGAATCAAATTTCACACTCAAATGAAAACTCTGACCTTTGAGGGGCTTGAACATTCCAAACCTTCACATCCATAAACGGCGGACAATGCGTGGGCTTTAGTTAAGAATCAAACAATGTGAGGCTGGGAAGATGACTCGGCAGTTTAAGGTACTACCAGCCTGCTGACCTGAGTTGCAATTGTTAGCACCCATATAAAACGGACTCAAAGTGGCACACTTGTCTGTAACCACAACACACCCGTGGTCAGGGGAGAAGGCGTCAGGAGAGCTCTGAAGCTCCTGGCCAGCTAATCCAGCCTTTCCAGTGACAAAAAGGCAACAACATGAGAGACCCTAGCTCAAAAAACAGAGGAGTGAACTCTGACTTCTACCCACAAGCCATCGTCACGCACACACCCACACACATGTGCATACATACACACATGTGTACACTGTACGCACACACACAAAGTTCAAAAGCATCCCATATGCTCAGGGAAAGCATGGGAGCATGTGTAACATCACAGTGGTGCCAGTGAGAGTGACCCTCATCTGTGCCCAGGGGTGGCTGGCCACTGCTCAGGGACCAGCTCTCTCTTTCTCTCATGGAAAAACCCAACAGCCCCCAAACTGATTTTTAAGTATTTTCTTTTTAAAAAAAAAAAAAAATGAAATATGACTTCACTGTGAAATACTGAACAAACAGAAGCTTTTTCACTACTTTAACTGAAAACACTGCTAAACTGGGGGCTTAGCTCATGTTCTTGCCTTCCTATGCAGTATGTGAAAGATTGGCATGGCCTCGATGGCAGCATTCTTACAGCTCAGCGTTGCTGATGGGCAATAGACATGTGAGTGCGGAAGAGGAGATTTCACCCAGAAGAGACAGGTCCAGAGACATCCAAAGAGCATTCTCTGGGCTCACCCATTTTGAAACTGAGCAGTTTGCCTATTTACCCTCCAAACCTGTACCTCTCATAGGCCCGATGAGTGGGAATGAGCTTCCATTAGCCCCAGTCAACACTCTGGAAGTCTGCTTCAGCTCCTCTCTCCACTCTGCATGCTGCCTCATCAGCAAGGCCTGGGCCTTCACCATCAAGTTATCCTGAGGGTCCCTCCCCTCTTCACAGCATCCACACTTCTAGTATGTTGTCACTGCGTGGATTCTTTCAGCAGCCTCGGGATGGACTTCCTTGATCTGTCCACCCTCAGCTGATGTTGTGCTGTGAGTCGTCCCATGTGCTGTGAAATGTTTAGGAAGTAGCCTAGCTGGTAGAAGCCGGCACTAGCAGGTTAGAGCTCAGCCCTTGTTTGGGTTGCCAGCTCTGCTTCATGGTCTGCTCTCATGTGAAACCACAAGCTCCCACTGCCTCCGATGGAGCCGTTGTCTTGCCCGTTTATTTTTTTAATTTGAGAGAGACAGAGAAGAAGAGGCAGAGAGAGAATGGGCACACCAGGGCCTCTCAGCCACTGTGAATGAACTTCAGACATGTGCACCCCCTTGTGCGCATGTGCGACATCACGCATTTGTGTCACTTTTGCTTCTGGCTAAACGTGGGACCTGGAGATTCAAACAGGCGTTCTTCGGCTTCACAGGCAGGCGCCTTAACCACTAAGCCATTTCTCCAGTCCTGCCTTGCTCATTTGATGGACTGAAGCTCTCATGAACCAGGACCAAAATAAATCTTTCTTCTTCACAGTTGTTTCAGTCAAGCATTTTGTTACAGTGATGCAAAAATAATGAAGACAGCTTATTTTCGACACAGCAGCTAGAACACCAGAGTGATCTAGTGAAGGGTTAATCAGGTCATTCAAACCATCCTTCCCACTTTACTGGAAAGAGAAGCCAAAGTCCTTAAGATGATCAAAACTATCCTCCATATTGCGACCCCTCATTTTCTCTCTGTCCCGCCTCACTGGTCTTTTTCTCCCTCTCTTTTCTGGCCTCCTCACTGTTCCTCAAATACACCAGATGCCCTCTTGCCCTCTTGCCCTCTTATCTTTGTACCCAGTGCCCTCATTCCTTGGGTGTTCCTCCCCTGGGTTCTCTCAAAGCGGGCTCCTTCCCTCATCTCTTCTTGGTCTCCATTCAAGTGTTATTTTCTCAGCCATCACCTTCCTGGGCACCTTTGATGAACTACTGAACTCCTCTTCAGTTCCAACCTCACATATTCTTTTTTGTTTAAATTATTTTATTTTATTATTTATTTATTTAAGAGCGACAGAGAGAGAGAGAGAGAGAGAGAGAGAGAGAGAGAGAGAGAGAAAGGGTGCACCAGGGCCTCCAGCCACTACAAATGAATTCCAAATGCATGTGCTATCTTGTGCATCTGGCTTACATGGGTAATGGGGAATCGAGCTTTGAACCAGGGTCCTTAGGCTTCACAGGCAAGTGCTTAACCACTAAGCCATTGCTCCAGCACTACTTCTTCTTCTTCTTCTTTCTTCTTCTTCTTTTTTTTTTTTTTTTTTTTTTTTTTGTTTAGGTTTCTTTGTATTTTTAAGTCTCACTCTAGCCAGGCTGAAACAGAACTAACACTGTAGTTCCAGGCTGGCCTCGAACTCACAGCAATCCTCCTACCTCTGCCTCCTGAGTGCTGGGATTAAAGGTGTGCACCACCACACCCAGCAACATATATTCTCTTGGTAACTCCTTTTAGCTTTAGTTTTCTAACTAGCAACTTGGGATTATCTGATATACAACATACATGAAATTTTAAATTTTATTTCCTTTTTAGAATCTAAGACCCATCAGAGGAATTTACATTTGATTTACCTACAAGGTAAATCTCAATTATGACATTTGAAATGGATGGATGACTGAAGTGATCACAAAGAAAAAAATTCATATTCACATTGAAAACAAAACCTTGACCTCAGGATTTTTTTTAATTGTTTTTGAGGTAGGGTCTCACTCTAGCCCAGGTGGACCTGGAATTCACTATGTATTCTCAGGGTGGCCTTGAACTCACAGCAATCCTCCTACTTCTGCCTCCCAAGTGCTGGGATTAAAGGCCTGCACCACCATGCCCAGTGACCTCAGGGTTTTAAGTAGAGAAAAAATACAACATGATTGGTTTTTGCAGTCTAGGGCTCTACAATATACTTTCTTTCTATTTTTCTCTTTTACCATCTTTATTTGGTCTTTTTGAGGGAGAGTCTGACTTTAGCCCAGGCTGACCTGGAATTCACAATGTAGTCTCAAGCTGGTCTCAAACTCCCTGCCATCCTCCTGCCTCTGTCTCCTGAGGGCTGAAATTAACAGCATGAGCCACCACACCTGGCTGTTTACCATCATTTTATTGGCAACTTTCATACATGTGTATAATGCATTTGTATCATAATTCCCTCCCATTACCTTCTCTAGACCCCCTTCCTGTCCTTGGGCTACACTTCTTCTTTCCAGCTAACTGCTTCTTCTTCTACTTTAATGCCTCCTTTCTTCTTTGTGTGGGGGGCCCATTGAGTTTCATTCGACTTTCCTGCATGAGCCCCAATAGGGGATTATTTACCAGTGGATATACAACTGCAGAAAATCTCTCCCCATTCCTAGCCTCCACTAATTCCCAATAACTCCCCAGGGAGTGGTGGAGGCCTTATAGCTTCTTCCATTATCTGTGATGGAATGTTGATGGGCCCACGATAGGTTACAACAGTCACAGTGAGGTCATGTTCCAGGCCGCCTGGACAATAGCATTCCATGGCTCTCCTTCCCATCCTTTAGCTCTTACATTCTTTCTGTCTCTTCTTCCACACTGTTCCCTGAGCCTGGAGGGGTTGGTATAGATGTCTTATTGAGCACTGAGCACTCACAGTCACTTATTTTCTCCACCACCTGCAAAGAGAAGCTTCTCTAATTAAAGGTGAACACAGCACTAATCTATAATCTGTGGGTATAGATAACCATAGTTAGTGGGCAAATGATAGGCATATAACATATCCATTTAGCAAAAAAAAAAAAAAAAAAAAAAAAAAAAAGTGTTTCCCTCCATAGGACCTAGGACCTTTCTAGCCATAGGCTTTGGACTAGGTTTTCAGGAACAGATTGCCTCCCGTGGAGCAGGCCTCAAATCCAATCAGAGAGCAGTTGGTTACCCCCATAACAGGTAGGCTACTATTGTACTAGTGGGCACATCCTACCTGGCTGGTTGGTTGTATCGCTACCAAGATCCACTTCCGGGTTAGATTATTGATGATTTTTCTCCCCCAGCAGCTTGCGTTTTCCATTGTGATGACAGCTATCCAGCTGGGAGGAAGCTTTCAGCTCAGGTCCAGTTTGATTTCTCAGTATCCTGCAGCTGAAACAAGTGATGTCTTCAGCAATATAATTTTCTTTCTAAAGATTTTATTATTTATTTATTTATTTATTTATTTATTTATTTATTTATTTGGAACAGAGAGAGGGAGAGAGAATGGGTGCACCAGGGCCTCCAGCCACTGCAAACGAACTCCAGATGCATGCGCCATCATGTACATCTGGCTTATGTGGGACCTGGAGAATCGAACAGGGGTCCTTAGGCTTCGCAGGCATGCGCCTTAACAGCTAAGCCATCTCTCGAGCCCCAGCAAGATAATTTTATCCTTTAATTCTAGTGGGCAACCAAGTGCTGGCAAGGTTGGGAGGAAGAAAGAGCCTTATCCATTGTTGGTGAGAGCACAAACTGGTGCACCTACTATGGAAATTGATGCAGAGCTTTCTCAAAAAGTTGAAAATAGAACAACCATATGACCCCTCCATACCACTTCGTGGACATTTACCCTCAGTTCTCCACACTCCACTACAGAGATTTGTGCTCATCCATGTTTATTGCTGCTCTGTTCACAATTGGTAGGAAATGGAACCAACCTGGATGTCCATCAAATGATGACTGGATAATGAAGGTGAGGTACCTATACACAAGGAAGTTCTATTTAGCAGTAAGGAGAAATGAAATGATGAAATTTGCAGGGAAATGGATGGATCTGAAAAATGTTATACTAACCGAGGTAACCCAGGCCCAGAAAGACAAGTAGCACACATTCCTGCTCATACGTGGATCCTAGCTTCAAATCATGTATGTAAAAATGAGGCTCAAGGATCTGGAAACAAGGCTTCAGGAATATCAGCAACAGCCCTTCCACCGGGGAGGAGAAGTTACGCTGTGTGACTGCTGGAGTTACGACAAATAAGAACCACCTTCAGCCTCCTTCTGCAAAGTTCCCCAACTCCACTGAGGATGTTAAGTAAGATAATAATCTCTCCTCTTTCTCAGAGGCCATTGTCTGGACAGACAACGCTGGGAGGACTCCTTGTCTTTGCCACCATGAGGTGGTTATAGCCAAGAAAAGCCTGTGTGTGTGTGTGTGTGTGTGTGTGTGTGTGTACGTACACATGTGTATCGGCTTGGTGTGTACAATACCTAGATACCTTGAGAACTATCTCAACACTGAAGAGTTGGTGGAAAGGCCTAGAAGCCTGACTGGAGAGCAGAGATGTGTGGCATCAATAAAGGACTTTAAACGTCTGAAGGGAAAATGAGGCATGTTCCAGAGCACGAGCAGGAAGAAGGAGAAGAGGCTCCAGGAAGCGATAGGGGACGTCTTTCCATTTCCCTTTGTCTTTGGATGGGCTGCAGCTGTCAGACAATGAACAGGATTCCTCTAGTGGTTGGGCTGCCTGGCAAAGCCTGGGCACCACGTGGCAGGCATGTTAAGTGAAGGGACATCTCACAGAGTGAGGCAACGACTCCATGGCCTCGTCTGGCTCTGAGAATCCTTGACTTGGCCTGGGTGCAATCTGGTTCAAAAGCCTCCACCGCTCAGGAAGATCTAACTCTCTCAGAACGGAGACTTCTCAACACAGTGTGAATGCTCAAAATTTCCCCCCACCCCCATGATGGTGGCAGTAACTGGCCTGAACCTGGTTAGGCTCTGCTCACTCCTCTCTTCACTCTTACAGCTCATCAAGAGAGAAGTCAGCTTCAAGACAAACTCCCCAGCCCTTACCAGAGTTCCAAGCTGATGCACTATGAATAGCAGAGGTCCTTGAAATTCTCCTGTGTGGTTCTGTTAACTAAAGTTAATCTTCAAGGAACCAACCGGAAGCGTTATTTTGACCTTCATCTATCAAGCTCGCAGATGAGTCATTTCAACAGGCACGTATGTCCCGCACATGGATACCTGAATTCTCTTCAGTTCTGCATATGTAGCATCTACCTGGGATGGGAATCTTACACACGTGCTTCACTGTACTTTGCTTCCTCTTTCCTTCCAGCCCAGCCCGTGTCATCCTCTGATACTCTAGGAACAGAAATGCCTTTCTTTTCTTTTCTTTTTCTTTTTTCAAGGTGGGGTCTCGCTCTAGCCCAGAGTGACCTGGAATTCACTATATAGTCTCAGGCTAGCTTCAAACTCCCAGTGATCTTCCTACCTCTGCCTCCCGAGTACTGGTATTAAAGACGTGTGCCACCACCATGCCAAACCAGAAATGCTTTTCTTCTTGGGATTTCCTGTATCTAGCTCAGAACTAAGCACAGAGCATGTGCTTATATTTGGGGAAAGAAGATATATAATTGTTCAAAAAATTATATCCAGTTTCAAAAATATTGCTGGAGTCTTGTGTAAAAATGCAAAGGGCAAGGCAATAGGGAATAGGGCTGCACATATGCCTGTGAAACTAATGAGCATTACTAATTCTTTTCTATGTCTCTTCAAAGTCATATGGCCTCATACTAGAGCCCAAGCCACCACTGTGGCTGTCTTCAGTCTCCCCTGGCCTGTTTGCTAGTTTTGAGTGTGTCCCTCACAAAGATAGCCAGCTATACTGCCTGTGGGTTTTTCTAAAGTCATTCACTTACACTTTTTTTTTCCCCTAAAGTAAAACCCTGGAGTACCTTGAGACGAATACATTATGGAGACAACTGTCATCACAACCACATGTGGTACTATTTACTCATGTCAGTTTGAATGATTAATGTGGAAAAAATGGCTGGGCAGCTAATAGAACTAAACGCTGGGTAGAGCAATTCCTATGTGATTGTGAACAGTGCCCACACTGTCCATGGCACGTCACAGAAATATGAAGAGCGGACATGAGGGCCTCCTTTCTCTGCTGACTCCCTTTCTTGCTGTGTCTTGCTTAAATTTCACATCGGCCTTCAGCACCCTGGATGTGTGAGCCATGACAGAGGTTACGAGTGACTCCTCTGCTGGCTAGGGGCTAGATGGGATTCAGAGGGTCTCACAAGAGGATAGGGAAGGTTGGCCACTTTACATCAAGTGGCTGCACAGACACTATGACCAACCAAGTGGTGGATTGTTCCTTGGACAAACATTGAAACGGAAGAGTTTGGACAAGAACAAGGAACTGCAAATAACTCGGAGATTTGTGCTGTCAGATGGCCAATTCCATAAACATCTAACCTCCTGCTTGCCCCCTATTGAGTTAACAGCCATCTCCGGGTAATAAGTTTGCTGTGTCATGTTTCTGTCTGTATAGTAAGCCCAAGAGGTCATATGACAAAGCCTTTATCAGTCTCCACTGTCACCATAAGACCTCTGCTGAGAACTTGGTGTGGAGAACTTGCTAGAACCCAGTGGTATGTCTTGAATAGATTGCTTTATTTAGTCTCAAAGCTGATGAGGAAACAGGGGCTTAAGCTGGCACAGCTCCTAGATGTCACACAGAATTAAGAAACAAGTTGGGCTTGGAATCTGGGGTTGTCTGTTTCCATAACCTGAGCTGGTCACACCTCTGCCTTGAGTGTCACCCACGAGATTCCACTTCTTGGCTTTCATGGTATGTGCGGAAGGATGAGCTTAGTGTCTGGAGAGGAAAGCAGAGGAAACAACAGGGTACAGCCTGCGCCACAGTGACAAGCAGGTCCATGAGGGGCTGTGAGGGTGGGAGGTGGTGGGCCTGTGAGTGAGAGGTGGGTAGCAGGAAAACAGGCAGGAGAGAAGACTGTATGTTCTCCTGGATTACAGGTCCCAGCACCCAATAACAGTTCTTGGACAGGAAGATTCCCCGCCCCCCCATGATGTCACCTCAGCTTAGAGTCTAGAACTATCCAGAATGTAAGAGTAATGGGAGATTCAGCACAGGCTGAAGGTAGTGAATGTCTTTCAGAAACATCACTTCTCTGATCCTGGTCAAGAAGTTGCTCACACTTTCAAGAGACCTCATGCAGGGCTGGGGAGATGGCTTAGCAGTTACGGCGCCTACCTGTGAAGCCTAAGAACATTTGTTCAAATCTCCAGGTCCCACGTTTAGCCAGACACAAAAGTGAGGCAAGTGCACAATGTCGCATTTGCCCACAAGGGGGCACATGCATCTAGAGTTCATTCACAGCACCTGAAAAGGCCCTGGCATGCCCATTCTCTCTGCCTCTTCCTCTCACTCTCTCTGTCTCTCTCTCTCTTTCTGTCTCTCTCAAATTAAAAGAGAGAGAGAGAGAGAGACCTCATGCAAATGCAAAGCCCTGGGTGTACACATGGCCACTGCATGCTGGCCCCAAGTCCCTGGCAGTGGGACACTCACAGAAATCCCTTTGAAATATGCTTGGGGATCTGATAAGAGGTTGTCTGTAGAGTGCCGACACCGTCAGCCCTTGTGTGGTTTGGGGTACTATGCCAGAAAAGACCTGAAGTCACATTCAGTAGCCCATTTCCCTAAAACAAGCAAAAAAGTTCAGTTTTCATGCCAGAAGACAAGAAACAAACAAACAACAACAACAACAAAACCCACTATAATTCTGCCTGAAATGTTGACACACAGGTGCAAAAACATTCAAAATAGAGTGGCAATGTTGATTATAACCCTCCATCTCTTTATTATTTGTGCCACAAATTCCCAATGTTCTCATTAAAAGAAAAAAAATCTTGTCTTCTTCTGGTTTCAGCTTTGATCAACATGAGTCAGGTTTGACCCTGAGTATCACATACTGAAGTGCCTTGGTTTTTCCAGTCTTAATCCTGTGAGTGACACGGACAAGAAATACATATGTACCTGTTGCAGTTAACTTTTCATTGCTGGGACCAAACACCCAACCAAAAGTAGCTTATGGAAGGAAAGGGTTGGTTTTGATTGACTGTCTCAAGAGCAAGTTGCTTCATAGTAGAGAAATCATGGCAGAGCAAAGGTGGGGCATCCTGTCTTGTCATATCAGCTGGAAGGTACCAGCAAGCGTGAGCCAGCTAGTGACCAGTCAAGGGGCGGGGCTAGTACACCTCAAGGTTCACCCACCAGTGATGCACCTCCTCCAACAAAGCTCCACCTCCCAAAGGGTCTGTCAGCTAGAGACTGAGTATAAGCTTAGTCACAAACACATGAGGCTCTGGGGACATTTCCTATTCAAACCACCACAGTGCCTTACAAAAATAAAACTGATTCTGGGGCTGGAGAGATGGCTTAGCAGTTAAGGTGCTTGTCTACCAAGCCTGAGGACTCATGTTCAACGATTCAGGTCCCACATAAGCCAGACGCACAGGATGATGCAAACATGCAAGGTCACACATGAGCACACATCTGGAATTCAATTACAGTGGCTGGAAGCCCTAGTGTATCAATTCTCTATCTATCTATCTATCTATCTATCTATCTATCTATCTATCTCTCAATCTCTCACCAATAAATAAATAAATAAATAAATAAATAAATACATACATACATACATACATACATAAATAGGGCCAGTCTGTTGAGCTTGCCTCAAAAAAAAAAAAGAAAAAGAAAGAAAGAAAGAAAAGAAAAGTAAAGTAAAGAAAATGGATTCTGAAGTCATTTCCTTCTTGTGTGGGTGGCACACGCAAGTGTGTATGTGTGCTCACGTGTATGTGGGCTCATGTATGTGCAGATGCACAAATGTGTACATGCATATGGTGGCCAGAGGACAACCTCAAGTGTTGTCCTTTGAAACGCCATCCACATCCTTCAAGTCAGGGTCTCTCATGTCCTGAAGCTCACCTATTAGGCTAGAGAAGCTGGTTTACAGAGCTCCAAATATCCACCCCACTTTGTCTCCCCAGCGCTAGGATTGCAGGTTCGTGCTGCCACAGCCAGGGTTTTACATGGGCTCTGACGATCCAACTCAAGCCCTCGTGTTTATGAGGCAAGTGCTTTACTGATCACACCATCGCCTCAGGCCTCTGTAATTATTTCTTTTCAGTAGTGTTCTGACTAGAACGACTTGATTGCACTTAACATTCTTCTGATGTCACTTGACTTGAATACTGCATGGTCACCACCACTAATTACAGGATCTACATGGTAAATATGCAGACACTGGTGCCTAGTGAAACTTCCAAAGGAGTGGGGTCACAACATCAGCTGGGCCAGGCTCTTTGCCTATGGCTAAAAATATATGACAAAATTTTATTAGTAATGTGGCCACATCTATCAATGTGAATGGTCCATTGTAATTGATCATAGAAGTCCTTTTCAACTAAATGTACCACAACACCTAACCTTCATGATTTGTATGCTGTATCTCGTAAAAGATATCCCTTTGTTGATCAGAACACAGATAATCTGGTATCACTCTAAACTTAATAAGACTCAGCTTACACAATATTTTAAAAAGCCCCTGCCTGTAGTAGCATCCTGCTGCTGTGGAAAAATATCTGACAAAAGCACTTTAAGAGACTAAAGGTTTATTTTGGCTCACATATGCTGGGGAAGAATGGTGGCAAGAGCATGGTCATGTTGAATCTGTGGTCAGGACACAGAGATGAAAGCTCTTTCTCGGCTTGCTTTCTCCTTTTCATTTTCTGTCCCCCCATCCCATGGGCCGATACTGCCCACATTCAGTCATACCTTCCTAGAAACACCCTTGGAGAGCCACTCAAGTGTGTTTCCTAGGTCATTCTAGAGTAACTTATGCAGCACTGTTGGAATACCGAGTTGTGAACATTAGTTACTGAGGAAGGTTCAGAAGAATTAACTCAGTTATGGGAGAAAACCCACTCAATGACCCAATAGCTTCTTAAAAACTCCACGTCAAGACTCCCCCACCCAGAACACAATCAAATTTTAACATGAGTTTCAGAAGACCAAGTGATACTCAAATCACAGCAGCATCTTCACTTGGTTTTGTTTGCCTGGGACTTGGCATTGATCTTGTCATTTATTCCGTAAGCTCTTACTCAACTCCTGAAGGCTACACAGGCCTGTTTCCCCTTATTTGTAGAACAGAGATGTGGGTCTAGGATAGTGGTTCTCAGACTTTCATAACATCACAAGATGCTTGATAAAAATGAATTGTCCCTGTACACACACACATACACACACACACGCACGCACACACAATTTCCTTAGCAGGCCTGGAATGAGTATTAATGAGGCCACAAAATGTGTGAAAGGGTGAGCCCAGGTTCTAGCCAGTATTACAGAAACACCTTACCAGAGAAACTCTCTGGGCACCAATATACCAAATGGGTAGATTTTTATAGGGGAAAAATTTCTATAATTATGGTAAAAACTTATAGCACATAATTCCGTCTTGATCAAAACCAATCACAGATTCCTTGTAAATGACCTTGGTCTTAAACAAAACGCAGTAGAGGAATGCTATAATTTAAATACTGGTGAACGTGAACAAGTCTGAAAATTCATGTTGAAATTTGATGGCCAATGGGGAAGTGTTGGGAGGTCAGGCCTATAACAAGTAATTAGGTCATTAGAGGGATTAGTGCCTTTCTCACAGAGCAGGGTTGGTTCTCTGGGACTGGATAAGTTCCCACAGGAGGGGGAACTTATAAAGCAAGGCCTCCTCACATTTCACTTCTTCATTTTGTACCCGCTGCACTCCAAGAGTTGAAGCAGCACAACACTTCGAGCCCTTGGCTTTCCTATTCTCCTGAACCATGGACCAAAAGAAACCCACAGTCTTTATAAACCATCCAGACTTTAGCACTCTTTTACAGTCACAGAACACTGACTAAGGCAGTTGGTAGAGAGTTGGTGGGCGAGTTGTTTTAAGAGGGCTCATCATGAACCGCAACCCCCTAAAATGCCTAGCAGATCATCTTTGAAAGATAGTGGGGACACCTATTAACAGTAAGCAAGAGGCAGACATGGTCATGCTTTGGTTGGTATAAACACGTGACCATCTTTATGATTTACATGTGTCCCCAGTGCACTTCTGGCACCATGCTGCTACTATATGGAAACAGTTTCAAATATGCAACATGAAATGTATGGAAACAATTGCAACACAAAGTATAGTGATAAATTTAGTCAAACTTCCAGATAGAATTATTGGTCCAGTGAAGTATAAAGGTTTTAAGCTCGCCCCCCCCTCTAAAAACTTTGTAGGGAAAAACAGGAGAGAAAAAAAAAAGCCTTTTTATCCAGAAATGGTCATAGTTATCATTTTCATAAATAACAACTTTTCTCAATGGATGTTATGTTGTGATCATTGTTTGTTTCAGTAAAATTAGGCCTTAAATTACTTCCAAGTGGTTCTGGAAAGACAGAGAGAGAGAGAGAGGGAGAGAGAGAGAAAGCAATTTTGAGGCAATTTAAATAATGGTGAATCTCAGTGAAAAGCGTACATTATATGATTCTTTTACCTTCTTTTGATTTTGTTTGATTTTTTTTCCAAAGTAAAAAGCAGGGAGTACAAGAAATAGAAAGGCACTGGGCATGATAGTTCACATTTGTAATCTTGGCCCTCAAGAAGCAGATGTAAGAGGGCCATGCATTTAGCCTAGCCTGGGCTGAGCTGCATAGTCAGTTCAAGGTGAGTCTTGTCAACAATGAGACTAGCTCCAGCACCCAAGCTGGGGGTGCAGCTTGACAGTAGAGTGTTTGGCTAATATGTACAAGGTCCTGGCTTTCATTCTGCAGTACAAAAAAAAATAAATAAATAAAAGAGAAACAACATAGTGAATTATTCTAAACCATGTGGCTGCAATCTAATACTAAAGTGTTTTTTTTTTTTTCAAATGTTGGAAAATTAGCAAATCAAAAAGTTATGATATATTAAGAGTTAGTGGGAAAATTAAGTGCAGGAATTATGACTCTATATTTTCATCAATATTAATGTAATAACTCGGAAGAGCCTCATTTGTGCCTATCACATAATGCTTAATGTGAAAGTCGTAAGTTTCAACTATGCATTATTGTGAGAGTCATAGTTTCAAATATGCACCATGAAATAATAATACCTGGCCATTAACAGCACAGCAAAGACCAAAATACTTCTAAATAAAAGGATCATCTGGCTATGAACTAAATAAAGCCAGTGAGACAGGTACACACACACACACACACACACACCACAGAAACATGATTTTTCCCCAGTGACAACACTTTATATTCTTTCTGTAATAAGATACAATGTAAGCAGATAGTCCATGTTTTAATTAGTTATCCTGCTATTGCTCAAATTGGTTGAGTTCAAATTTTGTTTTGTAAGGAATCATATTAATTTTTATGTCGTATACAGACATCTAGAAATGACTATTTCATGTGATCATCTATCTGAAAGTTGGCAGAGTTCTTTGTTCTCCACTCTGAATGCAAAGATAAATAATGAATCTGTGTCACTGGGAAAGGACAAGCATATCTTCTGGTCATGCCCAACCCCAGCCCACTGGATAGTTAGTTCAAGTAAGGACAAGTTGCTATAAGAGATCTGGGGTACCGTGGCCTGATCAGAGAGATATTTCTCTCTCATGCTATTAATGACTCAGGGTGGGAGGGAGATACTGACATTCTCAACACATGACTTTCGTTTCATTAGGTTCAATGTGACTACTCCTGTTTTTGTTATTATCTCTCTGTGTATGTGCACATTTGTATATGTGGATGCACATGTGTGGGTATGCATACATGCATGTGGAGGCCAGAGGACAACCTCGGGTGTCATTCTTTGAAATACATATATATGAGAGAGAGAGATGCAGAGAGAGAGAGAGATGAGAGAGAGAGAGAGAGAGAGAGAGAGAGAGAATGGGCACAGCAGGGCCTCCAGCCACTGCAAAGGAACTCCAGATGCATGTGTCCCTTGTGCATCTGGCTTACATGGATCCTGGAGAATCAAACCGGGATCCTTTGGCTTTGCAGGCAAACGCCTTAACCACTAAGCCATCTCTCCAGCCCCTCAGGTGTCATTCTTCAGGTGCTGTTCCTCATCCAATTTTTTTTTTAGACAAAAATCTCTCCCTGGCATTGAACTCACCAAGTAGGCTAGACTGGCTGGCCAGTGACCTTCACATGCCTCTGCCTCCTCAGGGCTGGGATTACAAGCAAGCACCATGATTCCTGGATTTTTATTTTTCATATAGCTCTTGGGAACTTGGGTCCTCATGCTTTCAAGGGCAGGACTTTCCTGTCTGAGCTTTCTCTCCAGCCCCTTTTCTTCTTATCTCACAGACACTGACAAAGAGGAAATGATCCAGGGAGTGGACATCCAATTGTTTAAAGGACAAAAGTCCAAAAGTTAAGCATGCCCTTTCAGACAGTGTCACTGCTTTCACCTAGCTGCAAGGCAAGCCAGAAAGTGAACTAGTTACCTGAAAACCAGAGAAGAGAGCTGGGAACAACCTGTCTCACTTTCTACCCATGGTCTTGGCATCCAGAAGGTAAGCAACTGAATCAGGGTATAATTGCATTTTCTCTGCTGCCTGTCCCACTCAACATTGAGCCTCTGAGACACATGTATTAGAATCTTCACAGTCCAATAGTGAAAAGTTTGCTAATCTGACAAGGAATCAAGGTTCATTAAATTCTTAAATGCAGCATTTTTATAGAGTATGGCTAACCTGGAGTCGGCCAAGTGCAGATGTCATTAGCTACAAGTTCATTTGAGCTGCGCAGCACATTTTTCCTCTCTCCCTCTCGCTTTCTACATTTCTTTTCTGGTTTTGGAACTTTTCTTCTTGCTATTAATAGGTACACAAGGAAAAAATTCAGAATTGTAGTGGAATAAAAACAAGTTTTAAAGCAGAATTTACAACGAGACGCCTAATGAACAATGGTCTATTCGCACAGCTGAAAGCTTGACTCACAAATCTCTCTCCCTTTTAGATTTGTGAGGAACAAGGGATTGTATTCTCTGCATGGGATTTTGCTTCTGGGCTAGGGTTGACTGCAAGTTTATTGGAATGAGCACTACGTTTTGTTTTGTTTTTACCATAAGGGACTTCTGCACAGAGCCCTGGTGCTCATCATGTGTTATGAGGAGAATACGGTGTTTGCAGAATAGTTCTTTCCCTGTGCTCAAAAAATTAGGTCCAAGCTGAGAACCATGAGTGATTTTTCAAGTCTTGTTTGGGGTGAGACAAGCCGACATATTTGAATTAATTAACTTGGTAAGGCAACTCCACAATGAGGCTGAGTTAATGCCTGATCAGAGGAGCCTTTTCTTATTCTCAGCCTTGAGCTCTTTGTAGGACCACGGGCAAGTAGCCAGCATCTATGCACTGTAGCTTTCAGTTACATCCATGTTGGGTGTTTATAGTTCTAGAAGAAGGAAAGCTGAGGCATGGGCAGCCTTTGCTAACACCCTTCCCTTCACAAACCTGTTGAACTGGACCATTGTTTTCTGGAACATTCCTGGCCCTAGATTCTGGCCCTCCTACATTAGAGTGTACCATATTTGGTGACTTATGTTTTTCTATGAATCAGCTTCCCCATGGGATTCTTTTTTTTTTTTTTTTTTTTTTTTTTTTTTTTTTTTTTTTTTCGGTTTTTCGAGGTAGGGTTTCACTCTAGTCCAGGCTGACCTGTTTTCTCAGGGTATGAATGCAGCTGCGCCCCATGGCCCCCATGGGATTCTTTATCAACAGAAAAGCCCATGTTATATCTATAGACATTGTCTCTGCTGTGTCTAGTGCTATGTCTGGCTCCCCTCATTTGCTGGATACTGAATTAATCAATGTAATAAAACTAACTTCAAGGGGCTGGACAGAAGGCTTAGCAGTTAAGGCATTTGCCTGCAAAGCCAAAGGATCCCAGTTTGATTCTCCAGGACCCACGTAAGCCAGATGCACAAGGGGGTGCATGCATCTGGAGTTCGTTTGCAATGGCTGGAGGCCCTGGTGTGCCCATTCTCTCCATTCTCTCTCTCTCTCTCTCTCTCTCTCTCTCTGCCTCTTTCTCTCTCTCAAATAAGTAAATAAAATATATTTTAAAACAAAAACTAACTTCAATATTTGCTGGCTGCTTAGTGGTGGGGCTAGGCGCAAACCTGGATCTCATTGGTCACAGATCTGTCCACCTTGTGTTTGACTACTCTCTCTCTTCAAGAATGAGGACCAAGAGTAGGTCAGTGTGACTGCAGACGATGATGCAGGAGATAAGTGAGCTCCTGCCCCACCTTGTCCTTGTCAGGATCATCCTGCTTTCTCAGTCTCTTGGGTTTCGGACATACTCTTACAGCATGATCCTTCTCCTTCTTCCTCAAGAAATTCTGCTTCCAGTAGTTGGGCAGAAATTCCTCAGCCCATCCGGGGAAGTGGATATGGAATGGGCTCAGTGTACTTCTCAGGTGCGGTATGCCATTGTCAGGTGGTAACTGACATCTGCTCTCCAAGATGAGGCACCCAGTGGCACTCCCTGGTCAGCAGAGTGCCTCACACATCGGAGTTAGGCCCAAGGGACCCAAACACCTTCTCCTGGGGTTGTCACCCAGATCCCTCTGCCTGATACTTCTCATTCTGCTTCAAAATGAAGTCCACACTCCACTAGTCAAACTAATCACACAGAGACATGAAGAAGCAGAGCCAGAATCTTGGATGGTTCCGAAGAGGCTACTTTTATCACGCAGAGGGGAAGAGACAACAGAAGCTTCGGTGAGAGGCCCAAGAGGAAGGAAGGCCACTGTGGGGTCACTAAGAGAACCTTCCTGCCATTGTTTAGCCATATGGGTTCAGCTGAAAATAAAAATAAGTGGAAATTGAAAGCATGCATGTGTATATCTCAAATCAGACCTGTGCAGAGAATGCCCTGGTACAGTGTTTTGGGGCCATGGAGAAAGTGACTCAGGTATTCTGGTCCAAAGAAGATGGGGCTCCAGCACCCCTACTCGTCAGAAACTTCAGAGGGATAATGAGTTAACCGTAACCACACTCCACATCAGTGGGAGAAGAGGTTCAAGCACAAAGTCTAACCCAGCAATTCCTGATATAGCAGAATGCCATGCAGTACAAAACACTATGGTATTAGACAAGACTCGGGCAAAGCAAGGAGTCCTGTAAAGCGCCAATTCATAAGCACTGAGTGGAGCATGGTGGCCCTGCACTTCTGAAAGGCTGCAACCCTTCCTCTCCTTCCCTAAGGCCTGTTGGCAGCCAAGCGAGGACTAACATTTAAGGATTAGGCTATTTTTTTTTTCAGTTTGTTTTTGAATTTCTATTGTGGAGACTGTCAACTATGTATAATAACAACCATGATAATCTAATAACCCTGAGAAGCTCAATAACTCACGGCCAATCTTGCTTCATCCATCTATTTTCTTTTTTATATTTTATTTATTTATTTATTTGAGAGAGAGAGAGAGAGAGAATGGGCACACCAGGACCTCCAGCCACTGCAAACGAACTCCAGACGCATGCTTCCCCTTGTGCATCTGGCTTACGTGGGACCTGGAGAATCAAACCGGGATCCTTTGGCTTTGCAGGCAAATGCCTTAAATGCTAAGCCAATCTCTTCCAGCCCTATACATCTATTTTCTTACTCCAATATTACAAACACTTACTAACTTTATTGAAAGTATTTCATGCTTTAATTGTGAACCATGAAAGCACTTTATGAAAACACAACTCTTCCATGTTGCCTTAAGATGAGAAGTCCCTAATGTTATTCAATATCAAGTAAGGGTTTGACTTTCTAACCATTTACATCTTTTGAATGCAGCTCCCTTGGAACTTCTGTGCCCATCATCCACAGAGCAAGCTGGGGCAGGCTTACGTGTTAGGAAAGAAACTCTCAGTACTGCTGGCCATTGGGCTGTTACCCTATAGTACCATAACATACATGCCAAGAACAGAGGGTGACCCCTAAATTGTAGGTAAGCACACTAGCAACATAAAGAGAAAGTAGCTGACAAATCCCTCATTCTGGATGATGCCCAGAGCTGCTGGGCGTGAAGCCAGGAGCTTCAACACGTTTCCATTGTTACTGGCAGATGATGAACTGAGAAGCAGACGGGGGACTTTCTTATCACGCAGAATTTCGTCAGCCCAGGCCATGCACACCGAAAAGGCACAATTAACCTGTAGTGAGCTGAGAGATGAAACATGACTTTTCTCGACCTGAATGACCTCTCTCCCTGCGTTAAGCTGCCTATTTAGCACCCTTAATAAGTAAGTAGATCATTTAAACCATGTGGCAGTAAATGGAAAACATGGACTTTCTGAACTAGACATTTTCTGTCTCATATTGGAACACTTTCCTCAAGAAAAATCTCAGGTCTTATGGAAAAGAGAAATCTGTATGTCTTGCTGATTAAGTGTTTCGTGATACACAGAGACACATTGACCAAGCATTTTCTTCTTTCTTGGCTAGAGCGCAACATATGCTTCTGAGAAAGGCACTCCATCACTACTGCCCTGTCAGTTGCCTGGTCTATTTGTCAACAAAACAGAATGTGAACGGATTATATTTCTATAAAAATAATCACATTTCAAAGCAGTCTGTTATTTTATACCATGTGGCATGACATTGACCTCAAATTTTATTATCTTCCTGATTGTTAGGAGTAACAATCTGTACTTACAAGTCAGTAAAATAAAATATTCAAGTATGTATCTCCTCTGATGCTTGATTGGGGGAAATAATACTCCTTGCCTTGAGGTTTGGACTGAGGACTGATATACCAGCTTTCAGAAATTCGTATTCATCTACTGACTTAAAATACAGCCCACATACCAAAAAATGCCACTATTTACGTTAATATTACTAATCTTGATTTTGATCAAAATCCTCACAAAGATTCCTTTTCATAATTTGTATATGGTTTTCCCCTTTCTTGGAATTAATGAATCACATCAAAGTGTCTGGATTTTTAGAAGCTCTGTTACAATTTTCTTTGGCCTCTTTCATGTGTGTCCAAGAAAAGGTCCCTACGCAGCTGTCTATGTTCATGGGCCCTGGGGATTTCTCTAGGCTCCACATTCTCTGTGGTCAGCGTGCTCTCTGGGACAGTTTCCACCACAGATTCCCTAGGGGGAAAAAAGCTTATGGCTTCCCTTCAGATTCCCAGCTTTCAATCCTCGCCATTAGCGACCAAAGTTTTAGACAGAACTAGCTAAGGGGACAGGTGTTGATGTTTCCCTTCAGACTCATTGACTTGTTCCTGCTGCAAATATGGGACGGAATAGTCTATGGAGAGTTCTCTTGGCTCAGAAAAGGGCACCAAAGATATTTTAAGACGAGAAGATGCAACGAGCCACTTTCTCTTGGAGATGGACATTGAAAAACAAGCGTTCTGGTCTAGACTTTACAAAGACAAGAAAGCCTAATTGTCTGAGAAAGTATGTGAAGGGAAAGAAGTGCTGGCCTTTGGAACCACTGAGCAGTAGCATGCTATGGAGCCAGCACCCTCCCTTCCCTTTGAACTACTGCTCTGAATGTTCCCTGTCTGACTTCCCACAGCAGACTGTCTGATGCTGGGAATCAATGGTATTGTCTGAAAGCTGCTGTCGTAGAAGCATGCAAACTTCTTTGGAAGCCTTGATACTGCACTAGTTGGTAAGTCTCAATATTGCATGAAGCACTCAGTTCAACAATGCTCCTCTTTTTCTAACAATTTGCTGAAACTAATTGAATATAGGACCCAGCTTCATGTAGGCAAGTTGAAATACTTCAGTTAACTTCTGAGACAATAAATACGTGGCCTCAGACAGCAAAGATGACAGGCCTATTCTCCAAATAATGTAATTAGAGTGTATCTCTGCAAAGCATTAGTTCATTGGAAAGTGGTAAGAAATTGGCCTGTGCAAATATAAAGACATTTGAATTTGGAAAAACCAATCAGTCAATTTTCATTCTATAGATCATCTGAAAAGTTAAAAAATAAAGAAAAATATATAAGAGTGTTACATATGACTACTATAAGTCCCATGTTTGTACTTCCTTAACAAGATTATAGAAACTATAATTTTATGGAGAGCACAATAAAGATTGGCAAAAACTTGCCTTTCTAATATTTATTATTTATTTATTTATTTGAGAGAGAGAGAGAGATGCAGATATATACAGAATGGGCATGCCAGGGTCTCTAGCCACTGCCAACAAACTCAAGATGCATGCACCACCTTGTGCATCTGGCTTACATATGTACTGGGGAATCAAACCTGGATCCTTAAGACTTTGAAGGCAAGTTCTTTAATGGCTGAGCAACCTCTCTAGCCCCCAAAACTTGACTTTTATGGTGAATTGAGTGTTATTTGTATCATCACAAATTCAGGTGGCTTTTCTCTTCATTTCCTTATATTGAACTGCTATTGCAAGATGAGTGGTACAGTTTGGTAGTTTTGATGAAAAACTGTTTTTTTTTTTCCTTTTTGCTTTTTAAAAATTAAGTAGAAACTTCGTATGGACACATCATGTGTTGGTACCATCATTTCCCTCCTCCTTGCCCCTACTTCACCCAGGGACCTCCTTGGTGGGATTGCTAATATTCACCATATAGTTGTAGGTTATGGGTTGTGAGAGCAGCAGTCTGTCATTGTGGGAAGGCTATCTCTTCCCACCCTATGGCTCTTACATTCTTTCCAACCACTCTTCTGAACTTGAGCCTTGGTGGCTATGCTTTAATTCTACTTTAGTATTGGGCTCTTAGTAGCTTCTGGATTTCTGCTTTGGTGCGTTTTGCGTATCCTCAGTGTCTGTCTGCATTACCCTGGCCCAGGTTATCAGGCTCGTTGTGGAAGGAGTACACTTACTCATCTCACCATGAACAACTATTTTTTTGAAAATTATAAAAAATATAATTAATTAATTTATTTATATGTGTGTGTGAGAGAGAGGGGGGATGAGAACATGGGTGCACCAAGGTCTCTTGCCACTGCAGACAAACTCCAGATGCCTGCACCACTTTGTGCATCAGGCCACACATGGGTACTGGGAATCTGAACTCAGGCCAGCAAACTTTGCAAGAAAGTGTTTTTCACCACTGAGCCACCTACCTAATCCAGGTTAATTCTTGCCAGATGATTCCAACTGCCTGTATTTTAAGAGATGAGACCAAATTTCTTCT
Source organism: Orientallactaga sibirica (assembly GCA_036365145.1). Taxonomy (NCBI): domain Eukaryota; kingdom Metazoa; phylum Chordata; class Mammalia; order Rodentia; family Dipodidae; genus Orientallactaga; species Orientallactaga sibirica. Next base: position 1,487,360 of record JAEOAD010000048.1, read on the forward strand.
TCCACTTCTGAGTTTTTCATCCTAAGCACTTTTTGATCCCATGGCAGTGACACCTTGCAAGGCTGAGTGGTGTGAAAGACAGCCATGCTGCAGAAAATACCTTTGAATACAGCCCTGGTGCCTTTAGTACAAGGTATACTACTCAGGAAAGTTGCTCCATGATTTTGTCTTTTTGCTTATGAAGGCACTTGGCAGAATGATCTCCAAATTCTGGATTGCTTTAAAATTCTAAAATGCTATTAATTTTGAAAAGGGATTACTTACCAATGAAGTGAAACACACCAGATTTAGCTAATATGTAGCATGTTCTGTTTTGCGTGAAAGCATTCCGAGTCCTCCTAACACGCATTTAAGGAAAGGGAAGTAGACTGCCTTTTGCCTTTCGCTGAACAGCTTCAGTGATGGCATCCCTTGGCCAGCACTTGGAAGATGTGTGAAAAGTGGCCAGTCAGGCAGCTGTTTTCAATCTAAAGATTCTTGGCATCTGTGTGCAGGCTATCAGCATGATCAAAGTTTTCACTTTTCTTCCAAAAGATTGGGTGTCTTATGGAATTACCATGTGATAAATATTGAGGTCAGTATTTGAGTTGGCTCTTGAGCAAGGAAGATGTGGCCTCGACTCTCCAGGGTTGTGAACAATAGAGAAAAGTAATTTTTAGATACTTTATTTGATGATTTTGACAATAATGTACCCACCAGTGTGGGCTATGTTTAATTGACATTACATGACCATTTGTGAAATATTTTCATTTGGGAGTTTATGTAAAATAAGGCTTCTTAATTTTTTCACTTGTGACCCTTTTATAGCCAGTCAATTTTTATGTAACCCCAGGTCTACAGGTATCTAAAATAGATATACAAATCAAATATTTACTGATAATAAATCATAAAGAAATTTACTTGCAAGCCATTTTTTTCTATACACATAATTTTATCATTTATTTAAGACAGAGCAAATTTTCATACTAATGAGATGGATGTTGTGGTGGTTTGAATGGGTGTCCCCCAAATTGATCCAGGAGTTTATTAAAGGTTGTAATGTAGATCTCCAGCTGCCTGGAAGAAGAAGTGTCACTGTGGGCAGATCCTAGTGTCTAGCCCCAAGGTGTGTTTAGGGGTGGATCTGTTTCTAGCACAAAAGATATGCAGAGTGCTTGATCTCTGCCATGACAGGATTTGTGGAGTGTGTTTGCTTATGGTGTTGGTGGTGGTTTTTCTCTCTGCTTAGATCTGTAATGGGAGGGCCAACTTCTTCTGCCATTATGGAACTTCCCCTTGATCTGTAAACTTCAGTAAATTCCCTTCCTCCCATGACTTGTGCTTTGTTTGGAAGTTCATTCCAGCACATAAAGTTGACTTGGACATAATTAGTACCAGGAGTAGGGTAGAGTTGCTGAGATGAATCTGACCATGTAGATTTTGGTCTTTTGGAACTTGTGTGCTGGAGGAATGGGAAACTTGGTGCTTGCAACTGAAGATACCTTCTGGAGTGGTAAGCCAAATATTGTAGACTATTCTGATAAGAGTTTGAAAATGCTAAGTCAGAAAGAATTATATTTGAAGGCTTGGCTTATGAACTTTCTAAGGGGAAAGAAAGACTGCAGAGGACTTTGTTGGAACTGAGTTACTGACATAAGGGCTGGCTGCATTCTGCTTCCCATGCCCAGTTAGTTTGATAAAGGTTCAATTTGTAATGGACTGATGTGCTTGGCTAAAGCCTGTGAGTTATAAGATTTAAAGTTGGAGAAACTCAAGTTTAAAATTCACTGACACAGAGAATGGTTTTAGGTTTCTGAAGCTGCTATTGTCAAACACATTTGCAATTTTAAGGAAGATGGCCCAACTTCTTTACATTAAAACAATGGAGAGAATGCCTGAGGTGCTTCCACCCCAGGAGGACTGAATGGTAGGAATGCAAACTCATTTGAAAGGAGTTGACTGAAAAGAAGAAACCTGTTCTTCAAGGTCACAATTTATTTCATCCCTGAATTAAGAATATGGCTGTGTCCTGCACACCTAGTACTGATTTCAGAAGCATGAAAAATGATTGGAGTGGGTCATAAAATGCACACTGTTCCAGGAGATGCTGCTGAGATGAGGCATGAAATGGTGTGATGACCCTGAGGAAGAGCCTGGTGAAACCGTGGGCTGTGGTTTGCATGGAGACCCAAAGGTGTTTTGTCTATCTCAGGATTGTACAAAGGCCAGCATGGAGCTCTTTTAGCACAGGATGGAAATTTTCCCTGGCTATTGGGCCCAGCTGGAGGGGCAGAGTTACAAAATCTGGGCACTGTCAATCACTGGTTATGATATTGGACTTGAACTTCAGATGTTTGATGTTTGCTTGATGGTTATTGAGTTTGTATTGGTCTAGTCTCTCTTTGTTATGCCTTATAGCAGTTGGAAATGTTAACTCTGTGCTTTTATATGTTGAAAGTATGTAACTTGCTTTGATTTTTACAGAATTTACAGTTAAGAGACAATCTTAACTCTCAGATGACATTTAGGACTTTGGCACTATCTTGAGTTGGTAAAGACTGTGGGGACCTTTGGATTTGGACTGCAATACAAGATATGAGATGGTTATGAATGTATTGGGAACCAGGGACAGAATGTAATGGTTTGAATGGATGTCCCCCAATTAATTCAGGAGTTTATTAAAGCTTGTAATTTAGATCTCCAGCTGCCTGGCTGGAGGAAGTATCACTGTGGGTGGATCTTAGAGTCCAGGCCCAAGATGTATTTAGGGACAAATTTCCAGCAAGAAAGATTCACAGAGTGCTTAAACTCTGCCTGGGGGTCCTGGAGTGTGCTTGCTTATGGTTTTAGTGGTTTTTCTATCTGCTTGGACCTGCAAAAGTGGGCCAGCTTCTTATGGAACTTCCCTTCCTTCCATGACTTGTGCCTAGTTTGGAAGTTCATCCCAGCACCTGAAGCTAACTGGGACAGATGTGGTTGTTTATTTGTATGTAAAGAATTAAATCATGGCTGGATATTTGGTATCACAGGACATAGAACATATTCAATATTTATTTTAAGTATTTAGTGGTAACTTCCCCACATGTAAACAATATAGCATGATCACGATCCTTTCCGGCTACCCTTCCTTTGCCACCTCCCTTACCACCCCCTCCATTGAATCCCTTCTTCTTTCCAACTAGTCCCACTTTTATTTTGATATCAATATTTTTCTCCCTTATTATGCAGGATTTGTGTAGGTAACATCAGCCACTGTGGGGTCATGAATGCCTTAACCACTTTGTGTCTGAATAATAGTATTGTTAGCACTCCCTTTCCCACTTCCTTTAGCTCTTAGATTCGTTCTGCCACTTCTTCTTCAATGGTCCCTGAACTTTGGAGGGTGTGATAGAGATATCTCTTTTGGTGCTGAACACTCCACTGTCCCTTCTTCTAAGTACTTTGATGAGTTCTAAGTACTTTGATGAGTTCTTCGCATGGACCATTGCTATCTCAAAAGGTAAGCTTTTTTAACCAAGTGAGAGCAGCATTAATACATGGGCATAAACATAAATATTTAGATGGCAATTTGGTTGTCAAAGTACATCCATTTAGCCAGACAACAGTAGTAGCTTCCTCACTGGGGCTTCTGACCTCCCCAGCCATAGGCCTTTAATTAGGTTTTCAGTACCTGACTCCTGTGAAGTGGACCTCATATCCAATCAGAGAGCAGTTGGTTTCCCCATAACAGACTTGCCATCACTGTAACTATTGTCACATTTGGCCTGAATAGCCAGCCGTAAAAAGTTTGTAGGGTCTACTGCTGGTTAAGATCTTTGATAAGTTTTCTTCCCATGAAGGCCATGTGTAGCATAACTCTTTCCAGCATCCTAACAGCTAGTCAATAGGGAGGAGGCTTCCAGCTTGGCCCCAGCTTGATTTTTCAGTGACCTACAGCCCAAGCATGTGATGTCTTCAGCAATAGGGTCTTACCATCTAGTTTATAAAGGCAACCAAAAGCCTTGGCAATAGCTTATAATGTTTTAGGGACATTAGGGGCTTCCTTGACCAACAACTCACTGGAAAGTATCTTATCCTTGACATTGAAATTTTCATGTAACAATCTATGAGCCCTCCCCTCTCCTCCCTCCATCATAGCCCCTTTCTAGCATCCTGGTGGTTACTACTGATTCTTACTCCAACTCACATACAAATCTAAATGTTTGAATCTAGAATCTACATATGAGAGAGATGGTTTGTCTTTCTGACCCTGGGTTACCTCACTTAGTATAATCTTATCAAAATCCATCCATTTCTTTCAAATTCATTTTTTATAGCTGAATAAGATTCCATCATGTAAATACACTACAACTTCATCAGTTGATAGGCATTTAGGCCAGTTCCATTTCCTAACTATTGTGAAACAGCAATAACCTTCAATATTTTTAAGAGTTGGTCGATATTTTGATTTTATAATCATTGGTGCTGAGAACCTCTCTTTACATAAAGACTACAGAATGACAGAAGTATGTTTAAAGCCAATGCAGAAAGCTTTGAAAACTCTGTGCTAATCCAAGCTACAATTCATTTAATGATTTTTACAAAACTCAGGTCGGTAACCCAAACAGCAAGTTTTGAAATCAAAAATTCTAACACAACACAGTCTAAAGATATACTAATTCAGTACTTACCCATGCTCAGAAATGATGGTGAGAAAATATTAATAGCATTTTATGCAATTAAACCATCATATTTCTATAAGAGTAGAAAACATTGTATGTAGAGTATACACACCTGCACTTCATAGCATACAGAAGTCTTGATGTGAGCCAGGTGCTCTGGGCAGCATTCACTGGCATTGCATAGTGTAGCGGTATAAGCAGTACAAAGTGCAACATGTTGTGTGTTCAGAATGGAAGTTGTGTGATGCAACATGAGGGAGCATTGCCAGGAGTGCCTTCAATTCATTATGCATTCAATTTTGAATTACTTTTTTTGTTGTTGTTTTAAAATATTTTATTATTTATTTATTTACTTTTTGACAGTGTATATCCAGATAAACTTGTGCATCTTTAGTCCTGGAGAATGTTGCAGGCAAGTGTTTAACCGCTAAGCCATCTCTCCAGCCCCTTGAATTACTTTTTTGACAGTGTATATTCATAAACCTTTTAGTGTTGCAATATTTTTCATGAACCCCCGCCAATACACACTCTTAGTGACACACAACCCCTCACTGTGTTATGACCCATGTATTCCGGACCTAGAACATTAGAAAAGCAATACAAAAATTTGGGGAAAATGTTTATATATTATTAATTCAAGTAATTTTAACAGTCCCTTTCCAATCTTTCATTTCCTTTTTTTTTTTTTTTTTTTTTTTTTTTTTTTTGGTAAGGTAGGGTCTTACTCTAGCCCAGGCCAACCTGGAATTCATTATGTAGTCTCAGGGTGGCCTTGAACTCACAGCAATCTTCCTACGTTGGCCTCCCAAGTGCTGGGACTAAAGGTCTGCACCACTACACCTGGCCTCAGGTAGATTTCCCAAAGCTAGTTCTGTGGAGTATAGATTCCTTGGATGTTATGAGGGATTACACAAGCCCACATAAGGTAAAGAAATTATGTGCTACACACAATTAAAGTTTTGATATTTGTTTGCATATTTATTGTTACAAGATCTCCATTGTTGTGAAAATGCCCAGTGCATCACGAATTTCCAAGACTAGAATACAATAGACAATGGGAAATATAGAAAAATAATTTTATATAAATTAGACATCGTCACTCCCACTTCATGAAGGGGAGGTCATGAGCCTTAGGGGTATAAAGCCTGCTCTTGTCTGGCTAAATGTATATATTATTCCCACTAAACTGCCCTGAAAGCACTATACCTAATGTTCATATTCATATATTAATTATTCATATATTTTATATTCTGGTTAGAGAAGCTTCTCTTTTCAGATGGTGATAACCACTGGGATGACCAAAAAAGCAACATAGTGCTGAGAAGATGAGATGGAGGAGTATCCAGCACTGAAACATCTCTATCACACCCTCCAAGGCTCAGGGTCCATTGCGGGAGAGGTGGCAGAAAGAATGTAAGAGCCAAAGGAAGGATACGACTCCTTACAAAGCAACTGTCCAGACAGAAATTGGCCTCAATATCCATGACGTCGCTGTGCCTAGCAATACTGTCACAAAACCCTCATAATAGGAGAAAAAGATGATGACATCAAATTAAAAGAGAGACTAATGGAGAGAGGGAGGGGATATGACGGACAGTGGAGTTCTGAAGGGGAATGGGGGAGGGGAGGGAAATATCATGGGTTATTGTCTGTAAGTATAGAAGTTGTCAATTAAAAAATAAGCTCTGCTGAAAAAAACAAAAACAGATGAAAACTTGGTAGGAAATCTTTATAGTGGGGCAGTGAGTTCAGTCCTTAGGACCGAGACCTGCTGCATTCCTTAGATAGCACCCGTCTGGTATCTGGAGCTCAATAATCTCTCCCGGGGAGAGTTGAGCCCTGGACACTATTCTAGGCATATGACATAATCAGGCAGCCTACCAAATACACAGCTGGTGCTCTGTCAACCTCAGCAAGCAGCAGTTGCCTGAGAAGGATCACAGAGGGTGATGAAGGTAGGAGGGGGTAATGGGCTAGGAGGGGTGCTTTCTGGTATCAGAGCTGGAGCAATATTGAGATGGCAGTACTCAAGGGCCTTTGGGCTTAGACTCAGAAGAGCTGGGTTACAATCTACGCTTTATTCCTATGTGCTGAGCATGCTCAGATCCAGGGCTTCCTTCTCTGAGCCTGGAGCCCTGCCTGGGGAAGAGAGGACAGCCCCTGCTGCAGGATCATGCTGAAGCCCCACTGAGATCTTACATGTGGTACTGGCTCTAAGAACACAGCAGGCCACACCGGCACAGGCCACATGGTCATACACGTCATCCAAATGGGCTTTGGATCCATACTGTCCTACTATACCTAAGAGGCAGAATATGGCCCTTCACCTACGCATAGTTTTTTGCTCTTGCCTAAATATTCAGCGTTGCTAATTCAATAATAGATACCAATAATGCTCAAATTTATATAATTTGATTACCAAAAATATCCCCCAATGCTGATTGTTATATGTCAATCATTCTATCTTTATAAAGGGATTTCCCAAAGAAATGCAAACAAGATCATAATATATATATATATATAGTTATGGTTATTCTATTAGAACAAGTTTTCTCCTATTATTTTCTAGAACTTACAAACCATCCTATAGTGGATATTGGAATTCCTTGGTAGGCAACTTATCTCCCCAGCAGAGAAGCCCAAGGAATAAATAAAACTCTTAAAGAAAATTCTCTTCTTAACCCCAAGTGGCTAAAGTTGCTCCCCAGGCTCCTCTGGGTAAAGGAGTCATTCACCCCCATCAACAGCTTTGAAAGGGGAAGAACAATACTGTGTTCTCTCCAAAAAAGGCATTAGTGATGGTAAAAAGCTGAAGGGGCGAGATCTGCTGACTCAACAAACCAAGATGACTTTTTACAGCTCATGAAACTGTCTTTTTAAGAGCCGTGTTCTACGACCTTAAGTTTATTGCCCTCACAATTTTAGAAATGTCATCCTTTGGAAAGATGAGACCTCTCGATGAGGAAAGACAAGATTAATAGCAGAACCTTGCCCGGCGCTAAGCACGTTAGTGTTTCTTGCCAAGTAGAAAAGAGAATGGGGCTGGAGTCTTTTGAAGCCGGGAGCCACAGAGCTACTCCATCCATCAACACAGATAACCCTCCAACCCCACTTCATCTCTTAACAAGGTCTGTGTGTCTGCTCTCTGCTCTGTTATATAAACTGATAGTCAAGGGCCTGGACTGGATCAAGGCTTCACTCCTTGATAGAGGGTGACCTGGAACACATCAGTTATTAACCTCTGCAAATCCTGAGTCCTTCTCTCCCCAGGAACTGAGGTAATGAGCAGACAGAGTCCCTGTTAGCATCAAAAATGCATGAGGTCACTTGTTTATTTAACACCCTCCCACGGGGGCTTGAGGTGTTGTTCAGTGATCAACTAAATGCCTCGAAGGCTAAAACCCTTACAGTGGCTCACGAAACAGACCCCCATGGGACCTGGTGCCCCTCTTCTTCCTTGTCATTTGCCCTATTAAGCTGACCTGCAGCCACATTGATATTCATATCGCTCCTGCATAATAGCCTCATGCCTGCCTCAGGACCTTGACACATGCTATTCCCTCTGTAGTACTTGAATCATTAACTCTGAAGTGTTTGCTTGAATAGCTCTTTCTCAGGAATTTCTTCAATTGTATTTAGAACTGAAACCTCCTGTTACACTCTTTCTCCTTGGTCTCTTATCTTTCCATGGAGCACTCATCACCACCAGTTAAACAGACTTTGTTTGAAATGTTTGTTAGTTGCCTTGCTGCTCCTGAATAGAAGCTTATAAAGGCATGAATTTTTTTTTTCGTGCTCAGTATTGTATCTCAAACACCTAGAACAGTGCCTGACACCGTAGACACTAAATATACTCGTGTTAGACATTAAATGATAGCATGCTAAAAACACTGCGCCTTTGGTTTACAACGAGAGAGACGCTGACTTGAATGTGGGCACATTCATCCTCTCGTGCCACTGACAGCGGCACATGCCAACAAATCCATCAAGATGACTTATTGATCCCAAAGGAACACATGTTAAAGATAAAACTTTTTTTTCCAAATAAGAAAAATGCTCTCTGTAGAATTCTACCTAATAAATGTTGAAAGAATGATAGGATTAAAGAATCACTGGGGGCTAGAGAGATGACTTTGTGGTTAAGGCACTTGCCTGCTAAGCCTAAGGACTCATGTTCGACTCTCCAGGTCCCATGTAAGACAGATGCACAAAGTGATGCAAGTGCACAAGGTTGCACATGTGCACAAGGGGGCACATAAATCTGGAGTTCAATTGCAGTGACTGGAGGCCCTGGCATGCCAATTCTCCCTCTTTCTCTCTCTCTCTCACTCTTGCTTTCTCACATGAAAAAAAAAAGGCCAGGGGTGGAGAGATGGCTTAGCGTTAAAGCACCTGTGAAGCCTAAGAACGTCCATCTGATTCTCCAGGTCCCACGTTTAGCCAGACACAAAAGTGACACAAATGCGCAATGTTGCACATGTGCACAAGGGGCCCATGTGTCTGGAGTTTGTTCACAGCAGCTGAGAGGCCGCTGGTGCACCCATTCTCTATCTGTCTCTTTCTCTGTCTCTCTCAAATTAAAAAAAAAATAAAAATAAAAGAGGCCAATCCATTGGGCTTGCCTCAAAAAAAAAAAAAAAAAAAAAAAAAAAAAAAAAAGGAATCACTGAGCTAAAGAGATGGCTTAGGCTGCCAAGACTAAAGACCCAGGTTCAATTCCCCAGTACCAGCCAGTACCAGATGCACAAGGTGGTCATGTGTGTGGAGTTCATTTGCAGTGGCTAGAGGCCCTGGTACATCCATTCTCTATCTATCTATCTGTCTGTCTGTCTGTCTCTGTCTCTTTCTCTTTCTCAAGTAAATAAATAATTTTTTTTTTGAAAAAGCAGAAGTTAAAAAAAAAAAATCACTGACAGTCTACACCAGTGTGAAGGGGACAGAATCTGAGGATGTTCAACACATACCAAAGCAGAAATCCAGAGAGAGCTTATCACCGAAGTAGACTTATCTCCTGAGAGTTGGTCACTGAAGTAGATTTAAAACACAACCACTACGGCTCAGGGAATTTTGCGAAGAGGGGCGGAAAGATTGGAAGAGCCTCAGGTCAGGATGGTTGGAACATCATACCCAGAGGCATTGCCCACCATCCCCAGTAACTGACTGCTGCTCTCACAACACATAACCCACAACCCCATGGGGAGTACCAGCAATCCCACTGAGGAGGGCCCTCAGTGGAATGGGGGCAGGGAGGAGGGAAAAGATGGTACCAACACATGATGTGTCCATACAAAGTGTGTTCTTAATTTAAAAAAAAAAATTTAAAAACACTGCAGGGTGTGGTGGTGCACGTCTTTAATCCCAGCACTCGGGAGGCAGAGGTAGGAGGATCGCCATGAGTCTGAGGCCACTCTGAGACTACAGAGTGAATTCTAGGTCAGCCTGGGCTACAGTGAGACCCTACCTTGAAAAATCAAAATAAAAATAAAGAAATAAATAATGCAAAGACAGAATCACTTTTTTTTTTTTTTTTTTTTTTGGTTTTTCGAGGTAGGCTCTCGCTGTAGCCCAGGCTGACCTGGAATTTACTCTGTAGTCTCAGAGTGGCCTTGAACTCAAGGCAATCCTCCTACCTCTCCCTCCCGAGTGCTGGGATTAAATGCATGCGCCACCACGCCCAGCTCAGAATCACTATTTTTTAACCCCTAGTGTAATAACTGGTTCCAGCAACTGATCACCAATGCAAGCTAAAAGTGTGGGATGGGAGAGCTGGGCAGGTTAGCAGAACAAACCACAGGCGTCTTGTTACTCACATAGGTAGAAGTACAGAAAGGAAGGAAAGAAGGAGGCAAGGGAGGGAGGGTAGCTACCTTGCTGCTTGCTATTCCATTTGCTAGATCAGGATCAGGCAGCTAGGAGACCAGAAGAGTGGAAGGAGGAGATGCCTTCTATCTAGTCACTTAACCCATTCTGAAAGCTCTTGAGCCCCGGGCTCCAAAGCTCTGGAAAGATGACGTTCATAACATGACACACAGCCCAGAAGGATCTCCTCTGATCTGGGTAGCAATCTGTGATCTTTTAACTCATAAAACAGCGGATCTCATAATTGAGTGATGTCAGCTTCATGCTGGGCTTTCTCCCACAGCCTTGTGTTTCCTTCTACTTCTTTTCACACTTGGACAATTCCGTTCTAATTCTCTGTAAGGGGAAGGGGAGCTACGAATTTCGATGGTCTTCCTCAACCCTGTTGTCACTCGGTTACTCATCTGAGCTCTGCAGAGGCCAGAGCTGGAGAGTGTGAATTGCCAGCCACATCTCCTCTGTCTCTCCACCCGCTCTGGAAACTTTCCTGTGAACCTAGAGTATGTTAATGTCATTGGATCTGTAGAACCACCCAGAGCTTAAGTCTTGGCAAAGAGGAAGAACACAGAATTCAGTGGTAAAATGACTCGAGGGGAAAGTAGTTCAGCATCCCTAATGGAGTCATCCTGCCGTGGACATCCTGTTGATTAGAGCTCAGCTAGGCGGTCCCTGGAAGCCCAGACTTTCTGTTCCTCTCCCCCCTGTGTTCTGTTGATGACTTTCAAAAGGGAATGCAAAAATACCTTTCCATACCCACTGGAGAGTTTATCATCGGGAATAAGATGTCATCAAGTCTTGAGAGTAGCTGGATCCACACTGCGTGGGGACTTATTTGTAAGTGATACCATTTTAAAAACTAATATGAAACTTCGCAGAAAAAGCAATATACCATCCCCTGGGGCATGGTGGAGAGAGGGCCTGCTAGGCCTCCAGACAGAAGGGCCCCACTGGCCGCATTCCTTCCTATTCAGGCCAGCCTTGGAGATCCAGCCTCCTGGATTTGGCAGACTGGCTTTGGATTAAAAAATATAGAGAGAACATGAAAAGAAAAAAATACAATGGCTCTATGGGTTTGAATTGGCTGGCGTTGGACTGTGGAAGACTAAAATGTGCCCCCTCTTCCAAATATAAAGAATTGCTGAACTGCAGGCAGTCAGCATGAGAAGCAGAGGTAGCAGAGGTCCCTTCCCCAGTACTCCAACGACAAAGAGCAAGAGGTGTCAGGCCCACCCTCATCCACATCGCTCTACCAGGGAGAACAAAGGCTAACCACACGAAGCCCGTGTCCCATTCCTATGTCTGAATATCACAGAATGAGGAATTCACAAGAACTAGAGGTTGATTTAGCACACAGTTCTGGAGGCTGAGAAGGCCAAGAGCATGGGTCTGACATCTGGTAAGCATTTGCTTGCTGCCTTATAGCATGGTGAAAGCATCACATGTGAGAATGGGCAAGTGTGCCCGAAAAAAAGCCACTCCCAGGATAAGCCTTCAGTCCATGAAAGGACCACCCCGCTCATGAGGATTCAATCACCTCCCCAAGGTCCCACATCTCAAATGCCATCAATGTGTGACTCTGAGGATTAAGTTTCTAACACCTGAAACTTGAGGGCCACATAGCAACCACTTAAGACAACTTTGGGACCTTACCAACCTGAAGATCATGCCACGGCGATTCCCATGAACAGATTTTACAAACTAACCTTTACCAGCCTGCTAATTCCCTTCCCCAAGTTGCATCACCAGAGACTTGATTGTTTTCCCCCTTTGTCTAAAACTATACTGTTTTTTGCTGTAAATGCTATCAAGGTGGGAGTTCAAAGCCTCCTTTAAGAATGACTCTTTCTTGAGCTGGAGAGATGGTTTAGAGGTTAATGAGCCTGCCTGCCAAGCCTAAGAATGCCCCCACGATCTCCAGGTCCTGTGTTTAGCCAGACGCAAAAGTGATGCAAAGGCGCAATGCCGCTCTTTCCCACAGGGGGCGCACGCATCTGGAGTTCGTTCACAGTGGCTCACTCTCTCTGCCTCTTCCTCTCTCTCTCTCAAATAATAAAAAATAAAAAAATTAATCTTCCTCTGGGTGTCTCTTGTATGTAGATATATGAAGTATACCAGCTTATGCACATCTGTGTGTTTTTTCTATTATTAATCTGTGTTTTGTAACAGTCCCTCCCTAATAAAAAGGTTGGTTCTGGTCAGTCATTATGTCATGACTGACCAGAAGGCAATTCTACGGAAGCCTCATAGGTCCCTCAGCTTTTGGCTCAGTTTCTTTTGCTCATTGGGAGTGAGGATCCTAAAACAAATTACATCGATTGTTGATTCATAAGCATGCAATATATATTAAAAAATAGTGTGCCCGCCCAGAAACTGAAAGATGTATTCATGATCCTGTGGGAACATTAATAACTCCACTGAAGGGGCCCTTAGTGGATTGGGAGCAGGGGAGAGAGGACAAGAATATAACCAGATGGGGATATGACCAGTACCCAATAAGGTCAGGCAATATAATTCATAATCAATTTAAAAAATAATAGCAGGATTATTTGGAAGGAGAAAAAGGGCAGAGGAAAGAGTGGAGAGTAAGGAAAGGACAGAGGCAGGCAAATCAACTATGATCAAAATACATTTTGACATTACCAGGCGTGGTGGCGCACACCTTTAATCCCAGCACTCGGGAGGCAGAGGTAGGAGAATCGCCATGAGTTCAAGGCCACCCTGAGACTACATAGTTAATTCCAGGTCAGCCTGGGCCAGAGTGAGACCCTACCTCGAAAAACCAAAAAAAAAAAACCAAAATACATTTTGTACATACATAAAAAGTGTCAATAAAGCCAGGTGTGGTGGTGCACACCTTTAATCCCAGCACTCAGGAGGCAGAGATGGGAAGAACGCTGAGAGTTTGAGGCCACCCTGAGATTACATAGTGAATTCCAAGTCAGCCTGAGTAGAGCGAGACCCTGCCTTGAAAAAACAAAACAAAACAAAACAAAACAAAAAAACTAAACAAACAAAAAACATTGTCAATAAAAAATAGCTGGGAAGAAGGAACTCAGTGGAGGGGACATATGAAAAAGGGAAAGAGGAAGGTTGTGAGAGGAGACTATGATCATGGTATATTGTATGTGTGTGGATGTTGTCAATAAAATTTTTTTTTAAATTGGACTGGAGGGATGGTTTAGCGGTTAAGGTGTTTGCCTAAAAAGCCAAAGGACCCAGATTGGATTCCCCAGGACCCACATTAGCCAAATGCACAAGGGGGCACATGCATCTGGAGTTCGTTTGCAGTGGCTGGAGGCCCTGGCACGCCCATTCTCTTCCTCTCTCTCTCTTTCTCTCAGTCAAATAAATAATTTAAAAAAAAAATGAAATGGGAGACATCACCTTACTCCTTTTACTAAACAGGTAGCCTACCAATGCTCTCACCTCAAGCACACATCGTATGTTTCCCTTTTTAAAAAACTTTTTATTGACAACATTCATATATACAGACAATATATCATTATCCTAGATCCAGAGCTACTATAGGCACAAGAAAATTGATTGTTTAAACAAACCTCCAAGAACTTACACTTCGACATAATGCTGTGTTCTTCAGTGCATCACAAGATACCATGACCTTTGAAAAGATTTTCTCACTTTTCTTTCTTTTTTTAAAAAATTATTTTATTTATTTTGGGAGAGAGACACAGAGAGAGACAGACGAGAGGGAGAAGGAGACAGAGAATGGGCGCGCCAGCAGTCTCAGCTGCTGTGAACGAAATCCAGATGTGTGCGCCCCCTTGTGGGCAAGTGCAGCATTGCGCCCTTGAGTCACTTTGCATCTGGCTAAACATGGGACCTGGAGATTGGAACCGGGTTCTTAGGCTTAGCAGGCAGGCGCCTTAACCACTAAGCCATCTCTCCAGCCCTCACTTTTGTTTTTAGCATTGAATTTGGAATCTCAGATCCATGCTTTGCTTTCTACATGCTCTTTTTATGTGTATCTCTCTCTCCCTCCCTCTCTCTCTCTCTCTCTCTCTCTCTCACACACACACACACACACACACACACAAACACATTTTCCAGTGCAGATCATTTCTACCCTAGAGTATGTCTGCTGCCCATGTTGTTATTAACCTCATGCAACAACATTCTCTTCAAAATAACTTAATCGTTCATCTAATCAGCACACTGCCCCACAAGACTTTATATATAACACTTATATTCCCAAGAGTGACTTGAGGTTTTGCCATTGGTACCAGAGAAAAGACTCTCTGCCTTTGTGTTTTGCAACTCCAGGGTACACAAGTAAATAGTTAAGAAATGCTGCTTTGTTCCAAATATTCCTTGTATCCATCGTCTCCCAGATCCTCCCTTGTCCCTGTGCCAGCCAGAGTGGAGAGGACAGCCACTCTGTCACTGGCAAAGCAAATACTGGGCTCTGCCAGTCACATACACACACACAGAAAAAGAGAGAGAGGGAGAGGGAGGGAGAGAGAGATACTAGCTCCTTTTTCTCATCCTCTTCTTGCTCTGCAAACAGTACAGAAATGACTAGCACTGGGGTTAGTTTCAGAGAATTATAAATATTTGAACAAATGAGGTTGCAAGCGGTCACTTTGGCATGCGTCCTCAGTGTGGATTCCTACAATTAAATGGTACTTACCCCCTATACATCACTAGCTTTGTCCTTAGGGTTCAAACACAAGAATTCTGTCAAATGACTCTTTCAGTCTGAACTTATAATGACTCCGGTTCTTTTAAAGGCTCTAAACAAAGAAGCCTGGGCCAGCAATGTTCATCTTGTTGAAGCCCGTTGCTGCAGGGACAGTTAGGGACATACAGGAGTGTTTTGTCTCTGAAGTGCCCAGGCAGCAGAGCTGTGAGCAATTGCATTGAGGGACAATTGCTGGAAACCATCTATAAACAATTCATAGTAGGTTTATTCAAAATGGGCATTTGGCTTTGAAATGATAAAATCATTGAATTGTTTGAAACAGTCACGTTGATCCTTTGAAATTCCTCTGCCCGCCCTGAGGTGGGAGATAACCAGCCAGCTATTGGAGTGAGCAGTTTCTTCCTCTATCTTCACCCTATCTAGCTTCGAGGAAAGAGTAGATGGGAAAGAAATCTCCTTAGTCACTCCTCCTCTCATTCTAGCAGTTTAAAAAAATCTCACTAAGACCGCCATGTCCCTCATCTGGGATTAGATACCACTCCTCTCTTCTCTCAATGCACTTTGCTCGTCTCCCTCCTAAGACATCACTCTAATTGCTTGGTTATATGTTGGTCTCCCAGGAGACCTTAATTTCATAGGGCAGAGGCTGAATTTTCACATCATGTGGTACCAGCTGAATCAACAACTAAGAGTGACAAGTGACCTAAATCAAAAATTTATTCCTGGGCTGGAGAGATGGCTTAGCGGTTACGGCACCTGCCTGCTAAGCCTAAGAACCCGGTTCCAATCTCCAGGTCCCACGTTTAGCCAGATGCAAAGTGACACAAGGGCATAATGCCACACTTGCCCACAAGGGGGCGCACGCATCTGGATTTCATTCACAGCAGCTGAGAGACTGCTGGCGCGCCCATTCTCTGTCTGTCTCCCTCTCCCTCTCTGTCTGTCTCTCTCTGTGTCTCTCCAAATATAAATAAAATAATAATTTAAAAAATTAAAAAATTATTCCTTAAGCATTTCAGGAATCAGAGAAAATACAAAAATATGTCTGCTTGTAAAAGTCTATGTGTGTATGTGCATATATACATATGTGTGTTTGAATAATATCATTTTGTCCCTCTGAAAATTACCTGTAGATGTAAATCACAGTTAAAGTTTGCCAAAGTACTTGACAGATGCAAAATGAGGTGGAATTGAGTGCCCACTGACAAAAGGGCCGCTGACCTCCACACATGCATGTGAGATATGCACACTCATGCTTGCTCACACGCATGCACGCGCACACACACACATGCACATACACCTACATACCAAACAAATAAATCAAATGTTTTCAGTTCATTCATCTCAATGGAGCCACATATCCCTGTGTTCCGATTTCTCTCTTCCTTGCCAGCTGCAGGCCTGGTATGTGTTTTCTCAACTCTAGGGATGATAATAATACTTACTTCATAAGGTTGTCAAACTAAAGAAAAGAGGGCACATAGGGCGTTAGTTGTTACCTTTGACTAGTTAAGCTCTCAATAAATGGTAGGGAATATTGTTAATATTGACGTAATGATTTATAGTGGAGATACTTAAGTGATATGATGTCAGGATACAAAGTTGGATCACAGTATAATTAAAATTATTCTAAAAGGAATACTAGAGAAGAGGCTGGAAATGCATCAAAACGTCATTGTGTGGCTTGGAACAATGAGAATTAATGGTATGTTTCCTTTTCCTTCCCTCCCCTACCCCAACTTTTCTGGCATATTATGATTAAAGTAATTGAGAATAAATGAAAACTATATACGATGTCACTGATATAAAATCATTACCACATACTTCAACTTGAATTCAATCATGGGGAAATAATCACATAAAGCTAAGACAGTCAGATGTTCTAGATGATGTCTTTCCAGAATTCACCAGAATCAAAAAATGACAAGTTTAATAAGAGAACTGAGAACTGTACTGTATAGGACATCAAGACACATAATAAGTAAATACATATATAAATATTGGGTGGATACTGGATTCAAAAAATCATGAAATGTAATTTTGGAAAAATTAAGGTATTTAAGTGTGACCTATATATTAGATAATATATTTACATGTTAATTTTTCTTTTTAGTGAAGGGATTTTCATTGTTGTTTATTAATTTATAGGTCAGGAAGGAGATGGTAGCTCACCAGTCTTATAATTTACAGGTTATACAAATTTAATATTTATTTATTTGAGAAAAAAAGAGAGAGGGAAAGGGAGAGAGAGAGAGACAGAGAGAGAAAGAGAATGGGAGTGCCAAGGCCTCCTGTATCTCAGTTGCAAATGAACTCCAGACACATGTGCGACCTTGTGCATCTAGCTTTATGTGGGTACTGCTGAATCAAACCCAGGTGGTCAGGCTTTGCAAGCACCTTTAACTGCTGAGTCACCTCTCCAGCCCCTACATGTTACTTTTTCTATGATAATGGAAGTATCATCATCATCGAATGTCCTTACTCTTCAGAAATGCATATTGAAGCATTTGTGAGTGGCATCATGGCATTTGCTGTTTGTCTTTCCTCGACCTAGCTAGAAAACAAGAGAGTGAGAAAAATAAGGGAAAAAAAAATATATATCAAATCTTCAAGAAGTCTAAGGAACACTTGTAATCCAAGTGACATCAATAGGACATAAGAAGGAATCAAGTGACATAAAAAGAATTAAGTGACTGAAAAGTTGAAGCCGGCTGGATCAAACCCACTGAGAGGCAAATGGGGCTTACTGTAGTTGGTTAGGTTATATATTTTCCAAAGTCTAGGGTTTCCAAAGTGATAGAAAGTCTTTCCATGCCAGCCCTAGTTCTTGAAGTTCTTGAACTCCTCTGCCTCTGAGACAGGTAAGATGATGTTTTGACCAGCCATTTTAATTTTTATTTCAAATTCTTTTCAGTTTTTTTTTTTTTTTTTTTTTTTTTGGTATCAGAATCTCTCTATGTAGCCTAAGCTGGCCTCAAACTTGCAGCAATACTTCTGCCACAGCCTCCTGAGTACCAGGATTACAGGTGTGGACCACCAGGCACTGCTTAAAAACCATTTTTAATTATTGTATTAATAGCATAATACCTATGGCCAAGAGGCATGACTTTAAAAATGATTTTGCATCTGTCAAGTACTTTGGCAAACTTTAACTGTGATTTACATCTACAGGTAATTTTCAGAGGGACAAAATGTGAATAAGAGATTTCATTTGCTAGGCTGGCTTGGCAGCTTCTGGAAAACCCTCCTGTCTCTGCCTCTCTTTCCACCATGAGAGCACTGGGATTACAGAAGATCTCCACAGCCAACAAACTGTAATGGAGGAGGACAGAAGATAATTTTATATATATATATTTTTATTTTTATTTATTTATTTGATGGAGAGAGAGAATGGGTGCACCAGGGCCTCTAGCCACTGCAAACATACTCCAGATGCATGTGCTACCTTGTGCATCTGGCTAACGTGGGTCCTGGGGAATCAAACCTGGGTCCTTTGGCTTTGCAGGCAAATGCCTTAACTGCTAAGCCATCCCTCCAGCCCGTTTTTTTCTGCTGATAGTAATAAAACTATTGACACATTCCTCAGCTCATTCCTTACCTCATGTGCAAAATCAATTCAAAATGAAACTCAGACCTGTGTATAAAATCTAACAAAACTTTTCTAGCAGAAATATATGGAAAAAATATGTACAACCATTGAGAAATTTTACTTTTCCAGCTAGAACATGGAACTCATGAATTGTGGAAAAAAAAAAAAAGCCAGACTTCATCATCATGAAAATAAGTGCTTTGAAAAAGTCAAAGAAACCTGAATTGACAAGTTACAGACTAAGGTAAAATATTTGTAAAAAATAATAATAATAATAATACATACAAAATAATCCAGAATATATTTTAAAAATCTGTGACAGATCTCATAAAAATAAATGAGCCAAAGTATTGGTCACTTTACCAAAGAAGATATGTAGGAAAGGAATGGACAAAATGAAAAACTCTCAACATGATTAGTCATTAGAGAAATGCAAATGAAAAACACAATAAAACAACACTATCCGTCTCCTTGACAACTAAATGCTCTCTGCGTTTGTGTGCATGTGTGTATGGGCAGTGTGCATGCACATGTATACACATTTTTGCATGTGTGCGGGCACACTTGTGTGCATGCACATGGAGGCCAGCCAGAGGCGGACATCAGGCATCTTCATCAATTGCTCTCCACCTTATCTGCTGAGAAGGGGTCACGCTCTTGTCTCCGGAGCTTGCCAATTCGACTAGTCTGGTTACCCAGCTTGCCTCAGGAATCCCCTGTGTCTCTGCCTTGCGAGGGCTGAGATTACAGGTAGGCTGCCATGCCTTCCCAGCATTTAGGTGGCTCCTGGGATCTGCACTCATGTCCTCATACTTGGAGGGCAAGTGCTTTACCAAATGAGCCCTCACTCTAGCCCCCCAAATTAAGTTTTTTAGTTAGAGCCTCAAGACTTAGTGAGGATGTAGAACAACTGGAACACTTACATATTGCTGGAGGCATCTGTACATTCTCCCAAGAGCTCTCTCCTGGGGGCAAGGGTTCTGAGCACTGACCCATAAATGCCCATTGTTATTGGTAGAGATGACTCCAGGAGAGTGGGAAACAACTGTTAACACCCCATACTCTCAGTTTTCCCTGGGTGTATAGGAAGAGAAAAACCAGGTGAAAATTTCCCAGCGGGATTCCCACACATGGTGTGGCCATTGTACATTGATCCAGTGCTTCGTACACTGAAAGGGAAGCGTGGGGTTCCATGGGAACGGCCTGCAACAGTGTGCAGTGGTGGGAGAGAAATGGCAATCAATAACTTGCATTTAGTGAGTGGTAAATAAGAACCAGGGGCTGTTGTATATATTAGCTGGACATTATTTCATTTATATCTCACTACATTCTTCCAATGAAGGACTCAACTATTATTACCCTCACTGACCAAATGGAGAAATTAAGAGATGTCATATCACCTTCCATGGTCACTCAGGTACTGATATTCAAGACCAGGCATTTTTTTTTCACGATGCCATTGATATTAAGACATCAATAGATATTGTCTGAAGATAGAATTTTTATTATTTATTTATTTTGAAAGAGATGGAGAGGGAAAGAGGTAGATAGAGAACGGTTGTTTCCAGGTGTGGTGGTGCACGCCTTTAATCTCAGCACTCGGGAGGCAGAGGTAGGAGGATCATTGTGAGTTTGAGGCCACCCTGAGACTACACAGAGAATGGATGTGCCAGGCCCTCCAGCCACTGCAACCAAACTCCAGATGCATGAACTACCTTGTGCATCTGGCTTACATGGGTCCTGGGGAGTTGAACCTGGGTCCTATGGCTTTGCAGACAAGCACCTTAACCACTAAGCAATCCCTCTAGCCCTAGAATTTTTTTTTTTATAGCAAACAAGTTGAATATCACAGAGCAACGGAACAAATCAGTAAATGATCCTCTTGCTCATAGGAACTGGTCTCCAGCCTAAGTATCCATGGGGGTTCATAGCTGCAAATAAAATAGTCATCTCCAGTAGGCATTTTAGCAGAACCTGTATTTTACCATTCTTGCAGGGTTTTATGTCTTCCTCCTTCCATAGCCCACCCTTGCCCTCTCTAAAATGAGTCTATGGTCTCTGGTTACATGTCTAATAAGCACAATACTGAGGACCTGTTGTGTCAATTTCCCACGTGTAGCATCTCCCAGCATTCCTAGGCTACAGGCATACCTGAGGCTCATCTTGTCAAAGGAAATAACAGGAAGACGGAGATTGATCTGAAGTACAGTATACTGAGAGAAGATACACTGGGAACTGTAGACGCAGTGACACGGGTCATAACGCCAACAGAGTGGGCTCAGTACCTGGCACTCGGGAGGAAGGAGGACAGTGGTGAACAGACCAACACACTCCCTACCAGAACGTGGCAACCACTACAAAACTCTGAAATCATTACCACTCAAGAATGTGGACCCATTGCTTCCAGAGCTCCTCAGAATTCAAGAGAGTTAAACATAATGGATTTATGGGTAATTTCTAATTGTTAAATGTCAGCAGCTAATTTTCAATTCCTTAAAAAGGTCATGTAGACTAATTTGTGACCTTTGCCTAAATATTTATTGGTAAGATAATTGCCACTGCCATGTGGGATTCTGCCCAGATCTAACCCCCTCAGGAAGAGAAATAGAAAACACATGTGGAAGAAGCAGGTTTGATCGCAAGCAAGGAACGATTTCTAACAGTGATGCTCAAAGGGAGTATGAGGAAGGATGAGGTGCTCGTGTGTGGAGGTGTGCAAGTGACGTGTGTGTGAGTTCACTGCCAGAACAGTGTAAGCTGGTCCAGGAGGCTGAGGGGCAGGCTGCTAGGCTCCCCATCACTCACCCCATCCTCATTCTCCTCAACCAGAGACCACTCCTTCCTCCATTCCTCCATTGAGGTTTCAGATCAGGCTGCAGAAGGAGGTTTTTGGTTTTGCTTACTGTCATCCAGACAACACATGTCTTCTCTGGTCTGTTTAAAGGGGATGTGACTGGAATGTCTTTCCCAAGGGAAAATGTTTCTCAGGCTATTGGTTAATATTTTACACTTCCTACCTCTTGGGTTTGTCTTGCCTTGAATTGGCCTATCCTTCCTCAAACAAACCTAGCAGGATTCCACTTGGCTAGAATGTGTCTCTGCTGGTGTTGTTTTCTATGAAATAAATGTGTATACTGTCTGGTAATTCACAGATGTATAGACGTGTCCACTGTATGATAAATGTTTAAATTTCTATAAATCTTGGATCTGGAAAGGAACCATTAGTCTTCCTCTGAACTCATGCATTTGCCACGATTGATATTCTCTGCTTCTTTTGAAGCCTGGATTGTATCAATAGAATACTGAAACATTAACACGAGCAAAAATAATTTGGCCCATCAGATACTTCAGTTAGTTCAATGACAATAGTAAGTCAAACACTTAGCATTGGCTTCACGTAGAGGCGTTCAAGACGCCAACATCTGTTTTACTTTTGACACCAGAGTCTGGTCCTCATATATCCATCCAACACTTTCAGTAGATCTTGACTTCACTAGGAAATTTGCCCACATCTTCAGATCTGCAGAGGGCAGATTTTAACCATTATTCTAAGAATGCTTTCCCTTCCATAATGAAATAAAGGAAAAAGAAGAGGACTGCTTTCCATTAAACTGCTTATTTTAGCCATGAAGATAAGCCCTATCCACTCTCAGATGCTGAGATAGTCTGGTTTGGAAACTCTTTACTGTTTGGTCCTTGGCCTAGAGCCTCATTACACTAAATAATTGTCTTGAATATTCTGCTTTTCAATTGTTTTTTTTTGCAAAGTTTAATCTGGAAGGAGAATTAATATTACTATTCAGGATGTTTTATGTGTAAGACTGGCACTAGGGACTTAACATACATTATCTCATTTTATCTTCACAACTACCTAATGGGGTGAGCATTATCCCAGGAGAAGCAAGCTCAGGGGTCTAGGAGTCTAACCAGGGCCTATAACTCCAGGTCACCTAGCTCTGAGATCATACATTTTCTTCAAGTTAACAAAAATGATGGGTGAAAGAAGACATCTGTTCCAAAGGTAGGTGATTCAAAAGTGCAGTTAAGGAAGCTGATGTTGAAAACTTTTCCTTGAGTCATAATTCCAGCTATAAATTAAACTGTGGGAAGACCTGAGTTCAGACATCTGGTGATGAGACTTGTTGTGATGTGAATGTGAAATGCCCCCATAGGCTGATAGAGTTGAATACTTGGTCCCCTGCCAGTGGCACTGTTTCTGGGGACTATGAAATCAAGCTGGAGGAAATGGCTTTCTGGGAGGTTGGCCTTGAAATTACAGCCTGGCCCACTTCTTGTCCCATCTTTGCATCCTGATCCACCCATATGTGAGCAAGCAGCCTCGTGCTCATTTCTGCCACTACTGCTGAAAGCCACTCCCATGGCCATGCCTTCCACCATCACCTATGATAGACTGTGCCCTAGAGCTGTGAGCCAAAACAAATGTCTCCTACCTTAAATTGCTTCTTGACTGGTATTTGTCACAGCAACAAGAAAAGTAACTAGGGCTGGAGAGATGGCTTAGGGGTTTAGGTGCTTGCCTGCAAAGCCAAAGGACCCAGGTTCAATTCCCCAGGACCCACATAAGCCAGATGCAGAAGGTGGCACATGTGTATGGAGTTCATTTGCAGTGGCTGGAGGCCCTGGTGCACCCATTCATTCTTTCTCTCTCTCATAAATACATAAATAAAGAATAAATAGATAAAATACTTTTTTAAAGTGATGAACACAAGCCTCAATGTCAACTGTAAACTAGAAAGTCACTAAGTCCTCTCATTACAAGAGGGATGAGGTGTTTTGACCTTTAGCTGTCAGACTGAACATTAGCAAATGACTTCCAGCCATGTGTCCCCATCAACTTGGAGTGAACATTGGGGATTTTCTTTCCCTAATTTGTATAAGCTGTGTGTCCTTTCTCTGGTAACTCTGATAAGCCTCAATAGAAGGTTTTGAGCTGGTATCCCAAAGTCAGATCCAATGCTGTATTTATTCGTCCTTTACATTTATGAAGTGTGTTGAATCAAGATTAAATCCAGAGCCTTTTAGTGCTATTAACTAAGAAGTTCTTATTGAGATCTGCACTCAAGTCAACTGTCTTTCTGTTCCTTGCCCTACCCTGTGTACTGTGTTGAAAAATCCTTTCACATCAGCAGTTATGCAGCATTTAATTTTTTTTTTTTTACTCTCATCCAACAGGCACATTTGGATTTACTATTTCTCTTGAACAGTTGGTGTTTACTGGCAGCAACAAGAGCAAAATTTATAGCAGCAAATGGAAGCTGAACTTGCATGCTGGCTTTTCACTGAAGAACTCTGTTTGCCATTTCCTAATTGTGAAAACAATATGTCCAAGATTTTGCAGTCATCAGCATTCTGATGTAACGATTTCCATCTGGTCAAAGTGAGACATTCGCAACCTCTGTCTTCTTGACTTTCAGTCATCCTAGGAAAAGGTAAATGGCTTAGGAAGAGGAAAGAAATTCAGACTAAATACATTTTGACAAGTGTCTGTAACATCCACTTTCCCCATGGTTATTTTTCCTGAAGAGCAAATAGGAGTGGGATGGGAAAGACTTGCCATGATGTTCCTAAAGGAAGAGACTCTAGCTGGAGCGAGATGACAGGATTGCTTTGAGGTAGAAAAGAATAAAGAAGGCAGGATGATTTGTGGAGCATTCCAATTGGAGGTAATAAGGAGCCAGGAATCCTCGGAGACCAAGTGATTGGAGAATAATACCAAGGCAATGCAGGCCAACAGCGTGGTAATAAGAAGCCGTTTAACATCCCGTCCCGGCCCATCTGGCATGAAAACTTTGGCATTGGCTGCTGAAATCTGAAGCTCCTGATGGCCCTCACACTCTCCCAGTGACCTTCCTCGCTCATTAGCCAGAGACTGACACAGGAAGAAACACAACATAATTTCAAATGCTTACTTTGCATTTTCCTATTAATTGATGCAACAAACATTTATGGAGCACTATATTGTATGTTAGAAATGGTGTTAGATACTGAGCATATGGGTCATACAATTTATACAATTTCTTGGCTGCCTGTTATAATTAAATGAGAAACATAAAATAGGCGGAGGATGGTCCTAATTTTGATGCGTTTCAGGCTCAAACAATCCATGAAGGGGACGTTTCTATCTCTAGACATATTTATGCCTCGTGTTAATCTTTTTATACTTCAGATTCTTTTTATGCTTTCTGCTAATCTTTTTATACTTTAGATTCTTTTCTTCTCCCTGCAGTGAGTATA
Organism: Orientallactaga sibirica; assembly: GCA_036365145.1. NCBI lineage: Eukaryota > Metazoa > Chordata > Mammalia > Rodentia > Dipodidae > Orientallactaga > Orientallactaga sibirica. Next base: position 1,512,363 of record JAEOAD010000048.1, read on the forward strand.
GAAAACAAAATTCTATAAATAATCTTGTAGCTGCTCCTCACTCAAAGGAATAGGCAAGCTCTGGGCAGGAAGGGGATTCTAAGCATAATCGTCCAATCCTTTAAATTGCAATATTCATGGATTCTTAGAGTGAAAGTCACACAGTAGGCATTTGGTTAATACTACTGAGCGGCCAGAGGAAGCTGAATGAAATTGTTAAAAAGCTATGAAATCATAGCTCCAGAATGTTCTTTAAGGGAAGCAAAGCAGGAGTGCTGGAAAGTGTGAGGAAGTTGCCTCCCATCAGCCTCTAGCCTCTGTTCCCCATCATTCAGCAGATGTACAGATGACGCAGATTCTACCCACTATGAGTCCTGCAGTACTGCATAGCAAGGCCCTAGGGGCCCTGTCTTCCTTCTCCAGACCACGGTTCTATGACTTCATTCCCTCTCCATCCCTGCCCACCTCGCTGCCTTGCTCTGTGGGAAAGTCAAACTGTGGAATCACAAAGTCCAGAGGAGAAAGAGTCAGAGATTGCACTTACTCGAGCTGCAGAGTCCCAGTTCTGACAATATTTGCAGGGAGCACTGCAGGAAGATGGAAGAAGCCTGCTTACCTGGAGAAACCCTCACACAGAACCTCTGGACACAAGCTCCCTTCGTTTGGGTCCCACCATGCCCAACGCCTACCACTAGAAGCGTGGCTGCCTGTGCATTAAACCAGGCCTTGAGTACTTGGCTGTATTCCCGTCAACTTTAAAATGAAAGCAAGTCTGCTGATACGTGTGTGTGTAACAGGATTAAAATGAGGTTTTCCTGTTGTCTCAGTGTCAATGGAGACCTTAGATCTGGAAACAAATTAAATACTCATCTGTTCTACAGAGATAGAACTGACTAAGGTGCCCAGAATATGGTCCAGCAACCCAGAGCCTTTCGTTCAGTCTTAGGGATGTAAGAGGGAGCTTGTGAATAGATGAGGAAAGGAAGAATTTCATCAGAAAGAATGGTGTACAGTATCCTTCCACTTCTCTCCTCGTCTGTGTTTCCTTTCATCATAAGCAAATGAAACAGGACTTTCAGGGAACAACTGAAGAGCTATATTAGGACCTCTGAAATATGGGGAACAATCGCATTCGTTTCTATTGTTGCTGAAACAAATGAGCATAACTTTGACAGTTTAAAACCAGCAAATTTTCTTGCAGTTCCACAGGTCCAAAGCCCAGTGGGCTCAGCTTATTTCTCTACTTGGAGCCCCACAGGCTGAAATCAAGGTGTTGGCCTAGCTACATTCCCTTCTGGGACTCTTGGGAAAAAAATCCATTTCCAGGCTCTTGCCTGCAGTTGGCAGAATTCAGTTCCATTTGCTGTTGGACTAAGGCCCCTGTTTCCTTGTGGGTTGTCAGCCAGGACCACCAATGGGTCCTGGTAGCCTCTCTGTGGTTCTAACAAAAAGGTCCCTTGCATGTCAGAGCCAGCACGAGTGTGCAGATGCTTCTCACACTGCCACTGCTGTCTGAATTCTGTGCGGAGTTATTCTCTACCTTTAAAGACTTGTAATTATATTCAGCCTACCCTAAAATCCAAGATAATCCCTTCCCCTCAAAATCTGTCACCGTGGTCACATCTGCAAAGTCCCTTTGGCTGTGTAATGTAAATTTCAAAGGTTCCAGGGATTAGGTTGAGGTTTTGAGGAAGGATTGTTCAGTCTGCCACACACAGATTGGTATGTGAATGAGTTAGAAGGAGAGACGTAGACAGAACAACCTGGGGTGGTTGAATGAAGAGAGGGGGAAGTGGCTATAACTAGTTGATCCTCTATGGATAGCACTGTAAAAATGGATGTCGCCTGTGAGGACTCCATGGAAGGGAGCTACACTCAGCCTGAAATGGAGCTCTATTCAAGAGACTCGCCAGGGGCACAAGCACCACCCCACAGAAGGAAGTGAAAGCTGGGACCCCAGAAGCCAGGGCCCTAAGTGCCAGTTCCAGGAGACACTTGTGTGAGAAACCTGCAATGGATGTTCTCTCATGGCGTGCTTCTGAGCTGCCCCCTGAGAAACGCCTCAGCCTTCAGTCAGGTTCCACGCCCAGAGCAGCGTCCCCTCACAGTGAGCCTTTTCTCCCCGGTGCCATTCCCATGCTAGAGGATGCAAAGGTAGTCAACACCCAAAAAGAGCAGCAGAAAAGTGGGTGGGAAGGCTGAGACCACCATCCCTTTTTCCTGCCTCTTTTTTTTTTTTTTTTTTTTTTTTTTTTTTTTTTTGAGAGAGAGAATGCGAGAGAGGGAGAGACAGATAGAGAATGGGCCCGCCAGCAGCCTCCTAGCCACTGTGAATGAACTCCAGACGTGTGTGCCCCCTGGTGGTTAAGTGCAGCATTGCACCCTTGCATCATTTTGCATCTGGCTAAACATGGGACCTGGAGAATCAAACGGGCATTCTTAGGCTTGGCAGGCAGCGGCCTTAACTGCTAAGCCACCTTTCCAGCCCCCTGCCTCTTTTTTTAGCTGGGGCCCATCTGGACTGGAGCATGAAAGAAGCTTTAGAGCAACTGAAGCTTTGATGGTAGGGTGGACCAAACTTGGAAGATCACAAAATACAAAGTGTCAATATCTGAAAGTGGCATGCAGCCTATACTTTCACTTAGCATTTCATTCCCAAATGGAGAAGCACGACCACCTGCTCATTAACTACAGCAGACACATACATGACCCAACTCTTCTCTAGAAATCTCATGGGAAACCTCCACATCCCCACTCTCAGGACTCGGGCATTTGCCAAGATAACTTGTTTTGTTACAGAAGAACAATTACAATTGCAGGGCCAGGATATAATTTATTTTTTTATTTATTTATTTATTTATTTATTTATTTATTTATTTATTTATTTGAGAGAGAGAGGCAGCTAGAGAAAGAATAGGCATGCCAGGACCTCCAGCTACTGCAGACAAACTCCAGACACATGCACTGCTTTGTGCATCTGGCTTACCTGGGTCCTGGGGAATCAAACCTGGGTCCTTTGGCTTTGCAGGCAAGTTCCTTAAATGCTAAGGCATCACTCCAGCCCCAGCCTACCTAATTTTTATGTGACGTGATATTTAGGTGAAATAATACCCTCTTGCTACCATATTAAGCACAGTAACTTCTTGGACAACTGATGGAATGTAGAAAGAATGCTTTGACTGTAGGGGGGACTGTGGCTATCATTATTTGATATGTGACTTTTAGGCTGGCATTTCCATAATGCCATGGACAGAGCCTTAGAAGAGTTGTCTATAACTACGTCTCTCTCTAACTTGCACGCACGTGGATAGATCCTTCCATCTTGCCGCACCTCAGTTTCTTCATGTGTAAATGGTAAAAGAATATTTGCCTGCCTACCTCGTTGCATTATTCAGATAACCAAATGACCTAATGATCATGAAAATAAAATTCTAAATTGTCATGTCTTTGTATAGTAATGTATTACTAGTAACTGAGCAATTTTTATAGCTCTACCGGGTCATGAAGTTTTAAAGCAATCTAAGGCATCATGCTTAACGGGCTTCTTCTGGAAGGTGGCTCAAAATGCTGGTGACAATCATCACCTCTGGGTGGAGACTCAGTGAGAGTGACGAGGAGAAAGGAGGCTTATTTTTCACTACATTCCTTTTTGTATCTTTTGAATCAATACCACATGTATACATTCATACCAATAAAATTTAATAACCACTTGAGAAGTTGAAGAAAGAAGATATATTTATTGTTAATAATATAGTTAACATAATCTGTTCATTCTGTAAAAAAGGACATTTTAAGATCTTGAAAGTTTCAGGATTAAGTGAGATGATTCAGTTGACGTAACTAGCATACAACTTGGCACCCAGCAAGTGTGGGGAAAGTGGTAGTGCCCTTGGACTTGAGGTCATCATTATGACTCTCAACCCCCAGTGAGTTCGCTATATACAAGGATATAGCTAATGGGATGTTGGATATTAGAAAGTTTATTGGATTTTACTGGGATGTTGGACACAGATGCTAAGTGGGAAATGCCAGAACGTTGATGAATCATGTGGTAAACTAGTGGAAAAGGTGAGTGGAGCCAGAAACAAGCCAGAGAAGGCAAGCGAACAGAGCAGGTCTGGAGAAAAGCAACTGCAATCATTATATCATGTAACCCGCTCTTCAGCTGCTGATATTTCCAGAATGTTAAGTGCATTTTGCAAGTTGGAGTTATTCTGATCTTCATGCTATTAAATGCTTATTAAATAACAAATAACTTGAAATCTCATTAGCTAGACTGTAGAACTTTTTTTTTCTCAAATTTATGATTTCTCCTCATTTTATGGTGAGGAGCACTGAGTCCATAAATCAGAACACTTTATGGGAAACTGTAACACCTTGCCCTAATGCCAAGATGGAGAATCTGATAGCAGAGCTATTAAAAATTAAGACCCCTGAAAGACTGCAGCTCATGCTAACGAGAATGCCCAAGGCAGCCAGACACTGTGTCTGCCTTTGGTTTTAATATAGTTGCATCAATTCTGCTTTTTTTTTTGGGTGGGGGGGTTTCAAGGTAGGGTCTCACTCTAGCCCAGGCTGACTTGGGATTCACTATGTAGTTTCAGACTGGCCTCAAACTCATGGTGATCCTCCTACCTCTGCCTCCCAAGTTCTGGGATTAAAGGTGTGAGCCACCATGCTCGGCTAATTCTGCTTTTGTTTTTATGAAGCAAGCACCTAGAGGGACACTTGCAATGCAGGGAAGATGGAAACGGGACAAAAACTGGGGACAGCAATCTCATGAAGAATTCCCTGCTAATGCTAAGGCACTATGGTATTGTTGAGATGGCTATGGGGAAATTTTAAATCTTGCTACTCAAAGTGTGGTCCTCAGCCAGTATCACATGGGAAAGCTTATTCCCAGTGCAGAACTTTGAGCCTTCCTCTAAGACCTAGAATCAGAAAGTCCCGTTTTACAAGATTCCCAAGTGACCGCTGGAGCGTACATCCAACAGTGTGAAATTCTGATTGTCTGAACAGTGCACTGAGGTTCCGGTGAAAAGGCTGTGTAGGCTGTGTCCACTGTATTGAAGGAATAAGAAATGATCAATTGTGGATTATTCTTGAGAATAAATAATAAATTCAGCCAGAAACATGGCACAAAAGCGCTTTTCCCCAAAGCAAAAGCTTTTCGACAGTGTAACTAGTTAGAAGTCATAGGATTTAAAAGAAGGAAATATAAGAGAACACAGCTTGGAAATGGCCGCTTGGGCTGGGGAGATGGTCCTGTTGGCAAAGCACTTGCCATGCAGGTGTGAAGACCCAAGTTTGGATTCCCAGCACCCATGTCGGTGCTGGGTGAGCATTTGCCTGCCTAAACCTAGAGCTTGGGGCGGGGGGGGGGGCAAGACAAAAGATTCCTGGGGCAATCTCACTAGCTAGACCAGAAACATCAACAAGCTCTGGGCCCAAGTGAGACTCTGTCTCAGTCAGTAAGGTGGAGAACAATCAGGGTAGAAACCCAACTTTAAACTCTGACCTCCATGTGCATGTGCACACATGCATGATACACACATGCACCCCACACATACAAGCACACACAATAAAAAAGTAAAGAACAGGGAAGCTCGTGTGTTGGCAATGCATGGAATGAAGAAACTGAAGAACCCATTCTGGTTACCAAGAGAATGAGGAGAGAGTAGCTGAACAAGGGTATCTAGTAAACAATGAAGTGTCAGTGAAACAGAACCCCCATTTGCAACTTAGGGCCTTGAAATCCTCAGAGTTTCTTCATAGGGTTGTCTGGTTTGGGGATCAGGATTTCTTTGGACACCAAGGCTTTGCTTTTATTGCTGTCTCTTCTGTTCCATCGCCCCTTGATTTAAAAGAATTTCATCTATCAAGCATTCTCTGTTTGTTAAGAATCTTCCCCCACCCATTTTTATGCATTCCCATGCTTCTGATCAGTGTGAGATAATATGTGTGGCCATTTGGGGCTGTCACAATTAATTCCAGATAAAAGTAAAGAGACTTGATTTAGTTCATGTTTCCCATCTATGATTTTGGTTAGAAAATAACTGAAGGGTTTACTCTTAGTGTAAACATGCACAGGAATTTAACACAAATGAGAGTGAACATTCCCAAGGCTGTAGGGGAAGGAGAACTGAAGACAATGAAGGCAGAATGAAGAAGAGGTTGCTCGTGGTTCTCCTGTGAGTGCTTCCCAGGGAAGAACTCAACTCAGTTGAGGGAACCCGGAATGACAGTCACAGTTGAAAATGCTCAGACATGTCCCACTAGGAAACAAGCCAGAAAAATGGGAGACGTCAGCAATCAGCTGACGCCTCTTAATTCTGGTCCTTGGTAATAATAAAATAGTGAAAAATGTTCTGAGCCATCACTTCCAATGTGAAAGGCCCTCATCATTCTAATTGTAGAGGCCCAGGGTAGAATTCATTACAATGAATGATTTCTCTTAGGAAGTGCCTCTATAATCCAGACTAGCGCTGTCTAGCCAGCTTTATGCTACGCAAAGGAATTCAGTTGCAAAAGAGAAGATTTCTGAGAGTGGAATTTAATTTATGTGGAACAAAGCTCTTAATTTCTGGAGTGATATGCACTTGGTAGAGGTAGAAATTCATCTCGTGCATTTAGCTCTGCTGATTCTCAGCAAGGTTTCCAAGTAATAAAAAAAAATTAAGAAAATGATAATGTAGTAACTTTTTCAGGAGTATAGACCAATTAAAAGATTGATGTTGAGTTGGCACTATTAGAGAAGACAGAGGCAGCTGTTGTGTAGGCACCGTTACTTGGGTCTCTGCTTGAATGAAGAGAAAGCAACTTCTTCATCCGTTCTGGATATGCAGGTCTAGGTGCAGCCACCTTGGGCTTGAGTCATGCTTATAGATTTTTGTGTGCCACAACTGGGTGAATATGATACTACAGCTCAGTGTTAATAGAAATGAATGTGATTTAGACAGCAGGTAAAAAAATGCTTCACACTACTATGGGGTTACAGCAGACTATGTAAGAAGAATAGAATAAACTGAGTAGTCTCTTAAATTAAAATATTCAGGGCTGGGAAGATGGCTTAGCGGTTAAGGCACTGGCCTGCAAAGCCAGAGGACCCAAGTTCGATTCCCCAGTACCCAGCTAAGCCAGATGCATAAGGCAGCGCATGCATCTGGAGTTCCCTCTCTGCAGCTGTCTTTTTTCTTTCTCTGTCCCTCTCAAATAAATAAATAAAAATACAGAAATATGCTTTAAATAAATCTTATGCTCTATGTTCTCTCAGGGCTGGTGACCAACAGGGAAGCCCATTAGAACAAGACCAAGATGTTGCTTCCTTCTAGTTCTCTTCGAGCAGGAGCCACAACTCAACATCTCTTGGGAATATCATATGTTGTCTGTAAGTAAAGAAGTTATTTTTTAAAAATCTCTCACATCTCCTTTTTTGCCCTTCTGCCCTCTGCCTTTGGTTTTCATTTATTTTTTTATTATTATTTTTTTGGAAAGAGACACACAGAGAGAGAGAGAGAGAGAGAGGGCGCTCCAGCAGTGTCTCAGCTGCTGTGAACGAAATCCAGATGTGTGCGCCCCCTTGTGGTCAAGTGAGGCATTGTGCCCTTGCATCACTTTGCATCTGGCTAAATGTGGGACCTGGAGATTGGAACTGCTGGAGATTGGAACCAGTGTTCTTAGGCTTAGGAGGCAGGCGCCTTAACCCCTAAGCCATCTCTTCAGCCCCTCATTTATTTATTTGCACACACACACACATATGAACCTTCACATGCCTGTGCATGTGTGTGTAACTGCTGGAAACAAATACCAGACACATGTGCCACCTTGCAGCTGACTTTATGTGGGTGGCAGGGAATCAAACCTGAGCCAGTGGGCCCTTAGCTGATAAGCCATCTCTCTAGCCCCCTTCTGTCTTAAGTCTGCTTTTTGTGGCTGTAACACATATCCGGTGCTAAGTAATGTATGTATAAGAAAAAAAGATTCATTTGGCCTATGGTTTTGGAAGTTTAAAGCTCCAGAAAGCTCAAAATATCCCATTAGTTCAGACTCTGGTGAGGGCCTTGTAGCTGTATCATAACATGTTAGAAGTTTTCACATGGTGGGAACATGACACAGAGGGAGACACAAGAAGAGGGAAAGGGAGGTGTCACATCACAAAACTAGAAGCAATAGAGACCAGGGAGGGGCTAGGGTCATTACTATAACTCTCAAGGAGACTGATACAGTCCCATGAAAGCTGACCCACTCCCCTGGCCTAACTGCCTTACATAGACTCTATCTTTTTTTTTTTTTTTTTTTTTAGAGAGAGCAAGAATGAGCAAGAGAGAGAGAGAAAGAGAGAATAGGTGTGCCAGGGCCCCAGCTACTACAATCAAAGTCCAGAATCTTGCCCCGCCTAGTGCACATGTATGACCCTGTGCTTGCATCACCTTTGTGTTTCTGGCTTACCTGGGATCTGGAGAGAGATTGAACATGGGTTCTTAGACTTCACAGGCAAGCATCTTAACCACTAAGACATCGCTCCAGCCCTAGACTCCATCACTTTAAGGTTTCCCCACTACTACACTTGGGACCAAATTTCTGGCACATTGAAACTTAGGGAGACAAATTGTATCCAAACTATAGCACCTTCCTTCTTTCCCAGTCAGTAAAACTTGGCAAGATCTAATGATTAGATCAGGGAAGACCAAGCTGGAAGATTTTTTTAGGTGTACTAGGTACTTTGAAGTACTAGATAGTACTTTTCTCAGGCACTGAAGGAATGTGAGCATGGCGGGAGTACACCAGTGCGCTTCGGCAGGCAGCATGTGACAGATCCACAGCACTGGTTTGAGCAGCATGGCCCGTAACCATCTCAGATAACAGAAAAGTTTTCTTTTTGTCATTTTATTCCCATAGGAAGGAGCTATGTAGTCCACTTAGTGAATAAGCAAATCCTTAAACCAAATCCTATCCCCTGATTCATGTTACATTCAACAAGGATCACCCTGCAATGATTTACTCCCTTTAGTTAGACCCCCACCTCGTAAAAGTTCCACCATACGCCCCCTCCAACTGGGACCAAGTGCTCCAAGACATGAGCCTATTTGAGACATTTCACAACTATACCATAAGAGTTCATCTACTAGAAAAAGTGAGAAATAATTGTTTAAACCATGGTAGGGAAACCCTTTCTTGGTAATACAATGCCCAAGACAGGAACCCTAAAGGAACAGATTCACACATTTGGCCATATGCAAATTTAAAACATCTGTATACTAAAGACCACCGCAGAAGAAACAAAATGGAGATGATATACTAGGAAATAATATTTTAATTTATATGACAGATGAAAATTTGTATTGTTACATTATTTATTTTAGACCATTTATATTACTACCAAATGCCACTAAAATGAAGCTACATGAATGAAAATTATACAAAACTATAAAGACTCACTGAAGAGACAATAGCCAAGGGAAGTCACTTCCTTGAAAGATGGAGAGCAGATGAAACAAGAAAATCAGCACAGCTGAGAAATCTGAACAGTAAATCCCAGCAAGGAAATACCAGTGAGAAGTCAGCACCCGCACAGCCCAGTGAAAGCTGGCAAATGGCAAGTACCAATGAGATTGAAAGGCAACGTGTTAGACAGCAGAAAATACCAATATCCACTAATGCTCAAACATCTTCTTAATCAATATTAAAAAATGCCAGCTTTTGTGCTTGGGAATATTTGTCCACTTATTTCAATATGATTGCAAGTTGGATTTCACAGATGATTATTGACATGGAGCAATTTACATTGTCTTTGTACTTGAAATTAGTTTTCAGCTATTTTTTCCCACAAGTTTAGCTCATCAATATATTTATGATTTTGTCTTCTTTTTCTTTTTACAATTTTTATTAGCGTGTATAAATTATATACAATAATGGGTCTCCTTATAATATTTTCATGCATGTATATAATATATTTTTATTGTATTTACTCCCCCCATCACCCTCTCTTTCCTCCCTCCCACTCTTACTGATCTCCTTCCTCTTCCTGACCAGTCTTCCTTCCACTTTCAGGTCTTTTATTTTGCTTTGTGACCCAGTGAATTTAATTAGGGTAGCTTATAGAAGCCTGGGTGAGGCTTGTTTACAAAAATGTAGGCAAATTATCTCTCTCTCTCTTTCTTTCTTTCTTTCTTTCTTTCTTTCTTTCTTTCTTTCTTTCTTTCATGAGAGAGAGAGAGAGAATTGGTGGGCCAGGGTTTCCACCCACTATGCGCAAACTCCAAAAGCAGACGCCACCTAGTGCACACATGCAACTTTGCGTGCTTGTAGCACCTTGTGAGTCTGGCTTATGTGGGACCTGGAGAGTCAAACATGGGTCCTTAGGCTTTGCAGACAAATGTCTTAACTGCTAAACCATCTCTCCAGCCCTCTTATGTTCATTGTACTCCATCTTTTGCAGTCTTCCTTGAGCTGGGAAGGATTGATGTAGATGCCCCATTTAGGGTGTGCTTATCCTCAGCACTTAGGCCAGTTTTCTTGTCTTCATAGTAACTGCTGTCCACTGCAAAAAGAAGCTTCTCTGGGGCTGGAGAGATGGCTTAGCAGTTAAGGCATTTGCTTGTAAAGCCTGTGACTGACTGTGTGTTTGAGGCTTCCTGAGACTCAGATGATGTATGTCCATTCCATTCACATCCTTCTCACAAGTAGGGTGAGGTGGAAGAAGGGAAGCTGAGGAGGAGGCAGCCTGATTATCTAGATACTTGCAGACAAAAGCTTTGCACTGTGCTTCTTTGAGTGTTGTGCTCCCTGTGCATCTGCTTGGGGTGCTCCACAGGTGGAGCAGGGGTGACTGAAGGAGCTTCTGTTGCAGAACTACAGAAGAAAGGGCTATGGCTGGTGCAGGGGAGAATAGAAGGGAATCTGGCTTGAAGAACGCAGCCCTACACATTCTGTGATGTCATTTTTCTCGTTAACATGCTGACACATGCTGAGACTCTCCCAGAGAAGGTCTATGTGCATGTGCACACAGATGTGAGAGCAGGGAAGGTGGGGTATGTGCAGACACATTGAGCAATCATTTTGTCAATATGTGGATAATAAGCATAAAATGCAGGTATGAGTGGATATGGATGAAAGCTTAAAAATTAATAAAAGCCTCAACAAACCGCTAATTCATTTAGTGAATTGAAGGTAAATGAGGACAGGCACTGCCATGTCCACTGGGCATTTTCCTAAGTGCCAGGGCTCTGAATTCTTGTCCTTAAGCTTGCATGGCACCATTTTCTTTCCCAGTGACTTGTTTATCTGGGATGAGGGAGTCATGGACCCGCAGCTGCTCTTGGCTATCAACCTGTGAAGGGCTGACCCCTTCACTCTTGTCCCCAAGAAGGTCTAGCATTTGAGGCCAGGTTCCCATCACTCCAGGACTCCTGTGTCTGTTAGGTTCAATCCTCTTCCACTCCTTGAAGAAGATTCAGTGTTTCCCTCCTGGCTTCTCTCCTGACTGCACCTCTCCTCTGCCCATATCCTTGATACACCCTCTCACCCTGGTACCCGTTATTCTATGTGAACACTCAGTGTCAACATCAAGCAAGCTGGTTGCCCCCAACCCCACCCTCTCATAGCACCCAGCATCTTCCTCCCCATTAAGAGTCCCCTGCCTTTGGCTGACTGCATCATCTGGGAATCTTGCTAAAATGACGACTCTCCTTCAGTAGTTTTGGGATGGGGGATCAACTCTGCTTTTCTAACATAAGCTAAGGACAAACGGTTGCCTCTGAGGTGGGGACCACATGTGGAGAGTAAAACCTTCCAAGGCTCCAGAGGGTGCCGGGTCATCTTGTTAGCCTTCCGGGTCTAGCCCAAACCCCAGTGTCCCCCACAGGAACTGAAAAAAGCCAGCCCCAGCTCTGAATGGAGTCACATCAGGCTGAGCTTTGTTGGGGGCGGGTAAGGTTGCAGCTTTTTCCAATTACAGAGAAGCGACTCGTAATTTTAAAGACAAATAAGAAATGTAATAGACTAAAATTGCAGTTCCCTAAGTAGAGTCTTGGAAATATTGGTCCTGTGGGATGTTAATAAGGGTTGTGTGCAAAAGGGATTCCTATGCTCAGATGAGTTCTAGAGTCTAAACTCTAAACATGGGGTTAAACAAAGTTTAATAGATTTCTTTACAGAGGCCTTAATAAGCTAATGTGCATTATAGCTCTCCAAGAAGGACATAAAGCATACAACATTCCCCAAAAGCATTCTCCAGGAAAATCCTCACCCCCCTTTGTTTGCAGGGAGACTAAGCACCATGGGGTACTCACTCTTTAGGAAACGATAACAGAAGCCCAGGCCAGAGTCAATGCTGTCCACCCTCTCAGCCCTTCCTTCACCTGCCCGCCCAAAGCTTACACAATGGAAGAATGTTTGTCCCTGAGATCATTTATGGTAACTCGGGAATTGTAATGCACATTCATGAGTCAATAAACACTTAACCATGGATAATATATAAATGTGTGTGTGTGTGTGTCTGTGTCTGTGTAGTATGCGTGCATAAGTATGCATGTTCTGTGTGTGTGAGGGCAAATGCACATGTATATAGGTGGAGGCAGGGGATTGACATCAGGCGTATTCCTTGATCGCTCTCCACCTTACTTACTGCAAAGCAGAATCTCTCCTTTGAACCCAGAGCTCACCCATTCGGTTACTCGAGCTGGACAGCTTACCATGGGGGCCACCCTGTCCACCTTCCCCCTACTGATGAGGTGACAGGGGGGCTGCCATATCCACTAGGCATTGACATCAGTACTAGAGGTCCAAATGCTTGTCCTTACACTTGCATGATAAGTACTTTACCAGTTGAGCTATTGCCTCAGCCCCACCCCCGGATTACTGATTTTGTCATACCGATGTCATACATTTCTTTCAAGTGCTGAGTCTGAAATATAAACATCACGTCTTCATGTTATCTGCGCATCTCCACATGTTATGACGATAATCAGGCATTTTGCCGCTGTCCCCTCCTTGCTACGTAAGTAGAAGGATCGGGGTGGGAGCAGAAGAAAGATAAGAAGGGTGGGCTGGAGAGATGGCTGAGTGGTTAAACGCTTGCCTGTGAAGCCTAAGGACCCCGGTTCTAGGCTTGATTCCCCAGGACCCATGTAAGCCAGATGCACAAGGTGGCACACACATCTGGAGTTTGTTTGCAGTGGCTGGAAGCCCTGGTGCACCCATTCTCTATCTATCTATCTGCCCCTTTCTCTCTCTGTCTCAAATAAATAAATAAACAAGAAAGAGAAAGAAGAAAGAAAGAGAAAGAGAGAGAGAAAGAGAGAGAGAAAGAAAGAAAGAAAGAAAGAAAGAAAGAAAGAAAGAAAGAAAGAAAGAAAGAAAGAAAGGAAGGGAAAGAAAAATGGAAGGGTACCTAAAATAATGCAAGAACATGTTTCTCAGAGAAAAAACACTCCAATTTTATATTTTAAAAAACCCAGAAAACAGAGAAAGACTTCCTGATTCATTTTCTGAAGCCAGTTAAATATTAATGCAAAAAAACCCTGCTAAACACATCTGCTATACTTTGAATCTGAAATGTCCTCCAAAGGCCCATGTGCCAGGCTTGGTCACAAGCCTGTGGCACTATTGGGAAGAGGTGGAACCTTAAGTAGACAGGGTGTAGTTAGTCTCTGGGGTCTTGTCCATGAAGAGAACACTGGGACCACTGTCCTGTCTGCCCTTTACTTTGCCTCTTGACCAATACAAGTCACAAGGCTTTGCACCTCATGAGGTATGACCTCACCATGAACCCAACACCACCAGCCAAGCAACTGTGGGCTGAAAGCTCTGAGATGGTAGACCAGAGTAACCAGAACCCTTGTATCCTGGTCCCCTTATGCTCTGATAGTGTGATAAACCTTACCTAACACTGTCACTTAAAAATAAAAAGATAACATGTGACTATGATTCATTGGTTTGTGTTGGGTTCACAAGGCCCTAAGCTCAGTTAAGAGTGAAATAGAGAGAGAGAGAACCTGTCATACTAATATCCTTCATGCACAAATAAGTAAAAATATTTAACAAAAATTGACAAACTTAAATCATCAAAATATTAAAAATGTAATGGGAGTTCTTTTAAGAATTCAACATTAGTTTAACATACATGATTTAAACAGTATAATTCACCCAGTTGAAAGAGTAAGAAGAAAACAGAAATGATCAATTCAATAGATTCTGAAAAAAATTCACTGAATTCAGCATTTATCCATGATATATATATATATTCCCATCAAACTAGAAATAGTAGAAACTTCCTCAATCTAATAAAGTGCATTTCTGAAAAGTCTGTAGGTAGCATAGCACTTAGTGGAAAAGTAGTATTTTTCTCTCTTCATATTAGAACTGAGGAAAAACTTCCCACTCTCATGCCTTCATTCAACATTATACTGGAAGTCTTCGCAGGTAAAATAAGGCAAGAAAAGTAGAAATAAGGCATGAAATTGGAAAGGCAATTACTTTGCCATTTTTGGAAATGACATGGTTGTACACATAACAAGTGCTAAGGAGCTTTTAAAACAACATCAATTGTGCTATTTACAATTATCAGCAATTATTTTTAAATTAAATAAAATTATTATATTTGTAATTGTACCAAAAATATTTGGAAATAAATTTATAAGAGAGCTATAAGACCATATACCAAAACTATTTCAAAGAGAAAGGCCAAAGCAAGTTGAGAAAGAGATCATGTTAATTTATTGGATGAATCAATACTGTTAATTCTGTTTAATTGATGTATAGATTCCAAGAAACCCTTAGTACTAAGTCTAGTAGTATTAATCATAAAAAAGTAAAAGTATCCCAATGTTGATGTGGAACCAACAAATACCCATTATATACAAGAAAATCTTTAAACAGAAAGGTAAAAGTAAAAGACTTATACTACTTGATTGAAAGTTTGCCAAAAGTTACTGTGTGACTGGCATAAGAATTAACAAATTTATCTTTGGAACAAAATTGACAGCTTGGCGGCCATTGTCTTTTCAATTTAAATGCCAAAGTAATCAATGGAGAGGTGACAGTCTTTCAACAAATGGTGCTGGAATGTCTGGAAATCTAGAAGAGGGGGCAACTTTCACTCCTACTTCCCCTTATGTACAAAAATCACATCGAGGGCTGGGGATATGGCTTAGTAAATAAACAAGAAAGAGAAAGAAGAAAGAAAGAGAAAGAGAGAGAGAAAGAGAGAGAGAGAGAGAGAGAGAGAGAAAGAAAGAAAGAAAGAAAGAAAGAAAGAAAGAAAGAAAGAAAGAAAGAAAGAAAGGAAGGGAAAGAAAAATGGAAGGGTACCTAAAATAATGCAAGAACATGTTTCTCAGAGAAAAAACACTCCAATTTTATATTTTAAAAAACCCAGAAAACAGAGAAAGACTTCCTGATTCATTTTCTGAAGCCAGTTAAATATTAATGCAAAAAGCCCTGCTAAACACATCTGCTATACTTTGAATCTGAAATGTCCTCCAAAGGCCCATGTGCCAGGCTTGGTCACAAGCCTGTGGCACTATTGGGAAGAGGTGGAACCTTAAGTAGACAGGGTGTAGTTAGTCTCTGGGGTCTTGTCCATGAAGAGAACACTGGGACCACTGTCCTGTCTGCCCTTTACTTTGCCTCTTGACCAATACAAGTCACAAGGCTTTGCACCTCATGAGGTATGACCTCACCATGAACCCAACACCACCAGCCAAGCAACTGTGGGCTGAAAGCTCTGAGATGGTAGACCAGAGTAACCAGAACCCTTGTATCCTGGTCCCCTTATGCTCTGATAGTGTGATAAACCTTACCTAACACTGTCACTTAAAATAAAAAGATAACATGTGACTATGATTCATTGGTTTGTGTTGGGTTCACAAGGCCCTAAGCTCAGTTAAGAGTGAAATAGAGAGAGAGAGAACCTGTCATACTAATATCCTTCATGCACAAATAAGTAAAAATATTTAACAAAAATTGACAAACTTAAATCATCAAAATATTAAAAATGTAATGGGAGTTCTTTTAAGAATTCAACATTAGTTTAACATACATGATTTAAACAGTATAATTCACCCAGTTGAAAGAGTAAGAAGAAAACAGAAATGATCAATTCAATAGATTCTGAAAAAAATTCACTGAATTCAGCATTTATCCATGATATATATATATATTCCCATCAAACTAGAAATAGTAGAAACTTCCTCAATCTAATAAAGTGCATTTCTGAAAAGTCTGTAGGTAGCATAGCACTTAGTGGAAAAGTAGTATTTTTCTCTCTTCATATTAGAACTGAGGAAAAACTTCCCACTCTCATGCCTTCATTCAACATTATACTGGAAGTCTTCGCAGGTAAAATAAGGCAAGAAAAGTAGAAATAAGGCATGAAATTGGAAAGGCAATTACTTTGCCATTTTTGGAAATGACATGGTTGTACACATAACAAGTGCTAAGGAGCTTTTAAAACAACATCAATTGTGCTATTTACAATTATCAGCAATTATTTTTAAATTAAATAAAATTATTATATTTGTAATTGTACCAAAAATATTTGGAAATAAATTTATAAGAGAGCTATAAGACCATATACCAAAACTATTTCAAAGAGAAAGGCCAAAGCAAGTTGAGAAAGAGATCATGTTAATTTATTGGATGAATCAATACTGTTAATTCTGTTTAATTGATGTATAGATTCCAAGAAACCCTTAGTACTAAGTCTAGTAGTATTAATCATAAAAAAGTAAAAGTATCCCAATGTTGATGTGGAACCAACAAATACCCATTATATACAAGAAAATCTTTAAACAGAAAGGTAAAAGTAAAAGACTTATACTACTTGATTGAAAGTTTGCCAAAAGTTACTGTGTGACTGGCATAAGAATTAACAAATTTATCTTTGGAACAAAATTGACAGCTTGGGCGGCCATTGTCTTTTCAATTTAAATGCCAAAGTAATCAATGGAGAGGTGACAGTCTTTCAACAAATGGTGCTGGAATGTCTGGAAATCTAGAAGAGGGGGCAACTTTCACTCCTACTTCCCCTTATGTACAAAAATCACATCGAGGGGCTGGGGATATGGCTTAGCGGTTAAGGCACACTAAGGACCCAGGTTTGATTCTCCAGGTCCCACATAAGCCAGATGCACAGGGTGGCACATGCATCTGGAGTTTGTTTGCAATGGCTGGAAACCCTGGTGTGCCCATTCTCACTCTCTCTCTCCCTCTCTCTAATAAATAAAAATAAAATCTTGAAAAAAAAAACCACATCGATATAGCCAAAAACATAAAAGCTAAATATGGAAGCTAAACAGAAATATAAATGCCAAAAAAAAAAAGAGCAAAGCTTTTTGAAATAACTATAGAATAGTGACTTAAGGTTCAGCAAAGATTCCTCAGATAAGACAAGCAAAACAGAAACCACTCAAGGAAAAAGCACATTTCAATTGGACCATCAAAGTTAAAACTTATGCTCATCAGAAAGCACATCATTTATACAATGAACAGGCAAACCACAGACTGGCAGAAAATATTTTCAAACATGTATTTGACAAAAAAAAAACTATATAAAGGATAAAATATGGAAGGGATTATGAAAAAAGCACTCAACTTCTTTGGACATTAAGGAATTTCAAATTTAAACCAAAATGCTCTTGCAAATTCATAGGATGATTAAAACTTTTAAAAATACTGGACAGAAAATGTTGGGAGGAACATGGCACTGCCAGTGCTCTCACACTTTCCTGACGGGGAGGTACCGACATGCAGCCCCTCTGAAAAACATGTAGATTCTGATAAACCAATTCATATACCTACCCTCCAACCTGGCAACTTCTATAGGCATGTTCCCAAGAGATATGAAATATAAATTCATAAAATATCCTGTCCATAAAAGTTAATCACGATTTAATTCGTGAGCAACCAAACCTAGGAGATAGAACAGGTGTGTCAATGGAAATAGATAAACTATAGTGTCTGCATACAAAGGAACACTGCTGAGAAAGTAAGAAAGAAAAACTGATAAAGGTAATAATTAGTTGAATCTGAAGTGTGTTAAAAGAAAAAAAAAAGTCTTTGGTTCTTTGTTTTTAAAGATCCATGCTAGAATATTTTGCTTCCATGACATTCTGTAATGGGCAAACTATTCAAAACTTTGACGCCTTTTTTTTTTTATTTTAGAAAGAGAGAAACAGAGAGTGAGAAAAAGAGAGACAGAATTGGTGCACCAGAGCCTCAGCCACTGTAATCCAACTCCAAATGCTTGCACCACCTAGTGGGCATGTGCAACCTTGCATTTGCCTCACTTTTGTATGGCTGGCTTACATGGGATCTGGAGAGTTGAACCTGGGTCCTTAGGCATTGCAGGCAAGCACATGAATCGCTAAGCCATCTCTCCAGCCAACTTAATAGTGGTCTTCTCTTGAGACAAGGGGAGGGGATTCCCTGGGAAGGGGCCTGTGAATGTATTGGGATAATGCTCATTTCCTGTATTTGATGTTAGCTTAGGTCACACAGGCGTAGGGAGGGATTTGTCAAAATTCATCCAATGGTGCCCTTAGGATTTATACAGTTCATGCATGCAAATTTTACTGCAAAAGAAACAAAAATCGCCTCAAACAAAATTCCAGTGCCCATGAAGATGCAATAAATCCAGCTAATGAATTGCACACTTAAATATGTGGGGAACAACATTCTGGGCAATGCCTCTTACTTGAAAGAGAATCCCAGAAATTGACACATGGATGGATAGAAGGACTGATAAAGGGATAGTCACAGATTCGACTGAAGCAATACAACACACTGATGAAGGAATCTAGATGGCGAGTTTTCAGGGGAAGGCTATTTCAACTTTTCTACGCCTGAACTTTTTTTTTTTTAACTGTAAAAATTTGCACAAACCTCAACTGTAACCACACAGTTGTTTGGAACCTGGACCCACCAAAGCTTCTCGAGGGGCGGAGTCTTTTGTCACTGACATTGTTTAGAATTACCAGTACATGGTGATAATAAAAAGCAGATCAGCTTTCAGTTGAGTTTATTATTGTTTTGAGTTCTCAATAGCAATGCACACCCTTGCTGCCTGCACCCGGGGTGGGCCTTCCTACTATACTCTCTTGGTACATGGTTAGTGTTGAGGAACCGAAAAGCACAGTGAGAAGCAAAGAATTCTTAAGCTCTCTGCGCGGCAATCTGCACTATCCTGCTAGCTACATTACGAGTTATGCAAAGATGGAAAGGACAGAATTCTTCCCTATTAGGAGATCATAACAAAAAGGGGACAGGTCAGACTTAACGTGTTTCGGATACAAGGTGACCATTACAGAGGTCAAATAGCAGGCTGAAGGAAAATGAAAGGCTTTGTGGAAGAAGTGATGTTCGAGGCATACTCCGTTCCTCCCTTAAACCTATGCGGTAGCTTTCATCAGCTCACATTCTGAATCTTTACTGTGGCCTACAAGACCCTCCATGATCTGGTCCCTTGCTAATTCCCCATCCCCATCTTGAGAATTGCATTTATCCTAAAGCAGCAGGCAGGATAACTTACAAAGAGCAGGTTGACTGCTTATGGTTCTGAAAGCTGCAGGGTCCAAGACTGATGGGCTGCATCTGGCAAGGGTTGTATTGTTGTAGCATCTTGTCTTGGAAGGTGAGAGGGAGGGAGAGGAATATTCTGGAAAAACAGAACAGAAGGCAGCTGATGCTTTACTTAGGAGCCAACACCAGCAATAATGGCATTAATTAAGGGCAGAGTCCTTGTGGCCTAATAACCTCCAAAAGGGCCCACGTCTCTCTCTCTCTCTCTCTCTCTCTCACACACACACACACACACACACACACACACACACACACACACACTAGTGGTGTCCTTATTGCACTTTTTCCTGACTTGTGACTCTACCAGCAATGCCTTCTTCCTGGAATGCTCTGTCTTTATTTCTTCCCGCTTTCCCTTCCCTCCCCCCTTTAACTCACCCACTTAATGTAGCCCAGTTCTCCTCACCTCTTCAATAACTTTGATTATAGCCTAGATTAGGAAATCTATGTTATCTGGAACTAACTTTGATATGTTTCCAACAGTAAGCCAGTAGACAGTTAATAAATATTTGCTGGGTACATGGAACTAAATGATGCAGTAAATGAATCCACCACTGGATGAAAAGCAGGATTTTCTCACCCAGTTCCGGTCTAGAGCTGGAAAGAAATGCCATTCACAGAGGCAAAACCTTGAGCCAAAACCCAGAAGAAGGAAGAATGAAAAGAGACACAAAAACACAAGTACTGGGTACTTCTTGAGATGAAAATATTTAGTGCAGGGCTGGAGAGATGGCTTAGCAATTAAGGCACTTGCTGGCGAACCCTGAGGACCCAGGTTCAATTCCCCGGAACACACATGAGCCAGATGTGCATAGTAGCACATGCATCGGGAGTCCATTTGTAGAGGCAAAAACTCATATTCTCTCATTTTCTTTCTTTTTCTCTCTGTAATAAATAATTTTTTTAAAAAAATTAAAGCTTCAATTCTCAAAAGTCTCTTGTGCTTGTCCTGGAAGATAGCAGATGGGAATTATGCTTTCTAAGATGGCAGATTGCAGGAACTCAGGAGAATTTACATAAAAAAATCTTACCAACATACCTCTAATTACAGGGTCTAAGGGATGTCCCCTCCCACCCCCCACCCAAAAGACCACATTTCACTTATGATCAGAGTCCTGGCATTTCCCACTTTCTCGGTAGCATAGTCCACCCCCTGCCTCAGCATCTTTTGTCCAAATATAGAAATAAATATGACTCTAGACTTGTTCCTCTGGGCATGCTCCTCCCAAAAGAATGATTCTAGCTGCCTTCAATTTTGATAAAAGCAGCAGTTGGTTAAGGAGTTAGTGAGCAGAGAG
The DNA here is from genome assembly GCA_036365145.1 of Orientallactaga sibirica. Lineage (NCBI taxonomy): Eukaryota > Metazoa > Chordata > Mammalia > Rodentia > Dipodidae > Orientallactaga > Orientallactaga sibirica. Next base: position 1,533,218 of record JAEOAD010000048.1, read on the forward strand.
AAGGGAAGGTGAGACTGTAACTGAGATCAGGCTGGCTTCTGCTCCATCTCCTTAGCCTGCCACGAACATGGAGGTCTGCTTGGAGGTTGAAATGCCCCTCTTCCCAACCTGCAAGCGTGTGCAGACTCCTCAGGCAGAAAGGTGATTGCACACTTTCCCCTGCACTGTTTAGATTTCTGTTTATTGATCCCTGGGTACATTCCATTCTAATGATACATGAACCAGTAAAGGATGAAAAGCTAAACCAGTACACAACAACCCCGAACCATCGTAATGTAACAGCAAATGGTTCATTCAACATCTGGAGTCCTGTAGGCAACTTTCCTTAATAAAGGAAATCAAGTCATTTTAAATTCATGTCCACACAAAGATTTACAAACCAATATCTCAATGTTTCCTGAGGTTTCTCCGTGACTAAATCTGAATTTCAATTTCCTGCTGTGCATAAAATTAGGATATTAGACTAATAAGAGTTCTGCTTACTCCCATGACATACAAAACAGACATTGCTAATCACTTACAGAAACCATCACAGCACATTAGAAGAGGCAGTCGCTATCAATCACTTCAAGATTGCACATGACTTAAAATCTATTTGCTCTCCTAGAACAAGGAGGTCTCTAGGGCTTCTTTTAGCTAATCTCCGAGATCTGTGGCCACAAAGCATTCTGAGACAAAACAATAGTCCTAAGTACAGAAGCACATCAGTTTGTTCGCTTTGAATTTAGAAAGTAGGAACGCTCACAGACACAAGCAAACGGAATGAAAGTGGAAATGTTTTAATTCTATTGAAAGCTCTCAGAGTTTGATTATACTTGGATCTCGTCAGTTAACGAATGGCTCTAAATTGTTGGGCTGTTACTTACATCTAAGTGGAGAGCCTTCCATACGCCATGTTTTTCCTTTTCAATATCTTCCTTAACCCTCAACACTTCCTGAAGTCACGGGAACACTTGCAATAATCTTCTCCACTTTGACGTCTCCCCTTTTTGCACTTTGGGTAACAAAGACTTCACCATCTTCTGCCCCCAAGTCTCTCTCAAGGAAGAGATCATAAGGTCAGCCAAAACGGAGGCACAGACATCAGGTCAAGTCGAAATGATCTTCCAACAACGTGTCTCTACCCGATTGTGAACAGTGCTCCAAAAGGAAGGGGTGTATTTTTAGTTTGAGAATTCCTTGTTTTCCAATTACAAGGGTTAGAATGTTGTTGGGATCATTCTGCAAGAGGAAAAGGTTTCCTAGGTTTCTCTAGAGTATGCCTTGAAGATGGATGGCTGATCCCCCTCCTCTAACACCAGCTTTGTTTCCATCTTCCTCTGTTCCTTGAAACACTTAGAGCGTGCGATCAGGAAGCCATGGGTATTTGGAAAATATGGTTGACCTCTACTCTGATCTAAAAGTCAGACTCTGTCATGATGGTCCTCAGAAATGTATAAGTTTCCCCACACACCATGGGAGTTCTTGTGCACAAATGAATTTGAGGAACAATTCTTTCAAAGCAAAGGCTTAGCATAACCAGTGACCAGTCGCACTGTTCCTGTTTTCCTGCCTGAGAGCAAACAGTGCATTTCATACATACAAAATTTCCCCATAGCTAATGGTCCCTTACATTTTAATATTTTATTGTTATTTATTTATTTATTTATTTATTTATTTATTTATTTATTTGACAGAGAAAGAGGAAAGAGAGAATGGGCTCACCAGGGCCTCCAGCCACTGAAAACGAACTCCAGATGCTTGTGCCCCCTTGTGCATCCGGCTAACGTGGGTCCTCGGGAATTGAACCAGGGTCCTCTGGCTTTGCAAGCAAATGCCTTAACTGCTAAGACATTCCTCCAGCCCAGTCCCTTATATTTTAGATAATGCTTATATTTGAACAGGGCTTTACCAATTAATATAAAAAATGAACAGTATTGTCTCATTAGAGACTAGGAAGAATCAATGAGGTGGGTGTTCATCAGATATTTAAATTATATATGAATTAATCAAGAATTAAAAAGCACATTAAAAAAATAAAAAATGATAAAATAGCTGGAGAGATGGCTTAGTGGTTAAGGCGCCTGCCTGCAAAGCCTAAGGACCCGGGTTTGATTCCCCAGGATCCACAAAAGCCATATGCACAAAGTAGTGCATGTGTCTGGAGTTCGTTTGCAGTGGCTAGAAGCCCTGGCCTGCCCTCTCTCTCTCTTTCTCCCTTTCTCTCTCAAACAAATAATTTTTTTAAAAAGCACAGTAATCCATTGTTCATTGTCCATTTTATGACCTTTTCCTCTAGAGCTTGTGCAGGATAACATACGTGGTACATGCAAGTCATCAAACTCAGTACGCACTCTTTGGTATGTTGCTAAGATTTTATTACATGTTGAAGCCAAAATTATTTGCCCTAGCAGTGGCAATCACCTACATTACCTATACGTCTCGCATGCAGATGTTTATTTTCCTCACAGCTCCATGAACTTACCTACTCTGTTTAGCAAATTTAAGAAATACTCACTTTGACCTTAAATAGTCAAAGAAATTTAATTAATATTGCTTTAAAATGTTTGTCTTCATAGAATTTTCTGGAAATTGCCAGGCGTGGTGGTGCACACCTTTAATCCCAGCACTCGAGAGGCAGAGGTAGGAGGATCACCATGAGTTCAAGGCCACCTTGAGACTACATAGTGAATTCCAGGTCAGCCTGAGCTAGAGCAAGATCCTACCCCTCATGGAAAAAAAATTTGCTGGAAATTGAGGCACAAGAGATTTTTCAGGTATTGGAATAAGAGTATACAAATACACTGCAACTTTTTTATACAAGAGAAGGTACACATATTAGATATGTTACATATTCTTTTGATTTGAAACTAGTACAAAATAAACCATAAATACATGTGATTATTTTGTACATTTGATTACATTTTTGTTTCACTAATAAGTGAAAGGAAAGTTCATGATTTATAGTATGGAAAGGAATTTAGCAATAAGAAATGTATTTTTGAGAGAATGACTTGTATTACATGCACAACAGTTTTAAAATATTTTTAAAATTAGGTTGTTTTAGGGAAAAAAAAACTTTAAAAAAAGATTTAGTTCCAGTTCATAACATATAATGTATATAAATTTACAATTTTTTATTGCTTATGTGCATAGTGTGTGTACAGCCATGTTGGTACCATCGTTAGCCTTTTCTCTGTGCCCCCTCTCGTTGGAGAATGTGGGTTGCCCATTGTGGGGGTAGCCATCAGTTATGGGGAAGAGGCAATGTCTCTGTGCATAGTGTCCCAACTTGTGGCTCTAACAATCTTTCCAACCCCTCTTCCATGAATTTCCCTTAACCATGTTGTGTTCGTTTTAGGTCTACTTCAGTGATGAGGTCTTGGGAGCCTCTGTGCCTCTGGATCTCTGCTTTGGTAGGTGTTGAGTGTCCTCAGCGTCTATCTCCTTCACCCTTGTCTGATATCAGGTTCACCTAGAAAGCAGCACTCTTGCTCATTTCCCCCGTTACTCTATGGTTTCAGCTGGGGCCCCGGTGAGGTGCGATGGGCTGATCTCTCCTCAGGTTCTGCGTCCATCTGAAAAAGAGAAGCGTATTCTCCTACAGAGAGTGAAGTCAGCACTGGATAAATGGGATAACCATTATTACTTTAGAGAGAATTTAATAGGTGTAGGCCCTCTTGTAGCCTGAGATTGGTGGGAGCTTGGTATGGGAGAGCAAACTCATATTTTGGATATGGTTCTGACTTGTTTCACAGTTCCAGCTAGGGGTTCCATTACACTGAGTGCATCTGTTAGCCAAATCACATCAGGTTATTTGCTGCTGAGTAGTTTAGACCAGGAGATGCTTGGACAGATGTTGGTCAGTTGCTCATGTAGCACCTTCTGGTACTAGACAAGCTAACTGTCTGGGGACTGATTCTCTTCCAGATTCCAGCCAGGTCACTCCACATTCTGTACCATCAGCATATGTTGTCTTTGGCAGTAGGGTGTTACCATTAACCTTTGCTGGGTCATCAAGTTATCTGACAAAAATCTTTCTTCTTTTGGGAAACCTTGTAGGTCTCTCTGATCAACAGTTCATTGTGGATGTTAACCACATGCTGGTACTGGGAGTTATAGGCCAGCACCAAGGGGAAAGAAGGAAGAAAAAGATAGGTAAAGGAAAAGAGAAAGAGAGAAGAGAGACAGAGGGAGGGAGGGAGGAAGAGAGAAAGATCTGATGAAGGTTCAACCTTTTAGTCTATCTTTCAGGATATAGGATTTTATGGTACTATTTCCATTTGGGTCCAGTTTTATGACCCCCTCCTACCCTTCCCTTCCCTCCCCACCCTCCCAATTGGCTGGTCCTTGAGATGCTTATTAGGTATGTCAGCATCTTGGGCAGATTCAGGTTAGGAGCCACAGATGAGTGAGACCATGCAAGGATTGTCTTTCTGTGATTGGGTGAGTTCACTGAGATTGATCTGTTTTAGGTTGGACCATTTTTCTTCAAATTTTATTGTGACATTTTTCCTTACTGCTGTGTAGGATTCCTTCACGTAGATATACCACATCTTGGTTATCCATTTGTCTAATGATGGACATCTGGGTTGATTTCAGTTCTTAGCTATTATGGACTGAGCAGCTATAAACATGGTTGAGCAAATCTCTCTGAACTGAGGCATGAAGCTTTTAGGGTAAATGCCCAGTAAGGGAATAACTGGGTCTGTTGATAACTCTATAGTCAGCCTTTTCAGGAGTCTCCATATTGCTTTCCATAGTGGTTGTACCATCTTACGTTCCCACCAACAGCGAATGAGGGTTCCTATTTCTCCACAGCCTCGCCAACATTTGTTTTCATTTGACTTTGTAATATTTGCTATCCTTACTGGGGTAAGGTGGAATCTCATAGTTGTTTTAATTTGCATTTCCCTGATGATTAGGGATGTTGAACATTTTCTTAAGTGTGTGTTTGCCATTTGTATTTCTTCCTCTGAGAACTCCCTGTTCAGTTCTCTGCCCAAATACACTGCAATTTTACGTTTTACTCTCTGAAAGAAATGCAATCAATGAGCGGATAAAGGAGAAAGACTTTTTCACAGACTTTTTGTGTCTAAGAGCATTTAGTAGAAAGACCTTTGTCCTTCAGTGTGAAATCAAAGATTTTGGCCCTAATGCCCTAAAAAGACTTAGCTAACCAACTCTAAGCTTTTCAAGATCAGGCAACACCCTTCACTGGCCCAAGACATAGATGCTTCTTGGAGAAAGGAATTCCCATCTTAAAGCTAACACAGGGATGCACACTCACGATTCAAAGTGAGTGGTCTGTGCTTGGTGGGGTTTGCCACCTTGTGTTCCTGATGTAGTTGATGATTGAAGATAAACTCTCAGGGCCCAAGCATGAAGACGATGCCATAAGGTAGCTGGTAAATTATTCAGAATGGAAGTATAATGAACTGTGTTATAATGGATGAACCGTTGTTGTACAAAAGCATCAGCTATAGACATAGCTAACAATAAAACAATAGATAAGACATAAAACAATGCCTTGGGCTGGAGGGATGGCTCAGCAGGTAAGGTGCTTATCCACAAAGTCCAATAATCAGTGTTCGATTCCCCGGTGCCCATGTAAAGCCAGATGCACAAAGTGCTGCATGCATCTGGAGTCCATTCACAGTGGCTGGAGGCCCCGGAATGGCTGGAGGCCATTCTCTATCTGTCTCTCCTCTATCTCTCTCTTCTTGCAAATAAATAAATAAAAATACGTAAGCAACAACAACACAAAAGGGTGCCTCATCCTGGTAGTAACAATAAGATGTTACCTGTACTTCCAGGCTGAAATTTTCAATGTGCAGAGTGGCCTATGAAATCCTTCTCAAGAGCTGAGGAAGAATTCTAGCCCTGAGGAAAACTGTGTTTAATGGTTCAGGGTACTCCACGTGTACCCCTCCACATTGGAGTCGCTCCCATAAAAGATGGCAAAAAGTCAGGATTTAAAGGGCCATTCCTGGGCCATTTTTTTTTTAATAGTGAATAATTCTCTCTTTCCTTTTAATATTACAGTGGCAGAATTAAGGCAATGAAAGAGAGAGAGAGAGAGAGAGAGAGAGAGAGGAGAAAGAAAGAAAGAAAGAAAAAACAGGTTGAGGGAGAAGGAATGGAAGGTAAAAAAGAGAGGGGAGGAAGACAGGGAGGAGACAGTTTCCACACGTGTGAGGCTAGCAAGTCCAAGGGGCCGGGTGGCAGGACTCGGGAGGAGCCGCGACATTTGAGAAGCACACTCATCCATTTGTATTTGTGTCAGGCTTCTTCTTTGGCAGATGCTTCCTGTTCAGCTCTGCCAGTGGGCATACTATTGGGTGTCTGGGAGGCTGGAGGAAGGAGAAAGGGTGGCTGCTTTTATCCCTGTTTGCCTTGTGCAATGCCAGCATATCCACTAAGGCTACCTCCTTCTGGTCGTGGCAATTCGCAGTAAATATTCCTAGACCCAACCCCATCATTGCCCTCCTTGCGGCCAACAAAAGTCTGAGAAAAATCCCACAGCCTCCTCCTCCTCCTCCTCACACATTCCGCATTTAAATAATGCTAGTGGCTTCCTTTCATTCCTCCAGCCTGAAGGATGGTAACTACTTCCATCAGTTACTTTCTCTGTGATCTAAGTTTCTCTTGTTTGTTGTTGTTTCTTTTTCTTTTTTAGCTTCGTGAAACCTGTTCGATGGCTCCTCGTATTAAATTCCTTCTGGTAAAGTTATTGATGTAGATTCTACCTCCTGACTGTATGTTACTAAGGTTAGCTCACAAGGGTCTATTAGTGATTTCACCAGTTCTGTGTCCCAGGGAATGGGCCCTGCAAATATACTTCTGGAAATGAAAAGTCTTATACACGGAAAGAGCCCTCTTTTTAATATAGAAACTGGTTTTCTTTGTTGTTGTTTTTTTTTTTTTAAAGGCCAGTTTAAATACAAACACAGTGAAAAGCCAACCCATGGAATGAGTGAAAATATTTGTAAATCACAAATCCAGTGAAAAGGTTAATACAAGAATATATAAAGCCCTTTTATAGCTTAGTGAGAAGAACCAAGACCAACAGCCCGATTGAAACAGAGATGAAGTACTTGTGTAGACACGTCTCCGTAAATATATAAAGGGCCGGCCACGAGGCATATGAAAAGGTGCTCAACATCAAGAAATCATTCTAAAAAAGCAAAACAATGTTGAACCACTTCACATCTATTAGGATGGATATTAAGAAATAACAAGTCTTGGGCTGGAGAGATGGCTTAGTGGTTAAGCGCTTGCCTATGAAGCCTAAGGACCCTGGTTCAAGGCTCAATTCCCCAGGACCCATGTAAGCCAGATGCACAAGAGGGCGCACACATCTGGAGTTCGTTTGCAGTGGCTAGAGGCCGTGGTGCTCCCATTCTTTTCTCTTTCTCTTCCCCTCTTTCTCTGTCAAATAAATAAAATAAATAAAAATATACTCTTTAAAAAAAAGAAATAACAGGTCTTAGAGAAGATGTAGGAAACTGGTACTCTCACTAACTGCTGTTGGGGAGGCAAAATGGTACAGCCACTGTGTAAAACAGTATGACAGCTTATTCAAAGGGTCACAGTGGGATTGCTCTATGATAGGGCAATCCTACTTCTGAGTGTGTATGCCAGCGAATTGAAAGTAGGAAGAGCAGATACCAGACACTCATGTTTGTAGCAGCATCACCCTAAATGTCCAAAATGTATATACTGCAATGAATAGCACTCGGTCTTAAAAAGGAAGGAAATTCTGCCCTATGTACAACATGGATGGACCTTGAAGACATTCTGTCAAATGAAATAAACCAGTCTCAAAGCTACAAGCACAGCTGTGAGGAAAACACCTCAGAGCAACTTAAAGAGGGAAGCTGACTTTGCTTGCTGTTTCAGGAGCCTCAGTCCATCATGGTGGGAAGGGCTCAGCAGAACAGAACAGACCACGTCCTGATGGCCAGGAAACAAAGAGAAGGAAAACGGATGGCATCCAGAACAAGATACCCACACACTCCTGCTCCAGCGAGCTGCTTCCTTCAACTAGGCCTTACCTCCTAAAGTTTCTAGAACCTTTCAAAATGGTACTAGCAGCTGGGAACTTAGGCTTGAACATGTGAGCCTGTGAGAGACATTTCATAATCATAATCAAACCATAATTGGGAGTTCTTGTTTAGTTGATACAGAGTCATAGTTTTGGGAAGCTGACTTTTTAATTTTATTTATTTGCCAGCAGATGGGGGGGGAGAGAGAGAGAGTTAGAGACAAAGAGAGAGAGACAATGGGCATGCCAGGGCCTCTTGCCACTATAAATGAACTCCAGACATATGCACCACTTTGTGCATCTGGCTTTATGTGGTTACTGGGGAATAGAATCCAGGCCTTCAGGCTTTGCAAGAAAGAGCCTTTAACCACTGAGCCATCTTCTCCAGCCCTGGAAAGTTGTTTTTTAAGTGCTGGAGATGGATACTGGTGATGGTTTCTTACCAGTGTGAATGTACTTACACTACCAAACCATACACCTAAAAATGGTTAAGATGGTAAATTTTAACTTATGTGGCATTTTTCCCACAATAAAAAAAAGAGAGAGAAACATGCCATTTGTGGTTGCTCTTCCTTTGATGCCCTTATTAAATGGATCCATCATCTTGTCAAAGATCCAAGCCTCAGTTACATGTTAAGAAGTCAGACTCCCCTCAATGAATGAACCCAGTGTCAGCACCGGAAAGAATTCATCTTCCCTGCCTGGCCCTTTTCCCCATTCTCTTTAGGATGGAATTCGTGATCTGTCTTCTGGATTTCCTGGTTCCACTAAGGAACTTCTTAACACATTTGGAGAGAACTAGAATTTGAACAAGGAAAGAAAATATAAATACTAATTGTGGTTATAGACAGGAGAACATTACAGATGAGATGAAATGGCTGCAATGTAATCATGAAGCTAATTCTACTGTGTATTTAGGAGCCTACAATGCCTAATAACTCTTCCACACCAGTGTTGAAGAGAATTGTACTCCATCAAATTACTACTGATCTGTGGCCTCAATTTCCTCATTTATACAATGGGAAGAATAGCAGTAAATGCTCCTTAAAGCCCTGGGGGAATTGAAATCTTAGAGAAATGCCAGGCATAAAGTAAATAATGCTGGCATATTAAAACAAATACACACTTATTTCTTTAATAGCAATTCATACTGGTAAGGTACTTTGTTTTACAGCTTATATTCATATCCATTAACTCTTTTGATCCTTAAACAGTCCTATCATGAAGGGAAAACAGCCTCAGCAATGGTATTTAAAAACAGAAAGAGCAGATCATGGTGGAAAACTTTAATGCCAGCACTTGAGACACAGAGGGAGGAATATTGCTGTGAGTTCCAGGCCAGCCTGGGACTACATAGTGAGTTCAATGTCAGCTTGGGCTAGAGACCCTACCTATAAAACAAAGGGGAAAAAATTATTGTTATTTATGTATTTACCAGAGAGTGAGACAGAGGCAGAGAGACAGAGAGAGAATGGGCATGCCAGGGTCTCCAGCCACTGCACACAAACTCCAGAATGCATGCACCACCATATGCATCTGGCTTATGTGGGTTCTGGGGAACTGAACCTGAGTCCTTAACCTTCATAGGCAAGTGCCTTAACTACTAAACCATCTCTCCAGCCTGGAAAACAAATGCTTTTACAGAGCATGCAGGGTATCTTTATCCTTCCTTCCTTTGACTCTCACCCCTGAGCCAGCTGTAATGTGGCTTTGCTTCTTATCACAGTTGTCCTTGATGCATTGACTTTCCTGATACAATAAACTTTCAAAATTTTTGGATTATTTTTCATGAACTGAACGGAACCAATAAAATAAAGACAGAAATTAATTAATAATTGTATGGTATTTTTGTATTGATTCTTCCCCTGTAAGTACTACTCGTCTTTCAGTAGGATATACATACACTGCTCACTCCTTTCATGAGTGAACTTTCACTTTTCCTGGAAAAATTCAATTTCTTTTTTTTTAAATATATTTTATTTGTTTGTTTGTTTGAGTGAAAGAGGGAGAGAGAGAGAGAGAGAGAAAGAAAAAGAAAGAATAGGCACACCAGGGCCTCCAGCCACTGCAGACAAACTCCAGACACATGTGCCCCCTTGTGCGTATGGCTTGCCTGGGTCCTGGAGAATCAAACCAGGATCCTTTGCAGGGAAACTCCTTAACCACTAAGCCATCTCTCCAGCACCGCCCCCCCAAAAAATTCAATTTCTGTGCACCAAGTTTCTATTGGGTTTATCTCTTTCCGTTAAACCTTTTCTACTTCCACACTGATTTCAGGACTTTCTAAGAGAAGATGCCAGGAGGATAAAGAAAGCCAGCCTAGAAGATAGTGCAGGAATGCACTTTGACGTTGAAAGATCTGTGTTCAAACCCAAGCCCTGTCATTCAGCTCTGTAGCTTAAGTTACCCAGCCATCCTGGCCTTGAGTTTTCCCTTGTTCAAAACAATAGTGGCTCTTCTTATTTCAAGGAGCTGGTAACTGATAGGAACCATGTGGAAGCATTCAACACAGAGCAGATTCTCAGCTATTTAGACACATGCACACACGTGCATCATCCACACAAGCATATTTGTGGAAATATATAAGGTCTAGGATTGCTCACAGACATAAATTTTTACATGACACAACTGAAAGGAAATGAGAAAAAGACTTAACGCACAAGTATTTTTATCACAGGTTTACGACTGGTGTTTTAACGAAAAGCAATCGAACACTGTTAAATCAGTGCTTTCGTGGGCTAATTCTCAACTTGTGGTAGCTATCGAGTTTGTTGCAGGTTAGGCCATTGTATTAGAGCAAAGGGTTGATTGGGTGCACACTTCAGGTAAAAATTGCAGGCTATTTCATTTATACTCTCAAACCAACAAAATATTTTTTAAGTTCTGTGTGTGTGCACGTGTACACATGTGTGTTAAAGCCCACGAGTGGATGCATCAATACAGAGTGTTTGAGAATCACAGAATCTGGAAGATGATGTGTGCCTTACAGATGACTTCTCTCACTCAGTTCATTCTATGGCTGTCGTTGCTTTTGCTCCAGCAGCCATGTGAGCCTCCTCGGTTGCCGTGGCAGACACAGTCCTTAGCAGAGATTTGGCCCATGAGGATTTTTACATTCATACCCCCCCCCTTCTCTTCACCGGCCTACACCAGCTGGAAAGATGGGAGTTGTAAACTTTGACTTCTGCAGTTGAATGAGACATTGTTTGATGGAAGTGTGTGGGCGGGGAGGCTAACAAATAGCCAATTGCCAACCCTTGAAGCAAACATGCTCCCTTTATCCCCCCCAATGTCGTTTTTTGACGTAATGAGCATGGCTTCCAATTTTCCTTGCAAATGGGCACACTGGTGACCATGGCAACTGGCATGCTCAAAGGCTACCCTGTCAGGCCCTTTGAAAGACCTCCAGACATTTGTATTACACGGGCACAGCCATGCCAAGTATTGCTTAACAAACATCCAACTAGATAGCACTCCTCAAAACCATGGAACAAACATTTGTGTTTCATTACACAGAAATTAACAAGACCCCAATAGGAAGAAGCAAAGGGAACTATTTTTGTGTATACAGCTGTATTATGAGGTAACACAGAGAATGCTCATATAATGATTGCACATGTGTGTTCGATTTATTTCTTTCACTTCTTACCATTTTTAATCTCAATCTCTCTGTCTCCCTCCCCCTCTTCCTTTCCTTTCTTTTTGTATAGGTTTTCCAGAAGTCAATCACAGCTTCCACACTGGCTAGGATAGGTGTGTTGGCTTCTCCTTTCACATAAGGAGGCACAGTAATACTTCCATACTTAAACCTTCCAAGTTTGTTGGTCTGTTGACTTCTGAAAAACATATACTTTCTCCTCCTTGATGACAAAGGAGATGAGGTTTGTGATTTGATTCTACTGAAGGGAAAATTATTGTTTAAGCCCATGCCTACAGATCACGAGCCGCTGAATTAAAAAATATATATACACATATAGCTGTTAATATGACCCTTCTTCAAATCTCATTTCCACTTTTTTGAGGGTTTGCTTCCTCATGATAGAATAGAAAGGGAGGCTGGTAAGGGTGGCTGGCAAATGTGCTTGAAAAGAAAGAGAGTATGGGGGGACAGAGAAGAGAAGATGAGGAAAGAAAATTAAAGAGAGGTGAGATTTGGAGCATGCCAAGCACATGCGCTTATGGGACAGTGTCTGTTGCTTTCTTCAGACAGATCAACCCACACGAATGTGAGGGAGGAAGGGCCAGTTGGGATTTTATCCCCAAGTCCAGATAAAAGGGAGGTGTTCTTCACTCACAGGGCCCTCAAATGTAATGTCACCAGTCACGCTACTTCTTCACTCATTCTCCCCTTAATCTTCACTTTGGGTTTCTTGATCGATATTTGAAGTGATGAGAACTTCTGACTTGTTCATTTCTGCTACGTGGTGATTTGAGGTTTCCTCGCCTATCAACTGTCGCTCCTCGTAACAGGACTTGAATTTGAGCTCACACCCTTCAGCCAGCTACTGCTTCTGGTACATGCTTGTTTATTATTTAGTTATTTATTTATTTGTCACCCTTGTTGCTGCCAGCAATTTCTGTTTTGTCTCTAAAACTGTCTCAGGCTGAGCTTGGTCAAAAGCTGGGTGAGGGCTGGAGAGATGGCTCAGCAGTTGAAGCAATTGCCTACAAAGTCTAAGGACCCTGTTTTGATTCCCCAGTACCCACTTAAAGCCAGATGCACAAGGTGGTACATGCATTTGGAGTTCATGCTTTGCAGTGGCTAGAAGCTCTAGCATGTGCATTCTCTCTCTCTCTCCACCCACTCTCAAATAAATCAATGATTTTTTTTTTTTAAAGCTGTGTGAGTGGGGAGGAAAGCATGAAAACGTTTGTCTTGATGGATTACACATTAGAAACTGATTGGGCCTTTGTGGTACATTTGTGCTTTACAAATAGTTAATGAATGTGATGTCTGCATATTATGTACAGGGGCTCCCTGAGCACCTTCCAGGGCCATGTGGGAAAAAAAGAAGTGCTTTCCCCCAGACATGAGTCACACCTATAAATGCCCACCCACTCCACCATGTCCTCAAAGTGACTCTAGCTAGAACTTTCATCCAAACACACACAATAAGTCTGAAATGTTTTAGAATTAACTTGTTCCTTGGTCTTTTTTTACCGAGATGCTTTTTAGCCACAATTGGACACCAGCAATGAATTTAAAGATGCAGAGATGGGTTTTAAAACTCCGTGATTTGAAAGCTTATTAAGAGTTCTAAAGAAAAGTAGAAACTTTCCAAAGAATGACTTCAGAACTGTGGTTCACTTTGGTTAAAGAAAAATAATAATAGTAGTAGTAATAATAATAATTACAACCAAGTAAGATTTCTGTCATCCTTTCTTCACATTTGCATTGGCTACTCATTTATGATTTTAAAATTGCCTGAAACTCAGCACTTTCAAACAATCAACATTGACTACTTTCCAGCTTTTGCAGTTCAGGAATCCCAGGATCACTCAGCAGGATACCTCCAGGGATCTCATGAGGCTGCAGTCAAACAGCCATCTTGGGCTTTAGTGTCATCTGGAGACCCCACTGGAGAAGGTTCAATGCTAAGTCCCCTTCCTTGATTTTAGTCTCATCTCAGTTCCTCATGGGCAGTTGAACAAAGGCCTTCAGTTTCCTACTAGCTCTTCCTCGGAGACCTTCCTAAGCTAGACTCGAGTGCGATGTTTCTTTGGTCTGCCCTCAGTGCTCCATGATTGCTTGTTCTCCAGGAAAAGCCACTCAACTTCCTCCTTGTACACTGACTAGAAATGTAGCTGACTCCCTCCAGAGAGAGCGAGAGAGGCAGAGACAGAAATGGAAACAGAGAAACAGAGAATGAGGGACAGGGCGAGGCATAATCTTTTATTGCCTTATCTCAGAAGCCACAATTTCATTATTTCTGCTGTTGTCCTTGTATTGGAACCCCAAGTTGAGCCCAGGTCGGAGGAGAGGAGCTTGCACAGGAGGGCAGGATGCCTGGAGATGGAGTCTGTGTGTCACAGCCTCTGTTTTCAAACATGATCATGGGTGATCCATGAGGGAGAATGTTGTGAACTGGTCCAGGGAGGCTCGTGAAATAATTTTAGGCCATAAGTGAATTCCTTTGGAAATTTATTGTTTCCGAGGACCTCTAGCAACTGGCAAACAATTGCTTATTCAACAAAGGTCATCCTATCTCGCCCCCTCCTCCTCCTCCCTTCTCCCTTACACATGCACTGTGGTAGGCTGGGTGGAGAGTTTTGGGAAATATGAAACAAACAAGCAGTGTGATTGACTTTTCCCTGAGTGCTAACAGCCTTAGCAAATCACATCACTGCTATGGGCCTCATTTCCTTCATCTGCTGAACCCCAAGATCTCTCAGATATCAGCTTACGATTCTACGTGTGCAAACTTGGGATAAAATGGGATGTGAGCCAGGCGTTTTGGCGCACGCCTTTAATCACAGCACTTGGGAGGCAGAGGTAGGAGGATCGCCGTGAGTTCGAGGCCACCCTGAGATTACATAGTGATTCCCGGTCAGCCTGGGCTAGAGCGAGACCTTACCTCAAGAAAAAAAAAGGGGGGGGATGTGCTGTAGAAATAAGAATGTCAAAGGTCTAACGGTCTAACGGGAAAGTTATGTGGAAGGGATTTTATAAAACACTTCATACACCATAAAGTGCCAAATGCATCTCAGCATGAAACATACTTCACGCCTGACCATGAAGTGGTCACAGAGTAGAATTGGTAGGGATGAAAATAGTCTTACAACTCAGCTTGCCAGTGAGCGGCGGGGCTCTCTCCAGTCCTCTATTTCACAGTATAGAAGCCTGAGCAGCAATAAGGCAGTTTGGATGGGAGAGGGCCCTGCCTCTTTCCTTCATAGCAAAGACTGTGTGCTGGAAAACCACATGGGCTTTGGACTGGGTCATGTTTAGGTTGGAGTCCGCTTTCTAGCTCTGCTTTGGAACTCCATTTCTTCATCAGTGATACGTGCTTAGAAGCTTAGGTAGAGGAGAGCAGGGACCTAGAAAAATCGGTTTCCTTCTTCCGTTTCTATGTTCTTTCTTCAAAAAAAAAGAGAGAGAGAGAGAGAGAGAGATACAGAGGCTCAGTTTTTCTGAGAGTTGCTTTCAGGAAGGAAACATGCTGGTCTGGATTTCCATCGTCTCCCTTCCATTGCCAGGAGAGGTTAACTATCCACCAGAGAACTCTCCAGATGGCCCAAGGGCTGCCTAGACTATTCCAAAACTTGTGAGCTACAGAGAACACAGTGAGTGAGATGACAAAGGACTCAACTAAATGAAGTGTTTTAAACTGTTGCTTTAAACACACATCTGCACATCTACAGTCTCCATCACATCTAGCATGTGTGTCACCTGTAAGCATCTGATCATTGTTCGCAGAGGAGCTGGAAAATGATCCCAGGGCATTGCTGTATATCTGGAAGAGGCAGAGTGTACAGTTCTTAGTTAAATCATGCAAGACATTTGGTCAAATGGTCTGAGTCCTTCAGGGTGGCAGACATGGTGGGGCACATTTATAGTCCCAGCACTGGGGAGGACGAGGCAGGAGCATGGAAAGTTTGAGGTCAATCTGGGCTATGTACATAGTGAGACCACACCCCCAAAAGCCAAAATAATAGAGAGAAAGAGAGAATAGAGATGATAGATTAATCAAAAAATAACCCATGAAGGGGCAGTAATTCATAAAACCAGTGCATTTTGCTAATGCAGAGTACTGCAGAAGAATTGGGCATGATAAGTGAGTCATACTGCACCATGTGAAAGAGTTGTAGAGATGTGTGTGTGTGTGTGTGCACGCGCACGCGCTTCTGTATGTGGTATGTTTGTACGCATGTATGAATGCATGTTTATATGTATGTGGGCATACATATGTGTGTGTGTGTGCATGCTTTAGGAAGCTAAAAGTCAATGTCAGGCATCTTCCTCAATCACTCTGTCGATCTTATTTTGAGACAGGGTCTCTCACTTAAGCCTGGAGCTCCCCAATTTGGCTAGTTCAGCTGGCCAGAAAGCCCAGGGATCTTGTCTCTTCCACCTCCAACACTGGGCTAACCTGTATGGACACTGTCACACATGATCTTTCACAAGGGTACTGGGCATCTGAACTCGGGGTTTCATGCTTGTCAAGCAAGCACTTTATCCACGGAACCATCTGTGCAGCCCCAAGATGTTGTGTTTTGTGGCACAGAGGAGCGTCTCATTCCAAACTAAGAATCACTAGAAAGGGGGGAGTTACAGGAAGTAAAAATTAGTTTTGATGATGACATCAAATTAAAAGAGAGACTAATGGAGAGAGGGAGGGGATATGATGGAGAGTGGAGTTCTGAAGGGGAGAGGGGGGAGGGGAGGGAAAGATCATGGCTTATTGTCTGTAAGTAGAGAAGTTGTCAATAAAAAATTTAAAAAATAAAAAAATAAAAAACAAACAAAATCAAGACCAAAAAACCAATAACAAATAAAAAGGAATTAGCTTTTATTCATGAAACTTGAGTAGCATTATGTCCTTCCTATTAACAAGATGTGTCCATTCTGAAGGACTTTGAACAAAGAACGCTGAAGGGTACACTGAGGGGAAGAAGAAGACACACAGAGCGAGGGGAAGAAAGGAGGAGGAGGAGATGGGGGAGACTGAGAAGGACTGGAGAAACTGGCTTTCTCGCACTCCTTCAACTTTGTCCTCTCCTAGCAATATTAGATGCTGCAGGAAAGGAGAGTAAAAGATAGAAAGAGAGGTAGAAAGGAAAGCAAAACAAATCTGAAGGAGGAAAAAAGTTTCAGAGACACTGAGAAGAAACGTGCATCATTTTGATATTAGAACTGAAGTTAAGGCTAGGGTGACAAAAATGTTCCACCTATAGCGTGTACCAGGTATCAAGCTGGGAGCTGGGAAATGCAAAGGAGCCATGGCTGGTGCCTTTGAGACACAGAATCCAGCTTGGGAAGAAATGACATGACAGCAAGGAAATTTGCACTGTCTTCATCCTGAGGAGGCTCAGAAAGGGTCAAGTGCTGTTTCTTGGAGTGCTTTTGGTGATAAATTCCCATTCAAATAATTTGGTTTCTGCTTGACATTAGCTTTGGGTTTGTTGTTGTTTTTGTTTTGATTTTTGCCAAGAGATTTCTGAAATTTACTGCCTGGTAGGTGGGGGTCGGGTGTGTGGCTTTGTATCTCAGCAAATTTCATTCCCCACCCACACAGATGCTGTTTGACGAGGACATGGCTACTGGAATTGGCGCAAACACTCCAATTAACCTATGTTGATGGAGTCATGCAAAAGCCATAGAGCTGGCTTGCCTCTAGATGCTGTTGAAAGAAGTGTCGGGCAGAGTTGCTCAGTCTACGAGGTGCTTCCCATGGTGAACACACAGCTGCAGGTTCTACCCTCCACCCTCAGCTGGCTGTCTCCCACCCAGGGTGCAGGCCAGGACTTCAAGCTGGCTCCTAATGAACTACAAACACAAAATTCCCAAAGGTAGGGGGTGGGGGGAGCCTGAGAATTTGAGCAGCCTGAGCTACTGCAAATGAGTTTACCTCAGATCTAAATAATGAGGAAAAGGCTCTCTCCCCTCCTCCTCCTCCTCCTCCTCCTCTTCCTCTTCTTCACCCTCTTTCTCCTCTAATACCACTTCCTAAACTTTGGGAACCCTCTCTTTCCTTGGTCAGCACTCATTTCTCCTCTCCTCCCCCGTTAGACACTCTGTCTCTATTCTGGCGACAGGCTCGGGAGAATTTACATCTTCCTTGTTAGAATCCAAGTGGTCATTTTAAAAGGACCCCTGCAGTGTGAACTGAGCTGAGGCAACTTTGAGTTATAACTATGACCCAACCCTTCAGTCATCTCTGGTGGCTCTCTAGCACCTAGCGCGTGTGGAGGAAAATGGTTCCTCCTCCTTTGAAAAGCAAGAAGCTTCCTTTACCCTTAGGAAACTAAAACCCCCTCTCTGGCTTCAGTGATCCCATCAAGCTCTTCCATGGCATACTAACCTTCCTCTAATAAGCCTTTTCCCCCAAATAGAAATGTTAGCATTTTTCTCTACCAAACCATCGTTTTTAAAGCCAATCTTTCTTCTATTACTTTTTCACACTGCAGGCCTGGAGAGGTAGTGTGTCAGCTGTTCATCGCTGTGATGAAACACCTGATAAAGGCAACTTAAGGAAGAGAGAGTTTATGTTGGCAGGCAGAGCACGTGAAGAAGCTGGTCATATTGTACCCATAGTCAGGAAGCAACGAGATGGATGCTAGTTCTCAACTAGCTTTTGCCCTTTTAATCCCATCAGAGACCCTAGCCCATGAATGAAGCTGCCCACGTTCAAGGTAGGTCTCCCCTCCTCAGTCATAACTCCCTGGAAATACTCTTAAGGACATGCCCAGAGGTATGTCTCCTGGGGAATTCCAAATCCCATCAAGTTGACAATGAAGAGAAACCATTGTACCAGGAAAAGCATTAAAACTCAGGGACTGGGGCTGGAGAGATGGCTTAGTGGTTAAGGCTCCTGCCTGCTAAGCCTAAGAATGTCAGTTCCAATCTCCAGGTCCCACATTTAACCAGATACAAAGTGACACAAGGGCGCAATGCTGCACTTGCTCACAAGGGGTGCACGCATCTGGATTTCATTCACAGCAGCAGAGAGGCTGCTGGCATGCCCATGTCTCCCTCTCCCTCTCTGTCTGTCTCTCTGTGTCTCTCTCAAAAAAAAAAAAAAAAACTCAGGGCCTGGAGAGATGGCTTAGTGGTTAAGGCTTTTGTCTATGAAGCCTAAGGATTCTGGTTCAATTCCCCAGGACCCATGTAAGCCAGATGCACAAAGGGGTACTGTACAGGCATCTGTAATCCCAGCATGGCAAGAGAAGCCAAGATAAGAAAATCCTCTGGAAGCCCACAGGACAGCCAGCCTGGGGAATGAAGTGATAATCTATGAGAGATTCTGCCTCAAAATAAGGTGGAGGGCTGGACAGATGGCTTAGTGGTTAAGGTGCTTGCTTGCAAAGCCTAAGGACCCATGTTTGACTCTCCAGATCCTACGTTAGCCAGGCACACAAAGGTGAGGCAAGCGCAAGGTTGCACATACCCACTAAGTGGTGCAAGCATCTGGAGTTCGATTGAGGTGGCTGAGGCCCTAGCACACCAATTCTGTCTCTCTCTTTCATAATTAAAAAATGGTGGGAGGTGATGACCAACATCTGTATGTTGTTCTCTGACTTCCACATATGTGTAATACACTCATACATATGAACACACACACCAAAAACTAAAAAAAAAAAAAATTTAAAGACATATTTGTTCAACATATCTTGCTTTCTCCTTGAGCTTTGCTGTGGTTGCATCTAGTTTTTCCCCACCAAAACCCTTGTGGATATTTGGTCTGCAGTATAACAGTGAGTGTTAAGAGGTGGGGCCTAGTGGAGGTGTAGGAATTATGAAAGGTGTTTGAGTGACCAGTGTGAGGCCTTCATGAATAATGGATCAGTGCTTCACTCTTTCGTGTCTTCCCCTTGTTGCCTAATGTGGTTAAAAGTCTCATGGAAGCTGTCTGAGAGGAGCACTATGATACTGCAAAGCTTGGGTAAAGTGAGAGATTTAATCTGTGCAGTATCCAACTTTCCACAGGCCTGCCGTTGCCCTTTCCCTCTGTGTATTAAGCAATATTATGCCAGGAGTTCTGGCACATACCTGTTATCTCAAGCACTTGGGAGGTTGAGGCAGGAGGTTTATATGTTCAAACTTGCCTGGGCTGCACAGTGAGACCCTGTTTCGAAAAAAGGTTCAATACATCATTTGCTATCCTGGGAGGTACTGTGATTCTGGCTGGCGCACACAGTAGGCTTCAGAAGGTCTGTGCTCCACCTGCATAACTGCTTCTTTCTAGAAAGACCCACTGACAACCCTAAACTCTCAGTCTCTATCTCAGACCATCATCATCTGCTGTTGCATTCTCTCAGGTAGCAGGGGACACGGGATGGCCTCTCTTTTATTTGTCTAGCCGAGTATCTTTCAAGGGCACAGTTGCATTTTGCAAATTAAAAAAAGAAGAAGAAGAAAAGCTAACCAGATAGCCACTACCCTTTGTGAAAAGTAACTTTTGGTATTAAAAACAAAACCAGTATGTCAGAAAGCAACATAATTATCTCTGCTCACAGTATCACCTCTTAACATTTAAGGTAAAAATCTCTTAATTTTGCAAATGCTGTCAACTTAAACAAAACTCTTGTGTGGGCAAAATAAAACATGCCTATGGACCCAATTTAGGGTACTAATTTAGAGAAAGAAATCTCAGATAATGGGAGGAACTGCTTTTGATTTATGTGTTTAATAAGTTAGATATATTAAGCCCTAAAATGTAGCACTTAATTTTATATCCCTTGCATTCCCTAGTGATTTCATATATAAATCTCTAGCCTCTTGTTAGTCCCAATGGGCAATCAAACCATTTACTCATTGTTATTTTCTCATGGAGTCCTAGCAGGGTGTGAGATAAAGAACAGATGTTTGTTCTAGCTAACTTTTCATGGAACTGCACATCTAGAAAGTAACTCAAGAGCTTCTGGTCTAGAGATGGTATGTAACATGCATAGCCAGCGTCTCTTATTCTCATGAAAAACATCTCCAGGCATGATATCTGAGATTCTTACCCTCAGAACCTCTACCCCATTGAAATAAGACTTGGACTCTCAGGGCTGGAGCAACGGCTCAGCTGGTAAAACATTTTCCATGCAAGTGTGAGAACCAACATTCAGATCCGCAGTACCCTCATAAATGCCAGCTGGCCATGGCTTCCCACCTGTATGTCTAGCTCTCTGAAGGTGGAGATGGGATCCCCTGGGCAATCTGGCTAGCTAAACTAGCCAAATTAGTGTGCGCTGGGTTCCCATGAGAAACCTTGCCCCCGAAAGTAAAACAGAGGGTCATCAAAGACACTCAGTGTCAACTTCAGGCCTCCACGGACATGTGTACACGTGCACCCAAACACACATGTGCATACACACATACACACATGCATTCACACAATATACATACACATGCAGAAATAAAAGAAAGAAAAAGAAAAAGACTTGGAGTTTCCCCCTGAGTCCTATTTTTGAGGAATAGCATTTCCAAATTTATATCCCATGTGTCACTAGTTTTGTGGGCTGTGCTTAAGGGTCAAATACCATGGTTGAATCAGTTGAGCCTTAGTTATGATATGGACTCACTCAGTCTAGCTTGAGGAGCAAGAGACTAATAAGACTATATTAGTGACAATGAAAGTAGTTACTTTTCCCTGGGAAGCTAGTTGTGGAGCTACAGTCAGGAACACTGAAGCCAAGGCCAAGAGTAGGCCGAAAACAATGCCCAACCACACTGTGGCACATTTCTTAAAAAGACTCACTGCCGGGCTAGAAAGATGGCTTAGCGGTTAGGGCGCTGTAAAGCCTAAGGACCCATGTTCTACTCTCCAGATCCCAAGTAAGCCAGATGCACAAAGGTGAGGCAAGTGCAAGGTCGCACATGCCCACTAAGTGGCGCAAGCGTCTGGAGTTCCTTTGCAGTGGCTGAGGTCTTGGCCCGCCAATTCTCTCTCTCCCTCTGTCTCTGTGTGTCTGCCTGTCTCTCTCTAAAAAAAAAAAAAAAAAATGAAAAAGACTCACTGCTGCTACCAGTACATGCCAGTTGCAACAAGGGCACTTGAGAATGGACACAGCCACTCCACCACAGCCACCTTGAGCAGACAAGACACTCAGCACACACTGGGTCTACGAAATCGTGCACTCCCCCATCCCCACCCCCTGCGGCCATGCTGACATCCTCCTCCGGGTCCCACTGGCTGATCTCATCTAGGTCTTATATCTGCATCTCAACTCCTAGAGAATTCCGGGAAATGTAGAAGTTTGAAGGCTGGAAGCATTCAGATAATGTCTGACACCTAATCAAATCAATTTAGTTTAAAGAGGGTCTTTATTGAAGGACTTCTCAGAACTTACAGTGATGATACAATTTTGATTCTCCCAAGGTTTTTTTTAACAATTATTTTACCATGACATACTTTCCTCTTCCTTCCCTGGGCAAGTGGGTGCTATTAAATACAATTTAGAGAAGGTCACATCAAACTGCTAATTTGTCAGCTGCTGGCTTCTAGTAACAAGTTCCTTCTGCAAAAGTATAAGGCTGTAGGAATTTTTGAAGTACAACTGACAGAAGGGATAAGTGGTCACATCTTCAGGAAGACTGACTTGTGTGTACAGCCCTGGTGGAGACCCTGAGCAAATCTGAACTCCGTGGCATGGCATGCCCTCACTGTGTTCCTAGAGGTACAGAACAGCCCTGCCTACATCACGCCCAGCCAGCAGTCTGCAGCCACAGATCACAGCTCTGGGCACATTTGAAAACTGACCTCACCAAATGATTTCATCAAGAGCTTTGTGATTTAACAGCAGACTCTATCAGCATTCCCCAATGTCATTTTCTTTTCTCGTAGAGATTCACTTGTTGAAAGCAAACATCAGCTTGCAGATTACCAAAACAGAGCATTTGCTAGTAATTTACAACACATTATCATATAGGGATCTGATTACAGATAAGGGTCCCCTTGTAAAACAAGGTTTAACATTTACTAGATTTCTAGAAAATACATGCATTCTGCCTCGTGAGGATGTCGTCATAGACTTGTATGGCTTTGGACTTGAGGGAGGAACACCCTGGCACTACATGGTCGCTGAGATGAAATAAACTCAATCTAAAAAAGTGCAGTCAGCCTTGGTCCTTGTCCTTTGAAAGGATTCCCGCAGAAATGAGATACAAAACCGGGTGTGGTGGAGCACGCCTTTAATCCCAGCACTGGGGAAGCAGAGTTAGGAGGATCGCCATGAGTTCAAGGCCACCCTGAGAATACAGAGTGAATTCCAGGTCAGCCTGGGCTAGTGCGAGACCCTACCTCAAAACACCAAAAAAAAGAAGATGAAGAAGAAGAAGAAGGAGAAGAAGGAGAAGGAGAAGAAGGAGAAGAAAGAAAAGAAAAAAGAAAAGAAAAGAGAAAAGAAAAGAGATCCACACAAGGCAGAGGGAGGGGAGGGCTTTAGCAGAGCTCATGGAGATGGAATCCGTGAACATACAGAAGGAGCTATCAAGTCTGTGGCTAGGCAGAGCAGGAGCAGGGTCTGTATGTGCACTACCTAGCCTCCATCTTTCTGTCCCAGTAGGGCTTGTTCTGACTGGTGGTTTGCCATTCCCCTTTCCGGGAGCCAGCACTCAAAAACTGACTTTCTGGGGCTGGAGAGATGGCTTAGTGGTTAAGGCGTTTGCCTGCAAAGCCAAAGGACCTTGCTTCGATTCCCCAGGACCCACATAAGCCAGATGCACAAGGGGGCACATGCATCTGGGGTTCGTTTGCAGTGGTTGGAGGCCCTGGCACACTCATTCTCTCTCTTTCTCTCTCTGCTTCTTTCTCTCTCACTCTCATAAATAAATAAATAAATAAATAAATAAATAAATAAATAAATAAATAAAATTTTTTAAAAACGGGTTTTCTCCAAAGGAGTTCTCAATCTCTCCATCTGTCCATCTACCGCCAGTCTTGTTGAGCAGTCAAATGGATTTTTCTGCCCACGTTTCCTCATACATATAGTTGAAACATGCTATAGTTTGGACTTGACATGTCCCCAAAAGGCCTCCGTGTTAAAGGCTTGATCCCAAGTTGATGCTGCTGGAAGGTGATGGGACTTTTGTAAGATGGGCATATTAGGAAGTCTTTAGGTCACTAGACATGTACCTTTGATGGAGTTTGTGAGAATCCGGTCTCTTATTCACTCTCTGCTCCCTGGAGTAAATCAGTTTTGTCCTGCCATGTGCTGCTACTATGATATATGGTACCCTGCCACAGGTCCTAAAGCAACAGGGCCAATCATGGGCCAGAACTCTAAAACAGTGAACTAGAAATGAAACTTTTCTCCTTCTAGGCTATTGCTGGGATTTTTTTTTTTTAATAATGAAGGACAGTTTTCTGACTTAAGTATTTCTGCCTGCATTCTTTAAGTGGCTATTTTCCCCACATCAAATCCATCAATACCTATCAAGTAGTAATTTTCAAACATATTGGCCTTAGAGCCTTTCATACTTTTGATAATTATTGAAAACATCAAAAGCTTTTAATTATGAGTACTGTGCCACTTGGCATTTACCATTTGGTATACGACTTTAGAAAATAGCAAACGTGAGAAAGGAATGCTTAAATAAATGGTCACATTTTGGTTTGAAAATGGTTTGATCTATCCAAACTCACATTGAGGCTTAATTTCCTAATTCAGCCATGTTGGAAGGTGAAGTCTGGTGGGAGGTGTTTGGTGATGGCAGAGGAGCCATCATGAATGTATTAATGTTTTTCTTGCATGGCCAAGTTCTCTCCCTTGCAAGAATGGGTTTGTACTTGCAAGACCAGGCCCACCTTCCCTGGTCCATCCTGTCCATGTGTTCCTACTGGCCTTCTGGTTTTCATCACAGTTGAAGCTGCACATGGCCCTCGCCAGATGCAACTGCCCACTCATGGACATCTCAGCTTCTAGCACAAGAGTAAAAAGAAACCTCTTCATTTAGAAGTAATGCCTCTGGTATTCTGTTACAGCAACACAAAAATGACTGAAACAAGCAGCCACTGAAAAGACGGTGTCATCTCCTGTCCTTTAGCCTCAAAAAAAAAAAAAAAAAAAAAAAAAAAAAAAAACAGAAATGGGAGGGAAATACCTTCTTCGTAGCACTTTGAAAATAGTTTTGACCTCAAGACACTCTCTGGAACCCCCCGGGATCCTAGGCATGTGAAACGCTGCTGATGTAGATGTAAAAGTCTTCTTGCTTCCATCCTGTGCTCCCTACATCCCTAGAGCACATGTCTCATGATCACCCTACCCTATGTGGAGCCCACTGTACACCTCCTTGTTACCTGTGAGAGACAATCAAAGCCAAACCTTCAAAAACAACCACGGTGTGGGCCTTGCCTGTCTTTGTCAGGAAAGCACCTACCAATCCTTGAGCCCTCAGCTCTGAATATGATGACATTCACATCTATTTTGTCTTGGATAAAAATAGATTAAATTTAAAAAGTAAACAATGAGGCTAGAAACAAATGGCTTTGACTCAAATTTTTTTTATGAAATTTGATGCTCATAGTGAATTACATATCATCAGACTCTGTGAATCATGAATACACTTAAACATTTAATAAGCCCTTCATATGTATTAAAACCCTTATATTTATATACATTGGAGCTGCCTTTTTTTTTTTTTTTTTTTTTTTTTTTTTTTTTAGGGTCTCTCAGGCTGACCTGGAATTCACTATGTTGTCTCAGGGTGGCCTTGAACTCTTGGCGATCCTCCTACCTCTGCCTCCTGAGTGCTGGTATTAAAGGCATGTGCCACCATGCTCGGCGGAGCTGCCTTTTAAGATAAAAAGATGTTATCTTCCATCCTCCAACCATGGCCAACCAAATTCTACTCAAGTGGTCATATCTTTGAAGAAAGATTTCTTAGTACTCCTCTCTCCCTTTAGAAGACCCTGCCATGAAGTCCTTATATGCTTAGATGTATCCGTCCATCACGAAGACTACTCTTGCCAGAATAAGGATCCCAGTCTCACCACTACCTATTTTTAAGGGGTGCCAGGCCCAGCTATAAAGCCTCCTTGCACAGCTATAAGCGGCAGCTTCAGCCCAGACACTCACCCCCTGGGCTTTGCCAGGCACATGGATGCAGAGAATTTCCAAACGTTCTCTGGAGCTACCTTGGGCTGCGATGGTAATCAATCAAACACCCACTCAAAGGGCATTGTGAACACTTCTGCCTTTTGGTTTATTGATGTGCTCATGGTGGGTGAAGATATATTTCTGGTGTCATCATGAATTCATTTCAAGACATATTAAAGAAGGACTTTTTTTTTTTTTTCCTAACTGCTTGCTTCAGAATATTGGTCCCTGGAAACCAATGCCTTTTCATAGCTCCTTGGAGGCCCATAAAGAGTGATGGAAAAATGCAGCTGGGCATCTCGGGTGAAACTCAAACCTCCAGGAGTGGTATTTGCATATGTGCATTGACTTAGTATGGATATTACTTTTCCTGGACTGTTCGCTTCGTACTCCCTACCTACCTCCGTGCCACCTCCAAGGAGAAGGAGTGTTGGGAATTTTCAAGAGATTGAAAGAGTTGCATAGTTGTTAACAGACATCTCCTTCTAGGAACAGGACAAACTCAAGAGCAATGTTAGCATTTTCTGACTCACGTCGATGGACAGCCCATCCTGCAGACGCTCACGGAAAGACTGAACCACCAAGCCTTAGCTACCACTTTGTCCCAGCACTTGCCTCAGACAAGCACCTTGAGCTCTCTGGGTATCTCTGATCTGCAGCCGCACCGTGGCCAATCTCCTTCAGGGCACCTGTGCTGCCACGGAAGTGTTTGAACCTGTCCTGTGGCTCAACTGGTTTCCCCCGGGGCTATCACTGACCAGCCTGCACTGGGAGTCAGAGGCTTGAGTTGGCGCTTCCACGGAGGATGAGAACGTTTGGCTTCCGCACGAGCCATTTCTAGGCAGAGAAGAATAACCAGTCCATCTATGTCAGGCGCTGGGCACGGGTCATGACTCTGTGTCATTGACACACCACCTTGTTTTCTGCGGTTTGCCAAGTGCGGATTGCTGAGTGCATGGATTGACTTTCTTCCAGCTGACTCCCACTACCGACTAACTCACCCGGCCATGACAGCAAATTATTTGAAAGAAATCCAAATTTAATGGGCACCTAAGGGTGAGACAGGTGACATCAGGAAGCAGGATTAAGTCCACTCACTAACATTTCAATTATTTAGCAACTGAGAGAAATTTTAGCTTAAACCAAAAGATATGACAGTTGACAATAATAGTGGCAAAAATAATGTTATCATTTCTTTATATTTTTTTTAATATTTAATTTTTTTATTTCAGAGAGAGGGAAACAGAGAGACAAATAGAGAGAGAAACTTGTTTATCAGGGTCCTTGCTGAGGGCTGGCACACAGAGAATAGCACAAGTGATAAAAAGTCCCATGTCCTCAAGGGCTGGAACTGTGGAAGCAGCCACTCCACCAACTGGGCTTTCCTTCCAACCATAAGCCAAGAGCTGGCGTGGGGGGAAGCCTAGCTTACATCACAAGAGAGAAGGGCTCCTATGAAGCCTGAATCCAAGTGAAGTTTGTTTTTCCTTTGCATGTCTGCAAATAAATGACTTCAATTTTGGAAAACATACATCTGGAACGTCATCATTTTGCCAAATACACAGAGCCTCATCACAATATGACAACAGCAACCAGAAGCTTGTCTGTCTTTCCCATGAAATGTTGCCTGGCTAGGGGCACAGTGAGGCACGTACTACATGAGGGCAGGCAAGCACACTGATCGTCAGGCTGGAACCAAGCAGGGCCAGGGCAGATATCTTGTACTATTGCCCGTCTTTCTTTAAAAAGGTTGTTCTCGCTCTCATAAACAAAGAAAAAGTGAAATATTAAAAATGGGGAGGGGAGAAGCTGGAGAGATGGCTTAGCAGTTAAGGTACTTGCCTGCAAAGCCTAAGGATCCAGGTTTGATACTCCAGAACCTCATAACCCAGGTGCACAGGGTGCCACATGTGTCTGGAGTTTGTTTGCAGTGGCTAAAGGCCCTGGCATGCCTATCCCCCTCCACACACAAATAAATGAAAATTTTAAAAAAAAATGTTAAGAAAAGAATATTGGGTCAGTTTGAACAAGGCCAACTCCTGGCAAAGAAGCCCACTGAGCTGGTCGTGTTTGATCTAGACCTGGAGACAGAAGAAGGCAGCAAAGGAGAGTCAGAGTTTAGCCCTGAGGCTAGTGGGACACTATGAGGAGGTGCAGCTGACGGAGAGTAGCGTGAACCTGGGCCCTGAGCACACTGCTTTGAGCTGCTGAGTGTGCTAGACAAAGGGGCCTATGGCCAGGTGTTCCAGGTGCAAAAGGAACAAGGTGCCAACCTGGGCAAAATATATTCCATGAAAGCCCTGAGGAAGGCCAAGGATCATGGGCAATGCCTAGGACACAGCACACACACACAAGAGGAGCAGAACATTCTCGAATCTGTGAAGCATCCCTTCACTGTAGAAATATGCTACGCTTCCAGATGGGTGGCAAACTCTACCTCTTCCTGGAGTGCCTCAGTGGTAGCGAGCTCTTCACGCAACTGCAGGGAGAGGGCATCTTTCTGGAAGACACAGCTTGTGTCTACCTGGCTGAAATCACGCCAGCCCTGGGTCAACTCTGTTCCCAAAACATCATCTATGGAACCTCAAGCCTGAGAGCATCCTGCTTCACAAATAGGACCACGTCAAACTGACAGGCTCTGCACTCTGTAAAGAGTCCATTCATGAGGGCGCTTTGACTCATACCTTCTCCAGCAGCGCTGGGTACATGGCCCCTGAGATTCTGGTGTGCAGTGGCTATAACTGACCAGTGGACTGGTAGATCCTGGGGCCCCTGATGAACAGCATGCTCACAGCCATCACTGCAGAAAACCAGAACAAAACTATGAATACTATCGTCAAGGGGAAGTTTGTGCTGTCCCCACTCCCCCCACCTCACCCAGATACACAGGACCTTGCCAAAAAATTTCTGAAGAGAAATATCATCCAACGAATTGGGGTGGCCCAGAGGATGCTGCTAAAGTATAGATGCACCTCTTCTTCCAGCACGTCAACTGAGATGACCTTCTGGCCCTATGTGTGGACCCCCCCTTCAGGCCAAGTCTGCAAGCACAAGAAGATGTGAGCCAGTTTGATACCTGCTTCACACAAAGGACACCAGTGGACAGTCCAGATGACATGGCTCTTAGTAAGAGAACCAAGCAAGTCCTCCTGAGCTTCCCATAAGTGGCACCTCTGCCCTGGACAGCATTAAAGAGTGATTCTCCTTTCGGTCCAAACTGCATTCCCCCAGGCACCTCAAGAGCAGCCCCACACTCCCATCAGCCCTCTAAAGTTCTCCCCCTTTGAGGGGATCTGGCCTAGCCCTGGCCCACCAGAGTCCATGGAGCCACCTCTCCCTCCACTCCTGCCATCACAATCACCACCTCTACCCTTGAGCACTGCCTCCCTTCCCATCCAGCCTCCCTCAGAGACCAAGAAGTCCAGGAGGGGCCATGGTCGCCCTGGGCCTTAGGAGGATGGGCAGCAGGCCCTGAGGATCTGGATGTGTTTAGGGGTTGGAAGTATACCATTATTGAAAGTAGTTAAGCCTTAGAGTCACATGTATGGAAGGCTGCAATTGTTGGCAGGGGTCTCTACCACCCACCTCAATATGAGGCACTTGGCCTTCAGCTACATCCTTACAAAATTAAAAGACTGAATCATGAAGGAAAAAAAAAAAAAGAATATTGAACTTCACATACTAGACAAATAAGCTCTGCAAAAAGCTTTGTTATAGGATTCTTGATGCCAGAAAGCCCCCATGATATATATAACATCGATGTTGATTCATTTTATAGTTAGTATATGTAATATAAATTGTATGCATAGTATATTATATGCATATATACACGTGCTATATTATATACTATCCATAGTATATTGTGGTTGTTTGAATCTAAATGTATGTTACTCCATAGCCTCAGGGATTTTTTCTATTGGAGAGAGAGAGACAGAGAGAGAGAGAGAGAGAATGGGTACATCAGGGTCTCCAACCAGTGCAAATGAACTCCAGACACATGCAGCACTTTGTGCATCTGGCTTTATGTGGATACTGAGGAATCAAACTTGGGTCATTAGGCTTTGCAGGCAAGCACCTTAACCACTGAGCCATCTCTCCAGCCTAGCCTTGATTAAGTCTCCAGCAGCTGTGCTGGCAGAGGTGTCATTGGAAACAGATCTTGTAGTCCACCCCTAATAGGTATGATCAGAACCAATTTGAGCTCTGGCTGGTCCTATTTCCTGGCTGTTTGGTGTCTGCTATGCATCTGTGGAAGCGAGCTAGTTTCTTCCGCCATTGATGGTGTTCCCCTGGATTCTGTAAGCCTGAAATAAACTCTTTCCTCCCATAAGCTGCTTCGGGTTGGGTGTTTGTCCCAGCAATGAAAAGTAACTGCAACACATATCATTATACATTAATATATTACTGCATATTCTATGTAGAATTATATATAGCTTATATAGCATATATAGTAGTATAAACCAGGCATAATATATACTATATGTACATATAATATAGAATAATATATGTGCAAAAGATACAACTTGAGGAATACAGTTGTCCTACAGAAAAGCACTTTTCTCAGTTCCGTGCCCATTAGCACAAGTTACTTTCCTCATTGCCTGAAGAAAAGCCTGACAAAAGCAATGACAGAAAAGTGGGTTTTATTTTACCTTTCAACTTGAAGGTCAAGTCTATCGTGTTGGAGCTGACGTGACAGGAGGAGCATGAAGCCACAAGTAACATTGTGCCAGCAGCCAAGAAGCAACGAGGGAGGAGTGCTGATGCTTAGCTCCCTTTCTCCTTTTTTTCCCTTCTTATTCAGCCCAGGACCCCAGCCCATTGGGATAGTGCTGCCTACATTTAGGGTGGGTCTTTCCTCCTCGGTTATCTGGAAATACCTTCACATACATGC
This sequence comes from Orientallactaga sibirica, assembly GCA_036365145.1. Taxonomy (NCBI): domain Eukaryota; kingdom Metazoa; phylum Chordata; class Mammalia; order Rodentia; family Dipodidae; genus Orientallactaga; species Orientallactaga sibirica. The sequence continues at coordinate 1,563,883 of JAEOAD010000048.1, forward strand.
CCACAAGCATGTCTCCTAGGTGGTTTCTAATCCAGGGAAGCTGACAATGAAGACAGCCAGCCCCAGTGTTAAGTCAAAAAGTTCTGCAGACTTGATTGCAAAGCACTTCAATATCAGAGCCACAGAAACAAAATATTATTGAATAGTAGAGCACTAAAGAGACCTTGTGATTTTTTTTTTATTTTGTAACATCCAAAACTAAACCCCAGAGAAGTAAACTAATGCCCATTGTTGCTAGTATTTCAAAACATATTGCCTGTATAAAAGACTGTTGCTTAAAGAGGTCATCAAGAAGACTGAAACATCTCAGAACTAAATTAAAAGTATTTCTACAAGTCTTGGCTTTCCAGAGTTCTCTATTTCGTGTAACCATTGTGTACCCATCACCATTAATATCTCTTTTGTTTGAAAAATAAAAAGACAAGATCTGAAGTGGGGAGAAATAGGAGTCGTGTGGGAGGAAAGTTTGTTTTTCTTCTTTTAGATCCTCTCAGATTCTGTTTGGGACACAATGTGAACTTTGGGGTGCCCTCTTAGACCACAGTTAATCTCATGTGAATCCAAGCAATGTTTCCAGCTTCCAAGACCCCCTGCTGCTTTTTTGTTATTGTTGTCATCCTTGAGAATTCAACATAGAGCCTGACCTTCATCCTTGTTCAGAGACAGCTCTGAGAAAAACCTTGGTCTCTTTCACACATTAGCAGCAAGGAAGCACACTGGCATGGGGGAGTTCAGGATGGCAGGGAATGTGGGCAACCAAGCTATGGTGGTTAGGCTGGGGAGCTGGTAGAGGCTTGCTGGTTGTGGTAGGAAGAGAGAAGTCTTTCCGCAGGCCAGCAGGCCAGCACGGTGATTTTTATACTATATCAACCCTGCTTTACAGGTAGGACATTGAAGATAGAGAGGCTTCCTGCAAAGACCAGTCATGGGTTCTCTCTCTCTCTCTCACACACACTCTCTCTCCTTGTTCCCCTGCATCCCTAAAGGGAAATAGCCATAAGAAAAACAAGTCCCTTCTTCAAGTTAAACAACAACAACAACAAAAAAATGACTTTGTCCATTATTGACCAAGCTGAGTAAACTTACTCAGGCTATGCCAAAGGACAACATGAAGGTGGGAGGGGAAGAGACATGGTTGACTTCCTTGGAAAGTGAAAAATGGAGTTGGAGGACAGGATGAAGACACAGAGGAAGGGACTCTGGGAGCTCTTCCTGTGGTCAAGCTCAAGTCCATGAGCCATGGACTCAACATGTGGTTCCATGAATCACACTTATTAAATCAATATAAGAATGCCACTAGGCCTCAGGACTGTTGTACAGATGTGTCCCCTGGCCTTGGCTTGGCTCTGCTCTGAATGGTGCAGGGTCCAGCACATTCAGCAGCATTGACACTTTTACTCAAACAACCAAACCCTGTAAGATGCTCCTGGCCCGGCACAGCACAGGTCACACCCTCAGGCCCTCGTGGTGGTAAGTTTGAATGTTTTAAGTTTGGTAGAAAAGACCCTGTTTTATATTAAGTGATTGATCATAATCCCAATGGAATTACATAAATTCTAAGAGATCACTGGGGCAGGATTATGCTCTCCTCTTACAAATGAAGAAGTTTAAAGGGTTGTGTTGTCCAAAGCCTCAGTCAAATTAGAGCTAAATTAGGTTTAGAATCCCAGGCTCTGAGCTGAGCCCTGCTCCAGTGTTTCACATACTACATCAGGTAGCCATATGGTCACTGGCATCTACTAAGAAATGTCTGTTCTTCTTAAAAGACGTGTGGCATGGTGGTTGGCTGCTACTTGTGCTATACTTTGAGTTGGAAAACATTGGTTGCAAGGCTGAATTTATATGCAAAAGAGAAAGACACCTAATCTGTGTCCCACTCCAGCTTCACAACTCTAGGTGTGGGCATTATTGAGTGGCTCTCTTTAAGGTTCTTAGAACACCACAATAATGACAAACTTGGGGTTTAAGTTGATCTATCCTCAAATGACTGCAAGACACAAACGGCTTTGAGATTCAAGATCAACATTGAAAGTTGACTGTCTGAATTGGAAATGAAGCGTGTGATTAAAATGCATAATCAGATTACAAAGAGATTTATTATTATGTGCCAAATAATGTGTCATTATAATAAAAATTATCATCTGAGGAGGCCTGGCATGGGATGGGATCCTTATTTAATTAAGAATTAAGTATCTGGGGCTGGAGAGATGGCTTAGGGGTTAAGGCACCTGCCTCCTAAGCCTAAGAACACTGGTTCCAATCTCCAGAGGTTCCAATCTCCAGGTCCCACGTTTAGCCAGATGCAAAGTGACGCAAGGGCGCAATGCCGCACTTGACCACAAGGGGACGCACACATCTGGATTTTGTTCTCAGCAGCTGAGACACTGCTGGCACGCCCATCTCTGTCTTCCTCTCTCTCTCTCTCTCTCTCTCTCTCTCTCTCTGTCTCTCTCTCTGTGTCTCTCTCCAAAAAAATAATAAAAAATAAAAAGTTTAAAGAATTAAGTATCTGGGGCTGGAGGGATGGCTTAGCCGTTAAGGCGTTTGCCTGCAAAACCAAAGGACCCAGGTTCGATTCCCCAGGACCCACGTTAGCCAGATGCACAAAGAGGCACACATGTCTGGAATTAGTTTGCAGTGGCTGGAGGCCCTGGTGTGCCTATCCCCCCCCCCTCTTTCTCTCTCTCTCTCTCTCCCTCTGTTAAATAAATAAATAAATAAATAAATAAATAAATAAATAAATAAATAAAAATAAAGCCTGGGCTAGAGTGAGACCCTACCTTGAAAAACCAAAAATAGAATAAAATAAAATATTAAAGAAAGAAGTATCTGAGCTAGAGACATGGCTCAGCAGTTAAGGTGTTTGCCTGCAAAGCCTGAAGACATGTGTTTGATTCCCCAGTGCCCAAGTAAGGTAGATGCACAAAGTGGCACATGCATCTGGAGTTCCTTTGCAATGGCTAGAGGTCCTGTTGTGCCCATGCACTCTCTCTCTTTCTGTATCTCTCTGCTTGCAAATAAATAAACAAAATATTTTTAACAGAAGAATTAAAGCCAGGCATGGTTGTGCAAGCCTTTAATCCCCAGCACTTGGGAGGCAGAGGTAGGAGGATCTCTGTGAGTTCAAGGCCACCCTGAGACTCCAATAGTGAATTCCAGATCAGCCTGGGCTAGAGTGAAACCCTACCTCGAAAAACCAAAAACAAACAAACAAACAAAATTAAGTATCTTACCACCCAAGGGGATGGTTTCAAAACCTGCACAAGGGGGCTAGGCTTGTTCTAGGTTATGGTCCATCATAATGGGAAGGCATGGTGGTGACAGCTTTAGGTAGTTCCACAGTGAGGAAGCTGAGAACAATGAATAGTGGAGCTCCATGAGAGCTCTCCTTTTCATATGGTCCAGAATCCCAGCCCATGGAATGGTGCTGCCTATTGTTAGAGTGGTCTTCCTTCCTCAATTGACCTAATCAAGGCCATGCCTCACAAGCCTGCCCAGAGGCTAACTCACGGTGATTTGATGTCCTGTCAAATTGACACTCAGTATACCCCTCCACAAGTTGATATTTGGACTAGCTTTGAAGAATAAATAGACTCTCACCAAGCGGGAGGACTCCTATTCTGGGAGTGTCACACTGGAGGGAGCTCACAAGAAAGAGTGTGACAAACAGGAAGCAGCAAAAGTGAAGGCATATAGGCTAGGGGAACCTATGGTATGAGAAGAACAGATATGGCAGAGTCTGGTAGCTACAGTGACTGTATCCAAAGAGGCGTTTCCATGGCCAGCACTCGGTGTGCTTAACTGAAAAGAAATTATATTACATATGTAGAAATATAGGCAAAAGTGTGGAAAGGAACATGAAACTCAGAAACCAAAAATGCACCCCTGCCTCCTTAGCTTTAAGAAAAGGGTGTCCTGGGATGGAGGGGTTGCTTAGTGGTTAAGGTGCTTACCAGCAAAGCCAAAGGACCCAGGTCCAAGTCCCCAGAAGCCACATAAGCCAAACAAAGCACAAGGTGGCACATGAGTCTGAAGTTCGTTTGCAGCAGCTGAAGACCCTGGTGCACCCATTCTGTCTCTATCTGCCCCTCTGTCTCTCTTTCTCTCTCTCAAATAAATAAAATAAAATATTTTTAAAAGAAAAGAGTGTTCACTATTTGTTAGGGCTTCAAAAAGAAATCATATACTCTGAGGAACAAAGGTCCCTCCTTATTAAATGCAATTTTAAGTAACTAACTGCTACCTACAAGGCCCTGACATTGAACAGAGAGTGGCCGTCCCCTCTTAAACTGACTTTGAGGAAGAGCCTAAGCATGTAGGAATCGGACCCCCATCAAAAGGATGTTCTAGCCACACAGAGAGGCCTTCTTGCCTGGTAAGCCTTCTGCTCTTTCCAGCCAAATCACGTTGGTAATGAAGACCAAACGGGCAGAGCTGAACTACATGCTCAGAGTTTACATATTCACTTTGGACAACACTCCATTTAGTTCTTGATATCCTCAAATCCTCCAACTGTGGAGCGATCCCTTGAGCCTTCAGGAAGAGAGAGGAGAGTTGATATCTTGGAGTTTTCTATCTTGGGAGGGCCTCCTAACATTCTAGGTAATTTTGCAACATGCAGCCTTTGGGCTTGAAATATCCTCACAAGGAAAGACTGACCATAAAGTGACCACTAGCAAGCCAGCAAAGGAGATGACTCTCAATTTTCAATGATTTGTTTTTAAATATTTTGAGAGAGAGAGAGAGAGAGAGAAAGAAAATGGGCACACCAGGGCTTCCAGCTACTGCAAATGAACTCCAGACACATGCGCCACTTGTGCATCTGGCTTACATGGGTCTTCGGGAATCGAACCAGGGTCCTTAGCCTTCCCACGCAAACGCCTTAACCACTAAGCCATTTTTGCAGCCCTGCAATGAATTTTTATGTAGGCTACTTCAACTCCATAGAAGGAAGGATTTGTGACACTGGAAAAGGTCCTGCCAGCAAGACAATACCCTTCATTTCTGCTTTTTAAAGACATCCATAGCTAATGAAGAGACCCCAGACCTCTCAACAGAGATGAATCTGGGGAAAATTGTATGTTTAAATGGCAAGACCATTTCTCTGTATCTAAAGCTACGTGTACCACCGTCACTTCCTCACCCATTGGCTCTTCCCGTTCCAAACGTAACAGCGATTCCAGGCTTTCATTTCAGGAGCGTGTCCTAAAACCCGTGTTTTTCAACTCTCTGTGTCATTTTTCTATCTGTTTTATGACCACAGACCTGTCTACCATGGTAACTTGTCATCAGTTCAAATGCGAGATCAGCGACTCAACACTGCCCTCCACTGGTTGGCTCAGAAACACCTAATCCCAGTCTCTAGAACTTGAGCATTTTCTCCCGGTGGGCAAAGTCCGCAGCACTACTCAGCATTACGATAACATTGCGCTGTTAATTAGAATTGAAAGTAATTATTGATCTCACTATTAGTGGACACTCCGATCCAGAATGAAGCTCTAAGAACTTAGCTTGGAGTGCCTCAGACCACAGTGCAACATAGTGTCACTGTGATTCCACATTACAGTAAATTGGGGAGCTCAAGGTTGAATTCACAGAAGCCTTAGAAATCCAGGTCCCTTGTTCCTCTGGTGGGGGTCATTCATGGCTTCTCAATCTCCAACTGATACATTATTAGCTTCTAAATGACGTGAGTTCCAATTAGCCCTGTAATGTTATCTTCAGCCGGCATTATAACCTTCCCATCAGACTGATCTTGTACCCATGCATTGAGTGGGGAAGGAAGATGCAATGGATCAGCGCCACCAAGGGTGGGCTGTGATTCTCCACCTGGGGGTACTGGATCTGGAACTGGCCCCAGTTTACTTGAGAGGTATAAGGCACGTCAATATTGGTGCTTTTGCACCCTGAAAACGCAGGAAGCTGAGGCAAGAGGCTGGTGAGCTCAAGACCAGTCTCAGTTACACAGGAAGACCCTGAGTCAAAAACAAATACAGCCCGGCGTGGTGGCGCACACCTCGAATCCCAGCACTCTGGAGGCAGAGGTAAGAGGATCGCCAAGAGTTTGAGGTCACCCTGAGACTCCAGAGTGAATTCCAGGTCAGCCTGAGCTAGAGTGAGACCCTACCTCAAAAAAACCAAAAAAACAAAAAAACAAAAAACTAGTAGAACTCATTATTGTTTGAAAAAAAAAAAAAAACCCCTGCTATTTTGGTCCCACTAAACTGAGGTCAGACCAAAGGAATTTAAGAGATGTTCCTGACTACAGAGAAAACTCGGGCACAGCCCAAACTCTGAGAGAGCAAACCTGGGCACTTAGAAATGGTGGACTGTATTTGGAAAAGATATTGTCCAGATAAACAGCTATGGTGTAGTGAATTTTAAGCAGAAGGTAGAAAAGATGAATTTGCCTTGTATATTAAAAAATGGAATGACATATGTTTGTTACTTCAATTCCCTTTTTAAGATGTTTAAGTACCTGATTTAACTTTTGAATAAGAAATACATATTCATGCACTGAACTTGAAAGGCAATAAGGATTTACGGTATAAAGCAGCTCACCCCCTTATTTCCCTGTCCCACAGATACTAGAGGCCCTCCAAGTATGCCTGCTACTTACTAATTACATATGGATCCTATGATATGTAATAAACCTGTACATATGTATACAATATCTATTATTTGTCCTTTCCCAGTATAACAATACAGCTTAAATAGCCTTCCATCTCATTACTGAAAATAGTTACTGTCACATTTTCGTTGCATAGCATTTCATTGTATGACATTCTGTAACTTAGCTAACTTTTGCTGTATTGTTAGCATTTAGGTGGTGTCTCAATTTTCACATTTAGAAATAACAGCTCAGTAATTCAGTGGTCCATACATTGTTTCATACATTTGCAAGTATATCTGTAGGGTGAATTTCTAGACTTGGAGATTTTTGGGAGAAGGTATGTGTATTAGTCATCTCGTTAGATATTACCAAATTCTGAGATTATCCCAATTTACATTCCAGTTTATCACTCTGTGAGATGATTGACTCCTTTACCTCCTGGACTCAGCCTGTGATCAAATGGGTTGATCTTTGCCAATCTGAAACGAAATAGCATTTTCTGATAAATGCCATCACTTTCAGCAAATTAAAAGTGCTTTGACCTCTTTATTAGGTTGTTATACTTTCTTACTAATTTATGAGGACTCTATACTTGAATACTTAATATCGAGGAAATTAATCCATATGACAACTACATGTGGCCCAAACACTGGAATTGCTGCTAGTATAAATTGTGATGTATGGTAATTATAAAATAATGCCAGATTTCTTATTACAGAAGAAAACTTGTAAATATTTCACCTACAATATTTTATATTGCATATTGAAAGGAAAATACCCTGGATGTGTCAAGCTAAATATCATATACTATTAAAATTAATTTCATTTTTTCCCCCTTAACTTACCCACAGTTAGCCCAAAAATTGAGAATAATCAATATGACTTCATAGTGGCTGAGTCTATCTATATAAGAGCTGAATAATATGAAGGCAAAATAAATGATGACATCAAAATAGAAGAGGGGGTTGGAAAGATGGCTTAGCGGGTAAGGCGCCTGCCTACAAAGCCTAAGAACACCCATTGGATTCTCCAGGTCCCACATTTAGCCAGATGCAGTGACGCAAGGGCTCAATACTGCACTTGCCTACAAGTGGGCACACACATCCAGCGCCTGTGAGGCTGCTGGAGCACCCATTCTCTATCCGTCTCTCTCTCTCTCTCTCTCTCTCTCTCTCTCTCTCTCTGATTCTCTACCCCCAAAAAACAAATAGAAGAGGGGGCTGGAGAGATGGCTTAGAGGTTAATGCGCTTGTGTGTGAAGCCTAAGGACCCAGGTTTGATTCCCTAGTACCCACATAAGCCAGTTGCACAAGGTGCCCATGCATCTGGAGTTTCTTTGCAGTGGCTGGAGACCCTGGCATAGGAAGGTGTAGTAAGGGTAGTAGGAGTGTGGTAGGAGGGGATTTTGAACACAGTACCTTGTGTATGTGAGTGGGGGTTGTCAATAAAGAGTTTTTAAAATTAGAAGAATAAACGTGTCCTGTATTAATATCTCTACTGAACAGTGCTATCCTATAACAAAAATTTCAAAGATTTTTTGGTCAAGTTCACAAATAGTTTCATATGCACAAAAATTTTTTTTTTTTTTTTTTTTTTGGTTTTTTGAGGTAGGGTCTCACTCTGGCCCAGGCTGACCTGGAATTACCTATGTAGTCTCAGGGTGGCCTTGAACTCATGGCGATCCTCCTACCTCTGCCTCCCAAGTGCTGATATTAAAGGTATGCACCACCACGCCCGGTATATTCATAATTTTTGTATCATATTCTTGAGTGATTGTCCTATTCTTTTGGTTTTATTCTTCAGAAACATCATGTGTGTGTATTTTTTTGCATATATTATCCTCTGTTGCAGTCAGGTTCGCGTTGCTGGCAGAAATCACCCGACTAAGAGCAGCTTGTGGGAAAAAAGAGGTTTATTTTGGCTTACAGGCTCGAGGAGGAAGCTCCATGATGGCAGGAAAAACGATGGCATGAGCAGAGGGTGGACATCACTCTCTGGTCAACATAAAGTGGACAACAGCAACAGGAGAGTGTGCCAAACACTGGCAAGGAGAAGCTGGCCATAATACCCATAAGCCCGCCCCCAACAATACACCGCCTCCAGGAGGCTTTAATTCCCAAATTGCCATCAGCTGGGAACCTAGCATTCAGAACACTTGAAGTTTATCGGGGACACCTGACTCAAACCACCACATTCCGCCCCTGGCCCCCATAAACTGATAACCGTACATGATGTAAAATGTAATGCATTCATGCAAATTTAAACGTCCCCATAGTTTTTATCAATTCCAATGATGTTCATACATCCCCATAATCCAAGGTCTTTTAATTGAGCCATAATACCAAAAATATCCCCCCAAAAACCCATAATGGCACAGAATAAAACATTCACACTGCAAAGGATGGCATTGGGCAAAACAAAGAAATACTTAACCAATACAAGATTTTAAACAACCAGGGCAAACATCAAACTCTGTAACTCCCAAGTCCAACAACTAGTCAGTGACAAATCCCCAAGTCCTATAACTATCCAGTAACAAGTCTCTGGAGTTCCAATTCCGCCCCTCCAGCTAGGCTACTCACAGTCCTGGGAAACTTCATTCAGGGCCGGCAGCTCTCCTTGGCAGCCATCTCATAGTCCCCGCATCTCCACTGGGTCTCCACTGCAACCCACGGTCCATCCTCATGGCCCCATGGGATCTCCATGCAGGCATCCAGCAAACCTGCTTCACACTGCCCATGGCCATTTCCAAAACACAAGACCGCGTTAAAAACTCAATGACCCTCTCTTTCCTGCATTTCTTATACTCCATAATACCAGGTTGGGTGCCAATTTGTTAATCCAGGGGGGAATAAATCAGACTTTGAAGAACAGGACACTCCTTCAGCATTCAGGCCCCTTCAAAAGAGTCTGCATTCTTCCTGTTGCCCCATTGCAGGTCAGCTGGCCCAATCTCAAAGGCTGTAATCTCTCAATTGCAGCTGAACAGGTAGAGTTCACCCAAAGATTTCATTTTTTCTGTGCCATGTCCCTCTGCTCACACCAGTTCATTTTTATGCAAAGCAACCCTGCACATCTTCTCAGGACAGGAAGCTTCTCACACAAACTGCTAGCCCAGTCCAAACAAAGCTCTTTCTCACCCTCATAAGCCAAACCTCACAGTTCATAGTTCTTACTGCATTCAGGTCTTTCAGCTCTGACCAGAATAGTCCATTAAGCTGTACTTACAACACTGCAAGGTGTCTCTTAGGCCTAGGTTTCAAATCCTTCCACATTCCTCTTGAAAATCAGCTCCAAAAGGCCAAAGCCACACAGTCAGGTGTCTAGCAGCAGTCCCACTCCTCGGTACCACTTTACTGTTACAGTCAGGTTCGCATTGCTGGCAGAAATCACCCGACTAAGAGCAGCTTGTGGGAAAAAAAAGAGGTTTATTTTGGCTTACAGGCTCAAGGGGGAAGCTCCATGATGGCAGGAAAAACAATAGCATGAGCAGAGGGTGGACATCACTCTCTGGTCAACATAAGGTGGACAACAGCAACAGGAGAGTGTGCCAAACACTGGCAAGGAGAAGCTGGCCATAATACCCATAAGCCCGCCCCCAACAATACACCGCCTCCAGGAGGCTTTAATTCCCAAATTGCCATCAGATGGGAACCTAGCATTCAGAACACTTGAAGTTTATGGGGGACACCTGACTCAAACCACCACATCCTCTTAAACCATATCCTCTTAAACTTACTTTATATTTACTTTTTAAATGTGTGTGTGCGTTCGTGTGTGTAAAGATGTATGTACTTGCATGTGTCTGTGCATGTGAAGGTCAGAGGACAACCTCAGGTCTTGTTCCTCAGGAACATCTACTTCCTTTGGGACAGAGTCTCTCATTTGCCTTGACCTCTCCCATTAGGCTAAAATGGCCGTCCAGCAAGCCCCAGATATTCTGTCAGTGCCATACCAGCACTGAGATTACGAAAGTGCACCACACCCAGAGTTTTTACCTGGGTACTGGGAATAGAACTCAGGTCCTCATGCCTGCAAAGCCAGCATTTTACTGACTGAGCTAGTACCCCTGGCCATTGAGTATTTTTTTTTCTGCTCACTTCCCAAGCCTTTCCTCCACACACCTACCCATGCTCCCAGCAGGGCCTAGTCACCTATGCGCCGTTTTTTGGTTTTTTAACCTGTATTTCTGTAACTTGTTTGATAACTTATTTGTGCAGGCACATGTTTAATTCCCCTCTGCAGTCTTGTGGCTGTTTACTTGACACATGTTTACTAAGTAATACATTTGTTCACAATTTTAATCTGACTCATGAGCCTTTTATTTCTAGCGGATCTCTCTTGGATGTCATTTGGTTTTCTTTCTTCCTGGTACTCCATCTTTAATCTCTTTGTAGATATCCTGCCCTGATTCTTTTTAAAAAATATATATATATATATTATTTATTTGAGAGAGAGAGAAATGGGCATGCCAGGGCCTCCAGCCACTGCAAACGAACTCCAGACGTATGCACCTCCTTGTGCATCTGGCTTACGTGAGTCCTGGAGAATCGAACCTGGGTCCTCTGGCTTTGCAGGTGAATGTATTGACTGCTAAGCCATTTCTCCAGCCCCCACTGATTCTTTTTTGTTTGCTCATTATGGAGTTAGGACTTCCTGAGTCAGCTATTTTTTAATTGTAAATTACTGTATGAACATATTGGTCATATTCCCATTGGGTTATATACACTCTTATGTTCTTTCTCACCCCCCCCCCATTCCACTCAGTAATAGGGTTAGTATTCATTGCAGGTCATGAACGCACCAGTCACTCCTTGTAGAGGGGGCACATTGGCTTGGGATAATTGTTCCCACCCTAAAGCAACTATTTTTGAAAGGCTTCTGTGAGAGCCAAGTTCTGTTCATGTTCTACCTAGCAAGAGGTTTTCTCATGAAAAGATGCTGGTTATTTTTACCTTTGTTCTTCTCTAGTCAAATGACCTCAGAATTTCTGGGCCATTCACAAAGCAAAGGCTCTGTGCTCCTGGCATGTACACCGTCTCCAGGATCACTCATTCAGCTCCATCTGGTCTCCTTTTTTTAGAAACCTCAATGGTTTGAGATTCAAGAACGCCCTCACTCAAGTGCTAAGCCACGGGTCAGCAAGGTACAGCCCGCTAACGGCTGCTTATATAAGTGGTTGTATTGAAACATGTTCCTGTCCATCTGTTTATTAAATACGGCTGTTTTGCACTACAGTGGCACTGCAGCAGTTACAGCCGTTACCATATATCCCACAAAACCTAAAGCACTTGCTTACCATTTGGCTACTTAAGAAAAATTCAATAATAATAACTAAATCAAGTGCTGGGCTTGTATTTCAGTAGTTGTCAGTTGGAATGATGAATTCTTAGGAGGTTCTGAGCTCAGCATCAATGAACTCCTCACTCTGCAGCTCCCCATGATCATTTGATCCCTGATAATTCATATTCTCTCTCTCTGTCTGTCTCTCCCCCCGCCCAGATTTACAAGGGATAAACTTTACTGTTTTCCTTGCTTTAGTGTTTTCTCTTAATATTTGAATGAGAAAATATTGACTTTATTCTGGTTGTTAAAATTGGAGGTTGTCAGAAAACATTCCAAGACTTTTGTTGGCTTCTTTGGTTAGTTTTTGACTATTGGAGAGACATCCTGGTATGCTAAATTTCTTTGTCCTAATTTTATGCTGTCTCTTTTGCCTTAATTTAATGACTTGTAGGGCATTTATAATTCTCTTAGGTATAGTTTAATTGTTTTTTCTTATGTGTTTATTTTAAAGGAAACACATACTTATATCTATACACATATTTTTACAGAGGAGAAATATAAGTACTGATATATTGGCAGTCTCATATGCATTTTCACAATTTTTGTCAGCTATGATTATTGATCTCAAAATGAAATGATTTAATTTTTTTAAAGTCCCCATAGCTTTTTTTAAATTATTTTTTTATTGACAACTTCTATACTTACATACAAAAAACACATGATATTTCCCTCCCCCATTCCACTTTAGAACTCCAATCTCCATCATATCTCCTCCCTCTCTCCATTAGTCTCTCTTTTTAGTTTAATTTTTTGATGGAAAATATAAACACCAAAGTATTTTGTGTCTATCTTAATAAATGTTACTTTAGAAATTCCATTGCCATAAATTTTGACTCAGACACTTCTAGGTGATATTTAGGATTTTTTATGGCTTGCGTATAAAATTCCCCTCAAAGGGGAAGTTTATTGCAAGGTTACTTCACAGCTGGTAGGTTTATTATTGATTGAAGGGTGATTGGATAATATTGGTGCTCACTGAATCAATAAATTACTCCATTGTTGAGTTCCTGTTAGTGAGCTATTACAAAGTAAGGCCTGGTTAGAGGAAGTAAGCCACAGGAGACACATACCTTTGAAAGTTATAGCTTGCTTTGGCCCTTTCCTACCTGTCTACCTCTCTGCTTCCTGGCTTCCACAAGGTGAATGACTTTGTTCTGCAGTGACTTCAGTCTTCCACGATGCTCTGCCTTACCTCACGACCAAAGCAATGAAACCAGCTGAACATGGACTAAAATGTCTAAAGCTGGGGCTGGAGAGATGGTTCAGCCGGTAGTTAAAGGCATTGACTTGCAAAGCTTGCCAGTCCGGGGTTGATTCCTCAGTATCCATGAAAAGCCAGACTCACAAAGTGGCACATGCATCTGGAGTTCATTTGCAGCAACGAAAGGCCCTGGTGAGCCTATTCTCCCTCTCTCTCTCTCTCTCTCTCTCATTCTCTTCTTTTCATAAATAAATAAAAATACTTTAAATAAATAAAAATATTAAATAAATAAATAAAATGTCTAAAACTTAGACCTAAAATAAAGCCTTTCTCCTTTCCATTAACATTTCAGGCATTTTTGTCACAGTGATAAAAGCTGACTAATGAAGAGCAGCTGTCACCAGAGTACTAAAGCCATCTCTGTGGCTACCTGATCTTTTGGTTCAGAAGTCACCGGAACTGGATCTTAAGAAGAATTTAAATAAGTTCAGACATGTGGATTAGAAAAGGCCTTTCCTCTTGGTTTTGGTCATGGTGACAGTTACTGAGTGATTCTAGTGGGAGTTCAGAGATCAGAAGGCTGAGAGGAATGAGGGCAACAGAGACAGCAGTCTCACGAGATTTCAGATGGGGATGAGGACTGTGTTGAGAACTGGACTAGAGACCATACTTATTACATAATGGCAAAGAGTTCATCTGTATTTTGTCCATTCCTTAGGCCTTTGGGTAAGGCTAGAATTTAAAGGTGATGGACTAACTAATCTGGTGGGAGAAAATTCGAGGCAGCATTCCAGCTGTTGCGAGGGTCTTGTTAGATGCTTTTTTAGTCAGGTTTACAGTGAGAAATGAGAGCAAAAGAACAGAGTAGAAAGATATGAAAAACAAATTTTCAATTTGGTCTGAAAAGCCCATGTAATGTTTGGGGCTAGAAAAGTCACTGTTCCTGATGAGATCAGTGGCCTCAAAAAAAAAAAAAAAAAAAAAAAAAAAAAAAAAAACAGCCAAATGTTTCCCACTAGGGCAAGAAGAAACATGCCTGGAGGTATTGTAATGCAAATGGAGGTCACTGATTATACCACAGACCCAGAGAGCCACTGAGGTTGGCAATGTGAGGCAGGTCAGAATCCTTACACAGAGCCCAGGAGGCATCTACTACATAAAGCTGTGAATGTGAACTGTAGGCTGCAATGGAGATCCTGAGATGTTATGGATGCCAGGATTTTGGGACATCTACCAGAAAGAGCTGCAGGCTCTGGGCAGATCTTGCTAGGGAAGGAGCTGCAGGCAACCCAGACAATTTCATCATGAATCCTGGATGGAGCTACAGGATTTGGTGTTTGACCTACTGGGTTTCAATGTTGTGTTGGGCCAATATTTCCTTGCTATGCCCTTATTCCTCCCTTTTGAAATGGGAATGTTTATACTGTGCCCTGATATGTTGGAAGTATGTACCTTGTGTTTTGATTTTATAGGGCTCACAGTTTAGAGGCTGTCTTGAGTCTCAGATGGACCTTGGAGGGTTTTTTTTGTTTGTTTGTTTGTTTTTTTTTTTTTTTTTTTTTTTTTGGTTTTCCAAGGTAGGGTCTCACACTAGCTCAGGCTGACCTGGAATTCACTATGTATTCTCAGGGTAACCTTGAACTCTCGGCGATCCTCCTACCTCTGCCTCCCAAACCCTGGGATTAAAGGCGTGCGCCACCACGCCCGGCTTGGACCTTGGAGTTTGGAATAGTGTTGGGACTAGTAAAGACTATGGAGGCTTTTAAAGTTGGAATGAATGGATTTTTTTTTTTTTTTTTTTTTTTTTGAGGTAGGGTCTCACTCTAGCCCAGGCTGATGTGTAATGTAATCTCAGGCTGGCCTCGACCTCACAGTGATCCTCCTATCTTGGCCTCTTAAGTGCTGGTATTAAAAGCATACACCACCAAACCTGGCTTCTGAATGGATTTTTTTTTTAATCATGAGATGACCATGAGTCTGTGAGGGCCAGGGGTAGTATGTAGTGTTTTGTATATAAAATTTCCCTCATATCTCTAGCTGGCATTGTTCAGGAAGGTTGTAAAGCCTTTGGGAAGTGTGAAGCCTTCCTGGGGGAAGTGTGTCACTGAGAGTGAAGCATGGGGTGTTTTTAATAGTCCGGCCCTCCCTTGGCATTTTTGCTCACTACTTTCTCCCTGCTGATAAGAGGCTGTGGTGCCAGCTATCTGCTCCTGCCATGCCTTCCCTGTCATGACAGACTTCCTCTCAAAACTGTAAGCCAAAATAAACCCTTTCTTTCTATAAGCTACTTCTTACCAGATATTTTAACATAGTAATGAATAGGTAACTGATACCCACACCAAGCATCCACATACACACACGTATTTAAAGTGTCCGCATGCACTAAAATGTACATACATCTTCCTGCATGAAACTGAGAGGTCTGCAAGCCTTCACCAAATACCACAAGTATGCTTTCTCCACATACACAACTTTAATAATGGATTTCAGGAGTAATTGTAAAAGAAGACATCATTAAGGTATTTGAATTGTCAAATAGAGATGAACTGTTTTTAAAAAAAAAAAAAAAAGAAAGAAAAGAAAAGAAAAGAAAAGAAAAGAAAAGAAAAGAAAAGAAAAGAAAAGAAAAGAAAACCTCAAGGTCTACTCCCAGTAACAAACTTTCTGTAGCACACTTCCAAAACAGCATCACCAGCTGGATATTATGCATTCAAACCCACGAGACTATGGGGAACATTTTACATTCAAACCACCATTTATGGTCATGAATATATTACATGTTTATAACTGATGTGTCTTAGTGTGTATACTTGAGCGTGAGCCATAAGCACCTGCCTCGATGAGCCCTAGTTTTGATAGGGCCTCAGAAACCTGCAACTTGTTGCTTTGACCCTAATAGACAACCTGCACATTTTGCGTCTTTCATAAGGAGCATCTAACCAGGAGCAGTCAGTATACATTGAGAGTTTAGGCAGAAACTGAAAGTGGAGGACCCAAAGAAGGCATTTAGAATGAGAAGTGAGCAGAAAGGTAAAAGGAAGAAGGGCATGGAGCAGAGGTGTACCATATGCCCCGGGCCTCCATGGTCACAATTTTCTTGAGTAGAACCCCATTAACTTTTTCCTATCTGATTTTCAGGAATGCTCACAATTGGCTGGAACCTTCAGTCCCAAGAGGAGTGTAATGGTTGGCATTTTTTTTTTTGAGAGAGAGAAACCTGCTCATATGCACAGTTCTGCAGCTTATCTACTCTTGGTTCTGTGGATTGGCTCAGAGAAAATCCAAGCCCAACCAATGGTTTTACAGCCAATGCTCCCTTCCCATCTTCTGGCCATGCCCACACACCTTGGGAAAGCTAAGTAGGAAGAGCCTAACTACCTAAAAGCCTGGTGTGTTTGCTTCATGGCCTTACAGAGAGAAGGCAGGATAGGGAGTCAGGGGAACTGGACCTGACTCCAGCTTTTTAAAAATCTGTTAATAGGAAGAAAATTGGCGAATATCAGTAAGTGTGTGTGTGTGTGTGTGTGTGTGTGCGCGCGCGCTCGCGCGCGATCTTCACTGTGTGGAGGTCAGACCACAAACTTGGGGTGTTGATCCTTACCTTTCACCTTGTTTGAGACAGGACCTTCCCAGTTTTTTGCCATTGCAAACAGCAGACTCACTGGCACAAGAGGATTCCCCTAGCTCTGCCTCCTATTGCTGTAGGCATTTGGGGATTATAGGTGTACGTGCCACCTGCATGCAGCTTTATGTGGGTTCTAAGGATCTGAACTCCAATCATCAGCCTTGCCCACAGCAGGTGCTTTCAACCACAGAGCCATCTCCCCAGATCCATGTTTTGTTTTTAGTCATTTATTTACAGTACTTATCTCTAACCTTTTCTTCAACATCAGAACCCTGCTTTAAATGGAAATGCCACTTGAAAATCAGTTCAAACGGTCAACATGGAACTGTCCTAATAATGTGGAGAAGGTGATGGGAAAATTGCTGCTGGATTCCAGGACCTAGGTGTCCCATAGACTTTGTCAAGCACTCTTGTTCTAAAAAGAAAGAACAAAGAAAAAA
Organism: Orientallactaga sibirica; assembly: GCA_036365145.1. Taxonomy (NCBI): domain Eukaryota; kingdom Metazoa; phylum Chordata; class Mammalia; order Rodentia; family Dipodidae; genus Orientallactaga; species Orientallactaga sibirica. The sequence goes on from JAEOAD010000048.1 coordinate 1,581,108, forward strand.
GAAAAAAGAAAGAAAAATCTCTCTGTAAAACCTCAGAACGAGATGGAATTTGACAGACATCCTTCCAGCCTTCACGTCTATTTTCTCTTGGCCAGAGATATAGAAAACCCAGTAGGTATGCATGGGTAGTGAACATTTCTAAATGAGTATTTGAGCCCATGAGTGAAGGCAAGAAAGGCCATGACAAGGTCAGCACATGGCGAGCATCTTGAAATTAAAAGTGTTTTTTAAGGTTTGAACTGTTGTTTGTGAAAAAGCAACTGCTTGGAAAACATGAAAGAACAAATAAAATATTCATCTTTACCCTGAGTAATCTACAGTAGATGTAAGAACTCTGGTATGGATGGTGGTTTGAGGACTGTGACAAGTAAATTATACACTTAAAGTGATGAATCTCAGTTTTACCAAAATGCTGGGAGTCTTGGGAAGAAATTTAACAAGCTTCAATATCCTCCTTTGGAAAAGAAAATCTTTGTACTTTTAATATTGAAGTTTCAATATCCAACACAGAAACATTTTCAGGTAAATGATAGAGGTCCTTAGTTAAAAGTTAAAGTGAGGAACCTGGAATTATATAGTAAAACAAAGAAGTGATGTTTTTATGGATCAACCATCTTAGGAAACAGCATATATTATTTTTCTTGAGTACTATTTCTTTTTCATAATGTTTCTTATAAATTATACTGAATTTCTCTGTGGTTAGATTAAAACAGAATTTCTAGGAGATATTCCTTTCCATAAAAGAATTATTATTTTCTTTAAAATGAACATCAAATGCCATATTTTGACCTTTGAAATAAATAACCTTGTTATATTAGAGAGCCTGAGCACCCATATTTTATGCTTATAATAATAACACAAAAATGTAATTTGAAGTAATATGCATTATTTTAATTGTATTGAACTTCATGGAAATTTTTAGATCCTACCAGGCACATCTGGAAGGTGTTCAAAGAAGCAATATTTCTCAGTCTAGTTGAAACTCCCAAGAAATATATAAGAAAAGGAAAAGGCCAGCTTTGCATCTACTTGAGCAAGGTCATTGTTACCACTACATTTTGAAGGGTCTCTGGTGAAGTGAAAATGTGGAATTGACTGAAGGACAGAGTCACTCTTGAGAACGTGGTGCTCACAATGTCTGCAGCATGGGTTTGCAGATGAGGAATCCACACATAGAAGTTCACTCAGCCCTGGGTTAGAGAATACTTTCACTTTGGTGTTGTTGAGGATGATAGTGGTTGCTTTTATTACCTAAAACCTACAAAGTTCTCAGAATTATCCAGATATAAAAATTTTGAATAGGTTCTAGAAAATGTTATTTTTTTAAATTTTAAAATGGACTTTGCAAAAAAAGATAGTGAAACATGTAGAAGTTGATTCAATGAGTCCTTAGCTTTCCTCTATAATCCAATGCAGTCTTCAATCCAGGAAAGGTCAGGACAAAGTTTGATGGGATGCTGAGCAACCCAGGCAACCCATTTAACTACAATTTATTCCTTTCTTTGATTCTCTGACTCTTTACTTCAAGGAGACAAATTATTTCTTTTACTGTAGAGAAAACTACCAGTGAGTTACTTATTTGGGAAAAATACAATACCATGCCAATTTTTTTTATTTTTTATTTTTTGGTTTTTCAAGGTAGGGTCTTGCTCTAGCCCAGGCTGACCTGGAATTCACTATGTAGTCTCAGGGTGGCCTTGAATTCTCAGCCATCCACCTACCTCTGCCTCCCAAGTGCTGGGATTAAAGGCGTGCGCCACCACGCCCAGCAATACCATACCAATTTGATAAAGGGATTGCTTTTCCCCCACAGGAACACCTTTAGTTTACAATGAACACTGTTCAAAATCTGTAGCTAAAAGCCCCCTGGTAAATATATGTGATAATAATTAATCAATGCTTAGAAGACCCATTTGGGAGCATGTAGGATATGTAATTATTACTTAGATCTGCACACCATTTTGAAGTTTCTCTCTCTTTGGATACACGTTGTTATTAGAGAACTTCTGCACTCAGAAAGTCCCAGGATTTCACCTGTTCCTGCCTGCCTAGAATTAGGATTACAGATATGCATTACCACAGCTGGCATTTTTTTAGATGTATTTTATTTTTTATTATTGTTATTTATTTATTTGAGATGTGAAGTGTCCCACAGAGCCCACTGCACCTGTATGCTGATGTGTGACTGTTTTGTGACCTATGTGGACCGCATGTCCTCCAGAGGAAGGCCAGGAACTAAATGGCAAAACAGCATTCAGTGCAATGCCTGGTAATCACCACAGCCCTACTTGCTTTAGAGCTCAGTAGAGCTACCTACTTTTTATGGAAAAAATCCTAAATTTGATTTTGAGAACATGGAATAATTTTGGAGTGTGTGGGTGTTCACATGACTACGGGTGCACACCCACATATGTGCTTTTGCATGTGGAAGCCAGAGGACAACATTGGGTATTTTTTCCTCAGGTTCCATTCACCATATTTTAAAATATTTTATTTTATTTATTTATTTTTTTGAGAGACAGAAAGAGAGAGAGATAGAGAGGGAGGGAGAGAGAGAGAGAGAGAATGGGCACACCAGGGCAAACAAACTCCAGACGCATGCACCACCTTGTGCATTGGGCTTATGTGGGTACTGGAGAATCAAACCTGAGTCCTTAGGATTCAAGTCAAGCACCTTAACCACTAAGCCATCACTAAGTCCTCCATTCACCAATCTGAGACAAGGTCTCTCATAGGCCTGGAGCTTACCAAGTAGTCTAAAGTGGCTGACCAGAAAGTCCCAGGATTTCACCTGTTCCTGCCTGCCTAGAATTAGGATTACAGATATGCACTACCACAGCTGGCATTTTTTTAGATGTATTTTATTTTTTATTATTTTTATTTATTTATTTGAGAGAGAGAAAGAGGCAGAGAGAGAGAGAGAGAGAGAGAGAGCACGAGAGCGAGCATGGGCACGCCAGGGCCTCCAATCTCTGCAAACGAACTCCAGATGCATATGCCACCTGGTGCCTCTGGCTTATGTGAGTCCTGGGGAATCAAACCAAGATCCTTTGGCTTTGTAGGCAAGCACCTTAACTGCTAAGCCATCTCTCCAGCCCACACCTGGCATTTTTTTTTTAACGATACTTTATTTATTTATTTGAGAGACAGGAAGAGGCAGAGAGAGAGAGAGAGAGTGAATGAGGGCCTCCAGGCACTGCAAACAAACTCCAGATGCATGTGCCCCCTTGTACATCTGGCTTACGTGGGTCCTGGGGAATCGAACCTAGGTCCTTAGGCCTTAACCGGTAAGCCATTTCTCCAGCCCATCTTGGCATTTTTTTAAATTATTTTTTTATTTATTTTTGGAGAGAGAGACAGAGAGAGATAGACAGGGAGACAGAAATGGGCATGCCAGCCGTCTCTCAGCTGCTGTGAACGAAATCCAGATGTGTGCGCCCCCTTGTGGGCAAGTGCGGCATTGCGCCCTTGCCTCACTTTGCATCTGGCTAAACATGGGACCTGGAGATTGGAACCGCTGGACATTGGAACCAGCGTTCTTAGGCTTAGCAGGCAGGCGCCTTAGCCGCTAAGCCATCTCTCCAGCCCACCATCCTGGCATTTTTTAAAACACGTTTTCTAGGGATTGAGCTGAGGTCCTCATGCTTACCAGTTATGCAATTTATTGACTGAGCTATCCCCTCAGGCCAAGAACAGATAGTTATGAAAAATGTAAAGTTTAATAATATAGAGTAAAATAGGCTTTGTAGTAGTTGCTTTTGGCAATTACATTAACAAGGCATCTCATTCTTGCACCGGTTTTTCTTCAGTCAACATTGCAACAGCACAGGAAAAATGGATATAATTGTATTCATGTTCTTGCTAAATATGACTGAGCATCTAATTGAAGTGGAAACAGTAACCTTGCAGTGAGCACATACAGTTCAATTCTGAAATCCACAGAAAATATGTATTTAGCAAATATCATGCAACCCGAAGCTAGAAGGCAAGCAAGGGAATGGGTGAAAAATGGAGGGAAAAGAATCAGAGCCCAACATCTGTTAACTTGACATGTGCATACAGGAATATTTTACATATACATACGGGAATATTTAGACATGGGAAATCATAATGAAATTAGTAGTCTTATGAATGCTTTTGGCCACAATTCCATGGAAGATAGTCCAAGAGACAGAGAGGGTCTGAAAGAAGATTTAAGATTAAGAGATGAGAGAATACTGGAGACCAGCCTGGAAGCTGGTCTGTGAGTGCTCATCCAAGAACCATCTCAGCCACTAGAAAATGACACAAGGAACTTCGTATGACAGAAGCATTATGCTTTTCATTTGAGCAAATCAACCAAGCTCATTTGATTAATTCTATTAGGTGAGACTGGTTATCCCCAAGAACATTGCTTCTCTCTCTCTCTCTTTCTCTGTCTAGCTCTCTCTCCATTCTAAACTTGGGCTATACTCTACACTCTTAAAGTTATATTCAGAGCTACAGTGGCATATACAAGGAAAAGGGGATTTTGCAGACTCTCCTCTTCGTACAAACTTAAGCTAACACAGTTCTGCAACTTGTTTCTAGAGTCACTGGGAATTTGTTTGGCTGCCAGATACCCTTACGCTCCACAGACATTTTCTAATGTGTCTTTAAGGAAAAAAAAGAAAGTGAAGCCATGATTATTATCAACGTCTTCATCAAGGCCAGGGGGGAAAGAATTGGTAGTATTTCTGTGCCAGGAAATGTTTCTGCCAGCCAGCCTTGGAAGTGTCTCCTGACTTATGACTATTAGCATGGAGCAGACACAAGCTTGTCTATAAGAAATTTATAAACTATAGTTCAGCTCTGAACATCATTCTTACACAGCAGTAAACAAGTCACATCAGACAAAGGCACAGCTCTCTGGTAACACACACCAGGGCTACAACAGCCCGGCCTGGGTTCTGACACGCAGCTAAGTGAAACCAGGGCTGTGGTAAGGTTTTGGCTGTAGCATGGAACACTGCAATCCCTGATGAGGAGACTCAGATGAATCGAACACTTCTTAGTTGAAGTTCTGCTGAATTAGACTTCTCGAAACACATAGATCCACAGGATTTATAGTCATCTCAGATAGATTTATAGCATAAGGACCTGGCACCAGAGCATGAGTACAAATGGAAAAAGAGCCAACTGTTGGAGGCAATTTTAAGATGTGAAAGACTTGATTCTTGCTGTCCAATGTTCTGTCCGACACAAGTATGTGAATGGTTTCTTACGCTCCAAAGGCCATCATTTAAATCAAGGAAGCCAATCCACTTTGGAGACAAACTATGTCCGTTAAAAGAGGAGCAGAACATTTAAATAGAGGAAGAACGTTGACTCTGAAGATCCAAAAAGAAAATGGAACACTGCCAAAGACTCTTGAAGATGGGTCTCCAGTAAGCGTAAAATATGCAGTCAAAGAAAAAAGATGCAGGGTCCTGCCAATCTGGGAGCTCCTGGAGTGTCTCAACAAGTAGAGAAGGCAGTGAGGAGAGAAAGCATCTAAGATGCAGAGATCTTGCTTATGCGGTTCCATCACACACTCCCTAGAAGGACTTTATTATGTAAGCAATACATTTCTACCATGCAGACCTCCATTACTATGGTTCAACTATGATTAAGAGTTCCCAGGAATGACAGCATGAAATGCTCAAGGAAATGCAGTGGAGAAAATTTCAGATGATTCAACTCTTCTTCAGAATCATGAAAAGACATCAATAACCCATTCTCATCAAAATGTCCTACACTGACACCAAGGTGGTCTAGTCTTACATTAAGAATCTGTGGGCTGGGCTTGGGAGATGGCTCAGTGGGTGTTGTAGACAGCTCCACATTGCTGGAATGGACATCCAAATCAGACACAGTTTATAGGAGGAAGCGGTTTATTTCAAGCTTACAGATCCAGAGGGAAGTCCCATCAGTGGTGGAAGAGGCTGTTGCCATACACCCAAGCAGAGAGAAACAACCAAGCAGCCAGCAAAAAGCAAAAGCAAAGCCGGGCGTGGTGGCGCACGTCTTTAATCCCAGCACTTGGGAGGCAGAGGTAGGAGGATCGCTGAGAGTTCGAGGCCACCCTGAGACTACATAGTTAATTCCAGGTCAGCCTGGACCAGAGTGAGACCCTACCTCGAAAAAAAAAAAAAAAAAAAAAGCAGCAGATTTCTCAACACACACTGCAAAAGCCAGAAGAGCTTGAAATGATGTAGTCCAAGTTCTGAAAAACAAAAACTGCCAACCCAGACTACTGTATCCAACAAAGCTATCTGTTATAATTGAAGGAGAAACAAATATTTTTCCATGATAAAAACAGGCTAAAGAAATATATGACCACTAAGAAAATACTTGAAAGGATCCTTCAGACTGAAGAGAAGGAAAAGCATAAATTGAGACCATAGGAAAAAAACAAAACATGCTTGGATAATACTATTGCAAGAGAGTAACAAAAAAAAAAATCAGCAAGAGCTACAAAATCAAACAGAATGACAGAAATAAATATATACTTTTCCATAATAAATCTTAATATCAACAGGCTCAATGCCCCAACTGAAAGACAGACTAACAGACTGGATTAAAAGGCAGGATCTGGGGGCCTAGAGAGATGGTTTAGCGGTTAAGGTGTTTGCCTGCAAAAACAAAGGATCCCAGTTTGATTCTCCAGGACTCCCATAAGCCAGATGCACAAGGGGGTGCATGCATCTGGAGTTTGTTTACAGTGGCTGGAGGCCCTGGAATGCTCTCTCTCAAATAAATAAATAAATAAATTTATAGTAAAAAAAGACAGAATCTGGAGCTGGAGAAATGGCTTAGTGGTTAAGGCACTTGCCTGCAAAAAAAAAAAAAAAGATCCAGGCTCATTTCCCCAGATCCCATGTGAGCCAAATGCATGCATCTGGAGTTCATTTGCCATGGCTAGAGGCCCTGGTGTGCCCATTCTTCTCTATCTCTTTCTCTCTCTCTCTCTCTGCCTACCTAACATAAAAATGAATAAAAAAATATTTTTTAAAAGGCAGGATCCTTCTGTTTGTTGCCTCAAAAAAAACTCACCTCTCCTTAAGAGAGATACTAGCTCAGGGTAAAAGGATGGGAAGTGCTGTTTCAAGCAAATGGGCCTAGAAAACACGTAGGTGTTGCTGTTGTAATATCTCATAGAATAGACTTCAAACCAACACTAGTCAGAAGACATAAAAAAGATCACTTTATACTGATTAAGGGAGCAAGCCAACAAGAGGACATTACAATTCTAAGCATACATGCACTGAACATGGGTGCACCCAGTTTCACTAAACAAACACTAGTAGATATAAACTGACAGATTAACCTACGCCAAAGAGCACTAGGCAACTTCAATACCCCACTGTCACCAACTGACAGGTCATCCCGGCCAAAAAAAGAAACAGAGAAACATCTGGATTAAATAACATCATAGAATAACTGGCCTAACAGACATCTAAAGAATATTCCATCCAAATGCTACAGAATATATATTCTTTTCTGTAACACGTGAAATGTTCCCTAAAACCGATTATATATTATGATACAAAGAAAATCATAACAAATACAGAAAAACTGAAGTAATTTCATGTACTCTATCTGATCACAGTGGGATAAAATTACAAATCAACACTAAGGAAAAAGTGCAGACTATACATCAACTGTGGAAATTAAACAATATACTATTGAATGATGAGTGAGATATTAAAGAAATCAAGAAGGATGCCAGGCATGGTGGTGCACGCCTTTAATCCCAGCACTTGGGAGGCAGAGGCAGGAGGATCGCTGTGAGTTCAAGGCCACCCTGAAACTACATAGTGAATTCCAGGTCAGCCTGGGCTAGAGTGAGACCCTACCTCAAAAAACCAAAAAAAAAAAAAAAAAAAAAAAAAAAAGATGAAATCAAAAAAATTTAATGAAAACACTACAGGGTTGGAGAAATGGCTCAGTGGTTAAAGGTACTTGCTTGCAAAGCCTGATGGGTTCAGTTGCCCAGTACCCATGTAAACCAGATGCACAAAGTGATGCCTGCCTCTGGAGTTCATTTGCAGTGGCAAGAAGCCCTGGTGTGCCTATACTCATTCTCTCTCTATCTGCCTATTTCTCTGTCTCTGTCAAATAAAAATATTTTTTAAAACACAACATATTAAAACCTATGGGATACATTCCTAACATGGAATTTTATAGCTGTAAATGTATAGCTTATTAAAAAATCAGAGAAGGCACCAATCAATAACAATGGAAAAAGGACAAGCCAAACCAAAAGTCAATAGATGGAAAGAAATAATAAAGATCAGGGCAGAATGAAATAGAAACTGAATTTTTAAAAAATCAGTACAAAGAATCAATGAAACAAAGAGTTGGTTCTTCAAAAGGATAAAGAAGTTTAGTAGCCTCTTAGCAAAACTAGCAAAAAGGGACTGGAAAGATTGCTTAGCAGTTAACGCACTTGCCTGCAAAGCCTAAGGACCCAGGTTCAAGTCCCCAGTTCCCATGTAAGCCAGACGCACAAGGTGAAGCATGCACATGGTTGCACATGGGCACAAGGCGATGCATGTGTCTGGAATTAAATTACAGTGGCTGGAGGCCCTGGAGCACTAACTGTCATTCTCTCTAGCTCTCTTTCTTTCTCTCATAAAATGGCAAGTTTGTTGGGTTTGCCTCAAGAAATAAAACTAACAAAAAGAAAGAGGGCTGGAGAGATGGCTTAGTGGTTAAGGCGCCTGCCTGCTAAGCCTAAGAACCCGATTCCAATCTCCAGGTCCCACATTTAGCCAGATGCAAAGTGACGCAAGGGCGCAATGCCGCACTTGACCACAAGGGGGCGAACACATCTGGATTTCGTTCACAGCAGCTGAGAGACTGCTGGCATGCCCATCTCTGTCTCCCTCTCCCTCTCTGTCTGCCTCTTTCTGTGTCTCTCTCCAAAAATAAATAAAATAATTTTTAAAAAATTTTTAAAAAGAAAAAGAAAGAGAGAGGAGGGTTGGAGAGATGGCTCAGCAGTTAAAGGTAATTGTTTGCAAAGCCTAACAGCCTGGGTTTGATGCCTCAATACCCACATAAAGGCAGATGCACAAAGTGATGCATGCATTTGGAGTTTGTTTGCAGTGGCAGGAGGTCCTGGCATGCCCCTTCTCATTCTCTCTCTCTCTCTTTCCTTGCAAATTATATATGAGAGAGGCCATCCAAATGTATAAAATTAGAGATGAAAAGAACATCATTACAATTGATGCCACTGGAATTCAGAAAATCATGAGGACATATCTCAAAAACATATACTCTACTACATTTGAAAATCTAAACAAATGGATGAATTTCTTGATATGTATGATCTACCAAATTAAAGCAACTTAACACTTAAACAGACCTACAACAAGCAATGGGACCGAGATAGTCATTTGAAGAATCTCTCACCTAAAAAAGTGCAGGCCCAGATAGACTCACTGGCGAATTTTACCAGAACACCACAGAAAAACTAACACCAATGCTTCTCAAAGTTTTCCATCAAATAGAAAAAAAAAGGAACATTACCGTACTCCTTTTATGAAGCCAGAATTGCTTTGATACCAAAACCACATAAAGACATAATAAAAAAAAAAAAAACTAGAAAACCACAGTCCAATCTCCTTCATGAGTGTAGATGTCAAAAATTCTTAACAAAATACATCAAAAAATACACATCAAAAGCATCATTCACCCTGAGCAACTGGGTGTCATCCCAGAGGTTCAGGGATGATTCAACATATGCAAATCAACACAGCATGTAAGTGGACCCAAGGACAAAAATGTGAGGATAATAGAAGAGGGACTATCTGGAAAGAAGAAAGGGTTCAGTACAGGGGGCACCAAAGGGGGTGGGAGGGTATTATGATCAGGATACATTGAGTATGTAAATGAAGATTGTCAATAAAAACTTAAAAAAATAAGGTGGACATCAATCGAAGCCGACACCCAATGGCAATCTCTAACCACTACATACATGTGCACACTCATGCATGAGCACCCCCACACACACATGCCCACACACAGATGAACAAACACACACACACACACACACACACACACACACACAACAGGCAGGCTTTGAAGTAGAAAGAAAGAAAATAAAGTACTCAGAATGTTGAGTAGACCAGGACCAGTCTTTGGAGCGGCCTCAGTCATTTTTAGGGCAGTCACCATGCCTGCTGGCCACTCACTGTGTGAATGCTACATGACTGTTTTTAACTCAATATCTGCCGAAAATGTGCTGGTCAATTTAGTTCTTAAAACGATCTGTTTCATGATTTCCTTGGATTTGGATACTGAGTATATAAGATTTGGAAAACTTCTGGACAGATAAAATCTTTTGTTAAAAAAACAAAAGCTTAACTGACCACGTAACGGCAAATTTCATTCACTCACCAACTATTTACTGAGCTGTTCCTCCATTCTGGGCATTGCCAGGACCACAGCCATGAATAATCTCTGGCAATTTACGTTCTAGTCAAGTATGGCTACTGAACAAATGACCAGGATCCAGGTGGCTTAAAAACAAAGCAGTTCTTTTTCTCAGAGTCCTGGAGTCCAAAAGTCCAAGGTGACCGTGTGTCTGCTGCGACTTCCCTTTCGAAGGCTCTAGAGAACCCACAACTTAAGGAAAGAAAAGGTCTATTTTAGCTTATGTTTTGAGGGGATATAGTCCATTATGGTGAGGATAGCATGCAGGCTGACCTGTAACACTACAGCCAAAGTCAAGAAACAGAAGGAAATAAGAAGTGGGGCTGGGATATCAAGCCGTAAGGCCCACCCATGGAGACCCACTTCTCAAGATCTACCTTCTAAAGGCTGCAACTGCTCCATAGCATTTCTCAAGCCAGAAAGTGTTCAAGCCCATGAACCTATGGGGGACACTGTATATTCAAACCACAACAGTGTGTCTCTGAGGGCATTTCCAGAGAGAGTTAAACTTCGGAAAGAGAATCTAACTGGAATATGGGGAGGGGGCACTATCCAATAGTTTGGGGTACCCAGATGAAGTAGAAGGGGAAGGAGGAGGAAGTTACCTAACATGGACATTCTTTTTCTCTCTCTGCTTCCAGTGGCCACAAGTTGGCATCTTTGCTCTTCCACACCCTTCAGCTACCATGTCTCACCACAGGCCCAGAAACATGGAGCCAGCCCAGTCTGAAACCATAAGGTGAACAAACCCTTCCTCCAAAAAGTTAACTAATCCAGGTGTGGTCACGGTACAGGCCTTTAATCCCAGCACTCGGAAAGCAGAGGTAGGAAGATCACCGAGAGTTTGAGATTTGAGAGCAGCCTGGGAAGAAACTACATTTCAAGCTGGAGAAAACAGTGCCTAGCACTAGCAGTATGGAAGTAGTGAGAAGTGGTCTGACTTACGTGTGCGTGTATGTGTGATGTAGTATGTTTGTTTGTGTGGGGGTGAGGGGTGGCATGCATATGCCACTACATGCATGCAGAGATCAGAAGACAACCTTGGGTGTTGGTCTTCACCCCCCACTTGTTTGAGGCAAGGTCGTTTGATGATCTCACCAGGAGCTTCTAGAGGGCCTTGCCTCTGCCTCTCAGCTCAGTATAGGCAGGCTGAGATTACAGAAGCCCACATTTCGGCAACTGGCCTTAGCTAGGTGCTAGACATCCAAACTCGGATAGTCACACTTGCATGACAAATGTTTTATCCACTGAGTCATCTCCCCGGCCCTTAGGAGATATTTTGAATGTTGCATCAGTAGGATTTGCTGATTGAATGGAGGACAGTCACCGAGGAGTTGAGGATGAAAGTAACAGTTGCTTCCCCATGTGACCATTTTGAAATCTGAATGCCAATTAAGACATCCAAGGAGAGAGTTTACATTAATCTAAGGGGAGGCATCCATTGGACCCAGGAACTGGGAGTTGATTGCAGCAAACATAAATATACTCAGATGTCAGTGGTGAGTAGCCAGTATGTCCACCAAGGACCAAGTGCTATTGGAGAAGGGGGGGGAGGGTAAACTGAGTGAGCCCTAAGGGTCTCCAGAGTCAAGAAATCAGATGTGGGGGAACCAGGACAAATACTTATGACTAGTGAAGAAGTATAACTGTGAGTCTGTTAACCTGAACCCCCAAATAAGAATGTGACCCAAGAAGGGGGTAACCATGTGTGTCGAAATTGATGCTGGGGCCAGTAAAATGGGAGCTGAGATTTGCCACTGAAGTTATCAGCAGGGGCACCATGGGGGGGGGGTCTCAACAAGAGCAGTTTTAATGAAGTTGTGATTATAAGATTGTGTTCCAAAAACAAAGGAGGAAAAATGAAATTGTACAAAACCAATTTGGACAATTCTTGCAATGAATTTTACTGTTAATATATTTTTTAACACTGGACATGCTATGACATACTGTGATAAAGAAACGCTCCTATGGGGAGAGGCAAAACTTGATAATGCAGGCAACAGGGAAGTGGTGAGTGGAGGACAAGAGACAGGTTCCAGGCCCACTGTCCAGCCCTAGGAGGAAGCCAGGCAGCCATCCTCAGAGCAGAAGGGCACTCCAAGTGAGTAGCATGGGCACAGGGTTGGCAGAACTGGCAGAGGTGACTCACATCCCCATAGGACAGCTTTCGTTCCCGCCGTGCAATTGCAAGGCATGTCAACAGCTGAGAGTGAGGACAGTGGAAAGATAAAAGCTTGAAGGAAATAAATAAAAGGTGGAACATTCAGAAAGTGAACTGCAGCGGGATGTGGTGGCTCATGCCTTTGGGTGAGCATGTGTTTGAGGCCAGCCTGGGCTCCAGAGTGAGTTCCAAGTCAGCCTGGGTTACAGTGAGCTGGCTTTCTGCAGCCCCTCCCAACCGCACCAAAATTAAGTGAATGGACAAAGAGGGTCTTGAATGGGCTGCTGAATTTTCTCCAACTGCTGGTTCCTTACAGATACTGTCCAAGCCATCTATGGACATTGAAATTCTGAAGTAGCCATACTGAAAGTAAAAAAAGAAACAGGTACAATTGGTTATAACAACATGTTTTATTCGACCCAACATATTCAAAATATTCTCACTTCAACACGTAGTCAGTATTAAAATACACTGAGGTATTTTAAGTTCTCATTGTTTTAGCCCTAAGTTTCCTAAAGCCAGTGAGCACCTTAAATTTTCAGCACATCTCAACTCAAGTCACGTTTCAAGTCTTTACGGGCCATGTGAATCTATTTGGCTACCACGTTAGGCACCACAGGGTTAGAAAATGTAGAAGGGCTGATGGAGAGCCCCATGGGGAAAGGACAGAGGGAACGGGTGGCATGTACAGGAAAGGGAACCAATGTCATTTACAAGCAAATGATTATACACAGCTAACATCTGGATATAATTCACAGGGCATGTGGTAGGGTGGGGGTATAAAAAGATGGGAAAAACCAAAACCAAAAACTTCAGAACTGCAGACACTCTGCAGCGTCGAAAGAGCTAAAGTCCCGTCCTCCACAGGCGGATCTTGATGTGGGACATGACGATTATGACGATGGTGTGGGCTGGTGTGAAGAGCTATAGTGTTCCATGTAAATGAAGATGAGGAAGAAGAGGTTTCCACCAAGGTGACTCAGAGGCTTCATAGAAAGAGTGGAAGGTAATCCAGGTCTTGAAGGATGAGTAGAATTTTATTTATCTATAGGAACCATAGAACTGTGAGAGGAAAAAAAGCACAAGCTCAGAGAGCAAAAATCTGCAATATGTCTTAGGATAAAAATCCAAAGAAACTGCAGATTCATCAAGAGAACTATCAATTACAATAGGGCAGGCTGTCTATAAATGCTTCTGAGTCGTTCTTCAAAGAAGTTCCCTGGCCAGTGGCTCATATAAAATAAAGTCAACCCTCCCAGAATTCAGTGTTTCCTACAACTGCCAAAGATGGCTCCCAAGAAGTCAATGCTTTCCTGCTTGTCCCCCCAAACATCCACTCAACACACACACACACACACACACACACACACACACACACACTTTCACTTTTCCTTTAGAATTCAGTCTTATGTACATTCTCTCATGTGAAAATGATCTGAGACATAGAAAAAGAAGTAAGATATTTACCTTTTATTTTCAGGCTCAAGGAAAAAAAAAAACTTAAACCAGCTACGTATGGTGGTAATATCTAGAGTAAGAAGGCTTTGATTACTAGTAACACTACTTTTTAAAACACAGATACACCCCTGCCACACAGACTTAGTTTTCACTTCTTTTAGAAAACAAGCCACACCTTAATCTTCCCCTCAAACATGACGCTGTTTCTACTATAAACTTTTAAAAGGGAAGTAGCATGTCATTTTATATAGTTTCTAAATACAGTTATCATTGAAAAATAGGAAATAATTTTTCCTAAGTATGTGCAGATTGTTGTTACAAAAAATACAGTAAGCTATTCCCAGCTCTACATGTGTAAATGTTCACAGAATCCTGCCAGCATATCCACTCTCTCTGTTTTTTGCACAACATGTTCCCACATCACACAGAATATGTAGAGCCAGAAAGAAAGGCTAGATGTTTCCACACGAGACTTTAATAGTACTGTACCCTATATTTACATATCATAACCTTGGTGCGTCATAGTTCATTATCATTTTAGATTTATGAACCAATATATGGCAGCCCAAGGTTTAGAAACAATGATTCCTTCCCAATTGATGTGATTAATGCCAGGATTGGAACTCATAATTACCGACACATGTAGTCCTACAGCTAAAGATAATTCTCAAAGCCTAACAAGAAGTGTCCAGCAAACAGAATATATCAATTACCAAATGTCCCTTTTGTTCAGGATAATTTTAAGAACCATGGGGCTTTTATCATATAAATAACCATATTAAGCCTTATAGCCTACATTAATACAAATATAGATTAAGGTATCATTCAGTTGAAACTAATGCTTAATATGGACTCATACTATATAAGCCAATTAGTTCCACAAAATTAAGTGTATTTCAATCAAAAAGTCAGTAAATAAGTCAACATACTGAACAATGTAAACTACAGCTTTAGAAAATGTTCACTGCCATACTAGTTCCGAAAGCTACAGGTGTCAGTGGCAGACTGCAACATGTGCTATCAAGGGTCCTTTAGGAGAATAAAAATCATCCACTGTGTGCTGATTCATTTAGAAAGTAAAGTATCCATTTCTCCTAAACAGAGCCAACTGTGGCTTCAATGCCGATGTCTGCCAGACTCATACATCTGGAAGATTCTGTAGGATCTGTCTCAAGGAAGCGCAGGCGACCATGTGGGCATCCGAAGGCAGATTAGCAAGTGACTGAATCAACTTCTTGACGATTGTCTTCAAGCACTGGTGAGCAGCGTTCAAGTCTCTGTCAAACTGCTGCCCTTCGATTTGCAGAGCCAGGTGGCTGCAGATGTTCCTAAACTCAACACTATCCTGAAATGAACAGCAAACAGAAAAGAGATGAGATCAAAGACGGGAACATGTGTTGTAGTATGCTTACCCAGCTTCCACATTTTTTTTTCCTCAGAGAACTACCTTCTCCATCATCAGCTCATGTGCTTCCATCAAGAGGATCCCACTCTCAACTGCAGGGACCCCAGACGATATCACCTCCAGCCAAGTGAATGGGTCAGGGATAGACACGTGACGAATGCCACTGGTCCTACATCTGCTATACTGGGAAAGAGAAATCTCTCTTTCACTGGGGGTGCTGGGGAACATCTTAGAACCCAAAGAGGAAGGTACACATGAGGATGATGTCAACACACACACACACACACACACACACACACACACACAAAGAATCAAGCACTTCAAAGTGACAGGCTAGGGGCTGGGGAGATTGCTCATGGGTTAAAGGCACTTGCCTGCGACGTAATTGACTCTATTACCTTTCATGAACCTGTGAAATCTAGCTATCTTTGAACAATAAATTCCAGTATTTCTCAGCTTTCTGAGTTAGGAAATACCCCCTTTTCTAACTGAAGCCAGTTGAAGCTGAGTTCCTGTTCCTTGTTCCTAAAAGGACTGTGACAAATCCACAAATAGCCTCTATTTTCATTATTCCAACTTGTTGTGTTCAAGATTCCAAAATAGAATTTATTATCTAAAGGACATGTCCATAATAAATTCACAATGAAAAGGCAGAAAGAATAGCTCCCAGGAAGCTTAAAGAATAAAGTAATTCAATAGATTTTTCATTCCCCATGGGCCACATTCTAAAATCCATTGAAATAAATGGTACATTGAAATTATTCCACATTACAGAAAATGTTGAATATGTGATTTCTTTTAAATATGGAAAAATGATTTCCCCTGGACTTCTACTTCTGGTAATAGGGTACATTTAGTTTCCCCAGAACCTTTTCTGCAGAATTCCTAGAATTCTAAATAAAACGGAACCGACAACCTTTTTGAGACTGCAAGAATATAAGATAAATCCCCAAGGTCCTTAATGCCTCTCAGTGCAGCCAAGAAAAGAGAGGAGTTCTTCCGCAGCTGGAGCTGGGGAGGGACGTGCAGCCATGGACGGGGTGGCGCAGTGGCCTAGGCTTGGAGTTGCTCTCTAGATCACGTTCATGTTCTGAGGACGCACATGTTCAGAAATAAGCTTGAAACCTGGAGCTGGACTGAAATATCCATGGACACGTGGCAAAAGCAAACAGAAACTGATTCCAGGGAAGCCTGTCCAAAACCCATGTCTCACAACAGCATTCCCATAAAGCTCTATTAAACATGGGCTTCAACTGTGGAATTTAAAAGACAATTTCTCATGAGATGATAGATGCAATGTGGGACATGATTAAACTCCAAGAATTCCTGATAAAGACTACAAAATGCATTTTAAAGGACTAAAAGCCTAAGAAAGAGATTTTTTTTGTACCTTTTTAAAATAGAGCTGCATAGATGGCTCAGCACTCATAGATGCTTGCTTGCAAAGCCTGCTAGCCCTGGGGGTCAATTCCCCAGTACTCACATAAAGTCAGACACACAAAGTGGCAATGCATCTGGAGTTCATTTGCAACGACAAGAGGCCCTGGCACACCCATTTCCTCCCTCCCTCTCTTCCTTCTCTCTTTTCTATTTGTGTCCCCCCCCTCTCTCTCATAAATAAAATATTTTTCAAATAAATAGAATTAGAAAATTTTCAAATATCACTTTCAGAAATCACAACTATAGTAAATTAAAGCTCAATATGTGAGAATGTATAGATGAGGGAGTGAGAATGTGTAGGTGTCAGGAAGCTGGAAAGAGACCATGAGAGGAGAAAGAGAGAGAGAGAAAAGTTTCAACAGAGAATGGTAGAGAAGGTAATAGATCTTCAGTAATATAAAGGTCAAAGGGGAAATACCATTGGTGGGAGAGGAAAGTGGGGGGGGAGCAGGGAGATGACAGAGGGGAGCAGGAATTAATACATATAAAGAAAATAAATATAAATTTAATGAGAAAGTTGTTATGAGAAAAGAAGAAAGAAAGAAAAACAAAAAGAAGATTAAAAGGGGGATATCTGATAATAAGAGTAGTACCTTTACCATACACCAGATATACCAGGACCTTGAACTTCCTAATCTCTAGACTGTCGAAATAAATGTCTGTTGTTGGGCTGGAGAGATGGCTAAGTGGTTGGGGAACTTGCCTACAAAGCCTAAAGAACCATGTTCGACTCTCCAGATCCCACATTAGCCAGACGCACAAAGGTGAGGGAAGTGCAAGATCTCACATGCCCAGTAAGTGGTGCAAGCATCTGGAGTTCAATGGCAGTGGTGGAGGCCCTGATGCATTCTGTCTCTCTCATTCTCTCTCTCTCTCTAAAATAAAACAAATTAATGTCTTGTTTTGATCTCCCAGGCTATAGTACTATGGTATTGTGGTATAGGAGCCCACCCTAAGGCATAACAAGTAAGGGAGGGAGGAAAGAGAAAGAGGGAGTAGGGAGGGAAGAAGGGAGAGAAGAAGGGAAGAAGGGAGAAAGGAAGGAAGGAGGGAGAGAGGGAGGGAAGGAAAGAAGAGAAGGGAAGGAGGAAAGAAAGAGAAGAATGGAGGGAGAAGAAAAAGGGAAGAAAGGTAAGAAGAAGGGGACTGAGAGGAGAGAAGAAAAGATACATCTGAAGTGAGAATTAATTAATTGGATGAAAAGTCTTAGAAAAATACCCAAAATGTAAGATGAAAGGTTAAAGGTATGACAAATATGGGCTGGGGAGATGACTTAACGGTTGAGGTATTTGCCTGCAAAGCCAAAGGATCCTGGTTCGATTCTCTAGGACACACATTAGCCAGATGCACAAGAGGGTGCATGGTGCATGCATCTGGAGTTTGTTTGCAGTGGCTAGAGGCCCTGGCATGCCCATTCTCCTCTCTCTCTCTCTCTCTCTGCCTATTTCTCTCTCATAAATAAATAAATAAATAAATAAATTTTTAAAAATTAAAAAAAAGGTATGAGAAATGTGAGTGAAAGGTAAAGCAAGATGGATGACAAAAGGAGAGCATCTGACAAATATCTCTCCTAGAGAGTGAGGGAGACGCAAAGTTCAAAGAGAATATGGATGGATATTATTCAGAATTGATCCAGAACATGAATCCTTAGATTCAGGAACTAAAAGAAACCCTGCACATAGTAAGTTAAGTGAGATCCAAATCTAAACTCACCAATGCAAAACTACTCTTGGAAATCGATGGTAGGGAGAGAGCACAAGGTGGAAGGGAGACAGGGGAAAAGAGCAGGGAAGGGAAACAAATTTAAAAAAAAAAAACACTGTTATGAAACCTAATTCTTTGTATGGTATTTACAAATTAATTAATTTAAATAAATAAATATTTTTAAAGCAAGTAGGAAAGAAGAAATGACAAGACGGCTGACTTCTTTTCATGACAACTGAAAGCCAAGGAGAAATGAGTAAAGGTACAGATGCTAAACTCATTTTTCTGTTTTTTTTTTTTTTTTTTGGAGAGAGACACAGAGAGAGAGAGACAGGGAGGAAGACAGAGATGGGCGCGCGAGCAGTGTCTCAGCTGCTGAGAACGAAATCCAGATGTGCGCGCCCCCTTGTGGCCAAGTGTGGCATTGCGCCCTTGCGTCACTTTGCATCTGGCTAAATGTGGGACCTGGAGATTGGAACCGCTGGAGATTGGAACCAGTGTTCTTAGGCTTAGCAGGCAGGTGCCTTGACCCCTAAGCCATCTCTCCAGTCCTCATTTTTCTGTTTTTGAGGCAGCCCTACAGACTGGCTTTTTAAAATGAGAGACAGAGAAAGAGAGAGAGAGAATTGGTGCACCAGGACCTCCAGCCACTGTAACCGAACTTCAGATGTGTGTGCCACCTTCTATGCATATGCAACCTTGCACATGTGTCACCTTGTGGGTCTGGTTTATGTGGGATCTGGGGAATTGAATATGGGTCTTTAGGTTCCCCAGGCAAGCTCATAACTGCTAAGCCATCTCTCCAGCCCTAACCTCAGTTTTTTAATTCAATAAACTATAATTTAGAACTCAGGAACATGGAGTTGGAGCGATAGCCCAGTGTTTTAAGGCATTGCTTGCAAAGCCTGATGGCCTGGGTTTAATTCCCTAGTACCCACATAAAGCCAGGTGCACAAAGTGACACAAGCATCTGTAGTTTGTTTGCAATAGTAGAAGGCTTTGGTGCACCCATACACATCTCTCTCTCTCTCTCTCTCTCTCTCTTTCTCTCTCAAATCAATAAATCAATAAATATTTTTAAAGAAGAACTTAGGATAAAATAAATATAATCTCACCTAAAAGGACATAAGGCGTTTACTATTACTGAACTCTTCCTGTTAGGTCTTTCTAAAGATAATCACGCTCCCAAGGGAAGAATGAGATAAAGAAAACCAGAATGCACAATAAATGCAAAACCATGACATATATCTAAAGAATTAATTACTGAAAACAAAAAGAACAACTAACTTGGGGCTTTTGGAAATAAAATGGTTCTAATGTAAAATGGTGTGTTGGAAAAACAATAAGCACTGCACTTTTTCACAATAAAGTCACAAAATTCGCTGGATTTCACATGTAAGTATGTGTGTGGAGAATGTAAATATTGTCATTGAAAGCAGACAAGTAATATGTAAAACTTCAAAATCAGCAGAGGGGGAAAAAAGTACTGTACTGAAATTTTATTGATCTAGCCAGGTACGGTGGCACACACCTGTAATCCCAGCACCTGGAAGCTAGAGGTAGAAGAATGAGAAGGTCATGGTCATTTTGGGCTACATAGTGAGTACGAGGTCAGCATGAGCTAGCTACTTGAGGTATTGTCTCATAAAATGAAATTTTAAAAAGTATTCATCTAATTTATAGAAGGTAAAAATGGAGAAGTGTGGGTGTATGATAAAGCAAATACAAAGAACTAAATAGGGCAACAGAAATCATTCTAAACTTAAAAGAAAGTACAATAAATGTAGATAGTGATGATCAGGTTAGACTTTAAATACTTATCCATATGGTGTTTCAAATAACACGTTTAAAACTTAAAAACACGTGAAGCCTAGAATGTAATGAATATGCTAAAACATATACCAATCAAAGAGAAATCAAAATAAAACTGGAAAAATAATTATTAGAGATATAATAATATAATATAGTAAGATACAATTAATTTTTTTAAAATATGACTGTGAAATTTCCCCAGAGAGCCACATGCATTTGTGATTAAGCCTTATTACACTCAATCCCTAGCTCGTAGCAATTTGGGAGATGGAGCCTTGCTGAAGGAGGTGTGTCACTTGGGGCAGGCCTTAGTGTGTTATAGCCCAAGCCCCCCTTGCTGCTATCTCCCAGCTGCTGTGACAAGATGTGATGCTCAATCTCTGCTCTGCTCCACTTTACCCACCATGATGAAACTTCCCCTTAAGACTACCGTAAGCCAAAATAAACTCTTTACACCCATAAGCTACTTCTGGTTTGGTGTTTTGTCCCAGCAATGAAACAGTTAACTAGAACACGACCCTAAAAGATGTAACACTGCTATGACTGGGTGTAACTATCGTAATCACTTTCTTATATATCCAAGCAATAAACACAAAGGCTGAGATTAACCCAGCTCTTTCCCAAACAAGTAAATGAAACAACAAAACAATCATCATATCCAGTAAAGACTGAAAAATGTCAGTCACAAGTTTGAACCAATGGAAATAATCTTTCAAATCACAGTTCAAGTAAGGGAGAAATGAACAACAGGTCAACTACTCAAAACAAACATGGCTTAAAAGCTCCACTTCTAAATGATCTATAGGCCTATAAAAATGACTGAAAAATTAAAACATAATGAACAAATACAGAAATATTATATCAAAATTTGTGAAAGAGCCAAGCGTGGTGGTGCATGCCTTCAACCCCAGGACTCAGGAGGCAGAGGTAGGAGGATTATCATGAGTTCGAAGCCACCCTGAGACTACATAGTGAAATCCAGGTCAGCCTGAGCTACAGTGAGACCCTACCTTGAAAAACCAAAAAAAAAGAAAGAAAGAAAATTGTGAAAGGTAGAGTGAGACACAGATCTAAATGCTTCTATACATAAAGAATAATAGCTGACAATCCGTAATATTAATAATTAAGCTCAACAGCTTAGGGAAAGAAATTGAAAATTCCAAAGAAAAAGAAAGGAAGAACTAAAAGTTGAACCAATGATGAGGGGCTAGGGCTTTCTTCCTTTGTATAGAATAGGAAGCCATTTTCCCCCAAAGAGAAAGAGAAACCCTGCCGCTTGGGTGAGAAGGACTTGGGTTTATGAAAGTGTTTATCTGACAACATCTCCCAACGAACAAGATAAATATCCATTTACTACAGTTTATCAAACAGTAGCAGCAGGACGAGGGTTTGTGCCAGAGCAGAGGCAGGAGACATGTGACAGTCCCTTACTCCAGTATTCCCAGGATGAAACTTGATTTCTCTAAAGTATTCTTCCTTCTCTGCCTCTATGTCCTATTTGTTGCTGTTCAGAAGGTCTTGGGGTCTCTGAGATCATCTTCCCACAGTTTATGGGGTAACCTGCACTGCTGAACCATATTGCTTACGAATGGGAAAAAGGGGGGAAAAATCACCGTGGACTATTTCCCCCAAATCCACATCAAAGGAAATTGTCCACTTGCTTTATAGAAGGAATCCAATCTAAGTACAAAGTGGAAGGATCAAAGAGAACATGCTAAAAGAAATTCAAACTAGAAAGAACTGCTAAAACGCATGCTGATGTGGGCCTGTTAACCCGTCTGCAAAGGTATTCATCCCCGACCAAGATGAAAATGCCCTTAAAAATATATTCATGGGCTAAAATCTGAAGTCAATTTCACATTTACTGTAAGAAATCAAAGAAGGCATCTTTGGGGGAAATTACACGTATAATAAAATTCAACTGCTGGGTTGTACTAGTCCCTGAGGCCCTGGGCAAACTTCAGATCTCTGGCGAGCTCAGCAAGGTTTCTTTATTTTACTATCCTAGTACAGTATTTCCTTTTAATCCGTTCTCAAATATATTAACAGTCAAAGAAAACAAATTAATAGGAATAGGCTTTCCATGGGACTCTTAAGCCAAGAGAGGGAAAAATAAAACAGGTGATTTCTTCTCTTCCTTTCTAGAAGCTCTGAAGGCCAACTCTGAATGCAATAATCATGACCTCTGACCAAACCTCTACTGCTTCTGTGGGGGAAGCTGGGGGTCACGAGTCACAGCACGACCTGGTCAGCAGCCTACTAACTGGCTCTCAGCAGAAACACGCATGGTCAGTACTAGTGGTGAGTTCACTGGTGGAGCTTTCCGTTCAACGACAGGACACGTCCTCCCAGCAACTGTTACTAAGTTGTGTTTACTCAGTCCTAGATGATCCCAGAAATGACGTCATGTCCTCCACTGCACTTTGAGCACATTGCCAGAATTAGAGCTGTATGGCTGAGCCATCTAAAGCAGATCTGGAAACTTCTGAAGCCATTTGTAACTTCAGATCCTAAAGATGAAGTGTATTGATTGCACCAGTGGTCCAGACTGATGGCAAGCGTTGACCTTTTCTTCTCTTCCATGACCTCACTGATGAACTAGAAGCATGGCTTGTTTAACTCAGTTGATGAATTAGTTGTATTTATTTCACAGGTGTATCAAACTACAGGACTGGACACCCATCTTAGATAAAAGGGGAGTAGAAATATTTCCCAATCTTTACAGATCTTGTAACCCAGTGACAATGAGAAACACGGATCATGTCTCTAAACATCCAGTGCAATATGATGAGGCCCATGGTAAAATAAAATTTATGAAACCTAATCCATGGAAGAATAGGCACTTATATACTCATAATTTAAGCACAGTGCAGGGTTAACTACAAAGCTTGGTCTATTATGTAAATCCTTTTCTGTTGTATTCCCCGTATATTACTGTCTAAAATTAATTTACATACCTGAAGAAAACAAACATGTTTAGAATGCAATTTGTTTGTTTGTTCGTTTTTTCATAGTAGGGTCTCATTCTAGTCTATGCTGACCTGGAATTCACTATGTAGTCTCAGGCTGGCCTAGAACTTACTGCAGTTCTCCTAACTCTGCCTCCCAAGTGTTGAGATTAAAGGTATGTGCCACCACACCCGGCCTGGCACTGTTTTTTTAAAATTACTTTTTAAAATTTTTATTTATTTGCAAGCAGAGAGTGAGAGAGAGAGAACAGGCATGCCAGGACCTCCAACCACTGCAAACAAACTCCAGATGCATGTGCCACCTTGTGTATCTGCCTTTACATGGGTACTGGGGAATCAAACTCAGGTCACCAGGTTTTGTAGGCAAGTGTCTTAATCACTTAGCCACCTCTTCAGCCCAATAGCAAGTAATTTTTAAAACAATTATTGTACTTTTAGCTGGAATATGTTCTGTACGAGGCAAAACAGTAGCCTGCACGTCCTAGTTGGTCCTAGGATGACCATGTCCTAGTTCCCAGAACTGTTACCCAACATGGTAAGCAGATGTTAAGGTGGGCCTCCCTAACAGCAACGACAAAAACCAACCAGCAGCCCGGTTCTGCCCTTTGATAGGCCACCCTTGGAGGATCCATTTTATCTATGGAAAATGCCATTTCTTGTGTAATAAATAATAGCTTCCTTACAGAACATTCTATATACCTATGTGAAGCCACCCCTAGCTAACCAGAGACCTCCCATGGGTGTTCTGCCTTTGTCACTTCTCTGCTTTCCTGCTTGGTATAAGAGAGGTCTTTCAGGGAGAGTGCCATGAATATACTTTACTGCGTTATGTATTGTGTTTATGAAAAATGCACTGCCTGAGAAAACACCGTGAATTCCAGGTCAGGTTGGGCTAGAGTGAGACCCTTCCTTGAAATCCTACCCCCAATCCCCCGCCCCAGTAAATAGCACCCGTATGGAATCCTTGAACAACTTTTTTAAATCCTTAAAAGGAATTTCTAAAGAACTTTGAATTCTTTGCACCTGAAATATCTATAAAAAGGAAAAGTTAAGCCCTTTGTAGCTTCTTACTGAAAATAAACCCTCCCATCACAATGGAATGCTTGAGAATAAAAGGAATCTGAAAGCAGGGTCAGTTTCACAGCTTGTTTGAGGAAAGTAGCAAAGATGAGCGAGTGTCAAAAGAACAGTGTGGCTTCACCGGCTCTAAAATAATGTTTAAACCGCTCCAGGTAGTGTTTTTTTTTAATTTTTATTTTTTGGAGAGAGACACAGAAAGAGACAGAGAGAGAGGGGGGGAGAGGAAGACAGACAGAGATGGGCGAGTCAGCAGTCTCTCAGCTGCTGCGAACGAAATCCAGATGTGTGCACCCCCTTGTGGTCAAGTGCGGCATTGCGCCCTTGCGTCACTTTGCATCTGGCTAAACGTGGGACCTGGAGATTGGAACTGCTGGAGATTAGAACCAGCGTTCTTAGGCTTAGGAGGCAGGCGCCTTAACTGCTAAGCCATCTCTCCAGCCCTAGGTAGTGTTTTTTTATCCTACCACATCACCTGCAAATCGCTTCTCAATCTACAGAAACCTTGCTTAATCACTATGACATTAGAGTATGTTCCCTCTTTTCTTCTTCTTTTTAAAATTTTTTTTTTTTTTTGCAAGCAGGGACAAAGAGAGAATGGGCACACCAGGGCCTCCTGCCAATGCAAAGGAATTCCAGATGCATGCACCACTTTATGAACTGGGGAATAAAACCCTGGACTAGCAGGCTTTGCAAGCAAGCACCTTTACCTCTGAGCCATCCCCCAAGGTCCCTCTTTTCAAAACGGTCACATCTCATTGTCTAGTCTTATAAAAGGACTTCATCAACTTGTTTCTTATTATATTTTCCCCTCCAGTTCTCCCACAGAGAGGACAAAAGAGAGGCAGGGAAGCAGGCAGAGAGATCAAGAAAGAAAGGGGACACAGACAGAGACAGACAACAGAAAGGGCAAACTTGTCCCCAGTTCACTGGGACGGGGCTTGGCGCTGAACCAGGAGCTTGGCTACCAACCAGGAGCCCAGCTCCACATCAAAGCCCAGTACGGTGCCTGACAAAGAACATGAACTCCCTTCCCATACCACCCAGTAAGAGTCTCCACACCGTACCGTGTGTGTGTGTGTGTGTGTGTGTGCGCGCGCGTGTGTGTGCGTATGTGCGTGTGTGTGTGTGTATGTGCGTGTGTCTCCACAAAATAGGATTGTCTGTTGTAAAGAGATGTTGTGAACAACATACCATAAGGAAGTAAGAATTAGCCCAACTTCCAGCTCGTCAACATGGAGCTTTGAACTATAAATTCCCAGTGTCCTGAGCAGTCACCACTGCCTGAGCTGAAGGCCAGTCTCAAATAGATATGTCACTGTGTATCAATAAAACACCCAATGAAGAACCAAAGTAGGTGCCAGTCACCATAAAACGTCCATCGTCCACAGGAAATTAAACATTTTTACTTGGGGTGGACTGACCGTAATGCTCACAAATAACTAAGGTTCCTTATGCTTTCGCTCTGGGTATGGCACCATTTTCAGTCAAAAACAGTTCAGTGAAAAGCACTCTTGTGATGAGTACAAACACTTGATTCAGGGATGGTTCAAGGCAAACCCCAGAATTGTAAAATACAACACTGTGTGTGTTTCTACCAAGCTGGCAAACAGTTTTGTCTCGGAGTCTTTCTTAAATCTCACTCCCCAAAATTTCATTTAAGAAAGGTTCACACCCTGACGTCCATGCCATTCCCATCACCGGCCGTTACCGAGCTCTCAATATACTACTTCTCGAGCCCTATCCATGGGGAACAACAGAAATTCTCTGACAAGTCGCTGGTCCCTGAAACACAATATTGTCTAAAATAATAAGTCCTCCAGTTATGGCTGCCCATAAGATAACCATGAACATTTATCTCATCAACCGTAAGTTTGTAATTTCGGAAGACCCTTACAGAAACTGGCTTCACTCAATACTGTAGGCAGGATATGAAGCGCTCATCCAGTGTCTTCTCTCAACAACCCAATATTCACGCTTTCCAAAGAGCATGTGGCATGGGATAAAGCCAAAGCCAATAGTCTGATGGTTGCAACTCTTGCTCTGTAGCAAGAAAAAAAAAAAAAAAAACAAGGACTACTGAATGTGACAGAATAATTGGTACCAGAACGAGCTTATTGAAATGGGTGAGCTCACAGGCAAGTTTAATCAGGGATGGCAAGAAAGTTCTTCTGCCTCTGATAGCTGGCATCAGCCAGAGTTTCCATGCAGCTTTCTTCGGAACAGAATTCTTAGAAACTATAAATGCTTTCAATTCTTGAAGCCAGACAAAACTTAATCAGCGCAACTTCACAACCGGCTTGGATAATGGCCCTTATAGGATCTGATCTTTTTTTTTTTTTTTTTTTTTCCCAGCAGTTCCAAAAGTCCTAAACAGGCTTCCTTCTGTTGTCCTGGACACTTCGGTGTTTCCTTTGGGTTGTGAATGCCTATCACATCCTTTCCAGTAATACTAGTTTGATAATGATTTCCTGTGTTTAACCAGTGCTTTTAGTCACCATGTAAGTTGGATATTAAATGGATCACCCAGTGTTATGATGGACTGAAGTGTGTATCTGGAAAATTTCTATGTTGAAGCCTTAACCCTCAATGTTACTGTCTTGGAAACAGAGGCTTTAGGCAGGTAAGTAAGGAGAATAGGTCATAAAGGTGAGACCCTTATTTCTTATAAAAAGAAACTCTGACAATGCTCTATTTCCTTGAATGACTGCAGTTAAGCAAGCCAGTGTGAGGCCAGTAAAAAGGTGGCCTTCTGGAAGCTAGGAGGGAAGCCCTTACAAGAAATTGAATTTGTTAGCATCTTGATTTTGGACGTTCAGCCTCTGAAGAGTGAGAACATAAATGTCTGTCTGTTGTTTAAGCCAAGGGCATTTTGTTAGAATAACTGAGCTAATCCACCCAGTCCACAAAGTGACTATCACAGCCTGAGCAACATACAGCGCATGATATGCACAGCTGGAGCCCTCTCTACCGTACGCTCTCTTGTATGATGTTACTCTAGCACGATGTTCGTAACACCCTATGAACTGGCCTGTAATGTCTTCGGATGAGTCAGATGAAACTCATAACTTCCTAGCTACGAAGTACTGAGCAAAGTCCTAAATTCCTCCAGGCCCATTTCCACCTATAATGAATATGTGCCAAGCTGGTCAACTCCAGTGTCTGCACCAAATGTGACAGGACTCAGTACTGTTAAGCACTATTCATCCACCATGAAGAAACTAATTACATGGGTTTTTGCATATGGTTGATAATTTCTAACTGTTCAAAAGGAACAGTGTCGGTTTCTTTAGTCAAAGAAAAATGCCATGAGCCGGCCGGGCGTGGTGGCGCACGCCTTTAATCCCAGCATTTGGGAGGCAGAGGACCGCCATGAGTTCGAGGC
The DNA here is from genome assembly GCA_036365145.1 of Orientallactaga sibirica. NCBI lineage: Eukaryota > Metazoa > Chordata > Mammalia > Rodentia > Dipodidae > Orientallactaga > Orientallactaga sibirica. The sequence continues at coordinate 1,608,959 of JAEOAD010000048.1, forward strand.
CACCCTGAGATTACATAGTGAATTCCAGGTCAGCCTGGGCTACAGTGAGACCCTACCTTGAAAAAACGAAAAATGAAAAAAAAAAAAAAAAAAAAGGAAAATGCCATGAAAATGTTGGCTTCCGTGTTGTGAGATGGTTTCTGCTTCACACCTGAGCACTTCTCCTTCACTTTCAGGAGGCCGTTCCATGAGCCACTCCCCCATGAAGTGGACAGCCAGTCATCAAGCACAAACCAAGGTGGGCCTCTACCTACACAGTGGAAGCTTCTTGGAAATCCATTTTGTCATCCGAACTCTGGTTCTATCAACAGCCCCATGAGTCAATTTCATCAATATGAAGAACTCAAAAAATTGCAGTCAGAGCTGGAGAGATGGCTTTTGATGCACGTGAGCTAGATGCACAAGGTGGCGCATGCATCTGGTGTTTGTTTGCAGTGGCTGGATGCCTTGGTGTGCCCATATTCTCCCTCCCCCCCCACCTCTCTCTTTCTATCTCTTGATTATATATATACATACATACATACATACATACATACATACATACATACATACACACAGATAGATAGACATAGATATCTGACCCCTCTCAAATAAATAAATAAATAAATTGCAGTTAAAGGATTCAGGAAGCACCAACTTGTCAATAGCAGTGACAATAGCAGTAGTTTAAGTACTTGGAGACTTACTAGGTGAAGTTAAACTACATGCACATTATCTCAGTGACCCTTTAGGCCACACACCTATATCTGTACCTTATAGAAGAGAAGACTGAGGTGCCAGAAAGCTGAGGAACTTGTTCAAGGTCTTAAGGAAGAGACAGAGTAGGTTTGACTGGGCTGTGTCCATGACAGGGTCACTACAGCCTGTTGTCATCTGGGCCTTGGGTGTTTTTGTTTTGTTTTGTTTTTGGAGAGAGTCAGAGAGAGATAGAGAGAGAGATAGAGAGAGAGAATGGGTGCAACAGCCGCTGTGAGCAAACTCCAGACGTTTGCGCCCCCTTGTGGGCAAGTGCAGCCTTGTGTCCTTGCGTCACTTTGTGTCTGGCTAAACGTGGGACCTGGAGAATCGAACAGGTGTTCTTAGGCTTAGCAGGCAGGCTCCTTAACCACTAAGCCATCTCTCCAGCCCTGGACCCTGGCTTTATTTAGCTCAGGTCAGTCTCCCACCTGCCCTCTGTGACATGATATTCAAGGTTCCACATACTTCTAAGTGACACACAGGAGTCACTTCCATGAGTGGAATTCCTATTGAAACTATCATGTTGTAGAAACAATTTGCATGTCCTTAATTTTAAGAGATAGAAGGCACCCTTCTAAATCATTTGAATTATCAATAGTATGAGTGAAGCCAAACCTGACTAGCCAAGCTTTGGAAAGTCAGGACATCGGTCCTCTCAGCCTAAGCTGTGTGAGGTCATGTGGAGAGATCATCTTGCCTCCAACAGCAGACCAAACAAAAAATCTTTAGCTACTGACTGCCCTATGCCTTCTGAAGGCACCGGCTGTCCTCAGGGTCCCTGCAACTCATCACTCCTGAGCAAGGAGTTAGAAGACTCTAGCAGGGGGAAGCCTAAAGATCCAGCTTCTAATGAGCCACTTACAGAAAGTGGCAGCAACACATTCAGAAACTCAGAGTTTCCTGGGGACAAGGAAGGAAAAGACTGACTCGAGAGGCTGGGCCAATGAAGGAAACCAGTTTCTAGTCATGGAAGGGAAGGCGCCTATCCAGGACTGCACTTTATCCAGGTCTAGTTACCCATTGTCAACTATGAAATGAAAGAGTGTGTGTGTGTGTGTGTGTGTGTGTGTGTGTGTGTGTGTGTGTGTGTTTATACAGGTGCACATGTAGGGGGTGTATATACACATATGTGTATGTGGAGGCCAGAGGACAACCTCAGGTGTCATTCCTCAGGAATACCATCCACCTTTTTTAAAAATTTTTGTTATTATTATTTTTATTTATTTTTGGAGAGAGAGACAGAGAGAGATAGACAGAGAGGGAGAGGGAGACAGAAATGAGCGCGCCAGCAGTCTCTCAGCTGCTGTGAACGAAATCCAGATGTGTTCGCCCCCTTGTGGGCAAGTGCAGCATTGCACCCTTGTCTCACTTTGCATCTGGCTAAACGTGGGACCTGGAGATTGGAACCGCTGGACATTGGAACCAGCATTCTTAGGCTTAGCAGGCAGGCACCTTAGCCGCTAAGCCATCTCTCCAGCCCCCAACCACCTTTTAAAAAATATATTTTATTTATTTATTTATTTAACAGAGAGACAGAGAAAGAGAGAATGGGGTTTCCTGCTTCTGCAAACAAACTCCAGATGCATGTGCCACTTTATGCATCAGGCTTTACATGGGTACTGGCATATAGAACCTGGGCTTGCAGGCTTTGTGGTCAAATGCCTTTAATTGCTGAGCCATCTCTCCAACCTTTTTTTTTCTTTCTTTCTTTTGGTTTTGGTTTTGGTTTTTCAAGGTATGTTCTCAGTCGAGCCCAGGCCTACCTGGAATTCACTGTGTTTCAGGGTGACCTCAAACTCATGGTGATCCTCCTAACTCTACCTCCTGAGTGCTGGGATTAAAGGTGTATGCCACCACACCTAGCAACAATTTTTAAAATATATATTTTACTTGTTTAGCTATTTATCTGAGACAGACAGAGGGGGGGGGAGAAATAAATAAATAAATAAATAAATAAATAAATAAAGAAAGAAAGAAAGAAAGAAAGAAAAGAAAGAGAGAGAGAGAGAGAGAAAGAAAGAAAGAAAGAAAGAAAGAAAGAAAGAAAGAAAGAAAGGGGCATAAAGAAAGACAGAGACAATTGGCACTGCAGGGCCTCTAGCCACTGCAAACGAACTCCAGACGCCACCTTGTGCACCTGGCTTACATGGGTACTAGGGAATTGAACCTGGGTCCTTAGGCTTCACAACTAAGTGCCTTAACTACTAAGGCATTGCTCCAGCCCGGCAATTTTTATATATTTTAAAATGTACTTTGATCATAATGCTATTACTCTCTCTTGTCTCCCCTCCCTCACAAAATGCTGAGAAGTGATAGTTAAACATTCAGCATTAAATGAAAGACATGTCTATCTTAACGGCCAAGGCTCAGGGAACATTGTGGAAGAGGTGGTGGTAAAAATATAAGAGCGAGAGGGTAAGGAGGAGTGCTTTAAAATGTTCTGTTATGAACATGAGCACAGCAACACACAGTAGCTGTTGTTGTTACCTGCACAGTATCAGGGCCATTAACATATTATCATAAACAATAAAGAGAGGCAGAAAGAAAAAAGGAAGGGTGGAAGGAAGGCAAAGGGAAGAAAGAAAGAGAGAGAGAGAGAGAGAGAAAGAGGAAGGAAAGATGTCATCTCCTTTTGTAACTTTTTTTTTTTATAAGAGAGAGAGAATAGGTGAGCCAGGGCTTCCAGCCACTGCAATCAAACTCCATATGATGTGCCACCTTGTGTGCGTGCATGACCTTGCGCTTGTGTTACCTTGTGCATCTGACTTATGTGGGACCTGGAGCCAAGCGCCTTAACTGCTAAGCCATCTATCCAGCCCTCATCCGCCTTTTATTTATTTATTTATTTATTTATTTATTTATTTATTTATTTATTTATTGGTTTTCCCGAGATAGGATTTCACTCTAACTCAGGCTGACCTGGAATTCTCTATGCAGTCTCAGGTTGGCAATCCTCCTACCTCTGCCTCCCAAGTGCTGGGATTAAAGGCATGAGCCACCACACCCGGCGTCATCCACCTTTTTTGAGACAGGGTCTTTCATTGGTCTTTAGCTCACCAATTAGGCTAGACAAGCTGGTTATAGAGCTCCAGGGATCTGCCTGCCTCTGCCTCCCCAGATCTGAGATGACAGATGGATGCTACATGCTGGATATTTTTCCATAGTTCTGGTGAATCAAACTAGGTCCTCATGTTTTCAAGTCCATTTACTCACAACCATCTTCCCAACTCGGTGCTGGAAGCATGGAGAATTCCAGAAATAAATAATCCATACATTTTCAGTTTTGTGCAGTTTTGAGCAGTGTAATGTAACCATGCACGGTTGCCCTCCACCTTGCTCAGGATGTAAAACAGTCCAGGGAGCCACACTGTATGCCCTACCCACCTGTTAGTTACTTTGCAGCCACTTTGGTTATCACATGGGCTGAGTTCGTGATCAAAAAACCCTTATGGAGCAGCCTAGTGGTGAGTCACAATGTCTCCATCAACCCCCACATCTCCTCACACAGGCACTGCACTGTCCCACGTCATCACAGGGTAAATTCAGAGCAAAAAGATTTTCTTTTTTAAATCTTTTCTATTTTTATTCTTTTTATTTATTTACTTGCAAGCACAGAGAGTTAGAAGAGAGACAGACAGAGAAAGAGAATGGGCACGCCAGAGCCTCCAGCCCTTGCAAACCAACTCCAGATGCATCTGGCTTTACATGGGTACTGTGGAATTGAATCCAGGTCAGTAGGCTTTACAGACAAGCACCTTAATTGCAGAGCCATCTCTCCAGCCTCACAAAAAGATTTTTGAGAGATCACATTCATACAGCTTATTAAAGTATATTGTCACAATTGCTCTATCTTATTCTTTATATATCAATTAAACTTGATAATAGGTATGCATAGGGAAAAAAATGTATAATGTCCCCAATAGCCTCCAGTGGTTGTGAGTAAGCTTCCTACTTAGTCCCCAGCTGGTGAAGCCTTGCTGGAGGAGGTGTTCACTGGGGGGTGGCTGACATACTTTTCTTCCACCATGAGGAAGCTTCCCCTCAAAACTGTAAGCCTGGCGTAAATCCTTTCCTCCCATAAGCTGCTTCTACTCAGGTATTTTAATCCAGCAACAAAAATGTAACCACTACAGTGTCTACTAGAGTTCAGTACTCTTCTCTGTTCCAGACATCCTCTGAGGGTCTTGGAACATGTCTTCCAAGCATAACCGGGGCATACAGGAGGGGAAGAATGAACAGAGATGCAATAGTTTGTGGGGAGAGGAAGACCTTCTTGTCCACTGGCTTCACTTTTCTCATAGCAGTGATGTGGTTGATAGAGAATGTTGAAGACCATAAATCAACTAGAAGGGGCGAAGACGGTCACCAGCTGGAGATGCCTGCTGCGTTAACCACAATGCCATGATATCAGCTTCAATAGAGCAGGCTCCAGGATACAGGACACACGTTCACATCATGACCACCACCCTAGCCCAGGCCCCAGACCTGACTCACACTGAAACCTAGCCACTGTGATTGGCTTGCGCAATCTTCTATGGTTTCTTGCCTTTCAAGACATCCATGCCACACAGGCCTTACCCCTGACCCCTACTTACATATCCACAATTACTTTTTGCACTAATTGAACTAATTGCAGTTCTTCCAGATTAAGCATTTTCAATGCTCTGGGCTTTGGATTACATAGTTCTATGCTTTTTCCCTTTCATATCTGGAGATCAAGCACTTATTTAAAAAAGAAGGAAGGAGGGCTGGAGAGATGGCTTAGCGGTTAAGGTGCATGCCTGTGAAGCCTAAGGACACTGGTTCAATTCTCTAGGTCCCATGTAAGCCAGATGTATATGGTGGCACATGCATCTGGAGTTCGTTTGTAGTGGCTAGAGGCCCTGGCGCACCCATTCTCACTCTTTCTCTCTCTCTCTCCCTTTCTCTGTCTCTAATGAATAAATAAATAAATATTTTTTTAAAAAAAATTTTAAGAAAAGAAGGAAGGAGCCGGGCGTGGTGGCACACGACTTTAATCCCAGCACTTGGGAGGCAGAGGTAGGAGAATCGTCATGAGTTGAAGGCCACCCTGAAACTACATAGTGAATTCCAGGTCAGCCTGGGCTAGAACAAGACCCTACCTTGAAAAACCAAAAAAAAAAAAAAAAAAGAAGAAGAAGGAGGAGGAGGAGGAGGAGGAGGAGGAGGAGGAGGAGGAAGGAAGGAAGGAGGAAGAGAGGAGGGAGGAAAGGATGGAGGGAAGAAGAGAAGGAGGCAAGGAGGGAGAAAAAAACAAAGCAGAGAAAGTTAGCTGTGTTCTCTAAGCAGCCCTTCTAGATCACCATAGGTAAAACTGATCATTCTGTTTCTTTTTCTGGCAACTTACCCATGCCCTGTGTTTGCCTGTTTGTTCCTTCCTTTCCCCCTCCCTTTCTTCCTTCCTTCTTTCCTTCCTTCCTTCCTTCCTTCCTTCCTTCCTTCCTTCCTTCCTTCCTTCCTTCCCTCCTTCCTTCCTTTTTTCCAAGGTAGGGTCTCACTCTAGGGCAGACTGACCTAGAATTCACTATGTAATTTCAGGGTAGCCTCGAACTCATGGTGATCCTCCTACCTCTGCCTGGGATTAAAGGCGTGCACCACCACGCCCAGCTGCCCTGTATTTCTGTCATAACATTGTTATGGCTTGAATCTGGAATGTCCAGCACAGGTACACATCTTGAATGCCTGGTCTCCAGTGAGTGTCACTTCTGGCAGTGCTGTGAGCTGGAGGAGGTAAGGCCTAGCTGCCATAAAGAGGTCACTTGAAGGCTCTATCCCAGCCCCAGTCCCCCACCCACCTCCTTCCTTGTTCCTGGTTGCCATGATGTGAAGTCTTATGTTTGGCTGTCACACATAGAGCTGTTTCACCTCTTTCCTCTCCATGGTGGACTGAAATCTCTCTGAAACAGAGCCAAAATAAATCTTTCGCTGAGGCTATAGCTCAATGGTAGGGTGCTCGCTTAGCCTGCAAAAGGTTCTGGGTTCAATCCCCACTGCCACAAAAAAAGAAAATAAATGCATTAAAACTACTGCCAAAAATGAATCTTTCCTCCTTTAAGTTATTTCTGTCAGATTTGTGGTCACCATGCCAAACTAGAGAACACAAATGCTTTCCTAATATCACAAGCCACTTAAAATTTGATCAGTTTTTTTTTTTTTCATTTTTCGGTTTTTCAAGGTAGGGTCTCACTCTAGCCCAGGCTGACCTGGAATTCACTATGTAATCTCAGGGTGGCCTCGAACTCACGGCAATCCTCCTACCTTTGCCTCCCGAATGCTGGGATTAAAGGCGTGCGCCACCATGCCTGGCTAAAATTTGATCAGTTTTAAGACGTACTTTTTTTTTATTATTGAGAGAGACAGAGAGAGAGAGAATCAGAGACGGAGAGGAAGAGGTAGAGAGAGCGAATGGGCACACCAGTGGCCTCTCAGCTGCTGTGAATGAATTCCAGATGCCTGCACTCCCTTGTGGGGCAAGTGCAGCATTGTGCACTTGTGTCACTTTTGCACCTGGCTAAACGTGGGACCTGGAGAATTGAACTGGCTTTCTTAGGCTTGGCAGGCAGGCGCCTTAACTGCTAAGCCATCTCTCCAGCCCTATGATGCATATTTTGCCAGACCTTAAAAACCCATGAAATCGCCGGGCGTGGTGGCGCACGCCTTTAATCCCAGCACTTGGGAGGCAGAGGTAGGAGGATCGCTGAGAGTTCGAGGCCACCCTGAGACTACATAGTTAATTCCAGGTCAGCCTGGACCAGAGTGAGACCCTACCTCGAAAAACAAAAAAAAAAAAAAACAAAAAAAAAACCCCATGAAATAAATTAGGAGATAACTTACAATCAATGAGGTGTCAGCATTTTAAAGTTTTTCTCAGGGAAAAAAAAAAAAAAGGAATCTTGCATCTTACATTGGCGAGCGCTAGGGACATAGGTTCCACTTCCTAGCTCCCAATGGTGAGCATTTTATCCGAGGTGATCTTGGCGTCCCACTCCACACTCCCACTGGGCAATGTCTGGAGATGATTCTGGTGTATCTTAAGGTGGAATGCAATGCTAGCATTCCAGTGGCAGAGTCAGAGATACTGCTGAACGTGCAACAATAAACCTCCAACTACAAAAAAATGACCCAAACTGCCATTAAATGTATCAAGTGTTTCATGATAATTGAGCTGAAATAAATCATTGTCGCATATAATGCAACCCTGTAGAGCCTTAGCTTGGAGAGTGAGAATAGTTCCAGGCCCTCCTGGATACCCCACCCAACCTCTTCTGAACTCCAAAGGGATGGATAGGCCAGCGCTCCTAGTCAGAACTTGAAAGCCAGAAAGTGTCAAAGACTTATGGCCTTAAGCAAATTAGAGCAGTTAATGGCAAGCGCGGGACTGGCACCCACACTTCTTGTTTCCAGAACCCTGTCAGTTCTGTGCCTTGGCTCACACAATCTGGTGCCTTAAGAAGAAATTGATTGCCCTGTACACATGAGCTGGGGACTGGCATGCGTTCCTATTCTTTTAGTATGTACACCAGATCTCCTATTATTTTAGTATATACACCAGCTCTCACTCCCCTTTAGGAGAATTTACGTTGACTCGGTAAGGCCTCTGAGCTCTGTAGAGAACATGCATGTGAAGGAACTTGAAATAAAGGTAGTTGATTTCATCATACTTAGACAAGCGACTTAAGGCTCTAAAGGAAGGGTTGTGAGCTTGGAGGAGAGTATGCGGGCGGGGGGGATTGGGGGGGGACCGGCAGGCAGGGGAGACTGTCCTCCGTCCATACAAGTTGCTCTTGTGGAAAGGATTTTCAGCTATATCAGGAAGCTGATTTATAAGACAGGAAGGCCTTTCCAGAGATAGACCCACCCCCTCCCTACACACACTCCTCCACGTCCCCGTTCCACAGTCAGAAGTGGCTCTCAAGCTCCAGACACCCATTCCCTGGAGGCTGACCCACACCACATCCTCCCCCGGGGTGGGGGGGGACCCCATCCCATCTCCATCCCCAGGATCCCACAGCCCCGCCCTTCAGGCCACAGGGAAGGAGGGACAGGACTCACCTTCAGGTGGATGGGGAAGGACCGTTCCTGCTGGAGAGGTCCTAGCAGCGTCTGCTCCACGCTGACCAGCTCAGAGGTCGAGTCCACCACGCGGGCCAGCGCACTGCGCATGGCCATCCTGGCCAGGGTGCAGGGCCGGCGGTCCCTGGGGAATGGCAGCAGCTCAGCGCCCCCCTCGGCTCCCCGCACTGCCTCCGTCTCGGGGGAGCTGGCCCACGTCCCGGTCCCCTCTTCTCTCCCAGGTCCCCGCCGGGCCCGCAACTGGCCTGAGCGCCTAGCCGGGGCGATGGGCACGTGGTCGGGGCCTCGCGGGCTCCCCGGGGAGCCGGGCCCTTCCCCCCAACCCCATTCCTGCTGCAGCAGCTGCAGGGTCTGCAGAGCCACCATTTGGTGGCTGATGGAAGCCACTAAGGGCGCGGGGCTGGCCATCGCCCCGGCTTGGCGGCTGGGCGCTCGCAGAGCAGGTGTCTGGCGCTGGAGCGAGCGAGCGAGCGAGGCGGGGCGGCGTGCGGGGGGTCGCGGGGGGTCACATCTCCTAACTCGCCGCCCCCCGGCCTCCGCGTCCCTCGTCTTGGGTGGCCGGCCCCGCCCCCGGCCCCAGCCCGCAGTCGGCGACCCGCGCTGGCCCCGGCATTCACTTCCAGACTCCTGCGATGGGCTTGTCTCGGACCGAGAGGCTGCCAAGGCCCTGCTCCGCGTGCACTTGAACGTCAGCCAGATGCTGAGCTCGGGTTCTTCCGCCTCTCCAGGGCTTTGGATGGGGGAACCGTGCGGCTTGGTGCGGATGCATCCAGGGGCAGATTACCCCGCCCCCTCCTTCTCTGAAGGACGCCTGCCCAGAACCACTCAAGGCCTGGCATGTAGCAAGTCAAAAACCCACCCAGGACCGGAAATGCAAAGTGCCCCGGGAGAAGAGTCCTAAAAGACTATGCGAGACTTTTCTTACCCCCTTCCCAACCCTTGGGGACATTCACAGAAACTTCTCGAAGGAGGCTTCAAGGACTCGAATTCAACCAAACTAAAGCCATGGACGATGGATCTCAAAAGTTCTGCCCTTCTTGGCATTCTCCATGCATTATGGGCATTGACATCATGACCTCAGAAGCGGCCACGTGACGTCACAGCCACTGCCTGCCCCCCCGCCTCCCCCCCGCACTGCCTAAATAAAGATCTTTAACAATGCTGTGGGAAAATTCCCTAAGAACTCAGCAAAGTCAAAGCTAAATTATTTTATGAGCTATGAACCCCTGGACAACTGTACAAACACTTGCTGCGTTTAATTAAAAGTTTTTAATTTAATTCCTTAAATTAGAAAGAAAGTACTGGTGATTTTATGCTTTATAGGTGGACAACCGTTGGATGTGTGTACGATGTGCACAAGGAAAAAAGAAGACTCATTTGAGGGGAACAGTACGGAGAACTGACCCAGAGCAGTGTCGTTTCTGCCTTTCTGGTGCAAGGAAAGCTACTCAAATAATCCCATGGCCCAGCATAGCAGGCCAAAGGGACCCTGGCAGACCAGGCCTGGAGGGTGAAATTTCACTCTTCCTTTAGAAGCAAGAATCCTATGGGGTCAGGTCTGGAAGCGTCTCTGAATGGAAAAGCCACTTCAGTGGGTCTGTTAATACAGAAGTGATCAGTAAGAGATAGGAGGGAGATTGCAGGGTCCTTTAAGGTTTCTTTAGCTCTGGAACAGATTGACCTCATGTAAACCTCCCCACCCTCCAGCAAAGGTTCCTTCTCCTGTGAAAACAAATCTGAATGCCAAAGTCAAGAAAACTTTACTTAAGCAAAGAAGGAATATGTTCACACTAATTACAACTAAGTGAAAAATGCACATCTGTGCATTGATTGAGAGGAAATTGTGTTGCAGGGAAGTAGTTTAATGTTGATTACATTCTCTTGACATAAAGTTCCTTAGGTTCATAATAAAAAAATACAGAAATTCCTCCAAATTATCTATTTATTGTTTTTAATCCTTGAATGTTGAAGTGCATTAGGCTCAGCAGAGACTAAGTGGGAATAGCATAAACTAAGCCCTAATTTTCACAGAGCATGCCAGAACCAGGGCTCCTCCTCTTTCCAGACACAGGAAATCCATTTCCATGGGCTTACTCTTCCACTATCAGATGGCTGACTGCAAAACTCTCTTGACAGATGGAATTCCAGCCAACAGCAGAATTAAAATCACTAGACAGAGCAGGACCCGAGGCCCCTCTTCTGCATGCCATGCTGATTCTGAAAGCAATGAGACTAGCTGGACTTCGGGGTGTACATGGGAGGCCAGAAAACCACAGGGGTCTGAGGGGTGAGCCACGCTGCCGGGAGGCAGTGACCCTGGTGTCCTGAGGAAGCAGTGCATTGTCCAGCAGTGCTGTACTGTCTGTCTTGGCCAAGGGTTCATCCTCATTTGCTGTAACTTCAAACTAGCTCGTGGTCCAGAGCTGGAGAGATGAGATCCCAACTGAGGGAAAGGCTTCCTAGAATACTGAAATGAATTAGTGGCGAAGTAGGTCTGCCTTTGGTCTAAAACATCTTCGAACTTACCTACACAGGGCCACCTCAACAATTACGCACCTCCTATTGCTACACTCACAATTTGAGTCACACTGAAAGGAAAAAAGAAAAACTCATTCAAAAGGGCAAAGTAGTGGGTTGTTGATGGTATGTGACCATAGTTGCCTTCCAAAAGAGTAAAATACCAGGGCTGGGGGAGGGGAGGGGAGGCTCAGTAGGCAAAGTGCTTGCCACTCAAACTTGAGGACCTAAATTTGGATCCTCAGAACTCATAAGATGTCCAGTGTGGAAGAATGTATCTGTAATGCCAACAAGCAGAGATGGAATCCCTGGGACTCACTGGTGAGCTAGTCTACCTGAACTGGTGAGGTCTAGGTTCAGCAAGAGACCATATCTCAAAGGTTCAGGTGGAGAGAGATTGAGAAAGACCCCCTATGTTAACCTTTGACCTCCATTAGCATGCCCATGAGCACCTGCACAATACATGCACCTGCAAACATACAAGCACCACACACACACACACACACTCGTACACACACACACACACTCGTACACACACACACACAATCACAGAGAGGGGAAAAAGTGTTGCATATCTGATACGTTTACTTCCCAGCATTTATCTAATGTGTGGGGCCACATTCTCTTTTCTCAGGGGATGTTCCTCATCCTTCATGCTCAATCCATGAGATCAGATAGAATAATAAACCACAAGTAGCTGAAGGAATCCGGGACTTCTAAGCTAAGGCCAATCATACTTCGCATCCCCTATAATCCAGTTTGACCCCCCTGGAACTGCTGAATACAGTGTAAAAGAGAAAACAATGGAACTACACAGACAGCAACATCAAGAGAAAAAAAAATAGCATGTCCTCTTAATAAGAAAACACAATATAAAATAGTTTAACCAATGCAATGATTTATTGTCCTGTGTCATAAAACATCTAATGACAGGTTAAAACTGCAGATCCAGGGCCTGGAGAGATGGCTTGGCGGTTAAGCGCTTGCCTGTAAAGCCTAAGGACCCCGGTTCAAGGCTCAATTCCCCAGTACCCACGTATGCCAGATGCACAAAGTGGCGCATGCATCTGCAGTTCATTTGCAATGGCTGGGGGCCCTGGTGCACCCATTCTCTCTCTCTCTCTCTCTCTCTCTCTCTATATATATATATATATATATATATATATATATATATATATATATATCTGCCTCCTTTTCTCTCTCTCTGTCTGTCCCTCTCAAATAAATAAATAAAAATAAACAAAAAAGTTTTTTAAACCTGTGGATCCATGGTGTCATGACAGCTCATGACTCATCTCTCATCTTTACCATCCTCAGCTCTGCTTTATCCTTGATCCTTGGTCCTTGGGCTACTTCCCCTCTGGCTACAAAATAGCAGCAGTGGCTTTTGGCATTGCCTTTAGACAATACTCTCTGGAAAAAGAGGTCATCTCTTCCTCTAGGTCCCTCCTCAAGAGCTGGAAGACGTATCTCAAAAGCTGTCAGATGTCTTCCCACAACTTCCTCTTGGCCCAAACAGTATATCGTATTTGTGGCAAGGTAATCCTCTGTGAGTGGAAAGAGGGCTGCCACGAGGGTCTCAGGTGAACCACAATCCAATCCCTGAAGCATATGGTTGCAGAGAAGATGTTGAATCCTTAATAGGAATCAAGGTTCTGTTACCAAGCAACAGCAATGGCAACAGATCATAATGAGGCCTTTTTTGCAGTGACCCTGGGGAAAGAACATGCCAGATCTCAGGGCCACTTCTATTTCTAGATACACAGAAAACCAAGTGTGATGAGGCTAACACTTCCACTGTCGATGTGTGACTGCAATGAAATGAACATCCTGGTTGTGGGGCCTCTGCAGCTGTCTTCTGAGGAGAGCCTGGCATTGAAAGAGCCAACACCGAAGAGAGAAAAGTCAACCCACCTACAGAGAGAAATCACAGTCCTTTATGGAGTCATTTGAACCCCACATAAGTTGCTCAACAAGATATGCCAACCTGAATGGTTCAGTTACACAAACCTATAAAGTCTTTTTGAGCTACTTTGGGGTACATCAATCACCTCTTCAACAGGAAGAATCACAAACAAAAGGCTTGGTAGCAGGTTACCTGCGGCAAGTCTGTGACCCAGTGCTTCTGAAAGCAAAGCACTGGGTCCGTTCAACAAAACATCTCTGAAGTGTGATAGCCATTCGTCTGGCTTTTCTTCTTCAGTAGTTGCAGATAAGACTTTGTTTTTTGAGATAGGGTCTCACTCTAGCCCAGGTTGATCTGGAATTCATCATGTAGTCTCAAGGTGGCCTTGAACTCACAGCGATCCTCCTACCTCTGCCTCCCGAGTGCTGGGATTAAAGGTGAGCAACTCATTGATGAGACTTTTAAAATGAGCACCGAGGGCTAGAGAGATGGCTTAGCAGTTAAGGAACTTGCCTGTGAAGCTTAAGGACCCAAGTTCGATTCCCCAGTACCCACATAAGCCAGATGCACAAGGGGGCACATGTGTCTGGAGTTCATTTGCAGTGGCTAGAGGCCCTGGTGTGCCCATTCTCTCTCTCAATCTCTCTTTCAAATAAATAAATAAACAAATAAAATATTTTTCTAAATGAGCACCAAAAATATCGAGACCCCTGTGGATGGGAGAGAGTAATAGGAAGGGAATAGGAAGCCATTTTCTGCCAGCACTGGACCAGGAAAAGTATTATTAGATAAACAAACATCCTGGTACTTCTCTTAATCCAAGGTTCCTTTCCCACACAAGTAGAAAATGCTGACCCCAGGTAGAATGGCCTAGAAGCTGGTCATAGTGGGAACAGAAGGGAACTGGCGGAAGGTACAGCTACACAGTCTTCCTCAAAGGACTTGGCAGAGCTCAGATACATTTGAGCCCTGCTTATAGTCTTTGGCACTTTTCTTCAAAAGGAATCCAAGAGAATTCCAGAAATGGAGCTGTTAAACCTTCAACGCACCCTGATGAAGTTCATAGGTGAGGGCAAAACAAAAACATGTCCAGAGAGACCAAAGAGCTATTATTCTTGAATAAAAATCACAATTGAAGAGAAACAGATGCCGAATAAATATACTAAGATATGAAAATTCACTGTAAAAGCAAAAACAATCAAGTAAGGGGAAGGTGTAGGCCCAAGAAGAAACAGCAAGAAAGATCAAATTTCTTTTTTTAAACATGTAATTGTAATGTTTGAAGATGCCAAGTCATAAAATGCACACGAAGTTCTAACTTTGGCCTAAGCATTTGATTTGCAGGAAAAAATAAAAAGATGCAATCCTGCCACAAAACCTCGGAATTGCCAAAACCAATTGTTTACATAAGACGGTGTGTTTTTAAAACATCATATATGCACTGCCTGCCCAGACCCTGTGAAACTGGTGGCCCTCAGCAAAGCTTCGGGAAGCCAGTGAAGAATAGCAGGGAAGAGTGGGTAAAGAGAGCTTTATTGATATAAAGCTTTATTGATAAAAAATGCCCTCTTTAAAGTCTCATGTGGCAGGGCTGGAAAAATGGCTCAGCAGTTAAAGGCGCTTGCTTGCAAAGCCTTCCAGTCCAGGTTTAACTCCCCAGTACCCTCATAAACCACATGCACAAAGTAACACACACATCTGGAGTTTCTTTGTAGCAGCAAGAGATCCTGACACACCCATTCACTCTCTCCTCCTTTTCAGTCACCTTCTCCCTCCCCTTCTCTCTTTCTCTCTGTTCACAAATAAAATTTTAAAAAATATTGTATTTCAGAGAGAAAAAGAGGCAGGGAGAAAGAGAAAATGCGTTGCCAGACTGCAAATGAACAACACACACATGCGCCACCTTGTGCATCTGGCTTTACGTGAGTACTGTGGAGTCAAACCTGGGTCCTTTGACTTTGTTGGCAAGGGCCTTAACTGCTAAGCCATTTCACCGGTCCACAAATAAATTATTTTAAATATGTGTTTAAAAAGTCTCTGTGTTGAAGGCTTGGTCCCTAGCTTATGGATCCAGTCATTGAAAGAGGATTGGTTCTGGCTGAATGAATGGATTGATTTCTAGAAAGAATTCTTGATGTTGGCAGGAAAAAAAAAAATCAGAAGCAAATTTTAAAAGAGTACATGTCAACTTTTTCTAGTTTTAGTCACTTTGGTAGATAATATTGTCTTTAAGAAAAAAAAAAAAAAAAAAAAAAACCAGGGCCCTGGATTTTCATGCTGCCTCCACAACAGGACAGCCTGGCTGGATTTTGATTACACAACTTCACTCCTGGCCTGCCAGGAGTGATGAGGCCAAGGCAGGGGGGTAAAGGTGTTTCCCAGGTCAAAATTGATATATAAGTTTTAATAAAGAACAAACATTGTGAACAGAAACCCTGAAGGTAACCTCAGTGAGAATTGCACCCCTGAGAGGGACTGGGGTCCTTTAATCACAGTTAAGAGAAGTTACCCAGCTTTGCCTCCTGGGCCATTTGTGCAGGCTCATAACAGCTCAGTATCTTGATAGTAAATTTTATAACACATTTTCCCCCAAGAGACTCCATAAGGCATCACAGATCACTGAATCAGTCCAGCAATTTGGGTCTTACCATTCACAAGTAGATTTTGCTTTTCATTTTTTTGACTTATTTATGTATTTACTTACTTATTTTGCATTTCTGTCTTTACAATCCTTGCATATCTGTTTTTTTTTTTTATGGGAGGTAAAATTAAAGCCTGCTTTACATCCTATTTTAATTCTCTGTATATGGCTTATGGTGTTGAAATTCCATAAAAAGAAAATGATAAAAATGGACTAAAGACTGGCAGAGTGGCACAGTTTACAGAGGCAGAGCTCAGGAGGTAGAGGTGGGAAGACTGAGAGTGTGAGGCCAGCCTGGAAGATACATCAATGATCTGCCTCTAAAAGGTGTGCGTCTTTGGAGGAAGTGGAAATGTTTGAATGACTTTGACAGCTAGCTCCTGACATGAATGGGGAGGTAACCTCTCCTGGCATTCCCTCTTCCATCAGCCAAGGCAGCAATCTTGATTCCTATGCTTATGAAAGACAATTCGTCCTGGGGCACAGGGAGAATAAGAAAGGAATCCAGGTTTATTTCAACATATGAGAAAACAAAAGTGGAAAGTAGAAAGTGAAAAGCTGACCGAGCTGAGGAGCAAGGGCCAAGATCTGCCTGTAAGCACTGCACCTGTATGTCTTGGTATACCAGTTCCCACCCCCCAACCGTGCCACCCTGGGGTGATGTGGGGTGGTCCTTCTCCTGGATTAGGAAGAGACTTCCTTAGAAGCCCACAGATCAGCCTATTTGCAAGTACATGTGTTAGACGCAGGAATGTGTAGCATTCGTGAAATTGAAAAGTTTACTACGTGGGAAAGGGCAATGGTGCCTTGCGCATGCTCCTGGGGAGGAGTTTCTTGGAGACCAGCTGGAGCCTGCTGAAACTAGGTTTGTCCCCTGCCACCTCTGGCCCCAGAGCCCAATCCTTCTTACCTAGTTAGCTTGGCTGTCTCGTACCCAGCCGTAAGCTCCCTTGTGTCTTATCCCCACTATTCCTAATTTTGGCATTTTAACCCGGTAGTCACGTAACCCTAACAGATTCCAGGATCTTAAACCTCAGTGAAAATAAAAATGTCACTGTTTAAGATCCTCACTGTTTAAGATCACCCTGTATGTTCAAGTTCTAGAAGGTACCATTTTAAGATGGTAGAAGTGCTTCACTTGGGTTGACATGTTTAAACCATTTCTTTTGCTTTTTCTTTAACTTTTATTTATTTATTTATTCAAGAGAGAGACAGACAGACAGACAGAATGGGAGCACCAGGGCCTTCAGCCATTGCAAACAAACTCTAGATGCATGTGTCACCTTGTGCATCTGGCTTACATGGGTCCTGGGGAATCGAACCTAGGTCCTTTGGCTTTGCAGGCACGCACCTTAACTGCTAAGCCATTCCTCCAGCCCTAAAACATTTTTTTTCAACTTCCCCAATACTTTTCCTTGCACAGACCATCAGTCTCTTACACACCTTTTCTCCCTAGGGAATTTTCTGCTTTTCTTCCTTGATGTCTTTTGTGTCACCTTCATGGCTGAACATACATTGCCGTTTCATCATTTGTTATTTCTCCCGTTTTTGTGTTTTTGTTTTTGTTTCTCCAGAGCTTCTTTTCCTGAGGGATGGCAGTGAACCTGCAGGACAGGGCTGGCATTGTTCTTTTGTTTAGCTTTTACTTTTCTCTATAAAGTATAAGTCCCTGAAGTCAAAAGTTTATACTAGAAGATTCAGTAAACTCTTCCAGCTCTGAACCCCTGGGCACAAGAGAGCTAAGACAGTCTTGAGAACCGGATGGGCACCTTGCCACCCTGACTCTGCGTGCCAAGAGAAGCCAACAGATCTGCTTATTTTATTTATTTGGTCATTTTAATCACTTTTGTCTCAAAATATTATTAAGAATGGTCGGAGGAGTTGAAATAAGGTAAAAAGTGCTTTAAAAATAAAACCCTGTTGAATTTCATTGAAGTTACCCCTTTGTCTCCCTGGCAGAAAAATAATATTCCTAAGTTTATACATATTTAAGCATAAAGAATATGTCTCAAAAAATCTTACCTGGGCTGGAGAGATGGCTTAGCGGTTAAGGCGCCTGCCTCCTAAGCCTAAGAAGAATGCTGGTTCCAATCTCCAGCGGTTCCAATCTCCAGGTCCCACGTTTAGCCAGATGCAAAGTGATGCAAGGGCGCAATGCCGCACTTGCCCACAAAGAGGCACACGCATCTGGAGTTTGTTAGCGGCGGCTAAGAGGCTGCTGGTGTGCCCATTCTCTATCTGTCTTCCTCTCCCTCTCTCTCTGTCTCTCTCTGTCTCTCTCCAAAAAACAAAAAACAAAATCTTATACCCATTTCTCTATTACTCACTATTTGTTAACTAATGAATCAAAACTTAGAAATGCTGATTCAACCACAAAACACAAAAGGTCCCACGAAGTGATCAAATTTCAATTTGATCAAGCTTTGTTCAAAAGTCATATGTAAATTAATTGGTCTGTACCCCACATTTGAAAATTGAAACCACATTCAAAGGATCTCAAGCCTCTCTTCAAATACCTCAGCCTCCACAAAGGCTCACTCACAGGCACTGATGGAGGGGTGGTTCCGAGATGATAATGATTTGTTCAAGAAACTCAGAGGAACTATTGTCCTGCTCCTGTGAGATAAGAACAACATCTAATACTGCTGATTTTTATCAGGATTTTTATTTACCAATGCCTTCTTTTCTTTTCTTTTAAAGATTTTACTTTATTTATTTACTTATTTATTAGAGACAGGGAAAGAGAGAGAGGAAGAGTGAGAATGGGCATGCCAGGGCCTCTACGAACTCCAGACGTGTGCACCCGCGTGTGCATCTGGCTTACTTTAGACCTGGAGATTGAACAGGGGTCCTTAGGTATTGCAGGCATAAGCCTTAACTGCTAAGCCATCTCTCCAGCCCACCAATGGCTTATCTTCAAAAGAAGTTTGAGTAATGATCAGTATGATGACAAAATGAGATACATGAAAAGCCTATTTTGAAAGCTCTTATTTTATTTAGCATAATTTGCAACATCCTTTAAGTTGTAACTTTTCTTTAATTCCCTAAATTTTGTTGTCAGTGTTTTCAGTTATAAAATTCAATCCCCATAGACAGAGCAATATAGTTACAGAAACTAATGGATTTTGATCATGTGCATGATAAAAACACCTGACTGATGGAAAATGGTCAGATTAATTCATAACAACAAACCTATAAAATAACTGGAAACAAAATATTTTCAATGCCCATATATTATTAAAAATTACTTATGGGCTGGAGATATGGCTTAGCAGTTTTAAGGCATTTGCCTGCTAAGCCAAAGGATCCGGGTTCGATTCTCCAGGATCCACATAAGCCAGATGCATGAGGGGCACATGCATCTGGAGTTTGTTTGCAGTGGCTTAGAGGCCCTGACATGCCCATTCTCTCTGTGTCTGCCTCTCTTCTCTCTCTCTCTGCTTGAAAATAAATTAATTAAAAATTAAAAAAAATATTTACAAGGCTGGGAAATGGCTCAGTGGCTAAGAGCAGTCGCTGAGAAAGCATGAGGACCTGAGTTTAATTCCCCCATCCACACTAAGACCAGGTGTAGCTGCACATGCCTTGGGTCCCAGCATTGAGGTAAGTAGCAGACTCAGCCAAAAAAGAAATAACAGAAGAGTGATAGAAAAAGGACACTTCATCTGGCCTCCCCACATATGCACATGGGACACGTATCTCTGCACACACATATGCCCACACTAAACAATATCACCCATACTATACACACACAAAAACCCCTCTACATATATATAAATAAAGCTACAGATAAGACTTGAATATATGGAGAAAATA
This sequence comes from Orientallactaga sibirica, assembly GCA_036365145.1. NCBI lineage: Eukaryota > Metazoa > Chordata > Mammalia > Rodentia > Dipodidae > Orientallactaga > Orientallactaga sibirica. The sequence continues at coordinate 1,628,671 of JAEOAD010000048.1, forward strand.
CTCTTTGTAGTTGAACAATACAAATATTAGAAGGGTATCAATTTTCTCTAAATCTTAAAAATAATCAATGCAAGCCGTAGGAACCACAAAATTTTTATAAAACTAAGCAAATTCATCCCCAAAATGCATCTAGGAAAAAAAAAGCATCCTGTGATGGTTTGATTCAGGTGTTCCCAATAATTTAGGTGTTCTGAATGCTCAGTTCCCAGTTGATAGGGATTTGGGAATTAATGCCTCCTGGAGGCAGTATATTGTTGGAGGCGGGCTTATGGGTGTTATAGCAAGCTCCCCCTTGCCAGTGTTTGGCACACTGTCCTGTTGCTGTGGTCCACCTTATGTTGGCCAGGGAGTGATGTCCACTCCCTGCTCATGCCATCATTTCCCCCTGCCATCATGGAGCTTCCCTTCAAGTTTGTAAGCCAAAATAAATCCTTTTCCCCCAAAATCTGCCCCTGGTTGGGGGATTTCTGCCAGTGTTGCAAACCTAACTGCAATAGTAATGTTGGTACCAAGAGTGGGATTGCTGCTAGACACCTGGCTATGAGACTTTGGCCTTTTGGAGCTGATTTTCAAGAGGAATGTGGAAGGATTTGAAACCTTGGCCTAAGAGTCTCCCTGCAGTGCTGTAAGTACAGCTTGGTGGACTATTCTGGTCAGAGTTGAAAGACCTGAATGCAGTAAGAAATATGGACTGTGAGGTTTGGTGTATGAGGGTGAAAAGAAGCTTTGTCTGGACTGGGGTAGAAGCAGTTTGTGTGAGAGGCTTACTGTTATGACTGTGTCGTGAGAAGTTGTGCAGGGTTGTTTTGCATAGAAACTGACTGGTGTGATCAGAGGGATATGGCACAGAAAAAAATGAAATCTTTGGGTGAACTGCTGCCTGTTCAGCTGCAATTGAGAGATTACAACCTTTGAGACTGGGCCAGCTGCCCTGCACTGGGGCAACAGGAAGAATGTAGACTCTTTTGAAGGGGCCTGAGGGCTCAAGGAGTGTCCTATTCTTCAAAGTCTGCTTTATTCCTCCCTGGATTAACAAATTGGCACCCTACCTGGTTTTGGGGAGTATAAGAAATGCAGGAAAGAGAGGGTCATTGAATTTGCAACATGGTCTTGTGTTTTGGAAATAGCCATGGGCAGTGTGAAGCAGGTTTGCTGGATGCCAGCATGGAGACCCGATGGAGCCATGAGGATGAACCATGGGTTACAGTGGAGATCCAGGGAGATGCCAGGACCATGAGATGGCTGCTGAGGAAAGCTGCTGGCCCCAGATAAAGTTTTCCAGGACTGTGAGTAGCCTAGCTGAAGAGGAAGAATTGTACCCCCAGAAACTTGTTGCTGGTTAGAATTATCACTGATTTGTCACTGGCTAGAGTTGTTGGACTTGAAGCTGCAGAATTTGATGTTAGCCCTGGTTGTTTTAAATCTTGTCTTGGCTGAATATTTCTTTGCTATACCCAATGCCATCTTTTGCAGTGTGAATGTTTACTCTGTGCCATTATGGTTTTTTGAGGTTATCTTTTTGGTATTATGGCTCAGTTAAAAGACCTTAGATTATGGGGATGTATGAACATCACTGGAATTGATAAAAAAAAACTTTGAGGACTTTTAAGGTTGGATGAATGCATTGCATTTTACATCATGGATAGTAATCAGTTTATGGGGGCCAGGGGCAGTGGTGGTTTGATTCAGGTGTCCCCCATAAACTTAGGTGTTTTGAATACTAGGTTCCTAGCTGATGGAGATTTTGGAATTAACACCTCCTAGAGGCAGTGTATTGTTGGGGGTGGGCTTATAGGTGTCATAGCCAGTGTCCCCTTGCCGACATTTGGCACTCTCCTGTTGCTACAGTCCACCTTATGTTGGCCAGGGGGTGATGTCCACTCTCTGCTCATGCCATCATTTCCCCCTGCCATGATAGAGCTTCCCTTTGATTTTGTAAGCCAAAATAAATCCTTTTTTCTCAAAAGCTGCTCTTGGTCGGGTGATTTCTGCCAGCAATGCCAACGTGACTGCAACATAATCGAATAGCTAGATGATAATTTAAAATTAGAATCACTAGAGGAAACAAGCCCTACCGTATGTCAAAGTATACTGTGATGGAAACTCTTGATTGCAGCTGGATTGGACTGAGAGATGACTAGAAGACGAGAAGAGCACACTTCCTAGTGTATCTGTGAGGGTGCTTCCAGAGATGGTTAATAAGGGGAAAGACCATCCCTGGAGGTAGACAGGGGTCCAGATGGAATAAAAGGGGAAGAAGAAGGAAGACCACTAACACAGGTGCTCTCTCACTGCTCCCTGGCTGTGATGAAGTGAGCTGCTGTTATGACACATTCTCCCCATGATGACACACTTAAATCCCTGGAACCATGTGCCAAAAAAAAAAAAAAAAAAAAAAACTTCCATTAAGCTCAGGTATTTTGTTACAGCAAGGGAAAATGAACAAATGTTCAATAAGCTATAGTAATTTTAAAAGTATGAAAATGATACAAAAATCAGCAAACAGTATGTTATTTTATTTATTTCAGCTAGCGATATGATAACTGACTGTTATCTCATTCTGTTTGTGCAACTATAAAAAAACACCACAGGGCTGGTGATAGGCTCAGCAGTTAAGGCACTTGCCTGTAAAGCCTAATGACCCCAGTATCCATTCCCCAGTACCCACATAAAGCCAGATGCACAAGGTAGTGCATGCATGAATCTGGAATTCATTTGTAGAAAGGCTGGGAGCCCTGACATGTCCAGTCTTTCTCTGTCTCTCTGTCTCTGTCTCTCTCTCTGTCTCTTTGTGTGTGTCTCTCTTTCTGCTTATAAATAAACAAATAATTTTTTTTTAAATACCACATACTAGGAGATTAAGAAGACAGATACTTATTTCTCACAGTTTGGGAGGCAAGGAGCCCAGTGTCTGGTAAGGGCTGCTCTCTGTCTCTAAGATAGTGCCTTTGGCTGCATTTTCCAGCAGGGGTACATGCTGTGCCTAAAAAGGGTGGAAGGTGAAAGAACAGAACATGAAACAGTTTCACACGGGCACCTGTGGAAATTTGAATGAATGACCCCCCCCCATATAATTAGGAGTTTATTTAAACTTTTAATTTAGATCTGCAGCCACCTGGCTGGAGGAGGTGTCACTGGGCAGATCTTAGGGTCCAGCCCTAAGTTGTGGCAGTGGATTTGTAATTCCAGTCTAAAGATATGAAAAGTGACTGAGTTCTACCTAGGGTTCCTGCAGTGCGCTGTGTACTGTGGCTTTGGGGTTTTGGCTTTTGGTAATGGTCTCTCTCTCTCTCTCTCTTTCTTTCCTTGGACCTGTGAGAGCAGGCCAGCTTCTTTTGGCATTATGGAACTTTCCCTGCTTCAATAAATCCCTTCCTCCCATAACTGTGCCTGGTTTGGAAGTTCATCTCAGTGACCTGAAGCCGTCTGCCACGGCACTGAAGCCCATTCACGGAGAGCAGAGCCCTCGTCACTTCCCCAAGGCTGCACCTCCCAATAGTCTTGCCTCGTAGGTTAACTTTGAACATAAATTTTGAGAAGGAGAAACCACTCAAAACACAGCAGCAATGTGTTTGGATAAAAATAAAGTTAGATGTGTCCTCACTTCATGTGCAAGCATAAATAACAGATGGAGTGAAAGAGATAAATGGCAAATATCAAAACTATCAGTATTGGAAGGAAGTACTGTGAATAATATATTTATAGTCACTGAGTGAGGAACCATTCCTCAACAAGATACAGAACTCAGCCTCACCGAGGAAGACTTGGATATATTTCATTATGCAAAATAATAAAACTTGTTTGATGAAAGCATAGGTAACATGAAAAATAAATGACAGTCTGAAAAATATTTACAACGCACAAACCAAGTGAGTGATGAATGTCTGACTGTGCATCAAGCCACCTACAATTTTATAAACGGCCCATATTTTGATTGCCCATAGACAAAAACATCTAGATGAAATAAGGTTCAACAAACACATGAAAAGACACTTAATCTCACTTATAATCAGGAAAATGCAAATGAAATCAACATGTAATACGACCTTCCTACAATCCAAATCCTCACTGGCAGAAATGAAAGTTTTTTAAAAGACAATTTGCCAACAACGTGGGATGAGGGCCGGTGTCGTATGCCATTGGGGATACACAGATTCGGTCTTTTTGGAAGATAATCTTGGTCCTACAGAAATATTGACACATGAGCCCATTGTAAATTTTAAAGCAGGCATGGTAGGGGAGTGCAAACAACTGAAATCCCTGCCTGGAAAGGAAAGGAAAGGATGAATAACAGTGTGCATGTTCCTCAAACAGCAAAGGCTTTTACCAAGAACAGGTATGACAATAACTGCCCCTCTGGAAGGAAGCAAGTCACAAACACATGACTCCATGACAAGTGGTAATACAAACTGGTCATTTTCCCTGGCCAGGCAGTGTGCCAGAGGACAAGGACACAGAAATGAGTAAAACAACAAATTTTCCCTCATGAAGCTTACACGCTACTGTAGGGTGCATGACAAACAAAGCAGATAAATGTGATCCATGGTGTACAATACGTGGTGGTGCACACCTTTAATCCAACACTCAGGAGGCAGAGGCAGGAGGATCACCATGAGTTTGAAGCCACTCTGAGACTACATAGTGAATTCTAGGTCAGCCTGGACTAGAGTGAAACCCTACCTCAAAAAAAAATGCCATTGGGCTGGAGAGATGGCTTAGCGGTTAAGGCGCCTGCCTGCTAAGCCTAAGAACCGGGTTCCAATCTCCAGGTCCCACGTTTAGCCAGATGCAAAGTGATGCAAGGGCGCAATGCCACACTTGACCACAAGGGGGCGCACACATCTGGATTTCATTCACAGCAGCTGAGAGACTGCTGGCGCGCCCATCTCTATCTGTACCTCTCTCCCTCTCTGTCTGTCTCTCTCTGTGTCTCTCTCCAAAAAAATAAATAAAATAATAAAAAAAAAATTTTAAAAAAAAATGCCATTAAGGAATGTAAAACATGGGGCTGGAGAGATGGCTCAGCAGTTAAGGCGCTTGCCTGCAAAGCCTAAGGGCCTAGGTTCGATTCCCCAGTACCCATATAAAGAAGCCAGATGCACAGTGGCACATGCATCTGGAGTTTGCAGTGGCTGGAAGCGCTCATGTGCCCATTCTCTCCCTCCCCCTACCCTCTCTCTCCCTGTGTCTTCACTCCTATCTCTATGGGCTTGCAAATAAATAAATTAAAATTAAAATTAAAAAGAAAGAAAAAAATGTAGGGGTTGGAGAGATTGCTTGGCGGTTAAGGCACTTGTCTGCAAAGCCTAAAGACTCAGGTTCAGTTTCCCAGTACCCATATAAGCCAGATGCATATAGTGTCACGTGAGTCTAGAGTTTGTTGGCAGTGGCTAGAGACCCTGGTATGCCCATATCCACCCCCCACTCTCATAATAAATAAATAAATAAACAAACAAACAAACAATATTTTTCAAAGGAAATGTAAAGCTTAGAGTGTCATTTTTACTTATTTACTTTTATTTATTTGACACAGAGAAAGAAGCAGAGAGAGAGAATGGGCATGCCAAGGCTTCCAGCCACTGAAAACGAACTCTAGACACATGTGCCACTTTGTACATCTGACTTACATGGGTCCTGAGGAATTGAACCTGGGTCCTTTGGCTTTGCAGGCAAACGCCTTAACTGCTAAGCCATCCCTTTAGCACTACTTATTTATTTTTAAACTGCATTCACTATAGGCACCAGCAATGAGACAGTAACTTAAATAAGGGGACATTTTACATTAAAACCATGTTCTTCCCCTACCCTCATCAGCTCCATGGTCATCTCATGAAGCAAAATGTATTCAGTCCAACCTCAAAAGCCCCCATAGTCTTTTTTAAAAATATATTTCATTTATTTGAGAGAGAGAAAGAGACAGAGAGAGAGAGAGAAAATGGGTGTGCTAGGGCCTCCAGCCACTGCAAATGAACTCCAGATGCATGCACCCCCTTGTGCATCTGGCTTACGTGGGTCCTGGAGAATTGAAGCAGGATCCTTTGGCTTTGCAGGCGATGCCTTAACTACTAAACCATCCCTCCAGCCCCCCATAATCTTTAATAATCCCAACACCTTTCAAAAGTCCAAAGTGTATTCTGGGACTAAAGCCAATCTCTTAACTGGGACCCTCCATAAAATGAAAAAACAAATTACATACTTCCAACATACAATGGCACAAAGTAAATATTCCTAATCCAAAACAGAGGAACAGCAAGAAAAAATTGGGCCAAAGCAAGACCAAAGTCTATCAAGGCAAACACCAAATCCTGAAGCTCTGTGACTGGTATCTGGGACTCATGATGAAATCACCTGGCCTCCAAGAGGCTTCAGTAGCTCCAGCTGTGCTGCCTGTAGTACATATAGCCTTTCTCATTGGCTGGCTCCTCTCTGAGCCTACACTTTCCCTGGAGAACACCACAGTGTCTTAGCTTCTCCCACATCCTGGGGTCTATGCTGTAATTTAGGGTTCATCTTCACAGCTTCACTCAGTGACCTCTCAGGGTTTCCTTGCAAGGATATTGACTCGGCCATACATTGCTTGGTCTCAGTGGCTCTCTGAAACTATGATGAAATATTCCATGACCCCCTCAGTTTTGCAGTTTTCATGTCTGTAAAACAAGTATCATGTGGACAAGGCTGCCAAGTTTTAGTGCCAGCTTGGGATGGGGTCTGGCAGCCTTCCTGGGCCTCCGCTGTAGTGGCCTTTATATGCCTTGATTGGTGTATTTGTGAAAATACTTTCCTAGGGAGCTGTTTTTGAGGAAAATAGAATTTTCAACATTTTTCTCCATATGTTTTCTTCTAAAAGAAGTTACATTTTCACTAGCAAAAGCCTTTAATGAGTGGGGTCTTACCCTCAGGACATCTTTCCTATAGTTCTAGAGCAGAGGAGTTGGCTTTTTTTTTGAGAGAGAGAGAGAGAGAAAGAGAGAATGGGTGTGCCAGCAGACTCTCAGCTGCTGTGAACGAACTCCAGATGCATGCACCCCCTTGTGGGCAAGGGTGGCATTGCGCCCTTGCATCACTGAGTCTGGCTAAACATGGGACCTAAAGAATTGAACCAGCATTCTTAGGCTTAGCAGGCAGGCGCCTTAACTGCTAAGCCATCTCTCCAGCCCAAGTTGGCTTATTTTTAATGGTGGTAATCTCTTTCACTATTGGAGCCCTTGTGTCTAGAACTGTAAATTTGCTCACATTTCTTTCCTTACCAAACCTCACATTTCCTACATCATTCTGCTCTGCATTTTGCTCTCCTTCACTGTAGACCTGAGTAAAAGCAGTCAACAGAAAACGAAGCACAGACTCATCATTTGGCCTTGAAACTTCATCTACCAACCACATCAGTCCATTACTTTATAATCATGCTTTAGTCACTTCTCAAGGACACGGACAAAATACAGACAACTGTTTGCCAAATATCATAAGAACTGCCACTAGCCCAGTTGCTAATAGAGTCCTTGTTTCCCTCCAAAATCCCATGAGCCATGTCTTCACAGTCCACATTTCTTTCAGCCTTCTGGTCTCCCACCAGAATGGCTCCTTAAACTCAGCTGACAGCATTGGGAAGCTTCTCTCCACCAAAGTTCCAAACTCTTCCACATTCCAACCGCAAACCAGTTCCAAAGCCTGTGAACCATATAGTCAGATTTTATTGCAGCAACGCCCCCACTTCTGGTGTCAATTTTCTGTTTTAATTACTTTCTCATTACTGTCATCAGAAGCAACTTAATGAAGGAAAAGGTTTATTTTGGGGTTACAGTTTTAGGGGAACTTTGATAGCAGGGAAGGCATAGCAGGCCAGCTTATCACATTTCAGTAAGGAGCAGAGAATGAAAATTAAGTGAGGCTATGCTATAAAACCTTAAGTCCCACTCCCAGAGGCTCATTTCTACATCCTAAAGGATCCACTATCTTCCCAAACAATGCCACCAGCTGGGGACCAAGTTCTAACACATGAGCCTGTGGGGACATTTTACCTATTTGAGAGAAAGATAAAGATGTCATGACCCTTGACCCCTAAAGGCTTTTATGTTTTCTGAATATGGTTCCCTCAAAGGCTAATGAGTTAAACACTCCCAAGGTAATGGTTTAATGGGGAAGTAGCGATACCTTTGGCAGAAGGAGCCTTAGAAGGAGGTAGTTAGGATTCTAGAAGGTAACCTGGAGAATTAAACCGGGGTCCTTAGGCTCCGCAGGCATGTACCTTAACCGCTAAGCCATCTCTCCAGCCCCCCTCTTTTTTTATAGTTAATGTTTACATTTCCAAGGAATGAATTTTGTTTCAAGCTCTAAAAAAATAGTTTGTTTATTTATTTATTTGAGAGAGAAGCAGAAAGAGAGAGGGAAGGAGAAAGGGAGAGAGAGAGAATGGGTACATCAGGTTCTCTCACCTCTGCAAATGAAGTCCAGACACATGCGCCACCTTTGCATCCTGTTTTACATGGGTACTGGAGAATAGAACCCAGGTCTTTAGGCTTTGCAGGCAAGCACCTTAACCATTGAGCTATCTCTCCAGCCCTCCTTAGTGTTCTCTAAGCTGGGGCTGTTCCTCGGCCTTTTTTCATTTTTCATAGTAATGTGTTGCTAGTTGCTGGTTTGTTTGTTTGTTTTGTATTGGTTAGCTTTTCCTCCGTATGAGTTCACATAAAGTTTCCCTAAGGTTAAATTCAGTGCATTTGTGGTAGTAATGTGACATAGATCACGAGGCCTCGGTGTACCTGAGGCCAGTTTGTCTCACTGTTTGTCTCACTTTGTTGGTGTCAGCTTTTGATCATTCATTTAAGATCCCCTGTGCATAGTGTCTTTTCTTCTTTGTAATTAGGAAATCATTTATAGGGAGGTATTTGGAAATGTATGCATATGCTTCTCCCCCATAAACTTTGACCCAGTGATTCCAAGGACTTTGACTTTTCAATGATGAGATGCCTGTGGAAGGCACTAGTGTAATTCTAATATTTTTCAAAAAATTAATTCCACATCTGGGAGGATTGAACCAAATGACTAACAGTGAACTTCCACAGTGCTGAGATGTTTTACAAGAAAAGCATGACCTTGAATTTCCCTTGTAACTTCTGAAAACCATTTTTAAAACACACAAACAAGGTCTGAGTCAGACAGATGTGGATTTAGTCCCACAGCCTCTATTACTAGCGATGAAAATTGAACAGTTAATCAGTCTGTCAAAGGTTCAAGTTTCTCTTCTGTAAACTGGGGATAAAAATCAATATTTTGTGAAATAGATAAGAAAATACACATTAAGCACTTAGCACACAAAGCAATCAATCTTTTTTTAATTTCAATTTTTTCTTCTCTTAAGTTTCTAGCTGCACTCTTTATACTGGCTTCTTTCCATCAAAAATGCTTGTTATTTTTCACAGCTTAAAAATTCTATTTAAGCCAGGTGTGGTGGCGGACGCCTTTAATCCCAACATTTGGGAGGCAGAGGTAGGATGATTGCCATGAGTTCAAGGCCACTCTGAGACTATATAGTGAATTCCAAGTCAGCCTGCTAGAGCAAGACCTGACCTTGAAAAGTAAAAACAAACAAACAAAATTCCATTAAAATTCTTTTTAAATTCCATTTATCCTCAATCCAGCTTTCATCTATGCGCCTCTGCTGAAGTCGAACGCTCAAAAGACCTGCCTCACTTCTCATTTCACTCTCGCCCTAACCCTTCCTCTACTCCAGGAGCAGGACCTTCTCAGGATCCAGCCAACCACTTGTGAAGTCCATGGCCACTTGCCAGCCTCATTCACTCCATTCCTGAAAAGCCATTTCTCGTGGCTTCTGCCACCTTTGTCTGTGGTCTGGCTATTTCCCTGTGGGGCCCTTTTTCTCTCTGAATGTCTAATATCAATCTTCTTCAGGTTCCAAGACAGCACGAAAAAGAAGATTGCATTTAGTATATATATATATATGTCAGTGGCATTTTAGGTAAACTGGTATTAAGAGCAGCAGACATCTAGATAACCTTAGAATCTGGAAAATGGACACCCTGAAGATTCATTATACTACCCTCACTTGTTTTTGATACATTTTAGAAAAGTGAAAATTTTAAAAATGAAAGATGTATTTTCAATTATGTGGCCTATCTAGAAAGAAAAACATTAAGTATTATGTAGAGAGTGAAGCTTGAGGTGCAGTAAAACTGAGGTTCATTTTAACAGCTGCCCAGACGTAGGTCTCCTGTTCTCATGAGGGGACTGACTGTAAGAGGGACTATTGGAGGAGGGTCTACAAGAGTCAGAAGAAAGTTCACAAAGGGTTATTGTGAACACTGAATGAGATAAGGTAGGGAGGAATCTGAAAGCAATGCTCATCACATAAGCAATTCTCCATAAGTGATGGCAATCATTATGATTTCGAAATTATCATTAGATTTGCTAGTTCTGTTTTTACCCTCTTGTTTTTACATCAACTCCAAGATTAGCATTCTAGAACCAAATGTACAACCTAAGAGATGGAAGAAAGTGTTTGCAATTTATATATCTGATAAGAAATTAATATAAAAATACATTTAAAAAACAACTCAACAACAAAAAATACAATACCCCTATAACCAAATAGGTAAAATATTTGAAAAGACATTTTCCCATGAATTATAAACAAGTTTGAAGCCAAGCTGAGTTACATAATGAGATGAGACAAACAGAAACACAGGAAGGAAGGAAGGAAGGAAGGAAGGAAGGAAGGAAGGAAGGAAGGAAGGAAGGAAGGAAGGGAGGGAAGAAGGAAGGAAAAGAGATAGAGAAACTGAAATCCTTCTGCACTATGGGTAGGATTATAATAAAATGGCACACTGCTATGGAAATCAGTAAGGCAGTTCCTAAAAATATTAAAAATAGAATTATGTAATCCAACAGCCACATATGGATGTTTTATGGGTCAGGGTTTTCTAGACAAAACTGATAGAAGGAATTGTATTAAAAAGGGTATTTATTAGCTTAGCTATGGCTGACCAACAATAGCTACCTAAAGGCTGAGAGTCAAGGAACCTGGGAGCTTCTCAGTTCAAGTGGCTGGATGCCTCGTCAGTCCCCACCTGGCAATGAGGGCCTGAAGGCTTCCTGGAGAGCCGCTGGTCTTCAGTCCATGCAGGAAGGCTGAGAAAGCTTGGTTCCAATGCCAGTGAAGGATAGTTGACACAGTGTAGAAGCACACACAGGTGAATAGTGGGCGTAGCCATGTAAAAGGCACTTACCAGTGAGTAGCACAGGCAGCCAATCAAAATGGTCTATATTCTTGGAGAGCTTCTTTATAGACCGCCTGCCACAGGAGGCGTTACTCACTCACTCACTCACTCACTCACTCACTCACTCACTCACTCCGAAAGACTCACTCTGAAGAAAGGACTTCCTCTTTCAGTTAATCCTTCCTGGAAGCAACTTTAATAGAGCCACCCAAAAGGAATGTCTCCTGACTCCTATTCTAATCAAGTTGACAACAGAACTTAACCATCATCGATACATATCTAAAAGATTTGAAATCAGTTTGTCAAAGAGATTTGTACTCTTGTGCTCTCAACAGCAAAATTTTCTACAGCCAAAAAGAGACAGAACCCACTCAAATGTTTATCAGCAGGTGAATGGACAAACCAATGTGGAGTAAATATTTAGCTTGCAAAGGAAAGAAAACATGGATGAATCTTAAAGTAGAATAAGCCAGGAGCAAGCCTTACGCATTGCATAATTCCATTCACATGAGGTATTTAAGGTAGATTCATAGAGATAGGAAGTAGGATGCTAGTTTTCAGGGAATATGGACAAGAAAAAAAAAATAGAGAGCTTAGTATACTCAATGAGCATGGAGTTTCACTTTTGCCAGAAAATTTTTTTTTCTGAAAATATGTTTCACAGAAATGTAAATATATTTGGCACTAACTAAACTGTACACCTAAAATAGTGAAGATGAGAGATTTCTTGTTATGTTTTTTCCCCCACAATTAAAAAATACCCTTGAGGTGGTTTGAATGTAAAATGTCCCCTGTAGCCTCAGGTATTTGCGATTAAGTCTTATACTAATTCCCAGCTGGTGGAGCCTTTGGGAAGTGGGGTCTTATTGGAGGAGGTACGGGGGATGGGCCTTGGGGTGTTGTAGCCCAGCTCCACTTGCCTCACTTAGCTCCCTCTCTCTGACACCCAGCTGTCTGCTTCTGCCATTCTTTCCCCTAGCAACTGTTAGCCAGAAATAAACCCTTTCCTTCCAGAAGCTGCTTCCACTGGGGTGTTTTGTCCTAGCAACCAGAAGGTAACTGCTATAACATCCAAAAGAAAAATAGTACGAAGAGAAGCGATCTATTTGAATCAAATTCTGTACCATACACATCATCTAAAAGAAAGTCAGTTGATGGGCTGGAAAGATGTCTCAGTGGTTAAAGGCACTTGCTTGCAAAACCTGATGCCCCAGGTTCAGTTCCTCACTATTCATATAAAGCCAGACACACAAAGTGGTGCATGCTTCTAGAGTTCATACTTTGGAGCAGCAAGAGGCCCTGGAATGCCCATTTCCTGTCTGCCTGTCTGTCTCTCTCTCTCTCTCTTTTTCTGTGTCTCTTTCATAAATAAATTAAAAACAAATATTTTTTTAAAGACAATAAGTTAAATATAAACTCATTTTCTTTGTGGGAGGGAGTGCCAGAGTAGGCAGTTTCTTGAACTAGGCAGGCAGCCCTTGGGACGGTGGTCCTACGTCACACCCTCACAGTGCCTATCCCCTCTGGCCTGGTCTACCTCAGCTCGCCCGGCCTGCTTCAGTGATGGGATTTAGAATTTGCCCATCTCAACCAATCAGATCTCTTTGGAACATGCACCCTGCCCAGGTGTAGGTAGATTTCTCCTCTAAGCCCAGGCCGATTGGCTGGGACACATGGTGTAAGTGTGTCCAAATGTGGTGGCACAAATTTTCCCTGACCCACGGAGAGAGGGCCCCCATAAGGCCTGCCTCTCTCTCTCTCTCTCTCTCTCTCTCTCTCTCTCTCTCTCTCTCTCTATCTCTCTCTCTCTCCAGAACTGTGGCAGCAACATTCTTGGGACCTCTGACTGGTTAGATCTCCAGGTGGGAATACCCTTTTTGCCTTTTATTACTGTCTTCCCTTTTAATCCTTTTGAAAGTGCACATTAAAAAAACAAAAACTTTTTCATGTCTTTTTAAAACATTTTTAAAAATTTTATTTATTTGAGAGAGGGAGAGAAAGAGGCAGATAGTGAATGGGCATGCCAGGGCCTTCAGCCACTGCAAATGAACTCCAGGTGCATGTGCCATCTTATGCATCTGGCTTACATGGGTCCTGGGGAATCGAATATGTGTCCTTTAGCTTTGCAGACAAGCACCTTAACTGCTAAGCCCTGATTTTTGTTATCTAAGATCTGTGGGTTCCTGGTTTCCACAATCTCCTTCTTCCCATTTTATTGGCCCTTCTTCACTCCCCCCGCCCCCGTTTTCTCCCTTACCCACATCTTTGTAAGGTCTGAATAAACTATGGTATTTTAAAAATGGTTTTCTTGAATCTAGAATTGCCAACTCTTCGGTTATTTTGCAGATATGAACTAAGGGCTTGGGAGTTCCTGGAGGCACCCCAGGAACCCAAATTCCATGCCTACTCCCACCCCATTACAGAACGTTTGTCCTTGGAGTCATGTTAAGGCTGTAGGTGACAATTTACAAATATCCTACAGACCTACCATGAACTTCAGAAACTACCAGCTACAGGCCTTGTAGCACTACCAGATCTCTGCAAATGCCTTGGGAGCATAGCACAAATATAAATACCAAGGTTGTCGCTACTGTGTGCCCGTTCTAGAGAGATAGGAGATGCTTTAAGCTATAAGATTTTAGCTTCAGCTTGAAATTTTAATAGTTTTCTTTTATGGTTCTGAAGATAAGGATAGGCATTTTGCTTAAGATAAAATATTGGTCATCATAACACTGAAAGAAGTGCCGATCACCTCTTTAAACAAGAACATCCACTGGGAAAGACAGGGATGCAAATGGCAAAGAGCAGGGGAGGCTTCATCAGCAACAAGGACTATGGAAATGGCCAGTGTGCACCTCTCTAGTGCTGTTGTTTAGGAACAGCCCTAGGCAAAGCAGGAAGCCCTGGAGAAGCAGTCAGTTCAAGCACAAAGCAGCCCATCTTCCTGATGGCAAGCCTACTTTCCACATATAAATGCCAGATGTGGGTACCTATCTGAATACTACATGTGTTTCATCAGTATATTGTGCAAATGCTCAAACATTGTGTAAGGCTTCAGTAATTTTTGTTTGGTTGGTTTGTGTATATGTGCCAGGTGTGTGGGTGCGCGCACACATATGTGAATCCATGCAAAGACTAGAGATTGAAATTTGGTGTCTTCCTTCATCGCTATTCACTTTATTTGTTGAGACAGGTAGGCCACCATGCCTGCCTGGTATTTACATGTGTGCTCCACAAGCACTTTTTACAAGCTAAGCATTCTCAACAGCCCATTTGTTTGTTTTTTAAAAGGGAGCCAAGGAGGGCCTTGAATTCATGATCCTTCTGCCTTCCCCCTCCAAGACTATCATTATATTCAGCTGGTAATTTGTGTTAAGTCTGTTTTCCTCAGCCTCATCTATATAATTAGGACAATGGATTAAAAATATGAAATTAGGCTGGAGAGATGGCTTAGTGGTTAAGGCATTTGCCTGCCAAGCCAGAGGACTCTCCAGGACCCATGTAACATGCACAAGGGGGCGCATGCATCTGGAGTTCGTTTTCAGTGGCTGGAGGCCCTGGCTTGCCCATTCTTTCTCTCTCTCTATCTCTCTAATAAATAAATAAATAGAAAGAAAGAAAGAAAGAAAGAAAGAAAGAAAGAAAGAAAGAAAGAAAGAAAGAAAGATTATACTGAAATCATTAAAACAAATAACGAGTGCTGACTCAGAAATATAGCCAAGGCATATTGTATTTATTTTCCAAATCATGAACTTATATACAATGATGCCAATTAAGTATTTTAAACTGCACAAGAAGATAGGTATCAATTGCTACTTCCAGTAGTGGCAAAGGAGAGAACTGGCCATATAAACTCTTCCTTGAAACAGCATTTATAAAGTTGGAAATGAGAATAAAATATTTTAAGACAGTAGGTCTGTCTGAAACTGAAAAATTTTTAGCTCCAAAAACTGCAAATATAAGAATCATGAGTTTGTGGCTTTCTGGCCCAAGGGTACTGCCCAGTCCCTGTGGCTATGAGGATGGAAAGTTGCAGAAGAAACCACATGTTTATTAGTTCAAAGTGCTAGAGATAAGAGTTGAGGGATGGAAAAGCAGCTGGAAATTTAAAGTGAAAATCTTGTCAGTGACAGAATAGGAGAAAAAGGAAAACACAAATTCTGCCCAAACCTCCAATTAACAGTTAAACTCCAAAGATACCAAGAAAACCTAAGGGCTCAAACAAAAAATCACACAGAAGGAAACCTGCTCTTGAAGAGAGAGTCCTATGAGGCCAGATATATGAGTTTTATAGTCATCTTTTAAAAGAAACAGGGGCCGGGCATGGTGGCGCACACCTTTAATCCCAGCATTCAGGAGGCAAAGGTAAGAGGATCACCATGAGTTTGAAGCCACCCTGAGATTACATAGTGAATTCCAGGTCAGCCTGGGCTAGAATGAGACCCTACCTTGAAAACCTGAAAAATAATAAAACCAAGGGGAAAAAAAAAAAAAAAGAAAGAAACAGGGGTTGGAGAGATGGCTTGGCGGCTAAAGACGCTTGCTTACAAAACCTGATAATTTGGGTTCAATTCTCCGGTACCAGCGTAAAGTAGGTGCATACTTCTGGAGTTCCTTTACAGTGACAGGGTGTGCCCGTTCCCTCTCTCTCTCTCTCTCTCTCTCTCTCTCTCTCTCTCTCTCTCTCTCTCTCCTTACAAATAAATAAATAAGAATTAAAAATAAAACAAGCCTCTGGGCATGTTAGCGCACACATGAGAGCCCAGCACTTGGGAGGCAGAGGCAGGAAGAACAGGAGAAAGTGGAATATATAACAAGTCCAAGGTCAGCCTCAGCTAGATGAGACCAAGTCTCAAAAACAAACCAAAACAAACAACAACAACAAAAAACACCAAAGTATGTTCCCAATCATTGAACAAACTTGGCCACAGAGAGATAAAAAGTTATAGGCTCGACATAAGAAAAGAACGTAAGATGTACAGAACAGTTGGGGGGTTGTGCTCCCTAGAAACAAACCACTGAAAGGAAGAGCCCCGTCTGTGCCCAGGGACTGATTCTGGACACAAAAGAGACCAAGAGACCAGACTAGGAAACAGCTGTGGGGAAGATTCCGATCGGAGCAAGACCTCCACTGCTGATTCCCTAAGGGGGAAGTTTGCGGTCATCCTCAGGACCCCACTGAACCCAGAGTCTGGACGGGGCCATTGAACAAAGTGTCCACAAAGTACTGACAGAAACAGAAAAGCATTAATCCCAGCACTGGGAGGCAGAGATAGGTGGATCGCAGTGAGTTCGAGGCCACCCTGAGACTACATAGTGAATTCCAGGTCAGCCTGAGCTAGAGTGAGACCCTACCTCGAAAAACCAAAAAAAAAAAAAAAAAGAAAGAAAGAAAGAAAGAAACAGAAAAGCATGATGAGGTGGAGGAAATTAAAGTCACCCGTGCAATTTGACTTCAAGTGGATTCAGATAGTCAATTTATCAAAGACTGCAAGCAGCACTTATAAATGAATAGATTTAAATTTTTAAAGGACAATATGGTATCAGTGGATAGTAGAATAGGGTATTTTTTACATAGAAGCTTAAAAAAAGAAAACCTAAAATTTCTACAAATGAAAAGCACAAAACTGAAATCTATGCTTTTTAACTTTTTATTGACAACTCCACACATGTACACAATATACTAGGATCATAATCCCTTCCCGTCACCTGTTCCCTCCCATATGCCTCCTCCACTGAATTCCTTCTTCTTTCTAACCAGTCCATGTTTTATTCTGATATTGTTTTTTTCTTCTATTATGCAAATCTTCTGTAGGTCAGCCATTGTGAAGTCATGAATGTCACAGCCACTTCTTTGTGTCTAAAAGACAATATCATAAAGCACTCCCCTGCTCTTCATTTGGCTCCTACATTCTTCTGCCACCTCTTCCTCAATGGTTTCTGAGTCTTGGAGGGTGTGATAAAAATGTCTAACTTAGTGCTGAACACTCCACAGTTACTTCTCAGCACTTTGATGCATGCAAAACAGATTAAAATCACTATATGAGCTCAAGAGTAGGCTGGAGACTATAGGAAAGAGCGAGATAAATAGAAATTACCCAAGTCAAAATACTGAAGACATGTGAACAGAATTGTAGAGACACGTAGGACAACATCAAGCATCATAACATATGCACTCTGAATCTTAGGAGACAGATAAAGAGGCAGCAAAAGCTACGTCAGGAAATAATGTCTGAAAAGTTCCCAAATTTGGTGGAAAATATGAATTCACAAATCTAAGAAGCTGAATTATTCCTAAAGAGAATAAACCGAAGAAAAGCACTCCCACATACATCAGAATCAAATAGCTAAAACATGAAAAGAAAGGAGTCTTGAAAACAGTGAAAAAAACACATGCTTACAAAGACACATGAGAGACTCTGACTTTGCCAGGGGAAGCCGGAAGATTGTGCAGGGCTGAAAGGAAAAATGTCAACTAAGGATTCTACGTCTTGGGAAACCATCCTTCAGAAAAGAAGAGGTAGGGCTTAGTGGTTAAATTGTTGCCTGCAAAGCCAAAGGATACTGGTTCGATTCTTGAAGACCCACGTAAGCCAGGTGCACAAGGAGGCACATGCATCTGGAGTTTGCTAGCAGTGGCTGAAGGCCCTGGCATGCCTATTCTCTCTCTCTCTCTCTTTCTCTCTCTCTCTGCCTCTTTCTCTCTCTCTCTCAAATAAATAAATAATATATTGTTTTGAAAAAGAAGAGGTAATATTTTTAGAGAAATAAACACAAAAAATTTGTTACATGTAGCCTGTATTATACTAAAAACAATGAGGGGGGAGATCTTTATGCCTAAAGGAAATAGCAACCAAAATATACTATAAAAATGTTTTAAAAAATCAAAATGGAAATATGTCTACAACTAAAAATTACTATACATAGTTCAAATTCTTTAAAGACATAATTCTATTTAAAGCAAAAATAAGAACATGTTGGTGAGTTAAAAACATATAAAGATGTCATCTATATCAGTAAATTAGTCCAAATATTAGAGGAATGGGAAATGAAAACATACTATTGTAAGATTCCTGTATTGTACCTGGAAGAAATAAACACAAACAGTAAGTAAACAGAGCTGTGTTAAATATTGCAATACATTGTGTTAAATATTGCAATACATTCAGATAAAATAATAATAAAGCAAAGAGATATGCTTATAAAACCTAGAAGAAGAAAAACTGAACTAAAAAATTTGTCTGATTTGACAATGAAAGATAACAGAGGAATAAGGAAACAAAAGTATAGATGAGAAAAAACACAGGAAGCAAAATGACCGGCCTAAATGCATCCACTTCAGAGGTATCTGAAGATTCTACAAAAATCTTTATCGACTGGAAAATAAAACATTATTATAAATAACTTCACACTTATAATTCCAGTAATTTAAACAATTGATAAATTTCTTGAAAGATACAATCTGCCAAAGCTTGTTGAACAACAAGTTGATAACCTAATTAGATAAAATATTATAGAAATTAATCTGTATCTATTAGAGAAAATGTGATGGAGTCACTGGTATAATCCATGAACAATTAAGAAAGATACAATCTCACTGCCACACAAATTCTTCCATAAATTAAAAAAGACAGCAAATTTCCAACAGTGTCTGAGGCAAGCAACATTCAAATACTAAAACCTGTAAAAAAAAATACTACAACTAACCCCCATAGCCCAAAAACTTATAATAAAATGTTAGCAATTATAGGGCTGGAGGGATGGCTTAGTGGTTAAGGCATTTGCCTGCAAAGCTAAAGGATCCAGGTTCTATTGCCCAGGACCCACATTAGCCAGATGAACAAGGGGCGCACACGTCTGGAGTTCGTTTGATGTGGCTGGCGCACCCATTCTCTCTCTCTCTCTCTCTCTCTTTCTCTCTCTCAAATAAATAAGTAAATAAATAAAAATAATTTTTTTAAAGTTAGCAATTATAACTAGTAATAAATAAAAGCATTTCGCATCATGACCAATTGAGGTTTATCCAATATCTAGTATTTGAAAGGTTTAATATTTGAAAATTCTCCAATAAGAAAGTAGCAACATTTCTGTTAATATTCTTTCAAGAAATTCTAGACAATGTAATAAGTCAAGAAAAATAAATAAAAGATAGTCACATGTGACATCAAACTGAAAAGAGAGACTGATTGAGAGGGGGAGGGGATATGATGGAGAGTGAAGTTTCAAAGGGGAAAGTGGGGGGAGGGAGGGAAATAACATGGGATATTGTCTACAATTATGGAAGTTGTCAATAAAAAAAATAATAAAATAAAAAAAGATAGTCATGTTGGAAAGGAAGAAGTAAAAATATCTTTATTTGCATAAAACATGATTATCCACATGGAAAATTCAATGATAATGTAACAGAAATTCACTAGGACTAACTAATAAAGAATTATATAATATTTGCAAAATAAAGGTAGATTAGAAAAATCAATTTTATCCCATTACATTAACAGCAAACAATTGAAAACAGATTTTTATTTATTTATTTTTGAGGCAAGTACAACAGACTGGCCCTATTTTATGTGAGAGAGCAAGAGAGAGAGAGAGAGAGAGAGAGAGAATTGACACACCAGGGCCACCAGTTACTATAATCAAACTCCAGATGCATATACCACCTTGTGCACAAGTGCAACCTTGCACACGTGTGTCACCTTGGCTTGTGCATCATGGGATCTGAAGAGTCAAACATGGGTCCTTGGACTTTGCAGGCAAGTGCCTTAACCCCTAAGCCATTTCTCCAGCCCCCAAACAGATTTTTAAAAAGAAGCACCATTTATGATACATCAAAAAGTAAGCAATAATTAGAGTAGGCAAAATATATCAAAACTTATACCCTGTACATGACAAAATGTACTATGATCAAAGGAAAAAATTGTTAAGATGTCAGTTCTTCCTAAATGGATATATGTATTCAAGAAATCACATTCACAGCATCGCTAAGTCCTTTGTATATATTATATACAAAGTAACAAAATTGACATGGAAATGTAAGAAACCTAGAAGATGTAATAGCTTTGTAGAAGAGTGATGTTGATTTCAAGACTTTATCAGCCACAGCAATCAAGACAAGTTGATACTGAATAAGCTAAACAGTCAACAAAATAGGCAATTAAATGGAAAAGAAAATCTTTCAAACCTAGTCCTATAAAAGATGGCCCAGTGGTTAAAGGCGCTTCCTCGGCAAGCCTACCTACCAGCATTTGCATCCGCAGCACCCATATAAAGCCTGATACGAAAGTGGCACATATTCCTGTAATCCGAACGTATCTACAGCCGTGGGAGGTGGAGGATAGAGAGTCCCAAGGTTCCCTCAGGCCAGCTATTCTGGCCTTCCCTGAAGCAAAACTAAGAACAATCCTGTCTCAAACAAGGTGGAAGGAGAGGACCAGCACACTGAGGTTGTCCTCTGACCTGCACATACATGCATGTGCGCACACACATAAATACACATTTTGCTTGCTTGCTTTTAGAGGCAGAATCTCACTCTAGCCCAAGCTGGAATTCATATGTAGCCTCAGGGTGGCCTCAGACTCATGGTGATCCTCCTACCTCTGCCTCTCAAGTGGTAGGGTTAAAAGCGTGCGCCACCACACATGGCACAAATAAATTTTTAAAAAGATTTAATTCTAGCCAGAAGTATTCTGTATAAGTACCATATGCTAACCAATTGTGCCACTGGAGATCTGTTCCAGAACTATTCTGAAAAAGAAGAATGAAGCTACAGAGTATGTATTATATACACAATTTTTGAAAAATGGACCAAACCCATTCAAAGTGGAAAAGAAATTCTCTCTAATAAATGATGCTAGAAATTCTGCAACTCTTCCAGAATTTTTCTATCAGAAATGTAAAATAATAATAAATGGTTCTATTTAAACTGGATGTTTCTATTAAAAATAAACTTTAAGCCCTATAACATTCTGTAGAGAGGAATTGATTTCAGATGTATCAAAGCTTTAAATGTAAGCTATACAGGCTCCCTACTAACATAAGTAAAATCCTCTTAGCTATAACCCCCAAAACACAATTTATAATAGTGAAAGAAATGACATATTAAACTCCATGAAAAGTAAGTTTGCTATTCAAGAGCCATCATTGAACAAATGGACAGGTGATTCACACCTAAGGAAAAATGTTCTAAAATATATTCGATAAAGGAATTGTATCCTGAGATGCACAAATTAATCACTTAGCATTCCAGTTTTCCAAATGAGTATTTAGAAAGTGAACACAAAAAGAACATCTTTAATCATGTGTAAAAAAAATTAAAACAATAATTTGACGTAATTTCACAACCCCTGGAATGATAAGGAAGAAAAAGAAGAGGAGTGGGGAGGAAGAGGTGGAGAAGAAAGAAGAGGAGGAGGAAGAAAAAGAAGAGGAAGAATCACAAACGTGGGGAGGAAATGGAGCAGTTGAATCTCATACATTACTGGTAGGAGTACAAAAAATGGAATAAGCAATTTGGAGAAAGATTTGGCAGTTTCTTATACAATTAAACATGTCTTCCCTCTGATGGAATAGTAACATTCCTATGTATTTAATAAGAGAAATGCAAACACTTGTTACCAAAAGGCTTGTAAAAAGTATTCATACAGTTCTTATTCACAATAGTCCAAACTATAAAAACACACGTCAGTCAGTCCACAAGGAAAGTGGAGAAACAAACTCTATGTTCACAGAAGAAATAGTTCCCAAGAAAAAAAGTTTAAAACTACTGATAATTGCAAACATATACTTGAATCTGATGGTAGCCAATGAACAAAACAGAGCCCTGACTCTTGGTTTCCAATCTGGCCCCTGTGATCATTACCATGTCATCATGCCTGTGAATGCTTTGAAGGGACTTTGCAAATCTAATTAAGGTTACCTACCCATGTACTGTAAAACAGGGTGATTCTTCAGGATTATCTTGTAGACCCAATTAATCACAGGACTTCATAAAGTCAGGCTATCGGGGAAGTCTCAGGGACTCAAAGCTCAGGAATGATTGAGTCTAGTGTGAGGACGGATACGTCCAAGTGCAAAGTGCAAGATGCAGGATTCTGTCAACAACTAGACTTGCAAGAAAACCCTAGTCCTTAGTGAGAGCCTTGTCTTAGGTAGAACCTTGATTTTGGCCTTGTGAGACCCTGCGCAGAGAACTCACCTCTGCTTGGCCAGGGTTCTGTCACACAGAAACTATAAGGTAGGGCTGTTGTTTTAAGCCATGAAGCATGTGGCACGTGGCTATGCAGAGATAGATAAGTAACAAACTATACGGTGCCACTTGGTTGAACTACTTGGGAGCAGGCAAAATTCCATGGTGATCTAAGTCAGAAAGTAGTTGCCTCTCAAAGGAGAGAGCTAACTAAAAGAGGCTTAGGGGAAATTTCTGAGGTAATAGAAAAGCTCTATATATTGTTTTACATGGTAACCATCTGGTTTTATAAAATCCTCACAACTCCTTAAATGTTATATCTGTATTACAAAGCATACCACGTTAACACACACAAAGCAACACCATGCCATGGCCCCTAACATGACTGAAAGGTTTTAAATGAAAAATCAAGTATCTTAAGAAAGTAAGAGTATTTACTCAGTCATCATTTACACTCATTGGTACAGTCAATTGCCATGTGCTCAACCCTTGCTTAGGTCTTAAACAGAAAGACGATATGGGTTTGGTAGTCTCTGCCCTATTATTCTAGCGGATGTGTTTCAAAACAATCATGTTAGTCCCTTTCTTTATGACAAATTTCATCATCTCCAATAAGGCATTATTATATTGATAGGGGAAAATTACATGTTACAAGTACAGCTGAAATATTTGTATTTCCAACAACTATATTAAGAAACTCACTTATTTTTACAGAAACTGGAAAATTGTGTGCTTAAGAAATGGTTTCATTTAGAATACATTGTCCACCTAACTTTCTGGGTTTGACAGATCTGAATTGAACCAAAGAAAGATGCTGGGTACATTTAATTTTTATCTTTCATTTATTGCACTTTAATGTTTTCTTTTCATTTTTTCTTTTTTAAATCTTTTAAAAAGATTTTATTTATATTTATTTATTTATTTATTAGAGACAGAGAGAGGGAGTGAGAGAAGATAAAAAGAGATTGGTTGTGCCAGGGCTTCTAGCCACTGTAAACGAACTCCAGATACATGCGACACCATGTGCATCTGACTTGCGTGGGACCTGGAGAATCGAACCAGGGTCCTTAGGCTTCTCAGGCATGTGCCTTAACCACTAACCAATCTCTCCAGCCCTCATTGTTTCTTTTTATTTATGGAAACAATTTCACTCTGTAGCCCAGGCTGGCTACTATGCTGGACCTAAACTCATGGTGATCCTTCTGTCTTTGTCTCCTGAATAATGGGATTCAGGAGTGAGCCTCCAGTCTCACCTTGCTTATTTCTATTCTGGCAACATTTGTCTAGTGTGGACCCTTTACTCACTGCCTCTGCCCTTACTAATATTATCCAAGATTTGTGCTATGAATTATATTGTGCTTATTCTAAAGATTTCATGGGAAGCAGAGGAATTGTTAAAGAGATATGAAGCTTATTTTACAATTCCATTTGACTGTGCTTAACGTTTGCTTCAAAACTTATAGCATGGGCTGGAGAAATGGCTTAGCAGTTAAGGCATTTGCCTGTGAAGCCAAATGATCCCAGTTCAATTCTCCAGGACCCATGTAAGTCAGATGCACAAGGGGCACATGCATCTGGAGTTCGTTTGCAGTGGCTAGAGGCCCTGGCGTGCCCATTCTCTCTCTGTCTGCCTCTCTTCTATCTCTCTCTCTCTGCTTGCAAATAAATAAATAAATAATGTTTTTAAAGTGGCCAGTCTGTTGAGCTTTCATGAAAAAAAAAAAGTTAAAAAAAAACTTACAGCAGTTTACAGTTCAGAAAGAAAGAAATATCAATGACCAATAAGCATTTGATAGAAGTTTAGTCATTCTAACAATAAAAGGAAAGTCAATTAAGAATTGTGGTAGTTTGAGTCGGGCATGGTGGCGCACGCCTTTAATCCCAGCACTTTTGAGACAGAGGTAGAAGGATTGTCATTAGTTCAGGGTCACCCTGAGAGTACATAGTGAATTCCAGGTCAGCCTGAGCTATAGCGAGACACTACCTTGAAAAAAAAAAGAAGAAGAATTGTGGTAGTTTGAATGAGATGTCCCCCATAGCCTCACATGTCTTTAATACTTGGTCCCCAGCTGGTGGCAAGTTGGGAGATGGAGCTTTGCTGGAGAGGGGTGTAGCTGGGATAAAGTTTCTGGGTATCAGCTGGTCCTCTTTGTTTTTTTTTGTTTTTGGAGCTCAGGTCACCTGGAATTTTTTTGAACTTTTTTATTGACTGGGATTAACTTTCATAATTATAGACTGTTTTTAAACTTTTTTATTGATAATTCCCTAATTATAGACAATAAACTTTCATTCCCCCTTCACTTTCTTTCCCCACTCTCTCCATCATATTACCTCTCTCTCTGGATCAGTCTCTTTTATTTTCTTTTATTTTGATGGGTATATTTTGCATCATGAGATGACCAAATACCTATGGGGGCCAGGGGAGGAGCATGCTGCTTTGGATATGGCATGCCCTTATGGTATTATGCATTTGAATGCTTGATCTCCAGTTAGTAGCACTGTTTGGGAAGTTTGTAGAACCTTTAAGAGGCGGACCCTTGCTGGACGAGGTGTTTCCCTGAGTTGAGGTGGGCATTAAGGTCTTAGAGTTCAGCCCTGCTTGGTACTCTTGTGCACCCTCTACTTCTTCCATGCTGGTGTGATGATGTGAGCCAGCTTCCAGCTTCTGACATGCTTTTCTGACTATGACAAAACTTCTTAAAACTGTAAACAAAATAAACTCCATGAAACCCTTAAGTTGGTCGCTTCTAGCTGGGTATTTTGTCCTATTAACAAAAAAATAACTGGTAGACTGGGTATACATCTGGAGGGTATTTCTCAAGCCTCTTATCCTATACCAAGTGGTTGTATATTCTTACCCTGCGCTCATTTGAGGCTGGGTGAGTACAGACTAGCTCTGTCACTATAGCCCTTATGATTCCCATCTGTTAGCCTAGCTCACATACAATCATTCGAAATGTGTTTAAAGGTAGTCGGATTTCTTCTTCCCTTTCCCTAGGGGCCCACCTGCGTGTCACTAGGGATGAAAGCAATTGTGGGATTCTTATGAACTGTCACATGCTTCCCCAACAATTTTGACTCCTGGTTTGTCTTGTGGATGAGAGAGAAGAAACAAAGCACTGTAACAAGTAAAGCAATGATTTTTCAGTGCTTGTGACGTGTTCTCATTATTAGAGAAAGGGTGGTGGACTGGTGCAACTTCCTGCATCTTGTATAGAAGTGAAGTCATGTCCCTTTTCAGGTTTTGTGCACTGTCCTCAAATTATAGGTTGTGTGTCCTTAGTAATAAGGACACACACACACTCCTTTTAAAAATGGCTGAATAAGGCTTCAAAGACTCTTTTAATAGCCTTACTAAATGTGAAGGAGCTTAAACTTTCTCTGGTGTTCAGTACTCCCCCCACCCCAAGATTCTCCATATTTGTGATGGAATTCACATTCTGTTTTGAGGGTTTTCTTTTTCTGAGGTAGGGTCTTTCTCTAGTCCAGGCTAATCTGGAATTCACTCTGTAGTCTCAGCCTGGCCTTCCTCTGCCTCCCATGTGCTGGGATTAAAAGTGTGTGTCACCATGCCCGACCCACATAAGTTTATTCAACAAACGTGAGGAGCTACTGTAACAGTTTCCTCCTCATTGCTGGGACAAAACATCTGAGCAGAAGCAGCATATAGAAGGAAAGGTTTTACTTCAGCTTGCACTTTCAAGGGGAAGCTTCCTCACGGCAGGTGAATGAGCAGGAAGCCCGAGTCACATCTCCATATCAGTGGGAAGAATGAAGTCTGAGTGAGCTACCTCTGAACACCTAGTGGGCTGAACTAATAAACCTCTGCCCCCAATGGCACACCTCCTCTAGCAAGGCTCCATTTCCCAAAGGCCCTACCACCTTCCCAAACTGTCACCTCGGAGCCAAGTATGCAGCTTAGTTGCAAGCACCTGAAGCTATGGGGTACACTCCATATTTAAATTCCCACACTTACTATGTGTAAGTGAGGGCTTACATCACATACAAGGTTACCACAGTCAGTCATTTCAGGAGCCAAAGTTTAAGGACAATTTATTCCAGATCTCTGTTGAAACAAATGACACATCTGGCCTCTGCACACATGCACAGCCAGCAGGAGTTGCCCAACTCCACAGGTTTCTTAGGCTTCTTTCAGCAAAATGAGAGGTCCTCATGAAAAACTAAGAATTGAAGTCTCCTGTACATATTTAGGCATGCCCTAGGGCCTTAAACTAGTAAGGGGATTGCATTCTTCTGTGTATGTAAGTTTCTTCTTGGCAACAGATTTAATGTGGACATCAATCCTCCCTTAATAAACAATCCAATAGAATTTAACAGAAATTACTAACTTAAATTAAAATGAGTCTTCATCTGAAATTTTAAGAAGGCCATGTGTATGTCAGAGGAAAATTGTGGGCCAAGGGCTGTCTTAAAGGCAATACATGCTAAAGGATGATAGTGCGTACTGCTTTCACATAACCTACGAAAGCTATGAATTGGTAAAATGTACTCCTTCAGAATATTAAGAGTTAAAACTAAAGGATGATACTGTTCACCTAGCATAAGACATAAAATCACATTTACTTACATAGTTTTAGCTTATCAACTATAGCAGAAACCAGAACTTTTCCCCTGGGGGTTCAGGTTATAGTTTAGGCTTTGCAAACTGTTTAGTCTCTTTCTGTGGTAATTACTTGACTTTGCTGTGGTAGAATGAAAGAAGCCACAGAAATAGGTAAATACAAGAACAGGACTATGTTCCAATAAAACTTTATTTGAAAAAAAAAAAACAAGTCAGCAGACTACATTGAGACTGTGGGCCAATTTGTTAACCCTCATAAAAGAGTTAGAAGTGGGCTGGAGAGATGGCTTAGCAGTTAAGGCGCCTGCCTCCTAAGCCTAAGAACGCTGGTTACAATCTCCAGAGGTTCCAATCTCCAGGTCCCACGTTTAGCCAGATGCAAAGTGACTCAAGAGCGCAATGTCGCACTTGACCACAAGGGGGCGCACGCATCTGGATTTCATTCACAGAGCTGAGAGACTGCTGGCGCACCCATCTCTATCTGTCTTCCTCTCCCTCTCTGTCTGTCTCTCTCTGTGTCTCTCTCTAAATAAATAAATAAATAAATAAATAAATAAATAAATAAATAAATAAAATAATTTTAAAAATTTTTTAAAAAAGAGTTAGAAGCATTAGAATTATAATTAGACTCTCAGAAAGACAATTAGAGATTATACACACAATAAGTCTCTCTAGGGATGTTTACAGATGGGATTTTTTTTTATTTTTTTATTTTTGTTTATTTGTTGTGTGTAAAATATGACCCTACTTTAAAAGTCTTTTTTAGGCCAGGCATGGCGGTGCACTTCTTTAATCCCAGCACTCAGGAGGCAGAGGTAGGAGGATCGCAGTGAGTTCGAGGCCACCCTGAGATTACATAGTGAGACCCTACCTCGAAAAACAAACAAAGAAAAGTCTTTTTTAGAGCTAGATGATGGAATTTATGAATAGGCATCATATCAATGCTTTACAACCCTGTGCCTCTGTGTGGTTTAGGAGATAAATTGCAATAAACTGCTCTAGCACTGGATGGGGAAGCACTGATTATATTAAGATCACTTTAAACCTATAGATGATTGCTTTGGAAAAACAAAAGTATTTATTGGGCTGCAGAGATGGCTCAGCAGTTCATTGGCTTGCCCATAAAGCCGAACAACCCAAGTTCAATTCTCCAGTACACATGTAAAACCAGACGCACAGTGGTACATGTATCTAGAGTTTGTTTGCAGTGGCTAGAGGCCCTGGTGTGCCCATTCTCTCTCTCTCTCTCTCTCTCTCTCTCTCTCCCCCCAGACATGCTGGTGCACACCTTTAATCTCAGCAGTTGGGAGGCTGAAGTAGAAGGATCACTGTGGATTCAAGGCCAGCCTGAGACTAATTCCAGGTCAGCATGGGCTATAGCAAGACCCTACCTTGAAAAACAAAAGAAAAAAATATTTATTTATTTGCATGTATATGGGGGGGGGACACCTTGCCACCACAAACAAACAACAGATGCTTACATTACTTCTTGTATTCAGCTTACATGGGTGGCTTAGGAATTGAACCCAGGCCAGTATGTATTACAAGCAAGAGCCTCTATAGATATTTTCAATATTATCTTCCCAGCCCCAAAATCTATAGATACCTTTAATACTATTCGTGCATTCAGCCAGGCTTGATGCCATTCATTTTACACTGGAGCTTGGAACACAAAGATGAAGAGAAAATAATATCTACTTTAGAAACTGGAATGGATTAGAAATAAATAATTAAAGGAATCCAATAAATTCCATGAACAATACAGACTGGTATAGGAAAAAGGAAGCTCTCAACTTTGCTGACATTATTTAAGGAAGATGTGGTTTAGTTCTCATGGAATTGGTCTTCAAAGACGGTTTGCCAGTCTCTATCCCATTTATACAAAGGACTGGGGGAATAATTCTAGGAAAACAGGCTTCATTTATTTGATTTTCTTCACTTTCTTCTCGGTACTTACTTTATTGCAATTTTACACTAACCATTAACTGTTTTTCAGGCTGCCAACACAGAATGCTGGGTGACATTGTGGGAAAAGAAAAACACTTAAGGGTTGGTGAGATGGCTTGTGGGTTAAAGTGCCTGCCTGTGAAGGCTAAGGACCCATGTTCAACTCCCCAGTACCCACGTAAGCTAGATGCATGTGGTGGTAAAATTTGTCTGCACTTGGTTTGTAATGGCTAGAGGTCCTGGCATGCCCATTCTCTCTCTTCTCTCCCTCTCTCATAAATAAAAATAGAATATTTTTTTAAAAGAAAGAAAAGCACTTAAAAATCATTCGTTAGGGGCTGGAAGGATGGCTTAGCAGTTAAGGCATTTGCCTATAAAGCCAAAGGACCATGGCTCGATTCCCCAGGACCCATGTTAGCCAGATGCACAAGGGAGCGCGGTCTGGAGTTCATTTGCAGTGGCTGGAGGCCCTGGTACACCCATGCTCTCTCTCTCTTTCTCTGTCTGTGAAAGAAAGAAAGAAAGAAAGAAAGAAAGAAAGAAAGAAAGAAAGAAAGAAAGAAAGAAAGAAAGAAAGAAAGAGGGAGGGAGGGGAGGGAGGGAGGGGAGGGAGGGAGGAGGGGAGGAAGGAGGAAGGGAAGGAAGGAAGGAAGGAAGAAGGAAGGAAGGAAGGAAGGAAGGAAGCATTGGTTAGAGAGCAAATTGATGTATTTACTTTGGAAAACAATTTAGTATAAACAGTGGCACCCATATCCTGTAGCACGGGGTACTCCACTTCTCAGTATGGACCCGAGAGAAGCTCTCCAGTGCACATAAGATCCATCATGTTTCAGCCAGATATAATCATGGGCACTCACCGTAACATTTTTGTCACTTCATGAAGTGACTGGCCATTTCACTTGATCTGTAAAGAGCCAGACAAAGCATGATTTACAATAGCTAGAAGACGATGTGGCAGTTAGTATCAATGTACCCACTGGGCATGGTGGAACAGGCCTCTCATGCTAGCATTCAGGAGGCTGAGGATGGAGTATTGTGAGTTCAAAGCTAGCCCAGGTTATTATGAGTGCCTGTCTCATTAAAAAAAAAAAAAAAAGAATAAAATGGATGCATGTCGCCAATATGAATAACACTTTAGAATGTGGCACATGTTAAAAGCAAGTGATATGGCTGGGCAAATGACTCAATGGATAACACACTTTCCATACAAGTATGAGCATCTGAGTTTGGATCCCCAGACACTACATAACGCCAGACACTGTGCTCTGGTATCCGTAATCCCAGCATGCTATGGCAGGATGGGAGGCAGAGACAGGAGAATCCCCCTGGAAGCTCTGGACAAGGTATCAGGTAAATACAGTGGTGGAAACAATGGACCCTGCTTCAAACCAAGTAGATTATGGCCAGCACCTGACCTCCACACATGTGCTATGGTACATATGACTCAGATTCTCTGCGAGAGAGATCCTGACATTCAGTACATGCACACAGTACACAGAAAGTTTGTTAGGGAGTGCCACCAGGATGGATGCCTGTTAATGAGGGCATGGGATTGACAGATGGAAAAGCAGCATCATAATGCAGTTCATGCTGGGAACCCAGTTGGTCCTGCGTAGCTCCACAGCTCTTAGTTGAGCTATCCTGAATTGTGGCAAGAAGACCAGGTCTTCCTGCTGGCTTCCCATACTCAACCAGCAGCCAGTGGGAGCTACCAATGAAGAGAGGAACAAATTGTTAGACTCGCAGGTTTAATGAGGATGTACTCATTAGTGTAAAAAAAGATTAGAAAGTATGGTTTAGACGCATTTCAACCAAGTGCAGCATGTAGGCATTATTCTGTGGATCCAAAAAAAAAATGTAAAATACTATATTTTGGAAAGTCACAGAAAGTTCAACAGTGAATGAATAATAGATACAATTATAGAGTTAATATTAATTTTTAGCTATGATAATAGGATCATGGATTTATACCTTTAAAAAACCTTTACCTGCTTTATTTACATATATACGCACACATAAATATATACATACATACATATGCACACATATGCCAAATTAATTTTTGGTAAAACTATAATGTAAAAAAGAGAGGTAATAGTGAAACAAGATGTACAAGCTGGGGCTTGTTCTTGGTGGGTCCTGATGTCCCTTATTAATTTCCCAAAAATTCCTTTTACACATGTACAAATGATTATAGTCAGTTATTTTTCTCTTTTTATGTTTTTAAAAATATTTCATGTATGTACATGAGAGAGAGAGAAAGAGAGAGAAAGAATGAGGCACATAGAGAGAGAAAGAACGGGTGCTCCAGGGTCTCTAGCCACTGCAAACAAACGCCAGACACATGCACCACCTAGTGCATCTGACTTTATGTAGGTACTGGGGACTTGAACATGAGTCCAAAAGCTTTGTAATCAAGTACTTTAACTGCTGAGCAATCTCTCCAGCCCCTATAGTCAGTTAGTTTTGTAAACAGTGTCTAAGTCTAGTGTCATGTATAAATAAATTTCCTAGCCGGGCGTGATGGCACAAGCCTTTAGTCCCAGTACTCAGGAGGCAGAGGTAGGAGGATTGCTATGAGTTCGAGGCCACCCTGAGAATACAGAGTGAATTCCAGGTCAGCCTGGGCTAGAGTGAGACCCTACCTTGAAAAAAAAAAAAAAAAAGAATTTTCTTTGGGAGCTGGAGAGATGGCTTAGTGGTTAAGGTGCTTGCCCCAAAAGCCTAAGAACCCATGTGCAACTCTCCAGGTGCCACATAAGCCAGATGCACAAGGTGACGCAAGCATGCAAGGTTACATATGCACACAAGGTAGCACAGGCATCTGGAGTTCAATTACAGTGGCTGGAGGCCCTGGTGTGCCAATTCTCTCTCTCTCTCATTCTTGCTCTCTTGCATAAAAATTCCTTTGGATCTGTTATATGAAATGAATTGTTATATGAAATAAATAAAGCAAGCTAGGCGTTATGGTTTGGGAATGAAGCGTCACTACAAAAGGTTCATGAGTAAGGCTTTGGTCCAGACGCAAGCGGTATTCAGAGACCGAGCATTGGGAAGTGTGTGAATCATGAAGGCACTGCCTCTGTCCATGGATTGATCGACTGATAAATTGAAAAGACGAATAGCCTATTTGGAGGTAGAAACTATGGGAGGTGAGTCCTGGTTGGGGGAAATGGGTCACTGAGGATGTTTATTTGAAGGATCTAACTTGTCCTGGCCCCTTCCTGTCACCCCCTTAACTTCCTGGCTGCCATGAGGTGAACAGTTTTCCTCTGCCACACACTTCCATCTTGATGCTTCTGCTTTGTCTTGGCCCTAAAAGTAATGAAGTCAACGAACCACAAACTGAAACCTTCAAAAGCAGTAGCCAAAATAAATCTTACTTCCTCGAACCTGTTCCTGAAAAGGTATTCTTCACAATGACCAAAAAAAAAAAAAAAAAAAAAAAAAAAAAAAAAAGCCACAATGAGGAAATATTTAAAATTGTTGAACTTGAATATTATGGAAATTATGTTCATTATATAACTTTCCCTATCTTGGAGTATTTGAAAAAAGTCAAAACAGAATAATTTTGAAAATCTGGGGGGAAAGAAGAGACCTTAGAAAATATAGGCAGCAGTCTAATTCTGTGATTTTTTCCAAGGTACTCTGGTTTGTTTGTATTTAAGAACCATTTCTTCTTATTAAAGTAAATTATGTGGAACTCAAATATATGCTCAGATACACTTGAAATGACTGGCTATGATAGAGGGAGAGCCTGCTCCTGTCCCTGCATTATGATTTGAATATGGCTTGTTCCCTCTGAAACTTGTGTTGAAATATGGTTCCCAAGATAACAGTACTAAGAGGCGGTCGAACCACTAGGAGGCCGTTAAGTTGTTAAGAGGAATTAATGCAGTTATCATGGGGCTGGTACCATAAGTGTGAATTGTTATAAAGTAAGACCATACCTCATGTTTTGTTTCCGCTGCACACACTGACTTGTTCTTCTGGTTTTCCACCATATGATACAACTGCAAGATCTTGGACTTCCATCCCCTAGAAACATGAGCCTAATAAACTTCTTTATACGTTATCCAATCTTAGTAATTCTATGAAAGAAACAGACCACTAGTCCTTGGAGGTTTAGCACATATAACATATTAGGTCTGTTATGGTAATTATTGTCATTGTCTACGATATCAATGATTCTCAGTCTTTTGGAATTCATTGGATACTTTCAAAGACTAGAATTAAGAGTCATACATTTTAAAGGATTAAAAAATTAAGCCGGGCGTGGTGATGCACACCCTTAATCCCAGCACTCAAGAGGCAGAGAAAGGAGGATTGCAGTGAGTTCAAGGCCACCCTGAGACTATAGTGAATTCCAGGTCAGCCTGAGCTAGAGTGAAACCCTACCTTGAAAAAAAAAGTTAAGAGTGCACTAAACCCATCAACCATAATGCCAATACAACAGAATAACAATCCACAAACCACATTACCAATTGATATATTCACGTGGTTTTCCAAGCACAAGTTCACAGTGTCATGTCAGTATAGTCAAACATCTTGAGAACAAGTGTTTACTGCATTGAGTGGGCAAAGTTCCAGTGTGTTCTAGTAAACACTCCTTTCTTTGTCTTTAGTTTGGCATGACTTCTGTTTCAGTGACTCTGTTTTTAAAAATTTATTTCCAAGGAGACAGAGAGAAAAAAAATGGGTATGCCAGGGCTTCTAGCCACTGCAAATGAAGTCCAGATGCATGCGCCACTTCATGCATTTGGTTTTATATGGGTACTGGGGAATTGAACCCAGGTCATTAGGCTTTGCAGGCAAGCGCCTTAACTGCTGAGCCACTCTCCAGACTGACTCTTTTCTTCATGGTGCCATGTAATCTAATCAGCTCAGTATGATACAATGACCAAGAAGTTCAAAGTTGGGGTAGAAATAACCCTTAATACATTAATAAAATGCACTGCCATCAATGTGAAATAATAACAGTCTACTAAATTATATTTTAATAGATTTGACCACCTGAAAGCTATATACCTGAATTGAATTTATCACCATATATAAACTCTATTTATCATCCCAGATATGCATTAATGACATAAGAGAAGTATGAGTTAATATTATGTTTATATAATGTTTATACATTCTATAATTATATAATGTTTTGTATAAGAAATGACAATAAAAACGGCCTAGATCTTCCTTTTCTATTTGAGATTACCAATGGAACATGTTGCCCATTTGATGACATCTGTCAAATTATTTAAGTACCATGGTATAGCATATACATAGGAAAATTGTGTGCTTCCTTTTATTTACAAATGGTAGATTTCATGATTTAGCTTGGCTTTCACATGTCAGAGCCTAACTGAAGCAGCCATAATTAATTTAGGTTTTCTAAATAACTAATCATCTTTATTGCTATTCCTTCTTGCTTCATTCAATAGCTTGATTTATATATCTGTTTTAGATATCATTTGTTTTGTATACCCAATCCACATAACCCTCTTCTGCTGGTAGCACCACCAGTTTATTTATGATACAGAAATCCTGTCTGCCCTGCCCTGCCCTTCCCTACCTGATGTTTTTTGGAAGGTGGCCCCTCTCACTCTCAAGCCACGGCCACGATGTTTTCTGGAGGCCAGAGTCCTTCCCTGGCATTGCTGTATTGTAATGGAGGAAATACGGAAGTTGGAATCTTCTTGACTAGTGATAAACTGGATGTTGACAACATTGGCCATGTGGAAACAGATGACACAGACCCAGAAACCAGAGTCAGGAAGAGCTTCTTTCTAGAACCTTGTTCCCCCTAAAACCCACCACACTCCTGCTCATACAACAGGTAGGTTATGGAGCCAGTAAGTTTCAGCTGCTAGTTTTGGGTTGGGTTTCTGTCACTGGCAACCACAGTCACCATGCCTCACACATGATATTTCATTGTGAGCTATCTCAAAACTTTCATAAAAGCAGATATAGAAGAAATAATAAAACAAACCACAGGGACTGACTGAAGCCTTCATGACCCCACAGTGAATACCATAACCCCACTGAGGAGGCCCTCAGGGCAATGGGAGCAGGGGCAAGGAGATAAAAGATTATAATCTGTTGTAATATATATATAATAAAATTAAAAATAAATGAAGGAGGACTGAGTATGTAGCTCAGTAGTAGAGTACCTACCTAATATAAATAAGGTCCTGTGTTCAACACCTACCATTGAAAACAATTTGAAAAAGGATCTGGCCCATTTACCAGAAAGGCCCTGCAGTTTGAAAGGCCTGTACATGGAAGTACTGCCTAGAAAGAGTTCTGTAGAAGAGAAAAGAAATTCCTTTTGTTTTTAAGTATTTTATAAATTGATTTGAGAGAGAGAGGGAGGGAAATAGAATGAGAATGGGTGAACCAGGACATCTTACTGCTGCAAATGAACTACAGACACATGTACCACACTGCACTTCTGGCTTTATGTGGGTACCCAGGCCAGCAGGCTTGGCAATCAAGCACCTTTAACTGCTGAGCCATCTCCTCAGCTCTGAGAAAAGCAATTCTTGTGCATCACAAAGTTCATGGATGAAACTCCTATAGCAAAAGGCACATTAATAGTAGAAAAACAAAGCAAGAGGCTTGCCGTGAGTTCAAGTACAGCCTGGGATATGTAGCAAGTTCCAGATCAGCCTAGACTATAGAGTAAGACTCTGTCTCAAAATAAAGAAAAACAGGGGCTGGAGAAATGGCTTAGCTGTTAAGGCATTTGCCTGTGAAGCCAAAGGATCCCTGTTAGATTCTCTAGGACCCATGTAAGCCAGATGCACAAGGGGGCACATGCATCTGGAGTTTGTTTGCTGTGGCTAGAGTCCCTGGCACACCCATTCTTTCTCTCTCTCTGCTTGCAAATAAATAAATAAAATTTAAAAAATAAATAAAAACAAACAACAACTTTATAAAAAGAGAGAAAAGCGAACAAACTTATTTAATATAAGTTCTACATGATACACGAGGCTTCGGAAGTAAAGGCCCAAGGAAACGTGTGCTTTTGTGCAGAAGACTGATCACATGACAACAGGATCATTTGAGGGGAACTTAGCTAGGCCTGAGGTTCAGCTAGGCCTTGTTTCCTGGAAGACAGGAACATTCCTCTCCTCCCATTCATGAAGAGCATCTCTCCAACGACAGGCTCACGGCCTGCATTAGAAGATCAGGAACTCTTTCATGTGCTTCAGAGAAGGCCAAGAGAAGGTTCCAAAGTGACCTTCTTCTACTGTTTGTTCCCTTACACGCCAAGGGGCCATATTCTGGAGCAGTATGCCCTGAGTCCTATCACACATCAGAACAGAACACCCAACAACGTGGTGGCAGCCAGAAGGGCTGAAACAAAGCCTTTTGGACTCAAAGAAGTCTCTGCAGCTTCTTGTCATCCCTTATGTTAAGCTTCCTTATTTATAAAGTGAGGGGAATAAAATCGAGGTCTATTCAACCCTGCTTTGTCTAAAGATTATAGAGAAGATCCAAGTGCTATGTGAGAGGGAATAGCAAAACCCTCTGAGGAAGGGTTGTGGCGGGACAGCAGGGACTAGAGAGGGATGAAGATTACCATATGAAAGAAGCCAGTTGGCAGAGGTTTGGAAACCCTTCCTCACCTGGACTAGGTATAACAATGGAGCATTCATGAGACAGAAACACCCCAATGTAAGACTGCAGGAGAAGGTGGATGCTAATCAATGTCCAAAATAAGGATCAGAAATCACATGGTATGTGGGATTTTTAGTGTTGGGTCCTATCCCAGCTTGCTAGCCCAGTTTCATTTTCAGGAGTGCCTTTCTCTTTCTAAAACACACACACACACACACACACACACACACACACACATCACAGAGAGAGAGAGAGAGAGAGAGAGTCTCCATTTCCTGAGACACAAAAAACCTGGAAATCTCAATGGATGCATTTGTCCACACTTCCATCCTCACCTACAACAGGGCTGTGAGACAGTCTCAGTGACTCTGAGACTCTGTTCTGCATTTTCCAACCATAGGCCAGGCCTATGTGAACCTTCCTGTCTCCTCTGGCCTGGCATGCCTGTTCCACTGCCATCTGTGTGGTGAGCCCTAAGCACCCTCAGTTTCCCTCCTCTGGTAGGCTGCCTCTCCTGTGGGCTCTGCTGAGTCTCATCCGTGCAGTTTGTGGATCACTGTTGCACAATGCTTTGGGTCTCGGTCTCAAGCCAGGAGCACTGGTCACAAAAGCGGTTAGCCCGCAGTAGGTAAACGCTTGTGGGGAGGTTTAGTTGTTCCTGAAGTGGCTAGCACATGACTTCTGAACTTGGGGTTCAGCCATGTCATGTTGACAGGTTGAAATTGGCAGCTCTTGGAGTCTCTGCAACACAGAAATGGACAAAAGTTACAGCTGAGCACCAGCTCCCAGACAGCTATTAGTAATCACCGGCATATGATGTACTAAGTGAAGTGAACGCACTTCTTAAATAAGAGTCCCAGCCGGTGTAGCTCCTGGCAAAGAGTAGATGGAGCCTCACAAAGGGTGTCTGTTTCCAAATTAGATCTCCACAGTCTAATTGAAGATGAAAAGGTGACCAGACCTTTTTTTTTTAATTTTAATCTCAGTGAACTCATATTTTCAACAACAGTATTTAAATATCATAGAAACCAGGGGTGGGGAGTTCCCTTTAATACCAACATTTGAAAGGCCAAAACACGAAGATCTTGAGTTCAAGGCCAGCCTGAGCTATATAACAAGCTTTGAGGATAAAGACAAAAAGAGATGATAAACATGGGAGTGAAAGGAGACAGAAACTGGCTAGACAGTCCAGGCAACAGTACCCCAAAATGAATGGGTTTTTTCTTGATTAAAAGCAGGAAGTGTCATTAAGCCTGGATTGTTTTTTTCCCTCATATCTCTTTCTTCCCTGGAAAGTTACCCCTTTCAGGAAAGATTTACAGATTAAGCTTGTACTCTTCCCAGGTGACAGAAGCACTGATACCTAGCTAACTATAAAATCTGGTTTTTGTCATGTAGTAACCTGATCCCTGGTACATAGCAATCTATGCCACTCCCCGTAAAAATCCACAACTCGAGCCTTGAGGTGGGCTTCTCAAACCTCCTCTTGCCTCGCTGTGCAAGAGTTCCTCCTTACTTCCTTCTCTATCTTCTGGGCGTGAGCCCCTTTCTCTTGCCCCTTGTAAAGCTTTAAGCTATAATAAAGTCTATCTGAACCTTATCGTCTAGTCTGTAGATTTTATTCCTCGAACTTTAAGAAAAGGATCTGAAACCCACCAAAATGTGGGTGCGGTGGCATACAAGGAACCCCAAAATTCCTATATCAGGAGAAGTAGATGAAGCCTGTGTGTTTCTATCATCATTGCCAGGGGACAAAACTCAATTGGAAAAAAAAAAATAAACTAAGGTTAGGGATGTGGCAGTTGTAAAGACATGCCACACAAGCATGAGGACCTGAGTTTGGATCCCAGAATCCATGTAAACCTCCGTGTGGCAGCCTGCCCCTGTAACCCCACAGCCTAGAGTTGGGAAGGCAGAGGGGGAGGATCTCTGGGACGTGCGGGTTTGCTGGTCTAGTTGAATCCATGAGCTTCAGGTTCAATGAGAGGCTGTCTCAAAGAATGCAATGGACAGGAAGCTGGAGGGAAGGGTTAGTGGCTAAAGGTGCTTGCTTGCAAAGCCTGATAGCCTGGTTTTGATCCCCTCGTATTCACATAAAAGCCAGATACACAAAGCGGAAAGTGATTGAAGAAGACACTCAATGTCATCCTCAGGCGTCTACATGCACACACACTGCTGTAGTTACCTTCCCATTGTTGGGACAGAGCACCCGGCCAAAGGTAGCTGATGGGAGGAAAGTTTTTATTTTGGCTTATAGTCTCAAGGGGACCTTCATGATGGAAGGGGAAAGCGTGGCATGAGCAGAGGCTGAACATCCCCTCTGCCACAGCAGGTAGAAAACAGCAGCAAGAAAGTGAGTGGATCTCTGGCAAGGGCAAGCTGGCTATAACACCCCAAAGCCTGCCCTGAACAAGACACCTCCTCCATCAAGTCTCCACCTTTCAAATTGATAGCAGCTGGAGACCAAGCATTTAGAACACATGAGTTTATGGGGGACCTCTGATTCAAACCACCACATATACACACAAGTGTTCAGTGCATGTGGTAGTTGGAAAGTGCCCCCCCCCATCTCCTTATGTATTTGGGATTAAGCCTTATGCTTCCTACCTGGCTGGTGAAATCTTTGAGAGAGTCGTTGGAGTCTTGCTGTGCTGGAGGAGGTCTGTTACTGGGGGAAGGCTTTGAGGCTTATTAATCAAGTCCCAGTGGGTGTTCAGGAGTTAACTCTTGCTGTTTTCTCTTGCTTGATTCCCAGCTGTCTGTTCTTGACATGTTTTTCTGCCATAATGAAACTTCCCCTTGAGAGCTTAAGCCAAAATAAAACATTTGCCTCCATAATCTGCATCTGGTCAGATGTTTGGTCCCAGCAACAAGAAGGTAACTGCAATAGTGTCCATGGACCTCCACATACAAAGACATACTCAACTATCATACAAAATGCATGCAATCTTTTTTTTTAATTAAAGTACATTTGAGGAGAAATACAAAGACTTGATAGAACTTTCAAATTACATCATTAGTTATGGAGGAAAGGTTACTTGGAGTCTTCATATTTGAGTGTCAACATCATGTCATTGAATATTTTCCTGAGCATTAGTATAAAAGGGATTTGGTTTTGATAGAGGAAAGGTGCTATAATATCATAGTACAAGCAGCAGAGTAGAGGCAAGTGGGTTGGGAGGTATAATCCACTACTTTTCCATTGGCTTTTAAAATTACTTTCCGGGCTGAAGAGATGGCTTAGGGGTTAAGGCACCTGCCTCCTAAGCCTAAGAACGCTGGTTCCAATCTCCAGGTTCCAATCTCCAGGTCCCACGTTTAGCCAGATGCAAAGTGACTCAAGGGCGCAATGCAGCACTTGACCGCAAGGGGGTACAGGCATCTGGATTTCGTTCTCAGCAGCTGAGACACTGCTGGCGCGCCCATCTCTGTCTTTCTTTCTCTCTCTCTCACTCTCTCTCTCTCTGTGTCTCTCTCCAAAAAATAAAAAAAAATTTAAAATTACTTTTCTTCGTGTCAGTTAGTCATCACACAAAGCATATGAAATTAGTGCTTCTGAATTAATTATACTTTCTAAATTAATAATAATTTTCTAAATTGAAAATTGCTCTTATGTCCCATTTATTTGACTAAACTCTAATGATTTTCAAAATACTTGCCTATGATCTCTTAGGTTTAGGCTTGCTGTGAGCATCCATGAGCCACTAAGAAACAGGCACTGTTCCCTGGCTCAGAAGCATGGAAGAGGGGCGGCACTGGTCCTTTGTGTTCTACGTCTTCCCTCTGTGGTTGGATCCTTAGCTGGAATCCTGTCGGGGAAACCACTCACTCTGTAAAAGAAATGAGAGCAAGAAGAGGGACGAAGCCGGGCGTGGTGGCGCACGCCTTTAATCCCTGCATTCAGGAAGCAAAGGTAGGAGGATCGCCATGAGTTCAAGGCCATCCTGAGACTACATAGTGAATTCCAGGTCAGCCTGGGCTACAGTGAGACCCTACCTTGAAAAACCGAAAAATGAAAAACCAAAAAAAAAAAAAAAAAAAAAAAAAAAGAAAGAAAGCAAAAGGCAGGAGGGCCATGGGAGAGAAGGGCAAGAAGAGAAAGAGAACCTGGATGTGGTGGTTTGATTCGGATGTCCTCCATAAACTCAGGTGTTCTGAAAGCTAGGTTTCCAGCTGATGGAGATTCAGGAATTAACACCTTCTGGAAACAGTGTACTGTTAGGGGTGGGCATATGGGTGTTATAGCCAGTGTTCCCATGCCAGTGTTTGGCACACTCTCCTGTTGCTATTGTCCATCTGTTGTTGTTCAGAAGGTGATGTTCACCCTCTGCTTTTGCCATTTTTTTCCCCTGCCATCATGGAGCTTCCCCTCAAGCCTGTAAGCCAAAATAAAGCCTTTTTCCCACAAGCTTCTCTTGGTCAGGTTTTTTTTTTTTTTTTCTTGCCAGCAATATGAACCTGATTGCAACACTGGATAATTAAAAAAAAAAAAAAAAAAAAAAAAACAGAACGAAGCTTTAAAAGCCATGAAATGAACTGTGCATGGCACACACACCTATGGTCACTGTCAGGAGCTGAGGCAGGAGGTTTGCAAGTTCAAGGCCAGTCTGGGCTACTATCTCAAATACATTTTGAGATAAAATAGAACAATAAAAAATAAAAACAACTAAAAATTAAAAATTATGAAATACTAAAATACTGCAACAAATAAAATCTTAGATCTGAAAAAAAGTATGGTTTATAATAAATGACTAAAGAGCAAATGAAGAAATCTTGATTGTACCAAAAGGACCTAGCCTGAGTGACCACACAATCACGGTCATGGGCGTCTGTGAAATAAGAGTGACAGCTGCCAGTTCTGAGTCAGTGAACCGTAACTTGGCAGGAGGAATGGAAGTGTGAGTTTGGTCTACCACTGGCGAGGATAAATTCAGTCCGTCCTCTTCATCCGTGTGAGCCACAAACTGCTGCAATTCTACGAGCCCGTCCAAATTCCAGCTCTGCTCGGGAGACTTTCTCCCTTGCTAGTATTGGCACTTTGTATGGAGAAATCAGCGATGGCAAGAAAGCAATCAATGCAAGGAAAATTCCAAGGAGAGCAGTAACAACATGACGAGCATGCTGAAGATATGAGAAGTAAAGACAATTATAACAAGATGCGAGGACTTGGAGTGTTTGCTTTTATGTGACAGATGTTTTGAAGCAAAGCTCAACATTGGCAGTTAGGGTGCACTTCTGAGTCGAATTGGGTTCTATCCCCTTTTCATGTTGATGTCTACTCATAACATCTGCCACGGCTCTGTAACCTGAATTTGACAGGGGAAAGTGAACAGCCCACTTTTGGAGGGCTTCCATGTAGACCACGTAACAGACTGTTAACAAAACTCTTAAATAGCTGTCCAAATCATCAACAGCAATCTTACACAAATTAAACGAGACTCAAAGGGCCCGATTAACTTTAAAATGCCTTACAGGCATGCAATATAAATGGAACTCTTTTTTCCCCCCTTTGGAGTAGAATTAGAGTTGTTCAGTGTGAGTCATATGCACAGTTAAAAAACAAAAGGTTAACATGCACATTAGACTCCTAATGACCCATGGTGACAGGGTTTCATTTCTTTATCAGGAAACCACACTTATATGCATTGAAATTCAGTCAAGTTCCCTGTTAACATGCAAAGTGGATGCTTTGAGAGAGGCTGGGATTTCACCAATGGTCCAGTCCTAACCTGCTCACGCAGGTTGTATTACTGAAGAAAGGAGCTGCATGTAAACTGGCATTAACATTAAAATAGCATCATGGCAGAGGGAATAGTTGAACTAGAGTTTCTGCAATTCAAACCCACCTATTAAGTAATGATTTGTTTATTTTATTCCTATTTTTTTTTATTTTAGAGAGAGAGAGAGAGAGAGTTAGAGCTCCAGGGCTCAGCCATTCTAATTGCACTCCAGATGCTTGCACGTAGTGGGCATGTGTGACCTTGCACTTTCCTCACCTTTGTGCGTCTGGCTTACGTGGGATCGGGAGAGTTGAGTATGGGTTCTTAGGCTTCACCAGCAAACACCTTAACCGCTAAGCCATCACTCCAGCCAAGATACATGATTTAAATTAAATTACAAACCAAAGGTGAAACAAAGGCACTATTCAAAATGTTAGCCATTCTTTATTATACCCAGGTATCTAAAGGGCTATTTGAAAAATTTTCTTGACTTTTTATTCATCACAAATCCCAGCCAGCAGAGTCATCATTTGTTTATTAGCTTAAATGGCCAACATTCATGTGAGTTTGGTCACTGATATTGGGTAACTTCCTTCCAGCTGGTACATGTGATTTCAGCCCAAGTCAATAGCACTGAGTGAGAAGCTCAATTCATAATTAAAGAATGGAAACCATTAGAATTGCCAAAGTCCATTTTGGTGGGCTTACTAAATGAACACATATCCTTTAGACTCTTAGAAAAGTATAGGGCTGGAGAGATGGCTTAGCAGTTGAAACACATGCCTACAAAGCCAAAGGACCCAGGTTTGATTCCCCAGGACCCACGTAAGTCAGATGCACAAGGTGGTGGATGTGTCTGGAGTCCATTTGCAGTGGCTGAAGGCACTAGCAACCCATTATCTCTTTGCCTCACTTTCTCTCTCGGTCAAATAAATAAATATTTATATGGGAATTTGGGGTGTCTTTGAGAATAATGAGCCTATCTTGGCTCTTGGGTGGGCTTTTAACACAGGACTTAGGGTGCTGGACACTCATGGTCACACAAAACTTCCACTAAGTCAGTGACCTCCAGATTTTTTTTATTTAATTTACTTTTTATTGACAACTTCCATAATTATAGAAAATAACCCATGGTAATTCCCTCCCTTCTCCAACTTTCCCCTTTGAAACTCCACTCTCCATCATACTCCTTCCCCCTCTCAATCAGTCTCTCTTTTATTTTGATGTCATGATCTTTTCCTCCTTTTATGATGGTCTTGTGTAGGTAGTATCAGGTGCTACAAGTCATGGTTATCCAGGCCAGTTTGTGTCTGGAGGAGCACATTGTAAGGAGTCCTACACTTCCTTTGGCTCTTATATTCTTTCCGCCACCTTTTCTGCAATGGACCCTGAGCCTTGGAAGATATGATAAAGATATTTCAGTGCTGAGCACCCCTCTGTCACTTCTTCTCAGCACCATGGTGCCTTCTGAGTCATCCCAAAGTCATTGCCATCTGAAAAGAGAAGCTTCTCTAACCAAAAGTGAGAGTATCATTAATATATGGGTATGAACTTTTAAGAGAAGTGCTTACTGGGCAGTTTGGTGAGTATAGTATGTACATTTAGCCAGACACCAGCAGATGTTACACTCTTGGGCTCATGACTACCCCTGTTGTAGGTTTTCAGTATCAGGGATGTATTCTCTCCCATGGGGTGGGCCTCCAGTCCAATTAGAGAGCAGTTGGTTTTCCCCATAACAGACATGTCACTATTGCACCCATTGGTACATTTGGCCTGGCTGGCCAAATTTAAGGCTTGCACTGTCCACTGTTGAGTATCTCCACTGGAACTGCATGCAGCATAGCTTTTTCCACCTTTCTGTCACATGGTCTACACGGAGGAGGCTTTAAACTCAGCTCAAGCAGGATTTCTCAGTGACTTTGCAGCCCAAGTATGTGGAGTCTTCAGCAATAGGGTCTTACCATCTATTCCTGGTAGGAAACCAAGGGCCTCAGCAATGGACTTTAATGTTTTAGGGGTATCTGTGACCTTACTGGCCAACAAATTACTGGTAGGTATCCCAACCCTGGCACTGAAAATTTTCTAGTAACAAACTATGACTTCTGAGTGTTCCATTGTCCAAAAAAGTAGGTTTCCATATGACTTATTTATATCCTCTTAGATTTTGATTAGCCCTCCCTCCACCTTTCCTTTACTCAATCTCTTCCCCTGACCTCACTTAGGCCTTTTCACCCCCCTTAATCTGTTCTTCTACTTACACATATATATATTATCATCCTATTAAGTCCCCCCTCACTCACTTTCTATTTCCTTTATACCCCCTTTCTAGCTTACTGGATTCTGCTACTGAGTTTTATTCCTACTCACATAGAAGTCCAATAATTTGTAGCTAGAATCCACATATGAGAAAGAACATGTGACATTTGGCTTTCAGGGCCTGGGTTACCTCTATAAGATCCATCTATTTTCCTGCAAATTTCATAATATTTCTTTACTGTTGAGTAGAACTCCATTGAATAACTGTGCCACATCTTCATTATCCACTCATCAGTTGAGAACATCTAGGCTGGTTCCACTTCCTAGCTATTGTGAATAGAGTGGCAGTAGACATGGTTGAGCAAGAATCTCTAAGGTAGTGAGATGAGTCCTTAGGATATATGCCTAGGA
Organism: Orientallactaga sibirica; assembly: GCA_036365145.1. Classification (NCBI taxonomy): domain Eukaryota; kingdom Metazoa; phylum Chordata; class Mammalia; order Rodentia; family Dipodidae; genus Orientallactaga; species Orientallactaga sibirica. The sequence continues at coordinate 1,673,623 of JAEOAD010000048.1, forward strand.
ATGGTACAGCTGGGTCATATGTTAAATCTATTTTTAGCCGTCTCAGGAACCTCCACATTGATTTCCACAATGGCTGGACCAGACTGCATTCCCACCAACAGAGTAGAAAGGCTCCTCTTTTTCTGCATTCTCGCCAGCATTTATGGTCATTTGTTTTCATGATGGTAGACATTCTGACAGGAGTGAGATAGAATCTTGATGTAGTTTTAATCTGCATGTCCCTGATGGCTAGGGATGTAGAATATTTTTTTAGATGTTTATATGCCATCTATATTTCTTCTTTTGAGAAATTCCTATTTAGTTCCATAGCCCATTTTTTAATTGGGTTGTTTGATTTCTTATTATTTAGGTTTTTTTTGAGTTCTTTGTATATTTTGGATATTAGTCCTCTATCAGATGTATAGCAGGCAAATATTTTCTCCCATTCTGTAGGTTGCCTCTTTGCTCTATTCACAGTGTCCTTTGCTGTACAAGAGCTTTGTAATTTTAAGAGGTCCCAGCACTTGATACGTGGTTTTATTTCCTGAGCAATTGGGGTTATATTAAGAAAGTCTTTGCCAAGACCAATATGTTGAAGGGTTTCCCCTACTTTTTCCTCTGGCAGTTTCAGAGTTTTGGGTGTGATATTAAGGTCTTTGATCCATTTGGACTTAATTATTGTGTACATAGAGAGATAAGGATCTATTTTCATCCTTCTACAGATGCATATCCAGTTTCCCCAGCACCATTTGCTGAGGCTCTCTTTTCTCCAATGAGTATTTTTGGCATTTTTGTCGAAGATCAGGTGGCTGTATGTGTGTCTCTTGCCTTATTGCTATGGCTAAGTCTTCCAGTACTATATTAAATAAAAGTGGGGACAGTGGACACCCTTGTTTTGTGCCTGATTTTAGTGGAAAACTTCAAGTTTTTCTCTATTTAGTATTATGTTGACTGTAGGTTTGACATAAATAGTCTTTATTTAGTTGAGATATGTTCCTTCTATTCCTAGTTTCTGTAGGACTTTATTATGAAGGGATGTTAGATTTTGTCAAATGCTTTTTCTTCATCTAACGAGATGATCATGTGATTTTTTTTGTCCTTCAGTCCATTTACATAATGCATTACATTTATCGATTTGCATATGTTGAACCATACCTGCATCTCTGGGATAAAGCTTACTTGGTCGGGGTGAATGATCTTTCTGATATATTCTTGTATTCTGTTTGCCAGTATTTTGTTGAGAATTTTTGTTTATTTTTATGAGGGAGATTGGTCTGTAATTTTGTTTTACTGTTCTACCTTTGTCTGGTTTTGGACTCAGGGTGATGCTGGCTTCATAGAAGGAGTTTGGTAGGATTCCTTCCTTTTCTATTTTATGGAAAAGTTTGAGAAGCATTGGTGTTAGTTCTTCCATGAAGGTCTGGTAAAATTCACCAGTTAATCCATCTGGGCCTGGACTTTTTTTAGTTGGGAGAATTTTTATAACTGCATGGATCTCCATACTTGTTATAGGTCTATTTAGGTGGTTAATCTCATCTTGATTTAATTTTGGTAGGTCATATAAATCAAGGAAATTATCCATTGCTTTCAGGTTTTCAAACTTAGTAGAGTATATGTTTCTTACAGTATCTCCCTATGATTGTTTGAATTTCTCTGGTATCTGTGGTGATAGTGCCCATTTGCTTGAAACACCATTTACCAACATTTCACCCTATGATAGTGTCCATCCTTGGTAGAAAGGTGAGTTTCTTGGAGGCAACATATTGAAGGATCCTACTTTTTACCCAAGTCTGCAAACATGTGTCTTTTGGTTGGGGCATTGAGGCCATTGATATTAAGAGTTATTATTGAAAGTTGTGTATTTATTTTTGCCATTTTTCTTGTTTTGTAGTTCTTCCAGTTTTACCTTTGCTCACTTGTATGAACTAGTATTTGAGTATGGTTTGTTTTTTCCAGGTTCCTTATATGTGTACTTTTCTTTCTTTTCAGCATGGAGGATCCTTTCAAGTATTTTCTGTAGAGCTAATTTTGTCTTCAAATATTCCTTTAGCCTGCTTTTGTTGTGGAATGTCCTTATTTCTCCATCTACTTGAATGGAATGCATTTCAGGATAATGTAACTGTGATTGATAGTTATCTTTCAGAACTTGGAATATATCATTCCAAGACCTTCTGGCTTTTAAAGTTCATGTTGAGTAATCTGCTGTTATTCTGATGGGTTTGCCTTTGTATGTGACTTGATTTTTCTCTCTAACTACTTTCTGTATATTTTCTTTGGTTTGTGTGTTTGTTAGTTTAATAATAATAAGGTGAGGAGAGGTTCTTTCCAGGTTTTGTCTGGTGTTCTAAAGACTTGCTGTATCTGCATTGGCATCTTTTTCCCAATTTGGAGGAATTCTATGATTTTGTTGAAAATGCCTACTATGCCTTTGGAGTGAAATTCTTCTCCTTCTACTATACTGTGAATTCTTATATTTGATCTTTTCACAGTGACCTAAATATCCTGAAATTCCCATTCATACCTTCCTAATAGTTTGTCTTTCTCTTTGTTGGACTGTATTAGATCTGCCAACTGGTCTTCTAGTTTAGATATTCTGTTCTTTCCTTCATCCATTCTACTGGTGAGATTTTCTACAGAGATTTTTATTTGACTTACTGTGTGTTTCATTGCTAGTATTTCTGACTGGTTTTTCTTTATTTCTATTTCCTTATTCATGTCTTGTATTGACCTCCTTATATCATAAAATTGGACCTGGTGCCACTGCTGCTGGAGCTGCTTCTGTGGTCTCTAGATGCTCTGCTTCTCTGCTGTGGTTGATAGTTTCTTATACACCTTCACTTTTTAGTACAGGAATGTAATTTTTTTCTTTTTCTTTTTCTCCCCTAGGCTGTTTTGGCATGGTTCCTACACCACCATCTTAAACAGAAGCCCAGATTCTTATCTCTTGAATTCAATGAAGAAATCCATGAACCATACAGGGTGCAGTTTAAGAAAGATTTTATAATAGCCCTTAAGACAAGAAAAGAAGACAGAGCTCTTGTATATCAGTCCATAGAAATGGGATACCATTCAAGGTTACTGCCTTGGACCTAATAAGGCTTTACTGGATGAAGGATGAGCTGATCAGTACAGTTCCCATGCCAGATGTCCAGGTGCCTTGTGGTTTTAGTTGTATCCTTGTGTCTGGTCTCTAGGAATGCAGAATGTCTTACAAGAAAAAACTAGACCCTTCTTTTGGCATTTCTGACCTCTGCCTTGCTAGAGTCTGCTGGGGACTCCTTTAGAATAAAATAGATAAGGAAAAACCAGATCCCCCTTCCAAAGCTCAAGGACATTTTCTGCTTTTAGCAGGGAAAAGCTGCTCACTTTAGGGACCCTGCTACCCTAAACTGCTATTCTTTATCAATGTTGTAGAATGATGAAAAATTACAAAGTTGCTGGAAAAGAAGGGTTAAGGCTCCTATGTCAACCCCTTTCCTGCCCAAGAACATGAGACTGGCCAGTCCTGCTTGATAAAGATAAGTACTGCACATATTTGGTTCTATAATTTCCCCCTTATACATCCCTTCCCATTCTCTTTGGGTGAATTGCAGCTACTAACCACCAGGTATCTGTTCCTGAAACACCCTCTTGCTTGCTAGCTTGCCTCTGCTTATCACTAAAACTATAAATTTGAAGGCCACACAGTGCTGGGGGCTGGAGACTTTCAGGAGCTATCCTGACTTCAGACCATGTGTGAATAAATTTCCTCTTTTCCACCCAGTTTGGTGTCAGGTTGATTTCTGGAGGGGAAAATCTCCATATCATTTTGGAGGCCCCAGTGAGATCCCTTTGCCAAGATACCCATTGGTCCAGGGCTGCTGTTCCCAAGCTCCACAGCCTGTGGGATGGAGGTCCCTGGAACCAGAAATATACACCCCTGATGGTATTCCAGGGTCTCTTTCCAGGCAGCCTAGCTGTAGTTCCCTGGACCAGAGCCTCCCCTGGACTGGAAGAAGATGAGATCAGGGCAGATATCCAGACAAGGTAAACCCGTCCCTGCCCCGCCCCCCGCCCAAACTAGAAATTGGGAGCTTGTGCAGGCTTGACCATTCTACAAGAAACTGTATCCAAAAAATCTTAAAGCTGTATTGGTGGCACTGGTCTCCATAAAGGGATTAGGCTGAAAGCTTTGAAACTGTACCAAGGTCAGGTTAGAACAGGAATTTAAGATTGGAATGTATGACTTCTGAGTGAATGGTGAATGAATATGTGAATGGTTTTGATGGCTCCACATCCCTGCAAGTATGGAATCTAATTGGGCCCTAACCTGTGGTTCTGCTGGAAGCCATTTTACTTCAGCAGGCATAATAGAGGGGTTGACAAGACATGGGGTATATGCATGGTCCTATGGTAAGGCATCCTTGAGTCCCCTCAGGGGGGCTAGCCAGGTGGACATTTGCTTGAGGGAGAGACTCATCCTCTCCACCCCACTCTATGCACCACATGGGGCTAGGCACATAGAAAATCCCAATTAGGAAATCCTTGCTTCATCTCACCAGGGGATCAACCCACTCCCAGTGTCAATTCCTCCCCGGCCTCAGGATGGTTCTATCAAGACCGTGCTTGATAATTTCAAGTGGGGTTTTCCTGGCAAGTATGGGATCAAGATAAAACCTTATAAACTGAGCAACTTTGGACTTGGCCCTCATTAGCAGGGGGATGCCAGGTCATCCAGACCATTTCCCATACATTGACTAAGGTATATGCTGACCACAGGTAACACCCTGTTTGATCCAGAGGCCCCTGAAAACCGGTAAATGGTGAACACAACTTTCATAACTCCATCAGCCTATGAGGTGAGATGCAAGTTGCAGCACCAGGAAGGGTTTGTGGAAAAGAACATAAGTGAACTGCTTGAAATCACTTCCAAGGTAGTCACCAACAGAGAGGCTGCTGCCAAGAAGGAAAAGGACAGGAGAGATGGGAGGAGAGCTCAGATGCTCCCAGTTGCATGCTAAAGACACGAACAGCACGTACTTGGTTTTGGAATTTCTCCCTTGTACACCCACTCCCTATCTCTTTGTGTGAATTGTAGCCACTAGCTGCCACATATCTGCTCCTGAGGTGCCCGCTTGCTTGCTAGCTTGCCTCTGCTTATGTCACTGAAATTATCAGTTGGAAGGACACACAGTGCTGAGGGTCGGAGACTTTCAGGAGCTATTCTGACTCCAGACCACATGTGACTGAATCTCCTCTTTTCCACCCAATTTGGTGTGGGGTCAATTTCTGGAGGGGCATCTCCCACATCATCAGTACTACAGGTACCTTCCTTGTCAACAATGCTCTGGTGTGCTCACATAAGTTTCTTCACCAGTTTGCAGATGCCTGCTGGCTTCTCTCACCATCCCAAATGCTAACGTCAGAGTCATGGAAGGTGCCCATTGCCTAAAACGCATTCATTGGTAGCTCATAGAAGCCAAGTGCTTTTCAGAATTCTATGCTATTTCCCACATCTTGGGAAGAGTTTTCTCCACTGAACAACTGAACACTGAAGTTTCAGCTCTGCTCCATCTCTATCTCTAGTGGGCTTTTCCTTAGTCAAGTCACTGCCCTCCTCTAGGTTTCACCTAAAAAGAGGTTAAGTTGTAAAAACTTTAAAACAAATTTCATATAAAAGAATGTTTTTGAGCCGGGCGTGGTGACGCTTGCCTTTAATCCCAGCACTGGGGAGGCAGAGGTAGGAGGATCGCTGTGAGTTCAAGGCCACCCTGAGACTATATAGTGAACTCCAGGTCAGCCTGGGGTAGAGTGAGACCCTTCGTCAAATAAATAAATAAATAAATAAATAAATAAATAAATAAATAAGTGTTTTCTTTTGTTGTTGTTGTTGTTGTTTAGTTTTATTTATTTATTTGAGAGTGACAGACAGAGAGCAAGAGAGAGAGAGAGAGAGAGAGAGAATGGGCACACTAGGACCTTTAGCCACTACAAAGGAAGGCCAGATGCATGCACCCCCTTGTGCATCTGGCTTATGTGGGTCCTGGGGAATCAAGCCTCAAACCGGGATCCTTAGGCTTCACAGGCAAGCGTTTAACTGCTAAGCCATCTCTCCAGCCCCTGGAACCTATTCTGGTAGTCTATGGCATAACTCAAATCTTATTCGAATTTGAATCTTATCTGACAACCTTTAGTTGCCTGAAGATAGAAGTCTTGGGAAAACAACGCCTTCTAAGAGCTGAGAACACGTACTTGGAGCACCCTCCTTTAACGCTGGAGAAAGAGGACAATATTGTCCACTGTTGAGAACCGCTCTGGCCCCATCCCTGTGCAGCACTCATTGGCTTCTAAGAAAAATTCAGTCACTGTTATTCAATACAAATTGTTCATAAGACCACTCAATTTAGTTGAGTAGTTCTGACAGCAAGGAAAGTAAGTTGTGAGGACTGTAGTGTTAGCTTCTTGTTGCCAGAGTAAAACACCTGACCAGAAGCAGCTTATGGAAGGAAAGGGTTGATTTCAGGCTTATAGTTTTTAGGGGTAGTTTCAGCCTGTCAGAACAGGCAGCTGGCGGATCCCATCTCCATGCACAGCAGGAAGGAAGTGGATTGAGTGAGCTAGCTCTCGACACTCAGTACGGCTAGACTCATTAGCTTCAAAGCCTGACCCCAGAAACGTAACTCCTCCAGCGAGGCTCCACCTCTCAAAGGCTCCACCAGCTCGGGACTAAGTTAGAAGCTTCACCACCAACACTTGAGGCCATGGGGGCCATTTTACTTCAAATTATCACAAGGACATTTACCTCCACAACTGGATTTTAAAAGTTGTGTGGGTAAATGTCCTAAGACTAATACTTGTGCTGGAGAGATGGCTCAACAGTGACGTGTGCTTCTTGTGCAAGACTGAGGGGATCTGAAACGATCAGAGTTCAAATCTTCAGAGCCTGTGTAAAACAGCTGGGTGTGGCCATGCACACGTGTAACCCCTAACCCTAAGACTATCACCACACACTCATAATGTAGCTTCCAGGGCAAAGGGGGGGCTGCATGTCTCCTGGTGGACACCAAAGCATGAAAACGTGTCTTTGCTTTTGTTCTGCCAGTGTCATGTCAGTTTATGTCTTGCCTAATTTCAGAGGAGGGAGCTGCTTTTGACGAGGAAGAAGCAGATTCTTTCCTGATGGTTCAGTGGAGCCAATTCTTCCCAGGATGTGGGAAGTAGAATAGAATTCTGAAAAGTATTTGGGCTCTGTGAGATACTAATGGATATGTTTTAGACAAGGGGTATCCTCCATGGCTCTGATATAGCATCTGGGCTGGTGAGAGAAGCCGGCACACATCGGCAAGCTGATGAAGAAACTTCTGTGAGTGCACCAGAGCATTAGGCCAGCCATTGACAAGGAAAGTTCCTGTAGTACTGACGAGAGAGAGAAAGAGAAAGAGGCCTGGAGAGATGGTTTAGTGGTTCAGATGCTTGCCTGCAAAAGCTAAGGACTCAGTTTCAATTCCCCAGGACTCACACTTGAGAGAGACAGAGAGGGAGAGAGAGAGAGAGAGAGATGGAGAGAGATAGACGCATGCACTACCTTGTGCATCTGGCTTAGGTGGGTACTGGGGAATTGAACTTGGGTCCTTAGGCTTCACAGGTTAGCACGTTAACCACTAAGCCATCTCTCCATCCCTCCTTATCTCTTTTATCCTAAAGGAGCTCACAATCCCATTTTTGAAGCATGGTGTTTTTCAGTGTATCCTTGCCATACTTAAGGGAATACACTCGTTCCTTTCCCCTCCATCCTCAAGTCCAGACCTCTCTGACTGATTTCAAAGCATTCTGTGACCACACTACCCCAGTCAGTCAACTATTTCACTCCATCACTTTCCTGCTTTCTCGGACATCTGCACTAAAGTCCTATCATCAGTTTAACACAGTCTCTGATATTCATGAACATCCCCCCCTCAGCGCTCCCACCACATCTGGTCTACATCTGCAAGACCTCTCACGTCTATCCTTAATGTTCATCCTACAATCTCCTTATGCACCCTTCCCCTTTCACTGTGTGCCTGTTTCTTCACTACCTTCCGTAGAGTTATCACTGCTGAGTTCTGTTATTTTTTTTCCTATTGATTTCATTTGTGTGGATCTTTCCACCCATGATTTTACAAGAATAAGCAATGATATCTTTTTTTAGATTCATTCTACAGAGCTTCTTGCACACCACAGGGTTTGAAAGCTTGCCTGCAAATGCTTATCAACTGATGGAGAGAAATCAGTAGAGTGCAGGGCCTCTCCTGCATCCTCGCCTTCCTGAACCTTTGTGATGGACCTGTTGGGTACCAGCTGCTTCTCATAGTAGGACAAACTCTTGGTGACTGAGCTTCAGGCTTTCTTGTTCTAGTCCATGCTAACGTTTCTGCTTTGATAGAGTTTTTGAGTAGAACAGCTAAGCCCTTCATACCTATAGAGTGTGCAGACAGGATCTCTAGCTTCAAAGGACATCTAAGACATCCATAATCTCTTTTACTTCTGAGTTGGAGAGGAGCTAAGCTGTTTTCAAACAGTTTTTGTTCTCTAAATCCCCTGGCAGTCTAGGATCTTGCAGATACACCAAGTTATTTCTAATGTCTGATCTAAAATGTCTCTGGCTGCATATCAAGTCGATTTGCTTTATTTCATCTCTTGGTTAAAAAAAAAAAAAAAAAAAAAAGAACTAGGGCATTCTCTGTTGAAAACTGTGTCCATATCATAAAACTATTATTACTTTTAATATTTATTTATTTATGAGAGAGAGCTCACCAGAGCCTCTTGCCATTACAAACAAACTCCAAATGTATGTACCACTTTGAGCATCTGGCTTTACATAAATACTAAGGAATCGAACCCGAGTTAGCAGACTTTGCAAATAAATGCATTTAGCCACTGAGCCATCTCTCTAATCCACTATGCAACTGTGGCATTTTTTAAATGTTTTTTTTTTTTTTACCAGCCTGTCTTAAAAATAAATAAATAAATAAATAAATAAATAAATAAATAAAGTTAAGGATATGGTGTTGTGTTTTATATCTGGTTGTAAAATAAATGACCATCTGCAGGACTATTTGTAAAAAGGCAAGCCTGTTAAATCTTTAAACACAGAGAGTACAGAGAAATTTTGTGACATGTTTTCAATATTTTTTTATTTATTTATTTATTTATTTATTTATTTATTTAGTGAGCATAGTATATGCATTTAGCCAGACACCAGCAGGCATTACAACCCTAGGACTCAAGACTTTTCTTGTCACAGGTTTTCAGTATCAGGCATGTATTCCCTCCCATGAAGCAGGTTTCTAGTCTATTTAGAGAGCAGTTGGTTTCCCCTATAACAGACATGCCACTATTGCACTGGTGGATGATTTGGCCTGGCTGGCCAAATTTAAGGCTTGCAGTGTCCACTGTTGTTCATTTTCACTGATGACTTCTCTCTTTCCTATGGAGCTGCATGCAGTGTAGCGTTTCCCAGCTTTCAGTCAGCTACTCTACACAGAGGAGGTTTTCGGCTCAGCTTCAGTAAGATTTCTCAGTAAGCAGCCCACGCATGTCTTCAGCAACAGGTTCTTACTATCTATTCCTAGTGAGAACCAAGAGCCTCAGCAATGACCTGCAATGTTTTAGGGGCATCAGGGACTTCCCTGGCCAACAACTCACTGAAAGGTATCCCATCCCTGGCACTGAAAATTTTCTAGTAACAATCTATGGCTTCTGGATACACTATTGTCAAAAAGTAGGTTTCCATATGACCTATTCATACCCTCTTAGATTTTGATTAAGATACCATAAATATGGATGATATTATCTTTGTAACATTGACTGTTTCCCTATTGAAGAATAATGACTTTTCAGAATCTAAATACATATTCATATATTCCTGCTGATCAGTTTTAAAGTATATGCACACATATGCAAACATATGAAATGTATGTGTACTATACATGTGTATTATGGAACATATATATGATATAGAATACATACATTTTAAAAACTGTTTTATTAACAATTTTCATACATGTGCATAGTGTTTATAATCCGTGTGTGTGTGTGTGTGTGTGTGTGTGTGTGTGTGGTAGTCTTACTCTAGCCCAGGTTGACCTGGAACTCAATAGTCCCAGGCTGGCCTCAAATTCACAGTGATCCTCCTGTCTCTGCATCCTTAGTGCTAGGATTAAAGGTGTGCACCACCCATATAGCCTATAATCCATTTTTTTTAGCTCTTTGTCTGGAGTTTCCTCCTCTCATGGGGGTCCATTGTTACGGCATTGGAATTTCATTGGAAGAGACATACTGACTTGATTTTTTGTGTTATAGTAGACTTGCATATCTGGAGATAGTAGCTAGGGCTTTTCTGAAATAGAAAGTTCCAGACTTGTGCAAAGTCAGTACTTGGAAACATGCTTGACGTTTCTTTGTGTTCACTGGTATTTTCTCTGCTTTGTGGTGCTTGGAACTCAGTCTTGGGAGGTACTTGGTGCTGCTCTGTGGGTGGGCTAGGTGAGGTGGTCTGAATTCAGTTTCAGCTGTGTTTCAACTTATAATTGGGTCCCCACCCAAATGGGAGATCATCTCCAATCCCCAACTCATACCCCAAGTGTTTGCCCGGAGGATTGCTGGAAGGAATCTGGGTGCTGAAACTCAATATACACATGGGGTGAAGAGAAGAGGAATCAAGTAGATCCTGATCCTATCCCAATCACAGTGGTGGGTGTTAAGTGTGCTGGATAGAGGGCAGAGTATTCACATCAGTCAGTCCCAATCCCCACCAGATCACAATGGCAGGTGGTGTGGGCAGTGACTGGGTACCAAGGTAGAGGGGAAAAGCTTCGTGCTGGCCCCAAACCTGTCTGTGGATTACAATGGCAGGTGGCATGGGTACCACAGGGTGGAGGGGCACAGGAAGACAGACAGGCACATAATGTATTTAACCTCAATCCCTTTGTCATTCCTTTCTTTTGTCCTTCCTCCTTATCCCCCTTCCTCTAAGTCCCTTCTTTCCAACTGGTCCATCTTCTGTTTTGATATTTAGTGTTTTTATTCATTGTTGTCATCTTTTTGTTGTTGTTCCTCCATCATCTATGACAACACACTGATGGGCTCAGTACTGTGCAGGTCACAGCAGTGGCTGTGAGGTCATGAATTCAGCAGTCACTTTTGCACCCAGAAGACAAGGTTGCAAAGCACTCCTCCTCATCCTTTGGCTCTTCCATTCTTTCTGCCATTTCTTCTGCAATGTTCCCTGTGTCTGAGAGGGTGTGATAGAGACGTTTCATTACGTGCTGAGTATCCAGCTGTCATTCTTTTCAGTCATTTGGTGAGTCTGAAGCCTCCCCAGAGGTTACTGCAATCCACAAAAAGAGGGTTCTCTGACCAAAAAATGAGAGCAACACTAATATATGGGCATAAACATAAATATTTAGAGGGCAATTTGATGGCACAACATGTTCATGTACTCAAATAACATCAATAGCTTCCCCCTTGGGCCTCTGCCATTCCCAGCCATAGCATTTTGATTCGGTTTTCAAAACAGGCATGAATTCCCTCCCAGTCAGAGAGCAGTTGGTTCTGGGGGACAACCAAAAGTCTTGGCAGTAGCTTGTATTGTTTTGGAGGTTCTACGGATCTCCTTGACCAACAGTTCCTTGGCAATGGGATTTTCCTATGATAACCTATGGCTTCCTGGTCCACCATTACCCACAACAGCAAGGAACTTCTGCTCCCTTAAAAAAAAAATTATAAGCCAGGCATGGTGGTGCACACCTTTAATCCCAGCACTTGGGAGGCAGAGGTTAGGAGAATCACCGTGAGTTCAAGGCCACCCTGAGACAACATAGCAAATTCCAAGTCAACCTGAGTTAGAGTGAGACCCTACCTCAAAAAAACAAAAACAAAAAAAAAGAAAAAGAAAAGAAAAAAATTATATATTTTTAATAAACTAACAAAGAAGTAGGTTTCCTTATGGCTTATTCATAACATCTTTACTTTTGGTTAACCTTCCTCTCACACCTCCTCTCCTCCATTGCCTATCTCTGACCCTATTGGACTTTCTTTTTAAAAAATGTCTCATATGCTATATGGCACAATACAGGCCTGGTCCTAGCCAGACCACATGGCAGAAGAAAACAGGAAGTGGCTTCTGTAAAAATGGAGTTTTGCGCAGGCTTGATGTGACAACAGTTACAGTCCCATGCTTGCGAGAAGCCTACTACGAGATGTCCTGTCCAGAGACAGGCTGTCATTGGTCACCAAAAGGGGACCACCCCATACAAGGATTAACAGCCCCTTAAACCCTATGTGCATCTTGCTAAATAAACGAGTTTGTGGATTCTCGCTTCTGCTTTCACCCAACTCCTGGAGTCTGTGTCGTGACTCTGCACTGATCACCCCAATTCGGCAGAGACCCTATTGTCCCTCCTGAGCTGGCCTTGGGGGGGACCCCAACAATATGCTTTTTATATTTACATTCATATTTTCAAAATACCTGTAATACATTCTGTTTTCCAATAATAAGGCGTTCTTGTGGTCCATAATTAATAGTGAATAAAGTCTTCCAAAAAACAACATCGATTGCATCATGAATTCTGATGATGGGTGTAATTATGGTGACAAAAGGCCTTCTTTCTTCTTCTTCTTTTTTTTTTTTTTTGTAGTTTTGAAGCAGGGTGTCACTCTAACCCAGGCTGATCTAGAACTCATTCTGTATTTCCAGGGTGGACTCGAACTCACAGTGATTTTCCTCCTATCTCGTTCTTCCAAGGGTTAGGATTAAAGGCATGTGCCACCACAGCCAGTGACAAAAGGCCTTCTAATATTACACTGCAAGGGTTTCTAAAAAGGAATTAACTCATAAATGAGTCATGAACAAATTAGCTTTTCCTATTTTCATATTGCACAAGATATGCTTATCACATCTGCTTTTGTAAGTAAAAAATTTTTAGTTAGCTTACAAAATAAAGTGATACATTATGATATTTTCATATGCATATATAATAATTAGGAGAGGCTCATTATAATTTTAAAAAATTGTTTAATCTACAGTCTCAAGTAAATATAAGCTCACAGACAGAGAGCAAATGCATGCTTGGTTTTGGCTATCAGTCCTCAGCACCTAGTGTAGTGTCCGGCATAGAGCTGGAACGAAACAACTATTTGCTGAATGAATAAACAATAGAAGACCTAACAGGTAGTAGGCACTGGTCAGGAATGGGGAACATAAGAGAGGAGCTGAATGGGAATAGGAGAAACGTTCCAAGCAGAGGGAAGAGTCTGTGTCAAGTCCTTGAGGGTGGAAGGGACAGAGATCAAGTGACTGCCCAGGAGTAAGATCATGGTGGTTGAAAATGCCAAACTGAAAAGCTGCATTTTGTTTGATAGGCTGGTGGAAGAGTCACTGCAGGGGGCAACCAAAGACTTGATTGCTCCACTTTTTCTTTAAAAAAAAAAAAAAAAAAATATATATATATATATATATATATATATATATATATATATATATATTTTTTTTTTTTTAAAGACAGAGAGAGAATTGGCATGCCAGGGCCTCAGCCATTGCAATCCAACTCCAGATGTTTCCACCACCTAGTGGGCATGTGCAACCTTGCACTTGCTTCACCTTTGTGGGTCTGGTTTAAAATGGGATCTGGAGAATTGAACATCTCTCCAGCCACACTTTTCATTTTTAAATTATGCTCTCCAATATGTTGGCCATGAGCCCCACATGGGTATGTAAATTTGAATTGATAGAAAATTAAATCAGCAATTTGAAATCAACAAATTGGTTTCTCTTCACATTTCTTGCCTTTTTTTTTTTTTTTTTGAGGTAGGGTCTCACTCTATTTCAGGCTGATCTGGAACTCACTCTGTAGCCCAGGCTAGCCTCCAACTCGCAGTGATCCTTCTACCTACTGAGTGCTGGAATTAAAATTGTGTACCACCATGCCCAGCTCCATGCCCATTTCAACTTTTCCAAAATCACATGAGGCTAGTGGCTACCTTCAGAGACCATATACACATGTGGCATTTCACTCACTGCAGAAGGACCCAGTAGACAACCCTCTTGGACACAGTGGGCACTGCTCTTTGAAAAGTGGGCTGGAGAAGGTGGTGCTGGTGTATTATAACACTTGAACCCATCCAGTGGTAAATCTAAAAACTTGTTTGCAATAGGAAAAGAAAAGACATTTAAAACTGCAGTCTATTTGAAAACGTATGTTGAGTTCTGAAAGGTCAATTTAACAGTTGAGAAGAGTACGAGTATTTGGATATGTGTACAGTCATGTTGCTTTGAAACATTTTAAAAACTCTCAAAACATTTGGAAATGCAGTTCCAAATTTTGCACTGCTTTCTAAAAACAAATATAGCTAAAGATTGGTCTGAGATAAAGAAGAAAAATCTATTAGCAAATTTACCAATTTGGGACATGTCTATGCTTTCATGGAAACATTCAATGTGTTTATTTGAAGTAAAATCTCTTTAGCCAACTACCATAAATATTGGCTGCCTGTCAGAAATGATGTACCCAAATTTCACATGTTTTACATTTCCTAGTGGCAACCCTGCCCACACAATATTTTTATATAATGACAGCTGTTGAGAAAGGAGACTATCTTGTGTATACATTGGACGTTGATTAGCAAGGTAATGGGGGTTACTTGTTTAAAGTCATTAGTCCCAACATGGTTTTCAGCCAAAGCATGCTCTGAGTTGACAATGATGATGATGTTATCCATGTGTCAGGGTGTAACCAAGTGATCCTGGCGCCTATGACAATACTTTTGCAGTGAAGGTCACAACCCATTACTAAGTTGTGAAATCAATTTGGTGCATTTTATTAGCATTAAATAAAGAAGAGAAATCAAAGTGATTGGAATAATGTCAAAAACCTTAACAGCTCACTGAACTTGATGTGTATAGGTGCCGGTAAGATCTTTATGTTAACTGCTCATGTGTGTGTGTCTTGTATGACTGTTAAGCCTTATTGTAAGATGTATTTTTGATTGTGGATTACAGTGAAAATATTTTGAGAACCACTTCTTCTTTCAGGATTTTAGTTGAAACTAAAGTTGTTTGAATATTCTTGTCCACGTAGTTATCAAAGTAGCTTTCAGAGGCATTGTGGGCCTCCCACCACCCCCACAATGTCTGACTGCTGCTCTCACAACTCATAATCCATAACCCATGGTGAATACCAGCAATCTCACTGAGGAGGGCCCTCAGTGGAATGGGGGAAAGGAAAAGGAAAAAGGTACCAATACATGATGTATCCATACAAAGGATGTTTCCATACAAAGTTTTGGCTTAATGAAAAGTGCACTGGAGATGGAGAGATGCATTAGCAGTTAAGGTGCTTTCCTGCAAAGCCTAAGGACCCATGATTGACTCTCCAGATCCCATGTTATCCAGGTGCACAAAGTGCCAGGTCACACATGCCCACTAGGTGGTGCAAGTGTCTAGAGTTCTATTGCAGTGGCTGAGGCTCTGGCATGGCAATTCTCTCTCTCTTACTCTCTCTAAAAAAATAAAAAATAGGGCTGGAGAGATGGCTTAGTGGTTAAGGCACCTGCCTGCCAAGACTAAGAACACCTGTTCCATTCTCCAAGTACCACGTTTAGCCAGATGCAAAGTGTCGCAAGCACGCAATGCCACACTTACCCACAAGGGGGCGCACACGTCTGGAGTTCGTTCACAGAGGCTCAGAGGCCACTGGTGCACCCATTCTCTGTCTCTCTCTCTCTAAAAAAATCAATTAACTAATTAATTTAAAAAAAAAAAAAATAAAAAGTGCACTATTGAGTTCTTTATCTCTCTTTATCTCCTTTTGATGGAGCCTATGCAGCTCCTTCAGTGGCATGCAAGATCCTCACATCTCCAACCTCATATTACCCTTTCCCCTTGTTCATTGCACAGCCTTCTTGGCTTATCTTGAATATACAGTGAGAGCTGCACCTGCAGAGCCCTCACACTAGCTGTCCTCTCTGCCTTTAACACTCTTCCCTTGGACATTCTCATGTCTAACGCCCTTTCTTCTTTCAAGTCTGGCTCAAATGTCATCTTCTTTATAAGGCCTGTTCTGACAACTTTGTATTTAAAGTTACCATGCTCGTTCTCATGAACTGCCTTTTCCCTGATGTGTTATTCCTCCGTTGCACTAACCACTTTCATCGTATTTTAGAATTTATGTGTTAAATGCATTGCTTGTCTGTTTCCTTCTGCTGGAGACAAACTCCCATTTGGCAGGTACCTTTGTATGTTTTATATACTAATACAATGTAAGCAAACCAGAACAGTGGCTAAAACAATGAGTGTCAATAAATATTGTTAAGTTAATGCAGACTGGCCCATGTCTTGAAAGAAAGAAGGAAAGAGCATCAAATTCAAGTTTATAAAAGAAGCTGATATGGTACTGTAGGTGATTCCCTGTCATTCATGAAAAACTTGCCTTTGTTAAAGCAGCTATTCTAGCTCACATTATCTTCTTCTAGTGCCCATTCATCAGCTGGGTCTACAAAACTGGAGTACGTGCTGCTGCTAACTCCCACCAGTCCATCCTGGAAGACTATATTGAAGTTGAAAATTCAGCCTCTGGTTACAATTTATAGACATATGCTAGCCAATCCAGGCAAAATCAGCAGAGCATGTGCCTCTGCCAAACTTACTCATCCAACATGGAAAAGAAAATAGCAAAGGAAGTCAAAAAATTGATCTTGAGCTTGGTTGGTTTAGTCACATAAAATCAAGGGAAGAAAATATTGGGCCTGATCTTGTTTTCCCTGGAGCTACCCAGGTTGGGAGATAGTAAACTGTGGAGCTGGCTCTGCTGATGAGGCAGGAGGGCTCTGTGCTTTGGGCATCCCACTTATTTCCTGCCTGAAACACTCCAGTATGGGTAGAAAGAGCTTGCTATTTATGCCTCATGATGTCTACAAAGGCTCTGTATACTTCCACTACAAAAGTCAGCTCAAGCAAGTATTATATATGAAGCAGTTATTCCTTTCAGAGAATTAATTGTTATCATATAAGTTATTTTTGGAGAAAATACTATAATTCATTTTTTGTGTTGTACATGGTTACTATAAGAATGTCATTTGTGAGCTGAGCATGGTGGCACACACCTTTAATCCCAGCACTGGGTGGGGGGGCAGAGGTAGGAGGATTGCCATGAGTTCAAGGCCACCCTGAGACTACATAGTGAATTCCAGGTCAGCCTGAGCTAGAATGAAACCCTACCTCGAAGGAAAAAAAAAAAAAAAAAAAAGAATGTCATTTGTATGATGGGCAATAGAATACACATCTAATGTTAAAAATTTTTTTTTTTTAAAAAAGGCAACTTTAGGGGCTGGAGAGATGGCTTAGCAGTTAAGGTGTTTGCCTGCCTGCAAAGCCAAAGGATCCTGGTTCGATTCTCCAGGACCCAGGTAAGCCAGATGCATAAGGAGGCGCATGCGTCTGGAGTTCATTTGCAGTGGCTGGATGCCCTGGCATGCCCATTTTCTCCCCCTCCCTCTGTCTCTTTCTCTCTCTCAAATAAATAAATATATTTTTAAAAGGCAACTTTAAATAGATTGACACCATACAAATATCAAAAAAATAAAAAATACACAAAACTTCAAAAAATTCAAGCACTAAAGTACTCAAGTACTGACGTACTAAAGATTTTTCTTCTTTTTAAACTAAAATTTTATTTAGTTCTTTGTGTGTGTGCATGGAGGATGGGGTAGCATCAGGGTCTCTTGCCACTGCAAACAAATACCATATGCATGTGCCACTTTTTGTGTCTGTCGTTACAGGGAATTGAACCGGGACTGGCCAGCTTTGAAAGCAAGCACCTTTCACCATTAAATTCTCTCTCTAGCACCAAGATTTGACTTCTTTCACCACTGCTTAACCTGTTCTTACTTATTTTACACATTGCTAGAATTATATGAAAAACTGAACTATTGTTTCTTTGATTCTCAAATTTATATCTCCTTTTTCTAGATTGTACTTACTGGCTGAATAATTGTCCATAAATTCAACTATAAAGCTCCTTTAAGCTCAGTGTTTAACTCTGGATCCAGAAACATTGAACCATAGTTTCTTATATATTTATTTGACAGAGAAAGAGAGAGAGAGAGGAAGATAGAGGCAGAGAATGGATGCACCAGAGCCTCTAGTCACTGCAAACAAACTTCAACTGCATGTGCCACCTTATGTATCTGACTTACATGGCTACTGGAGAATTGAACCTGAGTCCTTTGGCTTTGCTGGCAAGACCTTAACTGCTAAGCCATCTCTCCATCCCTATTGAGACACTTTTAAAGTAGACAGAAACATAACTGTGGAGTTCCACAAAGAATATAAGAAGGGGCACAGTGACCAGGCTTTTGTTTGTTTGACAAAATTATGAAATAACTCTATTTCTTCATCTCTCAGGGTAGTTTTGTTGAAGGTAAGTATTCTGAAATGGTTCATGTCTGAGGGGAGAATCTCTGGGTCTGACTTGAAATCAAGGCAAATTTCTGATGTTATGGGCTGTTCTTTGTCCTTTCTCAAAAGCTTCAGTCATCCCACTGCTGTCACTGTCAGACTTCCAAGTTTATATGTGTCTCTGTGTACACTGCTCGCTTTTGCAACAAATGCAATTCAACTCTGGATTGGGTTGGATGAGAGAAAATAAAACAGCAAATTCTCCTCAAAAAGAACAGTTCAGTACTGGCCAGTCCCCTTGCTAATCAGCCTGTGGCGAGCTAACTCTCCTCTCCATCTTATGCTTGAGGAACCATGATTCCTTTTCTATGGTCACGAGAGCACTGGGGAACAAAAACATGATGATAAATGTTGTGGTATGGATGTAAAACATCCCCCATGGGCTCATGTGTCTGAACACTTGGTCCCCAGCTGTTTTGAAATTTCTGGGAGGTAGGTCCTAGCTGGATGAAATGGGTTACTGGGGCAACCTATTATTTATTTGAGAGAGGGGAGTGGAGGGAGAGAATGGGCACACCAGGGCCTCTGATTGATGCAAACGAACTCCAGATTCATGCACCATTTTGTGCATCTGGCTTTACATGGGTACTGAGGAATTGAACTCAGGTCGTTAGGCTCTGCAGACAAGTGTCTTAACTGTTAAGCCATCTCTCCAGCCCCCCCTTAACTTTTTATTGACTACTACCATAAGTATAGAAAATATACCAAAATCATAATCCCCTCCTACAATGCCACTTCCCCCTCCCAAAAGCTCCCTGCACTGAACCACATTTTTTCCCAATTAGACTCTTCCATTTTAATGTCATCATTCTTTCCCCCTCCCCTCTCCTATTATGCTGGTCTTGTGCAGGTAGTGTTAACCACTGTGAGGTCATGAATGTCAAAGCCATTTTGTGACTGGAAGATAGTATTGTAAGTAGCCATCCCCTTCCTTTGGCTACTAAATTCTTTCCACTATGCTACCTCTTCCACAATGGACCCTGAGCCTTGGAGGGTGTGACAGAGCTGTCTCACTTAGTGCTGTACAGCCACTATCACTTCTTTTTAGCACTTCGGTGAGTTTTGAGGCTCCCTGGTAGTCACCATCATCTGAAAAGAGAAGCTTCTCTAACCAAAAATGAGTGTATTTCGGGTGTGGTGGCACACGCCTTTAATCCCAGCACTTGGGAGGCAGAGGTAGGAGGATTGCTGTGAGTTCAAGGCCACCCTGAGACTACATAGTGAGGTCCAGGACAGCCTGGGCTAGAGCGAGACCCTGCTGCAAAATAAATAAATAAATAAATAAATAAATAATAAAAAAAGAAAAGAAAAGAAAAGAAAGAAAGAAAGAAAGAAAGAAAGAAGGAAGGAAAGAAAGAAATAGATGAGTGTATCATTAACACATGGGCATAAACCCAACTGTTTATAGAGTTTGGTGGGCATAAGATATGCATTTAGCCAGACAACAGTAGTAGTTATCCTCACCACCCTGCCTGGGTTTATGACCTCTGCCACAGGCTTTTGACTAGGTTTTCAGTACCAGACATGAATCCCTGCCCTCCATGGAGCCAGCCTCCAGTCCAATCTGAGCACTATTGGTTGCCTCCATAACAGACATGCCACCATTGCACCAGTTGGCACATTTGGCCTGATTAGTCAGCTGTAAGGCTTGCAGGGTTCACTGCTGGTTAAGACTTTTGATGCCTTCTCTCCCCCAGATTGCTGCATTCAGCATAGCTCTTTCCAGCATCTTGATAGCTAGTCGACAGGAATGAGGCTTCCAGCTCAGTTCCAATTTGATTTCTTAGTGAGTTGCAGCCCAAGAACGTGGAGTCTTCAGCAATAAGTTCTGGAGGGCAACCAAGAGCCTTGTCAATAGCCTGTGATGTTTTGGGGGTCATCATAGGTTTCCCTGGCCAACAATTCACTGAAAGCTATCCCACTCCTGGCACGAACCACAGTATCTGCTCACAGGGTATTTCTACTTCTGTCCTAACTCTCTCTTATTTTAATCAAAACTTTATTATTTATTTATTTATTTGAGAAGGACAGACAGAGAAAGAGGCAGATAGATTGAGAATGGGTGTGCCAGGGCCTCCAGCCACTGCAAATGAACTCCAGATGCATGCACCACCTTGTGCATCTGGCTCATGTGGATCCTGGGGAACAGAGCCTCAAACTGGGGTCCTTAGGCTTTATAGGCAAGTGCTTAACCTCTAAGCTATCTCTCCAGGCCCCAAGCTTTTTTTTTTTTTTTTTAGTATTTTATTTTTATCTATTTATTTGTTTGAAAGATAGGCAGATAAAGATAGAAAGAATGAGAGAATGGGCGTGCCAGGGCCTCCAGCCACTGCAAATGAACTCCAGATGCATGTGCCACCTTGTGCATCTGGCTTACATGGGTCCTGGGGAATCAAACTGTGGTCCTTTGACTTTGTAGGCAAGTGCTTTAACCACTAAGCCATTTCTCCAGCCCCCAAACTGTTTTTATATTGAGAATAACTACATAAAAATACATGTCTTATATACATTTACTCTATGAATGACAAGGCAAGGGAACTATGGGTAAACTTTTTCCTGTAGCTGTCAGTAACCACCATTGTGTGTCTGTGGAACTGGGCTATTCAGTATAGCATTTTTTACAGTATAGCATTGCAGGAAGAGGAAGGCCAGATCAGTACCAACCTACTACCAGCCCCAGTTGGCATTGAGAAGCCTCTCCCCAGTGAGAAAGGTCTCCTTTCCGTCCCAGTGAGCTGTAGGCAATTTCTGTGACGCTTGTCTCACACCATGGGAAACAGGCTTGCAGTCAATGTATTCACAAAGCTGAGCTAGAGTTCAATTCAACCCCCTTTAGGATTGAACAGAAAAGCCATGCCACGTGGTGGCGCATGCCTTTAATCCCAGCACCCAGGCAGAGGTAGGAGGATCCCTCTTAGTTGGAGGCCACCCTGAGGCTACATAGTGAATCCCAGGTCAGCCTGAGCTAGAATGAGACCCTACCTTGAAAAACAAAAACAAAAACAGAAACAAACAAACAAAAAAAGCCACGTGTGGTGGTGTATGCCTTTAATCCCAGCATTCAGGAGGCAGATGTAGGAGGATCACAAGTTTAAAGCCACCCTGAGACTACATAGTGAATTCCAGGTCAGCCTGGGCTACAAGAGACCCTACCTCAAAAAAAAAAAAAAAAAAAAAAAAAAAAAAAAAAGAAATCAAACTGCTTAAGAGATGTATATTTTTCTCCCCATACTTTTTTTCCTGTAAAAGATAAGATAAAATCAACTTGTATTTGCAAGGGAAACTTCTGTAAGAAATGTTATCAGTAACTGCTCATGGGGACTGGGGATCTAAGTTAGGGAGAGAACACACTTTTCTTTAAAAGAAATTATCTTAAACTGGGTGTGGTGGCTCACACCTTTGACTCTAGCACAAGGGAGGCTGAAGTAAATTAGAAGCCAATCTTGGACTACAGATGGAGTTTCAGGTCCTCCTTGGCTAGAGTGAGACCCTGACTCAAAAAGAAAAAAAGTACCTTTTGTTTCAAAAACCATGTACCGAGCATTAATTTTTCCTTTATCTTTAAAATTAAAAATATTTTATTTATGAAAGAGAGGGAGAGATAAATGAGAAATGACACACCAGGGCCTCTTTCCACTGCAAATGAACTCCAGATACATGTGCCACTTTGTGTAGCTGGCTTTATGTGGGTACTGGGGAAAACAACCCCAGCTAGCAGGGCTTTATAAGCAAACGGGTTAGCTTTTAACTGCTGAGCCAGCCCTTCAACCCTGTTTTTAAAATTCCGAAACCCCCAAGTTCCACTATATTAACTTTTAAAAACATCAACATCAAGCTGGCCTACCCGTAGACTCTTAACAAGTTCCTGATCCAGAGTTCAAAGTCACGTTGGGCTACATAGTGAGATCTTGGGCCAAAAACAAACCAACAAACAAACAAAACCCCCACGTCTTGTAAACTCATTACAAAAAGCCAAAATAACAAGTTCGTACTCTTGAAGCCCGCTGAACTTGCATTAGGAACCACCCACGTGAATGCCAGGACAGAAGAATGCAAGAGCCCCCTACCCGCAGACACTAGGCCTCCATTAGATTGGGAGAGGGACGTGGACGCCGTTCTGACATGCCCTCCTTGCTGCAGTGTCCTGGGCGTACAACAGCGCGCATCTTCCTTCTCCCCAGGACCCCGGCGGAGCCACCAGCTCGCGGGGACCGGGTGGGGGGAGAGTCCCCAGGCGCAGGGCAGGTGCCCGCCCGCCGCCGGCCCGTACGCCCTGCGCCCCGCGCGCCCCACCTCGGGCCCAGGAGCGCGGGCGCGCGCCAGCCCTTCCCCGGCCGCAGACGCCCGCGCGCCCGCAGCCTCGGCCCCGCAGCCCGGCGCTCGATTTAAAACCGTCCCCGCCCGAGAGCAGCGGGATCCCGGAAACCGAGCTCGACCCGCGGGCCGCCGCGCCGCGCCGCCGGAACAGACTCTGCTCCCGCCATTTCCGGCGGCCCGGGCCTGCAGGCTCCCGCGCTTGAGACCCGGAGGCGGCGCGCGACATGGCCGCGGCCGGCGCCCCGCAGCACGTGTTCCTGCTCCCAGGTAAAGTCCACGCCGGCGCCCAGCCGCTCCCTCCCGCCCGCCAGCTCGCACCCCGCCGGCTCGCGCTCTCCGCCCGGGCCGGGCTTCTCCTGCTGCAGCCAACAACCTGCTGGGGCGCTGCTCGGTCACCCGGTCACCCGCCGCAGCCTGCAGCAACAGCAGCAGCGTCCTCAAAGCCCAAAAGGGAGCCGACCCGATCCCACGGGGATCCATTTGGCCCGACTGAGCCCACCGGCCTGCGGCGGGTCCCTGGTGTTTCTCTCCAGTGCGCTGTACTGCCTGAAACTCTGCTCTTGGGGTTACTTGGGTGTCCCCCCGCACCCCTCAACGGGGCAGCTGGCCCGATGTCTGGGATCTTACTGGGAACCAGAGAGGACTGTGATGCCTGGCCTTAACCAGGCTCCCGTCCTAGATTAGGCCCTGGATGGCCAGGCTTTAGTAAGGAAGCTGGAGGTTAGGCCAAAGGGTGGTGCTAGGCTATTGGGGCAGATACTGACCAACAGGAAGGTGACCTCTATTCAGGGCATGAGGAGGGATCTATTAAGTGGCACGTTAGAAGAAGTCTGCACTAGGGAGTGCAATAAAATTTTGGCTGTTTATTTATTTGAGAGATAAAGAGGGAGAGAGAGAAAGAGAATAGGCTCTCCAGGGCCTCCAGCCACTGCAAACGAAGTCCAGAAGCATGCACCGTCTTGTGCATCTGGCTGGCTTACATGGGTCCTGGGGAATTGAACCTGGGTCCTTAGGTTTTGCAGCAAGCGCCTTAACCGCTACCGCCATTTCTTCAGCCCTTGGCTGTTTTTAGATGATATATTTGACTGTATAACTTTGGCGAAGAGGAAGTACTCTGTTTACTTTAATTTCAGTTTTAGTTCAGCAACATTTTTTTTTTTTTACAATAAATATACTCTGATAGGACATAGTTGCCCAGTAATCTGGATCTTTACATAAATATTGAAAGTCTCCTTGCAGAACAGTCTATGAAGTATATGTTGGCACTTCACCTTCTCATGCAGCAAGTGCACAGAATTTAAGCATACACCTCTTCCAGCTCTTTCTATGCCATGCGCCACGTCCAGTAGAATTTCCTCAGCTCCTCATAGATATTTCCAGGTATCTCTGCTCCCCTCTGTTACCAGATTTCATTTCGTTTCTTTGGACTGCTGCACCCTTTTGTGTCTGGCTTCTTTCACTCAGCATGAGCGTGCCTGTCAGATTCGCCCATGTTGCATATAGCATAGTTTGGTTGGTTGATCAGTTTGTTCATTGTTGCTGTTTCCTTTCTTGAGGATGACACATTTCCAGTTTGCAGCTCTTAAGTTACACATCCGACGACATTCTTAGGACCTTTTCTTTTAAAGATGTCAATTTTATTTATTTATTTATTGAAGACAGAGAAAGAAAGAGGCGGATAGAGACAGAGATAGAATGGGTACGCCAGGGCCTCTAGTCAGTGCAAACAATCTTCAGATGCATGCAACGCTCATGCATCTGACTTATTTGGGTACTGGGGAATTGAGCCTGGGTCCTTGGGTTTTGCAGACAAACGTCTTAACTGCTAAGCCATCTCTCCAGCCCATTCTTGGGTCTTTTGATGGGCATCCATCGTCATTTTTCTAGGGTGTCTATAAGCTGGAGTAGAATAACTGGTCCCAGATGCTTGTGTATTTAGCTGCAAAATGGTTTTCCAAAGTGGTTGCACCAACTTGCCCTCTGACCAGCAGTGCATGAGTGTTCCTGTTGTTCTACAGCTGAACAGTCAAGGTGCTTGGATGCTAAAGCAGACAACACAAAATCCACGGTTTTCATAGTCTATCCGAGGGCCAGCTGTAGAAAAAGATCTCACGTCTGTCATATCACTGCCGCTGGATTTTCAGAATAAGAACTCTAATCACTCTTTCAAAACAAGGGCACTGTGATTATTTAGGTGTCTAATAGGTGATGATAATTTGAGTTTCTCACTGAGAAAGGTTCAATCAGCACTTATTTGTTTCTCTTTCTTTTTTATAAATCTTTCTGTATGTTCCTATGTGTGAGTGGGGGCGTGCCTGTGGAGGTAGGGGGCAACCTCAGGAGTCAGTCCTCTCCTACCGTGCTTGAAACAGCATCTTGTTGTTCGCTGCTGCGTATGTCAAGCTGTCCGGACTGTGAGCTTCGGGGATTCTCCTGCCCCTGCCTCCCATGTCACCGTCAGCGTGCTGGCATTACAGACGCATACAGCCACGTCCAGCGTTTCTGCAGGAACTGGGGGTCTGGATACCTGTTGTCATGCTTGTGCACCAAGTGCTTGTAATTACACACTGAGACAACTTCTTAACTCCCAGCTTCTCCAAAGTGTGTCATAATTGTATCAAATACAGAACCTCAAGTATTGAATGCATCCCTGAAAATGATAGGTTTGCTGTATCTGCAGGGTGATGAGAAGAACTTCAGCCTAGTTCCTGTTCAAAACTGAGTTGTATGATCACATTTTAACTCACCGTGGAGGCTGAATGGCTGTTAGGAACGGATAGAGCTGTGTGGTCAGTGTTCTGAGACAGTTAAAACTTGAGCTTCCGGCCTTCTGTTCTTCCAGCTGGCCTTTAGTGCCACCTGCAGGCCCTAAGGGTGCAGGCCTGGTTTGATAGCCGCTCGGTGTGACTTTGCTCCAACAGTAACCCAGGGCATGGGAACAGGATTCCAACCATAGAGGTTGTAATTCAGTAGGTCCTGGGCTGGGGTCCAAGAATGTACAAGAAAGTACATTTCTAACAAGTTCCTATTCAATGCTGCTGCTATGGCTGGAATGAGGACCAGGACGTAGGGACTAGATCAGGGTGTGGGAACTCCAGCCTCAGTTTTGGCTGTCTGTGGTAAGCTAGAGTTGACACAGTCTGGAAATGCGTGGCGGATGAGTATTGAGGCCTGCGTCCACCGTATCTGGTGTTTCTTCTGGCAGGTGGGAAGTCATCCCAGTTAGTTATGCACAGCGAGCACTTGACAGTAAAGTTGAGCCCTTCGTAAAGAAAACAGAGATTATATAAAAATTGCCAAGAGTGTGTGGTGAGGTGGTTTGTCCTCAGGTTTCGAAAACTGAGAACTCCGTACTGAAAAGTAAGCTAATTATCCAGCAGGTCAAAGAACTCAAGAGGAATGATGAAGCGTGTGAAGTACACAGCCGCCTACCTTGGGATGGTGCTTTGCCCCCAGCATCTGTGGTGTGTATCAGGTTGTCTGTAACAGCGCTGTTATATCATGGAGGATGTATTTAAGTTGGTTGCAGGTCACTTTTCCTTTAGTTACACTTTTGTTTTGAGAATCTGAGCATCCCAGATAAACAGAAGCTGGAACTTAGAGGACATACGATGAGGGACTCAGACCCAGACTTGATTTTCTTATAGGCAGGTGGAGACAGAACTGCTTCCTTTTGCAGTCTGATAAATCTTGTTTTCATTTGTGATGAGCTGAACAACTGTTTCTCTGAAGTGGCCTGGAAATGCTACACACTTTGTTGTTTTCGTTACACTAAGAGGCCATTAACATCTCGACGTTTTAGAACATGTTAGAAGCTTCCACCCCTCTTCGCTGCCAAAAATGTAAATGCTGAGCCACATTTTTGATGGTTTTCTGTGGTCGAGGGTTTGTCCTTTTGTCAGTTCTACTAAGCCTAGATAGGTGGGAAAACCAGCTAGGAACACGTGAAGCGAGTGTAGAATAGATTCTGAACCACTGACAATGATTCACCTCCTAGGAACTGCTCAAATGTTGGGAAACCCTAGTGTTATATGAAGAGAAGAATGGAAATATTCCAAAACAAAACAGCTGAAAAAAAAAAAAAACAACAACCAAATAACCCCCCCCCACACACACACCCAACCAACCTATTAAACACCTCAAACTTATTTTGGTCCACTTAGCTCGACAAAATATCCTTAATTAGCTCCCTGAGTGAAAAAGTCCCCAGACCAAACTGGGCTTCAGATCAAACCAGATCTTCAGTTATAGACAAGTTTTGTAATAAAGTTATTCCCATTTTGTGAAAGTACATGTTAAGAGATACTAAAATGCATACGAAAAGAAAGATCATATTTGTTACTTATTTCCCCACAGGTAGCACAAGTGATGATCAGTATTTTACGGGTATGTTTTGGGAGATAAGAAACCCACGCCTGCCAACATTAGATATTTCAAGTATAATAACAGCTTCTTTGCTGGGGTGTCACGATAATCTTAACATCAGAATTGCCCATCCAAATGCAAAGCAAAAAATAAAAGTGAAAGCATTGTATGATTTCACATTTTAAAACAGTGTTCTCATTAAAAGATTAAAAAGAAATCAGATTTAAAAGAAAATTAATTTTCCTATTTAGTTAATATTTACATGGTTATTTTTGAGTATAGCCTTGTAGTTTTTGTTTGTTTGTTTTTTCGAGGTAGGGTCTCACTGTAGCTCAGGCTGACCTGGAATTCACTATGTAGTCTCAGAGTGGCCTCAAACTCTCAGCAATCCACCTACCTCTGCCTCCCAAGTGCTGGGATTAAAGGCCTGTGTGCCACAATGCGCAGTTTAGCTTTGTAGCTTTTGTTTGTTTGTTTGTTTTTCGAGGTAGGTTCTCACTCTGGCTCAGGCTGACCTGGAATTCACTATGTAGTCTCAGGATGGCCTTGAACTCTCTGTGATCCTCTTGCCTCTGCCTCCCAAGTGCTGGGATTAAAGGCGTGCACTACCACGCCCGGCTTTTTTAGCCTTGTAGCTTTTTATAATCCCAGAAGAAACACATCTTTGGGATGGTGGGACAAGAAAAAAAGTAACAGTATAAAGTATATGACAAAGGAAAAACTGCTATAAACCTCACTGACTTTTCAGTATTCCAGAAAAAAAAAAAAAAAAGGGAAAAAAACCAAACACCACTTTTCCTTTTACCTAAGAGTGGACATATGGTTAATCTTAGAAGGAAAATGGAAGGGGTTTTTTGTTTTGCCCTTTGTCAAAACTATTTGCATATGTGTAGTGCATTGTGTGTGTGTGTGTTATGCCTTGAGGGGTGAAAGCTGCCCTTCCCTTGGCAGGTGATAGCACCTGGCCAGTCCAACTGTGGACCTGGGATAGCCTCTGAATAACTCGCTTGGCTTCTTGGAAGACACACCATTTGCTTGGTAGACTCCTGCAGGCAGTTTCTGTATTGTCCAGTGTGGAGCATGTTTAACTTTTTCCACCCGAATCTGGCTCTGTTTTTACACAACATTTTTTGGTGGGGCCCAGCTGACCTTTCTCAGATGGCCACTGGATCTGATCCCCTGGCTATTGAGCACGTTCTGAATTGATGGGCCGTATCAGTTGCCAGTTGGTAATCTGGCTGTGGGTGTAATCTTGTCCTCTTAGTAATTGTTCCAAAAGACCTGGAACAAGTAAGAACTCATGGCTCCCACAGATTTATCCTCCAGGGCAGAAAAAATATCATAAAGGAAAGTAAGCAGTGGTCATAATTTTTTATTTGAATAGCAGACTAGGGACTTCAAGGGTTGCCACATCTTCTGAGCTTGAACTATGATGTTAGAAAACAAACAGCTTCATTAGAACTGCTTGAAGCCCCGCTATAATAAAAGACACCTGGAAAGTAGGGTTTACCATTTTTAAATTCTGTGTCTTCAGACAAATTGCTTCTGTATTGCAAAGCCTCTATTCTGTGTTTCTTTTTTTTTGTTTTCATTTAAAAAAAATTATTAGAGAGAGAAAACTATTATATGGGTGTGCCAAGGCCTCCTGACACTAAACAAACCCTGGATGCTTGACTCACTTTGTATGTCTGGCATTACACAGTTACTGGCAAAATGAACCCCAGCAGTCAGGTTTTGAAAGAAAGTGCCTTTTAACTATCCTTCCAGCCCCTTGGTTCCTCATTTCTACAGTGGGCAAGATCAGACTCTCAGGCTTGTTGGTGGGTTGGTGTTAACACCTACGCTCGCTTGCACCCCAAACTCTGAGCAGGCCTAGGACAGAGTAAGGGTTTTTTTTTTTTTAATTTATTTTTTTAATTTTGGAGAGAGAGACAGAGAGGGAGAGGGAGACAGAGATGGGCGCGCCAGCAGTCTCTCAGCTGCTGTGAACGAAATCCAGATGCGTGTGCCCCCTGGTGGTCAAGTGCAGCATTGCACCCTTGCATCACTTTGCATCTGGCTAAACGTGGGACCTGGAGATTGGAACCTCTGGACGTTGGAACCAGTGTTCTTAGGCTTAGCAGGCAGGCGCCTTAGCCGCTAAGCCATCTCTCCAGCCTTGTTTTTGTTTTTAAATAAATATTTACTGTATTATCTTCCCTTCCATTTTTTCCTGTGGTGACTTTGCTTATATTGTCCTTTATCTTCCCTTACCCTGTTTTCAGTTCTATTCATCCTTCAAGGATAAAAGCTTTATTTTCTACAAAGCCATGCCGTATGCTTCTGCCCAACTTCTCTGTGAACACCCATGACTTCCTATATACCTGGAGTCCTGGATCCACCTTCTCTGCCTGGAAAATCCCTGCCTAAAACCACCTCCACGAGGAAGCCTGTTGGTGTCGAGGTTGGTGGTATCTCTTCCACTACCTGCACATCTGCACATGTCATTGCGTCTTACATAAATGAATGTGTGCTGAACACGTCACACATTTGCAGGAGCCGTGGAGAATCCAGGACTGTCCTCCCTTGGCAGCTGTTAGCTCGTCAGAGATGGCCTTGAGCGGAGCCTCGCCTGTTCCAGCACTTCTGAGAGGTGGAGCATGCCTCTTCAGTCCTCCTTCAGCACTTCCATTGTGGCTCCTCTGGTGGGGGGAGGCTGTGTGCTAAAATGGGATGGCAACATGGTGAAAGGGCATGCAGAGGATCAGATCTGCATGCTGAATGCCTGTTTCATTATGTGTCCTGAAACCAGTTGGCTGAATAATTGGCCGTGGTCCCTCCTGCCAGATCAGACTCTATGAGGGTTCTGCAGGATCAGCTCACTTAACTTCATTGCCACTGATGTATTTGTTTATTTACATAATATGGTGGGGGGGCAGGAGACAGACTCTCATATCGTAGCCCAGACTGGCCTCGAACTCACTATGTAGCTCAAGCTGGCCTCTAATGCATGATAGTCCTCCTACCTCATCTTCATGAGTGAACCGTGTTGTTGTTCTTTTAATCTCCGGTTTTTGGTCCATTCACTCTTTATTCGTACAGTTTTTATCCTACTGTTTTGAAAAGTAACTTAGGGGCTGGAGAGATGGCTTAGCAGTTAAGGCGCCTGCCTGCTAAGCCTAAGGACACCCATTCAATTCTTGAAGTTCCACGTTTAGCCAGACACAAAGTGATGCAAGGGCACAATACCGCACTTGGCCACAAGGGGGCACATGCATCTGGAGTTGGTGCACAGTGGCTGAGAGGCTGCTGGCGCGCCCATTCTCTCTCTCTCTCTCTCTCTCTTTCTCTCAAAAAAAAAGTAACTTAGAAAAATCAGAATAATAGTACATACCCAGTATAGACATTTTAGTACTGCAAAGAAAAACAAAATGCCTTGTCTCTCACCTTGTCATCCAGTAATAAGTTTGGAGACACTTCCTTCCAGTCCTTACATGCTGTATGTATCACAAAATGAATTCCAGTGTCCTAAATCTGTCCTGTTTTTCTATTTCTGTCTTTATTTCCTACTTCATTCTTTGCAGTGCACTACAACATGGATGGATATTGGTGATACTGAAGAGGTCATTTCCACACAAGATTAGAAAAAGGCAGTTCAATTGATTTCACAGAGTTGGGGGCTGGGATATTTTTTTCTTAAGTTTATTTTTATATATATTTTTAAATTAATTAATTAATTAATTTATTTATTTATTTATTTTGGGGGGAGAATGGGCACACCAGGGCCTCTAGCCACTGCAAACAAACTCCAGACGTATGTGTCACCTTGTGCATCTGGCTTACATAGGTCCTGAGGAATCAAACCTGAGTACTTAGGCCTCTTAGGCAAGTGCCTTAACCACTAAGCCATCTCTCCAGCCCTTTTTTCTCTTAATTTTTATTAAAAGCCCGGTAATATGAACAAAGTTGGCAAACACATTTTGAATGCATACTTTGAGTGATGAAGAGGAGGCATGAGTTTACGCTACAACAAACAAGCCTTGCTTCACATGAAAGATAGTATACATTTGGGGTGGGTTGTCTTTAAAACGGATAGATTGAACAAACAGATGGCTGCAGGAAGGTGAAGGTCAGTTGACAGAGCTGTAATGGACATGATTGCAAGCAAGGGTGTTTTGAAAGCCAGCAAACGTGTTGATTTTTTTGAGGACAAACCCCTGCATGCTTCCCTTGTGCTCTTGGTATAAACAGGATCTAGTTTGAATGGTTCCTGAGTGTGCTTCAGCATGGAAACAGGTTTTCCTCTGTGGTGGCAAAGCCCCTGGGGTGGTGTGCTACA
The DNA here is from genome assembly GCA_036365145.1 of Orientallactaga sibirica. Taxonomy (NCBI): domain Eukaryota; kingdom Metazoa; phylum Chordata; class Mammalia; order Rodentia; family Dipodidae; genus Orientallactaga; species Orientallactaga sibirica. Next base: position 1,705,074 of record JAEOAD010000048.1, read on the forward strand.
AAGCTCGAACTTCTCTAGGGGTTTCTGAGGAGCTTCACGTTTTCCCCGGAAGGGTCAGCTGTGTGTTGGAGCAGAGCGGTGGAGTGTGTGTCCATCAGGTCTCATGGTAGAGTGTAAGTCCATGAGAACATGTGAAACTAGTGGAGGTGTAACAAATGCCTAGGGTTTCTGCCTGAGTGTTAACTTCCTCTTCTCAAACCAACTTCCTCTCTCCAGTGAAAATAGGCCACACCCTGTACTTACACTTCAGATCCTCTGTGGGAGGCCTAGGTGCCACCAGTCTTCTTCTGGTTCCACTTTGACAGTTTCTAAAGCAGCCTTCCCACTGGGGTCACCTGTGGACTCCCTGCATATGTGGCACGAGGTAGGGGAGATGGAGAACAAAGGGGGATTTAAGGGTGAGGAGTTCTTTCCTGGAAGAAAGGAAGGGTACAGTGCAGACAGGAACCACCTGCTGCTGTCACCAACCAGTAGGACTCTGAGCTAGAGCAAGAAGCCTGGCCACTCCCTCCTCCCTCTCCCAGCGTGTGGAGTGTCTGTTATGAGTGCTCTCTGGTTTATGCATAGATGCCAGGATTTACTTGTGTGGAGAATCAGGTTGTGACAGTGACTCAGAGTCATCCCTCAAAGTTCACCAGGGATTGTTTCCAGAAACACCATGGATACCAAAGTCCATGGCTACCCAGGCCCTATATATAAAATGGTAAAGTATTTACATAACCCATACAGTCCTCTGACATGCTTTACATAATATCTTGATTAATTATGATACCCAACATAATGTGAATGCTCAGTACAGGTGCAAGTTTTTCTACCTGAATCTTTTTGATTGGAGATTGGTTGAAACTACATGTGCAGAGTGTGGGGATATAGAGAGCCAGTTTTACTCACCTTAAGGATTATATAATTTTTAGAAAACCCATCTCCTGTCTTTGGATCTTATAGCCTTTATGACTTTACAGAAGACTCTCTTGTATATTATTGTATCTGACCCTCACAATGATCTTTGTGCTGCAGTTCAGGCAAATGTTAGCATCATTGTTTCATGCATTAAGAAACCAAGGCTCAGAAGTCAGTTCATCTGTCCAACAGGTAGGAATTCAGTAGTACAGATTTTTCACCTCTCCCAGGCCTTTCTGCAGGATCTTGTCTTCTTCCCCAAAGTCCATCCTGCTGCCTGCATGGAGGCCTTAAAGCCCCAGAAGAGAGGCAAGAGGACCAGGAAAGGCTTGGCTTTCCCTCTCTCTCTGGTTGATGACAAGGACTAGGCACGTCTCCTGGAGCCAGCTCTAGCTGTGATTAGGTTCCTATCACGTCGGTCCAGAATTTTCCTGCTTCCTAGGTATTTCAAGATCCTTCTCTGTATGTTGCTGGTCTCTGGCTCTGAGACAACTGGGGACCAGGTTTTTAAACCAGGTTTTTCTCCAGTGACAGGTCATTCCTAGAAACATGGCTGTTGAAAGCAATGGCGCTGAAAGATTGGAGCCTTTGTTTTCCATGGCCTTGGTGAAGGCCAGTTGTTATTTTTTGTCCAAAACTTCAAAAGAAAAGTATGCTTAGAGAAACCCATCACTTGGAAAGCATCTTCCTAGTGTACGCTGCTCTTGCCTTGATCTGCCTCCTGTAGCCTTTGAGGAAACAGAGAACTTCAAAGCCAGGAGAATGATCCAGATCTCTTTGGCAGTGTTAGAATCTTGGGAAAGGGAAGCATATAGTTATTATTGAAATTAGCATTCCTGGAAACTGCAAGGAACTCTTGAAAATTATGCTGATTTGTCTTGCATGTATTGTATTTGTGTCCTAGCACAGTGTTTCCAAGGAGGTCTCTTTGGCTACAGGCAGGAGAGAGCCAGTTGTTCTGAATAGATTCCAGTGGCTGAGTCGAGGGAAAATGAACTGAACTCTGTTTAGGACACACTATTACACGAGCATGGGAGTGATAATCTCATTTCTCTCTTTCTCTCTGTCTCTCTCTTTTTCTATTGACTCTTCTTAAGAAACCTGACCAGTCTTGACACAGTATCTAAAAATAGAGTGACTGGTGCTTTGATAAGTCTGTCCTTTCTTGTCCATTATGACTTGGTCATATGTTTCCTGGCTTATTATTTCTATGTGCCAGAATCAGACAGTGTCCTGAACAAGTGCTCATCACTTCCAAGTCATAAGAACACTTGGCAAAAGGGTGACTCTCTCTCTCCTGTCCCATGTCTTTGAACTTTAAATAATAGGAAGGACTTGTCTTAACCAAAAGAGGGATAAGGAAGAACTGCCAAGTTTAAAGACTGCTTAATAAATAGTTTCATACCAACTGTGCAGATGAAAACTGTGCCATTTTAGTTTGCACAGTACTGCATTGCTAACTTTTCAGAACTCCAGAGTGGATAAGTTTGTGCATTAGTACCTGATGTGTACCTTAAGCCTTAAGCATTAAAATGTCACTAAAGAGCACACATGGGCATGTACTATTATAATTCATAATAGGAAGATCAGTTTTCAAGTTACTTTTAGATGTTTTTAACATCCCATAGCAAATCTCTGTCATTCCTCTTTTTGTAAAAAAAAAAAAAAAAAGAAAAGAAAAGAAAAAAATTATTTGCAAGCAGAGGGAGAGAGAAGAGACAGACAGATAGAATGGGCACACCAGGGCCTCCAGCCACTGCAGATGAACTCCAAAGGCATGTGCCACTTTGTGCATCTGCTTTTACGTGAGTACTGGGGAATCGACCTCAGGTCATTAGGCTCTGCAAGCAAGCGCCTCGTCCATTTCTTCAGCCCCATCATTCCTCTTTTATGTTTTTTGATTCCTTCCTAGTCTCTGCTGCTCCATGGCACCAGTCTACTAGCTGGCCTGGAAGGGCAGCTGATTAGTTAGTTGTCAGACACCTGGGGATGACAAGACACGAGTAGGACAAACAGTTCTGAGACCTTTCTGTCACAGGCAAAAGTCATGTGGAGATAATTATTGCTTCAGAACTGCAGGTGTTTTTTTTTTTTTTTTGGGTGTGTGTGTGTGTGTGTGTGTGTGTGTTTGAGTTAAGAAGGAGGGAGGGAATTTAAGGTTAAGACATTCTTTAGAGTGTCATATTGCTCTGCAATAAGACTTGCCTGAATTTACATCCTGGCTCTATGTTTGACTAGCACAGTGACCTTTGGCAAATTTTCCATCCAAAAGTGGAATTTAAGAGCACCTCCTTCATAGACCTATCATGGGAATAACACTGAGAGCTGACACAGTGCTTGGTAGACAGTAAGTGACCAGTATACACCAGCATTATTTTTTATTTGACATCCATTGGGTCCAGCTATCTCTGTGTCAGTGGTATGTGTCCTTTAATGTTCAGATGCCAGAGGAGTAGCAGTTTCCTTTCGGGTTGTGGTATTTTGAGGATGGCAGACAGCTGGAAGATTTGCTGCCAGAGTTGATGGTGTTCATGGGGCATATACAGTTACATCTTTGCAGAGGCTGTGAGTGAGCTGCTCCGGACCCAGAGCCATCAACTGGATCATTGGAAAGTTTTTAGCAGATTATGCAGAATCTGAAGTGACCAGTAGAGCTGATACCTGCTTCTGGTTTGCCTGATTTTGTTTTGTTTTTGTAAAACTGCCACATGAGCCAGCAAGGATTTGTTACCTTTTATAGAAGAGTGAAAAGAGCTGAGTCTTTAACAGTGTAGTATGAGGTCTTGTTTTTTGGCACAGTTTTAGAACAAGGCCATATGAGTCATTTTTACGTATCAAAAATTGCTTTTGTCATTTCTTACTGAGTTTCTAAAATTAAAGAACATATGTTACATTTTTGAGTATATTCCATGTGCAAGAAACTGCTGGATATTTTAAATTACCTTGAATTTTACACCAAATACACAAAGTGTTTTAAAAATATTTTATTTTTATTTATGAGAGAGAGAAGAGGAAGATGGGCATGCCAGGGCTTCTAGCCACTACAAACAAACTCCAGATGCATGTGCCACCATGTGCATCTGGTGGGTTCTGGGGAGTCAAACCTGGGTCGTTAGGCTTCACAGGCAAGCGTCCTAACCACTAAGCCATTTCTCCACAAGGTCTTTTTTATTTTTATTTTTTGGAGAAAGACACAGAGAGAGACAGACAGAGAGAGAGGGAGACAGATAGAGAATGGGCACGCCAGCAGTATCTCAGCTGCTGCGAACGAAATCCAGATGTGTGCACCCCCTTGTGGTCAAGTGCGGCATTGCGCCCTTGCATCACTGCATCTGGCTAAACGTGGGACCTGGAGATTGGAACCGGGTTTTTAGGCTTAGCAGGCAGGCGCCTTAACTGCTAAGCCATCTCTCCAGCCATCCACAAGGTCTTTTAATACAAGATGTACCAGTACGAAAGGCTAGTTGTTAGTCCTTTATATAACTTGTTAGAATTTGTTACTTTTATATTTTGATGTTTTTCCCTGTATATTCTTGACTTTACCATCATGTAGTTAAGGGAAGTGGAACTAATTTATAATATATTTTCAAGGCACTTTCATATACATTTCATTTTAGTCTTCTAACAAAAAAAAATCTATAAACTAATGCTCATGCCCTTTTTGTAGCTGAAGCGACAGAGGCACAGAGAGGTCAGGTATCCTGCCCAAGGTCATACTGCTCAGTAAGGAGAGAGGGCTTGGGGTTGGAAATGGATCTATTTAAACCAGGTCTGTTCTGGGTCTAGATTTAGTGTGCGTTCTATGCTGACGTCATTAGAGAAATGGTATCCTCCTCAGGGTCCTCCGTTACTTCTCTGAGTCTTTGTCGTTACTTCAAAAGTAAGTTGTTACTCCACATGCACACCTTTATTCTTTCCTAATGAATTTATATGTTTTGAACCTATGCTAAATTCAGGCAAAAGACCAGTAACCAGTAAAAAGTAAAATAAAATAAAATAAAATAAAAAAATAAAGGAGCTTTCAAGCTCATGAGATGATCTGGGGTTTTTACAAATGTCAGTGACAATTAACTTTGACAGAGCCTTTAACCTATAGTCACAGGTAATTTTGTGTGCAGAATATCATGTATAGAGTAAGGAAGTTGTCCGGGGCTGTCATCGTGTTGGGGTCCCCCCCAAGGCCAGCTCAGGAGGGACGATAGGGTCTCTGCCGAATTGGGGTGAGCAGCGCGGAGTCACGACACAGACTCTGGGAGTTGGGTGAGAGTGGAGCGAGAATCCACAAACTCGTTTATTCAGGAAGTACACATGGGTTTTAAGGGGCTGTTAATCCTTGTATGGGGCGGTCCCCTTTTGGTGACCAATGACAGCTTGTCTCTGGACAGGACATCTCATAGTAGGCTTCTCGCGCGCATGGGACTGTAACTGTTGTCACATTGAGCCTGCGCAAAACGCCATATTTACAGAAGCCACTTCCTGTTTTCTTCTGCCATGCGGTCTGGCTAGGACCAGGCCTGTATTGTGCCATACAGTCATCGCAGTACCATTCTTTTTTTTCCATACTAACCCTTCAAAATATAGCAAGAGCAAAACATACCCCTCCATAAAAGCAATAATACAAAGGAAAAAAAAAAAAACCACTGGCAAAGATAGGCGAAAATCAACTTTTTCAGGACTCTTGAAATTAGCCAAAGCTTCCAACTGTCTAGAGTTCTTATTTAAGAAAAGCTGCTGAATTTCATTAGGAACAGCAGGGTTTGTGGTTAGGTAACTTGAACTCTTCCTATCTCTCTCCACTGGGTTCTGCAGGAGCCTTGAAATCTAGTAGGCTTGAAAACAATGCTTGTGAAAGCGAACAGCCTTGTCACTGCTGGACAGAACAGACCTGTTTTGAAGCTTAAAAAAAAAAAATTCCCAAAGCATTGTCCCTATTTGACCCGTCTCACCGCTTCCTGAGAAAGTCCCCATGGCAGGGCACTGTTGTTACTCGCCCTGACTTGGAATTCAGAGCTTGCTCTTTGGGAAAAGTTCTATTCCCTACGGCATTTGTCAAAAACAAAGGCAATTGTTTCACTCTGTGGTTTATGAGAGGACAATACCAGTTTGGCAAATAATAGCCTGGCCAGAAATGTAAAGGCAAGTGACAGGAAACAAGGTGTCTGAGGAATGAGAAGGCTGCACACGTGAAGACTGGCATGCCTAGGGACCAGTCTGAGAGGGCCCCAGCCTCTTACCTTCAACTAATCTTGAGGCCCTGGGAAAGTAGTAAATCAGAGCTAAGACAGATGTTTAAATGCCTGGGTGCTGAAGGCATGCCTTAGCATGCAGACTTCCTAAACACAAATTGGAAGACTCATTGGATCAAGGCATCAGTGAGAACAGAGACATCAGTGTCTACTTACTTTGGAAAATACTTAACAGAATCAGTCAGGAAGTCACCAAACAAGCTAACACCAACAACTAAATTGACAGTAAAAAAAAAAAAAAAAAAAGCAGCAGCAAATGATGGGGAGTAGGTAGACAGGGATCTAACTTCCAGAATTGCCACAGTTATTATATACTATTTCAGTTGTTCCATTTTAAAAAAATACGAGACATGCCCAAACAGGAAAGTGTGGTCCATACTAGTCAAGAAAAGTAGTTGATGAAGATTGTACTTGAGGGACAGAGATGTTGAACTTATTGTATTCTAAATATATTCAGAGAATTCAAGCAAGCTGTCCTATGAAAGGAAAATATAACTGACATCTCACCAAGTCGAGAATAACCATGAATAGAAATTATAAATTTATAAATTATGTGTTACAAAAATTAACATCACACTCACTTTCACTAAAGGATAAATATCTAGGAAGATCACCAAAGAAACAAAAGACTTAACCCACACTGTACAGGTAGACCTAACAGCCCACTGCTTCACAGCAATGGCATACACGTTTTTCTCAAGAGCACACAGAATGTTCTCCAGAAGGAGATTGACCATAAAGCACACCTCAACAAATTTAAAAGTATCAAAAATCCACTCTCCAAAAAACAATGAAGGGAATGTGGAAGGAATTTAGGGAATTCCAAATATGTGGGAATTAAACAACACAGGCCTAAATAACCAATGAATCACAGAAAACAATTACAGAGAAGCTAGGAAATAGTTTTGAAATGAATGAATAAAACCCAGCTTATCAAGACGAAGGAGATGCAGGTGACAGCACTGAGAGCAAAATATAGAGAGCTGCATATGACTTTGCTAACAAAAGAGAAGGTCTCAGATCAGTCACCTTGTCTTCCACCATGACAAGAGAAAAAGAGGAGCAGACTAACTCCAAAGCAATGCGGAAGGGGAAATCAAAATTAGAGGGAAAAAAATGAAGTAAGAAGTAAGCAAACATCAGAAAGATCAACAAAGCCAAATTTGGCCTTGTTGAAAATATGAACACATTTGACAGATCTTTTGTTAGCTAGATTAACCAAGGGAAAAATGGAGACCCAAATTCCTAAAATCAGGAATGCAAGAGAGCATCACTACTGACCTTACAGGGTTGTAAAAAGGATTATAAGGAAATAACGTGAATGACTGTAAACCACTGAAATAGATAGTATAGACAAGACAGAAAAATTTCTAGAAAACATAAACAACAAAATCTACTTAAGAAGAAATAGAAATAATAGGCTGGGAGATGCCTCAGTAGTTAAAGGTGCTTGCTTGTAAAGCCTGATGGCCTAGGGTTTGATTCCCCACTATCCATGTAAAGCCAGACACACAAAGTAACACATATATATTGGAGATCATTTGCAGTGGCAAAAGGCCCTAGCATGCGTGTACTGTCTGTCTGTCTATGTCTAATATATATTTATATATTTTTAAAACAATTTAAATTTTTTTTTCTTTCTTTTTCCTTTTTTTTTTCTTTTTGAGGTAGGGTCTCACTGTGGCTCAAGCTAACCTGGAATTCACTATGTAGTCTCAGGGTGGCCTCGATCTCTCGGCGATCCTCCTACCTCTGCCTCCCCAGTGCTGGGATTAAAGGCGTGCACCACCACGCCCGGCCAAATTTTTATTTATTTAGAGGAGAGAGATTGAATGGGTGCACCAGGGCATCCAAGCTGCTGCAAACAAACTCCAGACGCATGCACTACCTTTTGCATCTGGGTTACCTGGGTCCTGGAGAATTAAACCTGGGTCCTTTGGCTTTGCAGGCAAGTGCCTTAACCACTAAGCCATCTCTCCAGCCCACTAATATATTTTTTTAAAAAAGAAATAGAAATATGAATAGACCTGTAACAAGTAAAGAGATTAAATTAGTATACTACTTCAGCAGTCCTTCACAGACTTTTCAAAAATTATAAAGAAAGTCTCAACTTACTCTGAGGGCTAGTTGTACCCTGAAAATCAGACAAAGACATTACAAATTGGCCCAAGTTACTTTCTTTTTATTTATTTGCAAGTGGGGCGGGGAAGAAAGAGAGAGAGAGAATGAATATGGGAATGGGTTTGCTGGGGCCTCCAGCCACTGCAAACAAAGTCCAGATGCATGTACTTCTTTATGCATCTCGCTTTTCATGGATACAGGGGACTTGAACCTGGGTAAATAGGCATTGCAAGCAAGCACCTTAAATACTGAGATATATCTCCAGCCCCAAAGAACAGTCTTTTTTTTCTTTCAGTTTTTTTCAAGGTAGGATCTCACACTAGCCCAAGCTGAACAAACTCTAGTTCCAGGCTGGCCTTGAACTCACAGTAGTCCTCCTGCTTCTACTTTCCAAATGCCAGGATTCAAGGTGTGCAGCATCATGCCCAGCATGGCCCAAGTTTCTTATGAACATAGATGTTAGAATTTTCTACTGCTAGTATATCAACCCAAGAATATAAAGGATTATGTACCATCCGAAAAGTATAACACCCTTCGTGATGGAAACAGTGTGCAGTTAAGGATAGATAACTCGCTCCATCTGATAAACGATGTCTATAGGACATGAAAGTAGAAACAGAACTATCTAGGGAACCAAAGAGGGCTTTTGGAAAGGAGGAAGATTGAGATAGAGGAGGATAGCCGGGCAAGGTGGGGGTGGGATATTTTCAAAGACCATTGTATATTTGTATGAAACTGGCCCTATATGGGCTGGAGAAATGGCTTGGTGGTTAAAGGCACTTGTTTGTAAAGCCTAATGGACTGGGTTCAATTCCCCAGTACCCACATAAAGCCAGATGCACAAAATGGTGCACGTATCTGGAGTTTGTTTGCAGTGGCAGGAGGCCCTGATGGGACCATTCTCTCTCTTTCCTCCCTCCTCTCTCGCTCTCAAAATAAATAAATAAACAAATGGCTTTATGTAGCCCATAACACCAAAAATTTAAAGAAAATTATGAAAACCCACAGATAACATTGTCAATACATTTCATATGACATTTTTTTACAATGAAATGAACCCTTGGATAGATTAGGTTAAATAAAATATTTTGTTCAATTTTATTTTACTTATTTTTACCATGATGCCCAGAAATAGTTAAGATGTATGTGTGGCTTACCTTTATGGAATATAATTTATTTCTTTTGGTTAATGTAATTCTAAATTAGGGCTGCCAGGTTGCAGCAGTTTGGAGTCCTCTACTGTGACCTGTAAAGACTGAATGATGGAGAGGTGAGGGTGGACCAGGGGTGAAAAATTAGACAAGGAAGGCTAACAGCATGGATTGGGTACAGTCTCCTATGGGCAGGAACTTTGTGTAGCTCACAGTGATACTGCCAGTGCCTGAACAGTGCAGAACTGGTACATAAAACTGATAGCATAAGAAAGGTGCAATAAGAAGGTAGTACTTAGGAATGGATGGGTTTTTTTTTTCAACATTTGATATTAACCTGGTCTTGCTATGGGTGCATAGAATCTATCAAAGAAGGCATTTTAGAGAGGCCAATGTGGCAGTTGACAAATGTCCCATCATGAGATGAGTGCACAGATTCTAAATGGCAGCTACGTGGAACTAGATTCTAATGGTTGTCATTTGTCAATGTGAGTAAATCTTTGCATAGTAACTATTTGTTTTCATCCTTAGGGAAAATATATTTGTTTTTGGAACCTTTGCTGTATATAGAGCTCCTTGATATTCATATATCAGTGTCTAACTAAAAAATTTGAAATGAACATATCAAATAAAGTCTTTCACTCTATAGATTATCTCTTTACTCTGTTGATTATTTCCTTTACTGAAACACACACACACACAACACACACACACACACACACACACACGACACATATTTGGCCAGACCAAAACTCTATGTTTTGTAATAATTTCACAGTTCAAAGTTTTAATCCAGTTTGAATTGATTTATGTTTTGAAAGATTCAGTCCAACAACACTTTCTTTGTGTGCACAATGTGAGGAAAGATTATTCCCCCTCCACTCAATAGACATTTTAATATTGCCTACCTTTGTGTATCTGAAAGACTGTTTGAAAGAACATTGGCATTTGTCATAACACATTAATGTCAGTATTTAGCTGTACTTTGTAATTTCTAAAGTTCTTAGAGCTTGGCATTTTTAGGCTATTGCAAATCCTCTGGACTTAATGCTCTTCATGGAAAAATAAAAGCACTGCTTCCCTTGGAGAGTTTTTAGAAATATATTTTTTTAGACTTTGGCATTTCAAATTTGTAATTACTTTAGGTTCTGGAGGAATGGGAAAGCTGAAGGATAATGTGTAAAGATCACCAGATCCAAAGTTTTTTCTTGGCAAAAGGAAATACTCAACAGTAATTTATCAAGTCAAAGATGAAGGGTTTCCCATTGTAAACGTAAGATGAAGAGAAGCAATGTGTTCATAATATGAAGATGTTGTCTTTCCTATTCATTGATGTGTGTGTGTATATAGATATGTACATATAAAGATAAACATTTCTGGATTGATGAGAATCTCCAAGGCGTGGGGTAAGAAGGGAAAAGCAAAACTTATTTTAATGTTTTGAAAGCTTTGTTTGGTAGGTGTGTGAGCACATATGTGTGTACATGTACAAATGTGTGTGTGCATGTGGAGATTACATGACAAGGTGACAGTCTTGAATGTTGTTCCTCAGGGGCACTGTCTACCTCATTTGAGACAGGGTCTCTCATTGGCCTGGAGCTCACAATTAGGCTAGACAGGCTGACCAAGAGGTTCCTCCCGTGGAATTACTGGTATGTACTACTGCACCCAGCATTTTACATGGGCACTGGTATTCCAATCAGATCTCCACGTTTGTAAAGCATGCGCTTTATCTACTGAGCAGTTTCCCCCATCCTTGGTAATGCTTTTACCAGTGCTGAATGGTGTAATTTACATTTTTAATCTAGATAGATGTGACAGAAAGAATCTTTAAAATTGAATCCGCACAATTCAGTTTCTATCATTTCCATAAAACGGTGAAATCATGGAGTTAGAGAACCGTTTAGTAGTGGCCATAGTTGAGGAGTTGGCAGAGGGTCTGTTTTGTAGTTTCATGTCAGATAAAAATTGATATTGATTGATTGTCAACTTGATAGAACCTAGCATCGCCTGTGAATGATTATGTAACTTAGGTTAACCTTTGTGACTGTCTTTGAGGAATTATCTCCATTAGGTTAACTGAGGGAAGATGCTCCTTAACTGTGGGCAGCACTGTGTGGGCTGGGGCCTGGACTCTATTAAGTAGGAGATAGCTGGCTGAGCAGCAGCATTGTTCCGTCTGCTCTGCTTCTATGCTGTGGACTGAAGATAAACAGCTCCAGACTCCCTTCACCATGCCTCCTCAACCACGATGAACTGTAACCTGAAATAAACCCTTCCTGAAACTGATGTTGTCAGGCATTTGGTCCAGCAATGAGAAAGTAACTGCTACAGAAAATTAGGATGAGAAGTGGGGCTGTTGCTGTGATAAACTTTTGTGGTTCTTAGTCATAGAAGTGGTTTGTGGGGGAATGTGAACGGATTTGCAACTTTGAACTAGAGAAACCTTACAATGTTGTAAACCACGCTGAATGTGGGCCTTTCTGGTGGGAATACGAAAGAAGGCCAAGAGAAATATGGACTGTGGAGGCTTGACTCAGGAGGTTCCAGAGGAGAAAAAGGACTTTATTGGGAACTGAGCTAGAGGCAGTTCATGTGATATTCTGGCAAAGAAACTGTCTGCATTCTGCCCATATCCTGAGAACTTGAATTTAAAAGAAATGGAATAACTAATGTGTTTGGCAGAGGAAATTTCAAGGCAGAAAAGCCTTGAGTCTGTGGCATGGTTTCTTATCACCATCCTAATTTAGATGTATAGTGAAAGAGAAGAAAACACAGAGCATGTAATGTTTGTTAGGGAAAGACATGTAACTAAATTTAAAGTCCGAGGTCCCACCCCTTCCACTGTAACTTTTAAAGAGATTACCACCATCAAAGATAAGCCAATGACTCTGCACTGGGACAATAGAAAAGATGCCCTGAGGGCAAGACCTACTAAAGGCTCAAGATAGGAAGAATATAAATTATTTGGAAAGGAAACTTCTGAAGGAAGAATGCTGAAGGAGGTCTCAGTTCCCTAATGTCAGCATACAGAGGCTGCTACAGCGGTATTCCACGGGCACCATGCTGCATTCTGACCTGGTAACAAAACTCAGTAGTGTGCCCTTGTTGCCATGGTTTTGGAAGAATGAAAGATACAAGATTGAGGAGGTCATGAGGAGTATCGCACCATGATGGCAGAGCGCCGCTGAAGTTAAGCAATGTGAGGCAGGGTTGAAGTCCGTGCAAGCTGTGAAAAAGTGAACCCTAAGTTGCAATGGAGACCTCAGGATGTCAGAGATGCCAGGATGACACTTTGGTCAAGAAAAGCTGTGGGCTCAGGGTCGGTCTGGCCCACACAACAGGCTACTGGCAGCACAGCTGGAGGGGTGGAGAGACCAGGCCTTTTGGAGCTCAGATGATTTCATTAGGAGTCCCAGGTGCCAGGTATGGAGCTGAAGGATTTGGCGTTTGCTCTGCCAAACTGTCAGTCTTGCTTTGGTCCAGTCTTTCCTTGCTGTGTCCTCATTTCTCCCTTTTGGCATGGGAATATTTAGTCTGTGCTTTTAATATGCTAGAAATATGTGGGGTGGAGAGATGCCCCCACGGTTAAAGGCACTTGCTTGCAAAGCCTGATGGCCTGGGTTCAATTTCCCAGTACCCACATAAAGCCAGACATACAAAGTAGTGCATGTATCTAGAGTTTATTTGCTGTGGTAAAAGGCCCTAGTGCACACATATTTTCCCTCTCCCATGAACAACACATAAGAGAATTTTAAAGGAAAAAAGTAATATGTAACATGTTTGATTTTACAGGGCTCATAGTTAAGAGACTATCTTGAGTCTTCAATGAGACTTTATAGACTTTAAAAAATATATTTTTATTTACATTTATTCATTTATTTGACAGAAAGAGGGGGTGGGGAGAGAGAGAGAGAATGGGCGCACCAGGGCCTCCATCCAGCCACTGCAAACGAACTTCGGACGCATGTGCCACCTTGTGCATCTGGCTAACATGGGTCCTGGGGAATCAAACCTGGGTCCTTTGGCTTTGCAGGCAAACACCTTAACTGCTAAGCCATCCCTCCAGCCCGACTTTATTGACTTTTGAACACTGTTGGAACTGTCAGAGATTATGGGGCCTTTTGAAGTTGAATGCATTTGCATAATGAGATGGCCATAAGCTTGTGGGGATAAGGCGTGGAAGGTTATGGCTTAAAGGTGTCATGTTTGAGTGGTTGACAAGGATGCACTTCTGATGGCTTATACTGATTGTCAATTTAACAGGCCCATAGCCACCCTGTGAGGGATAGGTTGAGTAGGTTGGCCTCTGGGCATGTCTGTGAGGGATTATTTTGATTAGGGTAACTGAGGTGGGAAGACTCACCTCAGCTTTGGACAGCAGCATTCATCACTCTGCTCATTTTCTTCACTGTGCTGAAGGCGACCAGCTTCTGCCACGCAATACCTTCTTTGTCGTGATGGACTGTAACCTGGAACTGTCGGCTAAAATAAACCCTTCTTCCCTTAAACTGATTTGTGTAAGGTATTTTGTTCTAGCAACAAAAAAGTAACTGGTACAATGAGTAAACATTTAAAAGTGCCCCATATATATATATATAATTTGCAAGGAGAGAGAGAGAGAGAGAGAGAGATTGAGAATGAATATGGGCATACCAGAGCCTCTAGGCACTGTAATGTCTTCTCAACTGACCCTTATTATCCTTATAAAATGACCTTTTTTTTTTTGTTCTGGTTTTTCATGGTAGGGTCTCACTATAGCCCAGACTGACCTGGAATTCACTATGTAGTCTCAGGGTAGCCTCAGACTCAAGGCAATTCTCCTGCCCCTACCTCCTAAGTGCTGGGATTAAAGGTGTGAACCATCCTGCCCAGCTTAAAATGACCTTTTTTGAATAGTTTCTTAGTAACAGCTACTTAATCTTTTTTTTTTTTTTTTTTATTTTGGTTTTTCGAGGTAGGGTCTTATTCTGGTCCAGGCTGACCTGGAATTAAGTATGTAGTCTCAGGGTGGCCTCGAACTCTTGTCCATCCTCCTACCTCTGCCTCCTGAGTGCTGGGATTAAAGGCGTGTGCCACCACGCCCAGCTTTACTTAATCTTTACTTTGATCAATGTTTGCATAAGCATTCTACTTTTTGTCTTAAGAGGGTTTGTTTGTTTGTTTTGTTTTTCAAGGTAGGGTCTCACTCTAGCTCAGGCTGACCTGGAATTCACTATGTAGTCTCAGGGTGGCCTCAAACTCATGGTGATCCTCCTACCTCTGCCTCCCCAGTGCTGGGATTAAAGGCGTGCGCCACCACGCCCAGCTGTTTGTTTGTTTGTTTGTTTGTTTGTTTGTTTGTTTGTTTGTTTGAGGAAGGTTCTCATTCTAGCTCAGGCTGACCTGGAATTCACTATGTAGTCTCAGGCTGGCCTTGAACTCACAGCGATCCTCCTACCTCTGCCTCACGAGTGCTGGGATTATTAAGTCTCCCCTGTAGTCACTGCCATCTGAAAAGAGAAGCTTCTCTAACTAAAAATGAGAGTAACATTAATATATATATATATATAATGAGAGTAACATTTATATATATATGTATATATATGAAATGAGAGTAACATTAATATATATATAAAATGAGAGTAACATGAATATATGGGCTTCAACATAAGTATCTAGGCAGGAGTTGGTGGGCATGATATATCCATTAGGCAGACAACAGTAGCAGTTTCTTCCCTAGGGCTTGTGATCTCCCCAGCCATAGGCTTTTGATTAAGTTTTCAGTACAAGGCTTGAATTCCCTCCCATGGAAAATCCAGTCAGAGACCAGTTGGTTTCCCCCATAACAGACATGCACCATTTCACCAGTTGGCACATTTTGCCTGGCTGGCAAGCTGTATAGCTTGCAGTCCACTGCTGGCTAAGACCGTTGATGACTTTGCGACAACAGGCTGCACAGCTCTTTTCAGCACTTATGACAAGTAGTCAACAGGGAGGAGGTTTCTAGCTCAGTGCTAGCTTTATTTCTCAGCGACTTGCAGCCCAAGCATATGGTGTCTACAGCAATAGGGTCTTACCATATAGTTAAGTGGGCAACCAAGAGCCTTGGCAATAGCCTGTAATGTTTTGGTGGCTCAGGGGCCTCCCTTATCCACAACTCACTGGCAGGTGTCCCACCCATGGGACTGAAGTAACAATCTCTGGCTTCTGTTCACCCCATACGGTATTTCTGCCCAAACTCTCTCTCTCTCTTTTTTTTTTTTTTCCAGGTAGAGTCTCTCTCTAGCTCAGGCTGACCTGGAATTCACTATGTAGTCTCAGGGTGGCCTCGATCTCACGGCAATACTCCTACTCTGCCTCCCGAGGATTAAAGGCGTGCACCACCATGCCTGGCTCTCTCTTTTTTAACCATGTCTTTTAAAAAAAATTTAATTTAACTTAATTTAATTTATTTGTGTGAGAGAAAGAGATTGGGCACGCCAGGGCCTTCAGCCACTGCAAATGAATTCCAGATACATGCTCCACCTTGTGCATCTGGCTTACATGGGCTCTGGGGAATCAAACCTGGGTCCTTTGGCTTCCCAGGCAGATGCCTTAACCAGTAAGCCATCTCTCCAGCCCCCCCTCCTTTTTTTTGTTCCTCTTTAACCGCATGAGTGTTTTTCATCATTCAGTTTTATTTCCTTTATTATCTTATTAGTGATAGCATATTATTGGGGGTTTGTAATTTTCCTAGCTGCCATAGTTTATTGCACACATAATTAAGTGATCAGGAAAACTTTCCAGGGCTGGTTCTCACTTTACCTATGGTGTATGAAACAGAAGTATCCTTGTGCCTTCATGTTGCTTCATATTGTCTATGTACATGTGTTACAAAAGTTACACATAACTGTACTTACTTTTGTTTAAACAGTCAGTAATTTTTAAAGAGATTAAAATAATAAGAAAACGCATCGCTCCAGCTGTCACCATCACCCATTTTTCTTGTCCTTAGGTTCATATTGTCATCTGGCATAACATCCTTGATGTCAGAAGTTTTTCCTTTAGCCTTCCTCCTCGTGTACATATGGTACTGATCATTTCTTTCAGCTGTTGTATGTGTGAAGAACGTTTATTTTCTACCTTTATTTTTCAAAGGTACTTTCTTTTGTGTTGTGGTGTTTTCGCCTTCTAGATGCTTCTCCATTGTTTTCAGGCTTTGTATTTTCACACACAAAAAATTGCTGGTATCCTTAGCTTTGGCCCTGAGCATATTGTGATTGTTTTGCCCCTCTGGCCACTTATAAGATTTTCATTGTATTATCGGTTTTGAGTGATGCTGCTTGGTTTTCCTGTTTTCATGCTTTGAGATCATCGAGCTTCTGGAGTGCTGGTTTATTAATTTCCCTCACATTTGGAAACATTTCGCACATGCTTTTTCCGGATATTTTTGTGCTGCTTTCTCCTCTCTTGAAAACTTCAATCACATATATATTAGGGTGTTCAAAGACATTGTGTTTCACAGTCACTAATACTCTTTAATTTTTTTCTCCGTGTTTTTACTTTAGAGGGTTTTCACTGTGTCTTCAAGTTTATCAATGCTTTTTCTGACATTAGTTCTATATGGTTGATTTTTCTTCTCTAGTAATTCTGTTTGGACCATTTTAAAAACGTCTTCTCTATCTCTTTAACATTTTCAGCATGAGGTTTGCTATTTTTCATACCTCTTTCCTTAATTCTAATATTTCATGCATAATACCAATCTATACTAATTGACACTTTCTCCCCCTTCATCATGGGCCATATTTCTCGACATCTTTGAATGTCTTTTAGTATTTAATTAAAATGCCAGTCGTGAATTATGCCTTGTTTTTTGCTTGGTTTTTAGAGGAAGGGTCTCGCTCTAGTCCAGGCTGACCTGGGTTCACTACATAGTCTCAGGGTGGCTTCAAAATTATGGCAATCCTCCTACCTCTCCCTCCCGAGTGCTGGGATCTAAGATGTGCTCCACCACACCCGGCTTCACCTTCTTGAGTGATGAATAATTTTGTATTCTTGGACTTCAGGAATGTTACTTGAAAAAAGGACTATGATCGTTTCGATTGTCTTTCAGATTAGTTTGGTGAGATCAGAGCAGTGTGTAGTCCACGATTAGTTGCTGCCACATATTGAAGCAGTTCCCTTTGAGTGCTCTCTCAGTGCCCTCGGAATCAGGATGAATAGGGGTAGACAGAGTCCAGGGCACCGACTGGGAGTGAGTGTTGCTTCCTCTCATTTTTTTCATGGCTAATTTCTTGCATGCATGTACTAATCAGTGCTCCGTTAAATGTTCAAGAGCCTGGTATAGAGTCCTGGGATCTCGTTTCTTTTTAGCATTCTTCATAGCTGTAAGCAATTAGGTGAATTCTACTCATCTTGTTGTTTTTGGAACTCTCAGCTCCATTGCTTCAACTCGGCAAGTCTGACGGGCTTTGCGGAGCGTCTCTGCACCGTGGCCTGGAAACCATCTCAAGGCAGTAAGTGGGGGCAGCCCTTGGGCTCACCTCATTTGCTGCTCCTCTCTCAGGGATCACTGTTCGGCATGACTCGGTGTTCAGTGACTGGAGAACAGTGATTTTATGTTTTGCCTGTGGTTTGTGTTGTTTGTACAATTTAATTTCAGGTGGGAGAGTAAATTGAATTCCCATTACTCTATCAATTGAAAGTAGAAATCTCAAAAATAGGTTTTTCTTTCCCCTTATATACTTTCCTTATATATTTAGTATTACTATTAGCTTAAGAAAAAAGTGCTGCATTTTCTCCACCTGCTCACTGTATCTGTGTATCTATAGATCTGAGGACGCTTGAAGGAGAAGCGACTAAAGAAAAGTGGAAGGATACGCTCACTTGTTTCTCCAGATCTTTCTGTTCTGCTCTTGGATTGTTGCTGTAATGCTTTGCTAGTCAGGGCCCCCTGTGTTCCTGTGGAAAAGGACGCTGAAAGAGTTCTATGAATATGCCATGCACAATATATGGGGATGTTGTCTTGCTCTTCATATTTCAACCTACGTAATTCCAACGTGACAGTCATATTTTAGAGGAAATATAATGTGGGAACTTGCCTAAATACATACTAAAGTTAAATCTGTAGTGATTAAAATATTGAGGTACTGCCTCTAATATAGATAAAGATTAGTGAATCAAAGTAGACTGCAAATAGATCCCAAAGTGTATTTTAAATATTTAGCATATTCTATGATAAACTTATTCAGCCATTGGAAAACAAAAAAGAAAAACAAGTTAGATTTTTTTTCCTCATATCTTAGGGTCTCACTCTAGCCCAAGCTGACCTGGAATTCACTATGTATTCTCAGGGTGGCCTCGAAGTCACAGCGATCCTCCTACCTCTGCCTCCTGAGTGCTGGGATTAAAAGCGTGCACCACCACGCCTGACTCGATCCACATATTGTTAAGGAAGATTGTTTTCTAAGTAAGACACAAAGGATACAAACATAATGAAAAGTAGATAAGATTTCACAAGAGTTTATGTCTTTACTTTGGCAAAAAGATAATTATAAATAAAATACAGTTAATATCCATATTATACAAAGACTCCTTATAAAAGTCTAGTAAATGTTTATTTAAATTTTTTCCTTAATAAATTAATAGCATAATAATTATTAAAGCAGCTATAATTTATTTTGCATTTCTATTAAATTATGTTAAGTGCTTTCAAATGAATAGTTTACTTCTTTAAAAACAAGAATACTACTGTTATCATCATCCAATAAATAATAAATAAATAAAGACAGGAGACTAGATTGTTGCCCGGGTGGCAAAGGTTGTCTCCCAGGCCAACTACTACTAGAGCTTGCTCTTCATCAGTTATAAAGAGTAAATTAAAACTACCTGAAATTCTGCTTCAGCTTACAGAGGAGCTATTTATTGAAGTTCATATACTCATAATAAAGTTTTAAGTAGAAGAAAAGAAAGCAGGGTAAAGAAAAGTGGGCAGCACAGAAAATGACTTAATTTTACAAATTCACCATTTCTTTTTAGAATATTTAACAGATGCTTCAGAGAAGATGAAAAATGGTCTTATGTTTGTAAAATTGGCTAACCCCTGTTCAGGTAAGTCTTCTGCCCTTCCCTCCTATTTCCTCCTCTTGACATTGTGGTTGAGTATATATGTAGTATTTATTTGTCTGTGTGTCATCTACCCGAATCACTTTGAAAATTCAGATGGCGTCATGAGGTGATAAAAATGAAGCTGATAATGTCGTTAGTCTTCCCAGATACTCATTTGAGCTAAACATGAAAAATATTTTTTTTCTCTTTACAATTTTAGCACACAGAACTTTTCAGTCATTAGAAACTGGTAAAGCCATACAAAATAAAATTATATTTTAGTTCTCTGAAAACATTACTTTTTTTGGCTTTTTAAGCCAACTTGTCTTAGAGAAGTTATGCAACATTAACTTCCATTTCTACTTATTTTATGTTATAAAGAAGAAGAAAAAAACAAAACACCAGAGGAAAAGGCAGGAGGCTTTCCCTTGACATGCCAATAATTTGATTAGTTTCACTTTTAGCTGTTCTTTCTTTCTCTAATTCTGACCAAAAAAGAACATTTTTTTTCCTTGTCAGGGGATACTTTTTTATTTAAACCATTATATATTGAACAGAGTCATATTTTATCAGAAAACAGTTTTATCTTAACTTTACATTCAGTACATTTTCAGCTTTATCTTCTAATTTTGGAGGCAGAATATGTTAAAACACACTCAAGGATGTAGTACTATTAAGTTTTCTTTATCTCCGTGTGGAATTGTGTTTTCATTAATTTGTAAGGGTTTGATGCTTCGCAGGCTATAGCTTTTTCCTAGTGACTATGCAACTGCATAGTGAGGGAAAGCTAAGGCAGTGCTTGTTGTGATGACATGTAATAGAAACAAGAGCGTTAAAATCCACTGTGGCTCTCACCAGGGTCCTTTTCCTCAAAACGAAATTAAATGCAAGTGGTCGGCCATATTGTCATGTATAAGCCTACACTGAGGTAAGAAATTATTTCTTAAAGAGAAGTTTTAGGTAGTAGCGAAGGTTCTAAGCATAACAAAAAAATATAGGTACAAACTAAAGCTAGCTTTCTTCTGAACGTTCCATTTTCCCTAACTATGCACATACAACACTGCAACAAGTGTTTTTATACACAGAATTGGCAGTGGCTACGTAAGGGATTAGCTGAGCACTGACTATGCGCCAGGTAGTGTTTGAGGAAATCTACACGCATTTTTCTTCTCAATTCTTATAAATTCCCTATGAGGTAGGTTTGATATTGCTCGCGATCTATGCAGATGTGGAAGCAGGGGCACAAAACGGTTTATGTGACTTCTTCAAAGGTGCATGTCCAGTACGTGCTAGAGACAGATTCAAACTCAAAGTCCTTGACTCCAGAGACTGTGCTGTGGTTGGAAAATAAATCCCATGAGTTGAAGAGACAAGTCGTTAGCTCTACACAGATTATGCCCCTTCTAGCCTCTCCTCAACCTTATTGCCAAGAATTGATCACAGGACCTTGCACGTGCTAGGCAAGTGCTCTGCTTCTGAGGAAACTGTGCCCTCAGCCCCTCCCCCTTCTTTTTTAAAAGAATGAAATGGAAAAATCCATCCGGTTGACTGAGGCTTTATTCGCTCCTTGTGGCTTGGAGAGTGCTCTTGCCTCGCTCATTAACTTGTCCTGTGGAGTCTGGGAGCTCGGTCGTTGTCTCAGCCCCTGGGCACAGAGAGCCACATGCTGGCCTCGAGACAGGGAGCCATGTGTCCGCTCAGACCATCTGTCTGAACCCTTAAGGTCTGGGGGTTTAAGAATGCCCCCCCCCAGTCTGATGGCAAACTCACTGAGAGGCTTTATAGCAGTTAAGATAAATGACTTGCCCTTTCACTTCCGTGGTTTAAGTTCAGCAAGGCTAACAGAGTTGGAAAGTAAGTGTCTGTACATAATGCCCATAAGCTTTCCTTGGAGTCAGTTTGTATAAAGTAGGTCTGTATGTTTATGTTCCGATTAGGAACATTCCTTGGGACTATTGGACAGGCTTTTGATGTGTGTGTCTACGTATGAGAAAACTTGCAAATAAAAAGCAGATTTGTATTACAGGGGAAGGAGCCATTTACTTGTTCAATATGAATCTGCAGCAGCTGTTTGAAATCAAAGTTTTCAAAGAAAAATACCGTTCTTGGTTTATCAATCAATCAGTTCAGTCGGGTGAGTGACTAATGATATGTCCCCATTAACTAAGCTTTTCCATTCTTACACGGGCTGTGGGACCCATCCACCTGCTTTGGAGTGTGGTTGGTGGTGTAGCCTTCCTGGGCATCAGAAAGGATTTAGTCAAAGAGAAAGGAAAGATCATTTGAGACTAAATCATTTCATCACTCTATGTCTCAGGAAATTTCAACCAACAACTCTGATATATCGCCTAAAACACTAACAGCATATGCTCTGGCAGAAGTTAGAGTGCCTTTGTAGCACTGAGTGCACACTGAGTTGATAGGAAGCTCTTTCTTTTAAGAATCTAAACATTTTTAACTTACCATGTCCTTGAGTGTATATACTGCTATCACTTTTAAAATATACTAGAGTATAATGTGTTTTTAAAAATGCTTTGTCATGTGTTACTTTGCCCTCTGTGTTAGTTGGCTTTTGTTACTCTAATATATGCCCAAGAAAGTCAGCTCACCAAGAGAAAAGGGTTGCTTTGAAAATTTCAGTGCTCGGGCCTGTGGCAAAACCACTCACTTTATAGCCAGGAACCAAAGAAAGAGAGGAAGAGACCAGGGTCTGAAAATTGCTTGAGGGTACTTCTCCAGTGACCCCAAACCACCCACTAGGCTCCACCTCCTAAATATTCTACAACTTTCTAATGCTACTGCTGTGTGGAGCAAACCATTTACAATACGGGCCTTTAGGGAACATTAAAGATTGAAACTGTAGCATTCCTTAGCCCCCTACACATATACATACACAAAGCCACCACCACCAAAGTTGTAGCCCCAGGGGGAAAATGTACCACATGTTCTGATGCATATTATGGGCTGGTTGGGGGACAGTTGGTAGATGCGTGAGGCAGATTCTGCATTTTCGTTGCCCATTCTCTGCCCTCTGATTTCTGTCAGTTATGTGTGCTACTTATTGCTGAGGTAGAAAGGCTACTTTGCTTGCCTTCTAAGACATTCCAGAAAAGGGATTATTGCTTTGCTAGCATTAACATACCTGTGAGCTCATGTGATAAACTTGAAGAGGTTCTGAGCTGCAAAAATTAAATGGTGGGCTGGGGAAATGGCTTCATGGTTAAGGCACTTGCCTGTGAAGCCCAAGGACCCCAGTTCAATTCCCCAGGACCCATGTAATGCCAGATGCACAAGGGCACATGCATCTGGAGTTTGTTTGCAGTGGCTGAAGGCCCTGGCGTACCCATTCTCTCTCTCTTTCTCTGCCTCTTCCTCTCTCTCAAATAAATAAATAAATAAATAAATAAATAAACAAATAAAATATTTTTTAAAAAATTCAATGGTAATTAGTTTGTGTAGCCTGAAGATAGAAAGTAGATGTTCCCTTTCATTGCTGTTGCTTGCTTATTTATTTGGCAACACGTGAGAGTTTCAGCTTTTGATGTAACACACTTGCTGTTGGTCTTAGCTAACTGATACAGAAACATCCAGATGGAAACTGGAAAAATTGGGAAGCAATGATTGAGTTGGTCTGTCTTTCTTTTTTTTTTTTTCTCTATATTTCCCCTTCCCCACAAACACATATACCCTTTTTTAGAGCCGTTTTAGGTTCACACCAAATGTACCATTTTTGGGGTTAGGGAAACGGCTCAATGGATAAAGCGCTTGCTGTGTAATTGTGGGTACCTGAGCTGGGATCCCCTGATCACACTTAGAAGCAGGAAGCTGTGGTGGGCTTCTGTAATCTCAGTGTGTCTACTACAAGAAGGGAGAAAAGACAGGAGAATTTCCCAGAAGTTGCAGAGCAGCTAGCCTGGCAAACACAGTTGTAAAATAGAAGGTAAAGTCTGACTTAAAAGTTGTCCTCTGACCTCCCCTTATCTCCCCACGTTTGCAGTGGCACATGCCCGCACACATACACACCAACTCGTCGTTTCTTTGAAGGTTCTATTGTCTTTCTAAAGTTCATCCTTAAAAAAGGCTTAAAAAAAAAAAAGAATAGCCATAGCTAGTGGATGTTCTTGTTAGACAGAAACTTGGTCCTAATTTCTGCATATAAAGGTGCAGTAGGTAAAATGAACTTAGAGCTTCTGATAGGCAATTTCTGTGATTTCTACTTTTCAATGGTGTCATCATATAAAATTGCTTCCTTAGTCCACACACATACGTACACATGAGCATGCATGTACATGAAATTTAAGGTTAGGGTACTTTGCCTGTGTAGGTGGGTTGCTCTGCAAAAGAATTAAAAGTAAGTATATGGTTTTCCTAAATCCAAAATGTAAAGGTGGAATGGAGGTAAATGAACTGTTGGTTGTTTCCTTAGTGAGTGTCTCTCTTCTCTATGGAAAGTGCAGGGGGCTGGTGTCCTGGGAGGGGTGTTGATAGTGGAGTCCTTTTTGTTTTCTGTCTAAAGGAGATTTCTCTGCTTTTTTTTTTTTTTTTTTTTTTTTTTTTTTTTTTTTTTTTTGCTGCCA
Source organism: Orientallactaga sibirica (assembly GCA_036365145.1). Taxonomy (NCBI): domain Eukaryota; kingdom Metazoa; phylum Chordata; class Mammalia; order Rodentia; family Dipodidae; genus Orientallactaga; species Orientallactaga sibirica. The sequence goes on from JAEOAD010000048.1 coordinate 1,729,137, forward strand.
ACTTGCTTTTTCTCCTGGAGCGGGGGTGAGGTATCATCTGGGGTGGTGAGCAGCATTGTCATTTTTTCATGCCATTAGCCCCCATTTTATGCCATTAGCTTGACTTCGAAAGGCACAGGAACTTGTTTTCCAGCAGCTGTATAGATAGGTGACTAATAGAGGTTTCCTGGCTCACATTTCTTTCTGCTTCCTCACACTCCCATTCTAACAAGGCTATATAAAAAATCATTTCCAAAGAAGAAATGGAAGTTAGAAGTGGATTTCAGTCTCTGTGCACTTTCTTATGAGAATTTGAGGCTCTTTGGAGTAAAAATCTCAAGGAGTTCATTCTGGTTTTTTTTTTTTTTTTTAGAAGATATTGGTTGATTATGAGAGAATCTGGGTTTAAGAGGGAAATCTAAAGACCCGAGGGATCTGGTTTGAAGGGAAATGAGAACATGCCAATCAAGGCATTCCTTGCCCCTTGTTAGCCTCATGGAAAGTATGGTAACTAACTGCCCTGCGTGCAGGTTTCTGAAGTTTATGTTCTGAATTGGGGATTGCATGTATATTTTTCGGTGATGGCTTTCACACGCAGATTAAGATGGAATAAACAATTTTTCCTTCTAAGGCATGTTCTTTTTAATTTGCAGGGGGGCTTCTCCACTTTGCCACACCCATGGACCCTCTGTTTCTGCTCCTCCACTACCTCATAAAGGCTGGCAAAGAGGTAAGATTCCCATATGGGGTGTTTAAGTGAGGGAAGACTGTTTTATTTGATCTCTCTTCTCTTTTTCATGAGTACCAGCATTTCAGGTTTAATCTGGTTATCACAGAAAATGTGCACCACATGTGCTTGTGTCCCTGAGAAACACTACCTGCACCATGATCCAGTTTGACACTAGCTTGCTGTGACCTCTCAGCGGCCCAGTTCTCCACACTATGTGCTTATGGGTGGACAAGCCTAACCGTGAAAACTTATCATTAAGAACTCAGATACAGATGTGGAAAAAGTTGACCATAGGCTTGAGAAAAAGATGGATCTTTTGTGAAAGATTGACCTGTGAAATAGGTAAACTGGGGCATATCTAACAAAAGCTCTCCAATGGGGAAGCTTCTCTTGGGACTCGAAAGACTCCCAGATAGATGGGGCTTACCTTAGTAAAATAATGACTGAGCATATTAATATTAATAGTTTCAGCCAGAGGTTCTGAAAATTTGTTTCAGGATGTGATTAAAATGATTAGGGGTTCTGAAGCAGTTATGTTCCTATGGATTCTATCACTATATTTACTGTAAAAGAAATTAAAACTGAAAAACTAAAAAATAACAAGGCTATTGCATGTTTATATAAATTATGCATTTTAATGAAACAACAAAATTGAATGAGGACTATGACATTGTTTTAAATTTTCTGTTGTGGTGGTGATTGTTGATTTTTCGAGGTAAGGACTTGCTCTAGCCCAGCCTGAACTATAATTCACTATGTAGTCTCAGGCTGGCCTCAAACTCACAGCAATCTTCCTACCTCAGCTTCCCAAGTGCCGGAATTAAAGGTGTATGCCACCATGCCTGGTCTGTTTTATATTTTTGAAAAATCTCTCTAATGTCTGATTTGGTTTACTCAAGATCCTTCAGTCAGTTTGAAAACCCTTGAGTTGACTTTAAAGAATATATTTTGCTTGAACTGCGTAAGAGACTCTCATGTTTGCATTATAGATTAGATTAAATCCTTATAGATTAATTTTATTTCTCCCTTAAACCAAATTTTTAAAGCTTCTATTTTTATAGATAAATTATTTTAAGTTGTTACAAATGCTAAAAATAATAAACTTACTTTAAGATTTGTAAAAAAAATATTTATTTTATTTATTTATTTATTTACAAGCAAAGAGAGAGAGAAGAAGAGAGAAATTAGACACACCAAGGCCTCTAGCCACTGCACACAAACTCTAGATACAAGTGTCACTTTGTGCATCTGGGTTTATGTGGGTGCTGAAGAATCAGATCTGGATGCCTTAATCATTGAGCCATCTCTCTAGCCCTCCAAAGCCATCACTTTTATTATTTATTTGTAAGAAAGGAGAGAAGGCATGGGAGAGAGTGGACACACCAGAGCCTCTTGCCATTGCAAGGGCCTTGAAACCATCGAAAGCTGCATTTGCAGAGAGAATCCACCAGACACTTTCTTTGTCTTTAGAATTTGGTCAAGAAAACAGAAAAGCAGAAGCAGGACCTGGACACAGTTGGCCCTGTTCCAATGCTTGGCACCCCAGATCAGGGGTCAATGCCATCATTTAGATAACCTTCACCGAGAAAAACTAACCTTAGCTGAAAGAAATAAGATTCTGAATTCTTAACATCTGTACCACTTTCTCTCTGGCAGCTTCATCCATGTGTCTAGCTGGGCCTGGCTTGGCCTGTCTGCACATTCTTCGAACTACCCTCTGGCTGTCTTTTCTCTTCTTCTGGTCTAAAGGCAGAGGCGTCATGACAGCTCTCAGAGTAGCTTCATTTGGGACATTTTTCTTTTTGTGGTGAGGTTTTTTTTTTTCTTCATCCCTGGAATGAGACCAGGGGGGCCAAATGTATGTTCTGGATCTGATCTTGGCTTGTTCCCAGCCCGTGTGACAGTCAGGACTCCTGCTCTGTTGCCTCAGTTGGCTTTTTCACATGGAGTGATTGAGCCTCCCCTAGGCAATCTTGGCCATCTTCTCTAGTTCTGTGACTTCCTCTGCTTTCCTTGAATTTTGTTCTGTTTCACATGGTGACCACCCTTGAGGTAGGTGGCATGCTCCTTGGAACTTCCTTGCTCACATGAACTTCCTAAAGGGAGTTCATCCCAGCTTAGCAGTTTCTTAGACGGAACACTGAGCTCAGAACTAAGTTTAAAGGCTTCGGCACGAGATGATGGGTCTTTCTCTTACCTTTTCATGTGTTAATTTATTGACTGGAATACTTGCATTTTTTATTATTTATTTGAGAAAGAGAGAGAAAGAGGCAGAGAGAGAGAGAGAGACAGAGAGAGAAAAACAATGGGTGTGCCAGGGCTTTCTGCTGTTGCAGATGAACTCCAGATTTGTGTGCCCCCTTGTGAACATGTGCAACATTGCACACTTGCATCACTGTGTGTCTGGCTTATGTGGTATGTGGAGATTTGAACATGAGTTCTTAGGCTTTGCAGGCAAGTGCCTTAACTGCTAAGCCATCTTTCCAGGTCTGCGGTGTGTGTGTGTGGAAGACAGAGGATGATGTCAATTGTCCACTATTGCTATTCTGCCTTATTTCTTAGATAAAGCTTCTCGCTGAAGCTGGAGCTCATATCATTTTTCTGTTAGGCATGCCCGGCTTTTTCAGTGAACTCAAGTCCCCATGCTTGTACAGCGAGTCCTATTACTTGCTGAGCTGTTACCCCATCCACATACTTGCATTTTAACTGACTGAAGTGTTCTTTTCAGGGAAAGTACCAGCCCTTAGATCAAGTCGTGGTGGATGATGTATTTCCAAATTGCATTTTGTTGCTGAAACTACCTGACCTTGAGAAAGTACTTCACCATGTGACAGAAGAAAAAGGTATGGTATATAGGCCTTTGAAATCAGGCTATGGCCGGGACAAAAGTTGGGCCATTTGTTTGGCAGTATGGCAGCTTAAAGGCTCACTGACTGATGTTAACCTGTGTCCATGGTGGAGCAAGATGTCACACTAGGTGACTTCCATGTGTCACGTTGGATTGCTTGTCTTTGGAGCACTCCGGGAAATCTACTGGCCTATCTTCCACAGGGCAGGAATCAAAAGGTGTAACTTTAGCCTTAGTTCTTCTCTCAGCGAGTTCCGTGGCTTTAAGCAAATCACTTAACCGCTGTCTTCTTTAGATGACTCCTTCTCTAAATTCATTCATTGAGCACTTACTGAGAAGCATATGATAAAACTAATGCTAAGCTTTATGAGCAAATAAGACACAGTCCATTAAATCACTTTGCTTTGAGTCTGTTGAGGGGAAATGACACGCAGGACAGGACAGGACAGGACAGTGTAATGGACATGAACCCTTTGTTTCCTGGAGATGTGCAGTGGGCCTGAGTCATGAGGGGTGCAGATAGGTTGGTATTGTATTGCTTTCCAGAGGAAATGACCTGTGAGCAGATCAGTGAAGAATATGTCCGAATAGCAATGCAACAAAAATGCATGGATGTGTAGAGAAAGCTGGTCATGTGTGGGAAGTCCCAAAGAGTTCACTGTAACTTTAGTATAGAGTGTTAGGGGTTTAGGTTGTAAGGAATAGGACAGGAACTCAGGACAAAGTCTCTATGTTGAGGGGCCTTATATGCATCTGGACTTGACCTAACTAACAGTGGTGGCAGGTCTGTGAAGTTTTCATCCAAACAGTGCTATGGTATGCAGAGGCCAAGGCCAAGTCCACAGGGCTATTGCAGTGGTCTAGATAGGGGCTGGGCTTAGGCACTGGAGCTGGAAAGCAGCAGCAGTTTAGTCATGGAACGAATCACCTTTGATGGTGGAATGGTGGAAAAAAGGCAAGAGTCAAGAATGACTCCCAGGTTTGTGCCTCAACCCAGGAGTTACATAATAATGCCTTCCAGAAGACGGAGTATGGGCCAGCAGTGCAGGCTGGGGAATGAAACTCTGGATTATATCGCTTGAGTTTTGAGAGGAGGAAATGAAGTACTGTGTGGGATAGCCTCCTTCCCCTCCCTATTAGTATATTGTACCTTCACAGAGACATTTTCACTCAAGTATATCATGTGTTCACCATATTCACTCCCATAGACCCTTTCCTTTCTCCCATAGTCCCATTCCTTTTCCCATATAATCCCACTTTTATTTTCTTGTCATAGATTAATAGATGGTGGGTGTGTGGGGGGGGTGGTGTGTGTGTGTGTGTAGAAGTCACATGAGAGAAAATATGCAATATCTGTCTGAGTCTGGATTATTTCACTTAATATGATGATTTCCAGTACCAGCCATTTTCCAACAAATGACATAATTTTTGTTGTTCTTCATGGTTGAATAAAGTTCCACTGTATATATTAATCACATTTTCATTATCCATTTATCTGTCTGTAGATGACTAGCTCATTCTATAATTTGGCTATTTTGAGTAGTGATGCTATAAACATCAATGAGCAGGTATCTCTGTGGTAAACTGACTTTGATTTCTTTGTGTGTGTGTGTGTGTGTGTGTGTGTGTGTGTATCTCCAGGAGTTAAATATAGCTGATTGTATGAGAGTTCTGTGTTTAGTTTTTGAGGGTCTTGCCTGCTGATTTCCATAGTGGCTATATCAGTTTACATTACCACCAGCAGCCTACAGGGGTTTCTTGCTCTTGTATCCTCACCAACATTGGATGCTATTTGTTGTGTTAATGGTAGATATTCTCACTGGGGTGAAATGAAATCTCAGTATAATTGTGTTATACATTTTCCTAATGGCTAAGGATGTTGAACATTTTTCTATAGGCTTGTTGGCCATTTTCACTTTCTCTTTTGGGAAGTTTTCATTTCATTTGTCCATTTCTTGCTTAAGCATTTTGGTATTTAATATTTTTAATTATTTAAATATTAAAGCTATTAATCTCCTATTGGGAGTTTGATTAACAAATTTTTTCTCCCATTCTTTTATTTATTTATTTGACAGAGAAAGAGGGGGAGAGAGAGAGAATGGACGTGCCAGGACCTCCAGCCACTGCAAAGAACTTCAGACGCGTGCACCCCCTTGTGTATCTGGCTAACGTGGGTCCTGGGGTATCGAACCTTGGTCCCTTGGCTTTGCAGGCAAACACCTTAACTGCTAAGCCATCCCTCCAGCCCCCATTCTTTTTTTTTTTTTTTAGAATATTATATATTTATTTATTTGCAAGCAGAGAGAGAGAGTTAGAGAAGAGAGACAGACAGAGAGAATGGGCATGCCAGTAGGTGGAATTGCATGAGTTTATTTCTGGGTCATCTATTATATTCTGTTGGTATATGTATCTTTTTTTGTGCCAGCATCGTGCTGTTTTTGTTGCTATGACTCTGTAGTATAATCTAATACCAGGTATTGTGATACTTTTAGTATTACTCTTTTTACTCACAATTGCTTTGTCTCTTTGGGGTTGTTCGTACTTCTGTATGACTTTTAGGATTATTTTTCTATAAGGAATGCTATTGAAATTTTGATGAAGTTACATTTAATCTGTAGGTTGCTTTTAGTAGTATAGTAATTTTCATGATTTTAATTCTGACAGTTCATGAGCATGGGGCTGGTTTTTGCATCTTCCAGTGTCTTCTTAAATTTCTTCAATATTTTAAAGTTTTCACTGTAGAGGTCTTATATTCCATGGTTCATGTAGTGGTTTGAATGAAATGTCCCCAATAGGCTCATGTGTTTTGAGTACTTGGTCCCCAGCTGATGGCAATTTGGGAAGGTTGTAGGGCCTGGAGGAGATGCATTGCTGGAGGCAACCCTTGGAGTGGGCCAGCTCCAAGCCCAGTACTCAGACCGCTTTCTCCCTGCTATGCTGGAGATGTGATGTCTGGCTGTCTGTCTGATCATGTCATGCTTTTCCTGGCCATGATGAAACTTTCCCACAAGAGTGTAAGTCAAAATAAACCCTGTCCTTCCATATGCCCCATTTCATTGGGTGTTTGGTCCCATCAATGAGAAGGTAACTGCTACAGTTGGGTTGGTTTTGTTTGTTTGTCTGTTTTCAGGCTGTTATAAGTGAGATTTTTTTCATCATATCTTTTACTAAAATTTTTTTTTTTATTTATTGGAGGGTGTGCAAATAGAGAGAATGGGTGTGCCAAGGCCTCCAACCCTGCAAACGAACTCCAGACACATGCACTACCTGTGAACCTTGCTTATGTGGGTCCTGAGGAATCAAACCTGGGTCCTTAGGCTTTACAGGCAAGCGCCTTAACTGCTAAGCCATCTCTCCCCAACCCTCTTTTTCTAGTTTCTTTCCTAGTATGTATGTTCGTTATTGGTGTATAGGAAAGCTGCTGATGTTTTTATGTTGCTTTTGTGTGCTACTACCTTGCTGAAAGTACTTAATCAGTTTTAAGAAATTTTTGGTGGAGTGTGGGTGTATATGGCTTACAAATAGGGTTTTTTTCTTTTTTATTGATAACTTCCATAATTATAGACAATAAATCATGATAATTCCCTCCCCCCCCACACTTTACCCTCCACAAATCCACTTTCCATTATATCCCCTCCCCCTCTCAATCAGTCTCTTTTTTATTTTGATGTCATCATCTTTTCTCCTATTATGAGGATCTTGTGCAGTTAGCAGTTAGGCTTGTCATATATGGCTTTTATTATGTTGAAGTATATTGCTTTTATTTTTACCTTCTTCAGGGTTTTTATCTTAACAAGATGTTGGGCTTTGTCAGAAGCCTTTTCTGCATCTGCTGGGATGATCGTGCAATTCCTGTCCTTCAGTCTATATTATTATTACATTTATCGATTTGCATGTTTTTTAAATTTAATTTAATTTAATTTTTTTCAAGATAGGGTCTCGCTGTAGCCCAGGCTGACCTGGAATTCACTAAGTAGTCTCAGGGTGGCCTTGAACTCACAGCAATCCTCCTACCTCTGCCTCTCGAGTGCTGGGCTTAAAGGCATGTGCCACCGCGCTCAGCAGTATTTGTATTTTTAATTATTTATTTGAGCGAGATAAAGAGGTAGAGAGAGGGAAAGAGAGAGAGAGAGAGAGGGGGAAGGCAGAGGAGGAGGGAGAAGGGAGAGAGAGAATGGGCATGCCAAGGCCTCCAGACATTGCAAACAAACTACAGATACATGTACTACATTATGTATCTGGCTTATGTGGACCTGGGGAATCAAACCTGAATCCTTTGGCTTTGCAAGCAAGCACCTTAACTGCTAAGCCACCTCTCCAGCCCCTGACTTGCATATGTTGAACAAACCCCTGCATCCCTGACATGAAGCCAGCTTGCTCTTGATGAATGATATTTTTTAATGTGTTGTTAGATTTGGTTTGCAAATATTTTTATTAAGAATTTTTGTATCTGTACACCTCAGTGATACTGTTTTCTAATTTTCTTTATTTTTTTTTACCTTATCCAATTTTGGTTTCAGGATACTGGCTTTATACAATAACTGCTAGCATTCCTTCCCTTTCTATTTTATGGAATATTTGGGGGAGCATTGGTATTAATTTTTCTTTAACAATCAGGTAGAATTCAGCAATGAATCCATCCAGTCTGGGGCTTTAAAAAAATTATTTATTTATTTATTTATTTATTTATTTATTTATTTATTTATGAGAGAGAGAGGCAGAGAGAGAGAGAGAGAGAATGGGTACGCCAGGTCCTGCAGTTACTGCAGACGAACTCCAGATGCATGTGCCCCCTTGTGTTTCTGGCTTATGTAGGTCCTGGGGAATTGAACCATGGGCCTTTGGCTTTGCAGGCAAGTGACTTAACTATTAAGCCATCTCTACAGCCTGGGCTTTTTTTTTTTTTAAGTTGGGAGATGTCTTATTACCATTGCAATCTCACTGTTTGTTGTATATCTGTTTAAAGTGTTTGTGTCATCTTGGTTTAATTTTGTTAGGTCATTAGTATTTAGGAACATACCTATTTCTTTTAGATTTTAAAATTTATTATAATAAAGTTTTGAAGTATGCCCTAATGATCCTTTGAATTTCATTGCTATATGTGCTGACTCCCTTTTCATCTCTAATTTTATTAATTTGGGTATTTTCTCTTTGTTCTTTGATTCATTTCGCTAAGGGTTTGCTAATCTTCAAAGAATCAAATTTTTGTTTCATAAATTATTTGTATTTTTCTTTTGTGTCCAATTAATTTCTTGCCTAATCTTCTATTATTTCTTTCTGTTTAATGTTTTGAATTTGGGTTGTTCTTGTTTCTGCTAAGACCTTGAGGTAGATTAATTTGAGATCTCTGTGAACTTTTTAGGATAGGTATTTATAGCTATAAATGTGCCGCTTAGAACCGCTGTAATTGTATCCCAGAGGTTCTGATATGTTGTATTTTCATTTTCATTTTTTGTGTTTTGACAGGTTAGAAACTATGCAAGCTTAGCATCAGTATCTCAAAAAACAAAGTATCCAAATCATTTCAAATTCTGGAAACATAGTGTGGGAACCAAAATAAGCCAATAAGTTATGGCTGTGTGGGGTCACCGGTGGCCTGGCCAACTATGACAGCTCTTCTGGGACTAAGCAAGTAATGATTCCAAATGTGTGAGCTTACAGTGGGAAAGGGGAGGACCTCACTGGCTGTAGTTCTCCGTCGAGTGGTCTGCTAATTCTTACTTGGCCATGCCTATGTCTCCACTTTGGATCTAAGGAGCTCATGAAGCCAAGATTTGTATCGGCATCGGCTCCTTAAAGACAATGTAAAGTGTAGGAGGAGACAGCAATCGTTTTGTGGGTGATAAATGAATAACCATAACATATTTGAAAGCTAAAGTATTCATGAAATAGTTATTTTAGTTTCTATCAATTTAACATGAGTTGAAATTCAATTACCTTTTATTTAGAATCCTGCTATTAGCTATATTACTATAACTCATCTTAAAGGAAAATTCAGAAACCTATATTCTGAAAAGAATTGGTATTTCCATTCGTTCACTTTAAGCCTGTCTTAGAGCAGGGAGCTCCCCTTCCCCTTCCTCTCTATATACAATCTTCCCTGGCCAGTCATTCGTTATGTCATTTGACCCAGTCTCTTTTACTTCTCACCATTCTCCTTCTACTTTTGGAAAATTTGCTTACATTTCCTTTTCCAAAGTTACTATATTATCAGCCTTCATATATAGATAGATGATATATATGTGTATGTATGTATGTATGTACATATGTATATATATACATACACACACATACATACATACATACATACATACATACATACATACATACATAATCAGGTTTCTAAAACCTCAGGCCTCAAATATTTCTTTCCTTGGGTTTAAATGATAGTAAGGCAAAGCAAAGAAACTCAGATTAAATATCATAGGACAAAATATAATATTCAATGCCTTAGAGATTTGGCAGTTTCTTCACAATCAAATTCTTCCTTCAATGAACTATATATAACCAGGAAATTTGAAATAATAAAAAGTTCAAAAACAAAAAAATTAAAAACAAAAAAAAAAAAGGGCTGGGCGTGGTGGCGCACGCCTTTAATCCCAGCACTTGGGACGCAGAGGTAGGAGGATTGCCGTAAGTTCAAGGCAACCCTGAGACTACAGAGTGAATTCCAGGTCAGCCTGAGCTAGAGTGAGACCCTAACTCAAAAAACAAAAAAGAAAAACAAAAACAAAAACAAAAAAATTAAAACCAGGGTGCTAAAGACAAATGAGAAGATCTCTTTCTGCCTCATTCTCTGAAAGGCGCCTTCACCAAAGTGCGTCTAACTCTACATTACTTTTGACAAACTTTCATTGACAACTTCCATAAATATAAACAATATATCATGATCATAACCCCCCTTCTGTTGCAATCAGCTCCTTGTTGCAGCCACAAGCATCCAACCAGACATAGCTTACTGGAGAAAGGCGGTTTGTTTTAGGCTCACAGAGTCCAAGGGAATGCCCCCAGACACACCTTGGGACTGTACCCAGTGACAAACAAGCCCCTCATAACAGGAATCTGCCTAAGAGCTAAAGTTGAAAGTTCCATATTATTAAAACACACAAGCCTATGGAGCCATCCATTCAAACTACCACAAACTCCCAAATTCCCCCATCCACTGAATCCTTTCTTTCCAACTAGTTCTGCATTACTTGATTCACCCTGGAACCCCAAACAGAAATAATGTGAACTGCTTTCCTTTATGTAAGGTCAGTGCACCGGGACAGTGCATTATGATAGGCAGTGTTTCCCTGAAGTTTGCAGGCGAATGTCTGGCACACTGACGCCTATACCTACCTATGAGAGCAGATCAAGCATAGGTGTAGGATGTACATTTGGATACAACAAAATGCCTTTTTTGTGTAATTGCTTTATAAATATTACTACTTAATTCTTGCACTAATTAACGTGCACTGTTTTTATAACATGCATCTTTATAAATAAGGAAGCTGTGGCACAAAAAGTTTAAGTAACTTGACTGATAGCTAGCTCACAGCATGAACTAGAAGCAGGATTTGAACCTGAGTCTGCTTGATAGTGGTTCTTGCTGTTTCTTCTTACAGCTGAATAATATACCAAGATACACTGCTAGAGTTTTTAGGTGGTGTATCACTCTTTATATAATGCCTGTTGTGTAGCAAAAGAGGGTGACGGACAATTGGGGTAGTTTCAGGAATTGACACCTCACCCTGTCGAGAGCTCTTTGGAGTTAAGGCAAGCATCTGTTAGTGATTATCTTGAGTACAGGCTGCTTATTTAAGTTTGGATTATTGTCCATTTATAAATTAGCATTTGGCTCCATTCTCTGACATTTATTTCTAGATTTTTAAGACAGACAGAAAGACTCCTAGAGAGGCCAGGTAATACATATGACCAGGAGCAAAAGTAAAACTAAAGTTGATTTTTTTTTTTACACCCATCCTTTCCACAGGCACATGCACAGATAGAGTACACCCAGAAACACTCAAAATCCCCCCCCCCCAGCTCTTTGAGTATTCGTATCAGATGCAGGCTGGAATGTGTGTGAGGACCTTCTCCTGGTGAATAAGCCCAGCCACTGTCATTGGTGCCCTGAAGGAGGATGGCCATGACCTTCACCCTGACTACTTTATTAGGGAGGGAATGCCTGTGTCTGTATTCACTTGCTCTGGGACTCAGAGCATGTTTGTGACCAAAGAAGCTCACATCAGTGGAGAGATGCCATGGGAAAGGACTGAGGAAGTGTTGCAAACTTTGCCCTGACTGTGACACCGCTTCATATTGCAAAGCCAGAGCTGTTGCTCACTGGCGGATGCAGTAAACTTCCTAAGCCAGGAAAACTTACCTGATTAACACTCCCCAATACGGTTGCCAAGATTCTATCCCCAGGAGGCAGGGGAAAAGGGACCATGTGTGATTCTCAGTTATGGAAAACACTGAAAAAGTAGAAGTGAAAGTGTGCTCTAGGCAGTTTGTTCAACAGTACATTGGGGAAATTTGTGTTTGTGAACTGATTACTCAATTGCTGAACATGTTATTCCATTGTGAACTCACTTTTATTCCATCTGTGTTTTGTCAGCCCGATCATTCCAGATGCTTGAGGACATTTTTAGAGGTACCAGACACATGGGGGTGGGGAACATTCTACCATATGTACATTTTATCTGAGTCTCACAAGTATTAAGGTTAGGACACACATGAACATTCTATAGTAATTTTCATAATTATTGGTAGTTTGTGGCCTTTGAGAATGTTTTAAACTTCCTTGTTTTTCAAAATTTATAAATTTTGAAACTAAGCTGTAACTTATAAATTGGATCTTGTGTGACATTCTGGCCAATAGTGATCATCTTGTTCGTAGAATGTTTAATTTAGAAATAAATTTATAATATAGAAGTTTACTAGATAGAAAACTCTAGGCCCAGGTGGCTTCACTGGTAAAGGAAGAAATGATACTCAGAGCAAGAATAGTTGTTCAAAGTTTTGCAACAAATGGATGAAAAAGGAACTTTGTGAAACTATTTTTTTTAATTTATTTATTTATGTATTTCAAAGAGAGAGAGAATGGGCAAGCCAGGACCTCCAGCCACTGCAGACGTACTCCAGATGCATGTGCTACCTTGTGCATCTGGCTTATGTGGGTACTGGGGAATTGAACCTAGGTCCATAGGCTTCAAAGGCAAGTGTCTTAACCACTGAGCCATCTCTCCAGCCCCTATTTTTTTTATGTGTATGTACCTTTGTGTAGTATGTGTTTGTGTGTATCTTTGTATAAGTGTGGTGGTGGTGGTGGTGGTGTGTGTGTGTATCTTTGTATAAGTGTAGGTGCGTGTATGAACAGAGGGGTGCATATATGTATTTGTATAAGTGTAGGTGCGTGTATGAACAGAGGGGTGCATATATGTATTTGTATAAGTGTAGGTGCGTGTATGAACAGAGGGGTGCATATATGTATTTGTATAAGTGTAGGTGCGTGTATGAACAGAGGGGTGCATATATGTATTTGTATAAGTGTAGGTGCGTGTATGAACAGAGGGGTGCATATATGTATTTGTATAAGTGTGTGCGTGTATGAACAGAGGGGTGCATATATGTATTTGTATAACATGAACAGAGGGGTGCATATATGTATTTGTATAAGTGTGGGTGCGTGTATGAACAGAGGGGTGCATATATGTATTTGTATAAGTGTAGGTGCGTGTATGAACAGAGGGGTGCATATATGTATTTAGGTGTACTTGTGGAGGCTACAGGTCAACATCAGGTGTCTTCTTCCATTGTTCTCCATCTTTTTTTTTTTTTTTTTTTTTTTTTGAGGTAGGGTCTCACTGTAACCCAGGTGACTTGAATTTCACTATGTAATCTCAGGCTGGTCTCGAACTCACAGCAGTCCTCCTGCCTATACCTCCCTGAGTGTTGGGATTCAAGGAGTATGCCACCATGCCCAGCCACCTTTATCTTTTTTGAGACAATTTCTTGCTCAACTTAGAGTTCACTAATTTACTTAGCCAGCAAGCCCCAGGGATTCTCTCATCTCTGCCTCCCCGATGCTGGGACTATAGCACATACTTTCATATCCAACATTTTTCATGGGTGTTGGGGATTCCAACTCAGGTCCTCATGCTTGTAGGGTAATAGGTTTATCTACTGAGCCATCTCCTAGTGCCATAAATTTTGTAAGATTAGGACTGCTGGGGCCGAAAAAGCCAGGCATGGTGGCACACACCTTTAATCCCAGCACTCAGGAAGCAGAGGTAGGAGAATTGCCTTGAGTTTGAGGCCACCCTGAGACGACATAGTGATTTCCAGGTCAGCCTGAGCTAGAGTGAGACCCTACTTGAAAAATTTAAAAAAAAAAAAAAAAAAAAAGAAAGAAATGCCGGGGCTGGAGAGATGGCTTAGTGCTTAAGGGCTTTCCTGTGAAGCCTAAGGACCCCGGTTCGAGGCTCAGTTCCCCCTAAGCCAGATGCATAAGATGGCGTATGCATCTGGAGTTTGTTTGCAGTGGCTGGAGGCCCTTGGCATACCCATTCTTTCTCTCTCTGCCTCCTTCTCTGTCTGACTATTGCTCTCAAATAAATAAAAATAAACAAACAAACAAAAAATGAAGTGCCCCCCAGTCCCCAAACCAAAGTTTTTACCAAAAAAAAAAAAAAAAAAACCCCAAAACAACAAAAAAACTAGGCTAATATCCTTTGCTGTCATGGATAGAAAAAATCCTTAACAAAATGTTAGAAAAGTTAACGTAGGAATGTAAGCATCAGAGCATTAGAAAGTAATTAACAAACTTACATATTACAAAAGGCAAGCTGTTTGATTATCTCAACAGCTAGAGGAAAGGCACTTTTCAACAAGTTAGGACTCAAAGTGAATGTTCTCAGGCTGATAAAGAGCATCTGTAGCAGACATGTAGACATCTCACATCTTCCTTGTGAACACTTACATGGTTTTCCCAAGGCCGGTTCAAACAAGAATGTCTGCTCTTATCACTTGTGCTCCTCATCATGGAGCAGGGCCTAGCAGCTTCGGTGCAATGAGAGATAAAGGTATACAGATTCAATGGTGACTAGTAAAAGTGTCCAAGATTGTCTTGTATGTAAAAATACAAAAGAATCCACAAAATAAGGTAGTAAAATTAGAATGAATAAGGTTTCACTATACAGTCAGCATAAACACATCAATTTTATTTCTGTACAGTTAATAGCATTACCAAGCACAGGGACGAGTTTCTAAGGAATGCACCGTTAGCCAGTTTCATCACTGTGCAGACATTAATGAGGTAGTTACATGGTCTAGAGAGCATGCTCTGCTACACACCTACGCTATATACCATAGCCCATGGCTCCTAGGCTCACAAACCTGTACAGCATGTTACTGTAGAGAATACTGTAGGCAGCTGTAACACAGTGTTGGGTAGTTGTATATCTGTACTTATATAAACATAAGCAAAATACAATAAAATGTAATCTGAAAGATGAAAAATGGTATACCTGTTTAGGGCACTTAGAATAAGGGGTCAGAAGTTGCTTTGGGTGAGTCAGTGAGTGAGTGTGATGGCCTTGAGTGTGATGGCACTGAATTAAATGACGCTAGCCATAACTGGTTTGCCTGCAAAGCCAAAGGATCCCTATTCTCCAGGACCCACGTAAGCCAGATGCACAAGGGGCCATGCATCTATAAACACCAGTGGCTAGATGCCCTGGCGCCTCCATTCTCTCTCTCTCTCTGCCTTTTCACTTAAATAAATTAAAAATGTTCAAAAAAAAATTTTTTTAAAAAAAATACGCTAGCCTTGGCCTATTATAATTTTTTTACTTTATACATGTCTTAATTTTTCAAACTTTGACTCTTTTATGACAACATTTATCTTAAGATAGAAACATATTGTATAGCTGTACAAAAATATTTTCATTCCTTCCTGTACTATGCTATACACTTTTCCTATTTAATGTCTTTAATCTTTAAAATTGTGTTTAAAGCTAAGATACAAACATGTATATTAGCTTGACCCACAGGGTCTGGGTTGTCCAGATCACTGTCTTCTTCTTCCGTGTTTTGGCTCTCTGGAAGCTCCAGGAGCTGTCACATGTGGAGAATTGAATCCCTCCTACAGCACTTGCTGAGGCTGTGTATAGTTACCTTTTCTAAAATAGAAGTGAGAGCTGGGTGTGGTGGTGCACGCCTGTAATCCCAGCAGTCGGGAGGCAGAGGTAGGAAGATCACCATGAGTTCAAGGCCACCCTGAGACTACACAGTGATTCCAGGTCAGCCTTGGCTATAGTGAGACCCTACCTCAGAAAAACCAAAAAATGAAAATAAAAGAAAATAATTAAATAGAAGTGGAATAGAATAGTAGAGTAGAAATAGAAATAAATAAAATAGAAGTGAAAGGAATACACTCTGATATATGAATAAATACATCAAGACTTAGTTATTTCTTATCATTATCTAGTATTATGTGCTATCCATTACTGTGTGGGCTATACTTTTATACAACTCACAGCACAGTAAGCTGTTGACACCAACGTCCCCACAAACATGTATAATATTTGCATTACAACATCACAGTAGCTAAGATAAAGTGCTAAGAATTTGTCAGCTCTGGGCTGAGAAGATGGCTCAGGTTACTCAAGACCAAGTACCTGAATTTAGATCCGCAGTCCTCACATAAAAGCCAGAAGTCCTGGTAGGCTTCTGTAATCCCAGTGCTCCTTCAGCAAGATGGGAGGCAGAGGCAGAATTTCCCAGAAGCTCTCCAGGGACCAGCTAGCACACAAACATATATCAAAAAACAAAAAGTCTTAATAATTTTGAGTTTGAGGACAGCCTGGGTCTATGGAGTGAATTCCCAGTCAGACCTGCCTAGAGTGGAACTGCTTCAGGAAAAAAATCTAAATAAAAAGAATTTTTTAGCAAAGCATAGTGGCGCACGCCTTTAATCCCAGCACTTGGGAGGCAGAGGTAGGAGGATCACTGGGAGTTTCAGGTCAGCCTGGGCTAGAGTGAGACCCTATCTTCAAAAACAAAAGACAAAGACAAAGAGAAGAAAAAAAAGAGTTTTATTTGCAACAATGTGAAAATGGCTTGTTGACCCCTTCTGTACTGAGGTTTCGACTTTCTGAGTTACCCAGAGAATGACAATGAAGCAAGAACCTAAAAATGGGGCCAGGAGAAGGCTCAGTGGTTAAACACACCTTGTTTGCAAAGCCTGCTGGCCCAGATACAATTCCCCAGTGCCCATGTGGTCCATGCGTCTGGAATTTATTTTCAGTGGCAAGAGACCCTGGCACTCCATTCCCCCTCTCATAATAAATAAGTGTATTAATTTTTTTTAATTCTTATTTTTTAATGACAACTTATGTACAAAAAAAAAACCTGATATTTCCCTCCCCTCCCCCCATTCCACTTTAGAACTCCAATCTCCATCATATCCCTTCCCTCTCTAGATTACTCTCTCTTTTAATTTGATGTCATCATCTTTTTCTTCTGTTTTGAGGGTCTTGCGGAGAAGTGTATTAATTTTAAAAAAGGATCTAAAAATGGATCTACACTGATAGGGCTAATTCGTTTTTTTCAATGGTGTCAAGATGACTCAGTACCAAAAAGGATAATTTTTTCAAATGAAATCTATGAAAACATCAGATCTCTATATGAAAATAATATATATTAATCCTTATATTGCTGAGGAAGAGTAGAAGAATTACAAAGATTCAGGAAGTTTTCTGGGGTCGGAGGGATTCTTACATAACTGCATGGATTTCTTAAATGCCTCCAAGTGTACACTAAAATGATTACGCACATTCACTACACGAACATTTTATCTATATAATGCTGACTTTATAAATGAAGGAGTTTCTGCTCCTACACTAGACTCGAGACTCCTGGTCTCTGACCGTTCTAATGTTGGCTCCATGTCTCTCCACACTGCCGTCTCCCATGGGATCAACTGATGCAGTGTGGGAGGCAGGCCCAAGTGAATGCAGGCCCAAGATGCAAGCCCTGGGAACCAGGAACATGGTTCTGGGATTTTGCTGTAGCAATACTGAACCTCACTTTGTTGTTTAACTTACTGAGCAAGGACAAGGTCACCCCAGGAGCAAGGTCTAAGTGACCTTGGATTAGAGGATAGCAGAGCTGGGGAGTCATCAGAGACAGAAAGCCAAAAGGAAGCATTTTGATGGATGCAAAGCCAGAGAACCTTTCTCCACAAAGAACAGGGTGGACAGAACACAGTGTCTACCCAAGAGGGGGCAGACCTCCTTGCTCTTGGATTCACAGCTGGATTTCAGCAGATGTGGGGATGCTGCTGCTGCTGTTGCTGCTTGCAAGTGACTTTGGACGGTTCGTATAAAGTCACGCAGTCTTCTTTCAACGGGGTTTCTAAAGTGGTTTCACCCGAGATTAGCTTGATTGGCAAGGAGGAAGGATATGGAGTTTGAAGAACTATTAGTTTCTGATGCTGTTATTAATAAATACCAGTGTCACCATTTTTCCCAGCTAATGTTAAGGTTCTTACATATGATGGGCATCATGCTGAGGATTGTCTACCTGTGTCATAACCACAATTGCCCTCTAAAGAAAGCCCTCCCTTCACAGGGTCTAAGGGTGATGTGGCTTCCCAGGGTGATGGCACAGACTGGGGTGTGTATGAGCCCAGGCAGACGGCAGTCTTCTGTTCTCTGCCCCTTCAAAGAATATTTCAGAGAAGGATATGGGGTAGGAGGGAAGGATAGGAAAAGCACACTCAAAAAGCTCAGGAAATGGGAATTCTTTCAGGAACCTTACAGGAGATGAATAGCAGAAGCAGAATCTCGCAGGAGAGACGTGAATACTGAAAGTTTTTTTGAGAGCCCATCTCAAGTGATGAATGGAACCTCTAAAAGCCGTTAAACATAGCATGCATTTCTTGAATGACTAAGGGCCCTCTTAAAGCTCCAGACTTGTGACTGGGGGAGATGTTGTCTCCAGAGAGATGAGTTCAGTCTGATGGGTCTTGCCTCTGCAGTGGCTCTTTGCCCAGGCAGTCATGGCTCCAGGAAAGCAGGAGTTCTCAGACGTCTGACAGCATGCCATGTGCAGCTGTCCCTGTTAGTCCAGTGAGACATCTTCAGAGACTTACTCCCTCCCTCTTCTTCCTGCCACCTTTGGCCCACCACATTACCAGCCACACATTGCAATAGGAAAGAAATACATTGAAACCCAGGCTGAGGATCCCTGCCCCCTCACTTACAAAGCGTTTTAACACAGCGCAGAAAGCTTCTGAATAAGCAATTTCCGTTTCCCATGGTGCGTAGCAGAGGAAGGGAAAATTCATTCTATGTGGCTCCCAGGTGAGTCTGCATTGTATGTAGGCTTTCGGACGGTCACAACGATGACTTCTGCAAGGCTGTGTAGAAGGAAGAAGAAAGCCCATGCATGAAAAGTGTTAAAAGGAAATCCTTGTTTAATGACCTGCTATGTAAAGCTAGGTGGATTGTGAGGAAAGGCTTAATATATACGAGGTGAAACTTTTATCCCCATAAAGGACCAGGCTGAGCTTATCAGAAACCTAAAGGTCCCTGAAATAGTGATTATTATATTGGTAATGCATTAAAAGATAGATATTGCTGTTCTTTGAGGCTTCACTAATCTTACCAGTGCAACCCTGAGGAGTTAACAAGAACTTTTTCCCAGCAAATTTCCCAGGCACCTGTTTTTACTGTCAGTTTTTCCCTCCTCTTTGGGATTTTCATTTTTATTTTAGAAAGGAAGCCTTTCATTGAAAATACTCAGCTGAGCTTAAAGTTGTTCAGAAAATTTAAGATTACTTAAAATAGCATGTTAACAATATTTTTAAAATTTCCTTTTCTAGCTTCTGGGAAGGTTGCTCAGTGGGGATGTGTGCTTGCTATCAAGAATAAGTATCTGGGCTCTATTCTAGCACCCATGTCAAACACTGGGCATGGCCACGCATGACTGTACCCCCAGTGAAGAGGAGGGCAGGTACAGGAGGATCTCTGGGCTCACTGGTCAGTCAGTCGAACTGAAAAATGATGAGAGTTCCAAGTTCAGTGACTTTGTCTCAAGGAAATAAAGCAAACAAGTCATAGAGGAGGGCAGAAGGACCCTTTACATCCTCCTGGCCTCTGCAAACATGTATACTAGGCACATAACACACACACCCCCCACAAAATTTACACGCTCAAAAAATTTACCCCTTTTATAGTTGTTTGTATAACTTAAGGATTTTCTTAAACTTTCACTCACTTAGTGGTTGAGTGACTCTTAATGTCCCAAATGTGTTCTCAGGATTATAATTTGAATTTTCCAAAAACAAAAACTGCTTTGAAATATTTTTAAATTTGTACGTGCTATGACCTTAAGAGCTTGTTTTCTTTAGTTTTACTCACTGTTCTGAGCCTTTTTTTCTTTTGATTAAATCCAGAAATAAATGACAAGAAATATTACCGATACAGCAAAGAGAAGACATTAAAGTGGCTGGAGAAAAAGGTACGGTACAGTGTCTTTCTAGTGCCTTATGGCTGCAAAAAGAAATGCAAAGTCCTCTTTTTTACTTCAGATTGGACAGTAAAACCGTCTAATAACTACCCTAAATATCCATTGAGAAAAGGAGAACTGGGGTCTGGAGAGATAGCTTAGCTTGCCTGTGAAGCCTAAGGACTCTGGTTCAAGGCTCGATTCTCCAGGACCCACATAAACCAGATGCACAAGGTGGCGCATGCATCTGGAGATGCATCTGGAGTTTGTTTGCAGTGGCTGGAGGCCCTGGCATGCCCATTCTCTCCCCTGCCCCTCTCTTCTTTCTCTCTGGCTCTCTATCTGCCTGTTCTTCTTTCTCTCTCTCCCTCCTCTTCCTCTCTGTCAAATAAAGAAAGAAACACTTTTTAAAAAAAAGAACCTTACTAAAAGGCTGGAGAGATGGCTTAGCATTAAGGCACTTGCCGACAAGCCAAATGACCCAGGTTCAATTCCCCAATACCCCTGTAAAGCCAGATGCACAAAGCCGTGCATGCATCTGGAGTTCATTTGCAGTGGCAGGAGGCCCTTGCTGGGCCCATTCTCTCTTTCTCTATCTTCCTTTTTCCCTCTCTCTCAAATAAATAGACAAAAAAAAATTTTTTTTAAGAATTTAAAAGAAAAAGAACCTTACTAAGCCTGCTCAATCAGTGACGAAGTTTTTGCAAGGCTAGTGGGCAATATAGTAAGTAGTTCCGCCCCTGCTTGCTGAGATGCATGTGAAAACTGTAATTTGCCACACCATGATTGTGGGTCTTCACCGTTTCCTATCGTTGACCACTGACTTCCCGGGCGAGGGAGGGAGGAGTTGGGGGAAAGCAGCAGGGTCCTGGAGCAGTAGGTGAGTGCGACAACAAAGACATGACGGGCAATGAACACCCGGGAGACCATCTAATGGACAGTACTCGTTTATTCAAAAAGGGGAGTGGGTTTATAAACACTTGGGGAAGGTTGAAATGGCACATACAGACTATATGGCAATCGGATACATAGTTTATGGGCTGTTATCTAAGTGGCGGAAGAACTAGTAACTTCAAAGCTGTGGGAGGAGGAGTTGCGAGAGAGATAAGGGAAATGACAGGCTATATGACTTCAAAGCTGTGGGGGTGAGAGAGATGGTGGAAAGGCTACGTGACTTCAGCCACGTAAGGGTCTCTTGGGCAGCTAGCCACAAGGTCAGGAACTGTGGGGGGCAAAGTCTGACTTATGGAGTGGTCAGAGACTTTTGGGGCCCGGGGGGGCCTCACCGGTTCTGCCCACTCTGGGCGATGATATGGCACACTACAACCTACAATGTAGGGAAGGCCAATCACCGTCGCCAGGGGCTCCTGACGATAGGGCCAGCTGCAACCCCACAGCCCAGGGTCCCCGGCCATGTCCAACAGTTCAGGCCAGCCTCCTCACAGTCCCAGCCCGTTTTTAGCAATGCACAACACATGATGAACACTCACCCTGAGCACACTGGGAGTTTGGAAACAGAGAAACAGAACTCATGCAGTTCAGCAGGGTCCTAATAGGTAAGGTGGTGAGAAGATTGAAAAAACTGCTCTCACGTTCTGCCTGTGATGTGTTGTATATGGAGCAGTATTTTGTGTAGGTGAAGATACAGAGAAAATCTCAGCCCTTAGCTTTTACTCTTAACAAATGGCAATGACATGATAACAAAGTGAAATTTATAATTTGTATGTTTTGTAGGGTGTGGGAAATTCTTGTTTTGTTTAGAAATTCTTTTTTTTTTAACTTTTTATTTTTTTATTTTTTATTATTTTTTTGGAGAGAGACACAGAGAGAGAGAGGAGAGAGGGAGAGGAAGACAGAGATGGGCGTGCCAGCAGCGTCTCAGCTGCTGTGAACGAAATCCAGATGTGTGCCCCCCCCTTGTGGTCAAGTGTGGCACTGCGCCCTTGCATCACTTTGCATCTGGCTAAACGTGGGACCTGGAGATTGGAACCGCTGGAGATTGGAACCAGTGTTCTTAGGCTTAGGAGGCAGGCGCCTTAACCCCTAAGCCATCTCTCCAGCCCTTGTTTAGAAATTCTTACATGTAAATTTTATTCCAGGTTCACTCTAAGAGCCTTACCTATATTAACTCATTCAGTCCTCATAGCAGTCTTATGAATTAAATGCTGTTTATGCTCATTTCACTGGTAGAGGCACAGAGAGGGTAGGTAACGGGCCTGTGGTCACAGAAGAAGCTCAAGCATCCAGATTCCAAAATCGTCTCTCTGAGTCACCACAGTGCGCTGCTGCCTGAGGAGGTCCATGCACGGAGATCATTCAGCAATGTTGTTTGACAGCTCAACCTCTCTCCCAGTGACTGAGGGCCATCTGGGCTGTCATAGCATTCTCAAGTTAAGTTGAAAGTAGCCTGATTGTACCCGTTGTTACTTCCTAGGTTAATCAAACTGTGGCATCATTAAAAGCTAACAATGTCACTGTGGGAGCCCGAGTGCAGTCAGCCATGTTTTTCTCTGGTGATCAGGCTTCCAGTGACAAAGAAGGTAAGCAGTTCATTTCCTCAGAAACAACTTCTGCTTGCAATCTAAGGATTTAAAAACCGCAAGGTTACAGAAGCCTTACATTCTTGCCCATGTGCTCACAGAGGTTGGGGCAGGTGTGCATCACATCTTAGACTACATCCTGTTTCCACCACAGGTCACATCTGTCACTAATTGACACTTGAATCCATTGTTTGGCAAATACTATTTTACACTAATGGTGCTAGTAACCCTAAAGACCCTGGATATCATTTACTGCAGTTAGGTAACGTGCTGGGTCCTACGTTAAGTTGCAAGTATATCAAACATTATGTCATCTGACCCTCCCAAGTCCCCTGAGAGCCAAGGCTGTGTTCTGCGTTTCCAGCTAGGAAATGGAAGCCAACCTGTTGACAGAGCTGCCTTCACTCAAGCCCACAAGCTCAAGCACTGTGGCTGGATGGTCCCCCAACCCAGGGCTCCCGTCTCTTTGTAACTCATTCTCAGTGTGTATTTCCTGGGAGAGCTATCTGTTCTGACTGTCAGTGCTTCACTTGGCAAAGTTACTCCCTCTTTTCCTCCTCCTTTCACCCCTTATTCCCTTCATCCTTTCTTCTTTTCCTCCCTTTCTACCTTCCTTCATGCCCTGGAAATTGAATCCAGGGCCTCACACATTGTTGGGCAGGCACTCTGCCACTGAGTTACGAGCCCTCTCTTTACCTTTTCTCTTGAGACAGGGCCTCATAAGGGCCTTTTTTTCCCTTTGAGGTTATGCAAGCATTTTTTTTCCAGTTTAGTACCCTCTTGTTTTCTATGTATAGTTTTCCTTGTTCTGCATATCCAGTTCCCAATATCTGATTTCAACCATAAAAAAAAATAAATGCATAGGCCAGGGATGTGGCTCAGTGGTCAGATGTTGCCTAACATGCATGAGGCACCAGGATCAACTCCAAATCTGTGCCAAAAAAAAGAAAGAAAGAAAGAAAGAAAGAAAGAAAGAAAGAAAGAAAGAAAGAAAGAAAGAAAGAAAGAGGAGAGAAAGAAAGAAAGAGGAGAGAAAGAAAGAAAAAGAAAAAAGAAAGAAAAGAAAAGAAAAGAAAAGAAAAGAAAAGAAGAGATGAACCAACACATACACCCCCCCCAAAAAAAATACAAGGAACAGTAGTGTGTTTGTCAGTGATACTCACTTATGCAGCCTTTGATTTACAGAAATCTATTTTATAGCACCTTACTTGTAGACATAGCTGGCTCCTGGGAACAGAGGATCACACACCGCCTGTACTGAGTTCAGCAGCAGTTTTATTGTTTGCCAAACTTTTCTGGCTTTAACAAAAGAAGAGAAAGTATTAAATTAGATTGAAGGGTAGACCAAAATCAATCGGTAAAAAACATAAATAATTTATAAGTAGGAAGAGGAATGTTTGCGATCACTTAGACCTATTTTCTTACTTGAAAAATGGAAAAATGTAGCCAGGTGTAGTGGCGCACG
Source organism: Orientallactaga sibirica (assembly GCA_036365145.1). Classification (NCBI taxonomy): domain Eukaryota; kingdom Metazoa; phylum Chordata; class Mammalia; order Rodentia; family Dipodidae; genus Orientallactaga; species Orientallactaga sibirica. Next base: position 1,753,199 of record JAEOAD010000048.1, read on the forward strand.
CCTTTAATCCCAGCACTCGGGAGGCAGAGGTAGGAGGATTGCCATGAGTTTGAGGCTACCCTGAGAGTACAGAGTGAATTCCAGGTCAGCCGGGGCTAGAGTGAAACCCTACCTCGGAAAACCAAAAAATAAAAAATGAAAAGGAAAAATGTGGTCTCAGATGGACAGGCTGGTGAGCAACAGCATGTGCTTTCAGTCCAGTGCTTTCTCCAAGACTCTGCATCAGAGATCCCGGGCTAGGCAAGATTTCTATTAGCATCCCAGCCATAAAGTGAGTTTGCACACGATGCTATTTATTCATCTTTGAGATCTTTATGTTGGCCTGTGTAGTGGTTACATTGGCATTCTTATGACCAAAATGCCTGATAGAAACAACTTAAGGATGGAAAGATTTATTTTGGTTCACAGTTTCAGAGAAATTTCAGCCCTTAACTGAAGGCATGGTGGCAAGAGTGGCACAGTCCATGGTAGTGGAAACTGATGCCAGTGGCTGTTCCTTTGGTGGCAGACAGGAAGCAGACAGTACAGGCAGGAGCCACAGCCAGCCAGGCCCCATCTCTTAAAGGCTCCACAGCCTTCAAAACAGTGTTACTCAGCTAGGCGTTGTGGAGCACGCTTTTAATGCTGGCTCATGAGGGGCCAAGGTGGGAGAACTGCCATGAGTTCAAGCCCAGCCTGGCCCGAGAGTGAGTTTCAGGTCAACCTGAACCAAAGTGAGATCATGCCTTGAACCAAAACAAATAGTGTTACTCACTCTAGAAACAAGCACCCAGCACATGAGCCTGTGGGGACATGTCAGAATCAACTGTACAGTGGCTTTCTCCAAAGTGTTCTTTCTCTCTTTATGACTCACTGAATTGTCACTAGCCATACCCATGAACACATTCCAAGAAGGGCCCAGTGAAAACATTCAGATCTGTGTTGGCAGTGAACATCTGCTCACAGGCCTTTGGAAATCAGGGATCATTGTCCAAATAATGCTGAAGTACATGGTGACCTTAGTTTAAGGGCAAAGGGGGAAGGAAGAAAAGGAAGCCAGTGTACATCTTGGGAGCAAAGCTTGGATCTGCTTTTGACACTCCATGTCCCCTTGCGGGTATTCCATCCTGTGATATATATGGAACTCTTTCCGTGTTCTATGTACCATACTGATGCAGGAATGGCGTTTGGAAACAGCTTATTGTCTGCTTCAGTGTACTCAGCTGATGTCCGAGCTGCGTTTTAGTACTGGAGGTCCAGGCATTCTAAATTAATTATGACACATTTGGCTGTATAATTTGTTTTCCAATTTGAAAAGCATTTTCTTAGTTTGGGAGAATAATGTGTGAAGTTCTTTAAAAGCAAATACCTAGTAGAGACAAATCAGATACATGATTTTATGTGTTAGTTTCTATCTTTAAAAGATTACTGCTTAATGATTAGATTTATTATATGTAGAAGCAGATTTAGAAAAGATGAGCTTTTTAAAAAGAGTTGCAAATAGCTCATATGGCTATAGTTGGTTTAAATGTAGTCAAGGGTGTAACAACGAAGGCAGCACTGAGTTCCTTCAGTGGGCATCAGTGTGTTATATTATCTGATCACAAGTTTTGGCATCACCCTGAGCCATACCTCGCCCATCATCTCTCTCTTGTCCTCTGATAGGTATTAGTTCCCTGCTTTACCAGTTGGGAAACTGAGATAAGAGTTTAAGTGATTTCCAAAGCCAGGTAGAGCAAGAATTTGAATTCAGGCCAACTTGACTATAAAACCACCATCATTATTACTAACTTTTTTTCATTCCCCATTCTGTTTCTTTCAGAAGATTATGTTCGTTATGCCCATGGTCTGATCTCTGATTACATTCCTAAAGAATTAAGTGATGGCTTATCTAAATACTTAAAGTAAGTGCCATTCTTCTTCAGTCCTTGTTAACAAAGACCTTTGCACATCTCAGTTTTGGGGACGGTGGTTTTCTCTCTATCCTGCCATGTCACTGTTTGCAGTGAGACTTTACCACTGAGCTCTTCCTACACGGTATGGATTTCAATGGATATTAATTGGAATGAACTGGTTTGGTGGAAACTGATTATAGCAACTTAAGTGAGTTTAGGACTGAAATTATTGTTTTATATAAGTTTAGAGAATAAAGTGTGTTAAGAATCTTATCCCAAGAAGAAAACAAAAATAAGATAACAAAACCAAAAGAAAAAAAAATTTTTAATCTCAAGTAAGTACTTGAAACTCATACTTTAAACGAACATGAAAAAAAGTGTGTGTGCTTGGGGGATAGACTGATTTCAAGAGTGACTTGGTTTGTATTCCTTCCTTTACAGAGATCTTCAATGCTGCGTGAAGACATTATTCTTGTTGATTTTAGTAATTGCTCAGCTTTTCTGTGTGTGATGAGTTAATAGCTTTCCTGATCCTTATTCAAGCCTTTTTCTTCTTTAATCAATAGATAATAATGTAGTTGCTACTATTAGCAAATTCTGTAGGGCCTGCTTTTTAAAAAGACAGTGGGAGCAGGTTTTGGTGTGTGATGAAAACTGGCTTTCGGTCAGAAGCCATCCTTCTCCTTCCCCCGCGTTTCTGAGCCGCTTGTCTTAACAGAAGCCTCTTCTTTATACTTCATTACTTGTTTAGATCCTTTTCTTTCCTCTGAAGTTTTAAAGTTTGGGCTAATAAAATCCAACTTCTCCTTTTATAAGGTAAAAGGCAATATTCATGCATGTTTTCCCAGTGGTTACAGTAATTTTTCACCTTCAAATAAATGCTAGTGTCATCATTTATGAAGAAAAAAAAAATTCCAATGCCAAAATGCAATTTTGGTGCTGAAAGAAAAGTAAGTCAACCGGGCGTGGTGGTGCATGCTTTTAATCCCAGCACTTGGGAGGCAGAGAGGTAGGAGGATCGCCATTGAGTTCAAGGCCACCCTGAGACTGCATAGTGAATTCCAGGTCAGCCTGGGCTAGAGCGAGACCCTACCTTGAACCTCCCCCCCCTGCAAAAAAAAAGTAACTCCTCAACAAATTGGTTTCTAATTTTTATTTTTTTTAGTTCAGACAGTTATCTAAAATATAAGGAATTACATGCAAAGTAAGGATTCATTAATTTAATTAAATTGCCTTCACTCTGAGATGAAGAAGAAGATATATGGAAGTAAAGCTATCTGACAAGCAAAACTCACTCACTAAGTCTTAAATTGCCCCAGTCTCTGTTTGCTTATCTATGAAATACTGTGACTGTGATCCTTATTTTTAACTTCTTTAGGATTCCAGAACCTCCAGCTTCATTGCCAAATCCTCCATCAAAGGTAAGAAACTGTGGCCAGGCTATCTTTGGGGACTTGGAAAAATATTGTACTATTACCACTTAGCCTGTTCTAGGATATTTTAAAAGCATACAGAATCCATCTTGCATGGTGTGTTATAATGTGGGCTATGGACTGCATTGGCTCTATGTCAGTGTGTTTCACTTTGGCACATTTTACCTGAATGGTGATAGATGACTTTGTTTTAGTAATATACCTTTGTAAAAATAGTATAGGTGTATAACTAAGATGATTTTTTTTTTTACACTGAGATTGGGCCTTACAATGTAGCCCAGGCTTGCCTCAGACTCATAGTCCTTCTGTCTCAGCCTGCAAAGCACTGGAATCGCAGGTGTGTGCCACCATGCTGGCTGAAATTTTCTTTAGTTACCTATAGAACTTAATGTCACTAGTTACTGAGAATACTATACATATGACTGGAATTCATTTTGCCCAAACTAATTGTCATTGACACAAAAGTACATAGATTATCATTTTTCTGACACAAGGAATCCTTTGAAAAAAAGATAATTGTATTTCCTGAATTTGGAATGGTTAGTGAGCTTGTGTGTAATTGTCATCCGTTAGGAGGAATCCTTTTCCTCTTCCAGACAGTTTTCAAGTGCCATCCAGGATGGCAGAGATCGCTCACTCAGTCAGGTGTGTGCTCTACGAGCATAAGGACCTAAGTTTGCCACCCCCCCCCCCGAACCCACATTTAAAAGAAAGAAACAGGCAAGATCGTGTGTACCTGGAATTCCAGTGCTGGGGAGGTAGAAACGGGTGGATCTGTTGGAGGTCACTGCCAGGTAAGCTAGCCTGCTTGGTTCCAGGACTCCAGGACGTTGAGACACCTTGTTTCAAAATAAGTGAATAGCACCTGAGAAACAAACACTCCAGGTTGTCTGTCCTCTGGCCTCCCCACACCCACACACCTGAGCACACACTATTTCGGAAGCAAGCTATGAAGGAACCATGGGTGACGGGTGTTGTTGTTTTGTTTTTTAAGAAACACCTGTCTCCCATGGTTTCTTCATAGCTTGTTTCTTTCCCAGGTGCAGGCCACACATGATCCCAAACAGTATCTGCTATCAGTTCTGATCTGCCCGATCAGGGCCACAGCCCTGGAATTTGAGAAACTAGCCTTTGTAGATGTTTGTCCAAGAGTGAGCTGGCTGTGTCTAGCAGCAGAGCCTGGGGGATACAAAACAAACCCTTGGAGTTACCCAAGAGTGGGCTGGCTGCCCTCTGGCAGCAGAGGCTGAGGAAGAGAAACTGATCCTTGCAGCCGTGTAAACCAGTGGGGGACACACTGCATCTGCCGTTACCATTGCTTGGCTGCAGCTGTGGCTGTTCCTTACAGACACACACTGCTATTTTTAGTGTACAGCCAAAACACGGTATTCCATGTACAAGTTGAACATTGCATGGACAAAGGACCAGGGACTTCTGACTTTGGATGATCCTTAAACATTTGTTAAAGGAAGAGATTTAGGGGTATGAGCTGCTGGACTCTCCAGTCCAGAACACACACACACACACACACACACACACACACACACACACACACACTCTGTTCACAAATGTGATCACCTTAAGGCCACCTGTTGACTTCAACAGATCTGTGGCAGTTAGGTGGCATTGTCTTCAGTGCTATCTATGGTCAGCACTTCTCAGGCACACACACTTGTTTGGGGTCAAAAGTCCAACCAGGCCACTGAAGAAATTGGGCAAAAAACATAGCTTGAGATCAGTCTATAGATGTTCCTTGTCAGTATTGGTCATCTTTGCTGTTCAGGCCAAAGGTGCACCAAAGATGAGGAAAGCTAATCACGTTGCTTTAAGCGGGTGGATTACCTGGTTATAAGGTAACTTGAGGACAAGTTACAAGTCAGGAATTTAGCAGAAGCATCTCACAGCAGTATTCTCAGATAAGTCATTTATAAGGACCGTAAGAAATAGCCCCACAGTTCCTTCCCATAGCTCATCCCATATTTCATTTTTTTAAAAAAGAATATTTTTATTTATTTGTTTGTGAAAGAAGGGAAAGAGAGAGGGAATGGGTGTGGCAGGGCCTCTTGCTGCTACAAAAGGATTTCAGATGCATGCGCCAGTTTGTGTATCAATTTGTGTGGGTACTAGGAAATTGAGCCTGGGCAGGTGGGCTTTACAAGCAAGCACCTTTAACCACTAAGCCATCTCCTCAGCCCTCACATTTCATTCTTACAGTTCATTTCCACACTCATCTGAGCTCCATAGACACTGCTGTAAGACCTGAAAAAGCATGCTTCTTCTTGTCAGCGTGTTCTCTAGACAGCTAAGGCATGCATACTTTGAGAGTGCACAGTGTTCTCGTTGTGGATGTTAAACAGCTTTCCCACTACGTTCATTTCTTGGCCTTCAAGGTGGCCGACATGCCAAGCACTTTTGTAACGTCTTGTTTGGCTGAGGTGGTGTGGCCTCTTCAGAAATGAGTTTTGCTTTGAAAAACTCAAAAGATCATCATTGTTAGTTTTGGATCATGTTCAACAGGTTGTCCATGTACATATGTCTTCTGTTCTCTCTGGAGTCTCAGGAAGACCATTCTAAATCAGACCTGCTTCTTCCAGTCTAATAGTTAGCCTCTACCAGAAAAGAGAAATAACTGCCTTACTATAACGATGAGGAGTGTTCTGAAAATACTCATTTCTTATTTTTCTCCTTCAAAAAAGTTGTTTCTTTCTCCCCATATATATCTTCCTTAGGAACTTATATCATCCATGAATTAACCTAAGCTCAGTCTTCAAAGTTTTCAGCCTTCAATACTCTGTTGGAGTAGAGAGAGAGAGAGAGAGAGAGAGAGAGAGAGAGAGAGAGAATGTGTGTGTTATGTGTAGTATGTGTGGAGTGTATGTGGTATATCTGTGTGTACAGATACATGCATATGCCCCAGGTGCATATATGCAGAAGGCAGAGGAGAACATTGGGCATATTCTAGCATATTCTATCATTCTTCTATCTTATTTCCTTGAGAAATAAGTCTCTCACTGAACTGAGAGCTGCCACTTTTTTTTTTTTTTTTTTTTTTTTTTTTTTGGTTAGACAGGCTGACCAGCAGCCACCAGCAAGCTCTTGTCTGCCTCGCCTCAGCACTGGTCTTACAGGAATGCATCTCCACAAGAGGCTTTTTACGTCAGCGCTGGGGCTTGACCTCAGGTCCTCAGCAAGCACTCTTACCTGCTGTGCTCTCTCCTCAGTCCCTGCATTTCCTACCTTTATTCTTAACTATTCGAATTTTCTGTTTTCTTATTTTAATTTCTAAAATATCAGCCACTTGTGTGTTTGTGATTTAGATCCAAGGTCAGCAGTCTTTCTATAAAGGACTGACTGATGGTATTTTGGGCTCCCTGAAGCAGATAGTCTCTGATGAAAACAGCTACAGAGAACATGTACATGTGTTAGCCAGGCTGTGTTCCAATAGAATTTTTTTTTCATAAAATCCAGCCAGCTGGATTTGACCCATGGGCCACACTTTACCAAGGTGACTTAGATCTCAGCATCTTCTTGCTCCTAAATCCCCTCCTCAGCTCCTGGCTCTGTCCGTGGCTTTTCGCTGCCTTCTTCTGCGCATCTTCCTGTATTTCCAGTGTACAAATCCACATTGTACCCCTAGCGTGTCAGAGTTTAAGTAAGCATAAGCTAAGTCTCCTGCTGGCTTTCCTGTCTGTGCCCAGGATTTGGTTGGCTTTCATAGCAGTCCATGTGATTATTCCCACATTCTCTGCCTCAAGTTTGTAAAAGATTGCGTGGAACCTGCCATACTTACTTTGTGACATCTTTTCCCCGTGCAGTTCCACATCTACCTGTACTGAAGCCTAGCTTCCCGCTCTCACCCATTTGGGTGACATGCAGAAGATATTGCAGTCCTTTCTTTTTTACTTTTTGTTGTTGTTGTTGTTTGAGTTTTTCAAGGTAGGGTCTCACTCTAGGCCAGGCTGACCTGGAATTCACTATGTAGTCTCAGGGTGGCCTCGAACTCACAGCAATTCTTCTACCTCAGACTCCCCAGTGCTGGGATTAAAAGCATGTACCATCATGCCCAACTAGTCCTTTCCTTTTTAAATAAGCACTTGTAACTGGTATCTTATTTGGATGTGAGCTTTTAAAACACCTGACCCCGTCATTTTGCTTATGAGACATTTCATATTTACATAGCAGTACCTTTGTTTTACACTCTAGCCATGAATTTTCAGTGAAGTGAAGATTGTCCCATCTGTTTTATAATGACATCTGTGTAAGAAATATTTTGCCACAGAGAAGGAACACAAATATCCCCATGGCTTCATGCTCTTTGAGTTTTGAAACTGCTCCCGCCTTTGGCGTTACGAGCTGTAAGTTCCATTCTACTTGCTGAAGGCGCCTCTCTGTGCTGCCTTCCTTTTTCCTTTTTTAGACAGGATCTCACGCTATAGCTCAGGCTGGCCTGAAACTTACTATTAGTCCAGACTGGCCTCACACGCACATGAATCCACCCGCTCAACTTCCCAAATGCTGCCATTACAGGTGTGAACCACCACACCTGACGTAATATGTATTCTTGAGGAAATTGCGTGCATCCATCCACTTTGTGCTGGTAGGTCATTCATTTGTGGTTTGCTTTGACAGTTTATTTATTAGAGTTACCTGAATGGCCAAAAGAATCCCTAGGAGCTCTGTGTTTTAGAGAAAAGAAATTTGTAAAACCGTGTAGTATTATTGATGTCATAGGCCTGTGGCTGTCTTAGCACCAATTCTGTCTGTTCTTTGTGGAGTGAATGCAGGAGGATGAAGGAAAAAGCTGAGGACAAGTCTGTGTAGTCTTAAGGAGACCCAAGTTGGCTCGTATGCACCTAGTGTTCCCACATAAAGCTTAGGTAGTCCACCCTCCATGTAAACAAGCAAGACTCAACTGCCCGGCTCTACCTTTTCCACAAAGATTGTGGCCTGATTCTATACTATAATTATTCAGGCCACAGTCCAGCTCTTCAGGATCCTTGCATGCCTTGGTGCTAAAACCTTTTGTGAAAGGTGTAAATTTTCAGCCACGGTCTGACTTAGCTGCCCCAGGCCTAATGGAAAGACCGGGATAAAGACTGAGACTCCCCCTTGTCTCCTGCCACCACATTACCATTTGTTAGCTTTCCTATCCTGTAGACTGCCTGCCGCAAGGTTGCTCGTGTGTGGATTAGATGAGACAGCTGAATGGAAAGGAGGAAGGTAGGAACAGAATAAAGCTGCCCCTGCATTCATTAGTGTACGTTAGAACAGGCCAGGAGCAAAGGAAGTAGAGTTACAGCTGGACAGCAGGTCCCTGTGCCTGACATGTAGCCCCTAGGCGTCCTTGAAGTCTGTACCACCTAGTACCTGGTACATACGAAATGGGCTTAGGGGGCTGAGTCATGTACCTGCCCAGTGTGCCTCATTGTCACCACGGCTGCTTCTTAGAGGTCGTGTGTGGCTTAGTGCCCTAAATCATCATCAGCATGTAAAAGAACCTGGAAAAAGTGAACCCATTGCCAGGTCTGTGCTCTGATTGGCCTGCAGATTGCACACTTGCATGTTTGTCTTTAAGGGATTTGCGTAAGTGGCAGGGTGATATTTGACAATACTTCACTGCTCTAACATTGCAGAAACTAAAATTGTCAGATGCGCCTGTAGAAGCAAAAGAAGATTACACTAAATTTAACACGAAAGATTTGAAGACCACAAAGGTATGTGTGTGCACGTGCTGTATATTCCCACTGGGGGTGCACGTGGGTTCATGGACAGTTGCACCCTACATGGCCATTATACTTGGACCAGAAAAATTATTAACTCATGTTTCTGACTTAATAATTCATTCCAAATGAATTTCTACAAATCAAAGACAAGCAGTGTGCTCCAAGAGTGTGTCTGAACTCTGCCATGTGTTCATAGAGTGACGGTTGAGAAGGGAACTAAGTAACCCCTAGAGGTATTTTTTCTCAACCCTACTGTCCATTATGATAGTTTTTAAAAAAATAAAATAAAAGATAATAGCACCACCATTCAGCATTCATCTTGAAGATTTTAGTTTAGCAACATTTCTTCCTGAGTTTTTTTTTTTTTTTAATTTGAGAAAGAGGATAGAAGAGTGCACATGAGAGGGAGGGAGAGAGAGAGAATGGGTGTGCCAGGGCTTCCAGCCACTGCAAACAAATTCCAGGCACATACACCACCTTGTGCATCTGGCTTACGTGGGTCCTGGGAATTGAACCTGGCTGGGTCCTTTGGCTTTGCAGGCAAACACCTTAACCGCTAAGCCATCTCTTCAGCCCCTCTTCCTGAGTTTTTTACGCTTGCGTTGTCAGTAATTGTAGCTTTTTTAATTGGCATCAAATACATAGCACTGTATTCTAAAAATGTTTAAATGCCATTAAACATTCTTGGGTCATCATTTCCTGATATCCATTCATATATGTTATTATTTCATCATATGGAATATAATTTATTTACTCAGTCCCTATTTAGGGGCATATAATGGAAGGATTTAATGAAAGGATGGTCTTGAATGGGCACTCTTTTTACTTTGTGTCTCTGTTTCATTAAACACTTTATAACTAAGAGCTTAGAGAACATGAGCTTTTTTTGTGATTGCTGAAATAGAGGTAAAATGCTTTGCAAAAATGTAGCAGAAATTTGTACTACCAAATATTATTGCCAATAAGTACTTGTCTTGTTTCTTGCTGGCACTGAGTATTATTTTTATTCTTGAAATTTCTTGCCTGTCAGAATAGGCTAAAATTTTTTAACTAGATAACTGTGTTTTTTCAGTTGCTCATCTGCATCCTTCCAGACTGTCCTTGTGTCCCTTGCCTGCTTTTATGTCGTTGGCATTGCTTCTCTTTTGATTTGTAAGAACATTCTCCAAAGTAAGACTAGTAACACTTTCCATGGCACAAGAAATTTTCCAGTATGTTTTTAGCTTTTTCACTTGATTTTGTAAACTTTTTTCTGAGCTTAAAGTATAGAAATTGTTTTCCTAGTTTTTCCTTTGTACCTGCCCATCTCAAGATAAATTAACTTTTTGCCTTGTTTTAAACAAAGTCTATTTATAATTTAATTTGTTTTCAAATGTTATTCTTTGGGCATATTGGTAATTGAGCAAACTCCAATTTGAGTTTTGCCTCAATAACTCATTCTCACAGTGCTCTGTGCACACAGGGACATTTTGAATTTCTGTAAAAGAAATCTCTCTGACCCGTGTTCAGTGGAAATTACACTTCCCAGTGTATCCACCTGCCCATGGCACCAGGGAGAGAAGAGGGTTGGACAAGGATGACAGTTAAATGCATGAGATGACTTGTCTGAAACTCAGACTGTTGCTTGTCGCCGTCTATTCAAAAACTAAGCCTGTGAAAGTACAAGAGGCAGAATGTGAGGAGCAAGATTGCAGCCATACTAATTTCTTAAAAGTCACCTGGGCAGTGATCGTGTCCCACAGTGGCCCGGGAGACAGACGGTTTCCCGCCTTCGCTGGTTTTCACTGTTGACGCAGCTTCAGCAGTAGTGGTGCGCAGAAGCACACCAGCTGCTGTTCTTGCCTTCCAGGCATTTGCGAGGACACAGAAAACTTGGTGGCTAGAAAGAGAGAAATTCACAGGGCAGAGTCAGTTTTTTGGAGATCATTTCTTTTTGGGGGACACAATGGGACAGCCACCCTGGGATGGGGTGGCACGGGGTGTTCTACAGTACAGGTCTTTGGCTTTCTGTACAGTGCACAAATAAAATCAGATGGAAAATGGGTGTGAATTATTCATCATGTGGTAAGGCAAGGCTGTAATTCCTCCCTGACAATGGCTGCCTATGTCAGTGCCACGGTTGGTGTCATTACACTTAATGCCTCCCCCCCAGGATTACCTCCCCCACGCTTGTAACATTCCACTTCTTAGGAAGACAGCGTTTTTTCTTAGCATACTCTTCCCTGGTCTGATGTCTAAGCAGATACCAGGAAGGTTTTTGACTCCCTTGTGAAACATGTTGGTGGCAGCTGCTTACCTCCCTGACTGAGCTGGGAGATATGCAGCCTGATCTGATTTACATGCATCATTTACAAATGTTACATTTGGAACAAATTTTGTTTCTCTTATTTTCATTAACAGAAAAACAGCAAAATGACTGCAGCGCAGAAGGCTTTGGCTAAAGTTGACAAGAGTGGAATGAAAAGTATTGATGCCTTTTTTGGTGCAAAAAACAGAAAAACTGGGAAAGATTTGAAACTTTGAAAATAAAGTCTGATAAAGCAAAAGAAGAAGTCTGCCTTTTCCCTTGTTCCATTTCTTCCTCTTGCCACTGCTCTTCCTGCCCCCCGCCCCTCATGACAACAGAGACGAGGCGCTGGTCAGAGTCCTTGAAAACTTTGGATTTGATTTTGTGTTTCTGAGCAAAATATGGAAAAGTAATTGTGTACGTTCATGGGTGGGGACTTTAGAATCTGTGCCATGACGCAGACTTCTAGTGGCGAGAATCAACAGGTAGCGTCCCAGCTGCCTCCACAAACAGACCTGTGGCATATTTGACAGCCAGCTTGCTCCGCCATGCAGCTCTGCTTCAATATACTAAGAAAAACTGGATAGCAAAACTGTACCTTTTGATAAAACTCAATAATGAATCATATTTTTCTGTTTTTAAGAGCTCATGAATTTTGTAGAAAAGAATAAAACAAAAATTGCATTTTATTACACAAAAATAATCTGGGGCTTGTTCTTATAATAAAAATACTTTAAAGAATTCCAATTGCAGTTGTATTGCCTTTTTTACAATGTCATTTTGAGTGTGTTTTCTGAGCCTACAAGGTGTTCTTCACACACATGGTTTGCAACCCCCACAAACACGGTTTTCCTTTTTTTTTAATTATTATTTTTTTTATTGACAACTTCTATACTTACATACAAAAAAACCACCTGATATTTCCCTCCCCTCCCCCCATTCCACTTTAGAACTCCAATCTCCATCATATCCCCTCCCTCTCTTCATTAGTCTCTCTTTTAATTTGATGTCATCCTCTTTTTCTTTATTTTGAGGGTCTTGCGGAGGTATTGCTAGGCACTTCAAGGTCATGGATATCGAGGCCAATTTCTGTCTGAGCAGTTGCATTGTAAGAAGTCATACCCTTCCTTTGGCTCTTCCATTCTATCCGCCCCCTCTTCCACAATGGTCCCTGAGCCTTGGAGGGTGTGACAGAGGTGACAAACACGGTTTTCTAAGGGCTGGGGATACAGCTCTACAATAGAGCACCTGTCACACGTAGGGTCTTAGCTCCTGGTACTGCCAAAAATAAATGTGTAAATTCTTTTTAATGACAATATAAATCTCAATTATTTGGTTACTTGATTGTTTAATATCTATGCCCCTGTTGCAATTTTTAGATTATTGGGCTGGAGGGATGGCTTAGTGGTTAAGGCACTTGCCTTCAAAGCCAAAAGACTCAGGTTCAATTCCCCAGGACTCAATGTTAGCCAGATGTACAAGGTGGCGCATGCATCTGGAGTTCGTTTGCAGTGGCTGGAGGCCCTGGCGCACCCATTCTCTCTCTCTCCCTCTTTCTTTCTGCCAAATAAATGAATAAATAAAAATATTCAATTTTTAGATTGGTTACAAATATTCAGTACTTGAAAAATCACATTACATGTTAATATTTGTCCATATCTATTATTGGTTTCTTAGAATAGATTTCTAGATGTGGGCTTACTGGTCTAAACATTAGTTTTTCATGTTTTATTTGTGAACATTTTTCACAAAAAGACTACAGATGTTTGTACTCTTAACAAATGACAGATGGTTGTGGCTTCTTTTATTAAATGAAAAACATCTTATTATGGATTTGATTTTGTCTTGATTAACAACGAGGTTGATCATTTTAATGTCATTGATCAATTGTCCTCTTATGGAGATTTATTTACCTTGTTAAATTATTAGGGTGCCAGCGCTTTTCTTCTTAACTAAGTAAAAGTCTTCAGGAACTAAAAGTCTTTTGCACACTAAGTTTGTTCGCCATGTTCATTGTAAACTTCTTTTCTTGATTTGTACATTGTCTTTGATTTTTGTTTATAATCTCTTGGCATACAGGTGTTTTTAGTTTTTATAGATATGTTAATATACATGCAAATATACATATTTGTGTACATATAGATATATGTGTATGTGTACCATTTGTAAAATTTTATCTTATATGCACTTGCTTAGAAAGAGGTCCCCTTGATAGAAATTTTAACTACTTTTATTTTCTTCTCTTTTATAAAAGATTTTTTGTTTTGTTTTGTGTTTTTGTGCTTTAAATCATCTAGATAATTTATATATAAATAGGATGTGAGATAAAACCTTGGTCATGGCTGGAGAGATGGCTTAGCAGTTAAGGCATATGCCTGCAAAGCCTAAGGATCCAGGTTCAATTCCCCAGGTCCCACATAAGCCATATGCACATGGTGGCGCATGCATCTGGAGTTCATGTGCAATGGCTGGAAGCCCTGTTGCACCCATTCTCTCTCTTTCTCCCCCTCTCTCTCTGTCTCTAATAAATAAATAAAAATAAATCTTGGTCATTTTCTTACTGGTTTTGATTTTCTTTTAATCTGTAGGCTGGTTTTGTTATGTTATTTTAATATAAGAAGCCACACCTGCTTTATTCCAATGGTATCTTTTATTAAGATGCATTAGACTCAGATTATTTTATGGAAAACAAATGTCTTTATAGAATTCATCGTTCTCAGAAATACAGTATCCTTCTGTGTTTACTCAAATTCTAACCATACTTTCATTAACATGGTTGTTCATCATCTCATAGGATCTAGATTTTTCTTAGCTGGTCATTTTCTAGGAAATTTACATTATTATGTATTTATCTTAGCCAGTTAGTTAAATTCTATCTAAAATTTCATTTTAATTAATCTTGGGTATTCAGACTAAGAAAGTACACAATTTCACAATGATTGTATGGAATTCTCCCTAATTATTACACCATAAGTGTATGTAAGGCAGATATTTTGTTTACTTGCTTACTTGTTTGTTTTCAAGACATGTTCTCATGTATCCCAGGTTGGCCTCGAACTCATGATCCTCCTGCCACCACCTCCTAAGTGCTGAGAATATAGACATGTGCTACCATGTCTAGCTTCTCTTTTATATCTTTTATATCTTATTACATGTGCTAGAGTGTTGAGAATGGTGCTAAGGTGTAATAGAAATAATCTTTGTGTGTGTGTGTGTGTGTTTAATTTTACTGGTGTTTACCAGTAACTTATAAAACTAGGAACTGTTGATTCAGTCAAGAATATCCATCGTCAGTGTTGCCTTAACATTGACATGAATAATCAGTGTTGGTTGGTGTCTAATTACCTTTAGGGCCTCGTGATTTTGGCTTCGAGTAAGTCATTGGATAGTGCTAAAACTACTGAGTCTTGACCGTTGCTGAGTCACGCTTGAGCTCCTGTGATAAGCCCTACTCAGCACTAGTAATGGAGAGGGTGGTGGATGCTTCCAGTCTGGTTGAGCATTTGCCACGTCTGCATTTCTCTGTTAGGTTCTTGTGGCCACTCTTCAGGGTTTTTGTCTCCGAGTTTAAAGGCCATGTTGCTGTTAGGTCTTAAGCTTTCCATCTTTTCCCAGTGTTCTGAATGGATTAATTTTGTACAGCAATACTTTGTTTCTGGGAAACATAAAGATTATTAGAGTCAAACTTTCTGGCTCTGGAGTTTTGTTGTTGCTCCATGTCTCCCTAACTGGAGAGAAGGTTTCACTTGTTATTTGCCTTGCTTGACATTGTTGAACAGGACAGGCCACTTATTGGATAAGTGTGGTTCTCTCTTTGGGTTTGTCTAACATTACTCTGGATTGAATCCAAAGTACATGCTTTGACACTCACAGAAAAAAAAAAAAAAAAAAAAGATGTGCCTTTCTTAATGCACCATGCTGGGAGTTAGAGATTATTGTCCCAATGCCAATGGCATTAACTTCAGCTGCTCAGGGTGATAGCCACCAGCTTTCCACTAAGAATTATTTGTAACTCCTGTAATTAATAAGAACAATGAGTTTGAGGCTATTCTGGGCTACAGTGAGTACCTGCCTGGAAAAAAAAAACAAAAAACTCAGTCTGAATTTCTATCAGAATGGATCTGAACATTGTTATTGTTATATAGTAAGTTGTGTGATTAATTTTGATGTCTGTATGGTTCCAGTGCCAGTAGGAGACACTTCCGTCTTGCTCTTGTATCTTTTTATTGCTTTCATCACTGCTTCTTCCTTCTACATCAGGGTTTTCCATATTATTTTTGTACTTTCCATGCCCTACTCTAAATTGGGAATGTTCCTTTTGGAAACCACAATCTAGGCAGTAAGTGTGCTCATTGCTACAGGTATGTCATTGCTCAGGGTCCAAAGCTAGGAGGGGTGTGTGTGTGTGTGTGTTGATGTTTCAACATATACATGTAAACATATACACATCAGAATTTCTAAGCTGATTATATCTATCTGTCCATATATGAATATATGTGGGACTTTGTAAATTCCTTTGTTAGATTGAGATGTTTTAGTAGATTAAGAGTTGTCATATTGAATTTTGTCAAATTTTTGTATCTATTAAGATGATTATAGGATTTCTTTAACAGAGAAATAAAGATTTTTTTAAATCAGGTTTACAATAATTGAATTGTAAGTGTTAAGCTAACCTTACATTTTTGGACAAAGCCCTATATTAATTATTGTGTGTTGTTCTTTTCATATATAGTACTGGATTTTAATTTTACATACTATGAATTTTTATTTCACTGTTCATGAGGGATATTATTCTATAGTTTGCTTGCAATAGTTTTGTCTTATTTTTGCATCAGACTAAAACTGGCCTTACAAAAACAGTTAGGAAATACCTTTTAATAATTTGTCTTCTGAAGGAATTTTGTGAGATTAGTTTTGTTTCTTCCTGACATATTAGAACTCACAAATGATTCTATTGGTCCAGGGATTTTCTTTCCGGAAAAGTTTTTAATGACACTTTCAATTTTTATAGTATTATTCCCATTTTACTTTTTAAATAAATTTGTCTATTTTAGGCATAAGGTGCTCATATTTGTATCACCCTCTTACTGTTGATGCCCTGTAGTGATGATGCTCTCCTGTCCACACCTGGCTCTGGACCTTGTGTCATGTTTGTTCTTTACAGACCACCTTAGTTATCAACTCCTTTTCTCATTCAGATGAGACCTCCTGGTGGTTCATGTTGACTTCCTTAGAGCTTTTCTTTCTCAGTAAATTGATGGCTGATGTTTCCTTTGTGTTGATCTTATCTGAGGATTGATGAAGCTTCTTGGATTTTGAGCTCATATTTTTTCATCAAATGTAAATAACTTCTGACCAACAGTTTTTAAAATGTTTCCTGTTCTTTTCTGTCTCTCCTCACCCCCTCTTCTCTTTAGTTGATGGAGCTCCAGTGACACATGTTCTAGACCACTTTCCCGGGGAAAGCTGTTGTTTTTCATTTTCATGTTCCATTTTTGACAATTTTTACTTGTTTTGAAATGTATATCTCTTCATTTTTCTATTCACTGTATTTGTTAAAATACCTGCTTAAATAGCTTTGTTTTCTAGTTCCATCATCTCTGTCATATTTGGTTCTCTATTACTCTCTCTCTCTCTCTCTGTCTCTCACTCCCTGCTATGCTGGGGACTGACCCTTGAGCCTTGAACATGCAAAGCAAGTACTCTTATCACAGAACTCCATCCCCAGTCCCATTATTTAAATTTTTAAATGATTTTATCCATATATGGGAAGATAAGAAAAATAGTACAGAAATTTATATATACCCTTCAGCTAGTGTTTCCCAGTATTAATCTTCTGTATAAGCATAGAATGCTCAAACCAAGAAATTTATAACATGATTCTATTAGTTAATCTATGATCTTATGGGAGTTTCACTTTTCACTAAAAGCATTTTTTTCTGTTCTAGATCCAACTCACGATCATGCATTTCATTTTGTTGTGCTATCTAATCTATGTTTTCTATTTTTTTAAGATTCCCTCAATATTTCTTTATTTTTCAAGGTCCTTGGTACTTTGGGAAATAGCTTGGCTAGTTTGCAAAATGCCCATTGGCTTTTGAGATACTTAGAAACTATGTTAGTATTCTGTTTTTCTTGTGGTCATTTCATGTTAACACTAAGATCCGTAACAAACACTGGATAACATTTATGTACTTGTTACTGGACAAAGACTTTGACGTGTCATCACTCATTTAATCCCAGAACTAAGTAGACTTGCAGGACACGTGTCATAGAAGCCACCGGTCTTGGCTAGTGCAGCCTGAAGAGTTCTTTCTAGAGACCTGTACTTAGGTAAACCTGGGATCTTCCTCTGACAGAAAGAATTGCAGAACAAGTCAGTATGAAGGAAGTCAGTGTTTAAAGAAGAGACAGTACATGCTTCCAGCGTTCAGAGAGATGCACAGGAGCCCTCAGCAGTAGCTAATCGGTGATTTTGTGGCTTTGCAAGTACATTGTTCAAAGGATGTAATCTATATCTAAGTTCAAAAGATAAAATGTTTCAGTGTATTTATTTTTCTCTAAAGAATTTTTCCTTGGAGAGTAGGGTGATCTTATAAGGTGGTTTATAAGGTATATGGTACAGGTTTACAGATAAAGGGTGCTGATAAGATCAAAGCGTGGTTCAAAGAACTAAGGGAATTCTTAATAGCATAAAGGTCACAAGGGGGTGAAATATGTTTAGACTGTAAACATGGTTCATAACTTGTTGGTGAAAGCTTCTCAGAAAAGAACAGCTTTCCCTGTGCGATCGGAGTGCTGACAAGGTTGGATTCATAAAGACCGTGTGCATGTTGGCCTTCAGCACGGTTCATTAACACTCGTGTTTGAGAGTTCTCTCAGTAAAGGGAATATGGACTCTATGTAGACAATCTTTAGTCTTATTTCTTGGCTCTCAGCCTGCAAGAGACTTAAACTAGATCCAGGGCAGTGAGATGCTCTTTTCCTTTCTCATGTCCTTTAATTTTCCCCAGCTTTCTATCCTGCCTCAGTGACACGCAACCTAGAAGGCAAAGGACGAGAGGAAAGCCCACTTAAGCACTCCACTTTCCCCCCTCGAGACCAGCTCCCTGGCTCCCTAGCACCCTGGCACCCTGGCAGTAGGAATTCTAACACCTTTTTTCCTTTTCTTTTCTTTTTGGTCTTAACAGAGTTAGCACAGGGCTGGGCA
Source organism: Orientallactaga sibirica (assembly GCA_036365145.1). Lineage (NCBI taxonomy): Eukaryota > Metazoa > Chordata > Mammalia > Rodentia > Dipodidae > Orientallactaga > Orientallactaga sibirica. Next base: position 1,771,726 of record JAEOAD010000048.1, read on the forward strand.
GAGCATGCACGTGGGTCTGTGTTGAGCACATGATAGGCAGATGACTTATATCATGTAACCAGCATCCTCACTAGCTGAGACTTACCTGCATTCCCTAAGACCCTTATCTCTCTTGACCTTTCAAGAATCTAAGCTCGTTTGCGGACTTGAATTTGCCAAGCTCTTCCTGCAGAGGTTCCTCTGTATACTGGTGTGTCTCTAACCCCCTTCCACTAACTCTTTACATGACTGTTCCATCTTGTCACTATCATTTGCCTTAAGATATTGTTTTTTGGGCTGGAGATATGGCTTAGTGGTTAAGGCGCCTGCCTGCGAGGCCTTAGAACGCTTGTTCAAATCTCCAGGTCCCACGTTTAGCCAGATGCAAAAGTGACGCAAGTGCACAATGTTGCACTTGCGCACAAGGGGGCGCACGTGTCTGGAGTTCGTTCACAGAGCCTGAAAAGGCCCTGGCATGCCCATTCTCTCTCTGTCTCTTCCTCTCTGTCTCTGTCTCAAATTAAAAAAAAAAAAGAAGGTATCATTTTTGTAGAGACCTTCTTTACCTGCTCATGCCCTCCAGTCCATTTGCTCGCCTGGGTCTCTCTGTGGGCTCTCACTAGACTGATCCATGGGTACATTCTACTGCATGAGCTTAGGGCCATACAGACAGGAATTAGCCAATCCATCTGTGTGTGGTTAATGCGCAGACAAGGCTCTAGTACAACACTGTGGTCCTGAATAGTCTTATAGCTGAACCTTGGACTTCAAGATTCATTCTGAGAATGGGCTTTCTCTGGTATAAAGGAATATTTATAAACTCATTTGTACTTTAATGGGTCTTAAACTTGTAAGTAAGAGACTTTAACCACTAAGCCATCTCCTCACCCTTGGGCCCAACTTGTGTGTGAATGATTCTGGCAATGAAATAGTCTTTAATCTCTCTGGATAAGGACTGTGGATTTTCTTCTGTCACTTGAACTGTGTTGGCTGCAGTCTTTTCATCAATGCATTATAAGACCCACAGCCAAGTACATTATGTCTGTACATGTGGCTATGCTAAGCTGATAAATTTGCTTTACATGACATTTAGAGATTATTTATATCATGTCCACAACCAACTTTAGTGAAGTTTGAGAACTGTGTGATTTTTTTATGAAAAAAAAAAGAAAACTTGCCGGGCGTCGTGGCACATGCCTTTAATCCCAGCACTCGGGAGGCAGAGGTAGGAGGATCGCTGTGAGTTCGAGGCCACCCTGAGACTACATAGTTAATTTCCAGGTCAGCCTGGCCCAGAGTGAGACCCTATCTTGAAAAAATTTTAAAAAAAAAGAAAAGATAAGATAAGATAAGAAAAGAAAAGAAAAAACTTATCTAATTGGGAGATTTAAATATGAACTCATATCATGACTTAGCCCCAAATAGAAATTTGGGATCTGGACACTTGTTTTCTTTAAAAAAAAAAATTTTTTTAATCTGTTTGCAAGGGGAGAAAGAGAATGAATGAGAATGGGTGCACCAAGGCTTGGTGCCACTACAAACAAACACCAGACAACACGCACTACTTTTTGCATCTGGCTTTACGTGGCCTTCAGGCTTTGCAGGCAAGTGTCTTTAACTGCTGAGCCATCTCCCCAGCCCAGAATACTTGTTTTCTTGCATATTGATTGCAATACTAAGGTGAAGCTCCTGATGGCAGTTGCAATACACAACATTAACCAAAAGTTGGATAATAATTGAGAAATGCAAATCAAAGGGTGTTCCATCTGCCAAATACTCTTGGGTGAATAATAATTGGGAACAATCAACATGGGCTTATATGCGCACACACACATATGCATACACACCCTGCCCTTCATCACTCAGAATAGTTTAGCTTTCTCAGATCCTTTGGCCCTTCTCTTACATCATTTTCCTTTTTGGTTAATGTTGGCCAGTGGAGGTTGTTTTTGTTTTGGGGTTTTTTTTTTTTTAAATTGCTTTTGGTTTTGGGTCAATGCTGAGTTGATAAAAGCTTGACAAAAATTTCTGCAGTCTCTTTAAGCAGCCAGTTGCACACATGCCCCTCGACCTTCTCCTCAAACCTCATGCATTTCCGAAAAGAGGATCCCAAATTACCAACATTCTTCTTTCTTTTTGTGTGCCTAATTTACCTTCAATTCACGTTTTCATTATATCAATCCTTTTGTCTTTTTGTTGTTGTTGTTGTTGGTTTTTGTTTTTTGGAAGCTGGGTCTCATGGAGCCAGGGTAGCCTTGAACTCTCTATGTTGTAGCCTGTGTTCTTGGGTGACAGGCATGTACCACCACAGCCAGCACTCTCATTCCTCCCTCATGGTTGCTACTTTGAACTCCAAGGAGAGTCTCCTCTGGTTTAAGGCATCCAGGGAAATTGTCCCCTCGGGTCTGTGGAGCAGTGTGCGCAGTGTATTCCTGGAACCTTACTTCTTCCATTGGGGCCTTCCTGGGACACGGGCATTCTGGAAGTGAGAAACTCGTGCTTTGGTCCACCTGCTAAGTGGTCATTCTGGTTGCTCATTTATCTGCACACTGTGACAGAGTAGATATCTTAATGATTATAAGTGTAAATGAAATGGAAAGGACTATAAAAAGACGGAGTGAACTAGCAGATGTGCTCCTGATTGGAATCCCCGTCCATCTGCCTTAATTGTGAGCCTTGGACAAGTCCTCCTTACTGCTGGCCCACTGCTGCCTGTCCTGTGAGGGCTACATTATCGAGGCATCTTATGACCTTTCTTCTGGCTGCTGGTTGTTACAGAGTTCTTCTCCTTCGTGCCTAAGAAGGGTTAGCATCCATGAGCTTCCACCAGGCTCCCCTCCAAGTTCTCTAGAGATAATCATCTGTTGTGTTAGAAGAAAGGATTTACATCCAAAAGCCCATAGTGGTCATTGTAGTGTCTGGTACATGCGCGCGTGTTTTCCTCGTTTTCCAGAAAGCATACAACTTTGCAGTGCAAACAACACAGCTATCAGCAAGTAATAAAGATTGGCAAAGTGCTTAGCAACTTTTAAAGCACCTTACAATGAAATTTTATGTGTTTAATCTTTCCAGCAACCATCTGGTACCATTAGTGTCTCCCATTTTGTAGTTGAAAGAGGCAAAGTCAGGTGGCGCACGCATTTAATCCCAGCACTCGGGAGGCAGAGGTAGGAGGATTGCCAAGAGTTCGAGGCCACCCTGAGACTACATAGTGAATTCCAGGTTAGCCTGAACTAGAGTGAGACCTTACCTCAGAAAACCAAAAAAAAAAAAAAAAAAAGAAAAAGAAAGAAAGGAAGGAAGGAAGGAAGGAAGGAAGGAAGGAAGGAAGGAAGGAAGGAAGGAAGAAAGAAAGAAAGAGGCAAAGTCAACTTACTTGCCCAAAGTCATGCAGCTGATACCGAATGCACACTGTTCACTTCACCAAAATCTGTTTCTCCGTGCGGCCGGGCCCTAGGACACCTCACCAGAAGCAAAAGACTGCTTCTTCCTAGAGCTCAGGACTTGACCTTCTCTGACTTCCACTTATAAAGATGGTCCACTTGGCCGGACATGGTGGCGCACGCCTTTAATCCCAGCACTCGGGAGGCAGAGGTAGGAGGATCGCCATGAGTTCAAGGCCACCCTGAGTGGAATTCACTACAGAGTGAATTCCAGGTCAGCCTTAGCTAGAGCGAGACCCTACCCAAAAAAAAAAAAAAAAAGATGGAGTTAGTGCCTTGCTCTGAAAAGCCTCTTCCTGGAAGCAAAACCCAGGTCCAGGGAGGCCAGTAGAAAGGCGGTCTCCCAGCACTTGGAAGGTGTCCATCAGCTTTGACTTTGAATGACTGGAAGAAAGGATTCGATTTTTATACCTTTTTACAAGCTATGATTTACACACTGCAGCTTTATGCACGCTGTGGGGCCATCAGACTGACCCAGAGGTTTTCTAGCTATGTTTAATAGGACTCTACAGTTTTTACAGCAATCACCTATCATTGTTTAAATTAATCTTTACAACCCTCCAAGGAAGATCAAAGAGAGGTAGTTATCCCTGTTTTATAGAATATAGTCTTATATTCCCAAAGTATGGCTGTACAGAGTAGGTAGCAGAGCCCAGCTGCCCTCCATCTCCTCTAAACACAAGCCCAGTCCTCTTTTCTTTTTGACTTCCCCATGGTTCTTACACCATTGTATGAACCCAGCCATTTATTCTAAAGTGGTTTTAATTACAAACTTCATTATGAGAAAGAAAAACGGGACGTCTTCTGCTGCAGCTCTTGCTTTATTCTTAATGACTCCTGCGGGTCACTTTACCCTCAGCATGGCACAGGAGTAAAGCTTCACATTTCAAATCTGACTCAGCTGTGAGCTCTTCAGCATCTACTGCACTTACGTTAGCAAATGTTCTTCTGCTGGCCTCACACTAATCAAGCCAATTTGAGATGGGAAGATCACCAAATGGGGTTTACAGAGGAATCAGAGCTCTTCAGAGACATTAAAGGAATTGTTATTTTACATGTGTATGTATGATTTTGTGAAGTCATGTTGATAGTTCTTACAAAACAAGAAACCAAGGAAGATTCTATGTACGTTTAAGGACATGTTCTCAGTACATGTTCCACGCCCAGTGTTGTTCTAGATACTATATGTGAAGCGGACAATATGGCAGCCAAATATCTGTACCCTTGAGAAGCTGCCATTCGAGGGCAGGCAGACAAATGGCCTGTCAGGTAGTGTGGGAGTCTATGGATAAAGCTGAACTGGATGGGGACTGAGTTTCTAGAGAGGAGAGAAGTGAGGGAAGGCCTTGCCACCTTCCTATCATCCACCTTATGGCATAGAAATCTGATTTCCAGGATGAAGAGATGGCTTAGGGGTTAAAGTGCTTGCCTGCAAAGCTTAACAACCCAGGTTCAAATCCCCAGAACCCACATAAGCCAGATGCACATGGTGGCGCATGCATCTGGGGTTCTTTTATAGTGGCTGGAGACCCTGGCACACCCATCCTCATTCTCTCTCTCTTTCGATTTCTTTAAAATAAATTTTAAAAATAAAAAAATATTTTAAAAATCTGATTTCCATCAACATGTTTTTGTAACGTGGCTCAAGGTACAATTATTTTTAACTCAACGCAGAAGGAAGCCGACTTGTAGTAATTAGACTTGTTCGGTTACATTCTTGAGAGGCACATTAGGGACTACTACTTCTCTCTATAAGACAGTGCTTATGTATTTTGTTACACATTTGAGTGTGCAAAAGGTTTCATGCCCTTAAAGCAATCTGCCTCGGGGAGGAACCAACAGGGAGGAAAAGAATAGGCAAAGAAAGAAATAGCTTAAGAATTACCTCTTGTGTTTTTGTTTTGTGTTTTTAATGTTGTTCTGTAGAGAACACTGGAAGGAAAATGTACTTCTTGGGCGATCCAAGAGCCTGATATGAGCCTTAGAGGAGACAGCCAGGCTGCCTCGGTGAGACCTGTGAAGCAACGCCTGTGGGTGCTGGTCTTCAGACAAAACCTCACAGCTACCCCTCTCAGGGCGGAAGCAGCCAGCCTTGAGTTTCTGTTCTAGAAACTACAAGTGGTACTTGGGCCATCAAGTGACTCTTCCTTTCCTCTCTAGATGGCAGCACAAAGACGGAGAAGGGGCAAGTGACACAGCTCCACAGTGAGGCTTACTGTGCACTTCAGACTCTGCAAAGGGCATTTTCTTCTGCACTTTTAAGAAAGCCGCCAACTGCCAAGAGGTGGATGTAAAAGAACTGGTGATGAATGCTGGGTTTCTTTAGTCATTTGTTGGGGAGCTCTCAGCAAGATGGCTCCATCCTGGAGCACAAAGCTACCCCAAAGTATGGATCTGATGTTCCAGCCACCTCACCTTCTGCACCAACCCAGCCACAATAAAAGTGTGGATCTTTCTAGTCTACTGCCTCAGACTTCAAACATCCTGACAAGAAGGCTTCTTGTGAAATTGGGGTCATTTCTCCATCCTGGTCATGGATGTTTTTTACTGAGGTAAGAGGCATGTTCTGGTACCTACATGGTGACATGAGCACATGAATTCACACCAAAGACTCTGGTGGACCAAGTTTTAACCCTTACTCTAAATTCTTACCAAAACCTTACCCTGCTTGGCTCCCGAACAACTTGGCAGCTTGTAATGTAACTGTGCCTAACTATGTGCATTGTACAATCTCTTGGAGTTTCAAACATGTCATGTTGAAAAGATTTGTCTGGTATGTGTTTTTTGTTCTTTACTAGAGCCGGGGCATAGGGTATGAAGAAAAGCTGAAAATAGATGCCAAGAAGCAACGTTCTAGAGAATTCTGGTGGATGCCTAGGGAATGTTCTAGGAGGCAGTGGGAGGGTTAGAGCAGAAAAGTCTGGGGTTCACGTGGCTCTTCTACTGCACATGCAGGAGCGATGCATGGCTGCTATTCAGTTAACCTTCTTGTGTTCCTATAGGACTCTCAATTTCTTCAGAAAATAATTCTGCTCCTCTGACTCTACCAGGCAAGTTGAAACTAGTAGTCCAAGGAGCCCTAAGTTTTCCGCTCTTCTTTTCATAAGTAGACATTTCTGTCTTGTTAACCTCACAAGACAGTGTTCCCTGTGCGTCCCCAATGAGGAAGTGAATTTGCCTCTCCCAATCCAGCTCTACAAACGTCCGCGTGGACGCCCAGAAGTATCACCTGCTTCCAGGAGGGGGCGCTCCAGAGAAATGCTCTGTGGGGAAACCAAGGTCATCTTGGTGAATAACCTGGTTCCACCCATAGAAGAGGGATTCTAAGCTGACCTCTTCTGCCTTGTCCAGTCTTAAGCACGGTGGCTGGAGGTCCGGGTCGGTTTGGGCCCAGAGCACCTGCCAACAACATTGGAGTACTGTTTCAGTCAGCTTGGCTTCCTTGGACACATCGTTGAGCCCCTCAGGACTCATCCCCGGCTAGAGACCCTGCTGGTGTGTGGCTGCAAGATGCAAGCTGCACCCTACCTCTTCCCTGTCTCCTAAAGAGACTCGCATCAGGGAGAACTCTGGATGACCCAAGGTCATAGAAGTGCAAGGCTGCCTGCCCAGCTTGTCTTCTGCCCTCTGCTTCTCTAGCTTCCTCCTCTCTCCCTGTCTCTTATCTCCCTCCCTCCTCTCTCTCCCTCTATCTCTCTCTCTCTCTCTCACACACACACACACACACCACTAAATGCTACAATATCCAAGTTGTCCCCAGAAATCCTGTCAACTTACTTATGCCCCAAATTCAAGTTCAACAGCCTTTGAACGCTGAAGAGTTACACTTTGGCTCAACACTAAAATTTCAAAAATTCACTTGATTTTGTTGTTGTTGTTGTTTTAATGCCAGTTCACATACATTCCCACAAAAGGTAAAAGAAAGAAATAATCCCTTCTTGCCAGAAGACCACCTCAGCGGCTTATAATTTCTCACCCTAGTTCAGGTCTTATTCTTAGATACCAAGATTTAGTTCCTGTCCTTTCTAGCTAGCAGCCCTGCTGTCAGTGCCATCAACCTTATCTAAGAACCAAATCCTGCTGAGTCCTCCACCAGAAATACCTCACTGGAGAATTTTAAATGAAAGCAATCATCAGCTACAAAGACCTAGCATCTCAAGCCAGCCCTGTCCACGCCACACCCACAGCTTCCCGGCTGGATTACCAGCTCCCCCAAGTGCAGAAACCATATGGCTCAGGTCTCAAATAGAGACCGCCCCATGGTGCTGAGCATATGTGTGTGTCCCACGTCAGAGCATGAGTCACCAATGGCCAGATAAAATAAGGTTCCCTCTCTCTGCCAAATTGTCAAGGACTTTTAGAAAACAATCGTGCTCAGAGCTACAGTGGCAGTGGGCAGTGGGCCCTGTGGTGAGAACACGAAAATGTACAGCTTCTGGAGGCTGCCATGAGAATAGCTTCGGAAGCCTGCACACTGCATTCCCTGCACTTCAGCCACACCCACTGTTAGCAAAACTATCTTCTCTGGCCAGGCAGCTGACATTGAGCTGCATCAGGGGCTAATGGACAGAATTGTGATTTCTCTTTCCTGTGTGGCACCCAGCATGGCTGCTTAGGGAATGGACTGGGAGCAATAAACACCAGCTGATGAAGTAAACCTAATCGAAGCCTGGATACCAGACACGGGAGTTTGGCTTCAAAATGTACAGACTTCCATCCTACCATCCATCTGGGCGCTTTCAATTTTGGGCTATAAAAATCTTGCCGGGCGTGGTGGCACACACCTTTAATCCCACAATCCTTGGGAGGCAGAGGTAGGAGGATCCCCATGAGTTCAAGGCCACCCTGAGACTACATAGTGAATTCTAGGCCAGCCTGGACTAGAGTGGGACCCTACCTTGAAAAACAAAAACAAACCAAAAGTCTCACAAAGCCAGGTTTTTCGCTCCCTACCTATCACCATCATATAAATCCAAACCGCTCTATTCACCCAGAGCACTGCTGTGTCCCTGCAGCGTCCATTCTTCATGCCTTTCTGAACGTTATGGTTTTGATGGTTTTCCATTCTTCTTCCCATAGAGCTCCCATCCTCACTGTGAAGGGTGTGGGCAGTAGACCAGGACTCCCACGGTGCAGTCACACCCTTTTCAGACCTTCAGCAGTGCTATATGGATGCTGGTATTTTTTACTTGAATTGGAACTGTTCCCTACAGGCCAGTATGTTTGAACATTTGGCCGCCAGCTGGTGATGTTCTTTTGGGAGGTTATGATGGCTTGACTGGCAGAGGTGGGGATGGACACTTGAGGGTTACAGCCTAGAACTGCTCCCAGTCTCATCCTCGGTTTCCTGCTCCAGCCGCCTTGTGTGGAACTCAGCTCCCAGCTCCTACCACCTGACAAGGGCCGCTGCACTCCGTCTTCTCTGTCATGATAGACAGAAACTGTAACCCAGAAGAAACCTTCCCTTTTGTTTTGGGAACAGAGTCTCATGTAGTACAGGTTGGCCTTGCTCTCACAATGTAGCTGACAATAACTTTGAACTTCCTGCTTCTCCGTCCCCAGAGTACTGGGATTATAGGCATGTATCACCACTCCCAGTTTTTGTGGTGCTGCAGTTCAGGATGCAGTAACCCAGGGCTTCCTGAACACTAACAACTAAACTCCATCCCCAAATCTCGAACTCTTCTCTTGAGCTCCTTCTGTCAGGAATTTTGATCACAGCAATGAGAAAAGTGACTAATAGGCCTGGCTACGTGGCTTTCAGGGAAGCAGCTTGTACTGCGCTGCCAGCCCTTGTATTTCCTAAGTCCCTCATGATCTGATCTCCTCATATGCCATAGGAAGCCTGGGGTCTTAGAGAAGGAAGGTTTCCCTGACTTCAGAGCATATCTATCTTCAGGGCATATCTGTCTCTGCCTTGGCATCCCCTTTCTTGGAACTATCACACAGACATTGTCTTATCTGAAGGCCTAGAAAATATGGCAGGGTTCATCTTCCCTATTACACTGAGCTTCAGGAAGACACTGGCCATTTGCCCATTATAATTAGCCATTTGCACAGAAAGGATTAATGTAAAAGGCCTAAGATGTTATCCTCAAGAAAAATCTGCTTATAACATTGGCCCCTTTAACTGGTGTCTGGGAACTTGATTGGAAAACTGCTCCATGAGGTTCAGAGTGACTCACTGGGTCTAGCCTGTTGGGAAAAGGAGTATGGCTTATGCTGAACACCTGCTTTTTGTCTGGGGCTCTGGAACTTTGGTAATCTCCAGCAGAGAGTTGCCTACATGACCGGCCCTCAAAACACTTGAAGGTATCGAGTTTCTAATGGTCTTTCCTGGACAGAATTATTGCAGGCATGACGCTGGAGTGTGGTTCCCAGGAGCAACTCTGCATGGAGGACAAGGAAGTCTGTACATAGATCTCCCCGAATTATGCCCAGGTCTTGTTCCCTTATGGTTAGGTTCTGCATTCTCAGCTCACCACTAGTCTAAGTCCAACTCCTGTGAGTTCTTGTAACTATTTTTTTTTTTTTTTGAGACAGAGTCTTACTCCAGCCCAGGCTGACATGGAACTCACTCTATAGTTTAGACTGGCCTCAAACTCATGGGGATCTTCCTACCTCAGTATCCTGAATGCTGGGATTATAGCATGGGGCACCACACCCAGCTTTTCTAAGAGTTTTCTAGCAAATATTGAACCACGTGAATATCTTGGGGACCCTCTACAACTCACTGTGCCCTTCGAACATTTCCCATCGATGACATTTAATAAATGAAAGTAAAATGAGAACTTTAGAGAGCCAGGACCAAGTATTCTGTGGAAATTCTCAAAAGAATTAAGAAATATTACAATTAAATCCCAATGACCCAAATAGAGAATGGATCCTTCTGAAAAATGAAAAATGTTCCCAGGAATTCCACAGCCCAAGCCCACTAGAGGGAATTTTCTCATGAAGATGGTTGTCTTATAGCTGAAGGGACTACAGGGAGAGATGAGCAAGCAACTTGGATCCAGAGGCTGTTTGGCTGGCTCGCTGGCACCTCCCTCCCAACTGATGTGTTTGCCTTGTTGGCCAGTTTGGTCCCAAGGAATGAGAGTAAAGCACGTGCTTCCACATTGGCCCCACATAGTAATGATCTAAAGCTTTAGGAAACCCTAGCACTGGGTCCTGTACCTAGCCATGCTGCTGTCAATACCTGGAGTGTGTTTTGACTACCATTCATACACATTCCCTCCAAATATCTCCTTTTCTCTTCCTCTCCATGCCTTTTTTTTTTTTTTTTTTTTGGTAAGTTTTTATTTGATTTTATTTACTTATGTTGAGAGAGAGAGAGAATGGGAGCACCAGGGCCTCCAGCCACTGCAAACCAACCAGACGCATGCACCACTCTGTACACCTGGCTTACGTGGGCACTGGGGAATCGAACATGAGGCGCAAGGTTTTACCCGCTGAGTCACCTCTTCAGCCCTCACATCTGCTTTCGATAATCATACTTCACAAGATCCATGCTTCTCCCAAGCCAGCGTATCCTCGTTTTCTAAATGTTTTATTTTCTGAATCCTTAGCTCGCAGTCCATAGGCAGGCATGCACCCTGGACATCTGACAGTACTAGAGGGCCAGAATAAGGAAGCCCAGCAGGTGGCCCTTGAAATCACGCATATCAGGGGCCCTGCAAGAGGAACAGTGCTGAGGTGCTGAGCAGACTCTTCCAGGACAGGGCTGGTTTCTACAATGTCCAGTAGTCTGTGCTGCTAGCTGACCACTTGGCAATAGACCCTTCTCTTCATGTGGGATGAAGCACACTCATTTATTCAAGAGCTCGTTGTGAATGTGATGCATATGTTTATTATTTAATTTTTTAGGGGAAATTCTCTCCTCCGATAAAGATAAATTGCATCCATTTGCCATTTCCTCAGCCTTCTCTGGCCAGGCAGCTGACACTGAGCTGCATGGGGGGGAGGGGGCTAGTGGATGGAGCTGTGATTTCTCTTTCCTGTGTGGCACTCAGCACGGCTGCTGGGGTGGGGGTGGGGGATGGACTGCGAGCTGGGCACAACAGCTGATGAAGTAAGCCTCTAGTTTGGTGTTGAGGTGGATTGCTGTGCAGGTTCGCAAAGACCATAGAGGAGACAGAAAGGGGGAGCTGCACGGTTGCCAGGCACAGAGGGCAGAGCTCCATGGAGATGGTGGGCCTGAGCTGCAATGACTGGAAATCCTGATGACAACTAAGTCACTACCTAAGGGCCTCCCTGCCCTTCATTCAGAATCAGAGGGGGGTCATGGAATCTCTTTGGGATATAATTTCACCTTTTCTCTGCCAGTGCTACAGTCTAAACACAGTTAAAGTTCCAATTTAAGATTGTGGTTAGAACAACAAGAGTTGACTATAAGTGCCTTTTGGGACAGCAGTTGTCTGGGGGCTTTGAGGTTGGGCAGGCCTAGACAAGGAAAGTTCCAAGTCAGGGGATTTCCCCCGTACCCAGGTGAGAAAGGTGTCAGCTTTCAGAGCCACTCAAGTCAACAAGCCAGAGGCAACTAATGGAAACGAATCCCTTTGCTGCTCTTTATTTTCCTAGGTAATGGTTTTCAATACAAATGTGTACCTTTCCAACAGTGAATAAAGACTTGTGAAAAGGGGCAGGGGTGGAGTTTATGACTGCAGGAAACTGGCCGACACTTTTCTCTGCTGACTGGCTTCTAAGGCCCAGAAAGTTCAAAGGGTCAAAAAAACTTCTAAGCAATATAGTTTCAGGGAATGCATTTCCTACTTTTTTTATACAAATGATGTTTGCATTAATTTTATTAGTGAGCCACCACAAGAGGCCAAATTGAAGCATCTATTTGGTTAGTTTGCTTTTCGGTTTGTTTGTTTTGCTGTTTAGTGGATTTTTTTTTTTTTTTGAGAAAAAATCTTGTGTAGGTGAGGCTGGCCTTAAGCTCATGGAAATCAGTACTGTTTAGGCTTCCCAAATGCTGGGATTACAGATATGTGACACCATGCTCAAGTGGGGTCTTGGGTTTGAAGAAATTCTATGAGGAAAGTTTCCTTGGGTCTTCCAAGATTGCTATACACTTATTTATTTATTTGCAAGAGAGAGAGAGAGAGAGAATGGGCGCACCAGGGCCTCTAGTCACTGCAAAATGAACTCCAGACGTATGCACCACCTTGTGCAGCTAGTTACATGGGTGCTGGGGAGTTGAACCTGGGTCCTTAGACTTTGAAGGCAATTGCCTTAACCATTGAGCCATCTCTTCAGCCCTGAGGTACTTTATAAATGAGTAGTTTACCTGCAACTTTTATTCACATGTTATGAATGAGTACCCTCTCATTTGGAATGTGATTTCTAAGGCACTGGCCCAAGCAAGCTGAATTCAGTAGCACTTAGCAAAGTCTGGGTCTACCCTGGGCAAGCAGCAGAGTGCATTTAGAGATTTGAATGGGATTTGTGATTAAAGACAAAATCAGTATAATGAGTTATTAAAAATTTTTGGATTAGCTGGGCTCACACCTTTAGTCCCAGCACTCAGGAGGCAGAGGTCTGAGGAGCACCATGAGTTCAAGGCCATCCTAAGACTACAAAATAAATTCCAGGTCAGCCTGGGCTAGAGCGAGACCCTATCTTGGAAAATCAAAAAAAAAAAAAAAAAAAAAAAAAGATTTAAAATAATTTTCATGAGATTGGGGTGGATGGAGGAAGGGTGTCAGTGGTGGACACTGCTCATAGATTTCAGATGGAACAGATCTACATGTTTCCCTAGCACAAAACCCTGGACTCCAAACCCAGAAAGGTCGTGGTTTCAAGTCTGGCTACCATCTTGAATAAGTTCTTTAGCCTCTTAGAGCCTTATTGTTTATGAGCCTAAAGCAGAGCTGACAATAACATCCATCTCCCAGGAAACTGACACATGTGAAGCTCCCAGCACAGGGTCAGGCACATCAGAGTTTCTCAGCACATGCTAGTTCTCTTTCTTCTTCTTTTTAATTATTATTTTTTTATTGACACCTTCTATACTTACATACAAAAAACATATGATATTTCCCTCCCCTCCCCCCATTCCACTTTAGAACACCAATCTCCATCATATCCCCTCCCTCTCTCCATTAGTCTTTCTTTTAATTTGATGTCATCATCTTTTTCTTCTATTTTGAGGGTCTTGCAGAGGTATTGCTAGGCACTGCAAGGTCATGGATATTGAGGCCAATTTCTGTCTGGACAGTTGCATTGTAAGGAGTCATACCCTTCCTTTGGCTCTTCCATTCTATCCACCCCCCTCTTCCGCAATGGTCCCTGAGCCTTGGAGGGTGTGACAGAGGTATTTCAGTGCTGGGCACTCCTCTATCCCTTCTCAGCACTATGTTGCCTTTTGGGTCATCCCAGTGGTCATCGCCATCTGAAAAGAGAAGCTTCTCTAACCAGAAGTGAGAGTAGCGTTAATATGTGAACATGAACATTAAGTGTAGTGCCCCCAGGGCAGCTTGGTGAGAAGCTAGTTCTCTTTCTTTTCCAAAACCCTAAACTTCTCCTCAAGCCAAGTATCCACCTAAAATCCACCACTAGTGGATTTAAGACTAAAATCCACCACTAGTGATTTGTTCCCTCTTGGGAATTCAACCTTGGGTTGTCCACTCTGTTTTAAGGCTAAATTTAAGGGTCCTTTCATCAGACCCCTTCACAGTGTTACGTAGGACTACAGTCCCGAGATGGAGTCGAAATACGAAGGAGGAGAACATTAGCGGTCTGTCAGGTTGCTGGCTCCCTCACTCACCATGATTTGGCTTCACATCTTCCCTGTGCCTCATCCCCTCGTGCTCTCCTCCTCGGTAAGTGTCCCTCACGGGATGGCCTGCTCTCAGAGATATTCTCTCTCTCTCTTTTCTAAACTTTCCCTCATCTTCTCCTCCTTGGTAAGTGTCCCTCATAGTATATACTCGAGGACAGATATACTCTCAGAGATATACCTCTCTCTCTCATCTACACCATACTGATACATCAGACCACACCCACTCACCTGCTTCTGGGTTCCCCAGGTCTCAAGAAAGACACATTCTCAACTCCTTGGGACTCCCTCTTTCTCTCTGGCCCACCAAGCCTTAAAGGATGCCTTTAGGCTTGGTTTCCTGGCTTCAGGACACTTTCCTCCGTCCTCTTCTGCCTTCTCTCTACCCCTTACTCCTCCTCCTCCTCCTCTCGACTGAGCCCCCTCCACTGCTCTTAGCTGCCCCCCACCTAAAATGAAAAATAAGACTTCCAAAACTGTCCCTATTACTCTCCTGGCTTGTCTCCTTCAAATCTTAAAAAGGGGAGGGGGTCTGGGGTCTGGGGAGCTGGAGCTGCTTAGAGGTTAAGGCATTTGCCTGCAAAGCCAAAGGATCCAGGCTCAATTCTCTGGGACCCATGTAAGCCAGATGTACAAGGGTCACATGCATCTGGAGTTTGTTTACAGTGGCTACAGGCCCTGGCATGCCCATTCTCTCTGTGTCTGTCTCTCTTCTCTCTCTGCTTGCAAATAAATAAATAAATAAGGCTGGGAGATGGATCAGTGGTTAAGTCACTTGCCTACAAAGCCTAACAACCTGGGTTTGGTTCCCCAGTACCCACATAAAGCCAGATGTAGTGTATTTATGTGGAATTCGTTTGCAGTGGCTAGAGACCCTGATGCACCCATTCTCTCTCCATCTTTCCCTCTCTCTCTTTCTCCCTCCATCTCCGCTCTCTCTTTTCAAATAAATAAAAATTTATTTTAAAAAAACATTGAAAAATTAAGATGCCAGAATGATATCAAATTTTGCTGTCTAATCTTATTACAACCCAGCCTGTCCTAAATGGGATAATGGGTCCATCTGGCCTGAAAACAGTACTTTTGATTTCCAAACAATGGTTCCATCTGTAGCCTTGAAAACCTCTGCCTCCAGTGCTGGGATTAGGCTTTGGCTGATTTTCAAATTCTTACTGGTTTAGATAATTTCTGCCACCACACAGACAACTGGTCAAAAATTCCCTATATTCAAACAGTTTTCGCTTTACAAGCCCATCCTTCTCTCCGCTCTGCTTGCCTTACGTGCCAGATTCTTCTAGCCAAGGCCTCGAGGACAGAATCAAATTCAACACCTCTCCTTGTTCTTCCCTACCTTCAGCTCTCGATCCTGACACCATTGATGCCCTGCCTCCTACTGCTCCTCCTCCTCAACCCCCATCCCACCTCCACCTCACCTGCCCTCACCACCTCCACCCTCTCTTTCCCCTCCCTCTGTCCTCCTGTTCAACGCACCTGCTCACACACAGATGGAGTCTTTCCCCTAGGAGAGGTGGCAAGGATGGAGGGAATCGTACGTGTCCATGTCTCATTTTCTATGTCTGACCTGTCTCAAATTGAAGCATACCTAGGATCCTTGTCTTCTGGCCCTGCCCACTATCCTAAGGAATTCCACTACCTTACTCGGGCCTATGACTTCACCTGACGTGATCTCTATTTTGTTCTGTCTACCACTCTCACCCCAAATGAACATGAGAGCACCCACGCTGATGATCTCCATTTCACCCAAACTATCCAGTCAGCACTGTGACAGTTCCCAGGGATGGTCCAAACTGGGACTACAAGGTCCCTGCCCCTATTGCTCAAAACCCAAACCCCCTTCCCCAGGGATGGTGGCATGGAACCAGATGGTTGTCTGCCTCTTGGTGGGCCTCCATAAGGCTTCCCACAAGGCTGTAAACTTAATAAACTCCTCTCAATAACTCAAAAGCCCGATAAAAACCTGACAAAATTCATGGAACGCGTAACAAAAACAGTTACTCAATACACCTGCCTTGATCCCACTTCCCAGAAAGACGTTTTGATTCTTAACACCTCCCTCCTATCTCAGTCTGCCCCTCACCCCCAGAGCCTCACGCCTCACTGGACTGCACCTCACTCAGTTGTTCTCACCACTCCTAAAGCAGCAAAGCTCCAGGGCATCACCAGCTGGATCCACCTATCCCAATTCAAATGGGTCAAGACACCACTGCCTGACTCCAGCCCAACAGGGGATAAGCACTCTTCACATTGACTGGTCCCCTTAAACTTGAAATCTCCTGTATCCCCACCATATCAGAATGCTTCCTATAGGGACACTAGTAACTCCTACTTTTTCTTACGATGTATTCGTTCTCCCTGGCCTCTGAATGTTTGTCCCCACCTTGCGCTTGGCGTTTTGATGTCTTGGCCATGGACAAAAATGACCAACTCCTTTTATCTACCTTTTACCCCATCTCAGGATGTGCAGCACCCATCTCCCATTCCTTCTTCATTCCTGATGCTTCCACTAGACCTCCCTGTTTGTGTTTTTAGCTCCCATGACCTTGACCCATCATGGAACAAATTTCTTCGCCTGATTCAAGACCAGACAAACCTTGACTGCAGAAAAGGTATCCAATGATGCAGACGTACCTGATGGAGTTGTAGATATCATTAGACTAGGCCAGATATGGCAACACTGCACAACAACCCAGACAGCAAGGGGAAAATGTTACTTGTACAATTAATGATCCCTGGAACCAAAAATGGACAGAGGGAGTGGCCTACACAGTAAACACATTTGACACAGCCATCTGTGGAGGAAGAATGAAGATTTTCAGGTCACTCCAAACAGTGCCAGTAATGGCCCAAAGTTCCATCATACATGGGGTCAGAGTTATACAACAGATTCATGATGATCTTCAGCATAACTATCTCCATGGCATTTCCTCCCCCCCCTTGGATGTCTACCCTAAGTTCCTCACTCTCCCTGCTCAACCAGCTCAATTCAACAGACCATACTGCCTGCTTTCTTTGCACCTCTCTTCAACACCCTCTTATTACTACAATACCCCTACTCAATGTCATCTCCACTGTAGGTTCCACTTGTCCCTGGGAACCCATCTATCTCTTCTTTTTCTGTTCCTTTCTCCCCTTCAGGCCTTCTTGACTGCTGGCAGAAGGATAACTTCTAGGTGCTGGCCAGGGACATTGAAAAGCATCTCTGTCTCTCTAACAAGGATTCACTTGTGGTGTGATTCTCCCTTGTATGCTTGCTTCTCCCCCATAACACATACAGGTCCCTGTGTCCCTATCATCTTGCTACCTAACCTCACCCTCTATATGGAGGGCAAACTATCCTACTTCCTCCAACACACTCAGCACCCTAATGATCTCATCAGGAGAGCAGTTCGTTTACCTGTACCTCCTCTATAAGCTGTGCCTCCTCTATAGCAGCTATAAGGCTGGCTGTGGGGCAGGGGAGGGGGGACAGTTGGGACACAGCCTAATCTTTTATCAACAGCTTTCCATAGAACTGAGACTTTATCCAGCCATTAAGGACTCTGCTACAGCAGAAGCTCACCTCACTGCCATCAGTAGTCCTTTAGAACCATCGAGCCCTCCACCTCATCTCAGCCGTGAAGGGAGGAACCTACCTCTTTCTAAAGGAGGAATGTTGCTATTATATAAACCAACCCAGTAAAGTAGAATTAGAGATTTTTTTTTTTAAAAAAAGCTCCAAAGTCTTGCTGAGAGACTCTATCCAGGCACCCCACCGTCCTTAAGGACCATGGGGTATCTTTGAAACTGTTTGACCTTGGCTCCTACCATTATTCAGGCCATTCATGGGGATATCTTTTACTCTTGATGGTCCCCTATCTTTGGAAATACATCCAAAACCAGGTGCATAATCTCACTTATCACTTGTTCAACCAACTTTTATTAACCTGTCCCTCTTCCACTCAGTACCAACTTTTAGCCTCTGACATCAGCATCCCCTAAAACACCTGACTACACCCCCTCACAGTAGGAAACAGTAATGAGAGATGATCAAATGCTGGAATGTTAGGTAGGACAAGAGTCCCAAGATGGAGTCGGGATGAAGGAGGAGAATGACAGCAGCCTGACTGATGCAACTTTAGATGTTTACATTGCCTAACCCTCACTCCCCTGACTTGCCAATACACTTGGCCATAGTTTTCCTGTTGATCTTATCTTAGAGAGAACCTGGCATCTCCACTGGGTCTGCACTGCAATCCTTGGTTCATCCTCATGGCTTCATCAGGTCTCCATGCAGGCATCCAGCAAACCTGCTTCACACTGCCCATGGCCATTTTCAAAACACAAGACCACGTTACAAACTCAACAACCCTCTCTTTCCTGCATTTCTTATACTCCACAATACCAGGTAGGGTGCCAGTTTGTTAATCCAGGGGGGAATAAAGCAGACTTTGAAGAACAGGACACTCTTTGAGCACTCAGGTCTCTTCAACAGAGTCTACATTCTTCCTGTTGACCCAGTGCACGTCAGCTGGCCCATCTCAAAGGTTATAATCTCTCATATAATTGAAGCTGAACAGGCAGCAGTTTTTGCCTAAAGATTTCTTTCTGTGCCATATCCCTCCACACACACACCAGTCCATTTCTACACACTGCAACCCTTGCACAAGTTCTCAGGACATGGACATAACAGCAAACTGCTTCCATCTCTGTCTAAGCAAAGCTCTTTCAGTCCTCAGTTCTTACTGCATTCAGGTCTTTCAACTCTGACCATAATAGTCCATCAAGCTGTACTTACAGCGCTGCAAGGTGTCTCTTAGGCCAAGGTTTCAAATCCTTCCACATTCCTCTTGAAAATCAGCTCTAAAAGGCCAAAGCCACACAGTCAGGTGTCTAGCAGCAAATGACACCACTCCTCGGTACCAACATTACTGTTGCAGTCAGGTTCACATTGCTGGTAGAAATCACCCGACCAAGAGCAGCCTGTGGGAAAAAAGAGGTTTATTTTGGCTTACAGGCTGAAGGGGGAAGCTCCACAATGGCAGAGAAAACGATGTTATGAACAGAGGGTGGACATTACCCCCTGGCCAATATAAGGTGGACCATAGCAACAGGAGAATGTGCTAAACACTGGTTTGGGGAAACTGGCTATAACACCCATAAGCTTGTCCCCAACAATACACCGCCTCCAGGAGGCGTTAATTCTAAAATCTCCATCAGCTGGGAACCTAGCATTCAGAACACCTAAGTTTATGGGGAACACCTGATGAAGCCACCACACACAGATAGGGAAGACATTTTCTTCAGTGCTATAGCATTGATAAATTGTGAGTGCTCTGGTAAATAACCCCTTAATTAAACTCAGTGTGACACACACACATGCTTACACACACACACACAAACATAAAAATAGAATAGAGACTACCTGGGAAGAAGAGGTTTATCAAGAGAAGGCAATGGGAGGTGTTAGCATTCAAATGTATTCAAAATACATTATATACAAATATAAGAGCTTTCAATAAATAAATTAAAAAACTGTTTCTGTGTGTGTGTTTCTGGTTTGAACATGGAGGTAGGAAGTCTGTCTTTCCCCCATCTTCCTCTTTTTCTTCCTTGAAATCATTCCTAACAAAAGGAAAATAAATGAAAACAAAAAGTTCATTTTTAACAAAACTAGAAAATAAAACCAGGGGCTGGAGAGATGACTTAATGGTTAAGGCACTTGCCTGTGAAGCCAAAGGACCCATATTTGATTCCCCAGGACCCACGTAAGCCAGATGCACAAGGTGGTGCATGTGTCTGGAGTTCGTTTGCAATAGCTGAAGGCCCTAGCACACTCATTATCTCTCTCCCTCAAATAAATAAAATAAATAAATATTTCTTAAAAAGAAAATTACCAACAACAAATGGTGCAGTAGCTGCAGGAAGCAGAATGGCACTGGGTAAAAGAGGAAAGAAAAATATATGGCTGCAGAAATCAGACCACATCATACAAGTCAACAAGAATACATTTGTGCAGGGCATGGTGGTGCACACCTTTAATCCCAGCACTCGGGAGGCAGAGGTAGGAGGGTGGCCATGAGTTTGAGGCCTCGAAAAAAAAAAAAAAAAAAAAAAAAAAAAAAAAAAAAAAATTTGCAAAATGAGGATAAGGAAGGAACAGCATCTAAGCACTATGTTCACAATGGAGGGCGCAGCATACACTTCAGGGTAGTGAGATCTCTCCTGCACCCAATTTACTTGTGAAAAGCAGAGGTGCCAGGGGTGTGAAAATTGCTGATAATAGTACAAAAATCTTTCCTGTCAGACCCAATCAGAACTGTTGCCAGGAACTGATGAATGGGGAAAACTCATGTCTGCCTGTCTAGGATAATTACTGTCTTGAGGACTTTCCAAAAAAAAATCCCACGAGAAATTCCTTCACAGTCTACATACATGCTCCCCATGTCTTGCACGCCTTGCACGTAGCGTGGATTTCTGTGACCAAGTTTATCTTTAACATTCTTTTAGAGACTGTAACATTCAGATAAGATGTTCTGACAAAACACTGTCCAGAAACGGCAACCTCACCCAGAATCTGAAGGCAGCTACTGCCTAGAGGCCCCAGCACCTTTGAATGCTGTGTCTAGTGGATTATATCACATGTCCTTTTGTTAATAAAAACTTTCTCTTTCCTCCATTCACAATTTACTGTGATACCCCCAAATAAATTGATTAATCTTGGGGAATCTCTCTGTTATTTATACAGGGTTTAACACGGAAAAAAATGCAGCACACAAACACATCAGATTTGCAGGAAAGATCCTATTTCGGTGGCAACAGAAAAAAGAGAGGCACTGCATTCAAAAAGCCCATAGCTGCCTCTCTTCATTGGCTGAGAAGTAATAGAGCTAAAAATCACATACAAAACCCTAGTTCACAAAGAGGATACTTCCTAGGCTAAGGAAAGCTCCTCTTCCTCAATGGTGAGAAACCAAGAAGATCCAACCCAAGCTAGTTCAGAGATACAAGGCATGAAACAAGAAAAAGTTCAAGAAAAGGAAATGATAGGTTAAAAAAATATGCCCAAGAGGGGGCTGAGAAGATGGCTCAACTGGTAAGCATGCCTCTCATGCAAACATGAGAGTCAGAGAGGGCCTGAGATCACCTGAGTTTGAGTCCCAAGCACCCATGGGAAGAGCTGGGCATGTCCACGAACGGCTGTAACCCCAGTCCTGTGGGAAGCAGAAAACAACAGCTCCGGGTCCAGTGAAAGACTGTCTCAAGAAAATGTGGGAAGGAGGGAGAGAGGAAGGACACTCCCCATCCTCCTCTGGCTTCAGCATGTGTGCCAACTGGGCACGCGCATCTGCATACACACAAGCATGCACCACACACACTACACACACGTGCAAAAAAAAAAAAAAAAAGTCAAACCGCAGGTGAAAAACAGCAAAGAGCGTTTAATTACGAACACAGAATATTTAATGAAGCAATCACCTCTACAAAGCTTGGGCACAAAGCAGAGAGGTAGGAATCCCAGAAGTGACAGGAAGTCACGAGATGACATTTGAACTAGCAAGTCTCAGGGCGGATGTAGGAGAAAAATAAACCATCAAGGAAATAAAGAGGCAATCAAGGAAAAAACAGAAATAATAAGAGCACAAAAGCTTGGAGGATAGAAATGTTTGGGGGCTGTGTGTGTTGCAGTCATGTTCGCATTGCTGCCAGAAATCACCTGACCAAGAGCAGCTTGTGGGGAAAAAAGGTTTATTTTTGGCTTACAGACTCACGGGGAAGCTCCGAAGGCAGGGGAAAATGACAGCATGAACAGAGGGTGGACATCACCTCCTGGCCAACATCAGATGGACAACAGGAACGGGAGAGTGTGCCAAACACTGGCAAGAAGAAACTGGCTATAATACCCATAAGCCCGCCCCCAACAATACACTGCCTCCAGGAGGGGTTAGTTCCCAAATCTCCATCAGCTGGGAACCCAGCATTAAGAACACCTAAATCAACTGGTAAGTTTATGCAGGACACCTGAATCAAACCATCACAGTGTGTGCTTTGGTTTTTCGAGGCAAGGTCTTGCTCTAGCCAAGACTGACCTGAAATTCAATATGTAATCTCAGACTGGCCTTGAACTCATAGCAATTCTCCAGCCTTCCTATCTTGGCCTCCTGAGTGCTGGGATTAAAGGTTTGCACCACCATATCTGGCGAAATGTTTTTTGGGTGTACTTTTATTTCAAAAATAAATAGATACAAAGGGAGCATAATACTGGCATAACAACCTAGTATTGTACAATGTGAAAGTAAAATTTACTGACAGGGAAAAGCCAGCTTGGTAGAAAGGAATGCCAAGACAGACTTCTTTCTTTGGGGGAACAGGTTTATTTTAGGAGGGTTAGTACCCCATGGCCGAGCCATACTATTGGGGGGCGGGGATCACTGAAGCCAAAAAGGGGTTTCTCAAGGACAATGGGAATTTTTCACTTTTATAACTTTTCAGGAGGAGGAGGGAAAATTTTACTCCACATGACTCGGTCTCTGTGCTAGGAGCTAGGGGGCATTAGACAGAAGCCAAGGCCATAACCTAGGTGGACTGGAGCTTTCCTGGCAACAGGGGGTTGTCCTGCTGCAGCAGGGGTGAGGATGAAGACACATTCCCAAGAGAATAAGTTATAAGTCAGGGTTGCCTCAGTCAGCTTGGGCAGTGGAGGGACTCTTAAGCAGCCACATGTGTTCTGACATACAAGTTTAAAAGTCTTCTTTGTAAATACTGATTCAAAAGTACTCAAATATCAGCAACTAGATTCAAACAAGTCATTAAAAGAATGATGCAATGTGACAAGGAGGTTTGTTTATAATAAAAGATGGTTCAATACTAGGAAGCCAATTATGCTGATTCACTAGATTAGTGATCAGAGAAAAAATTTTCATGTGCTTATATGTGCTTAAAGATGCCAGTAAACTTCAACTTCCATTATTAATCTGAAAATAATCAATGAGTTTTGGGTATATGTGTACCTCCCTAATGTAAGCCAAATAGAAAGTCAACCTTATAATTAGTGGGAAAATACTGCTAGCATTCCAATTTAAGTCAGAAGTAAATAAGAATGTCCTAAACAGATGAGAAATAGAAAATAGACATATAAAAAGGGAAAAGAAGTAAAATTATCATTATTTTCACATTATGTTTGTTTCCTTAGGAAACCCAAGAGGATCAGGTTCAATTCCTCAGAACCCTCATAAGCCTGATACACATGGTGGAACATGAGTCTGGAGTTTGTCTGAAGTGGATGGAAGCCCTAGAGTGCCCATTCTCCCTCCCTCTTTGTCTCTCTCCAATAAATAAATAATAAATAAATAAATAAAACATTTTAAAGTTCATATGGAAAAATAAAGATAAATACTCAGAAAAAATAAAACAAGGGATACTTTTGCCATCTCAGATATTAGAATTTATTGTTAGGTTACAAAGATTAAGAGAAGATCAGGCGTGTTCCGGATGCTATAGACAAGGTTATAAAGATTAAGAGAAGATCAGGCGTGTTCCGGATGCTATAGACAAGGTTATAAAGATTAAGAACATATTGCTAAACTACCTGGGAAGAAAAATTTGTACCTCTTATCACAAGGGACCAATTTTACAAAAGTGGAGAAGTAATAAAAGCACAAGTCAATAGAAAAATGGGCAAGGAGAAAGAAAGTTTGAATTGTAATTTCTGTTCTGGAGATTTATACACTTAGAACTGCATGAAATGGCACATAAGCAAGATAATTTTTTATATCACTAATTGAACCAATGGAAGATTACAAACAGCTTGAATGTTCATCTAAATGGGGCTCAACATTGAGGTGCCTGAATGATATATGCAAGTTATCTATCTATCAGTATATAACAAACTCCCTCAAATTTAGTGGTTAGGACCATAATGGACTATCTATGGGATGGCAGGCTCAGTTGGGCATTTCTCAGTTAGGGATGTTCATGTAGTCAAGTATAGTTATGACCTGGTGTTGGCTGGGCTAGAATTCTCTGGAAACTCTTGCTTTATTCCCATGTGTATTGTGTGGGCTCCCATTAGAGAAGTAGCTAGAGTCTGGCTGAGCTCTTTTCTCCATGTTGTCTCAAAACATGGTTAACTTCAATTTCTTCAGGATTACCAGACTTCTTTTTTAAAAAAAGATTTTTATTATTTATTTATTTATTTATTTATTTATTTATTTATTTATTTGAGTGAGTGTCTGTTGGGGTGGGGGGAGAATGGGTGCACCAGGGCCTCCCAGATGCATGTGCCACCATGTGCTTACGAGGGACCTGGAGAATCAAACCTGGGTCCTTGAGCTTCGCAGGCATATGCCTTAACCTCTAAGCCATCTCTCTAGGCCCAGACTTCAATTTTTAACATTTTATTGTTTTATTCATTTATTTGAGAGAGAGGGAAGGGGAGAGAGAGAAAAAAACAGAGAGAGAGAGAAGAAGAGAGAGAGAGAGAATATGGATAAACTAGGGCCTCCTGCCTCTACAAACCAACTCCAGACACATGTACCATTTTGCATCTGGCTTTCCTTGGGTACTGGGAATTGAACCTGGGCCATCAGATTTGCGAACCAGTCCTTTTAACTGCTGAGCCATCTGCAGCCTATGGCTAGACTTTACAAAAATCTGGCTGTACCAAGTGTGAATCTTCCATGTGAACGGAGGCAGACACAGCCCCTCCTCCTATCTGTTCTACAGGCTGCCGCAGCCCCTCATTTGCACCATAATCTGTAGCCCAAACAGATCACTAAGACCAGCACATACTCAAGGGGACAGAAACTAGAATCTATACAGTGGGAAGAGGAGCAAAGACTATGGGGTCACCTCTAACGTGCTGCATAATGAAACATGGATTGTTGTAAAAGAGATAAACAAAGAATAATGGAGTGCACCTTACACTAACATGGACAAAGTCAGGTTTTTATTGTTCGGCAGGCAAGCTAAGTGCAAAACAGTGTCAGCAATATGGCATGGCACCCCGTCACCATCTGCACCATCCACCTTCCCAGGCACAGCCAGGTGGAGTCCAAAATATTAAATGGCAAATTCCAGAAATCAACAGTTCATACTCTTTAAATTTCAAGCCTGGTGAGTGGCATGATGAAATTGCCCATGATCCTCCCTATCCTAACAGGAGCACAGGTCGCCCCTTGGTCCAGGGCATCCATGCTGTATGTGCTTACCCGCTCCATTAACCCCTTAGTAGCCATCTTGTTTTGCTAATCTCTATTGGGCCATCACGGGGCCTCACGTCCAAGGAGCGCTTATTTTACTTCATAATGGCTCTCAGGCGGATGAGAAATCATGCCACGACTTTGGAATTATTACGCAATTCATATATACCACAGAGCTTACTTTCGGTGAAAACGTATGTATTCATAAGGGAAGGATGTGAGGGCGATCTGGCTGCGACATCTGTCACCCCATTGATCGCCAGGGTTGATTCGGCTGATCTGGCTGGCTAGGCGGGTGTCCCCTTCCTCCCTCACCGCTCCATGTGCGTCCCTCCTGGAGCTGCGTGCCCGGTGGAAGAGGACGACCTTCCTGAATAGAGGAGGACCGGTCTTCTTTCAAGGGTATCCGAGTAGCTGCGCTCCCCTGCTAGAACCTCCAAACAAGCTCTCAAGGTTCATAAGGGAAAAAGAGTATCCATAGAACCCTGCCCTGCCCGTGCTTTCAGGACTCCATCGAGGCTCCTGAAACGTATCTTGCACGAATAGTGGAAAGGAACAAGTGGGGAATGTATAATCTACATGTATTTATTTCTATTTTCATAAAGCAAGCATAAACAGATCAAATGACGATTACTAGTGAGCAATGGGTGAATCGGGGCTGGAGGTAGGAGCGAGACCTCAATATATACCTTTCTGTATTTTTTTTTCAACTTTTGAAAATTGAAAAACAGAAAATATTTTCATCATAAAGAACCCAAAGATGCTCAGATTTACTCATTTCCTTAGGGTGATGGCCTTATTTAGAGAAAAAAACATCATGTGTCCAAGTTTGACAATTGCATTGGTTCCCAGGGATTCTTACATTGTGTTACCAGAGCAATAGGTCCACCTAGGAAATGGTCCTTTTAGTCATAAATTTAGTTACAGATAATGCATTCCCCAGTTCTGTCTCAACTTAATTACCATGTTTGTGCTTGCTTGAGGGTATGGAGAGGAGTCTAATTCCCTTCACTGTCAAACCCAAACTGCCATTTAATATGCAATTTAAAATGTTGAGATTGTCAAAACAGAAGATCAGCCAGCAGTGTGCTGGCTCGTGAGATCTATTTCTTAAATATTCAGGAGTTTTGAAAGTCATAGATTAAATTATTGGTAGTTGATAAAAATACAAAAAATAAAATAATGTTAGGTTGCAATGCATGCTATGATTAAAAATCATAGGGAGGGGGGTCTGGAGAGATGGCTTAGCAATTAAGCACTTTCCTGTGTAGCCTATGGATCCTGGTTCAAGGCTTGATTCCCCAGGACCCAACGTAAGCCAGATGCACAAGGTTGTGCATACTCTGGAGTTCGTTTGCAGTGGCTGGAGGTCCTGGCGCATCCATCTCTCTCTCTCTCTCTCTCTCTTTATCTGTCTGTTGCTCTCAAATAAATAAGTTAAAAAATAAACAAAAAAATCATAGGGAGGGGCTGGAGAGATGACTTTGTGGTTAAGGAACTTACCTTGCAAAGCCTAAGAATGCTTATTTGAATCTTGAGGTCCCATGTAGCCAGACACCAAAGTGATGCAAGTGTGCAATGTCACACATGCACAAAAGGAGGTGCAGGTGTCAGGAGTTTGTTCACAGTGGCTGAAAGGCCTGGGCACACCCATTCTCTCTCTCTCTCTCTCTTTCTCTCTGTGTCTCAAAAACAAAAGGAGAAAAAAAATCAGAGGGAGTATGGGAGAGATGGAATGAAAAGGGAGTACTCACGCCCAGTGATCAGGCAAGGCGGCACTGGAAAATTAAATTGACTTCATGAGTAAGGTTAGGGATGTCTACTTTTCCTGATTCTGTAAGAAGATACAGACCTGTACACTGTAAGGGTTTGTTTGTTTTTTTTTTAAGTTCACATCTATTGCAGATAAACATGCAAGGCACTCTGCACTTTGCCAGCAATGTCTAATTAATTAGCTTAACAACTTTTTGAAGCCATCATGTAAGAAGAGAATCCTATAGCAAGAAGGATCCAAAGGTGGGAAAAATGGTTTGCAAAAAAGCCAGTGAGGGGACTGGAGAGATGGCTCAGTGGTTAAGGCGCTTGCCTATGAAGCCTAACGACCTGGGTTAGATTCCCCAGGATCCATGTAAAGCCAGATGCACAAAGTGGTGCACACATCTAGAGTCTGTTTGCAGTGGCTGGGTCCTAGTGCACCCATTCTCTCTGTCTCTCTCTCTCTCTCTCTGTCTCTCTGTCTCTCTTTCTTTCTGTCTGCTTACAAATAACTAAGTAAAACTTAAAATTATTTTTTAAAAAGCCAGGGAACTGCATGGCCAACCTCTAAACCTTCTGCATTAGGCTGAACCCAAACACACTGTTGTTTACAGACTCACGAAGAACTAAAGTAAAATTACCCACAATTGTAGCTCCTAAAATGACCACTGCTCACATTTTAGTCCAAACCAGTACTTTTTACCCTTTCTCCACACCAATCCATCTGAGTCCTGAGACTCATTTCCATGAGCAATCCTCGCTCACTCTGAAGCAATTTTCTCAGGATAGGAAAGGTACATCTGAAAACAATCCCACATGTGTATTATTTTCTGTGATCCGTCTGCTTGTATTAAATAGTGGGATTTTTGTTTTGTTTTGAATACACAATGCCCATGACCTGGTGTAAAGAAATTTAGTATGGTTTTATTAGAATGGCTAATGGAATGCTTTAGTGCTGACGGAACCTCCTGCACCATGTCTTCAAGATGTTGAGGCTTTGTGGTGATGTGTATTCACAGTCACCTGAATAGAAATAATGCATTCTACCTGAGAATCTCATTCATGCACAGGCACAATTTTCAATTTGCCAATCACATCCACTCTGAAAAAAGTCACGATCAAAAGATATTAAAAGACCAATTAATTTAAATCAGAGGGTTTAAAAATTTTTATAGGGCTGGAGAGATGGCTTAGCAGCTAAGGTGCCTGCCTGCTAAGGCTAAGAACGCTGGTTCCAATGTCCAGCGGTTCCAATCACCAGGTTCCCACATTTAGCCAGATGCAAAGTGAGGCAAGGGCGCAATGCCACACTTGACCACAAGGGGGCGCATGCATCTGGATTTTGTTCACAGCAGCTGAGAGACTGCTGGTGTGCCCATCTCTGTCTTTCTCTCCCTCTCTCTCTCTCTCTCTGTCTCTCTCTCCAAAAATAAATTAAAAAATAATAAAAAAATTTTATATCATAGTGGCCAAAGAGCTTTTGGATGTTTCCTAAGTGATTTTTTTTTTAATTTTGGAAGTTAAAATGATCTAATGGTTGTGCATGGATGTGTGTGTTGTGCATGTATTTCTGTCATTCATTGACCACAGGCAAGTTAGTGGTCACTTTCTGTTTCATTAGCAAGTCATCTGTGCTGTTGTGCATCCTGAACTTCACCATGGCACTTGTTGTATGAGCTGTAAAAGATTTCTGTCTTTTAAATCAAATATTTAACTATATCTACTTTTTAAATAATGAAAAATTAAAGACTATGTATATATATAAATAATCTTCATGAAACACCTACACTTACTTCTTTTTACATTTATTTATTTACGTGCATGTAGTGTGTAGTGTGGGTTGTGTGGCGTGTATGCATAGGTAGGTGCCTCGCAGCGCCCTGTATACTTGCCTGTGGCAGAGGTCGCTTGTCTGTGGGTTTAGAACCCACAGTTCCAAAGCGGAGTGGGACGTCGGGTGTTCTGCTCCATTACTTTTCTGCCTGGTCTTGTTTTGACTTAGAGAGTCTCTTGTAGCTGATTCTGGAGCTTGCTGAACTCCAACGATGCTTGGGTGTCTGCTCCCCTGCCGAACTGGGGTTATAAGTGCACAAGGCCACGCCCAGCTGGTTTATGTGGGATTTGAAGATTTGAATGTTGGCTGTCTCAGACCCATTCATTTAACCACTGAGTCATCTCACCAGCCAAAAGAAATACTTTTTGATGTGCAAAAACTTATACTGAAGATGCTAAGGTTACTTGTGGAAATATGTGCTAATAATTGATCGTGGACATTAATAAACTGAATGACAGTTAATGGCACGTAACTGACAGGCTATTAACCTCAGCTTTAGTTCTTGACTCTTTAGTACTAATTCTGTTTTGTTTTGTTTTTTAATGGTTTTCCTGTTTTTTTCTCTTAAATTTGTTTCCTCTTCATTCTTTGGCACTGAATCTCAGTAGAACAAAAGTTATTCAGTATGGTCAAGACTGCAGAAACCACCCCCCGCCCCTGACCATGGTAGTACAATTGTGTCTTGGGCTTCTGGGTGAATCATTCTCAAGTGAGCTGTCACTTCAGTGTCTTTGCTGCTTGTCACTCTATTTTCAATCCTTTTTGATTAAAGGGTTTGATTCAAATGTAGGGAAGTTCAAACTTTTCCTCTAAAAACTAAACTGAGTCTTTTGAAATGAGCTCACGATAAACAGGAAAAAGATAGACACATTTATTAACATGCACATGAGCCATACATAATATGAAACTCCATGAAGGGTTAGATGGTCAGGACTTCAACATTTCCTTCATAGGTCAGAGGGAAGTGCAGTATGGGAGACACAATGTGTCCAAAGAGCAGACAATGGCCGGAGACAAAGTTCCTCTGTGTTTAGGCATGGTGTTTGACTTAAGTCCCTTCTATAATATCAGGGGGCTGAAAAATATCCGTAAGATAAAGTCCACTGTGTTGCTGTTTGCTGGCTCTAGTTTTTAAGAAGCTAAGGTAACCACAGAGGAAAGTTCTAGCAACAACTGATCTCCAGGTAGAAATGATCAGCACCCCCAGGCATTGTGTTTGAAAGCAGCATTTGCAAGCCCTAACACAACACAGTATTTTAAAACCTGTAATGCAAGCACATTACACTGATACATTTACACTAATGTGTTCATTAGAGATCGAAAACCCAAAATGAGTTGTTCTGTGAGTAAAAGCATCTCTTTTCCTAACATAAGACAAAGTTGATGGTGTGAAGGGTTTTGGCTCACCTGAATGCCTTCTTACCTTTTGATAAAGTAAACAAAGTCATACGTGGACATTATGAGGGTTCTTTATGTTTATTTGCCACTAAAATTAGATATTTTGCCCCTGACATGTCCAGCTTTGTTCAATTAATATTTTTTTCTTTACAATGAGGCCTCGTGGCCTTTCCAAACAGTGCTAGTTGATATGAGAATGGAGTCTCATGTAAACCTATTTTATTTGTTTATCAGATGCCTAGTTTAAAAGGACTTTTTCTGAGAAATAAAGTATCCTTTGTTTCTTTTCCTTAGTTCTAAGTAACCTCAGCTTTGTGGAATTCAAGGCCGCTTCTCAGTGCGGGAACCCAGGGTCTGCTGAAGTCCAAACAGACAAAAGTCTATCTGTACATTTCTTTCATGACAGATGCAATGACCAGTAGTTGGGAACACTTTGGTTTGAGGCAAGATAAGCTATTTTAAGCTTAGTTTGGGATACATTGTGATTCATCTAACTGCATGTTGCTGTCGCCAAATTAACTAGCTATTTAAGCAGCTAGATATTGTTGGTGGAGGGGGTGGAATTAAGTTTTAACTTTTATTTAGTTCT
Source organism: Orientallactaga sibirica (assembly GCA_036365145.1). NCBI lineage: Eukaryota > Metazoa > Chordata > Mammalia > Rodentia > Dipodidae > Orientallactaga > Orientallactaga sibirica. The sequence continues at coordinate 1,802,705 of JAEOAD010000048.1, forward strand.
CTCCTGTGTGGTTCACTCCAGTACGTATCTGGTATACCGGTGCTTCCTGTGTGTGAGTGAATGGGCATCTTTCTTCACGTGCTGTTGAAATGCCAGCGAAGGCTCAAGAAAGTGGCTGAGGGGTAAGGTCAGAACTGGGCAGGCCTAGGTCTGAAGGTCAATTCTTGTTGGGTTCAGGGTTGGCAATGGAGGACCAAGGCAGTTTCTTGGACCAAGACTTTATTGTAATGAGGGAGAGGGAGAAGGGGGTACAAGGAGAGAGGGGGACATGTACATCAGAGGGGGGTGGGAGGTGGGGGAGGAAAGGAGGATACAATACACTCACCTGGAGACGACAAGCAGGAAAGATTGTCAGTGAGGGCCAGGGAAAGGGTTTTATGGGCAGAGGAGAGAAACTACCCCCAGAGGGAGGGGTCTTGGGTGGTGTGGGCTGGAGGTGGTAAGGTGGTAGGTGGCTTCTCCTCTTAGCCCACAGGTGTCCTCAGTTGCCATGGCACAAAGCTGTCCCAAAGTTCCAGGGCTACTCTATAAACAGGGGGTGGGACTCTAACATTCCAGCTTTTTTTTTTTTTTTTTTTTTGGTTTTTCCAGGCAGGGTTTTGCTCTAGCTCAGGCTGACCTGGAATTTGTTTACATTAAAGAGAGAGAGAGAGAGAGAGAGAGAGAGAGAAGGCTGGAGAGATGGCTTAGCAGTTAAGGCACTTGCCTACAAAGCCAAAGGACCCAAGTTCGACTCCCAGGGCTCACATAAGCCAGCTGCACAAGGGGGCACACACATCTGGAGTTCGTTTGCAGTGGCTGGAGGCCCTGGCATACCCATTCCCCGCCCCCTTCTCTCTACCTGCCTATTTCTGTAGCTCTCTCTCAAATAAATAAATTAATTGAAAAAATTTTTTTAAAAAAAAAGAACAGAAAGACAATTGTTTGGAAGGAAGGGAGGGGAAACCTCTTGTAGGGTGATGGACAGTGTGATCATGTCTAACTGCATAGAGATGACCTTGGGCATTGTGCTAAGACGGAGGTTTTCCCATTTCAGGGTATCAGAGGCCCATATCTGTATTCCTTCCTTAGGAGGATAAGGAAGTCCAGGTGGCATGTTGGGGTGGTCTGAAAGAGTCAAGTTAGCAGAGGGCTAAAGAGAAGCCCATGAAGGTAAGAGCCAAAATGGTTATTGAGGAAGTAACAACAGGTATTTTTGAAATCACCTGGAATTGGACCAGCTGAAATGAATGGTATAGGTTAAGGATGGAAAATAAAAGATAAGCTCCTGACACTGGAAAGCAGAACAATCTCAGTAAACTTGAGGAAGCCCTGGAATGCAGGAGAATGAGAGTAAACAAGAACAGTTTCATGTAAGTCTAGCCTAATAGGAATATGTGTGGAAGACCTATAACGCAGAACAAGGAGTATCGCAGCTGGTCACAGAAATGTCATCACACACAGAAAAGTGTGATAGGCTGGCTTTAAAAAGGCTAATTAAGCCCCAGTGTGGTAGTTTGAATAGATGGCCCCCCAATATATTCAGTGTTTTATTAGTTTATAAGTTTGCATCTGCAGCCACTTGGCTGGAGGCAGTGTCTCTGGGCGGATCTTAAGGTGTGGTGGTGGGTTTAGGATTTCAATCTAAAGATATGCAAAGTGTGCCTAGCTGGAGTTCCTGAGGTGTGCTGTGCTGTTTGGCTTTTGGCTTTTGCTCCTCTGCTTGGTCCTGTGAAGAGCAGGCCAGCTTTTTCTGCCATTATGGAACTTCCCCTGGATCTATAAGCTTCAATAAATAATATCCCTTCCTCCATAACTGTGCCTAGTCTGGAAGTTCATCTCAGTGAACCTGAAGCTGTCTGTTACACCCAAATAATCTTCAAGTATTTTTATAATATTTATTTGAGACAGAGAAAGAATATGGACACACCAGTACCTCTTGCTATTGCAAACGATCCCCAGATGCATGTGCTACTTTGTGCATCTGGCTTTACTTGGGTACTGGGGAATCGAACCTAGGCCTCAGCTGTGCAAGCAAGTGCCTTTCACCACTGAGCCAGCTTCCCAGCCACCTGGACACCTCACATTTCACTCTCTACTGTTTCTGGAGTTGGCTGTTGAACTTCTGGTAACACAGTTCTAGCGGCACGAGTGTCACTTCTGGGAGCCTCAATGTTCAGTCCCTTTTTGCCAAACATGGCGAACTACTGTTGTCCCATATTGCTTGGAGCCTTACTCATAGAATCTGTTGTTTGCTTTGTACCTCAGTTTCCTCTTTGTGCAGTGTAGATAATAACACTCACAGGACTGCAGAGAGCCAGCATGGCGTGTACCTGGCTGGAGCTTGGCACTTAACAAGGGGCAACCAACAGCGAACAGCCCAGTGATATTGTCGTATTTTTCAACGTGAGTTCCCAGGTACAGAGAACTAATGTGAGCCACCCCTGAATGCGGACAGGAAGTAAGTCCATGACATTCACATCGAGCTGCTCCTGTTCCCTCCCTCCTCATACCAATAGCCCCTGGGAGTGGGAACCAAAACTCTTCAAAATCCTCTGACACTTTGATTTTGGGAACACACCACCCAGATGCACAGAGCCATCCTGCCTCTGTCTCAATACACATGTTAATCAGTTTTCTCCTGCCACCTCTTATTAAGGGATGACTTAAGCAGTCGGTTGACATATCATTATCACATTTTGAAGTTAAACAGCCACAGGATCTATGAACTCTCATCACACCATTAATTATTCCTGAATTTTTCTGTGCTCTTGAAACATAGTCTATTTCTTCAGTGATCCCCTGGGGAGTCCCGGGCGCCTTTGTCCCCAGCCAGGGCCAGTGGTGTAAAACCTCTGCATCTGTCAGATTTCTCCATGTGGCGCGTAATTGCCTGATTTCCATTTGAAAGTGCAGCCCTGACATTAAAGCCACATAGACCCACCATTGATAACAATGGCTTCCTGACACCTACGAGGGGGGATGGGAGTGAGGGGCGGGATGGGGGAATAAACATGTTCCCCAAATGAACGCCTGCCTTCCAGGGACCAGGTCTGAATTTACAGCTGCAGATGAAGTGCTCCTCGGGAACAAATCAAAAAGAATAAAGGGGGGAGGGGGAAAGCCACAGATTAGCATCAGCATGAGTCTGTCACAGCCAGATGGTCCTCTGCAGTGGGAGAGCAGAGAGCGAGCTCCCTACTTGCTTTCTGTCACCAGTCCACTGGGAAGGGGACAATGATCTCACTTCTCAGTCAGGTGACATGTCGCGCTCTTTCTCTCACACATAAACTTGAGCTGAAGGAAAGTTGGAAAAGGGAGAAAGGGAGAAAAGAAAGGGAGGGAGGAGCTGAGTGTCTATGGAAAACGAGGCTTGCTGGAGAGGATGGCTGAGATAGCAGGCCTGAGCAAGCCTTCAGGAACTGGCTTCAGAGAGCCACAAAGCAAAGAGTCATGCGGAGAGAGGAGGGGCCGCAACATATGGTGATCTCCTTCCTCCACCGCTGCCTGTGAACTTTTCCTCTGCAAGCCAATAGGGCACTACTGGGGCCTAAGAATTCAGGAGGGGGAGCAGGGACTGGCTGTTAGATGCTATATTCTGAGCTCTGGCTCCCCTGGGGCATCACCTTCTCACTGTGAAAAATGTCACTTCATCCATAGCTGGAGGCCAGTGAGTTTTGTCATCCCTTGGCCTATAGACCAGCCATCTCCTTCCATCTGTATAAAGTATTTCCAGAACAGGTGTCCTAAGGTGGAAAAACTAGAGGAAGCCAAAGCAAGGCAGGGATCTGGGGTAAAATGAACCTGCCAAGTTATAAGTGTGGAGGGTACCCCCTCAGAAGGTTCTGAGGCTGAAGGGGACGGGGCGTCCACCTGGAAGGGTGCTGTACACCAGGTAGGAAAGTGTTGGCGCTTGTAAATCAAGCCTGTTGTCTGAGTGACAGCCCACACATGGACCACCAGATGCTGGTATGGGAACACAGCAAATGCAGCTGTGTGCCAAGGTGTGGCCATCCCATGAGCTAATCTGCCCAGAAGGGGTGTTCACACCCTTCCCTTGGGCCTGGGGAGTCAGAGAGCTCCAAAGCCTCAACTCAGAGAAGAAGATCCAAGAATGAATGAGGCAGGCTTCAGCGTGATTCCAAATGCAGGGAGATGCCAATCATTTGCAGGAGGGAACAATTCAAGTCATAATGAAGACGGAGTAAAAGCCTGTCCATTTTCAGCCAGGATTAGGACGCCTCTTCACCAGTTCTGACAGCTGCAGGTAGATACACCAAGGAGTAACCTGGCCCATTCTACTGTGGCCAAGCAGAGGGTGCTGCCAGATGGAGCGGAGACCATGGGCTCCAATTTTTCTCCTTCTGATTTAAAACACAAAGGCACCTTACCAAAACGACCGCTCTGCTCTTGGTTTCGCAGGCAACATCACCACCTCACAGTGGTCATCTTTCTAGGCGGGTTCTGGCTCACAATTCAGCTGGAGAGTTTGAAGAGAAACATACGGGGATAGTAACAACAGTCGTGAGCGCTATCATGTTTCCTTCTCTTCACTTAAGAAGGCAGGTAAATGTTTAGAGGAACATTTTTTCAAATATTTTATTTATATTTATTTACTTGAGAGACAGAGAGAGAGAGAGAGAGAGAGAGAGAGAGAGAGAGGGAATGGGAGCACCAAGGCCTCCAGCTGCTACAAATGAACTCCAGATGCATGTGCTCCCTTGTGCATCTGGCTTATGTGGGTCCTAGGGAATCAAACCTGAGTCCTTTAGCTTTGCAGGCAAGCGCCTTAACCACTAAGCCCTCTCTCCAGCCCATAGAGGAACATTTTATTTGTGAAATGCTATCATGTAAAGAGTGTTTCCTGTGCCCACGACTTCTCCAAGGCCTTTGCATTTCATACACCCCTCATAACAACCTCATGAGGCAAGTGCTACGATTACTTCCATATGGCCAAAGGGAAACCAAGGCTTAGAGATGCAAAGCAACTTGCCAGAGTCATACCGCTGGGAAATGGCAGAGCTGGGATTGAGTCACGGCTCTCTGTGGCTTCTGGGTCCTCTTGGCTGTCCTGTGTCTTTTCATGGTATGGTACCCGAGCATCAGGCTATTCACCAGCACTGTGAGTCAGATTGCCGAATCTCCCTTATTCCCGTTGTTTCCTTTTCCATTGAAGCGGGACTACATGAGCTGTTTAGGTTTGCTGCCCAGGCACGAAAGTAACAGGTGACATCTGCATGTGGGGGCCAGTGCCTGGCACAGAGTTGGTGTTTACAAAATGTGACTAGTGGGCTGGAGAGATTGCTCAGTGGTTAAGGGACTTGCTTGTGAAGCTTGAGAACCCATGTTTGATTCACCAGGTCTCATGTAAGCCAGACACACAAGATGATGCAAGCACATAAGGCTGCACAAGGTGGCGCATGCGTCTGGAGTTTGATTACAGTGGCTGGAGGCCCCTGGGTGCCAATTCTCTATGTATCTATCATCTATCTATCTATCTATCTATCTATCTATCTATCTATCTATCATCTATCTATTTCTCACTCTCTGGCATAAAAAAAAAAGTCCCTAGTCGCTATTGGCGTGAGTGTTACTGCCCTCTTCCTGCTTCTGTTTCATGGTGTCCTCACAAAAAAATCCTGTGAGGTTAGCAAGGCAGCAGTCACCACCCCTCCCTGTCTCATAGCTGATGACTCCACCTTTTACATCTTCTAGCAAGCATTCTACCATGGAGCTACATTCCTCTCACAGCGGATGGAATGGACATGCAGCCTGAGAAGATGGAGCCGGAAACAGCTCACGGTTCTTGGTACTGCCTTTTGCATTCAGGGTAACCCCCGTCTTGCAAAGCCTTGGCAGGGCTTTAAGCCACACCTGTCATTATAGACCTGCTCTATTTCTGACCTGTGCCCCATTCACCCCTACTTAGGCAACCTGGTGGCCCACCATTCCTGGGAGGTCACCATACTGATGCCAAACTTAGTGTGGACACCCAGCCCAGAAGAGTGTACACTATAGAACTCATGGACTCAAATGATCCTCCTGCCTCAGCCTTCCTAGGAGCTGCGACTACAGGCATTTGCCACCATGCCAGGCACCTGTTGGTTTCTAAACAGAATAAAAATATTGCTGACTAGAAAGATCTGAACAAGGACTTCAGCTCTTGTCACCCCCAGCCCCAACCCCGGGAGCTGACTATGGATGGAGTCAAGTCCTGCCCATCCCCTCCTAGTAGATGACAATGACAGGTAATATCACTTGGGACAAGCAAGGACAAGTTACAGTACATTGTGCCCCTAAGCTTATCTTTATTGTCTAGGTGCCAAAAATGTTTATTTTTTCACCATCCCAAGTGGAGATGTGTAGATCACAGACAATTTATGTCTATCCCCCATTCCTCCTGAGATCCCAAATGGGGAAGACTTTGAACACAGAAGAGGGGTCGCTGGCCAAGGGACCTGGATGTCTGGCTGCACTTGGCCTTGTTTCCATACGTTTTCCAAACTGCCAATCCAATGATTTTCACATTTTTCTCTTTCATTTTACTTTCAGGAAAATCTGTAGGGGATGCAGCCGCTTTTGTTCTGTTGCTTCATGGAACTCCCAGGGCTGGGAAGGAAAAGGATTTCCTTTCACAACCTCTGGCTGAATGCTTTTTACTTTCTGCCATACCATGAGTGATTTATGACCTACAGTCTGGGTCTCTTTTCCCCAACTCCTCCCTGCTCTTCCTCCTTCCTCCCACCACCAGTTTAAAACAGGGCATTGCACTCAGGAGCCCCAAGGTCAAGGGTGTCCTGTGAAATTAGCCCCTAGAGTGCTTGTTCTGAGGCTTAAGCTCAGACAGCGGTAGACTTGAAGCCACGGAAACAGCCCCACAGCCGAAGAAGTCAGCCATCTTGGTGAACAAACGCAATGCCAACCGGGGCTCAAGGTTTAGGGGTGGCTTTGAACCATGAACGTCAAAGCACTTTCTCCAAACTTGTCAGGCATGCATACATCTTTAGACTTTTTTTTTTTTCTTTCTCAAAGCAGTGATGCAGAAACGAGGCAGTTTAAGAAGTTTTGAGCTGGGAAGTGAAGTGAGTTTTCTTTGTCACCTTAGAACTACACAGGGGAGAAAAGACTTTACAACAAAATGCAGAAAGCAGACAGCCCGGGGTCATTAAGATAAGGAATGGTCTCCTTTTGATCTGAAGATGGCTGGCTGTCAGCTGCCTCTCTCTTGTCTTGGTCTGTCACAGGGCTACCAGCAAGCAGGGCGTCATCCGAAGCTGGAATAAACAGAGGGTTAGTGACCCAAATCTCCAAGGCTCCTCCCCACCAGGACTCTCCACCCTAGCCAGACTCTGAAATCACAGTGTGACCTCTTTGGGCCACCTTTCCCACCTCCGCATGATAATGTCATCATAGCCACAGAGACTCTTCCCCCTGGCTCTAGAATGTTCTCTGTGCTACAATGTGCCATCCTGTCACTGCAGAAATCACCACTTCTGCATAAATCGTGTCACAGCACGAAGCCTCCATGCTTGCTGGTGTGTGACTGCCAGTGAGTACGAAGGCCACACGAGATGAGATTCAGACCCGGTGCCTTGTTCCAGTGATGACCAACTGCTTGCGGGTGACTGTGGGACAAAGCTGCTTATTTCTTCATCTAGAAAATGGGGAGCTAATAACTAAGATTAGATTAGTTATACCCAAGTGGTTACCACAATGCCCCACACAGAGGAGAAACTCCAAGATGCCAGTTAGTTTAAGTATGGGACGGAAACCAGAGAGAAGGCTCTGGAGGAGAGGGGATGGGGAGGGGTGGGATGACAAGAGGCTGGCTCAGGATTCCGTCTCTATTCCCTCTGGCTCGCCTACCCTGCGGTTTCATTTGGAAAGCTCAGCGTCTGAGATTTTAAGGTCATATATCATCCCCATTTCCTTCCTTGTCCTAATCATTGTTCCAGAGACACTGCAGTGTAGAGGCATGTGTGTTGGACGTGAGACGCCCCTACAATCAAGCAGTCCAGATAGCAAGCAAACAAAATGTTTCTATCTTCTGCCCTTTTGTGGTCATTAGGGGGTCGTTAGTGCCTCGGGCTTCTTCCCAAACCTGGGTCACACCCAGTTTTACTGTATGAGCCTAAGAACAGGGAATCCCTAGCATGATTAGACTGAGATAAGCCCCACCTTCTAACACACCAGCATTAATGAACATAAAGTAGGATATTTAAAAATCTGTGCTTCTGAATCAGTCTCTAGTCTCAGGCCCAGAAGAGGTGAAAACTGGAGCAGAGAAGGGAAAAGGAGAGTCCCTGAGACAGACAGAGCCAGTCCCTGGGCAACTTTAGTAGATAAGTCCTATAAAGTCTTTAAATTGGTACTAACCTGACAAAGAATCAAGGTTTATAAAACTCAAATGTCGCATTTAAAAAAAAAATTTACTTTATTTATTTATTTATCTTAGAGTTGCAGGGAGAGAGAAAGAGAGAGAGAGAGAGAGAATGAGCACACCAGGGCCTCCAGCTACTGCAAACAAACTCCACACGCATGTGCCACTTTGTGCATCTGGCTTATGTGGGTCCTGGGGAATTGAAGCTGGGTCCTTAAGCTTCACAGGCAAGCACCTTAACCTTAACTAAGCCATCTCTCCAGCCCACATTTTTTTCAAGTGTGGCATTTTTTAAATAAGGTTTTTATTTTTATTTATTTACTTATTAGAGATAGAGAGTGGGGAAGAGAGAGTGAGAATGGGCACTCCAGGGCCTCTAGCCACTGCAAACGAACTCCAGACACATGTACCACCATGTACATCTGGCTTATGTGGGACCTGGAGAATCGAACCGGGATTCTTAGGCTTCATAGGCATGTGCCTTAACCACTAAGCCATCTCTCCAGCCCAAATATGGCATTTTTATAGGGTATGACCAAACTGGAAATGTTAAGCACAGTTGTCACTAGTCATAGGTTCATTTGATAGCCAGGGCATTTTCTCTTTCTCTCTGTCCTTCCCTCTTTCCTTCTCTTTTTCTCTCTCCCTCATGTTTAGCAATGTGTTATGTTCTTTGGAAATTGTTATTTATTCAAATGTGAGGGTTTTACCTGTTTCATTAAAAATTTTATTGCAGCAGTAGGTTTCTTGAAAAGTCATTAAAGTTCTCAAAAATGGAGCCATGCAGGTAAAATGATAAGGATTATATGTTTGAAAGGTTTGCTGCACTATGGTTTTTAGTATCATGGTGAACACAGTGAACAGGAGAACAGAGTTCCTTACAGAAAACTGCATAGCTTTTCTCTACTGAAAATTCTGAGCCATGTATCTCTGGATCGATCTCCACACATCAGTGTTAAATAGAAAACCGACCTCTGTCTATCAATATCCCTCTGTGCCTTGGTTTCTCCCAGTGTAAAGGAGTCCTCAACAGCATAACTATTTCCTGCTTGATTCATAGGCATATTATAAGGATCTGTGAGAGAAAACTTTCCACAGGGTACTGTGATCACAGAACTTGTGCGACACTTTCATGATAGTTCCAAAAGGGAGGCAGTACACTGACGCATGAACATGGCTATAGAAAGAGTTGGGGCTGCTAAGATGGGAGGGAATTCAGCAAAAGAAAGCATGCCCTTGTGCCGCTCTGCAGCCAGGCTCTGTTCAAGACTTAGTCCTGCTTCCACATAGCAACCAGATCTGTCTTTTGGTGTAGCCTTTCACAAAACTGCCTGGGAGTATCTGCTAAGAAGTAACATTTCATAAAATTCTTAGTCTCCCCTCTCCCTTTATTCAACTCTTCTTAATGTTTTCTCCTTTCTGAGTTCTTAAAATAATGTAAGCTGCTGTTCATTATTGATACATGTCTCCTGCCCTTGCCTTGAATTTTTTTCTCTTCTCATTTTAATAATCTTGCTTGTATCTTTTTTTTTTTTCTTTTCGTTTTTCAAGGTATTGTTCCACTCTAGCCCAGGCTAACCTAAAATTCACTCTGTAGTCTCAGGGTGGCCTCCTACCTTTGCCTCCCGAGTGCTGAGATTAAAGGCGTGTGCCACCACACCCGGCTTGCTTGAATCTTAAGTGAGATCATCACTCTCCTCCATGTCAACCCCATGTTCTTGTAAGCCCTTTTTTCTCTCCATGAAGAAAACATTTCCTGATGATTACCGGGTAGGATTATGCTGAGCAAAAGAACCAAGACCACGTGCTAGAAGCTTGGCAGGCTACTCACGAACTCCATCAATTCTCACTGATGTCTAACCATCCCAATGAGCTTTGTCAGTACAGAATTGCAGGAGTCTTGGAACTTCATGTACATGCCTGACATTTTATTTCAATCCATTTCCATGGTTCACATGGTGGACAACTTTCCTTGTGTACTTGAGATCAGTGGTCATCCATCATCTTTCACACCCACAGTACTATTGCTTATAGCACCCAAGGAATGCCTGCTGGTGTTCTCATTTTGCTACAATTAATGCTCATTATTGTGTGTGATTGGGATATATGGCATTCTGGTAAATTATATGTTCTCATTAATGGTAGTTACAAGGTATACCATCTGTGGGTTACTAACACCCACGCACCTGGGATAATCTTAACAGTAAACCTAAAATTGAATTATGCTTAATATTTCTAGAAAAGTTCAGAGGAAGTTTCAGGATTTACAGAATGTCGGCAGCATTATAGGCATTTTCTAGATGTGCAGATGTACAAGATAATTTGGATTTCTGTTTAATACCATACAAATGTTAGCTTGGGTGTGTAGCACAAATCACATGGAAAACAATGTATCGTGCCACACATGTTGTCATATTTTAAACTTCTCCCACTATGTTTTAAAACAGTTATAAATGTCTAAAGGAAAGAAATTTATGACCTGAAATCTTTTAGCATAGCATATGTATAACAATCTTATTTCTGTAAGAGAAACACACACACACACACACACACGCACACACAGGCACACATATGAGAGGGAACTGTAGGTGCATTTTTTTTTCTTCTTTTGGTTTATCTGAACTTTCTGGCTTAAAAACTAATTAAATATTCCTTCTTTAGAGAAAGACTATAAAGGAACAATCTTTGGTTGGATGAACTACATGGCCCAGTATTAAATGTCAGTCAAAAATTGATTTCATAATAGAAGAGGAACAGGTTAAATAAAAAGAATGGCTGTAGAAGACATTGTCCCATTGGGAAAACATCCATAATGTGAGCTGATTTTGTCAGTTATGAACTTTGTGGGGTGGGGTGCTGTGCTATCTGCAGTAAGAGTAACATCAAATTGGGAAAATGTTGTTACTTTGGGAAATAAAGGTGGGATTTGGGCCACTGCCTACTGTCATACAGAATGTGACAAGATCATCTTTCTTTTTCTTGTACTGCTACATCTGTTCCCAACATACTAGATAAATAGTAAGATATGGAAGACCACATCTTGGTTTCAACACCAGTTCTCCATAACTAGGGCAGAAGGTTTAGGCTGAGCTTGAAGCAGACTCTACCAGCCCTCTCTTTTATCCTTAAGGCTTTGTCCTATCTCAGCTTGACCTCATCAGAAGTTTGTTTGCATCCAGTACTTGATAGCATGGTATATATTGTCTGCCGGCTCCCTGGACCTCTACCTTGCCTTGACCCAAATTTATTCTGTGTGGCATTCACATGCTCTGAGAAAATGAAGGATGGCCATATCAAAAGTGTCACCAGAAAAGGGGGCCACACATTACAGAAATGCAATTAGGGGTGTGCAATTCCACCAATGAGAGAAGTCAATGCTAGTAGCTCAAAGGGTGCCATGGCATCACCAGGATGTGGAGAGAGGTTGTCATTTTAGAATCTCCTCTAGTTGTCTCTTGTTTCTATCCATAGACAAGAGAGGCTATGGAGGAACTAGGTCCCCACATTCCAGGAGCCTCTGCAGTCCCCAGTGGTCAGAAAAGATTCTTGCCTTTACCCATTTCTGATATCACTGAATCTCCTCTATGAGATTTTCTGAGTCCTCAGTGTTTATACAGCATTACTGATGCCCACTGCCAGTACCTGCTGCTCTGTGGCAAGTTGGGATCCCGATGTCTACGTGTAGATCCTTCCACCCTTCTCATTTAATGTTCCTTGCATACCACAAGTCTTTTTATAAGCTATTGTAGGACTGCTTACAGTTTTGTGCCATGACCACATGTTTATTTCTGAGAAAATGCTCAGCAATAGGGTGCCCAAGAGCTTGGCTTCTCTGAGCATCTGCAGTCTCAGGGGAGCCTTCTATTTGGTATGTGCCTCAAAATAATCAGGTGAAGCAGAGAAAAACAAACTAGGAGGACATTTGTCCCACCAGCCCCCCGTAATTCTGACTTAAAATACTCAGTATGTCATGACAAAGGTTCCTAACCCCAGCAACTCCTCATCAGAAACCCCATAAAGCTACTTAACAAACCGGAGTCACGGGCCCTACTCCAGACCTCCTGAGTCACCCCCAGGGCGAAGCCCAGCATCTGTGCTATCCACAAGCTGTCCCACACATGCTTCTGCTGCCCCTATACCTGTTGCCTCCCATGCCAACCCGCTCCGGTGTGTCATTCCAATCCAGATAATCAGGGTGCTGAGGATGACTTCAGAGGCTTGCCCTAGCACTGAAAAGCCACACGCTTCCATCAGTACCCCTCTTATTTGTACACACCTCAAGATCCTTCTTTGTGAACCTTGCAGAGTTAACAGCCCAACTTCTAGAAAGTCCAAAGGTTAAAACATATCCCCCCGGTCAGAAAGGTGACGAAAGTCGGCCAATCACAATTTGGAAGGCCCCAGAAAAGCTTCTCAGCTGAGAATAGGGACCCAGTCTTCCAGAGTAGCTGGCTGAAAACCAGCTGGACCCCCAGCTAATTGATGTGTCTGGAAAGATGTGTATACTGTGAGGACTCTGTGAACTAAGGGGCAAGGACTATGGCGGTTAAGTGGCCACAAACTCATCCAAGAATTACCCATGGGGGGATTGCAAATGGTGGGAAAGTTCTTCCTGCTTGGGGGAGACAAATTTGAAGGCAATCAGCAACCCCTGTGCCGGCAGACCACTAGACCCTGAACTTGATTAGGAGATTCTCCCTCCCCTTGAAGTTCTCCAGAGGAACAATTAGGAGTTGGTTTAAGAAGCTCCCCATGCTAGCTCAACCTGCTGGGAACCACCCCAGAGTGGACCCTCTGACTGGTTTCTCCAGCGGGGTCACCTCCAGAGAGGAGTCTGGGCTACTTGCCTAAGCGCCGCATGCAGATCAGCCTGGAAACCATTACTGTAATCGTTGGGAGAATCAGTGAAGAGAAAAGGGAAAGCAAGATGAAGTTTGCAAAACACATTAGCAGTGGCTTGATGAGATGCCAAAAGAGCCTGCCAGCAGGGCCAGCTGGAAGACCAATTTCTTAGTCAATACAGAAAGGTGGTTGCTTAAATATCTGAGTCAGCACATACTTAATTTCTCTCCCGCTCAATACTCCTGTTTAATTGCACTGGGGAGTCGCCTCATTGACACATCTAACACCCAAACCCATAGTGGAGGGAAAGAGAAGTATGTTATTAAAGTGTAAATGAGATTCTGGGTGCAGCCTGCAGGCCCAGGTCCTGCTCAGAGCTTCCTATTATCATAGCAGCAGGTGGCTGGGCCTCTCAGGGATTCAGTGAGGCCCCTTTAAAAGGGTTGAGCATAGGGTGAGCACTAGGCCTTGACTGACCCTCAGCGAGTCATCTGCATGGTATTACCAGGTGCAGTCAGGGATCTGACATTCTTTGTACCCACAGGGGCAAGAAAGATACCAGAGGTTGCCTCTACCTCCAATGTGGAGGCCAAGTCAGATTTTTAAAAAACATGCCTAAACCGGGTGTGGTGGCACACGCCTTTAATCCCAGCACTGGGGAGGCAGAGGTAGGAGGATCACCGTGAGTTCGAGGCCACCCTGAGACTACAGAGTGAACTCCAGGTCAGCCTGAACTAGAGTGAGACCCTACCTCGAAAAACAAAAAAAAAAAAAAAAAAAAAAAAAAAAAGCATGCCTAGGGTTGGAGAACATGGCTTAGCAGTTAAGGCACTTGCCTGAGAAGCTTAAGGACCCATGTTGACTCTCCAGATCCCATGTTAAGCCAGACGCACAAAGGTGAGGCATGTGCAAGGTCTCACATGCCCACGAGGTGGCGCAAAAGCATCAGGAGTTCAATTGTAGTGGCTGAGGCCCTGGCACACTGATTCTCTCTCTCTCCCTCTGTCTCTCTCTCTCTCTAAAGGAAAGAAAGAAAGAAAGAAAGAAAGAAAGAAAGAAAGAAAGGAAGGAAGGAAGGAAGGAAGGAAGGAAGGAAGGAAGGAAGGAAGGAAGGAAGAAAGAGAGATAGAAAGCCAAAGAGAACCACCATGTATAGCAGGCAACAAGATGACAGGTGCTGAGGTAGATGTCTGGTGTGATCATGAGGGGAGTCCTGAATGTCTGCCTGCTTCCTAGAGCCTGGGAAGCAGGCAGATCCTGAGGCGGCAATGTTAGGAGTGAGGCAGGAATCCTCACTACCACTCCATGCTCTGCCATTTTTTTTTTTTTTTTTTTTGAAAGTCCATGTGCTGCTCTTTTGGCAGTCACCATGGTAACAAGGAAACTGGAACTGCCCTCTTTTTGCAGGCCCACATTTTCCTGCTGAGGTCAGCCAGCGTTTCTGATTGATCCCTCTGACTTTCACCATATCTGCGTGCACCCAAGCCATCAAGGCCCACCTGAGTCTAGGTACTTCCCTCCACCCCACTCCCACATACTCTGTCTCATCCGGGTCGTCAGATGACGAGGACAGAAGAAGACTTTTCTCAAAGAAAGAAGATTGACCTTGGAGATGGCCGGAAGAAGAGTGGCTGGCTGGGGGCTGGGAGGGGGGCGAGAGGGGCAGACACGCTACAGAGATCAGAGTGGGTAAAGTAAGACCAGCTGTTCCCCACTCCCAGACCCACCATTCCAGTTCCTGTTCCAATGGTACCCTTCTTGGTTAGAGTCCTAAAGTCTGCCAAGGGTGTTGAGCTGTAACACTCAACAAGACCCCCTGCTAGAAGTCAGGGCTGTAACCTCCACCTTTGTTCCCTGTTTGTTGGTCAACTTCATTCTCCACTCAAGTTGTCGTGAATAAATATGTAAATAAATCATCCTGTTGGTCCACCCTTCACTGTCTGTCCATTCAGCCGATAGACAAGGAGCCTAAAGAATCAACTGTCTCTGCAAGATCCGTGGGCCTAAGAGTCTGCATGAGTTTTGGCTCCTTCTGGAAATACTTCCGCATCATTTATTTGCCTGCATAGGAGCAGGGATGGTGAGGAGCTTGTGGGCTCCTGAACTGACCCTCCAGTAGCATTTGCTACACTTGAGTGTAGATATTTCCTGTGCATTGAAATATTCCCTGCTGGAGGGAAGAGGGAGGCTCATAAGACTCTGAAGCTAATGAAACGCACAAGGTTCAGGAAAACCAGAAAGTTAAACTCACAAGCCCCCTTCCCAAGGGTATATAGCAGCAAACAATTGCTGGACAGAGCACTCTTCAGTGGAACTGCCTGAAAGTTAAGAATTGAACCCAAAGATAGAGCTCTTGTGAGTCTTCACTTATGCTGGGTGGGCCTCCCAGTGATGGTGCCACCTTTGGGTCACCCGTGCTCCTATAATGAACTCCAACAAACATATCAGCTCATCAAGCTGGACTTGGATGAAATCATTTCTTTGGCCTGTCATCAGTACCCTGTCTGGGGTCATAGCTCTTCAGGAAAAATCATGAAATGACTACTCCAGAACTGAGTGACGTCTGCAAACCCACAAGATTGGCATTAGAACCAGAATGGAAAGTAGGTTTTATGTTCAGGAGAAGTCTTCAAGGTAAAGGGCTACATCTCCAGCCAACCATGGGAGAGAAGGAACAAAGCCCATACCACAGGAAACTCAAACTCATACTTCCTTGGTAAGTTGTGAAAAGATGTTGGGTTTGGATGGATTTAGGGCCCATGGTCCATCCAGTGTGCACTCCTTTCTCATAGCCTCTGGTACACAACTTTCATATGTAAGTGATTCATCTTTGCACACCTGCAAATCAAACCCTTCTCCTCCCACACACTAGTTGTGAGACCTTCTATCAAACTTTAAGGGTCCCAGCTCAGTTGCAGGAGTGGTGATGTGACTGCTATGTCGTGTGATTTCTGCATCAAATGAGACAAACGAATCAAATGCCTAGCACAAAGTTGTCCAGCAAAGCCAGTTCTCTACCCTTCCAGTCTCTGACACCCCCCCCCAACAAAAGTGACCTCAGTTTCTCCTCTTATGGTCAATGTTGGCTCTACGCAGCAATTAGATGAGGTTCTGAATCAACAGCCCAGCTGAGAAGGTCTCCCTGGCTCCTTCCCATAAGATGCCCAGGCCTGCCTAACTCCATCACCGGTTTCTGTGGAGGAGCCCCCATGCATGAGTTCTTTACCTTCCTGGAGCCTGAGAAGCTCAGAGACCCTCTCTCATGAGTGACTTTGGAACAGCCACTTAAGGCTTTCAGCAGCAGACACCTCCCTTTGAAGGGAGCGTGGAATCCCACCATCTTACCTCACTCTACACTTCATGTTTTCACATCTGCAGATGGGTAAGGAAGCTCAAGGTCAAGACTGTGGGAGGCCCTGGTCTATCTCTTTCACCTCCCCGGCTACGACTCCTATCCTCTTCCAGCCCTCTCCAGACTTAAACTAGCCTTCTCGTCTCCTTTGAACTCACCACACCTGTGTCCGTCTGAGTGCATTGTGCTACCCAGAAGCCCCCATGCAGCAGGCATGAAGCAGCGATTTTCTAAAATCCCAGGCTCAGCTTAAATGTCCTCCCTCAAGATCTTCCTCTTCCACTACTGAATTTTATTTTTCTCCTTAGCATTCACCCCTACCTAAAATGAACTTTTCTTTTGTTCCACGGGGAGTATCTGGCTCTCTCCAAAAACAAGTTATGCAAAGGGAGTGACCCCATGCACTTAGTTTTGTGTTGTGGTTTGAAGGTCAAATGTCCCCAGAGGCCCATGTGTTTAAACACTCGATTTCCAATTGGTGGCGCTGTTTGGGAAGGTTGTGTAAGCTTTAGGAGATAGAGCCTGGCTGGAGAAGTGGGTCCCTGGAGACAGTCTGATGTTTGGGAACCCTACTTCCTGCCTGCCAATGTGATGAGCTGGCACGCACTTCTGCCACCATACTTTCTCTGCCATGAAACTTCCTCTCAAAACTATAAGCCAAACATAAGCCCTTCCCTCCCTCAAGTTGCTTCTGGTGAGGTTTTCATGTGTTCCCAGCAGTAAGAAAGTTATAGGCACACCAGTTGGTCAGCACCAGTGAGTCCCAGCATAGACCTGGCATGATCACTCTCTGATCCTGGTGAGCACGAGTTTTTCAGCACATATTGTTGAATGAATCTATGACTATCATAATCTTTGTCCTACCACAAGTTTGGGTGCTTCCAGAAACATACACATCTAAGACAGAAAGGAGTGCGACCATGCAGAAAGGCTGCTCTGAGCTTCTCATAACCCACAATCCAGGTAGAGACAGAGAGATTGGGCATGCCAAGGCCTCCAACCACTGCCAATGAACTCCAGACATGTGTGCCCTCTGTGCATCTGGCTTGCTGAGTCCTTAGGCTTCATAAGCAAGCACCTTAATCATTAAGCCATCTCTCCAGCCCAATATTTTTCATATTTTTTATTTTTGGTTTTTCGAAGTAGTGTCTTGCTTTAGCCCAGGCTGACCTGGAGTTTACTATGTCATCTAGGACTGGCCTCAAATTCACAGCCATCCTCCTACCTCTGCCTCTAGAGTTCTGGGAGTAAAGGCGTGAGCCTTTACCTTTGCCTGGCTTCAGACCTTGTTTCTAAATGAGGGAATCTCAAGTTTTTCCTCTGTGCCCTGTCTCCAGAATTGAGTGGAAGAGGCAGCTGATCACCCCTCAGCCTTAGATTCGGGGGTAAAACAAATGGTAACAAGTTCAGGTCTCAGAGAGTGCCTCATGCCCAGGGCTCAAGTGATTCTCGGGAAATACTAACTGACAAAAATGACATCATCCCCCAAAAATGACATCATCCGAGCTCTTTTCATTGGTTACTAAGGTTTTAAACTGTTCTGCCTCCTCACGGGAATTGCCTCACTTGTCACTGTCCTCACCGGTCTCAGTGACCCTGGCTTTTGAAAAACGTGTGTGTTGTGATCCTCTGTGGCAGACACACACTGCAGCCTTGCCTCAGGAGTGTAACGTCACAGGAACTCATGTGGGTCACTTGGCATGAGGTTTCCAGAAAGGGAAAGGATAGCAATGGGGAACGCTATGCAAGCCCACCCTGGTCTTCCTTCCTCTTTTGTGACTCTGTACTTAAAACCCAGCCGTGACATTCCTGAGAAAACCCCTTGAGACAGCCGAAGGACTCCCCAAACAGTCCGCAGCAAGCATGAATTGAGCAAGTCCCTCTATCCCACCTTGGGCGCGGGGGTTGCGGGGGAGGTCAAAGTAGAGCAGAGCGTCCTTGGGGTAATGCTTTGCAGCTGTCCTAATGCGGAAGTCTGTATAAATCACTAAGGAAGGCAGTGGGCATCAATCTTAGCACCCCATTTTAAAAGAAGGCATACACCCAAAGCCTCTGGCATCCCTTAGCGGGTACAGACACGGATGTATTTTCTGAGCTTTAGATTCTTGGCAGGGGTGGAATCTTTCAGAATAGAAGCACCTGGGGAAGGGTAAGTCGAAACCAGTGCTCATTCAAAATACACTGAGCAGCAAGTGTGATGCAGCATGCCTGAGGACCCCAAACTCCACCTGTGCTGGCTCCTTCTGGTTCTTTCTATCCCCAGAACACCGCCTCCCACCCCGCCCACGAGATGCACCCTTATAGACCTAGGCAGGGCAGGGCTTAGAGATCTGAAACAAGCCCGGCTGCGCTCACCATCTGTCACATCCCCATTATGAAGTGGCTGCAAACTCACATTGTACTTTGGGACAACAATGGAGTTTTGGTCTCTGTTTCCAGGAGCAGTTATTTCTGCAAAAGAGCATGAGTAGAGGAACCTGCTGGTGAGGGGCCTTTCTCAGCTGGCTCCCAGAATAAGCAGGCCCTTGGGTGCGCCCTTTAGCTGTGTGGTGTGAAGTAAATTTTACAGGAGTAAAAGTCCATGCCAGGGCTGGTGAAAGGACTCAGTAGGGTCAATTCCTCAGCATCCACGTAAAGTCAGATGCAACGAAGCACATGAGGGAAGAGATAGGCTTGAGAAGAGCAATTAGCAGTGTCCCCACTCCTCCCTCCATCACTGGCTTGAAGGGTTCCATGTGGCTGTGTGGAGATGGCACTGGGGGAAAGGACCAGAGGGCCCCTGAGGTTACCAAGTCCCTGTATTAGTTACTTTTCTCAGATGCTGTGACCAGATAGCTGACAAGAAGCAACTTAAGGGAACAGGAGTTTGTTTCAGGTTACAGGTTGAGGGAATACAACCCAACATGGTGGGGAAGGCATGTCAATAGGAGGATGAAGCAGCTGGTCACATGTAATCCGCATGTCATCAGGAAGGAGAGAGATGAACCCTGCTGCTCAGCTCACTTTTTTTTGGGTGGGGGGTTGAGATAGGGTTTCAGTCTAGTCCAGGCTGACCTGGAATTCACTATGTAGTCTCAGAGTGGCCTCGAATTCACGGCGATCCTCCCACCTCTGCCTCCCGAGTGCTAGCATTAAAGGCGTGTGCCACCTTGCCCGGCTTGCTTTCTTTTTATTCAGTCCAAGATACTAATCTATGAGATGACCCTGCACAAGTTAGAGTGGGTCTCCTCCCCCCAATTAATCTACTCTAGAAAATACCTCATAGACATGCCCAGAGATTTGTCTTCTAGGTGATTTTAGATCCTGTCAAGTTGACAATCACCACAGTATCTTAGCAGAATTTTCGCGTTGCAAGCCTTCCTGTGGCTGCTGGAAGATCTCGTTCTGCAGTCCAGGGACCACAGGAAAATTTCAAGAGACAGAAGTCTTTGGCTCAGAGCCATAGGCCTGAAGCTCATATAGAAAATCCGAGACTGGGAAAGGGCTGGAATGAAGGCAATGTATAGAAAAGGAAAAGGGCCAGGATCCTTCCTTTTGGGACCTCGACTGGTTGTGCACTTACTGTGTCTGGAACTACTGGGACAAGGGAGGGCAAGATAGAGGCTAACCTTGGCCCAGAGAGAGCACTTGCTATTCAAACAGGAGGACCGGAGTTCAATCTAGCATCCGCGTAAAAACCTTGGCATGGTCACACATGCCTATGGTCCTAGTGCTAAGGGGGACAGAAACTGGAGCATTGCTGGGGCTCACTGGCCAGCCAGTGAAACCAAAAAATGGTGGTCTCCAGGTTCAAAGAGATACTCTATTTGAGGGAAATAAGGTAGAAAGAGTGGTAGAGAAGAAAATCTGGTGTGCTTCTCTGCCCATTGCACATGCACAAAAGCACACACGTGAATCTGCCCACACATATCACAACATACTATAAACACACACACACAAACAAGGAAAAACATCCAACACCAAGGACAAGGCTTTCCTTTGTTCTTTTTTTGCTTACTCTTGTGATCAAGTCGAGGTTTAGGTCTCCCCATGATCTCATCCTCTGTGGCATTCAAGTTCTGGATCAGAAAGTATGTGGTCATTTTCCCTTTGCCTTTCACTTCAATTTCACCCCTCTCAACAATTTCAAACCCTTGATTTTCCAGAGCTCTGAACAGGAAAAAAAAAAAAAGACACCAGATATCAAAGATCACAGAGTTGGCTGCAGTGTGAAGGGCCATGTCAGAAGGTAAGTCTTGGACCTGGGACATTCAGCAAAGGATGGGGGATCTGAGACTACATCCAGAGCCTGCAGGGGCACAGAGGATGGGGGAGCCAATGCACAAAAAGGGAAGCATGATAGATCTTCTGAGCTGGGTGCCAAAGGCAAAAGGGAGGCCATAGGAGTCCCATCCAAATCTCACTGATCCAACCACCAAGTCCTGCAAAGCGTTCCCCAGACACTGATCTCTCTCATTTGGACTTCATTCCTAGTGCCCCAAATTTGTCTGCATCCTACTCTGGAACTCTTTGTTCAAGATTCACTTGGGCATCTCCATCCAGATTTCCTTTTGGGAGGTCAGGCTCCTTCACCTTTTCTCTCAATACCCCAAACTCTCATTCTACTGTCAGAAGAGTAAAATGGTCATGGTAGTGACCCACCTGAGTCTCACCCGTGGCTACTGTCCCTTCCTGCATTCTGTGACCTGAGGCAAGTTACTAGCCATTTGTGCCTCTGTTGTATAGCAATTCATCCTGGAGGGAGGCTTGTTAGCAAGTTCAAAATTGGGGCTGGAGGGATGGCTTAGCGATTAAGCCGCTTGCTTACAAAGCGTAAGGACCCAGGTTCGATTCTCCAGGTCCCACATAAGCTAGATGCACATGACGGCACATGCGTCTGGAGTTCGTTTGCAGTGGCTGGAGTCCCTGGTGTACTCATTCTCTCTCTCCTCCTCCTCCTCCTCCTCTCTCTCTCTCTCGCTAATAAATAAATAAATAATAAAATATTTTTTTAAGGAAAAGGAAGTTCAAAATTGAAACAGGCTCATTAAAACTTAGGAAGTTCCAAAGCTGTTAAAGCTCTGGAAGTCAACAAGGCTAAGGACCTCATAACTCTCTGGAAGATCCTGAAACAAGTAAAAACTGCCTGGGAAAAGACTCTCTCTCCCCAGCCCAGCTGCCTGCAAATCCTGGAGTGACTTCCATTCACCGATGCTGAGGTGGTCTTTCCAGTGAAGTCACTGCCTTGGAGTCATCCCTGCTCCTGTATAAAATGCTCTACCCATACTCCTGCAAGTTAACTCTGATAACCTCACTGGTTTACTAAGTTAGACTTGGTTGTAATCTTTTCTTTGGATAGTGCCCTATCTTGGGGTGAGCAGACATTTATTCATGCCTCCCTAGGGAAAGCTTATTGTAGCAGCTTCATTTGTCCTCATCTCTATGTGCTCATGGAGTTGTTCAACAGTAAATGAGCTCATATGAAGAAATTTAGAACTGTCTGTCCCCTGTTGTAAGTGCTCAAGAAACTGTTATCATTTTATGTATATTATTATCTTTGTACTTATCCCAGTTTAAAATAATTAATTATGAATTTTCTTTTTTAATTAATTAATTTATTTGAGAGAGAGAGAGAGAGAATGAATAAATGTGCCAGGGCCTCTACTGCAAATTAATTCCAGATGCATGCATCACCTTGTGCCTCTGGTTTTATGTGGGTACTGAGGAATCAAGCCTGAGTCCTTTGGCTTCACAGACAAGTGCCTTAACCACTAAGTCATCTCTCCTGCCCATGAAGGTTCTTTATTCCTCCACTAGACCAAGAACCAGCAAGCTTTATTTATCAAAGTCCAAGGAGTATTTGAGGCTTTATGAGTCATATAATCTCTGTCACTGTTACTAAATTCTTTTATTTACTGTGACATCAGCCATAGACAATGTGTAAATAAAAGCATGGCTATGTCCCAATAAAACTTTATTAACACAAATAAGCAACAGATTGCATTTGGCCCGTAGGTTATAATTAGGTGATCCATATGCTTCCAGAAAGAAAAAGCTACAGTACAGCAATGGCTCAACAATGTTGTCTGGCACAATGTCTTCTGCAAGCCAGTGAAGCCTGAGAGAAGAAGCAAGAGCTTCGTCTACCACCCCACCCCACCCCATGGCCACTAGGCAGTCAATAGTTCTGGAAGAAGGGAAAGATGAAGGAAGGCATGAATAAATGAATGGCTAACCTGTAGGCTGTGGGGCTGAGATGCACTTTATTGGGAAGCCCGTGGCTTTCCATCCTGGAGGCTGTGTTTACAGTGTCCCCAAACAAGCAGTACCGGGGCATCTTGTCTCCCACAACACCTGCTAAAACAGGTCCAGTGTGGATCCCCACTCTGATCTGTACAGCGAAAAATTCAATGAAAGGAGATCACTGAGTGATTCCTTATGCTTTTATTTTAGGCATAATTTACGTCAAATGAAAATCATAGATTAATATCTCCATGAATTTTGACAGATGTATCACCATCCAAAACCAAACACAGAGCAGGTCCATTACTGTAATGGTTTGAATCAGACGTCCCACATAAACTCGTGTGTTCTGAATGCTTGGTCCTCAGCTGGTGGCAATTTGTGAGGAGACTTGCTGGAGGAGGTTTCTTGGTGGGAGTGGGCTCAAGGGTATAGCCAGATCCCCCTTTCCAGAGTTTGGCTCACTCTCTTGTTGCTATTTTCCACCTGCTGTAGCAGAGGGTGACAAGCCCTTGCTCATGCCAAACTTTCCCCTGCCACCGTGGAGCTTCCCCTTGAGACTATAAGTCAAAATAAAACCCTTTCTTTCCATCCACTGCTTTGGGGATGGTGTTTTGTATCAACAACTAGAAGTGATAATAGCAATTAGCAAAACCATCACTCGTCCCTTTCCTAAATTCTGTCCACCTGTTATGTATGTTATGTCGCTATTTCCTTCAAATTAAAACATTCTTTCCTGGAGGGAAGCTGCAAGCTCATAAGACCAGGGAAGCAAATAACTTCTAATGTGCAGAGAGCTCAGAAAGTTACGATTCCCAAAACCTCCCCGCAAGGTAAACAAGCAGGAAAGAAGTGTTGGGGGGAGACTTATTTTCGGAGGAGCTTCTTGCAAGTTGTGCAGGAAGTTCCAGGGATGTGGCTTTCACGAGCTGCTCCTCGTGCTGTGGTGGGCTTTTTGGTGACGTAGATGCCTTTGAGTCACGCACGCTCCCATAAGTCACCTCAATAAGATAATTAGTTCACTAAGCTAGACTTGTGTGGAATTGTTTCTTGGGTCTGCCTTTGGTACCATACTTGAAGAGAAAAGACGTTCGCTCCGATCTCCCCTGCACACGTCTTCCTTTCATGTTCAGTGACTCAGTGTTTGTGGTAGTTTGAATGATGTCCTCAATAGATTCAGGAGTTTTATTAAAGCTTCTTGGATTTCCATCTACCTGGCTGGAGGATGTTTCACTGGGGGTGGATCTGAATTCCAGTCTAAGATATGCAAAGGGCCTGAGTTCTGCCTGTGGTTCCTTGCGGTTTGGATGCTCTGGGTGTTGTTGCTCTTACTTTTAGCAGTTGCATTTCTCTCTCTCTCTCTCTTTGCATGGATCTTTGAAAGGTAGGGGGCAACTTCTGCCATTATGGAACTTCCCCTCTATCTGTACGCTTCAATAAATCCCTTCTTCCTCCCATAATTTGTGCCTGCTTTGGAAGTTCATTTCAGCTACCTGACGCTCTCTACTACAGTGCTTTATCTAGAAATCACTGTTTTTCTCAAAGTCATGAATCTATTTTTTTTTTTTTTTGGATTTTCATCCAAAAGCTGTATGAATCTAGCTCTTATTGTTAGACCTATGATACACAGCAAACAAACTTCCACACATTGAGGTAGAATTTTTTTTTTCTCTCCACATATTATCGGGGTCATAACAGAACCACTTCCTTTAACAAGACTGCTTCCCCACCGAACTGATTTGGATCTTGATCATAAATCAATTGATCTTAACTCTGTAGTCCATTACTGGACGCTCTGCACGGAGGTGTTTGTGTGTGTGCACGTTTATGTGAGTGCACGTAGGATAAGTGCCAAAGCACGTGTGTGGGGCTCAGAGGACAACTTTCACATCAGTCCCCACCTTTCCACTTTGTTTAAGGCAGCGTCTGTGCTTATTATTCACCACCCTATTTGCAGACTTCTCGGGAACTTCTCATTCTCTGCCTCCCTTCTTGTCATAGGTGCACTGGGATTACAGAAGCCGGCCTCAGCTTCTGGTGGGGAGCCAGTACCTATAGTCTACACACTTAGGACTCTGGGTTTTCCTCCTCTGGCTGTAGCCTTTGGCCAAAGAACCCTGCGCACTCAGTGAAGGTCTGTGGTGGACGAGCTCAGGTGCAGCCCACACTTTTTTCTTTTCTTCAATGACCACATTTGTGTCCTCAAACGGAAGTACTCATCTCTTATCTGACTTTTCTTCTCTCTACTCTCTCCCTACATCCTCCCCTAACTTTGTATTGGTTACATTGGAGAGCTTATTCAACCGATGCCCTCTGCAATTCCAAGTCAAGGGCCACAGATGTATTTTTCTGCGGTGGCCTATGCCAGCTTTTACTTGGATGAGTACAGTGGACACTGTAGCCAGGACCTGCACTATTTTTCAGCCTCCAAATCACTGTGGTGAGGGTAAGTAGACCCTATTTCAGAACCTTCTCCAAAGGAGGTATAACTTAGAAAAGTTATATTCTGAGTCAGGCGTGGTGGCTCATGCCTTTCATCCCAGCTCTCGGGAGGCAGAGGTAGGAGGATCGCCATGAGTTTGAGGCCACCCTGAGACTACATAGTAAATTCCTGCTCAGCCTGGGCTAGAGTGAAACCCCACCTTGAAACAAACAAACAAACAAAAAAAAACCCCTCATATTGTGTCTTATAATTGGTTTTATTTATTTTCATTTGGGTATTTTAGTTTGAATTTTTGAATGATGGGTCTAGGTAAAGAATGGCAGAGAGACAACACTCTAAGCCATCTTGGCAAGATGGGTTGGGGGAATCTGAGCTGGCAGAAAGGACATTTCCAGAACTTCTTGGAAGAGTCACTTCCTGAGTAAAAAAGGAAAGCAGATGTCCCTTAAGATAATGGTTGCATGCCGAAAGGGAAGCCATTCTGAGTATCTTTAAGCATTGCAGGCTGCTTGTTAACTGGGGGCCACTTCACACCTCAGCCTGCGCTCTAAGCTGTCAGAGGCATGCTTGATAAGTTTCCCTGTGCAGGGCACATTGGCTGTCAGAAGACCCAAACCACCACCTGTTGCAGTGTTCGAACAAGAAAGCAGGAGTTCCAAATGAACTGGCTGGCAAGATGGACTGAGCTTACGAGGTCCATAGTAAGACACGCTCAGCACAGTCCTGACTTACGGACAAAGGAGGTGGGTTGCAGGGAAAATCCCAAGAGCCACAGGCTCCTCTGAAACAAGAGAAGTTGACATTGTAATAACCTTATTCATAGTTGTATCCCTCAGGAGCATATGTGAGAGGAGACACAGGAGAGATAATCCATTTTAAATAGAATAATATACCCAGTGAACTAGAATCCCACTGTCGTGGGTTAAGGAGGTAAAGTGCATTTGCTCTCTACCTGGATGGGCTCTCCAGTGACAGGGTTCATCACTTCTTTGGCAGAAATTCTCATCCCCAAGGCAAAATTAGCCACTCTTTGAGCATGGCATTCAACAGGAACTGGTACACCGCCTACCACCATGTAAGCATCGCCTATTGTTTCCACCTGCCAACACACACGGACACACAGAAGGCATTGAGTGGGTCTCCTTCATGTACTAGCCAAAGGACTAAAGGTGGCTGCCTGCTATCTTCCACATATTGACAGCTGGTGATTCTTTGCTGGGGCTCCGAGGAGCAAGATGTGAGAAGGAATAGGACCGAGAGGTTTCTGCTCTGTTTTGGTGCTGGATGGAACCCACTGTCTCACACAAGCTAAACAAGCAAGCGTTTATCACTGAGCCACACCCTCAGCCATTTTCCTTTTTTAAACTTTTTTTTTTGAGAGAAAGACAGAGAGAGGGAGAGGAAGAGGAAGACAGATAGAGATGGGCACACCAGCAGCCTCTCAACTGCTGCAAACGAAATCCAGATGTGTGTGCCCCCTTGTGGTCAAGTGCGGCATTGCGCCTTTGCGTCACTGCATCTGGCTAAACGTGGGACCTGGAGATTGGAACCGCTGGAGATTGGAACCAGCGTTCTTAGGCTTAGGAGGCAGGTGCCTTAACTGCTAAGCCATCTCTCCAGCCCTAAACATTTGTTTTAATTTACTGAAAGAAAGAGAGAGCATGCTAGGGCCTCTAGCCACTGCAAATGACCTCCAGATGCAGGCACCACCATATTCATCTGGCTTATGTAGGTTCTGGAGAATCAAACTTGGGTCCTTAGGCTTTGCAGCAAAGGCCTTAGCTGCTAAGAGATCTCTCCAGCCCACCTTTTTGCACTTGATGGAAACAAATCCCAGAGAGGATGACACTTCTAGAAAGTCATATGACACTACATGCTAGATAATAATGGCCATACAATGCTAAATGCTAGAAAATAGATATAAGAATGAGATTTTCTGCTGACATTAGCAGCAGAATACCATGTTCTAAGAAAACTATGCTTGCACAGATTGTAGCATCATCTTAACGCTGGGTATTATAACAGGACCCTTAAAATACTAAAATCCTTAAAACACTAATTCCAATCTAGTTCTTCCCCTTCATGCAACTTACGTCCAGCAAACCCCAGACTAGTACAGACAGAGGCAAAGGAAGGCTTAGATTCAAGTGTCCAGCCGGATCCCAGAAGTTCATGTAGGCATCCTTGTAGGAACAAAGGCATTCTAAAGAGACCCTGCGTGTCCTCCCTCCAGCTGTCAAACTATGGACTCAAAAAACTGGAATTTCCATAGGCGTTTCATACTAGCAAAAGGAAAAGGCTGAGGCCCTGGGTCCAGCCAGAGAGGAACTTTCTCCTGGAGAGAGACTCTACAACAATGCTGGCAACTTGTCAGACCACCTTCTGGGTAATTGGTACCCAAGCCATAAAGATGGGTGGGGCCCCACTGTGCTGACGTACCCATGCCTCTTTCCCTCTATCTATGTCAGGACGCTGAAGGTGGACTTCAGGAATTAATGGACTGCTCTGTTCTTTTTTCCAAATGTGGCCACATTGAATAAATGTCCTTTTTTTCCACTTTTCACTATGAAGTATCCTTTAAAAAAAGATTTATTTATTCGCCCACATAGAAAGAGAGGAGACAGAGAGAGAGAGAGAGAGAGAGAGAGAGAGAGAGAGAGAGAATGGGCATGTGAGGGCCTCCAGCCACTTGCAAATGTATTCCCCAGATACATGCACCAATGTGTGCATCTGGCTTTACGTGAGTCCTGAGGAACTGAACCAGGGTCTTTAGGCTTTGCTGGCAAGCACCTTAACTGCTGAGCCATCTCTTCAGCCCTGAAGTGTGTCTTTAATTGACCTATTCAGGACTGGTGGCCAAGCCTAGCTTGTTCGGGCTTCCAGGGCCCAGGCTCTGACCCTAAGAACTGCAGTTTAAACAGACACATTACACTTCCCTATGCTACACTGCCTACACTACACTGGCCACACACACATGCATACACATGCACACTTACTTTGTATACCTCATGGACACTGGTTAGCCTGTCAAACTTGGAGTACATGGAGTTCAGCATGTTCACTATTTGGATAGGCTCGCAGGCAGCACAGATGTTAGTAAATGTCACCACATCGCTGAAAAGGATTGTGCAGGTTTCAAATTCACCTGCAACAGAAACAAAGACATGTCGCTGGTAGCCAAGGATACAGAACAATCATTTTATGAATTTTAAATTCAATGTCCTCTGAAGTTCAAACCTACCTATGCTTTGGGGGAAAGGAGACATCCTACCCCCACGCAGTCAACAGATAGCAAGAGCTCACCTACTCAGTTCCCACTGTGAGCAAGGGTGTTGTATGAGATAAGCAGACAGGGCTCCTGCCCTTAGGGAGCTTCCAGTCTAGTGATGGAGACAGGCGTGAGAGTAAACAGATACTGCCAGTGAGAAGTGACAAGAGCTGTGGGTTGGCAGACATGGCATCTAGCAAATAAACCAAGGCAGAGCCTGTCTGTGAGAGCCAGGGTTGGGGCTGGAAGAGGCGGGCTAAATCCCCTGTCTTTGTACAGGGACATGGGTAGCATTTTCTCCTAACTCTTCCTCTCTTCCGCATACCAGTTTCTATGTGGCAGATAAATGTCCTAAGTCTGACCCCCACTTTCCTACTCCAAATCCTTCATGACTTCTTTCACACTTGGATCAAAACCCAAACTCCTTACCATACCCTGTAAGTGGGAGCCTGCTCTGCTCCTGCCTCTTCTCTGACCTCATGTTTGAATACCTCTCCCCGGCTTACTCCATTCTAACCACACTGGTCTTCTTAAAGCGACCCCTAGTATGTTGACTGCCTTTTGCCTCAAGGTCTTAGCACCAACTATTTCCTCTGTCTATTGCATACCTACCTTCTCATAGGATACCCACATAACCTGTCCCATCCTTCATAGGCCTCTGATTCCACAGTACAAACGTTCATGCCCATATATTAATGCTACTCTCACTTTTGGTTAGAGAAGCTTCTCGTTTCAGATGACAGTGACCTCTGGGATAACTCAAAAGGCACCATAGTGCTGAGAAGAAGTGACAGAGGAGTGCTCATAACTGAAACATCTCTATCACACCTTCCAATGCTCAGGGTTCATTGCAGAAGAGGCGGCAGGAAGAACGTAAGAGCCAAAGGAAGGGTAGGACTCCTGACAATGCACTCTTCCAGATACAAAATGGCCTGGATATCCATGACCTCACAGTGCCTGAAACTACCTACCCAAGACCATTATAATAGGAGGAAAAGATGATGACATCAAAATGAAAGAGAGAAGGATTCAGAGGGAGAGGGGATATGATGGAGAGTGGAGTTGTGAAGGAGAAGGTGGGGGAGGGAATTATCATGGTTTATTATCTATAATTGTCATGGAGTCTGAGGTCAGCCTTAGGACATAGCATAAACTCTTTTTTAAAAGATTTTATTTTTATTTATTTATTTATTAGAGACAGAGAGAGGGTGAGAATGGGCACACCAGGGCCTCTAAGCCACTGCAAACGAACTCCAGACGCATGTGCCACTATGTGCATCTGGCTTTCGTGGGACCTGGAGAATCAAACTGGGGTCCTTAGGCTTCTCAGGCAAGCACCTTAACCACTAAGCCATCTCTCCGGCCCCATAGTCTGAACTCTTGAGGAACCTATATGTGTGTGTGTTGATGTGTTGTTTGATAAGTATTTTGTTGTTGTTGTTTTTGAGGTAGGGTCTTTAGCCCAGGCTGACCTGGAATTCACTATGTAGTCTAAGGGTGGCCTTGAACCTACAGTGATCCTCCTACCTCTGCTTCCCGAGTGCTGGGATTAAAGGTGTGTGCCTCCATGCCAGGCAAAATGTACTTCACTCTTGTATTATCTTTATTACACTCAGCATAGAAAAGAGTAACTGAGCAATTAGCCTAAAGTGATGCTAAAGCGAGGATTCAACCCCAGATCCGACTGGGTCCAAAGCCCATGCATCTCACCATAAGGGGCACACGGTCCCATATTCCGAGGCCCCCTGGTGCAGGAAAGTCGTTTCTTACCTGCAGCCACCTTTCTGCCCTCCTTTAGCTGGTTGGCCACATGTTCCGGTAGCATAGCATACAGCAAGGTCTCGGCCTTCTTCCGTTCCTCGGCCAGGTGCTTGGAGAGTATGCGCAGCTCCTCCTTCTTCCTCTCCAGCTGGTTGGACAGCTCCATCTCCGCCAGCCGCTGCTGGTTGAGGAGGATGAGATCCCTGGTGGTGTCGTGGGGCGCAATGTCCGAGAGATGCATCTTACGCTCCTCCAACTCTTGCAGGCTTCGGAGCTTTGGGGAGCACATGAAGACCATGCACCCCAGAGCCTCCATCCAGATCATCTGGCCTGCACATGGCCGAGACAAATGTGAGAAGGGTCTACAGCCACTCTGGCCATGCCACGTGCCTTCTGGCCTGGGCCTCCTCCTTGGCCTGCTGCCTCCTTTTCAGCCAGATGTCCTGAGAATCAGGAACTCCTGCCTCCACTTACTCATCTGCCCCTCTACATAGCAGGTGTCACTGTGACTGCTTGTCTGCCTTCGGGTGACTCTAATTTGGGTACAGACTCCAATATCAGTCCTTCTGGTGATGGTAATGTTAACCTGAGCTTCTCTCCTGAATCTTGCTTCCTAGAGTGTTCTAGCTTTGATTTCTTTCAGGAAATTTTCCTACTTTTATTTTTGAAGTTTTATTCTTTATAATATTTTATTTTTATTTATTTGAAAGAGAGAGAGACAGGAATAGGCAGATAGAGAGGGGGGAGAGAAAAAAGAGAGAGAGAGAGAGAGAGGGAGAGAGAGAATGGGCACACCAGGACCTCCAGCCACTGAGAACTCCAGACACATGCGCCCCCTTGCACATCGGGCTTATGTGGGTCCTGGGGAATCGAATTGGGGTCCATAGGCTTCACAGGCAAATGCCTTAACTGCTAAGCCATTTGCCCAGCCCATGAAGTTTCATTCTTTAACTGTTGGCATTCCCTAGGACTTTTCTTAGGCTGCCCTCACCCACCACCTCTCTCTTTCTCTCTCTGTTTCTTGTGCATGCGCATGGACCAATCCTTCCTCATTCTGTAGCCCAGAGAGGCCTACAACTCATGGCAATCCTCCTGCCTCTGCTTCTCAAGTGTTGGGATCGCAGGTGTGATCCACCGTACCTGCTGGGTCATCTCTTTGTTTATTTTTATTTTTAGAAATGGGTCTCACTCTTGCCCAGGCTGACTTGGAATTTACTATGTAGTCTCAGGCTGGTCTCGAACTCACAGAAGTCCTCCTACCTCTGCCTCCCAAGATTAAAGGCTGCCACCATGCCTGGCTGGGTCTTCTCTTTTAACATACATCTGTATCCTATACCACATTGATATTGAATCTGAGTTTCCTGAGAAATCTTGCTTCCCAGACTCAAGATGGATATTTCTTTCAAAATAGACATGTTTCCCCTGGATGTGGTGGTGCACGCCTTTAATCCTAGCACTTGGGAGGCTGAGGTAGGAGGATCACCATGAGTTCAAGGCCACCCCGAGACTCCATAGTGAATTCCAGGTCAGCCTGGACTAGAGAGAAATCCTGCCTCAAAAAGCCAAAAATATAAATAAATAAAATTTAAAAATAAAAATAGGTATGTTTATCTTATTTTAAGAGCAGTACTCATCCATTTCAGCAAAATAAGGAGCAAAAGAGAATAGTGAAATTCAGCCATAATTATATCATACAATTTATGACTGTCAATATTCTCTATTACCACAGGTGAGACTATATCATCTTTTTTAATTTGAAAATTTTCAATTAAAGTTGTTTTTTTTCTGTGGCTTCCAATATGGATATGTTTTATAATTATTGCTGGCTATATTGGTTATACTATATTTTATTTAAATAATAAGTTAGTTTTGATTACATTATGTCCAGTTCATCATTCTATAAACATTATTGTAATCAATAAGCTTGAGAATTCCTTGTGTATAATTACACCTATTTTTCGTTTTTTTGTTAATTTGTTATTCTAGCATATGGAATTACTTAGACACAAATGGCTAATTTTTAAAAATAATTTTATTTACTTGCAAGGGGAGAGAAAAAGAGAAGTATAGGGGGAATAAGAATGGGCAAGCCAGGGCCTAGTGCACTGCAAACAAACTCCAGACACATGTGTCGCTTTGTGCATCTGGCTTTACGTGGGTACTAGGGAAACAAACTAGACCTCTGGGCTCTGCAAGAAAGTGCCTTTAACTGCTGAGCCATCTTACAAGCTCCCAAATGCTAATTTTTAAAACTTTGGGTACATATTGTCAATTTTTTTTGTGATTATGATAATCTGTATTGTCATTAGCAGCATGGTTTTCTATACTCCTTATTAGGTGTTTATTCATGGGTGTCTGACACAGAGCTCACCTTCTATCTTTCTTGAAAAGTTAATTTTTGTTCCTTAATTCTTTCATTATGTAAGTGTTAAGTCCCTACTTTAAGCCAGGCACACTGTTCCAGCAGTAACAAATACATGGTGACTTAAACTAACAAAAAGTTGTCTTTTCTCGAACCTTCTTCATTAATTACCCAAGCAAAGGTGCTGGGAATTATCCTAGTCTCTCCTTCAGCTATCACATAGAGCCACCATGTCATGTCTTACTTATACTGTGAGTCTGTACTAGTGGCTGCACCAGTCACTGGCCTCCCCTTAAGTTCTCACCTGCATTCTCCCAGCAGTGGCCCCAAAATAATGAAGGCCAATGTCAAAGTGCTTGGTTACCCATAAGAACTAGATACTATGACCCTATTTCTGAAGATACCACAGGTTGCAGTCACTGGACATTGAGTAATCGAGCTAGAACTGAGATGGAAGCCATCTCCCTGCCATTTACCTATCATAGTGTTGGAAAGTGCTATGTGAACTCCTGAGGGATAAAAGTCATCCACGGTGCAAACAAACAGTGGATCCTGCGATCAGGCCAGATTTACACATGGGTACAATAGGGGCACATAAGTTATGGGGGTAACTAATGGCTGGCTCTCTGATTGCATATGAGGCCCACTCAGTAGGAGGGAATTCATGCCTGGTGCTCAGAACCAAGTCAAGAGCCTATGGCTTGGAAGATCATAGGCACTAGACAGAAGCTTCCACTGTTCATTGGCTAACTGGAAGCTTTATGGTCATCAAAATGCCTTTAAATGTGTATGTTGATCCCCTTTATTAATGCTTCCCTTACTCTTGGTTAGAGAACCTGCCTTTTTACTTTTAAAATATCTTATTTATTGGGGCTAGAGAGATAGCTTAGCACTTAAGGTGCTTGCCTGCAAAACCTAAGGACACGATTTTGACTCCCCAGGACCCACGTAAGACAGATGCACAAGGTGGCACATGCATCTAGAATTTGTTTGCAGTGGCTAGAAGCCCTGGCACATTCTCTCTCTTTTTCTATCTGCTTCTCTCTCTCTCTCTCAAGTAAGTACATAAATAAGATACTTTAAAATATTTTATTTATTCATTTGCGAGTAGAGAGAGGTGGAGAGAGAGAGAGACAGAGAATGGGTGCACCAGGACTTCCAGACTTATGCCCCACTTTGTGCATCTGGTTTTACATGGATATTGGGGAATCAAACCTAGGTCATTAGGCTTTGTATGTAAGTGCCTTAATTGCTAAGCTATCTCTCAGCCAGAGAA
This sequence comes from Orientallactaga sibirica, assembly GCA_036365145.1. NCBI lineage: Eukaryota > Metazoa > Chordata > Mammalia > Rodentia > Dipodidae > Orientallactaga > Orientallactaga sibirica. The sequence goes on from JAEOAD010000048.1 coordinate 1,836,590, forward strand.
CCTACTTTTTACAGATGGTGGCAAATACCAGGGAGACCCAAGACACATCAAAATGACAGGAGACGACCTAATGCCTATAACTGGACGAGTCATCTCTATTACACTCGCCAGGGAGGGCCCAGAGAACATTGAAGAGGAAGTGGCATGTTGAGTGTGAGTGCTGCTCTCACAGCTAGCCAGGGAACCTTCTCTAGATAGATAGGGGTAGACACTGAGGAGACTCAAAACGCATCAAAGCAGAAAACAAGAGACTGTTGAGAGCTCAACATGAAAGGAGGCTTCTCACATTCCCTCCAAAGCTCAGGGAACATTGTAGAAGAGGGGGTGGAAAGAATGTAACAGCCATAGGGCAGGAAGGTATACTGTGGGGCACTTTCTCCTGATATGAACTGACTGGTGCATTCATGACTCCACAGTGACTACTGACACCCCTCAAGACCTGCACTGTCCTGGTCCATGCAGACTTTGATATGGAAGACAAAGGAGGACACAAGGAATGAGATCACAAAACAGAAGAAGCACTACCTTGAAAGAAGAGGGCCCAGAGTGGACAAGGAGGCTGAGGAGAGGGGACAAAAGAGGATTACATGATATGAACATGATAAAATTATAGTATGTCCATATGTCAAAATTCCCACTAAAACTTTTTAAAAGTTCATAGCAAAACAATTACAGTGAATCAAAGACCTCAAAATAAGTGTTAAAACCATAACATTTCTTAGAAGAAAATGTTTTCTTAGAGAAAATGACATTGGATATGGCAATGATTCCTTTGTTATGACACCAAAAGGCAAAACTGGAAAGAGGAAAACAGACTACAGTAAAATTTAAAACTTTTGTGCATCAAAGGACACAATCAACAGTGGAAAGGCAAGACACAGTCTGGGGAAAAAAAAAAAAAAACTTATAACTTAAAAAAAATCTAATAAGGGATTAATATCCAGAATATGCAAGAACTATAATTCAAACACACACAAATAAAATATTAGTAAAATAATTGAATAGATATTTCTGCAAAACTACATATAACTGGGTGCTAGGAGATTCAGGTGGGAAGGTCACCATGAGTTTTGGGCCAGGCTGGGCTATGAATTAAATTCAAGGTCAGGAAGAAGAAGGAGGAAGAGACAAAAAGTACATGAAACGATGCAAAAGTCACAGGGAAGCATAAATCAAAACTGCAAGAAACCACCTCACAGTCATCACGAGGGCTACTTTTTTTAAAAAAAAAAAACAGAAAATAATAATTGTTCGTGAAGACTGGAACCATTGTGCATTATTGATGGGAATGTAAATAGTATAGGAGTTCTGACAATTTGGCAATTCCTCAATACATTAAAAATAGAATTACCATGTGATCCAGCAATTTCATTTCTAGATAAAGTTAAAAAATGAAAGCAGGGGGGCTGGAGAGATGGCTTAGTGGTTAAGGCACCTGCCCGCCAAACCTAAGAACACCCATTAGATCTCCAGGTCCCATGTTTAGCCAGATGCAAAGTGACACAAGCATGCAATGCCTCACTTGCCCACAAGGGGCACACACAACTGGAATTCATTCACAGCGGCTGAGAGGCTGCTGGCATGCCCATTCTCTCTCTCTCTCTCTCTCTCTCTCTCTCTCTCTGTCTCTTCCTCTCTGTCTCTCTCAATAATAATAAATGAAAGCAAGGAATAAAAGAGGACACCTGCGTACCTATGTTCATAGCTATTCACAGTGGCCAAATGATGGAGGTAACTCAAATGATTATCAACAAAATGAATGGATAAAGGAAACATGTGCACAAATAATAGAATTTTACTTGGTCTTAAAAGAGAAGGAAATATGTCAGTTACAGAGGAACAAATGCTATATGATTTCACTTATATTAAGTATCCAGAATAGTTAAAATACTAGAGACAAAAAGCAGAGTGATGATTGTCAGGACATGGAGAAAAGAGAATGGGAAGTTCCTGTTTAATAGACATAGAATTTCAGTTTTGCAGAAGGTAAAGATGTTCTGCAGATGGATGATGGCAATAGTTGTGCAAACTGTGCATGTGCTTAAAATGCATTTTCTGTACACTCATATAAAGACAAAATGGTAAACTTTGGTTATGCACATTTTACCAGTATTAAAATAAAAACAAAGTGTATGGTGAAATGATCTTGTTGCTAAATAAAGGGCAGACATTTAATACTAATATTGCCACATGGAATTTAAATTTTTTGTGAACGAAGACTAAAATTTATCATTGTAGAAATTATAAAGGATGTATTTTATAATTACAACTGAATATTATAGTATATAGTATATCACATAGCATTGGACTCTATACAGTGTGTTTATATGGATAAGAATATTTATGTCTACTCATTTATATCTAAACCAGAAATGACTGAAAATACAAAATATATTAGGCCAAGCAGAAATGCCAGAAAAAAACAAGTGCTCTCAGTGTGGTGTCTGCCTGGTTATGGGGAGCTGGGAAGCTCTTGCCGCCTCCCCTCCCCTGCCCCCCGCCCCCCCCGCCATACACACACACTGAGGTTCAGAAAGAGAGGGAAAGGAGCCATCTCTTACCCCGGAGTTTTAGCTCAGGCTGGTTCTGCCATGTTGCAGGCATCATTTCTCTTCGTGTCTTCAGGACAAATTGACTATTGATAAACTTGCAGATGCTGAAGATGTTGAAGGCAATTTGAGGGTGGATGATGGAGAAATATTGATCTAATCGGATCTTCTGGGTTTGAAGTCCTGGGACATACTTCTGAATATTCACTCCCGCTTGCTTGATCCTCAGCTATGCACAGAGGACATGTCAGACTGAGGAACAGAAAGTAACCTCCACCAGAAGGCTTCTCTTAGAAACTGTGCTTTGTGACTCCCCAGGGAGAAAAGGGTCAGTAATGGAATCAACATGAAAGAAATTATTTTAAAAAAAAAAAACCAGTCAAATTCACAGCTAATGTTAGAAAAAAATATAATGGCACAGGAGTGCTCAGGCGTGTTTTTCTGCCTAGAAAGAGGTACTAAGGCTCTCAATAGGACCTAGAATATTTTCCTGGCTCTGTAAGATCTCCCTCTCTCTTTCTCATAGACTAGTGTGGACCTGACACCAGCCCATCAAGAAGTTGGGAAGATGTTGCAGAGAACACACAAAAAGGGTAAAATGAGGACCCTTTCCCATAACATGTCTAGTGACACCACAGTGTTCCAATTGGCTACTCAGGAGACCTCTGTTAGAAATCAACCTCATGTGCCATTACATTTTCTGTTATTTTATGCTTAAAACCCGGGGGGAAGCTAAAGCAGATTAGAATTTAAAATATTTACAGTGTCAGTGACAACAATGTCTTCTGGCATCAGGGAAACACTGGAATTCTTATTTTATAATTCCCTGGTTGCTTCTCTATAGATGGGAGTTTGCTTACCTTAGTGAGATCATAATTTCTCTGTGGGAAGACACTACTCTTATGAGTAAATTTCATGGAATTCATGTCCAACAAATAGTTGGTAGGAGACTTAATATGTCTACAGGTTACACTAAACTAAATAACCAAAAATTATAATAGTTCAAGGGATTTTAACTGAAGTTTTTCACGAAATTCATTTTGCCTATTTATCAACTAAATGAATTTTAAAAATCAACTCAGCTGATTTATCTCTATAATCTATATCTATATTTGTTTTGTTTTGATCCTCATGCCTCGGCCTCCTGAATGCTGGGATTATAAGGGTATGCCACCACACCCCACTTGATTCCAGTTGAAAGATATTTTACCCCTGGAAATCAGTAGTCATCAAATGGTTGTGCTAACAGACCCCACAGAGCACCATGAGAAGTCAGTACAAACCTCTGCCCCACCTAAGATACAGGAAATAAAGAATGGTCCATTGAGCTATCCCTGGTAGTCACAAAGATGGCCGCAGGTCACTTTTAAGACCACTGTCATTGATGTCATTGACTGTGGTTGTTTTTTTGTTTGTTTGGTTGGGTTTTTTTTTTTGTTGTTGTTGTTTTTGGAGGTAGGGTCTCACTCTACCTCAGGCTGACCTGGAATTCACTATGTAGTCTCAGGGTGGCCTCGAACTCATGACAACCCTCCTACCTCTGCCTCCCAAGTGTTGGGATTAAAGGCATGCGCCGCCACGCCCGGCTATTGACTGTGTTCTGCTATTTCTTTATGAAATGAATTTTAGTGTCTCTGTGGCCTTCTTTCTGACCATAAACCTTCCCATTCATTCACTAGTTCAAATCTTCCTGCTTATATTTGCCAAGAAGATTCTGCATTCTAGTGTCCAGAAGATTCTCTACCCTATGAAATGAAGTCATTGGACCTGCCATGGTAAAGTCTCAAGTCTGGTGTCACAAACACTGTGAACTTCTCAGTGACTTAAAGTTCTCATGAGCTATAAGGACTATGATTCACACCCCCCTCCCCCAGCTGCTCCCCAGCACCCTCCAAGCTCCAGAGGGCAAGGCCTCTTACTGCTTCATCAAAGACAACGTGGAAAGGAAACGCGTGGCAGAAGGTCTTCTCTTCAATCCACAGTCTCTTGGGATAGATGGGTTGGAAGGTGTTCCTGAGGTGTCCTGGACACAGACAGAGAAAGCACTAATGAGAAACAGCTCCCACTGTGGCCCTCGCACAGAGCCACACTGGGGACAGGGACAGAATCTTAAGTGTGCCACAGACAAGTGCGCTCCCTTCTCTTTAGCATGGGCTCCCTCGGCGTCTCCAGATGGCCACAGCAATTCTCCTTCCAAATTAAAACAAACAGAAAACTTGCTACCAGGCTGAGAAGCCCTCCCGCCCCCTGCCAAGTTTCTGCCCACTGCTGAAGAGTTTCTGGGCCAATTGAGTATGTCTCACCATGCAAACAGAGCCCGCATTGAAATGGTGACAGGCAGACAATGAGCTACTACAGCAGAGTGTGCGCCCAGCCCTGCATCAGGGACATTTGCCATGGAGCTTTTTTAGACTGACATTTTTGGGTGGCACGTGAAAATTTAACCACAGTCCTGTTTGGCAGGGGGTGCAGATTCGCAATGGAGCCTTTTTGATATGAAAATCTCCTAGACAAAGGGTGTCAATTGTGTATTTGACTCATTTGCCACAGCTTGAAGGACGTAAAAATGCAGCTCTTTGGAGCCCAGCAGACTCCCCACCCATGCCTCTTATTTGACCCACTGGATTAAGTTGAGGTGCGTCCAGCTCCCTTCTCCCAATGGACTCCAACAGAGGTGTCAGGTACAGGTCGTCTGGCCACCTCCATGTTCTAGGAGGAGAGCTTGTTGCTTTCATTTTACAAAATGAAAAGATGGAGGAAATTGTCCCATGTCACACAGCTCCCTCAGAAAGAGAGCCAGAGATCTGCTTTCTTGGCTCTTGAGCCACACTGTCTTTTTGCTCTACTGGCTGACCGCGGTAATTATCCACAAATGCCCAGTCCAGAAAGGCATCCTAATTCAGAAGATCTAGACCCACAAAAGTGGTGAAAAATTCAATGTGCTCAGTGTGCCCACGCCCATCCTTCTTCCCTTCCCAGTTCCCAGCTGGGACTGATTCCAAGCCTCCTGCTGGTGGCTGTCCTTGATTCCAGGGCAGACGTGTCTCCACGCTACCCAGAACAAACGCAAGGCCGACTGGTGACAAGTTAGATGTTTTAAGGTTAAAGAGCATAGTTGCCAAATCCAAGCTCTGCAGAAATCAGAAGAGGCATCAGAATCATAGAAAACTTTGCTCCATCAGTGTATAGGGGCTGCCTCCCCTGCAAACCAGGAAGTCCACCAGCTAGGGCTCCAACAGCCCACTCACCTTTCCCAAACATGACTATTATCCTCACAACATCCCAGCGGGAGCGGGATTGCTTCCTCCAGCAAGCAGAGACACTTGAGAACTTTTCCTTCATCCTAAGGAAAGCTGCCTCGACAGCCTGTGGGTGACAGGGAGACAGGTACCTGGTCACGGGATTGGAGACGAACAAGCACTGCCCAAGGCAACTGGGCCCATCCTTGTATACAGAAGAGTGCCCGGGGACAGAGAGACAAGGGTGGGGCTTGCAAGATGAAGTCTACTAAGAGCTTGGATTCCTAAGATTTCATATCTAGTTAATCTTCATGTTTTTCTGTCAAAGGCAGCAAATATGTTTTTATTTTTTATTTTTCTGTCTTTACAAAAATCTCATGGGAACTCTTAAGGAGTCCTAAAGAAAATTCAGTAGGGAAAAAATACATATATAGATCATGGTTTTATAAATGTTATTCTAGAACTCTATCCCAATGTTAAAATACAAAACATGGAGAAAGCACATGTGAAAATGTCCATGATAGTATTGTTTACAATACCAAAAGATTAGTAGCAATTAAAAGGGAACAAGAGTGGACCAGTTCAGGGCTGGAGGGATGGCTCAGCGGTTAAGGCCTTTGCCTGCAAAGCCAAAGGATCCCAGTTCTATTCTCCAGGCCCCACATAAAGCCAGATGCACAAGGAGGCACATGCGTCTGGAGTTCATTTGCAGTGGCTGGAAGCCCTGGCACGCCCATTCTCTCTCTCTCACACACACTCTTTTTCTCTCTCAAATAAATAAATAAAAATAAAAAATTAAAAAAGAGTGGACCAGTTCAGTATGATAGAAAATTTTCTCCTCAGGGAATATGTCCATTCATGAGCAGCCTCTCTTCCTGTGGTTGAATATTCTGAATCCAGCAGCAGACCCTGACATGGATTTGCATGCTGTAAGGGAGAACAAGCTGGCTCCAGGAACTATAGACCTATGTGGATATCTATGCAGGCTGCATGCACACAAAGAGAGCTATTTGTCTAATAGATGGGGTTCCTAGGCTAACGGTGGTCTAGAACAGAGTCTTTAATAAAACAGCTTTTTATTGACAACCTCAGTACATAGAGACAATAGACCATGATCATGATCCCCTCCCACCACCCTCCCCTTCCCTTTCCTTCCCTTCAAACTGCCCCCCTCCACTGAATCCCTTGTTCTTTCCATCTAGTGTCTTCTCTCCTATTTTGATGTCATCATTTCCCTCCCCACCCCACCGCTGCTATGCATGTCTTGTGTAGGGAGCATCAGCCAGTGTGGGGTCATGAAGGCCACAGCCCCTTTGAAGCAAAGGGCTCTGAGGAGACTCCAGACCCATGACTGGCTCCTGATGCAAACCGGCACTGAGGACCTGAACAAACAACTCATGTTAAGGGGATTGTGAAATAAGACAACAGATCCTGATTTCAAACCTTTTTGAAATGGTGTGTGTGCGTGCGTGCGTGAGTGCATGTGTGTTTATTGTTTTTCAGACAGAGGTCTCACTCTTTAGCCCGGGTTTGCCTCAAACTCATGGCAGTTCTCTTGCTTGAGCCACCACACCCACCTCTGGCATTCTTATAGGTGAACATTTCACAGGCTAAGGTACATCCCAGAGGATCTGCATTGAATGTGCAGTTAACCTTAATTTTTGCACTTTTCAGCTAGGCATGACTGTTTATCTCCTACCGCCACCCTGGGGGGCATTGGCAATGCCTGCAGACATTTTTTAAAACATTTTTATTTATTTGTTTATTTCAGAGAGAGAGAGAGAGAGAGAGAGAGAGAGAGAGAGAGGGAATGGATGCACCAGGGCCTCCAACCACTGCAAATGAACTCCAGAAGCATGCGCCTCCTTGTGCAGCTGGCTTACTGGGTCCTGGGGAATCGAACCGGGGTCCTTTGGCTTTGCAGGCAAATGCCTTAACCGCTAAGCCATCTCTCCAGCCCCCTGCAGACATTTTTTGATAGACACAACCAAAGACACAGTATGGTAGAAGCACTGAGTAGGGAGTTGCCTGGGGTGTGGTGATGCATCCTGAGGCACAAAGCATAGTCCATCACAATCGGGAGTATCTGGGCCACAAGGTCAGCAATGCCCTGCTAGAGAAACCTTGCCTTGAGCCTCACTAGTCAAGGTACAGTCGATGGTGATATTTCCATAGACTGTTCCACCAGGTGTAGCGCTCCTCGGGGGAGCTGTGTTCTCTGAAGACACAGCAAGCCCAGTACCTCTTTGTCTCTCTGGATGTCCTGGCCATCTTGTAACCTGTCTGGCTTGACCCTTCTTATCTGCCTGCGAGCCTTCTGCACAACCAGAAACACAACGTGCTCTTTCTTCCCTGTCCTCTCCATCTCTTCGTTCATGTCAAGGATCTGCATGGTCACATCAATGTCAAAGAAGTCCTTAGCCACCGCTTCGATGATACCTGCAGCCGAAGGATGCCAGAGGGTAAGGAAGGGCAGAAGGCAATGCCTTGGCAAAAAAAAAAAAATCATTAAAATAGCAAGTTGTACATCTTCTGATGTATTTTCCTCACTTTGCCAAGTCCGTGCCTTGCCCCAAGATAGGTATCATATAACAGATGAAGGAAAAAAGAATATGCAGAGATTTAAGTTATACACGTCCAAATACCTCAATACATCACCGCTTTTGAAATTTTTCACTTTAACATCGTACTCGTGTTTCTTTATTTCAGGAAGACATTGAACTCATTAAACAGGCAAACTTTAGAAATTATCTATGCAGAATTAAGTTGTAAAAGCCTTAGGGATCATGTTTTCAAAAGTGCCATTCTGGGAATCTATCTTGGAGTTAAAATACAAAATATGGAGAAGCCACGCGCAAGAGCGTTCCTCACAGTCTGGTTTAACAATAGCAAAGGATTAGTCTCAACGAAAATGCAACAGGGGGCTCATGAAGATAATCATGATGGGACATATTAGTGGCCATTTGAGATATGAACCCAGGGGCTGGAAATGTACCTTAATAGTAGAGGGTGTGCTCAGAATGTGTGAAGCACTGAGTTCAATCCCCAGCACAAAACACAAGCACTTCCTAACTATAATTCTATACCACGGTTTCAAAGACGGTGAGAGCATGGAAGTGTGCCTTTTCTACAGTAATAAATAAAAGAAAATAAAAGCCAATATAAATTCTCTATAGAATTATCATAACCAAACACCTGCATGCTTTTGATTGTTAGAAATAAAAAGTATTCCTTCTTTCGGCAGTTTGGACGTTTATTCTAAATGTTCAAGATCTTCGGGGATCGTCCTGACAAGGAGTCAGACATGAGAAACAGCATGGCCATCTCACAACTTTTTTTTGTGGCCATCCTGGAGACATCGTGAGAAAGCCTTCTGCACTGCCAGACACCTCAGAGCTCTGGGACGGGCTAGTCCAGTTCCTACCTGGTACGATGTGGCACAGACCACTTCTGTCAGAGTAGTAATGGAGAAACATCTCCCCACTGGCTCCTCTCTCCACACGAAAGGATGGTGCGTTCATCTCCTAGTTGAAAGAATCAATGCATTTCCACTCTCCCCGGGAATGCACATGTTTACATTATGACTTTTTACAGACATGTTCTCATTTATATCATTGTAATTCATTTTTAGATTATCATATAAAGTAATGGGTTTCATCATGAACTTCTGCTACATATGTGTCACTACTCTCATTCTCCCTCTCAGCTTTTTTTTATTTATTTATTTATTTATTTATTTATTTATTTTTCTAAGGATATCCACTCTTTTTAAATTATTTATTTTTTATTTATTTATTAGAGACAGAGAGAGGGAGAGAGGGAGAATGGGCGCGCCAGGGCCTCTAGCCATTGCAAACGAACTCCAGATGCATGTGCCACCATGTGCATCTGGCTTACATGGGACCTGGAGAATCGAACCAGGGTCCTTAGGCTTCACAGGCATACGCTTTAACCACTAAGCCATCTCTCCAGCCCATTTTATTTATTTTAAAAATTTATTTAATTTAGTTTTTAAACAAAAGACCATCTACAGTACTTTATTTTTAATTGATTTATTCATTTGAGGGCATGAAACAGAGAGAGACAAAACCACATGAGGGTCTTTACCTGCTAAAAATTAATTCCAGACACTTTGTGCATTGGCTTTATGTGGGTACTGGGTAACTAAACCCAGCCAGCAGGCTTTGCAAGCAAGCACCTTTAACCTCTAAGTGATTTCTCCAGACTCTATAAATAATACTTTAGCATAAAGTACTACATAGCTATCAAGAACCATGGCATGTGTTTTATCCTAAATTGTATGCTATAGCATTGAAGTGTTATATCTCACTATGTGAAAAACATGCTCACTTATCCTTTCCCTAGAAAGGTTCTCTTCTGTTTCTTCCATCAATATGGTTTGGACATAGAGGAAGAGGCAAGATAATTCCCTGTCAGTGGAAGAGTGGTAGAATTGTATACAAAAATAATGGACTTGTGGGGGTTGGGGAGATGGCTTAGTGGTTAAGGCACTTGCCTGCAAAGCCTAATGGCCCAGGTTCAATTCCCCAGTACCCACGTAAAGCCAGATGCACAAAGAGGATCATGTATTTAGAGTTCATTTGCAGTGACTGGAGGCCCTGATGTGCTCATTCTCAGTGTCTCTCTTCTATCTCTCTCTCTGCTTGTAATAGTACATAAAAATATTTTCACACAATAACGGAATTGGGACTTAAGCACTCCAATCTTTCACTCTTCTTCATAAGGGAAGGAGATCATTATCATGAGAAAAAGATCTGAAACATGAAAGACAGTCCATAAGAAAATCTGAAACTGTGACTTTACATATCAGACAAATTTCAGGTGAAGGATATGGATATGATATAAACGTATTTGGGGGCTGGACAGATGGCTTAGCAGTTAAGGCACTTGCCTGCAAAGCTAAAGGACCTCGTTTTGATTCACCAGTACCCAAGTAAGCCAGATGCACAAGGTGGCACATGCATTGGGAGTTCGTTTGCAGCAGCTGGAAGCCCTGGAGTACCCAAATCTCTCTCTCTCTCTCTGCCTCTTTCCCCCTCTCAAATAAATAAATTAAATTAAATTAAATATTTTTTAAAGTACTTGGATACTTAGTTAAGGGGCCTAAATGTTTTTCTTTGTAACTTTTTTTTTTGTGCTTCACTGAAGAAATCTGACACAAAGTCACCATGAAAAGTCATTTAATTTAAAAGCTAGCCATCATGAACAGAAAAGAGACAGACAAGGTCTTTTATGTTATCTCTTTAAATTGACACGTCACTGAGAGATGATTATTTGGTCCCTATGTATTCCTCTTAGTTTCTGTGTCCAGTGTCTTTAAAAATATGTACTATGTGGAGCAGACACTCAAAAATATCTAGAAATGGAATGAATGAAATCTAACGTGTCTAGGAACTCGTTACCTGCTGGTAGGGTTCATAGTGGGGAAGCCTGCCTGACCCCTTAGCGTGCTTTCCACTCCAACTGTCCTCAAAAAATGCACAGAACAACCACAGAACAGACTCAAGAACTCATTCAACTTGTAGCTAACTAAGGTTTCCATGCCTCTAAGTCCTCATGGGAAAAGTGGGGGAAATAGTACTTTGCCCGTTTTCCAGCGTCGTAGTTCAGGTACTTTAACATGTACACTCCCATTTCAATCTCATGAGCACCCTGCCAGGAACATAGAGCCCGGGTCTAGTGAAGAAAGACCTGGCTAAGTTCTAAAGGGCCCTAAAATGAACCGTTTTACCTAAATCAGAAACTATTTTTATGATAGGTATGAATGCCAGCTCATCTTTTCAATGAAGCATTTTCTTGTCTAGGGAAGAGTCTAGACACTGGAATCTCCAGCAATCTGTGCAGAGAGGACAAGCGAGGCGTGGACTTCGGAAGGACACGTGGCAGTAGGGAGATTCAGTTCTTAACACTTCAATCATCACCCAGCGTTGGGCAGCTTCTGCTTCCACCTCTTGGCCTATCTAGCCTTTTCCTTCTTACTAGCCTGAATCTGGTTACACTAGCTATTTTTGAGCTACATCACGGTGAGGAGACCTAAGGAGAGATTTCTGTGACTTCACTGCAACCTGTTTGCCAGCTTTTGTTCCCACTGCAACCAGCACCTCACATTCACTTCCAAGTCTGTACCTGCCCTGTAGAAGGGGCCATCTCCCAACGCAAGGTTGGGACACTCTTTTTGTCCTTTCCATAAAGGAGGCCAACAGATATTTATCATTGCTTCCCCCTCTTCCCAAGATAACTCCTAGGTCTGTTGACATCAGAGACCAAGGAGCCTATGGCCTAACAGAGGGGACACCAATCCCTCGTACCTTCTCCTCTGTGGGACCCAAAGATGGCCCCAAAACCACAAGGCACTTACACCTCTTGGGATCACCAAAGCCAGGCCCAGTTGACTTTACCTGATAAGAGAGTGCCAGGTAACTGTGGAGGGCATCTAGGTTTTCAATAAACTCTGTGAGGTTTCCTCCCAGTGTCCGCAGCATCCTGTCATAGCCAGACATCTTACAGAATTGAAAGAAGTATTCTCCAAAGAGCTTCAGAATGGCTTCCGTGGGTACATCTGTGGGGTCCAAAGCACAGCCCTTGTTCTGTCATGAGTGGTCTTCGTTGATATCCAAGTATTCAAATCCTGCCTGTGTGATGCTTCCTGAACTGCTCTCTAAGCTTCACTTTGGTAATTGGTGACATGCCAGGGCAACATAAAGAGCCCAAGGGCAGCCCTGGCACCTGGTAAGTACCTGTTAACCATGAGTCCCTCCCAAGCCCACCTGCTTTTCCCCATGGTATCTAGAATAAATATTTCCCAATAGTCCAGGAGGGGGCTGTGGAGCTGTTGTAACCCTTGACTACTGATCTTGTACCATGATTCAAGGTTCACTCTGGGCAGGGCAGAGTGGGGCGCCTTGTGATCTCTCCGCCATAACACAACATAAAGCAAAGGCTGCCACTGAGAAATAACTGACACTGCGGTACAGAAACAATATTTGGGCTGGAGAGATGGCTTAGCAGTGAAGGCACATGCCAGCAAAACCAAAGGACCTGGGTTTCATTTCCCAGGACCCACATAAAGCCAGATGCACAAGGTGGCGCATGCATCTGGAGTTGGTTTGCAGCGGTTGAGGGCCTAGCATGTCCATTCCTGCCTGCCCACCGCGTCTCTTAAATAAATATATGAACAAATAAAATATTTAATTTTTTTTTAAAAGCAATTTTTGCCATGGTGACATTCTCCTGATTTACCAAAGACTTCTAGCGAATGTCTGCACTGATTTCCTGCTTTTGGTCTTGCCAGCCCTGATCTCCCTTCAAGGTGCATCTTTCACATCTCACTCTCCATGACAATTCCCTGATGATTCCTGGTCACAGTGAATTTGTTCTACCTACGTATTGCATTGTTCTTTTCTTCTTAACTATCAGGCAGTTCTGTTGACAGCAACCATGTCAACCTGTTTTCTAAGCTAACACAAAATCCGTGCTTGGTGAATTCCTGGGGTAGTAGCATTAGATGGGTGCTCTGAACAGCCTGAGTAACTTAGTGAGAACTTGTCTCCAAATAAAATGTAAAAGGATGGCATGGAGAGATGGCTCAACACATAATTATGAGCACTTCCCATTCAAGCACAAGGGCTTGAGGAGGCCCGAGACCGCCTGAGTCTGATTCCCCAACATCCATATAAACATCTGGGCATGGCCATGCCTGTCTGTAATTTCAGGCCTGTGGGGATCAGAGACCTGAGAATTTCTGAGGCTCATGAACACAGTGAGCTCCAGAATCAGCGAGACTCCATGTCAAAGAAGGCAATGTTCTGCTCTGGCCTCACACATCTATACACACACACACATGCATCTATTACATCCACACTACACATACAATACACGTGCAATATATATATGGACTGGAGATGACATAGTGGTTAATGGCACCTGCTTTCAAAGCCTGCTGGCTCCGGTTCAAGTCCTGAGCACCAACATAATTCTAGATGCAAAGCGGCACATGTATCCGGAAGCAAAGCCAGGAGAATGTGAAGCTCATAGGCCAGGGGTCTGATATTTCTTTGCAGTCTGTCCGTTTATTTGCAGCAGCAAGAGACTCTGCCCCAAGGGAGGAATAGCACAGATACCTCAAAGCTGTCCTTTGACTGCCATACATGCTAGATATATGTCAGTGGTAGAGTGCTAATCTAACACACAGGTGACCTTAGGCTCAATCCCCAACCACCCCCAACACACATGAAACAGAACAGTTCCTTATGTGTTTCTGTCCAGAGCCAGCCCTCAATGAGTTGGTCTGTTCTTGTCGGAGATACATTCCCCAAAATGTCCTAGCCAGGTCTTCTGACTCCAGACAAAGCCAGAGATAGAAGGTTTTCTTGCTCCTCTGGGCCCATCCTAGCTAGCTGAAGGCAGGTTTGTCTATGCCAGAAACCAGAAGCCACCTGCTCACTACTAAGTGAACTGAAAAATTCGGCTCAGGTCTTTCCCAGTGCGTGTGGGTTCCTGGGAGAACTCCTGAGAAGAAGGCAGACAGGTGTGGAATTCCTCCTTCCGCTCTCCTCCCACCCCTCCTTTCCACATGAATCCAGCTCATTCAGGCTGAGCCATAACAGCTGTGCCATACATCCTGTGGGCTGGAGCCCCATGCAGGTGCATCCTGTCACCTGCCAGGAAAAGCACAGGCCCCCAACGCCCTCCTTATCCCGAGGGCCTCTTCCAGAAGAACTGGGCTGTCTGCAAGCCAAGCCAAGTTGGATTCCAGGGACAGTGGCAGCCTTGTGTAAAAAGACTGCCTGTTTGGCTTTTCTTAAGTCTAAAAACTTAAACAAAATCCATGAATTTGGCTCTTCCAGGTCCAGTTATTTTGTTTCTGGGCGCCTGCTTCCATTAACAGGAAAGGACATCTGGCAGAGAGACTGACTTCCTTAAACCACGATCCTGGGCTTCCAGGGGAGGTTGCCATCTGTGTTGGGCATGAGCTGCTTCTAAGAGCCTTGGTTTGGGATGCCTGTCTACGAGAGGACAAAGGCCTTCTTTTAAAATCAATGTCTATCTTGCTTTTTAAATACAGTTTCAAGTCTGTGAATTTAGGATTTCAAGAGCCTTCTAAGTCAGAGTCCAGAAACACAGAAAATGAGAAGAAAATGCGAGAGTGCTCCAAATACACTTTAAAATGTGATTTGCTAGTACAAAGAAAAATCTAGTGTATGTGTGTGTGTGTGTGTGTGTGTAGTTTAAAATCTTTTGTTTAAGAAAGGAGCAATAAGAAGGTATGCATCTATTTGCCTATTTGTACCAATGAAACACAACAGCACCTCTGAGACTAGTGACCAAAGGGGACATGATGGAAATGGAGTGGAAAGGTAAGAAAAAGTGTGGCACTTCTCCAAGCATAACTTTTTGAGCAGTTCTAGTTTTAAGAACCACAATTCCATATGTTTAGGATAAATAAGATTAAGGCTAGAGGAAAACCCTGATATGGCATACAAACAAACATTGACAGGCCTGGTGGTGTAGGCCTTAAGCCACTCAGAAAGCTAAGGCAAGGAGGCTGGCAAATTTAAAGACTATCTGACATATAGAAGAAGTTCAAAGTCAGCCTGGGAAATTTGGAATTTAGTGAAACCCTATCTCAAAATGAAAAGTAAAACGATGACTAGGGATGCGGCTCACTGGTAGAGTCCTTGACTAAAAGGGGTGAGGATCTAGATGTATCCCCAATACAGAGTAAGCAAGAGAGAAGACAATTCAACAGGACAATATTGCAACAGAGCGGTTTCGGATAACATAGTTACCCAGGGAAAGTAATTAACCCAATAACACTGGAACACGGTAGTTAGACGACTTTCTCCTCAGGCTGAAGAGAAAAAGAAATTCTGAGCAAATATCTGTCTGTAGCTTGAAGGCTTCCTTTCCACATCACTGTGCATCAGTGAGTCTATAAATATTCCCTGAACATTTCAAGACTGGGTACATAAGCAAATGCATTGAACATAGAGGGAGCTGGGTTTTTTTCACTGTCTGAGAATGAGACAACAATTTTAGAAAAAGGAGGAGTAGAATAAGGGCTGTAGTGTTGGATTAGAAAATTATTACATAGCCGGGCGTGGTGGCATACGCCTTTAATCCCAGCACTCGGGAGGCAGACGTAGGAGGATTGCCGTGAGTTCAAGGACACCCTGAGACTACAGAGTGAATTCCAAGTCAGCCTGGGCCAGAGTGAGACCCCGCCTCGAAAAACCAATATATATATATATATATATATAACCACAAAACCCATCATAGAAGAGATTTAACAAATAGACAGATGATAGGTAGACAGACAGACAGACAGATAGACAGATGATAGGTCATGTGTATGAATGTCTGCCCACTGGGAGGACCTCATAGTGACACTGTAGGAGCAATACACTCATCTAGTGTCTCCCTCTTGGTTTTCCAATGCTCTTCACTACTTAAAACAACCAGAGCCCCCTTAGAGAAATGGAAGAGTCCAAGGCTAGGCCAGGGAAAGTACAAGTTGAACCTGTACCATTTTGACATGTCAGAAAGTAAAGTGGTTTCAGAACAGCGGAACAGCCAGCTTGGGAGGGCATCCACTGGCTAGGTGGTGAACTTGGACATCAACATCTAAATAATGAAAGGAACATTTTGAAAAATAAGAATCAAGATGACATTTGTAGAAATAAACAGTGGAGGAGGAAAATCTTCCTCAAAAAAAAAAAAAAACAGTGTATACAAAGGAGTAATGTATTTGGAATATCACTGTCTTAAGTATGGATTCAGACGAGTCACGCTGTGGCTTAGTATCAAGGAAGAGGGAGTTTGAGAAGCAACAATGCTTGCGCACAGCCTGAGACGTGCTCCTCATGAGACCCTAATTCTAGGAAGATGGGAGCTGCTTAGTGGAGAAACCTGGCAGATGCCAACTTAACTGAGCAACCAAAGTTAACATTGCCAACCATGGGACAAGAAGACACCCTGTGCCTAGGAAGGACATACATCACTGCTTATATTCCTCCTGCCAGGAAAGTATTACCCAAATTCTATCACGAGGAACTACTCAATGATCCTCAAAGGGCAGTCTGCCAAACAGCTGACAACATTGCAAAGATACCAGTGTCACCAGACATAAATGAGAGTCAGGAATCCAGGCTAAAGAAGACCAAGGGGGGGGGGTTGCTGGAGGGATGGCTTAGCAGTTAAGGCGCTTGCCTGCAAAGCCAAAAGACCCAGGTTCGACTCCCCAGGACCCACATAACCCAGATGCACAAGGGGGCACACGCATCTGGAGTTCGTTTGCAGTGGCTGGAGGACCTGGCATGACTGTTCTCTGTCTGTCTCTGGTCTCTCTCTCTCTCTGCCTATTTCTCTCTCTCAAATAAATAAATTAAAATTCAATAAAATAAAAAGAAGAAGACCAAAGGGACATGGCAATTGACAAGCCAGGATTCTTTTTATTTTTTGGAGGGAGGCATGTATATGTGTATACAGTATGCATGTACGTGTGTTCATATGGGCATGGGCACATGTGTGGATATGCATGCATGCACATGCGTGTGAAGGTCAGAAGTTGAAGTCAGATGTCTTCCCCATTGCTCTCCAATTTTATTTATTGGGTCAGCGTCTGTCGCTGGGATCCAGGTTTCACTTATTCAGCTAGTCTAGTTAGCTAGCTTGCCCAGGAGAACTCCAGTGTCCAGTTACTGAGCACTGGGATTACAAGCAGGTTGCTATGCCTACCCCCAGAACCTCTGTGGCTGCTCGGGATACAAACTTGGGTCCTCCCACAGTGTGGCAAGCACTATATCCACTGAGCCATCTTCCCACCCTTCAGGACTTCTCTTTTGCTCTAAAGATAAAATGGGTCAGTTGGAAATAGCTTCGTCAAGCCTGTAGGTTCGAGCATCACACTGTATCAATAATCATTTCCTCAGTTTTATCCTTGTGTTTACTTAAGAGAATGTGCAGAGACAAAGAGGTGTCATAGCTCCAGCCTACAGACTGCCTGGGGGGAAATGCAGGTATAGATTCAGAAAGAGCCCATCTCATAAGGTTAGATATTCACATCTCAGGGACATGGAGGAAGGGTAGATGGAATTTTTTTGTATTATTCTTACAAACATTTTGTGGGTTTGAATTTATGTCAAAGTAAGAAGGCTTTGCTGATTGCCCTGAAAAGACCTTAGGAAATCTTATATAATAAGACCACAAAGACCACTTCTCCACAGCCAGCTGAGAAGCAGCTGGCACTGAAACTCCGTAATATTATGGATCTTGTTAGGTAGAACCAGGATATTGTCATTATATTTTAAAATGTCTTTATCTTGTTAGAGACACATACTGAAATATTTATGAGTGAAATTATAGGAAACCTGAGATTTGCTTTAAGACATTCCAGCAAAAACAAAAACAGAAACGGGGTGGAGGACCAGACAGATGAAATAAGATTGGCAAAATATTGATAATTAGTGAAACTGGGTAAAGGGTGTGTGGGCTCTGGTATACAAGTCTCTCTACTTTTGTGTATGTATTAAAAGCCCTATTAAAAGTGGTTTTGATTTTTGTTTGAATGAAAGATTTCTTTGTTAGAAGGAAAAAAAAAATCACCGTGACAACGCCTCTGTGCTTGGTTTCCAGCAGAGGTGTAGACCTTCCAACAGGCTCTCAGACTGGACGATGTGTGAACTTGGACTTTCTGACTTTGCAAGCTTGGCTCTTCTGTGATGCCAGGAAATGTTTGCTTTGTGCCAGGTTAGAGCTCTGAGAATTGGAAAGCAGAGGTGGACTGTCTGTCCAGGACAATGGGAGAAAGGCCACCGACTGAAGGCCCAGTCAGGGCTGGGGCAAATCCCACTACCACTTGGACTATACCTCCTGGACAAAGGACTCACATAGAGCTGGACTTCCCATTGCCCCCGACCTCCCATTATTCATGGTGAAATATATGCCGTTCCACAAGACAGGAAGGAAGTGGTCTCACACCTCATGGTGCTTGACACTTAAGGGGAGGTAATTTTGTTTTTCTAAAGCTTTAGTATTCAGGGGTTGACGTGCCAGTTATCCGGGAAGAATTGATCAGAGAATACACTCTTCTTCTGGAATAATACCACTCCTACCAGGCATGAACTAACAAGCGGGGAAGAATTCTGTGAGCAAGAGAAGGAGATGCTTCAGGAAAGGAAGAACACAGCCACCCGGGCTGGGTCTGCACTCTGGATGCCGGGTTTTTAACAGATGTGGTGGTGATTTATTCGAGCACTGAGGTAAAAGGCAACTGGGAAACAGATGAAGGTGGCTCAGGTGAGTCCTTTCAAGGAGGAAGCAGTCCGTTTAAATTTGGTCAATAAGCAGCTGTCGTCTTCTCGTCCATCTTTGGAGAAGAGCTGTCAAGATCAGTGGGGGACTAGAGCTAAAGCAAGAGAGGGGATACCAGGTGGGAGGTGCGGGAAGAGGACAAAATAAGGTGCTCTGATGAACACCCACTTTGCTAAGTCACTTGGCTTCACCTTTAGGACAAGGTCTCAAGTAGATGTCACAGGGTCGCTGCTGTTAACTAAAGCGGACACTTACACAGGTTCATTTTTAGGGGACAGTGGTGGTTTGAATGTAAATTGTCCCAAGTAGACTCAGGTGTTTGAATACTTAATCCCCAGCAGGAAGGTTGTGGAATATTCAAGAGGTAGAGCCTTGCTGAAGGAAATTGTGTCACTGGGATGAGCCTTGAGATTTGCTAGCCTGGCCCTCACTTGATTTTCTCTCTCTTTCTTTCTTTCTCTCTATCTCTCTCTCTCCTTCCTCCCTGCTGATGTGACACTGGTTTATTACTCCCACAGTGCTTTCCCTGCCATGATACTGTCTACCCCTTCTGGAACTAAGTCATGATAAACTCTTTCCCTCCACAAGCTGCTTCTCATCAGGTGTTTTGCTCCAGCAATGAGAAGATAACGGATACAGGGATGATGTAGCCCGGAGGCCCATCCTCATCTGTCTGATTCCAAAGCCCATGCTAGGACATTGTGGATGTCTCTCTCAGTCTGTGGGACATGGACCAGCCTTAGAATATTGAGATCCACGTCCAAGTCTCCATTTTCTGTTGGTGGTACAGCCTGGGTTGCCCACTCCATCTGAGGGCAATAGTAGAGAGCGCACGTTGTAACGTCTGGCTTCTGGAATTATTCATTTTAAACTTGTAAGTTTCACATTGCCCTTCTGATTTTTAAGGAAGCAAGTGCTGAGGAGGATGCTGGCATTTGCTGATGGCTAACTGTGGGAGCACATTTTCCTCTGGGTTTCTGTACAAGCAGCATCTAGACAGACACAGCTGTGCCAAATGGTTGTTGGGTGTTGTTTTGAATTTTTTTTTTTTTTTTTACTTCAGATCACTAATAACCCACTTACACACTAAGTAGGCATTTATTCAGATACAGAATAATTCCTCATCCATTGCTCAACCTGCCATCTGGTCCCATCCTGAATTATGCTAATTAGAAAGCACAGCGCTATGCAGTGGCACAGAAGGTTCTGGGAGAATCCCAACAATGGCTTCAAGGTAGGGAAATGCCATTCTGGAGCCCACTTGGGAAGCAAAGTACTGGCTGTTGGTGATGAAGTGTGCTTTTCTCTTTGTTGAAGGGAGGAGCTGGTCTCAACTGACCAGCATATTTTATTAAACAGTAAAATGCCTGTCCTGGCTCAGCCTTCCTCGTTCTGACTCATGAGAGTTGTTGATATACAAGAAAGCCACACAGAGCCTGCCATGCTTATCTGCCTTTTTAAAATATATTTTATTTATTTGTTTGTTTGAGAGAGAGAGAGAGAGAGAGAGAGAGAGAGAGAGAGAGAGAGAGAGAGGCCAACAGAGACACAGAGAGAATGGGTGCACCAGGGCCTCTAGCCAGTGCAAACGAACTCCAGACACAAGCCCCCTAGTGCATCTGGCTTACGTGGGTATTGGGGAATAAAACCTGGGTCCTTAGGCTTGACCAGTCAATGCCTTAAACCTCTAAGCTATCTCTCCAGCCCTCATCTGCCTTTTGTGGTATGGACCAAACAAGTTTTATGGAGAAAAGAAGACAAAAGGCCTCTGATATTCAAAGTGAGGCACACAGAAATCACTGTACAGGTTGGCTTTGCATAGAAACATAATGTGGCTCTGCCCATACATAAGTCTAGAAATGTTTTGCTGCCTGTAAATATGTAGGTTGAGTTGGAGATAGAACTAGTAGGGCAGGTGTGGGATGGTGTCTCTATGCTAAACCTGTTACCACACCGAAGAACATGCCATAGCACTGCTATAAAAATAAACAGGGGTGGGCTGGAGAAATGGCTTAGTGGTTAAGCTGCTTGCCTGAGAAGCCTAAGGACCTTTGTTCAACTCCCCAGATCCCACATAAGCCAGATACACAAGGGAACACATGTGCAAGGTCATGCCTGTGCACAAGGTGGCACATATGTCTGGAGTCCAATTGCAGTGGCTGGAGGCTCTGGTGTGCCATTTCTCTCTCTCTTTATTAAAAAATAAATAAAAAAATAAACAGGAGTGAGAGCAGATGCATGCAGTATTTATTTCTGAAGATGTGAAAACTTGTTAGGATTCTATAGTGGTTTGAATGTAAAATATCCCCATAGCCTCAGCCATTTGTGATTAAAGTTTCCTACTTAGTCCTCAGGTTGGAACATTTGAGAGGTGGAGCCCTGCTGGAGGAAGTGTGTCACCTTAAAATCGAGTCCAGCCCTAGGTATATCTTCAGAGTCAGCTTGTGCTTGCTGGATATTCTTGTTCTCTCTCTCTCTGCTATGAATGTATGATGAAGTGAGCTAGCTTCCTCCAATGGTGAAGCTTCCCCTGGAATCTTTAAGCCTGAAATAAACCCTTTCCTCCCATAAGCTGCTTTGCATTGGGTGTTTGTCCCAGCAAGGAGAAGATAACTTCAGTAAGTTCTTATGTTAGTTCATGAGGACTCCTGCAACCAAATATAGGACACTGGGTGGCTTTCACAGTGGAAATATATTTTCTCTTAGCTCTGAAGACTGGAAAGTCAAGCTTCAGGAGCTGACCTGGCTGGCTGTTGTTAATGTCTTTCTTCCTGGCTTTTGAGTGGCTATTCTCTTGCTATGTCCTAACATGACAAGAAAAGAGGCAGGGAAAGGGCTGGAAACATTCCTTACTGGTTAAGGGTACTTGCTTGCAAAACCTGATGGCTCGGGTTCAATTCCCCAGTACCCACATAAAGCCAAATGCACAGAGTGGCACCATGCATCTGGAGTTTGTTCACAGCAGCAGAGGATCCTAGTACACCCGTACTCTGGATCTCTCTGTCTCTCTTAAATAAATAAAGAAATAAATTTAAAAGAGGCATGGCACACTCACTGGTGCCACCTCTTACAAGGGCATTAAGCACGTGGACATCACCTAAACCTAATTGCTTTCCAACTACTTTCACAGTGCCAGTCAAGTCCTTCATGAATGGATTTTGTCAGGACACAATTCCATCCATAGCAGCTCTTAACTAAAAGGGGATGTTTTAATCTTTAAAAGCATCCATTGGACTAGGAAGATGGGCCCAATGAGTAAAGGACTTGCTGTGCAAGCCCAGGGATCTGAGTCCAGATCTATAGAGCCCACATGCAGCTGGACACAGTCAAGAGCATCTATAATCCCAGCCCTGCTAAGACAGATGGACGGCAGAGACAGGGGAAGCCCTAGAAGCTCAAGGGCCAACAAGCAACAACAGTTAACAAAAAGACCCTGCCTCACACAAGATGGAAAGCAAGCACTGACACATGATTTCCACACACACTGTGGCATGTGACGCTCATGCTCATACACACATGCACACATACCTGCACACACAATCTATCTGTCAGAGATTCATTCCCTAGAATTTGAGATGATAGACATTTTCAGTAAAGAAAGTAGTGAATATTTTAAGCTCCACAGTTCCTATGGTCTCCAATGGGACAACTCAACTTATAGCACAAAGAGGTATAGAGAATATGGAAGCACATGGGCATGACTGTGCTCCAGAGAAATTTTATGTACAGAGATGGGCCCAGATTTGGCCCATATGCTGCAGATATTTTTCTGGCCACTGGACAAAGGGCACAGAACAAATTGAAGTGGGCATCTGTGCAGGAAAGTCTGTCTCTGCTTTGAAGCAATGTCATTCAGTGTTATATCACATTGCAATGTTCCCTGGCCTTTCTTCCAGGTTTAGCAGTGAGCGCACATGGGCTGAGTACCACTGGGTCCCTGCGCATTGTACGTGCCTTACATCTATTAGGTGATTTATTTATTTATTCCTTCCTCAGTCTTGTGAAGTACTATTCTTTTTGAGGAAGAGTACTTTTTTCTCAAGGAAATTCTAGTTAAAGTGACACCACTGGTAAGACAGAGCAGAATCAGCCCTTCTGGCTCATTCTGAAATAACAAGATGTCCTTTGACAGACAACGCAGAGGTAAGCGAGGTGCATGATGAAGCCACTACACTCCTGTGTCAAGACACCTTTGCCTCCCACTGAAATCAATCCAGCAAAGACTAGAGCAGGCTTTTTTTTTTTTTATCTTTTATGTTCTAAGCTCTGTCAAACTCCAGCTTTGCAGATATAGAACAGACTTTTCACCTAACATTCTAATTCCTTCTGGGAGAGAAAAACTAGACACTCCTCCTAACTTAGAGAAGATAGAGTGCATTTGTAAACAACTAGATGTGCTCACGGGCCACCAGTTTCCATTGGGAATCTCAGACCTGCAGAATTGTTCCCAAAGGGGCAACATCTGGGCTTGGCCTCTGTATAGGAGGCACACATAGGGATCAAGAAGGGGGTCTGTCTGTGTGCTTTGGAAAAGCATATTTAACTTCACCTAAGCATGTGTGTGGTGTGCGCATGAAGGTGTGCATTATGTGGGCGCATGTGTGTGCAGGTGAGTGCCACGTGCATGTGGAGGCCAGAGGATCTTTTCCTCAAGAGGTATTTTCCTCAAGAACTTTGCTCCCCCCTTTGTGACACAAGGACCTCACGGGCCTGGCCTGGAGCTCACCTGTGAAGCTAGATTGGCTAGGCAATGAACCCCAAGGATCCTGTCTCCACCTCCGTACAGGGATGAGAGGTGTCCACCACCAGAGGTGGTATTTTACATGGGTTCTGGGGATCAAATTCAGGTCTCCTTGCTTGTAAGGAAAGCTCATGACTCTCTGAGCTATGTCCTCAGTCCATGTATTTTAAATTTTTAAAGAAATCAATGTGGTGGCTCATGACTATAATCCTAGCACTGGAAGAAAGAGAGGTAGAAAAATTACCATGAGTTTCAGGCCAGCCTAGGCTACACAGTGAAACCCTATCTCAAACAAACAAAACAATTTAAAAAAAAAAAGCAAAACAGGGCTGGAGAGATGGCTTAGCAGTTAAGGCACATGCCTGCAAAGCCTAAGGATCTAGGTTCTATTCTCCAGGTCCCATGTAAGCCAGGTGCACATGGTAGTGCATGCGTCTGGAGTTCGTTTGTAGTGGCTGGAGGCCCTGGCACACCCATTCTCTCTCACTCTCTCTCTCTCTCTCTCTCTCTGACTCTAATAAATAAATAAAAAATAAAATCCTTTTAAAAGCAAAACAAGACAACTATATGCTTGGAATTTATTGTGTTAAATGAGGCTAAGAGGTGTCGCTGTGTTGCTGTGTGTTGAACAAGAAGGTACCTTGGGGGAGTAGAGTTGAGGCCAGAACCCCAGTCCCCAGGCTCCCTGTCCAGTGAGGATGTTACAGTTCTAGAAAGAGCATAAAATCTTTGGTCGGGAACTTGGCCTAGAAAGACTCTGCCAATCTGCATCAATAACCTACATCCACGCAAATCTTGCTGTCAGTGGGATTGCTGGAGGCTGCCTGGAAGGAACTGCAATCTGGAAGTGATGCTGCTCTGAATCTGAATTCTGGGAGCAAAATGAGCAGATAACCATTTTCCTCCTGGGCCCTATTTCCACTGTCAGGCATAACCTTGTCTACTTCTAGCAAGAGGGACAAGTGGCAAGTGAGCAGGGACTGCCATAGTCTGGTTAGAGATTACTTTAATGACCAGTTCCTCCCAGCTCTAATCATCCATAGTTGGCACCTCTGGACCCGGCATGTCTCTGTGACTCCAAGACAGACCCTGGCCGCTTGATGAGCTGGTACAGCAGCTGGCTCAGAGCTGATAGTGACCACCTCTTCCTGGAGAGGACTCTTGGGTGTCATGTGCATCCAGCTCCCTAAAGTGCAATGACTCCTGGGACTTGGCAGAGTTGCCGCCCTCTCCCAGAGGTAGAGTTTTAGAAGGAAATGATCATAAGCATGGGAAGAGGTGTCAATCAAATTGCCATGTGCAAGTCGAGGGAAAAGCCTGTTCTGTCAGTTCCAGGTGTATCTAGCTAAGATTAAACAGGTGCTGTTTTATATGCTTATTTTAGCATAAACACAAATCCTTACGATGGTCTGTAGGATATCATAGCTTTGTGTTTTTGCTGGTGATTCTGTTGCTTAAAACGGCCTCCCAAGTGTATTATCAAATACTGTCTAGTGTCCCTAACCACAAGACAGCTGTTGTACACTTTACAGAGAGTACATGTATTAGATTAATTTCATTCAGACATGGATCCAATGGCATGATTGGCCTTTAGCTCAATGTTAATTGTGTATTTGAATCTCTTTAAACAGACACGCATGTAAAGAATATTACACACTCGGGGCCGGAGAGATGGCTTAAGTTGCTAACCGCTAGCCTTTGAAGCCTAAGGACCCCAGTTCAAGGCTCAATTCCCCAGGACCCATGTAAGCCAGATGCACAAGGTGGTGCATGCATCTGGAGTTCGTTTGCAGTGGCTGGAGGCCCTGGTGTGACCATTCTCCATCCATCTGCTTCTTTCTCTGTGTCTGTCACTTTCAAATAACTAAATAAACAAAAAAAAAATTGAAAAAAGAAGAATATTACACACTCATTGTTGGTTGACAGAGATGTGACCAGAGACTCTCAGAAGCCTCGCCTTATATTTCCCCTGGGAGCAATAATTTGCTATTCACTAACTCATTGTTTACAACAACTTCACCGAGTACAACAGCTGTGAATAATGAGAATCAAGTGCACTTTGTTAGACCAGTCTTCAGAAAGCTCTGTTGGACTTACCCAGGGCCTTGCAGGCTTCTTGGATGAGCTTGATGGTGATAGTGTCGTCATACACAGTGTAGGTCATGAAGGTGTCTTGCACGTCTGCAGAAGCTCTGGAACATGAATCACAGTGTAATGGACATTCAGCCAAAGTATTCATGACTATTGGAACATGTATTGGGCATCAACTCCTATGCAGAGGTTTTCCTGGACCCCTGTTTGAGCCAAGAGCTCATGTCTCAAGTACCCTGAATAGGCTATGCATTCCAAAAATGATGTGATTATTGTTTGACCTCCTATGGTTGATGGTTTGAATGTAAAATGTTCCCCCGTCACCTCAAGTGTTTCTGATTAAGTCTCGTACTTCATCCCTAGTGGGTGGAGCCTTTGGAAGGTAGACCCTTGGTGCAGGAGGTGTGTTGCTGTGGGCAGGCCTTGGGGTGTTATAGTCCAGCCCTACTTCTACACTTAGCTCAGTCTCTTTATTTCCTCCCTGTTGGTGTGGGGATGGGATGCCCAGCTGTCCACTCCTGTCGTGACGAAACTCCCCCTCACAACTGTAAGCGAGAAATAAATCATGCCCTCACATAAGCTGTTACTGGTTTGGTGTTTTGTCCCAAAAAGGAGAAGGTAATTGCTCCATCCTCTAAGCTGGGCCCTTTGATGGTGGGCCCTGTCGTTTGTCTTTGTTTTGAACCTCAGCAAATAGCACTGAGCCTGACACACACATCTCTGAGAATTGTTCAAGAGCCTCAGGGCCATCGTGCCTACAGTTGAGGCTCACTGAGCTGGAATCACTGAATTTCCCTCCACCTGTAAGCTTTATGGTTTTGTCTAGTGACTTCTAAGACTGCAATTTAGATTTGACACTCTGCTGAGACCCTAAAGAAATGACATCATTTCCAGGACCCTTGGTAATATAATAAATTCTGTGGCAGTGCCCAGGTTCTGATGGGGCTTCCTGTTCATCCCTGTGTAGGTCTTGTCTCATGTAACCTGAACTGATAATACTTCAGTGTCAAGTATTTGTTTTGGTTCATGTGTGTGATGCATGTTGTTGGGGTGACGAACATGCTCAGATCACTAAGCATTTATTTCCAGTACAACCGTGACCCCAACACTTCCCAGTTAGTGCACACTTGCATATCACATCATTCAAACTGCCTTGGTAAAAGCACAAGAACTTTATTCAAAATTAACCAAGAATTCCCTTAAAAAAAAAAAAAAGATAAACCAATCGACATTTTCTAATGGCAAAACTTCTGCTAAGAAGAAGGGAAGGAAAGAAAAATGACTCCAGGAAAATATTTCAATGGGATCAGGAGTTGTGAAAGCCAGCGATGTGAGAAGTGAAGTAAGAGGTCAATGTTTGCAGCTCCCACATTTCACAGAGCATGAGAAGTACCAGCCACGCACTGTTCATTTCCAAACACACAGGACACTGAGCAATGAATACTTGAGACAATCAGGCACCAAATGTTTCCTCCTCTTTAGTTAGTACCCCCAGGTTATATCCAGAACGGCTGGGCAGGAAGCCAGGTCTGCTGTCTGTATCAGAATAACTTGAGTCGAAAAATTACCATGAAGATTTTTTAAAAATTATTTTTATTTATTTATTAGAGACAGAGAGAGTGAGAGAGAGAGAATGAGAAAGAATAGGTGTGCTAGGGCTTCTAGCCACTGCAAACGAACTCCAGACACATGCGCCTCCATGTGTATCTGGCTTACATGGGACCTGGAGAATCGAACCTGGTTCCTAAGGCTTCACAGGCAAATGCCTTAATTGCTAAGCCATCTCTCCAGCCCTACCTTGCAGATTTTTGAGTCCCAAGTCTATTTTTTTTATGAGAGAGAAAGCAAGAAAGAGAGAGAAAGTTGGCACATCAGGGCCTCCAGCCACTGCAATTGAACTCCAGACACGTGCACCCCCTTGTGCACATGTGTGCCCTTATGCATGGTTCACCTTGGGTGTCTAGCTTACATGGGATCTAGGGAGTCAAATATGGGTCCTTAGGCTTTGCAGGCAAGCACTTTAACTGCTAAGCCATCTCTCCATTTTACATATAAAATCACTTGTCCCTTGGTTCTCCAGGTTTGGAAATCACTGTTCACAAACACCTTCTAGATTCAATCCCGAAAGGCAACATTTCCCAAGCGTAGATCTCACATTGTCTAATCTTGCTGCACTAATGCCCTGGTTCTTAAGATAGCACCGGGAGTCGTAAAGCCCACAGGAAAAGGAAAAGCTCTTCATAGCAAGCGCATGACGAGGTCACAAATGGGCACCAGTCAAGGCAACGGGATCCATTTAAGCTATGGGAAGTTGTTCCTTCAAGAGCTTCCTTCTGGTACTTACGGAGCTCAAACAGCATGCCTGGCTGTGCTGGGGAACAAAGAAGCCTAAAGGTGAAATGAAGGCTTTGTCCTGCCTCATGACCCTCTGAAGCCTGTCCCTCCCCAGTTCCCTATGTTGCCTTGGCAATAACCAAACTCCTTCACTGGATGCACTCAGCTCTCCACAACCTAGCCATCTCTCCTTCCATTCAACATCTACCTCCCCTGAGCTGCCATTTCCCTGACTCCTCACAGCTCCCACAGGCTCTCCCTCCACCAAAAACGCTCCCACTTCTTTTTATCTAGCTAACTAGTCCTCCTTCCTAGCTCATCCCAGGAACCACTGGCCCTGTCTGTTCTGAGATACATGAATTTTCACACTTCTCCCCTCTGTCACTATAAACAAAATCACTAGCAGAATGTATTGACAATAATGAAAGTCAAGCTTTCAAATAAAAATGAGAAGTTTGAGCCGGGCATGGTGTCACACGCCTTTAATCCCAGCACTCAGGAGGCCTAGGTAGAAGGATCGCTATGAGTTGGAGGCCAACCTGAGACTACATAGTGAATTCCAGGTCAGCCTGGGCTAGATGGAGCCCCTACCTCATAAACCAAACACCAAAACGCAAAACAAAACAAAAACAGGAAATTGGGTGCTGAAGAGATTGCTCAGCAGTATAGGCACTTGCCTACAAAACCTAATGACCCAGGTTCAATTCCTCAGTACCCATGTGAAGCCAGATGCACAGTGGCACATGCATCTGGAGTTTGTTTGCAGTGGCTGTAGGCCCTGGTGCACCAATTCTCTCTGTGTGTGTCTTTATCTCTCTCTGCTTGCAAATAATAAATAAATGAATGAATAAATAAATAAATGAATGAATAACAGGAAATGTCCTTGGCCCTATAAGGGAGGGTCTTGTTTATCCTTATATCTTTTTCCAGAAAGGAATTCTTCTTTCCTAGAAAGCAGGTGTGATATGGGAACAGGACTAACCAACAAACCTCCCCATAAAAAAAAATCCATAAATGAAGCCTAATTTCTAGTGAATACACATCATTTTTGTCCTATCAAAAGTAGAAAAATCATGTTAATCCATTATAATGTAAACTAAATCTCCCAGAAAAAAAAAAAATTGCCACACTTGTGTTAAATATCCTTCAGGCTGATTGGATATTTTTGTTTCTAAGTGAAATGTCTCTCAAACTTTGCCTTTGCTAGGTATGATTATATAGAAAAATGTTCACATTGCACATAGTATTATAAAATCAACTATGTTTTAAAAATGTCCTACACCCTTAGATTTTTCTGTATGATCCTTGGGAGGCTGTAGCCCCCAGTTGCAATGTCTGGCCATGATGATGTCAAAACCCTCTTCTGTTGGTTGGTGGTTTGAAGTAGCTGGATGACTCAGCTAAATCCACTCCTAGCCAGAAAGGAGGAAGAAAAGCAGTGCTCACAGATCAAAGTTTAAAAAGAATAGTGCAAGGGCTGAAGAGATTGCTTAGCAGTTAAGGCGCTTGCCTACAAAGCCAAAGGACCCAGGTTCAATTCCCCAGGACCCACATAAGCCAGATGCACAAGGGGGTGCATGAATCTGGTGTTTGTTTGCAGTGGCTGGAAGCCCTGGCACACCCATTCTATCCCTCTCTCTCTCTCTACATGCCTATCTCAGTATCTCTCTGTCTCTGTCAAATAAATAAAATATATTTTTTCAAAAATAAAAAAAAAAGAATAGTGCTGCCCTCAGCTACTCTTGCACTTGACTTTATCTATGCGCAAGCTGGAGAACATGGAGAAATGGGAGCTTTCAGCCTCAGAGCAAGAGGGGAGGGGTCATCTCACTTATGGGATGAAGGTTCAGCCAAAAGGGGGAAGAATGGAGCCATTCTGTTTCTAGTTCAAATATTTTTTTCAGTATAGAGTCAAAGGATTTTCGATGGGATCAAACATCACTAAATCTAAAAGTAATTTTTATAAATCTAACTTACAGAGCATCATAGGTTAGCCAAGCCTGCTTTAAATGTGTTCAGAACATTTATGTTAGCCTACAGTTGTACAACATCCCCACAAGATCTGTTTCACCATATACTGCTAAGTACCTTGAATAATTTATTGACTGTAGACCCCTATAGAGTAGTACATGGTTGTTTTTTGAACAATTTATTTATTATTTATTTGTGAGAGAAAGAGGCAAACAGAGAGGAGAGAATGGGCACTCAAGGGCCTCTAACCACTGAAAATGAACTCCAGACACATGCACCCCTTGTGCATCTGGCTTATGTGGGTCCTGGGAAATCAAACCTGAGTCCTCAGCTTTCACAGGTAAGCACCTTAACTGCTAAGTCATCTCTCCATTCTAGAATAGAACATGGTTGTTTTTGCATGAGCTGCACCTTACTGCCATTGCCCGACATTGCAAAACACTATCATCCTGAATGCTTCAAGCCTGGGAAGACATTCAAATTCCACAAATGAAGTACAATTTCTAAGAAATATACATGTCTTTTGTCTATCATAAAATATAAAAAGCATAAGCCAATCCATCATCGTGTAAAATAAATTTCCCAGAAAATAAATAAATAAAAGCTACACCTGTGTTAAGGATTCTACAAGGTTTATTCATTGTGATTATGGAAATTTGGCATATGCCAGATCCAGGGCCAAGTTATCTCGGGCTGCCTTTAACCCCCTAAATAGCCACTTACTGCCCAACTGTGAGTCTGACTTAGCATCCTATGATGATCAGGAAAATCCTGTTAGGATGTATTAATAGACTTTTAACTTCTACCAGCCTAAAAGCTAAGTGTCATGAGCTAGCATCTGAGCCTTACAGAGAATCCCCTGCCTGCTGTAACCTTGCTACTTGATGGTCCCCATCAATGTATTTGAAAAGTGCTTTGTCTTTTTTTTTATTTTTATTTATTTATTTATTTGACAGGGGAAGAGGCATGGGGTAGGGAGAGAATGGGCACACAGGGCCTCTAGCCACTGCAAGCGAACTCTAGACACATGTGCCACCTTGTGCATCTGGCTTATGTGGGTCCTAGGGAATGGAACCTGGGTCCTCTGGCTTTTCAGGCAAGTGTCTTAACCACTAAGCCATTCCTCCAGTCCAATTTTCTTTTGTTATATTATTATAAAAGCCCTTCATTAAGCCATCAGCACACTGGAGCATGGTATTTAGGGTTACCTGAAGCCACATTCCTGGACCGTGGCCACTCGTATTTGGCTCCACAGTAATCTTTTATTTCCTTTGAAATGAGAGCTATGTTTATGCCTCTATGGGTAGGGGCTGGAGAGATGGCTCAGTGGTTAAATGGTCTTGCTTGCAAAACCTGACAGCCTGGGTTTGATTCTCCAGTACCCACATAAAGCCAGATACACAAAGTGCTGCAGGTGCTTGGGGTTCATCTGTGGCGACAGGAAGCCCTGTCATGCCCATTCTCTTTTCTCTTTCTCCCTCTCTCTGTCTCTCCCCTTGCAAATAAATAATCAATAAAAATACCTTTTTAAAAATTGGGGTCCATTTGTACTTAAAAGGATGCTGTTCAAGATTTTAGGGTGTTTGAAGAGCATCCTATTTGTGAAGAACAAAACCCAAGAATGAATAGAAAGAAAAGATTTTGTTTTTTTAAGGTCATATAGCTCTAGGGGATTCTGATGAATACTGTAGACTGCCCACAAAATGCACAGAGAGCCATGGACATAACATATGCATCGATGGCTCCAGAGAAGTTGCAGGCCCTCTCGAGCTCTTCCACGAACACCTGCTTAAGAGCCTCTGACACAGAGAGAAGCCAGGCAATCCTTGCTGCCTCCTTCTGAAACTGATGGTTTCGCACTCCAAAGCCGTCCACCTGCCACTCATTTGTCTTCCATTCATACACACCTGAACCCACCCACTGGGGTAGAAAAGAAGCTAAAAGTTGAACTGATTCACTGAGTTACTGTCAGACTTAATTGCCAGGGTTGAAGAGATAGCTTAGCCGTTAAGGTGAAGCCTAGGAGCACCCGTTCAATTCTCCAGGTCCCACATTTTAGCCAGAAGCAAAAAGTGAGGTAAGTGCCCAGTGTTGCACATGCCCACAATGGAGTGCATGCACCTGGAGTTTGTTCACAGCGGCTGAGAGGCTGCTGGTGCGCCCATTCTCTCTCTCTCTCTCTCTCTCTCAAATTAAAAAAAAAAAAAAAAAAAGAGGTGCTGAAGAAATGGCTTAGCGGTTAAGGCATTTGCCTGCAAAGCCAAAGGATCCCGGTTCGATTCTTCAGGACCCACATAAGCCAGATGCACGAGGGGCACAGACATCTGGAGTTCGTTTGCAGTGGCTAGAGGCCCTGGTGTGCCCATTCTCTCTCTGTCTGCCTCTTTTCTCTCTCTCTCTCTCTCTGCTTGCAAATAAATAAATAAATAATTTAAAAAAAAAAAAGAGTTAATTGCTGAGGAGCTAAACTTATCTTTGTCAGCCTGTGGAAAAATCCCACAGAAGGAACTGTCTAGAAAGGGCCCAAAAGGATGATAAGAAGGAAAAGACAGCTTAGGCTAAAACAAAGTAAAATGGAGTCCATAGTTAGGGTGACCTGACTACAGAAATGATTGATGTGCAAATTGCCATATCTTGTCTGTTCACCTACTCCTCCCGTCGGCCATGAAAACAGTAAAATGGAAATAAAAATCTCAGCTCGGGGCCAGAGCTTCTTTGGAGAGCTACCTCAAGCTCTTTGACCCGCCAGTAAATAAACTCCTCTACTTCCACTCATACTGATGTTGTGGTGATCTTTCCAGAGAATTTCTGCAACACAACCACTCTTCTCTTTACATGTATTGGTCTCTACACTTGGAGAACATCTACCGGTCTTATGCTGTACCCAAGCCTCTGCTTTAGGACCTTGCCCTGCCAACTCTGTCTGACTGGATCCAATCTGGCATCAAGCCTGACTCGGGCATCAGGACACAGATACTGAGTCTGAGCCAGTCAGGTAATGGTGAGCTCTTGAGTCCGAAGCGCATAAAGAAAAGTCTGGAAGGAACTGAAGTTAGGAGATGCCAGGGAGAGGCAGAGGGAGTGTGCAGTCAGGCTCAGAGATGGAGAGCTGCTGCCTCCCATTCCTGAGGTGGCCCGTGCTTCCTTGGGCTGAGCGCTAGTCTCCTGGAGCTCACAGAGTGGATGGCTGATCCTGACGAGCAAAACCTCAGTCCAAGACCCACTACCAAAGGGCCAGGGATGCGATCCACCTCACCTGTTAGCCACATCAGTGCTCACAAGTGGATTAGCAAGAGGGCCATTATGCCCTCCATTTGCTGGTGAGGGCACAGAGACCCAGGGGCTTTAGTGTCCTGTGGTCAGAATGACATACCAACTCTTTCCCATCTTCCCTACCTACCATGAACAATACCTCCACTTCCATCTCCTATCAGACAACACATACCTGACACTGTAGTCTCTTTGGGTTATTTCCTAGGCCTCAATCCACCAAGATCAGCTCACTTCAAGACCTTTGCACTTACTGTTCTCTCTTCGTGAATACACACACTTCCTGGACCCACAGTGGCCTTCCTTCCTTCCTTCCTTTGAGCTCAGACATTATCTCTACAGAGAGATTTTTCCTAACCGCCTCAAAAAAAGTTCAGACCTTGGGGCTAGAGAGATGGCTTAGTGGTTAAGGTGCTTCCCTGCAAAGCCTAAGGACTCAAGTTTGATTCCTCAGTACCCACATAAGCCAAAGGAACGAGGCAGTGCATGTGTCTGGAGTTCATTTGCAGTGGCTGGAAGCCCTGGTGTGCCTAGCCTTTCTCTGTCAAATAAATAAATAAAATATTTTTTTGGAAATTCCACACCTCTCCTCAGTCCTGATCAAGCACCCTACATTTTGAGGGTACTTTGCACAAGCTGAAATGTTTTGGTTTGTTTATTTACTTGTTCTGTAGGGACGTTGGAATATATTCCCAGTGATGGCCCCTGTCTCTTGCCTTCACTTTCCCCAGAGTCTGCCAGGAGCTAGAAGAGCACTTGCTGAATGAAGAAACTTTCCCATTTCAAATAATTAGTAAGTTAGCAAGAAAAAAAAATGGAAAGACCCATCTGATCCCCAATGCTTCTACTCGTAAGGTTTTAGCCAAGATTAGAAAAGAGCAGTTAATAATTAGAAACCTATAAATCAAGACTATATGAGAGGGAAATCAGCAAAGCAGGCAGAGGAGGGGAAACATCTGGTTCTGATTATTTCATCTAACATAAAATCTGTCATAAGGTCTGGAAACACAGTTCATTTTGCCTAATCATTTCTTCTTAAATTTTGTATAGGAATTGATGGCTCTTTTTTCCTTTGCAGCAAAAATTCTACTTTGAAAGCACTGGGGAACTGATTATTTAAATGCAGTCCAAAGCAAATCCTTTGGTACAGCAAATAATATGGCCTTAAGAATTTGTGTTTTATAGCTTGAGTTTTTTATACTATAGCATTGAAAATCTCTAAATGACACAATTCTCATGGCTGCTGTGCTTGTTCGTTCAAATTGACTTTTGGCTAAAAGATACATTTCCAGTACAGTCACAGAGGTGTTTACTTAGTGCTCAGGGTCTGAACATATCCTCAGAGACTCGATGAAGCAGAGAGTTTGAAATGAAAGAACTAAAACCTAGGGACACAGACTCGGGATGTGGTCCTACTAGGTTCTCTGCAAACCCACCATGTTTTCTCTGATTCCTTGGCAAATTTGTACCCTGTGTTTGTTCTTTTTCCTGTCAGTATGACCAAATACCTGACCAAAAAAAATAACTTATTTTGGCTCATGATTTGAGAGACTACAGTCTACTAGGGCAAGAGAAGACAAGGCAGTGGGCAGTAGGAACTTGCTCAAATTGGGTGGGTCAGGAGGAAGAGTGTAATGAGGATGAGTGC
The DNA here is from genome assembly GCA_036365145.1 of Orientallactaga sibirica. NCBI lineage: Eukaryota > Metazoa > Chordata > Mammalia > Rodentia > Dipodidae > Orientallactaga > Orientallactaga sibirica. The sequence continues at coordinate 1,871,765 of JAEOAD010000048.1, forward strand.
CCCACTGGCTTTCTCTTCTCCCCCTTTTTTATTGTAGAGAGTGCAAGGAGAGAGACAGAAAGAGAGAGAGAATTGATGTGCCAGTGCCTCAGTCACTGAAATCGAACTCCAGATGCTTTCGCCACCTAGTGGGCATGTGTGACCTTGCCTCACCTTTGTGCATCTGACTTATGTGGGATCCAGAGAGTCGAACATGGGTCCTTAGGCTTCACAGGCAAGCACCTTAACTGCTAAGCCATCTCTCCAGCCCTCCTTTCCCCTTTTTGTTCATTCACTTTCATGGTTGGGTCTTCTCTCCCTAGTTAGTCTTTTCTGGAAAAGTGCTCACACACATGCCCAAAGATGTGTCTCCTCAATGCCCTATCCATTCATTAATCCAATCAAATTAACAATCAACATTAACTGTACCATGCCCCTTGCTTAAATTGTCTTTATCACCATGAAGTTCACATGGAGTCCACGGATTCCTGAATGTTTGAGAATGCTGAGAAAGGCCCACTCAGAATAGAAAAACTTGATCGTTTCAGTGAGTTCATTCCAAGTATCAAAACAGAAAGATCTCTTCTATATGTTTCTACATGAAACCCTGTTTTTACCTTTGGTTTGGAATGCTCTCCTGGACAGGCTTCCAATAGCTCGTTATGTAACACCAGCTCCTCTAATGATGTAGCCAGGGAAAGAGGCTTTCCATAAATAGCTGCTGGTGGTCACAAGCATAGCTGAACACATTGCTGTTTTGCCTCTGCTTCTAGGTGCCTGGGCTATTCCTGGTTATTTCCAGCAATTTCTAGAACCTGTGCCTTTCTCCCAGGAGGGAGGACTGATGCCGATTAGCATCAGCCAAGCTGAGTCCTAAGCAGGAAATGAGATGGTACAAGGCTCGTGGGCCAAAAATCAGTCCATCCCTCTCACAATCTGGTCAGTAGCAATGATGCGACTCCCTCAGGGATGGCTAGAGGGTGACCCACACTAAGCATCAGGGAGGCCAGGCTGAAAGAAAAGCCATCCATGAAATCATGCTGACCTTAGGAAGCTGGTCTTCCCCTGGGCAAAAAGGGAGCCTTTGGAAGGCAGTTATCTGACCAACAGCAGATTCTATTCACGTCAAAGCACCTGTCTACTCCTTGTCACCACAGTGTATCAGAGGAGGGGCAACAGTGTTTACATCACTTACGGGAAGCTCACTAGAGAGACTGGTGTCCTCAGTCCTCTCCTTAACCCCAGAAGATAGGTTTGCAATTCCCCTTTCATCCAGACTCAGAGATGCAGAGAGGTGAAGCAAGTGGCCCCGGATGCACAGTTCTGAGTGAGATAGCCTGGGCTCAAGGGTGGCCTGGTAGATTATGCACACTCTGGCCCCTCTACCTCAGGGGCCTCGACTAGGACTGTACCTGGCTCTACTTTGATTTAACCCCATGGTGGGGTGGGGGTAGGGAGAAGTTACCACAGTCTCAGCTCTGTTTCATTTGAAAAACTGGAATACGAGGGAGAGATGGAAAAACCAGTGAAATATATAGAAAAACCCAGGAGCTAAAAACAAAAAGTGAAATAAAAATCTAGATAAGTAAGTGTTGGGGGGAAAATCTAATCCAATTATTATGTTATTAGTTTGGCTTTTTTTCCTATCTGTTTTTGTTTTTCTGCTTAGTTCTATTTGTATGATTTACTTAGTAGCTATAGAAATGTTCATTTGGTTTGTTTCTTTCAGTTTTTGATTGCATCACATACAATGATACAAATTTTTTTCATCATTCTATTTGTTTGTTGATTCAATGGTTTTTGAACCCTGAAAACTGAATTTGTATTTTATTCCTTAGAAATAGATGGCCAGGGGCTGGGGAGTAAGCTCAGTCAGTAACACACTTGCCTCACAAGCAGGAGGGCCCGAGTTCAGTCCCCAAAACCCATGTAAAAATGCCAAGAATCGTGGCCTGCCTTTGGAATCCCAGTAGCTGGGAAATGGAAACTCAGGCAGATCCTTGAGCTCACTGAACAGCTAGTCTAGACTAATGGCAACTTCCAAGTCAAGGCGAGGTCCTGTCTCACAAAAGGTAGATGGCATTCCTGAGGAACGAGCTTGAGGCTGTCCTCTGACCTTCACAAGCACATGCACACAAGTACTCATACACCTGCGCACACACACACAAACATGCACACATACGTAAACACTGAGTACACAGAAAGGTGCATCACACCTTCTGTACGTTTATGCACATGTGCATGTGTGTACATAAATGTGTGTAGGAGTGTGTGCGTTTCAGAGAATAGATTCTTAATAATGGACTTATGACTTCAAAGGATTTGCTAATTTTCAGAGCTTTTAGAATATATTGTCAAATTGCTCCCCAAAAGGGCTGCATTGATTTACAATACCATCAGTAATTACCCATTTTTTTTCCTGCAACTTAACCAGAATTGGTTATTATCATTTAAATTTTTGGGAGATTTAATAGGCAAAGCAGTACCTAATTGCTTTAATTTACATGTCATTGATTAACAGAGGAAGCCAATCATCTTTCTTTATGTCTGTATTCCTCTTTCTTCATAGGACCAGGTGATTTCGGACACTTTTCAGCTCCGACCTATAACACTGGAAAGCTTCGCGCCTTCAAGAAAACAGCCAATCACAGGAAGTTGACTGGAATCCACAGGGGGTGAGGACTATTTAGAGGTGTAAAGGACAGCATTAAAAGACTGCTGGGTAGAGACAGGAAGGGAAAACTAAGAATTACCTGAAAAAAACACCTAAGGATCTAGCTCAGGGGTTCAAATCCCAACTACCAGGATAGAATCTTCATTATCATTTAAGGAGTGATTTTGGCTACAGTAAGCTGCTTTCCTGTCCAGTGATTCAAAACAGCCAGTGAGGGGGTACAGCTAAGTGTTAGATTGAAAACAGCCAGTGAGAGGGTACAGCTCAGTGTTAGATTGAAAACAGCCAGTGAGGGGGTACAGCTCAGTGTTAGATTGAAAACAGCCAGTGAGGGGGTACAGCTCAGCGTTAGATTGAAAACAGAAAGTGAGGGGGTACAGCTCAGCGTTAGATTGAAAACAGAAAGTGAGGGGGTACAGCTCAGTGTTAGATTGAAAACAGAAAGTGAGGGGTTACAGCTCAGCGTTAGATTGAAAACAGAAAGTGAGGGGGTACAGCTCAGTGTTAGATTGCTTGTTTAGTATGCCCAAGGCCCTGGGTTCAATCCCTGTGGAAGTAAGAAAGGAAGGAAGAAGGAAGAAAGGGAGAGAGGGAGGGAGGGAGGAAGGGAGGAAGGGTGGGCTAGATTGCTTGCCTAGCATGCCCAAGGCCCTGAGTTTTATCTGTATGGAAGGAAGAAAGGAAGGAAAGGAAGGAAGGAAGGGAGGGAGGGAGGAAGGAAGGAAGGAAGGAAGGAAGGAAGGAAGGAAGGAAGGAAGGAAGGAAGGAAGGAAGGAAAGAAGAGATGGAGGGAGGGAGGAATTAGGAAGGAAAAAGAGGATAAGAGGGAGGAAAGGAGGGATGAAGTCATCAAATAAAAGTTCATTCATGCAACATAAGCAAGCTTCATGTACATGAATACTAACTTGGAGACCCTGTTTTAAGGCTGGTTTCAGGAATGGAGACGATCTGTTCTTGAAAACCAATATGGTTTATCAAGTCTCTTCTGTATTTAGTTGTTCTGTGTTAGGTACTTTAACTGGTCTCACTGCCTAGGTCACTGAATCACATTGAGGATTAAAATATTGTAAATGATCTATTCAAGAAATGGGCTTAATAAAGAAGTCAGTAAAATAGTATAACTATAAAAAACAAACAACAACAAAAAACCTAGAGACTTACCAGATGTGATGGTTTGAATGTAAAATGTCCCTGATAGCCTCAAATGTGGGTGATTAAACTTCCTACTTAGTCCCAGCTGGTGCAGCCTTGGGAGGTAGAACCTTGCTGGAGGTGTGTTGCTAGGGGCAGGCCTTGGGGTTGATTGGTCCAGCCCACTGTGTGTTCAGAACTCACTCAGGCTTCTCTCTCTGCCGCTGATCTATGATATGAGCGGGTCGCCACACCTCCTCCACCATAATGAATCTTGCCCTCCAAACCACGCCTGACGTAAACCCTTCCCTCCCGTAAGCTGCTTCTGGTTGGGTGTTCTGTCCCATTAACAGGAAGGTAACTGCTACACCAGGATACATCATATGTCCTTTATAATACTTACTTTAATTTTTCCCAGGTCTCCTCCCCAAACTTCTCTATCACAAGAGACTGCAGACAGGTGTTGATAAATCCATACTAGAACACAAACAAGAGGGACAATATGTAGAATGAAGCATGAAATCCAAGCCCTGTACTTCCTACTGGTGACTTTTGGAAAGGTGTGTGGCACCCCCAGGGAAACAGACGCAGCTTTTCCTTCCTTCCTTCTCTAATTGCTGAGTAGCTGTACTTGTTCTGGATGGAGGGAACCCTGTGCAATCCTAGGCTAGAGGCTTCTACAGGAAGCACGTGAACTAGGTCTCTCATCACAGTATGTTCTAAAGGTGCTTTCTTGCTGCACAAGCATGAGGGCCTGAGGAAACCTGAGAGTCAGTTCAGTTCCATCCCCAGGACCCACATAAACAGCTGGGTGTGGATTGCCTATGTGTAACTCTAGTCCTGTGGGAGAGCAGAGACCTGAGAATTTCTGGAATTCAGGAAAAAATGGCAAGCCCGGAGATCAGTAAGACTCCAGCTAAAACAAGAATAGGAGGAAGGGCTGGAGAGATGGCTTAGCGGTTAAGGGGCCTGCCTGCTAAGCCTAAAGAACCAGGTTCCAATCTCCAGGTCCCACGTTTAGCCAGATGCAAAGTGACACAAGGACACAATGCCACACTTGACCCAGGTCACATCGTTTAGTTTCACAGCAGCTGAGACACTGCTGGTGCCCATCTCTATCTGTCTCCCTCTCCCTCTCTCTCTGTCTGTCTCTCTCTGTGTCTCTCCCCCAAAATTAAAAAAAATTAAAAAACTAAACTAAAATAAAAACGAATAGGAGGAAGAGGGCTGCAGAGATGGCTTAACAGTTAAGGCACTTGCCTGAGAAGCCTAAGTTCCCATGTTCAACTCTCCAGCAGCTGGACACACAAAGGTGCAAGTGGCATACATGCCCCCATCAAGCATTGATCTGCCCTGGTGCACCAACTCTCTCTCTCTCTCTCTCTCTCTATGTGTGTGTGTGTGTGTGTGTGTGTGTGTGTGTGTGTCTGTCTGTCTGTCTGTCTGTCTCTCATTCCCTAAAATCAAAATTTAGAAAAAGAATAAAAAAACTGCCGGGTAAAAATCTCAACTACAATAAATTATAAAAACAAAAAAAGAAAGAGAGAGAGAGAGAGAGAAGGTGGGCCATCTTGAACAAGGGTTTGTTGAATGAAGACTTACAAAGAGTGGCAAAGAGGTGTTTAGCCCTGGGGGAGATCAAGGGCACACACTTCCTGTCAGTGGAAAAACACTTTCTTATTTTCTTCTTTATAAAAATGAATCCAGTTCTGGATGTGTGTTCCAGAAGAAAGAGTGGAGGGAAATAGTGGAAAGCAAGCAGTGGCTTGCAGGGTCTGAGGAGTATAGCACTTGCCTCACCTGCCCTAGGCCCTAGGTTCAAGCCCTGGTACCACAGAAATAAACAAATAAAAATGAGTAAATGACAAGATGGGACAAAGAGGGCAGAGCATGTGTGTGACCCTGTATTCCATGTCTACCATCTCCCCCATCCACAAAAGATAGCACCAGGGAAAGAATTGCTTTTCTGGATTTCCTCATTCGCTGATGCTCTCCTTTGCCCCATCAATCCCCCTGCTCAGCTCAGGGCCTTCCCAATGCCGGGCTTGGATGAGTGGGTTCTACTTGAAAGCACCAAGTGATCTGAGTGCAGCAACTCCTTCCATGTGAAGAGTCCCTTTGACCCACACACATCAGGCTCATGGTTTACTGTTTGTCTTGGGTTTTTGTAAAGCATTCTTTTCCTCTCTCTCTCTCCTCATTCTCCTTTTCTTTCATTCTTTCCTTCTTTCTTTTCTTTTGTGAGTCCAAGTCTCATGCAGCCCAGGCTAGCCTCTAGTGTGTCTGTCCTGTCTGTCTGGGATTGTCTAGGGGTCTCTGAAGGGATTCCCAGCGCTATCCTGGAAAAATGGGCTCTGCCTGTCAAAATTTAGCTTCCAAAAAAGAACCCTTCCTCCAGCCCCAAGAGGAAGAGTGCACCAACACAGATGTTGTCTTCCCTGGCCATGAACTGACCTCGGTTCAGTTTAACACCTGCCACCCTTCCTAAACTCAACAAGCACCCCTGGGATGGATAGCGTTCCTTCTTTAACTAAATCATAAGGGGAATCATAGTAGGCATTTAATAACAATTGTTGAAGAAATAAGTACTCTATTGAAGCCTCAAGTCTGACCTCCTAAAAAAAAAATCTTTAGGGATGGAGAGATTATAGCCTAAGAACGTTCGATTCTCCACAATTTAGCCTGACGAAAAAGCCACACAAGGGTGCAATGTTGCACTTGCCCACAAGGGGGCGTACGTTCACACGTGAGAGGCTGCTGGCATGCCCATTCTTTCTCTGTCTCTCTCAAATTAAAAAAAAAATCTTTAAATATTGTCAGGTATTTGAAATCAATCCAAGTTAACAAAGACAGTAATTATTTAATCTGACTAATCTTTGCAAAAGAATACCAGCTCAAGTGAAAACATTATGCCCACCATCTACATCCCAGTGACTAGGGACACTCACTGGTGTGCAACAACAGGAGACAACTCTGTCATCTGCTTCCAGGATATAAGCGTGTGGGACGATGCACCTTGGACGGATGGATTCAGGTCAGAGAGACAAGTAGTCAAGCTTTTGTCTTTCGTGTTCAGTGTGTTGACATAAAATCACTAGGGTTTGTTTCGTATGTATTTTCAGCTTCTTGCATTAAATACACCCTTCAGCTCGGGTTGGGCCAGTTCTGGTGCACAAAGCCCTGGGTTCTGCCCCAGCACTAAAAGAAAAGAAAAGAAAAGAAAAGAAAAGAAAAGAAAAGAAAAGAAAAGAAAAGAAAAGAAAAGAAAAGAAAAGAAGAAAGCTGATAGATAATAAATAGATTATGGATGGTAAAAAAAACAAAAAAGAGTATAAATCAAAGCTGGGCTTGGTGGCGCATGCTTTTGATCCCAGCACTCAGGAGGCAGAGGGAGGAGGATCGTTCTGAGTTCAAGGCCACCCTGAGACTACATAGTGAATTCCACAGAAATGAAAAAAACAAAACAAAGTATAAAAATGTTTTGTTTTTTTTTTTTAAATTGAATCAAGATGGGACAGAATGAAGCCACTGACAGGCTGACCCACCGGAGCCTGGCACTTGCTGCTTACAGCCTGGGGGATTCCCAGAAGACAGTCTCATCATACATTCAAGGGCCTGGTGGAAATGGACAAGAGTCACAGGCCAGCAATGAAGTTGTGTAACACTCTAGAACAAGCACTGTTCCCATCCAACAAAAAGGGAAGCTAGTAACATCTATCGGGGGGGGTATTCGGTCCTACCTGTGGTGTGCCTGAGAAATGTCAGCGTTCATAGGAAATATCAAAGCATCTGAAAAGGCTATGGGTTAACCAAACCTTTCTCCTGAAAAGATGGATTCTATAGCCAGACCCCACTGACTGAGGTGCAGCTTAGAGGAGAGAGCTTGGGCTCCAGGGCTGCATGGTTTCTGTCTCTGCACCTTAGAGCTGAGTGTCTTTGAGTAAATGGCCTTTCTGAACCTAGTCTGTTCTTGAAATAAACTGGATTTAATGACACTTGCTCTGTTGGAAGACTACTGTGGGGTTATAATGGATCTGCAGACAGACCAAGAAGAGGGTCAACTGCTAGCTCAAATTTCATTCACTTTTACAAAACAATATTTATTTACTTGAGAGAGAGAGAGAAAGAATGGGCATACTAGGGCCTCCAGCCACTGCAAATGAATTCCAGACACATGTGACACCTTGTGCATCTGACTTTATATGGGTACTGGGGAATCGAACCTAGGTCCTTTGGCTTTGTCAGCAAGCACCTTAACCACTAAGCCATCTCTCCAGCTCCTCATTCACTTTTTGACACTGGCCCTTCACCAAACCTCACTCATCTTCAGTTAGTTCATCTGGAAACTGCACATCCAAACGGACCCTTCATCCTAGGGCTAAATGACGTGACAAATAGAAGCATAAATGCAAGAGGTTGTGCACCATGCCTCTTAAAGAATATTTATTGAAGGACTGCAGATGTAGTTCTATAGGCAGAGTGCTTTCCGAGGGTGCACAAAGTCCCACATTAACTGGTGGTACACTCTTCTGATCCCACTACTTGGGAGAGAGGTAGAGGCAGAAGAATCAGAAGTTCAAGATCATCCTCATCTGCATAGAAGGTTCAAGACAAAGTTCAATGACCCCCTGCCTCAAAAAAAGAAAAATACATTGATAGGTGCTCAGTGAATAGAAGCTGGGGGCTCAGAACAAGACCCCTGAGAATTGCTTACCATGGTGCCCAGGTATCTGTCCTCAGCCTGGAACTCCCGATCCAGTGCCTCCTTTGGATCCAGGCGTGTCTGGGAAGCTGGTCTTGTAGTGGTCGTGGTGCTCCGCAGAGAAATGGGTAATTAATCATAGACCTCCACACAAGAAAGAAGCTGCTGAGCCCTCAGTCGACCAGGGATTAAAAGTACAAGCCTATTCCTGACAGGAGTGAGCAGGACGTGCCTAGGGCTGCTCCTCTCAGATGCTAAGCTCTTGAGAGTTCAACCTGAAGCATCTCCCAGAGACACAACAGCAGAGCCCTGTGCAAGCACCAAAGCCGTGCCTAGGGAAGCAGAGACCAGCCGAGCACCACAACTCCGCATGTCACCCAGAGAGGGTGGGCTGAGGACCTTGGAGGAACCTCGAACTTATCTCTTTCCACCGATTCCTACTTCAAATGCCCTTTCTCTCTTCAGAAGGGTTAGCTGTGTCTGATTGTTTCTGCGACTGGATGAGGTAGAAGCCAAAACAGCCCTGTATGCTGGCAGACTTTTGCAAAGTTGCTCATCTCTTCACACAAGTGTCCATCTCTATGATGTCATCCTTGTGAGGATTCTAGGAGCTAAGTGCATCAAGGCCTGTTCCCAGAAGGCCAGGCCATATGAACTTGGCTTTGGAGATGCCCTTAGGCTTCTATAGGAAGATTGCTTCATACATGAGACTTTCTAGTGAGGGGCTTCTAATTAAACCAGTTTGGATTAGGATCCAAGGAAGACTTTCCTCAAATGGGGCTTGACCCCATAATGCTGTTGAGTGGTATCCACTGTTCCTTTTCAGGAGTTCATTTGCAGTGGCTAGAGGCCCTGGCATGCCCATTCTCTCTTTATCTGTCTCTCCTTTGCTCTGCTTCTCTCTCTCTCTCTCTCTCAAATAAATAAATAAATAAATATTTGTTTAAAAAAAAGATGGTTGAAGGGATGACTTAGTGGTTAAAGCATTTGCCTGCAAAGCCAAAGGACCCAGGTTCGATTCCCCAGGACCCACATTAGCCAGATGCATAAGGAGGCACACAGGTATAGAGTTTGTTTGCAGTTGCTGGAGGTCCTGGTACACCCATTCTCTCCCTCTCTCTCTCTCTCGGTCAAATAAATAAATAAATAAATAAATAAAAATAAAATACAAAGAGAGAGAGAGAGAGAGAAACCCAGTCACTAACCAGGTCTCATGAATGGCATCTAAGGCAGCTCTGACAGACCTGGCAGTTTCAGTGCAAAACCAGGAATACAGGTCAACAAATACAATAAGTTCAAGGGAAGGGCATGGTAGACATAAGACCCCCTTCCCCCAACCACCCCGGCACCAGCTGTAGTGTGGTGATCCAGCGCAGCTATGGAGATGTGACTCGTGGGTATGAGCATGGTCATGAACTTATCGAAGCTGAAACATTCCACTGAAATGAATGTCCAGACACAGGACACCCTCCTGAGAATGCACTGGCCATTTGTGTCTCCTCAACTGGGCCAAGGTGTCCTGTTGAGCCCTCTCCTGCCCAACTCCTGGCACCCATGTCAACTACCTCCTTCACGGAAAGACGGAAAACTCAGAGAGACAGGGGCTTGGTAAAGCCCCCTCTCCTTTCTGAAACAGGGATTTGAGGTATTTTCCAAAGCGAGACAGTGTGTGGATCCTATGTAGAAGGGACATGTGTTCAGGATAAGAAAGAAAAAAAACGTCTCCAGAATAGATGATTTCCATAATTATGCTTCCCAAGCCTTTGCCACCATTCAGCTGACAGTTCTTGTCTGCGCCCTGCCAAGTGGGCTTGCTCTGGCTCTCTCATACGGGGCCCCAACCCCTCCCCATTTTGTCAAACACATACACCCACACGCTCCCGTTTCACAATAAGCAAATGGTTAAAGAAAAAAAAAAACCTCCTGTTTTTCTTGTTTTCACGCAGCAGATGGTAGGTCTCAGGAACTTGCTGGAAATTAGGCTTTCTGATTTTCTAATAAATTTCAGCATCTCACACAAAAAGCACAAGCTCATTTTGATTCTGATTTAAGTACCATATGGCACATCACCCATGGAACGTGGCAGCTTCATCCTCGGGGTAACAAGGATGGGAGGGTCTTCCTGTAACGAGGGCCAGTGTGCAGAAACCAACCGGATTCCGCGGTGAATACCATTTGATAGTAATATCGTATATGGCACAGGAGTAATTATCCCTCTTTTATGGTATGTGCTAATTTTCTCTGCCAGTTTCCCTAATTACCACTGCCACCCAAAGGACTACTTTCTGTAAATACTCTATAAACACTAGAAAAGACACAGACAGTGTCTGCATGAAGAAAGCGGGTCCTGGGTTTTGAAGCTGTCTGGAAAATTGGCTGACATTTCATGTTTTTCAATTGCATAAATAGCCAGGGAGGAACTGTCACTGTTTGGAAATACCCGTCCCTCTTCCATGACATCATGGGCCTTCCTGCCTAAGCTGTGACAGTCATTTTAAAAGAAAAAAAAAAAAAAAATTCAACTTTTGTTGATTTTAAGTGAAAACTCCCATGGGTTCTGAGAAATGTTAACTCACACCCTAATAAAGATCCAGAGCATCCCCATCCTTTTGGAAAGCTTTGTGGTGCCCCTTTTCTGACAGTCCTATCATCTCAGCTAAAGCTGTTGTCACTGTCACTAGAGTTAAATTTTGCTCTTAAGTGTTACACACCCTGAATCAAGCAGTAGGCGTTCTGCTGAACCTGCCTTTCTAACTCTGAGCTCGTGTGTGATGCGCCAAGTTCAGACACCATTCTTCAAATAAGACGTATGTATGTTAAACACAGCTTCTTTGCCTATGTCTCTGGTGACATGTAATTAGACCTAGCAAGACAGTTTCTACGTGATGTACAAAGAGAAGCACAGACCTCTTGTTTTCCATAGAACCGCGGGGAAGGGCAAGCTACTGCACAGAGGTCACCAGCGTTAGGTTGTTATTGTTTAAGGAATTAAATGAGAGGGAGGGTGCAAGGTCAAGGATCTAGGAAGAAAAATCTCACCCTGACGTGGTTTTGGTGTGTGTATTGATGATTGCATTTTTTGGAAGACAGCTGCCTTCCTTTTACTGGAGAGCCCTCTTGTGGAGGAATTCATGTAAAAAACATGGCTTCCAGCCAAGTCTACACCAGCACAGGCAGCTACCTCTCAGGTCAGAGGCAGGCTATGGCTGAACTTGCTAGGCTCTGAGAGGCCCTTTTGGTTAAAATCCCCCCCCAACCCCCCACACATCCCATACAGGCCTAATGGGTCCCCGAAACTCTCATTCCTGTTGACTATAGCATTAAAAACTTCTGCCAAAACAAGAGTGAGATCTATTCCTTGGCTAAGCAGACTAGCTAGTAATTACCAAGAAGGTCATTCAGGCGTGGTGGTGCACGCCTTTAATCCCAGCACTTGGGAGGCAGAGGTAGGAGGATCACTGTGTGTTCCAGGCCACCCTGAGACTACATAGTGAATTCCAGGTCAGCTTGGACAAGAGTGAAACCCTACCTCAATTGTCTACAATTAAAGAAGTTGTCAATAAAAAAATAAAAAAATGAAATAAACACAAAAGGTCAGTAGAGCACATAAACTTTGTGCATCAGACACACAATAAGGAATCAATTTCCATATGAGGGAGGCCAGGCGGTCTGTGTGGGGGAGACCTCCATCACTCATGATCAGGGAATAAAAGATGAAAACAGTGATCCGTTTCACTTGAGTTGCACTGGGTTAGCTCCCCTGGTATGACAAACATCCATCCCACTGAAAGGTGGCTTCGGGTGCTGAGGCTTGGCCAAGGGTAGGGCTGTGGTCCTGGGCCAGACCTTTGAGCCAGGCACTGGTAGGCTTGCCTGGGAAACTGAGGGGAGAAAATTGTCCCAGCCAAGACTGGGCAACATAGCAAGACCCCATCTCAAAAAGAAAATGAAATGAAACAAAAAATGTGCCACAAGTGAGTTGTGGTGATTGCACACCTGTAAATCCAGTACTAGGGAAGCTGAGGCAGGAGGATGATGAGTTCAAATTCAGTCTGTGCTTCTTTTTCTGAGACCCTGGAGAGACGGTGGTGGGGGGGGGACAGCAGAAGAAGCTTAGGAGATAGCTAAGTTAGTAAAGTGCTTATTCCACAAGCATGAGGACCTGAGTTGCATCCCTAGAACCCAAGTGAAATGCCTTATGGTGGTAAGTGCCTGTAATCCCAGCGCTGGGGAGGGACACAGGACAATATCTGGTGCTCACTGGCCAGTGAGTCAGCCTAAATGGTGAACTGCAGGCCAATGAGAGGCCGCCTTTCTCAAAGGAAGTGGAGAGCATAGCACCTGAGGACGACAAGGTTTTCCTCTGGCCTCCACATGCACATGCATCCACATGCATACACATGCAGCCACACACATATGAACACACACACACATACACCAACAAGCAAAAATCAAAGCCAAAGTCACCAGATTGCTCTGAGAAATTGCAACTTTATTTGGCACTTTAGCAGGCAGAAACTTGGGGGTGACTTAATAGGAAGAATCTTCAGGGAAACAATTCCAGAGCACCAGGCAGTTTATTCTCCTAAATGCTCGTAAAGTGCTCATCGTACTCTTGTCAAATCAGCTGTGAAAATATTTGCTCACTTATAGCATGCCTCTCAGCGTGCCGGCACAGTGCACTTCACTGGCTTAAGATAAATCACACAGAATCGTCCCTTTTTGCACTAGAAAGAGGAAAGAATATGGGCGACTTGATTTGGTTCTGCCTAATCTTCATTCCTCTTTACCACAATCCTGTAACAGTGATCCGATCATCATTAACCCACTTGAAAGACAAAGAGCTGGGAGTACAGAGCAGTTAAGCAGCTTCCCAAGGCTCTCACATTAGCTGGGGTCAGAGGTGGTATTCACATGCAGGCCATATTCGATGCTGCTCCAAAGAGGGTGGAGGGAAATATCTGGACTCAATCGCTCTCTTTTTTTCTGGAAGCAGCTCAAGTTTTTCATATAGTAAAGTGATATTTTCACCCACACAAAAATTCCCCTTGCCCAGGAAAATCAATTCTCTAGATTATCTGGACCCATTTTTTTTTTCACCTACCACGCTTTGATTTGTATGTGGGCTTGGCTTCAACCTTTGGAAGAAAATGGGCTATGAATGTGGAACGCCTTAGAACCCAGGAACCTGCGAGAAGTAAAGCTTTCCCATAGTATGGAAACCCGCTAATGAACCCAGTTCGCTTCCGTGCGGCCAGCCGCGATCAGTGACCAGACATCTGCGTACCCTTAGGCCCTGTGAGCACGGATGTCCGCTTTTCTGTTTGGATTTAAATTTTTCAGTGCTGGGGATTGTTGGGTTCCAAGCGCCATCATGTGGCCAAAGGCCTTCACACAAACAGGCTGCTGCGTGGTTAATTGGTCCCCAGGAAGGGATGCCAGTGTGTGTGTTTTCCCAGGCCAGCCAATCCTGACGATGTGGAGGAACTCGACTCAGAGGGAGGCTCGATTGATCATGAGAAAGTCTCCAAATGGCAGGGCCCCTTGTGATGGTTTGATTCCGGTGTCCCCCATAAACTTAGGTGTTCCCAGCTGATGGAGATTTTGGGAACTAACACCTCCTGGAGGGAGTGTATTTTGGGGGGCGGGTTTATAGATATTATAGCCAGTTTCCCCTTGCCAGTGTTTGGCACACTTTTCTGTTGCTACTGTCCACCTGATATTGGCCAGGGGGTGATGTCCACCCTCTGCTCATGCCATCATTTTCCCCTGCCATCATGGAGCTTCCCCTTGAGTCTGTAAGCCAAAATAAACCCCCTTTTCCCCCAAAGCTGCTCTTGGTTGGGTGATTTCTGCCAGCAATGCGAACCTGACTGCAACAGTAAAGTTGGTACTGAGGAGTGGTGTCATTTGCTGCTAGACACCTGACTGTGTGGCTTTCACTTTTGGGGGCTGATTTTCAAGTGGAATGTGGATGAATTTGAAATCTTGGCTTAAGAGATGCCTTGCAGTGCTGTATGAACTATTCTGGTCAGAGTTGAAAGAATGTGACTGCAGTAAGAATATGGACTGTGATGTTCGGCTTGTGAGAGTGAAAAGGAGCTTTGTCTGGACTGGGCTAGAAACAGTTTGTGTGAGAGCCTTGCTGTTATGCCTGTGTCCTGAGAACTCCTGCAGGGTTGCTTTGTGTAGAAATGGACTGGTGTGTGCAGAGGGATATGGCACAGAAAGAAATTTTTAGGCTGAAACTGCTGCCTGTTCATCTGCAATTGAGAGATTTCAACCATTGAGATTGGGCCAGCTGACCTGCATTGGGACAACAGAAAGAATGCAGTCTTTTAAAGGGGCCAGAATGCTGAAGGAATGTCCTGTTCTTCAAAGTCTGCTTTATTTCCCCCTGGATTAACAAATTGGCGCCCCACCTGGTATTATGGAGTATAAGAAATGCAGGAAAGAGAGGGTCATTGAGTTTGCCACGTGATCTTGTGTTTTGGAAACAACCATGGGCAGTGTGGAGCAGGTTTGCTGGATGCCTGCATGGAGACTCAACGGAGCCATGAAGATGGACCCTGGGTTGCAGTAAAGACCCAGTGGAGAGGCTGGGACCATGACATGGCTGCCAAGGAAACCTGCAAGCCCTGGATGAAGTTTTTCAGACTGTGAGTAGCCTAGCTGGAGGGGCAGAATTGGAACTCCAGAGACATGCTGCTGGTTAGAATTATCAGACTTGGGGATTTGTCATTGACTAGAGTTGTTGCACTTGGAGCTACAAAGTTTGATGTTTGCCCTGTTTAAATCTTGTATTGGTTGAATATTTCTTTGCTACGCCCAGTGCCCTCTTTTGCAGTGTGAATGTTTATTCTGGGCCATTATGGTTTGGGGGGTATTTTTTGGCATTATGGCTCAGTTAAAAGATCTTGGACTATGGGAATGTTTGAACATCATTAGGATTGATAAAATCTATGGGGGCTTTTAAAGGTGGACTGAATGCATTGCATTTTACATCATGGATGGTTATCAGTGTATGGAGGCTGGGGCGGAATGTGGTGGTTTGATTCAGGTGTCCCCCATAAACTTAGGTGTTCTGAATGCTAGGTTCCCAGCTGATGGAGATTTGGGAATTCATGACTCCTGGAATAAGTGTATTGTTGGGGGCAGGCTTATGGGTATTATAGCCAGTTTCCCCTTGCCAGTGTTTGGCTCACTCTCCTATTGCCATTGTCCACCTTATATTGGCCAGGGGGTGATGTCCACCCTCTGCTCATGCCATCATTTTCCCCTGCCATCATGGAGCTTCCCCTCGAATCTGCAAGCCAAAATAAAACCTTTTTTCCCACAAGCTGCTCTTGGTCCGGTGATCTCTGCCAGCAGTGTGAGCCTGACTGCAACATCCCTCCACATAAATTGTAGCTCTAACCTTCTGTAGCCAAGACCACCTTCTAACTGCAATGTGAATGTCTGTCTTTCCACATTACATGTGGAAAGCAAGTAAAACCAACGGTGATACAGCAAACGGCACCATGACACTCCTGCAAGGGTGCATTCAGGACCAAAGCCATCGACCTTCACATTTAAGAAAATCAGGAGAAGCCAAAGGCAAGCCAGGTGATATGGTTACCATATGTCAGGAGGGACAGAGGGCTTGTGAGGAGGTGTAGGGGGCATGTAGGGAGGTGCAGGGGGCATGTGAGGAGGTACAGAGGGCATGTCAAGAGGCAATCAAGTGACTGTAACTTTTGTCCTGCTGCTTTTTGAAAGTCTGGCAGTAACAATAGCTGTAGTGCTGACTGTGCTCATTGTGTACCAGCCTCTGCTGTTTATGGTACAGGCCCCATTCCACACTCAGGGAGCCGGGAACGGCCAAGAGACACATCCAGGCGATCCATCCAGTGGGTTCAGGTGCTGAGCTTGCAGGCCGACATGTGACTGACCACCAGCCGCTTCTTACCACAAATGGGTTCAGCGCCATCCTCTTAAACGTGACTCTCTTAGAATTTCATTCTTCCTCTAGTCATGCTCGTGACGTTTTAGAATTTCCTGTCATAGCCATCTTCAAAGTGTGTGATAAATTTTCTCAACATCTCACATGGTAGCCCATGAACATTCTTTCATTACAACCATGGTTAATAACTCCTGTAGAACAGATGACACTTGAGCGCGTGGCAAGTCGCTGAACCCTCACCATAGCACCATGAGTTAAGAAGTACTACATCCAGGTGTGTCAGCACACACCTTATCCTCCTCATGTGGGAGTTATAACACAGAGAGCCTGAGGCAGGAGGATCACAAGTTTGAGGTCAAGCTTGGTATCATCTCATGATGATGATGATGATGATGGTGATGATGATGGTGATGATGATAGGCATGATGACACATACTGGCAATTCCAGCACTCAGAAGGTAGAAGCAAGAGGGTCCCAAGTTCAAGACCAGTCTCATCTACATATCTATTTTGAAGTCAACTTGGATTACAGGAGACCCTGTCACACACATACACAAAAACCAAAAATAACAGCAGCAACAATAATTGTAATAAGAATAATAAATAATAAGTGTTACAATCCTATGCAATTTACCTTTGAGTAAAGTTAGGCCTGAACAGCTTCATTCCTGTGTCATGTAGTCTTAGGATCTGCAGCTTGGACAAGCCTGGGGAATGAACTTGCTTACTGATAAAGGAGTGCTCCTGATCAGAAGTCCTTCCTCCCCTGTACTTCACGCAGGACTGGGGCACAGCACCTAAGGGACATAAAGATCTCGGGCTCCCCTTCTGTTCTCAGCTACCCTTAGGAGGGCATGGGCTTTAAGACCAGCAAAATTTAGCAGGGTATTAAGTAGGGTCTTTGATGTCTCTGGACTATACAACCCCATGCTGAATCAAAATCGAGGCAGCCTTCCTTGGCTGCCTCTGAAGCGAGCCTCACCAGCCAGCATTGCAGGACCCCTGTACCACCTTGCCTCCCACCTTCTATGCTCCGTCCTCCCACCCTTGGGCATTCTCTATGCCTTGTTAGCCTGCTTCTCCTGGCACCTCATTTGTTCCTTCTCTGCCTTCCTCTTAATGTCACTCACGTGCTCCAGACTTCATTTCTCATCCACCTTTCCCCATCTCAGGTCTCACTCGGAAGCTTGATGACTCATCTTCCCATGGCTTCTGATTGCATCTCTACACTGATTGCTCCCAGGAGTGCACTCTAGACCCACCCACTGCCCTGACTTTATACACACATGGAATTTCCCAGTCGTGAACTCTGTATGGAGGTCTGCAGAAAGCTATAATCCCAGCATCTGGGAGATGGAGACAGGAGAATAAGGAGTTCTAGGTCATACTTCACTACGTAGCGAGTTCAGGGTCAGAGGGCACTGCATAAGACCCTATCCCAAATAAGGGGAGGGGGAGGAGGGTTGGAGAGAAAGGAAGAAGGAGACACTGTAGCAAACTTTGTTTACTCACGTAGGTTGTCCATCAGTACATCTGCAAGTTCTTTTTGGTGTGGTTCCAGGCCCTGGGCGCAGTTTGAACAAGTAGACTAAGCTCTCCCACTTGTGGAGTTCACAATCTAATGGGAGGGTCTGTGGGAGGGAGGAAGAGAGGGCGAGAGAGGAATAGGTGACAGCGGAGCATTGCAGTCAATGAAGCTGTGAGAACTGCATGAAATTTCCCCGAAGCCAACCTCCTTTGTCTACCTCGGGCTTCCCTAAGACAAGCTTTCAGTGACATCAAGGGCTTCCTGCACAGCCCTCGCCACCGTCCTGATCTGCACACAATCCTTTGATTAATGTCTGTCCCTTGTGCTGGACTGAAAGGTCAGGCGAAGCTCTGTTTATGTGATGATCCCAGACACACAGGTCTAGAGCATGTGCCCAGCGCTTTGTCACATGACAAATAAATGGGTGAATGCAGATGTCTCCCCTGAGAGAATGTCCACCCAGTATTGGCATCTTGTGCAACCCATGAAGTCTCATGTCAGCAGGCTCTGGCTGAAGGCAAGAGTCCCCTTGGATACAGACGAGCCACAAGATCGACCCTTAGAGTTGGGTCTTGCCACATTTGGCCAATTCTAGGGGTGAATGCTATGCTCTGAGAAGAGATGAGAGCAGATGAAGGGCATGAAAGTGGAGCTTGCTGCAGAGGGACAGTTCAGACCAGTCCCTTCCCTGGAGATTCCCTCACCTCTCCCTCCAGCTACACCACCTCTCCTGAGAGCTCAGCACTCACCTTACCCTCTCTATCTCGAGATCATATAACGGCTCCATTTTCTCTGTCCCCACATGAGCTCTACACTTCTCCTTTGACTTCCTCTCACTCTCTCATCTGACCCTTCTTTCCATGCCACACCCCCCCCCCCACATGCAGTGTCAGCCTCCAGCAACTTTCTTCTGAGTTTTAAATCTATCTTTTGAGCTGGGTGTTGTGGAGCACGCCTTCAATCCCAGCACTCGGGAGGCAGAGGTAGGAGGATCGCCATGAGTTCGAGGCCACCCTGAGACTACATAGTTAATTCCAGGTCAGCCTGGGCTAGAGTGAGACCCTACCTTGAAAAACCAAAAAATGAGAAAACTAAATCTATCTTTTAATACTCTAAAGTATGCATCAGATCCTTCCCCAAACCTCAGGCTGCGTGGATCTCTGCCTTCTCAGACTTCCCTAGCAGGTAGAGAGATGCTCAAAGCAGCAGCAGAGCTCCATATGGTTTGATCTGAGTTCAACCTCTCTCTCTCCTTCAAATCACCAGTTGCTGGGGGCAAAAGCACATCTACTGCATAGCAGTTACGGAATAAAGACTTGAGGGAAGGTTAATACAGAACTATGGCCCAGTCCTCATCTTTATAGAAGTGCTGTGTTCTTCCACGTGGGAATTTTATAAAGTCTTTCTAAAATTTGAATCTGTTACAGTTACCTTTCCCATTGTTGGGACAAAACATCCAACCAAAAAGGGCTGATGGGAGGAATGAGTTTATTTTGGCTTACAGTCTTGATGGCATGTTTCATCGTAGCAGGGAAAGCACAGTATGAGCAGAGGCTGGATACCATAGCTTGTCACATCAGCTTGGAGGTGGCAGCAAGAGTGAGCTGGCCAGCAAACAACCAGTAAGGATGGACTATTAAGCCTCAAGGTCATCCCCAGTGACACACCTCCTTCAGCAAGGCTCCATCCCCCAAAGGCTCCACTGGCTGGGGGTTGACTAGGAAGCTTGCTCATAAACCCATGAGGCAGAGGAGGACATGTCACATTCAAACCACCACAGAACCCAACAGACAAAACAGAATCTCACCTTAACATAGTGTCACAGGCAAAGAAATATGGAAATGGGGCTGGAGAGATGGCTTAGCGGTTAAGGCGCCTGCCTGCTTAGCCTAAGAACGCTGGTTCCAATCTCCAGGTCCCACGTTTAGCCAGATGCAAAGTGACGTGAGGGCGCAATACTGCACTTGACCACAAGGGGGTGCACGCATTTGGATTTCGTTCACAGCAGCTGAGAGACTGCTGGCGCGCCCAGTTCTATCTGTCTTCCTCTCTCCTCTCTATCTGTTTCTCTCTGTGTCTCTCTCCAAAAATAAATAAAATAATTTAAAAAATTAAAAAAAAAGAAAAGAAATATAGAAATGGCCATGCCTAACCAAGTTTTACCATTGTAACCAAGTTTTAATGGGAATCAATCTGGATTCATAAGATTAGTTATCTCATGGTACTAGGTGTGTTTGGTTAAATAATGACCTCCCAAACATGTTCAAAATCTCTAACCCCAGATCCAGATCCAGTAAAAGGGATTCTGAATATTTGATTAAATTAAAAATCACAAGATGGCAAGAGTATCTTGAATTACCCAGGGGATTGACATCAAAGAGAGGCAGAATCAGAGTGAGCAGTCGGAAATCTTTTATAAGGAGGTTGGAGTGATAGCTGAGAAATGCAGGGAGCCCCCAGGAAGCTGGAAAGACAAGGAAATAGATTCTTATCTAGGTCCTCCAGAAAAACTCCAGCCCTTGCAACACCTTGACTTACCCAGTATGACTGATTGAGCTTTTCTCACTTCCAAACGTTATGAGAAGAAATTTGTGGGACATCTATGCTTTCAGAGTTGTGATAATTCATTATATCAGCAACAGGCCACTGACCTACTCGGAAAGGCAATGCGTAGTGCGGGATGCATTCTTCTGTCGGAACCACATGCCCTGTGGCCACGTTTTCAGTTGCAGAGCAAAGGGAAGGGCACATATGCAAACCAAACTAAAGATGCCCATGTACTTTACACCATGAGGCAGGAGAAATCTCTTAGTGGGAGGTAGCAGCCAGTGGCTAAAGAGCAAGACAGAGACCACAGAGCACTCTCCTCCTCCTCCAATGCTTTGCTCTCTTCCTTTCTTCTTCTTCCTCTTCCTCTCCTTTTCTTCATCCACCTCCTCCTCCTCTTGCCTTTCCCTCTCCCCCTCCTCTTCTTCCTACTCTTTTTTCCTCTTCTCTCTCTCTCTCTCTCTCCTCCTGTTCTCCTCCTCCTTCTTTTCCCTCCTCTCTTTCCTCCTTCTCCTCCTTTTCTGTTCTCTCCCCCTCTTTTGGTCTAGGAACAGACAGACTTTCATGTATCCAAACATACAGATTTGATCATCTGATTTCATTGAACAATTGGTCACATCAAGAACAAAAAGGATCTACACAAGCCGTCATAATAAGAGGAAAAGATGATGGCATCTAAATAAAAGACAGACTGATTGAGAGGGGGAAGGGGTGTCATGGAGAGTGGAGTTGCAAAGGGGAAAGTGAGGGGAATTACCATGGTTTATTGTCTTTTTGTCTATAATTATGGAAGTTGTCAATTTAAAAAAACAAAAAAATAAAGAGCAATAAGGATTAATCATGCTGATTGGTGATCATAGTGCTGGAAAGTGCTATGCAGCCTTCTGAGGGAGATGTCACCAGTGGTCTTAACCAGCAGCAGACCATGCAAGTGACACAACCAGCCAACTAGACAAGATGTGCCTGCTAATGCAATAGTGACATGTCTGTCATGGGGGCAATGCTGCCCTCAGATTGGATTTGAGGCCTGCTCTACAGGAGGAAATTCATGCCAGATACTGAAAACCTCGTCAAAAGCCTATGGCTGGGAAGGTCGTAAGCTCTGGAGAGGAAGCTACTTGTGTTGTTTGGCTACATGGATGGATATATTATATCCACCAGCTTGCCCTCTAAATACTTAAATATGGCCCATATATTAGCCCCTAACATCTGCCCATACATTAGTGCTGCTCTTCCTTTTGGTCTGTGGTTTCTCTTTTCAGATGGTGGTGACTGCTATAGATACTCAAACTTGTCAGAGTGCTGAGGAGTCGTGACAGTTGAGTGTTTAGCACTGAAGGAGGCTTCTCTGCTATATGATCTAATGCCCGGGAACTATAGTGATAGACGTGGTAAAAGAATGTAAGAGCCAAAGGATGGGGCGGGGAAGTGCTTTGGAATGCTGTCTTCCAGACTCCAAATGGCATTCGAATTCATGACTTCACAGTGGCTGTCATTACCTGCACAAGATCTGCACGATAATATTGGGTCCATCAATGGGTTGTTAGAAATGATGGAGAAGAGGGACAAAGACAAAAAAAAAAAAAAAAAAACGAGAGAGAGAAGAGTGGGGCTTGGAGAGATGGCTCAGCAGTTAAGGTGTATGCCTGCAAAGTCTGATAACCAGAGTTCAATTCCCCAGTACCCGCATAAATCCAGATGCACAAAGTGGCACCTGCATCTGGAGTTCCTTTGCAGTGGCTGGAGTCCCTGGCACACCCATTCTTTCTTTCTCTCTCTCTCTCCCCCCACCCCCTCTCTCTGACATGGTAGTGCACACCTTTAATCCCAGTATTCAGGAGGCTGAGGTAGGAGGATCACTGTGAGTTTGAGGCCAGCCTGAGACTACAGAGGAATTCCAGGTCAGCCTCGGCTAAAGAGAGACCAGACCTCAAAAAAGAAGGAGAGCGAATAGTAGGAAAGGAGAAGGATTCAGCAAAGGGGGGTGGAGTTCAGAAAAGGATATGTAAATTTTAAGAAAGATTTTATTTTAATAAAAGAAATAATCATTCAAGTCAACCTGGTCTTCTGAATTGACTGTTTCATATTTGACTTATCTCAAATCCCAGTAGATACTAACCAAGATCTAACCCAGCAGAGTCCAGGCCCTAGGGTTTATGACCAGCCTCAAAGACATTCAAAGTCATTCTCTCAAACAAGCCAGTGGCATGTTTTCAAACCATGGAAGTGCTCAGGCAGGCCGTGTGTACACAGTCCTATGAAAGACAAAGATATCAAACATGAAGCAGAACAGAAAAGTACAGCCTCGTGTCCCATAAAGAATAAATGCTAGAAAAGAAAACACAACAAAACAGGACTCCAAACATCCTTTCTGTCCTGTTTATTTTTTCTTATCTACAAAAGGAAAGTGTATACAGTGCCTTCACCACACATCAGGGCGGCCCTATGAGAAACTGTAGCCTGATAGGAGCAGCGTGGAGACCTTCATCCCGAGGCCATCTCCACAGAGAACTTTTAAACATGAACTTCAAACAAGGCCACATCTGGGGAAAGAACGATCCCAGGGGAGAAGCTGTGGCCTTTAATGCAGTTTACAAAACAAATCTCCCAAACATTTACATTTATCCTTCAGCCAGGCTTCTGGCTATAGGTGGATTAGCACAAAAAAAAAAAAAAAAAAAAAAAAAAAAAAAAAAAACCTGAAAGAAACCTCCAAAACATTGACATTGGCACTCCAAAAATAACAAAGAGAAGTATTAAAGCATTTCCAAAATGTTTTCATTCTGAAAATGTGTTGATATAAAATTTCTAAGAATACCGAAGACTTACTAGTGATATTTAAGACTAAAAAAATATTTAGGATTCAAATAATCAGGTTCACATAAATGGTGTTTTTTTTTTTTCCTAAAGAATATCACATGGGCCTGGCAGAATGCTTTTATTCATTTCTCATAGTGACCTTAAGCGCACAGAGGCCTTGGCTTTATTTAGACCAGTTTCTACTCATAGAGCTCTTTCCCTTGTCCCCTGGCAGTGTGTATTCAAAAGCCTAGACCCCCTCATCCCCAAGTGACTGTGGTACAACAAGATGCCAAGTGAAGTAAGTGAGAAAGGTGTGCATTCCATACTGAACACGCCCAGTCTTGTCTGATCTTGAAGTCAGAAAGGACCAAGTGCCGCACGTTCTCCAAAGCAGGGGCTCCAACATGAGCGGCACAAATACATGCCAAAGTGCAGATGGTGTGCTAGAAATACAAAGACTATTTTAAAAGTGGAATTGATTCAGATGATTACTAAACTACAGACAGTCTTCCTAGAAAAAAGAACGCCGTGCTGCTGGTCACCCTGCTAACTGGGGAGGGGGGAACGCTGGTCTGTCATGCGCTGGCTGGCTGGAGACTTATAAAGAATTTTCTGTGTGAGAATTAGAAAAGAGAGACCCACTCCATCTCTGCCTTCTTGTGCCAAATACATTTTGAAAATGAGCTGGGCATTGGAGCTGGCCTTGACACACTCCCTCCCCTACCCTAATGCCAGGATATTAGCCTTATCTGAAGCCTAACCCAGCAGAAGTTTCTGGAGAACTTTGAGAAACAAACCAAAGCCAAGGAACCACTTCTTTGGTTGCATTTTGCACTCAAAACAGCAACCTTGGGACCTAGCCAGTGGGTTCCTTGAAAGCTCTGGGCCAGAGCATCACGGTCGGGTTCCTTTCCGGTACTGGGCACATTGGAAGCTGTCACTTTCTGGCTACCTGGGATGTGGGCAGGCCAGGCCAGGTGAAGAAGGCAGTGAGCCTGGACACACCACTCAAGGTCTTCCATGCCTCTGTTCTGTGACAACAGCCAAGCTCGACCTCCCTGCTCATCTGTCCACCTGGGCAGGAAACCCAGGCTCCACGTCCCATGAGGTCTGTCTTCTGGGAAGCTGAAGGTCTTTTTGGCACTAGCTGGGCACCAACAGGTAGTGTGCAAGGAGTTGGGTTTTGTTAGCACTTTACAAGTTCATTTTTAACCCTACCACACTACCCTGAAAACAGATACTCTTTAATGATGCGGCCTGAGACAAAGTGAGGATCTTGGATCAAGTCAGGGCACTGTCCGTTCCCAAAGTTTTTCTCGGATCAGCCACTGCCCTTTAGGGTTCTCTGTCTCACAGAAGTCCTCCAGTGGAGATGCTGGAGACTCCAGCGCAAACAGTTCTGCATCCCACTCCATGTCTTCTCTGGAGAAGTTGAAGAGAATCTGTCTGGAGCTCCCCAGGCTGCAAGGGAGGAATGAAGGAGAGGGTTCAAGTTCAGGCTGGCCATTGCACAGAAGGAGGGACATCCACCATGAGAAGAAGCAGAGAAAAAGCTTCATGAGGGCCGGAGAGATGGGTAGTGGTTAAGGCGCCTGCCTGTTAAACCTAAGAACACCTGTTCGATTCTCCAGGTCCCACGTTTAGCCAAACACCAAAAGTGATGCAAGGGCACAATGCTGCACTTGCCCACAAGGGGGCGCACGTGTCTGGAGTTCGTTAACAGTGGCTGAGAGGCTGCTGACATGCTCATTCTCTCTCTCTCTCTCTCTCTCTCTCTCTCTCTCACACACTCTTTCCAAAAATAGAAAAAAAAGTTCATGAGTCTTAACAGGTCCTCATGTCCTCTGAGACACTCCCCTGGAGCATGGCCTGGGAGGTTGCCCTGTGTGAGTAGGCAGTAAGAGTATGGGACTTGGTCACTCCACTACAGAACCGGGAAATTCATGATTCCGTGTTGGGCTATATTTACAGCTATCCTGGAGTGCACATGGTCCATGGGCCACAGTTGGAAACCATTTAATATGTGACCTAAGACAATTCTTCATCAAAGGTGGCCCAAAAAGGCCAAACTCTCTCCCTAAAGCAGGAGAGAGGCTATAGGCAGTAGTGGCAAGATGGCCCCACAGGGGCCCAGCCAGCAAGAAGCCCTTCCCTGAAGAGGCCGGGGAGAGGGGGTGCCTTCTGTGGCAACCTCAAGGCATGTCGGTGTGTTGTTGTTTCCTGCTTGGTGGTCTGCTCTGTCTGATCCTGAAGTTGCACTGGAGATGTGTAGCACACCAGGTCTCAGCAGTACTCAGCGAGATAATATAAGCAGTTGTCCTACTGCATGGTGCTACGTGGGCCAAAGAGGAAGGGCAGGTGAAGGCTGAAACAGTTCTGAGCAGGTGCAACAGTGGACCAGGATGAAGTACTGACTATGAAAAACATATCTCACTCAAGCTCACCCCCTTCAATAAAAATCACAAGAATAGGGCTGGAGAGATGGCTCGGCAGTTAAGGTGCTTGTCTACAAAGCCAAACAACTGGAGCTCGATTCCCCAGTATCCATGTAAGCCACAAGCACAGAGTGGCATATGCATCAGGAGTTCATTTGCAGCAGCAAGAGGCCCTGGTGTGATTGTTCCCTCCCTCTCTTTCTCCCTCTCTCTCCTTACAAATAAATAAATTAAAAATATTTTTTAAAAAATCACAAGAAACACCCCATGAGGCCATCTTTGTTATGCTGTTTAGCTCACGCACTTACTCTTTTTTGCGGGCTTTAGGTTTAAATTTCAGGGTGTTGAATGCCCCTTCCACAGCCTTGGGCAGGTAAATGGGATGCCTCTCAAGCCGCCTCTGGGTGCCAATGGCCCTGCGTTCAGTGCTCCTTCGAAACTGGCCATCTGTGGTGTGTGCAACATGCACAGCGAAGTCCTCAGAATGTCTGCGCGGTGCCCGTAGGATCCAGTTGGAGTGCAAACTGTGTTCCCTTGAGCTGGTGGCCACTGGAAGAAATAAGCAGGTGACTCACCATGAGGAAGAGCAGAAGGCAAAGGAGAGGGTGGGTGACTGAGAACTCACCACATTGGAAAGAGGTGGCCATGCCACGCATCACAGTGAGTTCTTAGGAAAGCCCAGATAGGCCAAGAGAGAGGATCAGACTCAGCAATTATGGGGCAAGAATAGAATGAATGGAGCTTTATTTCCATTAAAAAATGGGAACTGAGGGCCAGGTGTGGTGGCACACACCTTTAATCCCAGCACTTAGGAGGCAGAAGTAGGAGGATTGCTGTGAGTTCAAGGCCACCCTGAGATTACAGAGTGAATTCCAGGTCAGCCCGGGCTAGAGCGAGACCCTACCTCGAAAAACCAGAAAAAGAACAGAAAAGAAAGAAAAAAGGTAACGTAAACTGAGATCGATATCACATTAGTATATAAGGATTGACAATTGAAAGTTGTCCTCTGACCTCCATAAGGAGCACACCTATGAATATGCACACATGCACACACATCATACACATCCACACCAAAGAAAAGAAAAACAAGACTGTAACTCTTAAGATGATTTCTGCCATCCTTCCCTCAGTATCCTGTGCTCCCCCGATCTCAGGCCCAGGGCGAGGGCTACTGTTTGCTGGGACAGGAGAATGTCTACAGACAGAGTGAACCTGGGGTTGGAGGAGCCTGTGAAACCACAGAGCCCAGGTTGAAAACCCAACACTTGTCACAGCCAAAGCAATGGAAGACCGCAGGCATGCTGGTGTCTGGCTACATGCATATACTTTGCTCACAAAACTGCCTCTAAGCACTTCTCTTAACGTTCATACCCATATATTAATGCCACGCTCACTTTTGGTTAGAGAAGCTTCTCTTTTCAGATGGCAGTGACCCCTGGGATGACTCAAAAGACATCATAATGCTGAGAAGTGACAGAGGAATGCTCAGCACTGAAACATCTCTATCTCATCTTCCAAGGCTCAGGGTCCATTGCAGAAGAGGTGGCGGAAAGAATGTAGGAGCCAAAGGAAGGGTAGGACTCCTTACAACGTGCTCCTCCAAACACTAAATGGCCTGGATATTCTTGACCTCACAGTGCCTGGCACTACCTACACAAGACCCTCATAAAAGGAGGAAAAGATGATGACATCAAAGCAAAAGAGACTGATTGAGAGGGGAAGGGGATGTGATGGAGATTGGAGTGGTGAAGGGGAAAATGAGGGGGGAGGAAATTATCGTGGTTTATTTTCTATAATTATGCAAGCTGTCAATAATAAAAGAAAAAGAAAAGAAAACAGCAGACATGTCATGTTCTGAGCATTAGATCGAAGGTTCAGGAATGACTTCATCATGATACAAGAGCCAGGGGCCCTTTGAAGAAAATCATTGTTACATTGCACACTGGATGAGCAGGTCAGGGATTATTTTTTGAATGGACAGGTGGGCTCAGCTCATGAAATGTTTGAACATTCACAGGTCAGTGCCAGCGATATGCTTCAGTGAGGAGAGAAATGAAGAAATGAAGCCTTACCTCTCTTCCTTCTCTCTCCAGCATTCTGGCTGGACACAGGCAGGCATCCCACAGCTCTCCTGCCCCATGTAATATTCTACCCTTTAGCTTAGGTTGGCTCAGACCTGAATTTTCACATAAAACTTGTCCTTTAAACAAAGAGTAGAGGGCTGCAGAGATGGTTTAGCAGTTAAGGCGCTTGCCTGGGAAACCTAAGGACACAGGTTTGATTCCCCAGGACCCACATAAACCAGATGCACAAAGTGGCACGTGTGTCTGCAGTTTTTTTGCAGTGGCTAGAGGCCCCGGAGTGCCCATTCTATCTGCCTCCCTCCCAAATAAGTAAATAAAGTAAAATATGTATTTTTAAAATATTTCATTTATTTATTTGAGAGAGAGAGGCAGACAGAGAGAGAGAATGGGCACACCGGGGCATCTAGCCACTGCAAATGAACTCCAGACGCATGTGCCCTCTTGTCCATCTGGCTTACACGGGTCCTGGGGAATTGAACCGGGGTCCTTAGGCTGCACAGGCAAATGCCTTAACCACTAAGCCATTTCCTCAGCACAAAATAAAATATTTTAAAAAGAACAAGAACTTAAAAAAAAAACATTTACCAAGCCAGGTGTGGTGGCTCATGCCTTTAATCCCAGCACTGGGGAGGCAGAGTGAGTTTGTGAGTTCTAGTTCAGCCTGGGCTAGACTGAGTCCCTACCTGGAAAAAACCAAAAAAAAAAAAAAAAAGGGCTGGGGAGATGGCTCAGTGATTAAAAGTACTAGCCACATAAGCCTGAGGGTCTGAAAGGGCTCAAGACTTCCTGAGTTCAAGTCCCCACTACCCATGTAAAGTCTGAGTATACCACTCACATCTGTACACAGTCCTGTGGGGAACAGAATTACTGGGGCTTGGAAAAAGGGAAGATCCAGGAATCAGTGAAAGACTTTGTCAAGGAAACACACAGGTGAGCAACGGCGGAAGACACCCACTTCTCTTCTGGTCTTCACGCACATGCTCATGGGGCAACACGTCTGCACATACACAATGCCACACGCACTACACGCACAAAAACTGTCCCCAAAGGCTGAGGAGATGGTGCCACAGGTTCAGAGCACCTGTCACCTGGAGCGTTTTGAATCAGGCGCCGTCCATAAACTCACGTGTTTTGAACGCATGGTCTCCAGCTGGTAGTCATTTCAGAGTTGGAGCCTTGCCAAAGGAGATGTGTTTCTTGGGGTGGACTTTGGGAAATTACAGCCAGCTCCTCATTGCCAGAGCTTGGCTCATTCTCTTGTTGCTGTTTTCCAGCCCTGCTCATGCCATGCTTTCCCTGCCCTCATGAAGCTTCCCTTCAAAACTCTAAGCCAAAATAAACCCATGACTGCCATCAGCTGCTCTGGATCAGGCGCTTTGTCCTAGCAATGAGAAGGTGACTGCAACAGCCTCCCAACACCAGGGACTGATCTCCTCTGCGTTCAATTGCTAGCGCCAATGTAAAAAGCCAGGCAGGTCCATGCACACCTGTGACCCTGGGCCTGTGGGAAAGCATGACAGGAGAATCACTGGGGCTCACCAGTCAGTCATTCTGACTAAAAACAGCAGCCCTGGCTTCAGTGAGAGACTCTGAGAAAATAACGTGAATGAGCAGTGAGGAAGCCTCTGCTTGTGTGCACATGGAACACACATATCTGCACATATATGTGTGTGCGCACACACACACAGAGACCACACATGCACATGCAAAAATAAATTTAGGGGCTGGAGAGATGGCTTAGTGATTAAGCACTTGCCTGTGAAGCCTAAGGACCCTGGTTTGAGGCTCGATTCCCCAGAACCCATGTAAGCCAGATGCACAAGGTGGCACATGCATCCGGAGTTCATTTGCAGTGGCGAGAGGCCCTGGTGCACCCATTCTCTCTCTCTCTCTTTCCCTCTTTCTCTGTCTGTCACTCTCATATAAATAAACAAAAACAAAATAAAATAAAATAAATAAATTTAAAATAATAAAAATAATAAAAAGTATCGAATGTCATCAAATATCTGCTCTTTGGGCTCATGTCTTTTGAGACAGAGTATGCCTGTATAATTCAGGCAGGCTTCTGGAACTCACTGTGTAGCCCAGATTGGCCTCAAACTGTCCATCCTCCTGCCCTCAGCCTTCCAAGCTCTGGGATCACAGGTGAGGGACCCCATTCCTGACCTTAGCCATATTAAGTGGGCCATTTGATAGTGCGACGTATGTGCACACTGCGTGTGAGCAACGTGCAACAACTTTTCCTCGTGCAAGATGGAAGCTGTCCCTGTTAGACACACTCCACACCCCATCAGTCCACCCTCTGCTTTTGAATCATTTCCCCCACGCTGCCCCCCACGCGGGCGGAGTTTCAGGAAAGCGCACCCAGGGCAGCTATGGTCTATGGAGCTCAAGGAAGGCTTGGCTCAGACAGAGCCTTGAGGGTAGCAGGTGTCACCAGGGGAAGGGACAGCAGTGACAGCCACTGCGAGAGGTCCCAAAGGAGCATGCAGGTGAAAGACTTTCCTGTCCTCAGGGAGATGGGGTTCCCAACCCCCATCTCAGAGGTCTGTTCAGAGCCCCAGTCTCCTTTCAGCCTCAGCCGGCGTGCCAGTGCTTCCTGAGCACTCACTCACCGTCGCAGTCCACGTCTTCGCTGGGCATGTCGGCCTGGGCAGTCTTCGGCCGCTTCTCCGTCTCGAGCTCCGCGATGATGGAGTCGAAGTAGGCCATGGCCTCGGCCACGTCGGCGCTGAACTGCGAGTACTTCTTTGAGATGGCTTTCTGTCGGAGAGCAGAGGGGAGGAGAAGCTGCCCAAGGCAAGGTTCCTGAGTGTCCTCGTGCACGTAAGTCAGAGATGCCGAAAGGAATTAATGGCGCTCATTCAAAATGCATATGGGAGTTGGGGGGCTGGAGGGATGGCTTAGCGGTTAAGGCGTTTGCCTGCAAAGCCAAAGGACCCTCGTACGATTCCCCAGGACCCAAGTTAGCCAGCTGCACAAGGGGGCCACCCATCTGGAGTTCGTTTGCAGTGGCTGGAGGCCCTGGCACGCCCATTCTCTCTCTCTTCTCTCTCTCTCTCTCTTTCTGTCAAATAAATAAATAAATAAAAATATTTAAAAATGCATATGGGAGTTGGATTTGTGCTGTTTCTGAGCTAAATTTTGATAGCCAAGACATGGTCTTTATTGATAGAGGAGTGGTGTTTTTTTTTAGATGAATGGATTTTTAAAAATATTTTATTTTTATTTATTTATTTGAGAGAAAGAAGCAGAGAAAGAGAGACAAATAGAGAGAATAGGCATGCCAGGGCCTCCAGCCTCTGCAAATGAACTCCAGACGTGTGCACCACATTGTGCATCTGGCTTACGTGGGTCCTAGGGAATCAAACACCGGTCCTTTGGTTTTGCAGGCATGTGCCTTGACTACAAAGCCATCTTTCCAGCCCTGGATTTTTTTTTAAGAATGGAATATTATGCAGCCACAAAGATGAATAAAATCATGTCACTTGTGAGCATGTACCTAGAACTGGAAGCCATCATGTTGAGTGAAATAAACCAGACACAGAATTAACAAACACCACATGTTCTCATTCATGTGTAGACGTTTAAAAATTGATCTGATGGAGTAGGGAATAAAATGTCACCAGAGGAAAGGAAGGAGGAAGAGAAATATAGTAGGGTGGATAAGAAGTGCCAAAATACAGTTAGATGAGAAGAAAAAAATATTCTAGTGTCCCATAACACTGCAGTGTATCTATTGTAACAACAATTTATTATATATTTAATGAAGAACTCAAAGAGAAGGAGTTGAAGATTCCCAACACAAAGAATGGTAAGTATTTAGGAATGCAGGCATGCTGTGCTGGGAAGAGAGCAGTCAGAGACGTGCTTGCAAAGCAAGCACGAGAGGCTGAGCTTGACCCCTGGGACCTATGTTTAAAAGTCAGGTATGGCGGGATGGAGAGATGGCTTAGCAGTAAAGGTACCCACCTACGAAGCACAAGAATGCCCATTCAATTCGCCAGGTCCCATGTTTAGCCAGACACAAAAAGTGATGCAAGGATGCAATGCCGCACTTGCCCACAAGAGGCACACATGTCTGGAGTTCATTCACAGCATCTGAGAGGCTGCTGGTGTGCCCACTCTCTGTCTCTCTCTTTCTATCTCTCTCTGTTTCTCTCAAATTAAAAAAAAAGTCAGGTATGGTGGCTCAGCACAAAGGAGGCTTGTCATCTTGTAATCGCAGCAGTAGGAAGGCAGAGACAGGGAAAATCCCCAGAGCCTTGGGGAGGATACCTCTGGCTTCCACATGCATGTGCACATGTTCATGTGCCCACACATGTATGAACAGGCATACCCAGATGCACATACACACATACACAGGTAAAAAAAAAATGAACTGGATTGAATTACAGGCTGGTATGTTTGGAAATAAAGAATGACGTGTGTGTGTGTGTGTAAGGCTTTTGTACTACTAGGAAATATAAGTCAGTGGCTCCTTTTTCCTGTTTCATCCAATGAGCTTTCTTAGAGAAAAAAAATTACTAAGGGACTACAATACATCTGAAGGTTCGCTCCACCCCCAGCAAAGACAGACTGAGGCCTCTCGGTGACCACAATGAATACCAATAAACCTCACTGAAGACCCTCAGCAGAACTGGGGTGGGGATGAGGGGGTATAAGAGTACATTTTTTAAAATTAAAAAAAATCAATCAATATAAGTAAATCAAAATATAAAAATAGGGCTGGAGAGATGGCTTAGCAGTTAAGGCATTTGTCTGCGAAGCCAAAGGATCCCGGCTTGATTCTCCAGGACCCACGTAAGCCAGATGCACAAGGGGCACATGCATCTGGAGTTCGTTTGCAGTGGCTAGAAGCCCTGGCATGCCCATTCTCTCTCTGTCTGCCTCTCTTCTATCTCTCTCTCTGCTTAAATAAATAAATAAATAAATAAATAAATAAATAAATAAATAAATATGAAACACAAACTAGAAGGCTATCATCGTGCATGTATCCAGCCCCAGCAGCAAGCCTGCTGCAAAGCGCAAAGAGATTCTGAGGGAAGAATCCCAGGAGCAGAGAGAACCCAAGAGCTCCCCCGCCCCAGGAGGAGATGTAGCCCCCATGCATATGGCAGGTGGAGAGAGACTGTGGAATAGAGGAAGCCCTGGGAGGCCAGAGAGCAAGTCATTGGTGGTACACTGCTGACATTTTTTGCAGCTGTTCCATATGTGCCTGTGTGAGTTGGTCCATCACATGAAAAGGCTGCCTAGGGGAGCTGGAGGTATTGCTTAGTGGTTAAGGCGTTTGCCTGGAAAGCCAAAGGACACAGGCTCGATTCCCCAGGACCCACGTTAGCCAGATGCACAAGGGGGCACACACATCTGGAGTTCATTTGCAATGGCTGAAGACCCTGGCGTGCCCAATCTCTCTCTCTCTCTCTCTCTCTCTCTCTCTCTCTCAAATAAATAAATAAATATAATATTAAGAAAAGAAAAGGCTGCCTAGTTCCCCCCAGATCCATTATGGAATCAGGTAGGGGCATAAATATAAATAAACAAATCACTTTCTTTTCTTATTTAGCCTTAGTTTCCTTCCAAAGCTCCCATCCCTTCACCTAGTCTTATGAGCCCAGCCCTGGGAGGTGACAATGGTATGTATGTCCCTGTTGTTGTCAGGGTGACTCTCTAATGATAGTGCCCATCACAGTTGGGTATAGAGAATCTGTGTGTCTGGCTTCTTCCCAAACAGATAAGCTCAGTAATCAAATAAACATAACACACAGCTACTGAGAAGCAGCGCTCCGCTGGGCATGGGGAGGGAAAAGAGGAGCCACAGTCCTCACCTCATGTCTGACTGAAAATAGATTCTGAGACCAGGATTCCTGGGCAGGAGCTGGCCTGTTGGGGTCTCAACAGATCCAACTTGGTCACCTGCTACATGGGAGAGTCTATTAAGAATGAAAGAAATGACAACAAAGCAAAGAAAGAAATGTATTCTCTGGCCCATAATTGGAAAGATAGCTGTTCTAAAAATGTCTTCCCCATTTGAACAACACTTGCAGAATTATATAGGGAAACACAAAACCAAGAAGCCACGTTGTACGTGAAGGAATAGCAATTTCCATCAGGAGAGGTCTACATATACATGTTGTCATCCTGGCTCTGGAAAATTCTGTCCCCCAGCATGAGATAACAGTGAGAAAGAAAAAAGCAATTAGAGAGAACAGGTTAGAAGGATTGAGTTCTTAAAATCCTCTGATCTTAACGTACCACTGTTATGGTGCCCATTGGATTCCCTGGCTTTGCAAAAGCACACAGGAATATCACCATGATGACAAGGATGCAGGAGGATGGGACCCATAGGACACATGCCTTTAATATAGCTGGGCATGGTGGCACATGCCTTTAACCCCAGCACTCAGAAGGCAGAAGTAGGAGGATTGCCACGAGTTCAATGTCACCCTGGGAATGCAGAGCGAATTCCAGGTCATCCTGGGTGAGAGTGAGATCCTACCTTGAAAAAAAAAAAAAAAAAAAAAAAAAAAAGCTGCTGGGCTCAGGGGTCAGGGGCCCAGGCTCCTTGGTCCTTCCTACTACAAGCACACAGAGGTCGCTCTGGCTCTGTCACCTCTATTAGGCATGAGCCTATCCCACCACAGGGCTGCACCTTCCCAGCCCGCAACCTTACCCATACTAACTGCTGGGAAGACAGGTCCTCTGCTTTGGCTCTTTTGCTTCATGGCTTGAATATTTGTCACAGATCCCTGCTAGGCTTCACTTGGGTAACACTGCTCTGCCCCAGTGTACTGAGAGGGTGACCAAACATCTCGGTTTGCTCATGAATCATTGTGGTTTATGCCTGTAAGCCCAGCATAATTATCAATAGGGTCTAGTTTCCCCCTCACAAGGGTCTCTGGGACTGGAGAAATGGCTCAGCCAGTCAGGTGCTTCCTGTGCAAGCATAAGGACTTGAGTCCCAGAACCCATGTAGTAGGCCAGGCCTGGTGGTGCACGCACCTGCAATCCCCATGCCTGGGGCAGAGACAGGTGTGCTCCAGGACTCATTAGAAAGCTAGTCTAGCGAAATCAGGGTTCAGTGAGAGACTCTGTCTCAGAAAACAAGGTGGAAAACAATTGAGAGAGATATCAGAGATTGATATCTGGCCTATCTGACATACAAACATGCATGTCCCATGCAAACACACACACACACAGAGTGTCACAGGTTGGAGGACAATTACCTGGCCTCTCTCCCCATCCCTAAAGTCTCATCTTTGCATCCACCTAACTGTCTAGGTGCCGCACCTGTGCATTAAGCGCTTTACTGAAGGCCACAATTTTTATCATCAAGGTTTCGGAATTCAATTGTTTTTATTTTCATAGAGTGGGAAATCAAAGCCGTAGCCTTGGAGACGCTGGGCAAGTGCTCTATCGCTGAGCCACATTCCCAGCCCAATCTTTTGAGCAGATTTTGTGTTCTTTATAATCGTTCTTACCTAAGTCTTATCCATAATATCGCTTTCGAAATGTCCAGATCTGGTTTTTTTTTAAGTGATCTAGAAAATTAAAAGCACTTCTGAAGAAATGTGAGTGCACGATGCATGTTTATAAAGAAGCCCAGTTAGTCTGGGGCGTATTTTCCTAGCACTGCTTTTATTCCCACTTCACATATGACCCATAACATTTTGGTGACAGTCATGCATTCTGTGCATGTCAGTAGACCCCGAGGCTGCTAGTACCTGGAAATTATCTTTGCTTTACTGGGCCTTTAGTTCAGCTTTTGGTCAGTCTAGACAGGAGGTTAGCTAGCATTGATATCTGTTGTTGCTAAGGTTACTCTCTCCATACGTCATACATATTCGATTTCTCTTCAAACAACTTTCTTAAAGTGGGACTATCTAACTTGCCTGAGATTTATCCTGCACGTGGGTTACATCCTTAGCTTACGTCCTCTCTGTGAGACCCTTGACCCTCCACATGCGATTGCCCACTGTCTTGGCACTATTCCACCACTGTTTCTCACGGGTGCTTGTTTGCACAGCCATGAGGGATGGAAGGTAGCCACTAATTCCCTGTCTTAGGCAAGACTTCTGTGTGATTATGCTGTTGACTGAGCAATCACTTGGCTTCATCTGTTCTAACTGGCATTCCCGTTTTAGAGATTGCTTTTATCTCCTTTTGAATAAATGTTTCACAAGTATACAGCAGTAAGTATCCAAATCCAAAATTATAACCACCACTCAAGAAAGAGCTTGTTTCCATGCAGCCCCTTTTCATTTTTTCTCTGTTCTTCCCTTAGCATTTTGGCGGTCTTTCTATTATTTCTTTCTGGAACTATAAGCAAACATGTAGGACAGACATGGTGGTGTGCACTTGTAATGCCAGCTCTGGGGAGGCTGAAGTAAGAAGAAGGTGAGGTCAATGTTAGCCTGGGCTACCTAGGGTGATTTATCTTATGAAGAAAAGTGCATGTATTTATACTTGTATTTAACCACTGTCGGATTACAGAATCCAAAATCCATTATGTGCTCATTGCTGGGGCAAAACACCTAACCAGAAGTCGCTTATGAGGGAAAGGGGATTATTTCAGCTCGTCATTTCAAAGGGAAGTCCGCTATGGTGGGGAGAACATAGCAGGAGGTGGTGTCCTATCTTCACATCAGCATGGAAGAAATAGAAAACTCCAAAGTGCCAAGTGGGACTGGACTAGGACCCTGGTGACACACCTCCTCTAGCAAGGAGCACCATCCTAAAATCTCCATAAACTTCCCAAATAGCGCCAAGAACTGATGATGAAGTATTAAAACATGAGGGTCTACGGGGAACGTTTTACATACAAACCACCCACAGATATGCACCAGTGGACTCTACTTTGATCACCCTGTATCCAGAGAAGGGCTCACTAGCAGTGCAGAGCCTCCTCTTCCTCCCTCTGAATGGCTGCATAGGTCTCCGCTGTATCTATACCCAGTCCCCTATGATGGATGGATCTCTGAGCTGTTTCCAAGCTTCTGCTTCAATAGTTAGTGCTGCAATGAGGACTGTCACGCACAGGCCATTTTGAACTTTGACAACAGTGTCCTGACTTGGGGCTAGGTCTATGTGTAAGTGCCTCACTTGCTGTGGGCATGTTTAAAAAGAGGGTACCAAATTAACATCAAGAGATCTGGCAACTTAGGTAGGGAAACAAGAGCTCGGTTCACTATGTTGCTCCTGTACTTTATGACATACACTTTGAAAGGTCTCCAGGTGGATTTTGCGATGGTCTTCCACGTCAAAGCTAAGCTACAAGGCAGGGCCGAGACTTTTCACATCCTGCCTCGATTCTAGCTTTTCCTCCTTCCCAAGAGTCCGTGGACTTTCTGACTTGCCTTCATGGCAGCTCCTCTTGTCAGGGCTCAGGGTGGCATCACAGGAAACCTACCTTACAGAGAGGTGGTCACTGCAAAGTGGGATGTCAATCACTAGCAACTTTGGTTGAGACCCAAACTGAGTCTGTCTTCTGACCTTAGAAATCCAGGAAAAAGTGCATCGCTTCCTTGCAACCTTGACTGTTTATGAGTGTAGATTTTTTTTTTTTTTTTTTGAGATAGGGTCTCACTCTAGCTCAGGCTGACCTGAAATTCACTATGTAGTCTCAGGGTGGCCTTGAACTCACTGTGATCCTCTTACCTCTGCCTCCCAAGTGCTGGGATTAAAGGCGTGCGCCACCACGCCTGGCCGAGCGTAGAATTTTGAATGGTACGTTTGGAAAAGCTGTTGCAGCCTGGTCCCACTGGCTGTTCCCAGGGTCCTTTTGCCATCTGCCTTGAGCAGCCACCAGGAGATTTAAAAAAAAAGCATTTTCTGTGAGCATCTGTCCCAGGAGATGTCTGATTCTATTCATTTCTTTCCACCCGTAACCTTCCACAGCCTTAGGGTTATCATTTTCCAAGCTTCCCCAGCCTGGGCCCCTCACACCAAACTAGAGGCTTAAATTACTTTTCCCAGATGGAATCTTTTGCATTTTTCCAAACCAAACTCTTATCATATTTCTCCATGTAATTTAATTTGTTGAATCCCTGAAGGCAGTTTTCAATATATATATTTGCATTTCCTATTAGCCTAGCTTCCACCTGCCCTCTCGGATAGTCTACCCCTTTTCCCAGTCTGTTAATTTGCTTTCAAGATCTCTCAATATTTGTCTGCAAGAGACCTGAATCCTTCAAAATGAGCTTTCTGTTATAAATAGCAACTTTCCATGAGAGAAGAGGGTGGTGGGGCATTCAAACCCACCCAATGCCAAGAGACTTATCGTGAGCATCCAGCCCCCCAACACTCCCCACCTGACCATGTCATTCTTCTGCTTCGAGGTTCAGCTCCTGTGTCCCCTCCTTTCTGAGGTCTCACTAATCACTGCAGACAGAACCAGACATGCTTTTGCATGTTCATGTCCTGCCTTGTGTCCGTGAGTCCATCTGTCCACACACTGTCATACACTCCTCAACCCTGTCCCAGACCCATGACCCCAGACATCTTCCCTAAGATGCTTTTGGCAAATAACACTCACAGGTAAGACGTGCTCCTTTTGGCAGATGCTCCCCACCCCCAGCTGGCTGCTGTCTCATGAGATGGGTTGTAGGATATTGGCAACTCCCAACCTTCGGTCTGTTTCTCTTCCCAGGAGCCTCACACTTGTGTGGCTCATGCTTTGATACTGGGAGCTGCTGCTTCAGACTGTGGGCTGCATTCAGGCACGCATGTTCTTTTTGCTCTGGGTGAATGAACAATGAACACCTACTTCAATGCCTGGCACAGAGCAAAACTATTCATTTAGTGAATGAATCTCTTTTATGTATATGCCATTAGCTGGTGTTTATATCCTCCAACCAACTTCAGTGTTGTTATTTCTTTTGTTATTTTGTTTCATTTTAAAAAATATTTTATTTATTTATTTAGTTAGTTTTATTTATTTATGTATCAGAGACAGAGAGAAGGAGAGAGAGAGAGAGAGACAGGGCACGCCAGGGCCTCTAGCTACTACATACGAATTCTAGACATGTGCCACCATGTTCATCTGGCTTATATGGAACCTTGAGAATTGAACCTGGGTCCTTAGACTTCTCATGCAAGTGCCTTAACCACTAAGCCATCTCTCCAGCCAGAAGTATTTTTATTTATTTATATATAGCTATATGTGCCCCTGTGTAGCCCAGGCTGGCCTGGATTGCATTACGTAGTCAAGTCTGGCCTCGAACTCATGGAAATTCTCCTGACTCAGCCTCTTGAGAACTAGAATTACAGGCATGGCTGCTATGCCCAGAAAATGTTGCTAATTTGGAATTCAGAATTTAACTTGACAAATTTTAAGAAGTCTAGCACAGATGTTCCTCAGCTTACAGTAGAGTTATAGCATAATAAATCTACTGCAAATTGAAAATGTTGTAAGTCAAAAATGCATTTGATATACCTAACTTACAAAACACCATAACATAGCCCAGCCTACCTTAAATATTATATTAGCCTACAGTAAAGCAAAATCATCCAACACAAAGCCTGTTTTACAACAGTGATGCATTGCTTTTTGGTCTTTTGGATAAGATTGAATGTAGTATAATAATGCAGACTATCTCATTTATTGAATGCTGAGATGAAAGTGAAAAACAGAATGATTGCATGGGAACATTTTCTCAGCAATGAAAAGTCAACATAGTTATAATTTCAACCATCTGTATCCATCTGTATGCCTTATTTCTATGGAGTACTGGTAGTGCTCTCCTGGGCTTATCATACCTATAGATCTGTATATGTGTATTGATGATGTAACTTACAAGTCAAATGTGAACTTGACCTGGACTGAGGAGGTAGATTTACCTATGGCTCATTCACCCGGATGAAGTTAAATGCCAAATAGCTCAATATGTCCACAAGAAATTCAATCTAGCCGGGCGTGGTGGCGCATGCCTTTAATGCCAGCACTCGGGAGGCAGAGGTAGGAGGATTGCTGTGAGTTCAAGGCCACCCTGAAATCACACAGTGAATTCCAGGTCAGCCTGGGCTAGAGTAAGACCCTACTCAAAAAAAAAAAAAAAAAAAAAAAAAAAAGAAAGAAAGAAATTCAATCTAATGAAAAGATTTTTAAGGGGCTGAGGAGGTGGCTCAGTTGGTAACGTGCTTGCCACACAAGCATGAGGGAGTGAGTTTGACTCTCAGCACCCACGTAAAAAGCCAAGTGCAGCAGTGTGCATCAGTCATTCCAGCACTGGGGAGACAGAGACAGGGCTGTCACTGGGGCTAGGTGGCCAGTTAATGTAGCCTAACTGGTAAGCTCAAGGTTCAGTAAGAGACTCTGTCTCAAAAAATAAGGTGACATGATTGAGGAAGATACCTGATGCTAATTTCTACTCTCCACACATACATGTACCTACAAACACACACACACACTTTAAAGATTTTTTTTTAAACATAAACCTTAACAACACCAACCACTGCACCTTTCTTCCCTTTTGCCATTCTTGAGACAGAGATTATGGAGAAGTCAAAAGTCATATGTATTTTACCCATTTGACGTCACAGCTCTTGAAGAAACATGTACACATAACCAAATGGGATTTTGATCGGGGCGGGGGCGCTAGTTCATGAGTCAAGAGATCAATAAGAAAACAACTCAGAAAATAGTAGTCACAGAGATTCAAATGCAGCTGTAGACATATTCAAATACAAATTTTCCATTTATAAGCTAAATGGCAAACTTGTTATACTAAATGAAAAATGAATGAAGTGGACAAAAGAGCTAAGAAAAGCAACCCACAGATCAGAAGAAGAAAGAATTCTAGAACAACAAAATCTTACAGCTGCCTGTCATACTTAAAGTTTAAAATTGCTCTGGGAGCCTAGCTTTGCATCTGTTTTTGTAAGAGATTCCAGTCTCACAGACCCCATCAG
The DNA here is from genome assembly GCA_036365145.1 of Orientallactaga sibirica. Taxonomy (NCBI): domain Eukaryota; kingdom Metazoa; phylum Chordata; class Mammalia; order Rodentia; family Dipodidae; genus Orientallactaga; species Orientallactaga sibirica. The sequence goes on from JAEOAD010000048.1 coordinate 1,912,498, forward strand.
ATAGGTTTAGGCATTATTATGCCAGCATTATAGTCTTGTAGCCATCACCTTATTTTGCAGGTACCTGGTGACTTTGCACCTTACATGCCATCAAAATGGTCAGTTACTTTTCACAGAACACCCAGCAGAAGCCTGACAGCATTGAATTAGCACCGAATTAAACAGTATCCTACAAAGAGTAGAAAAATCATTACATACAATAAGTGAAATATTCAAGGTCTTCCTGCTTCCTAATGAATTTTGTTTTGTTTTGTTTTGTTTTTCAAGGTAGGGTTTCCCTCTAGTCCAGGCTGGCCTGGAATTCACTCTGTAGTCTCAGGGTGGCCTTGTACTGGTGATCCTCCTACCTCTGCCTCTCCAGCGCTAGGATTAAAGGTGTGTGCCAGCACACCCAGCCTCCTAATGAATTTTAAGATAGTTTTTTTTTTTTCTATTTCTGTGAGGAACGACATTGGAATTTTGATCGAGATTACATTGAATCTATTGACGGTGTTTGGTGAGGTAGCCATTTTCACAATAAAAGTTCTTCCAATTCTTGAGCAGTGTTCATAGTTCCAACTTCTAGTGTCTTCTTCAATTTCTATTTTGAGTTTTTAAAGTTTTCATTGTAGAGGTTGCTTTCTTCTTTGGTTAGGTCTATTCCTAAGTATTTTTCCAGGCAATTGTGAGTGGGGTTGTTTGCCTGCTTTCTTCCTCAGCTGGCTTGTCATTGGTATATAGGAAGGCTACATACTTGTTTAGGTTTTTTTTTTTTTTTTTGTATTCAAATTTTGTGTCCTACTTTGCTAAAAGTGTTTATCAGTTCTAAGTGTTTTCTGATGGAGTCTTTTAAGTCTCATGTATAAAATCATATCACCTGAAAATAAGGATACTTTAACTTCTTTCTTTCCTATTTGCATCCCTTTGATTTGCTTCTCTTGTCTCATTGTTCTAGATAAGACTTCCAGCACTATATTAAATAAGCATGGAGAGAGTAGATAACCTTGTTTTTTTGATAGCCAAAGAGATTCTGAGGGAAAAAGGACAGTAACAGCAGGAGGCATCATCATACCTGATGTCAAGCTGTACTGCAGAGTCAAAGTAACAAAAACAGCATAAGATGAACAGAAAAAATAGACATGTAGCCAGGCATAGTGGTGCATGCCTTTAATCCTAGTACTCAGAGGACAGAGGTAGGAGAGTCACTGTGAGTTCGAGGTCAGCCTGAGACTACACAGTGAATTCCAGGTCAGCCTGGGCTAGAGTGAGACCTTACCTCAAAACCAACAAACACCACGTAGATCAATGGAACAGAATAGAAGATCCAGACATAAACTCATGCAACTACAGCTACTTGACATTTGACAACAAATGCCAAAAACATTCATTGGAGAAGACAGTTTCTTTATCAAACAGCGCTGAGAAAACTGTAGCTACATGCAGAAGAATGAAACTAGAGCCTTATCTCTCACTCTGAACGAGTCAACTAAAACTGGATGAAAGACCTTAATTTCAGACCTGAAACTCTGAAACTGCTAGAGGAAAAAGTAGAAACAATGTTTCAAGAAATAGGTATAAGTACAGACTCTCTGAATGGGACTCTAGTTGCTCAAGGAATAAGGTTAACAATTGACAAACGGGACCTCATGATATATATATGTTGATATGTATATATATTTTAAATGTTCAACAATCTTAGCCATGAGGGAAATAAATGCAAATTCAAACTTTGAGATTCCATATCACTTCTCTCAGAATGGCAATCATCAAGAAAACAAACGACAGCAAATGCTGGCAGGGTGTGGGGAAAGAGAAACCCTTACTCGTTATTGGTGGGAGTGTAACTTAGTATAGCCATTATGGAAATCAATGTGGCAGTTTCTGAAAAAGATAGAAAGAAAACTGTCATGTGATTCAGCTATACCAGTGCTAAGCATATACCCAACGGACTCTGTCCCTCACTACAGAGATATTCACTCATCTGTGTTCACTGCTGCCCTGTTCATAACAGTAAGGAAATGGACTCAGCCTAGATGAACAGCAGAAATGAATGGATAATGAAAATGTGGTACATAGTCACAATAGAATGCTATTTAGTGTAAATAAGTGGGAAATTGTGAAATTTACAGGCAAATGTGTGGAATTGGAAAATACTACATTGCGGTAAAGTGCTGACAGATAAACATCACACATTCTCACTCATGTGCAGATCCTGGTTTACAATCCTTACCTGTGTGTGTTTTTATTTGGGAGTGAGGATGTGTAGACATCAGGAAACTAGAAAGAGACCCATGAGATGGGCTGTGGGGTGGGGACAGGCTTCAAGGCAGAGGTAGGGAAGATGATAGAACTTAAGTGATATGAAAGTCAAAAAAGGAACACAGGGCCAGGCGTGGTGGCGCACACCTTTAATCCCAGCACTTGGGAGACAGACATAGGAGAATCGCCATGAGTTCAAGGCCACTCTGAGACTACATAGTGACTTCCAGGTCAGCCTGAAACCCTATCTCAAAAAACAGCAGACAATCTGGAGAGGCAATGTTCCCCATGGTCCTGTGTGTTTGTGACTGGGCCTCCTACTTAGTCCCCAGCTGGTGGCCCTCTTTGGAAGTTTGTGGAGCCTTGCTGGAGCGGGTGTGTCACTGGGGGTGGGCCTTGAGGTGCTATGGCCTGGCCCCACTTAGCTTGTTTTTGCTACTTCCTCCCCTGCTAATGTGAGGGTGTGATGCTCAGCTGTCTGCTCCTCGTATGCCCTCCCTGCCAAGATGAAACTTCCCCTCAAAGTTATAAACTGGAAATAAACTTGCTCCTTCCACATAAGCTGCTCTGGTTGGATGTTTTGTTCCATCAAGAAGATAAATGCTATATTGCTCCACTCAATCAACAGTAGTTGGATCCTCTGATTTCACATTCAGTTCTGTTCTGACACTCTCTCTTGGGAGATAGTGATGGGTTCCACCTCCAGAGGACCCAGTCCCCAGGACTATCCCCCTCCCACTACAGATGCCAGTCACACACCCAAGATTGTCTGTCCTGTGCTTCTGACTGACAAGCTATAAATTTGGGTTCCCACTATTTTCTTCTGTTCAATTAATTTGTCACATTGGCTCAAAGGGCTCAAACATGTTTACCGTTATTGTAAACATATCACAAAGGACACCCATGAACACCAGGTAAAGAGATGGGTGGGGCAAAGAATAGGCAAGGGGAAAACAGCCACCACATCTGCTAGGGGTTGCTACACTCCAGATCTCCAAAATTTCTGCTCTCAGGCTTTTCAGATTTTTACAGAGAATCTGTTAGACAGGTATGACTGATTGATCACTGGTCACTGGTGGTCCTGTCACCTCACCCCCTATCCCCATAAGTTGGGTAATAAGGCTGAAAAGTCCCTGTCAGCCTGCATTGGTCTTTCCTAGTTAAACATTAGGACACGGTTCCATATGAATAAATCCTATATTCTACTCCATTAAACAGGAAGGGCAAATCTGTGCTCATCAAAACCACTAACATATGCTTTTTCTAAATTATCTAACAAACTTTTTAAGTTTCCTTCTTTTACACTTGGAATTTTGCAGACTATTGGGTTTTTATTATTATTATTATTATTGTTATTATTATTATTTGAGAGAGAGAGAGAGAGAGGAAGAGACAGAGAGAGAATGGGCGTAACAGGGCCTCTCAGCTGCTATGAATGAACTCTAGACACATGTGCCCTCTTGTGCACATGTGCAACATTGTGCACTTGTATCATTTTTGCGGCTGGCTAAATGTGGGACCTGGAGATTCAAACAGGCATTCTTAGGCTTCGCAGGCAGGCACCTTAACAGCTAAGCCATCTCTCCAGCCCCAGGCTATTGGTTTTTACTGAGCATCTATCATGTGCCTGGAACTGGGCAACAGTCCAAAATTAAACCAATTAATACATACAGAAGCTGCCACTCAGAGTGTACACAGTCAGAGCTCAATAAATGCCAAGTCATAGCAGGGCTAAGCAAATGAACAGACAAGTACAGTGAGTGTAGAATGCTGAAGCAGGGCTCAGACACTGGAGGACAGAAAAGCCACAGCATTGAGTGAGAATGAGAGGAAAGGGTGCTGGGAGAAATGCTCAAAGAGATGGAGGTAAGCAAAGGAGGAGATACTGTTTCCAGGCAAAGCAGACAGATTGGGAAATGCGGTTACACTTGTCTGGCAGGAGTGAGAGCAGCCCCAGGACTCACATGCGCTGTTATCAATCACTACTACTCTGCCTGCCATCTTCCAGAGAGGTCTGCCAAGCACGATGGAATGTTCTTTGCACCTCCTATTAAATTTGTACTGCCTTTTAACTCTGCAGTCCAGATACGGACCAAGAGTCTCCCCACAACTCACTCCCTAGAAGCCCACAGAAAATCTCTATTTGATATCACCATGTTTGCTGACAGTCTCCCCAGGAGATCTGAAAGTAATTCCCTACAGTTCAGACTAGACCATGAACCTGCTTCCCCCTCCCTTCTCAACACATCTTCAGGTGACTTCAAGTCTTCTTAGATGAACTGGATGCGACAAAACTGCCATGGAGGAGAAAGAAGCTTGTATTTTCTATAGACACAGCCTTACTTTAAGGAAGCAAGACTGACTGACCTCAATCAAAATTGGTCCTGAAAGCTAAGCATTATTGGAATAAAACAATTTTAAACAAAACCCAATCACTTTTGCAGCCTGTCTCTAGAGTGTAGCTGATTCTCTTAAAGTCATCGTAGCAGATAACGTGTCTTAGTCAGGTGACAGGGTGTGGTATTGTTCTGGAAGGATGTGGAGGTGGAGCCTTGCCAGAGGAAGTGTGTCACTGAGGGTGGGCCTTGCCCTACTGGGAGCACTCCGCTCTAGCTCTCCGTTTCCTGCTAGCCGATGTGGAGGTGTGATACCAGGTGTCTGCATCTGCCACGCTTTTCCCACCATGATGAAACTTCCCCTTGAAACCCTAAGCTGAAATTAGCCTTTTCCTTCCATAAATTGTTTCCGGCCGGGTGCTCTGTCCGAGCCACAAGAAAGTGTCATATGTGTCTGGAATTCATTTGCAGCAATCAGAAATCCATGCATGTACTTTTTCTCTCTCAAAAAATATTTTTTTTAAAAAAAAAAAGAAGGCATGGCCCTGACGGCAAGGTTTATTTTTATCCGCAACTCGGTTCTGCTGTTCTCTTGCAAAGCTTACGGGTGTGCAGTGAAAGCCCCTCACCCAGTCACCAAGGTGGGGAGGAGGAAGGCTGGTTCCCTGATTGGAAAGGAGATATGTAGACACCCCGTGCAGATGGATGGTTGGGCCAGAACTACCCTATTCACATATCAGTCTGGTCATTTTAAAGATCAACTTATTTCCCTAGCTAGAAAGTCTTTTAAGCCCAAATCTGAAGTGCAATCTCCTCAGGTCCCCTCCCTGCTACAGCCGGGAGCTTGGGGCTTTCATGGCCTACTTTGTTTTCTTTTATTTTCTTTTTATTTATTTTTTTGACAGAGAGAAAGAGGGAGAGAGAGAGAGCGAATGGGTGCACTAGGGCCTCCAGCCACTGCAAACAAACTCCAGATGCATGCACCACCTTGTGCATCTGGCTAACGTGGGTCCTAGGGAATCGAACCTGAGTCCTTTGGTTTTGCAGGCAACACCTTAACTGCTAAGCCATCCCTCCAGCCCTACTGTCTGTTTTCAATCAAACTTTGCTTGACTGTCTTTCTTCCACTCTTCTCATCCTCAGTCGTGATTGTAAAATGACAAATTCAACCCAGAAAACTAACAACACAAACAATGAGTCCCCAAATGCAGGTCACACCCAATATTGGCACAAATCCTCAGATACAAACTTTTGTAGTTTTCCGCTTTCAGTGGTATAAAGAATGTCTATTCATTATTATAGTAACTTATTAGGGCATGGGAGAAGAGTGCCACAGAATCTCGATGGGACTCCTGCCCCACAAACTCAAAAACATCCAGAGGTCTCCCTACACTTACCTCAGGCTCATTCCCCTCCAGTTTGTTCTCCTTTCCTCTCCCCCAGGACACCCATGAGAACCCTTCCAGGCCCAATGCTGTGAAGATAGACCATGCAGCATGCTGGCATTTCATGCCTTACACCCCGTCATTACTTCAAAGGGGCCTATTAAAATGCCCAACTACAGAGCATGCCAAACTGCAAGTGTGATCCATGAGCAGCTAGTAAAATCAAGTTAGTGTCTTATAACCAATATGTAAAAAGAAAATGTAATACTTCAGAAAAATATCATATTTCTTGAAAAATCACTCTTTATAGTTTTGTGTGAACTATGTCGATATCTAAGCTATATTCCTATGGCTGTGGCTCTGGATCAACAAACTCTAAACGTCTGACTCCAGAAAGAACTGACAAGGAGAGAAGGCTCTGGAACCAGGCCGGGGGCTAGTATGTGGGAGGGAAGCTGAGCTGACACGACACCCAGTAATCTCTTTATCTATGGCCCAAAAGATGCCAGCTTTGGGCTGGAGAATGGCGTAGTGGTTAAGGCGTTTGCCTGCAAAGCCAAAAGACCCAGGTTTGATTCCCCAGGACTCATGTTAGTCAGATGCACAAGGTGGTACAATGGTCTGGAGTTTGTTTGCAACAGCTAGAGGCCCTGGCGTGCCCGTTCTCTCTCGCTCTCTCTCTGTTAAATAAATAAATAAAAATAAAAATTTACAAAAAGATGCCAGCTTTTTGAATTTATGAAGATCTACAAGTGTCCAGTGTTATCCAATACCGTACTCCAGGGACAGAAATAAATGCAAAAGATACTACACTGCTTCAGGTTTATCAGTGTACAGCACCCCACCCAGGGACACACACATTTTAACAAACCACCATAGGATGCGATCAATGCTAGAATACAGGTATGTCTATACTTTGCTGGAGACAAAATAAGGAAGCTGATGCTATAGAGGAACGCATATGTATCCTATGGCTGCAGCTAACGAGATGCCACAAACAGGGTGGCTTAGCACAAATGCACTGTCTTCCTCTTTTGGAAGCCAGAGTCTGAGGTCAAGGTGTTGGCAAGGGCACTGCTGAAAGTAACTGGGAGGATCTGTTCTTGGTCTCTCTCATAACTTCCAGAACCCCCTTGACTTACAGCAGCATCACTACCCCTGTGTCTCTACAGCTTGACTATAGCCATCTCCTTACAAGGACGCCAATTATATTTGGAAAGGGCTCACTCTACTCTGGTATGACCTCATCTTTGCTAATTATCTTGGCAACAACCACCCTGTTGTAAATGCCCAGACAAGGGCCATGGTCTAAAGAGATATTTACATGCTTCCCTCTAGCCCTCAGACTACTGACACACGGACATCAAAGAACTGAAATTTCTCCATGAATCCCGTGCTGGAGGAAGGGAAGGTTTAGCCAGAGAAAAGGCTTCACAGAGTTCTGGCAACTTCTCAGGCCACCTTTGCAGGGCAGACAAGAGCCAGGACAATGATGGGTAAGAGGACAGCTTAACCGTGACGCCTTCATTTTGAACTCCTCGGATCCTCTGTTTAAACTGAAATCTCACATCAGTATCCCCATTCCAGACTTGGGGTCACTAGACACCCATATGTTCCTCTTCTTAGTATGGCCACATTGAATAAACGTCCTTTCTCTTCTTCCATGGTGCTAGAGACAAGGGCTTTAACATTTTAAGAGAATATAATTCAACCCAAAATGGAGGCAGGAAAAAGAAACCAGGAGACCTAAACCTTGGCCATCATCAAGGCCTTGCCATGTCAGTGGAAAGGCCTGACACAGTAGCTGCTCTGCCAACCCTAAGCCTGAATGCCTACTTTCACAGGCAAGCCCAGTACACAGCTCTCTATAGGAGCTGAGGTAAAGGAAGCAGGCAGCTGGCCTATGGCTGCAACTTGAACCTTATATTTCTCTTGCATGTATACATATGTTGTGTATTCATGTGTGTGTGTATATATATATATATGTCTGCATGTTTGTGTGTATGAGGTGGGGGGAGCATGAGGAGGCCAGAAAGTTGACCTAAAGTCATCCTCGATGGCTCTCCTCTTTATTTACAGAGGCAGGGACTCTCCAGTCCAGAGCTCACTAATTCGGCTGGTCTCGCTAGCCAGCTTGCCCCAGCGTTCTCTGTCCACCACAGCCACCTGACATTTACATGTGAGACTTGGGCTCCAACTCATGTTCACACGCTTGCACAGCGAGTGCTCTGTCTACTAAGCCATCTCCCCAGTTCCACACCTGACTCTTCTGAGGAGGAAAAGGCACAGGAGCACCCAGGATGGGCAGACACTAGCACCTGAGGGAAGGTGCTGACCCCTCATGGAGTCACGTCAACAGTTGTGCTACTGAAATAGAAGCCAAGAGAGGTCAACTTCACCTGACAAAGGCACAAGTTGCAAATAGAGCAAAAGATGGAATCCTGGAGTGCTTGGCTTCACTGCCTTTCTGTAGTCTTCCTTGATTAGACAGGGACGCGAAAACTGTGGGCCCAAGAGGTTAAGATCACCCAGGCATCCCATGCTGGCAGAAGTAGGCTGAAACCCTGGCACCCGAGGAGGAACTCACCTCTTGGGAAGTGATTCCACATAGTTCTGACAGCGGCTCTCACAAGTGGGTCAGCATATACTTTTCTACAGTTGCATACTGCTGCAGAAAAGGGCAGAGAATCGAAGAACTTCTCTCACCCCCTTTCTACCCAAACTATTAAATCCACTTTCCTTTGTCAAATCCTGCTTCCTGACTTCTTTTGAAATACAGGGAAATGAAGGCAGTGGGTTTATGGACCCAAGTGCCAGCGGACACACGTGGCTCTGCCCGTCTTTACTCCCCTCCTTCCCTCCTCAGATTGCTCCCCAGGAAGCTGCGCCCTAGCAGGGACAGCTCCACGTTTGGGGAAAATACAGCCCTCCATAAACAAGCTAAGCAAGAGTCCAGAACCCAGGGAGAGTCAAGCTGAAAGGAAGTCCAGAGCTCTGCAGCCATCTCTGGCATCACAGCTGGCCCCAGCAGAGTGAGGACTGGCCACTAAGCTATGCTGGCTGGCCATAGGCCTCAGCACCAAGCGCAGAGTAGGAGGCCCTTGTACAAGGACCAACTCTGACATACTTTGCAGGTAAAATTATTACTTAAACTGCCCCCACCTGGTATTAAATGAAGACAGTTGAAACCTATTGGGTCAGGCCAAGCCCTAGAGATTTGATAGTGATCCAATCAGTCATTCAACATTCATGGGCCTTGTAGAGCTTGGGAGACACTCTGGAGAGACAGTGAAGAAGCAGGAGGCAGGCCTGCTGTGAACACCCAGTCCAGCCATCAGGAAAATGTTTGATAAAAATATGGAACAGGGTGCCAGGGGTGGGGGCCTATGCCTTTAATCCAGCATTCAGGAGGCAGAGGTAGGAAGATGGCTATAAATTTAAGGTCAGCCTGGAACTACAGAGTAAGTTCCAGGTCAGCCTGGGCTAAAGAGAGACCCTGTCTCCAAAAAAAAAAAAATAAAAATAAATATATATATGGAGTAGGACAGGGCTGGGAGATGGCTTAGTGGGCAAAGAACTTGGGCAAACACGAGGACTTGAATTTGAATCCCCTGGACTCACTAAAACACTGGGCATTGGGGAGACAGAGGAAAGGAGTCTCTGGGGCCTACTGAGTCTAGCCAAATCAGTAAGCTTGAGAGACTCTGCTTCAAAGGCTAAGGTGGAGAATAATTGAATAAGACACAGAGCTTAACCCCGGCCTCCAAATGCATGGGCCCAGACTTGTACATGCACCCACATATACACGTGTACCCTCACACATATGAACTTGTACATACATGTACACCATACACACACACATAAAATAATAAAGTAAAAATATATGGCTCAAAGGACCCTCAAAGCACAGGAATTCAAAGTAAGCAAAGGAGCTGGGCATGGCCACACAGGCTTCTGATCCCAGCCCTCAGGAAACAAAGGCAGGAGGATTGCAAGTTCAAGGCCAATGTGGGCTACAGAAGGCCACCCCATCTCAGAAACAAAACAACATAAAAATGAAACAAATCTGAAGAAATGAAGGAAAGAGTAAATGGGAGGTCCCGACTGGAATGAAACAACCAGCAGGTAGAGGCAGAGTGACTGAGCCTCAGTTTCCCCTTCTGTGATATAGAAGGTACTCCCCACCTTCTGACTGCACCTCAGTGTACCCTTCTGTAGTACAGAAGGTACCCTCCTCACCTTCTGCACTGGCATCCTTTGAATACTACAAGAGAAGAAAGGGAAGACTTACAAAGCCCCGTGATCCATGCAAACAAGACAAGCGATCGCTTCCATTGACACCATTCTTGTCTATGGCCAGAGGCCTCCAGAGCCCAGGGAAGCTGTGTGACAATTTCCTGGGAACCACAGGCTGTCTCTGTGCCCCACCCGAGCCACCAGCACTACAGCACCGCTGGAGGAAACCCTCTCCCCTTGCTTGCTTGGTCTAGGATTGAGCACTAAGATGCTTGAGGTAATCCAAGTCCAGCAACAAGTTCACTTGGGATTTGCGTATGCGAGGACAGTGACGGTTTTAAAAACAACCATGATTTGTAAAGGGATTGTTTACTGTCGCCCCAAAGCCATGCAAAGTCAGTAAACGGCAGGCGGAGATACAACCCCAGAACGTCTAGGAGCCAAAGTCCCTTGCCCTTCCCAACAGGCCCTCTCCTCCTATGGTCCTCAGAGTTGCCAATCTCCGGGGCATTCACCCTGCCCATCTCCAGGCCAGCAGTGGAAAACTTCGAGAAAGGAGGCCCTTGGTTAGGGATGTGGCGCTTTCCTGGGAAAAGAGGCTTCTGAGCCAAGGCTGTGTGGGGAGACCTGTCATCTGTCTGTGCTACGCTTACCTTGACTTCTTTGGGGGTCTTCTGGCCTCCCTTGGAGGACTTGGAGGAGGTGGGCGCGGAGGCGTGCGCGCGGGGCCGCAGGTCCCCCAGGCTGCAGAGGTACTTCCTGCGCAGGGCCAGCAGCTCCTGCAGGTACTGCAGGCAATCCTGCGTGCGCGAGTGCATCCAGGCACGGTCGCCCTGCTGCAGGTGGCACAGGCCCGCATCCATGCTGCTCGCGCTGCGGTACCGCTTCAGGGACTCGCTGAACGTCTCGCCGTGGTCCCCCACCACGTACATGGAGCTGCTGCGCATCAGCCTCACCGTGGGGCTGGAGGCCGGGTAGTAGGGGTTCTCGGCCGCCCTCCTCCGCGGGCTGGGCTGCAGGATGGAGTGGATCTTTCTGAACATGCTTGCTCTCGGGTTCCCTGGGTGGGAAACCACCGGGTCACTTGATCTAGCCGCGGAGGACGAGCCCACATCCAGGCCCCGCGCCATCTGCCCTCGCGGGATGCTTGGATCTCGCAATCCCAGCGACCTCCTGCGCCTCTCTCCTGGGGGACACTCCCATCTGATCACCTGGGCCAGGCAAAACCCGACCCCCAGCAGACAGCCAAGGGGGGGATGTCAAAACCCAGCGTCCAGGCAGGCCTTCTGAACCATTTGCTGTACATGTGTTCTGTGCTCTCCTATGGAAGGCCTCACTTGGGTGGGGACAAGGGTGACCTGCCCCACCTGCTTGATTATTGCCTTTCCTTTTTCTTTTCCATTCCACCCCTCCCCCCCCCATCCAGTTGGACCTCAGCCTGGCTAGAGGTGAGCTGGCCCTGGTGCTGAATTCTCTGGGTCCAAAATAAAATCTTCCTTTGTGGAGACACCCCCTTCCCCTCCCCACCCCCAGCAACCAAAAATCGGGTTTTGCTCGGGATGAAACTCAGCCCACGGCATGGACCAGAGCGGACTCGTTCGTTCAGGGCCCTTGGCAGGAGCTGGAGATGCCCCGATAAGCCTGGTTCTGGGCAGGCATCTGAGAGGCCTGGAGGAGGCTGCCTCCCGCCTAAGGCAACCTTGCAGCAGTCACCTGATAGCAGCCCTTTGTGGTGGTGGGAGGGAGGATTCAGGTATCTGGACCAGGACTTTTTGCACAAAAGCACAGGTGAGCAGAAGGGTGGCCACGTACATTGGGGCAAAGCGCTTTTTTTTTTTTTCTGGGCAAATTTTGATTCAGAACAGTTAAAATAAAACATAAACTTCAAGAGCATTGTATAATTCATGCATATCCCAGGACATTTTAATATTAAAATACTATTGCCGCGTCCACTTCTCTGCACACTTTCAGTCTTAGACTTGGATCTGGGAACTGAAGTCTGCACGTCTCTGCCAGGGAGTTATCCTTATGTTGGGATAAATGTTTAAGGATCCCATAAGCACAGAAATTGCATTTAATGTTACTTGATGCATGCATGAGCACAGTGTACTTTTGCTGCTTGCTGGGTTTCTTTTATTTTTAAAGTACTTTAATTTTTATTTATTTATTTGGGAAGGAGAGAGAGAGAGAAAGAGAGAGATGGAGAGAAAAGGGATGTGTCAGGGCCTCCAGCTGCTGCACCTGAACTGCAGAGGCATGTGCCACTTTGTGCATCTAGCTTACATGGGACCTGGGTCCTTTGGCTTTGCAGGCAATTGCCTTAACTGCTAAGCAATTTTTTCACCCCCATTATTTTTATTTTTGAAACAGAAATAATCTGTGTTTTTATTAAATGTAAAGAAAAAATTTTTTGAGATAGGGTCTCACTGTAGCCCATGTTAACCTGGAATTCACTATGTAGTGCCAGGCTGGCCTAGAACTTGCAGCAATCCACCTACTTCTGCCTCCCCAATGCTAGGATTAAAGTCATAGTGCCCCCACACCTTGTTTAAAAACTTTTTTTAAGCTGAAGAGATGGCACAGAGGTTAAGGCTCTTGCCTGCAAAGACTAATGACCCAGACTTGATTCCCTAGTATCCATGTAAAGACAGATGTACAAAGTGGCACATGCATCTGGAGTTTGCAGTGGTATTATGCCATAGTGCCCTCATATTCTCTCTCTCTCTCTGCTTGCAAATATATATATATATATATATATATATATATATATATATACACACATACATACATACATACATACATACATACATACACACATACATACATACACACACACACATACATACATACATATATATCAATTTGGTCATCTTCACCTGATTGTCTTTTCTTTTTTTAATATATTTTATTTATCTATTTACTTGAGAGAGAGAAAGAGGCAGAGAGAGAATGAGTGCACCAGGGCCTCCAGCCATGGCAAATGAACTCCAGATGCATGCACCCCCTTGTGCAAGTGACTTACATGGGTCCTGGAGAGTTGAACCAGGATCCTTTGGCTTTGCAGGCAAAAGCCATAACTGCTAAGCCATCTGTCCAGCCCCCCCCCATTATCTTTTCTTGTCACCCTCTCACTCCTTCTAAACTCCTTTTTCTTTCTAACTAGTCCCCATCTACTTTGCTGTCTTTCCTGTTTCTTTTTGTGACCCAGTTTGTTTAACTGGGGTTGCTTGCCTGAGCATGGGTGTGGGGTTATTTACCAGAGCATGGGCAACTGACCAGTAGCCATACCAATGAAGAAAATGTGCCCCCCCCCGCATGGACCATCAGCTGCCAATGGCTCCTCAGGGAGGGATGGTGTCTCATGAGTCCCTCACCATCTCTGACAAAACCTTGATGGACCCAATCTTGTACAGGAAACGATGGTATCTGTGAGTTCATATGCGCAAGAGCCATGGCATGTGTGGAAAACAACATTCCACGACTCCTCTCCATCACCAGGCTCTTACATCCTTTCTTCCCCTTTTCTCCAGGGTTTCCTAAGCCTTTGAAGGGATGATGTAGATGTCCCGTTTAGGGCTGGGCATTCAACAGTCACTTGTTCTCAGCACTTTGACTAACCATGCATTTGTAAACACTATAACATTATAGACGTCTTTGTGTCTGGGACATTCCTCCCTCCTAGACAACGTGGGAACACAGCTCCTGAAGTGTAAAGTGGTTTAGGTCTGCTTTAGGGTTGATGAAGCACTTCCAAATGCAGTATTTTATTTAATGTTTGCAGTTTCTTTAGGAAAGAACTATCATTTCTATTAATCTCCATAGTGATCTTCAGTTCACAGGAAGTGGGGAAGTCATCAGACTCGTTTAAAGTCTTCAAGCCCAACAGGCTCCCTCACTACCATGAACACATAGAGAGTCACCAAGGTGTGAGGTGTCCTAGCAAATCCTTTCCTCCTCTGACCTGCTTCTCTGCCTTCATTTGGGCACAGTGTGAAAATACCGAGGGTGGGCAGGTACTAATGGAACTTCTTCTCACAAGTATCAAAAGGACTGTGACAACGCAGCTTTTCTTTCTTTCTTATTTGAGAGAGACAGAAAGAGAGAGAGATAGAAAGAGAGAGAGATAGAAAGAGAGAGAGAATGGGAGCACCAGAGGCCTATCAGCAGTTGTGAACAACCCCAGATGTGTGCCCTCTTGTGGGCAAGTGTGGCATTGCGCCCTTGCATCACTTTTTGCGCCTGGCTAAACATGGGACCTGGAGATTGGAACCGGCATTCTTAGACTTGGCAGGCAGATCTTTTAACCGTCAAGCCATCTCTTCAGCCTATAATGCAGCTTTCCTTAATGGATCATGCCAATGGGTTTATGATCACGTTTATGCTACTGGGAGGAGAAGTATAAATAAAGTTTTAAAAAATATTAACTTTTTTCCAGGCATGGAGGTAAACACCTTTAATGCCAGCACTTGGGAGGCAGAGAGGTAAGAGAATTGCTGTGAGTTTGAAGCCAGCCTGAGACTATGTAGTGAATTCAAGGTCAGCTTGGGCTAGAGTGAGACACTACCTTGAAAAAAAAAAATCTATATGTTTGTCATGTACAACCCAACCTCTTGATCTCAAAAGACATAAAATGATCTTTCTACATATCCGCCTCCTGTCTCTTCATTTCTACATCCCTGCTAGACTCTCCCCAAGGGCCAGACTTAGGAAGAACATTGAGAGGTAATTACACAGGCCTCAATTATACTGACTCACAGAGCACTTCTTCTATACCGGTGGACAGTTAGCAACAGCCACAGCCCAACTATTTGGCCCTTATCACTTACTGTGTCAGCCCCACCCTCAAGCCAGGCCTCTCACTAACTTCCAACTGTGGTGTTTGAGGGGAGAGAGTGATGTCTCCCTCCAAAACCATTTGCCATCTTTGCAAGATGAAGGACATTCATCCAGAAGGGTGGCCCCTTGATATTGTCTAATTTAGATTTTTCTGATGTTTCTCAGCAGTAAGAAATTGGTGCGAAATCATCTGTGGTTTTACAAAGTGTATTTATTTAAAAGACACTGCAAATGTCTTCAGACTCTACAGGAGGTACTCCAGGCTGGAGCTGCCCTTACAACCTAAAAAGCTCTGGCTAGGCACCTGAGCAGGAAGGATGAAGCAGTCACCTACTTCATGAACCCAGCCTGTGCCCCTAGCCAGGATGTGGGCTGTGGGCCACCATCAGATCTGCTCTTTGTGGAGGTGTCTGAGCTTGACCAGGGGAGCTGTCAAAACTTGACTCAGTGCAATAAATCTTTCGTTATTTCAAAATCATGATTTTTTTTATGATTAAAGGGTAGAACCACTAGGTAGCAGGTGATGCTAGGTGGGGGCAGCCCTGGCAAGGTTATAAAAAATGTGTGGCTGAGCTCTGCTTTCTCTTGGAGCATCTTGTCTTGTGGCAATGCTCACGGCCTGTGGGGCCAAGCAGTGTGGCAAGAATTAAGGCAAGCATCGAGCTCGTGGCTCTCCACTAGTTCAGGAAACTTAGGTCAATACCCCAAGCTTTGGATCCCTCGTCTTCAAGGGAACGTAGCCCTCATTTCATTGGGATCCCACTGGGAAGCCACTGGGATGAATGAGATAATATAGAGTGTGTGTTCATCATGTCACATTTGCTTCAGCAAGAAATACATACATACTCCCTATGCCACAGGGTTCTTCAGATATAACCATGCTAGTATTTCATTGCTATGACAAAACATCTGAGATAAATGACTTAAGGACAAGGACAGAAAGACTCGTTTTGGCTTACAGTTTCAGAAGCTACAGTCTGTGGCTGGCTGGCTCCATTACTTTGGCCTGAGGTGAGGTGGAACATGACAGCACAGGCTATTCAGCTCATGGAAACCAAGAAACAAAGAAGGAAATAGGAAGGCACAGGGGACAAATACTATCCTCCAATAGCATACCTCCAGTGTCCCAGTTCCTCCTACTGGAACTTACCTCCTAATATTTGTACTACTTCTTAATAATGCTGTCAAATTATAAACCCATCAATGGATTAACCCACTGAAGAAACCACAAGAACCCAGTCACTTCCCCAAAGCCCCAGCCTTTGGGGAAGATACCTCATATTCAAACCATCATAATAATTAATATATCCTTTTCTCTTTGTCTCCCTATTTCCTCTCCCCACTTATATGGGTTTATTCTTCAACCTCTATCCACTCAACTTTATTTTTCATTTTAATTTACTTACTTTGTTTTTATTTTGGTTTTCTGAGGCAGTGCACCTTACTCTCTAGCGCAGGCTGACATGGATTCACTATGTAGTCTCAGGGGGGCCTTGAACATGATGAATCACTTACCTCTGCCTCCCAAGTGCTGGGATTAGAAGCATGAGCCACCACGCCCAGCTCACTCAACTTTATTTTAAGACTCCGCAGAGAAGTTACTATCACACCAATGGAGTCATTTTACGTGGTCCTGCTGCCCAGGGTTCAAGGAAAGCAAGAGCAGTCCCTCAAGGGACTCCCCAAGGTCCCTCGCTTAGTGGCCTTGGGTTCCATCTGGCGTGTTCATCTGTGGGTCCTTGCACACAAGCAGGGTCACGTGGTGAGGAATTTTCCACCTCCAAAGAAACCATAAAAGCAAGAAATGCCTCTTATTCCCTGGGTTGGTGACTTTGTCATGCTCTTTCATAGCATGCTAACCCCTTCTTGGGACTCTAAGCCTCTCTTTCTTTGAGTCTGGGACCCCATCATGCTGCCTGTGGCATGATGCTATTAACCCTCCTTGCAAAGCTTCAGTTGAGAAAGGGCAATTTGTCTGAGTGCCTCTGTGGGACCAGCCTGTTCTCCTTTTCAAAAATCTTCATTCTGTCTTTGCATGCCGTCCTCAGTGCCATGGATGCTGTGACAAGTGGCAGGACTTCCTTTTCAAGGCCAAATGATGTGTACCCTGTACATAAACCACAGTTTATTTTTCTGTTCATTGGTCAGCAGACACTTTGGTTCTTTCCGTATCTTGGTTACGTCACAACTATGACAGTATGAAGAAATGTGGAAGAAGTAATTGTAGGGATCCAGTATACTACATGAGGATTGTAGTGGATAATGCTAGTTTTACTTGGGATATTTTTTCCAAAAGGGAAAAGGGGAGGATTCACTATGTGAGATGGTGAGCATGTTAGAAATGTGTAAGCACATCAGAATAATCATATCATGCACCTAGGCAAAATCTACATGATAAAAAACACAAACAGAAGGGGGAAATGATATAGCATGGAAAGACCACTGACTGTGCTATCTGCCCTATCAAAATAGGACTGGAGACATGGCTTAGCAGTTGAGGTGCTTGCCTGTGAAGCCAAAAGACCCAAGTTCAATTCCCCAATACCCACCTAAGCCAGATGCACAAGGGGGACACATGTGACTGGCGTTCTTTTGCAGTAGCAAGAGGCCCTGGCATGCCCATTCTCTCTCTGTCTCTCTTTCTCTCTCTCTTCTCTCCCTCTATCTCTGCAAATAAATAAAATAAAAGTTTTAAAGTAGTAATGATTCCTTTATACTAATATGAAATAATACCACTATTTCCCTTTTGCATCTCCCACCAAACAGTTGCCAGACTAGTTTTGGATTCAGTCATAACTCAAGTGATCTGTCCTGCTTCCACATTTATAAAGATCGGTGGGATCAAATGAGTCCCCTTAGGAATAGTCAACAGGACACGCTGGATTCGCCTACTTTCCTGGGGAGGCTGCATTTCCCTGGATGCTGGCTGCCACTCAGAGCAACCTATCTGCTCACAGGGCACCTGGCTGGAATTTAGTTCTCTCTAGCTCTCCCTAAGAGTACCTCATCTCTCCCTATTGTCAAAGACATGAGCCTCCATTGTGGAAGAGCCTGGACTCTCAGTGGGATGCGCATCTCAAGGTGATGGCTCCTTAAACCCCACCAGCCTGCAACTATATGTCCTAAAAAAAACAGGGCTGGCTCAAAGAAACAAGTCAATACCTTTGTGTGCCCAATTGAAAGTCTGGAAATCCCTTGCCGTGTCCCTGGTGAACAAAAAATGTATTCAGGGAGAGCCGTGGAGAGGACTAAGGAAGAGTGTGCAGGAAGAAAGGGGAAGCTGAGAAAAGGAAGAGATCCAATGACTCTGCTAAATACTTCATGAAGGCTAAGATTACAGAGCTTGACAAAGTGGATTCCATGTCCCTGCAGTCCATTTGCACAGCAGACTGGAACATTCCGCTTCTGACTGTGCCCGCAAATGGTGAAATAATTCTTCTTATAGACAGCTTCCCCGACTCAGACAATAAAGCCTTCTGCTTGAGTCTTTGACAACATGAAGTGAAAATCAACTTCATCTCATGAAGCCA
The DNA here is from genome assembly GCA_036365145.1 of Orientallactaga sibirica. Lineage (NCBI taxonomy): Eukaryota > Metazoa > Chordata > Mammalia > Rodentia > Dipodidae > Orientallactaga > Orientallactaga sibirica. Next base: position 1,931,059 of record JAEOAD010000048.1, read on the forward strand.
GCCCCTTTCCCCTGCCTATGGCCTAGCAGATCCAAGGGGCCCTGGGCACCACCCTCCATCTACAAAGACACAAAGCAGAACAGATGGCTCTGCCATCCTGCTTCCCCTACTATAATGGGAAATCCTGGAACACATGCCTTTGAGAAAACCTCCATTCCTCCGAGGTTCACGGAACCACAAAATGCTGTGCTTGGGGAACACAGCAAGACTCCTGTCCGCTCTTAGAAGGCACAGTTTCCATTTAGGAACAGTATGTCCGCCACCCGTGGGGAATGGATCTATCTGACTGGGGATGTGCAAGTCAGCTAATCAAGATTGGAGAGAAGTCCATCCACAGATGAGCAGATGAAGAAAATGTGCACTCCACACACATTGGACTCCACTCCGCCATAATGAAGAACAAAAGTATTTAGTCGTTTGAGAAATGGATGAAGCCGTAGTGCATTCGTATTTAAGCAAAATCATCTCGACTCAGAAAGACAAGTATCACATGCTTTCTCTCATATGTGAAATCTAGCTTTAAATAGTATGAAAGCAGAAGGGGAACTATTTGTAGTCTGGAGAAAAGACTAGCATGAGGGGGAGGGGATGAAAGAGGGTAATGGGGGGTGGATATGAGCAAAGTACGTGACATACGTGTATGAAAATGTCATAGTGACACCCATTCTTTCGTATGCTAATTTAAATGTCTGTAGACACTCATAAGCAATTTCAGTAAAATATGAAAAAGAAGATTGGAGCAGAGTACTGGGAAACTGGGTCAGGAACGTGGAGGGAAAGGAAGAGGTGGCAGCAGATGTCAAACACAGGCCAGAGGGCCGGGTGACGTTTGTCGGTCCATTTTCTGTTTGCACTCTGGAATTGAGCCCAGGGCGTTGTACATGCTAGGATGTCAGATGTCCTTCTCTACCACCATCAAATCACCAGCCACAAAGCTTACTCGCTCCTTGCCATCCTCCCAGTTAGACTGGCTGAGCAGTGAGCCCAGCGGTCCTCCTGTACCCGTCCCCCCTCAGCTCTGGGGTTACAGGTGTGTATGGCCACAGCTAGATTTTGACATGGGTTCTGGGGGAATTGAACTTGGGTCCTCCTGGTTGTGTATCAAGTACTGTTACATTCTGAGCCATATTTCCAGGCCCCGGCTCAGCTTCTACGGCACTAGCAGCTCAGGAGAAATGAGGGCCACCAGCAATCGCTGGTAGATAGCTTGGCTCTGTGCATGGTATTAATATAGCAAACTTTTCTTCCTTTTCCATTGGATTCTTGTCTCACCACTGTGAAGAATACAATGGATGTCCATAAGGGTAAATGTGACAGGAGTGTGTCAGCTCAGCTAAGCAGCAAGAGCAGGCCCTGGGCTGCAGTGCAGGAATTCTCCCACAGCAGGTAATAGGAGGGGGTCACCCACTAGTTGCTGGTTGTCAACAAGGCGGTGTCCAGGGATATCTATAGACCCAGGGGGCCTCTGATTGGCTGTGTCTATACAAGTTAGGTTAAAAGGTTCTATCAGGGGTGGAGATATGGCTGAATGGTTAAGGCATTTGCCTGCAAAACCAAAGGACCCCAGTTCGATTCTCCAGCACCCACGTAAGCCAGATGCACAAGGGGATGCAAGTGTCTGGAATTTGTTTGCAGTAGCTGGAAGCCCTGGCATGCCCATTCTCTCTCTCTCTCTCTGCCTCTTTCTCTCTTCAAATAAATAAATAAAAAATATTTTTAAAAAAGGTTTTATCAAACTGGAAGGGAGAGTGAGACCGTTGTGGGGAAAGTGGCACTTTGCTGTGTGACAGGCAGGTTGAAAACAAGTTTCCAAGCCCTGCTTGCTGCCTGTTCTGATCACATGCATGAATGCATGAGTGCATGTGTGCATGCATGTGCATTCTTTCCTCCCTTAGTATCAAGAAAAACAGATGAAGAGATTTTTCTTGGTCTGGACCTGGAGTCGAGCTACAGAGGGAAAAATCTACTTTTCACAAGGAGGCCTAAGTACTCCTGACTTTTGTTTCCCAGACAAGGAACCTGTCTCCAAGGACCTCTGCCTGAGCAGTGTGTCAGAGGACACCAGGGCAGGAGCAGCTCCCCCCCCCCACAGGCTGCCTCTACCAGCCCCTCCTCTCACCATGGGGTGTTCATTGATTCTGGGGCTCCGTTGTTCAGGGAAGCAAGTATATTCTGGTAGAGGGGGCACCAAGTTCATCTCCTTGGACAGCAGGAGTGAGCTGTGATGGGGTCAGGAATGAAGCTGCCCAGTCAGCCATTCAAGGTGGCAAGTTTCACCATGGGAGCCTCAGCCACGTGTGTGCAGTGGTGACTCCTCCTCCTCGGGTGGCAGCATCAACTCACAATAGGTTTAGGCAGAATGACCCTTTCCCATAAAGTGACTCCCCATCCATGGTATAACTTGTCTGTGACACAAGTATACAGAACACTCCATAAAGAGCGTCTTTTAGATGACACAGAACCACAGCAGAGCCCGTGGTGCTAAGCTAAGGAGTTGAGTCACTTGTCCAAAAGTGTGGTGTCACCCATGGTTCCACATATGGAGTGAAGTGCAGAGGCTCAAAGCATGGAAAGGCATTGTGAATGAAGCTGATCTGGAAATGGCTTCAATCCATAGCACCTGGGTACCGGGAAAGGATTGTCTGATAGGAATTAAGCACCCTTCATGAAACCTTGTGAATTACTCTCCGCACAGGTGACGTTAACAGGTGCAAGGTGCTTGACCAGAGTCTAAAACTGTCTCATTGTTCTGTTCTAATGGCTCTTTCCTCTGGATTGAAGCATTAGCTCATGATGTAAGAAAGGAAGCTTGTGAAATTCATAAGGCTCAAGAAATGCAGGGAGTTATAAGGGTCATAGCCCCAAGGTTATGTAAGCAGTAGCAATTGCTGGGGAGAGGGGACGCTCCTGTGGAGCTGTCTGCAAGCTGGCCTCAGAGCTCCAAGGATGTGACCTTCCTAATTCGTCATCCAGGCTAGGGCAGGCTTTTGGTGATGCCTTTGAGTCACCCATGCTCCTGCAAGCAGCCCCTCACCCATGCTCCTATAGATAAACAAATAAACTCATTTTTCACCAATTTAGACACGGGTGGAAATTTGACACTAAGTTGACATGAACTCTATCGGTCAAGCTCACTTGTATCTAGAGGCCTTTGATGGTTGGGTGGGTCAGTGAGAAGAGCACTGTCTCACAGAGCCCGCTGGAAAGTCTCAACTGCAGGTGGTTTATGGGTGCCAGTTGGCAGCTGCCAAGCCTGGCTTTGTTGTTTTTCCTTCTTCTTATCTGGGCAGAGTGGTTATCTCCTACCTACCTGCAATTATTCCTCTTCTCTGGTAGTCTTGACTTCATTGCTTTTGCCATACCATACACTTTGATAGTTAGGATCTCAAGGCAAGGTCAAAAGACAAAATTATTGCCAAATAGTAGCTGAATTACAACCAAAGGCACAGAGCAAGACTGCTGACTCAGGCTTCCTTCCTTAATGACCTAGCAAGTTTCTTCCTCCCGCTCTATCAGCATAAAGACCTGAGTTCAATGTCTAATATCCACACAAAAATGCCAGGATGGGCTGGAGAGATGGCTTAGCGGTTAAGGCGCCTGCCTGCTAAGCCTAAGAATGCCGGTTCCAATCTCCAGGTCCCACATTTAGCCAGATGCAAAGTGACGCAAGGGTGCAATGTTGCACTTGCCCATAAGGGGGTGCATGCATCTGGAGTTCATTCATAGCGGCTGAGAGGCTGCTGATGAGCCCATTCTCTATCTGTCTCCCTCTCCCTCTCTCTGTCTCTCTGTGTGTCTCTCTCAAAACAAAAAGTGCCCGGCATGTGGCATGCACCTGTAATCCAAGTGCCAGGAAGGTGGAGACTGGACTAGGGCTCACTGACCAACCAATGTAGTCTAATTGGTGAGGGCCAGGCCACTGAGAGACCCTGTCTCACAAAGAGGTGGGCAATAAACATACATATGCACATAAACATGTGGGCCTGCACACATACAAACATGCATACACATATGACACACATACACACACCAAAAAGGAGGGTGAACGGCCCTCCTGAAGATGTCATCCAATGGTGTCCCCACACACGTGCATCTATGTGAATGCACACTGGAACATACACACATGCACTCTCAACAAACATACATACACACACACACATGTAAAATTTTTATTAAATATAACTGGTTTTACCTGTAGATGGTCTGTGAGAGAATCACAATAATAATCATGGTTAACACTGCAGTATTCACAATGTATGCTTATTCTAGTTTATCTGCTGGGTATGATTCTTCCCCTCAGAGCATAGACGGGGCCATTTAGAACAGACAGTTTAAGTGTGTGATAGAGCTAAGATTTGACCACAGAACCATTTTATGAGAAACTGGCATAATTGACACATTATAACTAGCTCCACCTACCCAGGAGCTTTTGTCTCTTGCTCTCTACTGTATATCCAAACTGCCACCACAGGTACATAATAGGCACTTAAAACGTATGCATAGTGAATGAGTGATTCAACCATTCTGTGTTTGTCAAAACTGGTTGTCTACATATTTGTCAAGGGAGAAACGTCTTTAGACCATTTCTACCCTTCCCTATCCCCCGCCTTTTTTTGTCTTTCCTTCAAAGGACCCTAGAAGGCACAAGCTTGGAATTCAAAGGCCTGGGTACTAGTTGCAGATCTGCCCATTATTGTTGTGTGCCCTTGTGAAAAACTTTGGTTATTTCTTCAGGAAAAATGATCATCAGGGCTAGAGAGATGGTTTAGCAGGTAAGGTGCTTGCCTGCGAAGCCTAAGGACCCATGTTCGACTCTCCAGATCCCACATAAGCCAGATTCACAAAGGTGAGGCAAGCACAAGGTTGCACATGCCCACTAAGTGGCACAAGCATCTAGATTTTGATTGCAATGGCTGAGGCCCTGGCATGCCAATTCTCTCTCTTCCTCTGTCTCTCTCTGTCACTCTCTATCCCTCTCTCTCTCTCTCTCTCTTTCTCTCTCTCTCTCTCTCCCTAAAATAAAATTTACAAAATGTTATTCACAAAATCTACTTTATACTGCCCCTTGTCAGGGGGTTTTTAAGGATTCTCCTGACTCAGCAGCCAAAGTGGTTAGTAGCTGAGCTTGTGGTAGAGGGAAAGAGAAGCTGACAACATGCACTTAGCAGCTCTGGAGCTGTCCTGGGAGTCAGCTAAGCTGGTCCAGAGCCCAGAGGCCTGAGAGTAAGCTGGCAAGGAGCATGCAGAATGCTCCCACACTGCAGATATTGCTGCTGATATGCAAATTAGCATGTAAATTAATACATAAATTAACATGAGATAACACTTAATGTGTTTGGACCAGAGTTTCAGTAAAATAATACTCCACATTATGAGGGCAAGAAAAGTAAAGGGTGAGTCATTCTAATATACTTTAAGTTAGAGTATATGTTGCAATAATTTTATGGGGATTTTTGGAAACATTTATAAAATTCCAAATTTGGGGATGGGGAAATGGTTCAGCAATTAAAGGCGCTTGCTTCTAATCCAAGTTCAATCCCCATCACCCACATAAAGCCATATACAAAGTGGCACAGGCTTTTTGTAGCAGTTACTTTCTCATTGTTTGGACAAAGCACCCAACTAGAAGCAGCTTATGGAAGGAAAGGGTTTATTTCCAGCTTACAATTCTGAGAGAAGTTTCATTATGGCAGGGAAAATATGTCAGGAGCAGACAGCCAGGCATCCCATCAGCAGGGGAGAAGAAAGAGTGAGGCCAGCACAGCAAACAAGGACAGGCTACAATACCCCAAGGCCCACCTACAGTGAAGTACTTCTTCCAGGAAGACTCTACCTCTCAAAGGCTCCACGAGCTTCCTAAACAGTGCCACCAACTAGGATTTAAGTATTCAAACACATGAGACTGTGGGGGACTTTGTACACTCCATAAGACTCATGGCCACCCAGGATGCAAAATGCATTTAGTCCATGGTCTTGACCAATCCCAACATTTCAAAAGTCCAGAGTCCAAAAATCTCATCTGAGACTCAAAGCAATCTCTTAACTGTGAACTCTGAACAATTCAAACACAAGTTACATACCTGCAAAATAAAGAGCAAACATCCCCAATTCCAAAGTGAAGGAATCGGGCCAGAGCAAGGAAAGACTGCAGCAAGGCAAGATCAAAAACCAGCAAAGCAAACATCAAATCCCGTAGCTCCATGTCTGTGACTGAGATGTGAGATGAAATCATCTGGCCTCTCCAGCTATGCTGCTTGAGCCCTTCTTTTGCACAGGATCCCCCTCCCCCCGAGGTCCCACAGCCTTACTAGCATATGTTCTACAAGCATGGCATCTCCAAAATCATGGGGTCTCCACCACAACCTACAGTTCCTCTTCACACAATGGCCTCACAGGACCTCCTTGCAGGGACTTCAATCCTGTCTCACACTACCCAGCCTCCGTGGCTCTCTGGAACTATAGTGCAATCCATGACCCTCTATTTAATGTATCCTTCATGCTTCCAAGTACCAGGTGGGCCATGCTGCCAAGTCTTTCTGCCAGATGGGGATGAAGCTTGATCTTGAGGATCAGGGAACTTCTCCAGTATTCTTTCTCCAGACTTTCTGCTTTCAAAATAATTAGCACCCCATTAGCTTGAGCCTTCAAAGTGTTGGGCTTCACCACCCCCCCAGGACATCTTTCTTATTGTCCCAAGGAAGAATAGCTGGCTTATACTCAATGGTGGTGATCTCTTTGACAATTGCATCTGACACAGCTGCAGCCTTGTACCTGAAACTTATTCACATGTCTTCCTTTGCCTGACCTTATATTTTTCATATCCTTCTGCTCTGTGTTTCCTTCCACCAAACATACCAGTTCTTAAGAACTCTCAGGACATGGGAAGAATACAGCGTGTCTCTTTGCCAGTATACCACACAAGGTGCCTTTGGCCCAGTTCCCAACAAAGTCCCCACTCTGAAATCTCATAAGCTGAGGTTTCCACAGTTCATGCTCTCATTAAAAGACTCATTAAGCTCTGTTTATAGCATTGTAAAGCTTCTCTAGTCCAAAGTTCCAGATCCTCCCATAGTTCTCCCACAAACCAGTTCCAAAAAACTAAAAGCACACGGTTATTATAGCAGCAACCCCACTTCTCATTACCAGTTTTCTGTAGCAGTTACTTGCTTGTTGCTAAGATAAAACACCAACCAGAGCAGCCTATGGAAGGAAAGGTTTTATTTCTGGCTTACATTTCTAGGGGACATTTCCTCATAGTGGGGAAAACACAGCAGGAACAGACAGACAGGCATCACATCAGCAGGGGAAGAGAAGAAAGAGTGAGTCCAGTGTGGATATAAAGGCTTGGCTATAAAACCCTAAGGCTAGCCCACAGTAACACGCTTCCTCTGGCAAAGTCCTACAACCTTCCCAAACAGCACCAGCAACTGGGAATTAAGTATTCAAACACATGAGGCTATGGGAGTCATTTTAAAAACTTTTTATTGGCAACTTGCATATATATACATAACATTTTTTGATCATAGTCCCTCCCATTACTTTCCTTTGTCTCCTCCATCCCCTTCCCACTGAACCCCTTCTTTTAACCAACTAGTTCCTCTTCTATTTTGATATCATTTTCCTCCATCATCCATGACATTATCATGCCCAATATTATGCAGGTTTTGTTTGGGCAATGGAAGCCACTATCAGGTCATGAATGTTCACTTTTGGATGGGAGACAGCATTCCAAATCACTCTTTCCCATCCTTTGGCTCTTACATGCTTTCTTTCTCCTCTTCCACAGTGGCCTCCAAGGCTTGGAGGAGGGGGGAGAGATGTCACCTTTAATTCTGAACACTCACTCTACTGTCACTTCTCAGCTCACTGATGGGTTTTGAGTCTCCCTAGTACTCATCACTATCTGAAAATAGAAGCTTCTCTAACAGAAACTGAGAGCAGCACTAACATATGGGCATAAATATTTAGAGGGTAGGTTGGTGGGCATGATATATCCATTTAGCCAAACAACAGTAGTCATTTCTCTCCAAGGCCTTATGACCTTTCCAGCCATAGGCTTTTGACTAGGTACCAGGCATGAATTCCCTCCCATAGAACAGGCCTGGAATCCAAGCAGAGAGCAGCTGGTTGTCCCCATAACAGACATGCCACTATTGCACTCATGGGCAAATCTTGCTTGGTTGGTCACTCATATAGCTTGCAAGGTCCATTGCTGGTTATGACTGTTTATAACTTTTCTCCCCGCCCCAAAAAAATCTGCATAGCCTTTCCAGCACTTATGACAGCTAGTTACCAAGGAGGAAACTTCCAGCTCAGTTCTAGCTTGATTTATCAGTGCTTTGTAACTGAAACTTGTGATGAGCTCAGCAATAGGGTCTTACCATTTTGTTCAGATGGGTAACCAAGGGCATTGGCAATAGCCTGTATTGTATTTTTGTGTGTGTGTGGTCACACACTTCTGTGACCAACAATGCACTGGGAAGTATCCCAACTCTGACACTGGGATTTTTCTTTTTTCCTGTGCATTTTCCACCTCCATAGGTACTTCTGTCAAGCACTGTCTGGTTGATTTTTTTGTTTGTTTGTTTGTTTTTCAATGTAGGCACTCTAGCTCAGGCTGACCTGGAATTCACTATGTAGTCTCAGGGTGGCCTTGAACTCACAGCGATCCTCCTACCTCTGCCTCCTGAGTGATGGGATTAAAGGTGTGTGCCACCATGCCCGGCTCCAAGCACTGTCATTTAAAAAATTATACATTTTTAATTAGTTAACAAAGAAGTAGGCTTCCATATAGCTCATTCATAACATTTTTAGTTTTGATTAACTCTCCTTCTACCCTCTCTGAGTTTGGTTCTCAGTACTAAAATAAAATGTGGGGTATGTTAGTGTCTACCCATGATCCCAGCCCTGGGCGTCAGGGTAGAGACAAGAGGATCCCTGGTGATTGCTGACCAGCCAGTCTAGCCTAATTGGTCAGCTCCAGGCCAATGAGAGACCCTATCTTGAAAAGAGGTGGACGACATTCCTGAGGAGAATACCCAAGGTTGTCCCCTGGTTTTCACACAGACATGCACCCATCACATGCAAAAACACATATACATACACAACACACACACACACACACTTCTTATGGGTTTTTTTTTTGTTTGTTTGTTTGTTTGTTTTGTGAAACAGGGTTTCATGAAGTCCCAACTGGCCTCAAACTCATTATGAAAACAAGAATAACCTTGAACTCCTTCCAAAATACTCACTTCCAAAATACTGGGCTTGCAAGCAGGTACCACATTTCAACTCAAAATTATTTTTAAAACATTTTATTTTATTTATTTATTTATTTGCACACACACACACACACACACACACACAGAAGAGAGAGAGGCAGAGAGAATAGGTGTGCCAGCCGCTGCAAATGAACTCCAAGTACATACACCACTTTGTGCATCTGGGTTTATGTGGTACTGGGGAATCGAACTAGGGTCATCAGCTTTTGTAGATAAGCACCTTAACCATGGAGCCATTCCAAAATTATTATTATTATTATTTGTTTTAAATGAATTCCAGATGTATTCACTACCTTGTGCATCTGGCTTACATGGGTACTGGGGATCTGAACCTGGGTCCTTTGGCTTTGCAGGCAAGGCCTTAACCGCTAAGCCATCTCTCCAGCCCTCCAAATTATTATTTTTTAATTGTTCTCATGTTGATACAAAATACTTGCTCACACCATTTGTGCTTTGATTCACACCCATGAGAAATAGGTTAAACTAATATACCAAGCTAGAAGTTTATTGTTTCCCCCAGGTATTGATGGAGGGTAAAGGGCACACAGGTGCAGTGGGCTGGAGCCTTGGAGGGACATTTTCAGGCATTTCTTGAGAATGGTAGGAGCTTCCCACCAAGAATTAGAGAAACTTAAGTTTCTATGACCTTCAAGCTCTGGTCACTCTCACTGAGCCTTAGTTCTTATAGTAATCTTCTTTGTCCCTATAATAAACAGAGTAGCTTTAATATAGGCTCTCTCTTATTCTTCCAGAGGGTAAATATGATTTTTTTCCTTTCAATCACCCTCCAGAGAAATGTGTTGCTTTACTGTGTAGGAAGACTCTACACATAAAATTTGCTATTGTCCCTCCTTTAATTTTGAATGGAACAGGGACAGAGATCATTTGGATACTCTCAGAGCTTCTAGCAGGTGGCCTCCTGTCTCTTTCAGCCACAGCCTCTCTCCTGGGCAAAGGTGCCACTCTTATTGGTGACAAGTAAATTAGGAACAGGTGTAGCTGGAGGCAGCAATCCTCTCAAGATTTAGAAGGACACTGGCAAACATGCCAGGGACCTGTCCATCCCGACTGGTAATTACATTATCTCCTGCTAAATTCTCAGCTTGCCCCTTCAGGCAAAGCTCACGCCTTCCTGCATGTTGGAAGGATTCTACTTCAGGTTGATGCCTGGTTGAAGTGAGGTTTCTGCAGGGAGGATCGCACCTGGCCAGCATGCATATTTCATGACTCAACCCTTTCATTCCTTCCCTTTGAGGGGAAAATGGCTGGCCATTTCTATGCTGTATCCCAGACAGCTGAGGGTAAGGAATCTCGCAGCTCATTCGCAGTGCTGGGTGGATTAAGTGATTACCTAAAGTGAATATTGAAAAATGTCAAGACTCAGCAGATTCCCAACGTTTATGCAGAGTCCCTGAATCCAGCCCCACTTCACCCCCCGCATCTTCCCCCAGTGTCTAGGAATTAACATTACCAGTTTCTACGCTTATCCTCTTAACAAAAAAATATTTACTGGGGGAGACTGTGATCATCACTTTCCTGGACTCTGTGTGGGTGAGTGGGTGGGGGATTCCACGGGGTCCTTCATAATTTCCATGTCATATGACCGCTGTTCAACAAGGAAACCCGCACCAGGATGAGCTAATGCGCTCTTATGGATGGGCAGAGCGTGCAAGTTTCTAACTGCCACCAGAGGGCAGCACTCTCACACACTCCGCCCCAGCTCTGGTCCGTGGATAGCAAAGGATGCTTCCACCCCTGCTGAAGGCTATGCATGACCTGCAGAGAGAGGAAACCTGTCTGAATTACTGGATAGCCTGACGTCATGCCTGTGCGGAACGCTTTGGTGCGTGCATGGATGGAACCACAAGCGCATATTCACACTGAAGTTGTTGCAAGGTCGTTGTCATTATTCTTTTGGAACATTTATCAAACATCTACCATATACTAGAAATTGTGCTGCTTGCTTTAGGTTTTTTTTTTTTTTTTTTTTTTTTCCTTTAATGAGGGATTGTTTGCAATTAGCTTCTTCTGGGAAGAGCAGCACTCAAGAAATGTATTGAAAATTATTTCTCTTAACACTTAATAAAATAAGTATTTCTCCCTAATCTTGTTGACTACCTTCTAACAGAGTTATAAAGCATCTTTCCTGTCAATGATAACATTAAAATAACTTACATATTTTAAATAGCATTTAAAGTGATTTGAGTTTACAATGACTCTATTGTAGTTATGTGAGAATGACAGAGGGATGTACACAAATATTACAATATTTTCTTTTCCTTGAGGTCAAAGTATTTCAGACTTCACCTGTGAATTTAAAAAGCATTCTATTCCTATTCACTTGTTAAAAGTGTCCTCATGTCCCCAGTATTCTGTGATGCTTTCTTGCCAAATAATAACACAAATGCTTGCACATGGACGGTTCCATGTACAAAGCTATTCTGTCACCAGGTCCAAAACAGGGACCTCTGTGAGAACTGGCTACGTTGTCCTAGGCTGGGATTGCCAAGGGACTTCTGTGCCAAGACTGGAGGAGGTAGCTGCTAGTTCCATTGGACTGACAAAGGCCAATACCAGACCTGATTGTTTTAACAAGTGAGGGCTTTGGCAGTGGCCGAACTAGATCTCTGATAAGTCTTGAAAGATGAGTACAACAGAAGGAAACAGAAAAGGCTACCAAGAAGTTACTGCCTGGAAGCAGTGACACCCATGAGTGCAAGTAATGTATTGACTCATTCATTCCTGACAATAGCAATGAGCTAGATACTATGGGGACCTTACCCAATTGGGAGGAAGCACGCTCACTCACCAAGCAGTTATATAACTGGTTTGCCATCACACAGCTGGTGATAAAGCTTGATTTCAGTGCACGGAGGGCACTTATTTTGCTGATCAACTTTTATTTATATTTGCTCTCTATGTGTGTGGATTGTAGATAAAACCCCTGACCTGCAGAAATACTGTATCTTTATATTTCTAGGCATCGCACTCAATGCCCTATCAGCTTCTTACTGATCTGTAACATTTTACTCGGGAGAGAACTGAAAGCCAGAATGGTAGGGAAATTGTCCAGAGTCTCAGAGTTAATCCAGGTGGGTGTGGGATGCTGTGAGAGGTGAGGTCAGCCACAAGTAAGCAGGATGGGCCTTCGGGGAGGGATCTTAAGTCACATCCTTGCCACGCCCATCTCAGTCAGCCCAGCTTGCTTCAGCTGCAGGCCTCCACTCATCCAGTCATGTCACTCTCTAACATGCACACTGCCATTCCTTCTCTGAGCAAAGGCTGATTGGCTGGGATACCTGGCACAAGTGTACCCACCTCTTCCTGAGTGAGGATTCTAAAATATATCTTATTTGGGCCCACAGGAAAGTCTTTCTTCTTCTCTTCATGCTGGTAAGATTTTCTCTGCCACTATCCCCACTTAAATCCCCAAAGAGAACCTTGTGCTTAGTGCCCATTAAACTTCTTCTTCTGTTTTTTTTTTGTTTGTTTGTTTGTTTTATTTATTTATTTATTTAGATTTTTGAGGTAGGGTCTCACTCTAGCCCAGGCTGACCTGGAATTCACCATGTAGTCTCAGGGTGGCCTTGAACTGGTGGTGATCCTCCTATCTCTGCCTCCCAAGTGCTGGGATTAAAGGCATGTACCACCATGCCCAGCTTTAAACATTTTTAGAAAAATGAATCTGGGGCTGGAGAAATGGTTCAGTGGTTAAGGCTCTTCCCTGTGAAGCTAAAGGACCAAGGTTCGATTCCCCAGGATCCATGTAAGCCAGATGCTCAAGGTGACTCTCTCTCTCAAATAAATGAATAAATAAATAAAATATTTAAAAAGGTGTGCCAACATGCCCAGCTGAAAAAATATATTTAAAAAAATGAATCTGGTCACTTCCATAGAGCCCAAGATCTTCAAATGCCATTTAGAGTCCACCACAACTTGGATCTCATCTGCTCATCTAGCCTTGTTCCCTATCTGGGAAATCAGCAGCCCACATCCTCCAAGGCAGAGAGGGAGACAGAGAAGAAGAGAGAGAGAGAGAGGGAGGGAGAGAGAGAGAGAGGAGAGACAGAGTTCAGCAAAGATGGGACCCGCAGGCAAAGGATGAGAATAGAATTCCTATAGTCACTGTGTTGTGTTATCATGACCAGCAGGACAGAAATGTCACTCTCAGTCACTCTCTGCCTTAGCCTAGCCATCCCAATCCCAGAAGCCTAGGGAGATCTTTCTACAGACCTCCCCTAGGGCAAGTCCCCGCGGCTCCTGGCTTCTAATGCTAGAGTGAATTCTGGATGGAGCACATGCTTGAAGCAAAGGTGAGATTAAACAGTAGAAAGAAAAAGAGTGCTCCCGGAGCGGGGAAGAGAGGAAGACGCAGGGGTAGGTTTCTTCAGAGTTAAAGCTGTCTAGGGAAAGGGAAGATGGACCCATGCCCAGAGTGAGTCCAGGGCACCTCAAGGGAGAGTTGCAATTAATGATTTTTGTAATGGGTTTACATAAAGATTAGGGGGCTTCCCTTACATCCCCAATGTTGCTAGGTAGCCACCAGCTCCTTTCTCTTTAACATTGTTCAAACAGTGCAGTTCATAGCCTGCCCAAAGGCAGACCTTTAAGTGTGTGGTGGGGAGGGGTCCTGGATTTGCTGCTAAACCTGCTGTTGTAATTCTAACATTCAGACAAGAAGCTATGGACTTGGAAGACCTGCAAAGGCCCTTTTCTGGGATGTGGGTCATTCCGTTTCTGGCCTCTGGGAGATGGCGAGCCTTCCTCCAAGTGGAACATCTTCTCTAGGGATACAGGAAACAAATGCAGCTACAGTGAAGGAGGAAAGCACAGGGAGACCAAGCGGCCCTTGAGAACGCTCTGCGTGGCACTCTTGTGAGTTCCTTCAGCCTACTTTCCCCTGTGATGGCTTCCAGCGAAAGGAGAAGAAAGGAGCGAGAGCCAGCAGGGAGCGGCCTGCCCCGGTTTTCCCATCATGGCACCTCCCAGCTCTGGGGCTCTTCATTCTTCACTGCAGGTGCTGGGCGGGCGCATGGCAGGCACAGCCCTGACCTCACAGCAGATGGGGAAACAACAAGATGGAGTAACCCACGTACCAGACATGGAATGAAGGCACGTTGCACAGGCACCAAGAGGGAAGCCTGCAGAGAACAATGGTGCTGGCAGGAAGCTCCACACAGCCGTGACATGGTGCAGAGCTGTATGCTAGGAAGGCTCAGCTCTGGGCAGAGCCAGGGGGCTGGCTCAGTGGACAGGAGGGCATACGCATTTGCTCAATGCTCCCAGTAATGCACCTCCTAGAAGAAGCTTCAATTCCCAAGAGAGAATGGGCATGCCAGGGCCTCTCAGCCACTGTGAATGAACTCCAGACGCGTGCGCCCCCTTGTGCACCATTGCGAGCTTGCATCACTTTTGTGTCTGGCTAAATGTGGGACCTGGAGATTCGAACGGGCATTCTTAGGCATCACAGGCAGGTGCCTTAACTGCTAAGCCTTCTTTCCAGCCTGGTGGGACTTTTTTAAAAAAAAAAATAAATAATTTTATTTATTTGCAAGAAGAAAGAGGGGGGAGGGGAGTTGGAGATGGAGAGAATGGGCACATTAGGGCCTCTAGCCACAGCAAACCAACTCCAAATGCACATGCTACTTTGTGCTTCCAGCTTTATGTGGGCATTGGGGAATCAAACCTGGGTCATTAGGCTTTGTATTCAAGCACCTTAACCACGGAGCCATCTCTCCAGCCCCTGTTGGAGAAACTTTCTATAGACCTTTTTATTTGATTTATTGCATTCTTCATTTCACTTTGGTTTTTCTTCTGCATTTCTGTCTTTTTATTAATTGCATTTCCATATCCTGGTTTGACTTCCTCATTTCATATAGCTGTTTGTGTTCTCTTTGAGTTCATTCAGGTGTCCATTGAATTCATTCAGTTGTTTGTTTGTGTTACAGTCAGCTTCTCTTTGCTGGCAGAAATCACCCGGCCCAGAGCAGCGAGCAGCATGTGGGAAGAAAAAGGGTTTATGTTGGCTTACAGACTCGAGGGGAAGCTCCATGATGGCAGGAGAAAATGTACCATGAGCAGAAGCTGGGCATCACCCCTGCCAACATCAGATAGATAACAACAGCAGGAGAGTGTGCCAAATACTGGCTAGGGGAAACTGGCTATAACACCCATAAGCCTGCCCTCAGTAATGCACCTCCTAGAAGAAGCTTCAGTTCCCAAACTGCCACTAGCTGGGGACCAAGCATTCAGAACACATGAGTTTATGAGGGTCATCTACTTCGAACCATCACAATTTTTGCTCCCTTGGATTTCATCCAAATTTTATTCATGTCCCTTTTAAGTTCTTCACACATATTTATAATCATGCTTTGGAATTCTTTTTCCGGAATGTCCTCTGAGTTGCTCTCATGGGAAGCCTCTCGTAGAAGAAGAGGCATTCTTGGAGGTGACATATTCCTTTGGTTTTGTGTGTGTGTGTTTCTCATTTTGCATCGGGATTCGTTTATCTGAGACATTGCATTGGTCAAGTACACCAGGACTCATGCATGGTAGTGCTATGGGTTGGGGAAGGGCCAGTGTAGCAAAGGGTGCCCATGGCTTACATGCTCCTTCAGCATGGGGATCAGGAAAGGGAGGGCCTTGTGGAGAAGGAGGGGTGCTCAGAGTGGCAAACTCATATACAGCTCCAGAGGCCTGACATGGAAGGGTAGCTGGGGAAGGGGCACACAGCAGGAGTGATAGACAGAGTGGTAGACTCACACGCATGTTGGAGGTGTTGCACACAGGGCAGACAGAATGGGTGAGCATGCACAGGCACACACACTGCTGCTGTGTGCAGGTCAGTCAAGGGAGGGACACAAAACATGAGAGTGACACATGAAACAGTGGAATCACAAGAGGTGGAAGCAATGGGTGGGGTGGTTGGTGAAGGGGCATGGAGAGGGAGGAATGTGCTGAGGTGCAGCCTCACAGGTAGTGACGGCAGCATGGGTGGGGTGCACAGAGAATGACAGGTACCCAGAGCAGAGGAGTGCATAGAGTTGGAGGGGTGCATGAAGAGGAGGACTCATGTGCAGTGGTAGCCCATCAGGGGAGATCTTACAGCAAGTGGTTTGACTCATGTGTCCCCCACAAACTTAGGTGTCCTGAATTCTAGGTTCCCAGCTGATGGAGATTTGGGAATTAATACCTCCAGGAGGCAGTGTATTGTTGGGAGTGGGCTTATGGGTGTCTAGCCAGCTCCCCCTTGTTAGTGTTGGGCACACTCTCCTATTGCTGTTGTCCACCTGATGTTGGACGGGGGTGAGGTCCACCCTCTGCTCATGTCATCATTTTCCCCTGCCATCATGGAGTTTCTCCTTGAGTCTGTAAGCCAAAATAAACCTTTTTTTTTTTTTTCCCTCTCTACAAGCTTCTCTTGATTGGGTGATTTCTGCCAGTAATGTAAACCTGACTGCAACATGGCCCTGGTCTGAAATCAGAAAGACCCTAGGAAATTTGCCTTCCTTTAATTCAAGAATGTGATGCAGTGTGACTGTAGGTGTTTGCACAGCCTGTAGATGCACAGCAAAACTGAAATATGAGCACAAAAGGGATCCACTAAAAAATGATTCCTGGGAGCTGGGAACACAACTCAGTGGGTAAGGTTCTTGCTCTGCAAGCATAAGGACCTGTGTTTGGATCCTCAGTGCTCATGTCAATGCTGGGTGTGGAAGTCAGTGAGTTCTGGATTCATTGAGAAAGTCTTGTCTCAGGTAATAAGGTGCTATGCAGGTTGCTTGGGGAAAAAAGTCATCCATAGTCTTAACCAGCAGTGAACCCTTCAAGCTACACAACCAACCAGCCATACAAGATGTGCCCGCTGGTGCAATAGTGGTATGTAGGTTGTGGGGAAAACCAATTGCTCTCTGACTGGATTTGAGGCCCCCTTCGTGGAAGGGAGTGCTTGCCTGGCACTGAAAACTAAATCAAAAGCCTATGTCTTATAAGATCATGTTGTGGGGCAGGGGAGAAGCTACCAGTGTTCTTTGGCTACATGGATATATCATGCCCATCAAATTGTTCTCTAAATGTTTGTGTTTATGCTTGTAGATTAGAGCTGTCCTCACGTTTGGTTAGAGAGGCTTCTTTTGATAGTGGCGAGAGCTAGGGAGACACAAAACCCACGAAGGAGATGAGGAAAAAGTGACAGTTGAGTGCTCGGATCTGAGTGAGACATCTCTACCATACCTTCTCGGGCTCAGGGAACATTGTGGGTGAGATGGGGAGGAATTTCAGTGCTGCCTTCACTGCTTGCCCAAGATGCTCCATTTTTGAAATGGCTGTGGATGCTGGGAAGACTCAAAACTCATCGAAGTACTGAAACAAGAGGCCCTTGAGAGCTCCAGTGAGACACCGCTGTCACATCCTCCAAGGCTCACAAATATTATAGAAGAGGGGATGGAAAGAATGTGGGAATGAGAGGGTGGAGGGGAGTGCTTTGATACACTATTCTCCAGATATGTTGTGACTGGTACACTCATGATTTCACATCGGCTGTCACTACCTCCATAAAACTTGTACAAAATTAAGCCCATCCACACCTTGACATAGATTATAGAGAAAGGCAAAATAGAAGGGGGACTTCTTCGAAAGAAGAGGGATCTCAGTGGAATGGGGTACGGGAGTGGGATAAAAGAGGGTAATGGGAGGGGATTATAATCAGATTACAGTATGTTCATGTATTAAAATTCTCAGTAAAAAAGAAAAATAACTCTTAATAACATGAAGAGTGATTGAAAAGGCACCTGACATCAGCCTCCATGTGTATGTGCACACAAGTGCACGTGTACCCACATGCATGTGCCCACACACAAACACCACACACACATAAAACATAGTAAAAGGAAAATGATTCCTATAATGAGCCACTGTGACAAATGCTCTGATTGGCTGTACTTTGCTAACCCTTGATAAGCAGACTGAAATCCTTTGGTCTGGTTACTGTCACCATTCTCCTTGAGATCGGGGGTGGGGGTGTCCCAGCTCCATTGATCCCCCTCAGCCTGCAGACACAACGTGTCAATAGGACAGGAAAGATGAAGGGGTGTCACCGGGCATGGTGGTGACTCCTTTAATCCCAGCACTCGGGAGGCAGAGGTAGGAGGATCACTGTGAGTTCGAGGCCACCCTGAGACTACAGAGTGAATTCCAGGTCAGCCTGAGCTAGAGTGAGACCCTACCTTGAAAAAAAAAAAAAAAAAAAAAGATGAAGATGAAGGGTTGAAAAGAGGCTGCTACCACACCAAGGCAATTAAGTTTTCCAAATATTGCGTTTCTGTGAGTAATCATATCCTTTGACACTTATCGTCAGTATCAATGGTAAACATCCATGGAATGCTGCGCTTGTTTCTTCTCTACTCTACTCAGATCTGGCATATTACATGCGCTCTCAGCAGATGTTTCCAGAGCTTTTACAAGACGTTTACAAGAGGGTCACTTACGTAAGAGAGAACCTCCATCTCTTAGAGAGATGAGCCTGTTTGAAGATCAATCCTGTGACACCAGAAAGACATACACAGTCAGCCCCGGGGTTAGGAATTTTCTCATAGCTGTGACCAAATACGTGACAAGAAGCGACTTCACAGAGGGATTGATTTTGACTCACAGTTTGAAGGTACCATCATGGTGTTGAGGGATTTTGAGAGCAATGTAGCCTCTCTCAGCCTAGATGGGCTGGGCTCTCAAATCCGTGCCACAAATCAAACAAGATTTAAGGACTACAGATGAAGAGGTAAGGAGGGTACAAGTAGACTTTATTAAGGAAAATCTAGAAAAAAAGACTCCCATTTCTCATTTAAAACAAATAGAAAGGTAGAGCCAGGCGTGGTGACACAGGCCTTTAATCCCAGCACTTGAGAGGCAGAGGTAGGAGGGTCGTCATGTGTTTGAGGCCACCCTGAGATAAGAGCAAGATTCTACCTAGAAAAACCAAAAGTAAAAAAATAAATAAATAACAGAAAGGCAGTTGCCAGGTCAGGGGCTTGGAACTGGGCATATAAAAGTAGAAAAACTCAAAGTGTCAGGGCAAGCATGCTTAGGATTTCTGCCAACATGAAAAGAAGAGAAGGGGGGGGGAGAAAAAGAAAATTACACTTTTTGAGTTAGAACTCAGAAAAGTGGGCAGGCTTAGCAGGGAGGGTCTGCCAGCACCTTCCCTGAGCACAGGGCTTCTGTAGGTTTAAGTACAGAATCTCATCAAGGGGATAACTCTTCCCCCCTCTCTTTAGCCTGTCTGTAGGTGAAGGGTGGTCTCTTGAGCAGTGAGTGATTGACAGGCTCCCAGGACCAGAGGACTTTGTTCCTCTGGCCAGGAGGAAGTACCTTTTCCCTTTCTAAGGTTACCAGGAAGTAGGAGGTAGGGGGAGGTCCTTCCGTCTATGATATTTAAGCTTAATGTCTGCTTACCTACGACACTCCCCCACCCAAAAGTTAAGACGCAGTCTCGCTTCTTCAGTCTGAAGTGGGGCATCGAGGGATCCTGAGACTGGATCTTCTGCAGTCTCTACTTCAATCTGCAGGACAGGTTGGCATCTGTGTTCTCTTCGACCTGTGGCCCTAACTGACTACCTGTAAAACAGAATGACCTTGTTCCTATGGTCTCTCAATGGTGAGGAAGGCACGGCGGCAGAAGCAGCTCTCTGCTGTGATGTGGGAGCGTGAAGCTGGTTGCTCACATCCGAACAGACCTGGAAGCTGAAAGAGGTCTAGAAATAGGGCCAGGCTACGACTCTCAAATACAAGGCTCCATGACCCAGTGGCTCAGTTCCTCAAGCTATGCACCACCTCCCAGATGTCCCACAACTTCCTAAAACACCACTACCAGCTGGGGGCCAAGCATTCCAACACTTGAGTGTGTGGAGGTCATTTCACACTCAAATTGCAACAGTCCTTATGATGGCTAAGGTTTTCATTGCCATCTTGACTGAATTTAGCATCACCTAGGAGATGGGTAAGGTGTGTCAGTGAAGGTGGTTCCAGGAAGGATTAACTGCGTTTGGAAGATGCACCATGCATGTAGGTGGCGCCACTCCATGGACTGAAGGTTTAGACCGAATCAAAAGGTAGACAGGAAAAGAGCCATCCAGCCACTGCCGTTGTCTTTTTCTCTGGCCCTTCTGCTAAGAAGTGAAAACAGCCCACATTCTCGAGCTTCAGTAACGTTCTGCTCAAGCACATGGGGCTAAGTGACCACGAACCGAACCTTCTGAAACTATGAGCAAAATACATCTTTCTTCCTGTAAGCTGTTTCTGTTGGGTATTTAGTCACTGCAAATGTAGCTAAAATATCCCTTAATAGTGGGGACAGTGTCCTCCCACCCTAGTTCTCAGGTGTTCTCAGACTCAGGCTAGAAACCATTATCAGAGCTCAACTCATACATGCTGAAGTGAGCTGAGTTGGTTTTTTTTTTTTTTTTTTTTTTTTTTTTTGCATAAACTGCCTGGGAATATATGACTATGGCTGCTTTTGGTCTTCTAAGATGCCAGGAGACAGACAGTCCAGGCTGGATGAAAAATACTGCAAATACCACAAATGTGGTCACAAAGATTCCAGAACTATATAACCCTCACTCTTTCAACACCCCTCCTGCCCCCCGCACCACTCTATGAGCGAGGAACAAACACAGGCTTAAAATCTCTAGATACCAAACATTACCACAGAAAGACTAGTGATACTTCAAATTGCCAATTCCCACAAGCTGTGAATATTTTACATCACTGGCCAGAGGCAATTAAGATTCTAATCAGTTTAAGGCAGGAAGACTACCTTGGACTGGCTTCCTTAAAAGCAGAGGAGGGCCACAGGAGGTGAAGAATGACACATCGTGAGGGCTCCACACTCCACTGCCAACACAGCGCAGGCAGCCTCCACAGCTGAAAGGCAGGCACACAAGCCAGCCACCTCCAGCCTTTTCCCAAGAGCCTCCAAAAGCCATGTAGCTTTGCTGACTCCCAACCCAGTGAGACTCGTGGTCATCGCACCCACAGACCTGTCAAGCTAATAAACGCATGCTGGTTTAAGTCCCTGAGATTCTACTCATTTTGTACCAGCCCAGGTACCTTTATGGCCCTGCCCTGAGCACTTCTGAAGAGGTGGAAATTATGGCACAGTCAAGCTTACACATAAAGGAAACAAGGAGCTGGACTCAATCCTGGGAAATCCATTTCCACAGCCTATGCTCCCAACCCTAGGATCCCAGCAGGGCCTGCTTAAAATCTTGCTCACCGATCGCTTGTTTTGTAAAATATTTTTAACTTACTGATTTAATGGTAAAAGTGAAATGAAAGATCCCTACCTTAGGAGGTCATTGTAAAGACTAGAGGAGAAAAATCTCTATCTATAAAGCACTTAGAACAAATAGGCACTTGACTGAGAGCATTTTTGCTAGGGAGAGACAGAAAAATTGAGTGGCATTCATCTGGAGCTCATCTGGTGATGGAGTGGGTCCCCATTTTTCCCCAGTGGAATTGCTGCCTGGGCCAATGCTCGTGTAAGTCTGCCTGCTCTATTGTGAGAGGGTGATCAATGCCATTGTCACCCTGAGCCATAGGTGGATTGAGTGCAGCTTAATCAATCATGGTCCGTATCTGTACTCCTGCACACTTAGAGTGCTTGCTTTTTTTTTTTTTTTTTTTTTTTTTTTTTTTTGGTTTTTCGAGGTATGGTCTCACCCTAGCTCAGGCTGACCTGGAATTCACTCTGTATTCTCAGAGTGGCCTCAAACTCACGGTGATCCTCCTACCTCTGCCTCCCGAGAGCTGGGATTAAAGGCATGTACCACACACCCGGCTTCTTTTTTTTTTTTAAACATTTTGGGGGGAACTTTAATATACAAATATATTCCCCATTCCACAGAGGGCTCTACTCACTGGGGTATGGGCAGTCACTGTGGCGTCATGAATGCTAAACTTGTATTTTTTAACTTACTGGTTCTGGAGGCAGGACACTGCCATTTGTGCCTCTACTTTTCAAGTCTGATTGATGGAAGGATTGGTGTTGGATGAACATGCATGCTTTTTGTACTAGAAGGGAAAAAAAATGATTTTTGCAATCAAGTGCCTTTGCTCAACCACAGGCTTTTTTGGACAAACTTCTAGAAGGCTTCTTTTCTTCCTTCTTAAAAAAAAAAAAAAGAAGAAGAACGGCTACAAATTTCCTTCAAACAGTCCTGGGTACAGCTCAGTGCTGGGGACTTTTTGGCATACCTTGCCCTCATGAAGTACACCTGTGCTGCCCAGCTTCCCCTCAGGCCACCAGGGAGGGGTGGGCAACTCTGTTGGGATGGCAGCCTTCAGTGCCACTTTCCCTTTCTCCAAATGCCAGAGTCCAACTCTGCTGCTGCCATGGAGCCCAGACTCACCTTCCCTCTCCATCATTCTCCCTCCTGTATCGCCGTGTGCTCCCCAGCTTTCCCATGGGAAGTGCCTAGCCTGCTGAAGGCTCAGGAGACAGGCTGGTTTCAGCAGCTGTCCAGTGCTCCCTGGAGGCCCTTGCTGGCCAGGATGACAATGGCTGCACCACACAGCAAGCTCTTCCTCAGCAATATGGACAACTCTGTCCATGGTAAATCTGCTCTGTCACCTTTCACATTGTCAACTTGTCAACAGGGTCTGTCTTTGTACCTAAAGGTCCCACGCAGTACGTCACAGGCAACAACAGCAACTGGACATATTAAGTCAACTAACAGACTCATAAATTCAGGAAAGCCACTGCTATTGATTTCTAGGGCCTTCCCTCCCCACTGGTTGTTTAATTGAATTGATGGATGCTCCATGGAATCGATTGTACCAGCCAGTACGTTTCCTGTGATAGAGACAAAAATGACACTGTACTCCCCAGGTAATAAATGAAACCCGCTCATTAGAGAGAATTCTATAGCATATATATATATTCCAATGACAGCCTTTTCTATCTCCATCTGCCCAGAGGCTTGGAAAACATTTAGGAAATGTTACTGCATGTCAGTGTGCTGGGTAGCTGGATCTGTTTCAATTTCCTGACTGTGAGGAGTTGATCAGATGCCAATAGGAGTCCACCCATCAATCTTGTCCCCCACACATAGATCTTGGCCAGTTCTTAGTGATTAAAACTCTAAATGGAACAACACAGGTGGACGTTCAAGTACAGAGGCTCTGGGACCAGTTTTTAGAAGTGTGATTTATTAATGGCTTGGAAGGGGAAATCTTTTGAGAAGGGGTAAAAGGAAAGGGTAAAGAGACATCGCATCAGTTGCTGCAGCTCAGGGCGGTGTGCTTAGGAGGGGGTCAGCACATGCACCAGAGACAGCTGTGGTGGGTCAGTGAGGTAGGGGATAAGGGGTATGAGCCAGTTGGGAAGCATTAGAAAGATGGAAAAAGAGAAAGAGAGAGAGAGAGCCTGCAGCTGGCCCACAGATGTACAATGTCCACTCACAGCTATAAAAAAAAAAAAAAAAAAAAACTACCGGAACACATGTTATAGGCAAAGGAAGAAGTGGAGAAGGGATAGAGAAAGGGAGACGGGGAGGGGAATGAGAGAATGAGCAAGAGAGAATGAGAGGAATAGCTGCATATGTGGGTAGAGGAGGCTGAGGTGGACGGCAGAGAGGTACTAAAGAAATGTGCACACCAGTGAAGAAGGGGGCTCAGAGGAAGAAAGATGGAGAGCAGGGAAATGGCACCACCATGGCTTTTACACTTGGGCCCCTGTGGCATGGTGGACTGGCCCCAGGGAAGGTGACTTGTAGGGGTGACTTGTGAGCTCGAGAGAGGAGACAGACTGTTTGGATCCCCCGTCGAGTGGACCCTTTGAAGGAAAACTTTACTGTAAGCCAGTTAGGAGGAGGAGGAGGCAGTGCTGAGACTGATAAAACAGTGTGCTATGTCTGGGTCCTGCCACCACCACCAGGCACATGCATCAAAGCTGAGCTTCAGCAATAAATGAGAACGCAGAGTTGCAGGTGAGCTGATGGAATGCCAGCTCTGGAGGGCAATGATTTACAGACCTCTGCACTGTATTGCCTTCCCCTGATATGGCTTTTCATGGACATCGGATGGTACCGCACTTGTCTTCACTGACAGCGATTAACCAAACCAACGACATGGCTGGGAAGGGGGCGGGCGTGGGCACGATGAAATAAGGGGGAAGTTGAGTTCTGAACCCTTTCTTTGAGTCACTGAATCCTTCTACTTCCTTCAGGTGCAGGGAGAAACTGGCTTGCTGACCTCCCTTTAGGAAATGGATTACAGTTGAATTTTTATTAACTTTCTATAACGTCAGTCACTCTGAGGTGTCACTTTGCTTTGCTGGTGTCACTGCCACCCACTGCTGAGCTGACATTGCAAGGCTGTTGAAATAAGCCTGCAACTGAAAATTCTCATGGACTATAAAAGAGAAAGACACCCCAAGGACATGGAGTTTCACTTACCATAGCTCCATAAGTTAATTAACTTGGATAGGCAATGTATATTGAATGTTTAATGCATTTTATGTAGCATGATATGTCAAATTCTTTTATTCTTTTTTTTTTAAGTTTTATATATTTATTTATTAGAGACAGAGAGAAGGAAAGAGAGAATGGATGTGCCAGGGCCTTTAGCCACTGCAAACGAACTCCAGATACATGTGCCACTATGTGCATCTGGCTTACTTGGGACCTGGAGAATTGAACCGGGGTCCTTAGGCTTCGCAGGCATGCGCCTTAACCGCTAAGCCATCTCTCCAGCCGAGATGTCAAATTCTTGCCAACTCATGTAATGCCGTGTGGGACATTAAGGCCGGGCTGATATAATGCTAATATTTAAAATTCTGGTTTGTTCCTCTGTATTGACATACTTATGGTACCCATGCTAAGTGGAGAAACACGCCTCTCTCGTTGAAAACGGATGAAGAGTTGTAAATTTGGCGACAAGGCACTAGACAACATTTCTCAAGGGTGTTTGTACAGACTAGGAGCAAGTTAGCTTTCACTCCTAGGTAGTTGGCTGGGGACTGGCCCACAGACCATGGGTGCCAACTTGCCTGCCCTGGCAATATGGCCAAACTAGAACCCGCCTCTGATCCAGTCTTATCCAAGATGGCTGCATGCAACCACTCCTCAGAAACAGCTTCCTGCTTCTTCCTCAACTTTTCCTGGGTTTGGTGAGCCCACCACCAATCAGGACCCTCCATTACACACCTAAGTCTGATAATGAGACTCATTCTAACTGGATTTCTGGTCAATATAAATAGGCCTGAAACATGTGTGTAAGACACCATCCCCTTTATTTATTTATTTAAGAGAGAGAAAGCAGAGAGAGAGAGAGAGAGAGGAGAATGGATGTGCCAGGGCCTCTAGCCACTGCAAACAAACTCCAAATGCATGTGCCTCCTTGTGCATCTGGCTTACGTGGGTCCTGGAGAGTCGAACCAGGATCCTTTGGCTTTGCAGGCAAATGCTTAACTGCTAAGCCATCTCTCCAGCCTGATACCCCCTCTTTTTTTTTGTAAGTGCTCTTGGCTCTTCTGACCTCTCTTGTCCCCCTGACCCCTTAGCTAAGATATGAGTGGCATCTTCTGTTTCCTATCCCTATTCCCAGCTTAGCTGGGAAAGTAGAGACTCCCTATTAATTCTAACCCTCCCTAAAATAAATCTCATAATTCAGAATTTACTCTCCCCTGAATCCACATTTTTAATTCTTCCCTGAATCCACATTTTTAATTCTTTGATAACTTTGGCAATGACTTGAAGTTGGGGTTCACAAGCCTGGGGGGAATCTCTTGCATCTTCATGGAGATGTAATCCCTCTCAAGACTCCAACCCTCCAGTAGTGTTAGGAGAACAACCCTCAGAGTGTCGGGTAGAAAATGAGTGGCGATACCTATAAATGATTAAAATCTCTATTAAAAAGTAGAAATAGGGGGCTGGAGAGATGGCTTAGTAGTTAAGGCGTTTGCCTGCAAAGCCAAAGGATCCTAGTTCAACTCTCCAGGACCCACGTAAGCCAGATGCACAAGGTGGCACAAGCATCTGGAGTTTGTTTGCAGTGGCAGAAGGCCTTGGTGCACCCATTCTCTCTCTCTCTCTCTGCCTCTTTCTCTCTCTCAAATAAATAAATAAATAAAATATAAAAAAATTTTAAAGTATAAATAGGAGCTGGAGAGATGGCAGTTAAGACACTTGTCTGTGAAGCCTAAGGTCACAGGTTCAATTCCCAGGACCCACATAAGCCAGATGCACAAAGTGGCACATGTGTATGGAGTTCGTTTGCAGTGGCTAGAGGCCCTGGCATGCCCATTCTCCCTGTCTCTGTCTCTGTCTCTCTCTCTGTGTCTCTCTCTCTTTCTCTTCCCCCTCTCTCTCAAAATAAGTAAATAAAAATATTCTTAAAGTATAAATAGGATATTCCTTAACTAATTTTTTAAAAAAATATCAATTACCATCCCACCACAAGCACTGCTCCCTGTGGCAATTCTCCCTGAAATAAGAAACTTGCAAGGAAGCTGTGGCCAGCACTCCCGGTCAGCATTGTTCTGAAGTCCTGCCAGTGTGCATTTAAAGAAAAAACAAACATAAAAACCAAAATTTCAGGGACTGGAAAGATGGCTCAATGATTAAAGGTGCTTGCTGGCAAAGCTTGACATCCCAGGTTCAATTCCCCAGTACCCACAAAATGCACAAAGTAGCACATGTGTCTGAAGTTCCTTTGCAGTGGCAAGAAGCCCTGGTGTACCCACTGTAACTCTCTGTCTCCCTCCCTCCCCCTCTCTCTCCTTCCCTCTGTGCTCACAAACAAATAAAAATATTTTTAAAAAAAGAAACCAAAATTTCAGAAACACAACTTTTAAAATAAATTTCTTTAAAAAAATTTTTTTTGGGTTTTTTTTGAGGTAGGGTCTCACTCTAGCCCAGGCTGACCTGAAATTCACTATACAGTCTCAGGGTGGCCTTGAACTCATGGTGATCCACCTATCTCTGCCTCCCAAGTGCTGGGATAAAAGGCGTGTGCCACCATGCCCAGAAGATTTCTTTTAATTTTATTTCCATTTATCTTTCTTTCCAAGCAGAAAGAGAGAGAGGAAAACAGAGCAAGAGAGAGAGAGAATAGGCGTGCCAGGGTCTCTTGTCACCGTGAGTGAGCTTGATGCATGTGCCACTTTATGCACCTGGCTTTACGTGGGTATTGAGGAATCAGACCAGGGCTGTCAGGCTTTGTAAGCAAGTGACTTTAGCCACTGAGCCATCTCTCCAGCCCTCTTCTGTTTTTTGAGTACATAGCTCGGGTGATCTTGAACTCATGATCCTCCTGCCCCTGCCTCTGATTTTACAGCTGGGTTTACAGATGTGCAGGATCAAGCCCAGCTGGTTGGTTTTAATGGGTTTTAGTCAACCATCTCAAACTTTATATACAGACTGACAGAACTTCTGGTTTCCCACTTTCTAAAAAAGGAGAAAATAAACAAATGATTTATTATTAACTACCTACTGTGTATCAGATTCTCTAGCAAATGCTGAATGCACATCTGTCCCCATTTATAGTTCATTTTTTTTTCCTTTTGAGGTAAGATCCTGCTGTAGCCCAGGCTGACCTGGGATTCTCTATGTAGTCTCAGGCTGGCCTTGAACTCACAGTAATTTCTTACCTCTCTGGATGTGGGTGGCACCATCGGACAGGCACAATGAAACAAACATAGAAAAAATGAAATTATGACCTTTAGCAATCAACTATAACAACAATTGAGGAAGCAGGAGTGACAGGGAGGTGGTGAGAAAAATTAGCATGCTTTTCCAAAACCAGTGCATAATTGCACACTACTGAATAGAGGAGGTCCATGTGACATTGTTCCAGGTGTCAGCTCCCCCCCCTACACACACACCATCATTGTCATCTGCATGTCATTTACTCATCTTTGTTGCTACATCAGATTTCAAACACGCATCATCCCAGTGACTCCCTCATTACACGTTGAACTTGCATGTCTGCTACGTGCTCTACGGTCTCTGGAGCTGAATGTTCCATACCTCCCCAACATGGCCCTAATGATCTCAATTGTTCTCTCTGCCCTGACTGAGATGTCCAGAGCTCTTTCCCATATTACAATGCCCTGATTGAAAACAACATGTGCAAAGTACGTTAGGTCAATGGCTTCGACCTTCACAACGACACTCACCACCAGTTCCCATCTCTTTCCTGAACTTTGACCAGAGTCAGCCCCTTTGCACTCTCAAAATTCTGACAAAATGGCACTTACTTGATTTCTTTTCTTCCTCTTCTCCTCCTCCTCCTTTTCCACCCCTGTGGTAGGGTCTCACTCTAGCCCTAGTCTCAGGCTGGCCTCAAACTCACAGTGATCCTCCTACCACAGTCTCCTGAGTGCTGGGATTAAAGGCATGTACCATGACACCCAGGAGAGAGAGCAAAAGAAAATGAGAATGGCTTAACTTGGGTACTTGGGAATTGAACTCTGATCGTTAGACTTTACAGGCAAGCACCTTAACTGCAGAGCCATTTCGACAGCTTTCATTTGACTTCTTAATTAACTTCCACGTGACAAGCTGAGGAACAGTGATCTACTCCGCTCCTCTGCCTGTCCTGTATGGAGCAGGAAGTAATAAAGGGATAGCCCCAGGGTCTGAGTTTTTTGGTGGTTGTTGTTGGAAAAAAGGCAATATGTTAGGAAAAGACTTTCCTCTCACAGAGGCGCTTCTGCTCCCAAGGATCTATCTCACGTCCTTTGCACTGAGCCCACTCCCATATACTTTTTATCAAATTTTACTTTTTAATTAACATGTCATGATGTTGCATATTCACAGACAATCGTGTGAAAGTTGAATACACGCAAAGAATGGGCAAGGATCAGGGTAGTTATCATTTTCATTTCTTTATATTTGAAGTGTTGGAGCTCTCCTCCTCCAGTTCTTCCCAAATTAGGTAATAGATTTTTATTTATTTATTTATTTATTTATTTATTTATTTATTTATTTGAGAGAGAGAAAGAGGCAGAGAGAGAGAATGGGCGCACCAGGGCCTCCAGCTACTGCAAACAAACTCCAAACGCATGCGCCCCCTTGTGTGTCTGGCTTATGTGGGTCCTGGAGAATCGAACCTGGGTCCTTTGGCTTTGCAGGCAAATGCCTTAACTGCTAAGCCGTCTCTCCAGCCCTAGGTAATAGACTTTTATGAACCATTGTTACCCTACTGTGCTACAGGAGGCCAGAAATCACAGCTCCTACCTACGATTCTGCTGCTTCTTATCCACCTTCCCCTTCCTCATCCTTACTGCCTGTTTGCAATGACTAGTTTTTCTCTTTTCCCTTTGGGTCAATGCTTTAAACAGAGCAGAGTAGAGCCTAGGAAAATGAGAACAAAGCATCTTTTTAGTGGCACATAAAAAATTTGCTGGCCAGCTTTTTTATTTTTTTATTTTTCGTGTGTCACATTTTCACTGTCTGGATATTCATCTGGGTCTCAAACTCTAACCCAGGCTGACATAGAGCTCACTCTGTAGTCCCAGGCTGCTCTCAGACTCACAGCTATCCTCCTACCTCTGCCTCCTGAGAGCTGGCATTAAAGGCGTGCACTATCATGCTAGGCTGGACAGCTTTTGGAAGGGGTTATCAAGTAACAGAAAAATAAATGTGAAGGGGAAAGAGCTATATGTAGGTATAGAGTATGAATGCAGTCTGAGCCCTCTTGCTGCTTCCGGTCTCAGGTCTCTTGGTGTTTCCTCCTAGGCTCTCAAATGTCTTTCACATCTCTTTGTCTTCCTTTATTTGTCTGGGTTACAGATGCTGGCCATGCATCAGGGAGGTCCTTCGGGCGTCAGGTTACCAGTGCAGTTTTCAACTGCAGACCATTCAAACTCATCACGCTGCCTGAGACTGAGTGAATACATCACAGTCTCCAGAGTTCTGGTTAGGTGTTTCTCTACTGCCAAGGCGACTTCCCAGATCAGCCGCTCTCGCCTTGCAATGAACTCCCGGAACACGACTCTGTGGAGTCCTAGTTACACCACTTTAAACTCCCATTCCGTTGGTGGATAGTGACTTCGTGGAAGCTAAATCATGGAAACCTGGATCATTTAACTTTTTAAAAAGATTTTTTAAATTTTGCATGTGTTCATGTTCATGAGAGAGAGAGAAAGAAGAGAGAGAGAGAGAGAGAGGTTGCAAGGAGCATGTGCCACAGCACGCTTGTGGAGCTCAGAGAACGTTCAGATCAGTCACTTTAGAAAGTTAAGAACTACTGATACGTCCATCCTGATTTGAGGCAGGGCAAATTGTGTGGTTTTTCTATAGAACACTAACCAGACTCTTCTCTGCTGTTGTTCTTTGCTGAGCTCACCCCAAGCTTCTGGGAAGTTCTCCTTTGCCCACCTCCCATCTTGACATCAGTGTCAGCAGACTGGGATTATAGAAGCCTGCCATGGCTTCCAGCTTTTCATGTAGGGTCTGGAGATTGAACTAAAGTACTCCAGCCTGAGTCATGAGCACTTTGTCCACTGAGCCATCTCTCTATCCCCTCAATTTTTAAAATCCATCGAAAAACCTTTTTGGCCTCCTTGAAAAACATCTGAGTTGCCATAGGCAGTCTTCAGTATGACTTTATAGACAATTTTATATCATTGTATTGATATAATGATTATACAATGATTTCCTCTTCACAGGTGGCAGAGCGGGTTAGGCAATGATGAACTATGGAAGCTTAAGGAGTTGAAAGTTCACAGTACTTCAGTGTCATATGATTTTTAAAAAATTTTTATACTTTTAAAAAATTTTTATTTTTATTTATTTATTAGAGACAGAGAAAGGGAGAGACAGAGAAAGAGTGAGAATGGGAGCGCCAGAGCCTCTAACCACTGCAAACAAACTCCAGATGTATGGACCACCATGTACATTTAGCTTATGTGAGACCTGGAGAATCAAACCAGGGTCCTTAGGCTTCACAGGCAAATACCTTAACTGCTAAGCCATCTCTCCAGCCCCAATTTTTTTTAGACTTTATTTATTTGAGAGAGAGAGAGAGAGTGGGAGAGAATGGGCATGCCAGGGCCTCTAGCCACTGTAAACAAACTTCAGATGCATGCACTACCTCTTGTATCTGGCTTTCATGGGTGCTGGGGAGTGGAACCTGGGTCCTTAGGTTTTGTAGGCAAGCACCTTAACCGCTAAGCCATCTCTCCAGCCCCAGTGACATATGATTTTAAGAGGAGCCAATAGAGTACCACAATTACACAGACAATGAGGTCTCTGCCACATACTGTGTGCTTTCTTAAACACCTCTCTAAATTTTTCTTTATGATCTTTATTTTAATGCACAAGTAATAGTCAGTTTGTTGGGTGGGAATGTGGCCTAAAGGTAGAACACTTGCCTTGCCTCTGCATGTTATGGATTTGATAACTAACATCAC
Source organism: Orientallactaga sibirica (assembly GCA_036365145.1). NCBI lineage: Eukaryota > Metazoa > Chordata > Mammalia > Rodentia > Dipodidae > Orientallactaga > Orientallactaga sibirica. Next base: position 1,962,751 of record JAEOAD010000048.1, read on the forward strand.
AAAAAGTAGATAAGATACTTTAAATTTTTTTAATATTTATTTGCAAGCAGAGAGAGAGAGATAGAAGAGAGACAGACAGAGAGAGAATGGGCATGCCCGAGTACCCACATAAAACCAGATGCACCAAGGGACACATGCATGTGGAGTTTTTGTTTGTTTGTTTATTTGTTTTGGCTGCAGCAGCTGGAGGCCCTGGAGTGCCCATTCTCTCTCTGTGTCTCCCTTCTCTCTGCTTACAAATAAATATTTTGAAAAGCAATAAAAATCAATCAATAAAGAAAGAGACTGACCAAGCCTGCCTTCCTGAGTCTTTGCAACTAAATTACACAAAAGTATTCCTTTCAGTGTCTCCTGACATGCTCAGTACAAGAAGAATGGAAGTGAACCTGAATGCTCAAGACCTAAGAGGGAGGGGTAGGTTATCTATAAAAAGACACTCTGCCACTGCCCTTGACTCTTTGAATTTAGTTACTAAAAGGAATCATTTATAACTGGGCATGGTGGTACATACCTTTAATCCTAGCACTTGGGAGGCAGAGGTAGGAGGATCACAGTGAGTTCAAGACCAGCCTGAGACAAAAAGTAAATTCCAGGGCAGCCTGGGCTAGAGTGAAACCCTACCTCAAAAAGCAAAAGGGGGGGGGGCTGGAGACATGGCTTAGTGGTTAAACGCTTGCCTGTGAAGCCCAAGGACCTAGGTTCAAGGCTCAATTCCCCAGTACCCATGTAAGCCAGATACACAAGGTGGCGCATGCATCTGAAGTTTGATTGTGGCTGGAGGCCCTGGTCTGCCCATTCTCTTTCTGTCTGCCTCTTTCTCTCTCTGTCTGCCTGTCTCTCTCAAATAAATAAATGAAAATAAACAAAAAATTTTTTGTTTAAAAAAACCACGAAAGGGAATCATTTATGAATAATAAAACTGGGAAAGGACTACACTCAGTTAAATTCCTTGAATACTTGTAACCATAGCTGTTGACAGACCACCAGGTCTAGCTGTAAGTTCACATAAATAGGGAGAGACAGCACTGAAAGAACAAAGATTCGGCAGCTGCAGGAAATGCCAGCATCCTCTATTCAGTCAGGCTTCTCTGAGGGGACTAACTTGCTCACTAGCCACTGGAATGTCATAGGATACCTGTGGTCGAGTTTCATGATCACCTTAAGTGTGCACTCACACAAGAATGAGGTGAAAACAAAAACAAGAAGGCAGGGCTGGAGGGATGGCTTAGCAGTTAAGGTGTTTGCCTGCAAAGCCAAAGGACCCAGGTTCACTTCCCCAGGACCCACATTAGCCAGATGCACAAGGGGGAGCACGCATCTGGAGTTCGTTTGCAGTGGCTGAAGGCCCTGGCACACCCATTCTCTCTCTTTCTCTGTCTCTGTCTCTCTCTCCCTCTCTCTCTGTCAAATAAATAAATAAAAATAAAATAATTTTTTAAAAAATCCAAGAAGACAGATGGCTCCCTGGGCCTGGCCCTCTCTGTGGTAGTGGTAAGGATGGGAACCACATGAATAGGTATTCAGGGTTCAAGGCTTAAGGCCACAGCAGTAACTGGAAGGTGACGACTGGCTCACAAGCTCTATATCTGTGCATGGAGCTTCTGTAAACCACAATAATGAATAATGATTCTCTGCATATAATACACATACATCTGCCCTGTGCCGTGATGAGGCCAGGGCAAATCCTTCTTAGCATTGACATTTCTGGCAGCCTAATTAATAATCAATACTTTATTAAACTGTTATGATTTCATAATGGCAGTCTATGTTTCACTCTCCAAAGTTCCAACTGAAATAACTAATAAAATATATTAAAAGGTGGGACACGGTTACTATTGATTTTCATTAAATACATACTTAACTGAATTTGCATATATAATGGATATATAATTGTTTGGTTTGAATCAGGATTATCCCTTGCTCATTTGAATTCCCAGAGCCTGCCAGTATGACCTGGCACCCTCTATGTCCACATCTCACTCCCTGCTGTTCCCATCCCCCTGCCACCAGCCAAGACAAATCTACTCTGGTACTTTCTTCCAGTGTTCTCAATAAAACTGAATGGGAAAAAAATGAATAAGATGTTTATAATATCAACAGAAGACTTTGAAAAGGCAAGTTATCACTCCAAATCTCTAAGTGTGCGTGTGGCCATATCCTAGGCCACAAAGAAAATCAACACATTGCACAGAAAATTCTGGTACCATTGGAATCAAGTTTTCCATACGGTTGGCGAACTAGGTAAACACTTTTTAATCTTCTTTTTGGGGAGAAAGGAATCTTACTATGTAGTCCAAGCTAGCCTTGAACTTGCAATCTTCCAGGCTCCTCTTCCAGAGGGCTGGGATTTCGGCTATGCACCACACACAGCAACGTCAAGCACTCTTTATTGGATCTCCTGGTTCACCTTACTGGTGTCACTCGCCTACTCCTTGATCCCATCCCAAATAAGCTATCCATTCACAACTCCCTAGCTTCAGGCTTCCTTTTCCTAGTTAACCAGATCTAGGGAGAAGTTACTGTCTTGCCCACATTGTCTCCATCCTACCCGGTTTGGATTGCATGCCTGGAAGCTCATCCTTGTGCAAAGGTTTGTTCCACTGGAATCTACAGCTTGGTAGTGTCAGCAGTTCTTGGGGTCTAATCTACTCTAGCTCTCACTCAAATGCTGGAGGACTGTGGTGGTTTGAATCAGACATCCCCCATACACTCATGTGTTTTGAGTGCTTGGTTCTTGGCTGATGGCAGTTTGGGAGGTGGAGCCTTGCTGGAGGAGGTGTGTTGTTGGGGGATGACTTAGGGGTGTTATAGCCCAGCTCCCCCTTTGTTAGAATTTGGCTCACTCTCCTGCTGCTGTTTTCCACCTGCTGTGGCAGAAGTGATGTCCAGACTCTTCTCCTGCCATCTTTGCCTGCCATCATGGAGCTTCCCCTTGAGACTGTGAGCCAAAAGAAACCCTTTCCTCCCATGAGCTGCTTGGGTTGGGTGTTTTGTCCCAGCAATGGGAAAGTAACTAACTGTGACAAGAAAGCAGAAGGTTCTCCATGTTGCTCTGTTCTCAAACCATGCAGCTTCTTTGTCCTAGGAAAACCTGTTAGAAAATTTGAAGGACATGGCCCCATATTTATCAGGAACTGCCCTGGCTATCCCGGCATTTCCACCTAAGTATTTGCCGACATCAAGCAGAGTCACATTTCATACCAACCCACTCGTGTGTTCATGAGAATACCCTTCCACCTGGGTTTATCCAACATGTCCCTGTTCATACGGCTTTGCTCAAGTGGCATCCCGCTCCATTCCACCCCACAGCAAGGAAAGGATGTATTTAGCAAATTTAAAGGCTAAATTTAGTAAAATCAGTGCAAGAAACAAACAGTACCCATCACTTTATATCATGCACTAAGATAAATGCCAGGCAAGTTTGAGATAAGTGATTAAATGTGAAGGTAAGAAGAAATGGCAGGCATGTACCTTAGAATCGCCTTTATGAAGAGGAAAATGTTCTTATTAAGCTTAAAAAATTTATAAATTACAAAAAAAAATTGTCTACATAAAAAAATTGAAACCTGATATAAAAGAATGAAAAACAAATGACACCAAGCAAGTATACTGGCAATTAATATGGCAAGAAGAGAATGAATATGTTAATATAGAAATGCCATAAAAGAAAGCAGATATTAAAAGCTAGATAGAAAAATGAGCATAAGGGCAAACATAATGTGCAGCAATAGAAATAGGAATGACTAATACGTGCACGAGCTATTTCCAAACTCTTAGCAAGCAAAACATTACAAATTAAAACAATGCTATAACGTCTCTTTTTTTCCTCTAAATTGCAATGTTTAAGAGGCCAGCAATGTCTTTTTCTAGCAAGAGTGCTGGAAAACTGTTACGTTTAAGGAAAACTATTAAGAGCTAAATCTGTATACTATTTCTAATGAAATATATTAAATGTTTAAAAATGTTAATGTTATTTGACCAAAAAATTCTACTTTTAATAACAATTTAGCTTAAGAAATAGTTTCGATATGGATGATTACATAACACCATTTGTATTAATAACACATCAAAAATATACAAGTACTGGCTGGAGATATGGCTTAGTGGTTAAGGCGCCTGCCTCCTAAGCCTGAGAACACAGGTTCCAATCTCCAGGTCCCACGTTTAGCCAGATGCAAAGTGACACAAGGGCGCAATGCCACACTTGACCACAAGGGGGCGCACACATCTGGATTTCGTTCACAGCAGCTAAGAGACTGCTGGCGCGCCCATCTAAATCTGTCTTCCTCTCCCTCTCTCTCTGTCTCTCTCTGTGTCTCTCTCCAAAAAAACAACATATATATATATATATATATATATATATATATATATATATATATATGTATGTATGTATACAAGTACACAAAAGAGAATAAATTGTAATCACTTTATTCTATTATTTAAAGAATTATACAGATACTGAGTAGTCTGAGGGCATGGGGAGATGGCTCAGTGGGTAAGGAAGGGCACTTGCTGTAAATGCACAAGGGCTTGAGAAAGTCTGATTTTCCCTGAGTTCAGTTTCCCAGCACCCACATAAATAGCTGTGCATGGCCACACACACCTACAACTCCAATCCTACGGAGAGCAGAGACCAGAGAATCACTGGGGCTCATTTGCCTGACCAGAGAATCACTGTAGTGGTTTGAATGTATGTTCCCCTATAGACTCAGGGACTTTTGAGTACAGTTAAGCTCCCTAGTTAGGTCTCTAGGGGATGGAACCCTGCTGGAGGAGGTGTGTCACTGGAGGCATAGCTTGAGTCCATTCCTAAAGTGCGAAGGGATCCAGTTTTAGCTCTGGTTGTTCATACTGGCTGGTGTTTGTTTGTCTTTCTCTGCTGTGGATATATGAAGTAAGCCAGCTTCTTCTGCCATGGTGAAGCTTCCCCTAGAACCTGTAAGCCTGAAATAAACCCTTTCCTCCCATAAATTGCTTCTGGTTGGATGGATGTTTGTCCCAGCAATAAGAAGGCAACTGCAACAGTCAGGTTCAGTGAGTTTCCCCTTCTTAATGAAACACACAGAGGAGCAACACAGAAAGAATGTCTGAGTCTCTCTTCTGGCTGAGGCAGGAGAATCGGGAGTTTAAGACCATCTGGGCTTACATAGTGAGCTTGAGGCCAGCCTCGGCTACATGAGATATTGTCTCACAACACACACAAAAAAAGACAAAATGCATCAACATGAATAACCACTATTCCTTACTGCTTCTCTCTTATGTTGATATAAATGCAGGATATATGATTAATATCAAATAGAGAAATATGTAAGGTTGCATTTTTACATTAAAAAATTGACTCCATCTGGAAGTAGTGGTACACACCTATAATTCAGCACCAGCCATTGGGAAGTAGAGGCAAAAGGCTCAAAAGTCCAAAGCCAGCCTTGGCTACTTAGTGAGTTCATGGCCAACCTGGGCTGCATAAGATTCTGTCTCAAAAATAAAATTGTGTCTAAAGACAACTGAACAAATAAAAATAAGAAAGGTGTTTTTGTAAAAGGAGCTTGGGAGCTTTTTTTTGTCCTTTGTTGGATTGTGTGATAGAATTCTAAGCACACTAATTTGGTCTTTGGCACATTAACAAAAATTAAAAATTTGAAATAAGAGAGTTTGAATGAATATTTATAGATTACAACTTCAGCAGGACTGGAAAGGCAGGGTCCTCATTCACTGCTGCTGTGTTTTCCAGGCTAGGTGTCCCAGGAGCTTCCCAGCAATTCCCCTGCCTCTATCTCCCTGTGTCCCTCGGCACACAGGGATGACAGTTCTAGCACTACAGTACCCAACTTCATGTGGGTTCTGGGAATCCAAACTCATGCTTATGCAACTAGTGCTTTATCCACTGGGCCATATCCCCTGGCCTGAACTCTTATTATTCTCTGCAGTATAGAGCTCTTCTGGCTAGAGGTATCAAAATAGTAATGTCATTTATTGCCAGTTGTTCCTGCGCTATTTCCTACCCAGTCACAAGCTATTCTGAAGGCTTTGCCTGTGTCCTTGTGGGGAAAAGCTGCTCTCTACATGTGACTTGGTGCATAGCTGGTCCACCTCTGACGAGTGGGGACACTGAGATAACGAGGCAAGTCATCAGGCCCCCTGGCTGTCATGCTATCATGTAGAGAGCTCCATTCCTGGCCCAAATGCCTCCATTTGAAGATCGCTTCACCAGGAAACCTTAAAGAGACTCTCCCATCTCCAACTCGGTATCCAGCAACTTTCAACTTTTAACCCTTCCCTTTTTCTCCTCCCTCTCTCCAGTGCCTGGATTAAATATGCACCTGACAACACGTGGAGAGGACCTGCTAAACTGCAGGTGACACTGACCACTCAACAGCGTGATGGCCTCATGTCTGGACAGATCCTCACCAGCATACTGTTTCATGGAAGGAAACAAACAAGAGAGAGACAATACTTTCTCTCTTGCATATGCCACCACAGGAAGTAATTCAAGCTTTCACTGTTACCTTCACTCTAGTTTAGTCAGCTGCTCTGACACCTACTTGATAGCTGATAGCTCAGCATTCTCCAGCAACTGACAAAACACACGCTCATGACAATTATGCCTTAAAGATAATTGGGTTTAATTTTAGATCAAAGAGCACACTTCATTATGAACAAACTGTCCCTGCACTTAATAGTAAATCTGTTTGTGATTTTTTTTTTAATATTTATTGACAACAAAACATACTTACATACCAAAGGTGCGTATTTTTCCCTCCCCTTCCCCCTTCCCCTTTAGAACTCCACTCTCCAATCCCCCCCTCTCCATTAGTCTCTTTTTTTTTTAATATGATGTCATCCTCTTTTACTTCTACTATGAGGGTCTTGCGGAGGTATTGCTAGGCACAGCAAGGTCATGGATATCAAGGCCAATTTCTGTCTGGGCAGTTGCATTGTAGGGAGTCGTACCCTTCCTTTGGCTCTTCCATTCTATCCGCCCCCTCTTCCGCAATGATCCCTGAGCCTTGGAGGGTGTGACAGAGATGTTTCAGTGCTGGGCACTTCTCCATCCCTTCTTCTCAGCACTATGTTGCCTTTTGGATCATCCCAGTGGTCATCGCCATCTGAAAAGAGAAGCTTCTCTAACCAGAAGTGAGAGTAGCATTAATATGTGAATATGAGCATAGTTTGTGATTTTTTTTTCATGGCTCCTAAGAGAAATTGCAACCAGCTGCCTTTATGTTCTGTTCCGGGTCGTGATAGCTAGTCTGAAGCCCCATCCATGAACTTAAGCCTTACTATGCTCACATACGTGAACATGCCCATGTGCGACTGACCCCTTCACTTCTTTTGTGCCATTTCCATTAAACTTCCTGAAGCCCCTTCTAGACACTTCTCTTTCTAACTCTGGTATACCACATGAGCGGTATCTAACCCACCATTCAAATTGAGTCTTTTTAAAAAGAAAATTATTTATTTTCAAACAGAAAGAGATTAAAAAAAAAGAAAAACAGAATGGGTGCACCAGGGCCTCCAGTTGCCGTAAAAGAACTCCAGATGCATGCATCATCTTGTGTATCTGGCTTTACGTGGGCACTGGGGAATCAAACTCGGGTCATTAGGCTTAGCAGGAAAGTGCCGCAATCGCTGAGGCATCTCTTCAGCCCTCAAGTTGAGTCTTTGATGGGAGGAAATACACTGGCAGTCTGCCTGGCACTGCCTCCTTACATTTAAGGTGGTCATTTGTCCCAAAAGAGAGCATGTGACCCAAGATGGACCAGAGTGAGGGCTCCAACCTTGCAGCCATAATGATAGTTTGGGGATGGCATGGAAGCCAAGTGGCATTCCTATCATCTCCAAGATTTTCCTACTAGAGCTTTAGGAAAAGGGTTTTTTTTGTTGTTGTTGTTGTTGTTGTCGTTTTAATTCTTTTGGAATCTCGAATCCTAAAATCTAGAAATTAAGGTGGTTTGAAACATCTTTCTTCATTGGAATAGGCTGTGTGCTGTAGGAATGAATAAGAAATCACTCACAGAAATAGCCGGGCATGGTGCACGCTTTTAATCCCAGCACTTGGGAGGCAGAGGTAGGAGGATCGCTGTGAGTTCAAGGCCACCCTGAGACTACATAGTAAATTTCAGGTCAGCCTGAGCTAGAGCGAGACCCTACCTGGAAAAAAAAAAAGAGAGAGAGAGAGATCACTCACGGAAATAGAGGAGAACAGCATTGAAAAAACTAAGTCGTTAGGACCAATGATACATAGAATGAACCTAAACATTACAGCCAGGTGACTCGGGGAATTCCTTTTCTGATTTGAGTTTTGTCACTTGTATCCAAAAGAATTCTGATTAGTGTGTACAGTGTATCTCAGTTGTGTGTGTTTAATATTAAAGCTTTCCTAGGGAATTGGGCTAATGATCAAAATCTGAGAATAAAATTTCAAAGTGCAGAAAATAACATTAAGTAAACTCAGTCACACATTCACGCAGCTGTTGTGTATTGCAAGGTTTGGGAATTGTTCCTCACATGAAGTTCAGCTATCTGGGTTGCAACATTCCACTCTCTACACAGCCATTTCTACTTGGGAAATCAGTGGCTCCTACTTAATGTTGAATTTTGGCCTTATTCTGTGCTCTGAATCTGTGCTTCCACAAATGGGAATATTAATTCTCATTAGAACTCATTTGGATTCTAACAATAGTTGTGATTTGTGTTTGTATCTAATTACATGCTACTAAAAGGGGTGAAATTGGATGTAGCCGAGGTTGGAGTCTTATTCAGTCCTCATTAGTTACAAGGGAATCTATAGTAATGAGAGGAAAAAGCTGGTGTAGCTGGAAGCTGAGGGTGTGCCAGAACCATACCATATTCACCCCCCTGAATCCATCACAATACACAGCACCACACAGGACATCAGCATGTCGTATCCCTGCCTCAGTGAACATGGAGCTTCTCTGACCAAACACACATACGCATTATGGTTTGAATGCGAAGTGTCCCTCACGGGCTCATGTGTTTGAACACGTGGTCTCCAGCTGGTGGTGCTGTTTAGGGAGGCTGTGGGTTCTTTTGAACATGGGGCCCTGGGGAAATGGCTGGAGGGTTATAGCCCTGCCCTGACTCTGCCTGAGCTCCTGCCTCCCCTATTCCCTCCCACAGACACAGAGCCACACGGCCTTACCTTCCTCACCATGATGGCTGTATCCTCTTCAAGTGTAAGTCAAAATAAATCCTTCCTCCCACAAATTGCTTCTTCCAGGTGTGTTGTCACAGCAACAAGGAAAGTAGCTAATACCCACTTGCACTGTTACACACATAATGCTCATACACGTTCACACAGGCACTGAGACACACACATGCCTTGTATGCGATGTATAATTCCCCAACTACTTGGAAGTTATTGGCCATATTTATTATCCAATAAAAGTATGGTTCAAGAGTAATACAATAACGCCAATATTTCTCCAGATTTATTCATTCTTTATTACCGTTTTCATTCACTTGAGGCTTTCAACATCTTTAAAACAGACGTGAAAATGTATTAAAACATACTCTCAGGCTGGAGAGATGGCTTAGCAGTTAAGGAGCTTGCCTGTGAAGCCTAAGGACCTAGGTTCAACTCCCCAGAACCCACGTAAACCAGATACACATGGCGGTTCTTGTGTCCAGAGTTTGCATGCAGTGGCAGGAGCCTTGGTGTGTCCATTCCCTCTCTCCTCTGTCTCTTTCTCTCTCTCATAAATAAATAAAAGATTAAAAAATTTCAAAAACATACTTTCTCTTGTCCTGAATTTCTGATGGCTGTTTTAGGCATTCTATTTAAACAGCAACAATATTTTTTGCCTACATCCTTCTGGGAAGTTTTTTAAAAATAGTTTTATTGGGGCTGGAGAGATGGCTTAGCGGTTAAGGCGCCTGCCTCCTAAGCCTAAGAACGCTGGTTCCAATCTCCAGCAGTTCCAATCTCCAGGTCCCAAGTTTAGCCAGATGCTAAGTGATGCAAGGGTGCAATGCCTCACTTGACCACAAGGGGACGCACGCATCTGGATTTTGTTCGCAGCAACTGAGAGGCTGCTGGTGTGCCCATCTCTATCTGTCTTCCTCTCCCCCTCTCTCTCTGTCTCTCTCCAAAAAAATAGTTTTATTTGAAGGAGTATCAATAATGTCCTTATTCCTCTGTTTCTGGCATTAATTATTCTCCAACAAGGTTTTGGTCCCCAGATCTTGCTGCCCCTGCTTATTACCTGGAGAGCTTTGCCATGAATCTGGGGTGGAAATCCCTGTTCTAAAAGTCCATATATTCAGTGCAGTTCAAGAACAAGCAATCCTAACATTATCTGAAAGACAGTCCATATGCAGCTCTACTCCAGAAATAGTGAATCAGAATTTGTTTTTACCTAGCTTCCCAGGAGACTCTAAATGTCTGCCCCAGAAGCCCTTTTCTGCAGAATATGGCCAGCAGAAGTGACCCCTCTTTTTCCTATCATCCAAACAGCTAGCTCTTACCTCCTTAAAAACATCATTAAAGTGGGGGCTGGAGAGATGGCTTAGTGGTTAAGACATTTTCCTGCAAAACCAAAGGATCCCAGTTCGATTCTCCAGGACCCCCATAAGCCAGATGCACAAGGGGTGCATGCATCTGGAGTTCATTTGCAGTGGTTGGAGGCCCTGGTGTGTCCATTCTCTCTCTCTCTCTGAAATAAATAAAATATATTTTAAAAAGAAAACATTAAAGCATGCATGTACTGTGTGATTCACTGACGTATAATTTATCCTTTATTTATACCTTATTCCAATCAGATTTCAAATTTGCCCTAGGCCACAAGTAAAATATAAGGCTTCAAATATTTTTAGATTCACTATTTTTTATAAATTAAACTTTTTAACTGACACGATAATTGTACATATTCACATGGAACAATGTGGTATTTTGGCACATATATACAATGTGCAATCAAATCAGAATAATTAGCATTCCATCGCCTCAAACATTTATCGTTTCTTTGTGTTGGGAACAGTCAAAGCCCTCTCTTGTAGTTATTTTGAGGTGTAAATGTTTGTTAATGGTAGTCATCTGGCTTCAAGCACTTCCAAGGTCCTCTTCCCTGCGTCACGCATTATACTTTTGAAAAAGATTACCTAGGCCGCTGCTAGGTGGAGCGCTTTGAGCTCCACCCCTCCTCCTGCGCCTCTTGCCCCTTACTTCTTCACTTCGCTTAACTTCCAGGATGTATGATGTCAGCTGGGACATTGCCATTGCCTCCTGCCACTTCAGTGTAAGTTCTCCTTTGTCGGGCTGCCTCCTGTGTCCAGGCTCTTGTCTGCCTTTCATCTCCTTTTGGCCAGCCTTGAACTTTGGATAATTTTCTATAAGCTTTTGTGCTAGATGCATGATCTATGCCAATTTCTAAATTCTATTTCTAGAAAATTGCCAGCCAATAGCCATTTCCTGGCTATCCTACCTGACTTCAAAACATCTGACTCAAAAAGGGGGAAATTCATCAGTCTCCTTGACATGTTGTCTTCCCAGAGCTGGTTGCTTGGTGGCAACCACCTCCTTAAGGATTCCTCACTAAGCATTTTGATGTTACATAGATACAAGCTGAAAACACAAACACACTGCTTGGCTTGTTACAATGATAACACTAATGAGCAAGCAGCCAGAATCAAGCATGGGGGTTATGAATACATTCAGCCTCTGTTTCTTTGTTTCCTCACTTACTAAAACCATCACCTCCACTTCCTTTCAGTAATTTGCCCCATGAGGGACTCCCATGGCCAACCTCTGCACTAGAACATCATCGGGGATCATGTATCCCCCACAATTTACTACTTTAATGCCGATTTACTACTGTCTGCTCAAAAGTCTTGTACTTAGCAGATTCAGATCACCTCATCCAGACCTGTGAAGCCTAGTCAGGCCGAGTCAGTTGGAATGTGAACTTGAGCCCTCAGTAGTACCTGAAAAATGCATCAGTTCTGAAATGTTTACTGAAAGATTTATGGAACCACATAGAAAGTTCATGCCACACATGGTAAGTTGAGTCCTTCCCAAAATCGCTTTTCTCTCCACTCTCCTCACACTTGGCACTTCACTTACCCCCCAGTTGATGCCCCTTCTGTTCCTACTCAAGTTCCCCATCCTTTCTGCAAAGCAGGTCCTCTTTACTAGCAGTGTCGCCCTCACATAAGTCAGTTCACTCATCAATACTCACATCAGCCGGGTGTGATGGCGCACGCCTTTAATCCCAGCACTTGGGAGGCAGAGATAGGAGGATTGCTGTGAGTTCAAAGCCCACTCTGAGACTACATAATAAATTCCAAGTCTGCCTGGGCTAGAGTGAGACCCTAGCTCAAAAAACAAAACTAAACAAAACTTCACATCAATGTTTAATATGCTGCAAGATTTCAGTAATATAAGACAAGGAGACATTAGTAGGGATAAGATAAAAGAACAAAAAGCAGGGACCAATGGAAGCCCCCAAAGAGGGCTTGATAGTGAACAAGCCTATTTGAAATCAAGGGACCTCACATAGATCTAGCTTTCTGCATTGCTGATACTTCATGTGTGAACATCATATGAACTCACTAGAAGACTGAAGTTTTACAATGGGCAGATGTCCATCCATAAAGCCTTTAGGTGTGGTGCAAGGGCTCTGCAGCTTGCTTCTTTACTGGCTTTGAACAACGCCTGTATGCTTCATCTGTCAAATGGGGATAATAAGAGTAGCAGGCCCTAAAGCTATAGCAAAGATAATATGAAGTATTTTAGGCATTGTGCTTAGCCCAGCACCTGTCTGAACTAAGCACTAATGCATTTCAGCTATAATAAAGTTAAGCACTGGTCATAAACCCTTCTTTCAAAGGGCTGTCATTAAAATAGCATTTTGTTTTTATAAATATCATGAGGTATTTTTATATCTCTGCATATGCATGAAATGATAAGCTAAAGGAAGATGCAAAGTAAAGGAGAGGTAGAATAAATCACTAACTTTTAAGCAAACAAAAAACTTCATAGAAAGGCATATGTAGCAGACAGCTTCATGTTTGCTGAGATGAACTTCCAGACCAGGCACAGTTATGGAGGAAGGGATATTTATTGAAGCTTATAGGTTCAGGGGAAGCTCCATAATGGCAGAAGAGACTGGCCTGCTTTCACAGGACCAAACACAGATTGCAAAACCAAAAGCCACACAGCACACCTCAGGAACTCCAGCTAGGCACACTTTGCATATCTTTAGATTGAAATCTCAAACCCACCACCACACCTTAAGATCCACCCAGTGACACTGCCTCCAGCAAGGTGGCTGCAGATGCAAACTACAAACTAATAAAACACTCAATATATTAGGGGCCATCTATTCAAACTACCATAGCATATAATTCTTCTACAAAGTATTGCAAAAATAGAGTCCAAAATCAAATTGATATTGCCAAGAAAACTGAAAGGTCGTACACTTTACCCACTTGCCTTCCTTCAAAAAGACAACTTCTCTTTGGGTGACAAAGACAGGTTTTATTCTCAAAGAGTTAGGAGCATATATTTGAATTCACCCTGAGAAACCAACTCTTCTTTTTCTGATGGTGACAAATGCAGAAAATGTAAGCACCTGCATTCGTGACACGAATGTGCTTGCAGAGCTGGATATATGCCTCTCTAACAGTCCTCAGAGTTTGTAGTGAATAGAAAATAATTGCCAGAAATGATGTGCTTTTTTATTCATACATTCTCAGAAAAGCTTTACAATTTCCTTAGTTATAAAACCTTTGTTTGAGAAAAAATATTTGCAAATTACACATCTCACAGGGACTAGTATCCAAAATATACAAGAAAATCACACAATCCAATAGAAATTATTACAATTAATCATTTTGTTTGTTTGTTTGTTTGTTTGTTTGTTTGTTTTTTGAGGTAGGGTTTCACGCTAGTCTAGGAATTCACTATGTAGTCTCAGGGTGGCCTTGAACTCACAGTCATCCTCCTACCTCTGCCTCCCTCCTGGGATTTAAGGTGTGAACTGCCAAGCCCGGCTATGATTAATCTTGATTGTCTACTTGATAGCATTGAGAGGCATCTAGGAGATTAGAAAATCACCTCTAAGGACTGAAGAGATGGCTTAGTGGTTAACATACCTGCCTGTGAAGCCTAAAGACCTAGGTTCGATTTCCTAGTACCCATGTAAGCCAGATGCAGGAGGTGGCATATGTACCTGGGGTTTTGTTTGCAGTGGCTAGAGGCCCTGGTGCACCTATTCTCTCTCTATCTATCTGTCTCTTTCTCTCTCTCCCTCTCAAAATAAACAAACAAATAAATAAATAAAATATTTTTACAACTTCATCTCTAAGTGTGTCTGTGAAGGGACTTCCAAAGTGATTCACCATGGTGAGAAGACCCACCTTGAATGTGGGCAAAACTATTCCACTATTCCACATGTGGGGCCCCTGGATAGAATAAAAAGGCAGGAAAGGAGAGAGCCTGATAACACAGGTATTCCTCTGCTCTGCCCCCTGGTCACCACAATGTAAACTGTTCTACTGTATGGTCTCCTCATCATGATGAGCTGAAATTAATGAAACCATAAGCCAGAAAAAATAAAAAATTCTTCCGTTTAAGTTATATCAGATATTTTGTCACAGCAATGAAAAGTCTGCAAGAAAGAAAATAACCTGGTTAAAATAAACCAATGATTTTTTTACAGTTTGAATTTGAAATGTCCCCCATCTGCTCATGTGTTTGCATACATGGTCTCTAAACTAGTAGCACTGTTTAGGGGGGTGATGAAGCCTTTAGGAGGTGAAGACTGGTTGGTGAAGCTGAGTTATAGGAGGAAGGCCTTGACAGATCAGCCTTATTTATGGTCTATATCTTGTCTTCATTGTCCCACTATGTGAGAAGATCTACATTCTCCCACAGCCACAGAACTACTCAACCATTCCTTCCCCACTGTGATAGATGGGAATTGTGAATCAAAACAAGCTTTTCTTCCTTTAAGTCACTTCTGTCAGGTACTGTGTCACAGTGGTGAGAAAAGTATTAAAATGTAAAATTGGTACCAAGAGTGGGGTTGTACCTATGACAAACCTGAACATGGAATTCTTGAAACTGGTTTGTGAGAGGAATATGAAAGAGCTTGGAACTACAAGCTAGGGAAATTCAAGAATGCTGCCAGAAGAGCTTAATGGACCACTTTGCTTGGAGTTTGGAACACCAGAATGCCAATAAAATGCAGATAGCAAAGTCTGTGCTCATGAAGTTTCAGAGAGGAATAAGGATTCTACTGAGAAATGGACTAGAGGTCATTGCATTACATTCTAGCAATGAATCTAGCTGTATTCTGCCTATGTCCTGAACATTTAAGTGAGGCAGAATTCAAAAGTAATAAGTTCATGTATTTGGTGAAGGAAACAGCCTGACACTAAAGATATGCTATGGGCTGGAGAGATGGCTTAGTGGTTAAGGTGCTTGCCTGCAAAGCCAAAGAACCTAGGTTTGATTCTCCAGTATCCACCAAAAGCCAGATGTACAAGGTAGTGCATGTGTCTGAAGTTCTTTTACAGTGGCTAGAGGCCCTGGTGTGCCTGTTCTTTCTGTCTGTCTCTCTCTCTCTCATAAATAAATAAAATTTAAAAATATGTTAAAAAATATGCTGTGCTTATGGGTTTAGACTGAAATGAGTACCTGAGCAGAGAGAGTCTCCAGGGTACCATGATTAAACAGAATCACCTATGGATGTGTTGCTCCCATATCAGTCACTTAAGCAGTTGGAAGTGATTTCAATCATAATCCCATGGAGCTTGTCTACATCTTGAGCAGGAAACAGGACTTGGCATCCTTCATGTGGTGCTGAGTTTTCTAGTATGCAGAATATAAGCATCATGTGGTTTGGGTTGGAGTTCCTACAACAAGTTTCCAGAATAAGAGGCCAAGAAATGTGTAGCAGGCTCAGACGCCTTGGATGGAGCTCCTGAGCAAGCTGTGTGTGAGAAGTTGTGAAGGCAAAGGCCAAATTGCAATGGAGATTCCAGAACGTTAGCAATGCAATGAACACAGAGCATCTGCTGAGGAAAGTTGTAGGCACTGAGTGGAGCAGCCCAAGAGAAAGCCCACATGTGCTGAAGGCACAAGGTTTGCAGGGCAGGGTGCTCAAGTCCATTGGAGCTCAGATGGTAACACCACATGCCCTGGGCACCAAACATAAAAACTGCAGGAGTTAATGGGTCTCACTGTTGCTTTGACTTCATATCCTTCCATTCCTCCATTTGGGAATGAGAATGTTTACTCTGTACCATTGTTATTAGAACTATGTAATTTTTTTTTGCCATTATGTAGTATGTGTAGTGTATGTGTGGTGTGCTGTGTGTGGCATATATATATGGTGGGTGTGGTATATCTGTGTGGTACATGTGGGGTGTGTGTGGTATATCTTTGCAGTGTGTGTGTATGGTGTATGTGTGTAATATCTGTGTGGTATGTGTGTGGTACTGTATGTATGGTATGTGTGTGTGGTGCATCTGTGTGGTGTTTGCACATGTATGTGCTAATGTGTTGACCCATGCCTTCACCTATGGTGGCTGAAGAAAAACATCAGAAGTCCCCCTCTATCACTCACTCATCTGTTTGGTTTTTTTGTTGTTTTTATTTTGTTTTTAAGGCAAACCCAACAGACTACCTTTTTTTTTTTTCGAGAGAGAGAGAGAGAGAGAGAGATAATTGGTATGCCAGGTCCTCCAGCACTGAAATCAAACTCCAGATGTGTGTTCCCCCTTGTGCACATGCATAACTTTGTGTGCTTGCATCACTGTGTGTCTGCTTACATGGGACCTAGAGTGTTGAATGTGAGTCCTTAAGCTTCTCAGGCAGGCACCTTAACTGCTTAGCCATCTCTCCAGCCTTCATCTGTTTCTTCCTTTCAGTGAAATCTCTCACTGATCCCAGAGCTTGCTGTACCTTGCCATTAGTGAGCCCCAGAGATTACTCAATTCCTGCTCCTCAAAGAATTGGGTTACAGATGTGCATAGCCATGTCCAGCTGTTTAACATTGGTTCTGCAGATTCAAATTAAGGCAGTCTCAGGGCCTCTCAGGTCTGCATGCTTTCTCAGGAAGCACACTTAAAGACTGAGCCATCTATCTTTTCTTTTTCTGAGGCAAGCCCAACAGACCAGTATTTTCTTTTGTTTTGTTTTTAATGTGTGTGTGTGTGTGTGTGTGTGTGTGAGAGAGAGAGAGAGAGAGAGAGAGAGAGAGAGAGAGAATTGGCATGCCAGGGCCTCTAACTACTGCAAAAGAACTCCAGATGCATGTGCCACCTTGTGCATCTGGCATTATGTGGTTATTTGGGAATTGAACTCGGGTCCTTAGGCTTTGCAGGCAAATGCCTTAACTACTGAGCCATCTCTCCAGCCCCTCTACCTTATTTTTTGAGACAGGGACACTGAACCTAGAGCTCACCACCTTGGCTAGACTAGCCAGTGAGCCTTAGAGCTCTGCCTGTCTCTGCTCTCCAGCACTGGGACTGTAGGAACATACCAAAATGCCTGGAATGTTTTTATGTAGGTTCTGATGATCTGAACTCAGGTCTTCATGCTTGTGCGGCAAGCATTTTACCCGCTGAGTCATCTCCCTAGCCCCATGCCTGGATTATTCCAGCATCATTTACAGTAATCAAGATATGGAAGCCAGGCATGGCAGCCCACACCTTTAGTCCCAGCACTTGGGAGGCAGAGGTAGGAGGATTGCTATGAGTTCAAGGCCACCCTGAGACTACATAGTGAATTCCAGGCCAGACTGGATTAGAGTGAAACACTACCTAAACATCAAATAAAAAAACAGATAAAAGGTATAGAATAAAATTAAGTGCTTGTCCATAGATGAACAGATAAATAAATGTATCCTATCTACACAGTGGAATACCATTCAACCTTAAAAAGGATTTTTTTTTACAACATAAATTAACTAAACACTATGTTGAACATGGCTTATTGGGAAAATGTTTTCCAGATTTGAAGCATGTAACGCTCATATGCACATCTTCCCATGCTTTCATTTACTTAAAATTAATATAGCTTATGACTGGACCATCTGAAACTATCTGAGGTTGTTGACTAAAATCCATTAAAAACAACCAGCTGGGCTTGATCATGCACACCTGTAAACCCACCCCTGGAGGCAGAGGCAGGAGGATCATGAGTTCAAGGCCAGCCTGGGCTATATAGTGAGATCTTGTCTCAAAAAAAAGAGGGGCTGGAGAGATGGCTCAATGGTTAAAGGCACTTGCTTACAAAGTCTGACAGCTCTAGTTTAATTCCTCAATACCCACATAAAGCCAGATACACACAGTGCACATGCGTCAAGTTCATTTACAGTGGCAAGAGACCCAGGTATGTCCATTCTCTCTCTCTCAAACAAATAATAAAAAGGGAAATAAATAACTTTAAAAGAAGGTAACAGATGTTATCAAGCAACTGGGGTTAATTGATTACTACAGTGAGGGTGACATCTCCTTTTAAGACTCCTGGCAGCTTGTGTGGCAATATGCACATTTCCTGCCTGCGTAGTGGCCTCACTTCTATAATTCCATCACACAGGATGTTGAGGCAGGAGAATTTCCATGAGTTCAAGCCTTGCCTGGTCTTCAGAGTGAGACCTTGTCTCAAAAAACAAACAACAACAAAAAAAAAGAAAACCAGAATCCAAACTAGAACAAATTATTTTTGAAAATGCTATAATGCTACTTAATTGTGTGCTAATTTAAAACGTTAAAAAAATTAAAGCAAGTCATATTGCCCATAGCTTCTCCACAAACCAGGAGTTTGAGACTAGCTGGGTGGAGCCAACTTGCTATTATGTCCCTGTGGGCAGATTCAGCTTCATTAACATCTCTGGACCTCTCTTCTCTGTACACTGGTGGGATTTGTCTTCTTTTATTAAGGTCATTTTTTGTTCTAGAATGCTGTGATTTATTCAGAGAAGCAATTTATTTTTCCTGGTATTGATTTGGAGAGGAAGCTTGTCATGGAGTCCTCTATATCAGGAACATTGAGTAATTCCCCTGACAGCGTGCTTGCCCCAATTTTGCAGATGAGATAAAAGTGCACATCCTGTAAGCTTTCCTTCTATCCTTTGTCCTAAAACTTGAAGACAAAAAGTTAAGGCAAGCTCAGGGCTTCCTAAACTTTGTCCCAGTAGTACTGTGTGATGCAACTGGAAATTTAAAATATATATACATACACAAGGGGGCTGGAGAGATGGCTTAGTGGTTAAGGCACATGCCTGTGAAGCCTAAGGACCCAGGTTCAATTTGCCAGGTCCCACATAAGCCAGATGAACCTGGTGACACATGCATCTGGAGTTCATTTGCAGCAGCTAGAGGCCCTGGTGTGCCCATTCTCTCTCTCTAATATGTATACATACATACATACATGAGGGAAAAATAGTTCACCATTCACAAGGCACGTTAGCTTACTAAAGCATTGTAAAGATAAATAGTAGAGGCCATTTTGTGTATGTGTGCATGCATGCTTATGTGTGTAGACACACATGTGTGGGGATGCACATGCATGTGCGTGCACATATGTATGGAGGCCAGAAGTTGTCTTCCTCAGTTGCTCTCCACCTTATTCTTCTAAGTCAGCTGTGGGCTCCTCACTGTAGCATTCGTGCACATTCCATCTTATTCTTTGAGACAAGATTTCTTGCTGAACTTAGTAGCCAATGAGCTGCATTGATTCCCTGTCTCCACCTCCCTAGCACTGGAATCACAAGTATGTACCACCATGCCTGCTGTTTTACCTGGGGGCTGGGAATCTGAACTTGGGTCCTCATGTTTGTTTGGCAAGTACTTTACGCACTGAGCCATTTCCCCAACCCCAAGTAAAGATTTTTTAAAATGCAAGTTTCTGAGCTAGAGAGATGGTTTAGTGTTTAAGGCATTTGCCTGCAAAGCCAAATGATACCTGTTTGACTTTCCAGGACCCACATAAGCCAGATGCACAAGGGGACACATGCATCTGGAGTTCATTTGCAGTGGCTGGAGGCCCTGATGGGCCCATTCTCTCTCTCTCTCTCTGCCTGTCTCTTTTCTCTCTCTCTCTCTAAATAAATAAAATATGTTTTAAAAATTGCAAGTTTCCTCAAAGCTTTTTATTTGCATTGAATGAATTCATATCTAATAAAACCAGTGTTCTTTTTTTTTTTTTTTTTGGTAGGGTCTCACTCTAGTTCAGGCTGACCTGGAATTCACTATGTAGTCTCAGGGTGGGCTTGAACTCATGGTGATCCTCCTACCTCTACCTCCCGAGTGCTGGGATTAAAGGTGTGCGCCACCATGCCTGGCAAAACAAGTGTTCTTAAAAAACCCACTTTAGAGCCTGCTCATGGTCTATTTCTCTTTGCTTTCTTCCAGAAAATGTGCTCCAGATTCTGACCATAAATACTACTTTCACCTCATCAACATCCACTCCAGCAAGGCCTTGAGTTGCTCCACTCTTGTGAAATGATGTTTTTCAACCTCAGAAATGACCCTCTTGTTCCTCAACCCCAGGAACTACAACCTAACTCCATCATCCCCAGCTAATCAGGTGGCCACTCCTATGTAGAAAAAGCATTCCCCTCTCCGTATATTCATCTCCTTGTACCTTCTAGCTTTATTCTTCCACTTCTGCCTTCCTCCCATGCCTCATTTTCTCCTTTTGCCCCACCATACTTTCAACACACACTGGTTCTCAGAGAACTCCATCACCGTAATTCCAGACAGTTCTCTCTCACATCTTGCTCTCCCTTCTCACGATTACCCTAGAATGCACTTCATACTTTCCCACAATATTAGTTACTTTTCTTTTTGCTGTGATCAAAGATCTGATAAGCAATTTAAGATAAGAAGAGTTTAGGGCTGGAGAGATGGCTTAGCGGTTAAGGTACCTCTCTGCCAAGCCTAAGAACAACCATTCAATTCTCCAGGTTCCATGTTTAGCCAGATGCAAAGTGACACAAGGGCACAATGCCGCACTTGCCCACAAGGGGGTGCACATGTCTGGAGTTCATACACAGTGGCTGAGAGGCCACTGGCATGCCCATTCTCTCTCTCTCTCTCTCTGCCTCTTCCTCTCTCTCTCTTTCTCTCTCTCTGTTTCTCTCTCACTCTCTCTCTCTCAAAAAAAGAAGAGTTTATTTTGCTTGCAATTTGAGGGAATACAGTCCATCATGGTAGGAAGGTCATCACAGAAGGAACATGAGGCAGATGTTCACATCGAGTCTCCAGTCAGGATGCAGAAAGCAGCAGGAAGTGGGGAGCCAACCTACTTCCTTCAGAGAGGTTCCACTTACTAAAGGTTTCAAAACATCTCCACCACCAGCTAGGGGTCAGCTGTTCAAACACATGAGCCTGTGGGGAACACGTCACATTCAAACACCTCCACCCCTTCTCAGGACCTTTAGACTTGTTTTGCTACTTACACTTCCAGAGCCACTCTTCCTTCATTTGTCACGTTAAATGTCACTTCTTCAGAAAGGCTGTCCCTGAGCCTCCCATATGACATATTCACTCTTCCGGTCCTTCTCAATCATGTGCTATCTTGGTTTGGGCATGAAGTGTCCCCCCCAGAAGGTTTATGCACTAAAGGCTTGTTCCCAGATGCAGTGTTCAGAGGTGGGGCTTCTGGGAAGTGACTTGATCAGGAAGGCTTTGACTTCATCAATGTGTTACTCCACTGACAAATTCAAAAGTTGAATAGACTGTTGGGACATGGGAGAACTGTGCATCACGGTAAGGCCTAGCTGAGGGAAGGAGGCTGCTGAGATTGGTCTCAGAAAGACATATGATATTTCCAAACCCTTTCCATCACCCTCTGCTTGCCTGCTTCCTTCCTTCCTTTCTTTCTTTCTTTTTCTTTCTTTCTTTCTTTCTTTCTTTCTTTCTTTCTTTCTTTCTTTTTCTTTCGAGAGAGACAGAGAGAGAGGGAAAGGAAAACAGATAGAGGTGGACACACCAGCAGCCTTTCAGCTGCTGCGAACGAAATCCAGATGTGTGCGCCCCTTGTGGTCAAGTGCAGCATTGCGCCCTTGCGTCCCTTTACATCTGGCTAAACATGGGACCTGGAGATTGGAACCACTGGAGATTGGAACCAGCATTCTTAGGCTTAGGAGGCAGGCGCCTTAACCACTAAGCCATCTCTCCAGCCCCACCCTCTGCTTTCTGTCATTTCCCTCCATCACATGCTTCCTGCCTTTATGTTCTCGCCACAGCCTAGAAACAATTGCTCCACATGACGATAGACAGAACAGTCTGAAACTGTGAGCCAAACAAACCGTCTGACAATCATACATGGCCTGTTCTCTTCTTCTGAGTAGCTATGCCACGCCTTCCACACACATTGCTTGTTTCCTCCTCAGCTGGTGTCTTTCAAACACCAAAACTGCCGAACCACAATCATCTGTTCTGCTACTTAGTATGTCAAATGGTTCCAAACACACGACAGGTGCCTGATAAACTTAGTTAACGAATAAATGGATATTTTTCTTCTGGTTTCTTAAACCAATAGAGTCCTCTCAAACAGCTTTCTTGTGACTCGGGCATAAAATAAAAAACACGAAGCCAGGCGTGGTGGTGTACACCTTTAATCTCAGCACTTGGGAGGCAGAGGTAGGAGGATTGCTGTGAGTTCAAGGTCAGCCTGGGATGACAGAGTGAATTCCAGGTCAGCCTAGGCTAGAGTGAGACCCTACCTTGAAAAAAAAAAAAATATATATATATATATATATAACACCTTAACAGTTAACAGATTGCTTAGCTATCTCTCTAAAGAATCAGAACCTCAAGTGAGGTTTGGGGAAAAACTGGATGGAAGCCCAGTTCTGAACCTATTTCTCACAAGAGTTTCCACCTATCAATGCTGGCACTCTATATTTTCCAAAGATGGTCACAAAAACATCTCCTATTCTAATCCTCTGAGATGAGACTTCAATACTCCTATTGATATGGAGCATATATGTCTACACACCCGTTGAATCTATATAAGCTTTTAATTTTAGTCTTACAAGTTCCTTTGAGCCAAAAAAAGGAAACAAATAAACAAGTTTATGTCACCAAAGACAATACTATTTGAGTTGCTTGTGCTCAGACCCCAACTGCCGTCTTATAAAAAGGACACACATGGAGGCCATGATCAGTTATTCTCCTCTGTGCTCTAGATGAAAGCCAATAGCAACACCGGACATGTGAGCAGGGAGCCTTCTAGATGAATCCAGGCCCCAGGTCCCATTACCTTAGAGGACTCAGCCCTTGGGTTACCCTTATGTACCAGAAATGAGTTATCTTTGTCCACATTCCTGACCCTTAAGACCCGTGAACACAACAAAATCATTTTCTGATTATATTTATTTGAGAGTCTGTTGGAATCAATAATGAATGCCCTTCTTCCTTGGTTGCTTGTTATCTCTAACCTCAGTGTCAACTGAACAAGCATCAATACTGACACAATTAAACACTTGCAAGCAAGGCCCGTGATTGGTGGTGTGTCCAGTGCTCCAGTACAAGCTGGCCTGTGAGAACCAATTTTGTTCACCTCTCCACTGGCCACAGTGGAATACTTGATACCAGGAAAATTGACAAGCAATTCAAATCAGGCTGGCCCTGTCAAAAATTTACCAGCATAGCACTAGACTATTTTTACTTTATTGAAAAGATAAATCATGCAGGCTTTTATGAGCAATATTTTCTTTCTCCAAGGCTGCTTTAAGGAATATTCTAAGGGCTGCTCTTGCACCCTAGAACTACGGTGTGCCTTGCCTACTCTAGCACTCTCTGTAAGGGCTTCTAAATAAACAGTTCCATCCCCGCAGTGTCACTGCTACAGGTTACCACAGAGATGTACCAAGCCTACATGTTCCGACCAGTCCAAATGTCCCATGATTCCCCAGGAGAGATTTTCCTTTGTCCATTTATCATGTGTATCCATGGAAAGCTCCCCGCTGGTCACCAAGCACAGCCAGCAGACTGAGCCCTGCACAATTTCAGAGGGGAGGCAGGCCGGTCCCTGGCACTTCGCTCTGCGGTGGCTGAAGACAGTACGTATGACTGGTACATGTTTAAGAGGATTAATCAGGTCATGGATATAAAGGCTGTGCAAATGAATTATTACTCTCTCTCTCTGTGTGTCTCTCTATCTCTCTCTCTTTCTCAAATTAAAAAAAAAAAGGGGAGGGGGCTGGAGAGATAGTTTAGCAATTAAGGTGCCTGCCTGCAAAGCCTAAGAACACCCATTCGAATCCCCAGTTCCCACGTTTACCCAGACGCAAAAGTGATGCAAGCATGCAATGTCACACATATGCACAAGGGATCAAACGTGTCTGAAGTTCATTAATAGCGGCTGAGAAGCCCTGGCACACCCATTCTTTCTCTGCCTCTTCCTCTCTGTTTCCGTCTGTCTCTCTCTCTCTCTCTCAAATTAAAAAACAATGAATTATTAAATCAATCTCTGAGTGCATGGGCAGTACTCGGTGCTACCACCTAAATTACATCCCCAGAATGCTATTAAGCATCTTTGTTCTGAGGACAGGAAACTGAGAAGCAAGGGACGAAGAATCAAGCCCTGTGTTGGTCTAGCACAGTGGGAATGCTGGAAGTAAACCCAAGATTTGGACTCATTTTATAGAAGTACATTTTAAGGAAGAAATATTTTAAACTCATAACAGCAATTCCGCTTCTAACAATTTATCCTACAAATGCATTTCACAGGGACAATTTAACAAAAAATTATTGTAAGGGTGTTTATCAATATGTTTCTTGGATACATCAAGAGGTTACTAGTTTAAATTGTGGCAATCCACTCACTGAAATGTTAAAAAGAAAGCTTTTGTTTCAGACATAGGCAGAGTAAATTTGTAATATTACTACCACAAAACATCAATATTTGAGGTGACAGGTAAGTCACTTAAGTCAATTTAACCACTCCACATTTTATATTTCTCACAACCTCACTTTGTAGCCATAGATCTACAATTATAGCTTGGCAGTATACAATAAAAGAGATTTGTGTGCATGCACTCAGTAGCATCTTTCAAATGTGCAAATGGGTGAAAGAATACATTCACATATGCAAACGTTTGCCAAGAAAATATCTGTCTGAGTAGCTATGCCACGCTGTCCACAAACATTGCTTGTTTCCTCCTCAGCTGTTGTCTTTCAAACACCAAAACTGCCGAACCACAATCGTCTGTTCTGCTACTTAGTATGTCAAATGGTTCCAAACACACAACAGGTGCCTGATAAACTTAGTAAATGAATAAATGGATATTTTTCTTCTGGTTTCTTAAACCAATAGAGTCCTCTCAAGCAGCTTTCTTGTGACTCAGGCATAAAATAAAAAACACGAAGCCAGGCGTGGTGGCGCACACCTTTAATCTCAGCACTTGGGAGGCAGAGGTAGGAGATTTGTTGTGAGTTCGAGGTCAGCCTGGGATGACAGAGTGAATTCCAGGTCAGCCTAGGCTAGAGTGAGACCCTACCTTGAAAAAATATATATATATATTGCACCTTAAGAGTTAACAGATTGCTTAGCTATCTCTCTAAAGAATCAGAACCTCAAGTGAGGTTTGGGGAAAAACTGGATGGAAGCCCAGTTCTGAACCTATTTCTCGCCAGAGTTTCCACCTATCAATGCTGGCACTCTATATTTTCCAAAGATGGTCACAAAAACATCTCCTATTCTAATCCTCTGAGATGAGACTTCAATACTCCTATTGATATGGAGCATATATGTCTACACACCCGTTGAATCTATATAAGCTTTTAATTTTAGTCTTACAAGTTCCTTTGATCCAAAAAAAAAGGAAACAAATAAACAAGTTTATGTCACCAAAGACAATACCATTTGAGTTGCTTGTGCTCAGACCCCAACTGCCGTCTTATAAAAAGGACACACATGGAGGCCATGATCAGTTATTCTCCTCTGTGCTCTAGATGAAAGCCAATAGCAACACCGGACATGTGAGCAGGGAGCCTTCTAGATGAATCCAGGCCCCAGGTCCCATTACCTTAGAGGACTCAGCCCTTGGGTTACCCTTATGTACCAGAAATGAGTTATCTTTGTCTACATTCCTGACCCTTAAGACCCGTGAACACAACAAAATCATTTTCTGATTATATTTATTTGAGAGTCTGTTGGAATCAATAATGAATGCCCTTCTTCCTTGGTTGGTTGTTATCTCTAACCTCAGTGTCAACTGAACAAGCATCAATACTGACACAATTAAACACTTGCAAGCAAGGCCCGTGATTGGTGGTGTGTCCAGTGCTTCAGTACAAGCTGACCTGTGAGAACCAATTTTGTTCACCTCTCCACTGGCCACAGTGGAATACTTGATACCAGGAAAATTGACAAGCAATTCAAATCAGGCTGGCCCTGTCAAAAATTTACCAGCATAGCACTAGACTATTTTTACTTTATTGAAAAGATAAATCATGCAGGCTTTTATGAGCAATATTTTCTTTCTCCAAGGCTGCTTTAAGGAATATTCTAAGGGCTGCTCTTGCACCCTAGAACTACAGTTTGCCTTTCCTACTCTAGTGCTCTCTGTAAGGACTTCTACATAAACAGTTCCATCCCCACGGTGTCACCGCCACAGGTTACCACAGAGATGTACCAAGCCTACATGTTCCGACCAGTCCAAATGTCCCATGATTCCCCAGGAGAGATTTTCCTTTGTCCATTTATCATGTGTATCCATGGAAAGCTCCCCGCTGGTCACCAAGCACAGCCAGCAGACTGAGCCCTGCACAATTTCAGAGGGGAGGCAGGCCGGTCCCTGGCACTTCTCTCTGCGGTGGCTGAGGACAGTACGTATGACTGGTACATGTTTAAGAGGATTAATCAGGTCATGGATATAAAGGCTGTGCAAATGAATTATTACTCTCTTTCTCTGTGTGTGTGTGTGTCTCTCTCTCAAATTTAAAAAAAGGGGAGGGAGCTGGAGAGATAGTTTAGCAATTAAGGTGCCTGCCTGCAAAGCCTAAGAATACCCATTAGAATCCCCAGGTCCCACGTTTACCCAGACGCAAAAGTGATGCAAGCATGCAATGTCACACATATGCACAAGGGAGCAAACGTGTCTAAAGTTCATTAATAGCAGCTGAGAAGCCCTGGCACACCCATTCTTTCTCTGCCTCTTCCTCTCTGTTTCTGTCTGTCTGTCTCTCTCTCTCTCAAATTAAAAAACAATGAATTATTAAATCAATCTCTTAGTGCATGGGCAGTACTCTGTGCTACCACCTAAATTACATCCCCAGAACGCTATTAAGCATCTTTGTTCTGAGGACAGGAAATTGAGAAGCAAGGGACGAAGAATCAAGCCCTGTGTTGGTCTAGCACAGTGGGAATGCTGGAAGTAAACCCAAGATTTGGACTCATTTTATAGAAGTACATTTTAAGGAAGAAATATTTTAAACTCATAACAGCAATTCCGCTTCTAACAATTTATCCTACAAATGCATTTCACAGGGACAATTTAACAAAAAATTATTCTAAGGGTGTTTATCAATATATTTCTTGGATACATCAAGAGGTTACTAGTTTAAATTGTGGCAATCCACTCACTGAAATGTTAAAAAGAAAGCTTTTGTTTCAGACAGAGGCAGAGTAAATTTGTAATATTACTACCACAAAACATCAATATTTGAGGTGACAGGTAAGTCACTTAAGTCAATTTAACTACTCCACATTTTATATTTCTCACAACCTCACTTTGTAGCCATAGATCTACAATTATAGCTTGGCAGTATACAATAAAAGAGATTTGTGTGCATGCACTCAGTAGCATCTTTCAAATGTGCAAATGGGTGAAAGAATACATTCACATATGCAAATGTTTGCCAAGAAAATATCTGAGAGGAAGTAGAAAAAGTGAAATAGGGAATTTAGTAAATGGAACCAGAAGCTTGGAATGGAAAAGAGCCTCATTTTTCATTGTATAAGGTTTTGTAGTACTTGCGATTTTTTTTGAGGCAAGCCCAACAGACAGACCATTTTTTATGCAAGAGAGCATGTGCACGCACACGAGAGAGAGACAGAGAGACAGAGAGAGAGAATTGGCATGCCAGGGCCTCCAGAGGCACGCACCACCTTGAACACATGTACAACCTTGCATGTTTGTGTCACCTTGTGTGTCTGGCTTATGTGGGACCTGGAGAGTTGAACACAAGTCCTTATGCTTTGCAGGCAAAGTGCCTTAACCACTAAGCCATCTCTCCAGCCTGAAAATTTTAATCATATGTTTAAGCTTAACACTTAGCATCACTAACTTAATAATAATTTAATATAATATAATAAAAGAACTAATTTGTACTAAGATGCTTGAAATCTTTTTAGACCATTTTGTCTTCTTCATTTCTATTGTAATGAGAAAACCCCCTATTATACCTTTGGAAATTATGTCTACCCCAAGCAGCTGACAGAGACATTTTTCCAGAAAGGTCAAGTCTGTTCAGTCTATTCCTGTGTCTCCAGCACATAAGGCAGGACCTGAGGCATAATGGGTAGATACATAAACAATTGTATCTGATGGTGGCTAGTGCTGTGAAGAAAATGCACCATTATGGGTGTGGTAGAGTATGATATTTTTAAAGGTGATAAGGGAAAGTTTTACTGATATTTGAGTAAACCCTAAAAAGAGTCAGTAAATCGGGGCATCAGGTAATCCGGGAGAAGGGATGTCCAGGCAAGCACAAAGGCCCTGAGTAGAGTATGATCGATCAAACAATATACTAAATTCCTAACTTTACACTCCAAATGTACACAGGTCTTTCCTGAACACCACCTAGGCATCAATATTCCAGTTTTGATCTACTGCCTTGTTGCTTTCATCGCTGGGGTTAAGGCAACCATTTCATTCTCTCAGCAAATAGAGATGAATATTCTCACGGAGGCAGACCACACTAAAGTTGGTAGCCCAAGAAGACTGGAGTGACAGGAGTAAGACTTGAGTCTCCTTTAAAAATTATTATTTTTGTTTATTTACTTGAAATGGAGAGAGAGAAAGAGAGAGAGAAAAGCATGAATATGGGTGTGGCAGGGCCTCCTGCCACTGTAAAGGAACTCCAAATGCATGTGCCACTTTGTGTAACTACCTTTATGTGGGTCACTGGGGCATCAAACCTGGACCTTCAGGCATTGCAAGCAAGTGCCTTTCACGCTGAGCCATCTCTCCAGCCCTTGAGTCTCCTTTATAGACACTATCCCAGTAAGAATGTCCAGCTCACTGCTGCTAATGGACTCATCTCTCAGCCCATTTGTCTGGGGTCAGGCGTAATTCTTAAGTTTGGCTTGAGTCTGCCAAATCCTGGACTGTAAGCAATAGTTTCTCTGGCTCCTGTACCTCTCTCTCTCTCTCTCTCTCTCTCTCTCTCTCTCTCTGTCTCTCTCTCAGTCCCGTCTTCCACTGCCATTGTGCTGTCTCCCTTTAAGCAGGCTTCTTCAGAGGTCTCCAGCTACTGGCCCTCTACATCATATCTGA
The DNA here is from genome assembly GCA_036365145.1 of Orientallactaga sibirica. NCBI lineage: Eukaryota > Metazoa > Chordata > Mammalia > Rodentia > Dipodidae > Orientallactaga > Orientallactaga sibirica. The sequence continues at coordinate 1,992,237 of JAEOAD010000048.1, forward strand.
CACTGCTTGGCCAACCTCTTTCACTGCTGTGACAGGGTTTTTCCCACTAACCTTGAGTGTTCGTTTCTGGTGTCTACATCCTGTGCTCTTCCCTTCAATGGTCGAGTTTGCAGTGTCTGTTCTCATGACTTTCTCTCCCCTGCTGCCAGTGGCTCTGATGCTTCTAACATTCCCCCCGGGTGCTAACTCACAAGAAGGACACGAGCTTCCGCAGACACATGAACGCGACTCATAAATAACGCCACCTGGTAAGTGTTAAACAGAACACCAAGGACATAGTGGGTGATGCCAGCCATATATAGAAGGAAACAAAGAGATTGTGGGTGCAGACAACACTAAATCATTCCCCAAGTGTCCGATGCAGGGACCATGTCATGAATTAAAGAGTTCACAGCCTCCTACAATGTGTCTGATGTCAGCAGCCTCAAGCTGGGGCACATAACCCAGGAATTCCATTTTGGCATATGCATAAGAAATAAAAACTTTAAAAAGTTGTCAGAACATCCCTGTGTCCCCATCTCAGCCCCATTCTCCCCACTGTCCCTGGGGTACATTCGTCCATGAATGCCAGTGACTATCTCCTCATGACACTGTTATTGGGACCATGTGCTTGGGACACCTTCCCAAAAGAAGTGATTGACTAGAGACTGTGAGCCCAGGTATCAAATCACCCAAGTTGAAAACCCAATTCAACTACTTTCCGGGCTATGCTTTTTGTAGCAACTTACCTCAATTTCCATTGTGTGATGTGGGGGAGGGAGGGAGGGATAAAGCATGCCATCCACAAGGATTTGAGATTCCTTAAGTTAACACATTCAAAGGATGCAAAAGAGTGTCTGGCTCAGAGTGAAATCCCCACTGTCATCCTCCTGGGGAACCGGGCAGAAGGAATACCACACACGCAGCCGTTCTGAGCTTCTTTCATTGTGCCGCTCCCATATCCACCCGTCAGAGCAGAGCTCACTTGATAATTCCCCCCACACACACCTGCAGGCAATCACATGTGAAGCATGATGTCTATCCCTGTTTTTTTTTTTGTTTTTATTTTCAAGACCTAAGCTGAAGAGAAGTCTCAAATGACTATTCCCTGAATGGTTCTAGCTTCCTCACTGCAAAAAGTTTAATAAATTGTGACATTCTTCCGGAGGGTTTCTGTGTGAGTACCAAGTTACATGTTGGATCATAATTGATCTAAGTGCTGAACAATTCCATAGCCTCATGTTGTTGTTGTTGTTGCTGCTGTTGCCGTTGTCAGCATTTGCTGTTTGGTTTTAAAAAGAAACAAAAACCATTTAAAAAATCTCATGTAGGGCTGGAGAGATGGCTCAGCAGTTAAGATGCTTGCCTACAAAGCCTGAGAACTCCTGTTCAAATATCCAGGTCGCACGTAAGCCAGATGCAGTGATGCAAGCATGCAATGTCGCACATGGGCACAATGGGACACACTCGTCTGGAGTTCAGTCACAGTGCCTGAAGGCCCTGGAGTGCCCATTCTCTCTCTTTTTTTCTCTCTCTCTCCCCCTCTATCTCTCTCTAAATAAATAAACAAACAAACTTTTTAAAAATATCTCATGAAATGGTCAAAAGTGCTTCAGTATTTGTATCTCACCTTCAAGTTGAGATAAGAGCATAGAATTTTAAAACACAATCTTGACAGGATCCGATGTCACACGCATGAACATTCTTGATCAACAATTCATCTCTTTTCCTTGGTTTGCAATCTCACTCGCCAAGTCCTTCTGGTTATTGTTGTGCATTTTTCGGGGGGGAGGGGGAGGTTCTAGGTAGGGTCTCGTTCTAGCCCAGGCTGACCTAGAATTCACTTGGTGAGCTTTGGGTCAGCTTTGCTCAGGAATTGCTGAGGTACCATTTGTCTTGTGCAGATATCCTCATGGTTTGGGCTGGTCCTCATGAGAAGGCTGAGAGCCCGCGGCTGCTGTGTGGCTGAGATCTCACAGGACAAGAGGAAACTTGTGCCAGCTCCAATAGGCAGAGGCCAAGGTAACCCTGGAGCATGGCTTTGCACAGCTGAGTAGAATCTTGACCCAAGGGTTAAGACAGCAAAAGGGACAGGCACAATATTGATGGAGAATAAGAGCAGAGGAGTTGTCAATCAAGGATGGAGGCCCGAGGAAAACATGGATGCCAACCTATCTCAGCCAGGCTAGAAAACGGTCACCCAGAGCTACTTAAAAACCTTTCAGAGGATTTTTCCCTAATCCTATGTTTCGACCCTCTCCCAGGTTGGCAGAGTCCTTCTAACCCTGCTCACCTTTCCTGTGCATCCACCAACCAAGCGAGACCTCTGCTATGCCCCTAAGTCCACTATGAGACACATCCCAACTGAATGCCCTTTAATTTACATCCCCAAGGTTATGAAGAAGCCCGATGGGATCACCATATGGCAACCTGCTCAGTACCCCCCTGGCTAGTCAGCTTGGGAGCTGTACTTCTTTCTCTTATCAGTGGTATTTCTGAAGAGAAATCTTTAATAAGGTGCCCTTCATGTCTATGTTTTTCAATTCTTTGCTAAATGTGGATAAGAACTTAGGCTGGAGCTGTAATCTCACTAAGAGCACAAACCCCACATCAGTATGAAGTGAGAAGTCAAGCTTTCATTTCATTTTAGTCATCTGCCAGATATCTGCAGGCTCAAGGCAAAAGTGGCCTTCAAGTTTTTTAGAGGTGCTATGCCAGCTGGCTACTGGGAAGCTGGTCATGTGCCGCTCAGCTGTGTGACCTCCAACATTAGTGATTTTTGAGGTCAGCCAAGAGCAAATGCTGATTTTGCCCTGACAAATTGCTTGACCACTTGAAGAATAGGAGAAAGTTAGCTTCTTTTGGGATGCTTCAGTTAGAGATTGAGGCCCAGAGAGAACCAGGAGATGGCACCTCACCCTGGCTCCCACCCTTATTTTTGTTGCTCAGGATAGCTTTGGCTATTTGAGGGTTTTGTGCTTCCAAATGATTTTTAGGGGTTTTTTCCCTTCTAATTTGTTGAAGAATGACATTGGAATTTTAATGGGTATTGCATTAAATCTATAAATTGCTTTTGGTAAAATAGTCATTTTCATAATATTGATTCTCCCAATCCATGAGAATGGGCTATCTTTCCATTTTCTAGTCTTCTTTAATTTCTCTCTTGACTATTTTAAAGCTTTCCTTTTAGATACCTTTCACTTCCTGAATTAGGTTTATTCTCATATTTTTTTTTAGAGAGAGAAAGAGAGAGTGAGAATTGGAACACCAGGGCCTCAGCCACTGCAATCGAACTCCAGATGCTTCCGCCATCCACTGGGCATGTGCGACCTTGCACTTGTCTCACCTTTGTGCATCTAGATTATGTGGGATCTGGAGGAGATCATACATAGGTCGTTAGGCTTTGCAGGCAAGCACCTTAACAGCTAAGTCATCTCTTCAGCCCCTCAGATATATATATATGGGGGGGGGCGTTGAGGTAGGGTTTCACTCTAGCCCAGGCTGACCTGGAATTCACTCTGTAGTCTCAGGGTGGCCTTGAACTCATAGTGATCCTCCTACCTCTGCCTCCAGAGTGCTGGGATTAAAGGTGTGTGCCACCACTCCCAGCCCCTCAGATATTTTTTGAGGCAATTGTGAATGATAGTGTTTCCCTGATTTTGTCCTCAGGATATTTGTCACTGGTATAATGGAAAGCCACTGATCGCTATGTGTTAACTTTGTCTCCTGCTACTTTGCTGGAAGTATTAGTTAGCTCTAACAGTTTTCTGACAGAGTCTTTATGCTCTCTTATGTATAATATCATCTCATCTGCAAATAAAGATAATTTGACTCCTGTTACTATTTGTTCATTTTATTTGTGTCTCTTGACTTATTGCTGTAGCTAAGACTTCCAGTACTATAATGAATAAGAGTATAGAAAGTGGACACCCTTGTGCTCCTGAAGTTTGTGCCCAAACTTCTCACATTGCAACACAACATTGTCATGTGCAAAGTTAACACTTGAGAACTGAACAACTGTGGTGCAAAAACAGTCACAAAAAAATATTTCTTCTCAGGCTGGAGAGATGGCTTAGCAGTTAAGGCACCTGCCTCCTAAGCCTAAGAATGCTGGTTCCAATCTCCAGCGGTTCCAATCTCCAGGTCCCACGTTTAGCCAGATGCAAAGTGATGCAAGGGCACAATGCTGCACTTGACCACAAGGGGGCACATGCATCTGGATTTCATTTGCAGCAGCTGAGAGGCTGCTGGCTCGCCCATCTCTATCTGTCTTCCTCTCCCTTTCTCTCTGTCTCTCTGTGTCTCTCTCCAAAAAATATATATATATTTCTTCTAATGTTCTAAGTAAGTTATGATTTTGCATTGGGCTGCATTCAGGGTGCTCCTGCGTGCACGCTTCTGCATCAAAGTCCACAGATACTTCAAGGTCAACATGTTTCAGTCATAACTTGTAGTCTTGCTTGCACCCTGTTGTTTCTGCTACTCATGGGAATGTCAAGAGAACATAAAAGAGTAAGTAGAATACAGATGGGATATGGCTTGCATGTGTGTATGAGTTTTTCATCTGTCATGGGAGCCAATTGGAAGGTCATCACAAGTCATCTAGGCCAGCAATGGCCTTAGCCTAGTGGCACTGGACATGGAAAGAAAGGGACAGCTCAAGAGAAATTTATGGGGTGGAAGAGATGGACTTGCCAAAAATTACTGTGCAGGGTTTTTTTTTTTTTCCAAGTAGGATCTCACTGTAGTCCAGGATGACCTGGAACTCACTATGTAGTCCCAGGGTGGCCTTGAACTCATGGTGATCCTCCTACCTCTGCCTCCAGAGTGCTGGGATTAAAGATGTGCACCATCATGCCTGGCTTTTTTTTTTTTTTTTTTGAGCTGTGAAGTTTTTGTCATTGACTCAGAAATATTAGGGAAATTAGCAGGTTTGAGAAGAAAGATCATCATAACTGTTTAGGACATGCTGAAATTGGTAATTTCTTAGACGTCTAGGAGAAAGTGCTGTTTAGGGATTAAATTTAGGACTGAAGGACAAAAGGAGCCAAAAATATAAATGTATAAGTAATGAACATTTGGGTGATACTTGTATTTATGAGAACTCCTAGGATTACCAAGAAAATAAATGAAGAATGAGAAGGTGAGGTCTGGAACACAGAGACACTCCCAGACTGGAAGTTGGACTAATCTGTGGGATCCAGCAAAGGAAACTGGGAAGCAGCACCCAGATGTGGAGGGAAGCCCTGTGAGAGGTGACGTCGTGGTGTCAAGAGCTCTAGGGAGGAGGGCATGGTTGTATGTTGGGGTCTGCTTCTGAGGGTCAGGTTGAAGTTTCTACCTTCCTTCCCTTGGGAAAAAGCCTATGATAACATTGGATGTGTTTATTTTCTTTAATCCATCTGGATATACAATTAAAATTCCAAGCTACATTTAATAAAACTTGGTAGAAATTATACAGCACTAAAATAGATTTTTCATAAAGAACATAGTTCGTCCAGAAATGTGTCTTTTCAATGCCAGACTTTTGAATGTTTTCAAATATCTCAGTGTTTGGAATCATGTAAACCAAATGGGCCGATGTTTAGCAGTCTATTTTTACACTGTGAATCATCCTGGCATTTAGCATCATGTACAAAACAACCTGAAACTTTCCATGGCTTGCTGACCCACACTGACATCTTTTTAACTTAAAGCCAATGGTTTTATCTGGATCTCTTTGCTGTTGGCTACTTAAATATTTTTTATAATTTATTTTATTTATTTGAGAATGAGAGAAAGAGAAAGAGGCAGAGAGAGAGAGAACAGGTGTAGCAGGTCCTCTAGCCACTGCAAACAGACCCCAGATGCATGTGCCACCTTGTGCATCTGGCTTGTGTGGATACTGGGAATCAAACCTGGGTCCTTAGGCTTTGCAGACAAATACCTTAACCACTAAGCCATCTGTCCAGCCCTCTTAAATTTTTTAGAACATCATTGGTGAGTTCTGAGACTTGCAGACAAAATACCACATGTGTTCTCTCTAACAGCCAAGAAAAATTCAGATAAATTTTTAGTCAGTAGTGTAATTCCTCCAAGATCCCCATATTCTGTTATGCCTGATTCCAAGGTTACAAAACCCCATGGCTGTTTACTATGCTAAAGTCACACTATGTGAGTCCCATCACTATTATCTCTTCTATTTTCTATTCAATTTCAGCCCCAGGAGAAAACTTGGGGATTATATGGAATTGTACATGTAGATGGGCTCTTCCATCAAATGTTCCTTGGATTATGGGATCATCATGTAGAAGGCAATCTAGGGAACTCAAGAAATTAATTCACTCCACTTACACAGCAAGTTTAACCTCACCCCAAGGAACTGAGGAGTATGCATATTACAAAACAGCTCTTTCCTTCTAGAGAGAAGACCCTCCAGCTTCCAACAAACTATTCCAAGTGCTTAGCAACTTCTGCCCTGAGAGAATACTGGGGTGATACAGTGTCAAGGACCATCATACTTGGACATTGCCAGTGGCAGATAGACTGGGAAGAAAGTGATCTGACTCACCCAGAGATGACTCAGACATACTGCACTGAATTCAGGAAAATATTTCAAAAAAGTGAAAGCATCCAAGTATAGCCATGTTGCAATGTGATGTTTTCCAGATTAGATTGCTCATGCCTAGGAGAGCCAGAGGTCAACACAGTGTCTAACTAGGTCGCTTTGTGAGGGGTTGTGGGGATCAGCTGCTATCATTCAGCACACTCTTCTGTCATGTGTCTTCCAATTCATCTCTCTGAGGGAGAAAACAATGCTCCGAACTGTGCCAGCTTTGTTCCACATTCTTCCTTGCCCACAATGAACACTTTATAAAATGATCTTTCTAAAAATATTATATATATATATAATTGATTGATTTGAAAGAGAGAGACAGAGAAAGAGACAGAGAGAGACAGAGAGAGAGAGAGAGAGAGAGCGAGCATGGGCACACCAGGGCATCCAGCCACTGCAAACAAACTGCAGAGTGCAAGCTCCACCTTGTGCATCTGGTTTGCCTAGGTCCTGGGGAATCATACCTGGGTCTCTAGGCTTCTCAGGCAAGCACCTTAACCACTTAGCAATCTGTCCAGCCCCTCAAATAATCTTTTAAGAAGAAAATATTGGGGGTGGAGAGAGGGTTCAGCAGTTAAGGCACTTGTGGGCACAGCTTGATGACCTGGATTCAATTCCCCAATACCCACATAAGCCAGATATACCAAGTTCTACTTCCTGTTTTATCCTCTGCCCCTGACTCGGGTGCAATGTGACCAACTCTGCCTCCTACTCCTGCCACCATAACATCTCTGCCACAATGGGAATTCCCTCAAAACTCTAAGCCATAGTAAAGCTTTTCCTTCCTTAGGTAGCTTCCTGTCAGGTATTTCATCCCACCAACAAGGAAAGTAACTAATACAAGGTGGAAAGAGGGAATGAGCAAAGACCCAAGCAAATATAAAATGACACTTTATTGAAGTTCCCTGAATGGGTGAACTAAGGGAATTGATTCAGCCAGAGAGGAAATAATGACAGAAAGTGATGTAATGACCAAACGTGAGTAAAGCAGGTGAAGATGGGCCAGGAAGAGCATCTCACGTGGAATAACTGGGAAGACCAAGAGCTGGAGGAACTAGTAAAAGTGACCCTGACTGTGACACAAGGCTGAGGGTCGAGATCAGAGCAGTGGGAAGCTCGTGCAGTCCTCTCCACTGTGGAAAGGATGCCATAGCCAGCTTTGCATTTTCTGTGGCTGTCACACAGTGAGTGACAGTACAGAAGGGGCAAAAGGAAGATAACGGCACTGAACTGGCCTGGAGGAGATGGAGAAGAGGCTAATAGGATGACAGTGTGATTGGATATGAGAGAAACTTCAGGACACATCTAGCAAGGAGATGCGCCTGGACTTGGCAATGAACTGATTTGCTGTTAAAGAGAAGGAATTTTCAAAGGATGAATGATCTGCTGGTTCTGGCTTGTGTATGAGGATGACAGCACCACTCACTAGGACAAGGGGCAGGGAGGGACCCATAGCAGAGAGGTGGGAGTGAAGGGAAAGGGATGGAGATCGTGAGTTCAGACGGCTTTCCTTGTAAATGCCTGTGAATCACGTGAGATGAAAAGGTCACTAGGTCCAAGGCACGGAGGAGATGCTACATCTGGACAGTGACAATGGGGGTCACACGAACATCCACTGAAATGGTGGTCCGGGGGAGAGCAGGCCAGAGCAGAAGAGATGGGCCTGAGGACATGGTGAGGATCCGACCAAAACACTGTGGACAAGACAGCATAGGAGACGCCATGACTCGTACACTTGAATTAGAGTTTCTGATGGTGTATTTGCAACGGGGACAAAATGAAGAAGACTGAGGTGAGCAGGATGATAATGAGCCAAATGCTGAGGTCCTAATGGAACTAGAGGTGTCTTAACAACACGCCAGCAGCAGCCAGGAGAGGGGCTGGAGGGAAAAACGGGGTCCGTGCTTGCTCTCCTTTTTATCTCTTGGCTGAAATCTATTCACTCTTAAAACTAAACTCACATTACTTATTCAGTGAAAGTTTCTCTTAGTACTTCCTCCTTTTTCTCCCTCCCTTCCTGTCCTCTTCAGGTGAATTGTTTCCCCCTTTTTACTGGCTCTTACAGCATCTTAAACAACTCTTTGAGCTGAACCGAGTTTCACATAACACTGCTGTAATGGTACTTCTGTGGTGTATTAGTCAGTTTTCCATTGCTGTGACAAGTCACCTGAGATGATCTACTTAAAGAAGAAAAGGTTTGTTTGGGCTCATGATTTCAGAGGTTCCAGTTCGTGATTGGTTGACTCCATTGCTTTTAGGCCTATGGCGTAAACAAAATGGCGGGAGAACATGGTGAGACAAAGCTGTCCTTCGCAAGCAGCCAGGGAGCATACAGAAAGAGGAAGGGGCCAGGAACACAATAGATTCTTCAAGAGTATGCTGTTAAGCACCTATTTTCTCCAAGTAGGCCCAGCCCTTAAGGGTTCTACCACTTCCCAATAGCTACATCAGGCTCAGAGCATAACACAGTGTCCTGAGGTTCCAAAGTAACTTGCCTGGATCTCCCACAATTGGCAATCAGGATTCAAGGGCAGGGTGTCTACTTTATAGGATATACAAGCTATCTTACCACTGACAAGTGAGTGCATGACATTGAGGTCCAAGAGATCTGAAACACGTAGACATAGAGCCAGGTGGAATTATGAAGAAAGACTGCGGTTTGGATGGTCATTTGCAGAGCAAAATGACAATGCTCAACACTCCCATGTGCCAGGTGTGATCTCTATTCTCCGTATGCAGTAAGTGAGGAGTCCTCACTGAAACGTATAAGCAAGGAGACCGAGTCTCAGAGCGGCTCTGTGTGTCATTCCACATCACAAACCAAGTAGATGACAAAGGAAGGATTTGAACTTGGGCAGTCTGGCTGGTATGAAAATGCATAGTCCTTCATATTGTAAACTCTTGCCTCCTATGTGAGATGTTTTAATGGCAGTGTTTTGGGGTGGATTGTTCACCTTCAAATCCATGTGAATATCTGGAGATATTCTTTAAGAAGTAATGTTGTGGGCTGGAGGGATGGCTTAGCTGTTAAGGCATTTCCCTGCAAAGCCAAAGGACCCAGGTTCGATTCCCCAAGGACCCACGTAAGCCAGATGCACAACAGGGTGCATGTGTCTGGAGTTCATATGCAGTGGCTGGAGGCCCTGGCACATCCATTCTCTCCCTCTCTCTCCCTCTCAAATAAATAAATAAATAAAATATTTTAAAAAAAGTAATTTTGCTAAAATGAGATCACTAGAAAGTCCTTAACCCAACCTGACTGGAGTCTGGAGGATGAAATTTGGACACACAGAGACATCAGGAGTGTGCTTGCAGAGGAAACGCCACTTGAGGACGTGAGTAGAAGAAAGATGGCCATCTTCAAGACAATGAGAGAGGCCAAAGAAGAAACCAATCAAGTCCTTACCTTGACTTTGGATGTCTGAGTCCCCAAACTAGAACACGGTGTATGTTTGTCATGTAAGCCCTGGCCTGTGGTAATTTGCTCTGGTAGCTCTACGGGAGTCCCAGGCAGTTGAGCTGTGGGAGACTGGGTCACGAAGGGAAAGATGAGGAGAGGAAGGGAGGGGAGGAGAAGGGGGAGGGAAGGGGGAGGGAAGGGAGGGGAGGGCAGGAGAGGGGAGGGAAGGAAGGGAGGAAGGGGAAGGAAGAGGAGGGGAGGGGAGGGGAGGGAAGGGGAGAGACCAGGATAACACGTTCTAGGTCCTTAGTTTCACAGTGAAAGGATGACTAGGTCATAATTCCGGGAGGACTTCGCGATCTTCACAGTGGCCTAAAGCCAGTGCCCTGAGTCCTCAGGTTTCCTTCACATTCTTAAATTTCCACAGCACTTTTTCAGAATTCTTTCACAATCTGGTCTCATTTTATGTCCACCAGTCTTCCAGGTGTGGGGGTCATGGTGGACAGGTGAGCAGGTGACTCTCGCTTGCGCCCTGGTATGCTTTGAATGAATGACCTCCAATAGAGTCAGTTTAAATAAAGCTTTAGATCTCCAGCTGCCTGGCTGGAGGAGATGTCACTGTGGGTGGATCCTAGGGTCCAGCTCTAAGGTGTAGGGATCTGAAATTCTCAGCCAAATATACACAACGTGCTGGAACTTTGCCTGGAGTTGCTGGAGTGAGCTTGCTGATGCTGGTGGTGGTTGCTTCTCTCTCTCTCTCTCTCAGCATGGACCTGTGAAAAGGGGGCTAGCTTCTTCTGCCATTATGGAACTTCCCCTCTATCTGTTCGCTTTAATCAATCCCTTCCTCCCATGAACTGCCTGATTTAGAAGTTCATCCCAGCACATGAAGCTGTCTGCTACACACCTCAACTCTCATCTCCCTAAACTGTAGACTGAAAGCCTTGGAAAGCTCCAAGGCAAGGCCACTGTCTCTTCAGTCTCTTAGCAAAGCCCAGTCATTTGTATTTTAATGGGATTGTTTTCCAGCTCAACAGTTTATCTTGCCTTTCATTAATCCCATTGCCATCTGGTCCCCTTATGCTAGCATGTAGGGCTAGTGGCTTCCTTTGTCTAAGGAGATGTGTCAATAGTTTATAATATTTCTTGTCATAATCATAATATTTATTTTTCACACTAGACAAACTCTTCTGGAGACTTGGAAGAAAGTGACTTTTTTTTTTTATGCCCCTCTTTAGTCTGAAGTTTTTGTTGCTGGGAAAGAAATGTTGGGTTTTTCAAATTGATTAATTAAAATAAATGAACAAAACTTCCTAAGTCCGTATATTTTCCAGTTCAATTTGCTGCTGGCTAGCCTCAACAAACATTTTACTTGAAGGATCATATTAGATCAAATTGGCCTTTGTGCAAATGGCACAGATTCATGTGACAATGGAAGTGACATCACATCCCTTCCCTTTAACTTGAAGCCCAAACTCAGGAAAAATCCCACATCTTGCAGATTTTTGTTTCCATTTGTTTTCCCTTCCTCCCTTGTTCCCTCTCTCCTCCCTTCCCTTCTTCCCTCCCTTCTTTCCTTCCTTCTTCTCTTCCTCCCTTCCTTCCCTCCCTCCCTCTCTTCCTTCCTTCATTTATTCTTTATCTTTTTGTTTTTGAGACAGGGCCTCATTACTTAGCCTTTGCTGGCCTGAACTCTATATTCCAGGCTGGCTGCAAACTTGCAGTGATTCTCCTGCCTCTACCTACCAAGAGGTGAAGTTGTAGGCATGCCCCACCATGTTTGGCCTGTTTGAAGAAGTCTCTGGATTTGAAGTTTTATCTTTGTTTAAAAATATTAAAATGTATCTCTCTCTCTGTGTGTGTGTGTGTGTGTGTGTACATGTGCACATGCACCAAGGTCTCTTTGCTGCATCCAGCTTTACATGGGTGATGGGAAATTGAACCCCAGGGTGCCAGGCCACTTAGCCACTTTAACCACTGAGCCATCTTCCCAGCTTCTCGAAGTTTAATCTTGAAGTCACTTACCTTCAGTTTCTTGGCCCTCTGGAGCCACCTAATCACTTTCTGCCCTTTGCCTTATCAATCTCTCTTTGGTCAGCAAGCTTGATGGTCTTGATCTAGGGGAGATTATTTGGAGCTTTTCCTCTAGCAAAGGGATTTGATATTTCACACCGGACTCTGCTGGCCATTGACCCTGCATCCAACAGCTGACAGGTGGGGGACAGGGGCTTACAGATCCACCTAAAGGAAGAATAGACCAGTGAGAAGACCAGTCCTATCCTCAGGCTATAGAACCTGACAAATGTCCTCTTTGAACCTCAAAAACTCCACCGGACCAGGAACTAGATCAGGCTGCTCCCTAATGGGTCCCTGGCACCACCCATTGCCTGTCACACTGAACGCTGAGTAAAGAGTGGATGGTTGCCGGGCGTGGTGGCGCACGCCTTCAATCCCAGCACTTGGTAGGCAGAGGTAGGAGGATCGTCATGAGTTCAAGGCCACCTTGAGACAACATAGTGAATTCCCGGTTAGCCTGGACTAGAGTGAAACCCTTCCTCGAAAAGCCAAGAAAAAAATAAAAAGAAAAGAAAAAAAGAAAAAAAGAGGATGGCTTTGTTTTCCTTTTTTATTATTATTTATATTTATTTATTTGACAGACAGAAAGAAGGAGAGAGAGAAAATGGGTGCGCCAAGGCCTCCAGCCACTACAAACAAATTCCAGATGCGTGTGTCACCTTGTGCAGCTGGCTGACGTGGGTCCTAGGGAATCGAACCCCTGGGTCCTTTGGCTTTTCTGGCAAGCATCTTAACTGCTAAGTCATCCCTCCAGCCTGATGGCTTTGCTTTCTATCTCAAGCAACATTATCAGCAGGGATGGAGAGGAGCAGTAATGGAATGTGCTGTGAAAGTGATGCTCAGGACATTCCGAGAAGAGGCCGGAAAAGACTCAGTGACATCTTGTATTTATAAGTCTCATAGTTTCTTAAGGACCTGGCCTGTGCTGTGAGAGTCACACCAGCATCCCAAATAGGAAGCATCACAGTTTTTGGTTTGTTTGTCTGTAGATAAGTAGTAATGGGAGAGTGTATAAGAAATCCCTACCACAGCACTCAACATTTAAATAGAACAGCTCAGGTCCAGAAGCCAGGGGTCATTTTTACTAGGCTGTCCCGCTTCCAGTGTTCCTCTAACACTGTCTTCAGGCTTAAATGGAATAATCTGTAAGGCAGCCCAGAATGCCCCAGAGCAAACCAGTGACATCTCCCCCTCTTTTTAGGGACAAAGGAAGAAGTCACTGTATTCCCATGATTCAAGTGATTAACATTACATACCTTGAAATGGAGTGTAGGAGCTCCACAAATTATGGCCTCAATTCCCTGGGCTGATGGACACACGGCTCTTGTGCTGGTGATCCACCCAGGCTCTTACACCCAAGTATGCATCAGTGGACACAGTGACACTTTTTAAGCTGCTTTCCCAAAACAGAATTGCACCACTGTGTTGTCATCTGCTAGCCAACAGCAAGTGGGAACACTTTCATCCTCTGGGGACAAGGGGAATCGGAATCATTGTATCATCTTGTTATGTAGGCCAGGGCTTGGGTTGGGACTGGTCTTTTACTGGATATGGAAAAGCTGAAATCATGTTAGGAGCCTATCATTTTCCAAGGCCCCTCTCCCCTGACCTTTTCAATAGTGCCATCCTCTAAGAGATGCACTTACTCCCCTGTCACGAGCCCTCCAAGCATCTGGTACAGGCTCCATCCATATGAAGTGGCCTTTCTGGATGCACACACACTGTATGGGTGACCTTGAGCAAGGTTCTAGGATACAACAGCGTTTAGTTTCCTTGACTATAATGGGAAATACAACTACGTCACAGCTTCCCTGAAGATTAGTAAGATGCCGGCTTGAAATGTCTATACACCTACAGACAAAGGCAAGCTCCCTGGTGGCCGAGGGCAAGACAGCAGAATGAGTGTTCATTATATGTGCCGACACTACCACATTCACCATCCCTTTAACCTGACTCGTTGCTTGTGGTGGTTTGATTCAGGTGTCCCCCATAAACTTGGGCATTTGTGAATGCTAGGTTCCCAGCTGATAGAGATTTGGGAACTAGCGCTTCCTGGAGGCAATGTATTGGGGGCAGGCTTATGGGTATTATAGCCAGTTTCCCCTTGCCAGTGTTTGGCACACTCTTCTGTTGCTATTGTCTACCTTATGTTGGCCAGGGGGTGATGTCCACCCTCTGCTCATGCCATTGTTTTCCCTGCCATCGTGGATCTTCCCCTTGAGCCTGTAAGCCAAAATAAATCCCTTTGTCCCCCACAAGCTGCTCTTGGTTGGGTGATTTCTACCAACAATGTGAACCTGACTGCAACATTGCTATTATACTTGTCCTTCTGCCTTCCGCAGAAGCTTTAGTCTCGTGGTGACTTCGTGGATGTGTCACAGTTACATCGAACATCTCAAGATTGCTTTTGCCCTTTTGTGTAGCTCCAGTGACCTGGCCTTCTTCACATTTACCTAACTGAATTCCTTAGCACCATTTCTCCACCTAGAGTGCCTCCCTCCGGCCCCATGCCCACATGAGGGCTGCGTCCCATTCTCTCATTCAACACATCCCTCCTGCTCTCACGTGAAGGCTGCTCCATGTGTTGAGGATACAGCAGGGGGCAGACCACAGCAGGTCCCTGCTTCCATGGAGCTAAGGCAGGGCTGGGGAGGAAGAACAGTAACTATCAAGAAAGCATGCTGGATGTCGGTGGAATAAAGCCCAAGTAGAGCAGGGGTCTGGTCTGGTCAGGAAGGCTTCTCTGATGAGGAACCATCTGGGCAGAGTCCTGGAGGAGAAACAGGATGCAAAGGGCTGGAGCCACAGCAGGGGTCAAATATCCACTCCTGAGATTCTTTTCCCTGACACACCAATTTAAATTTTAGTCTCTCTTTCTCAGGGTATGCTATTCTTTTCCCTCATGGTGAAATGTCGATCTCTTTTTCTTTACACACACACACACACACACACACACACACACACACACTTGTTTAATTAAGCTCCTTTTTTATTATAATCTCAGGAGGACAGGGATCTAGCCTGCTGCTGTTTTCCTCTCATTTGCATTTCCGACTTCACCCTCATGGAAGTTAACCAGTCACTGAGTGAACTGCTAACCTGAAATGATTATTAATGACACTTGAGGAACCTCCTTCACAATCTTCTTACCCATTTGAGAATTCTTTCTTGGGGAATCTGGGTATGTTCATTTGCTTGTTGTCACTGTGAAAAAATACCCAAAATAAACAACTTAAGGTAGGAAGAATTTACTTTAGAGTATAGGGTTAGAGACCCGTGGTCGACTGGCTCCATTGTTTTCAGGGTATACTGAGGCAGAAGATCATGGTCTGATGCTTGTAGTGGAATGGAGCTGCTCACCCCATAGTGGCATAATGGTCTGGAGACAAGATACACTCTATATTCCAAGTGACATACTTCCTCCAGTCAGGTCCCATCTCCTAATAGCCCACTCAGCTATGAACTCCTCACAATCAATTAATTTGTTGATGATGTTACTACTTCTTAGTGTAACTAGCATAGGACCAAGCCGCCAACATATGAGTCTTTTGTAGGACTGTTGTCATTACTTTCCTGTTCCTGGGACAAAAAAAAAAAAAAAAAAAAAAAAAAAAAAAGGACCAAAAGCAGCTGACAGGAGAAAAGTTTTTATTTTGGTTTATAGTCTTGAGAGGAAGCCTCATAATGGTGAGGAAAACATGGCACGAACAGAGGCCGGGCATCACCTCTGTCCCAGCACGTAGAAACAGCAGCAGGGAAGTGAGCCCAGTTCTGGCAAAGGGGAGCTGGTTATAACACCGCAAAAGCCCACCCCAAACAACACACCGCCTCCAGCAAGGCTCCACCTCCCATATTGCCATCAGCTGGGGAACAAGCATTCAGAACACATGAGTTTATGGGGGAATCTGATTCTAACCAACACAGGGACACTTCCTATCCAGTCTTCCACTTGACCCCAATGCCTCATGTCCATCATGAGTCCTCAGAGTCTCACTCATTCCATTACTGCTCAAAAAATCCAAGTTGAGGTCTGGGGAGCTGGCTCAGGAGTGCTTGCTGCTTCAAGGTGGCACATGCATCTGGAGTTCATTTGCAATGGCTGGAGGCCATTCTTTCCTCTCCTCTTTCTCCTTCTCTGTGTGTTGCTCTCAAATAAATAAATTAAAATTAAAATTAAAAAAAGAGTGCTTGCTGCTTAAGCATGAGTGCCTCTCGGACTCGAGACTCCTAAGATTGACTTCCCAGAATCCATGTAAAAAGCTGGGCATGGCCATGCAAGTCTGTAACCCCAGTACATGGTGGGCAGAGACTGGAGGGCTCCAGGTTGAGGGAGAGACCTCATTTCAAGTAAATACACATATGAGTAATAAGAAAATGACACTTGGTGTTCTCATTGGTTTATGCATGCATCGTGGTGTGTGCACGTCTTCACACACATGCGCACACACCACACATACGCACCAAAGAATCAAAATACACGTCCAAAGTCTCCTCTGAGATTCAAGGCAAACTCTTATCTATAAGTCCCTATAAAAATCAAAACTAGTCTTCCAACCACGTATAATGGCACAGAGAAACATTCCTATTATAAAAGTAAGGATAAAAAAAATAGTTAGCCAGGTGTGGTGGCGCATGTAAAGACACTGTGAGTTTGAGGCCACCCTGAGACTACATAGTTAATTCCAGGTCAGCCTGGACCAGAGTGAGACCCTACCTTGAAAACCCACAAAAAAAAAAAAAAAAAAAAAGCAAGGCAATGGACCCTGAGCCTTGGAAGGTGTGTTAGAGAAGTTTTAGTGCTGAGCGCTCCTCTGCAGAGGTGACAGAAAGAATTTAAGAGCCAAAGGAAGAGTAGGACTCCTTACAATGTGCTCCTCCAGACACAAAATGGCCTGAATATCCATGACCTCACAGTGCCTGACACTACCTACACACGACTGACATATAGGAGGAAAAGATGATGATATAAAAATAAATGAGAGACTGATTGAGAGGGGGAGGGGATATGATGGAGAGTGGAGTTTCAAAGGGGAAAGTGGGGGGAGGTGGGACGTACCATGGGATATTGTCTACAATTAAGGAAGTTGTCAATAAAAAAATAATAATAAATAAATAAATAAATAAATAAATGAAAAAAAAAAGAAAATGCAATAAAAAAATAGCAAGGCACAGGTAGGAGGATCATCATAAGCTCAAGATCAGCCTGAGACTACATAGTGAACTCCACATCAGCCTGGACTAGAACAAAACTCTACCTCAAAAAAATAATAATTATTATTATTATCATTATTAATAATAATAGCAGCAGCAAGGAGGTACTGGGCCAAAGTAAGCCCAAAAATCCAGCCGCGCAAACATTAAATCTTGTAACTTCATATCCAGCATCTAAGGCACTTGTGATATGAGCTCCTGTGGGTGTTCACAGCCCTGCCTCTCCGGCCTTGCTGCATGCAACCCACAGCTGGCACTGCTTGCTGCCTGCAGCTGTCCTTGGTGGAAGTTCCTGGCATCACTAATTTTCTGGGCATATATACTACAGCTTTGACTCCCTCTCAACTTCATACATCGCCTTCTCAGGGACAGTCCACAGGGACTCCAATCCTCTCACACATTATCTGGCCGCCTACATCTTCCTTTAAAATACTGGTGGAGGGCCGGAGAGATGGCTTAGCAGGTAAGTGCATGCTTGGAAGCCTAAGGACCCCAGTTTGAGGCTCGATTCCCCAGGACCCACATAAGCCAGATGCACAAGGTGGCACATGCATCTGGAGTTCATTTGCAGTGGCTGGAGGCCCTGGTGTGCTCATTCTCTCTCTCTCTCTCTCTCTCTCTCTCTCTCTCTCTCTGTCTCCTTCTCTCTCTGTCAGCCACTCTCAAATAAATTAAAATAAAATAATTAAAATACTGGTGGAAGCTGGGCACCCTTGAGCCACTGTTACAGTGTCCTCTAAGGGCCTGGATGGCTAAACTGACTAAACCCTTCCCTAAATGTCTCTATGCAAGCAGGGCACCCTGGCATTCTCTTCTTTAAAGCAAAGTCTTTCAAATGGGTTTTTACCTTTAAACCTCAGGTCCTGCAATGAGTGTAGCCCAACCAATTTCTGAGGTGTCCTTGGGCGTCTCTCCTATTGTGCAGTACAAACTAACTGCCTTCTTTTTAGTAGCATTGATCTTAGCAATCATACCTCACTTGGCCCTCAATTTTATATGAGTTTCTTTTTTGGCCAAGCTGCAAGCTTTTTCAACCCTTCTGTTTTGCTTTTTGCTCATTGTAAATCTGACTAGAGGCAGCCAGCAACATCCATGCCATGGCCTGAATGCTGAATTGCCAAAAAAGTTTCTTTGCATTCAGACTCCCACAAAGGAGGGGATGGACAAAATGCACACACGTTGGTTGTTTGTTGTTGTTGTTGTTGTTGTTGTTGTTTGGCCAGGTTCCCAACAGTACCTTTGTTCCCATCTGAAACTTGATTAGCAAGTCTTATCATGTTTGCATTCCTATTAGCACTGTGGTCTTCTGAGCCCCCACTAGAATCACCCATTAATCCCTCTAAGTTGATTCTAGCTTGCTTCTCCAAACATTTTCAAATTCTCTTCATGACCAGCTTCAAGTGACTTTGAACCACATGGGCAGCTATATTCACAGCAGTAGCTTCTGGGTAACGATTTTCTGTGTTGGACACTTTGCATTGCTGTGACAGACAGCTGTGAGAAAAATTTTAAGGGGGGGGATTTATTTTGGCTCACAGTTTCAGAAGTGTCAACTCACAGGTACTTGGTTCCATATTTCTGGACCTGTAGGAAGGCAGAGCATCATATCAGATCAGAACCTTTCCCCTAATCATGGCCAGAAAGCAGAGAGAGAGAAAGAAAAAGAGAGAGAGAGAGAAGGAAGAGGCCTGAGGACATGACATGCCTTTCAAAAACACACCCTCAATGATCTTTTTCCTCCAACCTCCTGATACAGTCCACGTAGCTGATTTCACCCAGAGATTGACCCATCACTGATGAAGTCTGAGCCTTTAAGGTCCAACCACTTCTCAAAATCCCAACAGCTGGAAACCAAGCCCTTAACATATGAACCTTCAAGAGACATTTTTACATCCAAACCATAATACCGTGCATGGGAAAAAGGTCTCCCTTAAAGAGCTGCCCCTTTTAGGGCTGGAGAACTGGCTTAGTGGCTAAGGCACTTGCCTGCTAAAGCCTAAGGACCCAGGTTCAATTCCCCATAAACCAGATGCACAAGATAGCACATGCATCTGGAGTTTGTATGTGGTGGCCGGAGGCCCTGGTGTGCCCATTCTCTGTTTCTCTCTTTCTCTCCCAAATAAATAAAAATAATTTTTAAAAATTTATTTGAGAGAGAGAGGGAGGAAGAGTGGGAGAGAGAGCAAGAGAGAGAGAATGAGAACGCTAGGGCATCCAGCCACTGCAAACAAACTTCAACCGCATGTGCCACCTTGTGCATCTGGCTTACATGGGTACTAGGGAATTGAATCTCAAACCTGGGTCCTTTGGCTTTGCAGGCAAGTGCCTTAACTGCTAAGCCATCTCTCCAGCCCCAAATAAAATATTTTTTTAAAAATTAGCTTTTAGCCGGGCGTGGTGGCACATGCCTTTAATCCCAGCACTCGGGAGGCAGAGGTAGGGGATCGCCATGAGTTCAAGGCCACCCTGAGATTGCATAGTGAATTCCAGGTCAGCCTGGGCCAGAGTGAGACCCTACCTCGAAAAACCAAAAAAAAAAAAAAAAATTAGCTTTGAAGGCGCTTAACTGTTGAGCCATCAAAAAAACTGCTCCTTTCTTTCAGTTAATGAGCACCAGGAACATAGAATGGATACATTTGGGTGCATGGGTTTTTAGGCTAAGGAAAGGCTATTTGGAACTGGGGTTGGCATATTCACTTATGAGATGGCATTTCTATTCTGTGCTTACTAATTGGCTTTCTCTTTTATGTGTCTGGTTTGAAGTAAGAATCAGCAAGGGGTAACATTTAGGCAGGTAAGAGGAAGTGAAGGAGAGTTATGGGAAAACGAGATTGCTCTTCACAATGTCACCTGTCACCCAGAGCGGCTCTGCTCCGGAAGTTGAAAGAAGGGACATAGCTGGCCCAGAGAAATGTACCTAAGGAAAGCTTGCTCTTTCAAAAGATGCCCTGTGTGTCTTTATGCATTTTGATCAACAACATAAAGGAATTAAGGCATATTTCAGACATTACTCGATGTGTACAAATCATTGTTTCAACAAGGAAGCTGACACCACTGAGGACGGGGAGAATCTATTTACGTAGACTTCGGATGAACGGTGTTCAGGCTTCACATGAGGTAGCTGCCAGTGCTTGGCACATATCAGGACACGTGATGTTGTAAAACCTCACAACAGAGACACAGGGTAGATGTAACTCGCAGCCGAAATAAGCATTGATGGCAGTGTCCCTGTTGTATAGATGCGGAAACTAAGGCTCAAAGACAGGTTAAATGATTTGCTTTAGGAGAGAAAGTGGTTGGGGATGTGTGTAGTGGTGGAGCATTTGCGGTGAGTTCCATCCCAGGACGCCCCACCCCCAAATAAAGAGAGCAGAAAATAGAAATGAGTGCTTTCCAATGGCTTAGAAAGACAGAGCTAACAAAATTATATTCTTACCTCTCCCTTCCCCGCTCCCACCATGCTGCCTCCATTTCTAACCTTAAGTCCTTTTTCAACAAGGATGTTAACTCACCCTGAGGTGAGGTTTTAACATCTTCCTTTTGCTCTCAGAGCCCTTGAATGCAGGTTCAGCCCATGCTCCTGGCGCTATTTCTAAGGACAAGATAACAAAGAATGCACTGCACCCGTTGTAAGCTAACAAGTCGAGTGTGGAGAAGCCACTGCAACCCGAGCTGAGTAAGATGACAATGAATTAATTCAGCGTTGGCAATCCAGAGGCATCGTAAAGCTCCCAGGTGTTCTAATTGGTCCACAAAGAGAAACATTTCACGTGGGGTGTTTTCTCCCGGCTGTTCACAGACTGGAGTGGAAAAATCTCAGGGCAATCCCTGGGACTCGGGATTCCTTACCGTTCCCCTCCCACGCACGCACGCACGCACACACGCACACCTTCCAGGGCTATACACACACACATGTGCAACAAACCGTAAATATATCACATCCATCTCACCACATACAGGCATACACTCACCTTCACACATCTCCCCACTCACGCGTGCACGCACACCTCACACACGCCGAGCCAAACCGGGCTCCCACGCGCTGCTAAGGGCATATTTCGTGCGTAAGTCCCGGCCGTGCAGCACACCCGCGTGCCACGCACGCTCACACGCCCTTTTTGCACACCGGCTTACGCACGCTCTCACACAGCCCTTTTGCACACCCGCGTGCCACGCACGCTCACACGCCCCTTTGCACATCCGCGTGAGCACGCACACGTGCCCCTATTTTGCACGTCCGCGTGCTCACGCTCACACGCCCTTTGCACACCCGCGCTTGCACCGCGGGGTGGGGCGGGGAGGGCGGGTGCGCGGCCGGGCGCGGCCGGGAGAGGGCGCGGCGAGGGCGGCGGCCGGACTTGCTCGTGGGATCCGCGGCTCACTCGCTCGCTCGCTCGCTCGCTCGGCAGGAGCCCGACACGGCCCGGCCCGCCCGAGGCATCGCTCCCCGGGGCCAGCCGAGAGCTCCGGGACGCGCGCCATGGACGCCAAGGCGGGCGGCGGCGAGGAGGAGGAGGAGGACTGCGTGGACTCGGGCGCCGAGACCGGAGGGTGAGCGGCGGCGGGGCGCGGCGGGGCGGGTTGCAGACGGAGGTCGGGGCGTCCCCCCCCCACACACACCCCGGACCTGGGAAGCCCCCATCCCTGCGGGCCAGCCCCGGGATAGAGCCGCGTGGCCTGTGGCTGTCCCTGGCCGGGCAGGGTGGTCTCCAGCCCGCGTGCAGAGAGGAGACAGGATGGGACATTCGGTGTCATGCCACCCAGCCCCTCGTGCCCTCCGACATCGCGCGAGCACCGGGCCCCGGCGGTCCCCTCTGCATGGTCCTGAGACTTAAGGATGACGCCCCTGCACTTGTTTCGACCTCCCGCGGGCAGTCTCCTCCGGGACCCCCCTAGAGGCAGGTGGAGAAGGGTGGGGCGCCAAGCACGGAAGAAAAAGTCTCTCCAAAGTCAGCCAGGAGGATCACATGTCTCACTTTGTGGCTTTTTTTTTTTTTTTTTTTTTTTCCTTTATGGGACTTTATCCTGGGCTGCTGCGCCGCCCCTCCGCTCCGCCACTACGCTGAACTTCTCGCCTCTCCCGCGCTCCTGGCCCAGCGGGACCTCGAGTCCTGGGTGCCCGCTGGCCTTGCTGGCTTACAGAACCTTCCTGTGAGCTTCAGCGGACTCAGTTAGCTTAGACTTTTGTGGGGACTTATTCGCTTCTCGGTACAACTGTGTTCCTGGGTGGGGCAATGCGCTTGGTTTCCACACAATCCCTATCTAGAGGATTTTCCTGTGCAAAGTCAGCTACCCTGGGAGGAAAGGGTGTCTTTTCCTATCTGCCCAGACTACTGAAAGCCTCGGAATTCCTGGAAGGCCGCGAGGCTTCAAGATAATCTCAGGGTCCCCCAACCTCGTGAAACCAGGAAGAGAATCCGGTTCCAAAAGGGACCGGGGTTCTAACCTGACCCAGAGAAAACCCTCCCAACTCTTCCGGCCTTCCAGCCCTGCCCTTGCATGCAACCTCGTTCTCCACCACTACCCCAAATCTGGGTCTTCATACTTCCCTTTGACCCAACCTTGACGTCCATGGTGGGGCAAACTGAATCTAAACATCTCCCTTACTTTTGCCCACTTTTGTGAATGTGGTCACCCTTCTTCCCTCCCTACCTCCTTCCCTCTCTTCTCCCTCCTCCGATTTTGTGGTGTTGTTATGGGGATCCTAGGGCTTCATGTACTAGTCAAACATTCTTCCACTGAGTCACACCCCCATCATTTATCCATTTCAAGTGAATATCCCTGATCCCCCCCTCCCCCCACACACACACCTTTGGTCAGCTGGACCATGAACAGAAGAAACAAAGTAAAATTATCCAACTCTTTTATAGCTGGAGTAAATTAAGTGTTCACTAGTCCATATTTTATTTGAGCATGTTAGGATGGCTGAGTGGCCTAAGGCGCCAGACTTAAATATTTATTTATTTATTTGAAAGGGAGACAGACAGAGAATGGGCACACCAGGGCCTTTAGCCACTGCAAACAAACTCCAGACACATGTGCCCCCTTGAGCATCTGGCTTACTGGGGAATTGAACCTGGGTCCTTAGTCTTCTCAGGCAAGTGCCTTAACAGTTAAGCCATCTCTCCAGCCCCACTCATTTTTTTCCAAGGGCTTTGCCTTGGAGAAGGGAGAGGAAGTGTTGACCCAAGGGGTGGTCTCACCCCAGGAACTAGGCACCAACATAACAGCTTGCCAGGGCTCTTGGAGGGGCTTGTTGGGCATGGTGACACCAGAGCTTTTATTCTCTGCCTGTCACTAAAATGTGTTGCTCTAACAGGACAGAATTACTGAAAGCATTCTTATTGCATTGCTAGCAAACTTAAGCTAAAAATAAAGGGAAATGGCATTTTTTTAACAAAATAGTGTCAATCATGCATATATCCCTTGACGTTCAGTCTAGTTATCAGACAAGTTCATAGATGGCACATTTTTCAGATGCTCGCCCTGCCCCCTTCTATCCACTTTTCACCTGCAGAGGTTGAATATAAAGTACATAGGAAGCACATAGTAAATGTATGTTATCCTTTGCTTATTTATTTAGAAACAGGGTCTCACAAAGCCAAGGCTGGTCTTGAACTTACTATGTAGGTGAGGGTGACCTTGAACTCCTGCTCCTCCAGCCTCCACCTCCCAAGTGCTGGGATTACAGGTGTGCACGGTCATGAGGAGCTTTCTTTCTTTTTGGGGGGGTGTGGGGGGGAGCATGTGTATGAGTGTGTGTGCTTCCATGTTTGCACATGTGTTTAATGTGCATGGGAACATGTATGTGCAGTGCTCACACACGTGGGTGCATGTAGGGACAGAAATTGATGTCAGGTGACCCACCCAGTTGCTCTTCATCTTCTTTTTTTTTTTTTTTTTTTTGGAGAGAGACACAGAGAGAGAGACAGAGAGAGAGGGAGAGGAAGACAGATAGAGATGGGCGCACCAGCAGCCTCTCAGCTGCTGCGAATGAAATCCAGATGCGTGTACCCCCTTGTGGTCAAGTGTGGCATTGCGCCCTTGTGTCTCTGCATCTGGCTAAACGTGGGACCTGGAGATTGGAACCGCTGGAGATTGGAACCAGCGTTCTTAGGCTTCGGAGGCAGGCACCTTAACCACTAAGCCATCTCTCCAGCCCTCTCTTCACCTTATTTTTTGAGATGGGGTCTTGCTGAACCTAGAGCCCACCAATTCAGTTAGACTATCTTGCCAACAAGCCCAAGGGACTTGTCTATCTCCACCTCCCCAGCGCTGGGATTACAGGCACACACCACCATCCCTGACATGTTTTGTGAGTATTGGGATCTGCATGTAGGGCCTCATTCATGAGCGACAAGCACTCTGCCCATTGAACCATTCCCTCAGGCCTCAATATTTTCTAAAACGTAAATCTGATCATCATGGCAGTCTCTCTCCCCTACAAACATTTATGTTGTCTTCTAATGCAAGAACTTAATGTAATTTAGAAGCCCCTACGCGATAGAGTTCCTCTTCCCCTCTCTGGCATGTCTTTACAAATCCTTCTTCGTCCCTCCATCTAGCCATGGCTTGCCGCCTGGCTTCTGTTGAACTGCCCTCTGTGCCTACTCTGCCTTTCCCACCTGGCATGCCTGTCCACGAAGTGAAATTCTACCCTCCTTCAACGCCCAGCTCAAGTGACACATCTACTAAGACATTAGTCCTTAATTTGAGGTTCCCAAATGACTTCAAGTTGTACACAAAATAGTACTTGATGAGGAGAGCTTTGTTTGTTAGTTTATTGTTTGTTTCATGGGATTCTCAGAGTAGCCCATGGTCCCTTCCAGGATGTGATGTTTATTTTTCACAAGGGAGGTCCTGAGAGACACGCAAGGAAAAGATGACGAGTCAGCGGTTGGGTGTTATTTTGTCCAGAGTTCACTGCAAAGGTCTGGATGGTGACGTTGCCCTTGCAACTGTCTACCTAAACAAGGCCCTTGAAGCCCCGGGACAGATGGAATCGACTGAAGGTCACAGCAAAACATTTATTTAGTACTTAATGCCACCTACTCTTCTAAGTCTGTGCATGTTTCCTTGGCCAACTCAGGGCATCAGGCTATCCCTCAGCCCAGCCTTGAGAGCAAAGGAGAGTGAGCGGATCTAGAAGCCTGAGAAAGAGTCAGTGTGGATTAAAAGAAGGAGGAATGGGCTATCCTGGAAGCCAAGGGAGGTTTGAATTTTGGAGAATGGAAAACCAATGAGGAGGATCAATTATCCAACTGAGAACCTCATTCAGATGAGGAATGTGGAGTGACTTTTCATCACTGGAGACAAGGCAGTGAGGGTTTGACAGTGGAGTGGCGGGGGTTGAAGCCAGATTAGAGTGGCTGTGGGAAGGAGCGGAAATGGGGAAAAGGCGATAGCTAGAGCATTTGTCTAGAAAATTATCCAGCAAAGAGAGGGATGTGGAGAAGCATTAGCCAGAGGGAAGAATGAGAAGACAGAAGGCATTCTCACAGCGATGCTAAGCAGGCCATCACTGCCCATAGAAAGGGTGACAGATTCTATACCAAGGGAATGGCCAAAGATGCAGGAGGAAAGATGATTGTGTATGATGGAGGCAGACAGGCTTCCCTGCCACTTATGTGTGGATGATCTATGGGCAAGAAAGTGACACCTTCCTGTAAAACTAGACAGGGGGAGGGAAGAGGGAGTTTTCATTAGGGGTAAATGCAACACACACACACACACACACACACACGCGCGCAATACAAGAATCAAAGAATGTGGTTTGAGGGGCTGGAGAGATGACTCTGCAGTTAAGGCATTTACCTGCAAAGCCTAAGGACCTGGGTTCAGTTTCCCAGTACCCACATAAAGCCAGATGCACAAGGTGGCACATGCATCTGGAGTTCGTTTGCAGTGGCTAGCGGCCATTGCATGCCCATTCCCTCTCTCCCTCCCTCCTTCCCTCTCTATTTATCTTTCTTTCTCTCTCAAGTTAATAAATATAATTTTTAAAATCTCTTTTTAAAAAAGAATGTGGCTTGATATGTTTTGAGGGGCAATGTTGAGTGGGTTCCTGTTGAGATGAGTGCATATGTATATGTGGAGACAGGAATTGGTCAATGGCCTATGGACCTGGAGTCAGGCAGAGAGTTCCTGGGTAGCTGTGACCTTCACAAATTGGGAGAAAGTGGTTATTGCTAGGTGTCTGAGCAAACCAGAGGCGTTTGGGTTATTGGTTAGGTTGATTTTCCATCCTATCCTCCATCCGAGTAGAGAAATGGTTCCCGGAAACTGTGAGTCCCACTAGCTATGGGCAGATGGAACTGGTTGTTTTGGAAGGTAGAGGAAGCTTGCCTGCACTCAAGTCCTGGCTCTACTTGGGAGTTATGAAAACACAAGCCAAGTATTTAAGCCCTCTGCCCTCAACTTCTCCTTCTGTACAATGGGGACAGTAATGCTTCTTTTATAGTTATTGTAAGGACTGCATTCACATGCACGTTTTCAAGCCCCTAGAGTAGTGCTGGACATAAATCACCCTGAGACAATTAGAAATGCCTCTCATTATGCCATTATCATTGTTACAAGGAACATTCCAAACAACAAGCTTAGCTTTATATGGTGACACTGGTGACCTCAAGAGCACATGTTCTGCTGCTGTTTCCGTTTTTTTGTTTTGTATTGAGACAGGGTGTTGGGGTAGTCTCCAATTTATCATTCTCCTGCCCCAGCCTCCCAAGTGCTAGGATTACAGGTGTGTGCCACCACACCCAGCTCCATGTATTGTTTATACTCTCCCTAGTAGATATCCGGGTGCCTTTAGGTACCATAAGCAAGTTGATCATCATTTTACAGAACACCCAGCAAACTATAGGGCATTTGGGTATGTTACCAGTGATTTCTCTCTGGGTGTTTCCAGATTCATGGCATCTTACTCAGATAATTGAAGAAAGGCACACACACGTAGTGAAGCAGCAAGCAACTTCCGTAAGAGCAAACAGTAGTAAACATTTGAAAAACACCACCCAAGGGGGCAGCAGGCGGCCCAGGTGCATAATGGTCAAGGGCTCCAGGAAGGGGTCTGGGACGTCTCTTTATGGAATTTTTAGGAGAGGATGGACAGGTGGCTGGGTCCTCTCGTGTGATGGATAGGTTATAACATTTTCTCTACCGTGCACGTTCTGATGATGTATCTGATTTTCACCCTATGTGTGCCCAGTTATACATAGTCAGAGATGGCAAATAAGGATGTCTCCCCCAACAGTCCTTTAGAGGACAGTTTGCCTGTTACACATGCACCAGCCACCAGTTCACAATTATTATTATCCAGGCCAGACGGCCCCCTGCTGTTCTGATACCAGATCTAAGACCATCTGTGAATAGGAATGGATCAGGAAGAATGGTGACTAAGTGGGGAAGAAAGTTAGCCCATTGCTCACTGTACGTGCAGCTCAGTTCAGGTCGGGGTCCCAGGTTCCCCATAAGTTGCCAGGTGCACTGTTTAGGAAAAGAGTGTGTTACTTCTAAGCTAAATGTTGTCCTGGATGGCTAAACTATTCCTTATGCTTGCCTGCCTCTGTATTGTAATTATTATCTTCCTTTCATTTTTTTGCATATTTGTGTGGTGTGCATGCATAGATGTGTGTTCATATGTGTGGGATGCATATTTGTTTGTGCACGTGTGTGTACGGAGGCCAGAGGATGAACTCAGATGTCTTTGTCAGCAATGGTGCCCACTATGTTTTTTTTTTTACTCTCCATGTGTATGTGTAGGTGGGTGTCCATGTACACGCGTTTGCGTATGTGTGGGTATATGCATGTGGGGACACACATGAAACATGCATGGAGGCCAGAGGTTGACATTGGGTATCTTCCTTGGTTGCTCTTCACCTTAGTCACCGAGACAGTTAAGAACCCAGAACTCACCAGTTCAGCTACGCTACTGTCCACCTTACCTCTGGGACCTTTGCCTCCTATGCACTGGGATTACAGGGTGACCACCACACTCACCTGGCATTTCCATGGGTGCTGGGGATGTGAACTCAGGCCTTCCTGCTTGTATGACAGATGCTTTCTCCACTGAATCATCTCTCCAGATCACAATGATTACTATCATTATTTTACAAACGGGAAACAGAGACTCAAAGGGCACGGCTCCTTGGTCTGCAGCATGTCTCCAACCTCAGCATGTTTTTGCTTGAGGAACCATTCCATCTGTAATTAATTCATGTTTTCTGTTCAGATATCTTCTTTTTGGGTAAAATGCTGCCTTTGCTGTGTAACTCACCTAAAACAGGCCAAGACCCAAAGCAACTCGTGCTCTTTTGTGGCAGTTAATGCCATTATGAAACTCCATGTTCCCAATCTACTGGAAAACTATAAGCCCGTGATTCCGTGCACTGTTAGGAGAAACTGACAAGTCAGCTGCTGACACTGGTAAACTAGCTCAAATCCCTTAATAGAAAGATAGGCGGTTCCTTGTAAACTCAAATAAAAGCCAGTGCCGCAGAGCGGCAGTTTCACTAGTGATTCTCCAAGGTTTGTCACCGCCACTGCCCCCCTCCCCACTCTTTCACATAGGACTGGCTCTAGTGGATTACTGTCATAAATTTGTCCCCCCTCCCCCTCTATCCCCTGCTCTTTCATATGGGACTGACTAGTGGATTACTTTCATTCAGTAGTTTGGTCTGGCATTTGTGGACTTCCACTTCTGTGTCAGCTGTCACTGGGCTTCTGGCCCATGGCAGGGTCACATCATGTCCTGTACCTCTTAGTGAACTCCAACCCATACTTCATTGTGGCTGAAGAGAGGGGAAAAAATCATGAGTGTTTAAACAGATGGATGGGAGAGAACAAATTGTAAAATGAGCTAAGATTTTTTTAAAATTTTTTTTCATTTTTATTTACTTATTTGAAAGCAACAGACAGAGAGAGAAAGAGGCAGACAGAGAGAAAGAATGGGCGCGCTAGGGCCTCCAGCCACTGCAAATGAACTCCAGATGCATGTGCCACCTTGTGCATCAGGCTTATGTGGGTCCTGGGAAATCAAGCCTTGAACCGGGGTCCTTAGGCTTCACAGGCAAGTGCTTAATCACTAAGCCATCTCTCCAGGCCTAAGATTTTTTTTTGAGAGAGAGAGAAAGAGAAACAGAGAGAGAGGAAGAGGCAGATAGAGAGAGAATGGGTGCACCAGGGCCATTTCAGCCATTGTGAACAAACTCCAGATGTGTGCGCCCCCTTGTGGGAAAGCACGGCATTGCATGCTTGCATCACTTGCATCTGGCTAAACGTGGGACCTGGAGAATTGAATGGGTGTTCTTAGGCTTGGCAGGCAGGCACCTTAACCAGTAAGCCATCTCTCCAGCCCTGGGCTAAGATTTTTAAAAACATAGAAAACTCAAAATCTTCTGTAGAAGACAACATGCCTTCTTAATACTTTGCAAATGTTGTGTTCAAGGTGGAGCTTGCTAACCCTCCATTGTCAAGACCTCAGTGCACTAAGAATTCACAGGCTTTATCCATCATACACTGAGCAATGGATTTGCAGTAACAGCAGGATCGGTTTTTCCATTTTACAGAAATGCCAAGGTCAAGGGCTGGAGAGATGGCTTAGTGGTTAAGGCACTTGCCTGCAAAGCCTAAGGATCCAGATTCAATTCTCCAGGTCCCACATAAGCCAGATGCTCAAGGTGGCCTGTGCATCTAGAATTTGTTTGCAGTGGCTAGAAGTCCTGGCATGCCCATTCTCTTTCTCTCTCAAACAAACAAATAAACAAATAAAGTATTTGTTTAAAAAATGTCAAGGGGCTGGAGAGATGGCTTAGCGGTTAAGGCGCCTGCCTGCTAAGTCTAAGAACCCGGTTCCAATCTCCAGGTCTCACGTTTAGCCAGATGCAAAGTGATGCAAGGGCACAATGCCGCACTTGACCACAAGGGGGTGCACACATCTGGATTTCCTTCACAGCAGCTGAGAGACTGCTGGTGCACCCATCTCTATCTCCCTCCCTCTCCCTCTCTGTCTGTCTCTCTCTGTGTCTCTTTCCAAAAATAAATAAAATAATTTAAAATCTTTTTTAAAAATGTCAAGGTCAGTACCAGTGCCATGTTTTTCCTGTAAAAGAGAATTAAGGAAGGTACTCTTTTTTTTTTTTTTTTTCTGAGGTAGGGTCTAGCTCAGGCTGACCTGGAATTCACTATGTAGTCTCAGAGTGTTCTCGAACTCATAGTGATCCTCCTACCTCTGCCTCCTGAGTGCTGGGATTAAAGGCATGTGCCACCATGCCCGGCTGAAGGTATTCACTTTTATAAAATGAAGATATGTGGGGCTGGAGAGATGGCTTAGTGGTTAAGGCTCCTGCCTCCTAAACCTAAAAGAACGCCAGTTCCAATCTCCAGGTCCCACTTTTAGCCAGATGCAAAGTGACGCAAGGGGGCGCACACATCTGGATTTCATTCGCCGCAGCTGAGAGGCTGCCGGCGGGCCCATCTCTATCTGTCTTCCTCTCTCTCTCTCTCTCTGTCTCTCTCTGTCTCTCTCTGTGTCTCTATCCAAAAAAAAAAAAATGAAGATATGTGTAAATTGGCAAGTTGACTGCCAAGAGTGGTAATCTATCTTAATTTCAGCATGGCTTTATATATAATCCCCAAGTATATAGTTATAATTAAAACATAGTCAGGGGCTGTACCTAAGCTTTTTATTATTGTCACCAGTATTAAACAAATACAACATTTGGAAATGTGTCTGTCAGGTGTGTGAGAATATATAATTCCTATACTATTATGTTCCATCTACATTATGTATCCAAAAATTTTGCAAACTAAAGTTTATGTATTCACTTTTCGTGCTTCATTGGCAGGCATGAATGTCATATGCAGAGCCAGCAGAGAAAATTCTTATGATATGAGACCAATAGGCAGACATCTTAAGGCTCTTCAGCGCCACCCTAAAAACTTGGAGAGTACAGAGTCCTTTAGAGAGCCCTGGGCAGATGTGTGGTCTTTTCCTGAAATTATTTGAATCTTTATAGGTTCAAAATTGTTTTAAGTGTTGTAGTTTGTCTTTCACCAGCAGTGTTGTCAGGAGACAATCTTGTTTAAATATGTGTAAAGATCTACACAGGTGTTCTCGGTCATGGTCATTTTTCTAGGGACGAGAAGGTAAATATAAAGCTGTATTTGTAGACATCTCATCACTCTGAGTTTTGTAAAAGTGAACAATTAGGAATAAGCATATGGCCATTTCCAAAAGGAAATGGCTGAATACATTACAGTTCATCATTTCATCTCCAGTGATAATTACAGGAGTTACAGAGCAGCACGGCTGGTGTAAAGCGAGAAGAGCAGTTTGAAATTGTCATTTCTGTCATTATGGTAACTGTGTGCAAATTCCATACACTCAGGACCAGAGTCTGGAGAGCAACCTGAGGTTTTAGGTGGCTTTCTTCAGTTGAATCTATTTCAGTGGTGGACAGGGATGAGGGCTGGCCTCAGAGCTGAGCAGAGACCATCTGTCCCAGATAGAGGGGTCTGTGTTTTCACTGGTGAGCTTGAGTTTCCTCTGCCATAATCAGATTGGTGCTGTGCAAAGGCTGGATGCTGATGGAGAAAGAACTGGAGCAGACAGGAGTGCTGTTGGAGACTGACCTGTTGGCAAGTTTAACCCAGGAAGTGCCTGAAGTGTGAAGAGATGTTGGTGGGGGTGTGGAGAATCATGGAAGGGCATTCATTATGCTAACACCTGCTCGAGATTCTTGCACTCTGCTTCCAATGTAAATTTCGTTCTACATCCAAATCCATCTACGTGCAGATCTTTAAAACGTCTGCCTGTGTGAATCCCATCTGCTTCTGGAGTACTTGGAAAACCCTAGCTAAAAAGACTGACACATTTTTAATCTAAGGGAAATAGTAATATCACACATTCTTATTATGCTGTATCTGGATAGCTGTGCAACTTGTTGAAAGTCTGGCCACCCTAAGATGATCATAGTATAATGACATGGTTTTGCTATCGCATATGCCTTGGTAGATGTTTGTTGGGTATTCACTACATTTTTATATAGTTATATTTCTAAGTGTTGTCCTAACATGTATTTATGGTTCCAGAAAGAGTTTAATGTGCCATTGCTGGAAGCTGAAATCCTGAGTTTCAGGATGTCAGCAAACCTTGATGTTTTCATCTTCCTTGGCCAGAATGGCACCATGCCCTAGCCACCCCATCCTACTTTCCAGCTCATTCCATGTGACCTAGTCTTCCCAGAGTCCAAACCCTCATCACTCCTCACCTCCTGGTCCCTTACAGATAGTGTCACTTGCCCTTTTCATTTTCTTGACTAGATTTAAAACCACTGAGGAGACATACCTTTGAGCGTGTCTCTAAGGTGTATTTCTTTTTTTATTTACTCATTTGCACGCAGAGACAGAGATTCACTTTTCATTTGTGATGGTGAATCGCCACTCTTGACTAGATGTTAAACTGTTAAACCACTGAGGATGGGCTGGAGAGATGGCTTAGTGGTTAAGACATTTGCCTGCAAAGCCAAAGGATCCCAGTTCAACTCTCCAGGACCCACATAACCCAGATGCACAAGGGGGGGGCATAAATCTGAAGTCTGTTTGCAGTGGCTGGAGGCCCTGGCATATCCATTCTTTCTCTTTTTCATTTTCTTTTTTTTTTTTTTCCGAGGTAGGGCCTTGCTCTAGTTCAGGCTGACCTGGAATTCATTATGTAGTCTCAGGGTGACCTTCAACTCACAGCAATCCTCCTACCTCTGCCTCCCAAGTGCTGGGATTAAAGGCATGCAGCGCCACGCCTGGCTCGTCCATTCTTTTTTTCTTTCTCTCTCTCTCTTTCTTTCTCTCTCTCTCCTCCACCTGTTTTCTCTCTCTCTCTCAAATAAATAAAATATATATTTTTTAAAGGTGTATTTCTTTTTTTAAATTTTATTTACTTATTGGCATGCAGAAACAGAGAGAAGAGAGAGAAATAGAGAGAGAGTGTGCTCCAGGGCCTCAGCTCTTGCAAACAAACTCCAGATGCATGCTCCACTTTGTGCATCTGGCTTTATGTGGGTACTGGGGAATCAAACCCAGGTCATTAGGCTTTGCAGGTGAGCACCTTAACCACTGAGCCATCTCTTCAGCTCTCTAAGGTGTATTTCCAGAGAGGATTAACTGAAGAGGGAAGATTTGTCCTCAGTGTAGGTGGTACCATCCCATGAGCTGAGATCCTGGGCTGAATAGAAAGGAAAACAGGATAAAGTGAGCTGAGCACCAGCTTCTATCCTTCTGCGTCCTCACTGTGGACGCTTCCGCCACTGTCCCTTCCTCCTGTGATAGACTGTACCCTCAAACACACCCTTCCTTCCGTTTCTTTTGCTGGGTATTTTATCACAGTAATGAGAAACGTAACTATGGTGCCAGTAAAAAAAGTGAAATTGAGCTTGACATATGTGAGTGCCGTTAATAAGAGGATGTGGAAATCTCTTTCATAGTTATTCTTTCCAGTTTCAAACTTCAGTGATTTTATGACTATTAAAATATTTAATTTGGAAAAAGAAAACCACATGCTGTTCTTCTTCCATTTTGTTCCTTTGCCAATAAATCAGTGCATCGTTTGGTCTGAGCGATGTTTGAGCTATTTTAATGAGTAAGAGGTATGCTTATGATTTTTTTTTAGTTTTATATGTACTTTTTAAATGTGGTAAGATGCTCAATGGAGTGAAATTGGATGATTCAAGACAGGCAACATGAGACTAAGAAAATAAACTGTGTATGCCTATGAAACCAAACATAATTAAGCAGTTTATTTGCATAACTATGTCCCCTAACTACTAGGGCAAAATGAATCCCTACATCACTAAGTGATTAATTTCCCACTGAGAATGACTTCGAGGTGGTGGGAGAAAATAAATAGCTTTTACACCAAATTCCTTGCCAGGGAACTTTAAACAGCCTCGCATGTGGTGCAGGAGCTTAGCAGAGACTAACTAGGCTGGGCAGGTCCTTGGCAGGAGTCCCTTCTCACAGAGATGAGTGCCAGCAGCTCACATTTCATCATAAAATCCACACGGGTCACTTCTCCCGAGCCCTAATCCCGCTCTCCCCTTTCCCAATCACCGTTCTCATCCAGCGGGTTTAGGAACTGAAAGCAATTGAAGTGGCCTTATGCTTCCAGGTCCCCGGCTGTCAGCCAGACCTGGAGTGTGGATGCCTTGGGGACCTTAGGGTCTCCTTCACCTCCCACAGGGATCCCTTCCACCCTGTCAACAAAGCTGCATTCCCCACTGGGGTTGTGTGAACCTTGGGAGGGTCCTCCTGTGGTGGAGGCAGGGAGCTTAACTCTTTGGGGGAAGTGTGCATCTGTTGAAAACTTGAGGTCTTTCTCCCCAGAAAAATAAACAACCATTCAAAAAATTGCCAGCGAGTTTAAATGGCTTGGGAGTCCCAAAGGGTGATTTACAAAGCCCAAATTCTTACCTGTGACAAGGACAGGAATACAGCTCCATGCTGTCACCTGTAGCAGCCTGAGGGGTTCCCTTAATCCATTAGGGGCCTCAATTCTGTTTAAATCAGATCTTTGGTTTTATTACTGAAAAAAATTTCAAGACAAGCCAGTAAGAAGCCAAATCAGAGTTTGCTGAAAACAGAAAAAAGGTGCTCAGGGAAAGAATGAGACATACCCAAGTGTGACATGTGGTTATGGGTCTTCCCTTCCTCCCTCTTTTCCTCCCTCCCTTCCTTTCTTTCTTTCTTTTTCAGTTTTTCTAGGTAGGGTCTCACTCCAGCCCAAGCTGACCTGGAATTCACTCTGTAGTCTCAGGCTCGCCTCCAACTCATGATGATCCTCCTACCTCTGCCTTCCGAGTGCTGGGATTACAGGTGTGTGCCACCACGCCTGGCTAGGTATGGGTTTCCTAGGGAAAGTTGCAATAAAGTGTCTTAGTGCTTACAGACCATTTTTAAGTGGTTCTTCCAAGTTACATGCAAGGGTTACTAAGAAGCGTTTTTCTTCCTCTTCTCTCTTGAAAATGAGATTATAGAATGGCTCCAGAGGTGCCTTGGATAGGATGATAATTTGATTAAACTAAACCCAGGAGTCACTAGGGTCACACCTAGCAAACTGCAGGCTTAAAGCTGGAAAGGGAAGGGGCCTTCAGCAGTTGTTCGTTGTGTTGGAATTCTTGCTTCACTGCTGGTAAGAGGCTTCAGCCAGACTCCTGGGCGAGGGACTCCTTTCCCTTCTGATGTCCCCATAAATTGTGCTTCCACATAAGGACCACAATTTTCAAAGAGCTTGGCAAGTTTTGCTTTCAAATTCAAACATAGCTTTAGTTTGCACAAATGAGCTTCAATACTGTTATTCCTTTTTTTAATTATTATTTTAGAGAGAGAAAGGGAGAAAGAGAATTGGCTGGCCAGGGCCTCAGCCATTGCACTCGAGCTCCAGACACTTGCACCACCTATTGGGCATGTGTGACCTTGCACTTTGCCTCACCTTTGCGTCTGGCTAACATGGTACCTGGCGGGTGGAACATGGGTCCTTAGGCTTCGCAGGCAAGTGCTTGGACCACGAAGCCATCTCTCCAGACCAACACTGTCATTCTTAACTAGTGATATTTCTTTAACAAGTAAATGCTGCTTACCACTGACTAAATTTCTATATTGAACAAACCGTTTGGATAAAGAAAAATGATATATATAATCCCACTGATACAGAGATCTTGTGTTTCAGGTCTGACTACAGCCACCTGTCTTCCACCAGCAGTAAGTATACTTTGAATGTCCTTCAACATTGTCTTAACATCCCCCTAGGGGTCAGTCACACAGAGGCCACTTAGGTAGCACATGCTTTGACAGTAAGGAGGAACTGCCAAAGGGGTCCTTGCCAAAGAACGTGATTCCAGAAGCTCTTAACTCTAAATCCAGGCTCGAGTGTTCGCCTTAGAGTTTGATTGTGCTTTGTACAGATACACAACTCCTTTCTCTACAGAAAGTCTGCCTGAAGGATATAATCCAGGCTTTATCATCAGCTTGTAAACCTTCTAGGAAAATCTCCAGGAACCCAGTTGATTCATTCTTGAACAGGTTTCTTCAGTCCCTGCTACACAAAGGCTAAGCGAGTGCTTGGAGCAGATTGTTGCCCTCATGGGATTGAGCTGCCTCACCTCTTGGCAGATTTCTTCCTTGTACTATTGTCTCTGCAGGCAGATATCATCCCCTCTCCACGCCACCAGAGTAGAGGAACATCCATCTTTGAAAAAAGCATATTAAAACACAGGCTGTATTTAGGCAATTTAGCTATTACTTCTCCACTTACGTTGTCGCTAAAAGGTATGTGGACTTTTTTTGTGTGTGATTCTGGAGACCATACCAAAAGCTTTGTACATACTAGACAAGTGCTTTACCACTTTGTAAGTCCATCTTTATTACTCCATCTTTCTGAATTTGTGATTCCTGGATGACAGGTGGTTAAAAAATGACTAGAGGGCTGGAGAGATGGCTTAGTGGTTATGCCTGAGAAACCTAAGGACTCCATTTTGATTCTCTAGGTCCCACATAAGCCAGATGCACATGGTGGTACATGCGTCTGGAATTCATTTGCAGTGGCTAGAGGCCCTGGCGTGCCCACTTTCTCTCTCTCTCCCTCTCTCTCTGTCTCTAATGAATAAGTAAATAAATAAATAAAATCTTTTTTTTAAAAAAAATGACTAGAAATTTTGGGAGACCGAGGTAGGAGGATTGCTATGAGTTCAAGGCCAGCCTGAGACTACATAGTGAATTCCAGGTCAGCTTGGGTTAGAGCGAGATATACACTCTGAGAAAAGGTGCTTATATTTAATATTAAAATATAATTAAATGTCTTCATAGAAATGGTACCTCATGCCTTGAAAGAATTTTTAGTGATTAAAATCACTATATCAAGGCTATGAACATTGACTGAACATTGATTTTAAAATAACAACAACAAAAAAAGTTTTACAATAAGAGCCCCGACTTTCTGCACCAGTAAATACAGAATTGTTCTGCCCTCTCTCAGTACACTGTTCAATTCTCAATTCTAAGCAGTTCCCAAACGGAGAGACACTTAACTGGATTATTCTATTTTATTGATGTTCTGGCTTGGTTTTCTTTCGCAATAAGGGTCTGTGGGGAAGGCTGACTATCTGGAATTGTAATTTAGTGTCAAATTATATTTAGTAATTAGGCTGACTGTAACGAGCAGTTTCTAATCATCCGGCCAACTGGAGACCCACTGCCCCTTACTAAGAACCATTATAATCATGAGGACAGCCTCCAGTGGTTTCTGCTTCTTGCCTGGAGCTGCTGCGTTCCTCAGCCTCTTGAACACTCTCTCTCTCTCTCTCTCTCTCTCTCTCTCTCTCCTCCTGCTGCTGCCATTTGCTTTCCGCTCAGCTTGGCCCAGAGGCTGTGTTTCCTCAAGAATGATTTCTCTTAAATGCTCCCCTGAAGCCTTCGCTCAGTTTGCAGCTCCCAGATCAGTCCTCTGGGTTACAACAAAGCACCTCTGTGGGCAGCGAAGCTGGTAATTTGGTTTGCGACGTCTCCCTCTCCATTATTTTAATTGCAGCCTCGGAGTTGGAATTTGTCTCCCGTTATTGCTCTTCCCTCTCACCTGAAGCATTTGATGGTTGTGGTGCTCCCCACCCCCCACTCCCGCGCTCCTCAGCGATGGGACCTCCTAGTGAGCATGCGGTTCCATCCAGAGAGGGGTTTGGCCACAAATAATAAAGAAAAATGATGGGTAAGCAAGCAGGGATTTGTTTACCTCCATCATTAAAATGAGGAGTCCAGAGGAGGCCGTTCCTCCAGTCCTTCAGCTACACCATGCTCAGCTTTTGCCTTCCATCCTCAGGGTTGCCTCAGAGTTACAGTGTGGCTGTCTCCACCACAGTCATCATTAAGTCCTAATTTTCAGCAAGAAAAAAGAAAAAGGAAGGTCATTGTTACCAGAGGTTTTAGGGTCAAAGCCTGGTCTCTGGTAATCAAAGCTTAGGCTTAGCCACCCGTTCCCAGCACACGAATGAAAAGAGACGGATAGCACAGGAAAGCAGAGAAAGGTGACTTACTCACTCTAAGTCAGACTGGGAAGAAAAGAAACCAAGGGGGTAAGTGACCTCCAAGTCCGTCTTTGGCATACTGATAGGAGGTCTATTTAGTGGACAAGAAGTATACTTAATTGAGCCATCCTCAGCAAGCTGTGGTCACACATACCTTCATTGTCTTAGCTGCGGTCTGTCACACAAGATTATCTGGCAAGCTGACAGAACTGTGTGAACTCTCCTTCAGGAAGCTAGTTCCTCCTCTGGCTGGCACCAGGACTTCCGTCTTTCCCTTCCCCCAGCAGATTTCTGGGGAAATTTGAATTCTTTGAAGTCCTTTTTTTTTTTTTTTTTTTTTTTTTTTTTTAGTAGTTTGATAGCCAAAGGGAGGGACAAGTGTCTCTTGAGAATGTCTCCTCCCCTGACAGAACAGTCACAGGAAGGCACTTGCCAGTCGAGTCATATCCTCTTTTATTCTTTCCTTATTCTTTCTTTCTTTTCTTTCTTTCTTTCTTTCTTTCTTATTTCTTCTTACTTTCTTCTTTCTTTCTTTCTTATTTCTTCTTATTTTCTTTCTTCTTTCTTATTTCTTCTTACTTTCTTTCTTCTTTCTTTCTTATTTCTTCTTACTTACTTTCTTCTTTCTTTCTTATTTCTTTTCTTTCTTTTTCTTTCTTTCTTTTCTTCTTTTTCTTCTTTCTTTCTTTCTTTTTCTTTCTTATTTCTTCTTCTTCTTTCTTTCTTTTATTTCTTCTTACTTTCTTTCTTCTTTCTTTCTTTCTTTCTTCTTTCTTTCTTTCTTTCTTTCTTTCTTTCTTATTTCTTCTTACTTTCTTTCTTATTTCTTTCTTCTTTCTTCTTTCTTTCTTATTTCTTCTTTCTTTCTTTCTTCTTTCTTTCTTTCTTATTTCTTCTTACTTTCTTCTTTCTTTCTTTCTTATTTCTTCTTTCTTTCTTTCTTTCTTTCTTATTTCTTCTTTCTTCTTTCTTTCTTATTTCTTCTTACTTTCTTTCTTCTTTCTTTCTTTTGTTCTTTCTTTCTTTCTTTCTTTCTTTCTTTCTTTCTTTCTTTTTTTCTTTCTGTGTGTGTGTGTAGCCCAAGCCTGCCTCAAACTCACATGCTGCCCACACCCATGGGAGACAATGCAGATATCACTGATGGAAAGGTGTGAGAACAGGCATGGCTAGATATTATCAGCTCTAGTGCCAGGCCCACCATGAATTGGCTATGTATTCTCTGGCTACACATGGTGGACCTGGCACTAAAGCTGTTTTTATTAAATATATGTTTATTTATTTATTCTCAAACACACAGAGAGAGATAGAAGAGAGACAGACAGAGAGAATGCACCAAGGCCTCTAGCCACTGCAAACAAACTCCAGATGCATGGGCCATTTTGTGCATCTGGCTTTACGTGGGTTCTGGGGAATCAAGGTCGGGTCGTTAGGCTTTGCAGGAAAGCACCTTAACTGCTGAACCATCTCTCCAGTCCTCAGTCTGTTTTTGTTACCATAACAAAATGCCTAAAGCCTGGCATTTTATAAAGAAAAGAAGTTTGTGTATATCACAGTTCTGAGGGCTCAAGAGCACGGCACCTACTGTCTGCTTAGCTTGGCAAGGGCTTCTTGGTGGATGGCATCACAATGGCTCCTGTGGAAGAAATCCTAGGGTTGGACAGGAAGCAGGGAGAGGCCAGCATGGCTCTTTAGTGACAATCCACTATGACAAGAACAGGGGTTCAGTAATCCCTCAATAACCTTAACCTAACCCCATCCTTCTAAGCCCCTCCTAATTAGGGCACTAGGCCCCACCACCTTCACCACACTGGGAACCCAGCCTCCTGCACATGACTTTGTGGTTTATCTAAAGGAACAACCATAGCCACGTCTCCCAGCTTTGGTTTCCTCCTGTATAAAGTGAGAAGTCAGTAGAGGGGCCTTTTAGAGCCCTTCCCACAGTTCTAGGATGCTCAAACATCCTCTAAAGAGAAAGAGAAGAAGAGGGGGAGAGCAAAAGGAGTCGCAAAGAGGAACGAAGAGGCTGTTTCTCTTCGCTCTGCTTGGCCCAGGATCTGCGCTTCCTCTCCGCTGGCCTGTAGAGTTAGACCCTAACGTGAACGCTATTCCTCTTCCCTGCACTGCTTGTTGCCCACTGGTCAGGAGTAGTGAGAGGCTGAGGTAAAAGGCAATGGCTGCTTTTTATTCCCCTCTATTCATTGTCTAAATCT
This sequence comes from Orientallactaga sibirica, assembly GCA_036365145.1. Classification (NCBI taxonomy): domain Eukaryota; kingdom Metazoa; phylum Chordata; class Mammalia; order Rodentia; family Dipodidae; genus Orientallactaga; species Orientallactaga sibirica. Next base: position 2,032,773 of record JAEOAD010000048.1, read on the forward strand.
GGATGAGGCAGATGAGTGAGCCTGGTCCTCTGTCCCCATCCAACTCTGGGGGCGGGGCTACTTTAGTGGTTCATTTTGTTTGGATGAATCTTTCCCGGTTGCAAAAAGGTCTGTTTGCCTGTTTCAGATGGCCAGGGAGGCAGGCTTTGTGTTCACACTTTCTGAAAAACTCGGCACACTGTGAGTCCTAGGACACTGCACTCCGCGTGCGTTGTTCTGGGGAAGATGACTTTCATTCATGCTCTCAGACTTTCGTGTTGTGTTTCCAGAAATCTGGTGAGAAGAATCCTCAAGCCAGGAGGCATGGCTTGCATTGATAAGTAGTTTGAATGAAAGAGGCAAATTTTATAAACAGGATGAAAGAACAACAATAATTATGCCAAGGAAAAGAATCAAGAGTGCCACATAATGCTAATGCTAATGAAATTCCCATCCTGTGTGATTGGGTATTTCCATCAGATAAAGATCCTTATCGTCCTTGGAGAATTACTCTTAGAAGATGCTGGAAGTTTTAAAAATCACACTTTAGGACATGTCATGTGGACATCTAACCTCAGAATAAGCCAGAAAGAAAAAGCCAAAGAATTAACTAATTCTATTTGAGGCTGTTCTTCGGCACCCTTCTAATTAAGGCTGCTCCGCCTCCAAACGCAAGACTGGCCAGCTCCTGTCCCGGCACTTCATATGCACTCTGGTGACAGTGACAGTGACAATGCCCGGCAGTTTGTGCCTCTCCGTGCTTCTTCCCAGCACACAGGTGGTCAAACATCAGTCAGTTGAAGTGACAGAGAGGGCTCCTTTCTCCCAGACCCCTGGCAATCCCCCAGGCAGTCTGTAACTGAAAAGGACGGGGGAATTGCCTCTACTTATCTGAGTCCAGAAGTATGTAACAAAGCTATTCAAAGAGGCACACATAATGACCAGTCTTCACTGGCAACTTGACTGCATCCAGAATCACTCAGGAGGCAACCCTTGGGTATGTCTGTGATGGCATTTTGGAGAGCAAGTGAGCTGAGAACCATCACTTGTCTCTCTGCTTCCTGGTGTGCTGTGAGGAAGCAGGACTTCACACTTCCACAACCACACAGCTGACCGGCAGTTTCTGCTACACTGGCCCATATCCCCTCCCACCATAAGCCAGGACAAGCTTCTCTTCCCTTGCTTCTAGTTGCTTTCTCTCCATTCCTATTTTGTCTCAGCAAGAACACAAGTAACTAATACAGTGCGTGTGATCAGAGGGCAGGAGTCTGGCTTTGTTTCTCAACCAACCTAGACCTCAGGTTCTTGCTCTATTTAATTTTATTTTTGAGAGAGTGAGCAGAGAGAAAAAGGCAGAGAGAGAGAATGGGTGCGCCAGGCCCTTTTAGCCTCTGTGAACAAACTCCAGACACAAGTGCCTCCTTGTACCCACACTCACGTTTGTGTCATTGTGCATCTTGCTACGTGGGACCTGGAGTTTCGAACATGCATTCTTAGACTTCTCAGGCAAGCACCTTAACTACTAAGCCATCTCTCAGCTCTGCTCTGTTTTTTTCTCATCTGTGTTTTCTGGGTTGTCTTGCTCTGTCCCTCCCATGACTCAGGTGATATCCATGTTCCCTGCTCATGTCGTTCCTGCTGGTCCAATGCTTCCATGCACTACAGGTCCAATGGAGTTCCATCCCTTTGCTTTCCTAGGACCATGAAGTCATCTCTAAATATGCCCAGCTGGTGTGCCGGGCTCTAGGCACACTCTCATCATGAGGAAAAAAGGGTCAAAAAGATCATGGGTATTTTTCCCATTGGAAAGTCCAGGCATGTTATAAAGCATGTTGTAGCTGGTCAAGAGTCGGCACAGGGCTTGTCAGTCCTGCCTGGCTGATATTCCTGGGAAGAGCATTCCTCCCTTCCTGGGAACATCTTTTCTTGCAAGCATATTTTTTTTCCATGTAAATGCAGTCATTTCCCTTTGATTTCTTAGTAGTTTCTGCTTTCCCTTGCACTTCCAGAATGCTTACTGGAACGTCATAGATTGTGATTTTGGCCACACTTTTGAAATGCCTCAGCCTGTTGTAAAGAGAGATGAGCTCATTTGCGACTTAACTACTAATTTAATTTATGCATGAAAAGCAATAAAAGCAACACAGTGCAGATAGGATCACATGCCATGGACCCAGCACTGGAGAATGTGTCCAAAACAGAACACAGGCTGTAACAAACCAGAAGCAGCTTATGGAGGAGAGGGCCTATCTCGGGCTACAGCTTAGTCATGGTGGAGAAAGAATGTCTCACCCTCTCACAGCAGAGGGAGCAGCAAGATTGAGCTAGCCCTCATTCCTATAGATGTGTTACAATTAGCAAAAAATGGCATTGAGTATTTGTGATTGTCCAATCATCTCACTGTTAGCATCATAGACATTATGTATCAGGAAACTTACTTCATTTATTTATTTGATTATTTATAACTTTAATATATAGCCATACAGAAATTTTGTCATGTTCCTATCCCTTGATCCTTTTTGTTCCCTCTCTCTACCCTTCATCCCTGAGGAGCCTCCTTTCAAGGTAGTCCTTCCTCTATTTTGTTCTTTTCCCTTTTCGCCTCCTCTGTCCTCTGACAAAATGTTGACAGGGGCAGAACAGTGCCGGTCTTGTGGGGCTGTCAGTTCCCACTGTGGGATCATGAATGCACCAGTTGGTTCATGTCTGGAGGATAGTGCCTAGAAGAGTCCATCACAGCATGTGGCTCTTACACATTCTTTCGGCTCCCTCATCCTCAAGGTTCCCTGAGCCTTGGACGGCATGGTAGAAATGTCCTTTAGTGTTGAGCTCTCAACCTCCTATTTGCTTTTTCTTTTTTTTTTTTTTCCCCCTTTTAAAAAATTTATTTATTTTAGAAAGGTCGAGGGGGTGGTGAACGAATCAGCACACCAGGGCCTCAGCCACTGCAATCAAACTCCAGATGCTTGTGCTACCTAGTGGGCATGTGCAACTTTGCACTTGTCTCACCTTGGTGCGTCTGACTTATGTGGGATCTGGAGAGTCAAACATGGGTCCTTAGGCTTCACTTTAACTGCTAAGCCATCTCTCCAGCCCTCAACCTCCTATTTTCTACTTTGATAAGTGTTGAGTCTCCTCAGTACCTACCACCATCCCCATTGGAATGGTTCTCTTTCTTGCAGCGAGAACATCACTCATATTCTTTCTGTCACTACCTCTGCAATGCTGCCTGAGCCCAAGCAGGTATGGAAACTTACTTTTGTCACAGCTTGGGCATCGATATAGTAGTCTATTTCATTTCTATACTGTGCCTTATTTGCATTCACCAGTAGCCTGAAGTGGCTCCTATTTGTGGCGTTCCATTTGTCACCATTATAAATATTGTCAAGAGCCATCTTTGCTCTCTTTATGTATACCCATTATTAGGATGAGATCATATAGCTGGAATACCAGGGTAAAAATACACAGTTTGTAAAGTGTCTGATCCTAGTGCCAGGTTAATGTCCACAGCTATCTACCATTTCCCACTGATATGGAAGAACTGGCAAGTGCCTCATAAAAATTGTGATTTAAATATTTAAAAAGAGACAGATTTATGTATGTATAAGTACATACATAGTATATAAATACACAATGAGCAAAATTGCCCTATGGAATTGGTTATGAATGGGAAGAATCTCAGAGTCTGGAGATCCTTAAGTTGAAGTCTTTTCTGCTTCTCTCATGGGAAGTGTGGTGCTGATCTCACTCTCTTCCAATCTCAGGAGGCAGTCTTCATCACATCAAAGCCATCAGGGCTCTCAACAGATTTTATGAAAAGTATTTCCCACTCCAGTATGCAGTTCCTATCTAGTCAGTATACCTGCTACTGCCTTTAATGTCTGATGAAATACTAGGATGGATGTACTTGGGGAATATTGTGCAAAAAAATAATAATAATAAGCTGGGTGTGGTGGTGCATGCCTTTAATCCCAGCACTTGAGAGGCAGAGGTAGGAGGATCACTGTGAGTTCGAGGCCACCCTGAGACTACATAGTGAATTCCAGGTCAGCCTGGACCAGGGTGAGACCCTACCTCAAAAAACCAAAAATAAATAAATAAATAATAATAGGTCATGTCCTCTAATGATTCCCCAAATTCAGAATTGACTAAGAAAACAAAGAATATCCCATCAGTCTCCTTCCTTCTTCTTTTTCTCCTTCCAGGGCATTTATTAAGCTGCTATTTTTCACAGCACAGTGGTTATGGTAGGAAAGGAATGTTCCGTCTGTTCTCACTCCCTCTCTTATTTTTATCTCACCATAGCATCTTCTGACATTATTATTGGCTCATAAAGGTAGTGAGGCTGAGCTGTTTAACACATGCTGGGAAGACTAGCTTTTTTTTTTTTTTTTTTTTTTTTCCCCTTTTTGTGACAAGCATAGTTGTCTTTCCTTTCCCAATTATGCGGGGAATCGAGCTTTTTCGGTGGTTCCATAGTTAATATATCATTGCCTCAGGTCTGAGAATATTGAGACTAATGTGTGGGTCACAGGTCAGCTGGGTGGAGACGCTGGAAGTCTTTCTATGAGAAGATCACCATAAGTTGGTATCTTCATAAGTCTTGCTCTTGCAATACAGAGTCATACTTTGCAGACTGATTACACTGCTAAGTTGAAAGAGAAGACTATCAGAAAATTGATTACTGGGCTTATCTGTCCCTGGTTTCCCTAAAGCAATAAATTGCCAGGACTGTGCAGGTGGAGGGCTCCAAGGCAATAAGAAAATTGGGGAAAAGTGAAACTAAGTTAATATCTCTGAATTCCATCTTCTTCATCATCTGGAGCTTATCATCTCCCACAGGCATTTTTTATGTCTGTTATACGTCCGTGTCTTTCTCAGGTAGTTAGTTCCCAAGGATAAGAGCTGGTTCTTGTTGTGATCAGATGTGAAATGCCCCTCACGGACTCGTGTGTTTGAACACTTGGGCCCATCCAGTGAAGCTATTGTGGGAGATTGTTGGACCTTTTAGAAATAGGGCCTAGGGCCTACCTGACATATGTAGGGGTAGAGCTTATTCATTATAGCTCAGCCTGGTTCTGGCCCAGGCCCTCTGCTACTTGATCCACCCAGATGTGACAAAGTTACCTCATGCTCCCACTGTCCCAGATAGGAGCCACTCCCACCACCATGAACTCCACCATGGCTTTCCCACAGTGATGGACTGTACCCTCTCAATCCATAAGGGAAAATAAGTCCTTTATACCTTAAGTTATCTCTGTAAAGAATTCTGTCACAGCAGTAAGAAAAATGAACTAAATATACTCATGGTTCTTCTTTACAGTCCTTGGTGCCTTAGCAGAACTGAGTACTTTAGGGGGAGGGACACTTAGATATGAGGGTCAGAGCCTGCAGCTGTCCATTCTGTTTTTAGACCTGCTATTGAGCAGTCAACCTGGGCTAGTAGCCCATCATCATCTATCAGTGGGGCCCTGAAAAGTCTTTAATTTCTGTTCCTGTCCAGTAAACTTGCCCTTCAAATGAGCCTGAAGTACATATTTTCTAGGGAGGCTTAGAAACAAAGATTAGAGAATGTGTTAGGATCATACTAAAATTGACATAGTATTTGAATATTCCATTGAAATTTAGGCCAAAAAAAAAAAAAAAAAAGAGAGAGAGAGAGTCCCCAGGCTCCATTTCTTACATCTCTAGTCTGATTATGAACAAGGCCAGGCTGGAGCTCCTCAGTGATTTTCCTCCTCTGGTACTCGGGTTATTTCACTGGCATGCACATGGTGGGGTTTTTTTTGGTGGGGGGGATGGGACAAATGTAATAGCTAACCACTCTTCACCTTATTTTTTAACACAATACCAGAATAAATCTCTTTTTAAAATAAACCTTCATTAATATGTTAATATATTTGTGAGAATCCTCTCCCTAGCTCTGTGTAAGACTGAGGCCTGAAGTTCCCTGATAAATAAGCCCATGGGATTCATGATGGACACATCTTCTTTCTGTCTCCTTTTATTTTGGCACATTTGCTTTATTTCTTTTTAAAAAATATTTCTAGGGCTGGAGAGATGGCTTAGCGGTTAAGGCGCCTGCCTGCTAAGCCTAAGAACCCAGGTTCCAATCTCCAGGTCCCACATTCAGCCAGATGCAAAGGTATGCAAGGGTGCAATGCCGCACTTGCCCACAAGGGAGCACACACATCTGGATTTTGTTCTCAGCAGCTGAGAGGCTGCTGGTGCGCCCATTCTCTACCTGTCTCCCTCTCCCTCTCTCTCTGTTTGTCTCTCTCTGTGTCTCTCTCCAAAAAAAAAATAAAAATGCTTTTAATTTTAATTTGATTTTCATGAGAGAGAGAGAATTGGCACGCCAGGGCCTTCAGCCACTGCAGTTGAACTCCAGATGCGTGCACCACCTTGTATGCATGCATCACCTTGTACACATGCGTCTTCTTGTGAACACATGTCACTTTGTGTGCATGCATGTCACCTTGTGTGTCTGGCTAACGTGGGTTCTAGGTACTCGAACCTGGGTCCTTGGGCTTCACAGGCAAGTGCCTTAACTGCTAAGCCATCTCTCCAGCCCGATTTGCTTTATTTCTTAAAGCTACATGGATATTAATTTGGGTCCTGTTGTTTCCAAGCCCTGCTGTGACATCTCCAAATCTGTAAGATCACAATGAGAGCTTGACTTTTTTTCAGGTGCCTTTGCTACCCGTGAAAATGACAATGTGCTTTAGAAAGAATTAAAATTACGGAGCAGAATGAAAGATCCAGGATAAAATGCCATAATCTCACCAGGTCTTTCAAACTCTGGAATTTTTTTTTTATTCTTTTGTATAAAAGTACATCATTAAACATAGGGCCTTGCTATGCCTCAGATCTGTGTCACCTGCTCACAAGCTTTCAAAAGTGCTTAGACTTAAATACGCTAGATATGTTTAAGTGTTTCTAGCTGCATTTATATCTCCTCAGGCTAATTATTCACAAAGCTCTCTGTCTTGTCTGAGGATCTGTGTCAAGCTGTGCCAGAGTCTCAAGTGTCTTTGTCACCGCTCTCTGGTTGGTGTCTGGTTTTTGCTTCTCTTCCCTTCTTGTCAATGGGGGGGGGGGGGGGTGGGTAGTGTTCCAGAAAGATAGACCTGAATGTACCTTCAAAATAGAACTAAAGCAAAATTGTAGTCCTATTTCCAAGTACAGAAAAATGTAGCATTATTTAAAACAACTGTTTAAGGGGCTGTAGAGATGGCTTAGCAGTTAAGGCGCATGCCTGCAAAGCCTAAGGACCCAGGTTCAATTCTCCAGATCCCATGTAAGCCAGATGCACATGGTGGCGCATGCATATGGAATTCATTTGCAGTGGCTGGAGGCCCTGGGCATGCCCATTCTCATTCTCTCTCGCTCTCTCTGTCTCAAATAAATAAATAAAAATATTTTAAAAGAATACTGTTTTACTATATGTTGTTTCATTTTGTGTGTGTGTGTGTCCATGTGCATGTGATTAAGTGTCATTCCCTTTTTGAGAAAGAAGCTCACCCATTAGGCTAGGCTGGCTGGCCACCTCTCTCTACCTCTCTGGTGCTGGCATTGCAAGCATGTACACCCATGCCGGGCTGTGTTGACGTGGGTTCTCGGGATTGAATTCATGTCCTCATGCTTGTAAGGCAAATATTTGCCAACTGAGCTATCTCCTCAGTCCTAGTCTTTCTTTCTTAATAGTATCCTGATTTCAGAAGGAGTCTGGTAGTTTAAATTAGGCATCCAGGCCCCTGATAGAAACTGAGAGCACTAACTAACTGCAATCGGAGCAAAAGTATCTTTCTGGGCTGGAGAGATGGCTTAGCACTTAAGTGCTTGCCTGTGAAGCCTAAGGACCCTGGTTAGAGGCTCGATTCCCCAGGACCCACATAAGCCAGATGCACAAGGTGGCACATGCATCTAGAGTTTGTTTGCAGTGGCTGGAGGCCCTGGTGTGCCCATTCTCTCTTTCTCTCTCGCTGCCTCTTTCTCTGTCCCTCACAAATAAAATAAAATTAAAAAGAAACCAAAAAAAAAAAAAAAAAGTATCTTTCTGACAAAAGCTTGATAGGGCCCAAGGAGCATAAAGACTACTTGTTCTCTGCCTAATGAAAATAGGGGCTTCAGCGTCACCATTGCAGCCTATATTCAATTCTTCAATTATGGGACAGTGCTGGGAATTGAGACCAGGGGAGGCAAACTGCATTTATGTATGTTAGGAACACAGTCTGGATCTCCTACAGTGAGAAACCTTCTGTGTTGCTTTACTGCCACCACATTCCATGATTCTCTCACCCCCGCATCTAATCAACTTCATTTGGCATTGGGACAGGCTATGACCGCGCAGAGAGCCTAAAATTGCACTCTGACCAACGGCATTTTCAGTATTATAAAATAACAAAGAATTGAAGAAATTGGAGATTTTTATCTTAAGTCTTGGCAGGGTTAGGGAGATTGCTTGTGATTTTCTCATTAGTTTAGACATGCAAAGAATTGGCTTTCTAAAATATGAGAAAAGGAAGGCTAGCTGTTCGTTACATTCCAGATGAATGGACTCTCCCAGGAAGGAACTTGCAAGCTCCTTTCTTCTGGCAGTCCGGGAAGACCAGTGCCACCCAAGTTGCTTAGTGGGGCAGGGGGCCTTCTGCGGATCTTGTGTCACTTGGCCTTTTTCCTCCTGTCATCCAACCTGCTCTTGGTTCAGTGTCAGCCTGAGCCCTGGGCAAGTCTGTTGTGTATCTGACCTCCTAGGTCATCTGGGTTTTCTGCCCCTGGGTCACATGGGTTCAGTCAAAGCAGACTGTATCCAAGCCTGGGGGCTGTTCAGCGCCCAATGTGGCTTTAGCGATGCAAATAGATTTATTCCCCCTCGTGGCCATGAAGTTACAGGACCAAAGCCAATGCCCCCTTCGGAGGTGGCCTTATTCAGTGTCCCAAAGCCTCCTAGGAGTTCAGGAAGCATTGGGTTATTGGCAGTGGTTTTGGCACTGGGAGGGTACAGGGTAACTTTTTCAGTAGATGGTAAATGGTTCTGGCTGTTGCCCTGGAAACCTTCACTATCCCACATTAAGCATGGGTTTGCTCAGTGACCTGTCTGTCCCTGCCCATCTTCATCTCATCATTATTTACTATGTCTTCCCCACTAGACTATAAGCTCTCTGAAGGCAGGAACTATTTTATTCTCTATGATATCCTGTAGTTCCTGGCACGTGGAAGATGATCAGTAGACATTCCTTGACTGAATTAATGATTGCCTCTGAATTACAAAGTATCAATGACAAACTGATAAAATAACAGCAGTATCAACAGTTGGTCAAAAATTCTAGAAAGAAGGTGCTGGAGAGATGGCTTAGCAGTTAAGACACTTGCCTGTGAAGCCAGAACCCAGGTTCAGTTCCCCAGGACCCATATAAGCCAGATGCATAAAGTGGCACATGTGTCTGGGGTTCGTTTGCAGTGGCTGGAGGCCCTGGCATGCCCATTCCCTCTCTCTCTCTTTCTCTCTTCTCTCTCTCTCTCTTTCTCTCTCTCTCTCTCTCTGTCTCTCCAATAAATAAAGAAAGAAAATAATATTTTTAAATTCTAGGGGCCTGGGAAGATGGCTCAGTAGTCACAAGCACTTGCCTAAGTATGAGGGCCTCTTGGGGCCAGAGACTGCCAAGTTCAACTCTCCAGAACCCAAAGAATAAGCTGGATATGATCATACTCAGCTGTGACCTCAGTCCATGGGCACGGTGAGGTGGGAAGGAGTAGAGAATCAGTAGGGTTTGCTCACAGACAGGAGCATTTGGCTGAGGTAGAGACCTTGTCTCAAGGAAATACATGGATGAATAATTAGAGAGGGGTACTCAGTGTTCTATTCTGGCTTTGCTGTGAATACACCATAACACACACACACACACACACACACACACACACGCCAAAAGGTTTTTACAAAGGAATAAATGAGCTTGTCATATGCTAAGATGACTTAAGGCAGTCGTTGTGGAAGGCTAGATCTTGACCTTCAACTCGACATTTCCACTACCAGGAAGTAAGTGCTCTGGGGACATAGGATTTACCAATTTGCCAGTTCTGAGAAGGGGACCAGTCCAGCAGGCACCAGATGGTGGGAGACAGTGCAGGCAATGCTTGTGTGCAGCACTGAGCAGCAAGAATGGCCACGAGGGCCCCTGGCTAAGGCAGCATGAAGACTGCCAAGCAGCCAGCAGCCAGAAGTTGGCCATCGGGTAGAAGGGCCTCAGTCTGCTGCCTTCTCCTCCACAGCCCACTCAGCTGGTCAGTCAGTTCCCAGCAGGATTCCCCACCTAAAAGGGCCAAGAAGCTGAGTTCAGAGTCCCAGCCAAGCAAGCTAAGTTTGGGGACAAAAACCCAATAGATTAGTCATTAGGACGGAGGGCTTTGGAAGTGACAGATCATGCTCATGGGGAGACTCAGATTTGGGGTTCAAACAGACCCTGCCCTTCTCTAGCCAAAGAGTCTTGAGCAAGTCAGCATTTGAGCTGCAGAGTGGGGAAAGTGTGCCTCTGCCATCATTTCAAGATTAAATGAAATAGCATAGGTTAAAAAAATAGAAAAGAGGGAGCTAGAGAGATGGCTTAGCGGTTAAGGCATATTCCTGCGAAGCCTAAGGACCCCAGTTCGATTCTCTAGGTCCCACATAAGCCAGATGCACATGGAGGTACATGTGTTTGGAGTTCATTTGCAGTGGCTAGAGGCCCTGGTGCACCCATTTCTCTCTCTCTCTCTCTTCCTCTCTGTGTCTCTAATAAATAAATTAATTAATTTTAAAAATTGAAAAGAAATAAAGTTTCTAGGACAGTGTCTGGTAAGTACTAAATAATAAATACTTGGTATTGTCTACATTTTTTTTTCCTGTTAGAGTTAGGTGGCCAAAAAAGGGACTACACTTCCTCTTCTTTCTTTTTTTTTAAATTTGTTTTATTTATTTGAGAGAGAGACAATGGGCACGCCAGGGCCTTCAACCACTGCAAACAAATTCCAGGTGCATGGGCCCCTTATGTGCATGTGCAACTTTGCACACTTGTGTCATTGTGTGTCTGGCTTCCATGGGGCCTGGAGATTCAAACATGAGTTCTTAGGCTTCACAGGCAAGCACCTTAGCTGCTTAGCCATCTCTCCAGCCTTACACTTCCTCTTGCACGAGGCTTGCCCTCGCCACTGCTTTCCCTAAAGCTTCTGTTGTTGTCTATTATCACAGGAAACAGCGATTGTCCACAACAACGTAAGAAAGCTCTTTCCTCTTGAGAGACGCACACTTATTTGAAAGCCTGATCTATACTGTGTGGCCATCTCCCGGCCTCTCACAGGCCATGGGCATTTCTGAGGTCTTGGAAAAGACAGGTAATTGATATGATAAAGGCAGGGAGCATCCCCCAGTGCAACATTTCTCCTTCTCCAGAGAGGCCTAGAGGCTTTCCATGACAATTAATTATTCACATTTTCTCTCCTTCCCCTCAAATACTGGGTTCCCTGTGCAGCTCCACAGTGACAGATTCTCCAGGGTCCGTGTAATCTTAGTACCAGATGACAGTTTGGAGCTGAACTCTATGGTTCTTTGAACATATTTCTGGGTCACATGTATTGGGCACTGGTGAGAATCCTGAAGCCACTACCCGTTCTCCCTAGCTGACTTCAGCCACACTGTGCTCAGTTCACGTAGCTCAGGGGCAGCACGTGGCCTTGTCTTCCTCACCTGTGCACTCTTGGCTGTATCCTGAGCTGCCAGTACTCGGGTCTGGGTACAATGACTCTCAGCCCATCCCCTACCCCCAAGGCCTGGCTGCCTGCCCTTTGCAGGGCTACAGACACTCAGCCAACCCTGCTGGCTTCAGCGGGGTCTTTGTTACTGCTCTCTGGGAAGCATCTGTGGGACTGTCCATGGTAGCACAAAGCTGACAACCCTGCCCGGGAGACACAGATGCTATCTCCCGGGCCTCTTCCCCACCCACAGCCTCTCCTGCCTTGCTGGAGGCTTTCTACAGGTCACTGTTCCATCTTTCTTTCCTGGGTTCATCCACCTGTGGCACTGGGCTGTTTGAGTTGCCCCCCTAGCCAGTACTGAGATGTAAAGACTTGGGCATATGCCAGTGGGGGGCAGCTGTTGGCATGGTTTCCTCAGAAGGAGACCAAGGGCCAGAGGATAGAGATGCAAATGGATATCGCAGACACAAAAGCTACTGGCTGGTAGTGGGGCAAGCAGCCAAGGGAACAAGCAAGAGAGCCACAGAAAGAGGCAAGGTGGTAGCATTGTGAGCAGACGTGCCTGAAAATGGCAGCCTGGCATTCTTCTGGGAAGCAGATGCAGCAGAGAGGAGGGAGATGTGATGATGTGCACAGGCCTCCATGCTGGAGAGAGGGCAGGGCCCTGGCTATGTGTGCCCTGACAGCTTATCTGGCCTCCAGGTCTCAAGTTCCCACCTTCTAAAATGTGGACAATAATCCCACCCTCTTCCAGGGTTTGTGCAAGGAATAAATGAGCTCCTGCGTGCAAAATTCCTAAAAAGGACATTCATAGTTAACTTATCATTCTGGGTTCCTGACTATGTGTGCACCCTGTGCTTGTGGTCCAAAACGTCTCTGACAACTTTTTTTCCCAACATTCCTTCTGCTCCATGGCTTCATGACCCCCCCCCACCCCAACCGACAGAAATCATCTATAACTTCTTGCCCAAATTCCTTTATCCTCAGTTTGCTCAAAGCCTTTCTGTCCTTAATCCTTCTAATTGAGTGTTCAGTGCTGTTTAGCAAAGCCATGTCCAGTGATGGGAGGAAGAGGGAAGTGTATGCTTTAGTGACTGTGCATCTTCTTCCCTGGAGTTAGTGGCTAGGGAAAGCATTGCTGTTTGCATCTTCACTATTTTTGTTGAGTGGCACTCCTGCTGCATAGCAAAAGCCAAGGGACAGAAAGAGCAAGCAGAGAAAGGAACCAGAATGGTCCCTGAGCTCTGACTGCTCTCTCAGGCATCACAGTGAGTTTTCATGATTCAGACTGAGATGGGAGCATGCACACATTGCTGCACAGATGCAAGATGAGGTATGAAGGCAACAGGTCAGTCCTTAGATTCACCCATCACTTCTGCAATACCAAAGTCCAGTTGCCAAGGGACACCCTTCCTGGAAGTCACTTGCACATCTCAAGAAAAGTGGCTAAAGTGGAGTTCCTGGTCTCTCCCCATAAGTCTTCCCTTCTCTGTTTCTTATCTCACTTAATTAGCACATCAGATTAGGACAACTGCAGAGCATTCCAGCCCTGTCTACACCCACCCCACCATCTGTGTGGGCTCCCGCAGCCTATAACTCCATGATTCTTAGATTACCCCCGATTTCATCTGTAAATCCTGTTGAGTTACAACCACCTCCACACTCCCAGCTTGAAACATCAGTCATTTGTTTATTTCCCATATGCCTTGGGTTAACTCATCCAGCCCTGTTTGAGCCAGATGGCTCTGACTTTCTCTGAGTGAGGCAGGGCTCAGCTGTCTCATTCTGTCCCTGGGACCAATGGACTCACTGGAGCGCATTTTCATGGAAATGTCAAGACGCTTGAGTGACAAGACTCATGTTTACTGGACATACCTAGGCAGTCTTGTCCAAGATCAAAGGGTGGAGAAATATACATCACAAGTGGAAGAACTATAAAGTCACATGGCAGAGAGTGAGGACACAGGATAGGATAATGAAACAGGCACACAGGCAAGAGAGATGGCTCAGCTGCTGAGGTGCTTGCCTGCAAAGCCTATTGACCCGGGTTTGACTCCCCAGTAACCATATAAAGGTGGATGCACGTGGTGGCACATGCATTTGAGTTCATTTGCAGTGGTCGAGGGCCCTGGAGTGCTCATTCTCTCTGTTTCTCTCTGTCTATATATATATCTCTCTCCTTGCAAAAAAATAAATAAATAAAATAAAATAAAATGAAATAAAATAAAATAAATCAGGCACAAAAACAGTGTTAGGTTCTTGATATTCTTGGTCTGGACTCTTCAGTAGTCTTTCAGCTCCTTACTTGGCCTGTAGTCAGCCCTTTCCCTGGCTTGATCCCAACATCACTGTGGTAAACCCTTCCATCCTTTACCAAATGGAGCTGACGTCCCATTCAACTTGGCTCCAGTCTGTCTCTCCAGTTGCATCTATTGTCATGCTGCGGAGTTACTCACCACCCCCTTCCAAATGGGCTTTCTTTTGTTTAAACAGTTCTCATAAACAGTCTCCCTGTTCCTACAGTTGAGGTTCGTGTAAGTAAGATGCCATTTATCTCCAGGCCCAAGTCACATGGCGTGTCCTCTTAGAAAGCCTCTGAGGAGTGTTCAGGAGGAGAAAGACCTGCTCCTTCCCGTGGCCCATGGCAGTAGATTGGCCAGCACGGCCTCGAACTCTTATGCACATGAAACCAGAGGAAAGGAAGGAGAGGACAACTTGAAACAATTCCACCTGCCATTCTATTCTGGGATATGGGAGAACTGAGGCTTCTTTAGTCAGGTCATTCTTTTTTGCTTGTTTGTTTGTTTATTTTCCAAGGTAGGGTTTCACTGTAGCTCCAGCTGACCTGGAATTCACTCTGTATTCTCAGGGTGGCCTCGAACTCACGGCAATCCTCCTACCTCTGCTTTCCCCGAGTGCTGGGATTAAAGGCATGTGCCACCACACCGGGCTTTTTTTTTAGTCATCCTTTGATTCCAGAAAGTTCTTTGCTTCCAAGAACCTCTTTGAGAGTGAAGGGCTTGATTTGTTAGCATCTAAAGAGACGAGATTTTTCTGTTATATACAGCCCTGTAGAAAGCTAGCTAGCTGCCCAACCGAGGAAACACCTGCACATCTGTGTGTGTTGTCTTGTTGCAGGTCAGCACCATGTAGTACTTTATTAGAAATTTGAGGGACTTCCAGAGGTCATTTTGTCCACAAGTAGTCCTTATGTCTTGTGGACTTTGGAATCTAAGTCCCACCCCAAAATGCTATTCTAGTGCATTCTTTCTAAGCATGTATCAGGTTGAATGTAATTTTTTATTATCTGTATTTTCCACATAAATCATGAGGTTCTTAACTGTGTCTTGTGACCCTTTGAAGAGCTGCTGCCTGTGGTTGTACCGCTGTGTACTGCCCTGCTCTAAGAGAATACTGTCCATCTTCCTGTCCATCTGTAGTAGAGGCACATTCACCTCTACTGTACATAAACACTCCCATCCTCCTCAGAGGTGCCAATCTCCTTGTCTCTGCAACGATTTGTGAATACTGATGGCATGAGCGAGTGAATGAGTGAGTGTAGACAACAGTAAACTGGACTATTTTCAAGTGAGTTGACAGAGTTGGGATGGAAAAGCTGGGCAAGTTTTTAACCTACCAGTATTAAAGCCCGATGGTGGGAGGTGCCTGTGTGAAAAGGACTTGTAAACCCATTTGAGATGCCTTGTGTATGTACCAAAAAAAAAAAAAAAGTCCCATCCAGTGAGTTGATTGTGTGCCTCCTCAAAGTCCATTGCACTGCTCAGCCATTAAGGACCACTGATCACTATGCCCCACACCCTAGTGGGCATTGAAGCCCATGCATAAGAACAGGTCTAGATTTCAGAGGAAACTTTTCTCTTTCTAACCTTCATCACAAAGGGCCAAGAAGTGTCTTGAGCGTCTTCACCTGCATTGAAAACACTCATATCAAGGCCCACAGAACATCTTTTGAAAGAGCAGATGTGATTCCCAAGGGGCCCCAAGGGCAGCCTCACCTGGGCAGCACTGGTCTCACCCGGGGTTCCCCCACCTCTAACCGGAGCCCTGATAAGCTCCAATCAACATGAAGAGTGCTACACATGGTCCCCAGGGGTGTTCTTTGCTGGGTCTCCAACCACAAGGTCCCAGGCCTCCTCCAATGAGAGAGAGCCCTCCAAGCTCCAGGTGGTGAGCACATGTCTGTTTTGTCTTGCCTTACTAGTGCAAGGACACCCCCCACCCCAAGAGCCCATGAAAGGAATGAAAAAAAAAAAAAAACACCAATGCAATACACGAGACAAGAGTGCTGGCAATTTAAGGAACCAGCGGAGCGAGACAATGTGTTAATTTAGGACATCCTAAAGTGGGCTGCAGATGCTGCACCCTGTCTTCTCACACGGGCCTGGTATTCCTCAGAGCCAGTAGACCGTTTAAGAGGGACAGGACCCTAGCAGTAAGCCCCCCTTTGTTTCTGAACTAGCATATTGCCATAGTAGTTTTTGCACCCGAACTTGGCATCAGAAAATCATAGGTCATGACTTTCACTCAGTTAGAATGTGGCCTTCTGTCCCTAACAAGGCACCCTATTGTCACCACCAAGCATCATCCATCCCATCCATTCATTCACTTCATTCGTGTGTGTGTGTGTGTGTGTGTGTGTGTGTGTGTGTGTGTGTGTGTGTGTGTGTATGCGCTCCCAGGTGAGCTTTCGGTGGAAGAGGCGCAGGACCCTTTCCTGGTGAGCATCCACATCATCGCAGACCCCGGAGAGTCCCGACCGCTGCAAGAGGCCATCGACAAGGTTTTGGCGTGGATCCACCCCGACCTCCCACTGTTCCGCGTGTCCGAGCGGCGCACGAATCGGAGACGGCGGAAGGGCCCCCGGGGCGCGCAGCCCGCGCTGGCCGTGGTGCTGTTCCTTCAGGAGGACGAGGGCCAGGGCCAGGGCCAGATCCTGCAGCTGCACAGCACGCTGCAGCGGCCACCCTGGCGCCACCACCACACCGAGCGCGTGCACGGCCGCTTCCTACCCTACCTGCCTTGCAGCCAGGACTTCTTCACGCTGGCCCCCGGGACCCCGCTGTGGGCCATCCGGCCCGTGCACTATGGCAAAGAGATCGTGCGCTTCACGGTCTACTGCCGTCACGACAGCTATGCCGACAGCCTCCGCTTCTACGAGCTGATCCTGCGGCGGAGCCCCAGCCAAAAGAAAGCGGACTTCTGCATCTTCCCCATCTTCTCCAATCTGGATGTGGACATCCAGTTCTCCCTGAAAAGAATGTCCTGCGACCAGAACCCGGTGCCCACCGACTCCTCCGTGCTGGAGTTTCGGGTGAAGGACATCGGGGAGCTGGTACCACTCCTACCCAACCCCTGTAGCCCTATCAGTGAGGGACGCTGGCAGACGGAGGACCATGATGGCAACAAGATCCTTCTGCAGGTACAGAGGGCGTCTATCCACCTGTCGTCTGTGTGTCCTCTTTCTGTCCGGGTCTGTCTTGCGGGAGCTATCCATCTGTTACAGAGCCATGAGTTTAGGAAAAGGAGCGCCCTGTGGCCCTTGTCCATCCTAGACCTCACAGGGCCTCCTCCATAGCCACCCAAGCAAGAGCAAAGCCAGCTCCTGGGCTGGCTCTTTTTATCTTCCTAGCATGGCACCAACCTCCAACAGACACGTGCCCAGTTCTTCCGGGAACCTCCTCCGTCACCTCTAATTGAGCACCCATAATACCCACGGCTCCTAGGAATGGCACACAGGCTTCTAACCCAGGGCACTTGCTGTTAAAGATTCCTGAATCTGAGCTGGAGAGATGGCTAAGTGGTTGAGGCGCTTGCCTGCAAAGCTAAAGGACTCAGGTTCGATTCTCCAGGACCCACTAAGCTGGATGCACAGGGTGGCACATGCATCTGGAGTTTGTTTGCAGTGGCTGGAGGCCCTGGCACACCCATTCTCTCCCTCTATCTCTCTCTCCCTCTGTCTCTCCATATATATATATATATATATATATATATATATATATATATATATATATATTTCCTGAATCCACTCGCACACCTGAGGAGATTTTTCTAATGTGTTCTTCTCTCCACGCCCCTCCACCCCCATAGAGGAATTTCAGGGGTTTGAAAAGTGTAAAATATGTTGACAGTGCATAGAAATTTCTGTTCCCGTCTGTCAGCACCTTGCCTGCCTTCCACGCTCCCTCCCCGGCTGCTGCAGGAGGTTACGATTCTATGATCCTTTGCAAAGAGACTTCCTCATATAACCTATAAAGGAGTAGGTGATGCAGGTGGGGTTGCTGCAGGCAGCAGGGAGGGGTGGGCAAGTACATTTCAAGGACAGAACATCGGTCCTGTCATTCCCAGATGTACACCTGAAGATTCCCCTTTCTCCTTCATTCCATCTTGGTGTGTGCCACACTTGATCAGAGACCACTGGTTATGCTCTAAAATTCAAATTTCAACATGGAGGTTCAAGAATGTCCTATGCCTGGTTTTGCTACATAATAGCTTCCTAACGCAGGCCTCGTCGAGTGAGCAGGTTACATCAGTTCCAGGTGTAGAGAGCAGATATGTGACTCAGTGGTAGAATGCTTACATGCCATGCATGGGGCCCTAGGTTCCATCCCCATTACCAGTAAAGCTTCAACATCTGGCACCCCCGGTATGTGGCTACCTGAAGGGGATGAACTGATGACCAGCTGGGAGGCATTGACTCCAGGGGCGTAATTGTGGGTACTGAAATCATGGGTAAAATTTCACAGCTGTTATTGGTCCTGGCTTTAAACACCAGAACTTTAATCCACATCTCATGAGAGGAAGTAAGGGCATGGCACATGTCAGAAAACTGGCCAGGGCACATTGTTCAAACTAGAGGGTTATCCTGAGATGCGTATTAGGTACTTTCAGACTCCTGAAGAAACTAATGTTGCTTTGTTTTTGACTAAACTGAGTGTTAGCAGTTGCTCCCTAATCCTCTTTGAAATGTGAGGAAAGTTTTCTTCTGCATTTAAAGACTGCCAACTACTTATGCAGGATATGACCGTTGCACCAGTAAAAGCTGATGAAATGCAAAGGATTATGCTAACCCTGAAAGACCAAAATGAAAGTGATGATTTCTGAAATGATTATTTCTGTTTTGTAGTCATGAGAGGATACACACACACACACACACACACACACACACACACACACACACACACAAAATTCTTCTAATAGCACAAATGAAAGAATCAAGTAGAAAGGCTTGGCCTGGGCTGTGCTCAAAGGAAGCTTGGAGAGGAGATGTCAAAAATGAGCCACACACTTGGAGGCTTTTGAAGTTACAAGATCAGTGAAGGAATAGTAAAAGGGATTTGCACATTGGGGCTCAGGAAGGCAGGACTCTGTTCAAAACAGTAGTGTACCGAGGAACAGTATGCTACATTAACATGGGCAGAAATGACCAATAGTCCTTGTTGCTCTGGATGATGGCCACATATGGAGCTTACTGTTCATCTGAATGGCAGCAGGGAGTAGCCTTTTATTGTAATGTGGAACTCTATATTTAAGTAGTAAATCAAGATATTAGGTCATAGGTGGAGGAGCAGTGAAGAAAAATACCTTTTTGGCCACAGGTTCTTTAGAACTATGTGTCTTGGGTTAGTTACGTTTCTTATTGCTGTGAGAAAATACATGACAAAAAGCAACTTAAGAGAGATTTATTTGGGCTCATAGTTTGAGGGTACAATCCACGGTGGCAGGGAAGACATGGAGACAGGACTATCTGGAGGCTGTAGCATCCAGAGCGCGAGACTGCCTGCTCACACCCCAGTGGACCCGGATGAAGAGAGAGCCGAGTGCTGATGCTCAGCTCACTTTCTCTTTATTTCTTTTTATTCAGTCCAGGACTCCAGCCCATAGCATGGTACGAGCCATATTCAGGGTGGGTCTTCCCTCCTCAGTTAATTCTCTGAGGAAACATCTTCACAGACATGCCCAGGGGTATGTCTCCATTATGCCCTACGCATGTCTTAATCCAATCAAATCAACAATCAGACCATTACAGTTCCCAAGGATAATTTTCAAATATAATTTTTTAAAAATATATTTTATTTAGAGCTGGGTGTGGTGGTGCACGCCTTTAATCCCAGCACTCGGGAGGCAGAGGTAGGAGGATCACCATGAGTTCGAGGCCACCCTGAGAATACAGAGTGAACTCCAGGTCAGCCTGAACTAGAGAGAGACCCTACCTTGAATAAAAACAAAACAAAACAAAAATATTTTATTTATTTATTTATTTATTTATTTATTTGAGAGAGAAATAAAGAGGCAGAGAGAGAGGGAGAATGGGTGCACCAAGGCCTCCAAGCACTGCAGACAAACTCCAGACACCCATACGACCTTGTGCATCTGGTTTACATGGGTACTGGGGAATTGAACCTGGGTCCTTAGGCTTCTCAGGTAAGCACATTAACCTCTAAGCTATCTGTCCAGCCCAAATATAGTTTTTAAGATAAAGTTTTAGTTCAATTGGATGCAACGATATATTAAAGAAAATCGTGATTATTTCTCAGTTGCCTTGTTAGCATACATCTCACACTTACTTCCTTACCCTGCTCCTTTGCATTCTGACTCCTCCCCCTCCCTTTATAAATCCTCTAGAGAAGAAAAGCTGAGCTGGTATGGTTGTTGTTGTTGTTGTTGTTGCCATTTGGGCAACTACACAGCCCCCATAAGAACTTGGAGATATCTTTTACTGAGGTTCGATGAGATGAGAAAAAAAAACTGTCCTCTGCCTGAAACTCATCTCTCTTTCCTTTTCTCCAGTGCCTGGGTCAGGGGAAAGGAAGAGAGTATGTGGGGGTCATTAACATTGGAAGTGGTCCCAGATGACTCTGGGAAAATGCATCTTAGGAATCTGCATGATGCTTGATAACACAGAACTACAGCTTTGTGGTGTTAAGACCAATGTTAATGAACATCCCAAAGAGCTAAACTGACCCTGGACTTTAAAGAGGATATGTTTGCTTTGTATGTTTTTGTTGACTTTTTTTTTTTTTTTTTTTTTTTTTTTGGAGAGAGACAGAGAGAGAGAGAGAGGGAGAGGAAGATAGAAATAGACGCGCCAGCTGCTGCGAACGAAATCTAGATGTGTGCATCCCCTTGTGGTCAAGTGCGGCATTGCGCCCTTGCGTCACTGTATCTGGCTAAACGTGGGACCTGGAGATTGGAACTGCTGGAGATTAGAACCAGTGTTCTTAGGCTTAGGAGGCAGGCGCCTTAACAGCTAAGCCATCTCTCCAGCCCTTGTTGACTTTTTATTTGAGATTGTAAAGAGCATGCCTACAGAAGAGTGCACAAATTGTAAACATGCAGCTCAATGAATTTTTATCAAATAAACATTTGTGGAAGTGGCACCCAGCTAAAGAAACAGGACAGAAATAGAAACGTAAGGAAAGGCTGGCTGTCTCTCCTGCCCCAAGATCCCCTCCCTTAAATGACCACGTTATTACTCTGTAACAGACAAGAAGAGGTCGCTAGTCAAAAAAGGTTGAGAATATGGCATATGGCTGTGTTCTTTTGGTTTTTTTTTGTTTGTTTTTTTTTTGTATTTATAAGTACATGTCCATTTTGTGACGAGACAAGATCAGTCGTAAAGATGCATACTTGATAAGAAGCGTAATAGAAGCAATGCGAGGCAGAAGCATGTGGACTATGTGGTAAGAAGAAAACAAAACAAACATGACGTCCAAATGCAGGTCATTTCCTGGGACTGGCTGTGCCATTCTGGGCTACCCAGTGGGCCACATGTGACCACTGAAATTGTATTCTTAAGTTAAATTTAAAATTCCATTCCTTGGTCACGCCAAACACCTTTCAAGTGCTCGGTGGCCACCTGTGGCCAGTGGTTGTCATACTGAGCAGTGCAGGTACAGAGTTCTCAACCCTGCAGAAAGTTCCGTTGCACAGCATTGCTGCCAAATTTGACCTGGAGTTTGTTCTCCTTCGCTGCCTCCCTCCCTCCTTTCCTTCTTTCTTTCTCCCTTCTTTTTTAAATATATTTTATTTATCTATTTATTTTTTTGAGAGAGAGAGGTAGGGAGAGAGAATGGGCCCGCCAGAGCCTCCAGCCACTGCAAATGAACTCCAGACACATGCGCCTCCTTGTGCATCTGGCTTATATGGGTCCTGGGTAATCGAACTTGGGTCCTTTGGCTTTGCAGGAAAATGCCTTAACTGCTAAGCCATCTTCTCCAGGCCCTTTCTTTCTTTTTCTTTCTTTCTGTGTGTGCATGTTGCAGCAGGAAGCCTCTAAACCAGGCACAGTTTATGGGAGGAATGGCATTTATTTGAAGCTTACAGATCCAGGGAAAGAGAAAAATCCACCACCAAAAACAAGGGAAAAAAAAACTGGCAGTTATACCAGGCATGGTGGCGCATGCCTTTACTCCCAGCACTGGGGTGGCAGAAGTAGAAGGATCACCATGAGTTCGAGGCCACCCTGAGACCACATAGTGAGTTTCAGGTCAGCCTGGACTACAGTGAGATCCTACCTCAAAAAAAAAAAAAAAAAAAAAAAAAAAAAAAAACCCTGGCATTTAAGCTTCAGGGAGCCCAGGAAGAACTCAGGCACTTTGCATATCTTCGGTTGGAATTTGGAGCCCACCCCCACACCTTGGGTCTGAACCCTAGGATCCACCCGCAGTTACATCTCCAACCAGACAGCTGGAGACCTAACTTACAGCTTTAATATATTAAAAACTCCTGAATCAAATGGACACCCGTTCAAAACACCGTACATGTTCATATGAATATGGGTGCACATGCGTGCTGGAAGCCAGAGGTGAAGGTTGGGTATTTTCCTCAATTGCTTTCCACTTTATTTACTGAGGCACTCTCTCTCACTTGAACCCAGAGCCTGCCGGTTCAGCTAGTCTAACTAGCCAGCTTGCCCTGGGGAATGCCCCGGGTCTGGCTCCTAAATGCTGGGAATACAGGCAGGCTGTCACACCCACCCAGCATTTATGACATTTACAGGAGTGCTGGGGATCAGAACTCTGACCCCAGACACTCACACTGGGGCAGCAAGCGCTCTGTCCACTGCGCATCTCCTCAGCCCCCTGACTTCGAGTTTTCTTGCAGCTAAAGCAATGATACAGCGTCTGTGAGGAGAAAATGCACTGTGCTTTAGATGCACGGTAACCCTGGCTCTGAGTTCCTGTGAACGTGTGCCATCTCCGTCACATATGTGAGATTTATATGTATGTCACTTTTGGAAGATGCCACAAATTACGTTCAAGTGGTTCAAAGAAGACAACTATACATAGAGTTGGTGTATATGTATGCATGACTACTCATACATAATATACGTATATTTGTAGATTTCTTAAGATTTTATTTTAATTAATTTATTTATTTATTAGAGACAGAGAGAGGAAAAGAGAGAGAGGGAGAATGAGAATGGGTGCAGCCACTGCAAATGAACTCCAGACGCATGTGCCATCATGGGCATCTGGCTTATGTGGTACCTGGAGAATCGAACCAGGGCCCTTAGGCTTCGCAGGCATGTGCCTTAACCACTAAGCCATCTCTCAGCCCCTATTTATAGATTTTAATACAATACAATACTCATATCTAGGGGCTGAGTTACAGGGATTTTCTTTGTTCTTTTAATACTTTCAGATATTTAAAAAGTTTTATAATAAATAAAGAAAAGAGCACTTTTTTATTTTTTAGTTTTTCAAGGTAGGGTTTCACTCTAGCCCAGGCTGACCTGGAATTCACTATGTCATCTCAGGGTGGCCTCAAACTCACAGTGATACTCCTACCTCTGCCTCCCAAGTGCTGGGATTAAAGGCATGTGCCACCATGCCCAGCTCAACCATTTTTTTTTCTTTTTTTTCGAGGTAGGGTCTCACTCCAGCCCACGCTGACTTGGAACTCACTCTGTAATCTCAGGGTGGCCTTGAACTCACAGTGATCCTCCTACCTCTGCCTCCCAAGTGCTGGGATTAAAAGTGTGCTCCACCACGCCTGGCTTCAACCATTTATTTATGGACAGTTTGGGGTTCTTTTCACCTTTGGTGCCTGCTGACTAGGCATTGCTAGATTTTTATTTAGAATATGTGAATGCTTTCCTATGCTTGGTGAGCTACAAAACAACTAATTTTTCTCTATACCCAAAGTAGATACAATAATAATATTGACAGTCATAACTGTCAAGCAGTAATGCTTTAAGGTTGCAAGTGTTTCTTTTTTCGTTCTTTACTTAACAACTAAATCTTAGAATGTGATTGAGCTGCAAGCAGCTGTATTTTTCCTTAGGGAAGGAAAACTGATCTTTGCTGATGGGAGAATGGCTTGACCTTCAGAGAGGAGGCCAGAGAAGAGAAAGACAGGGTCTCCTGTCTGAACCTTAGCTTCCTGTGTCCTGGAGCCTCACTGTAACTGGGAGTGTAACCTCAGTGTTGGTATAGATTTAATTTCATATAAATGAAAGCTCCTGTTGTAATAGTATATGTTGGACTTCTAGCCTTGACCACCAACGGAGCATGATCTCCAGCCTTCTAGAGGGCTGTCTATAAGAAGAGAGGGATGAAAACAGTTGAAGAAAAAAAAAATAAGCAGGCCAAGGAAGAAGTTTCTGGGGTTTTGTCATTATGAAATTAGGATATAATTTTATCACCTTCTCCTTACATTCAAAACCAAAAAGCTTTAATCTCCTTTTCACCAAAGGAAATGAGGTTGACTTAGAACTAATAATTTTTCTTTTGATTTTTTTTTTTATGTGGAGGTAATGCTGGAGTCTGAACTCATGAAGTGAGGGCCTTGAGCTTGCTAAGCAAGCCCTCTACCACTGCGCTAATCCCCAACCCCCAGTTTGTCTTTGAACACAACCTCAGATGTATGCGTAGTTGTGATGTAACCACCCGTCCATCCTGTGTCTAGTCAGGAGGGCAAGTCCTCCTCTTCATCGCTTAATTTCTTTCCCTTAGGTCAGGCATCTACCCTTGCTTCGAGTGAGTAGGTGGCAGGAATAGGATTGTGTGCCCTGAACATGCGGACCCAGGACCTCAGGAGTGTGTACACACTGGAGGCCTGAGGACCTGTGAAAAGGCCCCAACAGGGCACCAGGTTGTACAGCCACGGAAGCCAGAGAAGGAAATTGCTTTGCCAGATCCCTTTAGCTCAAATGATGCAGGTAACTCGCTTATGGGTAGCGTGTCTCTTTATTAATCCAGTTGTCCAGCTGGCTCGGGGTTACTCCCGTACTAACATATTCAATCGGGAGCATTTTGAATAGCCACATCTTACAAGCTCACTGTCCTTCTCTCATCCACAAACCCAAGAACATCTGGTGATCAGAGGGCTGTAGTGCAAGCAAAGTTTTGAGAGTGATCGAGAATGCAACTGAGTATGTAAGGTAAGAGGAGCACAGAACTGGAAGAACCAATGGAGAAGTGATAGAAATCAGCCATGGTCTGCGTAAGCGTTCAGGAGTCTGTCAGGAGAGTGGAATTAGATGGATGTAAGTCTAGGGAAGTGGGATATGGGACCAATCCCTTAAAGTGACAGCAGCCATGAAAGAGGTCTTTGTCCCTCCTTGTTGGGACACCTCCCAGCCAACACGCTGTTTCAGTCAGCTAGAAAATATCTCCAGACTGTTTGGAATGGCACAGGAGTCTCCCTGCTGAATACTGACCTCATCCCAGAGAAATGCACAGTGAAGCCTGAGAGGACTGTAGAAACCAGCTCCCACTGTTGGCGTTTCTTTTGTTGTGGTGGCGGTGGTTGTTCTTGGGTTCAGAAACAGTTTGTTTGAGTATAGCATCTTAAGAATTTGTTGCATTTTAGAGAACTTGACCTTCCGATCAAGGACTTGTTATTCCAACTTTAAATGTAGTTTGTAAGTGGCATAGATTTGGACTTTCAAGTTGAGGCCCTTACGTAAAATGTTAATAAACGTGTAATGATGAAGCATTAAAGAGGATCTGGTGTCCGCTTGTATGTATGTTTAGTTATTATAATTACAAATTACTTAAGTACTTAAACTTTTAAAATATTCTATTTATTTATTTATGTATTTGGGAGGGGAGGGAGAGAGGCAGATAGAGAGAGAGAATGGGCACACTAAGGCCTCTAGCCACTGCAAATGAATTCCAGATACATGTGGCACCTTGTGCATCTGGCGGACATGGATCCTGGGGAATCGAACCTGGGTCCTTAGGCTTCACAGGCAAGCATCTTAACCACTAAGCCATCTCTCCAGCCCTTTGCCTATTTTTTAAATGAGGCCATTGAATTACTTAAAAGGAAAGCTAAGGAGCTGGGGATTTGACTCAGTACTACAGTGTATCCCTGACATGAGCAAGGTTTTGGGTTCTCTCTCCAGTGTCTTGTTGAAGAAAAAGAAGTCGACACATTACATGTATAAATTCTCTTATGATGTTAAAGGACAATTGTGTTAAGGGAAATTAATACAAACCCCTAGATTTCTTAATAGTGTGCTAAGATTTGTGAGTCACATTCAACTCAATAAGAGAAAGTGGGCTTAAAACAAATAGCTTCAAAGATGTTTTTATTATTATTATTATTATTATTATTATTATTATTTTGGAGAGAGACACAGAGAGAGACAGACAGAGAGGGAGAGGGAGACAGATAGAGATGGGCGTGCCAGCAGTCTCTCAGCTGCTGTGAATGAAATCCAGATACGTGCGCCCCCTTGTGGGCAAGTGCGGCATTGCGCCCTTGTGTCACTTTGCATCTGGCTAAACGTGGGACCTGGAGATTGGAACCGGGTTCTTAGGCTTAGGAGGCAGGCGCCTTAACCACTAAGCCATCTCTACAGCCCTCAAAGATGTTTTTACTAGTTATTGTTATGAGGTGCTGGAGACAAGGCATGGCCTCACGCATGCCAGGCACGGGCTCTACCATCAAGGTACATTGCAGCCCTGGACATTCATTTTTATTTTTATTTATTTATTTGAGAGCGAGAGACAGACCGAGAGAAAAAGGCAGATAGAGAGAGAATGGGTGCACCAGGGCCTCCAGCCACTGCAAACAAACTCCAGATGCATGCACCACTTTGTCCATCTGGCTTACTGGGTACTGGAGAGTCGAGCCTTGAACTGGGGTCCTCAAGCTTTATAGGCAAGCACTTAACTGCTAAGCCATCTCTGCAGGCCCTGGATATTCATTTCGAAAGTAGCTTTTGGAATTATTTTTTCTGCGTATAAAAGCCGATCTTGGGCTGGAGAGATGGCTTAGCAGTTAAGGCGCCTGCCTCCGAAGCCTAAGAACGCCGGTTCCAATCTCCAGCGGTTCCAATCTCCAGCAGTTCCAATCTCCAGGTCCCACGTTTAGCCAGATGCAGTGATGCAAGGGCGCAATGCTGCACTTGACCACAAGGGGGCGCACACATCTGGATTTCGTTCACAGCAGCTGAGAGGTTGCTGGCACGCCCATCTTTATCTGTCTTCCTCTCCCTCTCTGTCTGTATGTCTCTGTCTCTCTCAAAAAAAAAAAAAAAAAAAAAGCCGATCTTAAACTCTACACGACACTCCAGAATTTGAAGTGATGATCTAGCACCTCATCCTAAGGTCTGAAGGGTTAGTTGCATGTAGCTTGGACTAGTCCAACACTAATCCTCAACACTACAGAAGTTCCAAGGACCCAGTTACTAAACAGGGAGAATTAAGGATCAGCAAAACAGTTCTGAGAACCCATTCTAACCCATGTGTTCTTGGAGTGGACCTGTTGACTCCAAGCTCACCATGAGAATGGGAATTTGGCCTATCCTCTTGACAGTCGTCTGCAACTCCAGCTGGGTCCAGCTTCAATCAGGGACCCCAGACCCAGATTTGTCCTCCAGCCCTCATAGCCCCAGCAGGTAAAAGGGACAGGTACCGCTTGAGGCAGTCAGGTTGTTGCTATATCTGAAAATGCACACCTGAGTTATTTTCTCACTTACAACATACAAAGAGGCTCACATTTTTACTGTCCCTGATGAAAAATGCTCATTAACATCTTTGTTGGATATTAAGTTCTTCTGACTCTGGATCTCTCAGTTTCTGTAATAATAAGCAATTCAAAGATGGGATTTGGAGCCTGATGGCTCAGTGGTTAAAGGGGCTTGTTTGCAAAGCCTGCCAGTCCAGGTTCAACTCCACAGCACCTACATAAAAAGCCATATGCAAGAAGTGGCACCAGCATCTGCTGTTTATTTGCAGCAGCAAGAAACCCTGATGTTACACACACACACACACACACACACACACACACCACACAAATAAGTAAGTTATTAAAAGATAGATTTTAATTTTTTAAATTTTGTTTGTTTGTTTTTCAAGGTAGGGTCACACTCTGGTCCAGGCTGACCTGAATTAACTGTGTAGTCTCAGGGTGGCCTCGAACTCATGGCGATCCTCCAACTTCTACCTCCCACATACTGGGATTAAAGGTGTACACCACCACTCCTAGCTTGTTTTTTAAATATTTTTAAATGTATTTATTTTCAATCAGAGAAAGAGAGAGAGAGAGAGAAATGGGCGTGTCAGGGCCTTCAGCCACTGCAAACGAACTCCAGACGCGTGTGCCACCTTGTACATCTGGCTTACATGGGTACTGAGAAATCAAACCTGGGTCCTTTGGCTTTGCCAGCAAGTGCTTTAACTGCTAAAGCCATCTCTCTAACCCTTAAGGTTTGTTGTTGTTTGTTGTTGTTGTTGTTGTTGTTGTTAATTTGAGAGAGCGAACGAGACAGAGAGGAAGAGGCAGAGAGAATGGGTGCACCAGGGCTTCTCAGCCGCTGTGAATGAACTCCAGATGCATGTGCATGAACTCCTTGTGCGCATGTGCAGCATCGCATACTTGCATCACTTTTTGCATCTGGCTAAACATGGGACCTGGAGATTTGAACAGGCATTCTTAGGGTTTGCAGGCAGGCCCCTTAACCACTAAGCCATCTCTTCAACCCTTAAGTTTTTTATTATTTAATGCTTTTACTAACTTTTTACTGCCTGTGATGATTAAGTTCTGGTTGTCGGCATGACAGGATTTAGAAGGACCATGGAAACAAATGTCTGAGCGTGTCTGAGAGGAGTTTTCGGGATTAGGTCTGTGGAGGTGGGAGGACTCACTGTGGGTAGCTGGGGTCCTGGACTAAATTAAAAAGGAGAGGGCTGAGCAGCAATGTCCATCACAGTTTCCTGCTTGCAGATGGGATGTGAGCAGCTCCCTCCAGCTCCTGCTGCCATGCCTGTCTCACTGTAATGAACTGTCACCTCCAACTCGAAGCTGAAAAAACCCTCCTTCTTTCCTTCCTTCTCTCCTTCCCTTCTCTCTCTCCCTCCCTCCTTCCTTCCTTCTTGCTTCTTGTCAGGTGTTTGGTCACATCAAGGAGGAACTAATGAATACCCTACCCAAGAAAGCACATACCGAATTCGGAAAGCCAGGAAAGTTCCTAATTCTGCTTTGTGAGTTTCTAACCTATGACTGTATGCTTCATGTTAACATAGGAACCTTTGAGGCGCTGGCCTAGATGCTGTTTGAGTAGATGCATTGTTCGTACTTGACCAAACTCAGTCATCAACACCACCCTCCAGTTAGTCAGCTTTATGGAAAAGATGAGATCTGTCTTCACTCTTTAGACTCTACAAATGGCAATGACGTCCCTGTGTTCAGAGCACGGCTAGATGGAGCCCTGTTCAGCAGGAGCCTTTGTTCCCTGGGCAGTTGATCCCTTCTGATGTAAGCAGCCTTGTGTTCCAGGCATTTGCATTACAAATATATTCAGTCATTCTCTGGTGGTTTTTAAGTGAGTTAACAGATAACAGAGCAAGAGCAAACTTCTATAAGCCATACAAATTGCTAAAACTGATGAGGTTCAAGATTAAAAAAGGAAGTTTTATTATGAAAACAGATTTGCAGATAAGAACAAAATAAAAAGTTATGGAGAGGGGAGTGTAGCCATGGAAATGCATTCTCCTGATTTCCATTACCCATAGCATTTTCCAGACAGAGGTTAGTTAAGAAAACAAGTTCAGTATACCTTAGCCAAAATACTCATATAAAAAAAAAAAAAAGGAGAAAAAGTGAATGCCAAGTGAATTAGCACATTGAACGAGGCCAAGACAAAGAGGAAAAAAAATTATTTCTATGTGTTTGGCTTCGCCTTCCCCAGAGTTCTCAGTGCAAATTGTTCAAGGCAGAGTTTGCTGCGTCTCGGTCTTCCCAGCCTTTTAGACGGACAGATTTTTGAAGCTGGAGGGTGGTAAAAGTTCCCATCATGGGAAATGAAAAAGAGGGTTTTTTTAAGTTCGGAAAGGTGTAGTGTTCAGTCATGAAAATGTAGTCGTTATATTTCAGTCACCATGAAAACAGGTAGAGGCCCTGAAGAAAAAAAGAGGTCTAGGCATAAGGACAGTAGAGACCCAAATAGCTCCCCCACTGGCTGGACACTGACGTCACATGAGGAGCTTTATGCCTGCTGCCTGGGATAAACTCAGATACTCAGTTTCAGCTGCTGTTGAGTTGGGGATTTTCAAAGCCTCCTATGTGATCCACAGGTGTGCCCAGGATTGTCCACTACTGACCCACATCATGGAATAAATTCGGTTCTCATTTCTGTTCTTTTTGGAATGTGTTCGTGATAATCTTAGTCTTGAAACATCTTCGCCAGTATCATTTCTGGCAAATATATACAGCCATTGATCCATGCGGTAGTGTGGGTTGCCCACATTTAAGGTGATAGGGAGGAGGGGACTGTGTTGACCAGCTGTCCTCCAAGCTATCATTCGTGATAAAAATTTGCCAAGACCAGTGGATGTTGGGGGTTTTTTTGGAGGGGGAGGGGGGACTTGTATTTTTTCTTTTTCCTTTTTCTTTTTCTCTTTTAACAAAAGAGAGAGAGAATCGGCACACTAGGGCCTCCAGCCACTATAATCAAACTCCAGACACGTGTACCGCCTTGTACACATTGTGCGCTCAGATCACCTTGTGCGTCTATCTTATGTGGGACCTGGAGAGTTGAACATGGATCCTTAGGCTTCACAAGCACCTCCTTAACTGCTAAGCCATCTCTCCAGACCTGGGTGTTTTGAAGATAATTCGTGTGCCGACCTCATTGGTGTTGCTGCAGTTGCAGCGTGAATTCTTTTCCAATGTGGTCAGCTAGCTCAGTCCTCCAATAGAACCGCCTTTAGATTTTGATGCTCCATTTTGTATCTAGTTCAGAGGGCAGTGCTGGATGCCCAGTGTCCCTGAATTAGTGCTTGGGGGTCATGTCAATAAAACAAGCTTCCCTTACTTGAAGCTGTACCCACCAGCCCAACCCCTTCTGTCTTCATGACAGGCTGGGTGGCCCAGTTGGGCAAAATCAGCCCTTTTGCCATCCCAGGTCTCTATGTGCAACTAGAGACATGCCAGCCAGTATGATATCTTTGGGCGTGAACATACCACCTGCTCACACAAGATTAAACTATACCCCCTTTCTGCCCTCACGAATGTCTCTTATCACCACCGTGAGTCACGAAATGGCCAAGAGTCAGGCCTGGTGTTGCCATGGACCTAAGAAAAGGCCAGAGGTGAATGACTCTAAGCAGGGAGACAGGCAGAGGGCATGCACAATGTTTCTGTATACATGGGCGGGGGGTGGGGGGGTGCTAAAATTAGAACATTGGTTTCATGTGAAAAGCAGTTGAAAAAAAGCAATTGAGGGCTGGAGAGATACTCAGCAATTAAGGCTCTTGCCTCCAAAGGCTAACAACCCGGATTCAATTCCCCAGTATCCATGTAAAGCCAGACACACAAGGTGGTGCATGTGTCTGGAATTCGTTTGCAGTAGCTACAGGTTCTCTCTCTCTCTCTCTCTCTCTCTCTCTCTCCCTCCCTCCCTCTCTCTCTCTCTCTCTCTCTCTCACACACACACACACACACACGCGCGCACACACACACACACACACACACACATACTATTTCTCAAATAAATAAAATTTTTTTTAAAGCAGTTGACAGGAATCAGCAAATTAAAAACCATCACCAAGTACAGCCCATGGCGCCTTCCTTTTTTTTTGTTTTGTTTTTTTTTTGTTTTGTTTTTTTTGTTGTTGTTGTTTTGTTTTGTTTTGTTTTTGTTTTTGTTTTTGTTTTTGTTTTCCAAGGTAGGGTCTAGCTCTACTCTAGCTCTGGCTGACCTGAAATTCACTATGTAGTCTCAGGCTGGCCTTGAACTCTTGGCGATCCTCCTACCTCTGCCTCCCAAGTGCTGGGATTAAAGGCGTGCACCACCATGCCCGGCTCCAATTCCTATTTTTATAAGCAAAGTTTTGTTAGAATATATAGACACATTAAAGTGATTGAACCCCTGGATTACCATCTATTTTTAATAAAGCTTTATTGGCACATACACACAAAGCAACTGAACTCACCACTTATCAGACTGCTACCCAACTTCATAAGTAAAGTTTTATTTAAACACGCACATGCACACAAAGCAGCTGGACTCACTAGACTGCTACCTAGTTTTGTAAATAGTTTTATTGAAAAACAAGGGGTTGAACCCACAAATCAGCCATTTCACTGACATTCCATAAGACTGAAGCTCACTAAAAAGGTGGACCAGCCATGCTAGACTTGACAATACAGGCATGAAGTCGGCCACACTGAGCACAGAGGGTGAGACGCAGTTCTCTATTGCATTTCTGGAATCACCATGACTCCCCCAGCTCTGTCTTCTCCCTGACGGGCGTTAAGGATACAGAATAACAGGTTCCTTATACTTGGTGCAAGTAGGAGAGCGAGGGAGTCCTCTCAGGACAATTGAAAGGCTAGTGTATGCAAACATTGGACATTTTCATCATTGCTATTGGCTGTACTGCTAGGACAAACAAAACTTCAGGCAAGCGTAGAACCTTTATCCCCCTGGCATACCTTTGTAGGACTATTTTAGATGTTTATATGTCAACTTATGCATTTGAAAATTAAAAATTTTAAGTAATGTGGAGGTATTCCTACAAAACTTTGGCCTCTTAAGCTAGCTTGTGGAAAGACATTGTGTTTCCTAGAAAGGAAGGGGATAAGGAAAGAAAGAAAAGGGAGAAATGGGGCTGAAGGGATGGCTTAGTGGTTAAGGCTAAGCCAATGGACCCATGTTAGCCAGATGCACAAGGGGGCACATGTGTCTGGAGTTTGTTTGCAGTGGCTGGAGGCCCTGGCATGTCCATTCTCTCTCTTTCCCTCTATCTCTCTCTCTCCCCCCCCTCTCTCTGTCAAATAAATAAATAAATATAAAATGTTTTTTAAAAGGGGAGAAATGGAGAGAGAGGGGAATAATTCCATTTGTTATTGCTTATCATTTCAGTACTTGTAAGATCTGATCATGGAACCTCATCAAAGACTCGTTCTTGGGACGTTTCCTAATCAGTGATACATAATGAAATTCTGGTTATCATTTTTCATCTACACACCAGTCTGTCTGCTCCTGCATTTTACAGCTAATGGGCAGGTTAGGTCACCAAATCATGTTGACAGATATCCGGAGGACAGCACAGAACACACAGAGAGAAAACTTGCTTGTGGGTATTACGTTTCTTGACTTTTCTCTTTCAGTTTCTCATGCTATCATTAGATCTGGCAGTCCTGCCTAAGCCTTGACCTTGATTTTCTCCATTGTTCCTTCTTGAATGAGTAGACACCACGTGTCAGATCAACAGCCTGCTTGGTTCTGAGCACACCTTGATGTTCACTCCCTTTCAACTTAGGGTCTCTGTGGTGCTTGTTGCATTTTCCCAAAAGCTCCTACTGATAATAAGCAATGCAGGTTCCTGAGGTAATTCTTACATAGAAAATTGGTTCTTTATCAATAGACATTGACATTGTTTTGTTGTAATTCAACAGCGCTCAGGACTTGTTCCTCTGAAAGCCAATTAACTATTACATTTACGATTTATGATATTTACATGTTTACACATTTCTAAAGCATGTAAGATTCCCTTGATTAGCAGGTATATGCTTTTATATTACATAGATTTGTACATCGTTAACTCATTCAGCAGGAGTTGATTTGGCTCCCACGTATAGAAGTGCAGGTACAAGGCCAATCAACCCAGTTCGTAAAAGCCCTGCACTAAGTGAACATGTTACAGCTAACCCAATTCTGCTACAGAAATGTACACTTTTTTTTTTCAAAATGTCTCATTTATTTGCTGTAGATGATTTATTAGCTCAGGTTTAACTGAGGCTAGAGAAATAGAGCTTTAATGAAGCTAGATGCGCACTCGTCTCCTCCAAGAACACGCCCTCCAGCGCCCAAGCTCTTTGTCCCATTGTCCTTCACCCCTTGTTCAGACAGGCTACTAGGTATGGTTTGAAAACAGCATGATCAGGGTAGGGGAGAGGGCTCAGCACTTAAAGGCACTTGCTTGCGAAATCTGCTGGTCCAGGCTCAATTCCCCAGTACCTACATAAAGCCAGATGCAAAACGTGTGCATCTGTCTGGACTTCATTATTCACTATGATAAGAGGCTCAGGCCCCCGCATGCCCATTGTCTCTGACTCTCCCTCCTCTGTCTCTCATAAATGAAGGAATGAATGAAGAAAACAGCACAGTCAGCACCGGTCTTAAAAGGAAACCATGCAAATGCCTTTATTAAAGAGAAGAAGGTTTGTTTATCACCAATCAGAAAAAAGCCCGGGAGGGGGGGGGCAAGCTACAGGCTAGATGATGATATTTCAATGCATTTACTTAAGACTATATATTCACCCGTTAGGTCTGTGTGACCTTCCTAATATCCATTCCATAGTGCATCCCTGGGCAAGCTCACTGTTCAGAAAGCTCTGCAAACCCTGCCTATATCACATGCCCCATAGACATTCCATAAAAGACGTTATCTGAGTGGCCAGTAAACATACACAAAGAAACTCCAATGATGAGGCATGGAGGCGCACACTTACGATTCCAACACTGGGGAAGGAGACGAGGCAGAGGTAGGAGGATCACGAGTTTGAGGCCAGGCTGGACTACGTAGCAAGTTTCTGGCAGGATGATCAAGAGAGAGGGGGAGGAAGAAGAGAGGGGGGCTTCATCTCATCACTCATCTGGGAAATGCAAACTAGCGCCATGGTGAAATACCATTACCCACCAGAATAGCTAAAATTAATATAATGCCGAATCTTGGTGAGAATGTAGAGTAATTGAGGGACATTCCTGGCAGAACTATACATCTACAGCATCAATTTTAGATCTATTGAAACTAAAAGGATCTATTAAAACTAAAAATATACTTATTCTATGCCCAGAAATTTTACTCCGGGCAATGTGCCCAAAAGAATAAGTGTGTATCATTTTCCAAAAGAAGGGAAGTGGTCCAATAAGGCTTCACACTTCACGTTGAACTTTGCCTCAGGATGGCAGGTGTCCTCTAGACAAACACATGCTGGGAGTAGCATAAGAAGTCATGAAATTATGAATGAACTTGGTGTGTCTGAAAATGACACTGGACAGCACACAGGTTAGGATTCCAGAAAGTCCCAGCTAAAGGGGAGGTGAGGCTAAAGAGTGACTTTGCCCTGGGGCGCACTGAGGGGTGTATAGGAGGAAGCACACTCAGGGGTTGGGGGGGGGGATGAACCAGAACCATTGTCAGAAAGTCAGCTCGGATGACAAATCATCACCTTCATGCCATTTACCAATTCAGGAGAGAAGGTGCTTTTGGCTAGTCCTGAATTCTATTGCCTGCCCTTTTAAAGGAATTCAACTGGCGTATTGCCAGTTGATAATTCTCCAGACAGGGTAGGAAATGATATCCCAGGCACATTTGTTTAAACCACCAACCTGTGCAACCAAGAATCCCTTGGAAAGCCTTCTCCCTCAAGATGTACCTGGTTTTACAAAATGTGCACAGGCTCTGTCCTCTTAAGTTTACCTTGCACTTCTCCTCCTATTTCTACTAACCATTCAAAAAAAAAAAGGATAACACAGGCTTTGGTTATGGACAGCATCCTTAGCAAGTATACCAAAACCTCTCAGAGCATAGTGCAAGGAGAGTGTCTCCGTTACATTCTCATTGCTGGGACAAAATAACCACCCGTAAGTAACTTATGGAAGGAAAGGTGTTTATTCAACTCGCAGTCCCAGGTTACAGTCCATCATGGTGTGGAAGGCATGGCTGCAGGAACTTGAGTCAGCTTGTCACACTCAGCACAGTGAGGAGGCAGAGGGGGATGAATCCTGGTGTTCAGCCTCCTCTCTCCTGGTTCTCCAGTGCAGGACTCCAGCCCATGGAGTTAAGGTGGGTCTTCTCACCCAGTTACCCTAAACATGATCATTACAGACCTAAACTAACCCCCCCCACACACACACAGGTGGTTGATTCTAGGTCCTGTGAAGTTGTCAATAATTATCACAGGGCTGGAGAGATGGCTTAGAGGTTAAGGTGCATGCCTGTGAAGCCTAAGGACCCAGGTTCAATTCTCCAGGTCCCACGTAAGCCAGATGAACATGATGGCACATGTGTCTGAAGTCAGTTGCAGTGACTGGAGGCCCTGCCATGCCCATTCTCTCTCTCTCTCTCTCTCTCTCTCTCTCTCTCTCTCTTCCCCCCATGTCTCTAATAAATAAATAAATAAAAATCAAATCTTAAAAAAATAATTATCACGGGGCTAGAGAGATGACTTAGCGGTTAAGGCACATGCCTGTGCAGCCTAAGGACCTAGGCTCGATTCTCCAGGTCCCACATTAGCCAGATGCACATGGTGGCACATGCGTCTGGAGTTCGTTTGCAGTGGCTAGAGGCCCTGGTGCACCCATTCTCACTTTCTCTCTCTCTCTCCCTCCCTCCCTCTCTCTGTCTCAAGTAAATAAATTAAATTAAATTAAATCTTTAAAATAATAATAATAATTATCACAGAGAGACAAAATGAGTTCTTCTTGAGAGCACAGTTCGGCTATTGCCTATTCTTCTACTGCCCACTGTTCTGGAGATGTCCCTCATTTTTACTAGTCACCCCATTAACCACTCCATGACTGGCTCATTAGACAGGGAACAGTGCCATGCTGGTCATGTTCCTGCCAAGGACAAGAATAAGAGGAAGTGACCTTACTCAGTAAGAGGAGGGGAAGGCTGAGGCAGACCTTTGACCCCGAACAAACCATGAGCCACTGCTGGGCGCCGGGAAGAGGGGTCAAGTCATCAATCGTGGTTCCAGTATCTGCAGATGGACGGATGCCACCCTCCTGTCTGGAATGAGCCTCTCCACACCCAGCCCTTGACAAACAAGCTTCGGCTCTGGCGCTGGAGACGCCTCCCTTGGCTGGCAAACTGCCCCGTGTGTGCACAGTCGCAGGAAAAGCTCACGGCCCCTTGCTAAATTCCAATTTCCTAGTGACTTGAGGAACATAAGCAGACCTCCCTGGCTGGTTGCCCTCAGCACATGAATTTATGTAGCACTGTTCTGCTTCTTTGAGAAAGTTCCTTAAATA
Organism: Orientallactaga sibirica; assembly: GCA_036365145.1. Classification (NCBI taxonomy): domain Eukaryota; kingdom Metazoa; phylum Chordata; class Mammalia; order Rodentia; family Dipodidae; genus Orientallactaga; species Orientallactaga sibirica. The sequence continues at coordinate 2,069,944 of JAEOAD010000048.1, forward strand.
GCAAGGAAGGGAGCCTGTGGATTCCAGTGAGTCTGTGAGCCTCCGCTGCTCCCCAGGGAAGCTGACTTAATGCCATTGCTGCTGTCACTGGTCCTGCTCAGGAGGGAACCCCTTCTGCCCCCACCCACCACAGCTGGAAATCCTCTGGGCAAATCTACTGGGGAAAACTCCCAGATTCACAGTCAGCCTCTACCATTCCCAATCAAGTAGACAAGAGAAGCAGGAAACAGCCACCACCACCCCACCACCCCACCCCCGCCTTCCAGGGCAACAGGACAGCAGAAGCTTCAAGCTTTGTTCAGCTTTGTAACCTTTAGAAGCTGACCCCTCTGCCACTGGGTAGATCCGGGAAACAGCACCAGGCTGGGTGCGGCACGTCCTGTGCACATCAGCTGTGAGTCCAGATGGAGTATGGGTTGAGGAAGGACAATTCCACAACCACCCTCCCTCCAGCTCTCACCCAGGGTGCCTGCAGTTGTCCACAGTGCTGTGTCAGCCCGGAGCTCTGTCTGCCCAGCAGGCACCCCCATTTTGCACTTGGGCAACCATCAATGAAAAAGGCCTGGTGCCAGCATTTTGAGAGAGCGTACTACAGAGTCTCTGTGTACCCTTGCCATGCACTAGAAACATGAGTGTGCAGGGGGGGGTTCTGTTGAACAGTCATGGACAAAAACATCTCTGCTGAGCCACAGCGTGTTTCTCCTCTGCCAGTCCCCATGCTAAATTTAACATCATACTGTACCCCAACAGTGGACAGATTTAAGTGTCCAGTAGCAGTCCCTTGCATGGGAACCTTGTCTTTTTTTTAAATATATATATATTTTTTATTTTGACTTATTTACTTGAGAGAGAGAGAGCACCCCCGGGCCTCCAGCCTCTGTAAACAAACTCCAGATGCATGTGTCACCTTGTGAATCTGGCTTATGTGGGTCCTATGGAATCGAACCTGGGTCCTTTGGCTTTGTAGGCAAGCTCTTTAGCTGCTAAGCCATCTCTCCAGCCCGGAACCTTGTCTTATAATGGCTCATGAAGCAGTATCCACGTGAGTTCCTTTTTCATGAAGATGCAGACATCAAACATCTTCATCTTCTTTTGACTTATTTATTTATTTATTTGTTTGTTTATTTGTTTGTTTATTTATTTATTTAACAGAGAGAGAATGAAGAGACACAGAGAAAGAATGGGTGCACCACGGCCTCCAGCCACTGCAAACAAACTCCAGATGCATGTGCTACCATGTGCATCTGGCTTACATGGGTGCTGGGGAATCGAACCTGGGTCCTTAAGCTTCACAGGCAAGCACCTTAACCATCTCTCCAGCCCCAGCTTTATCTTCTTTAGAGCATGTTCTCTAGAGATGCTTAAGATTGAAATTACACTGTGAGAACATATTTCTCAATAAACAAATGATACCAGGGTTCTCGGGGGAATTGCCCCCTTCCCAACTCAAAAGTAACCTCCAGCCCCAAGCACTTCCTTCTCCCAACAAGCTCATGCTTGTTTTCTGTCCTAGTCTGCCAAGTTCAAGTGATGGTGAAAATTGTCTTGTCTTTACAGCAACCACCAGCTGTGACCCCTCTCATGGGTACTTGGGCCTTCTGGGGCTGTTCCTTGTCCTATCACAAAGGGGTGACTCCATCCTAAGCTCCTGTTGTGGGCCAGGCATCGGGTGAAGCAGAGGTTGTGTGGGACCTCCCTGGTGAGCACAGAGCCTTAAAGAGAATATAGAGTGTTAGGGGAGCAGGACAAGACCTACAGGGCTGGGCTGGGAATCCAGGAGACCAAAAGAGCACAGAGCAGGAAGGGTCTGACTGAAGGAGATGTCATTGCTACCCAAGGCCTTTCCATCCATTCACTCAGCAAGACCTCTCAGATCTGGAGCTGCTCCAACCTGAGGTTGCCTGGTAACAATGGCTTATGGAGTATGGGAACCGCGCCCAGCCGGCTGAGTTATCGTCTGTGCTAAAAGCATTTCATGTCATCTATTTTTTAAGAATCCATCATTCAGACTTTTAATACTTAAAGAATTCCTTAAAGAGAGAAAGGTGCTTATCACCTTCAATTCTTTAAGCCGCCCTTAGTTAAACAGCTTTAGAATGGCAGTGTGTCGTGCAGAATCGGAGGCAGAGGATAGGATCTGCAAGACATGGGAATACAAAGACACAAATAAAAAGACAAGCAGAATGAAGAGACTGAGAAATAGATAGAGAGAAAGGTAGAGAATTCATAGAAAGTCCTGAACGTCTCAATGCATGACAGAAGAATCATCGGGTGAGCAGATGTGGCTCATTTGTCCCAAACCACGAGCAATGGAAGCTAGTGGCAGTGACTCCCTGCCTCCGCCCCACCAGTTCTCCTGACTGAGTGCCACCGCCGTGCATTGCCCTGGTTTGGAAGTGCCATGTCCTGTATTTGCATGTGCTTCTGGACCCACCATGATGTCACTTCTCCAAGAACCTTTCTTGCTGTCACTCACCCCAGCCTTGCTGAGACAACTCCTAAGCCACAACACTCTCGACCCTTCAGCCTTTGCCTTCTAGTAGTTTCCAAGATTTTGTCCAAGCATGACTTCCTGAGGCCACATATTTCTTCTCCCCCCCGCCGGGTACCCTCCTGCACTCCATCAAGTTGACCACCTCCACCTCTGTGCCTACCCTACACAGACTTAAACCATGGCTCACTGTATTATATTTAAGTGCTGTGTTGTTGGTGCTTAAACTGTGTCTTATCAATATACATTGTTCCTGGCTTTCTGGACTGTTTTGGTTTTTTTTAATACCTTTATTTTTATTTGAGAGAGAGAAAAAGGGAGAGAGAGAGAGAGAAAGAGAGAGAGAGAATCAGCACACTAGGACCTTCATCCACTGCAAACAAACTCCAGATACATATGCCACCTTGTGCATCTGGCTTATATGGATCCTGGGGGATTGAACTGAGATCCTTTGGCTTTGCAGGCAAATGCCTAAACCACTAAGCCATCTCTCCAGCCCCTTTTGGACTGTTTTCTACATCAAAGGAACACATAAAGAGCTGAGGAGACGTCTTGGTGGTTTAAGTTGCTTGCTTTCAAGCCTGCTGGCCCAAGTTCAACTCCCCGGCACACACATAAAGCTGGCACAAATTGGCGCATGTGTCTCTTACCACAACACACCTACAGCCATGGGAGAATCTGGAAGCCTGGAAGCCAGCTAGACTGGCACATATGATGCAAAGTGACAAAACATAACTATAAGAAATACCATGTGTCAAGCAGATGGAGGGAGAGGACAGACACCTTAGTTGTGCTCTGGCCTCCACACATTGTTTTTTGTTTTTTGGGGTTTTTTTTTTTTTTTTTTTTGGTTTTGCGAGGTAGGGTCTCACTCTGGTCCAGGCTGACCTGGAATTAACTATGTAGTTTCAGGGTGGCCTCAAACTCTCGGCGATCCTCCTACCTCTGCCTCCCGAGTGCTGGGATTAAAGGCGTGCGCCACCACGCCCGGTTTACACATTGTTTTATTTTGGTCTGTTATCAGTGCCCTCTCTGGGGTGAATAGATGTTTGTTCATGTCTCCCCAGGAAGTCACAAGACACATGGGGAAACACACATGCTGCAGTGTAGGTCCCAGGTTGATGTGATCTGAAACTGTCTATGCACTTATTTATTTATTTATTTATTTATTTATTTAAGAGAAAGAGGCAGAGAGAGAGAGAGAATGGGAACACCAGGGCTTCCAGCCACTGCAAACAAACTCCAGATGCAGGTGCCACCTTGTGCATCTGGCTTACGTGGGTCCTGGAGAATCAAACAAGGATCCTTTGGCTTTGCAGGCAAATGCCTTAACCACTAAGTCATCTCTCCAGCCCCTGTCTATACATTTCTAATCCTGGCTGCTTCCCTCTCCCCTCAGCCACACTTCCAAGCCGTGTCCTCATGGGGAGCACATGGCGATGTGTTGCTTCAAGGGAGCGTAAATCCTGTCCACACTCTTTCTGCTCTTCATGAGCACTCACACCTCTGTTCACTGCTCAGCCAGATCCTTGCTCTTTTTCCTAATCAGTTGAGTGCCTTTCCAATGTGGTCTTCAGGCAGAATGATCTCCTGTCATGGTGAGGGAGCTAGACACATCTCCTGGCCTTGGAGGTGGATTCTCAGAACGAGCCATTCTGCTACCTCTGTCTTTATTCTCCACTTTGGAGAACAAAATTTCTGGTAATGCTTTATTGTTGCAAGTTTCTGGTTATTGACTGTGTTTCATGCTGCATTTCATGGTGAGTCCCAGTGTATCTGCTGACTAATGAGGCATGCCTTCTTCCCCCAGGCACAGAGGATACATAAGAAGTTGCCCAAACACAGCAGGGCACACCGCAGGTCGGAAAAGAAGCTGCATTCTACTCCTTCACCCAGCGCCAGTGTACCAAGCCATGCACAGGCCAGCCAGTATGACAGCCCATTCCCGGGGCCCAGCCAGACAGCTCTGCTTCCCGGGTTCCAGCAGGAATATACCAGACAAGCCAGCAGCACCCGCAGCCCTCCCTGGTCTTTTCAGAGAAGCAAGTCCTTGTTCTGTTTGCCCAGCAGAGGCCCCTCTCCAACCTCCTCAGCTGAACCTCAGTGGTTCCCAAACATGGGTCCCCCAGGACAGAGGGCATCCGGGTGGAAGCCTGGCCTTCCACTATCTATTGATGACTTAGAAGGGGCTCAGGAGACAGACGTGGACACAGGCCTGAGATTGTCCTCCTCAGACCTGTCCGTGGTCTCTGCATCTTCTGCACCCAGTAGGTTCTGCAGCACAGTGAAGACATCTCTCCCCTCCGACAGATGCAGCACCCACTGGCCAGCACACAAGGGTCCCAGAGAAGGTCCACTGCCTGCTGCCAGTGGGGGGATCCCAGACACCTCCTGGGTTTCCTACTCTCTCATCACCAAAGAGTCTCCCAGCTCAGAGACAGTTGTCACTGCTCCTCCAGCACCTGGTGCTTCCTCGCTCAAAGAGTCATCCCCACAGCTATCTTTTGAAGCTCCCAAAGCCACACAGACGGACCAAGACATGCCGCCACCCTCAGCATTGGCTGGCCCAGGGGCCCATGACGTGGAGGAGTTCTACATCTGAATATGGTTTGGTTTCCCAAACTAACTCATACACCGAGGCTGAGGTCCCTGCCCTTCCACTCTCTGAACCCACCAGTGATTTCAGCCCCACTCCCCAGCTGCCTGGACCTTTATCCATTTCAAGGGGTTGTTAGCACATCTGCCATGCCATTTGTCCTGAGCTGAGATCTGGCTTATTTCTAGAGACGGGGTGGAAAAAAAAAAAAAACTGACATTTTTATGCAAATAAATTCTCAACAAACTTAAGACAGAGAATATATTTTTGAATGCTCAGCTCAATTATACAATTTAAATGCCTCATATAATTATTTTAAATGAAAAGAAAACTCAGTCAGCCGGAGCTGATTTGACATTTTTTTCATGGGATGAAAGAGAAATAATTAAAGCCAAAACTCTGAATGTGAAAAGATCCCAAGAAACTTGTATGAGAGCTTAGTGCACATTAACAGAATGTCTACCTTTCCCAATTCTCCACTACATTCATTAAGTCCAGGGAGCCGAGACCCTGCAGTCTCCAAGTCCTTCTTACAGTGGACGAGTCAGCTTGATGCAACAGCTGTCAATGTCCATCAGGCATCTGAGGGCCTCGCTGTGAAGCCATTCAACATTTGAAAACCTGGGTTTAAACACAAGTGGCTAAAATGCATTTTTAAGTATTTAGCATGGGTAACATGCGGAACGATTTGAGTTCCAAAATCTAGATTTGCACAAACCTTTTCGATAGCACATTGAGTATAATTAACTTTGGCCTGCAGATAGTCCATTCTGGGGTATGAGAGGGGACTCATTCCTTACAGTGACAGAGTAGTAGAGTGTGAGGCATAAGGAGTGGACAGATAGAACATTATTTAACATTAAGAAGCACAATCGGGGCTGGAGAGATGGCTTAGCGGTTAAGGCCCTTGCCTGCAAAGCCAAAGGACGCAGATTTGACTCCCCAGGACCCACGTAAGCCAGAAGCATAAGGTGGCGCATGGTCTGGAGTTCATTTGTGGTGGGTAGAGGGCCTGGTGTGCCAATTCTCTCTCTCTTTCTCTCCTTCTCTGTCTGCCTCTTTCTCTCAAATAAATGAATAAAAATAAAATACTTTTTAAAATTAAGAAAAAAGCACAATCTGCAGGTATCTCTCCATAAATAACAGGGACTACATTGGATACCACCATCTCCAGTCAACGCTTCAAATGTTTGGAACATTTTGGCTGCATCTTGATTGCACACCTGAACAAATGCCCCCTCCCCAAAGTGGTAAACTACATGAAACACCTCCCCAAACACTGCTCATCCCTGTGAGTGCGTGGGAAGCCTCGACTAAAGCTTGCACCTTAGCGTGACATTGGCGTGACATTGGCGCGACATTGGCTCTTCCCGTCTGTTGTCTACTGCTGCCACCGTGTGAATGCTATTTAAATCCTCCACTAAGAGTATGTTTACAACTCCAACCTCAGCAATGCAAGTGCTGGCATTGGGGGCCAGTGCCAAGCTGTCCCTGGTTTCTGCTTAACCTTGGGGAAGAAGAACACTGACCCACACTGAACATTTCCCAGCATGGTGCTCCTTGCCTAAGTGACTCAAGGCATCGTCTTCCTCTCTCAAAGTGCCCTCACCAGCTCAAACAGCATCGGAGTCCTCTCCAACGTGGCTTCTAACTGCTGTTACCAATCAGGTAACAGGTCTGTTGTCCTTGGCACAGAGAGCCTGCTCCAAGCAGCCTTGACTCCCCAGAATTCCAAGTTGTAATATTCTTTTCTGATGTAAATAAGAAAATACATGGTCTCTTCTCATTTTGAACCGGGAGTAAGCCATTTTTTTTTTTTCTGGAAAAGGGCTAGATAATAAATATTTTAAACTTTGTCAGTCATAGTTTGAACTTTGTCAAGTCTCTGTTGTCACTGATAACATTGTAGCATGAAAAATAAAAACATAAATGAATGGGAGTGTCTGAGTCGCAATGCAATTTCATTCATAAGAACAGACAGTATGCCAGATTGGACCTTCCAGATAGACTACTGCAAAAGTTAGAGTCAAGATTCCAGCTACAGTCAGAAACTTAGATTTTTCTCAAGTATATGTACACGATTTGTGTGTGTGTGTGTGTGTGTGTGTGTGGTATATGTATGTGTTTATGTGGTGTGTATGTGTGTATGCATACATGTGAAAGCCAGAGATCAAGGTTGAAGTGTATTCCACAATTTCTCTCCACCTTATCTTTTGAAACAAGGTCTCTCATTGAACCTGACGCTCACCAGTTTGTCTAGACCAGCTGGCCAGCGAGCATCAAGGAACTCCCCCGTCTCTGCTTCCCCGGCCCTAGGATCACATGTATGCGTTGTTTCAGTCCACTTTTACATGGGTACAGAGGATCTGAACTTGGGTCCTCATGTTTGTGCCACGAGCACCTTATGAACTGACCCATCTCCCCTACTTCAGCAACTTAGATTTTCTCTGTCTGCCCCCGCTGTTGCTATCTGATGTGTCAGACGGAGGAAAACAGGCTTCTCTGCTCAAAACAGCCAGGGGTTGCTTTCTGCAGAGCTGATTCCTAGAAAGCCACTCATGGGCCACCTCCTGCCTGGAAATGTGACTCAAAGTCCATAGATGATGGTGGAAACCAGCATGCTAACATTAGAGGATGTTGGCAGGCCTCCAGGAAACGGGAACAAACACATCAGTACCAAGTCAGTGAGGCCAAAAGTCAGTGAGCAATGTCCCTGTGGTGGCTTCTATTTTTATCCTTCATGACACCCTACTTCAGTATATTTACATGCCCCGTGTGGGTTATGTTAGAGCCCACCCCCATGATCACCGCTTCCACTCTTTCTCAGTGACCCCACCCTCCTCATAGGCCAGTCTCCCAAACCGAGTTATCTCCATGACACCATTTGGAAGAAAGGCTTGCAAATGCCCCATCGCATAGGGAGACAAGGGAAGGTTAGCTTGCCACAGAGCTTAACCAGGCACCCTTGGGCTGCTGTCAGGAGATGGCAGTCGGTCTACAGAGAAGGAGTCCCATGCACCCATCCCACAACGCCGTGGCTTCTATTTCTGGCTGTCCTGCTAGCATTTTCCTCATCTAGGAGGGCTCCCAGCACCCTCCCAACTCTTGGAGTTATTATCTTTGTGATCGGTGGTATATATCGTAGACGCTTAATAAATTCATTACTTGAAAAACATTCAGGTCATCTCATAAGTTACTCCTTTCCTTGCTTAATCTCTGTGATATAGAAAGTCCCCATTTTTAACCCTAGCTATATACCACACAATGAAACATAATCTCCTGTCTCCTTGGCCTTGAACTCAGCCCTCCCCCAACATGGCACGAAGGGCCAGATTAATGAATAGCTCAATCAGGTTCACACTTCATCCCTGATGTGCCTCTTTGTAACCTACTGCTCCACGGGGCTACCTTGTCCTACACGATGCCCTCGCTACCGAGTGGTGGCTTGAGACAATGGACATGTCTGTGCGTCCCCAACTGATCTGCAAAATTTTTGCTCTACAATAATCATTGGGTGGGGGTGGGGCATCAGTTGGTTAAACTGAACATCAAGGTGAGTCATGGGGTCAGGAATGAACCTTTTCTAATAGGGGAGAGGTGACATGTGGTGAAACAAATTAGTTTTTAGTGCTCCTGCTCCTTGAGTCCCAAGGCCTGAAGGGCAAGGTGACATCACAGTGGGGTGCTGGGCAGCACCATTCAGGGTGTTCCCGGTAAGGCCAGAAAAGCCTTGAGTAGATAGATGATGTCTTCAGCCCTGAAGAAATAAAGGGAAATGCTCGTGTGTTCATGTCCCCCCTGCTTGCTGTAGAGAACTCGATTCTCCTTTCTATCAGCTAATCGTTACCTAAGTAAACACACAGAATTCCAGAAGGGACTTTAAAAGCAAATCAGACCAAGCATGGAGGTCTGTGGGCATAACTCAGTGGTAGAGCACTGACTTAGCATGTATGAGACTGTAGGTTTGATGCAGCATAAACAAGAAGGAGGAGGAAGGGGGAGGGAGAAGAAGAAGAAAAGAAGAAGAAAAGGAAGAGAGGGAGGGAGAAGAAGAAGAAAACTCCTTTCACACCATGAGAACACTGCTAATGCCCAACCAGTTTTTACCAGTGATGAACCTCAGATCTGGACTTGGGGGGAGCAGTGGAAACAGCTGGGTAGTGACCTCCATCCCCACCCCAGGACCCACTGCTCTGTGGCCTGCCCAGGACAAAAAAATGCCCCTCATTTGCTGGTCCTGCTGCTTCTTAAGCCTCTGGAAATATGATTCATCAGATACTGCAGAGGTTTTGGAGAACAACAGGCAAAGTCAATGTGAAATGAAAGTAAAGAAAAAGAATTATCAAGGGAAACACATTTTGTCACAATTATTATGCTAAGTGGATAAAGATCATATACAAATTCATACTTCTGTTACTAAAGGCCTTTTCTAAATCAAGGCACAGTTACAGTCTAGTTACAAAATGGCTTTAGATGACATAATTTCTTGAGCAAATAGCAGACAAACATGAATGGCAGAGTTGGCATGCTCGGGTCGCTTTAGCGCCTGACTGCTGTCCAATGAGACGCCACGACTGGAAACAGTACGTTCACTTCAGACACAAGCCACTAAACATTTGGTGATAACAATGCCCTCCTACACCTGTGACATCCTCTCTGACCTCCGCACGGAGGGCAAAGCCTCCCACCCCAAGGTGTCTGAGCTGGCACCCCAAATCAGCTGCTCCCCAGCCCTCATCTGCCCCCTTCCAGGTGGGAGAGGCTCTGACACGGGCCGTGTAAGTCACCTGTCTGAAAGAAGTCACAAAACTTCCTTTACATCTTCTGTGCCAGATAAACGCAGGGTATGTTGGAGCCACTCCAAATTCAAGTGGTGCTACAGTCCAAGAAATGGCGAGCGGCATAGAGACTGGCCACATGGCTTCACTGAGAGCAATGAAGAAGACTCTGGTGCCACCTGGTGGATACTATGCCCAGGCCGGTCTGTGGCCCAACACAATTTTCATTCGAGAAGATTCCACCTGTTTAAACAGGAAGGGAGGCACTTCTCTTCCAGTTAATATCCTGAGCTTCTTTTTCTATTATTTTTTCCCTTACATCTATTGAAGCAAGGTAAATTACAATGAAATAAGACCGTGTAAACACAAGTAGAAATACATGAAGAAAACCCAAGTGCTGTAGTTTAATATGCTGGAAGGCAAGGCTAAAAGGGGAGGAGCTTGGCAGTGCTTGTGTGTGAAGAACAGGGCGGTGTGTCTCGTTCACTGTGGTTTAAGTGCCTCGATGCATCCTTCACAGGAAAGGAAGCTATCTGCTGTCCTCCTCCAGTTAGAGGAGGCTTCAGGATTATGAAGTCCTTCCAGTGTGTTATAAGTCCACTCACCACTCCCTCCACTGAGAAGCCTAAAAATGGACGGGGTTTATGTCTCCATGCGTCTCCCTTCAACAGTCTGGGTGGATTTGCTTATGCCATCCTCATTCTGTCAACATTCAACAAGTAAGCAAGGTGCCGGGGACACAGAAATGGATCTTCTTGGTCCTTAGGGAAGGATGGTCCTACTGATACAGAGTAGGAGCCAGGGAGGTTGTATTGTAGGCAGTTCACGCAGGGTCACAGGTCCTCGAGGAGAGGGAAAGATCTGTCTACTCTGATGTTCCAAAGCAGTTCCAGTCCAGGGGCTGAAAGTCCAAGCAGACAATCCACCGAGGTGGTAACCGCTGACTCATCAGGACCCTGCTTTACCCCCTGCTTTTGCCCATTGTTCGTCCCACTTCCTGGTCCTTCAGCTTCCTTAGAATTTTGCTGGGCTCCCCTTGAGCCTGAGCAATCTTTCCTTGTGTCTTCACCAAAGATCCCCAGAGGAACAGGAGTTCAAGGCTAGCCGTGGCTGTGTATTGAGTTTGAAGCCAGCCTGGGCTACAATGACACCCTGTCCCAAAATCACAAATGAAACAGAATGAGGATGTAACATTCAATGTCTTATACCCTAGATAGATGATGTAAAACAAGACAAACAATAAAGAAGTGTGCCAAAGCAGAATTGTTTCACTTCTGGAGTCAAGGGTGATATCTTCTATTCATTATTTATCTTGAACTTGACTTTTTTATTATAAGCATTCATTAATGTTATAATTTAAAATTAGTAAAGCTGGGGCTGGAGAGATGGCTTAGCCATTAAGGTACTTGCCTGTGAAGCCAAAGGACCCACGTTCAACTATCCAGATTCCACATAATCCAGACGCACAAAGGTGAGGCAAGCACAAGGTCACACATGCCCACTAGGTGGCACAAGCATCTGGAGTTTGATTGCAGTGGCTGAGGCCCTGGCATGCCAATTCTCTGTGTCTTTCTGTGTCTGTCTCTCTCCAAAATAAAAAATAAATTAAAAAAATAGTAAAAACTGGACAGAGATCCATGGCTCTTTCAGTGTTCATCAATCAGCCCACATCTGCTGTGTGCACTCTGCAGGTTTTCAGAGCTTCTCTGTTTTTCCCTGCTCCCGTGCTGGCTGCGTGGGTGGGTTAAACCAGTGGGCAGAGCGTGCATATTCCAACCTTCTACGGCTCAGCTTCTTCATCTGTAAATTGAAGACATTCAAATAACTCACCTCCCCACGAGTGTGTCTTCACGATACAGACACTGCCATGATGGGCCACCACCTGCTACAACAAGGACAATGTCAGCAATAGGACTTCAAAGGGACCCAGGCACCTCCCCCTGCTCCCCTAGACTCTGGGGTGACCCTCTTTGGGGTAAGGGGCTCCACAGTTATGACTAGAGTGGAATTTTCCAATGACACACAGGAAGATGGTTTTGCTCAGAATGAGTGGTTAATAAATGCAGTGCTGTTTGAGAGTCATGTCCTCCACCCATGTCACTAAGAGCCGTGTTCTCAGCTCCATGGTTATGGCCATAGGCCCAAGCTTCTATGGTCTCAGCATCCATCTACTTCTACCCATGTACACACAAATGGCCTTGATTTTTAATTTATAGAATTTTTTTATAAAAAGTTTGCACACATAGACCTCTCTCCCCTGCCCCAGTTCTGCTGAGGGTCTTCAGTAGGGTTATTGGTTTTCATTGTGGGGAAAACACAGTGTCTCAGGCTATTCCCTCCCACCCTGAAGCTCTTACACTCTCTCTGCCCCCTCTTCTGCAAGGTTCCCTGACACGAATAGCCATCTTTTTATATTTTATTTATTCATTTGAGAGAGACAGAGAAAAAGAGAGAGAGAGGAAGAGGGAGACAGAGAGAGAGAATGGGCACGCCAGGGCCTCTAGCTACTGCAAATGAACTCCAGACACATGTGCCACCTTGTGTATCTATCTGGCTTATGTGGGTACTGGGGAGTCAAACCTGGGTTCTTAGGCTTTGCAGGCACGTGCTTTAACCACTAAGCCGTCTCTCTAGCTCCCAAATGGCCTTTTTTTTTTTTTTTTTTTTTTTTTGAGGTAGGGTCTCACTCTAGCCCAGGCTGACCTAGAATTCACTATATAGTCACAGGCTGGCCTCATACTCACATTGATCCTCCCACCTCTGCCTCTTGGGATTAAAGGCATGCACCACCACGTCCAGTCTGCAAATGGCCACTTTTGAAAGCACGTTGTACAGCCTCCTTCCTAAGACCCTCCCATGGCCCCCTCTGGCCGAGCAAGTAAAAGTCACACTCTTCAAGTGCTCAGCACGTGACTACCGGCCTACACTCCAGCAAAGTGGACTCTTCATGCATCCAACATGCCCTGTGCTTTCCACTTGGAGATCAAAGCTCGGGCCATTCCTCCAACTTACCATGCCTGCTTGTCAGAACCCCATCACCCCAGAGTCCAGCGCCAACACGGCCTCCTTAAGGAAGCCTGCTGATTATCCCAGCTGGAGCATGATTCCCACTGCAGAAGTTACTGCTCCTTGGCTGTTCTAGACTTAGGACAGATCACAGGTTGCTTGGCATTGTAGGCAAGTTGGGCACCAGACTGCCTACTCAGGAGCTCTTAAATCCAAACAACACCTTAATAAACAAGGTCTGTGTGCATGCATGCACGCACGCGTGTGTGTGTGTGTGTGTGAATTATTTGTGTGTGGCACAGTCGCTCAAGTGTCTAGTATTATAATTTTCATGAAAAATAATCATTTTCATACTCCTATATTAAGGCTCATGACCCTGATGAGTTTCCTCTTTCCATGACACCTGAGCCAGATGTCCTGGAGTGCCACCAGGGAGAAATTGTGAGAAGATAAGATAACTTGGGAAGCTATAACTATGCATGTCTGAATTTAACATTTGTCATTAATGTGATTTAAATTCCACGCCTTTAAATTTCACTGACTTTGTCCTCTGTAATCCTCAAGACTCCAAACTTTCCTAGCCTGTCCACATGACATTTTCCTTTCCTTCTTTACCCTCACCTCTTTTTAAATTCTCAGTTTTCGGGCTGGAGAGATGGCTTAGTTGGTTAAGGCATTTGCCTGCAAAGCCAAAGGACCCAAGTTTGATTCCCCAGGAGCCACATAAGCCAGATGCACAAGATGATGCATGTGTCTGGAGTTTGTTTGCAGTGGCTCAAGGCCCTGGCACACCCATTCTCTCTATATATATCTGCCTCCCTCTCTCTCTCTCTCTCTTTCAAATAAATAAATAATTTCTTTAAATTCTCAGTTTATCCTAGACCTTAATTGTATGATGTATTTGAGTCTCTCTTATCTACACTCAAATATGGATCAAGATGCACCCTGGTTTGGATTAAGAGTAATACAGAATTTTAAAAATTATTTATTCAGTTATTTATTTATTAATGTATGTACATGGATATACTAGGCATGATTGCCAGATGCTTGCATCACTTTTTGCATCTTGCTCTATGTGGGTGCTGGGGAATTGAACCTGAGCCATCAAGCTTTGCAAGTAAGTGCTTTTAACTACTGAGTCATCTCTCCAGTCCACAACACAGGATTCTTACTTGGATCTTGAAAGTGTTTCTTGCTTTTACTAACATGTGGGACCAAACATTGAGGGCCCTTGATTACAAAACCTTTCTCCCCTCTAGCTTTTACCCATGTTTCCCTACAGGCATTCTAGGTAGACATAGCTATTTTTAAACTTTTCACCTGTAAAACTTTTGACAAAAAGGAGGAGAATGGATTCCAAACCCAACTGACTTGAATCTACATGTTTGGGTAAAAATCTTTAAAGCACTGATGTGCATCTATTTGATATCTTTAATGTTTGCAAGATGGGGCTGGGAGTTCAAATACCTGACATGTTTCTTTGTGTCAGACTGGAAATCATTTCCATTGTTGCTTTCCACTTTTTCTCTTTGGGATGGCCTTCTTCCCTCCGAATCCATGTATATAACATAAAACAGCTAAGGGGGTCCTCTTGGCTGGGATATGGAGCTATATACTTGCAGAGGAGCAGTGGCTACTTGGGCCTTGTCCCCATTTGTTTGCATTTTACCATATTTGTTTAATTATTTACTTGGTTTTTAAAATTATTTATTTATTTATTTATTTATTTATTTATTTATTTATTTTTGGAGAGAGACACAGAGAGAGACAGACAGAGAGAGAGGGAGAGGGAGACAGATAGAGAATGGGCACGCCAGCAGTCTCTCAGCTGCTGTGAACGAAATCCAGATGTGTGCGCGCCCCCTTGTGGGCAAGTGTGGCATTGCGCCCTTGTGTCACTTTGCATCTGGCTAAATGTGGGACCTGGAGACTGGAACCGGGTTCTTAGGCTTAGCAGGCAGGCGCCTTAACCGCTAAGCCATATCTCCAGCCCCATTTACTTGGTTTTTAATCAAATGGACTCCCAGAGGAGCTATTAGCAGTTAATCATTGATGGGGAAGGGGGGACATTTTCATTGGTGCACCCTCTAATAAGTTGCTTATACTTTGGTAAATAACCTCCCCGCCCCCCCCCCCACTGTATCCATGTTCATGCAAGTAACTGTAACTGAACTCACTGAGGAACAAAAGACATGAGGGCTGGCTAGATGGCTCCGTGGAGAAAGTGCATGAGGACCTGCATTCAGATCCCCAGAACCCATGTAAATGCTGGGCATGGCGGTGTGCTCTTATCCTCCCCAGTGCTGGAGAGGTGAAGACTTGGAAACCCTGAGGTTCACTGGCTAGCTTGTCTAGTGGAATCAGTGAGTTCCAGGTTCAACAAGAGACCCTGCTTCAAAAAGTAAGATTGAGCCGGGCGTGGTGATGCACGACTATAATCCCAGCACTCAGGAGGCAGAGGTAGGAGGATCGCCGTGAGTTCGAGGCCACCCTGAGACTACATAGTGAATTCCAGGTCAGCCTGAACTAGAGTGGGACCTTACCTCCACAAACCAAAATAAGAAGAAGAAGAGGAGGAGGAGGAAGAAGAAAAAGAAGAAAGAGAATACTCAAGTGAACACTCAAAGTTGAACTCTGGTCTCCATGTGCGTGTGCACACACAAGCAGGCACCCACCCATATGAATGTGTATGTGCACATGTATGCATGATACACACATATGAAGACATGAAACTTGGGGAGGATTAGATAGGAAGAAGGGGTTTAGGGGATAGGACAACAGAAGAAATAGGGGGTATGATCAAAATACCTTACATACATTTGAAAATGGTAAAAAAAAAATAAATAAATAAATCTCAATAAATAAATAAAATGGGAGTGAGCTCAGTGGACTCTCCAACACTAGGTCTCCTGGGAAGCGTGGTGCAAAATACAGCAGGAAAAAGTCAAAAGACATTGGAGGAAGAGGTTTGAGGTGAGT
Organism: Orientallactaga sibirica; assembly: GCA_036365145.1. Classification (NCBI taxonomy): domain Eukaryota; kingdom Metazoa; phylum Chordata; class Mammalia; order Rodentia; family Dipodidae; genus Orientallactaga; species Orientallactaga sibirica. The sequence goes on from JAEOAD010000048.1 coordinate 2,085,794, forward strand.
GGCTACTTCCTTGTGCGGTACTTCTATGCGTGGCCATTCCTCTTAGCACATCCTCTCGGGATGGTACCTTCCTCAGAGACTGCCGAGACATCAGGATCACAAGCCCGCCCCTGATCTATCCTGGGAAAAGGAGTGTCACTAGGTCACAGGAAAGTAGGTAGTGATTTTCCACTCTGCAGTAAGACAGGTTCTGCAGGAGTTCACAGTGTGGTGACAGCCCCAGTGAGAAGAAAAACAGGTAAAAACCAAAGCAAGGAAAGAAGGCAGCAATATCTGTGGTTGGATCATGTCACTGCCTTGTTTAAAGTCCTCTGGTGATTTTCATTGCCTTTGAACTAAACTTCCAATTGTCACTGCCCAGGCCACTAAGCCCTGTATGACGAAGCCCGTCCATCTCCACCCACCCTTACCTTGTGCCCTACTCTGCAGTGGGTCTGCCTCTTCTGATCTCACCACACTTCCTCCAGTTCATTGAACTTAAAAAAAAAAAAAAAAGCTCAGCAAAACTTTTACATACATGGCTCCCTTTGCCAAGGATATCAGTTTTTTTTTCTTATTTTTTGCTCCCATATCTCCCATATGTTTTTGGCCTCAAGTTAAATATTCTTTTTTAATATTTCATGTATTTGTTTGTTTATGAGAAAAAGAGGCAGAGAGAGAGAATGGGCGCACCAGGGCCTCTAGCTGCTGCAGACAAACTCCAGATGCATACGCCACCTTGTGCATCTAGCTTTACATGGGTACTGGGGAATCAAACCCAGGTCCTTAGGCTTTGCAGAAAAGTGCTTTAACTGCTAAGCCATCTCTCCAGCCTTAAATACTATTAGAAGAGGCCTTCCTTGGCCATCTACTGCATCTTTCTATCTACTCACACACATGCACCCTCTTCCTTCCATCCTTTTCCTTCTCTGTACTGACCTCTTACCTTCTTTCCTGATACTGAAATGTATATATGACATATATATCAAAATTATATATATATATTATTTTTGACCAGACACCTTGACTATAATACACTCTGGGACAGAAGATACTGCTTCTAACATGCCTTATCACCCTTTAAGGCCCGGCATGTAGAAGATGCTCAGTAACCCTTGGTTTAGAGTGAATGACTGGATGTCAAAACAAACCATGAACCTCCAATAGATGATGTTAGATCCTAACTGTAGGGTACATGATAAATCTAAATTCCTCTTTCTTTACACATCAAATGTTATTTCCCAAAGTCCCCACCTGCTTCTACCATTAGGAATTTAATTGCAGCTTTTTGGGTGCTTGTAGCTGTTACCATCTCACTGCTGGGACCAAACACCCAATCGGAAGCAGCCTATGGCAGGAAAGGCTTCATTTCAGGCTCAGTTTTGCGAGGAAGCTTAATGATGGCAGAGAAAGGCATGGCAGAGCAGGAAGCCAGGGTGTCACATCTCCTCATTATCAACTCAAAGTCTGCCCCCAAGTGACACACTTCCTCCAGCAAGGCACTCCCTCCCAAAGGTTGCCCAAGCTGATGACTAAGTAGGAAGCTAAATCACAACCACTTGAGGGGATGGAGGACATTTTACATGCAGATACCACAGGGCTCCCACACTCTGTCTAGGGATCCCATGATGATGTGGATTAGGCAACATGGCATACTCAGGAGACGGGTTGAATGGTCTGTAGTAGTGTCTACTGGAGCTCTGGTCCTGCCTGGGACAGGCACTGTGCCCCAGGAAGGCTCAACAGAGGCCTCAAAGCTCTCCATCTCACTGTTCCCAAGCCCTTCTTGTAGAACACAGAGAAATGCAAATGATGCAAACCAGATGTGAAGCTGTTATTGATTCATAGAGTCTTAGAAAGCCAGATGCACACACCTTTTATTGATTTGTCCCAGTAGAAGCAAACCTTTCAACATGAGCTCGTACTGCAATAGCAGATAAACACCATCCTGAGCTGCCTGGGGTGGGGGACAGTGACCTCTTGGTGGCAACAGGGGAAAGCTTTCTGGAGGAAGTGAATGTCTGTGATTGATCTGGACACATGAGAGGTAGCTCATAATGCTGAAGAAAGGGACATAGAGGGGTCCTGGTAAAATGGGGAAGGTTACAGGACATAAAGAGGCAAAGTGGATTCAAATATTAACATTCAAAAAGAATCTCTGAGCTGGAAGCTTCCCCCTGCTGGCTAGCTTTCATTGTGCTACAAAGTACTATGCAGATTGCTGGGCGAGAAAAGTCAGCCGTCTTACTCAGCAGGAGACCCTGCATGCTGACAGCGCAAGATAAGCCCACTGATGCAACAGTGGCGTAACTGTTACGGGGGTGACATACTGCTCTCTGATCGAAAGGTAAGTCATGCCTGGTACTAAAAACCTAGTCTAGGGCTGGACAGATGGCTTAGCAGTTAAAGCTCTTGCCTGCAAAGCCAAAGGACCTAGGTTCGATTCCCCAGGACCCACATAAAACCAGATGCACAAAGTGGCACACGTGTCTCATTTGCAGTGGCTGGAGGCCCTGGAGCACCTATTCTCTTTCTCTGTCTGCCTCTTTCACTCTCTGTCTCTCAAATAAATAAATAAAAATAAAATTAAATTTAAAAACCTAGTCTAAAGCCTGTGGCTGAGAGGTCATATGGCCTAGAGGCAAGCTAATATTCCCATCAATACTTACTTTTATACCCATAGATAAGTATTCCTCTCATTTGGTCAAGCTTCTTTTCACAGTGGGTGACAACTGCTGTAGAGACACAAAAGTGATCAAAGTACTGAGAACAAGCGATTGCTGAGTGCACAGTACTAAATGAGACATCTCTTCCATGCCTTCCAAGGCTCCAGGAACAATGCAGAAAAGGGAAAGAAAGAATGTAAGAACTGGGATGGAGAGATGGCTTAGTGGTTCAGCGCTTGTTTATGAAGCCTAAGGACCCCAGTTCGAGGCTCGATTCCCCAGGACCCACGTAAGCCAGATGCACAAGGTAGTGCATGCATCTGGAATTCGTTTGCAGTGGCTGGAGGCCCTGGTGCGCCCATCTCTCTCTCTCTCTCTCTCTCTCTCTCTCTGCCTCTTTCTTTCTGTTTGTCTGTTGCTCTCAAAAAAATAATAAACATAAACAATTTTTTTTTAAAAACACAAAAAGGATCATAAAATTATTTTTTAAAAAAGAATGTAAGCATTTTGGGCTTCCTGCAGAATGATGTCTTCTGGATAAGACACAACCACCACAGTCATGAGCTCACAGTGGCTGTTGTTGCCTTCCCCTAACATTCCATCATGGGTGGCAGAGGAGCTTATGAGGCCTCGTCTCTCCCTGTGGTGCTACTGGCAGTTAATGGTTTCTGGGGGTTTCTAGGCAGACATTTTCTTTAGTGGTGTAGCCACTGGTACATTGCCCATGCTCTAGTAGATAAACCCACAACCATGCACATGCAAGCAACCCTAATCCACTTCACTGGGTCACCACCCCCCCAAAAAAAAAAGCCAAAAAGACATTTAAAGAAAAAGTGGGGAAGAAGAGACTCAATGGGAGGGAAAGAGGAACAAGAGAAGGTAACAGAAGGTGAAGATGATCAAAATGCACTGTAGGGACGTATAATAAATAAAAAAATTAATTAATTAAAATCAAATAAATTTAAAAGAATCTCCAATGAGAAAATTTGCTTCCTTATGGTCATCAATCAATATTGATCCCACCTACTGTGGCCTGTGACAGAATTTTGTTACCTGAAGTCCACAGAATGACTGCAAAGACTCTGGTGGCTGTGGGGAGATGAATGCAGAGAGAAGTAGGCCTTCATTTAGCCTGCCTTGGAGAACCCCTGTAAAAGACCAGAGTCCCCAAAGAACCTACCAAAGGGGTGACGTGATAGAAGACCAGGACGTTGTGCTTTCCCTTGACAGAGTACACCATTACCTAGGCCGTGGGCTGAATTGATAGTGCGGTTGACTAGTATTCTTTTTGTGTTGAATGTGTGCTTAAGAATATATCAGCCCTGGGCTGGGGAAATGGCTTAGTGGTTAAGGCATTTGCCTGTGAAGCCTAAGGACACTGGTTCAATTCCCCAGGACCCATGTTAGCCAGATGCACAAGGGAGTGCATGCGTCAGGAGTTTGTTTGCAGTGGCTGGAAGCCCTGGTGCACCCATTCTCTCTTTCTGTCTGCCTCCCCCCACCACTCAAATAAATAAAAATAAATTTTAAAAATTTTAAAAAGAATATATCAGCCCTTTCAGGAAATTGCCCACTGTTTTAAAGAGAGTTTGAAATCACTTTAGTTTTGCTGAGGTTACTTTGCTTTTTATGAGATATTGTTGATTGTACCTGGCCTTCATTTACCATTGTATTCTTGCTCAGCAGAGAAGCCTTAATGTTCCTATTGAAAAGTACATTCCAGGTTAGTCATTGATAAACAGCTGACATGTATTGAGAACTCCATGTGCCAGACCTTGTGCTTATTACTGTATATGCTTGTTCTCCTGTAATTTTAACTTTTCTCTGAGATTGTAGTCACCACCACTTGACGTGAAGAAATAGGCCCAGTGAGAAAAAGACATTTTCTAAGATCATAGAACTAGCCAACCATAGAATGTTATCATTTTGCCAGGGATGTATGTATGTTCCATGCAATACCCTGTGCACTGGCCTGAGGTGGGATGTGCTCATCTGTGGCCTGATGGGGATGTTGGGCACCCTACTCCACTGCTTTCCCATCAGTTCTTATTGAGCCAATTTCATTAATCCCATACTTGCTGTGTGTTCATAAGCTCTGTCGATTCTCCCATCTCTGCTCCCCTATGGGGCTGGAGGTAGAATGCACTTGGCCATGCCCAGCTGTTTATGTGGATCCTGGGAATCAAACTTAAGTAGCTTCTCAGGCCCACATGCCTGCACAGGATGTGCTATTAAGCACTCTTCCCATGTAATCATACATTCATTCTTTCTTGAATGTGTGTAGTATACTTAGTGTGGTGTGTGTGTATGTGTGGTGCGTATGGGTGTGCATGGTATATGTGTTTGTGTGTGCAGAATCACACTCCATGAATATGTGTAGAGAGGCCAGAGGAGAATGGAAGGTGTTCAGTTCATCACGCATCCGCGGGTCTCCATGAGACAGTCTTGCACTGAATTTGGAGCTTGCTATTTTCATGAGCTCTGGTGATTCTTTGCTCTCTGCTCCTCATAGGACTGGGGTTACAGACAAGCATGGCCATGAGCAGCTGTGTATGCTGGGAAATCAAACTCAGGTGGTCTTAGGCCCCCTCAAGCCCCCATGCTTGCACGTAAAGTTCTCTAACTCACTGAGTCATCTCTCCAGCCCCCTCAGTCCTTCTTTTAAGTAAACAGCTTATTAAATTACATCAGGACACATGAAGTTCTGTAGAACATAAACTCACTGCTATGCACTTGATGACACAATAGAGAAAACAAAACACAGATACCAAGAAGGAAGAGTGGAGTATGTGGCAAGGGTTGTAAGTGCTTTATTCTCTCTTTCTTTTCTTTTTTTTTTTTTTTTTTTTTTTTTTTTTTTTTTTTTTTTTTTTTGAGGTAGGGTTTCACGCTAGCCCAGGCTGACCTGGAATTCACTATGTAGTCTCAGGGTAGCCTCAAACTCATGGTGATCCTCCTACCTCTGCCCCCCAAGTCCTGGGATTAAAGGTGTGCGCCACTGTCTTATAAAGACAAAGTAATAACTGAGCTGGATTTTAAAGAGGGGTAGGATTTAAGAATAAGATGTGAGGATGCAGAACTCTTCTTAAATCAAGTGCTCTTGTCTCAGTCCACTTCATGCTGGACTGGCACAGACTGGGTAATTTATCATGAATAGAAATGTATGGGTTGATGGCTCTGTAGATTGAGGACTTTCTTGCTTTGTCAGCCCATGATGGAAGAGAGGAAGAAAGAGAGAAAGAGACAGGGGGAGAGAAAAAGTCAAATATGTCATTTTATAAGGCACCTATCCATATAAAGGGGCTTTCACCACAATGGCATTAACCCATTCATGAAGACAGAGCCTGAGTCACATCTTAAAGGTTCCATTTCTTAGTAGTGTTTCAATGGAGAATCAGCTGCTAACCCATACTTTTTGGAACACATTCAAACCATAGCACCCACCCAAACCAGAATAATAAAAGTTACCCATTACTTTATTGTTATTTATGATTCTTTTAAGAAAATGCTAGTGTGTTTTATTCCTTGATATGTAATTGTGTGTACAATTCTCTGTGCTGTTATTCTCAGAGCCAACACTTAAGCAGGTCTTAGAGTAAGAATCTGGTAGAAGGCACACATAGATTGAAGGACTAAATTCAGAAGTTTGAGGCAGATTCTATGAAAACTGTATGTGATTATTATCAAGACCAATTCTAAACTGTGCTTGTTTAAAATTGGAAAATCCTGCTGGTGGTGGATGGAAACAGAAGGGATCTGTTGAAAGAGTCTGTCGTGCCTCTGGAAGGCGCCTCATGATATCCATGTATGACATATAAAAGACCTGCCTTGATGACACTCAAATATACAACATCTCAGGTCCATCCATGGCCAGTCATTATAACTGGGCCCCGTAGTCACATTGGAAGTCTCTTTGTCACACCATGGTTAGACAAGGAGGGACAGCTTCTTCCTTCTGCGACCAGGGACCCATGCACAGGGCTGCTGATGCGGGGGAGTGGGGAGGAGGGTCCTTACCTTCCTGGTTTGGGGTACAAGAAAGAAGAAATAGGAATGACTCCCTTTACCACAAACAAGAGCCAGATTCTTTGACTGTTTTGCTATTTGGAGCAGGACAAAGGAAAAGGACTTAAGTGCAGGATCAGAAGGATGGGAGAGGTTGCAATCTCCTGTGAAGGAGTCAGAGAAGGGCAGTAATTTCCACTCCTCCTCATCACGGGGTCCTGGAGGAGATGCAGTAAACAAAGACTGGGCAGGGTACCCTGGCTTTCCTGGGAGGGCTTTACCCAATTCTGTGCCTTCAACACCGGAAGCACTCCATACCTCTTTGGTTTAAAGAGAAGAGGGGAGCATGAAGGAGCAATGTTTTAAGTTAACCCTCATGAGCAGCAGGGACGGTGACGCACAGAAAGAAACACTGATCAGTCAAGATTGGGCAGGTTATCAAAGTCAAATCTATGGCATCTCAGCTAGCTCAAAGCACGGCCTGAATTCTCAAAGCAAAGTTAATGTTCACGTTCTCTACTTGGTAACTGGGTGTTCCTCTGGAATTAGGGAGAGACAAAAAGTAGGAGTGAAACAGAGGGGTGGAAGGATGGAGTGTTTTGTTGAAGGAATAAGCAAAAGAATGGGGCAAATATAAAAATTACTTTGGGACTAGAGAGATGGTTTAGTGGTTAAGGCACTTGCCAGCAAAGCCAAAGGTCCCAGGTTGGATTCTCCAGTACCCACATAAAGCCAGATGCACAAGGTGGCACATGTTTTCAGTTTGTTTGCAGTGGCTAGAAGCCCTGGCACACCCATTTTTTTTCTCTCTTTCCCAAATAAATAAATAAAATTTTTTTGTTACTTTTCTTGTTGGTGTTATAAAATATCTGATAAAAGTAACTTAAAGGGCTGAGCATGGTGGCGCATACCTTTATTCCCATCACTTGGGAGGCAGAAGTAGGATAGTCATGAGTTCGAGGCCATCCTGAGACTACATAGTGAATTCTAGGTCAGTCTGAGCTGGAATGAGACCCTACCTCAAAAACAACAACTAAAAATAAAAAGGATAAGGAAGGGTCCATTTAGCTCACAGTTTAAGAAGGGATATAGTCTATCATGGAAAGGAAGGCCGGAGGGTGAAAAAGTTGGCCACATATCCAGTTAAGAAGCAAAAACTGGGGTTGGAGAGATGGCTTAATGATTAGGGCGCTTGCCTGCGAAGCCTAAGGACCCATGTTCAACTCTCCAGATCCCATGTAAGCCAGACACACAAGGTGACACAAGGTCTCACCTGTGCATAAGATGACACATACATCTAGAGTTTGCTTGCAGTGGCTGGAGGCCTGGTACACCAATTCTCTCTTTCTCTCTCTCCATATATATTAGCAAAAACTGGACAGGATTTGACAGCTGCATTATAAAATCTTAAGGCCCACTCCCAGTAACTCATTTCCTCCAGTAAAGCTCCACTTCCCTAGAGGTTCTACAGCCTTCTCAAATAGCGCCACCAGCTGGAGACAATCATTCAAATCCATGAGCCTATGGGGAACATTTTACAGTCAAACTGCAACAATGAAACCTACAGATAAACCAGCCCCTGATCCATACATGGAAATCACCCTGGAATAAAGCAATGTGTACAGGCCAAAGCCTGTCACAGGCTTCCCTCAGTGTGTCCAGCTTTTCCTCAGCCAAGTCAAGTCGACTTGAGATGCATTTTAGCCAACATGGGGTCTTCAAAGCAATTGCTCTGCCTGTCTGGATTTTTGTCTGTTGATTTCATTACACTCTCTGTGATTTCCTCCTGCTTCCTATTGTAGGGACCCCCAGTGGGCCCCCTAAGGGGATTGTCGACCAGACCCAAAGACACTCACACAGAGAACTCTCAATGCAAGCAGCAAGAGGTTTATTGATGACACCATGGTCACAAGTCCACGCAGGGGGGGTGGAGAGCCCCTGCAACAGTGAAGTTTATGCAAAACCACAAACCCAGGGTGGGGTCCATTAGGGACTTTCCATCTAAAGGGAATCTTGATTGGTTGTGCCCATCTGGGACGCTTATGTCAAAACCACGGGCAGGGGTTGGGACCACCTGAGATGTTATGCTAAAACCACAAGCAGGGCGGTGGCCCTCTCAATTCCAGGAACTAGGGGGTGTTGAACTGGGTGGTTGGGCACCTGGGAGGTTGGGCAACGTTTATCTTAAAAAGTTTTTCAGTTAACTCAGCAACATAATGGAGGCTGTCATAAAATGGCAGTTCTTTAGTCAACCAGCTACAGCAAGCAAGCAGTGATACAGAAGCTGCATAGAGCATGTTAGCAACCAAAAAGAGCTTTAATCTTTCACTATCACCTCTAGACAGCATGGAGACGGCACCATGGTCAAGTCCTTTCTGCTGAATTGCAAATGTCTTCCATTGCATTTGGCAGCTCGCTGCCTACCACGTGTTTCCAGTAAGGCACCATAAATCAGCATGTTCTAAAACAGCCGAACCAGAAATAACCCAAGAGGTTCTTTGGACCAAATGGAGAGGGAGGCCAGGATGGAAGATTGAAACACCGAGGGAAAGTTCCGGTGAAGGAACAGAGACAAAAATTTTTTTTTCTGTTACATAGAACAAAATGATGTATCTGCAAAAACCTTTCTGAAGTCATGCATGATAGTAATGATTTTGTTCTCCTACCCCAGATCCATCCAAATTACTGTTTTGGGCCACTGGAGCATTAGTCTAATTAGATCTGGGAGAAAGCCAATGTCCAGTGTAGAAAGTCCCATTGCATTCTAGAGAGAAAGGCTTGACAATGCTGGATTCCAGAGGATTCCAGTGCTGCCTGGAATGAAACAGGTAGAAAATTCACCTTGACAGGGTACAGCATGAAGAGCTTTTATCTCCAACAATGTCCAACTAATCATTTAGAAAGTTCGAAAATTAACAGGTCATGCACAACATTAGGCCCATCAGTATATCATCAGGAATGATAGAGGGTAAAAAATAATGGCATCAAAATAGAACAGAGGGCTGGAGAGATGGATTAGCCATTGAGGCACTTGTCTGCAAAATCTAAGAACCTAGGTGTAATTCCCAGGACCCACATAAGCCAGATACATAAGGTAGCACATGTCTGGAGTTTGTTTGCAGTGGCTGGAGGCCCCGGAGGGAGTGCCCATTCTCTCTCTCTCTTTCTCTCTCTCTCGCTTACTCTCGCTCTGTCTTTGTTTGCAAAATAAATAAATAAATAAATAAATATTTTTGTTAAAAAAAATTAAGTTATAGCTGGGTGTGGTGGCACAGGCCTTCAATCCCAGCACTTGGAAGGCAGAGGTAGGGGGATCGCTATGAGTTCAAGGCCACCCTGAGACTACATAGTGAGTTCCAGCCTGGCAGCCTGGGCTAGAGTGAAACCCCAAAAAAAGAGAAAGAAAGAAAGAAAGAAAGAAAGAAAGAAAGAAAGAAAGAAAGAAAGAAAGAAAGAAAGAAAGAAGAAGGAAGAAGAAGGAAGGAAGGAAGGAAGGAAGGAAGGAAGGAAGGAAGGAAGGAGGGGAAAGAGAAAGAGAAAGAGAAAGAGAAAGAGAAAGGAAAGAGAAAGAGAAAAGAAAGAGAAAGAAGAAGAGAAAGAGAAGAGAAAAGAAAGAGAAAGAGAAAGAGAAAGAAGGGAGGGAGGGAGGGAAGGAAGGAAGGAAGGAAGGAAGGAAGGAAGGAAGGAAGGAAGGAAGGAAGGAAAGAAGAAAGGAAGAAAGAAAGAAATGGGAGAAGACTATATACATGTGTGAAACTTGGAGAAATGGCTTAGTGGTGAAGGCGCATGCCTGAGAAGCCTAAGGACCCATGTTCAACTCTCCAGATCCCACGTAAGCCACACACATAAGGTGACACAAGTGTACAAGGTGGCACACGTGCCTGAAGTTTGATTACAGTGGCTAGAGACCCTAGCACACCAATTCTCTCTTTCTCTCTCTCATTAAAACCAACTATATGCCAAGAATTGTGTTTGTCAAATACCCTACAAACATTCTTTTTAATAACCATAACAGCACAATATGATAAGTTTCATTATATTCATTTTATCCTTGAGGCATTAGTGAGCTGTCCAGTGTATACAACTACGAGCTGGGCCCAACTTTGTGTTTATGTGGTACTAGAGATTAAACCCAGGGCTTCATACATACTAGGCAAGGACTTTTTAAAAAAAATATATTTATTTATTGGAGAGGGAGAGAGCGAAAAAGAGAGAGAGAATGGTGCACCAGGGCTTTCGGCAGCTGCAAACGAACTCCAGACGCATGTGCCACCTTGTGCATCTGGCTTATGTGGGTCCTGGGGAATTGAACCTGGGTCCTTTGGCTTTGCAGGCAAACCACATTACCACTAAGCCATCTCTCCAGCCCTAAGCAAGCATTCTTCATGCTGAGTTATATCCCCAGCCCTTTGACTATATTTTGAAAAAGGATCTCATTAAACTGCACAGGCTAACCCCGAATTTGTTTTGTAGCTCAGGATATCCTCAAAGTCATGATCCACCTACCTTAACCTCCCAAGTAACCAGGATTTCAGGCCTGTGCCACCATATCTTGCTTGGGCTCAACTTTAAACTCAGGTCTGTCTGACCACAAAAAAAATAAAAATAAAAATAAAAACACCTGTTCTACATCAGCACATAGCACCATCCTCCATTCTTTGGACTGAAGTATTTCATAGCTATTAAACAACAATTCAGTCTCCTGGGTTGAATGTAGGAAAACACATTTGAAGGGGTGCCAGGCAAGTCTCGGAAGGGGTAGAAAGTCAAGATTGAATGCCACACAAGCAGAAATAATGGGAGTGGACTGGAGAGATGGCTTAGCGGTTAAGGCACCTGCCTGCTAAGCCTAAGAATGCCCGTTCGATTCTCGAGGTCCCACATTTAGCCAGATGCAAGTGACACAAGGGCACAATGCTACACTTGCCCACAAGGGGGTGCACGCATCTGGAGTTAATTCACAGCGACTGAGAGGCCGCTGGCGTGCCCATTCTCTATCTGTTCTCTCTCTCTCTCTCTCTCTTTCTCTCTCTCTCTCTCCAAAAGAAAAAAAAGAAAAAAGAAAGAAAGAATGGGAGTGTCTCTTGGTTGCACTTTTTCACATGCTCTATCTTCTGGGGAACTAGGGAAATTCCCTCTGCCTTCTCCCTTGGGAATCAGGGCAGGTAGGGGGAGGGGAGGGAAGGGGCAGAATTTCCCACATTCAAGCCAAGAGTCCACCACAGAAGATAGTATAAGTTTTGTCTCCTGCCTACATAAGTCATGTGACATTCCTGGCCTTCTCCTGACCAGGAATTAGTGTCTCCTGTAGCCACAGAGAGAGGCTTGAGTTCCAAACTTCACATGTAGTTTTGGAGACCCTTTTTCACCTGGAAGGAAGTGTTTTCTAGAAACATGTTTACTCATCCTGAGAAGTGATCAGCAACGTTTGCGTGCTCCCTCCACACAGACACCTGCACTTTCATACAAAACTTCTACCAACTGGCCAGATTTCATTGTCAAGAAGCTAGTGGGACAAAGACGCAGCAGGCAGGGAGCTATGAAAAACCCAACACAGGTTACCTCTCCGTGTCCAGATTCCCTTTCATCTTTACTAAGGCCATTTCAATTGAGAGAAGAGGGGACGACAATGTACAATGTAAAAGTCCTTCCCTTAGAGCCCAGGGTGGTCAGCTGACCCAGTTTTAGACTTTACAGTAGAAGCAAAAGTCTACTGGGAGGGATTTCTAAGGAAGCTACTATTTTGTTAATAATCCAACCAGCCCGTCACTTTTTTTTTAACATTGACTTAAAAAATCAAAAGTAGTCTTAGGTTCATAGCACACTTGAGGGGAAATATAGACAATTCCTATATATATGTTGCCCTATATACACACATGTGCTCGTTGCTAAAATCCCTACCAGAAAGACCCATTTGCCATAGTCAGCGGACTTACCTTGACAAAAATCTATCACCAAGTCCATACTCTACACAAGGGTTCGCTTTTGGTGTTGTAGGTCGGGTGTTTGCCTAGGGTGCAATGCTATGTGTCCTCCATCAAGGCACTGTCAGCCAGAAGAGCATGGCTGTCCTCAAGTGACCCCATGCCCACCTACCCCTTCCTCTTCCCTTCACTGTCTGGAGAGTTGTTTTCTTTTTTTCAGAATAGCATATGGTTGGACTCCAGCACTATGTAGCCTTTTCAGGTTAGGTTCATTCACTCAATAATATGTTTCCTTCATGTCTTTTCATTACTTATCAGTTCATTTCTTTTTAGTGCTGAATAATGTTTCATTGTCTGGATTTACCAGAGTTTGTTTATCCATTTGTCTACTGGGCTTGTTTGCCTTGTTGTTTTGGAGACAGGGTCTCATGTATTCCCAGGCTGACCTTGAACCCACTAAGTAGCTCACGATGACCTTGAACTTCTGATCCTCCTCCCCTTACCTCCAGAGGGCTGAAGCTACAGGTGTGCACCATGTTGTCCAGTTTATGTGGTGCCAGGGATTGAACCCAGGGTTTTGTGCATGCTAGGTAAGCACTCTACCAACTGAGCTACATCTATTTTGTCTCTTTTTAGTAATATTTTATTTATTTGTTTATTTATTTATTTGACAGCGAGAGAGACACAGAGAGAGAGAGAGAGAATTGGCATGCCAGGGTCTCAGCCACTGCAATTGAACTCCAGATTTTTGTGCCACCTAGTGGGCATATGTGACCTTGCACTTGCCTCGCCTTTGTGTGATTGGCTTACATGGAATCTGGAGAGTCGAACATGGGTCCTTAGGTTTCACAGGTAAGTGCCTTAACCACTAAGCCATCTCTCCAGCCCTGTTTGGTCTTTTGAGTCAGGATCTCCCTAGTTACCCCTATCTAGCCCTATCTGACCTCAAACTTGCTACATAGCTCCCGCTTCTGCCTCCCGGGTTCTGAGATTACACATCACACCCAGTTTTCCATTCATCAAGTGAAAGACAGCAGAAACTAATATATACTTCGGTGTGCAAGTTCCAACATACATAAGTTTTCAGTTCATTTGGTCAGTGTCAAGTTGTATGACTGATGGGATATGGCCCTGCCCTTTTACATTTTACCTACTGCCCTTCCTTCTGCCTACACCTCCAGGACAATGCCCAGAGGAGGAGGTGCCCACCTACCCACTGGGGCAGAGGCAATCTATGCTAAGGAAGGAGGAGCCAGAAGCCACTAGAGAGACCTGGGTCCAAGGAGGTATCCCCAGGTAGCTGAGCCCTACACTGCCCATATGATATGTGTGTTATATGAGAAAGGCAGATTCATTTTGGCTTGTGCTACTGTGGCCTGGTTTCTGTTTCAGCCAAGCTCAGTCATAACTTGTACGGAAACCTCTGGCTGCACCTTGTGGACAACAGGCTGGGTTGTTACATACTGTCAGTCTGGGACTAACTGTGAAGGTCATTTTAATTTTTAAAAAAATCTTGAGGCTGGAGAGATGGCTTAGTGGTTAAGGTATTTGCCTGCAAAGCCAAAGGACCCCAGTTCGATTCCCCAGAACCCATGTAAGCCGGATGCACAAGGGGGCGCTTGCATCTGGAGTTCATTTGCAGTGGCTGGAGGCCCTGGTGTGCCCATTCTCTCTCTTTCTTTCTCTCTCTCCCCCCCTCTCTCCCTCTTTCTCTCAAATAAATAAATAATTTTTTAAAATCTTGAGTTAAACTCCATCTAAATCTTGAATCTTTTCCCTTTTCTTTAAAATAGTTATCCCCCTTCCAAATGAATCCCAATGAAAAGAGGAAATGCCATACCAGGTGTGCTGGTGCTGGTGGCCAGGGGAGAGGAGAGCTAGCCCCCTTCTTTGCTCATTAACTACCCAGTTGGGAACGGTGGAAACACCATCTGTATGCTGGTACCTGCTGGGCAGAAGATGTGCATGTGCATACTAAGCAGATAGAGCCATTTGCTTTTATGAGAAGGGCTTTTTCCCCCCTTCCTGTGAAAGACCTATTATAAAAACAATTAGTCTCGTTGAAGGATTTGCTCTGCAAAAGAACTAATTCTCTGCACAGCTGCTCAGCCTCAGAAAAAGCCTAAGTACCGAAGGAGGGTGATGCTGCTGCTGCTGCTGCTGCTGCTGCTGCTGCTGCTGCTGCTGCTGCTAAGTCAGCCTCTGGAGCCAGAGCAGCTGAGTGCAGCAAAGAACCATCCCCAGCCCTTGATCACCAGAGGCATGGGAGCTGCCAATCACCACGCAGCCATGCCCCACCCCAGACATCAAGGGAGGAACCCCAGAACCAGGACAAGACCCATCAGGGCTGCTCTGTGATCAAGAGGCCATGGTGGATCAGGTCCAGGCAAAGAAAAGGGCTCAAAGCCAACTGGATCTCACTAGGGAGCAACCCTCACTCCCTGGCATATTCAGCAGGCCTGGATTGCAACGGTCCTTTCTCAGCATCCTTAGTTTTATAAGGTATGCAAGTTGACTGAGGAGCTGTGAATTGTGACATATAGATACGGGGCTGTGGGTGTGTCTGAAGGTGTGTCTTAGCTGCAGAGCATGTATGAAGCCCTGGCTCCATTCTTGGGTAAAATAAATCATAAATAAATAAGACATAAAGTAGACTGTTCTCCAAATATATCATTATGTTTTGCCAAACTCAACTTTCCTTCTGCTCCCCCCCCGAAAAAAAAACTTTTCCCATCCTTTTAATATCTTTCATATTCCCTTCCTGGGTTGATAGACTCTCTCCTCTCTGGCCCTCGCTCCTTTCACTTCATCTGCATGCACCCAGTCAATCTGGGTCTATACACACCATGGTGTACAGCCCCTCCAAAGTCATATGGTCGAATGCTGGGAACACTCATTGGAGGAAGACCTGCCTTAACTTGCAGATGCCCAAGGCCTGCTGCTGTGGCAGACTGAGGTACACCAAGGGTTCAGAGCTGTAACCCTGGGTGGCTTTGACTCCCTTCCTCCAGCCTTCTTCCAGATTTCAAGGCTGGGGAGTGGTGTCAGCCAGCCCAGTGGGAAGTTGGCTTGCCTGATAGTGTGGGCAGTTTTCGATTGAGAACACAAAGTACTGAATTTAAGCCTGTTTCTACTCTGTGGGCTGTAGTCACGACTTTGAAAAAAAATATGGAAATATGTTATTAGTGACAACACTCACCACCCTTTGCTAGCACACAAAAGGCTTTCAGCTATGCCACCTCACTTCACAGTGAACAGTCTTCAAGCTTGAGACAATGTACTCCTGGCATCCCCGAGCAGGGCATGCTGGGCCTGACTACTGCTGAAGGAATTCATCTCCAGCTCTCAACTTTCCTCTTCACTCTCCCTACTCCAGCCCCGCTGAGCGAGCCTTGCGTGGAGGTGTTATGAAGGTCCTCTCTTTCCTCTCCCCTTGTCAATGACGCCCTTCCCACACACCCCACACTGAATGTTTCATTTTGATCATGGATCCCTGTGTGTATTTCACCATGTAACACAGAAGGCATTCAAGGAGCTGCTGATCAACCTTGGGATTTCAAAACAGTTTCCATGCCCATCAACTTATTTCTATGAACAAGATGACTCAATGCAGAAACCCACAAACATCAAAATTAGAATTCAAGTGTCACCCTCACAACAAATACTATTATTCACTGTGTATGTTCGGTAGCATTAAGTGAGGCATTGCTAACAAAAATCACCATTTCCCTGCATTTTCATAATTTTTGTTTAGCTGTTTACTTCAATTGGTGCTCCATGTGGATTTGGCCAGTTGTGTACTGACTAATAAATTGTGACAATAACAATTGAAAGGCAATGTTTAAAATGGGCCTTATGGGGCTGGAGAGATAGCTTAGCAGTTAAGGCGTTTGCCTGCAAAGCCAAAGAACCCAAGTACAATTCCCCAGGACCCATGTTTGCCAGATGCACAAGGTGGCGCATGCATCTGGAGTTCATTTGCAGTGGCTGGAGGCCCTGGCATGTCCATTCTCTCTCTTTCTTTCCCCCTCTTTCTCTCTAACAAATAAATAAATTAAAATAAAATAAAATATTAAAATGGGCCTTCTGGTCTCAATGAATTAATTTTTAATACTTCAACTTAAAGTCGTATTTGTTTCAGAGAAGTATGTGGAATCCTGGAGAACACACCTGACCACTTGTCCTAACCTGCAGCCACATTCACCACCTCAAGTCCTGAGCACAGCTTCCTTTCCACGATGCACTTGCACTTCCCAGATCATATGCAGCCATAGCACACACATGCAATATGTGTCAGACCAAGGCACTTGAAGAAAATGTCCAACTAAGCTCCACTTCCAAAAGTGCCCAGAACTTCCCAAAATATCACAACCAGCCTGGGACCACGTATTCAGCGTATGGGAGTGAGGTAGGGGGTGGGGTGGATGTTCCATTTCAAACCGTAATACTCCTACCTTCACATATGGCTTTCTCTGCAATCTTCTGTGTTCTCTGGCAATGAAAGGCGCATGTTTTAAATCTTTTAATCACTCGCTTTGAGTTACAGAACAGACCAAGTTGCTTGTCAAACACCGTAGTCTACAAGTGATTTGTCAGCTAGGTCAGGGTGCTAAGGGACAGCGCGGGCCACAGCCCTCAGCATGTGATGTATCAGGCTACTGTAGTCTGCCTTTTCCCAGGTTGGGAGACAATGAAAGAGGGAAGCTGGAACAAAGCTCTTTGAATAGAAACTCAGCCATCGTCCATTCTACACGTACTCACATCCTTTTGGCCCAAACTCGGTCACATGGCCCTACATAGCTGTAAGGGAGGCTGGGAATTGTCAGTTGGAGCTGGAGGCCATATATATGCTTAGCTAAAACTCAGATAGCTCTATTACTGAAAGGAAGAAAGCAAAAATGGGCATTTTCTTTTCAAACTGACCACAAGTACAGTTCAAGGTATTTCTTGTGACTGGCCATCAGATTGCCTTACAATGAGTCAATTAATACTTTCAAGAGTAAAACAGATGAATAAAGTGAAAGAGTTCTCGCTTTTTTGTTTCATTGCTGCTATTGCTGATTCCATGACTTCCATACTGAATTGACCTCTGAATGCAGGGACACATGTCAGGAGGACAAAGCAGAGTCCAGGGAAGGGTCAGGAAGCTCCGATAACAGGGAAGCTAAGGAGCAGACTCGGTATCTCCTGGTGCTTTTAATTTTGATCAAAACATGATGACATAAAACAGAAATTCTGAGAAAAACAATCACTGACCACACAAGAAAACTGAGTTCTCGAAATGTAATTGATGCCTGTGGTGGTAGGCACAGCCCCTCCCTCATTACCAGGCATTGCAACTCACTCAGCACTCACTAGTGTCCAGAATGAATGGTCACTTCCCTGTGGCTTGCCAAGTGCAAAAGTAAGATTAGGAATCTGGCCAAGGGCTGGAGAGATGACTTAGCAGTTAAGGTGCTTGTCTGCAAAGCCTAAGGACCCATGTTCTACTCTCCAGATCCCACATAAAGCCAGAAGCACAAAAGGTGAGGCAAGGGCCTCTAGGTGGCACAAACATAGGGTTGGATTGCAGTGGCTGAGGCCCTGGCACACCAATTCTCTCTCTCTTTCTGTCTATCTCTAACTCTCTCAGACAAAAAAAAAAAAAAAAAAAAGAGGGCTGAAGGGATGGCTTGGGAGTTAAGGCATTTGCCTGCAAAGCCAAAAGTCCCAGGTTCAATTCCCCAGGACCCACATAAGCCAGATGCACAAGGGTGCACATGTGTCTGGCATTCGTTTGCAGTGGCTGGAGGCCCTGGTGTGCCAATTCTCTCTTTTTCTCTCCCTCTTTCTCTGTCAAATAAATAAATTAATTAATTAAATATTTTGTAAAAAGAAATGACACTTAAAAGAAAGAAAGAAGAAAGAAGAAAGAAAAGAAAAGAAAAGAAAAGAAAAGAAAAAGGAATCTTGCCAGGTGTGGTGGTGCACACCTTTAATCCCAGCACTTGGGAGGCAGAGGTAGGAGGATCGCCATGAGTTCAACGCCAGCCTAAGACTATATAGTGAATTCCAGGTAATCCTGGGCCACAGTGAGACCCTACCTTAAAAAACAAAAAACAAAACAAAACAAAAAAAAAAAAAAAAAGGATTAAGAATCTGGGCAGGGTATCCAGGCAGAGCAATGACAGCTATGAAGAAACTATCCCTTTAAATCCCAGTGTTTGGCTGCAAGAAACTATGAGCACACAGAGAGAAAACATGAAAGAGCTAATAAGATGGCTGGTAACAGCAAACTGATGCTACAAGTCTGCTGGTGTCCAAGTTTTGAAGTACAGAAACTGATTGAACAGAGAAAGCAATGCTGGTGCCATCATGCCCAATTTAATATGTATTTATCCCCAAGGGAGCTGGGACACTAAGTAGTTTCCTGTCCTCGAGTGGATGTGCTTGTAAGAATGTCTTGTAAATTATAAATCATTGTATAAATGCCAGAGAGATGCAGGCATGCATGCTACATGCATATTAATATGCCTTAATACTCCCCCCAGGAGCAGGGAGCAGTTTCCTCCAATTGCACAGTCTCTATGAGATCTTACATTATAATGGTGCTTTGTAAATACCGAAGCCCAGTGCACACATAATGAGTATAAGCGGTTTGTTCCTTTGTTCAATTGAAAAAGGCAGCATATCCGACATTAGCAACCAGACCTGCCACTCAGGGGTCCCCTGAAAGAGCCAGCAAAAGTACCCGTGACAGCCAACCCTCACAGAACAAGGACTCGGAGCCTGATAAAACTGCAGCTTCTGCTGAGAGCTCAACACTCAAGTAGACTTAAAACACACCCACCATGGCTCGGGAAATTTTGCAGAAGCAGAGGCCAGGGAGTTCTGGGTTAAATGTGAAAACAAACAACAATAATAAATACATTATCAAATTGATCATTATTTTCTTATTAAAATTTCCAGCTGGGCATGGTGGGGCACTCCTTTAATCCCAGCACTCGGGAGACAGAAGTAGGAGGATTGCTGTGAGTTCAAGACCACCCTGAGACTACAGAGTGAATTCCAGGTCAGCCTGGACCAGAGTGAAACCCTACCTTGCAAAAAAAAAAAATTCCCATTGCTCACTAGGGGTCTACAGGATGGTAAGTATTCTGTTAATTGGACACTGAAGTTTTATGGGTAGATACATAATACTTCACTAAGTGTGAAATAAAGGAAAGAGAAGGTGGGGGGTCTGGAAAACAAGTAATAAAGCATTTAAAGCAAACTGTTACCAGGCTGTCTCAAAAGTGACAGAGAAATTGAGATGGAGAAAAAAAAAGAAGCATTCGTTCAAAGCATCATCATAAATGGTCTTTTCCACAAGAACAATTACAAAATATCAATCCAGAGGGGCTGGAGAGATGGCTCAGCAGTTAAAGGTGCTTGCTTGCAAAGCCTGGCAACTTGAGTTTGAGTCTCCAGTACCCACATGAGCCCAGCTGTACATGTATCTGGTTCCTTTACAATGGCTGGTATACTCATTCTCTCTCCCTCTTCCACTCCCTTTCCTCCTCCCCCTCTTTCTGCTTGTAAATAAATAATTTTTTAAATGTTTTTAATTTTTTTAATCAGTCCAATTATGTCAAATAGTCTTAAACACACACACACACCCAAATTGAGTACAACTGAGACCATGAAACACATCATCGAGTTTGTCATGACCCTGAACTCCCCATGGATCCGTGCTGCATACCTTGTTATCAAGGTCATGGTAAAGACAGGTTGCCCCTTTATATGACCTTGAGGACACAGGGTCTGAACACAAAATGGCAGCTCTAGCCTTGCCACCTTTCCTGTGGAATTGTTGAGACCTAGCAGTTAACCCCGGGTGGCTGTGGCCAGGGCTTTAACACCCACGTTTGACCATCATAGCACTTGAACCCTCTCCCACTAGAGCAAGACTCCAAATCCCCTTGGCAGGGCTGAGTTGGCCTTTGAGTCGTGTTTGAAGAACCTAACAGATGTTCCAAGTCATCGCCTAGTCAGTTCCACCAGAAGGCCACCTCGGCTCACGAGCAATTGTACAACGTTCTGTTGTGTCACTGCGCTTTACCTACCTGATAAAGCAGCTACTTGCAAGCAAGTTAGCAGTGTCGTAGTAGGGCCGTACATGGTCTTTGTTTTAGTTGCGTTTCTCTTTGCTGTGATGAAATACCTGACCAAAGCTACTTTAGGAAGAAGAGTTACTTTTGGCTCAGGGTGCAAGGCTGTCATCCATCTTGGCAGGGAAAGCATGGCTACTGGAGTCTGGGGCAGCTGATCACATGGCATGTATCAGGAAGAAGAGAGATGAATGTTGGGGCTCAGCTCACTTTCTCCGTTTGGTTCATTCCAGCATTTCAGTCCATGGGATGGTGGCACTCACATTCACATCCCTCCTCAGTTAAACCTCTCTGGAAGCATCCTCGCAGGCACACCCAGAGGTGTGTTTCCATGGCAATTCTAAATCCAGTTCCGTTGACCAAGAAGATTCATCACAGAGCCTTTGACTTCTGAGCCCCTGCCTTGACCCACTCTGGTCATTAGGATCCTGTCCGCTCTTTAGGAATCTTGATAAGTGTCCTGAGCCCTTAGGAAAAGGAAATCCATATAAGATCTGGGCCTCAGGGTCAGAACAGACATCATCCCATTTCTTCAAGTATGGCCAAGAAGAACAGCTGTGTGTCCCTTCCTCCACCCAGGGCACACATGGCTCCCTTCCAAGTCAGTGGAGGGACCCAGGCATTGGCATGGATCCCCATGTGTCATGGTGTCCTCAATGCGCCAGAGCTGGGCCACCTGCTAGTATTGGTCCTCCCTCTCCTTCCACATGGTTTGCCCAAGTTTGACCCCCTCTCTAATTTAAGGCATTTGTGTCAGACAGAAAAAAAAGGCCCCCAGAGGAACGTCTCAATATATGTTATATGCAAAGAGAAACTGAGGTAAGGCTGTTAAGGAACTGGCCTAAATACTGAGGAGTCACACAGCCCTTAGAGATAGCTTAGCAGTTAAGTCATTTGCCTGTGAAGCCTAAGGATCCTGGTTCAATCCTCCAGGTCCCACGTAAGCCAGATGCACAAGGGGGCGCACGCATCTGGAGTGCGCTTGCAGTGGCTAGAGGCCCTGGGGCACCCATTCTCACTTTCCCTCTCTCTCCTTCCCTCTCTCTGTCTCTAATAAATAAATAAAAATAAAATCTTTTATTTAGATGAGGGAAGAAGAGAGAGAGAAAGCCGTCCAAGATGGAGGAAGGAACAGCAACCAGGGCCTAGAAAGATCCCAGTAGAACCTCCAGAAAGAAACACGGCACCAGCACCAGCAGCTCAAGGAGGCTTCTGAAGTACAGAACTGTCAAATGAAGAGCTTGTGTGTTTTAAGCTGCTAAGTTGTGGTGATTTGTTGCAGTAGAATAGGAAACTCACAGAGCACGTTCAGCTACTTCGTTCCCTTGCCATCCTTCTCCCCCAGCAAGTTCATGTGTCTCTCCAACTGAAGGAAAGAGGGAGCAAGCAGGGGCCTACAGACAGTGCTGCATGGGGTTCTCTGGGCTCCCAACCCAATGAAGCACAGGCACCATGGAAGATCTCATGGGTCCAACCTGGCAATGAGACAGTTCACATTAGATGTCTTAATAAAGTACTTAAACACATGGCCAAGTGGTGTATCTTCTCTCTCTCTCTCTTTTTTTCTCTCTCTCTCGCATTTTTTTGTTGAGACCCCATTTCAATATGTAGACTAGTCTGTCTAGACTTTGAACTCAGTCCATAGGCCAAACTGGCCTTAAGCTCAAATCAATCCTCTTGCCTCAGCCTCCTTCATGCTGAAATTATAGGCACATACCACCGTGTCCAGCCAGAATGTATATTCCTTCAAGGCATTGATGTGTATTGTTGATATAAACTCTTTGTTTGAGACAGGATCTTTGTATATCGCCCAGAATGCTCTCTAACTCCTTGCTCAAGCATCCTGAGGAGCTAGGACTATAGGTGACGGGGTGCCTTGACTGTGTGTGAGGAGTCTGCCAGGTTAGGCACACTACAGCATGGGTTGCCCTTCACGTATACGTGTCAATGTTCCACGTGAAGATCACCAAAAAGACATCCTTTGCTAGTATGGTAGGGTGGCAGAAAGTCATCTTGGACCTTTGGTGTTTGAAGTACACCATTGCAAAACCAGGAAGAGAAGAAGTAGGAGAAACTTGCCTATCTTCCAGAAAATATTGGAGGCTTAAGTCACAAAAACAATTATATTTTAGTATCATACTGAACTGGCCCTAGTACAGTCCAAGTCAACAACTACTTGCCAGACACTCAAGTTTAGTGCTCCCTAAATATACTCTTTAAAAAAATTATTATTTATTTGCAAGGAGAGAATATAGGAACACCAGGGACTCCTGCCCCTGCAAATGAACCCCATACAAATGTGCCACTTTGTGCACCTGCTTACATGGGAACTGGGGAATTGAAGCCAGTCCATCAGCCTTTGCAAACAAGTGCCTTTCACCACTGAGCCATCTGTATAGAGATAGATAGATGATAGAATTTTGTTTTTCGAGGTAGGGTCTCACTCTAGCTCAGGCTGACCTGGAATTCACTATGTAGTCTCAGGGTGGCCTCAAACTCATGGCGATCCTCCTACCTCTGCCTCCCGAGTGCTGGGATTAAAGGCATGCACCATCACTCCCAGCTTTGGATAATTTTTTTTAAAACTTTTTCCTTATTGTGATTGTATTTACTTTCCAGGAACTCTTATTTTAAAAAAAAAAAGTAGATGTTTACTTTCTTCTCTTTTGCATGTGTTGTACTTGTGGTGGTGGTATGTATATGTGTGTGGTATATGCACAAATGCATGCTGAAGCCAGAGGAGAATGTCAGGTGTCCTTCCTCTGCCACCAATCTGCATAGTCCCTTGAGTATGAGGTGGCATCTCTCCCTGACTGGGGAGCTACAGTTTTCATGAGCCCCAGTGATTCTCCAGTCTCTGCTCCCCAAAAGGCCTGAGGTTGCAGATGTGTGTGGCCATGCTCAGCTATTTATATGGGTCTTGGATATCAAATTCAGGTGCTCTTAAGGACCTCTCAGACCCCCATAATTGCAGCAAGCACGCTTACCCACTGAGCTAGCTCCCCAGCCTGGATATATACTTCTTTAAGATAGTGAAGGGCTGGGGAAATGGCTTAGCAGTTAAGGCGTTTGCCTAAGAAGCCTAAGAACCCTGGTTCGAGTCCCCAGGACCTATGTTAAGCCAAATGCACAAGGGGGCACACATGTCTGGAGTTCGTTTGCAGTAGCTAGAGGCCCTGGCTCGCCCATTCTTTATCTCTATGTGTCTCTTCCTCTCTTTCTCTCTCTCTCTCTCTGTCACTCTCAAATAAATAAATAAAATATTTTAAAAGGCCTTTAAAGAAAAAAGATAATGAAGTAACTCATTCTCATCCTCTTAGCCCAAAGGTCAGCTTAATAAAGAAATACTAAGGACATCCCCATGTAGGCTGGAAGCAAACGCCTTCAATTATATAACATTGCTTAGTCAGTGAAATCAATCAAAAATGAAACTGGAGACATAAGAGTTGGAAGGAAGAATATACAATTCTAATTATTTTCAGATTACAAAACAGTTCACACGAACAAGCTAAAAGACTCAAATGAAAAACTACTATCAACAAAAAAGAATTTGGTAAGACGGGGCGAGGGAGATTGTTCAGTCAGCGAGGCACTTACCTCACCAGCACAAGGGCCTGAGTTTGATCCCCAGTACCCACATAAAATGCTGGGCACAATGGTGAATGTCTATAATCGCAGTGCTGAGGAGGTAGAGATGGGTGGATCCCTGGAGGTCATTGGCCAGCCAGTCTAATCTTATTGGTGAGCTCCAGACCAACAAGATAGCTAGTCTCAAAAATAAGCGGACAACATACCTGAGGGTAACACCCAAGGTTGTTCTTTAGCCTCCACAATCCAGGTACACATATATGTACATATACCACATACACATGCCCCCCCCCCAAAAAAGAATTCAGTAATGTGGCTGGTTGTAATTTTAATGTCTAGAAATCAGTAGTCCTTGAGTGAGACAGTTACTGGACCTCAAGATATCAAAGAACTTCTTATAAGTAGCTTTTCACCACTGCAAAGCACATAGATGTTAATTTCTCCTTGCTGGAACAAAATACATGACCAGAAGCAACTTACGGAACAAGTGGGGTTTATTTCCGTTTACAGTTCCAAAGGGTAGAGTCAGGAAAGACATGGCAGCAGGAGCTGCAAGCACCTGGTCCCAGTTAGTCCACAGTGAGGAAGCTGAGCAGAGTGATGAACGCTGAAGAATGCTCAGCCAGCTTTCTCCTTTTATAAAGTCCAGGAACCCAGCCCATGGGATGGGGTGCCCATTTAGAGCGAGTCCTCCCACCTCAACTAATCTAATCTAGAAAAGCCCTCCTAGACAAGACCAGAATTCCTTTCCATGGGGATCTTAATCCCATCAAATTGTCAACTAGAGATTCAGCACCACAGTCAATGAATCCTATTGCTGTGCATTGTTCTAGAACAAAGAAAGTTGAGATTGTCACTACAGTTTACGCTTGCTCTTAGCCAAAAGACCAAGAAGCGATTGCCACTGCATTTCATACAATCATTTCTGCAAAGGCTCATGTTTTTGGATAGCAACATTTGACATAAGTAACTCTTATTGATTTGGTGTGATTGTTTAGGTTAGTAATGTTAATAGATAATGTTTTTTTTTTTTTTTTACAAATAATAAAGCTTTATTGAAGCACACATATGTCAAGGCAGAAAACTGATTAACAGGTTAGAGCCAAGGATTCTGAGTTGTGCTTTCCATTAAAATATCAACCCACACCAAATAAATCTATTAAAAACATTCTTCCATTCAGTTCATACATACAATAGAAATCTCACTCATAGATATTTTTGATTATCCTCATATAGCATGTCACTATTAATGGTTCAAAATGGTGATAGTAAACCAATTTGAAGGTGTGAATGCAATTTCTTGGCAGATAAAGTTGTATCTTCTCAAGACTTAAAAAAGTCTTAAGGGCTAGAGAGATGGCTTAGCAGTTAAGGCTCCTGCCTGCTAAGCCTAAGAACACCAGTTCCAATCTCCAGGTCCCATGTTCAGCCAGATGCAAAGGGACGCAGGGGAACAATGCCGCACTTGACCACAAGGGGGCGCACACATCTGTATTTCGTTCACAGCAGCTGAGAGACTGCCCATCTCTGTCTCCCTCTCCCTCTCTGTCTGTCTCTCTCTCTCTAAAAAAAAAGTCTTAAAAATTTTGTAGGTGGTTAAAGATGCTTGCAAAGCTTGCTAGCTTGGTTTTGATTTCCCAGTACCCACATAAAGCCAGATGCACAAAGTAGCACATGTGTCCAGAGTTTGTTTGTAGTGGCAAAAGCCCAGGCATGCCCATGCTCACTTTCACTCTCTGTCCTCACAAATAAATAAATAAAAATATTTAAGATGTAGCGGGCGTGGTGGCACATGCCTTTAATCCCAGCACTTGGGAGGCAGAGATAGGAGGATCACCATGAGTCCAAGGCCACCCTGCGAATACACAGTGAATTCCAGGTCAGCCTGGACCAGAGTGAAATGCTACCAAAAAAAAAAAAAAAAATTTAAGATGAGCTGGGCATGATGGTGCATGCCTTTAATCCCAGCATTTAAGAGGCAGAGATAGGAGAATTGCCATAAGTTTAAGACTGGCCTGAGACTACATAGTGAATTCCAGATTAGCCTGGCCTAGAGCAAGACCCTACCTCAAAAAAGCAATATAAAATGCTTTTTAGCATATGTTATTGTATATGTTTATACTATGTGTAATAAATGAAAACATGGCCAAAAAAGAATTCAATAGTTTTCATATTTTCATGCAACCAATAATTAGAAAACTGGTAAGAAATAATTTTATTTCCAATAACAATGCTACAAATTCTTGGGCATAAGCTTAACAAAAAAAAAAAATCTCAGATATATATCAAGAAACATTTAAATAATTAGTAATTCTAGTTCAAACAGCTCATTTTATACACATATTTTCACATATAAGACATCTTTCCTGCATTGCCGGGAATGGCTGCTCATGCCTGTAATCTCGTGAGGCTGAAACAAATGGGTTGACACAGGTTTGAGGGAAGCTTGAGCAAAATGGTTTTTTTACATGCACAGGCTACAGAGATAGCTCAGGGGTCAAATGTTTGCCTTGCAAGCAGGAGAACCCAGAACCCACACAAAATCCTAAACACGACAGCATGTATGCAAAACCCTAGCACTGGGGAGTGGAGACAGAAAGAGCCCTGGGGCTCACACGCTAAGCCATCTGGCCTAATTGGTTGCCTACAGGCCAATGAGAGATGTTCTCAAAAGGAGCCAGATGAGGCCAGGCATGGTGACACACGCCTTTAATCCCAGCACTCGGGAGACAAAGGTAGGAGGATCACTGTGAGTTCGAGGCCAGCCTAGGACTACAGAGTGAGTTCCAGGTCAGCATGGACTAGAATGAGACGCCCACCTTGAAAAACAAAAAAAAAAAAAAAAAAAAAAGAGGCAGATGGCATCCCAGAATTGTCCTCTGGACAACCCACACATGTGCACACACACCTGCACACACATTTATGAACATGCTTGCCCATACCACACACAATAATAAATCCAAAACAACTTGTTGAACGTGGTGGTTCATCCCTATTATACCAGCATTTGAGAAATGGAGGCTGTAAAAGATCAGCAGTTCAAAGCTAGCCTTGGCTACATAGTAAGTTCAAGATTAGCCTGGGTTACATGACGATGCTGTCTCAAAAATATAATTATATTATATTATAATAATAATTTGATTGAAGCATTACTGATAATTAGAAACATGGGAACAAAAAAGAAGGCTTGGAGACCCAGAAAAATCCATTATGTCCTTGGATAAGAAGACTCTGCATCACAGGTTTCCCTAAGCTAGTCTGTAAACTTAACACGACTCCAGATAAATGCCTGTAAGCGTATGCTTTTAGGGGACAAGATGGCTGTAAGGCTCACAGGAAACAGAAAGATCCAAGAAAATAAAGAGGGAGAACTGTCCTTAGTAAAACTTAAACACAAAACTACTTAGCAATGTATGACTAGTCCATAAATAAATGGAGAGGTCAAAACACTAAAACTATCCATAGGCTTACAGGAAACTACTACATAATAATAAAGGTGAAATTTCAAATCACTGAGTGGTCATCTGAAAAAGAAAAGTCAAAACCATACACCATACCTTACACCAAAATGAATTGCAAGTGGTTCGAATATTTAAATGTAAAACTAAGGCAGGGTTTGGTGGGGCGCATCTGTAATGCCAGCACTCGGGAAATGGAGGCAGGAGGATCCTAAATCTGAGGCCATCCGGAGTTATATAGGGAGACCATGTCAGGAAGGAAGGGAGGGAGAGAGCAAGGAAGGGAATATAAGAACTAAAAATGAAACCATAAAGAAATTATAGGAGAACTCTTTTTATAACTTCAGAGCAAAGTAGGCCCACATATGGCACAAAACCCTAAAACCAAGCAGGAAAAGCAGATATAGTCTGCTATACAAAATTTGAGTTTTTAAGTTCTTCAATATAAGAGTTATCACAAGTAGGGCTGGAGAGATGGCCTAGCAGTTAAGACGCCTGCCTATGAAGCTTAAGAACGCCCATTTGAATCCCCAGGTCCCACGTTTAGCCAGATGCAAAAAGTGATGCAAGCGCCCAATGTCACTCATATGCATAAAGGGGCACATATGTCTGGAGTTCATTCACAGTGGCTGAGAGGCCCTGGTGTGCCCATTCTCTCTCTGCCTCTTCCTCTCTCTCTCTCTCTCTCTCTCTCAAATCAAAAAAAAAAAAAAAAAAAAAAGAAGAGTTATCACAAGTAATGTCAATTCCAAATTATAAGCTTTGGGGGTGGGTCATATGTAATTCACACATCACACAGGGGTTAGTTTTCCAAATCTACCAAGAACTCTTACAAATCAATGGCAGAAATCAACAAAACAGAAGAAGAGTGGGTGGCACATAGGTAAGAAAAATTACCTATGGTAATAGCCTAAGGTCCACAATGGTGGGTAAAATTAATATTTCTAGTCACCTGATCATAAAGTTGGATGGGAGAACTGTAATCAAAAGGTTCATAGAAACAGAAGAAAAGAGACAGAGAAAGAAATCTGACTATGGATATAGGGTCAGAGGAATGAATTCATAATGAAAGAAACCATTAAAAATCACACATAGATGCCATGTTTTATCTATCAAAATGGAAAAGATCAAAACTTTTAAGACATTTACCTTTCTTGGCAAGATGGAAAGAAAGAGTTACCTCTTGAGAATAAGAATATACGAGAATGTATGGATGCAGGCGTAGCAAATCCAGTAAAAGTTACACATTCTTTTTACTTATCAATTTCAAGTTGGAGAATTATCTTAGAGGCATACTTATATGTATGAGAATAATGACTGCCTTGAAAAATGACCAATGAAGCCAATGTCCCTGAATAGTGAGGTGAATCCCAATACTGGGTTATTATGCAGTTGTAAAAAAAAAAAAAAAAGAATAAGGAAAATAGTTATGATGAGGGACATCTGACACGGATTATTAAATGAGAAGAGCAGGGAACAGAAAGACGTCGGTATTACTTTCATCTATTTTTATGGAGAAAAAAGACCACCACCGGCAGACATCTATAGTAAAGAGAATGCCACGTGACTGTGAATAGGACTATGTGTAGACCTAAGTTCTCGCATGAATAGAACTGAGTCATGAGAGACTGGGACTGCTCGTTGCCTCCGCATCATAGAACTGGGAGTTGGGAACAAAGGCACGACGCAAGGTCGTTCCAGTATGAGCTCTTTTGCACCTCTTTTACTTTGCTTTGTTCTGAATATAATGCACTTTCTAAAATTAAAATATAAATTAAAGATTGTCCCTAGAAAGAGAATGTCTCATTTGGGATCATATTGTTGTTGAGCCCTCTAAAATCACGATACCTCCCTTGCCCTGGCAGAATGCTGAGGTCCACACTCTCATTTTCTTTCTTTCTTTCTTTTCTTTTTTTTTAAATAAACTAGTGCTTTTTATTTATTTATTTATTTATTTATTTATTTATTTATTTATTTATTTATTATTAGAGACAGAAAGAGGAAACAGAGAGGGAGAGGGAGAGGGAGAATGGGTGTGCCAGGGCCTCTAGCCACTGCAAATGAACTCCAGATGTGTGCATCCCCTTGTGCATCTGGCTTATGTGGGACCTAGAGAATCAAACCGGGGTCCTTGGGCTTCGCAGGCATGTGCCTTAACCACTAAGCCATCTCTCCAGCCCTCATTTTCTCACAATCTTTTGGCAAGTCATTAGGAACATGTTATGGAAAGAGAGCCAGCCATCAGCACATCCTGCTGCCACCATCACCCTCACTTCACAGCAGTGGCATCTCCCCCTACACCAACCAATTCTTGCTTCACCCCCACCCCACCCACCCCTCTCTCAGCAGAGGGAGATTTGCTGAGAAAGAACTCACATAGGCCCTTTCTGGGCAATATGTTCTTGTCCCACTTTGGTAAACCCACAAAAGTGTGATACTTTCAATTTCCCCTTTATTCCTGTACCCTGGTTGGAATATAAAGAGTATGGACATTTGGGGGATCCCATGAAGGGAGAGCCATGACAAGGGTGAGTTCAGTTTCAGTCTGGGGTGTTCTTTTGCAGTTGCTTCAAGGTACAGTTAAGTTGTGGCTGCTTTTAAGAATGGCTTCCAAGGGACTGGAGAGATGGCTTAGTGGTTAAGCGCTTGGCTGTGAAGTCTAAGGACCCTGGTGGTTCAAGGCTCGATTCCCTAGGACTCATGTAAGCCAGATGTACAAGGTGGTACATGCATCTGGAGTTCACTTGCAGTGGCTAGAGGCCCTGGTGTGCCCATTCTCTTTCTCTTTCTCTCCCCCTTTTTCTCTCTCTCCCAAATAAATAAATAAAATAATAAAAATATTTTTTAAAAAAGGATGGCTTCCAGGGAGGTGTCTATCAGCTCTCGCTACTATATCCAGCTACCTGCATAAGATCATGGGGTGAGGATCATGTTGCCATGCAAAGGTGGCCTATGGTGCCTGGCATTGGAAATACTTGGGTGGTGGGGCAGAATTGAGATTTGAAATGTCTCAAGAGTAAATATTTCTGTTCTGTAAAAGAAAAATAAAACAGGAGGAGGAAGAGGTGGGGACTGAGGAGATGACTCTGTGGGGAGAGTGCTTGCCACACAAGCGTGAGAACCTGGGTTGGGATTTCCAGCAGCCATGTAAAAGCATGGTGGTGCAAGCTTTTCGTCCCAGTGCTGAGGAGCCAGAGACAGACAGGTCCCTAGGGCTTGCTGGCCAGCTGGCATAGCTCAGCTGGTAAGCTCTGGGTTCAGTAAGAGACCCTGTCTCAAAAAATTAGGGGGGGAAGCAATTGAGGAAGATGCTAGACATTGACCTTTAGTCTCCACACACATACACAGCACATGCATGTGGAAGGAAAGAAGGAAGGAAGGAAAGAAGGAAGGAAGGAAGGAAGGGAGGGAGGGAGGGAGGGAAGGGAAGGGAAGGGAAGAAGGGGAGAAAGGGAGAGAAGAAGGGAAGAAGAAAGCTGGAGGTCACTGTTAATGCACATCCAAGACCAAATGCTCATTGAAGCACTCTCTGAGTGTAAGCACATTTAAGCTTTACCTCCTTGTAAGTATGACTCACTGGAATTAAGCCAGTCCACTGGAAACAAAGCAATTTAAAATAGCTGTGTGCCCTTGGAAGATGTTACTATAGACCTGACCATCACAACAAAGTCAGAAGACTTCCTCCGTGGTGTAACTGCTGTGACGACAAGCTTCTTGCCACTAGGTTGAAATCACCAGGGTCAAGATCTGCTTTTCTGCATGAGGGTAATGTTTTAATTTTTTTCCCAAGATAGTCTGATTTTATTTTTAACAGTTCTTAAAGATGGCAAGTCAAACAAGTTCTCGTGTGTCATGAATATACTCAGTAATAAAAAATATACAATTATAAACACACGAAGCATCATTCTTTTTCTATGGGGATTATATAAAATGGAAATTATGAGAATTCCTGTGTCTATACCACAAAAAAACCCTATAAGTAATAATACAATACCATAAACAGTTTGTATTTTAGAATATCATACACATTATAGGTATCCTACCAATTAAATTTTTTTTGTATTTTATGTATTTATTTGAGAGAGAAAGAGAAGCAGATAAAAAGAGAGAGGAAAAGAATGGGCAAGCCAGGGCCTCCAGCCGCTGCAAATGAACTCCAGGTGCATGTGCCAGCTTATGTATCTGGCTTATGTGGAACCTGGGTATTCAAACCTGAGTCCTTTGGTTTTGCAGGCAAATGCCTTAACCACTAAGCCATCTCTCCAGCCCTTTTAAAAACAAATTTTGTATTTATTTATTTATTTATGAGAGACAGAGAAGCAGATAAAGAGGGAAAGACTATCATTAAAAAAAAAATCAATCAACCATACTAAAGGAAAGACGAATCCTATTTCTAGTCTCTGTGTAGAAGATGGCATTACATATGAAGAAGTCGGGGGCTGGGACTGCAGCTCAGTGGTGCAGCATTTACGAGGCCCTGGGTTCAATCCCTGCACCAAGAATATACAACACAGAAAGTAAAGAAAAAAAAAAAAAAAATTAAGAAACAGAGATCAAAACAGACACAGCTAAAAAAAAATGTAATTAGAGTAAAAAATAAGCTGGAGAAATGGCTTAGCAGTTAAGGCACTTGCCTGTGAAGCCTAAAGACCCAGGTTCATTTCCCCAGAACCTAAGCCAGATGCATAAGGTGGTGCATGCATCTGGAGTTTGTTTGCAGTGGCTGAAGGCCCTAGCACACCCATATTCTCTCTCAAATGAATAAATAAATAAATAAAAATATATTTTTTAAAAGTAAAAAGCACTAAAGGAGTCTCGGGCACTTACTTTAGTGGGTTATTTTCCTGGATTTTGTGCTACTTGCCAGATATTCACAGTTTACAACTTGTTATGATCTTATTTTCTAATTCTAGGTATTCATGTTACCACTTACATTTTTTTTTTTTAATGTTATCTGTCCTTTTACTAAAAGCCCTGCCCTGAAAGTAGATAAGACCTCAGGTCCCACAGAGCTGTCGCTTTAAAATGTGAATGTGTCCTTCCCGTCACTTTAAAATGTGAATGTGTCAATATCCCAAATGAAGTCTGGAAGGAGCAGTGGTGGACAATTCCCTTTTGGTTCTAAGGACTCAAGCTCAGGAGCACCAGTTAAAGAAAATGCAGGAAACAAAGCCCTACACCTGGAAATCCTCATTAACACCTCTTTAAACTTTTGTGTTTGGGCATGGAAAGTAAAAATAGGTTTCCCTGCAAAAATCTGCTTAAACCTCAACCTCCTGATCCCCAAGTGCTGTCACTCTCCCCGTGAACTCAAGGCCTCAGTGAACTTCTCGCTCCACCTCTTGAAAGTGGAGTGTTAATTACCAGATTTAATTCACTCAGAACCTTCCCTGCGAGACACACTTTGCATTCTCATCCGGAGGACTTGGAAGGAACCCAGCACGTGCCAAGCAACCCTGACTTCTCAGAGCACAGCTGCCACTCCAAAGCTTATTACATGGGAGGCTTTTCCCACTTTCTTGCAGAATCCACTGTGACCAGCAGGACTTTGAACGAGTTGGTTTGATTCAGCTAGTGAAGAGTTGGTTTTAGCTGTAACCTAAAATCTCTGAGAGTTTTTTAGCAGGGGCTGCTGTTGCAGTTTTTATTGTTATTTCTGGACACTTGGGTTGAAAAATCCCCTTTCCTTGGCAGCTACTGCAAATGAATGGGTTCATTCTCCCTTCTGTGGAGAAGCTACAAGAGGCACTGTGGATAGCTTCCAGCAGCTGCTCCTGTGGGACTCAAAGCAGCTCCCACCAGGCCATGCTAAGTGCTACGGTTTTTGTAATGAAAGAGGAAAAAATGAGATTTATGGGGCATCTACAATGTGTCGGGTATGACTAGGCATTTGTTTTTTATTTTATTTTAGAGAGAGAGAAAATTGGCGGGTCTCAGTCACTGCAATCAAACTACAAACACTTGCGCCACCTAGCGGGCATGTGCGACCTTGCGCTTGCCTCACCTTTGTGCGTCTGGCTTACCTGAGATCTGGAGAGAGATTGAACCTGAGCTCTTAGGCTTCACAGGCAAGTGCCTTACCCGCTAAGCCATCTCTCTAGCCCTGACTAGGCATTTTTAAGTAAATTAAGTGTGTCATTTAAATCATAAAGGTAAGCATTATCACCCCCAGATTTAAAAAAAAAAAAAAAAAAAAAAAACTAAGTGAAATTCTGGCAAAATGCCCATGTTTCCAGAGCTATTAGCTTCACTTTAGCTTTCTAGAGAAAGTTTAGATTTGGTTTCAAGGCAGTTGCATACAGTTTCCATGAGCCTAAGGAAAGGGATAATAAACAAATTATATTGCAGATGGAGGGAAAACTTATCTTCAGTGATTTTATAGCCTATGTCCACTCCAATTCCTCTCACGCAGGAAATCTGCTAGAGGACGTGGCCACTACTCTTTCCCTGGTCATGGTCCAGATAGAGCCTAAATTTCCTTGGGGGAGTCTTGGTCTTTTCACTGTAATTTCAAATAGGACAGCAAAAGACAATCACATCAAAGGGTAGTTATAGGAATGATGGCATGGTAAAACCACATGTATAATAGAAGTCACCAGTCTGTGCATTATACTAGGCATGTCTGATCAAGATGGTGTTGCAGTCAGATTCGCATTGCTGGCAGAAATCACCCCACTAAAAGCAGCTTGTGGGAAAAAAAAGAGGTTTATCTTGGCTTACAGGCTCAAGGGGGAAGCTCCATGATGGCAGGAAAAACGAGGGCATGAGCAGAGGGTGGACATCACCCTCTGGTCAACATAAGGTGGACAACAGCAACCAGAGAGTGTGCCAAACACTGACAAGGGGAAGCTGGCTATAATACCCATAAGCCCTTCCCCAACAATGCTCTACCTCCAGGAGGCTTTAATTCCCAATTGCCATCAGCTGGGGAGACTAGCATTCAGAACACTTAAGTTTATAGAGGACACCTGAATCAAACCACCACAGATGGCAATAACTTGGCTTTAACCAATCATGACAGCTTACTGATTTAGCCCAACCAAAGCTTGTTTCCTGCTTGTCTGAAGTGCCCCCATGGTGGTCACAGGGTAGATGGGGATCCTGTGATGCGTTACCTTTCTCACTGCCAGGATCAAAACTTGAGAAGTTGCCAGGCGTGGTGGCGCATGCCTTTAATCCCAGCACTTGGGAGGCAGAGGTAGGAGGATTGTCGAGAGTTCGAGGCCACCCTGGGACTACATAGTGATTCCAGGTCAGCCTGGGCTAGAGTGAGACCCTACCTCGGAAAACTGAAAAAAAAAAAAAAAGACTTGAGAAGCAGCAGCTTCTGTGAGGAGAGGCTTATTTTGGCTCACGGGTTGAGGAGATTAGTCCATTGGGGCAGCTGCTTGCTCACATCTCAGTTGAGCAGGAACTCCTTTTGTCCCTTTTCATGTCATCTGGGCCCCCATGGGACGATGATACCAAACATGTTTAAGGTGGCTCTTCCCTCCTAGGTTAAATCTGTCTGGAAAGGCTGACACTCCTCCCAGGAGTGGGTCTCCTGGTAATTCCAGATCCTATCAAGTTGATAGTGAAAGTTAACCATCTTAGATCTGCATCCTAGATGCAGTCATTCATAAATCCTAGGCACAGACGCCACGCTGGCATCTTCGGTGCCTGGTATTTCCTGAGGTGTCCTTGGGCATTGACACACCCAGGTCACGTAGGGGAAGGTGGAGGAGGTAAGCACGCTTGCTTCTGCATCACTTCTCCCACTGCGGTCACAGAGGAGGAGCATCATGTAGCCCCAAGGAGGCTGGAAAAGGTGTTCCTGGCTGGAGCTCTCTGCTACATGAGGTATTGCAGCCTAGGGTGAGACCGCCATGTCAATTTTTCCCAGCACCCTCCAGTTGGGACACTGAAAATTCTGTGTCCCAGAGAAGTCTCCAGCCCTAGACACATTGAGATGACTATTTTCCTACTCAATAAAATTGAACTAACAATTAAATATGGAGAAAAGCTGAAGAAGTGAACAAAGTCGTTTTCACACACAATCAAAAGTTTTATAGGCGGTACAAAAAGCTGAGTAGAAATAAGGTGCAATTGTTTTGTTTTAGCCATTGTTTTTAAATGGGCAATTCAAAAACAGCTAGATGCATTTTATTTTGAGACAGGTTCTCTCTGTGTAGCTCAGGCTGACCTCAAACTAACTAGGTAACCCAATCTAGCCTTAAACTCATGACCCTTCTGCCTCAGTCTCCAGAGTGTTTGGATTATAAATACAAACTTTTAAGAATCCATAAAAAATATTGTTCAGCAAGTAAAAGTCACAATCAGTTGAAAGTAGGTTGGTAATAAAATGTAACAAAAACAATAAACTTTAAAACTATTCAGAGTTGGGCTGGAGAGATGACTTAGCAGTTAAGGCACATGCTTGTAAAGCCTAAGGACCCTGGTTCGATTCTCCAGGTCCCACGTAAACCAGATACACAAGGGGGTGCACATGTCTGGAGTTTGTTTGCAGTGACTAGAGGCCCTGGTGTGCCATTCTCACTCTCCCTCTCTCTCTTTCCTTCTCTCTGTCTCCAGTAAATAAATAAATAAGAATAAAATCTTTTTTTAAAAAGTTAGCTCTTAAAAGGGGGGACTGGGGAGATGGCTTAGTAGTTAAGCACTTGCCTGTGAAGCCTAAGGACCCCAGTTCAAGGCTCGATTCCCCAGTAGCCACATAAGCCAGATGCACAAGGTGGCACATGCATCTGGAATTCATTTGCAGTGGCTGGAGGCCCTGGTGTGCCCATTTTCTCTTTCTCTCTCTGTCTGTCTCTCTCAAATAAATAAATAAAAATAAACAAACAACAAAAAAACCCACAACACTATTCAGAGTCTTCCATGATCCAGAAAAATAAGCAAAACTGCTTAATAACCCTCAAAAAAATGTCAACCTGACTCCTGAAATAAAATTATTCAGATCTGAAATAATGGTCCAATTCCCCATTTTGGACAATAGGTTGTTTAGCCGCCCACCATGTTTAAGCCAGTGTTTGTTTTGTTTTGTACCCCTTCATTTCACCTGGCCCCTGTTCTGTGTTGATTGCAGTTGGTCCTGATTCTCCAAGACAGGGATCCTGCCACACCTCATGGAAACTCCTCAGCATTTTGATGTCTGTGTGAAGCTTTGCCTCACAAGGTTTCATTACTGTCAGCGTTACCCTGGCTGTCACGCACTCAGTCAAAGCGTTTGCTTTGGGTGTACTGCCTTACCTCACCCGCGTCATGTGTTTCTCTCTAGAGGGCAACTGGAGCAAAGGAAGCAATAAAGTCAGAGAAAATCCAGTTCCCATATTTTCTCCAGAAGGAAATGATGCTTTACGGATTGTTCCCTATGCCCAGGATCACAGCTAATCTCTCGTTCCCATCTGCTTACATCATATTTCCTTCCAGCTTCTTCAGAGCGCCTGTCATGGGCTGCTGGGAACGTATGACTTCTTTGCTACTCTATTAATTCCTTCAGGAATTCCTTTGGAATTCTACGTGGCACGTTATCCCTCTTAGGAGCTCCCAAATGCATTACATTGAGTTGAGGTTTGACTTGAAAATGTTAAAGGGAGATGAACAGATCCAGGAGCTTCAGTCTCGTGAAAAAGTTAAGCTCTCTACGGAGACTGGAATGGCTGTCGCATTTGAATTTAAACAATTTGGCGATTTCTATAAGAAATCTGAGCTCTAGAGGAATATGTGGACAAATCCATTCATTCTGGCTTGCAGCCTCAGCTGTTGGGAGCCATAAAATTTTCATTCTGCCCTGTGCCTTTCAGTTTTCAGAGCACTGACTCCAGCTACATTTTCTGGGCATTAAAGGGTTCATTTGTTTAGGTCATTGCTGATTTCAAGAAAGTGAGTGCAGCTCAACCAGCTTTTCACAGCTGTGAGTCGCAGCTGTGAATCCCCGGGGTGCTGAAATAACAGTATAACAGTGCCGTGTGCTAATCCAATCTGTGCTCTTCCTGGGGGCTGTCATTACTGCAAAATGAGGTGAACTTGGTGGATAAAAAGGTCTAAGGAAGCTGCAATGCCACCAAGCTAGGGGTGCTGCAAAACCATGTCTGGGCATAATGTCAAGTTGTGATCAGAAAAGAAGATAGTTCCAGCAACACATGTGCGAGCACACACACACACACACACACATACACACACATGTATATATTTTCATGTGTGCATATAAAATACATTCTATGGCCACTATATATTACTACATATATACTATGTACACACACATATGGTAAAATATAAATGCTAAAATATATATGCTATTGCCACTGTGTGTATTTATGTGTATATATCTGTATATAAATGTCTATATACACATATATAGGTAGTATAGTCCTTATGTATACTAATACTATACATAGTGCATATATATGCAGGTATAATTACTACCACCTCTATCAAAGCTTCTCCCTGCCAGCCTGCCAATTTCCACTTCCACTACATGGCTTCTTTGAGCTCCTTGAGTTCGTCATGCTGGCTCCACACCAAATTAAATACACAGGCCTTTTTCTTTTCTTTTTATTTATTTATTGTTTATCTATTTGACAGAGAAAGAGGGAGAGAGAGAGAGAATGGACATGCCAGGGCTGCCAGCCACTGCAAATGAACCCCAAACACATGTGCCCCTTGTGCATCTGGCTAACATGGGTCCTGGAGAATCGAACCTGAATCCTCTCTCTGGCTTTGCAGGCAAACACTTTAACTGCTAAGCCATCCCTCCAACCCCAGGCCCTTTGCTTATACCCACCCAACTGTGATAAACAGTAGGTGCCTTTACACCACCAAATGTCATAGTCATAGTGATTGCTGGTATATTCATAGGCACTTTTTTTTTTTTTTTTTTTTTTTTTTTTTTTTTGGTTTTTCAAGGTAGGTTCTCACTCAAGCCCAGGCTGACCTGGAATTCACTAGTCTCAGGGTGGCCTTGAACTCATGGCAATCCTCCTACCTCTGCCTCCCAAATGCTAGAATTAAAGGCGTGTGCCACCACGCCCGGTCATGGGCACTTTTTGTGTACTGTTTCACTATTATGGGTTAAATTGTATATCCACACCCCCCCCCACTTAAATTCATATGCAAAGCCCTAAATCTTAATACCTCAGAATGTGACCATATTTGGAGATAAAAAGAATTAGATTAAAATGAGGTCATCAGGGGTTGGAGAGATGGCTTAGTGGTTAAGGTGCTTACCTGCGAAGCCTAAGGACTCACGTTCAGTCTCTTTCCAGATCCCACGTTAGCCCAATGCACAAAGGTGAGGCAAAGTGTGTAAGCTCGCACATGCCCACTAGGTGATGCAAGCATCTGGAGTTCAATTGTAGTGGCTTCGGCCCTGGCATGTCAATTCTCTCTCTCTCTCTCTCTCTAAAATAAAAATAAGAGGTCATCAGGACGGGCCCATTTGATTGGTGTCCTTATAAGGAGAGATCAGGACATAGGTACACACAGAGAAATAACCATGTCGAGGACACAGGAAGAAGATAGCCATACACATGCTGGGGAAAGTGGCCTCAGAAGACACTGATCCTGCCAAGCCTTCTCTCTGGGACTTCCAGCACCCAGAAATGCGAGACAACACATTCTTGTTTGAGGCATTTTGTTATAGTGGTCTGAGCACACTAAGACACTCAGGCAACACAGTGGAGAACAGAATTCTCTCAAGACTTCCACCTGACAGAACTTTCTACTCCTCTGACCTACAATGAGCTCCACTCAGCTGAAAGATACTCAGCTCCACCTTGGGCCAGCTAATCTGCCCAAGCAGATAATCCATGCCCATTAATCTTCTGTCCTGGCAGGGCACTTCAGTACGGTGACCAAATATTAAGAGGTAGGAGTTTACTGGGGCTCCTTTAATCCGTGCTGACTGCCTGTCTGTGTGTGTGCAGGGCACGGAAGGTTAAAAAGTATTAAGTATGAACTTGACTCATGCTCACTGCTGCTGGCAAAGCAGGTTTCCAGGGTTACAGACTTGATGCCCAATCCTATCCTCAAATATAATACTCGCTTTCATCCTTGCGTCCTGGAGCTAATTCGTGGATCTGAAGGGTTGCAAAGAGAAAATCTTGTCATGAGACTGGTCAGCTGTCTGATATCAAGGCCTTTTATGGAGATCAATCAACAATTATTTATTAGTTATTTCTGCCATTGTGGGAATTTCAAAGAACTATTAGATATGGTTCCTGCCCTCAAAAAAAAAAGTGACTATGTCAATGTGGTTTAAGATCTTCAAAAGTTTAATAATTTAATAAGTAAGCTGAGGGCAGAACCAATGCCTGATTCCCCAATCCTGTCCCTGGTCAACAAAGCTACCAGGTGCTTCTTTTTTTGGTTTGTTTGTGGGGTTTTATTTTTTTTTTTTTTTTTTTTTTTTGAGGCAAGCCTAACACACTGCCCCCCTTTTTTTTAATGAAAGAGAGAGAGAGAGAGTTAGAATGGGTACACCAAGGCCTTCTGCTGCTGCAAACAAACTCCAGATGTGTGAGCCGCCTTGTGCGCATGTGTGATCTTGTGTGCTTGTGTCACCGTGCATCTGGCTACATGGGACCTGGAGGTTCGAACATGAGTTCTTAGGCTTCGCAGGCAAGTGCCTTAACCGCGAAGCCATCTCTCCAGCCCCCAAAGCTTATATCTTTAATCCATACATCCCATTGGGCATTCAGCACACAAGGGTTCCTGCCAGCCACACTTCAGTGAGAGAGCACTGTGCCCACCATTGTCCCACTGGAATGGGGGGAGGCTGCCAAGGAGCAGCACTTAGATTGAGGAGTTTAGCTCAGGAGCGTGCACCAAGTGACAGCCCCGGTGTCACTTCAGATAGAGGAGTCTGAGCTGCTAGGCTTTTGAACAACAAACAGAATAAGGCACAACAAATCTTTCTTTTTGAAGGATACATTTGCTGGGGCTGGTCCCTAAGGTGATGCCAGGTGCATTTTAGAGCCTGCCAAATAATTGAGGGTTTTGAATAAGCTTGGATATGATAGAGATAGAAAAGACTGCAGCTGACTTGCCTGCTCTAAGGCCAAGCAGCAGAGCACAATTTGTCATCTATGACAGGAGAAAAGCAATGATAATCTAGACCCCTTTGACAAACCCTTAAACGCCTAAAGGTCTGATTGTACACAAGTCAAAATAATTTTGCTCTATTTTTAAACACCATTGAAATGAAAACTAAATTAATGTGGACTCACATTTAAAGAGGAAAAAAAAAAGGCACCAAAATCCTTAAGAAGCTGACAATATGGTTAATGTATCTGGGGAGAGGAAGAAAGCCATAGGAATGGATTGGAAATGGTGTGGATTTCATTCACGTGAGAGAAAAGACAATTGAAATCTTCTCGCACAAGTTCAACAAACATATAATGCCCCCAGGCTTCCTGATGACCTAACTTCCTCCTGAGTTCCAAGGAAGAGGTCATGTATTCCTCTGACCAACAAGAGTTTTTTTAATGCACTCCAAAAATGTGTATTGTAGGTGAATAAAAGAGACGATGAACATGAAATGAGGTTGCTATCCCTCGGCTTCCTTGGGCGTGAGCTGACAGCACTCACAAATTCACATCCTGGCAGAGGGTAGTCACACCCACTGAAGAAGGATGGGCCCTGGAAGCCAGCCTGGTTTCTTCTTTCTGCCTAGTCTCCCATCCCCCACACCAGCCTACACATGCTCATCATGCACCCTGGAAATAGCCAAGCCCCACAGACCGCTAAAATCATCACACGCAGCCATTGTCACAGCAAGTGCACGGGGAACTGGCTTGAAATAAACACTATTAGTTAATGTAATTTTGGTTGCAAATGACAAGAACACACTCTGTCAGTCCTCACCTTCTACCTTGTCTGGGGAGGGTCCCCTTGTTGTTCACTATCACATGACTAGGCTGGTCCAGAATTCCCAGGTCATCCTCCTGCCTCCACCTCCATCTCAGCATAGGCACTCCTGGATTACAGATACCTGCAATAGTGTCCAGCTTTACATTGCCTCCGGGGTCTGAATGCAGGTACTCACCCTTGCATGGCTGAGCTGTCTTCCCACCTCAGAGAATCCTGTGGACAGTTGAATGGCTAGAGTTCAGAAAAGAGGCAGGGCATGGTGGTGCTTGCCTTTAATCCCAGCACTGGGGAGGCAGAGGTAGGAGGATTGCCGAGAGTTTGAGGCCACCCTGAGACTACAGAATGAATTCGAGATCAGCCTGGGCCAGAGTGAGACCCTATCTCAAAAAAAAAAAAAAGAAAAGAAAAGAAAAGAAAAGAAAGAAGGAAGGAAGGAAGGAAGGAAGGAAGGAAGGAAGGAAGGAAGGAAGGAAGGAAGGAAGGGAAGGAAGGGGAATTATGACAGCCCCAAGCCCCACAGCAGCAGGTCCAGAAGCTTCCCTCTGGTGTTCTGCTCCAAGTGGAGCTGAGTACTCCCAGCCCTAGAGCATCCCGTTCTAGTATGAAAAGAAAAGATAACAGGCCTGTGTGAGCCTGGTGTTGGCCCAAAGTTCAATCTTGGTTCGGCCAGGGATCCTCAGCAAGCTATAGGCCACCACTATGGATTAGGTCAGGTGATGGTGGGGCCTTTGCAGCTACACCAGTAGCTGGCTGCTTTCCAGCAAATGTTGGACGTCAAGCCTGAGTGTTCCCTATGCACTTAGGCTTGTTTGGTAATGTGTGAGTTTGCCTCTCCTTGACGTGTGCCCTGACTCCCCACTCCCATCTCTCCTAGAAACTTCTGGGTGACACCAGGTCCCAATCCTCCCATGAAGAAGCAAACATTCCCTGGGAGCTCCCACAGGCTTTGCTTCCGTCCTGTTGAGCGCATGCACAACCCTAAGGGACAGGTAATGGACCTCCAACATGACATGGTCTGCTGCAGACTGTCTTGATTCTTCAAAGCCATATTCCTCCCCATTTCTCCAGATTCATCTCACATATAGTCTGATCAAACAATGCCATGGCTCTGATTGTTCTGGAATAGGATGCTCTGTCCCTGTAAAGAAACGAAACCCTTCACTGAACCACTTCTTCCCAGCCTAATTGCCTCTCCTTCCAGAAACATTTTCTATGGTACACTGCCCCAGGCCCTGCTCCTTGCCCCTGTAGGGCCCCAGGGTGACTCCCACAGGGTACCCAGCAGTTAGTGTGTGCTGTCTCCCTCACCTCAGACTCAAAGGGACATAGAAGCCAGGTGTGGTGGTGCACGCCTTTAATCCCAGCACTCAGGAGACTGAGGTAGGAGGATCATTGTGAGGTCAAGGCCAGCCTGAGACTACATAGTGAATTCCAGGTTAGACTGGGCTAGAGCAAGACCCTACCTTGAAAAATGAAAGGGACATATAATATCTGGACATTGTTTTTCAATCTCCCACACTTGCCCTAGTGCCTTAGTCTGAAATACACATTTAGGAGGCAACGTTCTTTTAAATACATACATACACATATATATATATTCATTTGCATGGGAGAGAGAGAGCATAGGCACACCAGGGCCTCTAGCCATTGCAAACGAACTCCAGATGCATGCACCACTTTGTTCATCTGGCTTTACGTGGGTATGGGGGAATTGAATCTGGGGCGTTAGGCTTTACAAGCAAGTACCTTAACCTCTGAGCCATCTTTCTAGCCCAAAGAATGTTGTTTAGATGCATGACTTCATTAACATATAGAAAAATGAATGATTTTTTTGTTATTGTTAACTAATTTCAGGCCTCCTTTTTCTAAAAAAAATTCTAAGTCTCTGAGATCAGAGATGGTGTCCTTGCCAAGGGTTTATCCTACATGTTCTGAGGGAGGATGCCTGTCCTGCCCCTCATTTCCACATACTCCTTTTGTAGTGCCTGAGGTCCTGAGTCACTCTATAAACATTGGATGCAAGGTCACTCTCTCTCTTCTGAGATTCTGTGCTTGGAGTGTGAATCACGCCCTTCAATACCATGTCTGGTGTGGGCATGCATGAGTTAGATGCAAC
Source organism: Orientallactaga sibirica (assembly GCA_036365145.1). Classification (NCBI taxonomy): domain Eukaryota; kingdom Metazoa; phylum Chordata; class Mammalia; order Rodentia; family Dipodidae; genus Orientallactaga; species Orientallactaga sibirica. The sequence goes on from JAEOAD010000048.1 coordinate 2,129,525, forward strand.
CTACATTCAAGTATTCACATATTCACACTCTACCACCTAGGGAGTTTTCCACATCACAGTCCCAGGACGGGGACATTGTTCCCTCTTCAAGTGCCTCATCCCAACTAACCCAGGATGGTGTTCACATCTTCCCTTTCCCACGACATAGTGAGCAAAACCTAAGACTCAAGGGACAGATAATGAGGCTTGACTCTCACCAGCTGGGTGGCTTTTGTTGCAACCCCAGCTAGAGGAGAACCATAGCTAACGTTCTCATCTCCCCATCATTTCGGCAGAAGTTATATCATTTATTTTTTTTATTTTAGAGAGAGATAGAGAGAGACAGATATGTGCACAGAGAGAGAGAGAGAGAGAGAGAGAGAATTGGTGTGCCAGGGCCTCAGCCACTGTAATTGAACTCCAGAAGCTTGCACCACCTAGTGGGCATGTGCAACCTTGTGCTTGCCTCACCTTTGTGCATCTGGCTTACATGGGATCTGGAGAGCTGAACATGGGTCCGTAAGCTTCACAAGCAAGTGCCTTAACCACTAAGCCATCTCTCCAACCCTCATATTGTTTCTTAATGCTGTTATCCATATGCTGCCTGCCACTGGGCTGTACATGCCTGAGAAAACAGGCAATGTACAGCTTTTCCCTGCTGATTTCCAGCACCTAGCACAGGGAGGTACTTGGTAAATATTTGTTTAATGAAATAAAAAAAGAGAAAGAAAAGTGAAATGTGAAAAGGATAGGTGGAGACAAAGACTAATAAAGTTGGGTGTGATAGCATACACCTTTAATCCCAGCACTTGGGAGGCAAAGTTAGGAAGATCACCATGAGGTCAAGGCTACCCCGAGACTACATAGTGAATTCTAGGTCAGCCTGGGCTAGAGTGAATCCCTACCTTGAAAAACAAAGAAAATAGAAAGAGTAATAAAGAGTGTGGTGGTTTGATTCAGGTGTCCTCCATAAACTTAACTGTACTGAATGCCGTGTCCCCAGCTAATGGCAACTTGGGAATTAAGGCCTCCTGGAGTGGTGTAGTGTTGGGGGCGGGCTTATGGGTATTATAGCCAGCTTCTTGCCAGTGTTTGGCACACTCTCTTGTTGCTATTGTCCATCTGATGTTGGCCAGGAGGTGATGTCCACCCTCTGCTCATGCCATCATTTTCCCCTGCCATCATGGAGCTTCCCTTTGAGTCTGTAAGCCAAAATAAACCTTTTTGCCCATAAGCTGCTCTTAGTCAGGTGTTTTCTACGAACACTGCGACCCTGACTGCAACAAAGAGACAAATAAAGAAGGTCAGAAGTAACTTTTCCTTCCCTCAGTTTCCACATCTGTCACAATGTCACACTCCAAGCTCCCTAGGTGTTATGATCACTAAATAGATTAAAGATTTGCTCCTTCTTATTTTTTTTTTTCAAAACCTTTGTAACCCTACAATTATAGAACTTCACATAGATATTTAACACATGAGTTTCCCCTTAAACTGAGAGCTTCTCCAGGGAAGAGGTTTCTAGTTTTCCCTGTGTCTTTTGACCCTAACATACAGGTACCAGATTAGCATTAACACCACCCATGGATGCACTCCTCGGCAGTGCTGAGGCCTATCACACACTGACTCAAAGGGCACCTTCCTGCCAATGCAGCCAGTCCCAGACTCAGCACCTCCCAGGTCTCCATACCCATTCTGGCAGTCCAACTGCTTTCCTTAAGGAGGCACAATGAATACTGTGTCCAGGCTTGCCTGGGGAGAAATCTTAATAGTGTTGCTGTTTATAGGAAAGAACTGGTAGAATTCCTGGACTCCCTCAGAATTTTGCATAAATTTGCATGCAGAGTCACTGTGTGGTCAAAACTGCTCTAGTTGGAGGGTTTTGCTGACTGTCCTTGCCCAAGCATTTTGGGAGCGAGGGCACTGTGTCAGGTGACTGTTAGTGTCAGAACTGGGTTATCTGCCTCTAGTGGGATCAGCTTCCTATCGATGGTAGATTTCACCCTTTTTCAAACCAGTTACAGTGACCACCAGCAGAGTCAACTGGTCCCCCAGGCTTCACGGGCAAGGGAAAAATGGAGAAGTTTCAGAAATTGAGACTCCTCACCTGTACAATAACTTAAGGTGACAATTAAACTTATAAACTTTCTGTGACCACATGGTATCCAGACATTGGGTCAAAAATCTAGGGGTGCTTATAAGGATGCTGTGGGTGACATTAAGATTTGACTTGGTCTGCTGTAGAAAGTAGACTGCCTTCCTCGTGTGAATGGGCTGATGCATTCAAAGTTTATACAGAATAAGAGGCTCAGAGGGAAGTTTTCTGCCTGTGTTGAACTGCAACATATTGGTCTTTCACTGCCTTTGGACTTGAACTGAAACATTAGGTATTTTTATTCCTGGGTCTCAAGACTACTGGCCTCTGGGATGGAACTTATACCATCGACTCTAACTAATATACTTTCCAACATTGTATGGCTTTGAACAAGAGTCGTGGGCTGTATATGCTGTGTTTCTGCACCCTCCTGAGGTACCACCCCCAACTGCTACTACAGTCAGTTCCAGAACACAGACTATGGACTCATGTGCACACGCACGTGCACACACACCTGTCTCTGGACATTCCTTTTCAAGCCACTCAGCATCAACTTCCCTCCCAGAGAAAGAAACAAAAGTGAAATAACTAATACTGATTAGTAGTATCAGTGAATGAGAACTTCATGTATCTTGGAGTGTCTTCTTTATAATTTTCTATTTAAATAAATATTGGTTGTACTTACCTTCTCACTGCTGGGATAAAATACCTTGCCAAATGCAGCTGATGGGAGAAAAGTAAATTATTTTGGCTTACAGTCTCAAGGAGAAGCTTCATGATGGCAGGTGAAAGGTAATAGAGCAGAGGCTGGACATCACCTCTGCCACAGCAGGTGGAAAACAGCAACGAGAGCATGAGCTGAGCTCTGGCAGTGGGGAGTTGGTTATAACACTGCAAGCCCACACCTAACACACCTCTTCCAGCAAGGTTCCACTTCCCAAACTGCCATCATCTGGGGACCAAGCATTCACACATGAGTTTATGGGGGTACATTTGATTCAAACCACCACAATATTTCTGCAATGACTACAAGGAACATTAACCTAGCTGACAGAGTGGTTATACCCATTAAATGAGAACTGGTAAAAGGCTTCACATGGTGCCTCTCAATAAATACGGCTCTATTATAAAAATCTAACTAAAAACACCACATGTTAATCAAAGTTCTTAATTGTTATATGCTTTTACATCTTATTTCATTTAGATGCTGAAAACTCAAGATGGAGTTATTATTCCTTTAAAATATTTTACGTGTGTGTGTGTGTGTGTGTGTGTGTGTGTGTGTGTACATCAGGATCTCAAATGAACTCCAGACGTATGTGTCACTTTGTGTCTGGCTTTATGTGGATGCTGGAAAAATGAATCTGGGCCAGCATGCTTTGCAAACAAGTACCTTTAACTGATGAGCCATCTCCCCAACCCCTACTATTCATTTTACAGGTTAGGAAAGTGGGGCCCAGACAGCTCAGTGAGTAGCAGCTGGCAGTCAGGATTAAGGGGCTCACTGACTCACCCGGAGGCAATAGGAAATTTGCTCACGGGGTCTTGACTCCAGGCCCTCTAAGCGATTGCAGCTCTTACCTAGGCCTCTGCAGGAAAAAAAAAAAAAAAAAATCCAGCACTTCCTGGCACAGGTCCCTGACTGCAAACTGCTGGGTTTAGAAACCTAGGTACATCAGGGTGTGGTGGCGCACACCTTTAATCCCAGCACTTGGGAGGCAGAGGTAAGAGGATCGCCATGAGTTCAAAACCACCCTGAGACTACAGAGTGAATTCCAGGTCAGCCTGGGCCAGAGTGAGACCCTACCTTGAAAAAAAAAAAAAAAAAAAAAAAAAAAAAAAGAAAAGAAAAGAAAGAAAGAAACAAACAAACAACCTAGGTACAGAGTTTCAGAAACTTTTGGATGTTACTCCTCTAGCCCCTTCAAGCCTCTCCCATGCCATGGAATCCAAATAAACCCCACAATATAGGGCAATGGATATGGGGCTGGGTAATTACAGGAAAGGAAACAGAAAAAATAACAAGCATACCATGAAATCCTCAAAATCACCAGTGAGCACCCAGATGCAAATTAACATAATGAGATAAAACTCTGCATGTATTACACTGGAAAAATGAAAGAGATGAGAAACACCAAGTATAGGGTGAGGTGTGCAGTATAATGACTGAACATGTTCTAATTGAATGTATTGCATATCCTGTGAACCCCAGATTGACTTCCTTTGTAAATATACTAGAAAATTTCCATGCAATTCACACAACAAGTAAATGCGAGGACCAGGGACCATCACTGAGGGAGTGGAGGAGGCAGCTGGGAGCAAGAATCTGATGCGAGGTAGCACAATAGGTCTTAGGAACAGCATGTTCGCAGAAACATTTTAGGAAACTTAAGTGCATAGAAGCATGTGTGCAGGGCTGGAAAGATGGCTCAGTGGTTAAGGTGCTTACATACAAAAACTAACAACCTCACCAAATCTGTACCTTTGGGTACATGTGTAGATAATGTTTTCTGTAAATAACCTTGTTTTTTTTTTTTTTTTTCATTCCCCTACAATTTGTCAACTGATCTTGGTAACATATTCCTGCCTTAAAAATATCCTTGGTGATTTTTATAACAAACTTCTTGACTTATATACAGTTTCAAGAAATGTTTTCAATTTAAATAAAGTTGACTGAATTCAAAAAAAAAAAAAAAAACTAACAACCACGGTTCAATTCCCCAGTACCCACATAAAGCCAGATGCATAAAGTGGCACATGCATCTAGAGTTCATTCGTAGCAGCTAGAGGCCTTGGTGCACCCGTTTTCTCTCTCTCTCTCTCTCTCTCTCTCTCTCTTTCTCCTTACAAATAAATAAATAAATAAAACATGTTTTTTAAATTGTTAAAAAAGCATGTCTGCAAATTTAAAATATATCCACACAAAATAGCATGCATTTTTCAAAGCATATTCTACAAAGAAAACAACAAGAGAGAAAGGGGCTTTGAGGGACCAGCATGACAATATAGCATGAACTGAAGCTGAACTCTACCTTGTGTTGTGGTTTGAATATGAAATGTTCCCCATAGGTTCATGTGTCGGAACATTTGGTTCCTAGCTGCTGGTACTGTTTTGGTAGGTTATTGGGCCTTTAAAAGAAGGAGACTTACTGGAGAAAATGCCACTGGGAGCAGGTCTTGAGGTCTGACAGCCTTGTTCCACTTCCTGTCTGCTGTCTGCATCATGACTTCATGACACAATGCAACCAACCATTTCACTTTCCTGCTGCCTTCCCTTCCCCAACTTGATGGATTGTAACCCCTCAAACTGTAAGGCAAAACAAGCCCTTTCTCCTTCAAGTGCTTCTTGTCATGCATGTGTCACAGCAACAAGGAAATTAAAAGACTTGCATTTTGTAAGTTAGATCAAAATTAGCTCTGAAGTGAACACAGACCTATAATGTCAATACTCTGGTAGAGAGAGAAGGATCACACATTTGAGGTCAGCCAAGGAAGGAAGGAAGGAAGGAGGGAAGGAGGAAGGGAGAGAGGGAGGGAGGGAGGGAGGGAAGGGAAGGGAAGGAGGAAGGAAGGAAGCAAGGAAGGAAGGAGGGAAAGGAAAGAAAGAAAGAAAGAAAGAAAGAAAGAAAGAAAGAAAGAAAGAAAGAAAGAAAGAAAGGGAAGGAAGGAAGGAAGGAAGGAAGGAAGGAAGGAAGGAAGGAAGGAAGGAAGGAAGGAAGGGAGGAAGGGAGGAAGGGAGAGAGGAAGGGTGAGAGGAAGGAATGAAGGAAGGGATGAAGGGAGGGAAAGAGAAAGGAAGAGAGGGAGAGAAAGAAGAAACAGAAAACAATCTGAATTTGTGCCCAAGAAACTTTGTTAAAGTTTCTGACCTTTTTAAATATAACGACATAGGTAAAGGCACTCTTGGGCAAATCACCATAGCTTTGTACCCCAGCTAGTTCCTCCTATGTGGCCATGAAAGTGACCTCAGTGGACATGGGTGGGGTGGAGGGAGGACTTGTTACAGCTAGCTCTGTGTTGAATGTTTAGTCCCTACCCATGTCACTGGTGGTGGCAGCTTTAAAATTTTAGAGCTTAGTCACTGGATGCACGCCCTTGAAGAGACTAGTGGGAGACCCCTCCCTTCTCCCTGTTGCCGTGATGAGCAGGTTTTCCTACCAAGTGCTGCCAGCATGTCGGGCTCCTTGCCATAGGCCCATAATGGTACCAAGTGACCATGGACTGAAAGCTCTGAAACTATTAGCCAAGAGAAGCCTTCCTCTTCATATGTTGACCAACTCAGGTATTTGAAAAAGAGAGAGAAAGGGAGGGGAGAATGAGCAAGCCAGGGCCTCTAGCCACTGCAAATGAACTCCAGATGCATGCACCACCTGTGTATCTGAGTCCTTTGGCTTTGCAGGCAAGTGCCTTAACTGCTAAACCATCTCTTTAGCCCCTCATTCACATTTAATTCACTTACAAGAAGAAAGAGAGAGACAGAATGGAAGCTCCAGGACATGTAGCCACTGCAAATGAACTCCAGATGCTTGCACTATTTTGTGCATCTGGCTTGACATAGATACTGGGGAATTGAACCCAGTTCCTCAGGCTTTGTAGGCAAATGCCTTAACCACTGATCCATCTCTCTAGCCCCCATTCATCCACATTTTGAAATGTTTAATCCATATAGAAAAATATCTCTACTATTTTAAATATCCCAAGCATTGTTCCTTGAAAATGTTTTCTTGAAGCAACTCACAACTCTGCATTCATACACTCAGGAAAGAGTGTTCATAAGATGTCATACAACCCAATCTTGTCCCATCTGGGGAGGCTGTTTTACACGCCACTCTACCACCAGCAAATCATGAACAAACTTCTCTGCTGGTAAGTCCAGCCACAAGGACCGCACGATGTGTCAAGGTAGCTCTTTCTCCTTAGCACCCCCAGCAGAAACTTCTAAAGTGTACACTCAATGGACAAAACTCTGAGGGACAGAACTTGCTCATGCTTTCCAAAACTGTATACTCAGCCAGGCGTTGTGGCGCATGCCTTTAATCCCAGCACTCGGGAGGCAGAAGTAGGAGGATTGCTTTGAGTTCGAGGCTACCCTGAGACTACATAATGAATTCCAGGTCAGCCTGGGCTAGAGTGAGACCCTACCTCGAAAAACCAAAAACTGTACACTCATTCATTGACAAGACCTCTTTCTCAAATTGAGTCAGTGGACTTACTAACCATTGCTCCTGAGAAGATTGTTAGTCCTGCTTGCAGTAAATACAGACAGCGTTTTTACTTCTTCTGCTAACAGTGAATCAGAAAAGACATCTCGCTACAACCTGACTATCCCATACCTTCATTGCTTTCTTTCTCTTCTGCAGAATTTCATTTGCTGGAAATTTCAGGTTGTGCTCAAAGACTGATTTATTGTTCTCTTCCCACGAGGAGGGGAGAAGCATTAGGTACCTGGTACCCAGCAAAAGCCAGAGTCATCAGCGGAATTCCTCACAATGACAAAGGGCTAGACGAGGGGTTCCTTGCTGGTACAACCAGGTCACAAAGCCTAAGAAGGCTTGACGGGTGTGGCTGGCCCTGTCCCCAGGGTGTGCTCTGTTCCCGTCTGGGCTTTGCTGCCCAAGGTTGGACTGCTTCTCCTGGCTCCCTGCAAGCCCTCCAGGCTCCAGGAATTTGGACCGAGTGGTAGAGACATCGCCGGCAAGAGACGGCAATCGCCAGCTTCCTCCCCAGGCTGTCTTGTGATTCAGAGCATATTCTGCTCCACTCTTAAAAAGGCAGCACATCGGTGCTAGTGACACACAAGCACAGAGTTAGCAAGGAAACACCTGTCTGACCCAGAAGTCCAGGGGACACAGCTCATCCAAGGTGAGCCTGGGGCTTGGGGAGCCTGGGGCATTGTGGTGTGATTGCTGAGGGCTTCAAGTCTTTTTGGGAGCTGTAAGAGCTTGAAGCTTTCACTAATGACCTGGGACTGGAGCCTGCCCTCCCTCCAGACACGCACGCACATTCCCACGTCAGTGGTACCACGGTGGTTTATACTCCGTATTTGCGCTCAGCTGCAGAAGAAAGAGCTAGAAAATAAGAGGATGGCTTCCTGCCGTGGGCCTTGGTCTAAAGTGACCATCACTGAGGCCAGGGCCTTGCCTGCAAACTCCCATAGGAAGTGCCCTGGACTGTGCCTCTTTCTCACATCAATCTGGTCTGATTCTGCAGCTCAAGTACTCAGCATCTGCACGCTTAGCCCGGATGCCTGCTGTCTGTGAGGCACAAGCAGTGTGTGCTCGGCTGTCTGTGCTAGCATTAAGTGTGAGGGAATTCGTGGATCTCCCTCGTCCTTGGAAAAGAACTGTCCTGGGGTAGTTTCCTTTAACTTTCTGGGGAAGTGTTGTTGTTGTTGTTGTTGTTGTTGTTTTTTAGTAAGAATATCCACATTATAGAACTTTTGTCTTCTCAGTCTGACTAGCCCCACACATCAATCTTTGAATGTACATTTACATTCTTTTTTTTTTTAAATTCTAATGGATATTTTAGACATATAGACAGGAAGTTTTGCAACTCTAGTTTTTAGTGTTACAAGGGTACACACTCTCATACTTATAGGTTTAAAAGATATACATATAATTTGTTTTTTTAAAGATTTTATTTTCATTTTTATTTACTTATTAGAGACAAAGAGAGGGAGCAAGAGAGTGAGAATGAGCACCCCAGGGCTCTATCCACTGCAAACAAACTCCAGATGCATGCACCACCATGTGCATTTGGCTTATGTGGGATGTGGAGAATCGAACCGGGGTCCTTAGGCTTCGCAGGCAAGCGCCTTAACCATTAAGTCATCTCTCCAGCCCTACATTTATGTTCTTGACAACTCACAGGACTCATAATGACCAGGGTCTGAACCTCAACCCTGTTGCTTTCCTGATGTCATTGAGTCACGGATCCCCTAACCCTCAACCACCTTCTCCATAATGGAAATATCTAGTAAGATCATAAGGATTATTAACTAAGAATGTGCAGTCTTTTTAAACGCGGGAGAGAATCACTGGCTTCAATTTCTGTCATTATTATTATTATTCACGACGAACGTGTCACAGCTATGAGCTGGCTAAGTATCAAGGAAAAAATGAGTTCTTACATTCTTTTCCCAATGTAATGTGTTACTTCAATCTGATCAGGACCTTGCCAAGGTCACATATGCAATAAGAGACAGGAGTATGTCTTCAAGGCCACAGTTGAGCTTTGAAAAGGATTCCAGCTCAGTAAATCAGCCGGTCCAGGTGGGACTGTAGTGGGTATCGAGAACACTGGAACGAAGCCCTCCCCTCTCCCTCCCTCTCCCTCTCCCCTCTCCCTCTCCCTCTCCCACGGCCACATTGAAAACAGAGTTGGGTGTCTGGTTTCTCAGGGCATAAGACCTGCTTGTGTCACCAGCATCCCTTGCCTCTCCTCCCTCTGAATCGCAGGTACCCCGGCTCCATGCTCCCTCTCCTGCAGCTCACCGTCTTCCTCCTCCCCTGCTGCTTCTCAGCAGGAAGAGGCAGCCAACTCCTCAGTGAAGGCCTGTGGCTGCTGAAGACCGAGTTCGCATTTCGCCTCTACCAGACCGTGGCAGCAGGCAGAAATGGAACAAACCTTGTCATCTCACCAGCCGGGGTGTCTCTTCCCCTGGAGATCCTGCAGTTTGGAGCCCAGGGGAATACTGGCAGGCAGCTAGCTGGTGCCCTGGGGTACACTGTGTACGGTAAGAGGCCTGTCACACACACACATACATACACTCTGGTCACTGTCCTTTTCACATTCAGCCCCTGTTCTTTGCCTCGCTCAGGTGATCTTGGGAGTGGGGAACTCAGCTCCCAGCACACGCAGGTACAGGGGTATCGCCATGGACAGGAATGTAACAGGGGCATTCTGACTGTAGAATATCATGGTTCCTCTTGACTTTGAAGGTTGTCTTTTTAGGCTCGTGGCATAATTTCAGTTTTGATTCACACCCCTTTTGTAGTGATTACTACAGGCCAGGCATGGAGACAAATGCCTTATAAACATGGTTGTCAATTGCTACAACCACCACTTTGCGGCTGCTGAGTTTACTGCCATCCCCGCTTCGGAGATGAGCTGCACACAGACACAGGGTGGAAGCATCGTGTTCGAGGTCACGCAGCCAGGCAGGACAGCATTGAACTCAAACCTAAGTTGTTTGCATCTGATCCGTATGCTTTTGACCAACCTGCTTTTGTGAATACATGAATTCTAGGCAGGACCTCGTGGGCTAGGTTATTTTTGAAGATTATATACCTTAGAATAATCTGCCAACCACAGTGAGTCTCCCCAAATTTCAAGAATGCTTAATAGTCTCCCTGTGTAGAACAATGGTCCCCTAAATGTTCTTCTTTTGTATTTTAGAGAGAAAGAGAGAGAGAATTGGCACACCAGGGCCTCAGCCACTGCAATCGAACTCCAGATGTTTGCGCCACCTAGTGGGCATGTGCGACCTTGTGCTTGCCTCACCTTTGTGTGTCTGGCTTATGTGGGATCTGAAGAGTTGAACATGGGTCCTTACGCTTTGCTGGCAAGCTCCTTAACCACTAAGCCATCTCTCCAGCCCCCTAAATTTTCTTAATTATAAACTGCTTAGTATCTTATGGAGGGGACTGTCATTAATATTATGGGAAGGAATGAGCCACTTTCAGAGTCCTGCTAACCAACTGTCTCTGTGCTTTGGCTTGCACCAGGCTGGCTGAGAAGTGAGTGTGCACTCCCTAAGACTTCATGCCAGCACCTGCCACCTGCCCCAGCCTCAGTCCAGTCCAGCCTAGCCTAGCCTAGCCTAGCCTAGCCTAGGCCAGGCTTTCTTTTAAACGTCAATACAGACCAACACCACACGTTTAAACCAAAGCACACCCAGGCTCTTGGGGCACTGTGCTATCCACTCAACGGAGAGATTGATAGCAGCATGCAGGCTCCGCATCAGCCTTGTCTTCTCGCTGTGTATCCTGACGAGGCACTTTGCTGGGCTTCCCACTTGAGTGGGAACCTCACATACCCAGGACTCAGAACAGACCAGAAGGAACCCTGTAAAATGCACCAGTTCCCAATGACCCAGAATTTGTAGGCGCTTTTATTGTTCTTCCACGTAGAGTGATAAAGAAACTTTTGTATTTTTGTTAAGCACAGGAACAGTTCTAGAAATAGAGGATTCAGAAATGAAGGTGGTCTGGCCCCAGGGAAAGAATTCTGTTTCATGATTCATGTGGAGTTTTCCCTTGTAATCATTGCATCATTTTATTGAGATAGGGTCTTGTGTCTCCTAGACTAGCTCCAAACTCCCTTTGATCCTCTGCCTCCACCTCCTGAGTGCCAGTCTTGCACCACCACACTCAGTTTTGCCATGATGGGGATCCAACCTGGGCCTCATGCATGCTAGGCAAGCACTCTATCAGCTAAGCTACATCCACAGCCCTCATTATATTATTTGATTCTCACAGAAACCATACGTAGTTGCCAGGCCTCTACAAATATTCCTCATCTTACAATTAACACAAGAAGTGAATGACTTGGCAAAACTCAGTTGCCAGTGACCGAGCCAGGATTCAGGGTCCGAGTTGACAATCTAACTCCAATCCTATGTTCTTCCCAGAGTTCCTGAGCCCCACTCAGAGCCATGGGGCCGTTTCACGGATCTTGAAGCAGCTTGCTTTCTCTGTTCTTACCAGTGGCAGCTTTCCCATCCTCTCAGCCCATCAAAGCCCACAGGGAGCATCCTATACTTGACCCTTCTTTACCTCCCTGGCAGCTAAAATATCTGCATCAGAAAGATAATTCTGATAGCTTGAGAATCTTATCCACACTAACCTTTTAAAGTCGAGGCCTACCAGATTCAATGTCATAGTCAAGAATTTAGTTCAGATTTATTGGCAAGGAAAACACAGTTCACACTCACCTTTTAAAAGAAAATTAATGAGAGACAGAGTGAGAGAAAGCAAGAGAGAGAAAGAATTGGCACACCAGGGCCTCCAGCCAGTGCAATCGAACTCCAGACTGTGTGACACCTTGTGTGCATGCATCATTTTGTGTGCACGCGTCACCTTGTGTGCATGTGCCACCTTGTGTGCATGCATCATTTTGTGTGCACGCGTCACCTTGTGTGCATGTGCCACCTTGTGTGCACACGTCATCTTGTGTGCACGCGCCACCTTGTGTGCACGCGTCACCTTGTGTGCACGCGCCACCTTGTGTGCACGCGCCATGCGCCACCTTGTGTGCATGCGTCATCTTGTGTGCACGCGTCACCTTGTGTGCACGTGTCACCTTGTGTGCATGCGTCATCTTGTGTGCACGCGCCACCTTGTGTGCACGCGCCACCTTGTGTGCATGTGTCATGTGTCACCTTGTGTGCATGTGCCACCTTGTGTGCACGCGTCACCTTGTGTGCATGTGTCATGTGTCACCTTGTGTGCACGCGCCACCTTGTGTGCATGTGTCATGTGTCACCTTGTGTGCATGTGCCACCTTGTGTGCACGCGCCACCTTGTGTGCATGTGTCATGTGTCACCTTGTGTGCACGCGCCACCTTGTGTGCACGCGCCACCTTGTGTGCATGTGTCATGTGTCACCTTGTGTGCATGTGCCACCTTGTGTGCACGCGTCATCTTGTGTGCATGTGTCACCTTGTGTGCATGCGTCATCTTGTGTGCACGCGCCACCTTGTGTGCACGCGCCACCTTGTGTGCACGCGTCACCTTGTGTGCACGCGTCACCTTGTGTGCATGTGTCATGTGTCACCTTGTGTGCATGTGCCACCTTGTGTGCACGTGTCATCCTGTGTGCACGCGTCACCTTGTGTGCACGTGTCACCTTGTGTGCATGCGTCATCTTGTGGGTTCTGGGTAGTCAAACCTGGGTCCTTAGGCTTCGCAGGCCAGTGCCTTAACTACTAAGCCATCTCTATATCCCCGCGCTGACCTCTTGAATGAGTTTAAATGCTGGTATACTGCAATACTCATAAAATTCTCCTAATATGTTCCACCCACTCTGTACCTGCCCCAGGGATCTCTGCCTCAACCCCTCCATACCTTCTTCACTAGCTTCCTTGTCTTCCACTGCCCCTCTGGCTCTATTTTTTTTCTCTCTCACTCAGCATTTTGTTAGGACTACCTCTCCCAACAAAAGATACCTTTTAAAAAATTTTTGGATGTGGAAGGCAGAGGAAAAGTAGGCAGTGACAAGATTCTCCCTTAAAGACTGTGAGAATCTTGTCCCTGTTCTCACATCTTCCCATCACAAAGAAGGATCTAGAATGCAGCAAATGCAGCAAAATAGAAGTCTATGAGCTCCACAGACCCACATTAAAAAATAGAAGTCTAGGGCTGGAGAGATGGCTTAGCGGTTAAGGCACTTGCCTAGAAAGCCTAAGGACCCAGGTTCGATTCCCCAGTACCCACTTAAGCCAAATGCACATGGTGACTCATGCATCTGGAGTTCATTTGCAGTGGCTAGAGGCCTTGGTGTGCCATTTTCTCTCTCTCTCTCTCTCTCTCTCTCTGTCAAATAAATATTTTTAAAAATAGAAGTCTATGTGCTGCACACACCCACACTCACTCGTAGGATGAAGCTTTCCTGAGCTACTCTTCTGAAATACATGCTCCTCAACCTCTGGGGTGCAGCAGGACAGTGAGACACTGTCACCTTCAACATGGTGACACTGAGCAAGCACATGAATGTATTTGTGCCTCAGCTGCCTCCTCTGTGAAGTGGGATAAGCATGGCCCTTAGTTCAAAGGGTTGTTAAAAGAACACAATGTGCTCAGGACTATAGACACTGTACAATGCCTGCGGAGACCATCAGACTTTGGTAGCCTTGACTCTGCTGTTGCTATTCTGGGACATCTAGAAACACTCCTCTGTGTGCAGATGGCCAAGCTCAGCGGAGACAAGACTCCACACAAAATCTACTTCAAGCCAATTGACTTTGCTACTTTAATGTTTCTGCTAGTAAGAACACTGGTCCCTGGCTGCATTAGTTACTTTGCTCATCGCTGTGACAAAATAGCTGGCAAAAGCAACTTAAGAACAAAGGGCTTATTTTGGCTCACGGTTTCAGAGGGTCACACTCCATCACGGCAGGCAAGGCTTGGTGGTGGGAGGGTGAGGTGACTGGTCATGTTGCACATCGAGTCAAGAAGAGAGGGGAAGGCTGGTGGTCAGTTAGTCATTCTCTCTCTCTCTCTCTTTTTTTTTTTTTTTTTTTTTTTTTTTTTTTTGAGGTAGGGTTTCACTCTAGCTCAGGCTGACCTGGAATTCACTCTGTAGTCTCAGGGTGGCCTCGAACTCATGGTGATCCTCCTACCTCTGCCTCCCGAGTGCTGGTCATTCTCCTTTTGATTCAGTCTGGGACCTCAGCCCATGGGCTAGTGCTGCCCAGATTCGAGGTAGGTCTTCCCTCCTCTGTGAAACCCTTCTGGAAACACCCTCATGGACACACAACATGGGGAGTCTACTAAACCTGGTCAAGTTGACAAGGAAGATTAACCATCACACCAGCTCAGAGAGGGTGGGAGGACAGAAAGGAGAGCTAGGGACCATTCCTAAAGTCACGCTGCACCACACCACAGCTGAATACCTAGTGCTCCTTTGTACATAGTCAATGTCCTGCAGAGATGTGATCCCCGAAATACAAATGAGCTTCCTCGAGAAGGTGACATTTGACTATAGCAATTTTTCATTCATTCCTTTTCTTACTCTAACAAAATGCAAGCTGTAATTCATCATGTTGAGCCAGCATCTCAGTTATGGATTCTAAAGCACAGCTGTGGTTTAAGGTGAGTGATACCTGCCTACTATTGTGGTCTGTGCCTGGGGGCTGAGGGCTGGGGCCAGCCACAGTGAATACTGGGTGCTGTGCCCCACAACAGGATATGAGCCAGGCTACTCAGGGCTCTGTGGCTGCCACCTGAATTGTGTTTTCTTACTCAAGGGAGGACAGAATGGGAGTAGCAGGGCACCTGGGTCAGGAAGAGGGACTCAGCGTTGTGACTGGCGGGAAAAGTTCGTGGGCACCTTCCTGGGCTGTGACTGCGAGTAGGGGAGGCACAAAGAGAACTTAGAGCGGAACAGCAAGGGGCCTTCACGTATGAGGACACACAGCTTGCACGGGTCAAGTATGGGGAGCTCGGGAGTCCCCACCTGGAACCAGACTCAACAGGAGGCCTTGTTTCAGCTACAGGCTGCCTCAGGGAGACCAGAAACTATAGCTTACAACTGATAGCATGAAAATGAAATGCACTTTTGATCACAGGGGGAAGGAAGCAGTCTCCTGCATACATAGTAAAGAAATAGAGGCCCAGCTGCCAAGAAGATAGAAGCCAGCAACTCTCAAACACTTATTTCCTCAACATTCCTGCAGCTTCTTGCTGACATTAATCACACAAGCTGCCTACTGGGCTTTAGGGACATGAAGTGGGAGGCATTCTAACCTTTCCTCTGTATTTCTTAAGTTGAAAATACAGTTCTCCCTCAGGCTTATGACAAACAGTTGTGAGGACAGATATGAGGTTCTAGATAGGCTGACATCCTGGTCACTGCCCAACATTGAAATCTCATCACCCTGCACCCTGGACCTGCCATATCTCTGCTGTAGAATCAACTTCAGCATTCAACAGTGTTCCTAAATCAGGAAGTCAGGAGAGAACAGCTTGTCACCTTAAGGATTGCTGGTAGACTTCCCTGCAGCCAGATTTCATTCCGATATAACGTGTTTTCCTCCCAGCTTGTAAGCTGTGGAGTCAAGAGCGGGGAACTTAAGGCATTTCCAAATTGACTGTACGGGGACAAACCGAAGACCAGAGAAGCCATGCCAGGGCTCAACACAACATGCAGATGGGATTGTGACAGCTCCTTATAGAAACTCGTCGTCGGCTTGAGAAAAAAAACGCTCTTCTTTTTCAGACCCGAAGGTGAGAGAGTTCCTGCATGCTGTTTACTCTGTGCTGCACAATTCCAGCCAAGACACCGGGATGGAGCTGACCTGCACTGTCTTTGTGCAAGTGGGAACAAGGTTGTCTCCTTGCTTTGTGGAGCAGATCTCCTGGTGGGCCAACAGCAGTCTGGAACCAGTCGATCTAAGTGAACCCAACAGCACTGCCACCAAGGTCTTCAAAGACATGTCCAGCCAGACCACAGGTAAGAGCAAGGCCCAGGTCAGCGGGTTACAGAGAGAGTGTGTCATGTAACAGGTGCTCAGGATGGTCTCAATTACAGCAGAAGGTTGTCCTCTTGGGATACCTCACCCTGTGTGAAATACATGGTCTGTGAAGCCACTAAAGCCTGCTTCTACTCCCTCTTTCCCACATCACACCCCCATCATAAATACACTTGTGCAATACACACACTCATACTTGGACACACAGAAAGGTACTCCTCAGAGCCCCCCACCTCCGTGACAGCAGCAGGTGACAGAAAAGTGGTTTGTAGAAA
Organism: Orientallactaga sibirica; assembly: GCA_036365145.1. NCBI lineage: Eukaryota > Metazoa > Chordata > Mammalia > Rodentia > Dipodidae > Orientallactaga > Orientallactaga sibirica. The sequence continues at coordinate 2,146,062 of JAEOAD010000048.1, forward strand.
ACTTAAATAAATGATACAAAAGGGGAAAAGAAGCCTTCTGAAATAAGCTGTTTTGCTCCAGTTTATTGAAGGATTTATTTATTATTTATTGAAGGGTTACTTTATAGAACCTAACTGTCCAGCAACGAAGGACGATTCTGTGAGATGTGGAACAGCCATCATGTTGCTGTCATTGTTATAAAGGTGGCAGAAATCATTAACATTTATTGCACCTTTAACTTATTTAGCACTGTTTGGATTTTTTAAAAATAGCTTACTTTATTTATTTGAGAGAGAAAGAGAAAAAGAGGCAGATAAAAAGAATTGGCATGCCAAGGCCTCTAGTCACTGCTAACGAACTCCAGACACATGCGCCACCATGTGTATCTGGCTTATTTAGGTTCTGGGGAAACGAACCTGGGTCTTTAGGTTTTGCAGGCAAGCACCTTAACCACTAAGCCATCTCTCCAGCCCCTGTTTGAAATTTATTACCCCAATTTTCTTTTTTTTTTTAAAATTTTTTAGTTTTATTTTTTACTTTAGAGAGAGAGACAGAGGCAGAGAGAGGGAAGGAATTGGCGCGTCAGGGTCTCCAGTCATTGCAATCAAACTCCAGATGCTTGCACCACCTAGTGGGCATGTGTGACCTTGCACTTGCCTCACCTTCGTGTATCTGGCTAATGTGGGATCTGGAGAGTAGAACATGGGTTCTTAGGCTTCACAGGCAAGTAAGTGCCTTAGCCACTAAGCCATCTCTCCAGCCCCTGATTTTCTTCTCTCACAATCATGCTAGGAGGCTGTGCTAGCACTGCCCTCATTTTATAGATGGAGGATCTGAGGCAAGGCAGGTTGAGCCTTCCACTTGCCCAGGGTCCACAAGGCTGGGATTCTGACCCAGACAATACAGCTCTAGATTTCTTGGTCAGTGTGCAAAGTCCTGAGAAATACAAGAATGGTCCAGACCACAGTTACTTAGGACGCAGAAAGAAAGAACACACATGACTTGCACTGCTCTCTCGCCTTTTTTGAATGCTGCATAATATCTTTGCCAATTTACTTTTCAAAAAGGTGTAATTACCTATTTCAGCTCCTTGTGCCACCAGGGGACCATCAAAGGCCACCCTGGGTGCTTAACTTCCAGCCTGTTTTTACTCTAAGAAAAGGAGAACTTGGTATAGCTGTCCAAAATGCAATCTGTGAGCAATCTGTTCAGATTCAAGCCCAAGTTTTCTCTCTCAGGTAACTGAGTGGATGGGGGCTTTGGCCCTCACGGGTACTTTACCTTGACCACCTTCTCTGAGCTTTGTTCCCTCATGTGTGAAATGAAGGCTAACAGCAGTCAGTGAGAAGTTAAGCATTTAGAACAGGGCCTAGCACAAAGTATGTGTTTATTAGACAACGAAAGGCCTGGGACAAAAGCGGAGCCATCTTTTTGTAGGAGCACGTCTGCCTGCTCCTTCCTAGTCCTGCATTCAGATTTAACCACAACCCTCCAAAGCCCATGTCCTGTCTTAGCAAAGGCATGGCAAGGGGTGTGGCTCAGAGGCAGGCAGTGGAGACTCAGCAGTGGTGGGGGACACCTGCAGCATCTCCTCATCACAGCACCACTTCCTGCCGGGGTCTTCCTGCAAAGGGGGAAGCCTAATAGTTAGCGGAAAGCAGCCCAACAGAAGCAGGCTGGTATCCTCACCTGTTCAGAAAGGAAGGGGCGTGGTCTTCCGCAACAGCCAGTTAGAAACATGGAGGGAGGCCACATTTTACCCGTCAATAGGAAGCTGCAACCCAGCTTTCAAGGTGTTTTATTGCCCGAGCATAGGAGTGCAGGCTTAGGGGATCCCGTCTCACTTCTGAGTTCTCATTTTCCATTTTCACCCCTAGCCCGTGGCAAGTGAGTAGAGAGCATTTGGCATGGCTTTGGGTTCCTTGGCAGCAGCACAAGGAAAGCAGACAGTGAATTAAAGGTTTTTAAGTAAATTGAAAATACATGGTGAAGCGAGAGGTGGAGTGGGGTGGGGGTGGCACCCGGGGAAGAAGGGACAGATAGATGAGACAGAAGGAGGTAGAGAGGAAGGGAAGGGCGGAGAGAGAAGAAGACAGGGAGGGAAAGAAGAATAGCACATCACCACAAAGATCTTTGTATGCATTTAACTCACATGCCTTGTCCACGTATATACCAGTGTTCAGTTTGATTGCTAATGTAATGGACATTTACACACACAGCCCTCTCTTCCACCTACAGGTGAGGGTCCAGGAAGTCTTCCCTGGGAGCAGGCCAGCACGATGTCTGCTCAGCTCGCTCTTGTGAGTACCATGACCTTCCAAAGCACCTGGCAGAGGAGATTCTCCTCCATGGACTCGCAGCTCCTGCCTTTCACCTGTGCCCATGGCCTCATCCTCCAGGTGCCTATGATGCATCAGATGGCCGAGGTCAACTATGGTGAGCCGCCTGCCCCTGTGCTACACAAAGTGAGAGGAAACCCAGGCCATGTGGGCAGGAGAGGGGACAGGCCAGTCTCTTCTCCATCCTCTTCGCCCTTGACATTTCCTTCTTCACTGAGGAAGAAGGGATTCATATTTGAATCAACCAACCTCCCATTGCAGTGCTAGGCAAGGACAAAGACCCTAACATTCTCTCTAAAAGTTCCCCCCACAACTGAAGGTGCCACTGGTCTTGAAATGTCATCGTTGTGCATGTTGACCTGCCTGCATGTCATTCATCCTGGTGTGTGTGGGAGGGACGGGAGGAGGGGTTACTATCCTGATGTGAGCATCTGTGTGCAGTGGGCTACCCTAGCTACCTCGTCCCCTTTCCACATCCCACCTCCCCAAGCTTTCCACCTTCCTCTCCACACTCTCTTCACCCGCCCCCCTTCTCCACACCACTTTTCCCAACTTCCCCAGCCTCTCACAACTTCTCAACATCTCAGCTTCCCAGCACCCCCGCCTTCCTGAGGCTTTCCTGGGCATCTTGAGCATGTCAGCATTAGGGTAGCTAGCTACGTGGTACCACAGTCCTGCTGCAGCTCTGTGCAGGGTAAATGTATTCATCAGCTTATTCAATCACTGAGGTCAAGTCAGATGAGAACGGAAGGACGTCAGTGGGTTAAGGAAAAGTGTGAATGCCATTTATTCCAGTTCTGCTCATCATTTCATTGTTCTGACCATGCTGGTTGGTTTGACTGTCAGCTGCATGGTTGCAGGCTTGCTCCTCCACAGGACACATATGTCCAGTGCATGGCAGCTGGCAGAACGGAAGTTGAATAAGTATCTATTCAGTAGGTGATGTGCGCAGTAGGAAGTATGTCCCCATCTTTTCCGACTGAACCTAAGATTCTGCCTTAAGGACCAGCCAGCACTGCTGTTCCCCAGCACACATTGAGTGTTGGTGTCGCCGTCCTCCCAGGGAAGGTTGTCAGGCTGGGAGCCACCTTTCTGGGTTGTCTTCCTTACCCATTGGCCCTTCTCTGTCACTGGACCTGGCCACTGCCCGATTACTCACCAGCCACCCTGAATCTTCCTCTCACTGACCATCTGTGTCTGCTGCCACCTGTGACATCACATCCTTCTGAAGTCACCCTCAAGGTGGCCTGGACTTATCCTCAGCCAGCAGGTTTCATTGCCCACTAGTTTCCAGCTGCTCATCTTAAGTCTCATTTGTTTAGGTTACAAGTTACAAGTGATCAGTCTCCAACCCAAAGCCAACCTGGACTCATGTTGTGTTGGGTCTGTGCAATGAATGTGTCTGTATGGGTATGGCTGCACTGCACAGGTGTGGGGAGGCCTGAGGTTGGTAGTGGGTATATTTCTCAATTGTTTTTTAAAATATTTTATTTTTATTTATTTATTTGAGAAAGAGAGGGAGAGAGAGAAAGGTAGAGAGAGAGAGAGAGAGAGAATGGGTGCATCGGGGCCTCCAGCCACTGCAAATGAACTCCAGATGCATGTGCCACCTTGTGCATCTGGCTTAGGTGGGTCCTGGGGAATTGAACCTGGGTCCTTCGGCTTTGCAGGCAAGTGCCTTAACTGCTAAGCCATCTCTCCAGCGCTCCATCTTATTTTTTGAGACAGGATCTCTCCCTGAACCTAGAGCTCACTTCTTTAGCTAGATTAGCAGAGCCAGGAGGATCACTAGCCACTAAGCCCAGGAATCCTCTTGTCTCTGCCTCCCATGGTATCACAGGCACATGCCACTATGCTTAGCATTTTTACACTGCTACTGGGGATTCAAATCCAGGTCCTCACGTTTGTGCAGCAAGCGCTTTGGACACTGAACCATCTCCCAAGGCCCTGTGTAGTGTTTTAAAACTTGAGGAATCAGCAAGTGAAATCTCGATTGCAAGCATTTGCTGATCTGGCATAAAGGACCAGGCCCCCTTAGGACAGGATACACAATTCTAGCTTGAGCCATTGGCCCCATCAGGCCCAGGCATTGAAGAGCCTCTGATTCAGGCTCTGTGAGACTCTTAGATATCAGCAGTCTTTGGCTCTGATTACTCTCTGACACAGGGGTGGAGATCTTGTTTTACTGTTGCTTATCTAGTCAGTCTGCCTCCTTCCAGGGTTTGACACTGTTTGGTCCCCCTGGATCCTGGGACAAAACTGATTCCAGACCCACTGAATCCCCAGGCCAGTTCCGAGATGCTGCAGGCCATGAGGTGGGAGTGCTGGAGTTGTCATACCTTGGAAGAATGGCCAGTCTGTTCCTGGTGCTGCCCCGGGACAAAGACACACCCCTAGGCCACATTGAGCCACACCTCACAGCCAGAGCCATCCACCTCTGGACCACAAGGCTGAGGAGAGCCAGGATGGATGTGTTCCTTCCCAGGTGAGTGGCTATACCCCCTTACAAGGAGCACTGCAGCCTGGGGAGCTTGCGCTTGGAGCCCACCCACTGGTCTGGCGTGTCAAACATACTGCTAGTGCTTAGGCCAAGAAGTTACCCTGACGTTTGAATTTATTCTAGAGTCATTGCTGAGTAGCTCATGGCACACAATGAAATGAGCTAACTTCCTGAGTCTTCTCAAGATGGGATACTTAACCCTCACTGGACAGACTGGAGTCCCCAGAGGCTCTGTTCCAGGTTTAATTCACAAAAAGGAAGAGCAATGAGGAGACTTTCTAGGAATGTATCCCAAATCTTATCACTCTCTAGAAATCCACAACTACCATTTTCCTAAAACCGTGTGTGTGTGTGTGTGTGTGTGTGTGTGTGTGTGTGTGTAATTCCACTCCAAAGTCCAATTAAGGCATACAAATTCAAGACTCAGCCAGGCATGGTGGTATTCACATATAATCCCAGCACTTGGGAGGCAAAGGCAGGAGGATTCCAAGGATCATGAGTTGAAGGCCAAACTAGGTTACAGAGTGAGTTTCAGGACAGCCTAAGTACCTTAACAAGCTCTTATCACAAAATAGATTTACTGATTTATTTTTAACATTCACAACTTGAAGTCTCTGTGCTGATGGCTCTTATTTGTTCCTTCCTTGAAGAAAACCCAGCACATACAAATGATGGTACTAGATGTTGCTGTTTCCAAAATAAGACATTAGCAAACCTCATTACTTTGCAAAAGATTCTGGCTAGAATTTTTAAGAATGATGAACCCCTCTGGTGCATTTGAAACCAGAATGGATTTCCCATCAATTTGCAGACCCGCATGAAGGGGGGAGTGCAGTCCAGGGGCTCATCTGTAGCACGTGAATTCGTCATGCTCTGTCCAAGCTCAGCCTTGATCTCATTCCAAAGCCAGGCTCTCCGTGGGCGAAGTGAAGGCCTTGGCAGCACTGCCTTCAAGCAGTCAGAAAGAAGTCCATGTTCTGGAAAAAAACATATAAGGAGAGACCCAGAGAGTTAGGGCCAAGGTCTAGAATGGGATCAGGCACAACCCAGGGCAGAAGGTGAAATCAACTCTAAACACCCCAATCCTAAGCCCCAGCTTGGGCACTAGGGGATGCTGGTCATAGGGAAACTCTGCATGTACCTTCTGACTCACACAGAACCTAACTACCAATAGCCTGCTCTTGACTGAAGCCTTACCCTAATAGTTAAGAGGTATACATATATGATTTATTACATATATTACATATGGTGAAAAATACATGAGACTTGCAGGAAATCACTCTTTTTACTGGAATATGCAATGTGCTGGGAAGATGAACAGCATTCACTGGGATGGTCCACATCCTGAGGAGTTTTAGGCAGATGACCACAACCCTTGAACTCAGTGCAACAGCAACAGAAAGTAGCTAAAACTGTACTTGTGTTCATTTTATGCAGGTATGATTTAATATTGCATGTGGGCATGTGTTTACACTTCTCTCCACTGTGAATTGATGCTATGTACAGTGGTTGATAAGGTTCACACATGCATGTTAAGTTTTACTAAATGTTAACTTGTTATAATAAATTTGTATGTCTTATGGTAGCAAATGATAAAATAGACCATAATCTACACGTTTTATGCATCCATAACATACCTTCTTTTTAAGTTTTAAAAAATTTCTAGGTTACATGGTGCATCTTTTTTTTTCTTTTAATTTTTGCAAATGTTCCAAAAATTTTTTTAAATCCACTTTTAAGTGGAGCCATGAAATGTAAACTCAATGCTGTTCAGGGGTCACTTGCATTTGGTATGAGGCAGAAGTCCAACTTCATTTGTTTGTATGTGGATACCTGTCCATTGTTCCAATAACATTTGCTGAAATGATCATTCTTTTCTCTACTACACTTTCTTGGCATCACTGTCTAAATCACTTGCCAAATGTATGAGTTTAGTTCTGGACTCTCCATTTGATTCTACAGGCATAAATTCTTGTCCTTTTACCAATATCCTTCAAGCAGTTAGAAAGAAGTCCATGTTCTGGAAAAAACATATAAGGAGAGACCCAGAGAGTTAGGGCCAATCTTGGTTTAGAGGAGCATTGTAGTAACATTAGAAATTAGGAAGTATGGGGCTGGAGAGATGGCTTAGCAGTTAAGGCATTTGCCTACAAAGCCAAAGGATCCTGGTTCGATTCTCCAGGACCCACGTAAGCCAGATGCACAAGGGGGTGCATGCATCTGGAGTTCGTGTGCAGTGGCTAGAGGCCCTGGTGTGCCCATTCTCTCTCTCTCTCTCTCTCTCTATCACCTCCCTGCCTCTTTCCCTCCCTCAAATAAAGAAAATATATTTTTTAAAAAAAGAAATTAAGAAGTATGAATCCAATATTCTTCCTCCCCGCCCCTTCAAGGTTGCTTTAGATATCATGCCCCTTTGTACTTTCATATGAATTTTAGAATCAGTTTAACAATTTTGACCCCACAAAAGGTGGAACCTAGATAGAGATGGGTTGGATCTACAGGTCACTTTGAAGAGAACTGCTGTCTAGCAACCCACGTGTTATGTGGCCATGAACCCAGGGTGTCTTTTCTTTCGTTTAGGTCATTGTATTTTCAACAATGTTTTGCAGTTCTTGGTTGTACATGACTTACACTTCTGTTATTAAAAATTTTTTTTTAATTTTTAAAATATTTTTTATTTTTATTTATTTGAGAGAGGGAAAGAGGCAGACTGAAATAGAGAGAGAATGGGCACGCCAGGGCTTCCAGCCACTGCAAACGAACTCCAGATGCATGCGCCCCCTTGTGCCACTGGGTTATGTGAGTCCTGGGGAATTGAACCAAGGTCCTTTAGCTTTGCAGGCAAACACCTTAACCGCTAAACCATCTCTCCAGCACCTAGTAATTTTTAAAAATTTTTTTAATTGACAACTTCTATACTTACATACAAAAAGTGCACGATATTTCCCTCCCCTGCCCCCATGTTATTAACTTTATTTCTAAGTATTTTGTTCTTTTGATGACATTATAAATGGAATCGTTTCCTTAATTTCATTTTCGCATTATTTACTGCTAGTATACACAATACTATTGACTTTTAGATTTTGATTTTTATACCCTGCAATCTTGAAAAACTCATTTATTAACTCTGATAGGCTTTTTGTGGGTTCTTTAGCACTTGGACATATAAAATCTAGACATCTGCAAATCTAGATAGACTTACTTCTTCCTTTCCAATGGGACTGGCTTTGGTTTTTTTGTCCTATGTAACTGTCTCGTCCACTCTCCTGCACAATGTAAAATAGAAATGGATCTAGCATGGTAGTGCACTGGGGAGGCTGAGGTAAAAAAAATTGCTGTGAGTTTGCAATCAGCCTGGGCTACAGACTGAGTTTCATGTCAGCTGGGGCTAGAATGAGACTCTGCCTCAGAAAATCCAAAATAATAATAAAAAATAAAATAGAAATGGTGAGAGTATGCATCTTTGTCGTGTTCCTAATCTTAAGGGATCAAGCTTAAAAATATGATGCCAGATTCAGGGTTTTTGTGGATGTCCTTCATCAAATTGAGGAAGGTATCTCATATCCCAAATTGCCTGAGTACATGTTTGTTGAGTGTGTGTGTGTGTGTGTGTGTGTGTGTGTGTGTGTGTGTGTGTTCATTTGTTTTTCCAGTGATGGCAATCAAACCCAGGGTTTTGAGCAAGTATCCCACCATTGAACCTATTCCCTTCTAGACATTCTTATTTTCAGTTATGAAAAGGTGTTAGATTCTTGGCAAAAGCTTTGCTTGCATCTGTTGAGATGATCCTATGATCATTGCCCCTTAGTTTATTATGTATGTATTATCTTAATTGATTCTCAGACATTGAGCCTTCCTTGAATTCTTGGGGCAATTTCCACTCGGTCATGGTGGGATTTATATGGTGCTGGATTCAACTGCAAATATTTTGTTGAGAATTCACAAGGATATTGTTCTATAATTTTCTTGTGATATCCTTGTCTAGTTTTTGTAGAGGTGAGGGGTTTCTTGCTTACTGTCTTTCTTTTACTCAAGCTATTGGTATAGTATTTCTTCTGGATTTATATTCATACCCACACAAGAAAACCTCTCTCTGCAAGCTTTTATAGTCATACCTCACTTTTGCTGCTTTTTTTTTTTTTTTTTCTTTTTTTTTTTTTTTTTTTTTTTTGAGGTAGGATCCCTCTAGCACAGGCTGGCTTAGAATGGAATCTCAGGCTGGCCTCAAACTCACAGTGATCCTCCTACGTCAGCCTCCTGAGTGCTGGGATTAAAGGCATGGACCATCACACCCAGTTTGCTGCTACTTCTAGTTTGCTAAAAATGGTAGGATTCAGTCTTCATCACCTACCATCATCACCATACTGGGTCCATAACAGACTTTAGCTATTGCTTAATGTACTTGAGAAATGCTGGTTATAAATGCAATGCTAGGGGGCTGGAGAGATGGCTTAGTGGTTAAGGCGCCTGCCTGCTAAGCCTAAGAACCCGGTTCCAATCTCCAGGTCCCACATTAAGCCAGATACAAAGTGATGCAAGGGCGCAATGCCACACTTGCCTACAAGGGGGCACACACATCTGGATTTTGTTCACAGCAGCTGAGAGACTGCTGGTGCACCCATTCTCTATTTGTCTCTCCCCCTCTCTCTCTCTCTCTCTCTCTCTCCAAAAATAAAAAAATTAAAAATAATTAAAAATAAATTAAAATGCAGTGCTAAAGGTAAGTGTGCAGGTTATGCAGAGCATTGTTCTAAACACATTATAAGGGTTTCATTTATCTTCACAAATCTGTTTTTAAAAGTACTACTATCATGCTTATTTCACAAATGAGGACACTGGGGTAATCTGCCCAGAGACAGAGTAAGTAGATCCTGAGCTAATAAGATAATAACCCAAAACTCAAAATCCAGGCACTGAATGCCCAGGTTCATAGTCTTAATCATAATTTCAGCATTCAGAGTTTTCAAAAAGGATAAGTTTATTTTATTTTTTGTTTTTGCTATTTTTTTTGAAAAAATATTATTTGCAGGAAATATATACCTTTTTGGAAACTATTCTAAAACTTCAAAGCATAATTTTATTATCTGATACTTTTGTTTAAAATCTTGGCCACAGTGTCTATATAACAATGAAATCTTTGATATTAAGTGGCCTTGTCTGGTATTTACATATTCCTGAAAATTAAGCATGGTTTATAGAAAAGACCATCTAAATCCTATTTCAATATTTCTTCAAAGAAAAACAGAAGAGAAGACCATCTGAAGGTTCCTTCAACAAGAAATTTTAAATGCTTTGCCATTAGGAAAATATCATGAAATTGATATGCTGATGTTTTCTGCTTGTCAGGGCCTTCCAGACAAACCAAGGTTGTATTCCTTGTCTGTGTGTGTCAAAGGCACATGCTGCACACAGAAAACATGGCAATGTTTCATCCAATATAAGAGTTATACAAAATATGATTGTCAATTAGTCAATAGCTTCTTTTCTGCACCTACTGTGTGTGAGACGCCACCCAACATGGGAGGTAGTAGAGGGCAGATGGTCAGAGGCTGGGCTCCACACTCCCACAGCCTGGATTTGAACTGAGGTCCACCACATACTCATTGGGTCATCTTGGGCAGGTTTCTTAATACTCTTTAAGCCTTGACTTTTCCATCTACAGCATAAGGATAATAATAAGATAGTTATATGAAGATGAAATGAGATAATCCATATAAAACTTACAGTGTCTAGCACAATGTCAACATTTATTAAATATAATTACTAAGAGATTAAAAACTGCTGGGATAGCTTCTCTTCTTGCATCACTTATATCATCATCAAAAATAGTAATTGGAAGAAGATTCTATACATTGTCAGATGAATACAAATGTTAATGGGGCTTCCAGAGCCAAAGGTCACTAGGCTGGGGTATAGCTCAGTGGTAGAATTTATCTACCCATGGTTCATCCATTAAAAAAGAAGTCATAAATCCGGGCATGGCGGCACGTGCCTTTAATCCCAGCACTCAGGAGGCAGAGATAGGAGGATCATCATGAGTTCAAGGCCACTCTGAGACTACATACTGAATTCCAGGTCAGCCTGAACTAGAGAGAGCCCCTACCTCAAAAAAACAAAAACAAAAAAGTCATAAAACATCCAGAAAGACAGTAGGAAAGGGAGTAACAATTGAGGGATGTATAATCACTTAAAGGCAATAAAGGAAAATGAGGTCGTCATAGAATGGACGATGGTGCAGAGGTGAAGAGCTCTTGAGGGTTAGGACACACAGGAGTTAGAGCTCATGGAAAGGGCCATGGAAGATAAGGTTGGGGGAATCCGATAAACTCTCTACCTGCCAGTTAAAATTTTGCACTTGCCGGGTGTGGTGGCACACGCCTTTAATCCCAGCACTTGGGAGGCAGAGGTAGGAGGATTGCTGTAAATTCAAGGCCAGCCTGAGACTACATAGTGAATTCCAGGTCAGCCTGGGCTAGAGCAAGACCCTACCTCAAGAAATAAACCAAGGACAAAAATAAAAAGGAAAAAAAAAAAAACTTTGCACTTTAAGTGGTGTGAATGAAAGAATATTAAATTGAAATTCTAAATGAAAATTGATGGCTTTTGTTTTGTAGATTTAGAATCCAAAATCAGTTCAACTTAAAAAGCACTTTAAGTTCTTGGGGTGTGACCGATCCTTTTGATCCACTCAAAGCTAACTTGAAAGGAATTTCAGGTAACAACAAACCTAAGATTTTTGTTTGTTTGTATTGTTTGGGACCACTTCATTATACTCTGATTAAAGGATCTTCCCTGTTTCCACAGAGCACTTAGTAGTAAGCAACCAGAGTGAAACACTAGATAAGAGTAACAATTGATGTAAGAATGTGTTGTTTCTGGTATCAGTAAAGTTTGTTAGAGTGGGTGGGGAGGGATGTTCCTTGAGACATGGATTTTGGAGACATTCTTCACAGTGAGGTGAGTGGCCATTCAATGCAGTAAGTGGCCCATTACTCAGCATGACCAGAACTCTCCTGGAAACTGGAGTCAGTGCTAGAACCTTCATTCTGCTGCCACACCAGCATCATGGGCAGTTTTTCCCTCCTCTTCCTTCTTCATTCCCTGTAACTCCTCCTACCTCTTCTAATGAGCTCAACTGGAACTTTGGCCTCATTTACAGAACTTCCTTTCCTCAAATTACTCACACTCTGATAACCTTGCTCTAAAAATGCTCTTCTTCCCACTATCCATGTGTCATTTCCTTTCCATAGTTGATGTGCTACTGCAAATTCATAGGCCTGTGATCTGAACTTATATGTATCACACATAAAAAAGGAGTGGAATGCCAGACTACCTAAACTTTTGCCAACTCAAGGCTCTGGTTTGTTTCTGCTCTGTAGTGTAAATTATCTGTGTGGAGAGGACATCGTAGCAGGTGTTTTTGTTGATTGTGACATTGTCCTAACTTGACAAACTAGAAAATTACTATTTTAAATAAGCCAGATCATCAGCAAACAGAGAAGTTTTCTAAGCCTTGTTCAGCATCTTCTTAAGTATTCACAGAAAATAATGAAAGTATGATTTTCAAGACAAGTCTTAGAAGAGCTTAAGATGTGGCCAGATAGACACACTGCCAGTTATGTTTCAAATGAAAGACACGGGATGTATCTATTAGAGAACTGGACATCTCCCACCTTGGGGCAGAAGCTCCACAGTAGAGTGTTTGCCTGGTGCCATAGGTTCCATCGGCAACACTACCAGCAAACACAAAACCCCACTCTCTCCTTAATCATTGCGTAACGGGGCAGAGATAAGCAGCGTAGGTCAAGTTTGTTTAGCTTACAAGACAATGGTTGGTGTACACCTAGTTAGCCAGCCAGTCAATATTGCTGACCTAGATGAACATTTCCTTACGGACACAGTTTGACTTCAGGGAAAGGGAAGACAGAACAGAAAAGGATCAGAGGGCGAGGAAGGAGGAAGGGATGACAATGTTAGGTGCATTCTACCTTCAATGATGTGTGAAATCAAATCCTATCGACTTACTGAGACTCCAGAGTTCAGCTGTGGCATACCTGTAGCTAATGTTGTCATTCTTTTGGCCATACAAATTCAAAGTTAGGATGCTAGGTTCAATGTCCAGTACCAGAAGGAAGAGAGCAAAAACAACACGACTTTAGGACTACTGTTGACCTTCCCTCCGCTGTATGCAATGAATCACCATGGCTTACTGCTTATTCCCTCTTATGTCCTACAAGATCACCCCAGAATGTCATCAATCCTGTGCCCTCAAACAGCACTGATTTTAACCTGTATCTTACAGGTCCTTTGTTGACCAAGACATCCAAGGTCCATAAGCTCCTCTGACAAGACTTAACAAATCACCAAGTTTTAAATGTAGCTTGGATAGACCTTTCATCTCCTTCCTTTTTTCTTCTTCTTGTTGTTTTTCGAGGTAGGGTCTCATCGTAGCTCAGGCAGACCTGGAATTCACTATCTAGTCCAGGGTGGCCTTGAACTCATGGCAATCCTACTTCTGCCTGCCAAGTGCTGGGATTAAAGCTGTGCACCACCACGCCTGGCTCATCTCTTTCCTACAGCAGTTCATTTACTTACATTGGTTCAAGCCAGCATAATTAACAGGCTCATGTATCTGGCTTATTTAAAAATTATCAAGTCATTTCCAAGTGCTAAATATGGAGCTTGGATTCAAGCCTCATATTGACAACACCAGGCTTACAATCTTCACCAGTAGTTTTGTTTCTTTAAAATGGAGGCTGGCAAATCATGATAATCCAACATGTGCTTTCAGAAGTACAGCACTGTTGAAAATAGCCATGCCCATTCATTACAACTAATGTCTGCTTTCTTGAAAAAATAGTAGTCACTGGGACAGACACCATGGCAAAGGTAACAGCTAAGATTTTAATGTCTGGCCCTTTATACCTAAAGCTTGCTAACTTAAAGCACTCTGCTTTAAACGTAACTGAGACTAGTCATGTAGTCACACAAGTGGGTTTCTGGCTTAATTCTAGAGACTGGGCCACTGAATCTCTCCCAGAAACAGTTTCTACATTCCTAAAATGGATAGCCAACACCCACCTCACTCTTTAATAGTAGAAATGAAATTATATTAACATATAGCACAGCATCCATATATATATATTTTTTAACCAGAGAGGAAATGATCAGAAAACTGTGGCCATCCATCCTTCTATTAGCAAGAGGTTACACTACAACAGCTTTGTTCTATTGAAGGAAGATCAACAATGCCAAAATAATTTAGCTTTTTCAGTCCATTTAGTTGCAAAGCCCAGAATCACAGTCCTTTCCCAACTAAGAGGCACATGTCTCTTTCTTCTTGGTATCAAAGAGCTCATCTGGTATCAAGACTCAACTGGGCCAAGAGTACAATTTCTCCTCAGACTTGACAGTAGGTTGTGAGGAAGCTTTTGAGTCATTCTGGTCTCTCTTCCTCACTGATGAAGAGAACAGGTGGATACACTTCTGGAACAATCTCCTTTCTTATGGGCCAGCAGGCTTTGACCAGATCAATGCCTCCCAGCTCAAGATCTACTCCTTGTATACAAACTCAAAATTCTGAAGAAATGATCCTATTCTTTGCTTTTGTAAATGGTTTGTCAATTCCCAGTTTCTTCCCAATAAGAAGTTCAACAAGCATTCTGTTACTGTGGCTTGAATGAGCCAACCATCCAGAGTACATGAGTTCACTTAGGCCAGAGGGGTAAGCTCAGCACTGCAAAAAGGTAAGGAGAGGGCTAGGAAGAGGGATGGAGACCAACTCAGGAAGCTTCTGGGACAAGTAATTTCTTCTTTCTATAGCCTGCGTTAGGTGTGACCTGACATTATACACCCACCTTGTCATCTCTTAGCAATTAAGGGACAAGATGAGAAAGATACTCTAGAAGCAAGTTCTGGGGATGAGAGACACATCAAAAACCCATTCTGCACTGCCCTTATGAGTACACACACACACACACACACCAACGTTAGGTTAAAGAACATATGGGAAAGTTCTATTATAGGGAAAATAAACAAGTGGACAGTGTGAGGGATTTCTACCATTCATTCACCCAACATATACTTATGTATCATACGTTTTCCAAGTTGGGCAAAGACATATTGAAAATACATATGCCATACTTTCTACTTGCTAAAGATAATAATCTGAAGATGGTGTTGGGGAAGAGTGAAGAGTATGCCAGGAGGGAGGGTAAAAGAATCCCACTCCAAGCCAGGCGTGGTGGCACACACCTTTAATCCCAGCACTTGGGAGGCAGAGGGTAGGATTGCTGAGAGTTCGAGGCCACCCTGAGACTACATAGTGAATTCCAGGTCAGCCTGGACCAGAGTGAGACCCTACCTCACAAAACCAAAAAAAAAAAAAAAAAAAAAAAGAAAAGAATCCCACTCCAGTATTTTGGATTCTGAAATGTAAACTAGGAGAGGGTGGGTTTAGGATGGGCTAGTTTCATTGAAGTATGCATCCCAGAAAGCTAGTCCACTACACTGGGGCAAAAGGGTGGTGGGGATGGCCACTCATTATGAACCTTAGCTAATCTGCAGCTCTGAGAAACCCCCGCTCACATTAAAAGTGCAAAAGCAACTAAACTACATCTCCCAGGTTTATTAATCATGGAATAGAATGGCACCTATAGATGTTTTGAGGGCAAATCTGGGGAAAAAAAGGTATGACCTTCAATGACACTAAGATGCCAACGATTCAGAGGAACAAAAAGGCAAGGAGAATCCTGAACATCTCAACTCTTTTTGTCAGTTAGTTGTATGATATTTTAATGATGTGATAAAAGTGAATAAAGTACAATCTGCAATACACCATCAACGGAAAAAAAAAACTCAGAGGTAACTCAAATTCTCATGGTTTATGACATATGCTGGTCCTCTGAAATGTCAATTCTTATCAAAGAGAAAACTTAAGAGATGCTGATGCTGGGGGCATACAGGCTATGGATGGATATCAAGATGGAACCATTTTCTGAAATCTGATTAAAAAAAAACCTACTTAAATGACTCTTCACTTGCAATCTCAAGACATTGCAATAGCCCAGCCTATGTTATCACAGGCTCATTCATATTAGTCCCACTTTTCACACTGAGCCACAGTGCCTTGACTAACACAGGCATGCAAGTCCTATATTTTAGCTGATAAGGGGTTCACAGCGAAGCTCCACTCATTGTATCAGCAGTCCCTTAAAAATGTTCAAGACGCATAGCAGACAGTAATGAAGTCAGATGGTAAAACTTGTCAAAGAACCACTTTATCCACAAAATGTTCCTTAATTTTGACACTATATTTGCTTGCTCAATGAGCTAGGAGGGACTAATTAATAGAGAATCTTCTTTTCTCTTAAGATCCTGCAGAAAAAGACCAACTGCTAAACCTAGATTCTCCCGTGATTTCTTCCTCTACCCTTGCCTTTCCTCCTCTGATGCTGGAAAATGGATATAGCCGACTACAATGTCCTGTCGCACTGTAACTACAAGCTGGATGGAATACTATATGATCTGTATCTATTATTCTTGCCTAACATTCAGCAGTCATCTCCTTGCATGTACATAACTAATACAAAGCAATTTAACAAAGCTCCTTAAATAAAAATTGGGAGATTGTTTTAATATCCACACCACAGGCCTCTGGTGGTATGCTTAAGTGGATTAGAAGACAATTTCTGAAAAGTGGTAGCGTTAGAATGGAACAGTGCCAATTCTGACAGTAGGTGTGAGATCGCAGTTTTATTGGCCCCCTCTAAACTGGAAGGACTGAACAAGTTCTAAAGTTTCTTTAATTTTGTTGTAAGCATCCTGACTTCCATTCTTTATTGCATCAAGTGCCATGTCATCTTTGGAGAACTGGTTTAAAATGGTTAATGTTTAAACTACAAAAATTTGTCAACCCCCTCTTTTACTTTGAAACTGTTAGTTCACATTTAGTTATAAGCTCTTCTTTTCTTTGTAGATTCTAGCCTATGAGGCAGGCTAATTACATGCATGACATTACAAGGTACACAGAACATGGTCATTCAACAGATATTTTTAATATACTATATTATGCCTCTTAATGCCCATAATACAAACCTATGACTTTATCATTTGTCTTAAATTGCAGTCCAAGTATGTAAAATCTCAAGAGAAATCATCTCAAAAGTTTTAAAAAATTATTCCTAGGCCATATAATCTACTCATAATTTACCTAAGTTTTATATACATTGGCTAAAGGACAGATTTTAATATTGACTAGAAATATTCTTTTAAATTACCTATAAAAATCATGGAGGGGGGCTGGAGAGATGGCTTAGCGGTTAAGGCGCCTACTTCCTAAGCCTAAGAATGCTGGTTCCAATCTCCAGGTCCCATGTTTAGCCAGATGCAAAGTGATGCAAGGGCGCAATGCCGCACTTGACCACAAGGGGGCGCACGCATCTGGATTTCGTTCACAGCAGCTGAGAGATTGCTGGCACGCCCATCTCTGTCTCCCTCTCTGTCTCTCTCTCCAAAAATAAATTTAAAAAATCATGGAGGGGGGGGTTGTTGGAGAGATGGCTTAATGGTTAGAGCACTTGCCTGCCAAGCCTAAGGACCTAGGTTCAATTCCCTAGTACCCATGTAAAGCCAGATGCACAAGGTGGCACAGGCATCTGGAATTCAACTGCAATGGCTAGAGGCTCTAGTGTACCAAATTTCTCTCCCTGCCTTCCTCATGCTCTAAAATTTTTAAAAAAAAATTGAAAAAAATCATAGGGGAAATATCAAATAAATTTGAGCTTTCCAGAATTGCATAAAAATACAGAAACTTGTTAGTTTTCTAAGCAATCATTCCCTACCTATATAATAAGCAGCACTGGGTACTTCACATTTTACAGAAGCACAGAGCCTTACAATGTACTCAAATCTTATACTAAATTCATGGGAAAATGTGAATAACTCATATTTCTGTCATGTGGGGGGTTAGGTCAAGATAGCTTTTATGTTTCCGAAGCAATCCACAATGCCAAGATGGAGATTTCAGAGGAAGGCACTAAGGCATCTGCAGCCACAGGTATGTTCATTCACAAAGCTAATACCCAAGAGGTCATGTTGCTTGCCCATGTCTACCTTAAGTTTATCCTGTTGAATCTTAACAGGTGTAAACTGTTCCACTTAAAACCCCAAGTCCAGCAGGGTGTGGTGGCGCACGCCTTTAACCCCAGCACTGAGGAGGCAGAGGTAGGAGGACTGCTGTGAGTTCAAGGCCACCCTGAGACTACATAGTGAATTCCAGGTCAGCCTGGGCTAAAGCAAGACCCTACCTGGAAAAACAAACAACAACAACAACAAAAAAAAAACAAGTCCAGGTGTAATATAGCATTTTCTTAAGAGAAAAAATTGTTGACGGAAAGCACAACTTTTGCAGACCAATGGAAGAGATAGACATCCATTTTGAAAAGGATGTGCATTACCATCATTCCCCAAACGAGGAACAGTCATTCTAAAAATTACCTTCAGTAAGGAATTTAGTCCATGGACTATTTTGAAAAGAAGACAAACAGGATTGATTTCTTTGATTTTCCTATTTGCATTACCTTAACACTCAACAGTGAAATGTCATTAGGATGCTTTTTTTTTTTTTTTTTAAAGTTTGTAACTCTACATAGTATTAAAAAAAAAAAGTAATTTTTTTTAAAGTAGAAAATGCAATAGGAGCCAAGCATGGTGGTGCATTCCTTCTTTAATCCCAGCATTTGGGAGGCAGAGGTAGAAGGATTGCTGTGAGTTCAAGGCCAGTTTGGGACTACAGAGTACCAGATTAGCCCGGGCTAGAGTGAGACCCTACATAGAAAACAAAAAATGCAATAGGACTCCACTATTCTTTATCTTTCCTGCAGCTCTCTTGTTACTGAAAAGGTCTCGGACTCCTGTTTTTAAAGCAGATCGCCCATTCATCTTCTTCTTGAGAGAGCCTAACACAGGTACGGTAGGTTCTACAGCATGTTCCTTTTTTGTTGGATTTAGATACTTAGCAGCATCTCTCCAGCAACAAGCTTTGTGTATCCACTATAGGCTAACGTATTTTCCTCTAGCTCTTGCTATGGTGTTCTGAAGCTCCCCAGTTGGGTCTTACACCCTGAGAAAGGGAGTTATTTCTTAAGAAAGGAAAGTATTACCCTCCATGGTTTTTTACTTTCTCATTCTCACTCAGTTCAGTTGTAGCTAGCGCACATTTAAAAAAGAATCAAGTGAGTTTCTGCTTCTAGGGAGACTTAGAAACTTACAAAGGTAAAATAAACTATAATCTTTCATTTTAAAACGTTGTTCCCTGACATTTTAGAAGATAAGTCTCTTTAGACCAGGGTGTATCAAAGAAGAGAAGTCACCTAGTGACTCTGGCTGACTCGTATTCTAGTGAATGCACACGGGTTTCTATGCCATTCGCTGTCTAAATCAAATATTTGCTCTCATACTTTGTTCCTGGTCCCACCATGGAACCATCTCAATCCAAAGATGGCACAGCACAGGAGGAGCTTTATTTACCAATCAGAGAAGCAGATGTCCTATAAGCTTCCGCAGTATTGAACTAAATCTTTAAATCACTTGATTGACTTTAATGTTCCTCCTTTCCCCTGACAATTACTGACCTAGGAAGGAAGAGATTCTCAGTAAAGAGTGTTGGCAATTCTAGATGGTGAATTAAAAAAATCAGAGGGAACAAGACTAATACAATCAAGGAAAGGTGGGTCTACTTTAACTAAACACCAGCCATTGCTTTTATTTATGAAGAGAAAAAAAAAAATGTGTCAAAAGTTAGAGTGAAAATAATGCATGATTTTATACAAATGGTTAAGGAAATGCTATCAACATCATTTTATCTGAGAATCATTTGCATACTGCCACATCTCACAAAGGAACATTTCTGAGACAAAAAAAAAAAAATGCAGATAATCATTCACTGGAAAATAATCTATTTAGGGCTTGTTTGTGGAGAAAAGGTCTGTAACAGAATATTACCACAGTGTTTTACCACGATCATCCCAACCCCACAGTGATTACGATTAGATGAAAATGGCACTTAGCACTCACAGCAGGCAGCAGAGTGCTCGCTTAGAAGGAATACATGTCAAAAGAAGAAAGATAATGAAAAAAGAGAGAGAGAGAGAGGTTCTATGCCATCAAGAAACAAAGATAGTACTTTAGAATAGAAAGGTCATTGCCCAAAGCTTATATCCAATAAAGTGGACAGTTAAAAGAAAAAGATTCTATTTCTGAATTCAACTGCATAAAAATTATGTAAAGTTACTGAACAAGGAAAGGACATACCAATATTTCAATGGTATAAGTTTCAATGGCTTTAGTAATCAGCTAAAATAGAATCATTCAACAAATAGGGCAAATCAGGGACTATTAGGAAGAGCGACCTAAAACCTCACTAAGCTTTTAGAGAATATCACCTGTTCAAGGTCAAGTCATTCACTGACCTCTACAGGTCCTAAAACACAAGACATCCCTCCAAGATATATTCTTCCTCATCTTTGCTGACAAGAGTTCTGGACTGGCCACTATTTCCTTAAATGCAGAAAGCCTGATGAAGGAGCTTAAGCTTTCATTTTTGATGGGCTTCAAAGCTCATGACTAGACTTTAAGATGACAGTGGAAAGAGACAAGAACAGATAGGAGCAGAGACGACAGGAGAAACTTTCCAACTCCCCTCAGGGTTCACGCTAAACAAATGTACTAAAGGCCAAGAGTCTAAAGCACTATTTCATCAACAGCCTGTGAAATGCAAAAACTTTCTGATAAGCTGCCAACAGCCAGGAAAGATTGAATCTTTTTCCTAGATTATAAATGTCTATCTGAAGAACTCTGAATACCTCAAATTAATCTCAGAATCAGAATACAGGGAAACAATGACCAGATAGTAAATCTGGATTTTGCATAGCCCTTGGTGAATTTAGCAGTGTGACTATAGACAATTTTAATTTCATTTCTAGATTTTATTTTCCTTTACTTGAAGGTATTTTGTAGAGGTTTAAAAAAAAAAAAGTTTAAAGAACTGCTTATGAAACCACTATACAAAGTTACATTAAATGCTGCTTCTTCTTGACAGGTGTGGTCATCAGTATTGGGAGAGTTTCAAACCCCCTTGACTAAAACTGCAGATCTCAAGAACGTTCTTTACTTTTGTGTATGCTTTCCTTCATAAATATTCAAATTACTATAGTCTTGAAATTTTTTTAAATGGTCTGATAAAATGTAAAAAGGATATATGATTTCCAAATACTATGAACCTGAACACAATTTAATTTTATTAAATTTCCATAAGTATATTTTCCCCTTTCTTTATCCAAATCTAAAAATGGTAACCTTTTCTATGGTTATACTCCAAACCACTGAAAGGCAAGCAGTGGTTCTATGAATGGTGAATGAGTCAGGACATTTGGATCACACCCATAGTAAGGATACACTATGCCCTGTTAGACTGAGGGTGGGCAATGAGCAGCGTCAGGATTCCCCATCTTACATAACTCAAGAGACAGACAAAACGAGCACAGTCATCTTAATGGGATTCCTTTGCATGTACCTTCTAAAGACACAGTCCAAGTGTGAGAATTACAAACAGAGTGAAGAGATGCCTCTGCATCCTTCTTGTGCCGTGTTTGTGAGCACAAGCTGCTCTAGACTAGACATTTCAGTACATGTGATATACTTCAAACTCAGGACTTCCTAACTAATGGCTCAAGGTGGTATAATCCATAATCCTAGTTAAGAAAAAAGGGGGTGAAGGGAGGGAAGAAATTAATAATACTCAAAGTTGTCTGCTTTTAAAATTGCCTTGAAAGTAGAATCTACCTAGGCACCATTGGCATAGCCATTCCCATGATCTAAGCAGAAATGGGAGTATGTTGGCATGGCCAATAAGAACTACAAACATAGCAGAAAGACAATGCAGATTATGTAACATGTAATTACAGTTAGGCTTAACAAATATGAACTTCAAGTTGTATATCTTTCAATGCTTTAAAAAGCAAGGCCTTTAAAATTCCATTGTCTTAGAATGTTTTCAAGTGATTACTTTAAATGTGATTATTTCCTAAACCACACAAGAGTAAAATAGAGCATTTATTGATGGAATAACAAAAGTGCTTTTCTTAAATATTCTTCAAAATACATTTGTACAACTTACAATAATATATCCAAAATAACTGTATATACAAAACATTACCTAGTTTTTAATGTATGTGCTTTTTTCCCCAAAATTACAAAGTAACTTCTTTTTAATTTTTTTTTTTTTTTTGGCAAAGTTCAACCTTGACAGAGGTGACATTTTTAAAGGTTGGTTTAAGAAAATAGAACCTGAGGGAAACTGACACGCAACAGTCAATGAAGAGCAGATTTGGAGGCATATTTTTAGTTTGTTAAATAAAAGGCTTTTAGAGTGATACTTTTCACATTACAAAAATAAACCAAAATGAAGAAAAGGTCACTGGAAAATGATGGAAAAGGGGTCTGTAGACTTGCTTTTAGTATTTTCAAAATAGCCAACAATGCATGTCAAAAAATGAATGCAAGATTACAACAGTCTTGTATTTACTTTGTATTTGGAGAAGATAGTGAAATAAGTGGCCACATTCTATTTTCTTTTAATTGCTATTAATATGGTTGATCTGATTGGCTCTTCGATGAATTTCATCCAAGAAGTTCTCCAGTTGTTCTATTAGCATCCGTTTTTTAAACCTGTGTGAGGAAAACAATAGCATTTTTAATAACTTTTAAATGGCTATAACATATCACTATGCTTTAAAAAATTGCTGTGGGAAGATTTTTAAAAGTGAAATTAAAATAAAAACACCAATACTCATATGATATACAAATTAGCTGAAGATGTATAAATTAGTGTTTGTACTAGAACAGTATTATATATAGTTCTTCCCCAAATGAAATAGCTATTCCTCGAAATAATGGAAGAAGGGTTATTCATCCCACCACCAAAAAGAAATAAAAGAGAAAAATGCACGTGTACCTGTGTGCCTGCGTGCGCACACACACACACACACACACACACACACACACACACACACACACACAAAATTCTAAACACTAGCAACTTTTGGGCTCCAAAAACAGTCACTATAATATCTTCTAGTCAACTTTGAAAGCATTGAAATCTGAGTGTTGAAGACAAAGTAGAAGTATAATTTCCCACAAAATGGAAAGGGAAATAAAGATAAAGTAGTAGCATTTAAAAATCATGGGGTTCTACCATTACAAATTGAAGGCTAGGAAATAGTCTTTAAATCAATATTCAAGGATAGTTAGATATCTACAACATAGAATATATAGCAAATTTTCCCCAATAAACACAGGCATTTAAAATAATATTTGTCTAAGATATTAGTATTACTGATGCTTTTTAGAATAGCAGACATACTAGTCCTACTTTTTTCCTACTTGCAAAATAATGTAAATAGCCACCAAATTACACAACTCTCTCAAAGGTGGCACATGTACTGGTGTGAAGAACATGGCTATATCCAGGACGTGTCAGACACAGTGGCACGTGTCTGACATCACAGCACTTAGAAGGCTGAGGAAGGAGGATCTGGAGTTTTAAGGCCAGTATGGGCTACAGAACAAGTCTCTGCCTTGAAATCAACAGTAACAAAAATCCAGGATGGGCTGGGCTTTGAACTGACTAAAGAACAAACAGTTATCATAACAAATTAGAATAATTTAAATTATGGCCTTATCTTGATCATTTAAAGTGGCCCATGCTCAAGCTACTCCAGGAAAAAAAAAAAAATTAAACTACTCTAAGTACTTTATATGAAGCACAGGTCAAAAAGGGTACATTGGAAGATTGGTTCAAATAAACCCTAAATTTTTTATAGCCCTGAAAAATAAGTCTTGCAAAAAAAAAAATTTTAAATTAATGATTTCAAATTAATCATTCTTACAGCTGTATTTCTAAGCTTGAGTTATTGAAACAATACCCATGATTACAAATCTTCCCATGTCAAAATGTACTGCATTCAAGTATTACCACCTTTCAAAGTTAATTCTAATTAATAATGAATATAAATATAGATAGACAAAAAAGGGCAAAGATGTAAAAGCTTAAAACACAGCAAAAAGCTACAGAAAAGCAAGAACTTTTCAAAGTATGTAACAGTTTACAGGGAAAGTGATCTACAATTCCTGAGGAAACTGTGTGGCTATTTTAGTGAATATCTTTCATTAAACTTAAAATATATATAAAATCACATGTCATATGCACAAATGAATAAGAAAACTTTCATCACTTCAGAATATACAAACTATTTCTTTACCTTGATGCTTCTTTAATGACATTTTGTAAAAATATTAGTCTTGTTTGTAAACTGCCTTGCACATGCTTCAATAAAGTGAAGATTCTTTCATATTCTTAAAGTAAAAGGAGAAAAAAAATAAATGGCTTTCATTTGTATTCTTAATGTTTTTCTCTTGTACTTTCTTAATACTGAGGTATACTTAGACAAAAATATTTTACATAAAAATTTTGCTACTCTTTAAGGATTTTATAGAACACTTTAACATATGCATATGAAAGAAAATACCAACAAAAATTAAGCACTATCATGCACTGCTTTTTGGAATCAATTCCCACTAAAGTATTAATCACAAAGCTTAGAGGGACGAGTTAGAGCTTTCAGTAGTACCGGAAAAACGAAGAGGCAAATGAATGGCATTAAAAACCCATCCTCATAATTTCAATTCTAAACTATAACTAACAGGGGGGAAGTGGAAAGGGGGGAAACCAGGGTAAGGGTTAACAACTCTGTTAAGGACTACATAAAGTCTTAAATGTCAAGGATTGAGTCTTCTCCACTTCTGGACCACTCACAGCAGGTCATCTGTTTCAAAACTTTTCCCATGAAGTTCTTTTGTATCCATACGACAGACAGACAGATTTCATAAATCTGGTGTCTGAGCCCAAGCATATCCCAGGTTACTATCACTGTTTAAATATAGTGATAGGCACTATGAGTGGAACTTGACAGATATGTAGAAAATTAATAATGTTCACTACCTCTTTTGGGGTTAGCTACTATGTGAAAATTTCAGCTGCTAACAGTCAAGACTCTAGGTCTCTGTTATGGTGGCCACATGTAATTTATTTATGGAGTATTCAGCAGCTGCCAGCCACTGCTGCCTACCTGGAACTTAACAGCTATTCAGTGACAGCTGGATAAAGGATCAAATCTTAAGCTGTAGAGATGGGCTTAGTGGTTAAGGTGCTTGCCTGCAAAGCCTAAGGACCCAGATTCTATTCCCCAGTATCCACATAAGCAAGATGCACAAAGTGGTGCATGCATTTGGAGTTCATTTGCAGTGGTTGGAGGCCCTGGCATGCCCATTTTCTTATCTGTCTCTCTTTCTCTGAAGTAAATAAAATACATTTTTTTAAAAGATAAAATCTTTTTTTAAGGTCACCCCCACCCCCCAGGTAGGGCCTTACTCAAGCCCAGGCTGACCTGGAACTCACTCTGTAGTCCCAGGCTGGCCTCAAACTCACAGCAATCCTTCTACCTTTGCCTCCCAAGTGTTGGGATTAAAGGCATGAGGCACCATGCCCAGCAAGAATCAAGTCAGATAGCTCAGATATTACTCAAGATTGATCTTGAATCAGATATACTTTTAGTAAATTTGACTTTTTGTTTTTTTGAGAACATAGATAAATTAAACATGAGGTTTGTCTCTAATTATACATACTTCTTCCTGGCTTTCGGATCTCTTTCATGATTTGTGCTTTGAGTTCAGTGTTGACTTCTTCATGGCTTCTGCAATGCACCAATTTCTTTCCTCTGTTGAGGGAAGATGCTGGTATATTCTCTTCAGCACTTTGATCTTTATTTCTTGACTCGTCATGGTTTTCCAAAAATCCACCAACAGTGAGGTCATTGTTTCCTAAATGGTCATGACCAAGAACCTCTGTATGATTTGTTGGTCGATCCAATAGATTGGATGGACAAGATGATGAAAATTCAGTATCCATTGCATTTTGTGTAATGTCTGATGACAGCTGGTCTGCAACATGATTTTCAACCACACCTTCTAGTGCTGAATCAGTGGTATCTGAAACTAAAACCAATGAAGCAAAGAAGTGAGATCCAGTATCAAAGTACACAACCAAGAGCAACACAAATAGCATGAATGGAGCAAATCCCAATTGCCTTTCTTCACTGACACATGCTAACAAATAATATGGTAGGGGTCCTTGGCTGTACTAAGGATACGACACCTTTCAATGTGGAGTCCTCACAACATACTTCAAGAATCAGAAGGAACTTAAAGCCAATTTCAACCAGATTTTAGTTCTCTCCCTTATTTTATGGCAATTTTATTGAAAGAGTAGGTTTTTCAGTACTTCGGTGAATTACATTAATCAAAACTGTCATGGCTTCCTGTACCTTAGAGTCCTAGAATCCCAACTACTTCTGTATTACATAACTATTATCCATTAGAGGCATAAGTAAACACTGAACAACAGTTTATACTGCCCAGAAATTTACAGGAAACTTATCACCAAACAGGTCATATTTTACAGCACATGTTTTCTTCTTTTAACTATACTAGTCCTCATGAATTGAGCACTACAGCTCATTAAGCCAGCAGACCCAAACGCTTGCAAGCTTGTCATTAATCAATGCTTAGGCTTTTGCCCCATCACCATGTTAGGGCAGCAGCTTAAATGCACATCTCCTTGGCAAATGTAAATGTCTTGTTTCCCCTTGCTTCCCTGCATACTCAGTACCACTAATCCACTCTTCTCCTCCCACCTAAATCTTATCCCATGATTTTCAAACCATCTCCACAATCATTTCAGCCTTTTGTCTAAAAATTATCCACAATATTTTTGCTTTAAGGGAAGCTCAAATCTCATACTTAAAACTACAACAAACTGTTCTCCTTTCAGACCTAGAGCAGAAATTGTTTTCTCTGATGGGCCCACCATGGGTTTAAAATCAGGACAAGGAGTCATGATTCCTTCACCTTCTAATGGAATTTCAAGATTTCTTCTATGTAAATCTTGCTGTTTGAGGCTTAAGTGTCACCACCTATCCTCTTCTCATCATTATTACCTTCATATTGAACTCAGGGGCACATACCTGGTACCTCACTCACAGTACATTATAGTTCCTCCTTCCCTCCCATCTTTCTAGGTCCTTACTACAACTCCAAGTGTGATGGGCGGACAAGAGACATTAGCTCCAGCAGAGAGTTTCTCAGAAACGCTCACCAAGAACCCCACCCCACACTTGAATGACAGCTCGTAGTTTTAACTCCTGTACACAAGTTTGAGCAGTGCTGTGGTGACCAATATCTAAACAGATTATCACCTAAGAAGAACTTGAACTCCAAAGAACCTTCCCCTCATGCTTTGCCTCTCTATCCAACACAAATTCAGATGGAGGTGCATATATACCTTATCTTTGCTGTGCTCCTGCTCTGCGCTCCCAAGACAGTAGACTTACTCCAGGCACTCTAAAAGAGTGCTTCCCCTATTCATCAGACCTCTGCTAGTGAACCACGTTCTGATTTAATCAGGCTTATACCCCAGGGTAGACCTTCTACCAATGTCCTAATTATCTAGTTCTGCCGTTCTCCTATGTAATTGACCAAGTAAAACCCTATGCTGTCTGCTTGCTCCAAACCTTAATTTATAATGGAAACTGCTAGAGAAATAGAACACAGCTATCTATGGGGTGGTCCCAGTGCCCATTTATATGTGGATCTTCAGCACTGCCTAGCTATCTTATCACCACCCCTACAACCTATAGCACAGAGATTATTCCAATATCCTGCACTCTCTTCACTTCTCTTTTGTGTCAGCAATATACACAATTCCTCCTTATGGAAGAATACAAAAACAAAGCCCTGATCCAGAAATTTCCTCTACTATTCCCTGCTAGATTTGTGCTCACATCTATATTGTTCAATGAAAACAACACTCCATAATTGCCTGGGCCATTTCCTCTTTACCTTGTGACTTTGTGATCATGCCCTCTCTCATCTTCATTTTCAATCTCTCCTCTACTGACTGGTTCCATCATACCAGCATTAAAGTTCGCTCGAGAAACGTTACTACTTTCAGCTGCATGAACTCTTCCAGGTATCACTAGCCCCACCACCCTGCCTCTGCCCTTTACAACTGATTCCTTCAATGCATGTTTACATTCACTGTCTTCTTTGCACTTCACCCACTTTAGGCTTCTGCCCTCTCAACTCCACAGAAACTATTCTTGTTCAGTCAGAGACCAAAGATGTTTCTAATTCTCTTGATGGGTCTGTTTTTAAAGCATTTGCAAT
Source organism: Orientallactaga sibirica (assembly GCA_036365145.1). Lineage (NCBI taxonomy): Eukaryota > Metazoa > Chordata > Mammalia > Rodentia > Dipodidae > Orientallactaga > Orientallactaga sibirica. Next base: position 2,174,221 of record JAEOAD010000048.1, read on the forward strand.
TACCAACCATTCAATTTTCCTTTCCTTTTTTTTACATTTCCATGACATTAAATTCTTTCCTATGTGTTCCTAGCTATTCTTCCTTTCCAATCATCTGTTCTTTTAACTCTGGCACTTTCAAAAAACAAAATTATATATACATATATATTCTTTTATTTACTTGAGTGAAAGAAAGAAGGAAAGGGAGAAAGAGAGAATGAGAATGAATATGGTCATGCCAAGGCCTCCTGCCACTGCAAATGAACTCCAGATACATGCACCACTTTGGGCATGTGGCTTTATGTGGGTACTGGGAAATCAAACCCAAGCCATTAGGCTTTGCAAGCAAGCGCCTTTAACTGATGAGCCATCACTCCAGCCCAACTTTGGCACTTTTAAGGTTCTGTTCTGGGCTCCTTTTTCCTCCACTGCTGATTCTCTTGGTAAGATTTTATTTCACACCAAAGGTCAGTAAGTAAGCTTCCTCCCACACCTACCCTTCAGCCAGTTACCCTCCTCCTGAGTTCCTACCCCACACACCTATCTTACAATATACACTTTGCTACCTAACAACACACTTCTAAAGTCAATGCCCATTTCAACTCTTCCTCCAGGCCACCTAGTGTTTCTCAAGACAGAAAGCTGCCTCCTCCTTTAGCAACACGTGCATTTGGAGAAATGCCCAAGTATTCCTTAAACACACAATCTCAAAACCCCAGTCAAGTCACAATCATCTTTTTCTCTGGTTTCCTAATTGGTTTTGTGTTATGGACAACTATATAAAAGCATCAAATATCCAATCAGTATCCACATTCTTCAATTACCTTCTACATTTTATTTGTGGAAAAAGTATGGTTTCTTTAAATTTAAGTCCAAATGAGGCTAGTACATGACAAGTAGTTTATGTCTTCTAGCTACCTCTGAATCTATAAACTCCTGTCCCTTTCTTTTCATTATGCATCTTCTTTTTCCCCCCAAGGTAGGGTTTCACTCTAGTCCAGGCTGACCTGGAATTCACTATGTAGTCTCAGGGTGGCCTCGAACTCATGGTGATCCTCCTACCTCTGCCTCCTGAGTGCTGGGAATAAAGGCATGTGCCACCACACCCAGCTTCACTATGCATCTTCAAGACAATCACAACAGAAACGTTTTGTCCTGTAGAGTTCTTTACCATCAGGATTTTGCTGGGTGTATCCCTGTTTTGTCACTTAACTTGACTTTTCTCTCTTAAACTTCTTATGAACTGATAGATTTAAAGGTTCAATCACATTGACATTTAACAGGGGAGGGGAAGTGGGTCAAGACCATTTCAGAGGGAGTATTGTAAAATTCCCTAAGTAATATACATGACTAGGGTTCTTTCCAGTTTTGATATAATAAGCCCGGGGTGACCACTACCTATACTTAATAAATCCACTAGTTTATTAAGATTTTCCTACATTTGTGTGTCCCTGATAATATCCCACACATCATATTCAGACTTAAGTCTAAAATACCACTTCTTTCAAACCTTTAAATAAATTCTCAGTTCTTAGCATAATGTAGAAACTCTTCATAATAGGTTCCAAGACTATCTATGATCTGGATTCTGACATCTTCCAGTTCTCACCATATCACAAGTACACTATTGCTACAATGGAAATTATCTAGGTTGCTTAATACTCTTGTTTTTTTTTTTTGTTTTGTTTTTTTTTTTGGTTTTTCGAGGTAGGGTCTCACTCTGGCCCAGGCTGACCTGGAATTAACTTGGAATTAACTATGTAGTCTCAGGGTGGCCTCGAACTCTTGGCAATCCTCCAACCTCTGCCTCCCGAGTGCTGGGATTAAAGGCGTGCGCCACCACGCCCGGCTCTTTTTTTTTTTTTTTTTTAATTTTTATTTATTTATTTATTAAGAGACAGAGAAATGGGGCGGGGTGAGAATGGGCACGCTAGGGCCTCTAGCCACTGTAAACGAACTCCAGATGCATGTTCCATCATGTGCATCTGGCTTACGTGGGACCTGGAGAATCGAATCAGGGTCCTAAGCTTTGCAGGCATGTGCCTTAACCACTAAGCCATCTCTCCAGCCCAATACTCTTCTCTTTATGTCTTTATGTATATTCTTCTTAGACTACTGTTCTAGTATAGAAAAATGCTCCACTTTATCTAATTAATTCTCATTCATGCTTCAACATAACTTCTTCAAGAAAAGCACCTGGACCTTATAAACTGAGTTAACTTTTAAATTTAAAAATTTTAATTTTAATTTTAATTAATTTTAGAGAACGAGAGACAGAGAAAAGAATTGGCACACCAAGGCCTCAGCCACTGCAATCAAACTCCAGACACTTTTGCCACCTAGTAGGCATGTGCAACCTTGCACTTGCCTCACCTTTGTGTGCAGACTTACATGGGGTCTGGAGAGTCAAACATAGGTCCTCAGGCTTCGCAGGCAAGCGCCGTAACTGCTAGGCCATCTCTCCAGCCCTAAACCAAGTTAATTCTTAATGCCAAATACTGACACTATATACTCTCCTTTGGAGACTCACCATACTTCCAATTATCTTGTCAATGTCTTTCTTTCCTTGCTTATTATGAAGGTAAAGATCACTATGGGGCTGGAGAGATGGCTTAGCGGTTAAGGCATTTGCCTGCGAAGCCAAAGGATCTCAGTTTGATTCTCCAGAACCCATGTAAGCCAGATGCACGAGGGGCACATGCATCTGGAGTTCGTTTGCAGTGGCTAGAGGCCCTGGTGTGCCCATTCTCTCTCTGTCTGCCTCTCTTCTCTCTTTCTCTCTCTGATTGCAAATAAATAAAAATTGAAAAAAAAATCTACAAAAAAGATCACTACGAATGTGCTCACTGCTATACATTAATGCCTCATATAGTCCAAAGTAGAATATATTCTATAATACTTAATATTCAAAATGTTCAATAATTAAAGTTGTTGAGTTTTACTGAATTTAAAATCCTAAGTCCACTGTTTCAAGTCCCTGAGGTTTGCTAAGGCCATGTAGAGCATGGCAGCAAATACAGTATCATGAATATAAGAAATGTTTACCAAGCGCTCATTAAAATGACACAGGAAGGCTGTTACATGGCAGCTTACAATATTGTCTTTTCTGAGTCTCAATAGATTCTATTGGGTAATCTTTATCTGTATCTATTATAAAAATCTCTTCCCTTCAGAGCCCAAAAGCAGAAAATAGTGTTTTCAAAGCCCACAACTGCTACCTTTATGAAGAGGAAGTGGTTTGATAAGATCGGGCTGTGCTTGTGTGATAGGTACAGGTGGTCCTTTTCCTCCAATGTGATTGTTCACTACAGGGTTCTGCTGTCTGCCTCGCAGTAGTGGAGACATACACCGACGTCTTTTAGGAATCCCTTGCATATTTGGTTCTCCAGGTCGTTTGTGTTTATTCTGAGGTCCAGCCACAAATTCATCTGCTTCATCTATCATCATACCCTGTTTTAAAAAAAAGTATATATATATTTATATACATACACACTTTCCTTAGATTTCTATATAATATTTTGTGTGTATGTGTGTGGTGAGAATGTCAATTTTTTTAAGCCATTTTGAAACACACAGCACATTGTTATTAACTAATTATAATCACCATGTGGTCCAACAGATCACTAAGACTTATGCCTCCAACTTGAGACTTAATGTTCTTTATCAGTCTGTTCCCTTCCTCTACAGCCTACTAACTGTTGTCTGTACCAAACAAGAAGATCATTTTCTTGAATTTCTATGACTTTTAATGGCATAACTGACCTATTCAGCTAGAAACAATTATAATGTTAACACTTGTTAGCTACACTACCAAGAAAATAATTTCCATTTATTTTAGCTAAATTTAACTGTTATACTAGAAACAATGCCTACTACAAATAATGTCACAAATAATGTGACAGAACATTACAGAATTACCTTTTTATCCAGCTTAAAGGGGTTGCCAAATGTATGCAACCTTCGAGGCTGATCAGGATCAAGTTCTCTTAGTGGCGAAGGTACTTGCTTGAGGTATTCCTGGTAATTCCCCATTTGTGCTATAGGAACACTGTGCACTTGATCTTTTCAGAGAGAATACACCAATACAAAAGTTAACTTCACTAACATTATACTCCATATCAAATACATGAACACCACCTAGTGTTATTCTACAGTCTTACTATATATTGTGTTAATTTAGAACAATTATACATTGTATTTAAAGTAGTGATTTTATCTTTTAAAATGAACAAAACAGACTTAATTCCACTGCACAAAATATGTATAATCTTGTTACAGAAAGGTGTATTTATTTTACTTTTTTCCTTATAAACAATATTTAATTACAGTAGAATTTTTTAGAAGAGTATGATAGTGGAAATGACACCTGGATATAAGCCCATCATGAAAATGCTTAAGTCACATATGGCAAAGGTGAACATTCTCATCTGACTGGATGACAGACACAGCAAGGAACTATCAGAACATGCTATGCAGTGGTCACAAAAAATGACTATGATGTCTGTGTATATTAAAGATATGAGAAAAGGTGACATGTAATATACTGTTAACAAAAGTTAATAACAGTGATGGTAAGAAGGTAGAAAGTAAGCGAAAATTCACTTTATTTCACTTTCTGAATTTACAATGAGAAGACCTAAAAATTTAAATCATACTATTCCTTTTCATATTAAAAAAAAAAAAAAACTTTGAAAAACAGCAAATATTTAAAAATCATACTCCAACCTTCATCCTGTCCTTTAAGAAATTTGCGGGTGGTCTTTAAAAGATTAGATCTCATTCTTGTTAAGTGATCCAAAAGGTTCCGTCTTGGTATGTCATACGCATTTCTAAATGTTTGAGGCTTCAAATCCTATTTTAAAATATTCAAGGACAAAACTTATTTTCAAACAGAATTAAAAGTGCAGCATAGGTCTGGAAATAAAATATATACGTTTACTAGTTTGCTGGGGAAAAAATGGGACAATCTTATCATGCTGTCTTAGGGCCTAAAGAAAGCAAATTAATTTTAAATTCACATCTACAGGTGTGTTGGTTTATTGTTTTTTTTTTTTTTTAAGAATATGTCCTAGACAAAAGAATCAAATTTTAAAAATGGAAGGATTTTTAAAAGTTGCTTTCATGTATAATTTATATTCAATAAAATCACCAATCTTGAGTATGTAATTCTATGAGCTGGTAAATTTATAATGGGAAATCACCACAACCCAGTTTGAGAACATTTTTGTCATTCCAAGAAGTTCCTTGTCCCCAGTTGTCATCAATTTCTATTTCTATGCCAGAAAATCATCCATTGGCATTTTATCTACTATATACCATTTTATAAATGGGATCTTGCACTATCTAAATTTTTGTATCCAGCTTCTTCCATTTAGCACAATATTCTTGAAACTAAATTAGACTCTTCATTTTAAATTCCACAGTATTATCCATTTTATGGAAATACTGTATCATTTTTATTTACCAGCTGAACACTTGGAGGACTTTCAGCTATAAATAATGTGGCCATGAACATTTGTACAAGGCCTATTAGTGGACATATATTTTCATTTCTTTTGATAACTACAAATTGCTGATTGTATACAAATTATATGCCTAATCGCTTAAGAAACCATAAACTATTGTAATTCAGCAATATGAGATTCCAACTACTCAATTTCTTCCACTAGCACATTATAGTTTTTTGGCATTTAGTCACTTTAGTAGGTATTAAGTGTTATAATCCTCATTATGTTTTAAAAAATATTTTATATTCTTTTATTTATGTATTTATTTGAGAGAGAGAAAGGGCACGCCTGGGCCTCCAGCCACTGCAAACAAACTCCATATACATGTGCCACTTTGTGCATCTGGCTTAGACGGGTTCTGGGGAATCGAACTAGGGTCCTTTGGCTTTGCAGGCAAATGCCTTAACCACTAAGCCATCTTCTCCAGCCCCATGTTTTTTTAAATTTGTATTTCCCTTATAGCTAATAAGGTTGTGCATCTGTTATACATCTCCTTTGGGAAAGTGTCTCTTCAATTCAGTGTTTTGCAGATTTTATTGGACTTTTTATCATTTTCTTGATTGATTTGCATGACATTATATAAGTTTCTCTCTCAACTATAGCTTGCCTGGATGTTTTTTATATTTTTGTTATTTTGATTTTATTTTTAGAGTACTGAGGATCAAACCCAGGACCTCTTATATGCCAGGCAATCACTTTACCATTGCACCATGGCCCCCATCTGACCTGACCATGATGAGCAAAATATTTTCATTCTAAATGGAATTGAATTTTTTAAGACTTTGGAGGTTGTTTTAAGTGTTGCCTCATTAAGACTTCCTATTTGTTTTTGTAAGTTTATAGCTGAATTTTCATATTTATGACCACTACCACTTCAAATTATGTGAGGTCAGGGTCAAGTTCATTATTTTGCATATGAATATCTAAGTGTTCCAAGACCCTTTAAGAAATGTTCATGATGTTGATTATTTTAGCACCTTTGTTAATTGACTATATGTTTGGGGGCCTACTTATGGATGCTCCGCTGCTCTATTCATCTGTATGTAACCACACACCATCACCAGTTTCATACTGAGGTTTTAGAACAGATGGGTTAAGTCTTCCAACTTTCTTTTCTGAAATTGCTTCAGCTACTCCAGAACCTTTTCATTTCTATATAAAGCTTACAATCAGCTTGCCCATTTTTACAAAAAGGCGGCTGGAATTTAAATAGTTTTAATCATGAGCATTCATAAAGCATTTAAAAAACCTCAGTAAAGTGAATTGTAAAAGCTATGTAAACTGTAGGCAATCTGTAAGCCTGTTTTCTCATTATAAAATGAATGCATTCATTATTCATCTACCCATTTATTCACATACCATACAATACAAGTCTGGACAAACAATGTTAGTTACAGAAAACTTGATTTATTTAGTAACAAACTAGAAAATAACTAAAGAATTGTTAAAATGTTACCTTATTTAGTAAAGCAACTTGGAACCCAGTGTACTCCTTCATATTAAGGTCTAGCAGTCTATGAGGAATATCTTCTGAAATTCCTTGGAGCAGTTGTTGAAAATCTTTTCTATATGCCATTGATAAACCATGTGAACGGCTTCGGACTTTGATTCCAGTTTCCTGTACTACTTTTTTGCCTACGGATCCAATGACTCTATCAGATTCAATTTTGGCCTAAAGTAAAAACAAACAAAAGTGGTTTTGTTATACTCTTAAGTTTACAAATCAGGTAACAATGGCAATGTTCTTCAATTAAAATCTCAGCCAGGTGTGTTCCAGCTCTTGGGAGGCAGAGGTAGGAGGATCACTGTGAGTTCAAGGCCACCCTGAGATTACATAGTTAATTCCAGGTTAGCCTGGACCAGACTGACACCCTACCTCTAAAAACAAAAACAACAACAACAACAAAAAAAAGAAAGAATTAAAATCTCCAGCACTCGGGTGGCAGAGGTAGGAGGATCACCATGAGTTCGAGGCCACCCTGAGATTACATAGTGAATTCCAGGTCAGCCTGGGCTAGAGTGAGAACCTACCTTGAAAAACTGAAAAATGAAAGAAAAAAAAAAAAAGAATTAAAATTTCAAGCTCAGTTTATGTCAAAGAAAGTAAACTAAACAGTTTAAACAATGTTTTATCATTTCAAAATCATTAGAACAGTAAACTTTTCCAGCAGTACACACACATTCAATTTATTTTATTTATCAATGCCCATTATAATTAAACCATGAAATACACATGTTCTATAGAAGAAAATATACTCTAATTTAGAAGTGATAGGCAAGTAGAGAAACAGACCTCATCACTGCGCTTGAAGAGGTTCTTACTAGCTACCACTACACACACACAGGTAGGAAAACAGGGATGCAGCTTCTTACAGGATGTAAAGAACAACCTTTTGAGCCCTCCCAAACTCCATTTATTGATTAGAAGTTCAGACAGAGGTAAGTACTCAATAAATAATGTATTCCCTAAGGCGAGTAAAACTGTGTACTGCTTGACTGACTTGTAGCTAGAATGACAAAACTCCAACCTTCTAAATTTTTCAAAAGAACTTCAATTTGAAAGAAAAATATGTAGGTTTTAAAACCAGTAAGATGAACTGTATTTTTTTCCAAGAACAACAACTTTGTAATATAAATTTCTCAAAAGAAAATATAAGAAATGAATCATATACAGGAAGTCAACTCATCTTTATAAGTGATAACTTTAACATTAGCATTTCAAAATACAGCATGGAGTTTGATAGAATCATGTAAATGAATGACATATATGGCTTTAAAATGTGATATATTAATATAATAATAGAATCTCCAAACAACTAAGAACTAACTTTCTGGTCTGTCAACAGGTATGGTGGCATGCACCTGAAATTCCAACTACTCAGAGGGCTGAGGCAGAAGGACCACCAATTGAAGGCCAACTTAGACAACTTAGTGAGAACTTTTCTTAAAATAAAAAGTAAAAAAGGGTTGGCTAAGGCTTTTGAGTTCAATGGCAGAATGCTTATTTAGCATGCATGAGACCCTGGGTTTGATTCCTAATACCATCAAAAATAAAGAAAAGACTCAATAAGAACTATGTTCTAGCACACTAACCATCTTAGCTGACTTGTACTTTCTTACATTACCTGCTGACTCAATTTTTTGAGGTATGAAATGACACTGTAACTGAGTCCATACTCCATACTGTCTGCTATTAGATTAGGTGCTCCCATCATTCTAACAGCTTTCTTCAGGGGCTATGAGAAAAAGAGAAAAAAATATATTCAGTATTAACCTTGTAAAAAAATTTGTGGCTTCATATAGTGTCTTTTGAAAACTTCCTACCCCAAAACTTCTTTTCCTCAAAAAGGACATAATAACCTCGTATTTGTATTGGAGTAAAATGCTTATCAGTGGCATGAAAAGCAATTTAAAACTGTTAATTTAAATTAGAGGCCATAATAATTTCCTCCAAGACAAGAAGGGCAAACTCCCAAATTGTTTAGTATCACTCATTGGGAAGAAAAGGCAGACATGTTGAACAGGATGACCTGATGGAACCTGGGTGGTAAGTGAAAAAGACATTTCAATGGAAATACAAGATTTCTACCTTACATAACTGGCTGGATTATAGGTCACTCACTAGCTATGTGACTTCTCTGTGACTTGTTTTCTCACTTGTAAAATGAGGATAATAATAATACCTACCCTTATAAAGTTGCCAGGGGATTACATGAGTTAATACATGTAAAGCACTTTTATAAGCATCTGGCACACAATGAGTATACAACAGGTGCCAATCCTTACTATTATTAACATTAGCTGAAGTGAATAACAGCAAGCTCTGAAGAAAAACATAAGCAGGAGGAATAAATGGTGTGATATGTACAAGGACGCAAGACTTTCACTAATGTTTGATACTAAGGAGTAACCACGTGGGAACCACTTTATACAGCAAATACTAGAAGACATGTCTGGCATCTGTGAGTGAGATGCACCAGAAAAAAAAAATAGCCACTGATGGATTAGAAAGTGCAAAACCACTTGTCCCCTGGAATCAAACTGTAACTGATATTTAATACTCATGAAGCTCGGGCTGAGTCCTAAGGTTGCTATGAAACATAAATCAGTCAATATATATACTAGTAGCTCCTGTTCAAAGTGCTTCTTCTTTTTCACCCTTGAAGATGATGGGTATCCTATGCCACACTTTCAATACAACTTAACTCTCACAACCATAAAGGCAAATGACTAATGATACTCAACACTGTGCCAGTTATGGGGGTGGGAAAGAAAAAAGCAGAAGTAATACTGAAAAGTGGTTTTATTTATTTATAGGTTGTATAACTTACTTTGCACAAACTTAAAGAATATATTTAATAAACGATGTTAGTGGTCTAACCTACTATGATCTGCTAGTTTTTTTTTGTTTGTTTCTTTTTGTTGTCTGTTTTTTCAAGGTAGGGTCTCACTCTAGACCAGGCTGACCTGGAATTCACTCTGTAGTCTCAGGGTGGCCTCAAACTCATGGCGATCCTCCTACCTCTGCCCCCCAAGTGCTGGGATTAAAGGCGTGTGCCATCACACCCAGCTGATCTGCTAGTTTTGATATAATCAAGTTTTCTAAAAATATATGGTGTTGTATACTTAGTCACCTAAAAAGGTATTTCTAAAAATTTAAAACACAGTAAAAAAGCTATTTTTCACTCTTAAAATTACAATTTAAAAAGGTAATACAACAATGAATTTTTCTTCGCTTGTATATCTGTGGTGTGTGTGTGTGTGTGTGTGTGTGTGTGTGTGTGTGTGTGTAACACCCCATGCACTGTCCCGGTGGCTGGAGCTAAGAGTTGGGTGTCCCTTTCCATTGCTCTTCTGCCAGTCTCGTTTGAGCTGAGTCTCTTGAGACTCCTGTTTTTTCTGCAAGCTCCCTTTCCAGGGTTTCTGCACCCCTATGATCCTGGAGTAACAGACATAAATGGCCACGCCCAACTGTTTTCACATGAGTTCTGGAGATTTGAACAGTGGTCTCAGGTTCCTACAGGACCTCATGTTTGTACACTTAATTGCTAGAGATCTTCAGGCCAACAATCATTGTTTTAAAAGCTAATTAAGTGAGAGTCAAATTAATTCATTCTTAGTTTAAAAAAAAAAAAAAAAAAAAAAAAACCAACTAATTCTAAAGCCAGGCAGAATTCTAGTACTTCTCAACCCCGCAGACAGTAATTAGCTATGCAATTTTGGCCAAATCATTTTATTTCAATAACTTTCATTTTATTTCAATAACTTTCCTTCCTCATCCATGCAATAGAACAAAAAGTTATTTCTACTTCATAGGATGTCTATACAAATTAAAAAGTAATGTTAACACACATAATAACACACATAATGTGCTGGGACAGTACCTTGCCTAAGCATGTAAATGTTCTTAGGATCATCATTACTCTGTAAATCACTGAAACCTATGTTACTTGCACACACTGGATAGTACAGGTGCACTCAATGTTGTTACTATTAATTTACAACAGCAATAAATAAATGTTTATAATACCTACAATAAAAGATAAGCATAAAAGTTCTACTTTAACAATAATATTCTTACCCCAAGATAGTACGGAGGCATTGTCTTCAAATAACTTTCAAATGACTGTCTCCATTTCAATGTTGGTTTTGCTTTATGCACTTTAAACAAGTCGTCTAGAAATAAATAGTTTAAAAATGTCAGATCATACATTGTTTGCATACACAAAAGTTCCTCTTTGAACTGGGCGTTGTGGCACATCCTTTAATCCCAGCACTTGGGAGACAGAAATAAGAGGATTGCCATGAGTTCAAGACCAGCCTGAGTCTGCACAGTGAATTAATTCCAGGTGAGCCTGGGTTACAGCGAGACCCCAGCTTGAAAAAAAACAAAAAAACAACAGCAACAAAAAGTTCCTTTGTGAAGTCTTCTTTGCTTTGTGAGACAGTACCATCATAAATTTTTTTTTAAATTTTATTTTTTATTAATTTATTTGACAGAGAAAGAGGGAGAGAGAGAATGGGCACGCCAGGGCCTCCAGCCTCTGCAAACGAACTCCAGATGCGTATGCCCCCTTGTGCATCTGGCTAACATGGGTCCTGGGGAATCGAACCGGGGTCCTTTGGCTTTGCAGGCAGATGCCTTAACCGTTAAGCCATTCCTCCAGCCCAATAAATTTTTAACAAAATTGAAAGCAGTAAAATTTTAAGTCCTAGCATTTTCTGTGTGTAATATCATTTTACATCTGAAAAGATGTCAATTGATAAAGAGAGCTCAATGGTTAAAGGTACTTGCTTGCAAAGCCTGATGGCCCTGGTGTGCCCATGCTTATGCTCTCTCTCTCTCTGCAAATAAATAAGGAAAAATCTTCTGTCCTGTCTAGACCTAAAAAGAAAATGGATTTGAAGACAGAAATCAAATTTTCTATTTTTTTTTAATTAAAAATAAACCTACTGCCAGGCATGGTGGCGCACACCTTTAATCCCAGCACTCGGGAGGCAGAGGTAGGAGGATCACCAAGAGTTCAAGGCCATCCTGAGACTACATAGTGAATTTCAGGCCAGCCTGAGCCAAAGTGAGACCCTACCTTGAAAAACCAAAAATAAATAAATAAATAAATTAAATTAATTAATTAATAACAATAATAATAATGAACCTACTGGGGCTAGAGAGATGGCTTAGTGGGTAAGTGCTTGCCTAAAAAGCCAAAGGATCCAGGTTCAGTTCTCCACAACCAACGTAAGCAAGATGCAAAAGGTGGTGCAGGCACGGCTGAAGGCCCTGGCATACCCATTCTCTCTCTTAAGTAAATAAATTTTTTAAACGTTTAAAAAATAAACCTACTAATATTTTAACATAACTTTTAAATCTAATGAGTTATGTGGAGGAAATAAAGTTATCGCAGTACTTTTCAGAAAATGAAGCAAGATTGTCCCTAAAAATTAACTTTAGGCTGTCTCATAACATTAGAACAAATTCCTTTGCTTTAAAAAAATTTTCCAGCCGGGCGTGGTGGCGCATGCCTTTAATCCCAGCACTCGGGAGGCAGAGGTAGGAGGATCGCCATGAGTTCGAGGCCACCCTGAGACTACATAGTTAATTCCAGGTCAGCCTGGACCAGAGTGAAACCCTACCTCGAAAAACCAAAAAAAAAAAAAAAATTTCCAAATGGAAGTTAGATAAAATTATAGAACACAAATTCAGATTTTGTGACTAAAATATGCTTTATGCATCATACAACAAATAGAAAGCCTATATCAGAAATTCACATTATATAAGACATTTACTTACAGAAAAATCAAAACATTTTAAAATTTTAATAAAATGCTTATTTGTAGTATAAAAGAGGCTTCAAAATTAACTTTTATCACAACCATGAACAGATTGTCATAAAAATGTCTTTAAATATGCTTAATATTTTAAAATATTAAAAATATTTTCACTAATTTTCTGAGATAAGAAGAAATATATGATACAAGTTTTTCCTTAAGGGAAATTTTATATATGGTAAGCAACAGAGAACACGACAAGAATGACTTACCTAAGAGAGGAAGGAGGACTGGATAATTGTAAGGCATTACAAATAAGTTGACACAGTTCAGTGCTGTGCTAGCTTTCAAGTAACCAAAGGGATGACCAAGTTCATTATACTTTGCACTATTGCTCACATATACCTGTAAAAAAAAAGGGAGTGATTAAATTGAATGACTTTGAATGAATGTTATGCAAACGCATGATTCAATTTAGCTTTTTAAAGAAGCATCTCACCTACATATATTATTCACTATAGTTTTTTCAGCTCACCTGCCAACATGTTTGAGGTGACTTCCTTTCCAGGATAAATTGAGTCAGTGGTGAAGGTTCCAACTCATATTTGTCAAAAGGCAGTTTGTCAATGACCATTGGTTCACAGTCTGTACAGGAAAACTTCACTACAGGATGAGATGTACGAGGTGGCTAGAGGAGAAAATCTTGTTACTATTTACATAAAATACCAGAAAATATCTTCATCAAACTTAGTTCCTCAAATTTTGTTAATGAGTTTAATTTACTACTAAAAGTATCATTAAGCGGAAAGAAAATATAATACTTAAATTATATAGTATTTACAAATATCAGAATCCATAAAATGAACCCTAAGTTAAATTCAAAATTTTGCAACTAAACAATTGTTCAGTGAAAGTAGCAGCCATTCACCTAAAAATGGGTTCCAGTCTTTAAAAAAAAGTATTTTTTTTGATGTGTGTGGTGTGTATATTATACACATATGTATATAGATGTGTAGCCCAGCATGCAAGTGTGCAGAGAAGCCAGTGTAGAGGATTGTGTGTCCTTCTCTGTCACTCTTCCATTCTTATTTGTTAAGACAGTCTTTTGATGAGCCTTGAGATGTCATTTTTGGTCAGATTGACTGATCACTAAGCCCAGCGATTACCCTGCATCTCTACCTTTCTCGGACTTGGGTTATAGATATGCATGGCCACACCTGACTTTTTACATGGGTGCTGGGGATCAAACTCGGATCACTGTGCTTATGTGGCAGTGCTCTTACCCACTGAGCCATCTCCAGACTCTGTTCAGTGTCTCATGTGCAGACCTTTGATGATAAAGTCCCTAAATGCCTTTCTTCCATGTCATACCAGCATTCTGTTTTACCACCATGCTGACTACATGCAGTTGCTACAGTTGGTCACCATCATTCATTTCTCTGCGTTTCATATACCAACCCTGACTGCTTTGTTATTTTCTTTTCTGGGGGGGGGACGAAGGGGGTTGAAGTATGGGTCTTGCTCTAGCCCAGTCTGACCTGGGCTAGAATTCACTATGTACTCTCTGGTCGGCCTCGAACTCACATCAATCCTCCTACCTCTATCTCTCGAGTGCTGGAATTAAAGACATTTGCCTTTGTCTTTGTTTTAATTTTCTTTTTTAAAACTAATGTTTTTTGGGGGGTGGGGGGAACTGGAGAAATGGCATGACATGGTAAGGCGCTTGCCAGCAAAGCCAAAGGACCCAGGCTCGATTCCCCAGGACCCATGTAAGCCAGAGGCACAAGGTGGTGCGTGTGTCTGGAGTTTGTCCACAGTGGCTGATGCCCTGGTGTACTCATTCTCTCTCTCTCCATCTCTCTGCCTCTTTCTCTCTCTCAAAAACAAGAACAAAAACAAACAAACAAAAATCCCTAAACTTTGGGCTGAAGAGATGTCTTAGAGTTTAAGGTGCTTGATTGTGAAGACTAAAGACTCATGTTTAACTCTCCAGACCCCACATAAGCCAGACACACAAGGTGACACAAGCATACAAGGTCACACATGCACACAAGGTGGCACATGCGTCTGGAGTTCAAATGCAGTAGCTGGAGTCCCTGGCGTGCCCATTCTCCCTCCCCCTTTCTCTCATACAAAAAAAAGAAAAAAGAAAAAAAAAAACCCTAACTTTTAAGTGAGCTAGCAAGAACCAACCTCTAGCAGACTTCCCTAATGCCCCTTCCCCTGCCTCTAAACACATTCCAGGCAGACCCCACCTCCTTTGGCTATGCCCCTGCACCCTCTATTACAGTTGGCACACAGTTCTTCATAATATGTACATATCTGACCTGCCAAAAACCAGTACTGTTCAAGAGGGAAAGCACCAGGTTATTTATTGTATATTACTTGCCTAGCTATACCTGACAATTTACTGCAATATTTACTTTCTAGATGAAAATATTTCACTCCCATATTTGAACCTTAAATGAAGGCCCAAGAAATAATTCTAATAGCTTGCATAGTCTTTCACATTAGTTGTAAAAATTCCTTTCTTCTTATCAAAGAGGAAAAAGTAGAAATAAAAATACTCTAGAACTAGAGGAAAAATCCGTGTTTCATTTAGTCTTCAACAATACGGAAACTGATCTCTACTTAACAAATGCGACATGGGGACCTGAAGAATTAATCAAACACCCACAGCTAATAAGTCTAATTTAACATCAGTAGAAATACTTATTTATATGAAAGGTTTCATTCTCAGCTAACTGCCTTTAGCTACCAAATATTGTAAGTTCTTTCAATATCTCTTCCATTATCATAATTCTCTTAGATGAACTATATCAATAGTCCTATAGATAACTTGCCTACCAACTAACCTTTCTAATTCTATTACACATAACAACTAAAAAAATTACTTTCCTTAAATGCCATGCCCATAAAATCAACTTTAAATGTTCTCTGAACTCAACAATTCCTTAGCCTTGCATTTAAGATCATGAGCAACTTGATTTACTTTTTTTCTGATTTACTTAATATTCTCAGCTACTTCTTCTTCCTCTAAATATATCATATTCTTTTTTAAATTAAACTTCCATATTTTTCTTTATCACTCTTCTTCCAACTAAGCTCCTATTACACTCTATAGTTTTAACAATTTGTAATACTTTGAAAATTAATATGTAAAGCTTGTGACTGGCTGGTTTTGGTTTTCCATTAAGATCTAACAAGTAAGTGTCATATATCATGCTCTAGCTTTAAATATAATAATACAAGATAGTATTTCATGAAAATATGGATGGTAAATTTGAAATGCTCTAGAAAAGAAAGTAAAATGGTTAAAGAAATTGAAAGCTTCTTTATAAGAATAAACTAAAACTAAATATACACCCTCTCTGGAAAAAAAATTCCGTGAAATCTATAAAACTTCACTATCACATACTACTTCATTAAATCTCTAATCAATAGGCTTTTTCATTACTATACCTAAACTTACAGATCATTTATACACTCAAGATAAAATGTATCCTAAAAATTTGACACAGGTTGACAGGAGAAAATATTTTAAGAAAGGTTCAGTTTAATTCATGATGGTTGACTAATCTCTTAAATAATATTTATCTTCTAGGAATAATGTCAAAAAGATACTGTCATGACTCCCACCCCAGTATCTTGGTGCCTTCAGCTAGTAGGGGGAATATTTTGAAAAAAATCCAGCACAATAGCAAGACTGAATAGCTATTATCTTGTATAAAACCAAACAATGGGTTGGCTTAGTGAATAAGGCACTTGCCTACAAAGCCTAAGGAACCAGGTTTGACTCCCCAAAACCCATGTAAGCTAGACCCACAAGGTGACACATGTGTCTGGAGTTCAATTGTAGTGCCTAGAGGCCCTGACATGCCAATTCTCTCTCATTGTCATGCACTCTCTCTCTCATAAAAAAATTATAAAAACACACACACCAGGCGTGGTGGCGCACGCCTTTAATCCTAGCACTCGGGAGGCAGAGGCAGAGGACTGCGGTGAGTTTGAGTCCACCCTGAGACTACATAGTGAATTCCAGGTCAGCCTGAGCTACAGTGAGACCCTACTTTCAAAAAAAAAACAAATAAACAAACAAACAAACAAACAAACAAACACACACACAATGAACACTGACCATTCAAGAAGCTTGGCTGTTCCTAAACATACATGTTTAGCAAGAATAGAAAACCTTTGTAAATTTTAATTTCCAGAATGCAACACGAACCCTGCAACACTAAAACGGTGCAAGGCACTTGAAAGACTGTATGCAAACTGTCAAAAGTATTCTAAGTCTTCATTTAAATCTAAAATTGTATCCCAGGGATAAATCTTCCTGGTACATTATGTTTAAAGTCCAAAAAAGAAATAACATTTATGATTAATATCCAGATGCCAACAAAAATACAGATATAACATTACATTCTAAAGGAAACAAATGCTCTTTTATCTATTGCTTCATAATATACCAAAGCCACATCTTACCACAGCACTTTAAACATGTCTAGTTTCTA
Source organism: Orientallactaga sibirica (assembly GCA_036365145.1). Taxonomy (NCBI): domain Eukaryota; kingdom Metazoa; phylum Chordata; class Mammalia; order Rodentia; family Dipodidae; genus Orientallactaga; species Orientallactaga sibirica. Next base: position 2,191,490 of record JAEOAD010000048.1, read on the forward strand.
CAAATAAGTCTCGCTGCAACTGCCAATCATACTTAAAATGACTGCAATTTGAGGCCAGCCTGAGCTATTTATTTGAGTTTAAGGACAGCCTGTGCTACATAGCGAGACATTGTCTCAAAAACAAAAGTGCTAAACAAAGCCAAACAGAAAACTTAGTATGAAAAGGAGGAAACAGTTACAACTACACAGTCATGCTCTCTCTGGTACTTACAAGTGTTGGAGAATTCTGATCTGGCCAAAAAGACTCTGGAACAGGCCAGTGGCCTATAGGAACCCCTGTTTTAGGATTTGGTCTGACATAAATGAGTTTGTGACAACTATGCCAAGGCTGAGATCCAAAAGGTCTTGATATATCTGGCTGCCCATCTACAGAAAAGAAATTAAGACAAAGAATATATTAGTATACTAGAGTAAAAATAAATTATATCTAGTATTACTTAGCTTAATAAAAAATATCCTAATACTTGTTCATTTCTAGACTCTTCTTTTTTTCTTAAATGGAAGAATACTATGATCACCTAACATTTAAACTAGACCATAATTCACTCGTCTATAAATTCCAACTATGAATTCACCAAGACACCAATTAGAACACGAAAAACATACTTAATGGTCAATACCTGTTGTAATGAATGTTTTCCCTACCAAATGATAAGGACAAGCACCCAGGATTGTATCCCAGCATTAGAATGTGGATTAAGTCTTTCTTTCTTGTCTTTTTTTTTTTTTTTTTTTTTTTTTCGAGGTAGGGTCTCACTCTGGTCCAGGTTGACCTGGAATTCACTATGTAGTCTCAGGGTGGCCTCGAACTCATGGTGATTCTCCTATCTCTGCCTCCTAAGTGCTGGGATTAAAGGCATTCGCTACCATGCCCAGCGATTAAGTATTTCTTTTTTTTTTTTTTTTATTTTAATGTTTATTTTTTGGTTTTTTTAAGGTAGGGTCTCACTCTAGCTCAGGCTGACCTGGAAATCACTATGTAGTCTCAGGGTGGCCTCGAACTCATGGCAATCCTCCTACCTCTGCCTCCCGAATGCTGGGATTAAAGGCGTGACATCACACCCAGCTTCGATTAAGTATTTCTTAAACTGGAACTACAGCTCAAGGGTAGAGCACTTACCTAGCATGCACAGTGCCCTTGGTTTGACCCCCAGTAACTAAACACACACACACACACACACACACACACACACACACACACACCTCACCATCTTAGAGGTCATTAACTAAAAAACTTACATCAGAAAAAGAAAAATAAAGTTAATATGCACCTCTAGATCTAAAATACCTACCTCAATCTAAAGCAATTCTAACAATATAGAAACTCTCTCCAATTTAATAAACATTTATGTACAGCATCTAATTCTAAACTAACATTAAAATAATTTTAAGGCAAATACATTCTAACAACCTTTTAAGGTTGTTTTCTTTATAATAGTAATAATTATTATTATTAAAAAGATATCTCGTATGGATGCATCATGTGTTGGTACCCTCTTTTCCCTTGTCCCTACCCCCATTCCATTGGGGACGCTCCTCGGTAGGGTTGCAGGTATTCTCCATGGGGTTGTAGTTTATGTGTTATAGGAAAAGTCAGTTATTTTGGGGGGAGGGAATGTTAAGTTTGTTTTCTTACTGTCAGACACAATAATACAACTGTCTTCTCTGCCCCCATAATAACTTTGAGCATACCCATTCTTTCACCACCATGAATTTTCTCTTCTCCCAGTAACCCTCAAGCAGATTATCTTTGTCAACGTCACTGAGGGCTTTCCTAATCCTGATAGATCAATGCAGAGGGTTTCAGCTATAAACTATCCAAGGGTTAGTATGACCCCTTAAACTCACTGCCAACTGCAAGTAACTTTTATGATCACAATACCTGAAAATAAAGTGAGGTGGGACTGACTTGGACTTTGAAAAGAAATAAGCTAAATGGCAAAGGTTCCAGTTTTGGGGTCTACACAAGTCATATGTCCTAATGAGTTTGATCCTTGCTTACTTAGAACCTAAGTAGCTAAGGAATTAGTACATACTTAAGGTAAAACACTAAGAAGTAAAGGGTCTGGGAAAAGCAAATACACTGGAGAGAGGTAATGATATATGTACATACATACATATATGGAAATATGAGTTTGCTCATCTGTAAATGCTTTAAAAGGTGGTTATTACTAAAAATCAGATTGTAAGCAATCATTACTATAAAGGGTGATGGCTCCTGAACCATGAACAGCTCATACTGACATTCTTATTATCTCCCCTTCATCACCAATAGCAGGTCTGTCGTGTCCACAATTTGGCCTTGTTCATCTTAAAGCCCATATATACATACACAGTACCTTTTCAGCTCTAGTTGAAGAATTGGTAAAAATAAAGCAAGTTTAGAATACCTGCAAGAAAAATACAACAATACCTTCTACAGGGGAAGGATCTGGTCCTGCTTTTTCAAAGTTTATTACCACCCCACTTTGTACTTTCTGCACCAAGGACTCCAGACATTGATTAAGCATTCTTGGAGAACACACAGAGTATGAACGGCCTGAGATTTAAAGAAAAGAAAAAAGGAAGAATGAACTAAACGAGTTAGTTTTAAGAATTCCTACATTCCATAAAAACTATAGTTGAATTTCTAACAATACTAACAAATTCAATGGTAAAAGTTGACATTTCATAATCTCAACAAAGAATAACAAAAAAATTATTTCTAACAAGCCAATAATCCTATTTTGTGAAAAATATGTACACTTTAATAAGTGTAGGTATATTGAACATAAAGACCTTGGTCTATCTTTTATAAACTGCTATATCAAATGTTATATATATATATTTGGTTTTTCAAGGTAGGGTCTCACTCTAGCTCAGGCTGACCTGGAATTCATTCTGTAGTCTCAGGGTGGCCTCGAACTCATGGCAATCCTCCTACCTCTGCCTCCCAAGAGCTGGAATTAAAGGCGTGCAACACCACGCCCAGCCAATATAATTACCTTTAATAGACATTGTCTGCAATTTAACACACAGGTAGTAAGTAGTATGTTTTTTGAAATTTCATGTACTTATATATTTAAGAATTACCTAACTTGGCTTTGTGTATATTTTAATTTATAACATTTACTCACAGCATTACAATATTAGTATTTAAAAAATAGCAGGGAGGGTGTTTGTTGTGCAAATATTGAGCCCCAGGGCCCAAGCATAAAGCTGGGCACAGGGCTGGAGAGATGGCTTAGCGGTTAAGGCGCCTGCCTCCTAAGCCTAAGAACGCTGGTTCCAATCTCCAGGTCCCATGTTAAGCCAGATGCAAAGTGACACAAGGGCGCAATGCCACACTTGACCACACGGAGGCGCACACATCTGGATTTCATTCGCAGCTGAGAGGCTGCTGGCGCGCCCATCTCTATCTGTCTTCTTCCTCTCCCTCTGTCTCTCTCTCTCAAAAAAAAAAAAAAAAAAAAAAAAAAAAAAAAAAAAAAAAGCTGGGCACAGAACCCTGTGCATGTAATCCCAGCACTGGGGAGGTAGAGACAGAAGGATCCCCTGTCTCAAAATAAATAAATAGGGTGCAAAGCAATTGAAGAAGACACCTGACACTGACCTCCACATGCACTCACATACACTATGAAAAAAACAAAAACAGAACCGTAAAAAGATCTTTTTCTTTCTTTTTATTGCAGAGAACAGGGTCTTGCTGTTTAGTTCAGACTGCCTTCACCGCCTAAGTGCTGGATTACAGGTATGCATCACACCTGGCTTTAGTAGGGACTATTCAACAACAACAACTAGTTCTTTAATAATAATGAAGACACTAGTCACATGTGATTATTACCAACTACAACATGGGTAACTCCAACTTGAGATGTATAATAAGTATAAACTATATGCATAATTTTGAAGACAATATGAAAATATGTAAAATATTAGTTTAAAAGTGTTAGTTTTGTGTTGAAAAAGTATTTTTTACATAGTGACTTAAATAAAACTAAATTCCATCAACGTTAATTTCAATAGCTTTTTTTTTTTTGAGAGAGAGACAGAGAGAGAGGGAGAGGAAGATAGAGATGGACAAGCCAGCAGTCTCTCAGCTGTTGTGAATGAAATCCAGATGCATGCGCCCCCTTATGGGCAAGTGCGGCATTGCGCCCTTGCGTCATTTTGCATCTGGCTAAACGTGGGACCTGGAGATTGGAACCGGCATTCTTAGGCTTAGGAGGCAGGCGCCTTAACCGCTAAGCCATCTCTCTAGCCCTAGCTTTGTTTTTTATTAAAGTGGCTACTATGACATTTATAATTACATATCATACCTGAATTGTAATTCTATATATCCACTTAGCATATAAGCTACATCATATTTGACAAATCTAATTATCCTTATCAATTTATTCTTAATGTGATTTGTAAAGACTACACAGAATAGAAAAAGAACATTAGCTAGGTGGTAGTGATTCAAAGTCAGCATTAACAACTTACCTGTGCACAGCAATAATCATCATAATCACTAACTAACTACCTACCAAGTTTTTCTTTTGCTTGTTTGTTTTGGTTTGGTTTTTGAGGTAGGGTTTCACTCTAGCCCAGGCTGACCTGGAATTCACTATGTAATCTCAGGGTGGCCTTGAACTCATGGCAATCCACCTACCTCTGCCTCCCAAGTGCTGGAGCCTGGCTCAATTTTTGAGTATCTATATGGCTAGCAACATTCCAATAATTTAAAAAGTGTGTGTGTGTGTGTGTGTGTGTGTGTGTGTGTGTGTACATGTATGTGTGAGTGCAGGAGCATGCATGCCACAGCACATATGTGGAGGTCAGAGAAAACTTTCGGGTCTAGTCCTTGCCTGTCCACCTCATTTGAGGCAGGGTTTCTTCTACATTCTTGCTCTTTGCTGGACTTGCCCCACTCTTCCAAGAAAGTCTTATGTCTCTGCCTCCCATCTCACCATCTGAGTTAGCATGCTAGGATTACAGAAATTGACCATGGTTTCTGGGCTTTTGATGTGTGGTAACCCAGCTTAAATGGTGAGCATTTTATCTACTGAGCCATCTCTCCGGCCTTATTCTAACCATTTTAAATCATATTAATTAATTTTACCCTGGAGCTGAGTGGTAGAATACTGGCCTCATGTGTACAAAGGTGCTGGATTCAATCTTCAGTGCATCCAAGTATGAGTGCACGTGCACACTAGTGCACACATTTACAGAGATACAGAAAATATGTGTGCAACCAGGCCTCCAGCCACTGCAGACAAACTCCAGATGCATGCACCACGTTGTGTACCTGGCTTTATGTGGATAATAAAGAACTGAACCTGGGTCATTAGGCTTTATAAGTAAGAACCTTAACCACTAAGCCATCTCTCCAGCTATTGTCCCCTATCATCAAGGAGCTTCCCATTGAGTCTATAAGCCAAACTAAACCCTTTTTCCCCAAAAGCTGCTGTTGGTCAGGTGATTTCTGCCAGTAATGCAAACCTGACTGCAACACTACCCTCTAAGCTGTGTCACTGATTAGAAAATACAAGCAAACCAACTTAATAATTTTAGTATGAAATAAAATTGCTGACTGATTGAGAAGGGGAGAGGATATGATGAAGAGTGAAGTTTCAAAGGGGAAAGTGGGGGGGAGGGAGGGAAGTACCATGGGATATTGTCTACAATAAAAGAAGTTGTCAATAAAATAAATAACCAGGATTTTTACAAATATTAAAATTAACAAATTAATCATTTGTGAAATAAATATTACTTTGAAAGCCAAAGAGTAACAGTGAACTTCTTTCCCTTTCACAGTGAGCTGGTACCTTATGCACTGTTCCTCTTAATGCTTACTTACTGTCCTTCCCAGTAATATATGACACGACATGCAGAGCATAAAGTTTCTGGAATCCAGTCAAGAAGTTGGTTTGGTTAGAGTTCCAAAAACGCTTACTGAAGGCAGTATTAGCATTTAAATAAAATATTGAAGAAGCAAAAGAACATTTCTAACTTAGGCCCTAAGCAAGCTAAGAAAGCTAAAGTTTAATCTAGAAAAATCTGTACGTAATTTTTATAAAATGCCTTTTCCTTTGGTATTTTTACTAGCATGTGGATTAGTCACTTTTAACTTTGGTATCATCCATGCACCCCATATAAACCTGCTTCTCCTTGATGTATGCAAGTGAATTCAGAGCACTGCAAGTCATCTCTAGTGTTTAAGCCAAATGAATCACCTGGGATTCATGCATGGTTCCTTCTCTCCTGCTCCAGATATATCTCTAATCACCTCCAAATCCACTACTCAAGACCAAAGAACTATTGCTCCTTACTGGCCTTGCTGCTTCCATTCTCTACAATTATTCTGACAGGCTGGAACAGAAATTCAGCTCATCAGGGAAGAGTGTTGGCTGGAGAAGCATTAGGGTCTGAGTTGGTCCTCGCTTGGGTGTGGCCATGCATACCTATAACCCCAGTCTCTTGGAGAGGGGAGGGGAGGGGAGACAGGAGAATCACTAGGGCTCCCTGATGAGCCAGTCTGACCAAAACAGCAACTCGGGGTTCACTGAGACTCCACCTTAAGGACACATAATAAAGAGTGATAAAAGAGAACACCACACTTTCTCCTTTGCCTCTCCACGGGTGCACCTGCATGCACGCATACACTATATGTAAAAACACCACACCTTATACACATACATACAAAAACAGAAACCCAGTAACACACCCTATAAAAAACTCAACAGGCCGGACGTGGTGGCGCACGCCTTTAATCCCAGCACTCGGGAGGCAGAGGTAGGAGGATCGCCGAGAGTTCAAGGCCACCCTGAGAAGACATAGTGACTTCCAGGTCAGCCTGAGCCAGAGTGAGACCCTACCTCACAAAAAAAAAAAAAAAAAAAAACTCAACAGAATTCCACACTTGTAAAAATAATTATCATGGCCTAAAAAGCATTTAGTCAATATTTGTTCTACTTCGCTGTTAGTTGCTACTCCTCCTAATGTAAGGTCCACATACATCACCCTCCCTGTTACCCCTAAATATTACAGCACGTCCTATTTTTGGGGCATAAGAAAACTTACTTAATACCCATTGTCAAACTCAAGTTACTTTCTATCAGGTTAAATTCTCCCCTTCTAGAAGGTAGCAATCTCTAAATATTTACTTATTTTACACAATTATTCTTGTTGCCCAGTCCAAATATACAAGCTTTCTATTGTTCCTGATGTGTTCCCAGCATCTAGAATGGTCATGTGGCATACAGCGGGACTCATTAATGACCTAATGGCAGCAACAGCAACAGTTTTTACAAAGACAATTGTACAATTGTACAATTAAAGGCATACTTAAAAATAAAACAACTGTTAAGGCACTTGCCTGTGAAGCCTGAGGACCCAGGTTCAAATCCCCAGCACCCACATAAACCAGATGCACAGGTAGTGTATGTGTCTGGAGTTCATTTGCACTGACTAGAGGCCCTAGCATGTCCATTCACTCTGTCTCTCTGGCTTTCTCACTCTGTCTCTTTCTCCCTCTCTCTCAAATAAATAAATGAATAAGAAAAAAAAAATAAACAGGCACTGGAGAGATGGCTTAGTGGTTAAGCGCTTGCTTATGAAGCCTAAGGACCCCAGTTCAAGGCTCAATTCCCCAGTATCCAAGTAAGCCAGATACACAAGATGGCACATGCATCTGGAGTTCGTTTGCAGTGGCTGGAGGTCCTTGTGCACCCATTTTTTCTCTCTCCCTCTCCCTCTTTCTCTGTCACTTTCAAATAAATAAATAAATAAATAAATAAATAAATAAATAAATAAACAAACAAACAAACAAACAAACAGTCGAGAGTGGTGTTGCACACCTTTAATCCAGCACTCGGGAGGCAGAGGTAGGAGGATCACCATGAGTTTGAGGACACCCTGAGACTACATAGTAAATTCCAGGTCAGCTTGGACTAGAGTGAGACCCTACCTCAGGGAAAACACAAACACACACACACACATACACACTGATGACTTGAACAATACAGATGAATGTCTTCCTAATTTCCTTAGTGAACATGAATTAACCCTAGGAAGGGAAAGATTAATGCACATACACTACTTTTGGTACTAAAATATGAGTAGTGACCACATGTTGTCTAGTACAATAACAGTGGATATTCACTTTTTTGATCTTAGTATTTTTCAGTTGCTTGAATCTCCAAAACTGGTACTCTTATCTGTAAAACTTCCTTTCGTGGACATTCTTTGTTTTCAATTAAAAATGAAAACAAGTTATTCACATATATGAAAGGGTTACTGGTATTTGTATCTCTTCCCAATATTGCTAACAAGAACACAGAAAAAAGGGTAATGAAAAAACTGTATGGGGAAGGATCCAGTAAGCTTATTCGGAAAACAACTTTCTAAATTCTTGACTAAGATTTCTGTATCACTGAAAGATGTTATCAAGGGTGAGTCTGGAATCTTCTCCTCTAGACATGTTTCTTTCAAAGAATAGCAAAGTAATTTAATACAGTATTCCTCCAAGGTAAAGATCACCTCTGCTTGTACCACTCCATTTCACATTCTGAATGTTTCTGGTCCTGGAGGACAAAGGTATAACCATTCTCATAACTTTATTATTATTCTAAGTTCAAACTAAATAATTCATCATAAGAAACTTCCAGTGAGGGCTGGAGAGATGGCTAGGCAGTTAAGGTGCTTGCCTGCAAGGTCTAACGACCTGGGTTTGATTTCTCCAGTACTCACAAAAAGCCAGATACACAAAGTGTGCATGCATTTGGAATTCATTTGCAGCAGCTGAAGGCCCTGGTGCACCCATTCTCTCTCCCTCTCCTGATTATAAATAAATAAATATCTTTTAAAAAACTTCCAATGAGAAAATGTCTAAATTACAACAGCCCCCCAAAAAGCCCTTTGTAATCTGTTAAGTAAAAACCCTGGATTTAGCCAGGCGTGGTGGAGCACGCCTTTAATCCCAGCACTCAGGAGGCAGAGGTAGGAGGATCACCATGAGTTCAAGGCCACCCTGAGACTATAGAGTGAATTCCAGGTCAGCCTGAGCTAGAGTGAGACCCCACCTTGAAAAACCAAAAAAAAAAAAAATCTGGATTTGGGCTAGAGAGATGGCTTAGTAGTTAAGGCATCTGCCTGCCAAGCCTAAGAACGCCAGTTTGATCTCCAGGTCCCACATTTAGCCAGATGCAAAAAGTGCTGCAAGTGCACAATGCTGCACTTGCCCACAAGGGTGCACATGGGTCTGGAGTTCATTCACAGCAGCTGAGAGGCCACTGGTGCACCCATTCTCTCTCTCTCTCTCTCTCTCTCTGCCTCTTCCTCTCTGTCTCAGATAAAGAAAAATGAAATTATGAAATTTGCAGGGAAATGGATGGATCTGGAAAGGATTATACTAAGTGAGGTAACCCTCACTCAGAAAGGCAAACGTCACATGTTCTCTCTCATATGTGGATAATAAATAAATAAATAAATAAATAAATAAATAAATAAATAAATAAAAAACAGTTGAGAGTGGTGTTGCACACCTTTAATCCAGCACTAGGGAGGCAGAGGTAGGAGGATTGCCATGAGTTTGAGGCCATCCTGAGACTACATAGTTAATTCCAGGTCAGCCTGGGCCAGAGTGAGACCCCACCTAAAAAAAAAAAAAAAATTGCCTGAGAGGCAAGGTCACTGAGAAAGCAAGCTGGTGCTGAGCAGAAAACCTTCTCCCTGTAGACCAGCCAACTGAAAGCTGGAAAAAGCTGCACTGCATGCAGCCATATGGGAGACAAAAGTCATCAGCAGTGAAAACAATGGACACTGAATATTCAAGTTTGGCCAGACAGGCCCAATGACTGAATGGGTGCAATAGTGGCATGTCTAATCTTGGGGTAACCATCTGCTCCATAACTGGACTGAAGGCCTTCTCTATGGGAGGGAATACATACCTGGTACTGAAAAGTCTATGGCAGGGGAGGTCATGAGCCTTAGGGGTATAAAGCCTGCTCTTGTCTGACTAAATGTATATATTATTCCCACCAAGCTGCCCTGAAAGCACTACACTTAATGTTCATATTCACATATCAACGCTACTCTCACTTCTGGTTAGAGAAGCTTCTCTTTTCAGATGGCAATGACCACTGGGATGACCCAAAAGGCAACATAGTGCTGAGAAGAAGGGATGGAGGAGTGCCCAGAACTGAAACAACTCTGTCACACCCTCCAAGGCTCAGGGACCATTGCAGAAGAGGGGGCGGATAGAATGGAAGAGCCAAAGGAAGGGTGTGACTTCTTACAATGCAACTGCCCAGACAGAAATTGGCCTTGATATCCAAGACCTTGCAGTGCCTAGCAATACCTTCACAAGACCCTCAAAATAGAAGGAAAAGATGATGACATCAAATTAAAAGAGAGACTAATGGAGAGAGGGAGGGGATATGATGGAGACTGGAGTTCTAAAGTGGAATGGGGGAGGGGGGAAATATCATGTGTTTTTTATATGTAAGTATAGAAGTTGTCAACAATAATAACAATAATAATAAACCAAAAACCCTGGATTTAAGAAAAAAAACAAAAGCAAATGGCTGAATGCTAAAATTTCATGAATACAAATTAGAACCTAATACAGAAACCATTAGGACTACCAGTAAACAATACTATGCACACACAGAAAACCATCAGTAGTATAGTTTCAAAGTCCAATGACGGGCTGTCACTGAAAAAAATACACATGTACATTAGCCTGAGCTAGAGGCAAGACACTGCCCCGAAAAACCAAAGAGAGAGAGAGAGAGAGAGAGAGAAATACACATGTACCTTTATTCTTCATCTTCTGGAAACTAAATTGTGCAGTTATTACATGGGAACATCTAATAACGTGAATAACAATTTCTTTACTTTTCCATTTCACATGCCTATATAGATCACATGTTTTTTGCAAATTTCCAAGATCAATAGAACTTTACAAAAAAAGGTTAATTAGGACTTGAAATATTAATTAGGACTTCTATTTTCTTTTGCGTATTAAACACTCTATGTATAGCACTGACTATGTAGGTTAGAGATCCCTCTGATAGGTAAGATATAGCAAGCACTCAATACTTTTGTACATGAAATCAACCCACCTATTAACCACGTTAGAGAAAATCTGAGCCTAATATATATTCTATTCAAGATTCTCGTTACTGGTTATTTCTCATGGAGACTGGCTGATGTAATGAATAAGTGATCTCTAAGATGGGTAAAACCTCATGCTCTGTTTAGCTCCCTCTAATCTGTCCACCTACTCCATGTCTCTAGTAAAACCTTCACTTATTCAGGCATATCAAATCAAATGGGTTATGAAATGATTCTCAAAACACTCTTTACAAACAAGAGAATGCTACAGCATTTCTAAATCACCAGTGACCTTTCTAGATAGGAAAATTTGTTAAAAACTACAAATACCAGCTTTTTTATATAGATAAATAACCCACAATCCAATAGTAACCACAACTATTAAAATAAGATCAAAGAGCATCATCAATAAATGTAATTTTAAAACAATATGTCTATGAATTTCAATGTTATCTTGTTTAGCCAAAACATGTTAATTTTTGAAATATACATCTGAACATATTATGAAAATCTGTTTAGGTAACTGAATTACTACCAGCAAAAACTTACCTCCTGTCACTTCACACATTGGAGTGATTGCAGAGTCATCTAAAGGCACACCTGTCAACTGTTCTGATTCTACTGACATGGTGCCAGGCAACCGCAAAACTAATGCAAAAAGTCTCTGATCCCAACGAAAAGGTTCCTTGGTCAATTCACTTCCAGGTAAAGGAGAATTAAGAGGTAAATGGAGCTGAAAACAATGAAAAAAACAAGTAAGCATTCCACATTAAAAAAAAAAAAATCACATTAACATATGCTCAAATGTCAGTTTCCTCACTCTAAAAACAAGTTCAAAAGTAAAAATTTCTTCAGCTACACCTAATATAATGCATAATATTGTTACTTTTTCTTACATTTTACTCTGAAGATCTAAACTGAAGAAAAAATCCGTATTACTGCAATGCTTTTCAGATTTGCACACAACTACCAACCAGGTGGCTGGACTGCTGCCAAAAAACTCATTTAAATGGTATACAAATAGGATCTACAAATCCATCTTAGTTCCAATGAAACAGTCAACCAGACTGTATACTTCTCAAGATGTGATACTGTAAGGTCATAATATCAAAGATCTTCAAGTAGGGAGGGGAAGAGGAAGGGAAAGGCAAAGAAGGATAGAAAAGACTGATTCTGATCCAGTTAGCCTTTAGCACTAATGATATCAGCTTTACAGGGAGTGGGGGGGTACAGGATCGAGCTAAACACTGCTATAGCACAGCAAATGCACTCAAATCCAGGATGCAGGAAATTCCCCAGGACAAAAGACCTAATTTCTCCAGGATATTGATGGAATGAAAAAGCCAAGGAGGAGGGTGCAGAGGTTGGAACTGTCAAAGAATAACAAAAATAAATAAATAAAAGCAAAGATTTTTAGGACAATAAGGAAAATCTGAAATATATTATTGGAATTAGTAATAATTATCTAGGGACATTAGTAGTATGGTGCTTGGGAAAATAAAAACCCTTATCATTTATGAAGTATAAAAGGACAAAGCTCAAGATCAGCACACACAGGACTTACTTCTATAAAATTAGCACTTCCAAATTAATGGCCATAGTTTATACTAATTTCTTTATAAAGACCTAACCATACTGGTTAAACTGCCTTTTTAGATTTCACACAGTTAAGATTTCTGAAATCTACAAACTGGGGTCAACTTTACCATAATTTAAGACATGTTCCTTCACTGACTTACATCAAACCTTTAAAAAATAATTCTGATTTTATTCTAGGAAGTATCTTCCTAGTGAAACTGTGCTAATGCTAGCACTTCTCTCCCAAAGATTCATGCCATGGGAAAATGCTACGGGACTCCTTTATCAAAATGAGCCAAGCATGGCCATGGACAGAAGTTGTGTTATGTTGGAACCGGTCCTACTTAAGGCAGCAGGGAAAGGCAATAGGGAAGGAATGCTATAAAAATTTGGGTCAGGATATTTTTAAAGAAGGTCTCCCAATTTCCAAGTGTGTGGCAACAGAAAATAGCTTGGGAACTCCAGGCCCTTGGTGCCTTCTAGCTTGCTAGAAGATAAAGTAGAAAGCACTGATCACATCAACTTCTTTTGCCCCATACCAAACACCAAACGATCACAAATGAATTTGGGGAAACTACGAAGTTCTCTCTAGGGTCATAGAAACATCAAGGCACCAATCAATAGAACTAGCTACAGAAGTTTTCAATTGTTAATTCAGTTTTCCTCACAGTTCTAGAGGCATGAAGAACACCAAGAATCCAGAGAAAAGAGGTCATGCAGACCTTACAAACAGCAAGTTGTGTAACATTAAGCATCCATCACAGACAATACTTCATTAAAAAAAAACTAGTCTTCGGCTATATGACAAATCTAAATTGCATCTCTAGTAAAAAGGAAAGCCATCAGTGATCACAAGAATGTTTCCAAAAATTGTACACACAGTCGTTTCAATTTTAAAAATTGACCAATTTTTATGCATTCTTATAGACTTGTCAAATTTTTATTCATTCTCATATATCTTATTTTCCCCTCCCTTTTTTAGGTCACCAACCTCTCTTCTCCAAAGTGGGATGGGTGTGGAGATGTATGAGTAAAATGTGAAGGAATAATAGCTGGCCCACAAAAACGGGAAAAAAAGAAGAAAATTCAATTGCTATAAATCTAAAATTTATAGCTGAAATTCTAATAACGTTTAAAAAGCACTAAGAGGGACTGGAGAGATGGCCCAGCTGTTAAGACACTTGCCTGCAAAACCTAAGGACCCTGGTTCCATCCCCCAGTACCCACATAAAGCCAGATGCAAATGGCAGCACATGGATCTGGAGTTTGTATGCAGTGGCTAGAGGTCCTAGCATGCCCGTTCTCTCTATCTGCCTCTTTCTTTCTCTCTCTAATAAGTAAACAAATGAAAAAAAAATTTTAAAAACACTAAGAGAGGAAGAATCTTCATAATTATACAGATGTTTGAGAATCAAAGAAACTTGCACATAGGGTCACTGAAAAATCCTGCTGGAGCTGAGCTGAAAACCTCCTCCATGTAGACCAGCTGACACAAAGCTGGAAAAAAACTATGCTGCATGCAGTTCAATGGGAGAGAGAGAAATCATCAGTGGTGATACTCAACAGTGACCACTATAAGCTTTAAATTTGACCAGCCAGGCCAAATGAGCCAACGGGTGCAATAGTGGCATGTCTGTTATGGGGGAAACCAACCGCTCTCTAATTGGACTCGAGGCCCGCTCCATGGGAGGGAATACATGCCTGGTACTGAAAACCTACAAAACAAAGGGGAAAGTGGGAGGAGGAAGGGAAGTACCATGGAATAGTGTCTATAATTAAAGAAGTTGTCAATAAAAAAATAAAAATAAATTAAAAAAAAAAAACCTACAACAGGGGTAGTCATGAGCCCTAGGGGTGTAACGTCTGCTGGTGTCTGGCTAAATGTATATACTATGTTCACCAAACTGCCCAGTAAGCCCTTCTCTTAATGTTCATACCCATATATTAATGCTACTCTCACTTTTGGTTAGAGAAGCTTCTCTTTTCAGATGGCAGTGACCTTAGGATGACTCAAAAAGCACCATGTTGCTGAGAAGAAGTGACAGAGGAGTGCTCAGCACTGAAACAACTCTATCACATCTTCTCAGGCTCAGGGTCCATTGCAGAAGAAGTGGCAGAAAGAATTTAAGAGCCAAAGTAGAGTTGGACTCCTTACAACATGATCCTCCAGATACAAAATGGCCTGGATATCCATGAGCTCACAGTGCCTGACACAACCTACACAAGACCATCATAATAGAAGGAAAAGATGATGACATAAAAATGAAAAGAGAGACTGACTGAGAGATAGAGGGCATATGATGGAGAATGGAGTTTCAAAGGGGGAACTGGGGGGAGGAAGGGAATTACCATGGGTTATTGTCTACAATTATGATAGTTCTTAATAAAAATGAAAATTTATAAAAAAGAAACTTGCACATAAATCAAGAAGAAAAATATTAAATTAACCATTATAAAAATATACAATAAAAACAGATGATTCCTGAAATTAAAAATAGGTAAAAATACCCAAGAAGATTTTACATCACCTGTAATGTGAAAAAATCAAAGATACAAGTTCTCAGATATGAACTGAAAATACCAATGAAATGCTATTTCATGCCCACAAATTCAGTAAAAAATGTTTGACAGTACTAAGTGGTAGGAAAATACTCCCATGCTCCTAGTGAGCCTGTAAGTATACCATCACCTGGAGGAGTTCACTGACCTTTGACATAAAGATATCTAAGGTAAACACAGACCACAGAAACAGCACATTCTCTAGACATTCATATTTTCACAAAAAGTTGTGGCAAAGGACATTAGAGAATATAACCAGTGGTAGAGCATATACTTAGCCTACAAAGGCCTAGGTTCAATTTCAACAACTACACATAAAAATATGTATATTAAGCCAGGCATGGTGGCGCACACCTTTGGTCCCAGCACTCAGGAGGCAGAGGTAGGAGGATCGCCGTGAGTTTGAAGCCTCCCAGAGAATACAGAGTGAACTCCAGGTCAGCCTGAACTAGAGTGAGACCCTACATCGAAAAACCAAGAAAACAAAAATATATATGTATATTAATTACAGTATTTGAAACAGAAAAGCTGAGGGGAAACGAAAAGCCTATAGTAAATCCAATGAGGAAATCAATACACTGTAGTCTGTTCAAACATACCACAATTAAAATGAGTAAACAGGGGGCTGGGGAAATGGCTTAGTGGTTAAGGCATTTGCCTGCAAAGCCTAAGTACTCTGGTTCGATTCCCCAGGACCCATGTAAGCCAGATGCACAAGAAGGCACATGTGTCTGGAGTTCGTTTGCAGTGGCTGGAGGCTCTGGCATGCCCATTCTCTCTCTCTGCCTCTTTCTCTCTTAAATAAATAAATAAATAATTTAAAAAAACGAGTAAACAAAAATCTCTATGATCCAACATGGGTAGATCTCAAAAGATTTTTTTAATTACTATTATTTGACAGAGAGAAAGAGGGAAAGGGGGGGAGAGAGAGAGAGAGAGGGAGGGAGAAAATGGCATGCCAGGGCCTCTAGCCACTGCAAACGAACTCCAGACACATGTGCCACCTGTGTATCTGGCTAACCTGGGTCCTGGGGAATTGAACCTGGGTGCTTTGGCTTTGCAGGCTAACACCTTAACTGCTAAGCCATCCCTCCAGCCCTCTCAAAAGCTTTTGTAAAATATAACACACATACATTTTAAAAAGATGTAACTTTATTACTTGATGACTTTTCATGCCCCTCCAGATACAACCCTCCTGAAACTAATGTTCCTAATTTTACACTTCATATAAATGAAATTAAAGAGTGCAGTCTCTGATTTTTTACTTCTCCCTCAATCACAGGGTCGTAGGGTCTTGCATATAGCTGTAGATGACTTATCCTTACTGCAAAACTGTGCATATGCCCTTATCTATCCATCTTGCATTGATAGACATGTGTTGTCTGGGTATATTATGAATAGCACAACTATAAAACAATAAAATGTCTTCATAGTAAATATGTATTGGTCAGTCAGAGGGCAGGGCCATAATTATTTTTATCAGGAAACTGTCAAACGCTGGGTGCAATGGCACATACTGTAATCCTAGCATTCAGAGAAGATTGAGGCAGGAATATCCCAAGTGTGAAACCACCATGGTCAACACAGCAAGACACTGTCTCAAAAGTAAAAGAAAAACAAAAGCACACAAAAGAAAAACCTTCCAGTTTTCCCTGGTGGTTAATGTATATTTCTCCCATTAAAATACATGAGAGAGGCCAGGCGTGGTGGTGCACGCCTTTAATCCCAGCACTCGGGAGGCAGAGGTAGGAGGATTGCCGTGAGTTCGAGACCACCCTGAGACTCCATGGTGAATTCCAGAGGTCAGCCTGAGCTATAGTGAGACTCTATCTTTAAAAACAAAAAATAAAATAAAATAAAATAAAATAAAATAAAATAAAATAAAATAAAATAAAATAAAAAATAAAATAAATTACATGAGAGAAGCCAAGCCAGGCATGGTGGCGCACACCTTTAATCCCAGCACTCGGAAGGCAGAGATAGGAGGATCGCCGTGAGTTCGAGGACACCCTGAGACTACATAGTGAATTCCACATCAGCCTGGGCCAGAGTGAGACCCTACCTTGAAAAAACCAAAATATAAAAAATAAAATAAAATACATGAAAGAAGAACCAATCGCTTCATTTCTCTTTATCAACATTCAGTATGACTTGTCTTCCACTTTTACCATTTTAGTGCATGTGTGTGAGTGTATAGTGGGGCATCTCAGTGGGGTCTCAGAATTCCTAGTATCTATAGAAGACAAACATCTTTTCATACACTGTGTGTGTGGGGAAGGGGTGCATGTATAAGCTTGCTGTGGGTGCACATGTGTGGTGGCCAGAAATATTGTTCCTTAAGAAGCAACATCCACTTTTTCTTTTGTGAGATAGGGTATAAACTAGCCAGGAAGCGCCTCCTGTCTCCACCTCCCAGCACTGGGATTACAAGCATTAGACCACCATACTTGACTATTGTTTTTTAATATTTTTATTTATTTGCTAGGAGAGAGAGAAGGAGGGTGGAGGAAGGGGAACAGGGACGGAGAAAGAGAGGAGAGGAAAGGAGAGGAGAGGAGAGGGAGTAAGAAGGCATGCAGGGTCTCTTGCCCCTACAAATCTGGCCACTTGGCTACTTACGAGTTGAACCTAGACTGTTAGGCTTCACAAGCAAACACTGAACTGCTGACCCACCTCTCCAGCCCCATAGCTGGCTATCTTTATATGGGTTCTGGGGACTGAACTCAGGTCCTCGGGTTTTCAAGGCAAATTACTGACTGAACTAATTCTCTAGCCCCTCTCTCATATATTCATTGGCCATTTCCAGGTGTTTTTGTCAAGTGTTTATTAAACTCCCCCACTTTTTTTGTATGTGTAGAAGCCAGAGATGGATGGCGTCTTCCCCGATAACAGTTCACTTATTTACTGAGGCAAGGTCTCTTCTCACTTGAAGCCAGGGCTCCTGGATTAAGGTAGTCTAGCTTGCCCCAGGAATCTTATATCTCTGCCAACCAAGCACTAGTACTACAGGTGGGTCTCCACACCCACCTGGCATTTACATGGGTACTGGGGACCTGAACTTCAGCCATCACACTTCTGACACAAATGCTTATTCATGGAGCCATTTCCACAGCCCCTCTTCTGCCATTTGTTGCGGTTGCTGGGAGGCAATGTCTCACTCTAGCCAAGACTGGAACTCATTCATTAATGAGGCACCAGGCTCCTCTGACTTTAAAACATTGAATTGCTTGGGGTTGGGGATTTAGCTCAGTGGATGAGCGTTTGCCTAGCAAGCGCAAGGCCCTGGGTTCAGTCCTCAGCACTGAAAAAAAAAATTGAATTGCTTTATCTTTTTCTTAGGGATTTTTAAAATATATATTATTTATTTATTTCAGAGAGGGAAAGAAGCAGAGAGAAAGAGAGAGAGAGAGAATGGGCACACCAGGGCCTCCAGCCACTGCAAATGAACTCCAGACACATGCGCCCTCTTGTGCATCTGGCTTATGTGGGACCTGGAGAATCGAACCAGGGTCCTTTGGCTTCGCAGGCAAACACCTTAACTGCTAAGCCATCTCTCCAGCCCTTTCTTAGGGATTTTAAGAGTCAGTAATATATTCTAAGTATAAGTCCCTTGGTGGATGGATATAGATACTGCAAATATCTCCTTCCACCCTGTGACCTTTTTCATTAAGTGCGATGTTTTGTTAAATAAAATGTCCTTCAATAATTTTTTCCTTTCATAATTAGTGCATAATTAGTACAAAAGCATTTCAGCAGCTTTTTGGACAGTTTAAGTGAAAAGGGTGAGCTTCAGGCATTCTGGCTCCTGATTCTATGTTCTTAAACATCACATTGGAACAATGCAACTATTATTGAACAATCTTTAAAAAAATAATGAGACAGAAATATTAAAAGAACTAATTTCATTGGATACAAAATACAAGAGATAACTTTTAGACAAAAACTTTAAATTGATATGAGTTGACCTAGTGATTATAAACCACTATTAGCATAGCTAATAAACATTTTAAGGTCACTGTTTTGATCACACAAAATCCTGTACTCTTTCTCCAATTACACTTTATCTAACAAAAAAGAACAACAATGTTTTCTTCCTTCTTTCTTTCCCCTTCCAATTGTCAAAATGTGGGTAATATCAATGATAAATGAATAATAATAGCTAACATATTTTGAGCACCATTCTATGAGATTTAACTATAATATTTATAATCAGTAAGTAGGACAGATATTATGAGTAATCCCATTGTAAAAATAAGATTGTGTTGTGTGTAAAATACCCTCAAGCAAGCCCTGATGTACAATTAAATTTAGAACAACTGATGACTAGAATTTGAGAATGGAAATAATCACATGTAATTCATTAACAGTTATTTCCCAGTAGTCATGATAATAATGGCCTTTATCGGTGTCTTTACGCTCGGCAAAGCTTCAGTCTATACTTAATTTTTTAAATCTTGAATATAATTGAGGTATTCTATATTGTTAACTCACATGACTAATTTTAGTGATATCAGAAATCCAGTTATCTTATGTCACTATCTCAGTAGCTGACAGAAAAGAAAATATAACTCCAATGTAAAGTTAGTAAGACTGTCCTACTTTTCCTTCTTCCCTCTGGTGACCTTAGCCCCCCTTTCACTTTGGACTCCTTCTTGAAATTCTTATAAAAAATAAACAGGACAGGGCTGGAGAGATGACCTAGCAGTTGAGGCACTTGTCTGTAAAGCCAAAGGTCGCAGGCTCGACATCCCAAGACCCATGAAAGTCAGCTGTACAAAGTGGTGCGTGCATCTGGAGTTCATTTGCAGCAGCTGGAGGCCCTGGAGTGTTCATTCTCCCCCCTCCCCCACCCTCTCTCTGCTTCTTTCTCAAATAAATAAAAATAAAATAAAAACAGGACAAAACATTAAAATTTATTTCTAAAACTCAAATAGCATATTAAGCTGGTGATTATCATTTTGCATGCTCAAACTGCTTCAGGTATTTATGAAGATGTGATATCCTCTCTGATTATCTTACATTTGATAATGGTGCATATCCTAATTTGTGGTGTTGCTAAAGTTGAACTAAGTAAGTTAAATCTCAATTTATTTCACTATTTGTAAAATAAACTACCACAAGCATGGCACTATTTCATAACAGGGAAAAAAAAGATAGGAGTCATTGTTTTGGCCAGCTCACTTCTTTAAAAAAAATTATAAAATCTTTGATAACCAAGATTCTTATACATGACCATTTTTAAATTATGAGACATAAAAAATAAAAACAAAATTGCCAGGCATGGTGGCACACACCTTTAATCCCAGCACTCGGGAGGCAGAGGTAGGAGGATTGCTGTGAGTTTTGAGGCCACACTGAGACTACAGAGTGATTTCCAGCTCAGTCTGGGCTAGAGGAAGACCCTATCTCAAAAAAAAAAAAAAAAATCAGTAAACAATAGAAGGCAGTAAAAGAAATTTACTTTTAAGACATCATTAATTCAGGAGCCTGAGTAGATGTCTCCTGGCATACAGCCTAATTAGATCTTAGATGAGGATGATAGCACAGCCCACAATGAGTTAGGGTTAATCTATACTAAACCTTATGAGATTTCTCCTTCAATTTGCATGCTCTGCCAACTGGTTCTATTATTAAAGTAACTGAACATATATGTCGTTTCAGAACAGTAATTCCCACTTGAGTTTTAATGACCTTGTTTACTCAGCTACCTACCCTAGTAGTTTGTGAGAGGGTAGAGAGGACAATTTAATTCCTGCCTGTCTTCCCATAGTTTCTGCCAAATCAAAGTCTAAGTAAGGAAAACACAGTTTTAAGAGCATGTGCACCTCTCAGTGCCCAACCCACATGAACTGCTCCCTCCATCACAACACCCAGACATATATGGACACTTTACATGACATACACGTGACAGGTCAAAGAACCAAACGGTCCTATTTCCAAGAGCTGCAAGTGTTATTCTCTCTCCATTGTGCAACTAGCTCATCAATATGGCTCTTATATGTGCCCAGGCCTACAAGACACAAAGCGATGAACTGAAAAATCTGCTTGATTCCCAGTGGAAACACAAATACTGCACACGCAGATGGCATGGCACTACTTTATCCTGTGCAGTCCCAGCATTCATAACGAACATTCACATATGAACAAACTCCCACTGAGGCCCACCAAGCATAACCTCATAAATTCTTACTTTCTATTAAAACATAAAAAACCCGACCACATATTCTGTCATATATAAATAGTTTTGTTTTTGAGGTAGGGCCTCACTCTGGTCCAGGCTGACCTGGAATTAACTATGTAGTCTCAGGGTGGCCTCCAACTCTCAGCGATCCTCCTACCTCTGCCTCGTGAGTGCTGGGATTAAAGGTGTGCACCACCACCCAGCCCTAATTTTTTATTTTATATATCAAGCTATAACTTTTCTCTATAGTTGATTTATGCTCGCCTACTAATACCAAGAAACTTGGCACAGTACCAAGTATGTAATTAGGTCATATATTTATAATGAACTTTAACTGTTATTATTTAAGACTTTTCAAACATACAAACAGGGATCCTAAATCAAGCTATAGCTCAAGCTATTTAATTAACAGTAACACAATAGACATTATAATTCCTACCTTCAAGAACATTTACAAATAGAATTGTAGTAAGTATGGGGAAGGTACAGAAGAATACATGACTGTCTGAGGAAAGGCTTCCAAGGGGAGGAAGCATCTGAGTCAAGCAAAGGGAATGGCAAGTTTACTGCAAATTTAGATCTGCAAGCAGGCTGGAGAAGGCATGAAGAGTTAAGGTCATGATCAAAGGCAGGAGACACGAAAACCCCACACAACTGAGATGAAAATTCACTTTAAGAAATGCTAGGAGAAGTGACAGAGGAATGCCCAGCACTGAAACATCTCAAACTTACCTTCCAAGGCTCAGAGTCCATTGCGGAAGAGGTGGTGGAAAAAATGTTAAAAACCAAAGGAAGAGTAGGACACAAAATGGTCTGGATATCCATAACCTCACAGTGCCTGACACTACCTACACAAGACCATCATAATAACAGGAAAAGATCATGACGCACGCCTTTAATCCCAGCACTCGGGAGGCAGAGGTAGGAGGATCGCATGAGTTCAAGGCCACCCTGAGATTACATAGTGAATTCCAGGTCAGCCTGGGCTAGAGTGAGACCCTACCTTGAAAAACCAAAAAATGAAATAACCAAACTGAAGAGAGACTGATTGAGAGGGGGAGGGGATATGATGGAGAGTGAAGTTTCAAAGGGGAAAGTGGAGGGAGGGAAATAACATGGGATATTGTCTACAATTAAATAAGTTGTCAATAAAAAAATTAAAAAAATAAAGAACTGCCAGGGAATAAACAGCAAAAGGAATCACTGACAACTTCAAGAACACATTGAGGCCAACTGTGGTGGCTCATACCTAGTACTCAAGAGACTGAGGCAAGAAGATTGATTGAGAGGAAAGAAAAGGGATGCACCCAGGAAATTAGCAGCCCAGTTTAGGTTGTTTGGGATAAAATACAAATAAATGATTAGTAACCTTATCCCATTGTCTCCCAGTCCTCTACTGAAACAACTCGTACCAACTCTAAATGATCTCTCTCTCTCTCTCTCTCTCTCTCTCTCTTTTTTTTTTTTTCTGTTTGAGGTAGGATCACTGTAGCCCCGGTTGACCTGGAATTCACTCTGTAGTCTCAGGGTCTCCAAATCACTGGAATCCTCTGTCTCCCAAGTGCTGGGATTAAAGGTGTGTGCCATTATGTCTGGCTCTTAATGATCTCTTTTGAGTCACCATAGTGAATAGCATATTTCATTTGGCCCAACTGCTCTTGGCTTACATCTCACTAAACCTTGAGGCTTATTCCATCCCTATGGAAACTGGACTAGTGAATGATTGGGAGAAGCCACAGGAAAGAATTAGCCAAAAATCAGTATCAAAACCGCAGATAATATATGTTCCAACTCCATCTGCATGCAGCCAGCCCACTTACTGCAGTCCTCCTGCCTCCACCTCTCAAGCACTGGGTTTATAGGCACAATGAGCTACCATGCAGGCTTTTCATATCTTTACTTGTCATGACCTCAGTGACTAGATCTAATAAACTAAACAGTAAACTCTCATAGCATAAAGCCTTTCTTATCCTCTTTGTTCCTGGTTCCTGAGATAGAACACAGGGCATCAAGCATGCCAGGTAAGGACTCTTTCACTGAGCTACACCCTTAACCAACATGCCTCACTTTTGTAGAAGAAAGCATGACTTCAAACTTACATCCATCTACACGGTATTTTTTAAATTTTTAAAATTTTATTTGCAAGCACAGAGGGCAAAAGAGAGACAGAGAGAATGGATGTGCCAGGGCCTCTAGCCACTGCAAACGAACTTCAGATGCATGCGCCACTTTGTGCATCTAGCTTTACGTGCGTACTGGGGAACTGAACTCCGGGTATTAGGTTTTGCAGGCAAGTGCCTTAACTGCAGAGCCATCTCTCCAATCTGGATTTTTTATTAATGCTTGTCTTTTCTAGACCCCTGTGCCAGGGTTCCTGTGTGGGTTTTTCTCACTGTTTTATGGTTAGCACCTAGCAAAATGTCTGGTTCATTGAACCTTAATAAAAATGACTGAACTGAAAATGAGTGCATAAATGTGACTGGTTAAATGATGTAGGATAGTGAGGAATCGAGAGAACAATGGAAAGAATAATATGTATTTTAGAAGAATTCTGCCACACATATGGCAGATTATAGCAGTCAAGACAGTCAAGGGACTAATACAAAACTGTTTTAAGAAAAGCATCAGGATGACGGATAAAAAATGGGAAAAGTAAGGAAGAAGCAATAGAAGCCCACAGGATACAAAGCCAAAATACAAAAAGCAAAGAAGAAAAGAAAAACTTTTTCTAATACTAACAACAAACAATCATAAAAGCAAGTCCAGCTTGAAACAGATGTACAAAATTTACACACTGAAAATTACAAATATTACTGAGAAAACTAAAGATGTAGGAAATAAACAGCACTAGTAGATCACAAGTCAGCCCCCCACACACAACTTTTTTGTAGATTTCAATCTAAACTTCATTATTTTTAGTAGCAATTGTTCCTAAAGAACAGGGTCCAGAATCCATCCATACCACTTACTAACACAGAAAAACCTGACCTGATTCTAAGTTTGAGGCAAAGATGTAGTAGTTAGAACAAGCTGTCAAAGCAAAAGAATTTTTTTACTTGCTCCCCCTTTTCAAAAATTATTTTTTGTTTATTTATTGGCAAGGGGGAGGAGGGTGATAAGGACAAATAAACAGAATGGGTGCACCAGGGCCTCCAGCCACAGTAAACAAACTTCAAATACATGAGCCACCTTGTGCATCTGGCTGGGTCCTGAGGAATCGAGCCTGGGTCCTTAGGCATCACAGGTAAATGCCTTAATCGCTAAGCCTTCTCTCCAGCCTTCCTCTTTAATTTCATAGACTAAGGACCGAAATCTCTCCATCCTCCTACTAATCAAACCCCCAAAATTTTATTTGGACTCAAAGTAACCTAAGTAGATATTACAGTGTCTATCTGCCTTATAGTTGTTTGGCCAACTTCTAATAGATGGATGCTGAGAGGAACTATCATGGGTAAGTTTTAGGTCATTTTCATTAAAGGAAACTTTGTGGTCTCCAGTTACATAGAGCCTCTCCAAATCTCAGCTGTAGGGTGTGCTATCAAAACCAACATCAATCATTCAGAAGAAAGCAGAGTCCCACAGTAGAAGCCATCTAGCTCAGAAGAGAACCACCCTACTTCTCTTGACTATTAACCAGCCAGTTCTCTTTCAAGTAAGAAGAAAGACTTCCTATTTTGGTTCCAATTAGAGTAGCTAAGCCAATACCCTAAAAACAAGCAAACTAACATACTTTACTAAAAAGTTTATCAGAACCCTTCAAGATTCAACTAAATAATTTGTCAATTTGCTTCTCTGTTACAGAAAATGTTTTCAAAAGGCGAGCCTATATAGTAGCATAGTGGCATTTGCCTGTAATCCCAGCACTTGGGAAGCAGAGGCAGCAGGACAGAAGATCAAGGATGGGACAGCAAGCTAAAAGAGCACTGTACTGCTGTTTTCAGGGCATGAATTTATATATTCGAATCAAACTAATGTAAATACTTCTGTAATTTAATAAGTAGAAAGCTGGTATCTATAGGATCAAGTCCCACTCCAATCCCAATTACTCAGATTTGGTTAGGTAATAGAGATGAGGAAAAAAGCTTCAAAGAAAACCAGTATTTTCAGCAAAATTCATTGTTTCTTAAACCTCATCCTTTATAATACAGCCTTAGGTCCTACTAAGAATGTAAAAAATAAAAAGAAGACATGAAGTGGCATGCCTGCAGTTCACTACTGCTTGTCTAGTATAAATATCAAACCATAAACAACTATGTCATCTTTTATTAAGAAATGAATTAAACAAGATGCCAACAATCTGTCTCATACACTCTACACTACCATCTTTGCATTTAAAAATGCAATCCCACCAGCACTTGGGAGGCAGAGGTAGGAGGATCGCCATGAGTTCAAGGACACCCTGAGATGACATAGTGAATTCCAGGTCAGCCTGAGCTAGAGTAAGACCCTACTTTGAAAAACCAAAAAAAAGCAATCCCATCACTCTGTCCTCTACTAAATCTCAAGTGCACCTCCCACCAGAGTATCCCGATATGGGTCACACAAATCCTTATTTTCATTTCCTGCTGCCTTTTTTCTTGAACACTTTGCCAATTATCAATACTAAGAAACAAGTGGTTCTTTCTCCCAGCCTTACTTCTAGTTTCTTTATGCTTATGCACCCATCTACCTCAAAAACTTGACTTTTTCAAAATCCATTTCCAGACATTTCCCAGAGAGAGCTCCTGCCTCATTTTCTCAACTGGTACCATCATCCTATCTGCATCTATTTTAATCATCATACTTTTTGTACCATGTCATACCATTACCTATTGCTCTATAGTAACCTTGTGACCTAGCATCTCATCTTGTGTCTGAACCTCAGTGCTATTCAATAACATGTGGCAAACTAAACTGAGTACATTCTGGCTATTGGTGTTATTACCACTGTATTAAGGAAGAGAATCACATGGATAAAGACAACTCCAAAGCTGATACACCTACAATACAAAGTCAAGATCTACAGCAATGCAGCCAATGGCCTACCTTTGCAAATAAAATCTTATTGAACATAGCCAAAGTCACTCATTTACCATATATGACTAAAGGGTGCTTCCACCCTGTAACAGCAGAGCTGAGTAATTCTAACATAAATTATGTGGCTTGAAAAACCTAAAATGTTCACCATGTAGTCCTTTAAAAAAAAGTTTGCAAACCTCTGATGTACATAAAAATACATGTTGTACAGGAAGCAAATTTCAACTTTTTTGCATTTTTTCACCTCTCCCTTTAAACTTCTATTTTGGCATGTTTTTTAATAGCAAGACAGCAGTGGGATATGTGTGTGCATACACACACACACACACACACACACACACAAATTTTTTCCCAGTGCTGAGAATAGAACCCAGAGCCTGTAGACTCTCTACAAGCATTTACACTAAGCTCTAATGCCTCTCACCCTGCTTTACATAATTTATATACATAATGTCTAAAATTTAAAATGTGCACACACTGAGAATGGTATGTGGCCCAACATAATTTTTTTTGGCTAGCAAAGCCAGCCTAATTTTTTTAGACCATGGTCTTGGGACAAATTCTGAATTTTTTTGAAAAACTAGGTTCTGCCAGTGCTTAAAATCAGAGAAAGCAACCTGAAGAAAGTTTGGACAAGTATAAACTTTACCAAGCTGAAGGCCTCAACATATCTCTCAAAAATATTATTTAAATGAAGCAATAAAATATGAACCACATAAAAACCCAAACGGCTTCAATACTGCTTTTTTTTTTTTTTTTTTTTTTGAGTCAAGAGTCTTGCATTGCACATCAGCCTCCCCAGTTCTAAGATTACAGGGTGCACTACCATACCTAGCAATAATATTATTTCTAATTTTTTTCTTTTATTTTCATTTATTATTATTATTATTTTTTTTTTTTTTTTTGGTTTTTCAAGGTAGGGTCTCACTCTAGCCCAGACTGACCTGAAATTCACTATGTAGTCTCAGGGTGGCCTTAAACTCACGGCAATCCTCCTATCTCTGCCTCCTGAGTCCTGGGATTAAAGGCATGCACTACCATGCCCAGCCAATTTATTTAATTTGAGAGAGAGAGAGAGAGAGAATGGGCATGCCAGGACACACAGCCACTGCAAACAAACTCCAGGTGTATGCTCCCGCTTATGCATCTGGCTTACATGGGACCTGGAGAATTGAACTGGGATCCTTTGGCTTTGAAGGCAAATGCCTTAACCGCTAAGCCATCTCTCCAGCCCCAATAATATTATTTTTTAAAGTTTTTATGACAGATTAAGTAAACAAGTTAAATGCAAACTTACCCTACAACATGTAGCTCAAATGCCTGGTAACTAGGAAATGATAAAGTTAACAAGCTAAAAATGCTTCATTAGCTTAAAGAAATTAATCTATTTGTAGTTAACAACTTAATATGATTTTGAAACCAAGTTGTTCCTTAGCTACAAATAGCAAGGCTATATCTGTTTAAGAGAATTAATGTAAGGCTCCGGAGAACAAAGCCACTCCCTGCATGGAAGCTAAGCTCTAAAGGTGTGTTTTCTAATAACTCAGAAGCTGGGGTCAGATCATCAACAAATTTTTGAGGTTAAGGTTAATTTACCAGTTGAACCTGGACTTATCAGGTTAAGGTTGTCATTCTATGTTGAATCAGATTCTCCAACAGATAGTCACAGCCCCCAGAGAGAACTACACTCTACTCTGCTCACCTTCAAGGCTTTCTCTGAGGCCTTCCGAGATGACTAGCATCAGACTTTTGTGAAAGGCTAGCCATTAGACAAGGCTTTTCCCCACGATCTGACTGCTTGAAGTGACATCCAGGATCAGGTCGATCCTGTATCCAGGAATCATGACCCTCCCTGAGGCACCAGTCATCATGAGACAGTCAGTGCACTTTGGCACTTCTTGAAAACCACTGGACTGCTCCTTTAGCTGAAAGGAAAAAAAACATCAAAACCACAACAAACAAAACAAAGGGGGAAAAATCAGTAATTCAATCTCAAAAGACAGAGTGTGGGGAAAAATACACCAAAACAGCCTTGTCTAGACCAAAATGCAGCCTTGCATTCATGTTAAAGGCCATTGTTTCAAAATTGCTTCAGTCACTGCAAAGTTTACTTAAACAAAATCTAAAAAAACTTAAATATCTACTACGTTACATCAAAAAAAGAACCAAAAGTAGAAACTAAATAAACAAACTATGGAAATAAAAGTAAGTCAAGATATTTATGAATAACGAGCAACCTAATGCTTATGTGAGTGTCTCCCCATCGGGAGGTCAAATACTTAAAATTTACATTTACATTCTCTTAAATTGTAATCTGACTCAGAGAGGCAAAAAATACCCAAACAGGCTAAGTTTATCAGAAAACTAACAATGGTATATCACAGTCACACACACATACACACAGACAGAAAGGGGAGGAGGGAAGGGGAAAGTCCTGTTACAGCATTTTGCTGAATATCAATGCTAATGGCTGCTGGAAATAAGCAATTTAAAATGTTCACACACTGATAGCTTCTTAAGTTAAAAATAAAAATGAAAGCCGGGCATGGTGGATCACGCCTTTAATCCCAGCACTCGGGAGGCAGAGATAGGAGGATCGCCATGAGCTCAAGGCCACCCTGAGACTACATAGTGAATTCCAGATCAGCCTGAGCTAGAGTGAGACCCTACCTTGAAAAACCAAAAAAATTTAAAAATAAAATAAAAATGAAAGGGCTGGAAGGATGGCTTACCAGTTAAGGTGTTTCCCTGCAAAGCCAAAGGACCCAGGTTAGCCAGATACACAAGGGGACACATGCATCTGGAGTCTGCTTGCAGTGGCTGGAGGCCCTGGTGTACCCATTCTCCCTCCCTCCTTCTCTCTCCCCCTCTATTAGAACCAAAGATAAAACAGCTTGTTTCTGTTTTTAAAAATAAATTATTTTTCTAGATAAAAATATTAAAAGGCAAGGAAATAATCTTTGACCACACTGGGCATGGTGGCACTCCACTACAATCCTAGCACTTGCAAAACTGAAGCAAGAAGATATCAAATTTGAGGACAGCCTGGGCTTACATAAGAAAACTCTGTCCCTAATGTCTTTGAAGTTCTTGTTTTTAAAGTTGTCTCATAACTCCTTTACAGCATTATTCTAAAGCTAATGATAGTTTGCCTACCAAGTCTTTTTGTTCTCTTTCTACTACTTTATTCCATAGTTCCCATATATTTGGTACCAACAGATATATATATAACCAAGTTGGAAACCTGAAAACAATGTTACACCATTTATAAAATGTTGTATATATTCATTTACTTGAGAGAAGGAAAGAGAGATAGAAAGGAAGAGAGAGAGGGAGACTGGGTGTGCCAAGACTCTATCCACTGCAAACTAACTCCAGACACATGTCCCACCCTGTGCATCTGGCTTTACGTGGGTACTGGGGAATCAAACCAAAGGCTTTGCCAGTGAGCCCCTTAACCGCTAAGTCATCTCTCCAGCCCTATACCATTTTTTAACTTGTTTTAAAACATGATTACAAGCTTTCAGCTGGGTGTGGTAGCAAACACCTATAATCCCAGCACTGGGAAGGCTGAGTAGGTCTTCATTTGAAGGTAGTCTAGACTTCCATAAACTATTCATGCACCCAGACAGACCATGCTTAGATAGGACTTTAAGGAAAACCAAGCATGGACTTCAGGTTCAGAACCCTATAAAGAACTTTGCTCTTTTCTTCCCCTAAATATTATCCTTCGAAGTCTGCCTCATATACCTAACCGATCTCTCAAATTTATATTTTTCTGCCTAACACTGGCTTAATTCTAGAACTCTCTATATTTTTTCCTGGGTTCTTACATGTAGCTTACTAATTCTTTCCCTCTTATTACACTTCAGCCCATCTTTATTCACCTGACTGACAGAGCAAATTTACTAAAATGCAAATATCATCATATGACTCATCAACTTAAAATCTTCAATACCTCAGTGGAGCCACACACCAAGAGCGGATGGCTGGGAAGACTCAAACTTATCAAAGTGCTGAAAATAAGAGGCTGTTCAGAGCTCAGCACTAAATGAGACATCTCTCTCTTGCCCTCCAAGGCTCAGGGAACATTGTAGAATGAATGAAAGAGCCAGAGGGTGGTAAAGAGAACTTTGGGACATTATCCTGCAGGCTTGAAGGGAAAGATAGGTGTATTCATGACCCCTTTATCAGCTGTCAGTGTCACCTCCCAAGACCTGCACAGTATTGAGCCCATTAACATACTAACACAGATGATGCAAGAGGTCAAAAACAAGACATTAAGAGCCTGGAGAGATGGCTTAGTGGTTAAGGTGCATGCCTGTGAAGCCTAAGGACCCCGGTTTGAGGCTCAATTCCCCAGGATCCACGTAAGCCAGATGCACAAGGTGGGTGCATGCATCTGGAGTTCGTTTGCAGTGGCTGGAGGCCCTGGCACGCCCATTCTCTATCTATCTGCTTCTTTCTCTCTCTCTCTGTTGCTCTCAAATAAATAAATAATAAACAAAAAAAAAACTTTAAAACAAAAAAAAGACTTGAAATAGAAGAATGGCTAGTTAGAAAGAGCAAGTGGTATATGGAATGGGGAAGGGACTAAAGAAGATAATTATAGTATAATTATGTATGAAAAATCTAAATTAAAAAAACAATCTTTAATACCTCCCCTGCAAATGTTAGCAGAATGAAATCCTATCTCTTTAGAGCAATTTCATCTATCTGCCTTCTATCTACATTTCAAAAATTCGCTCCTAGCTGGGTGGGGTGGCACATGCCTTTAATCCCAGCACTCGGGATGCAGAGGTAGGAGGATCACCATGAGTTTGAGGCCACCCTGAGACTATATAAGTGAATTCCAGGTGGCCTAGGCTAGAGTGAAATCCTAACTCAAAAAACCAAAAAAAAAAAAAAAAAAAAAAAAATTCTCTCCTACCTGTATCTTCCATACTCCAGCCATACAATTAATGGAATCACCCACTGAATTTTGTTCCTGTCTTCATAGTTTCGCATAGTGTTCTGAATTCTTGGCAGGGCATGGGTTAGTTTCTTACAATTCCCCTCAAAATGTAGCTCTTTTCTTTATGGTCTTTCAGAACTTTCAAGTTATTTCTGCTACAGTATTTCTCAATGTACTAAGTGTTTATTTTCCTGCCTGTTCTAAGGACAAGGGCCTTGTTTATTTCCATCTCCCACACCTAGAATATAATTACAGAAACAAATATATGTATATATATATGTGTACGTCAGATATATGTACATACATACAGTGCTGTCACCATTTTTGTATGCAGCCAAAACTACTATATGTCACAAGAACAACTGTTGAAGTAATCTAAAATATATTTAACAAATTAAAATCTAAAGAATTCATTGAGCAAGAATTTAAGTGGCAGTTCTCTAGAAAACTAAACATAACTGTCACCAATTCTTTACAAATTGCCCTCATTAGGGTCATAGATATGAATTTTTTAAATGGCCATCAAACCAGGAACTGTAACTTAATAATGATAATAAAATACCGATTCTTCAACACAGCAGGCAGTAAGAAATAACTTTTAGACTGACATTAGTCAGCATAGAAGTTAATATTTTAAGACTATACAATAACCTATTCTATCCAAATTGTATCAATATCCTACTATAAATATTCATATATGGCCAATTCAACAACCTGTGGAAACTATTCCCAGATTTAACAATTTTAAAGGTTAAGAATTATTTGTATCTTAAAATAACTCTATGCTGGCCTTGTAAGTGAAATACATTTCTAAATTGTTTGTATTCACATATTTTTCAAGCTTTTTTTTTTTTGTATCTGCTATTACACTGTGTTCTAAAATTCAAGTTTCCAAATTTGACTGTTCACCAGAATCAACTAGGACACCTTAGGAAATACAGATTCCTTGTTTCCAAACTGAATCAGAATTAGAGCTGAGGCATGGATGCCTTATCAAACACATAGGTGAATGTGCAGCCATGTGAAAGCTGCCACTGCTAATATCATAGCAGTTTACATATAGAAGAAATATAACCAGATAGTATAGAAATGCCTTTAAATAAAACTTTCCTTGCATGTGTAATCTCTTACTGCTTATTGTTTCTACTGGCTAATAAATATAGATATACTCTCTAAATAGAAACTATTTTAATGTATCTTACCACAAAATTCTAGATAATATTACTGCCATATATAGCTTCACTAAAATGATTACCAGCCTGTCCTTTTTAATTATTCTGTGTTAAATTATTCTTATGCATGGCCTTGAAAACAAATATAGGAAACAAGCATTATTGCATTTGTGAACTGCTGAAAATTCACTATGTGTGTTTGTGCACATGTGCACATTTCCAGAGGAATGGTGAGGCCAGAGTCAACATCAGGTGTCTTCTATCACTCACCACCATATTCTCTGAGATAGGGTCTTTCACTTAACCTAGAGCTCACGATTCAGCTAGACTAGGTAGCAAGTAAGCCCCTGGGATTTTCTTTCTCCACTTCCCTAGAGCTGATATTACAGACACACACCACCATGCCCAGCATTTTTACATGGGTACGGAGGATCCAAATTCAGGTCCCATGTGCCTGCATGGCAAGTAATTTACCCACTAAGTAATCTTCCCATCCCCAAATCCACTATATTAAAATGAAGTATTTTGGGCTGGAGAGATGGCTTAGCGGTTAAGGTGCATGCCTGCGAAGCCTAAGGAGCCTGGTTCAATTCTCCAGGTCCCACGTAAGCCAGATGCACAAGAGGCGCATGCATCTGGAGTTCATTTGCAGTGGCTAGAGGCCCTGGCGCTCCCATTCTCACTCTCCCTCTCTCTGTCTCTAATAAATAAGTAAATAAAAATAAATAAATAAATAAACAATTTAAAATGAAGTATTTCAAACATCTTTAGGCATTTTCTTACACTTACACCTTTTCAGTAAACTAATAATTGCAGGATATACATTTTTGTAAAACAGCAGTAGTAGTAAATTCAGGAGTTTAAAAAAAAACAGGACTTAAATATAGATATTGAAAAACAAAATGTACATGATCTACATCCAACAAATTATTAAATGTTCTTACAAGACTGAATTGGTACAGAGTAACATGTAAAGTGCAAGTTTAGAATATTTGACTCAGAAATAAGAAGGATGCTAATCTTAACAACTGTCACTAAATCTCCAGTATTATCACTATGAAGAGAGACTAGTACCGAATACTATAAGTCAGACACATAAAACACATTTACTCAGAACATGTAATACATTCTGTCACACCACTATTTCACCCCTCAAAATTCCTATCAGTCCTTTTTTATAAAAAGAAAGTTACTTCTCTCTCTCTCAAGTAAATATATATCTCTATATCTATATCTATAGACATATAGATATAGATTTTTTTTAAAAGAAAGTTCCCCAAAGTGCTAAGTGTCCCAGGGTAGGAGGATGAACACACAGTAAACATTCATTTTAAGGTTTTACTTACAAATTTAAAAAAGTTTTTCAGCCTTGGACAGATATTTTTAGCAATTGTAGTAAACAACAATATTTTATGGGGCTGGGTAGACAGCTAAGTGGATCAAGTGCTCACTGCTCAAGCCCTGAGTCTGATCCTCAGACCCCATATAAAAAGCCGGAAGTGTGGTGGGCTTTTGTAATCCCAGCACTCTGACAGCAAGATGGGAGGCAGAAAACTCTCAGGAGAGCACAGCAAAAAGAACAGTAGACGAGAACAAGAGAAACGCTGTCTCAAATGAGGTGGAATGATGGTGAGGAAAACCCTGACAGTTGTCCTCTAGCCTCCACACATTGCACCATGGCACACATGTGCCCCACAAACACATACAAGTGTACAAACACACACACATACCTTATCAAATGTTACAGGAGGAAAGAAACCATTAGTTCCTAAAGCATTTCAGATATTAGAATAATAATTCAGAGAATTCCAGGGTGTCTTTTAATCAGTAGGAGGGTAATTATAAGCCAAAATTATAGATCATTGCCAGTTAAAGTAAGATCATTTACACTACCAACAAGGCAGAAAAATCACTAAAACCAATCCAGCAGCTCAAATTCTGATGGGTTATTTCATCAATTTTTGAGAACTTACAAGCAAGACTTCAATCTATCACTGCTTAAATCCATTAGCTAACATCATTCTGGCATATAACCATATGCCCTAAGTGAACATCTCCCCAAGAAGTTAGAAAAGTAATTATCTTATTTAGCCTAAAAAAACGGGGAAGGCTAGCAGTATAACAAAATATAACAACAGCAACGGATTGTAAATACCTTCTCTAAAATGTTACTTCATAGGGCATTCAAAATATTAATAAGTATATAAATTAGGACTTCAGTATACAGAAATCTCAAGATTTGAAAGAGAATACTATTAGCACTTTCAAAGAAGAAAAAAATGACTGCCTCCCTAGCCTAAAATGTCACTCACTCATCACTGAGAAGGTGCTGGCAGGATTTCTCCCAGACTACTTTATTGAGCAATATATTTAGCCACATGTTTCTGGAATCGCAGTACAGTATCGTTTTCTATTGCAACTCACTACTACAGAAGATTTTTGCAGGAAATAAAAAACAGAAAAAAACTGTCATGGTAATTCACACTTTTAATCCCAATACTCAGAAGGCTAAGGCAGAGAAGGATCGCTCAAGTTTGAGGTCAGTCTTCACTCCATAGTGAGTTTCAGGACAGCCTACACTACACAGTGAGACATCTCAAACTAATCTCAAACTAATAAATAAATAAATAAATAAATAAATAAATAAATACAGTGCTAATTTGGTGATTATACAAAAACATCTGATACATCAGCAGTATATTGTAATGACTTCCAATGACTACATTGTCAAGACAATCAAATGACTACTATGATTATTTGGCCATAAAGAATGTTTATTGGGGCTGCCGAGATGGCTTGGTGGTTATGGTGTTTGCCTGCAAAGGCAAAGAACCTCAGTTTGATTCCTCAGGACCCAAGTAAGCCAGATGCACAAGGTGGCGCATGAGTCTGGAGTTCACTTGCAATGGCTGGAGGACCTGGAGTGCCCATTCTCTCTCTCTCTCTCTCTCTCTCTCTCTCTCTCTCTCTCTCTCTCTGACTCTCTCTCTTTCCCTTTCAAATAAATAAAAATGAAATATTAAAAAAGAATGTTCAGCAACATCAAAATTAATGACTATTGGAGTAATAGTTTCCTTGCATATCACAATTAAAATTCACATATCGCTCATTTCCCTTAAGTGAAAATAATGAAAACCAGTTTTGTGAAATGCTGCATGCACACATATACACACATGAACACAGAAAAAGAACAAAAATAACACACCTACACTTTCAATGCAGGCAGCTGTCAGAAGTCCTAGACAGTTATACAAAAATAGTGAACAAGAAACACACTCATGACATGTAGACAATAACTTAAACTTATATTACATGAATCCCTCAAGAAGTTAAATACTTAATGAACTAATGTAAAATGAGTTACATACAGCTCAAGATCTTCTCAACATAAAGCTGCTACTCTCCTCTCTTAACTCATGACAAGTTGCCAAGTGATGAGCATGGTATCCTCTCACTGTTTTGACAAATAAATGTTAAGAGAGTAGACCAGTTTGCCTTGTACATTCTTAGGCCAGATATAGTATGGCACCAAGTTTTTCAATCAACAATTTTCTAGACTAAAAATAATTTTACATTGGGCTTCTTTATAAATCTCAAATATCAGCAATAAGCCACACACAGTAACAAATTATCCCTATAATCCTTGAATTTAATCAAAAAATGAGCTTATGAGCTGGGGAGATGGCTTAGCAGTTAAGGCTTGTGGTAGTTTGAATAGGTGGCCCCCAATATAGTCAGTGTTTTATTGATTTGTACTGTGCATTTGCATCCACCTGGCTGAAGGCAATGTCACTGGGTGGATCTCAAGGTGTGGTGGAGGGTTTGATATTTCAATCTAAAGATATGCAAAGTGTGCCTAGCTGGAGTTCCTGAGGTGTGCTATGCTTTTTGGCTTTTGGCTTTTCTTTCTGTGTTTGGTCCTGTGAAAGCAGGCCAGCTTCTTCTGCCATTATAGAACTTCCCCTGGATCTGTAAATTTCAATAAATCCCTTCCTCCATAACTGTGCCTGGTCTGGAAGTTCATCTCAGCAAACCTGAAGCGGTCTGCTACAAGGCTCTTGCCTGCAAAGCCAAAGGAC
This sequence comes from Orientallactaga sibirica, assembly GCA_036365145.1. Classification (NCBI taxonomy): domain Eukaryota; kingdom Metazoa; phylum Chordata; class Mammalia; order Rodentia; family Dipodidae; genus Orientallactaga; species Orientallactaga sibirica. The sequence continues at coordinate 2,228,108 of JAEOAD010000048.1, forward strand.
CCCTGTTCAGTTCCCCAGGATCCACATAAGCAAGATGCACAAGTTGGCCCATGCATCTGAACTTCATTTGCAATGACTGGAGGCCCTGGAGTGCCCATTCTCATTCTGTCTGTCTGTCTGTCTGTCTCTCTCTCTCTCTATTTGCCTTTCTTTCTGTGTTAAATAAATAAGTCAAAATTAAAAATAAACATACAAATGAACTTATACTATAATTTCACACAGAATCTGACATATGCATGAGGCAGGCAGCAATATCTATAAGCATGAGAGGACCTCCTCTTTAGAGCTTTCAAACACTTAGTCAGCATCACTACTTTACCCTCATAAAACCATTGAGCAATCAATCTCCCCTAGACAGCTGTGACTTAAGAACCAAACTCCATCCTGTTATCCTCATTGTCTGGAAATACTCTGGCCACACTGATCATTCACAGGGAACTGAATGAATTAAGAATAGAATTATCTATATCACATTTACATAAAAAGCTAAGGCAAGAAAACAAGAATAGGAAGGAAAATGTAAAAACATACAGTAACAGAATGACAAAGGCATGTTCTTGAGGGCTGGGATACCTTTGGGATTTAGATGAAGTTTAATCTAGACTTTGGCAATGATAAATACTCTATCTGAAGCAAATCACTTTGCCCCTGGATCTCAACTTTCTCATTTGTAAAATAAAAAGACTAAATAAACTCTGCATTTCTGCATATGCTGTGAAAATCATTGGGAAGCAGGATTACCTACTCCTACACTAACAGGAAAGATACAATGTACCATAGCAGATCATGTAATTCTCAAGCAAAGGGTATCCATGTGAGTAGAACACACAAATCCATAAATAGCAGCTACATAGGTGGGTATGGTGGCACATGTAATCTCAACTACTTGCAAGGTAGAGGGAGGAGGACCATGAGTTTGAAAACAGCTCAAGCTACATTGTGAAGCTGAGTCTCAAAAAAGAAGAAAAAAAAGTAGCCACTGCCAACTAAAAATTACATATATATCCCTTAAGGAGAAATTGACACATCCACTCATTCAATAAATATAAAGAAGGATCTAGTTTTACTAAAGGTGAAAGTTACAAGATCTGAAGAGAAAGAACAAAAAAAGAACTTATTCCAAGTAAACTACAATATTATCAGATATCAAGCATGCTTGTGCATGCATATATGTACATATCTACATAGGAAGTATATGAAAACACCTTTATATACTTCTATAAATTGAAAACCTCCTTAAAATAAATTGTTCAAGTTAGAATATTTCACCATAGTCTAGCAAAACTTAAGCTTCAATAATATATACACTTTGGGGTACATATCTGGGTTACATTTTCCTTCTGTCCGCACAAGAAGTCAGTCTTTACATTAATAACAAACATGGGGGGAGGATACAGGATGGGGTATATAGCTCAATGTTATAGCACTTGTCTAACATACACCAGGACCTGGGTTCAAACGCCAGCATTGTAACATACACATAAAAGAAGAGAAGGTGCACGGAGCAAAGACATTTTCAAACCTAAATAATGAGTTAACCCATAAGCCTATGCTCCAACTTCATAATCAAAAAAACCTTTCCCTTAACAAATCTATTTTCTACCTCAGATAACACATAGCAATAGGAATAAGTTTTGAACTTGACTACCAGATTCAACACAACATGCCTACACTGAGTGTCTAGATTCTCAGTACTACACTAAAAATTATACAAGTATTTTTGAAAAGGTAAGATCTATGCCCAAGAAAATCTCTCTAATCTTATTAGGTTATTAGCAAGTTAACATTGAGATACCATAAACATATAGCAACATTTCTCCAATATTTTTCCAAAAAAGGACTCATAAGATGTCATTCTAATATGCATGTACATTTCAAGATATTTTGAAGCTAAAGGAGATCCCACAAAAATATTTCACAAAGCCAGGCATGGTGGCGCACGCCTTTAATCCCAGCACTCAGGAGGCAGAGGTAGGAGAATCGCCGAGAGTTCAAGGCCACCCTGAGACTATATAGTTAATTCCAGGTCAGCCTGGACCAGAGTGCCAGAGTGAGACCCTACCTCACAAAAACCAAAAAAAAAAAAATTCACAAAACAAAAATTTCACAAATAAAACGGGTCATATATATATATGCAAAAACATTTCCCCAGACGCATTTCTACAAAGGCACTAAACAGAGCATCTTGAATGATAACTTTACTTGTAGAATATTTCACAATAGATATAGAAGAAACCAAAGCAATCATTGTGGAAGAGCTATACGGTGTGAAGGAGTATCCTGAGGCACTGCTTCCCTCCCCACCTACCCCCCCCTACACACACAGAAATTGACTGATGATACATTCATGACCCCACAATGAACACCAATAACCCTACTTAGGAAGACCCTTAGTGGATTGGAGGCAGGGAAGAGTGGCTATAAGAGTACAACCTAATGGGACTATGACCAACGTGCAATTTATTCATACAGTAAAGTTCATAATTAATTTTTTTTTTTTTTTTGGTTTTTCGAGGTAGGGTTTCACTCTAGTCCAGGCTGACCTGGAATTAACTATGTAGTCTCAGGGTGGCCTCGAACTCACAGCAATCCTCCTACCTCTGACTCCCAAGTGCTGGGATTAAAGGCATGCGCCACCACGCCCGGCTTCATAATTAATTTTTTAAAAAATCAAACCAGAGGATCACCCCCAAACTAGGAATCAGACCAGCCTTCCTGGTGCTCTTGAGTAGTTTACACTGAAGTGCCTACCATCCCCCTCTTTGGCAATGTATCCATATCTTTCCTATTGCTTTGCTCTTAATAAAATTTCTTAGCCGGGCATGGTGGTACACACTTTTAATCCCAGCACTCGGGAGACAGAGGTAGGATGATCACCGTGAGTTCGAGGCCAACCTAAGACTACATAGTGAATTCCAGGTCAGCCTGGACTAGAGTGAGACACTACCCCGAAAAACCAAAAAAATTAAATAAAATAAAATTTCTTGCTGCTTCACTTAAAAAAAAAAAAAAGAAAGAAAGAAAAAGAAAACAGAAGTAACTATTCAAACAAATTAAAGTAAAAAACACCCAAAAGATTTCTCATCGGGCTGGAGAGATGGCTTAACTGTTAAGGCGCTTGCCTGCAAAGTCAAAGGACCTCTATTCAATTCACCAGGACCCATATAAGCCAGATGCACAAGGGGGCACATGCATCTGGAGTTCATTTGCAGTGGCTGGAGGCCCTGACACACCCACTCTCCCCCCCAACCCCGTCTCTCTCTCTCTCGCTCTCAAATAAAAATAAAATATATATATAAAAGATTTCTCATCTATACAAAGTGAAAATGAGTAAAAATATTAATTACTATAGCTTGGAAAGAAAAAAATCTGAGTTTCAAGTTTTTAATGACATTTCTATCATCTGTAGCTATACTCATTATCTATTCCTAACAGGTGGAAGATCATAATTGACTATACATGTCAACTAAGTCTAAAAATTCCTAGTAACCCATTAAGTCCAGCTATCCAGCCAGCTAATTATATATAGGCTACATATATTATTCAGTGATACCTTATAATCCACTTCAGTTTGTGGTGATACCTCCACAAATTACATACTAAATTCCCTGTATTATCAGCTGCTGAACAAAGCAATTCTAGCTTTCTTTTCCCAACCAATATGAAGCAATCCAAGTTCTTCACTAGTTCTATTGCTTCATGATTCTTTATACCCTACCAAGTATTTTCACATACTTCATCTTAGATTCCCAAAGCCCTGTGAACTAAGGCAAGAATCACTCTTTATTTTATTGATAAGAGAGATTTAGGGAAGTTAGGTCAACTAGTACAACGTTCACTGCTAGGAAGCACTTAAACCAAGAATAGAATCCACCTGTCCTGACTCCATGAATTTACATTCCACAACATCACACAAATGGAAATCATTATGAATATGTAAGTAGTCTAATTCTTAAAAATAAGTACCTTTACCATTTTATCAAACCCTTATAAATACAATAGGAATTAAAAATAAAATGCTAAAGCAAAAACAAGAAGTAAAAATTGTCTTAAACCAGGCGTAGTAGCGCACGCCTTTAATCCCAGCACTTGGGAGGCAGAGGTAGGAGGATCGCCGTGAGTTCAAGGCCACCCTGAGAATACATAGTGAATTCCAGGTCAGCCTGAGACCCTACCTCGAAAAACTGAAAAACCAAAAAAAAAAAAAAAAAAAAAAGGCTTAAAAATCACCCTTCTAGCCGGGTGTGGTGGCACACGCCTTTAATCGCAGCACTTGGGAGACAGTGGTAGGTGGATCACCATGAGTTCAAGGCCACCCTGAGACTGTATAGTGAGTTTCAGGTCAGCCTGGGCTAGAGTGAGACCCTACCTCAAAACAAAACAACAACAACAAAAAATCACCCTTCTACATCAGTGTAAGTTTAAAATAAACATAATGACTTTCAAATATGCAGGTAAACACCAGTTTTTAAACTCTACTGCATTTGTCCTATCTCACCACACTCAACAAATATGTAAACACACTGGTAGAGAACAGTTAGCATTAACACCAAATTATACTGTATTTGACTTAAAGAAAATGAAAATCTGACCCTTTTTAGTTTTAATCTATGTCTTGGCTTTGTTGCACTACAGTATAGTACTTTAGTGATTTGCATGCAACCGTTGATATAGTTTGCATCTGAAATATTCCCTCAATGGCCCATGTCCCATTCAAAGTCTTAGGCACAAGCTCGTGTGCTATTGTGAGGTGGTTAAGGAACAGGGCCTACTTGGAGGAAGCTAGGTCATGGGGGGTGTACCCTCAAAGGGGTTATTGGATTCAGTCTCTTTACTCCTTTTGCTTCCTAGCCACCATAAATTGATCAGCTTCTTCTTCTACATAGTCCATCATGATGTGTGCCTCATCACAGGCCTCCACAATCCTCAGATTTACTGACTATAAACTGAAACCTTAGTTTATGGAGCCCAAAGAATTTTTTGTTTTGTCTTGTTTTGTTTTGTTTTGCTTTGTTTTTCAAGGTAGGGTCTCACTCTAGCCCCAGGCTGACCTGGAATTAACTATGTAGTCTCAGGGTGGCCTTGAACTCACAGTGATCCTCTTACCTCTGCCTCCTGAGGGCTGGGATTAAAGGCGTGTGCCATCACACCTGGCTCCTTAAATGTTTTTTCTTCCCAGACATTTTGTCAGTGATACAATGCTCTCAAGAAATTATTAGAATGCAGTTTCTATTTTTTTTAACCTGACTAACATGCACTCCTGCACTGAAACTGGTCTCTCACATAAGCTGATAAATCCATAGATAACTGGGGTGAGAGGTATGCCCAAAAAACTTTTCAGACAAGGGATTCCAAGTACAGAATATGGAGACCATTCCTACAAACACCAAAGACAGATGGGCTCTAAGAAACAGGTTATTCCAGACTATATTAAACTAAAGAGAGAATCCATTGTAAATATTCAATACCCTATTATATATACAGATAAAGACTTTTCAACTACATCTGCATAACACAATTGAAGAAGCACAACTTACCTCATCCTGGACTCCACTAGTCGTAGTCAACTTGCTCCCATCAGTAATTGTAATAATTATTGCTGGCTCCAAGAAAAAGGGGTTTCTTCCCTAAAGTCAAAACAAACAAAAAGATCTTGATTAAAGCATTAAACTTTGGCCTAACTTTTTTTAGTTACAAACTTAATTCTCAGGGCACAGTGTACATAATCCCCCTAAATGTATTTGTTAATGAAGTTTACATAATATATACCTTTTTGTACATTTTTAAAAAGGTTTAGAAAGATACAAACAGTGGCGAACTCCAGAAGTGAGATTAAAAATGTACAAATATATAATTTTTTTTTCTTTTGGTTTGTCAAAGTAGGGTTTCGCTCTAGCCCAGACTGACCTGGAATTCACTAGGTAGTCTCAGGGTGGCCTCAAACTCAGAGATCCTCCTACCTCTGCCTCCCAAGTGCTGGGATTAAAGACGTGCAGACCACACCTGGATGTTTCACTACTCCATGTATTTTTGTATTGTTTTCATTTTTACAGTAACTATTCATATGAAGTAGTTTCTTAAAAAGGAAACAGTAGGACTGGAGAGATGGCTGAGCGGTTAAGGCACTTGCCTGTGAAGCCTAAAGGACCCAGGTTCGATTCTCCAGGCCCCATGTAAGCCAGATGCCCATGGTAGCACATGCATCTGGAGTTCATTTGCAGTGGCTAGAGACCCCGGTGTGCCCATTCTCTCTCACTCTCTCTCTAATAAATAAATAAAAATTTTAAAAATAGGAAACTACCTGAATTCTAGTAATCCAACATTATTAAAGTTTGCAATAATAACTGCTTCTAGGCCTTTGACTAAGATCAAGTATAGTATAAACTGCAATAATAAAAAGACAGTACTTGGGCTGGTGAGATGAGATGGTTTAGCAGTTAAGGTGTGCACCTGTAAAGCCAAAGGACTCGATTCCCCAGTACCCACATAAAGCCAGATGCACAAGGTGGCACATGCATCTGGAGTTCATCTGCAGTGGCTGAAGGCCTTAGAGCACCCAATTTCTCTCTCTCTCTCTCAAATAAATAAAAATAAAATATTTTTTTAAAAGAGATAGTACTTGATGGGCATGGTGCAGCATTTCAAATCCCCACATTTGACAAGGAGACAGTGTAGGATCATGAGATCAAGGCCAGCCTAGCCTGGGCTATACTACAAGATCCTGTCTCAAAAAAAAAAAAAAAAAAAAAAAAAAAAAAAAACAAGGACTGGAGAGATGGTTAAGCAGTTAGGGTGTTTGCCTGCAAAGCCAAAAGATCCCGTTTCGATTCTCCAGGACCCAAGTAAGCCAGATGCACAGGGTGGCACATGCATCTGAAGTTTGTTTGCAGTGGCTGGAGGCCCTGGTGCATGCCCCTCTCCCCCCACCAGCATCTCTAATAAAGAAAGAAAGAATTATGATTTAATCACTCTCTCCTCTTTCTCTGAAATAAATAAATAAACAAACAAGCATATGGTAGCACATGCCTGAAATTCTAACACTTGGGAAACTGAGCAGATGGATAGTACCAGGCCAAACTGGGTTATAGAGTCAGATCCTGACCAAGATGGGAATTGGGGGAATCATTTTATAGAGAAATTTTAACATAAAGGAGGCAAGAAAAATGAATATAAATAATCAGAATCTATACCTATAATCAAAATGTCTAAACAAATGTCTAAATTCATGGATAGAAGGACTACAAAAATACTTCCATAGTAATAATAAAGTGGGCTGGAGAAATGGCTTAGCAGTTAAGGCATTTGCCTGCAAAGCCAAAGGAGCCAGGTTCAATACCCCGGGACCAATGCAAGCCAGATGCACAAGGGGCACAAGCGACTGGAGTTCATTTGAGTGGCTAGAGGTCCTGGCGTACCCATTCTCTATCTGTCTCTCTTTCCTCTCTCGCTCTGTTTGCAAATAAATAATTTTTTAAAGTAGTATTAAGGCTACCCTCAGCTTTGCAAAATTTAACAGGAATTAAAGCCAGGCATGATGACACATGCCTTTAATCCCAGCACTCAGGAGGCAGAGGTAGAAGGATCACCATGAGTTCGAGCCACCCTGAGACTTCATAGTGATTTCCAGGTCAGCCTGGACAAGAGTGAAACCTTACCTTGAAAAACCAAAAAAAAAAAAAAAAAAAAGTTAATATTAAAGATAATTATAGGGCTGGAGAGATGGCTTAGCAGTTAAGGCATTAGCCTACAAAACCAAAGAATCACGATTCTCCAGGTCCCACGTAAGCTGGAGGCACAGGCATCTGAAGTTTGTTGACAGTGGCTGGTGGCCCTGGCACACCCATTCTCTTCTCTCTCTCTCTCTCTCTCTCTCTCTCTCTCTCTCTCTGCCTCTTTCTCTCTCTCAAATAAATAAATAATATGTATTTTTAAAAAAAGGTAATTATAGCTTGATGTGGTGATGCATGCCTTTAATCCCACATACAGAGGCAGAGGTAGGAGGATCACTGAGTTCGAGGCTTGCCTGAGACTACAAGAGTGAATTCCAAGTCACCCTGGGCTAGAGTGAAACCCTATCTCAAAACAACAACAAAAAAGATAATGACAGAAAGGAAATGCTTGAAGACAAGAGGCTCACCATGAGTTCAAGGTCACCCTGAGACTACATAGTGAATTCCAAGTTAGCCTGGGCTAGAGAGAGACCCTACCTCAAAAAGCAAACATACAGGGGCTGGAGGGATGGCTTAGTAGTTAAGGCATTTGCCTGCAAAGCCAAAGGACCTAGTTTGGATTCCCCAGAACCCACACATGCGTCTGGAGCTCGCTTGCAGTGGCTGGAAGCCCTGGTGCACCCTTCTCTCTGTCAAATAAATAAATAAATAAATAAAATATTTATTAAAAAGTATTTTTAAAAAAAGAAAATGTGGGCTGGAGAGATGGCTTAACAGTCAAAGCATTTGCCTGCGAAGCCTAAGGACCCAGGTTTGATTCTCCAGGTCCCATGTAAGCCAGATGCACAAGGTGGCACATGCATCTGGAGTTTATTTGCAGTGGCTAGCATCCCTGGCATGCCCTTTCTCTCTTTCTTTCTCTCCCTCTGTCTTTGATAAATAAATAAAAATGAAATCTTTAAAAAAAAGAAAAGAAAATGCTTGAAGAGAGCATAAAAATAATGACCACAAAGGCAACAGAACAATGACATGCTACTGTCAAATGCTAAGGTACCTGAGTATCTTGGTCTAGCCTACTCTGGTTACGATCATCAGTTCTAGGTGACAACTTTGTGAAAAACAAATATTACACTTCTCATTGTACATACAAACAGTTCTCATGTGCAATGCTAAGCACATTTGATGTAACTCCTTTAACAGGATATTAGCTTCCAGAGTAAACTTTGTGTTGAAATTGAAGATACTACTTGCTGTGAGATGGGAAGACCACTACAGCCCAAGAGCTCAAGGCTAGCCTCAGCAACACAGCGAGACTCCACCTCAAAAAAGAAAGGATGGCAGAAGGAAGATTCAAAGACACTAAGTTCTCTGCTACCATCAGCAAAAAAAAAAAAAAACTAAAATTCTGTTGGATTTGATATAAAACAGTACATGACAAATTTAAATGAATATAGTTATCATTTGGAGATCTTGGTAAGATGTAGTTTCTGATTCAGTAGATGCAGAATGGAGGCATGATTCTGCATGTCTAATAGACCACAGGCCTGGAGATGCTAATGTCCACAGGCAGTACCTTAAATAACAAGAAGGTAAAGGGTTATATGCATAAAATAACCTATGGTTTATAACCTTTTCTTCATATTTATTACTCTCAATTCCTACCATACTGTAGTATAAACTCAGTGTTTATTGATTTTATAGATACAATAATTAATTATAGCCTAATTATAAAGAGATCTGCTAAGTAACATAACCAAGTTGTGCAAATTTGTAAGTAGTACGTGCACTCCTCAGAATGATGCCAAAAAAATAAAGGTTCCAAAAAGTGAGTATCTCCAAATTAGTTTTAAGCCTAACAACCTGAGTCAATTCCCCAGAACCCAGAACCCATGTACAGAAAGATGCACAAAGTGGCACATATGTCTGGAATTATTTTGCAATGGCTAAAGACCCTGGTAAACCATTTTTTATCTCTCTCTGCCAAGAATGGTGGGCCAGCCCTTTAATCCTAGCACTTGGGAAGCAGAGGTAGGGAAATTGCTATGAGTTCAAGGTCAGCCTGAGACTACATAGTGAATTGCAGGTCAGCCTGGGCTAGCGTGAGACCCTACCTTGAAAAAAAAAGGAAATAGTCTTTAATTCCTGCACTAAGGAGGCAGAGGTAGGAGGATCACCATTAGTTCAAGGCCACCCTGAGACTATGTAGTGAATTCCAGGTCAGCCTGGGCTACAGTGAGACCCTACCTCGAAAAAAGAAAAGAAAGAAAAGAATACAAAGCTGGAGAGATGAATCAACAGTTAAGGCACTTGTCTGAAAAGCTTAAGGACCCAGGTTCAATTAGTACCCACACAGAGCTAGATGCCTAAGGTGGTACATGTGTCTAGGGTCTCTTTCCAGAGGCTAGAGGCCTTGGCACACCCATTCTCATTCTCTCTCTCATAAATAAATAAAATATTTAAAAATTTTTGCTGGACTATAAGAACATTAAAAGGTACATTAACTTCATCCTTTGTCCTCCAACCATGCTAGTCACTCAAACATGTATTAAGTGGCTACTATATACACAGTCATTGTGTTAAATGCATGATCTATAATCTCTATGCTCACACAAGTTAAATGTACGTAGATAAATAACAGTAATTCCTCTTTTCATTAATCTCACTTTAGTTCAAACTGGCAAACCAGGACAGTAAGTTCAGCACTACTGTTACTTTACTTTTACCTTAGGCTAAAACTACTTTTATTAGTGGCTCCTTTTCAAAAACAAATCAGCAAAGCTCATGGAGCCAGTACAACATGGCTCATACATTTAATAGTAGGGTCACCTGTATTACTTCTACATTTTTTAAATTTTTATTTATTTATTTGAGAGAGTGAGAAAGAGTAAGAGGCAGAGAGAGAGAGAAAGAGACAGAATAGGTGCACCAGGGCCTCCAGCCACTGCAAACGAACTCCAGACACATGCGCTACCTTGTGCATCTGGCTCACGTGGGTCCTGAAGAATCGAACAGAGGTCCTTTGGCTTTGCAGACAAACACCTTAATTGCAAAGCCGTATCTCCAGCCCACTTCTATATTTTAATCAAAGTCATATTCTCTAACCAAAAGTCATCTTTTTGTTTGTTTGGTTGGTTGGTTGCTGTTGGCTTTTTATGCTTTAGCCAAGGCTGGCTTCAAACTTGCCTCAGGTTTTCCAAGTGTAGGGATTATAGGTGTAAGCCATTATGCCCAACTCTGTTCCTATTCTTTTTTTTTTAATATTTTTTTCTTTTTTGTTATTATTTTTTATTTATTTATTTGAGAGTGACAGAGAGAGAAAGAAGCAGATAGATAGAGAATGGGTGCACCAGGGCCTCCAGCCACTGCAAACGAATTCCAGATGCATGCATGTGCCACCTTGTGCATCTGGCTTATGTGGGTCCTAGGGAATTGAGCTTTGAACCGGGGTCCTTAGGCTTCACAGGCAAGCGCTTAACCACTAAGCCATCTCTCCAGGACCTCTGTTCCTATTCTTAAATAAGCACGTTGAGAATTAACATTCAGGGTCAGAGAATTAGCCATAGCTGTAATTAAGCAGCAATAACCTATTTTATATTAGACTCTTATGGATAATGAAGCCCACTCTCACACTAATACAATTCTGAATCTAAGGGTTCAACTAACCACAGATCAAAAATACTTATAAAGGGCTGGAGAGATGGTTCAGCAATTAAGGCATTTGCCTGCAATGCTTAACAACCAAGATTTGATTCCCTTGTACCCATGTAAAGCCAGAGGCACAAAGATGGAGATGCATCTGGAGTTTGTTTGCAGTGGCTAGAGACCCTGGCACACCCATATTTTCTCTCCTCTCTCCTGCAAATAAATAAATAAAATAAAAATACTCATAACTCATAAAATTAAAATTCTAAGCCGGGCATGGTCATGTACGCCTTTAATCCCAGCACTTGGAGAGGCAGAAGTAGGAAGATCGCCATGAGTTCGAGGCCACTCTGAGATGACATAGTGAATTCCAGGTCAGTCTGAGCTAGAGTGAGACCCTACCTCAGAAAAAATTATGTCTATATTGAATATGCATTCTGTATCATTGTCATTCCCTAAATAATACAGTTACTCACAGGATTTACAATGTAGTAAATATTACAAATCTAGAGATGATTATGCACAGGTTATATACAAATCCAATGCCAAGAATGTTGGTACATTGAAAGTACTAGAACTAATGTCCCATGACACTAAACAAAAATCATATAAGAAAAACAGCAGTCATAGCCGGGCATGGTGGCACACACCTTTAATCCCAGCACTCGGGAGGCAGAGGTAGGAGGATCGCTGTGAGTTCGAGGCCACCCTGAGACTACAGAGTAAATTCCAGGTCAGCCTGAGCTAGAGTGAGACCTTACCTTAAAAAAGAAAGAAAAGAAAAGAAAAAAGAAAAAGAAAAAAACAGCAGTCATTTTACAAAAACTAAGTAATGATTAAATGAATATACACAAAGCATTTTTTTATTTCTTTAGGAAAACTATCTCTAAAAATGTTTCAAATTAACATTTATGTAAGCGTGAATTTCCAAATCACTAACAGAAAGTGACCAACAGTTTTCTTAGTCAGGTGTGGTAGCACACAAGGAAAGTATGGTGGTACATGAATTTAAGAGGATCTCAGTGAGGTTAAGCTAGTCTGGGTGAGAGTGAGACCTTGCTTCAAATTAAGTAATTAGGGCTGGAGAGATGGCTTAGCAGTTAAGCTGCTTGCCTGCAAAGCCAAAGGACCCAGGTTCAATTTCCCAGTATCCACATAAAGCCATATGCCACAAGGTGGTGCATGTGCCTGGAGTTCTTTGCAGGGGCTAGAGGCCCTACTGTGCCTATTCTCTCCTATCTATCCTCTCTCTCACATAAACAATAAAATAGTTTTTTTTAATTAATTAATAAAACAGTTTTGTTAAGTGCAGTTTTGCCTTTCACAGCACACTTATTTTCAATGACCCTTTTTCTGTCAACGTTATTTAAGCATCAAATTAAAAGTTTAATTATTTACCCGGGCCATGGTGGTGCACACCTTTAATCCCAGCACTTCAGAAGCAGAAGTAGGAGGATAACCATGAGTTCAAGGCCACCCTGAGACTCCATAGTGAATTCCAGTCAGCCTGGACTAAAGTGAAACCCTACCTTAAAAAAAAAAAGTTTAATTATTTGACAGTACAAAATTTTTGTTTTAAAAGCACAAAATAGGGGTTAAGGACAGGCTCAACAGTTAAAGGTGCTGATATGGAAAGCCTTTTGGCAAGGATTGAATCCCCAGATTCAAGCCAGATGTACAAAGTGGTACGTGCATCTGGAGTTTGCCTGCAGTGACAAGAGGCCCTACCTAATGTGTCCTCCCTATGCCCTCCCTCTTGGCAAGAGGCCCTGGTATGCCTTCCCCACTGTCTCTCCCTCTCTCTCTGCTCGCAAATATTTTGATGGCTGAAGAGATGGCTTAGCAGTTAAGGCGCTTGCCTGCAAAGACTAAAGACCAAGGTTTGATTCCCTAGTATCCACGTAACTCAGATGCACAAGGTGGCACATGTATCTCGAGTTTGTTTGCAGTGACTTGAGGACCTGGTGTGCCTGTTCTCTCTCTCAAATAAATAAATTAAATTTAAAACATATTTTGAGGGCTGGAGATGACTCAGCAGTTAAGGAGCTTTCCTGAACAGCCTAAGGACCCAAGTTCAATTCCCCAGTAACCACATAAAGCCAGATGCACAAGGCGGTGCATGCATCTCAAGTTCATTAGCAGTGGCTAGAGGTCCTGGCAAACCCATTCTCTCTATCTTCTTTCTCTCTCTCAATTTCTCAAATAAATGAATAAATATTTTAAATATATATTTTTGAAAATAATCATTCTAAAAATTGACATATCAAAAGCATAATTAGAATTAAGATTTAAGGGCTGAGAGATGGCTTAGCGCTTAAGGTACAAGCCTGCGAAGCCTAAGGACCCCAGTTCAATTCTCCAGGTCCCACATAAGCCAGTTGCATATGGTGGCGCATGCATCTGGAGTTTGTTTGCAGTGTCTAGAGGCTCTGGCACGCCCATTCTCTCCCTCTCTCTCTCTCCCCTCCGTCTCTAATAAATAAATAAAGAAACAATTATGATTTAATCACAACAACATGTTAAGACTATCTGGTACCAAACCTGTATTGTTTAATAATTCTTGGTCTATTACATTTAAATTTATTATATTTAAGAGTCAGGCTGGGTGTGGTGGCACATGCCTTTAATCACAGCACTTGGAAGGCAGAGGTAGGAGGATTGCCATGAGCTCAAGGCCACCCTGAGACTACCAAGTGAATTCCAGGTCAGCCTGGGCTACAGTGAGACCCTACCTTGAAAAACAAAAACAAAACAAAAAGAGTATTTTATACTGAACATGGATGTTTATAAGTCACTCAATTTGGCAGCAATCTATTAGAATCTTCCTCAATTTTCACTGTGCTCATAGGTTGTAATAGCAGTTTTCCAGAACTAAAAGATCAATGGATGAATGCAAGATAAGTAGGTAGGTAGGTGGGAGGAAGGAATGAAGGAACAAAGGAAGGAAAGAAATAGAAGGAAGGAAGGGAGGGAGGGAGGGAGGGAGGGAGGGAGGGAGGAAGGAAGGAAGGAAGGAAGGAAGGAAGGAAGGAAGGAAGGAAGGAAGGAAGGAAGGAAGGAAGCTGGCTATGCTATTCTATGCTAGGACAAAGACAACCAGCAGAGGGACTAAAAGTTTACTTTTGTCATTAGCAGAATAAACTCACATTTTACTCAGAGCAGTGGTTTTTGGTATAAAAAATATAAACACATGACTAGAAAATACAGCAAGTACAATGCTCTATTTCCAAAGCTAGTTACTAATGGGGATTTTTTTTTTTTTTTTTTTTTTTTTTTTTTTGTCATTTAGGAAATGTGATTAAGCCAGGCATGGTGGCACACAGGTGCAATGCCAGTACAAGTTTGAGGCCAGAAAATCTTGTTTTGGACTTTTTTCTTTTAAGAGTTTCATGTAGCCCAAGCTGACCTTTAACTCCCCCTGCTTCTACCTCCCCAGTCCCCAGTGCTGGGACTACAGAAATGGACTGCTGTGCCAGTTTATGACGTCCTGGAGAGCAAACCCAGGGCTTTCATATGCTGGGCAATTCTTAACAACTAAGCTATATCCTCAGCCCAGAAAATCTAATTTTAATTTTGCCAAGTTATTATAAAGTGAAAACTTCTATTTCACTTAAGATTTCCTAACAGAATTCTCACAATTACCATGGTATTAAACAAATCAAAGAAAGCATAAATCTCAAAAAACTTAATATAGTTAAGGTAAACAGTACCCACTAAAACCCATTTTATTTTTGCAATGTTTTTGAATATGCTAAAACAAAATTCACTTGAAAATAGCTTTAAAATTGTTCAAATTAGTTTCTCCCAAATACAACCACTGATCTTCACTTCACTCAAAAATCTGAAAATGTAGTGAAGAGGATCACACCCATCAACAAGACATAACTAAGCTGAAGCAAAAGGAAAGAAGCCCAAAGCACTCAGTTCCAAGTGCTGTGGCTGCACTTACTGCTGGACTAGAAGGCCAGTTTCTTCCTATTCATGTCCGAGTGCTAGTCCTGTGAACAATCAGGGAAAGCACAGCCAAGTGCCTAGCTGGACTATTTTCCCATGAGTTTAGGCCTCTGGTTCAAAAAAAAAACTGTGTACCAAGAGTTAACCCTCTCTCCTACAACAGCATCTTCAGCTGCCTGGGTGTTTTGCTATACTCAGCAGAGTGATGGCCAGAACTAAGCAAACGGGACATTGTAATAAATGTTAGAAAGGCCTGGTCCTGGGAGATGGCTCAGTGAGTAAAGTGGTTGCCTCACAAGGAACTGAGTTTGGATCTCTGGGACACACATAAAACCTGGGCAAGACAGCACTTGCCTGTAATCCCAGTGCTCAGACAGCAGGTGGAAGGAGCCCTAGGACTTGCTGGCTAAATTGGTGAGCTCTAAATTCAATAATTTCTGTCTTAAAAAAAAAAAAATAAGATGGGGCTGGAGAGATGGCTTAGCGATTAAGGCGCCTGCCTCCTAAGCCTAAGAACACTGGTTCCAATCTCCAGCAGTTCCAATCTCCAGGTCCCACGTTTAGCCAGATGCAAAGTGATGCAAGGGCTCAATGCCACACTTGACCACAAGGGGGCGCACACACCTGGATTTCGTTTGCAGCAGCTGAGACACTGCTGGTGTGCCCATCTCTGTCTGTCTTCCTCTCCCTCCCTCCCCCCTCCTCTCTCTCTGTCTCTCTGTGTCTCTCTCCAATAAATAAATAAATAAATAAATAAATAAATAAATAAATAAATAAATAAATAAATAAATAAATAAATAAATAAATAAGAAAGATGGAGAATAACTGACCTTCACATACACGCAGACATACACATAAAAAAAAAAAAAGTCTATTCCAGGGCTGGGGAGATAGTTCAGTCAATAAAGTGCCTTGCCCGGTAAGCATCAGGATCTGAGTTCAATCCCAGTGTTCATGTAAATGCCAGGCATAGTGGTATGTACTTGTAATCCCAGAACCAGGGAGGCAGAGACAAAAGGATCCCTGAAGCTCCTAGTCTAGTCTAGTCTAGCCTAACCAGCAAGCTACAGGACAATGAGAGACTCTCAAAAAGATGAACAGGGCTGGAGAGATGGCTTAGCAGTTAAGGCACATGCCTGTGAAGCCTAAGGACCCCGGTTCAATTCTCCAGGTCCCATGTTAGCCAGACGCAGAAGGTGGCGCATGGGTCTGGAGTTCATTTGCAGTGGCTAGAGGCCCTGACGCACCCATTCTCACTCTTTCTTTCTCTCTCTCCCTCTCTCTGTCTCTAAATAAATAAATAAAATAAAGTTAAAAAAAAAAAGGTCAACAATATACCCGAGGACGACACCCAAGATTATCCTCTGGCCTCCATACACACATGTACACACATGCATAAGCACACAAACACAAACCCACAAAATGTGTATTTGTAGGCAACAGATTATCACCAAGTAGGAAAAATAAAAAACTGCAAAAATAGCTTGTGATTTTTTTCAATCTAAAACTTTCTTTGTAAGTAAACAGCCATAACTAAAGAAATGCTAAAAGGTGGAAAGGACCTGTCTTGAGAAATAAGAACTACATCACTAAACATTCCTAAGCAAACAGTGGACAAGTATTTCACAGAACTTTTCCTAAAAAATGTATTGGTTAGAGAATGGGGAGATGGTTCAGTGGTTACAGGTACTTGCTTACAAAGTTTACCAATCCAGGTCCAATTCCCCAGCCACCCAGGTAAAA
Source organism: Orientallactaga sibirica (assembly GCA_036365145.1). Classification (NCBI taxonomy): domain Eukaryota; kingdom Metazoa; phylum Chordata; class Mammalia; order Rodentia; family Dipodidae; genus Orientallactaga; species Orientallactaga sibirica. Next base: position 2,245,117 of record JAEOAD010000048.1, read on the forward strand.
AGCAGGGTAGACATTTGTTTGCAGCAGCAAGATCCTCAGGCATGCCCATTCACTTACACACACAAATAAATGGTTAAACTGCTAAACTATATGATCTCAAAGTTCTCCTTCACCAATTTGTATTCTACGTATATAATAAAAATCTGAAAGCAGAATCTATGCTGCTACTACTTTTCTATCTTAGCACAGATAAGAAATGATGTATGTACTTCCAAATGAGAAACTATTTCCATTCAGTTAGAAACATTTCCCAACACTTATATATATCTCAAAATTCAGTCTCTAAAGCAAACAGTAAAATACAGAGCATTAACATTCAACATAATATTTATAATATTCATCTATTTTATTTCTAGGATTACATCATAGGATACAATATTCATCCAAAAGCTGATAAATCAATCATATTATGATCAAAAACACTGTACAGACTGAAGAATCTTTTAAGTTTGCAAAGTTAAGTCTGCTAAAATAAGTAACATTCATTACATCAGTAGCACTTAAATCTCAGATACTTGCATAACACCATAGATTTTCTGTCTGCTTACTACCTGTTTGTATACTCAAAAGCTTCTTTAAAAAAGTTTCAATTTTGTTAGCCTCAAGCTATAGCAGTGAGATATATGAAGTCATAGGCCATAGATGTTCTAGTTGTATCTGCCAATCCAATAATTCAATGTCATAAATACTGTAACTCTTTCTAAAGGGTGGGACAGTACATTAAATTATAGAGATAAATACACAACTCGTTAATTATAGATTGCACACATAATGTAATCATTGAAATCAATAAAAGTCTGACAGACTCATATCCAAAGTCAATATTCCCAAGTTAGAATTATGTTTGATGTTTGTTTTAGGATTCAGCAAGATTATACTTTTATTAAGTCTTAATTTCGAAGGCACAAATGTCTTTTGATATCAAACTCTACAAGAAGTCGTTCTTTTAAATAGTACCTTTGACTACACACACAAGGCCTTTGAAGGATACACTTGAAACTGATTAACCAAGGTTGTCTCTGAAGAATGGAAATGAAGTTACAAAGTTATGGTGACAAGCTGGGCATGGTAGTGCACGCCTTTAATCCCAGCACTCAGGAGGCAGAGGTAGGAGGATTGCCATGAGTTCGAGGCCACCCTGAGATTACATAGTGAATTCCAGATCAGCCTAAGCTACAGGGAGACCCTACCACAAGAAACAAACAAACAAAAAAAAAAAAAAACCCACGAAGTTATGGTGATAAATACCTATAAAAGATACCTATAATCCCAGCATTGGGTTGGCTGAGGCTGGGGGATAATGAATGAAATAAAAGCCATCTTGGTAGAGTCAGTTTGAGACCAGTAAGGATATATGGCAAAACTCCATTTCAAAAACAAAAACAAGCTAGTGCATAAAAATCTAGTATCATAAATACCTTAGATTCTATAACTACAGAAAGACATGAAAATTACACATTAAAAAACATATTTTGCTGGGTGTGGTGGTGCATGCCTTTAATCCCAGCACTTGGGAGGCTGAAGTTAGGAGGATCACCATGAGTTTGAGGCCACCTTGATATTACAGAGTGAATTCCAGGTCAGCCTGGACCAGAGTGAAACCCTACCTCAATAATAATAATAATAACAATGAGCCGGGTGTAGTGGCACACGCCTTTAATCCCAGCACTTGGGAGGCAAAGGTAGAAGGATGGCCAAAAGTTCAAGGCCACCCTGAGTCTACATAGTGAATTCCAGGTCAGCCTGAGCTAGAGTGAGTCCTACCTCGAAAACCAAAAAAAAATAATAATAATGAGACAGGGCTGGAGATGGCTTGCACTTGCCTGCAAAGCCTAAGAACTCTTCTTTGAATCTCAGATCCCACATAAGCCACACACACGCAAACACACATTATCACACATGCATACAAGGGGTCAAGGAGCGCACCTATCTGGAGTTTGTTTGCAGCGGCTGAAGGCCCTGACACACCCATTCTCTCTCTCTGCTGCTTTCTCCCTCTCAAAATTAAGTCTAGTGTTTAAAAAATATTACTTTAACAATTTGAATTTTTTTTTTTTTTTTTTTTTTTTTGAGGTAGGGTCTCACTGTGGCCCAGGCTGTCCTGGAATTAACTATGTAGTCTCAGGGTAGCCTCGAACTCACAGCAATCCTCCTACGTCTGCCTCCCAAGTGTTGGGATTAAAGACATGCACCACCTCACCTGGCTAAATTGGTTTTTTTGTTTGTTAGTTTTGTTTTGTTCAGTTTGGTTTGGTTTAGTTTTCCAAGGTATGGTCTCACTCTAGCCCAGGCTGACCTGGAATTCACTATGTAGTCTCAGAGTGGCCTCGAAATCATGGAGATCCTCCTTACCTCTGCCTCCCAAATGCTAGGATTAAAGGTGTGCACCACCACACCCAGCTTAACAAATTGGTTTTGATAATCTCTAAAAAGTAACAGAAGGCAAACAAAAATTTATACTACCAGAGAACGAGTAATGGAGATATCAGAATACTTTTACTTATAAAATACTGACTATAAAAAACTAATGTAGCCAGGTGTGGTGGCGTTCGCCTTTAATCCCAGCACTTGGGAGGCAGAGGTAGGATGATCACCTTGAGTTCAAGGCTATCCAGTGAATTCCAGGTCAGCCTAAGCTAAAGTGAGAGCCTACCACGAGGAAAAAAAAAAAAAAAAAACTAATATATCCATTGTATTGGAGGGATTAGGTAATATGAATTTAGGGAAAAATTAATCCAACAAATAATGTTGAAAAAAGTCAAAATTAAATAACTGTCAAGATGCTAACAAAAAGGGGGGGGCGCAGCTTAATGAAGATAGCATACAATTCTAATACTTAATTTGACCTCAACAAATCACCCAGTGCTTTGGGGGGTGGTGGGTGGGGGGAGAATGGAGATGAGAGGATTGCTGCAGTTTGACCAAAAACAGGGAGCTCAAGGTTTCAGTGGGACATTCTCAGGAAAACAGGCAGAAATCTTACTATAGCTGGAACTAGCTATAGGACCGCTGATTCTAGCCTCCTGCAGTGGAGGCACACTAGATTATGCGACACGAATTTTGAGTTTTGTTAAATTTCCAAATGGAATTTGATCAAGTGCTTTGAGGAAGATTATCACCATGCACTGAGCTCCCACATGTGCCAAGCCAGTACATTACTAGGTGCTTTTCAACTCTATTCCTTATAAAAATTGCCAAACTGGTACTGCAACATCTTGTGGAAGAGAAACTTGAAGCTCAGATAGGTTAAGTTGTCAAGTATTGATACACCATACACCGATGAATGGTACAGCTAGGCAGATTTTACAAATAAAAGGGTTTTTTTTCTTCTTTCACCACATGCTTGTCCTGAAAAATATATTAAAGAAACAACACACCCTCTGTACCCATAATTTCAGTTGTTAACATTTAAAGGGAAATTTATAAAAATAATAATAGCATATATTACAATAATAGAGTTGGATGCACATCACTTAATCTTAACACAACCAAAATTGGGAATTTTATTCCATTTTCCTAATGAGGAAACAAGCTGAGAGGTCTTATGATGTGCTTGGAGCTCCTGAGTGGAATGGAAATTCATAATCCAAGCCAGTCGAATATCTCTGAATCTTAAAGCACAGCACTTAAACACTTGCAAAACTACCTTAAATCTAAGGTAACCATAGTATTTAACTAATTACAAAACTGTCCAAGGGAAGGTTATCACCGAAATGCTAATACTGGCTAGAAAGTCAACTAACGTATTAACAGACAGGGTTATTGTCAGCATGGTTAGCTAGAAATCAGAAACTTAATAAGCATTGGAAGGTAAAATAAAAAATGCTATTGACTACATACATACATTAGAATTCAGTCCTTTAAATGTTATAAAATCCTATTAATTGTTCCCTACACATTCATATTCATAAGTTTTTCCAAACAAGGAAAGAAGGAATCCAATTGAAGTTAATAAGGTAACAAACAGTATTTAATAAAGACAGGTTAAATTTAATACTATGACAAAATGAAATGTTATTTTTAATCAGGAATTAGAAAATTTCATATCGTATCACTTAACTATATAGACACAACTTGAGAAAGAAATTCAGATCTATTGATCACATTTTTAAACAAAATTCATTCAATAATATATAAATTACCAAAAAGTTTTGTATGACTATTTCAGACCAATTACAATCTTTTAAATTGTATAATAAATGTGAAATTAAGCATTTTAACCTTTCTAGACTTTATTTTCTTCCCCTACAAAGTAATATTATTTTCATTTAGAAGCCTTATAAAATAATAATCAATAAAATACAAAAAGTTGGGCTGTAGAGATGGCTTAGTGGTTAAGGCATTTGCCTGCAAAGCCAAATGACCCAGGTTAGACTCCCTAGGACCCATGTAAGCCAGATGCACAAGGGGGCACATGCATCTGGAGTTCGTTTGCAGCAGCTAAAGAACCTGGCGTGCCAATCTCTCTCTTTCTATTTGCTTCATTCTATCTTTCTCAAATAAAATAAAAATAAAATATTTTTTAAAAAACAAAAAGTCTAAAGCAAAGTTCTATGCTTTTCTCAATATTATCTATAAAAATGTGCTAACCTTGAACTTAGAATTTGCAGTTTTAAATTCTTTCTCAATAAATTGGATAGAGGGACAGAGCAAAAATATCAAAAAATAAAGAAACTAAAGCAAAACCCAAAATAAATCTGCATTTTCTTGTAATAAAGCATATATCTTATATAAATTAGTAAGACTAACAAAAATAATGTTTACATATAAAATTACCTGTTAAAAACAGGAAAATATGATCATGGTATGAGCCCTGGGCCAAAGAAAAGCCATCAAAAGGCTCACCAAGATATTTCAATTACAGTATAAACATAAATAAATAGTGAATATTATGATGACTAAAAAATCATTTCAAATATCTATGAAATACTTCAAATGATAAAATTCTCTTTGAAGAAAATCTCATGATGATAGCCAAGCATGGTGGCACATACCTTTCTTTAATCCCAGCACCGGGAGGCAGAGGTAGGAGGATCAGAGTTCGAGGCTACCCTGAGACTACATAATGAATTCCAGGTCAGCCTGAGCTTATCATGAGACCCTACACCTCGGGAAAAAAAAAAAAAGAGAGAGAGAGAGAAGAGAAAAGAAAAACCTCATGATGACATGAACAAAGCTGAACAATTTTTAGCAAGCTCTAACCACAAGACTTTAAATCAATTCTAGTAAGTGAAATCCTTCTGTTCAAATATTAGATTTATCCCTGGTCTTTTGATGATCAATTACATACAATACACAATTATTAATATTCTCCTACATGAGAAGAACACTTAAAGTAGAAGTAGAAACTGTATTTTTGCTTTTTGTACATAAAACTTATTTGGGACAATTTCTAACTAAGAATGTAATGTCCTTAGGATACCACTTTCCATTTTCTTCTGAAATACCATAACAATAGATTTTTTTCTGAGTGTTCAAAAACTGGTTTGCAATATAAAGAACTATTGTGGTAAATGTTTTAGAAGAAAATATATCCTCCTAAGAAGTTCCTTACAAATTAAACCTTTATAAAATGCATTGTAAAACACGCTAGGGGGAGCTCCCTATTTCAAAGAATCAAAAAAAAAAAAAAAAAGTGGGCTTTTGTCACATTTCTAACCTATCAACTCAATTATTTGCATTCAGCTTTCACTTAACATAGTTCTTTAAGAAAACCATCCCAGCACTTTATCCTGTTTCACTTAATGTGTCTCTTTAAGAACACCATCTCAGCACTTTATGTTTCACTAACTTTTCTTTACATGCTCAACTGCCACTAAGACAATTTTGGCCAAGTTACATTATTCTCTTTCACACCTACTTCCCTAGGATGACATGCAAAGTTCAAAGAAAAATATTTACTTTTATGCTACTAATAGATTTTTTTTTCAAGGTAGGGTCTCACTCTAGCCCAGGCTGACCTGGAATTCACTATGTAGTCTCAGAGTGGCCTTGAACTCACGGTAATTCTCCTTTCTCTGTCTCCCGAATTCTGGGATTAAAGGCATGCACCACCAGGCCCGGCTTACTAATAGATTTTTGTATCCCATAACAGAAATAATCTTTAAAGCTGTATTTTCAGAAATACAATTTAAAACCAAAAGATTAAAAAACAGTAAACTACAACTACTGTATTTTTTCAAGTATATTTTGTGCCTACAAATTTTAAAGAACATTTAAAATATATGCCCTGGGCTGGAGGGATGGCTTAGCTGTTAAGGCTTTTGCCTGCAAACCCAAAGAAAGAACCCAAGTTCAACTCCCCAGGACCCACATAAGGCAGATGCACAAAGGGGCACATGTGTCTGCAGTGGCTGGAGGCCCTGAGCGCCCATTCTCTATCTGTCTCTTTCTCTGTCCTTCTCTCTCTCAAATAAATAAATTAAATTAAATGTGTGCCCCCAATCTAAACCTCTCATTCATTCTATAATAATGTTGGTACAACTATTTCATTTTGCTGACTTGGAATAAGATGTAGGGGCATAGGATAATAACGACCCCATGTTACATAGTAATTCAAGTTAAGATTGTGATTCCGTTTAGCACATTCCTAGCCATTGCTCTTCTCAGGGGCCTAAGTTTAACTATATAAAATCCCCTGTGCATCAATAACTGTGAGTAATACTTTGGGGGCTTGCCAAGACTATTCAATAGGAAAAAGTCATTCATTTCAAAAAATGATTATGGAGAAACTGGATATCAACATGCCAAATAAAAGCTGAAGCTTCAGCCAGGCATGGTAGTGCAAACCTTTAATCCCACTACTCAGGAGGCAGAGGTAGGAGGATCACTGTGAGTCTGAGGCCAGCCTGAGACTACAGAGTAAGTTCCAGGTCAACCTGGGCTAGAGTGAGACCCTACCTCTAAAAGCCAAACACACACACACACACACACACAAAGGCTGGGCGTGGTGACACACGCCTTTAATCCCAGCACTTGGGAGGCAGAGGTGGGAGGACTGCCGAGAGTTTGAGGCCAGCCTGAGACTACATAGTGTATTCCAGGTCAGCCTGGACTAGAGTGAAACCTACCTCGAAAAACCAAAAAAAACAAAACAAAACAAAAATAGAGCAGGGCGTGTTGGCACATGCCTTTAATCCCAGCACTTGGGAAGCAGAGGGAGGAAGGATTGGCAAGAGTTCGAGGCTACTTTGAGACTACATAGTGAATTCCAGGTCAGCCTGAGCTAGAGTGAAACCCTGCCTTGAAAAATAAAAATAAATAAAAATAAATAAGCCAAAAAAGGGCTGGAGATATGACTTGGCGGTTAAAGCCCTTGTCTGTAAAGCCAAAGGAACCAAGTTCAATTCCACAGGACCCACGTTAGCCAGATGCACAAGGTGGCACATGTGTTTAGAGGCTATGGTGCGCCCATTCTATCTGCCTCTTTCTCTCTCTCAAATTAATAAATATTTTTAAATGCCAAGAAACGTTGGAGCTTTAGCTTATATTATATGCACAAATAAGCTTGAAATAGGTTTTTGGAAAACTATAAGATCCAAAACCATAAAATTCTGAAAGAAAATAAGAGATAAGCTTCAATAATACTAGATTTAGCAATGACTCTGTGGTAATAATCCCAAAAGCACAGGCAAAACCAAAAATAAAAATACAGCCTGGTGTGGTGACACACACCTTTAATCTATGTACCATAGGACATAGTCAACAGAGTAAAAGTACAACATACAGAATGGGAGAAAATATATGCTAACTATTGGATACAGAGTGAATATCCAGAACATATAAAGAACTCTTACAATTGAACAAAAAGATTTTTAACTCAATTTTAAAATGCACAAAAAAACTTGAATATACATTTCTCCAAAGACAGTATATACATGACAAACAATCACAAGAAAATGTTCAATATAAATAAAAATTTAGAGAAATACAAATAAAACCACAATGGTATTACATACTGCAAATTGGGTGGTTAATACAAAGGGCAGGGAGAGGTGTTAGCAAGGATGTAGAAAAGAAAGGGTTAGAAAACTAACCCTTGTGCACTGTTTACTGAGACTGGTATAACTACTATGGAAAAAAGCAGGGTTACTGCCTCAAAAAAAAAAAAAAAAAAAGATGACAACTGGAGAGATGGCTAAGCAGTTTAAAGTGCTTCCTTGCAAAGTTTCATGGCCCGAGTTCGATTCCCCAACATCCATGTAAAGCAGGATGCACAAAGTGGCACGTGCATCTGGAGTTCATTTGCAGTGACAAGAGGCCCTGGCATGACCATTCTCTCCCTTTCTCCCCTTGCAAATAAAAATATTAAAAAATAATACTATTCCACCTCAAAGTATGTGTCCAAAAAAAAAAAAACCTGAAAGCAAGATCCTGAAGAGATATCTGCATATCCACATTAATTCCAGTACTATTCTATATTGCCAGAAGTAGAAGCAACCAACAGATGAGTAGGTATGCATCTACACAAAATGGAATATAATCTAACCTTAAAACCAAAGTCATGATAGGTGCTCAACATGGATGAATCTTAAGGACATTATGCAAGGTGCAACAAGACAGTCATTAAAAAAAAAAAAAAAGGACAGATACATTATATTCCTTAGCATCCATAAAAAGTTCCTGGTCCTTCCCTAAGATACCAAAATCCACAGATGCTCATATACCTTATATGGACTATTTGCATATAACCTACATGCATCTTAATGAGTACTTTGTATCATCTCTAGATTATTTATAATACCTAACACAATGTAAATGCTATAAAAATAGTTGTATTATTTAGGGAATAATGACACAAAAAAGTCTACATGTTCTGCACAGATGCAGGACTTTTTTTTTTCAAATATTTTCAATTTGTGGTTAGTTGGAGCCATGGATGGGGAGGCCCAACTGCATGCATGATCACATTCGCATGAGGTGTGTATGTATGTATGTTTGTGTGTGTGTGTATACACACACACACACACACACACACAAAAAAAAAGCAGTCAAACTCATAAAAACACAAAGTAGAATAATGAACCTCAGTGAGTGTGGATAATTGTTTAGTGGGTAGAAACTTTTACACCACAGAACTGAACATTAAAAAATATAGGAAATTTGGAGCCAGGAGTGGTGGCACACACCTTTAATCTCAGCACCTGGGAGGCAGAGGATCACCGTGAGTTCAAAGCCATCCTGAGATGAATACATAGTGAATTCCAAGTCAGCCTGAACTAGAGTGAGATTCTATCTCAAACAACAAAAACCACATATATATACAGGAAATTTTTATATTACAAAGAAAAAAATTTAATAAAGGGACTTGGTTTTTTACAAAATAGGGCAGAAAGTGTTGCTCAGTGACAGGACCTTTATTGAGCCTGCACAAGGCTATGGGTTTTATTACCTAGCACCAAACAAAATACAAAATAGCACTATGACTTTCAGTTTTTATTCAGGTATACTAATCTATTTTCATATGAAGACTTTATGGGATGGAGATGGTTCAGCAGTTAAAGGCACTTGCATGCAAGGCCTAATAGCTCGTGTTCAATTCCCCAGTACCTATGTAAAGCCAGATACACAGAATGGCACATGCATCTGGAGTTCATTTGCAGTGGCAGGAAGCCCTAGCATGCCCATTTCTCTTACAAATAAATAATAGATCAAAAAAATTTTTTAAAGAATTCTTTATCTTAATGAATAACAAAGTACTTGTTGATAGCCTATGGGGAAACAAAAAACACAAAAAAAGAATCAGGTTTTACCAACTTCACCATTCAATGTTAAAAGAAAAGCCTGAGAGCCAGGCATGGTGGTGCATGCCTTTAATCCCAGCACTGAGGAGGCAAAGGTAGGAAAATCGTCATGAATTCAAGGCCATCTTGAGATTACATAATGAATTCCAAGTCAGCCTGGGCTAGAGCAGAAGACCCTACCTCCAAAAACAAACAACAACAATTAAAAAAAAAAATGTGAAAAAGTATTAGTATTAGAATTCTACCTGGATTAGCTTTATACTGAAGAATAAAATGACTTGAACTATTCTCTTTAACAATCATTCAACTTGACCTTACACCAAAGCTTTAATTTCCAAGATATGAATTATCCCATTTAAAATCCTCAAAACATTAAACATTTACTTTATCTCCTTTTAATATATTGGTCAAAAATCATCTTTAACAAGGGTACAGAGCTGGCTAGGCACCACTCTAAACAAGCTAGCTAAGTACTACTACTGGAGAATCAAGTTAAGAGTCAGGCCAGTGACAAAAATGAATTGTAGGCCAGAGTTAGATTCAGCAGGAACCTAACATATACAGAAAAAAAAAATATACACACACACACACACACACACACACACACACACACACACACCATTGTTAGAAAAGTCTTTTAAGAATATATAAACAAATAAACCTACATATAAAACTGCAACCTTCCTACATTTCCTATTTCAGCTTGAGCTGTTTCAGGTTATCAGTGTCTGTCAAAGGATCAGTATCACTATGATTTTGTTGTTGTTGTTTGTTTTATTCAAGGTAGCATCTCACCCTAGTCCAGGCTGACCTGGAACCTACTCTATAGTCCCAGGCTGGCCTCAAACTCAGTGAGGATCAGTATTATTTGATAGTGCTGAACATATGTGGAAAAGAATTCATCAAATTTATCTGCAATGAGAAGAAATCTATTAAGGTATTGATATAAAGGGAAACAATAACCAATGGCTACAAACTGAGCTATGGCTAGAAATATGAGGAAATGGTACGGATTAGCAAATATTTCTAAGGACCTTCTATTTTTAGTGGGCTATCCAAACGTGCTTGAGGGAAATATGCAAGCGTTCTCCTTTGTGATCAGCTTCTTCAATATTTGTATTTATGTATTTGCACAAGGACATATATGAATGGGCACACTGGGGTATTTTGCTACTGCAAACCAATGTTAGAATCTTGAGCAACTTTTTGTGTCTGGCATTGTCAGTGCTGGGAAATTTGAACACGGCTGACAAGCTTTACAAGCATACCTTTAAGTGCTGAGCCACCTCAAGGGCCCATTATCAGGTATTTTAACCTGACCAATATCCTGCTAATTCTGAGCATTCTAGCTAATACTTGAATTATGCATGCTAAGTTAATATACAATATGGATATTAATGCTCTTGCAACTGATTATGTAAACTCATGTATATGTACATATGTGTATATGTGGGGGAGGATCATTGCTATAAATACAAACAGATATCTAAGAAAGTAAAAAAATACTTCTGAACGATGTAATATTTGGTAGACATTCTGTAAAACTGACATGTCTGCCACATGACCCCCATTTTCTCATTTCCTTCAATTACTAAGACCCTACCCAACTATTTAGTATTGTAGGCTTCATAGATAGTAATATTGACTATGAAGTACTTATATATAAAAAAACTAAGATTGTGAAAAAAAAGTACTTTTACAAAGAAAATGTCTGAATAATGCTGGGCATGCTCCCAGCACCTGGTAGACAGAGGTAGGAGGACTGCTGTGAGGGTGAAGCCAGCCTGGAGCTACAGAGTAAGTTCCAGGTCAGCCTGGGCTAGAGTGAGACCCTACCTCAAAAAAAAAAAAAAAAAAAGGGCTGGAGAGATGGCTTACCAGTTAAGCGTTTACTTGTGAAGCCTAAGGACCCCAGTTCGAGGCTCAACTCTCCAGTACCCACATAAGCAAGATAGCACATGCATCTGGAGTTCCTTTGCAAGGGCTAGAGGCCCTGATATACCCATTCTTTCTCTCTGTGTCTCTCTCCAATAAAAAGTATAGAAGTAATATTCAATATTTCAGACATCTAAAATTCCTGAGGCTTTACCCTTTGTATGAGCATAAAATACCAAATATTGAAATCAACAAAAAACAAAAATAAAGGTTTGTTGTTTAGGTGAGTTGGTTTCTTTTGGAGGTTAATTTTTTATTTGTATTTATAAATATATATATTCATATATAGTTTTTTTGAGAAAGGGTTTTAGGTAGCCCAGGTTAGCCTCAAACTATGTAGTTATGAGCTTGAATTCTTTATCTTCCTACTTCTACCATTTAAGTACTAGGATCACAGGTGTGAGCCACCATGCTTGATTAAAGAAAAAAATGGTTTATGGTGGAAAAAAACCTCCTGGAAGTATTTTTTTTTATTAAGCACTTAATCATTTTTATCCAGAAATTGTGGTTTCTTAAAATTATTTTAATGCTGGTTTTATTTGTATGTACCCTCTCAGGACTTGTGCATTAATATTTTTCCCTCATCCTTGCTAATTCATCAAGTAACTAAGAAACATAATCTTGTCTGTGGTCAAATGAATTTTACAGTAGGTGAAAATCATCCCCAGGTTCTTCTGTCAAAATGGTAACATCACAGAAGGACCATTATCTGCAACCTCCAAGTTTTTAAAATTCATATGTAAGAACTAAAGAGTACAGATGTCAGCCGGGTATGGTGACACACACCTTTAATCCCAGCAATTGGGAGGCAGAGGTAGGAGGATCGCCATGAGTTCAAGGCCACCCTGAGACAACATAGTAAATTCCAGATCAGCCTGAGCTAGAGTGAGACCCTACTTTGAAAAAACAAAAAAAAAAATTTTTTTTTAAGTGTACAGATGTCCTCAATCTCTTCATAATTAAGTTCTTCTAAAAAAAAAAAACCCTAAGCAATGTTTTTAATATTGAACAGGAGGTATCTCCAAACTCCTTCCCACTTATGAAATGGGATGTAGAAAAACAGGAAATGAATAGTACTGCCCTATATTCAACATGACAACCATTTTAAATGTGTGTGAACACAATGGTTCAATCAAAACCTTACAGTTAGATTGGGGTGCTATATAAAACAAAGGAATGTGATTCCTTTACACAGACCACCAAATAGCAAAAATTATATGGCAACACAAAGAATGATAAAAAGGAATGTGGTAAAAACATTACATATTTCCCTAAGTGATGGGAGTGCTGTGCACTAAGTCTCTGAGTTATGTGTATTCTTTAAATATGATAGGATTTAGTTCAAATTTCAACCATTTCTAAAGATGCTTAAATGCTAGAGTTATCCCCAAAGTGAATAAATCTCTAAAACAAGGGAATAATCCCTGTGCCTTTTATATAAGTTATGTGTTCACAGAGAGACTCCCTGAAATGTGTGAAATTCATGAAAATTGTGTATTATGTAACTTGGGAAAAGAACACATATTTCTAAATAGATCATTATAATAGAGGTGCTTTGCAACACATTAAGAAATGAATTCCTTGAGTATATTACTTTCTTATATGGAACATTGCACATTCATGTACAGATCTTGTATTTCCAGGGTAGCAATATCATAAAAAGTCATAATGGATCACATTATTCCTTATTGAATGACTGATTAAAATCTCATGACTCCTCCTCCTCCTCAAGTAAGTGATGGCAAGTGAGGGACTTTTGGGAGGAGGGGAGGGTTAAGGAAGAATGGCTTTCATATTTCCCACACAAGACATTCTCCCAAGTGTTTATAGTTTGAAAACAAAAGAATAAAACTCTGGGCTTGTCATTTATTTTAGAATTGCTCTTGCAATAGCTGCCAACACCTGCTTCAGAAGAAAAATCTTACTATACTGCAATGAAAATTTTACTTTCAGATTATACAATTGGTTAAATGGAACCCTGATAAACTATTTTCCTTTACCACTTTTTTTTTTTTTTTTTTTTTTTTTGGCTCTTTGAGGTAGGGTTTCATTCTAGCCCAGGCTGACCTGAAATTGACTAATTTCAATTAGTCTCAGGGTGGCCTTGAACTCACAGGGATCCTCCTACTTCTGCCTCCCCATTGCTGGGATTAAAGGCGTGCACCACATCTGGCTCACCTCTACCATCTTTACTAATATAGAAATTAAGACCACTAATTAGCTAGTGACTGCAAGCCATGGGTATCTACAAGTGGAGTTTCAGAGTGTGTTGAGACAGGGTATTTTCCCTTTTAATGTCTTTAATGAACTTTGAGGGACTGAAGCCTAATTGGTGTCAACTTTCTAATTAAGAATTCTGATTCTAATTGTGAATTCAAAGATATTTAAAGAGGAAAATGGGGGACATTAAATCATATACAGTAAGGAGAGTTTCATCTTTGAACTATATGCACATTGTATTTCATCCTGACATGTTTTATACTTGCATTTCATGTTACATATTTTTGGACTGGATTGTGATTTTGCACACACATTAAAAAAAAAACAACTATTTTTCCACCTTAATATTCAACCTACCTGCCCATAGTTGTCTATGCCAGTTACTAATCTATTTAAATTTAGTAAATCAAAAGCTGTTCTTAGGGATTGGCCAAGAGTCGTAAGTCCTTCTGCCTGAAGGTTTTTCAGTTCATTCATAAACGTTGCATGGTTTTCTTTCCATCCGGCCTGAAAAGAAAGATGTAAGAATTTTTTTTTTTTTTTTGCATCTTTTAAAGCCATGTATACACGGACACTCATTATAATTTGATGTTCAAAAGCATGTGCTCCACTTTGGGTTGGTGTAGTTAACTTCACTTTTTGCTTTTTGTTGCTATGGTTTGGTTAATGTGTTAATACTGTTGTCTCTGATGAGTAAACTTCCAAAGATGGCCACGAATGAATCCGCATGCTATCTTTTTGATAGGCCTTAATACTTTATAACTTCACCAGGAAATTTTCCACCTAACACCCCCACCAAAAAAAAAAAAAAAAAAAAAAGAGGCCCCGAAGGTACTAGGGGAAAAGCACATGGAAGCAGGACTTCCGAAGTTGACCCACAGTTGTCCCACTGGCCTGCAGCTTTTCTAGTCCGACCCTGCGATGACCAAGCCTAGAAGCGACCCCACCATCCCCCTTCCTGGAGACCTCGCCAGCCAGGCAGAGTTCCCCTTTAATGCAAACAGGGGCTAGGCAAGGCTGGGCCCGGCTGTCACTCGGGCTAACTTGAATAAATATCCCCCACAGTTCATTGCTGCCGCTCACGCCGCGGAGGGGAAATGTCGGCCATGTTGATCGCAGCAGCGCCACCACCGCCACCACCGCGGGGCCGAGCGGGACCCGGGGAGGGGACAGCGGTGGCCCCGCGACTCCCGTGCGCCGGGCCAGGCCGCTCCCGAGCGGGGGGTGGGATGGGGTGGGGTGGGGGTGGAGGAGGAAGGGGACGGGAGGCCGCAGGGAAAGGGACCTGCGCGCCCCGGGTGGGGGAGGGGAGCATAATGAAGGGTGAATGGGGGGGCGGGGAGGGCGAGCGTGGAAGGAACAGGGAAGGGAAGGGGGAGGGCGAGGGCTGTTACCTTGATAGCATAGGGCGGCTCTTCGAAAGTGACCAGCATATACCTGTCTCCTCTGCTGGCAGGATCCCGGGCACGGAGCTGCGGGAGCGGGTTGGATCAGGGCGGGAGAGACACGGAGAGAGAGGGGGAAAGCACAGAGGCGACGGGATTACGAGGTGGAGAAGGGGCTGCCCAGCCTGCCCGCCGCCCCCACAGTACCCCGCACACGCAGCGGCCGACCCCCCCCTTCCCAGACACAGATCAGATCGTGTCCCCCCCCACACACACACACACATCCATCCATCCACCCAACACACACCCTGCCCGGGGGGCGCTGAGCCCAGGCTCGCAGCGCCCCGTCCGTACGCCCGCCCGCCCGCCCGCCCGCGCGGTGGGGGAGGGGGTCCCCGAGCCCGGCAGCGCCCGCAGTCAGGTCCCCGACACCCTCCTCCTCCACCCTCTGCCACCCACCCACCCATCCAGCCGCGGGGCCACCGGGTCGGGGTCGCCGCCCGAGCTCAGGTCAGGTCGGTACCTTCATGAAGGTCTCTACCGCGCCTTTGGCCGTGTCCAGGTAGGTGGTGCCCAGATGGCTGCGCTGGTTCATAGAGGCAGACGTGTCTATCAGGAACAGTAAGATGGGCATAGTGCTGGCCGGGCGGGGGGGGGGGAGGAGGACACCGGGGCCCGAGGTTGGTGGAGGAAAAATAAAAAAATAAAAATAATAATAAAAATAAAAATTAAAAAAATAAGAGCGAGAGGAGGTGGAGGCAGCGGTGGCGGTGACCGCCGCCGCTACGCGGGGCGCAGGGAGCGAGGCCCCCGGGAGGAAAACACCGTCTGGGTCTTTCCTCCGGCTTGCGGGGAGTTGCTCCCCCGATAGTTGAGAGGAAAACTCCCCAGACCCAGTCCTCCCCGCCTCCGCCTCCTCCTGCCTGCCTGCCCGCTGGAGCGGGTGCCCGGGCCGTCTGTCCGTCCGTCCGTCCCCACTGCCTGGGGAAGGGTGGGAGGGAGGGGGTCCCGTCCCCGCTCCCGGCCCCTGTGTGTGTCCCCGCGGGAGACGGGCCTGGGTTTCCCCACCCCACCCCCAGTGCAGGGAGTGGGGACCAGGGAGCTGGCGAAGAGGGGAGTGGGGTTGGAAGGGAGAGAGAGAGAGAGAGCGAGAGAGAGATTGGCCCTGGGGCTGTTGGGAGAAGTTTCAGGGACTCCCTCCGCGCACCCCGGCGGTGTCACCACTTTCTCAGCCCCTCTCGCTACTGAAGCGCTTTTTCTCTCTCTCACACTCCGCTTTTAACTCGGGCAGGGGCTGCAGAGGCTCCGCCCCTGACACGTCCCCGAGCCACGTGACGCACCGCCCCGTAGTTCCATTGGCTGGTTCCCGAGCCTCTCGTTAGCATATTCAAACAGCTCAGGGGCGGGGGAGGCTCGGAGGCTGGCTGGGAGGACAGTTATGGAGCACGCGCGGAGGCGGGGCGCCGGGTGCGCGCGCGTGGGACCAGCGAGCGAGCGGGCCGGCGGGCGGGAGGACGGACGCGCGGACCGGGAGGCGGGCTCCGGGAAGGGGTGGGGCGGGACAGGACGGACTGCCGGAGGAGCGCGGGGTGAGGCGGGGCAGGGTGGGGTAGGGGGCGGAGCTAGAGCCCCTGGGGCGCGCGCAGGCCGGCCGCGCGCCGCCGTGAGCCTGCGCGGCAGGTCTTGCCGGGCTCTCCTTGCCTTGCTGGAGGTGATCAAAGGGGTCGGGTGGGGGGGGGGGAAGGGACATGGAAGCTGCGCTCAGCTCCTGGCCGAGGTCGCTGTGTCGTTGGTGGAGTGACGAGGAGGAGGAGGGCTGAGTGAACACAAAGCGGTCTGGGGACGCGCAGGTCTCCCTCCCGATCGTCGGCCCGCCTTCCCTTCCTCCCTCCCTCCCGAAGCAGGCTTGGGGCCCGCGGGCGCTGGAGGAGGTTCCGGGCCGGGGCGGGTCCGAGGCGGGCGGGGAGAGGAAGTGGGAGGTTGTTTATGACCTGAGCCGAATCTCCGCCAAGCACGCCGCTCCCGCTGGGCAGTGGGGACCCGGGCCCGTGCCCCTGCTCGTGCCCGCCCGGGACACTGCGAAGCCAGCGACCACACGTGGACCGCAGCGCCTGCGAGCAGGCCGGGAGCCTGCGGGGCCGAGCACCCACACTCAGAAGGGAACAGACCCCTGTGTTGGCCTCGTGCAACCTTAAAAAAAAAAAAAAAAAGTAGAAAAAAAAGTCACATCAACAGGGAAAACTGCTGGCCCGAGCCAAAGAGGCGCCTTGTTTCCAGCCGTGTTTAGGACATTAGGATATCGGTTTAAGAGATTTACCGTGTCATGAACCATTACCCTCATTTTAAAGTGGAAAAAAAAAAAAAAAGCGACCAGCTGGTTCAGGTAACCCTGCCTCTGGACTCCTAAATACGATGAGGGAAAAACGTTCTCTGTTAAGTCCCTACAATTTTATCTGAAGACTTCAATCTGCACCTACCTACAAGTCTCAGGAACAGTCTCCTCAAATCTATAGTTGGAAAACTGCAACACACTGCCTGAAATACAAGTTGAATCAGGGACATGCGGCCCTTGTAAGACTGGATATTTATAGGGCCTCTCCCACTAGCCTTGCATTTCCGGATTTTATTCTTTATCCTGAAATTCTTTCTTGCCTACTGGTCATCGGAAGTGTTTCTCTTAACAGTAACACAGAAGCGACATGAATATTTTAAACCTCTGAGAGTTGTTCTTAACTTATTAACAGCGTTAATACACTGTTCTGTGGGAATGGACCATAGAAAATAATGTGATATGTTATTAGGTACTCTAAGGCAGAAAATGACTAGTTACTATGTAATTTAAAGGGTGATGAAAACTTACCAAGGTCAGTGTGTTTGTGCTTTTCAAGTTTATTTCTCAAACTGAGATAGATTTGAATATAATCAGTTCTATAATAATACAAAAATTGTTTTAATAGCTATGCCATTTTCCTTTCAAACTGCATAATTTTTAGAAAATTAGTCTTTCGTTTTATTTTTTTATTTATGAGAGAGAGAGTGAGAAAGAGAATGGACACATCAGGTCCTGTAGCCACTGTGAACAAATTTCAGACACATGCACTGCCATGTGCAGCTGGCTTATGTGGGTTCTGGGGAATTGAACCTGGGTCCTTAGGTTTGGCAGGCAAGCACCTTAACCGCTAAGCCATCTCTCTAGCCTTCATTTTCTTTGATCAATGCTTTTCAACTGTGGTCTTTGGACACCTGCCTGTCTGAAAGCATATTCTTTAGGAGCACAAAAATTTCTTTTTCCTGTACATTACTCAGGTTTGACAGACACTGGTTAAAAAGACTAGATGTGGGTTAAGGAAAGAGAAGGTGCTGTTGGAAAAGAAAAAAGAAAAAAAAAAATCCAAACACTGAAAATGTAAAGAAAGGAACTTAAGTTGCAGTGGTACACACCTTTAATCCCAGCACTCTGGAGACAGAGGTAGGAGGAGTGTCGAGAGTTCAAAGCACGCCCTGAGACTACATAGTGAATTCCAGGTAAGAGTGAGACCCTACCTCAAAAAGCAAAAAAAAAAAAAAAGAAAAGAAAAGAAAGGAACTTAAAGCAGCATTGCTGATTGCACCAGGCAAGAAGAATATCAAATCCTGAAAGGTAGCCAGGTCTAGACAGTAGAGGGCCTTTATTACCAACCAAAGAATGTTTTCTATAATGTTTTGGTTGGGGTGCCAAACTACAAAGCAATAGTTGAAGGGAATCAAACCAGTAGTCTACTGACGAGGCACTGTTAGCTCCTTGAACTTATTTTCCAATAGAACCGTGACGTTTCTTTCTTCCCTGACAGCGGCGTTTGCGGGTGATCATGCTAGACTGTCCATAAAGGTCAATGGGAAAGGCAGGGTTAGACTCAGAAAGCTCAGGAAAGCCAAGTTCAGAGAACTAACCTGAAGCATATAACCAGAACACTTGTTTGTAATAGCCCCTGAGGAGCAGGTTTAGAGTTGAGGAGTCCAAAAGCACTACTACACAGCAAGGCCCTCGGCAGAACAGAAGGAATTCGGGACATACATACACAGCGAATCTAGGTACATTCTGAAACCATGACACACAAGCAGTTCCTAGACAAAATTGTAAAGTAGGCCATGTTTATTCTTAGTGACTCTGGTTGACAATTTAGCTTTTAGCCAAGTCATACACATCAGCATTGCCCATGGAACTTTAAAAAATAATGCACCAACTGTTTATACCTAGAGAAAGGGGAGTCAATAGAATTAGGATGGACCTTGGTCATCTTTTTTTTTTTTTATAAGCTCTTCAGCTGAATCTTACACTGCTGATTAAGAAATACATATTTAACACACAAGAACATATATGTGCCTGGCATCTAATAGTATTTTTCACATATCCTTAGAATTACTGCATTTGTTAAAAACCAGAATAAATTTGCACAATAAAAGAAGAAAAAAACTAAACGTAATCACTAGTATATGTAATGATGGATGTGACCTGTGTATGAATTCAACTGTTTGGCAAGAGAGATAACACTCAATAATGCTAAAGATTCTCACTGTTACTCAGCGATCTTGTACTCTGGAGTAAGCAAGAGTACTTCTATCAGTAATTCTGCCGGGCTTAAGACTCAGCTGAAGGGACTGAGCTCCTGTATAGCCAGAGGGAACTCCATGCAATGGTGTGTGCTAAAGGCTGCATACTGCTGACTGGAGGATTAGGGTAGATTGGGATGGGAGGGGAATGGGCACTGGTCAGGAGTCTGTAGGAGATAACTTGCTCTTTGCTGGTGTTTTCAACAGAGTATTGTCCTAATACCCTGTTCCACTTTAAAGGGGAATAAATGGGAGGCAAAGGTAGGAGGATCGCTGTGAGTTTGAGGCCACCCTGAGACTACATAGTTAATTCCAGGTCAGCCTGGGCCAGAGTGATACCCTGCCTCGAAAAACCAAAAAAAAAAAAAAAATTTATTTATTTATTTAATTTATTAAAAAATAAATTATATGGAAACTTCTGAAAGCATGACAACTCTGGCCTAAACAAATAACCTAAATTCAAATGGAGCTATTCTAAAAGAATTAAGAACTGATGAGTTTGATTCATTTGGAGGAGCCAACCAGAGCCCTTTTAAATTATTTTAAAATAGCTAAGCAGGGTAACTGTTTAAAAATAATTATGTGCCAGTGACTTGGCTTAGGTATCTGGATGTGCCATCTGAACAGAGTAATCAGATGGACCCAGTGTTCCTCATGCATAACCGAAATGGCAGTCGTGCCGCTTCCTCTCTCTCTGCTACTTTCTTTCAACATGTAAGACTAACAGGCATAAAAAGGTGGATATGAAATTATCCAGGCAATATAAGGAAATTTAATTTTGCTTGTACAAATATGTACAATCAGTCCAGGGGGGCAGGGCGATGCTAGCAAGAGGAAATTAGATCTTTCCAGTGAGCAATGTTTCATAGTAATAGTCGAAATCACAGACAGTTCAAGATCCACCCTTAAAATGGACATATCGAGACTGAGGACTAAAATCAGACAAGATTGGGTGCATTCAGGGTGGTATGGCCATGGACTGGTGATCGGAATCAGAAAAAAAATGTAGATGAAAATAAAATAGTAAAAGAGCACGAACATTGCTGTCTTCCTTTCAACGTGTGTGTCTTTACTGGGGATGGAGCTTTGCAAGTGCTAGGCATGAGCTCTACGGCTGAGCTTTTTCCCCAGCCTTCATGTTACTTTTTTATTTTGAAGCAATGTCTCAGTAAATTTCCCTGGCTAGCTTTGAACTCACTCTATATCCCAAAGCTGGTCTCAAATTTTTAATTCCGCCCTCCCCGTCCACCCCTCCCTCCCGCCTCAGCCTGTCAAGTAGGAAGCATTATAGGCCTGAATCACCAGACCTGGCTCAGCTAATAAATCCCTACCCAGTATGTGACAGGTAGGCCCTCAGAGATTTTATAATCCAGTGGAAAGCCAAGAAACAGATTGAGCAAATGAAATACAGTATTATATCAGCAGCCCCTAGGCACACTATAGTAAGACTTTTAGAGTTACCTTGAAATTTTAAGGTAATAATTCAGTAGTTTAGGGACAACATAAGACCATGAGTTATTAAGAATCACTATCATAGGGGCTGGAGAGATGGCTTAGCAGTTAAGGCGTTTGCCTGCAAAGCCAAAGGATCCCAGTTCAACTCTCCAGGACCCGTGTAAGCCAGATGCGCAAGAGGGCACATGTGTCTGGAATTCATTTGCAGTGGCATGCCTGTTCTCTCTCTCTCTCTCTCTCCCCCTCTTCTCAAATAAATAAATAAATATTTTAAAAAAACACTATTGTAGGGCTGGAGAGATGGCTTAGCAGTTAAGGCGCTTGCCTGCAAAATCAAAGGACCCAGGTTCAATTCCCTAGGACCCACGTAAGCCAGATGCACAAGGGAGCACAAGTTTGTTTGCAGTGGCTAGAGGCCCTGGAATGCCCATTCTCTCTCTCTCTCTACATGCCTATTTCTGTATCTCTCTCTCTCTCTCTCTCAAATAAATAAAAATAAAATATTTTTTAAAAAAGAATTACTATTGCCACGCGTGGTCTTTAATCCCAGGATTCGGGAAGCAGAGGTAGGAGGATCACCATGAGTTCAAGGCCACCCTGAGACTACATAGTTAATTCCAGATCAGCCTGGGCCAGAGTGAGACCCTACCTTGAAAAACCAAAAAATAGAAAAAAAAAAAATCACTATTGTGGGGTGTGGTGGTGCACACCTTTAATCCCAGCAGTTGAGAGGCAGAGGTAGGATTGCCAAAAGTTCAAGGTCACCCTGCAACTGTGTAGTAAATTTCAGGCCAGGTTGGGCTAGAGTGAGAACTTATCTCAAAAAAAAATTTTTTTTTAAGAACGACTATTATTTTTGAACCACTGGGGCAGAGGTAATGCTAATTAAACTATGACATAATACTGTCTTATCACTTAGAAATTTTCCACACTATATTCTGCCAATAGCGGCATTAGTGTAGAATTTTTTTTTTAATTTACTTACCTTATTTGAGAGAGAGAGAGAGAGAGAGAGAGAGAAGTAGATAGGGAGAGAAGGGGCATGTTAAGACCTTCAGCAACCGGAAACAAACTCCCAGACACATGCACATCTGGCTTATGTGGGTACCGGGGAATTGAACTTGAGTACTTTGGCTTCAAAAGTAAACACCCTGATAAGCCATCTCCTGAGCCCAGTGTAGAATTTTTTTAAAGAACACTTTGTTCTCATCCACTATTTTCATCTAAACCTTGGTTGCCATTCTGTGAGTTTTTTTGTTTGTTTGTTTTTTTGGTTTTTTTTTTTTTTTTTTTTTTTTTTTGGTTTTTCGAGGTAGGGTCTCACTCTAATCCAGGCTGACCTGGAATTCACTATGTAGTCTCAGGGTGGCCTCGAACTCATGGCAATCCTCCTACCTCTGCCTCCCGAGTGCTGGGATTAAAGGCGTGCACCACCACGCCTGGCTTCCATTCTTTGAGTTTTGTTGCTAGTGTTAAAATAATAGAATAAGATATCAATGAAAAGTTTTCAGACCACCACAAACTTAAAATCCATTCTTTACATGGTAGGTTGACTAAAAAGCTGAGGGCCTGCTATGTCACGCCTCCAGGAATAACCATGTTGTTTGCACATGTGCAGGCTATGACAAGTACTTCACAACTGCCTTCTGGTGACAGCATTGTAAGATGCCATTGATTGTAAGTCACCTTCCAGTTTTAGAAATGTTAAAATTGAAAGAAATGTGCACGCTAGAGATAGGAAAATACCATTTATTACTGGTGCCTATTAAAATAAGGGTTGGGATATGCAAAGAGCTCCGTGAGCCCTGGGGATATAGCAGCTAAGCCTTGCAATGAGGATGTGTGGCCAGATGAGAAGGGGCAAGAGACTGGGAGCCTGCATGAAGAAGGATGGTGGGTGTGGAAGCTGCACCGTAGCCCAAAGTGTTTCCTGTGCTCTACTAAAACATTTTGAGTTTTATTCTTTGGGTGATGGGGGGAGGAAGTTTGAGGTTCCAACACAGAAAACAGATTCTCATTTTTAGAGATAATTTTACAAATTGGAGGATGGATTAAAATCTGAAAAACAGTGGGCAAGGAGACCAATCGGGCAATTCTTGCATTGAGCCATTGAACACACGAGAGTCACTGGCATGCCTGTTTCTCTCTCTCTCTCTCTCCCCTCTTCTCAAATAAATAAATAAATATTTTAAAAAAACACTATTGTAGGGCTGGAGAGATGGCTTAGCAGTTAAGGCGCTTGCCTGCAAAATCAAAGGACAGGTTCAATTCCTAGGACCCACGTAAGCCAGATGCACAAGGAGCACAAGTTTGTTTGCAGTGGCTAGAGGCCCTGGAATGCCCATTCTCTCTCTCTCTACATGCCTATTTCTGTCTCTCTCTCTCTCTCTCTCAAATAAATAAAAATAAAATATTTTTTAAAAAAGAATTACTATTGCCACGCGTGGTCTTTAATCCCAGGATTCGGGAAGCAGAGGTAGGAGGATCACCATGAGTTCAAGGCCACCCTGAGACTACATAGTTAATTCCAGATCAGCCTGGGCCAGAGTGAGACCCTACCTTGAAAAACCAAAAAATAGAAAAAAAAAAATCACTATTGTGGGGTGTGGTGGTGCACACCTTTAATCCCAGCAGTTGAGAGGCAGAGGTAGGATTGCCAAAAGTTCAAGGTCACCCTGCAACTGTGTAGTAAATTTCAGGCCAGGTTGGGCTAGAGTGAGAACTTATCTCAAAAAAAAATTTTTTTTTAAGAACGACTATTATTTTTGAACCACTGGGGCAGAGGTAATGCTAATTAAACTATGACATAATACTGTCTTATCACTTAGAAATTTTCCACACTATATTCTGCCAATAGCGGCATTAGTGTAGAATTTTTTTAATTTACTTACCTTATTTATTTGAGAGAGAGAGAGAGAGAGAGAGAGAAGTAGATAGGGAGAGAAGGGGCATGTTAAGACCTTCAGCAACGGAAACAAACTCCCAGACACATGCACATCTGGCTTATGGGTACCGGGAATTGAACTTGAGTACTTTGGCTTCAAAAGTAAACACCCTGATAAGCCATCTCCTGAGCCCAGTGTAGAATTTTTTTAAAGAACACTTTGTTCTCATCCACTATTTTCATCTAAACCTTGGTTGCCATTCTGTGAGTTTTTTTGTTTGTTTGTTTTTTTGGTTTTTTTTTTTTTTTTTTTTTTTTTTTTTTTTTTTTTTTGGTTTTTCGAGGTAGGGTCTCACTCTAATCCAGGCTGACCTGGAATTCACTATGTAGTCTCAGGGTGGCCTCGAACTCATGGCAATCCTCCTACCTCTGCCTCCCGAGTGCTGGGATTAAAGGCGTGCACCACC
Organism: Orientallactaga sibirica; assembly: GCA_036365145.1. Classification (NCBI taxonomy): domain Eukaryota; kingdom Metazoa; phylum Chordata; class Mammalia; order Rodentia; family Dipodidae; genus Orientallactaga; species Orientallactaga sibirica. Next base: position 2,269,796 of record JAEOAD010000048.1, read on the forward strand.
ACGCCTGGCTTCCATTCTTTGAGTTTTGTTGCTAGTGTTAAAATAATAGAATAAGATATCAATGAAAAGTTTTCAGACCACCACAAACTTAAAATCCATTCTTTACATGGTAGGTTGACTAAAAAGCTGAGGGCCTGCTATGTCACGCTCCAGGAATAACCATGTTGTTTGCACATGTGCAGGCTATGACAAGTACTTCACAACTGCCTTCTGGTGACAGCATTGTAAGATGCCATTGATTGTAAGTCACCTTCCAGTTTTAGAAATGTTAAAATTGAAAGAAATGTGCACGCTAGAGATAGGAAAATACCATTTATTACTGGTGCCTATTAAAATAAGGGTTGGGATATGCAAAGAGCTCCGTGAGCCCTGGGGATATAGCAGCTAAGCCTTGCAATGAGGATGTGTGGCCAGATGAGAAGGGGCAAGAGACTGGGAGCCTGCATGAAGAAGGATGGTGGGTGTGGAAGCTGCACCGTAGCCCAAAGTGTTTCCTGTGCTCTACTAAAACATTTTGAGTTTTATTCTTTGGGTGATGGGGGGGGAGGAAGTTTGAGGTTCCAACACAGAAAACAGATTCTCATTTTAGAGAGATAATTTTACAAATTGGAGGATGGATTAAAATCTGAAAAACAGTGGGCAAGGAGACCAATCGGGCAATTCTTGCATTGAGCCATTGAACACACGAGAGTCACTGTTGTAAAAGGGAATCTGAAGAGAGGATTAGCAAAGATAGTGAAATGGAGGATGAATGGGACTTGGCAAATGATGCAGGCAATGCCATGATCCTGTGTGATGAAATTCATGTACTGGAAAGTGTATCAAGGAGGTCTAGATTTCTATAATTCTAATAAGATGTACTCCCTAAAGAACCAATTCAGTCATCATGGTTTATTGTCTTATAAAACATGGTATATTGTCTATGAAAATTATCACTAAAAAAATGTTTAAACAAAAAGGTTTTGTTGGCTGGAGAGATGGCTTAGCGTTTAAGGCACATGCCTGCGAAGCTTAAGGACCCTAGTTCGATTCTCCAGTTCCCATGTAAGCCAGATGTACATGGTGGTGCATGCATCTGGAGTTTGTTTGCAGTAGCTAGAGGCCCTGGTGCACCCATTCTCTCTCTTTCTCTCTATCTTAAACAAACAAACAAACAAACAAACAAACAAACAAACAAATAAGAGATTGTGTTGAATGCTAAATGTGTGCAAGAGCTAGAAATTTTACAGTGAATAAGATAAAGGGGGGCTGGAAAGATGGCTTAGCGGTTAAGGCACATGCCTGCGAAGCCTAAGGACCCCAGTTCAATTCTCCAGGTTCCACGTAAGCCAGATGCACAAGGGGGTGCACGTGTCTGGATTTCTTTTGCAGTGGCTAGAGGCCCTAACACGCCCATTCTCACTTGCCCTCTAATAAAATAAATAAAAATAAAATATCAAAAAAAAAAAAAAAAGACAAAGGAGTAATGCCTATCCTTGTGAAGTTTACATTCTAATTAAGAAGGTCAACAAAAGCTGGAGAGATGGCTTAGTGGTTAAAGTGCTTGCCTGCAATGCCAATGGACCCAGGTTCTGTTCCCCACGACCCACGTAAGCCAAGGTGGCACATGTGTCTGGAGTTCGTTTGCCTCCTCTCCCCGCACTTTTTTTTCCAAGGTAGGGTTTCACTCTAGCTCAGGTTGACCTGGAATTCACTATGTATTCTTAGGGTGGCCTAGAACTCTCAGCAATCCTCCTACCTCTGCCTCCTGAGTACTGGAATTAAAGGCGTGCGCCACCACGCCCGGCCTCCCCTCTCTCTCTCAAATAAAAATAAAATAAAATATTTTTAAAATAAAAAAGAAGTAAACAAAATGAGTGAAATATCTACAAAAAATATATAGCAAGAAAAGGAAATAAAATGATGCAGGAGGAAGGTATTTTACCAAAATGTTATGGTCTAAATCCAAAACAAACACTTTACATGCTGAAGTCCTAATCCCCAAGGTGGCGGTATTACAAGTTGAAGTTAGGAGGAGGTAATGTCATGGGGTGGAGCCCTCACGAATGAAATGTGCTTATAAACGGCTCCCAAAGGAGATCCTTCACCTCTTTTCACCATATGAGGACACAACTAGAAGATACCATCCATGACTTCCCAGACTCTAGAACTAGGAGAAAGTTCTGTTTATAAACTACCCAGTCTGTAGTGGTTTGTTTTAGCAGCCCAAATCTATTAAGACATGAATAGTGAAACGGTTTGAGCTGGAGGTGTAGCTCAGTGGTAGAGCACTGGCCTAGCATGCAAGAAGCCCTAAGGCTGCTACCCGTCACCCTGGGGGAAAGATTACTGACAATGTGGTACACTTGTGAATCTTACAGCTTTCTCTGTTGGTAAATATTCTTTGATGGTATTTAATAACTATTTATGTAATAACCATCATTATTAACAATAAATGTTCCTTATGAGGACTTATTGGATCTTCTTTAAAATGGTATTATTTATTATTGATTACTAATAGGTATTCTTTGCTAATAGAGATTCTGTCTGACAAACATTAATTATTTGTGAAATACTATAGGGAGATTTATTTAAGTTATAGCAAACAGGTGCAGTTAGATTCTAGGAGTTCAGTAGTAAGTCAGATAGCCCTAATTCCTCTTCTCAGTAGGGTTGCCAGATACAATTTAGGATTCACCATTAAACTGGAGTTTCAAGAACACATAATATTTTACTATGTTTGATACTTAGGACATAATAAAAACGTGTGTAACCTGAAATTCAAATTTAATCGCACATCCCATATTTCTGTTTAGTGAATCTGGCAATTCTATGCCCTCATTACACTTATAATCTAATACACAAGAGGCCAATCATTAGTGAATATAATTCCCATATGGTGGACATACTATGTTTCCTAGGAAACCATAAATTAGAAGTTGCTGGGACCCTAAATGAGTAAAGAAAATCTGCCTGCTAACCAAGAACACCCTGAGATGAAGAAATAAACACTGATCATGTTGGAGCCAGTAACTGTTTTGGATCCACGTAAGTTATGGTCTCTTTGTTATCCTAGCCTGGTCTCATGAACATAACATCAGTCCTGAAAACCACTTCTGTCCCCAAATCTACTCCAGAATCAAAAGTTTTAGCATCATATACCAGCAACTAATAAAATAAATGTAAATAAAGATAACAGAGGGAGACAAAACCTAAAAGCACTTGGACTACAGTCAACCTAATATACCATTAAAACCATTTTCACGGGCTGGAAAGATGGCTTAGCGATTAAGGCATTTGCCTGTGAAGCCAAAGGATCCCAGTTCGATTCTACAGGACCCACGTAAGCCAGATGCACAAGGGGCACATGCATCTGGAGTTTGTTTGCAGTGGCTAGAAGCCCTGGCGTGCCCATTCTGTCTCTGTCTGCCTCTCTTCTATCTCTCTCTCTGCTTGCAAATAAATAAATAAATTTAAAAAAAACCTTTTTCAAGATGGTCATGAGCAACAATTGCATGAAAATTATACAGTGATAAAACTCAAGAAACTAGTACTATGTCATTCCCGATTATTCAGACATCTTAAGTGCTTTTTTCTTTCAAAACATTATTGAAAATAGAGAAAACTTTGTAAGCTCTAAGCATCATAAATAAGGCATGGATTTGGCCTTCAAAAAGTCTGTGGTTGGAGAGAGGAAACTGATACACAGTGCCAGCAGAATGTAATCAGTGCTAAAAGATAGGTACAAATCAAACAGCTAATTGAAGTAAGAAATTCATTTAGACTGAGGGAATAGAAAAAAGCAGTGGAATGAAGAAGCATTACAAATTTTTTCTTTAAAGCTTTACAATTATTTATTTATTTTTAAATTTTTATATTTTCTAAATTTAGAAGGAGAAGTTACTGCTGTGCTTGAGATGCAGCTCAGTGGTAAAATACTTGCCTCGTCTGGGTGAGACCTGAGTTTAAACCCTAATGTCACACACAAAAAAAGTTATTGTCATCACTTTTTTTAAAATATAAAAATGTTAACAGAGAAAAGCAAAAGTCAGTTTTAATCTTACTAGCCAGTCATAGACATGGATAGCATTTTAGTATATATTCCCTTCTTTATATTCAAAATAAAATTAGGATCTAATTATATGTTTTTTAATATATTTATTTACTTATTAGAGAGTCAGTATATGGTTGCTGCAGAGCCTCTTGCAAATGCAAATGAACATCAGATGCTTGCGCCACATTTTGTATCTGACTTTATGTGGGCACTGGGGCCCTGAACCCTGGCCTGGCAGCCTTTCCAAACAAGTGCCTTTAACTGATGAGCAATCTCCCCAGCCCTAATTATATATTTTTATATTCTGCCTTTTCTACTTAATATGATGTGAGCATGTTTCATAATATTAATTTTAAAGTTTAAAGTAATTTTAATATGTGCATGCTACCTCATTCCATGGCTGTATGATTAATTTTTCTTTTTTAATTTTTTAAAGTATTTTTATTTATTTATTTGAGAGAGAAAGAGGCAGAGAGAGAGAGAGAGAGAGAGTGAAGTTTGCAGGATCTTTAGCTGTTGGAAACAAACTGTAGACATATGCACCACCTTGTGCATCTGGCTTACGTGGGTCCTGAAGAATCGAACCTGGGTCCTTTGGCTTTGCAGGCAAGTGCCTCAACCACTAAGCCATCTCTCCAGCCCTAATCTTTTCTTGTTATTAGAATTTTGCTTGTTTTCTGCTGTTTACTATTATAAATAATGATACATTGAACAGTCCTACATCAAAATCTTTCTAATAACTCACTATCTAGTTGTTGAAAACTAGCTGCTGCTCTGGATATTGCAGGAACATTAGTGACCAAGAGGCCTCCCCATGAAACCCTCCCTTCATGGGGAAGAGAATAGACAAATGAGCTGTAAAATGTATATTATGTCAGGTAGTGATAGGTCCTCCACAGAAAATATAGCAGGGATGGAGAATAAGAAGTGGTGAGGTGGGAGCTGGAGGTGCTATTTTTATTTTGTTTTTTGGGTTTTTAAAAATATTTTTATTTTATTTATTTATTTATTAGAGAGAGAGAGAGAGAGAGAATGGGTGTACCAGGGCCTCTAGCCACTGCAAACTCCAGATGTATGTGCCACCTTGAGCATCTGGCTTACGTGGGACCTGGGGAATCGAACCTGGGTCCTTTGGCTTTGCAGGCAAGCATGGGGATGCTATTTTTAAAATATGATGTCCACAAAATAACTCATTGAGGAAATGATATTTGAGTACCACTTGAAGACAGCAAACCAGGCAGAGAACAGCATGACAAGACTCAGACATTGGAGAGGTGCTAACATATGTCAGGAATAGTAAGGAGGCCGGGGTGGCTGGACCAAGGTGGGCAAGGAAAGTTGTGTAAGGTGGCATACAAGAGGTAACCAGTGGAGCTAGCTCATGTCATACCTTGCTGCTGACTAGTGGAAACTGACCTCCAAGCTGAAAAAGGACCCATTGGAGGATGTGGAGCAGAGTCTATCTGTTCACTGTGGCTTTTGGGTGAGATTAGACTACAGGAAGAAGGGCAGAAACGAAGCTCAGTTACGTGGTCATTGCTACCACCCAGGAGCACAGTAATGGTGGCTTTTGAAAAAAAAGAGTGAACAGCGAAATGACTTGAATGTGAGGGAAAATAGGTCAGAAATGACATCACACACTTCCATTTTGTTCCTTAGAAGTTTTCTAGAGCAAAGTTTTTGGATGAATTTTAAGAGCTCTTTATACATGTAGCCAAACTGTTCACCCCAAAAGTTGCCAGTTTAGAGCAGGGCGTGGTGGCGCACGCCTTTAATCCCAGCACTTGGGAGGCAGAGCTAGGAGGATTGCCGTGAATTCAAGGCCACCCTGAGAATACAGAGTGAATTCCAGGTCAGCATAAGCTAGAGTGAGATCTTACCTCGAAAAAAAAGTTGCCAGTTTATACTTCCATTATTCCCTATGGAATACAGTTTATAAAAGTTTCTGAAAGGCTAAGCATTATAGTACAGGCCTGGAAGTTCAACATTAGCCTGGACAGCAAAGCAAAACCACTCTCCTCTCAAAAAAAAAAAAAAAAAAAAAAAAAAAGAATAGTTTGAGAAAAAGTATGTTCTAGTTAGAATTTTTAAATAGCTTTACAAATTATTTTCACCTCAAAGAAGCTTTAGGTAGCCAAATAAATTTTGTATGTGGGGCTGGAGAGATGGCTTAGTGGTTAAGGCGCCTGCCTGTTAAGCCTAAGAACCTGGTTCCAATCTCCAGGTCCCACATTTAGCCAGATGCAAAGTGAAGCAAGGATGCAATGCCGCACTTGACCACAAGAGGGCGCATGCATCTGGATTTCATTCACAGCAGCTGAGAGACTGCTGGGCAACCCCTATCTGTCTCCCTCTCCTTTTCTCTGTCTCTCTCTCTCCAAAAATAAATAAAATAATAAAAAGTAAAAAAAAAAAGTTTGTATGTATGTGTTGATACACTTTAAACAATAAAATCAAACACAGGTTACCAAACTCTAGGTGTTTGCCATTTGAATCCATATTATAGAAATAGCATGAGTTTAAAAAAAAAAAAAGTGTGAAGGTCAGAGCCAGGCATGGTGGCACATGCCTTTAATCCTAGCACTTGGGAGGCAGAGGTAGGAAGATCGCTGTGAGTTCGAGGCCACCCTGAGACCACATAATGAATTCCAGGTCAGCCTGGGCCAGAGCAAAACCCTACCTCGAAAAAACAAACAAAAAAAGAAATTACACGGACTTATTTGGAGCACATTGGGCATGCTGGTGCATACTTTTAATCCTGGCACTCAGGAGGCAGAGGTAGGAGGAACATTACTGTGAGTTCAAGGCCACCCCGAGACTACATAGTAAATTCCACTTCAGCCAGGGCTGATGAAAAAAAAAAAAAGATGGAGTGAAAACGGAGTGGAATTGATAGAGGCAAAAGAAAGAAGGAAGGAAGGAAGGAAGGAAGGAAGGAAGGAAGGGAGGAAGGAAGGAGGGAGGGGGAGGGGAGGGGGGAAAGAAGGAAGGAAGGAAGGAAGGAAGGAAGGGAGGGAGGGAGGGAGGGAGGGAGGGGAGGAGGGAGGAAGGGAGGAAGGAAGGAAGGAAGAAGGAAGGAAGGAAGGAGGAGAAAAATAGTAGCAGTTGTAAAGAGTAGTATAGTAGAGAAATTAACCTAAGAGGACATGACAAGAAAGGAATTAAGAAAACAACAAAGATGGGAAAGAAACTAAGAGTCTGACTTGCCAAAGCAAAAGGAAAATAGCATGTCAGAAGTGAGTATGATTTTTCAGTTCCTGAAACATCTAGTACAGTAAAGTCATTAGATTAAGAAAGGCACTGTTGACCTAGATAAAGGTCTTTAGTGGCATATGAAGGACAGTCTCAGTGAATGGCTGAAGACAGAGAATACAACTTCTTGTGCTAAAGAGAAGAAAAGGAGGATGGGATAGATAATAGCTCAGGGTTCAGGGTTCAGATTCCCTGAGCTTTTTTCATTTTATTTTATTTTATTTTTTTTATTTTATTTTATTTTGGTTTTTCGAGGTAGGGTCTCACTGTAGTCCAGGTTGATCTGGAATTCACTCTAGTCTCAGGGTGGCCTTGAACTCATGGCAATCCTCCTACCTCTGCCTCCCAAGTGCTGGGATTAAAGGCGTGTGCCACCATGCCCTGCTCACCTTATTTTTTGAGACAAGGTTTCTCAATGAACCTAGAGCTCACTGATTCAGCTAGACTAGCTAGCCAGAGAGGCCCCAGGATTCTCCTGTCTCTGCTTCTCCAGTGTTGGGATTGCTGGTGCGGTACCATTGCAGCCAGCATGTACATGGGTGCTTGAGCTCCAGACTTAAATCCTCATGCTTTCACAGCTAGTCCTTGACCACACTGAGCCATCTCCCCTGCTCCTCTGAGCATGGTTTTTTAAATATCTTTTTATTTTTATTTATTCATTTGAGAGAGAGAAAGACACAGGGAGAGAGAGAGAATGGCGCTCCAGGGCCTCCAGCCACTGCAAACGAAACTCCAGACACATGTGCTACCTTGTACATCTGACTTACTTGGGCCCTGGGGAATCAAACCTAGGTCCTTTGGCTTTGTAGGCAAGTGCCTTAACCACTAGGCCATCTCTCCAGCCCTGCCCCCAGCATGTTTTTAGGTAAAGAAAGAGCCAGAAAACCAGAATTATGGAAAGAGAAGGAGGGAGAAAAGGGGAAAGGAGAGAGGGGAAGAAGGAAAGGAAGGAGAAACCATTCATATGGTAGATATTCAGAGTAGGAAAGATGGGTCAGGGCCATTAGCATATGTAGAATGGCAGAATATAAAACAAGGGGCATTGACTTCCCTGAGATCAGAAATAATAATGAGTATATGAGCAAAGCACATCACACAGTTTTCCAGCATGTAACTTAATTTCATTTGTAAATTTAACTGGGCCACAGAATGCCCAGATATTTAGTCAAAGATAGTTTGGGTTTGCCTATGGGAGTGTTTCTGAAGGAGATTAACAATCTGAGTTGGTAGACTGAGCAGAGCATGTTTCCCTCATGTTCATCCAATCAGTTGAAGCCCTGAGTGAAACAGAAAAGCCAAGTAAGAGAGAACTTCTTTCTGAAAGCCTTTAAGTGGGGACATGAGTCCTATCCTGTCTTCACACCAGATGGAACATTGACTCTTCTTGGGTCGGAAGCGTACTGGCCTTTGAGTTGGAGCTACCCCCTTGGCTCTCCACCTTCTCAGACCTTCAGACACGAGCCAGCACCATTCGCTTGCAACTGCAGATCTGAGAACTTTTTGGCTAATACTACATTTTTCATGTACATGTATTTTTTTATTGATTCTGTTTCTGTAGAGCGCTCCAATATGCCCGGTTGATATTTAGAAAAGGTTTCTTATATATTGACATATAATGACAGAGTCAGAGAAGAATGTGGATGCAAAGGAAATGGCTATCCAAGTGGACCAGCGTGAAACATAAAAATGCCAAGCTAAACGTTCCAGAAAAATCCCTGTGGTGGCTACTAGGGGATAAGTATGGAGGAATAAGCAGATCATCTGAGCTCTTGGTGGACTGAGATGCCAGCTGGCCAATGGTCAATAGCTAAGAGAGTCAACCAGCTTCATACGAGTGTCCAGAGCTCTGTGTCAGGACATGAGCAGAAGGAACAGGGAAGGAACTAAGGTTCTGGGCTCCGAGGAAATGACAGAAACAAATACTCCATTGTACTCTTGGGCCAGGGCTTCCCTTGGTCATGCAGTCTAACGAACCTCTAGGCTGTGCCTAGTTTTCTTCAGGAAAAGTAATTAACGGAGACAGTTCTATGACATGGTCTGAAGTTGCAAAGCAGAATGAAACTAACACTTGGATATGAATCCAGAGACAAAAGGCTGGGTAAGTGAGACAATCGTTACTGTTCACCCATCCATGGGAATGGACTCTCAGAGACCTCCCATCCCTGAGACTACTGTAGAAAGTGGGAGCCCGAGGTACATGATCAGGATGGAGGAAAAGGACAGGGAGACAATCAGAAACATATCTCCACCGGGTGTGGTGGTGCCCACCTTTAATCCCAGTACTCGGGAGGCAGAGGTAGGAGAATCGCCAGGAGTTCGAGCCACCCTGAGAATAGAGTGAATTCCAGGTCAGCCTGGGCTAGAGTGAGACTCTACCTGGAAAAAAAGAAAGAAAGAAAGAAAGAAAGAAAGAAAGAAAGAAAGAAAGGAAGGAAGGAAGGAAGGAAGGAAGGAAGGAAGGAAGGAAGGAAGGGAAAAATGTCTTCAAAGGCAGTAATTTGCTCATACAAAGAAGATGCGAAGAATAAAGGGAGATGTCTCGTTTTAATATTCAGGTCACTAATCTCTATACAGACCTGTAATCTGAAAGAGGGCCTGAAATAACTGAACATCTTATTGCATGTCTGTCATTGACAATGGGCACATAAGAGTTCTCATGACAGCCACTTAATTTGCAGATGCTTCCCAGTCTCTCTTCGACACAGCATGGTATGCACTCAAAACCACAGAGTTCCCTCCAACGTGTGAACATCTGCTCCCACAACGGCTGACACACTCATAGACTCAGCTGGCATTTCCTCAAACCTTCTCATGCCAGCTAAACTTATGATTGGAATCATGTTAATTAATTAGGCATTATATAAATAAACCAATGAAAGATGAAGCAAAATGCACCAAAGAAATTGTTGAGTTAATAATAGTCAGGAAGATAACGGCCAAAGCCTAGAAAAAGTCAATAAAACTTTTACATGTATTCTGCGGCAAATTAAACACATTTGTACTTCAGATTAAAATGAGAAGCTTAGGGGCTGGGGAAAGGCTTTAGCAATTAGGGTGTTTTTGCCTGCTAAGCCTAAGGACCCCGGTTCAATTCCCCAAGACCCACGTAAACCAGATGCACAAGGGGGTGAGTGTGTCTGGAATTTGTTTGCAGTGGCTATAAGTCCTGATTTGTCCATTCTCTCTTTCTCTCTAACTGCCTCTCCCCCTCTCTAATAAATAAATAAAATATTAAAACAAGAAGCTTAAAATTGTGCTGCCTGTGTGTGTGTACATGGGCTGAGCTCTACCATTGAGCTATACTCCCCAGCCAAGTATCACTTTTAAATTTCTCTGTTTTCTTAAAAAATATTTTAAAGTCTGATATTTTATTTTACTTATTTGAGAAAAAGAGGCAGAGAGACAGAGAGAGCACACCAGGGCCTCTAGCCACTGTAAACAAACTCCAGATGCATGCACCCCCATGTGCATCTGGTTTACATGGGTCCTGGAGAATCAAACTGGGATCCTTTGGCTTTGCAGGCAAACACCTTAACCACTAAGCCATCTCTCCAGCCCCTTAAAAATATTTAATTTAATTTATTTATTTATTTGAGAGAGAGAGAATGGACACACCAGAGCCTTCAGCTGATGCAAATGAACTCCAGACACATGCATCACCTTGTGCATCTGTCTTACGTGGGTCCTGGGGAATCAAACCTGGGTCCTTTGGCTTTGCAGGCAAACACCTTAACTGCCCTAAAACACCCTCCAGCCCTAAATTTCTCTGGGTTTTTTTTTGGGGGGGGGGTTGGTAGGTTCTCACTCTGGCCCAGGCTAATCTAGAATTAATTATGTAGTCTCAGGGTGGCCTTGAACTCACAGCCATCCTCCTTCCTCTGCCTCCAGAGTGCTGGGATTAAAGGCATGTGCCACCACACCCAGCTTAAATTTCTCTGTTTTAAGAGACTTTTTCCACTTACCAATCACCTACCAGTGTTTGAAAAAAGAATGTTGAAAATGCCCATGTGGTTTCAAAGCACTTTCCATCATTCTTTCTGAAAAAAGGCACACTCTGCCTAGAAAAGCAAAATTAAAAGCTTGAGGCCACAGTCTTTTGTGACTCCATATAGTACTTTCACACTCAGCCTCATTACACACATCTGCTTCCACTGTTCCTTTAAGTCTCAGAAGTAGTGATGCTTTTACATGTTAAGTTTTACAGGCATCTATGGTGCACTAGCACTCATAAATCACCAGGAATTATGCATTTGGGGGCTAGGTCATTGTCACTGTTTTTCTGTATGCCACCATGCACAGTATTTTAGCACTCTATAAAGGATCTTAAAATAACTACTATATTAAAGATGAGTTTGGGCTAAAAATGTGTGACTCTGTGGTAGAGCACTTACCTAGCATGTGAAAAACCCTAGGGTCCATCTCCAGAACCCCCCTCAAATTAATTAATTAAAAATTTAAAAGCTAATTAAACTGAGGGCTAGGATTAAAGAAATTTGCCCAATATAAAAAATACATCAAAATAAAGTTAAGGGAAATGTTTATACAGCCCTTTACATTGTATGTTCCCCATGATATGTAACACTTTAAAGATTTCAGAGCAATTTTAAATCAGATCATAAGCTATTCTGATACATGTGTATCAAATTATTCTCTTGTCTTCAGCCAGCTAGGCTGCCTCCTGCTAGGCAGTAATTTCAGGGTGAACATTTTCTTACAGGGAAATCAGTTGAGAATTCATCTCTGACTAAGAAGCCTGGGAAACAAGCATTATTTTTCTTTTTTCTTTCTTTCTTTCTTTCTTTTTTTTTTTTTTTTTTTTTTTTTTGGTTTTTGGAGGTAGGGTCTCACTCTGGCTCAGGCTGACCTGGAATTCACTATGTAGTCTCAGGGTGGCCTTGAACTCACAGCAATCCTCCTACCTCTACCTCCCGAGTGCTGGGATTAAAGGCGTGTGCCACCACACCCAGCTTGGAAACAAGCATTATTTTTAACGTGTATGTTGGAGGTAGGCAGTCCGGGCCTCATCTGGCCACTCTGTTCTATAATGTCACCAGGAGCATTAAGCTTTTTCTGCATTCTTTTTCAGCCATTCTCCACATGACCTTGTTAACTCATAATTAACCAATTAGTATTGTCGGTTTGTTTTGGTAGGAGATGAGAAGAAGAAAAGGAAGCATGCCAATTGAGCTGGCCTTCCTTTAAAAAGATTTTCTGGAACTGCTTCTGATAATTTCCTCTTAGATCTGATTGCCAGCTATGGTAGATGGCTACTTATGTTGGCAAGGGAGGCTGGGAAATGTAGTTTTGGGCTGGGCACATTGCCTCCTCCACTGGAACTGAGGCAACTTGTAAGGAAGAAAAAGAAAGAAAGAAAGAAAGAAAGAAAGAAAGAAAGAAAGAAAGAAAGAAAGAAAGAAAGAGAGAGAGAGAGAGAGAGAGAGAGAGAGAGAGAAAGAAAGAAGGAAAGAAAGGGAGAGAAGGAAAAGAGGAAAGAACAAGAAAGAGACAGAGGGGAGGGAGGGAAGGAAGGAAGGAAGGAAGGAAGGAAGGAAGGAAGGAAGGAAGGGAGGGAGGGAGGGAGGGAGGGAGGGAGGGAGGGGGAGGGATCACAAGCATTCTGTCATTGAAGGAGAGCTGGTGAGATTAGAAAGGAACACACATGCAGTGCCTAAAACATGCCAGGTACCTTGTAGTTGCTGAAAAAATGACAGCTCTTATTGTTTTTTGCTTTTGTTTTTGGAGGTAGGGTCTCACTCTAGCTCAAGCAGACCTGGAATTCACTATGTAGTCTCAAGGTGGCCTCGAACTCATGGTGATCCTCCTACCTCTGCCTCCCGAGTGCTGGGATTAAAGGCCACCACACCCGGCCTCTTTTTTTTCTTAATTTCATTTATTTTTTTTTTAATTTCACTTATTTTTTTATTTGAGAGAGAGAGGAAAACAGAAAGGATGCGCCAGGGCCTTTGGCCACTGCAAACAAACTCCAGAGGCATGTGCCATCTTGTACATCCGGCTTACATGGGTAGAGGGGAATAGACCTCAGATGCTTAGGTTTTGTAGGCAAGCTCCTTAATCACTTAACCAACTTTCCAGCCCCCTGGCAGCATGTTTTTTTTTTTTTTTAGAAAAACCATAAGTCATGTTGTCTCCTAATGACATTCATAATAATTATGGAAAAGTGTTTTCATACATGTAATGAACTCAATGTGATAATAAAATAATTTTAGCAGGAAAATAATTTTCACTGAACTATCATTTAGTATGAAAATATTAAGGCAAACATTTTTAAAACTCCCATGATTAAATACTGTTATTCAGAAAATGATAAAAGGGCATGAGGGGGGCTGGGAATGTAGTTCAGTGGGTGGAGTGTCTGCTGAGCTTTGTAGTCTTCAGTTTGAGCCTCAGCCCTGAATAAACCAGCACAGTGGTACACATCTGTGATAGTGCCCAAGTGATGGAGGCAGGAGGATCGATAGTTCAAGATCATCCTCAGCTACACAGCAAGTTCAAGGCCAGCCTGGGCTAATAAGACCCTCAAAAAAAAAAAAAAAAAAAGGTATTGCAGTCTCTCTCCTCTTTATGCATCACCCCCACTCCCAGTACCCCATTTGCCATCTCCAGTGTCCTCTCATCTATGAAATTCCTCTTCCAGACCAGGTCAGAAACCACCATGGAATCAAGCACTTGGTTCAGTCCTAATTCCACTACTTAGCAGAGGTTAGGTCAATGTCCTGTCATTGTGTCAGATATTTGTTGAATTAGTGAATTGATCCGTCCATATGCCTTATTCCAAAACCCTCCTCAAGCTCATTTACACATTCCTGGATAGAGTCCTCATTTTAACACACTTTTATCACTTTCAGCTTTTCCTGAACCTTTCACTCTTCCCTAGCCCCCTTTAATCAATTCAAATCTTCTTTTGCAATTTAAAAAAATTAAGTTAAAGGGCTCTTCATTTTTCTTTCTAAGGCATCTAGCAAGATCCCTTTATGCCTTAAGAGCACCATTTCACTTCCCTGATGATGTGAAACCTAGCACCTACTCAGATACAGTTTGCCACTGGAAACCCAGTTAGGAGGTATTGCCATATCCCCCACATCAAAGGACCTGGAAAGTCCTAGCAATGCCCCGTTTTCTCTGACCCATCTTTCACCCTCACCCAAGAAAGGGATAAGTAAAATATGTGGCGTGGCGGGTTCTCAAAATGAAACGATAATGCACACATGGACACGATACTTTCTAAAGTATGTTTGGCCTTATTTTCTCAGGTATAAAAATACTCAAGGTAGTTCCAATACATCAAATCTTAAAAAACTACTGAAACGTATTTGTGAGTTACTTTCATTTTATCTGATTTATCACATGCATTCCAAACATTTTGCTGTGACTTGGAATCTGTAGGTTTACTTGTCATATCACAACATTCAAAGGGAAATAAAAAAAAAAAAACTCTACACCATTAAATTGTTCTAATAATAAGAGACCTAAATTTTAGGCCCTTGGGGACATCAAGAGAGCTCAACTGCTGTATTAGCCAAGCTCTGGCAGCATATTACAAAACAGTTATGTTGCAGGCAGTTGAGGACAAGAACAAAATGTAGTGTTGTTACCTTGCTGATAGTTCAAATAAAATTATAAAATATGCTGTTTGAGACTGGTAGGCTATTTTCATAAGTGAACCAAAGCAGGCTAAAATCTTCTAGGCCTATCTATTTCTGGATCCATCTTCAAACTGATAGTTTTTCCTCCTTGAGTGAATGTATCCCTCTTAGTGTACAGCTCACAGCATTGTCATAACACGCTTGGGGGTGCCATCATTTAAAAATAGAGGTAATGGAAGTCCACATTTCAACCCTGGAAAGTGATTTAGTTATGAGATGACCTTGGAGAGTTTGCTTCGGTGGTACATTCTAGAAGTGGAGACTAGCTTAGCTTACAAAATTGGAGATGTAAAAATTCACTTTTACTCTGCTCACTAGTTTTACTTATGATTTTCTTGAGGAAGGATTGGAGCTGAAAAGAACAGCATACGTTTGTGTAATGGTTTCAAAAGTCTGATAGCCAAAAATAAGCAGGAAAAAAAAAATCATGACTTTCAGATGTGTGACTTTGAGATTTGACACAGGCTGAGTTCAAGTTTACCTTTGCACTATATAAAAAAGTTTGCTAGGCACTGTGTAAATAGTGTTTATCTCTTTTTATAACGAGCATTAAACTATTCAAGATATTTTTTTGATTTAAATTGTTTCTTTACAAATAACAAGACCACTGCAGATACTCCTAAAAAATTAAATTTTCATTACCTCATCCATTTCTTTACCTGTTAGTTCTGTTGTTTTTTAAAGTTATAACAGCTGTTAAAAGTCATAAATTCAGGGGTTGGAGATATGGCTTAGTGGTTAAGTTCTTGCCTATGAAGCCAGTTTGAGGCTCAATTCCCCAGTACCCACGTAAGCCAGATGCACAAGGTGGCACATGCATCTGGAGTTCATTTGCAGTGCCTGGAGGCCCTGGTGCGCCCATTCTCTCTCTCTCTTTCTCTCCCTCCCTCCCTCTTTCTCTCTCTCTCTCTCTCTCTGCCTCTTTCTCTCTCTGTCTCTCTCAAATAAATAAATAAAAATAAACAATTTAAAAAGTTGTAAATTCATAACAAAATCCAGGCATGGTGGCACATACGTTTAATTCCAAAACTCAGAAGGAACAGGGAGGATGATCACCATGAGCTTGAGGCCACCCTGAGATTACATAGTGAATTCCAGCCAGGCATGTTGGCTCACTCCTTTAATCCCAGCACTTGGGAAGCAGAGGTAGGAGGATTGCTGTGAGTTCAAGGCCATCCTGAGAGTACATAGTTAATTCCAGGTCAGTCTGGGCCGGAGTGAGACCCTGCCTCAGAAAAAAAAAAAAAAAAAGTTATAAATTAATAACTAAAAAAAAAAAAAACTACAAAACTTTCAGAAAAATCTGGATAAGTATGTGAGTACATAGGTAGATAGATGTATATGTATCTTTATTACTAATTCATACTACATTTTCCTTATTTTTACCTGGAGATGTTGGACTGGGAAATATGTGGAATTGTATGGGGGCATATTTTTGGTTGTTTCTCAGTAGTGGTGGGTAGTCAGGTAGTGAGCAGCTGACATTCAGAGACAATCATTAAGGGTGCTACCCATCTGCAAGATGTGGTACTCACTGTGCTGCACAGCCATAAATTATCCCACCTCAAACACCAATGATGCTGTCACCCAGAAGACCTAAACATCAGCACCTAGGAAGTAGTCATCTTGTGCCAGTTCAAAACATAGAAATATAGGGGCTCAGGGTGGACTGTGAAGCCAGAGAGCTTGAGTTCAGATCCAGTTTCCAGCTGTGTGATTTTCATGTATTTACTAGTTTGAAATTTGATTTTCCCATCCGGGTCATGGGCATGATAGTTATATCTGCCTCATAAAAGTTGTTGTAAGCCTTAAACAAATTAAAATATCAGCATACTGTATGACCTCAGTGTCACTGTTGCAATTACTAGTTCACTCAAGGTCTATGTTAATGAGTATTGGTGAGAGAATGCACAACCATTGTTTTTAAAAGGCTTCCATGGGGGAGGGGAGGGAATTATCATGGTTTATTGTCTGTAAGTATAGAAGTTGTCAACCATAAAATTATACATTTTAAAAAAGTCTTCTAAGTTTGAAAATCTTCAGGTTAGGATTCATTAAATGCTAGAAGACAGTTCTTGATAATGAAAATCAATATATGCTGCTCTGGTTACTATGTTTTTGTTTGGTTTGGTTTTTTGAGGTAGGGTCTCACTCTAGCTCAGGCTGTCCTGGAATTCACTATGTAGTCTCAGGGTGGCCTCGAACTCTCGGCAATCCTCTTCCTACATCTGCTTCCTGAGTGCTGGGATTAAAGGCGTGTGCCACCATGCCCCGCAGGCTACTGTGTTTTGATAAAGCAATAGGAGAGCGTGCAGAGGTAGAAGGAATATTCCCAGCAGAAGGAAGTGTGTGCAGTCCATAGCAGAGGCAGAAGGAGGACACTACTGGGGAAGTGAAGCAGAGGAGGCCCAATCATCTAACCACACAGTGCTGGTCATAGCTCAGGAGACACAGCCGTGAAGAGTCCTCACTGACCTTGGATTATAAGGAAAAAACCCAAATCCAAATCAAGGTCAAGGTGGAGGACACTGGGGGGACACTGAGCATGCATGGGACCTGTAAGCCCCAAGCCTGTCGTGGCTCACACAGACCATTCTGAAGAGGGCAATGCCTTTCTGTGAGTGAGGAGGACTTTGCAGCTAAGTTTTGACTTTGTGTTTAGTGGTTTATGTCTGCTCATTTCTCACCATGCTTCACACAGTCCTTGAATATGGAAAGAAAAGCCCAGGAATTGCAGTTCTACTTCTGCTAAGGATTTATAAGCACAAAAGTGAGCTGCACATTAATCCTAGTGTTTTACACATAAAAAAGAAAAATAACCCAAACAAAAAATGAGGTTACTGTCTGTAGGAAGAACAGGCTCACTCATCAAAGGTGAGTCACACATTTTTCAGAAGTACAGATCAAGCAGTCTGAAACAAAACGGCACTGAAATGGTAAAAGAATACCAATTGTCTCTCTGGTATTCCGAATCAAAGTCCCATCAACTTTCAGATATATTATATGATGATTCAAGTGATAAATGCTTTCATCACAAATAGGACCAGATAATATCACCATCAACACACCTCCAGAAATAGCAGGAATCATACTATATTGATTCATTTTCTTTAGACTGTCCCAGCTTACAAAATCCTGAGAATTGTACCTGGTGACATCTGCCTTCCTCTTCCCCTGCACTATGGATTCCACCTCCAATGCTCTCGCCTTTCCCATTGCCGAAAGTTCATGTGCTCCATTGCTTCCGGAGCTCCATAGTCCCATCGAGAATGCCACTCATCTTTCTTCAGAGTCTCCCACGTCGCCTTACTGGATTGGCACTAAGTTCCTCACATCTGTTTCTCTGTTGTGCCTTCCTTAGCACTGCAGAGGTTGTTCTGACGTTCTACTTCAAACTTCATTTCCTTCCTTCCACACATCTCCCATCCACGCTATCACCACATCTGCTCTGCTGTTTCCAAAACATCCAGAATCTGTTCTCTCCTTGCTGCCTCCATCTGGCTCCTGGGCACCATCAGCTCTTCCTAGATGGCTAGGGCAGCTTCCTCCCGCCCTAGCAGAGGTCCCCAGGCTTTTGCCATTGCCCCACTTCACACTCTTGGGAACTCAGCAGCCAGAGATAAGCTTCACAACAACAGCTCTGCAGAAAGCTCCCCCGGGCCATCCCATTTTGCTTCCCATTTCTTTTCTTTTTTTTTTTTTAAGATTTTATTTTTATTTATTTATTAGAGACAGAGAGAGGGAAAGAGAGAGATGGAGAGTGAGTATGGGCACGCCAGGGCCTCCAGCCACTGCAAACGAACTCCAGTCGCGTGTGCCTCCTCGTGTATCTGGCTTACATGGGACCTGGGGAATTGAACCGGGGTCCTTAGGCTTCACAGGCATGTGTCTTAACTGCTAAGCCATCTCTCCAGCCCTCGCTCCCATTTCTTACGCTCTGTGAGCTCCTCCACAGTGGAACCCTGGCCTCCACTCTTACTGGTCCTCCCTTGTTCTTGCAATGAGCCCACCTCCAGACATCTGCGGGACTCGCTCCCTCCCCTCCTTGAGGTCATCGTTTTCATGACTTCTCTATGAGATCTCTCCGACCACCCCTGGCTGTGCCTTATTTTCCTTCCCTGTTTTGTTTGTGTCCACAATTCTCACTGACATAACCTGTTTCTATCTTTCCACAGTGAAAAGCTTGAAGATGAGCTGAGTCTGCCTTGTCCTGCTGGATCTCCAGTCCCTAGACCATCACGTGGCTGCCTTAGTGAGAACTTCCTAAAGACCTGTTAATCTTCTAAAGTCAGCTTCTATACAAATCGCTCTATTTTCCCTGGAAAACCCCAGTTTTTCCTTGCTAAAAACTTATCCAGATTAAAAACTTTTCAACTACCATTGTCTATGTCTCTAGAATATCTAAGTAGTTTCCAGATCCTTTCAGTTCCACAATATTATTAGAATATGCCCCAGTTCCTTAGTTGCATACTTACTATCATTGCTAGTGACAGCATAGAATGGAATTGGACTTGGGTTTGAACCCTGAATTCACCCACTGACTAGTAATAAAATCTTGGGCAAGTTCACTGGGAGAGGGAGTGGAAGAGTCTATGGTTTTCAACTTAATAGAGTTTTTTTTTTCTTTTTTTCTTAGGTAGGGTCTCACTCTAGTCCAGGCTGACCTGAAATTCATTTTGTAGTCCCAGAATTCCCTCCAACTCACAGCAATCCTCCTACTTCTGCCTCCTGAGTACTGGGATTAAAGGTGTGCACCACCATGCTTGCCTTTAATATAGGGTTATAAGGATGTAACTCTGTTATGAGTCGGGGAGCATCTGTAGATCATACAAATATGACCAAATCCTTCATAAATACTGTTTTGATCATGCTGCTTAATTACTTAATGATCATTACTACTATGTCCACTGCTGTGTTCATGATAAAATTTAACAATGGCAAGCATTCACCCAGCATTCATAACCCACCCAAGTTTTCCTCTCTTCTTAGTTGAGATAGTTTCTTGAGTCAACTTGGGTAGGCCACAATTCCCAGATGTTTGGTCTGCATGTCTCTATGAAGGTATTTTTAGGTGGCATTTATTTTTAAATTGGCAGACTTTGTGTAAAGTATTCTCCATCATGTGCATTAGCATCACCAGAAAAGTAGGACTTAAAAGAAAAGTTGGATTGAAGACATAGTACACTGAAGGCTGTGGAAGATGGCTCAGCAGGTAAAAGCACTTGCTTTGCAAGCATGAGGACCTGAGCTCAATCTCTTACATAAAAAGCTGGGCATGGGGCTGGAGAAGATGGCTTAGCAGTTAAGGTGTTTGCCTGCAAAGCCAAAGGACCTCAGTTCAATTCCCCAGGTTCCACGTAAGCCAGATGCACAGGGTGGCACATGCATCTGGAGTTCATTTGCAGTGGCTGGAGGCCCTGGCGCACCCATTCTCTCTCTCTCTACCTTTTTCTCTCTCTCTATATATATATATATTTTTGAGGTAGGGTCTCACTCTAGCTCAGTCTGACCTGGAATTCACTATGTAGTCTCAGGTGGCCTCAAACTCACGAGGACCCTCCTACCTCTACCTCCTGAGTGCTGGGATTAAAGGCATGTGCCACCATGCTAGGCTTATAAAATATATTAAAAAAAAAAAAAAGCTGGGCATGGCTACACACGCCTGTACCTCCAGGGCCGAGGGCGGTAGAGACAGGAGGATCATCGGAGTTCACTGGTCAGCCAGTCTAGCCACAAAAACAGGGAGCTCCAGGTTCAGTGAGAGACTGCCTAAGGGAAATAAGGTAGAAGAGAGACACAGAATGCCTGATGTCTCCATCTGGCCTGCACACATGGCATGCACAGTCTCACACACAGGCACACACCAGTAGTGCATCACAACATCACACAATGGTCAACACACTAGCCTAGCATGTGCAGTGACTTAGGTTCTATTCCCAGCACAGAAAGAAAGAGAGAGAGCGAGAGAGAGACCATAGAATAAAGATTAAGGCTTCCTGAAGAATAAGGAATTCTACTGTAGGATACCTTTGGAGCCCAGCTACAACATCACCTCTTCCCTGCTGGCCCAAAGTAGCATTCAGATTTGCTCAGCCCCATAATCACATGTTCCAACTTCTAAAATAAATCTCCTCCATCTCTGTCTCTGCCTCTCTGCCTCTCTCTCTCTCTCTCTCTCTCTCTCTCTCAGTTGGTTCCTTGAATAATAATACACTAACCACGTCAGCAGCCATCAGAATCCCATCAATTCAATTCCTCGTGGCCTATCTCCTCTCTAATCTATACTCACTTCAGCCAGTAGTACTTTATTCTTCACTCCGGATTCCTTGAACTTTCCTAGCGCCTCTTTTTGCATTGATATGATTTATAATAATTTCCTTGGAAGGAAGTACACTGTCCTCCCTCTGTCCCTTAGTAACTCAGGAAAAGCGATTTAACATCCCTCTGCTTCTACCGCTTCCTGGTAAACTCGGGGAATAAATTTCTCAGTGACCTGATGTATTGGGAATAGACATTTTCACAGTATTGCGAAACACAAAGCATCGTGTGAAAAATGTGCTTAATTCCACTAATCTCCCGGGAAGCCTGTGTGGTGATGAAATGAGCCATATTATGTTCTGTCAAGCTCAGGAATGAAGACAGATCTGCAAGGTTAGGTGGCAACTACGAATCGCAGAGCAGAGCCAATCTGTGATTCTAAGAATGAGCAAACAACCCTGAAAAATCCACTGAAGATGAAAGGAGCTAAGTAGATTCAATACTCAAGATCCAGGAGATCCAATCATTTTGGGAGAGGACAAGCAATCCCCAAGCTGTAGGGCGGGCACTTCCAACAGTAAGCATCAAGAAACTACAAGTGAAACACAAGGCACATTTCCAGTCCGAGGGACTGAGCGTCTCCCATCAGTGCAGGCCCATAATACCAGCGAGTCAGTGCAGAATCAGTGGATGTTATGACCACCAATCTGGGCTCAGAATGATTCTAGAGACAAGGCCAGTTATAGGTGGCCACTAGTTAAAACTCAGCTGATTGGATCAAAGCACTTAAGGGCAGAGAGACTGTAAGCTAGGAAGATTTCTCTGGGAGCATTTTAAGTGAATCAAGACTTAGAGATACCTTACTTTCTCTGTAAGTTAACTCACTTTCTTCATGCACAGATTAAAATTTTTATCCAAAACAGTGGGGTTAGAGTTAAGATGCCTAGGTCTCTCTTAGTTGCATAACAGGAGCTAGAGAGGAATCCAAAGACTAGGTAGCGTTATGGCTGAAATTAATTTTTTTTGGGGGGGGGGTTTGAGGTAGGGTCTCACTCTAGCCCAGGCTGACCTGGAATTCACTTTGTATTCTCAGGATAGCCTCAAACTCATGGCAATCCTCCTTCCTCTGCCTCCTGAGAGCTGGGATTAAAGGCATGTGCCACCACACCCAGATATTAACTTTATTATTTATTTATTTATTTATTGGTTTTTCAAGGTAGGGTCTCACTCTAGTTCAGGCTGACCTGGAGTTTACTCTATATTCTCAGGGTGGCCTCAAACTCACGGCAGTCCTCCTATCTCTGCCTCCCGAGTGCTGGGATTAAAGGCGTGCGCCACCACTCCTGGCTTTATTAACTTTATTTTTAAAAATATTTTTATTTATTTATTTGAAAGAGAGAGACAGGGGGAGGGTGAATATGGGTGTGGTCAGTGCTTCTTGCCACTGCAAACAAACTCCAGATGCCTGGGTCATTTTGTGCATCTGGTTTCACGTTGGTACTGGGGATTGGAACTTAGATTGTCAGGACTTTGTAAGCAAGTGCCTTTAACCACTGAGCTATCTCCCCAGCCCTGAAATTAAATTTTTCTATTGATTCCAATAGATTAGCTATTGACTAGGGACGGAACAACCTTAGTTGCTGGGCATGGCAGCATGCACATGTAATGTTAGCATTGGGATGGCTGAGGCAGGAGGGTTGTGAGTGAGAGGTCAATCTGTACTGTCCAGTGAGACTCTTAAAAACCAAACAAAACACACACACACACACACACACACACACACACCATTCAGGAGATGGCTTGCCAGGTATAAGACAAATAATCACCATGGGTTGGCAAATGAGAGGTCAATAAATTGCTATTGACTACTGTCCAGTTGCTGGGACAGCATCATGTAATGTTAGCATTGGGATGGCTGAACCAAACAAAAAAAAACAAACAAACAAACACACACACACACACACACACACACACACACCATTCAGGAGATGGCTTGCCAGGTATAAGACAAATAATCACCATCCCAAGAAGAAACAAAATGAACTTTGGCATTAGGATAATTTAGGACGATTTATTGGGGACCGATTACAGGGCAGGTGTGATAGTTTAGATCTGGATCATTTATTTTTTTTTTTTTTATTTTTTTGAGGTAGGGTCTCACTCTAGCCCAGGCTGACCTGGAATTCACTATGTAGTCTCAGGGTGGCCTTGAACTCACGGTGATCCTCCTACCTCTGCCTCCCGAATGCTGGGATTAAAGGCGTGCGCCAACACGCCTGGCTAGATCTGGAGCATTCTGATCCTCGGCTTGGCACTACTGGGAGAGGGTGGGAGCTTTAAAAGTGGGCCTAGTGGGAGGTCTTTAGGTTACCAGGAATCTTCCACTCAAAGAGGAATGTGGGACCCCAGCCTCTTCTTGCTCCTCTCTCCTGCTTGCTGGCCACAAAGGAAGCCATTTTGCCCTATCCCATGCTCCTCCATAAAGTTCTGCCCCACACAGACCTGTGATGGCAGCAATGATGCCAAGTGATCATGCATGGAAACCTAAAGCTGCAGACCAGAATCAGCTTCTTTACAAGCTGCTTGTCTCAGGTATTGTTATCACAGTGGAAAGCTGACTGACATGTCCAGGTTAAGGAGAAAGATGGGGGTAGGATGGACTCAGACAAAGTCTGAGCTCTTATCTCTCTTGAACCCAAACAGAAGAGCAAGAGGAACCTTACAGAGCCTCTGGGGAAACCATGAACAGCAGGTGCCTTGAGAGGAAAAATGAGTGACCTTTGGAAAAGGGTCATAGCTCAAGGGGAACGCCCCTTCTCCTTTGAATTCCTTTAAACCCATCCTAAAGCCAAGGCACATGGAGCCATCCAGGGCAGCGCCAGACCAAGAGCAGGATGGGGAAGGGTGGACAGTGAATCTGGACGAGTAACATGACACCCCATTTGCAAAGCTGCTTTGGGTTTCACAAACAGTAAGATCTCTTTCTCCTTAGCCCTCTGTAGCAGACAGCTTCAGGTTCGCTGAGATGAACTTCTAAACCAGGCACAGTTATGGAGGAAGGGATTTATTGAAGCTTACATATCCAGGGGAAGTTCCATAGTGGCAGAAGAAGCTGGCCTGCTCTTATAGGACCAGGCAAGAGAGAGAGAGAAAAAGAGCTAAAAGCCACACAACACATCACACCTCAGGAACTCCAGCCAGGCACACTTTGCATATCCTTAGATTGAAATCTCAAACCCACCACCACATCTTAAGATCCACCCACATTGCCTCCAGCCAGATGGCTGCAGATGCAAACTACAGACTTACAAAACACTAAATATATTGGGGGCCATCTATTCAAACTACCACACCTTCTAACCTATGAACCCCTGTCTCCATTTCCCCAGGTTCTTCTTAAATACAGCCGCCTTCCATAGGCCTTTGCCCTGCCATCACTGTAACAAAAGATCTGAGATAATTATTATTATTTTATTTATTTTTGGAGAGAGACACAGAGAGAAACAGATAGAAAGGGAGAGGAAGACAGATAGAGATGGGTGCACCAGCAGCCTCTCAGCTGCTGTGAACAAAATCCAGATGTGTGCACCCCTTGTGGGCAAGTGTGGCATTGCGCCCTTGCGTCACTTTGCATCCGGCTAAATGTGGGACCTGGAGATTGGAACCCCTGGAGATTGGAACCAGCATTCTTAGGCTTAGCAGGCAGGCGCCTTAACCACTAAGCCATCTCTCCAGCCCCAAGATCTGAGATAATTATAAAGAAAAGGGCTTGTGAGGGCTTCCAGTTTTGTTTTTGTTTTTGCATGTATATGTATGGGGGGGTGTGCACATGTATATATGTGTGCTCATATGTGTGTGCAGATGCACATGTATGTGTGTGCATGTGTGTGTGTGGAGGCCACAGCTTGGCATAGGGTGTCTGTCTGCACTGCTCTCCCCTTTATTTACTGAGGCAGGGTATCTCACTTCAACTCAGAGTTCACCTAGTCCACGAGTCCAACTAGCCAGCTCTCCCCAGAGATGCCACGTCTTGGCCTCCAGAATGCTGGGACAGGGGAACTACCACACCCACCCAGCATTTATGTGGGTGCAGAAGGCACTTTGTCCACAGAGCCATCTCCTCGGCTCCCCCGGGCTCGCAGATGTAGAGGTTCTAGTCTGTGATCCGTTGTCCCTATTACTCGGGTCCTGCGGCAGAACATCATGCCAAGAAGACACAGCTGTGGAGAACTGCTCAGCTCATGGCCAATAAGCAGAAGACGGAAAGGGACGGGAGACAGGCTCCGCTGTACAAGGGACACTGCCATTGGACTGAGGTCTTCCCATCAAGCCCCACTTCATAAAAGTTTTGATGTCTCCCAAAAGTACCACCTTGGGGACTAAGCTTTTTTTGTTTGTTTGTTTCTTCGAGGTAGGGTCTCGCTCTGGCCCAAGCTGACCTGGAATTCACTACGTAGTCTCAGGGTGGCCTTGACTTCATGGCGATCCTCCTACCTCTGCCTCCCGAGTGCTGGGATTAAAGGCGTGCTCCACCACACCCACCTGGGACTAAAGGTTTAGCACATGGGCCTGTGAGGTGTGTTCAAAATCCAAACTTATCGTAGGTCCCTGGAAGATGCCTGCTCCTTCTCCCTCTTATTCATGGACTTAACTCTTGCCCTGTCAGGATGCCTAGGAACACAGATATAGTTCTAAACTAATCCCTATATAGCAATTGATACCATAAAATCAGCAGATCCCAGACTAAACCCATGACTTTGCATTTAACCTGCTTGCCCTACTTCTGGTAACAGCACCAAAGTTCCACCGCAACTCATTCGTACAAGGCCAGTTATGCTTCCAGTCAGCTTTGCTTATGCGCATCTAATCTCATGACCATCTTAACTGTAGGCCTCTACTTGACACCTGGCATGCTGGAATAGATTCCCAAGGATTGCCCAAGCTCAGATCCATTCTACAGCTAGGCCAAAGCACAGGTGTTTGTTTGTTGACCCAGACTGCCTTGTTGATACGGCCTTTTTTTTTTTTTAACCTGTGTCCTCTTTGGAATGCAACATTTGAGAGGAGGGAGCAGTCTATCAGCTGAATCTTCCTAACGAAGTGCATTGCTCCTTTAAACTTGGAACTGGCTAAGAAAGGTGTATTACAGTCCCCTTATCTTGCATATAACAACATAATAACCTGGGCCCAGGGGAACTGCTTGTTAACATAACCTGCTCCTGTAACCCAGGGCTCGAGGAAGCCTTTGATGTCTCCTACGTGTACTGCCATCACGATAACAAAAGACGTAAGGTGATCATAAAGAAAAGAGGTTTCGGTTCAGTTTTAGAGGTCTCAGTCCATGGTAGCTCGGCCCCATTACTTTGGCAATGATTTTAAAAGCTACCTTTGTAGACTATTTCTATAAGTTCACAGTTCATCTTCTCGGTACTTTAATCCTGAAGGTACCCTATCTATTTATACTCTATCTTCCATCAAAAGTCAATGTTTTGATCTCTGTCACACCTTCCAAGGCTCAGGGTCCATTGTGGAAGAGGTGGTGGAAAGAATGTAAGAGCCAAAAGAAGGTAGGACTCCTTACTGGAAAATGGAACGTGAAAGGACACAATAGACCTGGTCAAGCATCCTTCTGGGCAGCCCTGGCCTTCAGACATACATAATGGAGGCCACCACCCAAAGTTGATCTTCCTGACAGATAAAGGAGAAGTTCCAGGAGTTGTTAACATAGGCCTTCTTGCAAAATGCAGGTGTTTACTGTTACCTAAGGAATGGGGCCACCCCTCTGTGCAAATGTCCCATGACCTTCCTAGGGTATCTCTTTGTTTCTAAATATCTTCGTGATTACATACCATAGAATGTTTCTTGCCTCTGTTCCACCTATGTGATCTATGTAATGAATACCTTGTAACTTCTTGTAATAGCCCCCCTTTTTAACAGTAACTTAATGGCTTAACGCCCATCCTGTTTTTTTCTATGAACATCATATGGTTATTTCCATAAAAGCTGAGATCCTGAACTCTGGGTGTAGCTCTGGTGTGCACCAGCTTTTCTTCTTTTTCTTTTATTTCTTTTTTTAAAATTATTACTTTTTTATTGACACCTTCTATACTTACATACAAAAAACATATGATATTTCCCTCCCCTCCCCCCATTTTATTTCTTTTTTACCCAATAAAACTTTGCCTCACACTCTGTGAGTCGATGGTCTTACTTGTGTGACACTGGACCCCATAACATTTACAGTGCACTCTTCCAGACACAAAATGGCCTGGATATCCACAACCTTACAGTGCTTGACACTACCTACACAAGACCCTCATAATAGGAGGAAAAGATCATGACATCACAATACAAGAGGGATTGAATGAAAGTGGGAATGTGTATGGAGAGTAGAGCTGCAAAGGGGAAAGTGGGGCGGGGAGGGAATTAGCATGGTTTATCGTCTATAATTATTTAGTTGTCGATAAAAAGTTGTCAACTAAAAAGTCAATGATTTTGAATATGACTTGTAATTGTCCTTGTCAATGTCTTTGCAAATGATTGTCTCCAATTCTCCAAATTCTGTCTGTTGAAAACGAAAACAAAAACAAAAGATCTTCTCGGGCTGGAGAAATGGCTTAGCCATTAAGGTGTTTGCCGGCTAAGGCAAAGGATTCCGGTTCGATTTTCCAGGACCCAGTAAGCCAGATGTGGGAGGGGCACATGCATCTGGAGTTCATTTGCAGTGGCTAGAGGCCCTGGTGTGTCCATTCTCTCTCTGTCTGCCTCTCTTCTATCTCTTTCTCTCTGCTTGCAAATAAATTAAAATAAATTAAAATAAATAAATAAATAAATGAATAAACACAAGAAAAGATCTTCTCCAATTCTCCAAATTCTGTCTGTTGAAAACGAAAACAAAAACAAAAGGAGTGGTGGTGCACACCTTTAATCCCAACACTTGGGAGGCAGAGGTAGGAGGATTATTGTGAGTTTGAGGCCAGCCTGAGACTACAAAGTAAATTCCAGGCCAGCCAGGGCTAGAGCAAGACCCTACCTTAGAAAAACAAACAAACAAAAACAAAGAACTGGGGCTGGAGAGATGGCTTAGCGGTTAAGGCGCCTGCCTCCTAAGCCTAAGAACCCAGTTCCAATCTCTAGGTCCCACGTTTAGCCAGATGCAAAGTGACGCAAGGGCACAACGCCGCACTTGGCCACAGGGGGCGCACGCATCTGGATTTCATTCTCAGCAGCTGAGAGACTGCTGGCACGCCCATCTCTATCTGTCTCCGTCTCCCTCTCTGTCTGTCTCTGTCTCTCTCCAAAAATAAATAAAATTAAATTAAATTAAAAACAAAGAACTGTTCACCCATTAAAAAATATACCACAGCACTCTTTCTTTCAAGCACCTTGTACAAAAAAAGATCTACAATCTTTTATAAAGACCTCTCTGTTTTCTTCAATCAAGTATGATTTTTCCCTTCTCTGTATCCCTAAAGAAAACTTTCAGAACTGTTTTTTTTTTTTTTTTTTTTTTTTTTCCTAGGTAGGGTCACACTCTAGCCCAGGCTGACCTGGAATTCACTATATAGTCTCAAGGTGGCCTCAAACTAACAGTGATCCTCCTACCTCTGCCTCCAGAGTGCTGGCATTAAAGGCATACACTACCATACCCGAAAGCATTGTTTTTGTTGTTGTTGTTGTTCAATTGTGTGTGCGTGTGTGTGTGTGTGTGTGTGTGTGTGTGTGTGTGTGTTGTATGAATAGGCATGCCAGGACCTCTTGCTGCTGCAAATACTTGCACTCCTTTTTGCATCTGGGTTATGCAGGTGAGTTGGGGATTGAACCTGGGCCAGAGGCTTTTCAAGCAATCACCTTTAGCCACTGAGCCATCTTCCTAGCCTGGTCAACACTGTTATCTTCCTCTGGCCCACAGAGCGTTTGTGTTACTCCTCTTAGACCAATACTACAAGCTTTCTCTTAGCATGGTCCATGCCCCCTTCTGCAATTTTATAGTCACTATAATACTAATATAGTGAATTTCCTAGAAATATTTTAACTATATAATCATTTTTAAAAATTGTTATGAGGGCTGGAGAGATGGCTTAGCAGCTAAGGTGCCTTCTGGTGAAACCTAAGAACTCACGTTCAAATCTCCAGGTCCCACAAAACCCAGACACACAGTAACATAAGTGCACAATGTCGTACATGCACACAAAGGGGCGCACATCCCTGGAGTGTGTTTGTAGTGGCTGAAGGCCCTGGCATGCCCATATTCTCTCTCTCTCTCTCTCTCTCTCTCTCTCTCTCTCTCCATCTCTTTCTCTCACTCTCAAATAAATAAAAAAATTAAAATTAAAAAAAATGCTATGATAGTAATGCGTAGCTATAATCCCAGCATTCAGGAAGTGGTGGAAGAAAATTCAAGAACTTACATTCTCAGCTACGTAGTGATTTCAAGGCCAGTCTGAGCTACATGAGGTGATACCTCAAAAAAAAAAAAAAATCAAGCCCACCTGATTAAAACTTTGAATTGTGCCCAAACATTTCTGCAACATAACCATATCTCATGTGTAATCCCCCTTGGCAGGAAGAGGTGAAATTTCACTGTCGGTGTTTCTCTCTTGTTTCCTGTGGCTGGTATTAACCAGCACATGTCTCATTCATCTGATTCCTCAGGTGATAAAGACTAACAAGTCCAGTCTATTTAGTAAGCAAAGTCTCTTGCAGTTAAGTATTTTGTGCTACTCGTGTCGGAGAAATGAGTAATTGAAAGATTTTGTGTCTGTTTTTTATGCTTCTATAATAAAATTCCAGAGACAGTAATTTTTAAAAAATATTTTATTTATTCATTTATTTGAGAGAGACCATAGAGACAGATGAGAGATAGAGAGAGCGTGGTTGTGCCAGGACCTCTAGCCAGTGCAAGCAAACTCCAGATGCAGGTGCTACCTTGTGTAAGCCTCTGGCTTACATGGGTACTGGGGAATTGAACCTGGGTCCCTAGGCTTTGCAGGCAAGCACCTTAACAGCTAAGCCATCTCCCCAGCCTTCAAGACTGAGTAATTTTTAAAAAATGTATTTTTCCCAGTTCTAGGGGGGAGGGATTGGAGAGCAGATACCCACAGGTTCAGTAGAATGGTTGCTGCATCTCTGGAGGACAAGAAATGCTATGTACTAACATGGCAGGAGAAACAGAAAGGCAGGAGGGATGATAGACTGTCTCCTTCAAGCCCTTTTGTTACAGCATCAATCCATTCATGAGGGCTTAGATATACCTCCCAAGAGGCTCCACCTCCTAACACTGTTACAAAGAGGATTTGACGTGGGGGAATGCCTCAGACCATACCACTGACCATGACTGTATCTAGGCATGCTTACTTGGGCTTTTTTTTTTCCTCTATCTCTACTACATTCTCACCAAAATACCTTAGGAAAGTTGTATCATCTCACTGAATCTGAGCAACTATGGCCTAAGTTTCAGTAGTCAAACTTTGCTTGTAAGCTGGAACTCTTATCCAAAACAACCACTCACAACAACAAAAATGAAAAGCCGGGACTGTTTATGAAGCTCAAGGGTAGTGTACTTGTCTAGGTTGCATAAAGTGCTCAATGCAATCCCCAGCACCAAAAATAAACAGTTTACCAGACATGCACTATGTAAAACTGATGACATCAGAGTCAGAGAAGCAATTTGGTTGAAAACTGAGGAAAGAGCTTGGAAGAATAATATGTAAAAGCCAGTAGGTGACTAAGGACATCACTTTTAGTGGTAGAACGTTTGCCTGGCATACATCAGGTCCTGGGGTTTATCTCTAACACCACAACAAACAAAAGAACGCTTATAACATCAAGGTGCATCCCTGTCTAACTCCTCCAGTAACTATCAGAAAATTCAATCAGGATTAGAAGATTCAAAGTAGTATCAAGTGGCTTCTAAAATGTTCATTGGTTAAGGGCATTAAAACAGAGAAAGAAGCCAGGCGTGCTGGCTCCCAGCACACAGAAGGCAGAGGTAGGAGGATTGCCATGAGTTTGAGGCCATCCTGAGACTACATAGTTAATTCCAGGTCAGCCTGGGCCAGAGTGAGACCCCACCTCAAAAAAAAAAAAAAAAATTGCCTGAGAGGCAAGGTCACTGAGAAAGCAAGCTGGTGCTGAGCAGAAAACCTTCTCCCTGTAGACCAGCCAACTGAAAGCTGGAAAAAGCTGCACTGCATGCAGCCATATGGGAGACAAAAGTCATCAGCAGTGAAAACAGTGGACACTGAATATTCAAGTTTGGCCAGACAGGCCCAATGACTGAATGGGTGCAATAGTGGCATGTCTAATCTTGGGGTAACCACCTGCTCCATAACTGGACTGAAGGCCTTCTCTATGGGAGGGAATACATACCTGGTACTGAAAAGTCTATGGCAGGGGAGGTCATGAGCCTTAGGGGTATAAAGCCTGCTCTTGTCTGACTAAATGTATATAGTATTCCCACCAAGCTGCCCTGAAAGCACTACACTTAATGTTCATATTCACATATTAATGCTACTCTCACTTCTGGTTAGAGAAGCTTCTCTTTTCAGATGGCGATGACCACTGGGATGACCCAAAAGGCAACATAGTGCTGAGAAGAAGGGATGGAGGAGTGCCCAGCACTGAAACATCTCTGTCACACCCTCCCTCCAAGGCTCAGGGTCTATTGCAGAAGAGTGGGTAGAAAGAATGTAAGAGCCAAAGGAAGGGTACAACTCCTTACAATGCAACTGTCCAGACAGAAATTGGCCTTGATATCCATGACCTTGCAGTGCCTAGCAATACTTTTGCAAGACCCTCATAATAGAAAAAAAAAAAAGATGATGACATCAAATTAAAAGAGAGACTAATGGAGAGAGGGAGGGGATATGATGGATATTGGAGTTCTAAAGGGGGGTGGGGGGAGTGGAGGGAAATATCATGCGTTTTTGTATGTAAGCATAGAAGTTGTCAATTAAAAAAATAAAAAAAAAAAAAAAAGAGATGCCGGGCATGGTGGTGCATGCCTTTAATCCCAGCACTCGGAAGGCAGAGGTAGGAGGATCGCCATGAGTTCAAGACCACCTGAGACTACAGAGTGAATTCTAGGTCAGCCTGAGCTAGAGTGAGACCCTACCTTGAAAAACCAAAATAAATAAATAAATAATAAAAAAAGAGAGAGAGACTGATTGAGAGGGGGAGGGGATATCATGGAGAGTGGAGTTTCAAAGGGGAAAGTCGGGGGAGGGAGGAAGTACCATGGGATATTGTCTACAATTAAGGAAGTTGTTAATAAAATATATATATACCCGGAAAAAAAAAACCTGAGAGACAGTTTCAATAGCTGTCCCATTAGGAAAGCTATGAGTAAAAAGAAGGGAAAGGGGGAACTAGAGAGATGGCTTAGCTGTTAACGCACTTGCCTGCAAAGCCAATGGACCTAGGTTCGATTCCCCAGTACCCATGAAAGCAAGATGCACAAGGTACACGCATCTGGAGTTTGTTTGCAGTGACTGGAGGCCCTGGTGTGCCATTCTCTCTCTATCTTCCTCTTTCTATCTTTCAAATAAATAGAAATAAAAAAATTTTTTTAAAGAAGGGAAGGACACACAATTGAGGGGAGGGAAGGAAGGGGAAGACAACACTGGAAAAGAGCAAAGGGGAAGAGAACATAGGAAAAGAGGAGAAAGACCAGAAAGTAATGGTGCAGCTGCTGTGGAAAACAGAATGGTGGTGTTTCAACAAGTAGACACAGAGTTACTTGTGATCCAGACATTCCACTTCTAGGCACATACATAAAACAGTGAAAACTCAGGGACTTGAACAGATATTTGTACATCGGTGGCCAAACATTAATAGATGAATGACTTCATGATATGGGACGGGCATGCAGTTGGACGTTATTCAGCCTTAAAGAAAACGGAAGCCTAGCCATGCTGTAACACAAATGA
Organism: Orientallactaga sibirica; assembly: GCA_036365145.1. Taxonomy (NCBI): domain Eukaryota; kingdom Metazoa; phylum Chordata; class Mammalia; order Rodentia; family Dipodidae; genus Orientallactaga; species Orientallactaga sibirica. Next base: position 2,302,933 of record JAEOAD010000048.1, read on the forward strand.
GCACTGAAGACATTATACAAACTGAAATAATCCGGGGACACAAAATGACAAATGTTTCATTATTCCACTTACATAAGGTCCCTAAAATAGTCAAATTCATAAAGACAGAAAGTAGAATAGCTACTTACAGAGCCTAGGAAGAGGAAGTTATGGAGTACTTATTTAAGGACTACAGGGTTTGAAGTTGGGATGAAAAAGTTCTGGGAACAGTGGTGATGGTTACACAAGCAGCAGTGTGTACTTAATGCCACTTCATTATAAGTCAAGTTTATGATATGCACCACAGCAAAAATGTTAAATGAGAAGCAGAAACAGATCAGTTGTGTAATTATTGAAGTATAATAATTATATATATAGAAAAAAATCTATACAAGCCAGGTGGTGGTGACGCATGACTTTAATCCCAGCACTCGGGAGGCAGAGGTAGGAGGATCACCATGAGTTTGAGGCCACCCTGAGACAACATAGTGAATTACACAATTCATATGGTAACCAGAATAAGTTTCCAGCTGTATAATGATAGAGGGATATAGAGAATTTCTTAAAGGTGCTGTCAGTGTAAAATTTTCATATGAAAGAAAGACCTAAGTAACATTACATTAGTCTGTTTGCTTATGCTATCACAAATTACCTGTAACCAGGTAATTCATAAAACATAGATATGTACTCACCTCTTGGTTTTGGAGGCTAGGAAGTCTACCAGCATGGTGGCAGCAACTGCCCAACCTCTGGCAGAGGGCATCACATGGGGAGACAGAGAAGCATGCTAGCTCACATTTTCTTCCTCTTCCTATAAGGCCATGAATGCCATTATGTGGGTCCCACCTTTGTGATGCCCACTAATCCTAATCATTTCTCTGAGGCCCAGCCTCCACAAATCGTTCGCTTATGACATGGTCTTGGTGGGGGACACACTCAGATCCCAGCAAGCACTAAATAAATGGTCATCCAACGACTTTGAGGATGAGGCGGGTCGTTCCCCGAATGTTCGGAATAAGGTAAGCTGTGACTGTATGCCAGGGCATTAGCAGGCTTGCTGAGGAAAGGCCAACAGAGTCCACAGCTAGCTCTGAAAGCCCTGTGACGAACCCAGCAGCCTGTCAGGGCAGCTCTGACAGGTGCTCAGCAGTTGCGGCCACCAGCTCAAGGAGAATACAAGGAGAGCGAGCCTGGAGCTAAAGCTGGCGCACCCAGGCAGGCACACATTGGTTCTTACTTTTACACCATCTTTCATGCCAAGGCTATTCCTGAAAAAGACCTCACCGTTCTGGAGTTAATAGGTTTTCCTGTCATCCGCTGCATCTCAGGTAAGCTGTCATCACAAAAGCAATATGTAAGTGCAGCTTTTAAGCAGCCTCACAGTATCTGGGACCCAGGCTTCTGCCATCCTATTCCTTTGACATCTTCTGTCCTTGTCACCAGGGCCCAAGATGTGTGGCTACATTTGGCAGCAAGATGGATAATAGAGTAAGGGGGGTGGGTATGTATGTGCTTGCCCTTCAAAGATGCAACCCTGAACTTGCACACATCACTTGGTGCCAATTCATGGGTGCTCTCCATATTGCTCTGGACTTGCAAAAGGTAAGAGTAATAAGGATAGAAGGACGTGACACCCACCTACTCATCCAATCTGTAAACCTGTCCAAGGGCCCCCAGTGGTCATCTGTCCTATAAAAGAACCCAGCGACAGCAAGTTGACTTCATCCTGAGGAAGTCAGCTCCACTTGTGGCAAAGGTGCTAGGAAGTCATTTCTTATATTTAGCAGAATTTCTCGGAGGCTTATATTCACATATTTTCTCTTCACTCCCCACTCTATCCGTTGAACTTCCCGTGTACTGAAGATTGCTGAAGCCACAGAAAGGTATTCACCGTGTCTTCCCCAAATCTCAGTTTCTCACTATTGCTTGTGAACATTTGGATTCTTTTTTTTTTTTTTTTTCGGTTTTGCAAGATAGGGTCTCACTCTGGTCCAGGCTGACCTGGAATTAACTATGTATTCTCAGGGTGGCCTCGAACTCGCAGCGATCCTCCTACCTCTGCCTCCCAAGTGCTGGGATTAAAGGCGTGCGCCACCACGCCCGGCTTTTGGATTCATATTTTTTGAGTGCTGCTCCAACGCCCCACTGCAGCTAAACCAAAAATTTATACAATTTTTTAAAAAGTTTTTCGAGATAGGGTCTCACTCTAGCCCAGGCTGACCTGGAATTCACTATGTAGTCTCAGGATGGCCTCGAACTCGCCATGATCCTTCTACTTCTGCCTCCGAGTGCTGGGATTAAAGGCGTGCACTACCACACCCAGCAAAAAAAAAAATTATGTTCTTAAACTCCATATCCCCAAAAGATAACCTCCCTTCCATGTTTGCTAGTTTGTTCAGTAGAATAAGGCTTTGTTATTTACTTTGGAATCTCTGTGATCAAAACACCTGAGAGTTTTAAGAGAGTTTTAACACTTAACACTTAGCCAGGTGTGGTGGCGCAAGCCTTTAATCCGAGCACTTGGGAGGAAGGATCTCCATGAGTTTGAGGCCACCCTGAGACTAATTCCAGGTCAGCCTGAGCTAGAGTGAAACCCTACCTCAAAAAAAAAAGGGGGGGGCTGGAGAGATGGCTTAGTGGTTAAGGCATTTGCCTGCAAAGCCAAAGGACCCAGGTTCAATTCCCCAGAACCCACATAAGCCAGATGCACAAGGGGCACATGCATCTGGAGTTCGTTTGCAGTGGCTAGAGGCCCTGGCACACCCATGCTCTCTCTGTCTGTCTTCTATCTGATCTATCTCTCTCTGCTTGCAAATAAATTAAAAAAGAAACTATTAAAAAAAAACTTAAAACTTTCAGGAGAAAGATTTCTAGTGGCGCATAGCTTCCCAGGTTCCAGTTCATCATCCTTGGCTTTACTGGCAGTGGGCCTGTGCTGAGGCCAAGCAGCATGGCTGCCAGCACAGGAGGCAGGCCAGGTACTGCATCTCTCATTCAGCAAGCAGCATAAGCACTGTGCCCTCTCTGAAATGTTCCTGATCCCACTGAGGATGCTGATCACTCATGATGAGCGTCCATTGCCACAAAGGTCCCGTGTGGTTTTGATGGTCTCACAGTCACCCAGGCTGAGCTGGAACTCACTCTGTAGTTCAGACTAGCATCAAACACACAGTGATCCTTCTACCTGAGCATCCCAAGTGCTGGGATTGTAAGTGTGAGACACCACGCCCACCTTCTCCCCAACTCCTAGATTCATGAATGTCATCTCAGCCTCTCAAGCTTCTTCTGGAACATTTCCCTAATGTTTACATATTCCTGCATCTTTATCTTCTCCAATTACCTGACATTATACTTATCACAGGTCTCTTGTTAACAAGCACAATGAAAAACAAAACAATTTTCAGTCTCAACAAACACTCTATCTACTGTTCTCTCAGACAATATATTTCCGGGAGAAAGGTGCATTTATCTAGACTCATTTTCCAGAGTTCCTCGCTCCAGTGGAGCTCCACCTGGTATGTATTGCCTTTTTTGTTGTTGTTGTTGTTGTTTTTGGTTTTTCGAGGCAGCATCTCACTCTAGCTCAGGCTGACCTGGAATTCACTATGTAGTCTCAGGTGGCCTTGAACTCTTGGCAATCCTCCTACCTCTGCCTCTCGAGTGCTGGGATTAAAGGCATGCACCACCACACCCATGACACCGTCATAGGATGTTATATTTCTCACTAGCCCATGACGTGATTTGCCTGCCTTGAATTTTATGACGCTCAGTTGGTTCACCTTATAGCACTTGGCTCCATGCTAGCTTGTGTTCCAGAGCCTGCTGCCCGTCTCGTCTGTCCTCCTGGGGGAGAAGCCATCTGAAGGCTCACGTGTGTCTGAACACAGTGACATGTAAAAATGGCACACAGCAGATACTCAACAAAAGACTTCCAAAATTTACAGTGTTTTAAGAAATAAGCCATATAATAAACATATATCTGATTAGTCATCTTCCCTGGCTCTAAATTTCCGTCTTCTTCACTATCTCCTTCCCATTAAAGAGAGCTTTGACAGCGGATGAAACCAAGCTGAACACAAATGGAGCTTCCTCAAGTTTCTCTTCCTCTTTCTGAGGTAGAGTATTTTTAATTACTCATTCAAACTAATCAAGGGAACATATATGTAATACACAAGTATTATATTCTTGTTGTGGAAGATTCTTACCAAACTAAGACGTAGTCTCCCCCATGCTTCCCCTCCCCCACCCCAGAGGTAGCTGTCATTGGCACTTGGGTGTGTTACATGTTGTGTACATTCACTAGAAGGACAAACCAAGGTCTGCAAGAGTTCACTGTGATCAGGATAACGAAGCATGATAGCCTTATGATGGCCCATTTTTCTTTCACTTGGTTTTTACTGCCATGGTCTTTGAGATTCAGCTACTCTTATTCATTGCTGCTCATTTCTTGTCTCAGAATTCTCCTAAATGCTATCACTACCATTTCCCCAAACAAAAATGCAGGTTAAAAAATCTTTCTGGTGGGCACATGCCTGCGAAGCCTAAGGACCCCGGTTCGATTCTCCACTTCACGTGTAAGCCAGATGCACATTGTGGCGCATGCGTCTGTAGTTCGTTTGCAGTGGCTAGAGGCCCTGGCATGCCCATTCTCTCTTTTTCTCTCTCTGTCTCAAATAAATAAATAAAAATAAAAAATCTTTGTGGTGGAGGGGAGTGTTTGGGAAGAGGTAGTATAACACATGCAATATGAAAGTAGTGGGAAGAATACTGGGGGCAGAAAGGTTTTTTGAAAACAATATTTTCTTATTTATTTATTTATTTGAGAGAGAGATACAGAAATAGGCAGGTGGAGAGAGAGAGACAGAGAGAGAGAGAATAGGTGTGCCAGGGCCTCCACCCACTGAAAACAAACTCCAGATGTGTGTGTCTTCTTGTGCATCTGGCTGATGTGGGTGCTGGGAAATGGAGCATTGAACCGGGGTCCTTAGGCTTCACAGGCAAACATTTAACTGCTAAGCCATCTCTCCAGCCTGGCAGCAAGGTTTAAGCAGGCATCAGGTAAGGGGTGGAGGCTAGCAGGGAGTAAGGAGGAGAGTTAATTCAAACTAAGGATGCCATATGGTGGCTGGAGAGATGGATTAGAGGTTAAGGCACTTGTTTGCACAGCCAAAGGACCCCGGTTCAATTCCCCAGTACCCACGCAAAGCCAGATGCATAAGATGGCGCAAGCATCTGGAGTTTGCTTGCAGTGGCCAAAGGCCCTGGCATGGCCATATTCTCTCTCTCTCTCCATCTCCCTATCTATCTGCCTCTTTCTCTCAAATAAATAAAGTATAAAAAAGCCATATGAAAGCCATATGGAAACCTATTGCTTTGCAAGCTAATTTAAAGAATATAATTTTTAAAATAGTTTGAACAAGTTACCCTGAGTGAATTGATATACTGCTTCAAGATTCCACAGGTTATTAAACAAATATCCCAGTGCCAGGTGAGAGATGCCCCCCCCATGAGTTGTTGGTCAGGAAGGTCTCTGAGCCCTCCCTACTGCTCTTAGTTGCCCACCAGAACTAGATGGTAAAACCCTTTTGCTGAAAACACTACACTCTTCAGTTTCAGGACACTGAGAAATGAAGCTGAAACTCAGCTGGAAGCTTCCTTCCTGTTGGCTAGCTCTCTAGTGCTAGAAGGTACTAGGCAAGCAGGACAACTAACCTGCCAGGCAAAATATAACCATTGGTGCATCACTGTTATGAAGTCAGCTGCTTTCTGATAGGACATACGGCCCACTCCACAGGAAGGAATTCACACCTGATACCGTAAGCCTGGTCAAATGCCCATGGCAAGGAAGAGCATAGGCCCTTGGAGAGAAACTACCACTTCTGTTTTTTGTTTTTGTTTTTTCTTTTTGGAGAGAGACACAGAGACACAGAGAGAGAGAGGGAGAAGAAGACAGAATGGGCACACCAGCAGCCTCTCAGCTGCTGTGAACGAACTCCAGATATGTGTGCCCCCTTGTGGGCAAGTGTGGCATTGCACCCTTGCATCACTACATCTGGCTAAACGTGGGACCTGGAGATTGGAACCTGGTTCTTAGGCTTAGCACACAGGCGCCTTAACCGCTAAGCCAGCTCTCCAGCCCCACTTCTGTTTTACTAAATGGACGTGTTGTACCCATCAAATTGCCTTCTTCTAAATATTTTTGTTTATGTCTATAGATTAGTGCTGCTTGCAGCTTTGGTCAGAGAAGCTTCTTTTTGCAGTGGGTGGAAGTTACTTCAGAAATGCATAACTAAACTGGTCACAGTGCTGAGAACAAGGAACTATTCGGTACCCAGCTCCAAATGGGACATCCTTATATCATCCTCTCCAAGGCTCAGGGGACATCTTGGAAGAAGGAGTGGAAAGAATGTAAGAGCTGGATGATGGGAGGAGGCTGTGGAGCACTGTCTTCTGGACATGATGTGGCCACTGCACTCATGACCTCATAGCAGTGTGGTTGCCTGCAAGACTGAATCTGGCCGGGCTGGTGGTGCACACCTCTAATCCCAGCATTTGGGAGGCAGAGGTAGGAGGATCGCCAAGAGTTCGAGGCCACCCTGAGACTACATAGTGAATTCCAGGTCAGCCTGAGCCAGAGTGAGACCCTACCTCAAAAAAACAAACAAACAAACAAAAAAGACTGAATCTGTCACTATACTGTTAAGGACGGGTAAGGGGCTCATGAGGCCCAACCCCTTACTAAAGAGCTATTGGCAGTTAGCGGTTGCTAGGGGAGGAGAAGACATTTTCTTCAGTGGTATAGCAACTTGGTTAGGTGCCCATGCTCTGGTGAATAAAACGCACACATGTTCATGCATGCAACCCTAAGTAAACTCAGTGGGTCACCCCAAAAAAAGACATCAAAATAGAAGTGGAACTAATGGGGAAGAAGAAAGGGTCAGCAGAAGTTGGAGCAGGACAAGATAAGCTAATGTGGGTGAATGTCATTAAAATACATTGTATAAGAGCATTTTTTTTTTTGGAGGTAGGGTCTCACTCTGGCCCAGGCTGACCTGGAATTAACTATGTAGTCTCAGGGTGGCCTTGAACTCATGGCGATCCTCCTACCTCTGCCTCCCAAGCGCTGGAATTAAAAGCGTATACCACCACGCCCAGCATTTAAGAGCATATTAATTCAAAAAATCTTTCCTCAAGCCAGGTCCGCTGTCTCATGCCTATAATCTCAGCACTCAAGAGGTTGAAGTAAGAACATCACTGTGATTTCAAGACCAACCAGGGCTACCGTGAGACTCTTACTCAAAAGATAAATATTTCTTTGAAGTAGGAAAATTTATAGCAAACCAATAACACTGGCATCAAATGTTCACGTTTCCAGGGAAAACCTGAAAGAGCCAAGCAAGTGCATTTCGTTAAACTGAACAACAACAAAATGATCATTTCTGGGGAAGAGCTAACTCAGGAAAATGAAGACTGCAATAAATAGGCAAGTTCTCAAAAATTATAATTTTGTCACATGAATGTGACATAAAACTCATTTAAAATCATACAACAGATCATTTGCATAAGCATGTATTAAATATCAGGTACTATGCTAAGCCATTGCATGCATGATGTCATCTCATTCTCACATTCTCACATTCACACGACGAAGTAGGTACTGTTGTTATTCATATGTTATACATATTCATATTTTAAATATGGTAAACTTGTGACCAAGTTACACTGTAAGTCATAGATCAAATAGTCAATTTCAGGTCTGTCTGACTCCAAGGCTTTTATTTCATTTCTTCCATGAATAGTAATTCAATACTTCCTTTGAGCTAAACATTGAAAAATAAGCAGACAATGGTATGTGTCCACATGGAATTTGCAAACTAGCAATGGAGATATCAATAATTGATCTGTAAGACAATCATTTGAATTAAAACTGTGATAAGCAGAGGTAGGAGGATCACCATGAGTTCGAGGCCACCCTGAGATACATCGTGAATTCCAGGTCAGCCTGGGCTAGAGCAAGACCCTACCTTGAAAAACAAAAAAAAAAAAAAAAAAACTGTGAAAAACACTATGAACAAAGGGTAGATCATATTCTTTGATATATTTCAAACTCTTAAACTGGGTGTGGTGGCGTATACCTTTAATCCCAGCACTCAGGAGGGAGGCAGAGGTAGGAGGATCGCTGTAAGTTCAAGGCCAGCCTGGGACTACAGAGGAAGTTCCAGGTCAGCCTAGGCTGGAGTGAGACTCTCCTTAAAAGCAAAATAAACTCTTAGGCATTGCCCATATTTCACGTCTGGTGAACACTGGTTGAATGTTGAATAAGGCTGCTGGGAATTCATCGCTATCTTGATGGGAGCAAGGACAGGCTTTCTGCAAAGGTGACATTTGAGCTCCCACTCGATTTTTAACTCTCTAGGAAGTAGGAGAAACGTACAGGAAAACAATGTTTTAAGCTGCATATCTATAGTGCTTGAGATGAACTTTGACGAATAGAAGCAGAGAAAGCAGGTCATTGACAGTGGAGTTAAGAGATTGGGTCGGGGGTTGGAGAGATGGCTTAGCGGTTAAGGCGTTTGCCTGCAAAACCAAAGGATCCTGGTTCCATTCTCCAGGACCCACGTAAGCCAGATACACAAGGGCATATGTATCTGGAGTTTGTTTGCAGTGGCTAGAGGCCCTGGCATGCCCATTCTCTCTGTCTATCTACCTCTCTCTCTCGGCTTGCAAATAAATAATATATATTTTTTTTTTTAAAAAGAGAGGTTGGGTCAGTAGGAGAGTGCCTGAGAAAAACGATGGCAGAGGCAGAGGTAGGAGGATCGCCGAGATTTCGAGGCCACCCTGAGACTACATAGTAATTCCAGGTCAGCCTGGACCAGAGTGAGACCCTACCTCGAAAAAACAAAAAAAAAAAAAAAAAAAAAAAACGATGGCAGAGAAAGTCATGGTCAAACAGAACATGTAAGGCATGTATAAATGTTTTTGTTTTCATCCATAAGCCACGGGTCACCAGAGAAGGGTTTTAGTAAGAATGTCAGCCACAGCTTTCCATGGATCATTCTAGATGGAGGGTGGCCAGTGAGGAGGTCAGTTAACAGTTTCCATGGTCCAGAGTTGTATAAGGATGATGGCAGTGGAGAAGTGGGCAGATAAGCCATGCTTAGGAGGTAACTGCCTGGATATAAAGAGGGAGTGTGCCAGTCAGGGGATGTGTATTATCTAGTGCTACATAACAATTATTCCATAATGACCTTGGGCCTGACAGGGCGTATATGCAATCCCAATACTTGGGAGGCAGAGGCAAGAAATTATCTACCTCCAATATGCAGTGGTACAGAGGAAATATTACCATTCCTAAAAGGAAGGGTGGGGGAATAGGGAAGTGGGCCAGGACCAAAGCAAGACTAAAACCCAGCAGGGCAAACCTTAAATCCCATAGATCCATGTCTAGCCTATGGGGCGCACTGTGACAGCAGGATGGTAGAGGGCTGGCTCTACCCATTGCCTGTGGTTTTTCTCAGCAGACATTCCACGCGCCTGTCAGCACCCTGGGACCTCTCCTGCAGCTTAGGCTTCACTAGCACGGCTTCACACACTCCCCCCTTAGAGTTTGTAGAGATCCTGACATCAGCACATGTTGCCTCAACTCTCAGGTTTTCCTTTGACATTTGGATGGAAGCCTCCATGACCTCAACTCTTGACTTTTTCTTTTTCTTTTTCTCTTTCTTTCTTTCATTCTTTCTTTTCTTTTCTTTTCTTTTTTTTTTTTTTGGTGGGGGAGCCCAATAGACTAGCCCCTTTTTTTTAATGAAAGAGAGAAAGAGAGAGAATTGCTGCACCAGGGTCTCCAAACTCCAGACGCATGTGCCACTTTGTATGCATGTGAAACCGTGCACACTTGTGTCACCTTGTGTGTCTGGCTTATGTGGGACCTGGAGAGTCGAACATGGGTCCTTAGGCTTCTCAGGCAAGTGCCTTCACCGCTAAGCCATCTCTCCAGCCCGACCTTTGACTTTTTGTATGTCAGCAAAATGAGCACCATGTGCATGATGCCAAAGTCCTGCCACCAGCTCAAGCAGTAGCGGGTACCCTTAGAACACAGCTGCAGTGGCCTCCCAGTGCCAGAGCAGCTGAGAACAATGGGAGACTTTTTCCACTCAGGCACCTCAGTGACTCTCTTCTCAAAGGAAAGTCTTTTAAATTAGTTTAAGCATTTATACCCTGAGGCTGCTCTGAAGACTAGCTGATCCTCTGAAATGGCCTCAAGACACCTTTCCTATTGCTCAGATGCAGAGTGCTTGAGGTTTTTCTTTTAATGATGATAGTATCATGTATGTATTAATATATAACATTAGTATAATGTAATTAATAGAGCTTGTTAGCTCTGACTTTAGATGTGCTCCTTTTCTCACTAAAGTGCATGTTTTTCAAATTTTTCTGCTCTGCTCTTTATTCCCACATCTTACTATAGACGTGACTAAAGACAGTCAGATACCTTATGCTTATGCAACAGCCAGAACGGTATGATGTCCTGAAATCTCCATCAAATGAATTAGTCCATTACTTTTTAATTTAGCCTCATTCAAAAATTTTCAGGCATGGACAAAAACGTAGATAAGTTTCATCTTGTTTTGTAGTATGCGTGGCCGCTAGCCCCTTCCCAGTGGAGGACTTGTTCCCACCCACACGAGAGCAGTCTTGACTGCTCACACTCTACATTCTGGTCTCCTGACCTCCCACCAGAATTGCCATTAAGTTCTGTTTACAACGTTCTAGCAGTTCTCCAGCTTGCATTCCCAAATGCTCCCCAATTCCTTCCACAAACCAGTTCCAAAGTTTCTGACCCACCTGGTCAGAAATAGCTCTGGTAATAACCTGACTTCTCTGGTACCAATTTTCTAGGCTAAGTTTTTGTCATTGTGACAAAATGCTCAAACAACGAGAAGGCCATATTTTAGTTTCAGTCCATCACTACAGACCGGCCATGACAGAGCAGGAGAGCTCACATCATGGTAGCCAGGAAGAGGGAAGCACTCATGGACTTTGTTTTTCCTCTTTTGTTCACCCTGGCCCCCAGCCTATGGATTGGTGCTACCCAATTCAGTACAAGTCGTAGTGCTTGGCTAATCCTCTCTGATCCTCGGTGGTGTGCTTTACTAATCTCCTAGCAGCTTTTTTTTTCCTTTTCTTTTTCTTTTTTCCTTTTTCTTTTTTTTCTTTTTTTTTTTTTTTTTTGAAATAGGGTTTCACTCTAGCCCAGGCTGACCTGGAATTCACTGTTGTCTCAGGGTAGCCTTGAACTCATGGCAATCCTTCTACCTCTGCTTCCCAAGTGCTGGGATTAAAGGCATGTGCCACCATGCCCAGCTATTTTGAATCTCTTTTTTTTTCCCTAGTAGCTTTTCCATCCCATCAAGGTTAGCTGCCACTGACCTAGTGTCAGAGGTGACACACCACCACTTCTACCATATTCTACTGTTCACAATGACTCAGTCTGATACGCTATAGGAGGGAAACTGTCCAAAGACGTGAACACCAGGAAGGAGCAGGGATCACTACAGAATGCTGCGGGATCTAGTGAAATATTGTAAATGTTCTTTTTACAAAGGGACAACTTACAAAAACATATGCAGAGGTTAAGAAGATCACACAGGGATAATACAAGTTACTGGGACTCTGAGAGAGAGAGAGAGAGAGAGAGAGAGAGATCATGGAATAGGTCCGTGAAATGACTCCATTTGGGAGACATACATACCCAGCAATGGTGTTGCAGCCAATCCATTGGGCATACAGGAATTGAGCGTCAGCAGCTTTTCCCAGCCCAGCAGTCAATGATTTCAGGGGTATCGGCCACGCACATTGGGAATATTAGGCCCTCTGGTACTTACAGTGGGCAAATAAAACAAATCAGGGCCTTTTCTTAATTTGCAGAGAGCCAGTTGTTATGTATTTACACAACCAGGCTGAAGCAACCTCTCTAGGAGGTTAGCCAAGAGCACTCACATTCGGATCACATATTGAAGAACGAGAGACGCCACTGGAAGCCAGAGAAGAAATGAGTCCCTTTGCATGTCCATATAAACCACCCGTGGGGGCAGATGGTAGTGCGGACCAGGATCCAGCACGGTCAGGCTAAGATTCTTGGTTAGTAATGGAAAGGGAATATCATTTTTCACTCTCTCCTTTCTCTCCCCCCACCTCTCTCAAATTGGTATTTCATTATGTTGTCCAGTCAGCCTCTAACTCCTATTTAACCCAGGCTCACAATCCTCCCTCCTCAGTCTCCCAAATGCTGGTATTATAGGTAAGTTCCAACCATACCTGGTTCTGATGTCTCTTAATTGTATATATTTCTTCTTCTTTTCGTAAATGCAGTGGTGTGGATCAGATCCTTCACTTACACTCTTGCATGCTAGGTATGTGTTCTACCACTAAGCTACCTATCCAGCACCTCTTCATTACACGTTCTTACCCACTCTGCTCATTCTTGATTTCTCAAGTCAATACAGGTTTGTTTGTCAGACAATCAAAAACATTGGATGTTCTAGCTGGGTCAGCAAGTGAGTTTTGCTTTTAGTTTTCAGTTTCATTTAGGTTTTTGTTTTGCAAGTAGGAAAAAAAAATTCTGGCAAGTACAGAGACAATTTATTAGAATGATGTGGAACTGGTCACCAAATCAAGAAAGATCCTAAAGAACAAAATTCAAGAAAGACAGCCTGGGCCTGGAGAGATGGCTTAGTGGTTGAGCACTTGCCTGTGAAGCCTAAGGACCCCAGTTCGAGACTCGATTCCTCAGGACCCACATAAGCCAGATCCACGAGGGGGCACATGCATCTGGAGTTCATTTGCAGTGTCTTGAGGCCCTGGTGTGCCCATTCGCTCTCCCTCTGCCTCTTTCTCTCTCTGTCTGTTGCTGTCAAATAAATAAAAAAGAAAGGCAGCCTGGATTAGCCACGGGACAATAACATCATTGTTGATTTCAGGCATCACTGTTGAAATAAGTCCTGTCCCCTTTTTTTTTTCACCAGTACTTGATTTACCTTGTTCAAAATGTACTTGCACTACAATGAAACAAGACAGAGCTCCTTAACCGCCCAGCCACCGCAGTAAGGGGCCAATAATTACCAACAAGGAACTAGAGTGCTCTTAAGAACAGAGGGGAGTTCTGGGAAGCCAGGGAACAGCGAGTGACCACCACAGTCTGTCCTGTCATCTTGCTCCACAGTTCTTCCTGAGTTGTCGGGGGAGGCAAGCAGCTTTCAGACAAGTAATGTAAAATTAATTGTTTTTTTTTTTTAAATCTCTAGGCATAATGTCACTAGCTCTGAATACTATACTATTTGACATAAGGGAAAGGCTATGGGGCTCAGTAGGTAAAGTGTTTTCCTTGCAGGCATGAAAACCCAAGTTCTGAACCCCAGGCCCACATAAAAGTTGGGTGTGGTGTTGCACTTTTGTAATCTCAGTTCTAAGGAGGCAGAGATAGGAAGATCCCTAGGGCTTAGTGTTCGGCTATTCTAGCTGAGCTCATGAGCTCTAGGTTCAAGGAGAGATCCTGTCTCAAAAAGACTAAGCAGAGCTGGAGAGATGGCTTAGCAGTTAAGGTGCTTGCCTGCAAAGCCAAAGTACCCAGGTTCGATTCCCCAGGACCCACATAAGCCAGATGCACAAGGTGGTGCATGCATCTGGAGCTCATTTGTGGTGACTGGAGGCTGTGGTATACCCATTCTCTCTGTCTCTCTCTAATATAAATAAATAAAATTTTAAAATATTTTTTAAAAGCTCAGAATTTAGCCAGGCATGGTGGCGCATACCTTTAATCCCAGTACTCGGGAGGCAGAGGTAGAAGGATCACCGTGAGTTCAAGGCTACCCTGAGAATACAGAGTGAATGTCAGGTCAGCCTGAGCTAGACTGAGACCCTACCTTGAAAAACCAAAAAAAAAAAAAAACCTCAGAATTCTTTAATAATAATTTTAAAAAAGGGTTCCAGTTTCCCCCAGTGGCTTGTGTGGAGCAAGGAAGGACTGGTTTACTGGCAGCATGCTCATGTGGGTCGGATGGTGGAGAATACTGGGGAGATCTAGGATGCATCAATACATCAAGAATAGAGCCATGGGCAGGAGAGATAGCTTAGCAGTTAAGGCGTTTGCCATCAAAGCCTAAGGACCCAGATTTGATTCCCCAGGACCCACATAAGCCAGATGCACAAGGGGGGGCGCATGCATCTGGAGTTCATTTGTAGTGGCTGGAGGCCCTGTGGTACCCATTCTCTCTTTTTCTCTGCCTCTTTCTCACTCTCTCTCTCAAATAAATAAATAAATAAAATATATTTTAAAAAGAATAGAGAGCTGACTGTCTACCAGGAGGTGGGTCACCTCCATCTCATCTTCCCAGGCCCAGAAGTCATCACAAAGGAAGCAATGACACGAGAACTGCTCTTATGACTAGCCTAAAAACCAGTTTCAGGAAGATGGCAACAGGTGCTCTGTCACCCAAACCTCCTCAAAGCAGAGATCCTGAGGCTTCAGAGAAAGCAACACTAAATCAGATCCCTATCTTTCCCTCCAAGGCTCAGGGGACATTGTGGACAAGGGGGGTGGGAAGATTGTATGAGCCTCAGGGTGGATGGGAAGAGTCTGAGTCACCACCCCTCCTCCAGAGACGGACTGGGGCCCCTAGGTCCCCACAAAGGATACCAATAACCCCCCTGAAGAAGACCCGGAAGAACTGAGGTACAGGTGAGGGGGCTGAGAGTACAACCTTTTTATTTAAAAAAAAAAAAAAAGCAATAAACTAAAAAAACAGTGAAGGGCTGGAGAGATGGCTTGGCAGTTAAGATGCCTGTGAAGCCAAAGAATGCTTGTTCAAATCTCTAGGTCCCACGCATAGCCAGATGCAAAACTGATGCAAGGTTGCAATGCCGCACATGTGCACAAGGGGGCGCATATGCCTGGAGTTTGTTCACAGTGGCTGAAAAGGCCCTGGCATGCCCATTCTCTCTCTGCCTCTTCCTCTCTCTCTCTCTCTCTGTCTCTCTCAAATAAAATAAACAGTGAAGAGAAATTGAGGAAGACAACAGACCTTGAGTTTTGGTCTTCACACATATGTTCATAAGCACCAGGCGTGCATGTGCATCCACACATATGAGCACGTGCGCACACACACACACACACACACACCACACATATATATGCATTAAAAACATCACAGGTACGAGCCAGGCATAGAGGCATATGCCTGTAATCCCAGCATTCAGGAGGTAAAGGCAGGAATTCAAAGAATCCAAGGCCAGTCTTAGCTACACGTTTGAGGATAAACTGGGCTACATGAGACCCTGTTTCCAAAAAAAAAAAAAAAAAAATCAAAGGTATATAATAAATATTGGAGCCAAAATAAATGAGAGACAGAAAAGTTGAACTGTGCCAGTGTTTAAAAGTAAGATTGCTTGCCACTGTTTTGTTCCTCTGATGACCACAAAAAGTATGTTTTGGTAGCATTGGGAGTCAGTGGGAAACTTCAAGTTAAAATAGAGCTGAAAATCTTTTAAGTTCTCAGACTTTGGCTAAATGGTGACCTAAATATGAGTTACAAGAAAGTACTTGGCTTTAAAGACATGGCTCCCCTGGCCTGCATTCCCTGTCTCCATGTCTCCAAACCCTGCTGCCTTCCTGTCAACACTCAGCCAAGCCTGACCTCACTGAATCCAGCCCAAGACCCGAGTGGACGGTGCTTTGGTCTGTGCTTCCAACTGTCCCCTCAGCTTGTGACCTATCTTTCTATGGGGGCATCCCGATACTCATCTAGGGAACCAAAAATATTGCAAGCAGGATCTCCAATGATGTTAAGCTGGCATTGGAAGTTTACTGTTAACTGTATAAAAACTTAGCCTTTCTTTCCTTTCCACTAGGTCCTCTTCTTGAATACGGACAAGGGTTTGTCCTTCTTCCTACACAATGTTACGTGTTAATGGTTAGTGAATGAGAATAGACAAGACTTACACTCAGCTTTGATTTTGTTTCATGTCCTTTCCACTTCAAGCCAAAGTCTGCCAAACAAATGTACATCCGTACAGTGGTCACTACTACTGACGGTGTTTGCTTTCTACTGTGAGTCCCTTGATGACCCCATGCCCTTGAGTAGATTCAACTCTGACCTTTGCATGGATGACTCTTATCTGCCTCCAGCTGACTCATGTCCCAAGCCCCAGTCCTGTTTTCCCAACTGGTTATTCTGTAAACATCTCGGACTCAGTGTGTCCTGAATGAACCCATCATGCCATACAAAATCTTGTTCTGTTTATTGATGCCCTTGGTCTCCAGGAGTAAC
Source organism: Orientallactaga sibirica (assembly GCA_036365145.1). NCBI lineage: Eukaryota > Metazoa > Chordata > Mammalia > Rodentia > Dipodidae > Orientallactaga > Orientallactaga sibirica. Next base: position 2,319,240 of record JAEOAD010000048.1, read on the forward strand.
TCTGATAAATGAGACTTGTGCTCGCAGTGTCGTTTTCAGCTATTAGAATTCCCCAGTCACTCTCTCACCCATGGTGGTTGCCAACTCCTGGTTGGTCTTCCCACAGTGCCCTAATACTCCATTTCCTGTGCAGCCTTAGTGGTCCAGCCTTCATTCATAAATCTCGTCTCAAACCCTGCTAGAGCATTCTGACGCGTGTCTCTCTCTGTCTCCCAACTTGGCACATTCTTCACACGGACACCAGAACTCTTTCTCAAGGTGAAGTTCTTGTCAAACTCCTGAGTCCCCCTCCTATGGCTTGTCAACAATCCAAGCTGCCCATTTGTAGTATAATCTTAACTTTCTTCTTTTTTTTTTTTTTTTTCAAGGTAAGGTCTCACTCTAGCTCAGGCTGGCCTGGACTTCACTATGTAGTCTCAGGGTGGCCTTGAACTCATGGTGATCCTCCTACCTCTGCCTCCCGAGTGCTGGGATTAAAGGCATGAGCCACCACACCTGGCTCTTCCATTAAATTTATTGAGTAATTTTATCTTGACAAAATTTACCCTCTGTAGTGAGTTACAATGATCAATATCCAAATGTTAACCAACCATGCATTCTTGGGATAAAAGCTCACTTGTTCAGAATTTCATTTACCAAAATTTTTTTCTAGGAATTTTTCTATTTTGGAAGTTCTGGGGATCAAACCCAAGGATGCATGCATACTAGACAAGTGCTTTTCCACTGAGCTGCACCCATTCAGAGTGAGATATAAAGATATAAAAGTAATGCACATTTTATAAAGTGAAAGCTGGAAGAATTTATATTTTGAAATATATTATGTATTTTTGATCACTCAAATCCAAAAGACTGAAATAATTGAAACTGTAAAAGAAATGACAGTGGGTGCCTACAGCAAGCCCATTTTCATCATCAGTTTTTGTGCACAGGAAAACATCCAGAGAGCTGTGGAAGTAAATGCAAATTTGAGGTGTGAGTGAAAAATGTTCTTTAAATTTTTAGGTGATTGGTAATTGTCGTTTGTTCATTTGACATTGAACTTATATTGATTATTGTTAATTTAAGCAATAAAAGTAGGAGATTATAGTAACCTGACCTGGATTTGATAGTTTTAAAAATACTTTATTTTTTTGATTAGTAGCTGACAGCCTTGTGCCTTTTAAAAATTACTAAACATAAGTAGTAAGCAGAACATTATATATTAGCTTCTTCATTCAACTCATAAGTTTGGAGAACATCTTCCTGGAAAATGGAGAAACCTGTGTGATGTGGGTTAGGACACAGAGATCCAGGGCTGGGTGTGGGTAAGTGAGAAAACCAGGAAAGAAAAGTCTTTGACTTAGGCAGTAGTGAGTGAACCTGGGAAAAAGACACAGTGTGAGGCATCAGATTCCAAAGGACAGGTTGAGTCCCAGAGCCAAATTACAATGGGCGCAGACAGCAAAGAGAGAAGTCAAACAGTGATGTGCAGAGGAGGGCGCCTGCTACAGAGACCTATGGCCGCTCTGAGAGCACTTGGGGAGCTGCATACCGTGCTATTGCTAGGCATCCACTTAGGCTTTTGTATTGGAAGCACTGGAAAGCAAAAGTTCCAAAATGATGACAAGCGATCTCACTAGCAAGACCTGGAAAATGATTTCAGGATGATTTTAATTTGTTTGAGGGACAAACAATACTAACAATTTGTACATTTATATACAATATAGTTCTATTTCCAGAGAGTAATTTCATTGTCAATATATCTTATATAAAGTTCCAAGTTAATAAACTCTTCTAGCAATTCTGATATTATTTATTTTATTATTGTTGTTACTGTTATTATACACCTGTCCAAGATGGGCAGTATTATCTGAAGCAAGATCTTTATTTGCAGGGCTGAGTAGATAGCTCGGCAGAGGATAACTTGCCTAGCATGTGTGACACCCTGGTTCATTTCCAGTAGTGACAAGCAAAAACAAAACAAATAAATATGTACATTTCCAGAGCAGACAAACTTTCTTTGATAAAACAGTTTTTTTTTTTAATTTTTGGCAAGTGATTTCTTTTCTTTATTGTAGCTTTTTGATGTGTACATACACAGACATGTTCATGTGTGTGAGTGCAGGTGTGCACATGTCAGGGAGTGCCTGTGGTGGTCTGAGGATAGCCTCTCAGATGTTGGTTCTCACCTTCCACCTCTTTATAGGCAAGATCTCTTTTCTAAAATATTTTTTTAACTTGTTTGTGAGAGAGAAAGAAGGAGAAAGAGAGAGAGAATGGGCATGCCAGGGCCTCCAGCCACTGCAAACGAACTCCAGATGCATGTGCCCCCTTGTGCATCTGGCTTATGTCAGTCCTAGAGAATCGAACTGGGATCCTTTGGCTCTGCAGGCGAACACCTTAACCACTAAGCCATCTCTCCAGCCTGAGGCAAGATCTATTGTTTGTTCACTGCTCTGTTTTCCAGGGTAGTTGGTCCTTTCAAGAGCTTCTGGGAAATTCTCATGTCTCTACCTCCCATCTCAGCATAGAAGTACTGGGATTACAGAAGCCTGCAACAGCGTCAGGCTCTTTTTTTACATGGGGTTGGAGACCCAAACTCAGGTACTTATGCTTTTGCTGCAAGCAATTTATCTACCAAGTCCGTCCCTTTGCCTAGAGTGGGTCAATTTTATTGTCTCTAAATTTTACCTCTTAAAGGGTTTTAAATGCTATTTTGTCAGTCTAATGGGCATGCAGTTATCAATCTATATACTCATGTATATATCCATCCATAATAATTCTAGACAAGATAATCCCTAGATATTGCTAGGATAGGATAAAATCATGAAAAGTTCCTTTTTCATGTCAACATAGTCGATAAAAAAAAAAAAAAAAAGGTGTTGAGGGCTAGAGTGAAGACAACTGAATGCATTAATGTCTCGTTTGAAGGAAAAGGAAACATGAGAATTTGGTATGTGACTGAATGACACGGGTGAACTGTGGTGGTTTGGGAAGGGCATTTCTGGAGGAAATCCCAGTAAAGGTCCCGCCAGATCACTGTGTCTTCTCTGACTCAAGCCTTCGGTGTGCTTGGGACCAACCTCATCTCCTCTTCATATCATGCATTATTTTATAAACCACTCATGAAAGTCAGAAGTGATTACATTCCATGAAAATCACCGATAGTAAATATTACTTTAGTGTATGTACCTTCAAAAGTAGATGATATGTCTGTGATATTCTTTAAAAGTTCAGCTCAGCGGAGGCTGAAGCTTGCTTGTTAGCATTTTGAGAAAGCACAGAGTAGATGAGACAGCCTCTTGCTTCTCTTGCTAACCCTGGGCAGCCATGACTACTCTGTGGGAGAGGGCTTCTGAGGCCACTCTTCTGAGCCCAAAACAGAGACAACATGTTCTGGGCCCTGGACACGGGGCACAGCTGCGCTTTGGCACATCTGTCTGTTCTGAATGCTTCCGAAACATTAACAACTGCAGCTGGTCCTGCCAGGCCAGGCCTTAGTGCCACAAAAAGCCTTTCATTGTAGTTTTCAAGGCCATGTGTGATGTTTGGGTTCTTCTGCTATCCCCACTAATCCTGAAGGTTGTTTCTTGTTTGGAACACTAGTTAAAGCTAGGGGATTGCAGCCCGGCATCGTGGTCCATGCCTTTTAGTGCCAGCACTCAGGAAACTAAGGAAGGAGAATCACTGTGAATTCAAGGCCAGCCTGAGACTAAATCCAGGTCAGCCTAGGCTCAAGCAAGACCCTACCTCAAGCAATAAAAAATAAAAACATAATAAACTAGGGGGCTGGATTGGGAGGGTGAGTTGGTGGTATAGTGCTTGCCAATCATGCATAAAGCCATGGCCTGGCTTTCTAGTACTGCAAAACAAAACAGAGCAAAGCAAAAGAAAACAAAATAACACCATACACACACCTAAACCTGGGAATGTCTTTTTCTTAGAACTAAATTATTTTGTGCACACAGTACTATGTAAGTATATTAAATATACCTTTTGAACAAATGATCTCCCAGATGGAGCAAGAATGCCTGAGTTATTCAATACAAATTAACACTTTTATTTTGTTATTATTATTGTGCATATGTATACATGCGTTCATATGTGTGTGGCAGCCCCTGAGTGTGTGTGGGTGCATGTGTATGTGTGTGTATGGAGGCCGGAAGTCATTTTGGTGTCTTCCTCAATCACTCTCCACCTTACTTATTGAGACAGGGTTTCTCTCTGAATGCAGAACTTACTTATTTGGGTAGTCTAGTGAGCCACTTTACCTTAGGGATCCACCTGTCTGCTGCTCAAGTCCTGGGATTCCATGTGCACACTACCACAGCCAGCATTTATGTGGGTGCACAACAAGCGCTTTACCAGTTGAGCTATTGACACAACCAGTCAATAAATTGACTTTTTTGCTACACATGGTGGTGTACATCTTTAATCCCAGCACTTGGGATGCAGAGGTAGGAGGATCATTATGAATTTGAGGCCAACCTGAGACTATATAGTGAATTCCAGGTCAGCTTGGAGTAGAGTGAGACCCTACCACAAAAAAAAAAAAAAACAGAAAATTGTGCCGGGCGTGGTGGCGCACGCCTTTAATCTCAGCACTCGGGAGGCAGAGGTAGGAGGATCACTGTGAGTTCGAGGCCACCCTTAGACTACATAGTTAATTCCAGGTCAGCCTGGACCAGAGTGAGACACTACCTCGAACCAAAAAAAAAAAAAAAAAAAAAAAAAAAGAAAATAAAAAAATAATAAAAGAAAGAAATTTATATATATTTAAATATTTTATTTATTTATTTGAGAGAGAGGAAGAGGCAGAGAGGAAGAGAGAATGGGCACACCAGGGCCTCCAGCCACTGCATAACAAACTCCAGATGCATGCACCCCCCTTGTGTATCTGGCTTACGTGAGTCCTGGGGAATCAAACTGGGGCCCCTAGGCTTTGCAGGCAAACGCCTTAACCACAGAGTCATTTCCCCAGCCCAGAAATTGGTATTTTTTTAAAAAAATTTTTATTATTTTTAATTTATTTTTGGAGAGAGAGACAGAGAGAGATAGACAGAGAGGGAGAGGGAGACAGAATTGGGCATGCCAGCAGTCTCTCAGCTACTGTGAATGAAATCCAGATGTGTGTGCCCCCTTGTGGGCAAGTGCGGCATAGTGCCCTTGCATCACTGCATCTGGCTAAATGTGGGACCTGGAGATTGGAACCGCTGGACATTGGAACCAGCGTTCTTAGGCTTATCAGGCAGGCGCCTTAGCCGCTAAGCCATCTCTCCAGCCCAGAAATTGGTATTTTTAATAAGTGACATACAGTGTCATATCCTTCTGGTTTCAGTCTCCATCTTTCTTTAGGTGTGAAATGTTTCTTTAATCATTTCTTAAAGGAAAAGATAACTCAGGAAGATAAAAAGATGAAACTTATAAGTGTATGCTTCAAGGATATTGATTTATTCACTTGGTGACCCTTGGTGGTACAAATGAAAAAGGATAACAAGGTAACTTAGATGTCAGCAGGAGTTTTCTCTTCTTAGGTTTTTGTGCAATTAATTAGGACAACAGGGAAGCCTTTCATGGAAGCTGTATCTTTGAGACATCCCTCGTGTTCTTTTCTTCTTTTTTTCTTTTTCTTTTTTATTTGAGAGAAAGAGAGAGAATGGGCACGCCAGCATCCTCTAAGCCATTGTGCCATTGTGAACCAACTCCAGACGCGTGCGCCCCCTTGTGGGCAAGTGCAGCATTGCTCCCTTGTGTCACTTTTTGCATCTGGCTAAACGTGGGACCTGGAGAATCAAATGGGCATTCTTAGGCTTTGCAGGCAGGCACCTTAACCTCTAAGCCATCTCTCCAGCCCCCCCATGTTCTTTTATTTTAACATAACATGTTGTTTTCTCATCCCCTCCTATCCGATAATGCAGATTTTGAATGGTTACTGCCAATCCAAAAGCAAATACAGCTAGATGTGGTGGCCAATGTCCACATTTCAGCACTTGGGAGGCTAAGGTAGGAGGATCCATGTGAATTCAAGGCCAGCCTGAGTCTATACAGTGAGTTCTAGGTCAGGCTAGGCTACAGTGAGACCCTACCTAAAAAGAAAACAGAAAAAAGCAAATCTATTTATTTAGATTATGATGTACTTAACAAATCATATTCCCAACTTCAAATTATAGCTTTAGCCAAAGGGGGAGAATGTCACATAAAGTGTCTGTGTGGGTGTGTGTGTGTGTGCGCACGCATACGTGCATGTTTGTGTATGCAGGATGTGTGTGTGCACATAATGCGTGGAGGCTAAGGACAATTTCAGTTATCACTCCCCAGGAACACCACCTGTTGTAATCACCTTCTCATTGCTGGGACAAAATACCCGACCAAAAGCAGCTGATGGGAGGAAAGGGTTCGTTTGGGCTTACAGTCTTAAGAGGAAGTTTCATGGTGGCAATGGAAAATGGAAGAGGAGAGGCTGGACATCATTTCTGCAACAGCCGCTTCGCAAACAATAGCAAGAGAGTAAGCTGACCTTTCACTAGCAAACTAGAGGCTAATAAACCCCTAGTGACACACCTCCTCCAGCAAGACTCTACTTCCCAGGACCAAGCATTCAAAACACGTAAGTTTATGGGGACAACTGATCCAAATTACCACACCCTCCACCTTGTTTGAAAGTCTCTTTTATTGAGGGTCTCTCACTGTCCTGAACTTTCTTAATTAGGCTAGACCGGCTGGCTGGAGAGCCTCAGGGATCAATCTCACTTTAGTCCCAGCACTAAGATTACTGCCAATCCAAAAGCAAATACAGCTAGATGTGTACCACCATGCCCAGCTTCAGTCTTTTTACATGGATTCCAGGGATCAAACTACACTCCTCATACCTGCACAGTAAATACTCTTAACTACTGAGCCAACACTCATCTTCCCAACACTCATCCCTACACTTTTTTTTTTTTTTTAAGTTTTTCAAGGTAAGTCTTGCTCTAGCCCAGGCTGACCTGGAATTCACTATGTAATCTCAAGCTGGCTTCAAAATCATAGTGATCCTCCTACCTCTGCCTCCCAAGTGCTGATATTAAAGGCATGTGCCACCGTGCCCTGCTCCACTTCACTTTTTTTTATGGAGAACTTTAACATACGCATGTATTGCAAATTGGTCCTACATTTCTTTTGAGCCATAATAGAACTGAGTGTCTGTCACTGAGGTTCTAGTAGAATTCAAGTAGACATGTGTGAAAACATCATTACCAAGAAATGTTGGTATCAGAGCAGAAGATATATGTAACCACGTTCAGAACTGGCACTCCGTTCTAGGAGGTCTAGCTGCTAGGAGAGATAGTGACCCGTCATCTTCAGCTAAGTCCTTATAGAATTGCCCTCACACTAGGCTAACCTTAGCTTTCCAAAGGTCATGCTGGCTCCCTGAAAGCAGGCTGTCTCTAATGGCTAGGTGACCAGAGCAGAGTGGTAGAAGGTCCAAGGTTCCCACCTTTAAGCAGGGTAACGCAGGAGGAACCCCCCAGCTCCAGATCACGTGTGGGATCTCTTCTACAATCACCACAGTTCAACTTTCCACTCTGCTCAGCCCAAAGGCTTTCACTTCCTATCTAAACTTCCTGATCCAAACTGTGGTAGTTTAGATCAGATGCATGCCCATTAACTCACATGTTTTGAATGCTTTGTCCCCAGCTATTGACAATCTGGGAGGTGGCACCTTGCTGGAGGAGGTCTGTTGGTGGGAGCGGGCTTTAGGAGATCATAGCCAGCTCCCCACTGCGAGAGTTTGGCTCATTTTCCTGCTTCTCACTTTGCCACCACTTTGCCGTGGTGGAGGTGCTGTCTAGCCTCTGCCCGCGCCATGTTTTCCTTGCCGTTATGAAGCTTCCCCTCAAGACTGTAAGCCAAAATAAAAACTCTCCCCTTTCCTCCCATCAGCTGCTTCTGGTCAGATGTTTGTCGTAGCGATGACGAGGTAATTACAACACCCACAGATATTAACCCCAGGGATCCTTCCTCATGTATTTCTTGCATGCACATCTCTGTCTTAAGTCTGACTTCTGGGACTGCCTAGCCACAACAACAGCATCAAATATTTATATGATACAACCAAGTCAGGCATGGTTGTGTACATCTGTAATCTTACTACTTGAGAGGCAGAGGCCTAAGGATCACTGTGTGTGTGTGTGTGTGTGTGTGTGTGTGTGTGTGTGTGTGTGTGTAGACAGTCTGGACCACATAGTGAAGACCCTGTCTCAAAAAAAAAAAAAAAAAAAAAAGTGGGCTGGAGAGATGGTGAACCCGTTAAGGCACCTGCCTGCTAAGCCTAAGAACACCCCGTTCAATTCTCCAGGTCCCACATTTAGCCCGATGTAAATGCTATGCAAGAGTGTAATGCCCCACTTGCCCACAAGGGGGCGCACGAGTCTGGAGTTTGTTCACAGCTGCAGAGAGGCTGCTGACATGCCCATTCTCTCTCTCTCTCTCTCTCTCTCTCTCTCTCTCTCTCTCTCTCTCTCTCTCTCTCTCTCAGAAAAAGAAAAAGTAAGGGAGGGGTAGTGCCCGAGCAGGTATGGGGCAAGTAGGCACCAGCTCCCATGTCCCCCCCCAGCTTTCCCCCCAGCTCCTGTGTAGTGGGTAGTAGTCCCCAGCACCCATGCGAGAAGGAGAACACTGGAGAGAACAGGGACTCATGAATACATCAAGAGAAAGCCGGCTGTCTAGCATGACATGGGTCACCCCCATCTCATCTTCCCAGTCCCAGAAGTCATTTCAGAGGAAGCTGGGACATGAATACTGCCCTCGTGGCTAGACTGAAAATCAGGTCCAGAGAAACTACAAGACAATGTGGTTGCTCAAACCTCATCAAAACAGAGGTACTGAGTCTACAGAGAAAGCAACACTATCAGAGGAGGGAGTGGAAAGACGGTAAGAGCCTCGGGGCGGGTGGGACTAGCCAGAGACACCATGTGTTCCTCACTTCTGCAGAGACTGGCTGAGGCTTCCTGGTCCCCACAATGAATATCAGCAACCCCTCCAAAGATCCGCAGCAGAACTGGAGTGGGGATGAGCGGGTGGGGTCTAAAGGATACAGCCGTTTTATAAAAAAATAATAACTAAATAAATCTGGCCACTTTATTAAATCAAATATTTCCAATATTGTAAGTAAAGTAAGCCCGGTGTGGTGGCGCACGCCTGAGGCAGAGGTAGGAGGATTGCTGTAAGTTTGAGGCCACCCTGAGACTACATAGTTAATTCCAGGTCAGCTTGAGCTAGAGTGAGTCCCTACCTCAAAAAACCAAAAAAAGAGGCCCTGGCTTTGTTCTTGCTACTGTTTCCGTGCTGAGTCATTCTTCTGAGCCCGCTTTAGAAAAGTTGGACTAGATCTCAGAGTAACATATCCTAAAAGTCTGAAATGTCAAAATAAGCATTCAATCTAGATTGTTCTTCTCATAATTATAACTACTGTCTGCTGAAATAAATGCAAAGTCAGACTCAATGAATTGAATTGTTTCCTAAATTGCTTTGTAATTTGAAAGAGGACCCCTCCTCAAAAATCTCTTTGACAAAAGGAGAAACTATTATGAATCATTTCTAGTCTGAATCTAATCTCCCAGCTTGCATTGCCCTATCTTTTCACTGTGCTTATAGGAACCAGGAAAATTCACTCAAAGATCTCATTACCATCTGGAATCAGGTCAACGGTGTGGTCTCTTACATGGTTGGTAGAGCCATCTGGAATCAGATATGTCAGACTCAAATAACACTGCAGTAGTGACCTTAATGATGAATTTGAAAAGGAGGAAGGTTCTCTTTTAAAATAATTTAATAGAGCCAGGCATGGTGGTGCACACCTTTAATCCCAGCACTTGGGAGGCAGAGATAGGAGGATCACCATGAGTTCGAGGCCACCCTGAGACTACAGAGTGAACTCTAGGTCAGCCTGAACTAGAGTGAGACCTTACCTTGGAAACCAAAAATAATAATAATAAGAAGAAGAATTATTATTTAATAAACATAATACAAACAAATCATAACCAATTTACTAAATGAAATATATCCAACTAAATATGCTATATGACTCTCCAACTTACAGTCTCAAGTCTTTGGTGTCTTGTATTCTGTTAGGTGACTTTTCTGATGTAGCCATTGTAAAACTATCCAAAATACTTGCATTAAGCTCCTTTTGATAGGTGCCTTAAGAGAAATTAAGCTCTCTCCGTAAGAGGCACGCCATCAGTAGTTGTCACTAGCATCATGCATATGATAAAATATATATTTTGGTTTTAGAGGGTTTTTTTTTTTGAGGGGGTGAGGGTAAGGGTTGTTTTTATGAGTTCTTTCTTTCTTTCTTCTTCTTCTTCTTTTTTTTTTTCAAGGCAGGGTCTCACTCTAGCTCACGCTGACCTGGGATTCACTATGTAGTCTCAGGGTGGCCTCGAACTCACTGCAATCCTCCTACCTCTGCCTCCCAAATGCTGGGATTAAAGGCGTGCGCCACCACGCCCAGCTGAGTTCTTTCTTTAAAGATAAGTTATAACTCAGGCTGGCCCTCCTGCCTCCACCTCCCAGCTGCTGGGATTATAGGTGTGCACCAACCACCATACCCAGCCTAGTTTTTGTTTTCTTGTGATGAGTAAGAATTGGGTCCTGCCCTAAAGAAGCAAAGACAGATGGGAAAATGTGTTTTCTCTTTGCATATGTATTGCTTCTGCCTCCTGTTCCCCATCGGTCCCCACCCATGCCACCCCACCACTTCTTTGGTCATTTCCTGCCATCCTCAAAAAACCTCATCAAGACTACATCCCCATAAAGCTTCCCAGATGTTCAGCATGGGCACCGTCCCCGATCCTCCACAGATGCCTGCCATGTTAGCAGACAGTAACTTGTCTGTCTCCTTGCACCGACTGGGCAATTTGAGGTCAGCAGGGTGGACCTCAGCAATGTGACCTTAGTCATTAACATAGTGTTTACTACATAATGTGCTCAATATATGGCAAAGAAATTTCTCATGATGAAAAGTCCTGGTCATCTTTTCAACCTAAGAGGAATTTTTGTTTTTTTTTTTGTTCTTTCAACGTAGGGTCTCACTCTAGCCCAGGCTGACCTGGAATTCACTATGTAGTCTCAGGGTGGCCTTGAACTCATGGTGATCCTCTTACCTCTGCCTCCCAAGTGCTGGGATTAAAGGTGCACCACCATGCCTGGCTTTTTATGAAGATAGCATCTTTGCTTTGTGGGTTACGATAGCCTTGTCTAGGTTACTTCTCAGCCTCCTTAGGGTTGTTTTGCTAAAAACACTCACTCTTCCCTTGGATCTGTTGATGACCCAAAGGCAGTAAGAACAGGGTAAGAGGGCCTGACATCTCTCCCTTTCCCCTGTGCTTGTCCCCGCTGCTGCCTTAACCTTCAGCTCCGATTCTGCCCAGCTCTGTGTGTGCACGCGATGACTGTTTGGGGAATGATTTGTCCAGGACTATCATCAAGGTGTATCCGTTACTTTCTCATTGTTGGGACAAAATATCTGACCAAAAGAAACTTAGGACAAAGAAGAGATATATCTTAGCTCACAGTTCCAGAGGATAAAGTCCATTGTGGCTGAGAAAACACCAGAGGGGAGGAAAGCCAGCTGTCACATTGTCACATGAGTACAGAGGAAGTAGAGAGAGATGCATGCTGGCAGTTGGCTTTTTTTTTTAAATTTTTTAATTATTTTATTTATTTTTGGAGAGAGACACAGAGAGATAGAGAGGGAGACAGAGATGGGCATGCCAGCAGTCTCTCAGCTGCTATGAACGAAATCCAGATGTGTGCGCCCCCTTGTGGTCAAGTGTGGCATTGTGCCCTTGCGTCACTTTGCATCTGGCTAAACATGGGACCTGGAGATTGGAACCAGTGTTCTTAGGCTTAGCAAGCAGGTGCCTTAACCGCTAAGCCATCTCTCCAGCCCTCGGCTTTTTTATACAATTCAGAATGTTGGCCTGTGGTACTGCCCAAAGTGGGGTGTGTCTTCCCACCTCAATGAACCTAATTAAGGACATTTGTCACTGATGACACAGGTTGACAATCCATGTAAGCCATCACACAAGATTCATTTGACATATGCTTACTTAACTTCTTTCCCTACCTCAAGGCAAAATCTACCTACCAGCCTCATCGCCAGAGTCTACTGAGACAGTACCAGGTTCCTGGAAGAACTCTTCCTACTCCCAGAAAAGACAGGAATATTCCTCCCCTTTATGGGGCCATCTCTCTCTCTCATCATTCCTACTCTACCTGTAACTCCTCAGCCCCTGGAGAAGCTGACATCTGAGCCAAACTTCCTCTTCATGGAATGAAGCTTTTATCTCCTCAAACTCATCTCTCAGACATCGGTTTTTCTGTGGGATGAACTGAATCTGGGCTTGGTAACACTATGACAGAGCTGTTTAAAAAATTCCTCTTAGGCCGGGTGTGGTGGTGCAAACCTTGAATCCCAGCACTCGGGAGGCAGAGGTAGAGAATCACTGTGAGTTCGAGGCCACCCTGAGACTACAGAGTGAATTCCAGGTCAGCCTGAGCTAGAGTGAAACCGTACCCAGAAAAAAAACAAAACAAAACAACAACAACAACCAAAAAAGATGCTATCTCTAGCAGTCCATGGGAAGCCAGTAATGTGTTGTCCATCTCATGTCCTCCAAAATTCATGGCCTTTAAGTCAACTAAGGATTACTTAAGCTAGAGGGTTTATTTCGTTTATCCCCCCTCCTTGGAAATACCAAGAGAGAGATGAGTTATGCGCGGGCTGTGATTGTGCTGCCGCAGTCCGGCATTGAGGTGCTCTCAGGGGTTTTCCGAGAGCACTTCATGGAACAAGTTTCTCCTTCGTAACAATTGCTCTGAGAAGCAAGGATGCCACAAATCATCATCTTTAAATGGTGTAATAAGCCAGAGCTTATTAAATCTCTTTTTCCCTCTTCCTAGGTACCAAAGTATTTTGAAAGTTATATAAAAGATAACAACTAAGTTAAATGGCAAGATATTAAAATAAAGTGTCACGGCTGTCTCGGTGAGGTAACCATGGAGCTGGTAACGCTAGTTCAAAATGCCTCGCAGACAGCTAAAGCTGAGAGTCATCAGATTTATTCCTTTATCACATCTTATTTCTAAAAGTGCTTTATGCCACTCTTTTCATTGTTTTTTCTTCTGTGTGTGTGTATTGTTGTTATTTCTTGTGTGGTGCCCCATGCACTTGGGTGGGTTCCCGATGATAAGGCCAGCTGCAACCCCACAGTCCAAGGTCCCCGGCCACGTTCAGTAGCCCAGGCCAGCTTCCTCACAGTCCCAGCCCGTTTTTAGCAATGTCCAACACTCCAAGTGACTGGCCCTCCCTGCCCTTGGGCAAGGTTGTAGTGTGCCCTGTCTTCGCCCAGAGTGGACAGAACTGGAAAAGCCCTCCCTCCTAGATCCCAAAAGCATCTGACTATTCCATAGTCAGGCTTTGCCCCCCACAGTTCCTGACATTGTGGCTAGCTGCCCAAGAGACCCTTATGTGGCTGACGTCACATAGCTTTTCCCACCATTATCTCCCTTGCACTTCTGCTTTCAGCCAATTAGATAGCAACCCATAAACTATGTATGCAATCACCATATAGTCTGTATGTGCCTTCTCAACCTTTCTCAAGTGTTTATAAACCCACTCCCCTGTTGAATAAACAAGAGCTTGCTATCCATCAGACAGCCTCCTGGGTGTTCATTGCCCGTCACACTCACCCACTGCTCCAGGACCCTGATTCCCCCCAACTCCTCCTGCGCCCAGGACGTCGGTGGCCAATAGCCCCAGGGAACGCTGAAGACCCACATAGGGGCATTCACTTTCTGTGGCCAGAGCAGAACATTGGGTGGCCCACTCCATCTGTCTTCTTCCTTGTGTGGTTTTTAACTTTATGCCTATTGGATTTACCTATTAAATGTTTGAAATTTTTACCTATTTACTTGACAGAGAGGTGGAGGGAGAGAATGGGTGCCCCAGGGCCTTCAGCCACTGGAAATGAACTCCAGATACACATGCCACCTTTTGCATCTGGCTTACATGGGTCCTGGGGAATCAAACCTGGGTCCTTTGGCTTCCCAGGCAAATGCCTTAACCCCATTGAGCCATCTCTCCAGCCCAAAATGTTTGAAGTTTTTGATTTGATTTTGTTTTTATTATGCTTTTATATTCAATTTATATACAAGTACATATTTTACATAGGTTTATGGTCTCATATCCCTTCACCCCCATCTCCATTCCCCTGAGGGTCCTCCTCAGTGGGGTCCTTGGTGTTCACTGTGGGGTAATTAGCACCTCTGTCAGTCTCTGGGGAGGGCCGTACCTCAGGATATTTCTACCTACCCTGTGGCTCTTACAATCTTCACGCACCCTCTTCTGAAAGTTTCCCTATGCCTTGCTGAGAGTGTTAGCAGACCCATGTGGCCAAGACTGGCCTCCAATTTACTATGTAGTCAACACTGACCTTGAACTTTGGCTCCTCTTGCCTCCATCTCCTGAGTGCTAGAATTGTAGGCATGTACTGTCATGCCCCATTCTATGTGGTGTTAGGAAATTGAACCTAGGGCTTCATGCATGCTAGGCGAACACTCTAGCAATGGAGCTACAACCTCACCCTTAGAACATTTTTTGTTGTTGTTTTTCAAGGTCAGGTCTCACTCTAGCCCAGGCTAACCTGCAATTCACTATTAGTCTCAGGCTGGTCTTGAACTCACAGTGATCCTCCAACCTCTGCCTCCCAAGTGCTAGGATTAAAGGCATGCACCACTATGTCTGGCTAGAACATTTTAAAAGTGACGTTAGAATGCCTCTGATTGTTAGGAAAAAAACAACAGACATCAAAATTTAGTAAGTGATTTTGGTTAATGCTGGGGATTAATTGCTGTGATAATCCGAACTGTGGTTTAGGATTGCCTAGGAATCAAGCCTGTGGGCTTTCTTTGAACCATGGTACCATCTCAAGCTTACTCTCTTCAGTATGCAGGAAAACTAAGTCAGAATGGGGCCGTGGCTCAGTGCACAAATGTGAGCACTGTAGCAGGCATGCGTGATCCTACTGCGGCTCAGGTAAGAAGGGAGGCAGAGAAAGGAGGCTCTTCTGGAAGCTTGATCAGCTAGCCTGGCAAACACAGCTGTGAGTGAGATACCCTTCCTCAAATAAGGTTGAAGGAAGGACCCACACCTGAGGTTGTCCTCCGACCTCTACACTTACACCGTGCTGCATGTGTACATACGCACACACGTGTGCACACCTGTGAGTCAAAATGATACCCACTGAGGGAAAAGGTTTCAGACTTACTTCCCTGCTCCACTTCCTCTTCTGAGGATCTTGGGTGTTTGTTCTCCGTGGGTGTTTGAAGCCACCTGCCCCATCACGCATGGGGCCTCTGCTCCTCAGCCAGGATCCACTTGCTTTCTCCACACTAACGAGTGGAAGCCTGCTAACCCATTAGGGGAAAATAGCCCAGGAGAGCTAGGGAGATAGCTCTGTGGGATACTTACCACTCAATCATGAGGACCAGAGTTCAGACCCCATAAAATACTAGGGAGTGGTGATGCGCACCAGTAATCCCTGTGTTTGGGAGGCAGAGACAAGAATCTCTGGGGCTCACTGCCTAGCTAATGTAGCCGAATCTGTGAGCTCTAGTCTAGTCTGTAGTCCAGGCTGACCTCCAACTCATGGCAATCCTTCTACCTCTGCCTCACGAGTGCTGCATCTCTAGTCATTGTGTTTTCTTTTCTTTTCTTCTTCCTTCCTTCCTTCCTTCCTTCCTTCCTTCCTTCCTTTCTTTCTTTCTTTCTTTCTTTCTTTCTTTCTTTCTTTCTTTCTTTCTTGACAACTACTTTAATTGTAGACAATATCCCATGGTACTCCCCTCCCTTCCCCCACTTTCCCCTTTGAAACTTCACTCTCCATCATATCCCCTCTCCCTCTCAATCAGTCTCTCTTTTCAGTTTGATGTCATCATCTTTTCCTCCTATTCTGATGGTCTTTGTTTGTTTGGTTGTTTTTCTTTTTTTTTTTTTTGGTTTTTCAAGGTAGGGTCTCACTCTAGCTCCGGCTGACCTGGAATTCACTATGTAATTGAAGGATAGCCTCGAACTCTTGGCGATCCTCCTACCTCTGCCTCCTGAGTGCTGGGATTAAAGGCGTGCGCCACCACGCCCGGCTTTCTAGTCAAGTTTTTACTTCAGTTTTTAGTTTAGTTTTAGTTTAGCTCTAGGTTCAGCGAGAGAGTCTGTCTCAGAGAATAAGAAGACACTCAACATTGACTTCTGGTCTCCACATGCATGCCCACAACAGTGCATACACACCTGCATGCATATGTGCATCCAGACACATTTGAACACATACACACATGCATGCACACCATATACACACATGTACTAGGAAAAAAATAAAAAGGAAGGGGGGTTAGCCAGTGATCCTGAGTGGGACCATTAGTATTTTAATAGATGAAGTCGTTTTGCAGTGAGAAGAATGGAATCAACATTCAGTCGTTGAACTGCAGCCTCACAGAAGAAGTTTTTTTTTTTTTTTTTTTTTTTTTTTTTTTTTTTTTTGAGGTAGGGTTTCACTCTGGTCCAGGCTGACCTGGAATTCACTATGTAGTCTCAGGGTGGCCTTGAACTTACAGTGATCCTCCTACCTCTGCCTCCCAAGTGCTGGAATTAAAGACGTGTGCCACCACGCCCGGCACAGAAGAAGTTTTTAATCCAAGGAAATGAGTTTCTGATTTTCAGTTTCAGAAATCAATAAGCAAAGTGGTGGAAGGGCTTTGGAGTCTTGAACATGGCAGTGGTCTCCTCTACCTACTTCCATTAAAGATTCAACTGGGGAACCAGAGAGATGGTTCAGCGGTTAAAGTGTCTGCTTGCAAAGCCTAACAACCCCAGTTTGATTCCCCAGAACACATGCAAAGCTGGATGCATAAGGCAGCACATGCATCTGGAGTTCATTTGTAGCGACTGGAAGCCCTGGTGTACCTATTCTCTCTTTTTCTCTCTCTCCTTATAAATAAATAAATAAAGTAAAAATTCAACTGGAGAGGCTGGCCTGGAACTTGATGCAAGCCTCCTGCCCTAGCCTTCAAGTGGTAAAATTATAACTGAGCAACCACCCCTGGCTCCTTTTTTATGCTGCTCATCAGGAAATTAACTAGTTTTTATAATATCTTTTTAATATATTTTATTTATTTATTTATTTGTTTATTTATTTATTTATGAGAGAGAAAAAGACAGAGAGAGAGGAAAAGAGAATGAGAATGGGTGTGCCAGAACCTCCAGCCACTGCAAACGAACTCCAGATGTGTGCCACCTTGTGCATCTGGCTTACTTGGGTCCTGGGGAATTGAACCAAGGTCCTTTGGCTTTGCAGGCAAATGCCTTAATGTCTAAGCCATCTCTCCAGCCTGAAATCAGCTATTTCTCAGATTGGATTTCTACTTTAGTTAAAATGAACTATAGATATCTTGGTGTGGCAGCTCACAAGTTTGATTCCCAGCTCTTGGAGGTAGAGGTGGGAGGATTACTGTGAGTTGGAGGACAGCCTAGGACTGCAGAGTGAGTTCCAGATCTACTTGGGCTAGAGTTAGACCCTACTTAAAAATAAATACATGCATACATACGTACATACAATAAATTATAAGAAGTTTTAGGGGCCAGGCATGGTGGTGCATGCCTTTAATCCCAGCACTTGGGAATCAGAAGCAGGAGGATTGGGGCTGGAGGGATGGCTTAGCGGTTAAGGTGCATACCTGCAAAGTCAAAGGACCAAGGTTCAATTCCCCAGGACCCACGTTAGTCAGATGCACAAGGGGGCACAGGTGTCTGGAGTTCGTTTGCAGTGGCTGGAGGCCCTGGAGTGCCCATTCTCTCTCTCTTTCTGTCTGTCAAATAAATTAATAAATAAAAATAAAATATTTTTTAAAAAAGAAGTAGGAGATTGCTATGCATTTGAGGCCACCTTGAGGGGGGAAAAATTTGACTAGGGATGCAGCACTTGGGAGGCAGAGGTAGGAGGATTGCCATGAGTTGGAGGCCAGCCTGGGACTCAGTGAGTCCCTACCTCAAAAAACAAACAAACAAACAAACAAACAAACAAACAAACAAAAATTCAAGTAGGGTTGTGGCCCTCAAACATGACAATCATGGACTGGAGGAAGGGCTTAGCAGTTAAGGAGTTTGCCTGCAAAGCCAAAGGACCCAGGTTTAATTCCCCTGGACCCACGTTACCGATACAGAAGGGGGCGCATGTGTCTGGAGTTCATTTGCAGTGGCTGGAGGCCCTGGCGTGCCAACTCTCTCTCTCTCTCCCCCCACTTTCTCTGTCAAATAAATAAATATAAAATATTTTTAAATGACAATCATATGTGGTGCTTTGAGAAAAACCAGTTAGGAAAACCGCAGGGTAATCTTTATTCCATGACTTCATATTATCTGAAAGTATTTTTAAAAACTAGCATGGTTCTAACCTCCCACTCCCCAAGACAGTGTAAAGGGAAAACAGTTTTGAACCTAACAGACTTAGCCCAGCTAAAATTGTTCTGGAAAAAAATAAAGTCAGCCTTTAGTCAAGTTTAGACAAGACTTTTCAGTGATTGCTTAAGATCACAGCAATGGATTCATCCTAGGCTTTCTTGCCCCTTTCCAAATTGTTTACAATCATTCCTCCCTCCCCAGGGGTTGTGGAATGAATCATCAACTTTTCTTTTTCAAGCACACGATTAAATTGGACTACATCCTGGAACCAAACGTTTGTTCTTACAAGCAGTTCCTGTATGTCATCAGCTGTAATGGAAAGCAGAAATCCAGTAGGCAGGCCTTACCTGCAGCAGGGCAGTGTTAGACCCACATTCTGCTGCCATGCACCACTTGTTCACATCTAAAAAATCACTTACAAGAGCTGAAGAATGCACTCTAAAAAGAAAGGTCAATGTGAATTCATGTGAAAATTCATCGTTTACTTCAATTCAGAAGCCATGTGTCATATACGCCGAGTAAAACTTTCTTGGAATCTCAACCTTTGTATTTTTATTATTTTATTTTTATTTATTTGTTTGAGAGATAGATCAGGGAGAAAAAGAGAGAGAGAAAATAGGTGTGCCAGGGCCTGCAGACACTGCAAATGAATTCCAGGTGCATGCATCCTCTTGTGCATCTGGCTTACATAGGTCCCATGGGAATCAAATATGGGTCCTTTGGCTTTGCAGGCAAGTACCTTAACCGCTAAGCCATCTCTCTGGCCCTTAACCCTCTATATATATAGATTGATAGATAGATAGATAGATAGATAGATAGATAGATAGATAGATAGATAGATAGATAGAGTGTGTATATTGCCACTGTGCATGTGTGGAGGTCAGGAAACAACCTCAGGATGTTGGTTGTGCCCTTCCGCTCTGTTTGAGACAGAGTCTCTCCTGTTTGCCACCGGGAATACCAGACTTCTTGTTGCCTTAGGCACGTTGTGATTACAGATACATGTGCCACTTTGCATCTGGCTTCACATGGGTGCTGGGATATCAACTCTGGTAGGCTTACAGAGCAAGTACCTTTAACTGCTGAGCCGTCTTCCTACTCCCTTAATCCTTTTAAAATCTTTTCTGTTTGTTTGTTTGTGTTTGTTTTTTTTTTCAAGGTAGGGTCTCACTTTAGCTCAGGCTGATGTGGAATTCACTATGTATTCTCAGGGTGGCCTCGAACTCACGGTGATCCTCTTACCTCTGCCTCCCGAGTGCTGGGATTAAAGGTGTGCGCCGCCACACCCAGCTTTCCTTTTTAGATCTTGTGTGGTGTGTAGGTATGTGTGTGCATGTAGATGTTAGAGGACAATTTAGGTGTGGCTCCTCACCTTCAATTAGATGGGGTCTTTCTTGTTGTTCATTTTTTGTGTACCAGTAGGGTTTTGCTGTCTCTATCTCCCATCTTGCTATAGGAGGCCTGGGAAAATTTGACTCACTGTCATGTCTGGCTTTTTGTGGAGTGCTAGGAGGTAACCTCTGTTGTCACACTTGCACAGTAAGCACTTGTACCCACTAAGCCATCTCCCTAGTCCCTGAATCTCAATCTTATGTCCAAAGGATATCAACACGTGAAAACAAACAAAAATTTTTTTTTTAATTCCAGCTTTAAGAAATTAAAGATGCAGGCTGGAGACATGGCTTAGCAGTTAAGGAGTTTGGCTGCAAAGCCAAAGGACTTAGGTTAAAATCCCCAGGACCCACATAAACCAGATGCACAAGATGGTCCATGTGTCTGGAGTTCATTTGCAGTGGCTGGAGGCCCTGGCATGCCAATTCTATTTGCTTCTCTCTCTCTCTTTTTCTCAAATAAAATATTTTTAAAATTTAAAAGAATGACAATTAAAGATGCTTTCAGCTCATTTCTAATTTAGGAGCAGCAATTGCTGGATATAAAAATATAGAATTCTGGGGCATTATCTGAAAGTACCACTGCTGCTGCTGCCACCTGCAGTGGTTCTAATTTCTTTCCCAAACAGAGTGTAAAGGCAAAACAGACCTATTTGGAAGAGATGCATTTAGAAGACACTAACCCAGTTCTGTCCAAAGAAAGAAAGAGAAAGTGAACAAGCACTTTTCACCAATTAAAATGCCAGGCAAGACCAGAAAGGGAGCTTTCACAGTCCCTTCCACAAGCTTGTTTACAAATTCCTCCCCAGTGGATCAGAATACAGGAAAAACTAATGAGAGTCCTCAATGGATCCTTCACCCACCAAACAAGATTTCTTCAGAGACCAAACGTTTGTTCTTGCAAATGACCTTGACCAAGGAACAGCTATGTAAAACATACTTAAAGTTGTATTGTCAAGTGGTAAGATGAGGATAAAAAGCTTGTGTATAGCCAGGTGTGGTGGCACCACTTGTTTAATAAAAAGCACTGGGGAGGAGGATTGCACTCTAAAAAGAAAGGCCATCCTGAGACTTCATAGTGAATTGAATTCAGGTCAGCCTGAGTTAGAGCGAGACCCTACCTCAGAAAAAAACACAAAACAAACAAACAAACAAAAACACTTGTGTGTTTATTATTTTATTTTTATTTATTTGTTTGATATATATATATATATATATATATATATATATATATGTATAAAGGGCCTGAGAAAACTAATATAAATACATATGAAACATACAAGACATTGAAAAGATGAAGATTAGACTATGGTTAAGACCTGGCTCTTTGAACTTCAACATCTTGGGAAAAGGGAAATGAACAACATTTCCTTTAGATAGAACAACAATAATAATAAAAAAAGAACAACAACAGTGTGTAAATTATATATATATGGTAGGTCATGACTACCAGGATTAGTGGTATACTATTCTGAAAATCAAACTTTTATCAAAGGATAGACATGAGATATCAGATGTAAGGCACTTAACATCATTCATTAGCAGCACATGGGTGCTGGATAGCTATTAAAGAGATTGGTGCAGAGCTTTAACTGCTGAGCCGTCTTCCTACTCCCTTAATCCTTTTAAAATCTTTTCTGTTTGTTTGTTTGTGTTTGTTTTTGTTTTTCAAGGTAGGGTCTCACTTTAGCTCAGGCTGATGTGGAATTCACTATGTATTCTCAGGGTGGCCTCGAACTCACGGTGATCCTCTTACCTCTGCCTCCCGAGTGCTGGGATTAAAGGTGTGAGCCACCACACCCAGCTTTCCTTTTTAGATCTTGTGTGGTGTGTAGGTATGTGTGTGCATGTAGATGTTAGAGGACAATTTAGGGTGTGGCTCCTCACCTTCAACCTTGAGATGGGGTCTTTCTTGTTGTTCACCGCTGTGTGTACCAGGAGGGTTTTGCTGTCTCTATCTCCCATCTTGCTATAGGAGGCCTGGGACGATAGACTTTCACTGTCATGTCTGGCTTTTGTGTGAGTGCTAGGCGTGTAACCTCTGGTTGTCACACTTGCACAGTAAGCACTTGTACCCACTAAGCCATCTCCCTAGTCCCTGAATCTCAATCTTATGTCCAAAGGATATCCACACGTGAAAACAAACAAAACTTTTTTTTTTTTAATTCCAGCTTTAAGAAATTAAAGATGCAGGCTGGAGACATGGCTTAGCAGTTAAGGCACTTGGCTGCAAAGCCAAAGGACTTAGGTTAAAATCCCCAGGACCCACATAAACCAGATGCACAAGATGGTCCATGTGTCTGGAGTTCATTTGCAGTGGCTGGAGGCCCTGGCATGCCTATTCTATTTGCTTCTCTCTCTCTCTTTTTCTCAAATAAAATATTTTTTTAAAATTTAAAAAGAACGAAATTAAAGATGCTTTCAGCTCATTTCTAATTTCAAGGAGCAGCAATTGCTGGATATAAAAATATAGAATTCTGGGGCAGGCGCTCGGACCGACCACTGCTGCTGCTGCCACCTGCAGTGCACCTCGCATTTCTTTCCCAAACAGAGACCCCAAAGCGCAAAACAGACCTATTTGGAAGAGATGCATTTAGAAGACACCACCCAGTTCTGTCCAAAGAAAGAAAGAGAAAGTGAACAAGCATCTTTCACCAATTAAAATGCCAGGCAAGACCAGAAAGGGAGCTTTCACAGTCCCTTCCACAAGCTCGTTAAAAAGAAGCCCAGTGGATCAGAATACAGGGAAAAACTAATGAGAGTCCCTCAATGGATCCTTCACCCACCAAACAAGATTTCTTCAGAGACCAACTCGCTCTTGCAAATGACCTTGACCAAGGAACAGCTATGTAAAACATACTTAAAGTTGTATTGTCAAGTGGTAAGATGAGGATAAAAAGCTTGTGTATAGCCAGGTGTGGTGGCGCACGCCTTTAATCCCAGCACTGGGGAGGAGGATTGCTGTGAATTCGAAGCCATCCTGAGACTTCATAGTGAATTGAATTCCAGGTCAGCCTGAGTTAGAGCGAGACCCTACCTCAGAAAACACACAAACAAACAAACAAACAAAAAACACTTGTGTGTGTGTGTGTGTGTGTGTGCAGGAATATATATATATATATATATATATATATATATATATATATATATGTATAAATCCCTGAGGAAAACTAATATAAATACATATGAAACATACAAGACATTGAAAAGATGAAGATTAGACTATGGTTAAGACCTGGCTCTTTGAACTTCAACACTTGGGAAAAGGGAAATGAACAACATTTCCCTTTACAAGAACAACAACAATAAAAAAAAAAAGAACAACAACAACAACAAATTATATATATATGGTACGATGACTACCATTAGTGGTATACTATTCTGAAAATCAAACTTTTATCAAAGGATAGACATGAGATATCAGATGTAAGGCACTTAACATCATTCATTAGCAGCTGTAGCTATTAAAGAGATTGGTGCAGAGCTGGAGGGATGGCTTAGCAGTTAAGGTGTTTGCCTCCAAAGCCAAAGGGCCCTGGTTCAATTCCCCAGGACTCATGTTAGCCAGATGCACAAGGGGGCGCATGTGTCTGGAGTTCGTTTGCAGTAGCTGGAGGCCCTGGTGCACCCATTCTCTCTCCCTCTTTCTCTGTCAAATAAATAAAAATAAAATACTAAACAAAGAGATTGGTGCAATTAAAGAAAAGCTGGGCACTTAGTACCATAGGAAAGGTGCCATGAAGGCAAGACTCCCACCCATCAAAGACTCCAGGGCATAAGAATGCAAATTCACTTAAAGACTTTCCTTTGCAAAGAGTACCTAATCAGGTGGAGCTCCAAAAATGTTTGCCTGGTTCTGCACTGCTGCTGTGGTCCACAGGGTCACCTAGCAGGAGGACTCGGTGTGGATTAACTGGTGCTGTGTGGGACATGCACAAGTCAAGAGTGATAGGGCCATGGAGGCTTGTATCAAAGGTACAGAAAAAAGCCAGTGGAACCTTGAGGGGCCAATGCATGAAACTGTGACTCTAAGCCCAAGCTGCAATGGAGATGCAGGGACACTAAGGATGTTGGGAACACGGGACATCTGTCAAGGAAAACTGCAGACACCAAGTATAGCTGACCCACGAGAAAGCCCATGTACGCTACGAGTGGCAGGGCAGTAGAGGTGGGTTCACCCAAGTCCACGGAAATCAGATGGTGCCACCATGAGACTCAGATGCCAGACGGAGAGTCATCAGAATTAATGTTTGCCCTGCTGGCTTTCGGTTTTACTTTGGTCTGACCCTTCCTTGCTAGCTTCTTGTTTCTCCCCTTTGAAATGGAAATTTTTACTCTGTGTCATTATATATTGAAAGCTCTAACTTTCTTTTTGATTTTACAGTTGCTCACAGCTAACAGTTTGTCTTGAGTCTTAGAAGGTATTTTGAACTTTGAACTCTTTTTTTTTAATGCTTTTTAAAAATTGAATTATTTGAGAGAGTGAGAGAGAGTGAGAGAGGGGAAGAAGCATAGAGAGAGAATGGGCATGCCAGGGCCTCCAGCCACTGGAAACGAGCTCCAGATGCATGCACCACCTTGTGCATCTGGCTTACGTGGGTCCTGGGGAATTGAACTGAGGTCCTTTGGCTTTGCAGGCAAAAACCTTAACTGCTAAGCCATCTCTCCAGCCCCCGAACTTTGAACTCTTGAACCATGTTGACACTATCAAGACTAAGACATTTGTGTGTGTTTCTGCATACATATGCGAGGATGTATGCACATGTGTGTAGCATATGTGGTGTGTGAGGTGTATGCATGTATTTGTGCTGAGACAGCACCCTGTGTGCTTGCCTG
Source organism: Orientallactaga sibirica (assembly GCA_036365145.1). Classification (NCBI taxonomy): domain Eukaryota; kingdom Metazoa; phylum Chordata; class Mammalia; order Rodentia; family Dipodidae; genus Orientallactaga; species Orientallactaga sibirica. The sequence continues at coordinate 2,343,942 of JAEOAD010000048.1, forward strand.
AAACACACTGTGGGATCACCTGTCGTGGTGTCCCCCTCCATCACTCACCTACCTGATTTCTCCTTGCAATGGAGAGTCGCTTACTGATTCCAGAGCTTGCCTTTCAAGAGCCCCAGCAGTTCTTTGGTCCCTACTCCCCACAGGGCTGCAGGTACAGACAAGTGTGACCACTCCCAGCTATTTAAGTGGGTTTGGTCTAAAGCCCCCCTCAGGTCCTCATCCTCACTCAGGAAATGCACTTTACCACTGAGCCATCTCTCCCACCCTAGACGAAGCTGACTCTTGATGGTGAACCGAATGCATTTTGGGGTATGAGATGGCCCTGAAACAATGGGTGCCAGGAGCAGGTTGGTATGGTTTGGGTCTGAAATGTCCCCCTGCAGGCTTTTGGGTTTGAATACCTCGTGGCCAAGTGAAAATGTTGGTTTATATATGTTGCTGTAGAAGCTTTAGGAAGTGAAGTCTGGCTGGTGGAAGGAGATCGCTGAAGTAGGCCTCTGAGGGTTACATTAGGGCCTCATTAGTAGTCCCAATTATCTGCTTCCTGGTCTAGCCACCATGCCAGGAGCTCTACCACACATGGTCTTGCCACCAAACCTTCCCCACATGCTGGATTATACACTAAAACCTTGTATGTTAAAAAGAATAAAGATCAGGGCCTGGAGAGATGGCTTAGCGGTTAAGTGCTTGCCTGTGAAGCCTAAGGACCCTGGTTCAAGGCTCAATTCCCCAGGACCCACGTAAGCCAGATACACAAGGTGACGCATGCATCTGGAGTTCGTTTGCAGCGGCTGGAGGCCCTGGAGTGCCCGTTCTCTCTCTCTCTCTCTGCCTCTTTCTCTCTCTGTCTGTTACTCTCAAATAAATGAATAAATAATAAACAAACAACAAAAAAAGAATAAAGATCAGGAGCCGGGCGTGGTGGCACACACCTTTAATCCCAGCACTCAGGAGGCAGAGGTAGGAGGATCGCTGTGAGTTTGAGGCCACCCTGAGACTACAAAGTTAAATCCAGGACAGCCTGGGCCAGAGTGGTGAAGCCCTACCTCAAAAGACCAAAAAAAAAAAAAAAAAAAAAAAAAAAAAAAACCAGAATAAAGATCAGGAGGTCAGGCATGGTGGTATATTCCTGTAATCCCATCATTTGGGAAGAAGAGGGATCAAGAGTTCAAAGCCAGCCAGGCGTGATGGTGCATGTCTTTAATCCCAGCACCTGGAAGGCAGAGGTAGGAGGATTGCCATGAGTTTGAGGCCAGCCTGAGGCTACATAGTGAATTCCAGGTCAGCCTGGGCTAGAGTGAAACCCTACCTTGAAAAAAACCAAAAGAATTAAAATTAAAAAAGAGTTCAAAACCAATTTCAGCCACATAGCAAGTCTGAGACCAATCTAAGCTACATGAGACTTTGTCTTCCAATGAAACAAAAACACCCAAACCAAAGATCAAGAATAACTAAGGATGGGCTGGAGAGATGCCTTAGTGGTTAAGGCATTTGCCTGCAAAGCCAAAGGACCCAGGTTCAACTCCCCAGGATCCACGTAAGCCAGGATATACAAGGGGACGCATGTGTCTGGAGATCGTTTGCAATGACTAGAAGCCCTGACATGCCCATTCTCTATCTGCCTCTTTCTCTCTCTATTATAAATAAATAAAAATAAAAAATATTGAAAAAACAGAATACCAAAGAAAGAGACACATAGGACGGGGGGGCGGGGAGCACAAACAGATAGTGACTCCTAATAGCTAGGATTTCTTGGGGGGGGGTAATGAAAATGTTGTCAGTGGTATTTATAACATAACCTTGTCAATATTCTCTCTCTCTTTTGTTTTTATTTTTCGAAGTAGGAAGTTACTCTAGCCCAGACTGGCCTCAAACTCACAGCGATCCTCCTACCTCTCTGCCTCCCGAGTGCTGGGGTTAAAGGTGTGTGCCACCATGCTCAGCTTGTCAGCATGTCAATATTCTAAGTGAGTATAAAAAGCACTAAATTATTCAATTTACATGGATTAATTTTATATGAGTTATTTGTCAAGTTTTCACTTAAAAACCAATTAGGGGGCTGGGAGATTGCTCAGTGCTTATAGGTATTTGCTTGCAAACCTGATGGCCTGGGTTCAAGTGGTAACTCATGTAAAGTGGGATGCAAGAGTGGCAAGTGTCAGGCATTCTGTTTGCAGTGGCAAAAGATCCTGTCATGAATGAATGAGTGAATGAATGAATGAATGAATAAATAAAAAGAAAAACCAATCTGCAGCCAGGAGTGGTGGTATAGTCCAGGAAGAAAATCAAGTAAAGGTCGTAGGTGTCAGCCTGGGCTACATAGTAAGGTTGTACCTTAAAAAAAAACAAGCCAGTGGGTTAGGTCAGAGTCAGAGTTATCATTAGGAAGTATAATGAAAATAAAATAATATAAAATAAATCCCACATAGTAAAACTCACACATCATGACGTCTGCCTACAATTCCAACACTAGGGAGGCTGAGGCAGGAGTAGCTTATTTTATTGTATTTTATTTTATTTATTTTGGTTTATCGAGGTAGGGTCTCACTCTAGCTCAGCTAACTTGGAATTCACTATGTAGTCTCAGGGTGGCCTCAAACTCACAGCGACCCTCCTACCTATGCCTCCCAAGTGCTGGGATTAAAGGCGTGCACCACCATGCCTGGCTAGGAGTATCTTCACTTTAAAGTCAGCCTGAGCTGTATAGCAAGCTCCAGACCACCCTGGGCTACATAGAGTCCCTGTTTCAAAATAAATTAAACAAATTGGGCTGGAGAGATGACTTAGCAGTTAAAGTGCTTGCCTGAAAAGCCTAACTACATTCAGGTCAGCCTGGGGAATGTACTCCAACTTCAATTCCTCAGGCTCCACATAAAGCTAAATGCACAAAGTGGCACACGCATCTGGAGTTCGTTTGCAGCAGCTAAAGGCCCTGGTGTGCCCATTCCCCCTCTCTTTTGCCTCTCTCTCAAATAAAAAAACAAACAAATAAACAAAACATTAAAAATAAGTAAATAAAGGAATAGCAGCAATATTAGCACAGTGAGTTAGAGGACATGGTAAGGTTGCACCATATGTGCAAGGCCCTAGATTTGATCCCTGTCACTATAAAACAAGACAGTGCAGATCAAGGAGTCCCAGGCAAAACAAGCACCAGAATAAAAAACCCAGAAGCTAATGTAAGTTTATTTAAAAATTTAGTATTATCTTAAAGACAGCACTTCAAACAGGAAATAAAGAATGGATGACTTCTCACCAGCTGAGACAGTTGCCTACACAACAGGAGAAAATACAGAGGCCGGCCCCAGAGCGGTACACACTAGAGTTTGGTAGGTTAAAGAATTAAATGTTTATGGGGATAGAGAAAGAAATAACAAGGGATATTGTCTACAATTAAAGAAGTTGTCAATAAAAAAATAATAATTTTTAAAATGTCCAATGGTAAAAAAAAGAATGAAATGTTTAAAAAAACAATGCCGATATTATTGAAAGAAAAGATAATTTTTCTTGGATTTCTTTTTTTTTTTTTTTTTTGGTTTTGCAAGGTAGGGTCTCACTCTGGGCCAGGCTGACCTGGAATTCACTATGTAGTCTCAGGGTGGCCTCGAACTCTCGGTGATCCTTCTACCTCTGCCTCCCGAGTGCTGGGATTAAAGGCGTGCGCCACCACGCCCGGCTTTTCTTGGATTTCTTATATAAGCTTAGATAATGCCATTTTTCTTTATCATTTTTTTTTCGGAGGCAGGGTCTCACTCTAGCCCAGCCTGACTAGAATTTACTATTTAGTCTCAGGGTGGCCTCGAACTCATGGCATTCCTCCTACCTCTGCCTCCTGAGTGCCGGGATTAAAGGCGTGCGCCACCATGCCTGGCTTTTTTATAATTTTTTTAAGCAAAGCAAAACAGAAGTATAGAGAAAAGACATTTTATCTATCTAATTACTTAAAGAGACTTTGGTTTAGAAAATTCAACTTAAATTAAAGCAAACTAGAAACAAAAACTAGTTATAAAACATGTAATTCTATATTTAATATGTATTATGTATGATGAATATAGACATTGGATTCTTTGCTTCTTTTTTTGTTGTTGTTGTTTTCTGAGGTAGGGTTTCACTTGTAGCCCAGGCTGACCTGGAATTTATCCTGTAGTCTCAGGAGAACTCAAAGGCATCCTCCTACCTCTGCCTCCCCAGTGCTGCAATCAAGGGTGTGTGCCACCACACCTGGCTAGACATCGGAGTTGTAAAACTCAACAAGAGAAACATCAGAATTCAATATTTTATGTTTACAGGACATGAAGGGGAAGTTCACAGAGGAAAAAAACTATATATATATATATATATTTATTTATTTATTTGAGAGAGAGAGAGAGGAAGAGACAGAGAGAAAGAGAGAATGGGTGCACCAGAGACTCCAGCCACTGCAAACGAACTCCAAACATTTGCGCACCCTTGTGCCTCTGGCTTACATGGGTCCTGGGGAACTGAACCAGGGTCCTTAGACTTCACAGACAAACACCTTAACTGCTAAACCATTTCCTCAGCCCTATATATACTTTTTAAAATGTATGTTTGCTAGAAGTGAAAGACACACAACTGAAAACAATATCCTGCTTTTCACTTATAATAATAGCAAAGACGAAAGAATGATATACTTTGGGTGACAAGGGTATGAGGGCACTGGAATTAGCAATCACTGTTGACCGGAATGTACATTTGAACAACTTAACTAAATGTGTTTTCAAAAATTCTGGGTATGAGGGTACTCTAGCTACAACAGCTGTCACTCCATTGATCCCCAGGGTGGATTAAGCTGCCGTGGCTTGCTGGCTGGGTGGTCCGGTCCTCCCTCACCACTCCATGCATAACACTTCCAAAGCTGCTGCACTGGAACAAAGAGGACCTCCCAGATATAGGAGGACCCATCTTGTGTCAAGGAGATACCCGTAGTTGTGTGTTCCCTCGCTAGAACCTCCAAATAGCTCTCGAGAATCGTTTGTGCGTCTGTATAGCACGTGTGGTGTATGCCCATGTATGTGTAGGTGTGTGTGTCGCATCCCAAAGGAGAACGTCGTGTTTCCTTTTCTGTCGCTCATCCGCATGTTTCCTTGAGATGTAGTAGTCTCACTGAACCCAGAGCTGCAGTTTTCAGTGAGAGCCTCTGCCATCATCTCTCATCTCTGCTTCCCGCAGGACCCGAGCATGGCTACTCCCAGCGTTTTATGTGGGTGCTGGGCATGGTAGTGTGAATGTGAAATGTCCCACACAGCCTCATGTGTTTGTGATTAAAGCCGAAGAAGCTTCAATTCCTACCTAGTGGCAATTTGAGAGGTGGAGCCTTGGTGGGGAAGTCTGTTGCTGGGGGGCAGGTTTTGGGGTGTCATGGCCTAGCGCCCCCTTGCCAAAACCAGCTTACTCTTGCCACTACCTCCCAGGTGCCTAGCAAGATGTGGTGCCCAGCCTCTTCTCTGTCGTGCCATAATGAAAGCTCTCCTCCAGACCGTAAACCAAAATGAACCCTTTCCTTCCCTAAGCTGCTTCTGGTTGGGTGTTTTGTTCAGCAATGAGAAGGTAACTGCAACACTGGGGAATCTAACTCAGGCACTCATGCTTGTGTGGCAAGCATCCTTACATGCTGAGCGGTCCCCCAGCTCCATATGAGCTAAGCATGTTGGCTCATGCCTGCAAGTCCAGCATTTAGAATGCTGGGGAAGAAGGACTGTAAGCTCCAGGTCACACTGTTAAGAAAAATAAACATTGTGGGCTGGAGAGATGGCTCAGCAGTTAAGCTACTTGGAGCCAAGTTTGGCTCCCCAGGACCCACATAAAGATGGACAAGGTGGCACATGTGTCTGAAGTTCATTTGCAGTGGCTAAAGGCTCCGACACACCCATTCTCTCTCTCTGCCTCTTTTTCGCTCTCAAATAAATATATAAAAAAATTAAAAAGATTATATGATAAGCCGGGCGTGGTGGCGCACACCTTTAATTCCAGCACTTGGGAGGCAGAGGTAGGAGGATCACCATGAGTTCAAGGCCATCCTGAGACTAAATAGTTAATTCCAGGTCAGCCTGGACCAGAGTGAGACCCTACCTCGAAAAACCAAAAAAAAAAAAAAGGATTATACTAATAGAATTTGATCTAGAACACCCACAAAGAGTAATAAACAGCTATTTATGTAAAGATTTATTTGTAAGTTAAGAAAAGGAAACAATGTAAATATTTAATAGCAGAGTATTGATTAAATGAGCTATGATATATCCATACTATACAATCTTTTGCATCCATCGAATGATTTTTTTGGCAATTTTGTACATGTATATAATATATTCTGATCATATTCACTCCCAATACACTCTTTTATCTCCCACTCCCAATGACTCCCAAACCCCCTCCTACTTTCCTGCCTTTTTTTTTTTCTTTTGTGACACCATTGGCTTTAATTATGGTAGATTGCATGGGGAAGGGATGATTTACTAGAGCACGGGCGATTTACCAGCGGCAACAGCATTGAAGTGACTCCCCCCCTCCTCGCCACCATCAATTGCCAATGGCTCCTCCAGGGAGGGGCTGGACATCAATGAGTCCTTCCCCTACGCATGATGGACCCAGTCGTGCTGGACTTGTTCGGTAACCCCCACTGCTGGGAATGCACTAGTGCAAGGGTGGTTGTGTTCAGAAACAGCATGGCACAGCACTCCTCACCATCCCCCAACTCGTACATCATGTTTTATATATTTATTTACAAACAGAGAGAGAGAGGACACGCCAGGGCCTCCAGCCGCTGCAAACGAACTTTAGATGCATAGGCCACTTTGTGCATTCAGCTTTATGTGGGTACTGGGGAATCTAACTAGGGTTGTCAGGTTTTGCAAACAAGCACCTTAACCACTGAGCTATCTCCTGGCCCTTTTATTTTTATTTATTTATTTATTTTTATTTATTTATTTTTTTTTGGTTTTCTGAGGTAGGGTTTCACTCTAGTCCAGGCTGACCTGGAATTCACTATGTAGTCTCAGGGTGGCCTCGAACTCTCGGCGATTCTCCTACCTCTGCCTCCCAAGTGCTGGGATTAAAGGCGAGCGCCACCATGCCCGGCTCCTGGCCCTTTAAAAAAAAATTATTTTAGGGCTGGAGAGATGGCTTAGCCGTTAAGGCGCCTGCCTGCTAAGCCTAAGAACCCGGTTCCAATCTCCAGGTCCCAAGTTTAGCCAGATGCAAAGTGACGCAAGGGCGCAATGCTGCACTTGACCACAAGGGGGCGCACACATCTGTATTTCGTTCACAGCAGCTGAGAGACTGCTGGCGCGCCCATTCTCTATCTGTCTGCCTCTCCCTCTCTCTCTGTCCGTCTCTCTCTGTGTCTCTCTCCAAAAATAAAAAAAATGTATATATATATATATATATTTTTTTTTTTATTCAACTCTTACATTTTTATTTATTTATTTATTTGACAGAAAGAGAAGGTGTGAGAAAGAGAATGGATGCACCAGGGCCTCCAGCCACTGCAAACGAACTCCAGGCACGTGTGCCCCCTTGTGCATCTGGATAATGTGGGTCCTGGGGAATCAAACCTGAGTCTTTTGGCCTTGTAGACAAAGGCCTTAACCACTAAGCCATCCCTCCAGCCCATCAACTCTTACATATTTTTTCCACCCTCTTTTCCTCAGTATTCCCTGAGCCTTGGAAGGGGTGAGAGATGTCTTGTGAAGGGCTGAGCACTCAACAGTCATGTATTCTCAGCACCTTGGTGAGTTGGGAGTCTCAGCAATAATGCCATTCCCTACAAACAGAAAGTTCTCTGACCAAGCCTGAAAGCAACACTCAGCTATAGGTAGAAACATCAATATTCAGAAAGCAGTTTGGTAACATGACCATTTAGCAAAACAGTAGTAGTTGGTTCCTTAAAATGGCCTATGGCCTCCAGAGTCATGGGCTTTGAGCAGGTTTACAGTGTGGGGCATGAATTACCTCCTGTGGAGTGGGCCTCAAATCCTATCAGAGAGCACTTGGCTATCTCCATAATAATCATGCCACTGGTGTGTCCATCTTGCCTGGCAGGTGAGTTTTGTAGAACACAGAATTTGCAAGGAGGGTAAGACTGTTGATCCTTTCTCTCTCCCACAAGCATGCCTGGTACCTTCTCACACTAGGAAAGCTAACCAGCAGGAAGGTAGATTAATTTCTCTATTTTACAACTGAAGTAGATGCTGTTTTCAGCAACAGGATCTTATTATGTAGTTCTGGGGGACAACCATGGACAACAGCCTTTTTTTTTTTTTTTTTTTTTGGTTTTGCGAGGTAGGGTCTCACTCTGGTCCAGGCTGACCTGGAATTAACTATGTATTCTCAGCTCAGGGTGGCCTCGAACTCTCGGCGATCCTCCTACCTCTGCCTCCCGAGTGCTGGCATTAAAGGCGTGCGCCACCACGCCCGGCTGCCTTTATTGTTTTGGGAGCCTCTCTGGCCAACAACTCATAGGGGGGTATCCCACACTTGGCTCTGGGATTATTATTTAATCACCTATGCAGGGTTTAATCAACCACCTATGCAGGGTTCAAACTCTTTTTTAAAATTATACTTTATGCTTAGCTTTCAAAGTACTGTGTTTGCCTAAGATTTATTCCTACAACTTTAGTTTTGCTCAAACTTCCGCTGCCCATTCTTTTCCCCATTCTCCGACCCCTATAAGGTTTTTAAAGAGAAAGTCTCACTCTGTAGCCCAGATTGGCCTGGAACTCACTATGTAGTCCAAACTGGCCTTGAACTCTTGACAATCCTTCTGTCTCAAGCACCCAAATGATGGGATTTCAGGTTGCCCACCAAAACTGACTTTGCTTGCAATTTTAATGTCATATTTATTAACATGAATAATATTTATTACATATTTGTAACAAGTTTTAAAGTGACATGAGTGGCTTTTAAAAATATATAAGGGCTGGAGAAATGGCTTAGCGGTTAAGGTGCTTGCCTGCAAAGCGAAAGGCCCTAGGTTCAATTACCCAGTGTGCACGTAAAGCCAGATGCACAAGGTGATGCATGTATCTGGAGTTTGTTTGCAGTGGCTAGAAGCCCTGACATGCCCATTCTTTCTGTTTCTCTCCCCCATCTTTCTCTCTCTCTGAAATAAATAAATATTAAAAAATAAACCAATAAATCAAAATATAAAGTATGTATACAATTTTGCCACAGTATGGATGTAGATAAACAACCATGGTATCTATCTGATTTATGGATTAGGGATAAGTTTCCTTTTACATGTATGTCATTTACATTTTTTAATTATGTGATAAGATGATTTTAAAAATTATTTTATTTTATTTATTTATTTATTTGAGAGACAGAGAGAAAGAGAAAGAAAGCACATGCCATGGCCTCCAGCCACTGCAAACGAGTTCCAGACACATGCACCACCTTGTGCATCTGGCTTTAGTGAATACTGGGGAATTGAGCCTGGGACCTTAGGCTTCCCAGGCAAGCACCTTAACAGCTAAGCCATTTCTCCAATCCCAAGATGATTTTTTGTTTGTTTGTTTAGTTGTTTTCAAGGTAGGGCCTCACTCTAGCCCAGGCTGACCTGGAATTCACTCTGTGGTCTCAGGGTGGCCTTGAACTCACAGCAGTCCTCCTACCTTTGCTTCCTGGGTGCTGGGATTAGAAGCGTGCGCCACCATGCCCGGCATGGCTGGATGATTTTTAATAAGAAATGATAAATTCCAAAAATGAAAATAGGGCTGGAAAGATGGCTTAGCACTTAAGTCGCTTGCCTGTGAAGTCTAAGGAACCTGGTTTGATTCCCTAGTATCCACGTAAGCCAGATACACAAGATGGCACATGTGTTTGGAGTTCTTTTGCAGTGGCTGCTGGCTCTGATGTACCCATTCTCTCTCTATCTCTCTGCCTCTTTCTCTCTCTCTCAGATAAATAAATAAAATATTTTTTAAATAAAAACAGAAACAAATGGAGAAATAATGTTTAGAAAATAAGGAAATTCTACAGGCAGATACCCTTATGTCTAAATCATGGAATGTAAATTAGGCTGCCTTGGGGCTCTAGGATAAACATTTTTGACTTTGTCAAGTGCTGAACTCCAGCTCCCTCAGTGACAACTCCTGCATCCACAGTGTTATTTTAAGTCTTTCTTATGGCTACAAAGGATCTTGAAAAGTGAAGCCTAAGTAAATTGTGATGTTGAACACAAATTACAGACAGGATCTATGATCTGTGGGGTTGCAAAATCAACTCAGCATCAAAGACCGATCTCTCTCTCTCTTCCTTTCTTTCTTTCTTTTTTCTTTCTTTCTTTCTTTCTTTCTTTCTTTCTTTCTTTCTTTCTTTCTTTCTTTCTTTCATTTTTCGAAGTAGGGTCTCGCTCTAGCCCAGGCTAACCTGAAGTTCACTGTGTAGTTTCAGGGTGGTTTTGAACTCACGGCGATCCTCCTACCTCTGTTTCCCGAGTGCTGGGATTAAAGGCATGCACCACCACACCTGGTTCCTTTTTTTTTTTTTTTTTTTTTAATGCAGCCACACATCTCTACTGGAGAATTCTTGAATGCTGCTGAAATGGCTATTTCATTCTATTATTTACTCTTGTATTCTTCCAAGGATACCTGGCCTGAAATTGAGCTTCCTAGTGTTGCATATCTTGAAGAAACAAAAATAAATTCCAGCATGATGGGATGAAAACTTGGTTCTTTCTTATCAAGGCACATCCAGAGACTTGTAATAATCAAGGAGGTTACAGCCTGTGATATATCATCAGAGACACGCAGTGTTCCAGAGACTTCCCAGAAGTTACTCTCCTCAACAAATGGGGGGGGTGATATGTGCAAAGTGCATACAGTGATCATAAGTGCTATACCTTGACCACTACCCATCATGTAACATTTTATCATGTATAAAATATAGAGAAATCTGTACGACTTGTCATTATTTAAATATGCCACTAATAAGATCTAGTGTCTTAGTCAGGATACCTCAAGAAATAGATTTTGAGGCAAATATTTGTGTACAGAGATTCTAGTGAGGTGCTCATTGTAAAAGAGGAATGTGAGGGATAGAAGTGTGTTGTAAAAGGGAAGAGTGTGAGGGATGAGAGTTCATAATAGGGCTGGAGAGATGGTTTAGTGGTTAAGGCACTTGCCAACAAAGCCAAAGGACCCAGGTTCAATTCACCAGTACCCATGTAAAGCCAGATGCACAAGGTGGCACATGCATCTGGAATTTGTTTGCAGTGTCTAGAGGCCCTGGTGTACCCATTCTCTCTCTCTTTCTCTGTTTCTTTCTCCCTCTCAAGAATATAAATACATAAAACTTTTTTTTATTTTCTATTTTTTTTAAATATATTTAATTTATTTATTTATTAGAGAGAGAGACAGACAGAGAGAGAGAAAGAGAGAGAGAGAGAGAGAATGAGCATGCCAGGGCCTACAGCCACTGCAAATGAACTCCAGATGCATGCACCCCTTGTGCATCTGGCTTACGTGGGTCCTGAAGAATCGAACCGGAATCCTTTGGCTTTGCAGGCAAATGCCTTAACCACTAAGCCATCTCTCCAACCTCATAAAACTTTTTCTTTCTTTTTTTTTTTTTTTTTTTTTTTGTTTTTTTGAGGTTGGGTCTCACTCTAGACCAGGCTGACCTGGAATGCTCTTGGTAGTCTCAGGGTGGCCTTTAACTCATGGCGATCCTCCTACCTCTGCCTCCCAAGTGCTGGGATTAAAGGTGTGCGCCACCACACCCAGCCATAAAACATTTTTTTTTTTTTTTTATTGACAACTTCTATACTTACATACAAAAAAAAAACGCATGATATTTCTCTCCCCTCCCCCATTCCCCTTTAGAACTCCAATCTCCATCATATCCCCTCCCTCTCTCCATTAGACTCTCTTTTAATTTGATGTCATCATCTTTTTCTTCTATTATGAGGGTCTTGCGAAGGTATTGCTAGGCACTGCAAGGTCATGGATATTGAGGCCAATTTCTGTCTGGACAGTTGCATTGTAAGGAGTCGTACCCTTCCTTTGGCTCTTCCATTCTATCCACCCCCTCATAAAACATTTTTTAAAAGAGTCCATTGTAAAGGAGGAGTGTGACATTAGGACAGTGTTGTAAAAGGAGTCTTGTGGGACATAGGAAGGAAAGAGACCAAGCTTGTCTCTGGCTGATGTCATGTGGAGCTCAGAGGGTGGGATGTCTCATCTAAGTTGTCATGGAGGCAAAGGAAGCTGAGTCCCTCTCATTTGCTATCAGGCCAATATACATACACTTATTCTACAAGGAGGGGTGCCTAATTTGGGGGGAGACTGCTTCCTTCTGGCCAGGCAAATCCTTGATATAAATCAGTTGTAACCTGACAGCTGGTGACACTTTAGTCACCTGGATGTATGCAAATTTCTAACCTGAAGGTGCTTGGTTCAAGCCAGATGCTATGCTATGGATTAACTCAATATCTGTGTCACCCCCGTGCCCCATTCAAATGCTGAAGCTCTAATACTAAGTTGATAGTTTTTGTAAATTGGGCCTTTAGAGGGTGATTAGGTTCAGATGAAGGCATGAGCCTCAAGGATGGAGTGAATGTCCTTAGAAAAAGAGGAGACATGAGATCACTGTATGTATGTGCACACATGTGTGCATGTGTTTGTGTGTGTCTATCCATGGGCTTACAGGCATGCTCTAAAGAAAGACCAGGTGTGGGGCTGGAGAGATGTCTTGGTGGTTAAGGCTTTGCCTGCAAAGCCAAAGGATCCGGATTAAATTCTCCAGGACCCACCTAAGCCAGATGCACAAGGGGGGCGCATGCATCTGGAGTTCATTTGCAGTGGTTGGAGGCCCTGGTGTACCCATTCTCTCCCTCTCTCTGCCTCTTTCTCTCTCTCAAATAAATAAATTTTAAAAAATAATAACAATAAAAAAGAAAGACCAGGTGAAGACATAACCGGACAGCGTCCCCTTCACAAGCTGATCTCAGACTTCCAGCCTCCAGACCATTTGCCTGGGTCTCTTAGTCTGTGGTAATTTTTAAAGCAGCTCGAATGAAGAAACTGGGTGTTGATTGGAGAGTTCAGTGATAGAATGCTTGCATAGCCTGCATGAGACACTTGGTTTAATCCAACCTGTTCTCACTACCTTCACTGCCACCTTCCAGGGCCAGCTCCATCTGCTCCCAGTGTCTGCCTGAACCACCTCAGTGGCTTCCTAAAGGCACTCCCAGTCTCTACTTTTCTTCATTTGTCTTTTTTTTTTCTTTCCTGTAAGCACATGAATTTGATACTGAAAATTAAAACACAATTAAAACACATCAAAATTTCTTCTTATTGCAATTCAACTTTTTGGAAAGCCAGATGATCTATTTATCTGCTCTACCTACTCAGCTTAACCAAATTCCCTGGTGTTTTTGTTACATTCCTACCCCACAAGTTACCTTGCTTCAAATTCTTGATGTTGCGTTTAATTTCAATGACTTAAAACATAGGGGGCAACTTGGGGTTTGTTGTGCTTTTCTTTCATTGTGTGTTTGTTTGTTTCTTGGGGAGCTCTATCCTTAAGTCCTTGAGGTCTACTCTCCACAGCATAATTCTTAAGTGTATATTTTTGTTACATTTGGATGGTTTACCATTCAACATGCTCAGGGATCTTGAAACCCTCCTGCATACCTCAAGTTAAGACTCTCATTTTAATCACTTCCATCAGTATTTATTTTAATGTGTCCAGGGTTTTTAAGGCAAATATGCGCTTATACAAATATGTTTTCTCCTGCCTTATTACACAAAAAGTAGCCTAATAGATAGTTTTATATCCCTTTCCTTTTCAATTATTAGTGCTAGAAAGCTCACCACATATCAACCCCAGAGACCTTTCCTGCTTGCTTTTATAATGAATAAGTTTGTACTTGCATCATTTTATACATGTGGAGGTGTATCTGTGGGATAGAATCACAGAAATATTGCAGGGTCATATATTCTAGAGTACTTGCTAACTTTAAAAAGATTATAGACCTCGAGAGATGGCTCAGCAATTAAGGTTCTTACCTGTAAAGCCTAATGACCCAGGTTTAGTTCCCTAGTACCCACATAGAGCCAGATGCACAAGGTAGCACGTACAACTGGATGGAGTGCATCTGCAGCAGCTAGAGGCCCTGGCAGGTCCCTTCTCTCTGTGTGTGTCTTTCTTCTCTTTCTGCTTGCAAATAAAACTTTAAAAAATTATTTTTTTTTGAGGGAGGGTCTCGCTCTAGCCCAGAAATTCATTATGTAGTCTCAGGGTAGCCTTGAACTTATGATCTTCCTACTTCTGTCTCCTGAGTGCTGGGATTAAAGGCATGTGCCATCATGCCTGACTTAAAATAAAATAAATCTTAAAAAAAAAAAACTTTAAAAACCCCAAGAAATAAAAAATAAAAATTTTATGAATAAATATGTCACTTGTCCTGCTTCAAGACCTCCCAAAAGTCCCCATGCCAATAAGAAGGAAAGGCATTAGTGAGGGCTAGGGATGTAGCTCAATGGTTAAAGGTTGCCTGGCATGAACAAAGTCCTGGGTTTGATTCCCAGTGCTGCCAAAAAAAAAAAAAAAAAAAGTGTATGTAGAGGGCTAGAAAGCCATTAGTGATACCAACAAGGCTTTTATTTTTAACTTCTTATTTATTCATTTATTTATTTTGAGAGAGATAGGAGGGAAACAGAAAGAAAAAGGCAGACACACAGAGAGAGTAGGTGTGCCAGGTCCTCCAGCCACTGCAAACAAACTCCAGATGCATGCGCTACCTTGTGCATATTGTTTATGTGGGTTCTGGGGAATTGAACTTGGGTCCTTAGGCTTTGCAGGCAAACACCTTAACCACTAAACCATCTCTCCAGCTCAAGACCTTTTCTTATTGGGCCCATATCTATTTCTTTTTTTTAATGCCTTTTAAATATTTTATTTTATTTATTTATTTGAGAGAGAGAGAAAGAGGCAGAGAGAGAGACAGAGAGAGAGAGAGAGAAGAGAGAGAATGGGTTCTCCAGGACTTCCAGTCACTGTAAACAAATTCCAGATGCATGTGCCACCTTGTGCATCTGGCTTACGTGGGTCCTGGGGAATCAAACCAAGGTTATTTGGCTTTGCAGGCAAGCGCCTTAACTGGTAAGCCATCTCTCCAGCCCTATTTCTTTTAAGAACAGCTTTAGGAGCTGGGGAGATGGTTCAGTGGTTAAGTGCTACTGTGCAAACATGAGGACCTTGCTTTGAAACTCAGCACCGCCCCCCCCCCAAAAAAAAACAGGCATGCAATACTCTTGGTTGCCCACCTGAGCTAGATGATGCTTTGATTGCAGAATACTGAGAAAGCAAGTTGGAATTGAGCGGGAGGTCTCCTCCCTGCTGGCTGGCTGTCATAGTGCTGGAAAGTGCTATGCAGGCTGCTGGGGGAGAAGTGCATCAACAGTCTTAACCAGCAGAGGACGCTATGAGCTATATGACAAATCACTCAGCTAAGATGAGGCCACCAGTGCCGTAGTGGTATGACTGCTATTGGAACAACCAATTGTTCTCTGATTGAATCTGAGGCCCACTCCATAGGAGGGAATTCATGCCTGGCACTGAAAATCTAGTCAAAAACCTATGGCTGGGAAGGTGATTGGCCCTAGGAGGAAGCTCCTACTGTTATTTGGCTAAATGGATATATTGTGTCCAACAAATTGCCCTCTAAACATTTATGCCCACAGATTGGTGCCACTCTCACCTTTGGTAAGAGAAGCTTCTTTTTGTAGATGGTGGTAACTACTGGGTCAACACTGCTGGGGAGACTCCAAATTTGTCACAGTGCCTAGAATAAGTGACTGTTGGGTGCTCAGTGCTAAATGCACCATCTCTACCATGTCTTCGAAGGCTCAGGGAGCATTGCAGAAGAGAGGATGGAAAGAATGAAAGAGCCAGAGGATGAGAAGGAGTGCTTCGGAACACTGTCTTCCAGACATGATGTGACCATTGCATCCATGACCTCACAGTGGCTGTCGTTACCTGCACAACATCTGCACATTATTAGGCTCACCAACATTCCCTCATGAATGATGGAGGAGGGCAAAAAAAAAAAAAAAAAAAAAGCATCAAAATAGAAGGGGAACTAGTTGGAAAGAATAGAGGGATTAATAGAAACGGGATGGGAGATGGGGACAAAGAAAGTGTTTGGGGCTGGAGAGATGGCTTAGTGGTTAAGGCGTTTGCCTGCGAAGCCAAAGGATCCCAGTTCTATTCTCCAGGTCCCATATAAGCCAGATGCACAAGATGGCACATGTATCTGGAGTTTGTTTGCAATGGCTAGAGGCCTGGTGTGCCCTCTCTCTGTCCTAAATAAATAAATAAATAAATAAATGTAAACTAGTTAACTGCAAAACACACTTCTCAATAGAGTAACTTGAGGATTATCTGAAGTGTTTTTTACAGTAAAAAAAAAAAAAAAGATAATGGGGAATTTATTTTAAAACAAAAAGGTGTTTGGAGAGGATTATGATAAAAATACATTATGTAGGTATATGAAAATTGTCAATAAAAAGATTTTCTAAAAAAACTAGATATGGCCCTAAGGGTGTAATGTCTGCTGGAGTCTCGCTAAGTGTATATACTATGCTCACCAAACTGCCCAGTAAGCACTTCTCTTAATGCCCACACCCATATATTGCTGCTTTCACTTTTGGTTAGAGAAGCTTCTCTTTTCAGACGGTGGCAACCTTGGGATGACTCAGAAGGCACCATGGTGCTGAGAAGTGATAGAGGAGTGCTCAGCACTGAAACATCTCTATTATATCTTCCAAGGCTCAGGGTCCATTGCGGAAGAGGGGCAGAAAGAATGTAAGAGCCAAAGGAAGGGTAGGACTCCTTACAACGTGCTCCTCCAGACACAAAATGGCCTGGATATCCATGACCTCACAGTGCCTGACACTACCTACACAAGACCATCATAATAGGAGGAAAAGATGATGACATCAAACTGAAAAGAGAGACCCATTGAGAGGGGGAGGGGATATGATGGAAAGTGGAGTTTCAAAGGGGAAAGTGGGGGGAGGGAGGGAAATAACATGGGATATTGTCTACAATTAAAGAAGTTGTCAATAAAAATAAAAATTAAAAAAAAAAACTAGATATGATCCCACCACTGCCACAAATGTTTTGCTGGGAGCACTTGGGAGGGAGAGAGGCAGGAGGATCGTTGTGAGTTCAAGGCCGGCCTGAGACTATTTAGCGAATTCCAGGTCAGCCTGGGCTATGTAGCAGTTACCTTCCCGTTGCTTGGACTGCTTATGGAAGGAAGGGTTTATTCCAGCTTACAGTCTTGAGGGGAGTTTCATCGTGGTGGGAAAAGCATGACAGACCAGGAAGTAGCAAGTGAACAAGCTAGAGCACCCAGTGTGGTTAGACTGACACACTTCAATGGATGAGCTAGCTACACCCAGGGTGGCTGGACCAATACACTTCAAGGCTTGCCCAAGGGCCATACCTCCTTCTAGCAAGTCTCCACAAACCAAATGCTCCACGACCTTCCAAACTGCCACCCTGCTGGGGACCAAGTCTTCAATGCCCATGAGACTATGGAGGATATATTACGTTCAAACCACCGCAGTAGAAAAATCCAGTCATCAGCTAGAGTCCTGACAATGCTCAAGTTTCATGGAAATCTCTCTGAGTGAGTTTTATGGGCAGTCATTTGATAAGTAAATGTCACCAGTTACGCTTTCAGTTTTCCTGCACAGCTTCAAACGTCAAAGAGTCAGAGAAAGCAGACAGTCAGTCATTCTACACGGGGACCATGGATTCCAGTCGCAGAAAGGTACAATGCTCATGATCTTCTGGAGAAATGTAACACGGTCAAGGTTAAGAACACTGGACTGGAAATGACAAGTCCTGGGTCTTGCAGCAGAATCTGTCATTAAATGCAAGCTGTGAGGGCTAAGGCAAGCCATTCTACTTTCCCCTTCCTAGTTCTGTGAAAAGGAAGACAGTGGAATTCATTATGATTATCAACCTTTTCTTTTTCTGTATTTTTTAATTCTCCTTTTCCCTTATGTTTATATATTGAAAAAGATTGTATACTAAACTATATTCATTAGTAATTTACTTATGCTATCAAGATATATGTATATAAAATTCTAATTCTGCCTAGTCTTAAAACAATCATGTGACATTGGTCGAGGTAATTTAATGCTATTGAAAGCAAATGTCCTGTTTAATCCCTAAGAATTGGGAGACTATAAATTAGACATTTCTGTTTGTTTTTTTTTCTTCTTTTTTAAAAATTGTTTTGTTTATTTTTACTTATTTATTTGAGAATGACAGACAGACAGAGAGAGAAAGAGGCAGATAGAGAGAGAGAATGGGCATGCCATGGCCTCCAGACACTGCAAACAAACTCCAGATGCATGCGCCACCTTGTACATCTGGCTTACATGGGGTTGTGGGGAATCGAGCCTCGAACCAGGGTTCTTAGGCTTCATAGGCAAGGGATTAACCACTAAGCCATCTCTCCTGGCCCTTTTCTTTAAAAAAAAATTTATTAATTTATTTGACAGAGAAAAAGGGGGGAGAGAGAGAGTGAGTGAGTGAGTGAATGAGTGAGAATGGGCACACTAGGGCCTCCAGCCACTGCAACAAACTCCAGACACATGCACCTCCTTGTGCATCTGACTAACATGGGTCCTGGGGAATTGAACCTGGGTCCTTTGGCTTCACAGGCAAATGCCTTAACCGCTAAGCCATCTCTCCAGCCCTTTTCTTCTTCTTCTTCTTCTTCTTCTTCTTTTCCTTCTTCTTCTTCTCCTCCTCCTCCTTCTTTTTGAGGTAGGGTCTCACTTTAGCCCAGGCTGACCTGGAATTCACTATGTAGTCTCAGGGTGGCCTTGAACTCATAGTGATCCTCCTACCTCTGCCTCCCAGTGCTGGGATTAAAGGCATGCGCCACCACGCCCGGCTTAAAATTGGACATTTCTGGACTAAGTTGACTGTGAGTTTCCTAACAAACCTAAGAATCCAGGTTAGTTATATTTAAATGATATTATTTATATTTCTATCGAGTCCAGTGGTTTTTAGATAGCTTCAGAGAGTCCTGGGGGCTCAGCAAAGTGGGTCAGGAGCAGAAATGGGGAGGAGAAGAAGTCTTAGTGCCCCCAAGCCTAATTTGTATAGAATAGCTCTATTCTTCCTCTGTTCTGAACATTTATCTTGACTTAAGAGTAACCTTGAAGGGGGCTGGGGAGCTGGCTCAGTGGGTTAGAGTATTTGCTGGGCAAGCATGAGGACCTCAGTTTAATCCCTGTCACCCACATAAAAAACCAGGGATTGCCATGCATGCCTGTAACTCCAGAGCTGAGAGGGACAGAGACAAGGTTGCTGGGGCTCACTGGTCAGGCAGTCTAACTGAAAAGCAGTGAGCTTCAGGTTCAGCAAAAGACTCAAGGAAACAAGGCACACACATCTGGATACACACATGTGCATGCCCCACACAGGTACCACACATACACACAGACAATATTTTCCTTGAAGGGTCTAAACTATTAAAAATAATTTGATAAAATATCACAATGGATGTAACCCTATGAATATTTACCATTATTGTATGTCAAATGGAAATTAATAAAACTTTTTTTTTAATCTTTCTTTTCTTTTTTTCAAGGTAGGGTCTCACCGTAGCTCAGGCTGACCTGGAATTCACTATGTAGTCTCAGGGTGGCCTCAAACTCACAGCAATCCTCCTACCTCTGCCTCCCGAGTGCTGGGATTAAAGGCGTGCACCACCACGCCCAGCCTTAATAAAACTCTTTTAAAAATATAATAATTTGAAAATTATGACTTAAACTCAACTGTATAAATGAACATAAAGAGGCCTGGAAAAGTTAGGTGAAATTGGCCCAAAAGTGCAGAGCTAATGAATTATTCAGTCAATCAACAAATATGTGTTAGACACTGAGGAAAAAAAACTTAAAAAGCTTTGATGTTGTCTTGACTTTCAGTTTTGCTTTAAAAACACTGCGTGTTTCAATTTCTGCAGTATCTGCTCAGAAGGATGAAAGGTCTTTTCATAAACTAGAAGGGAATTGATACAATTGTTCAGTGACACAAAGAAGAGAGGGTGTGAGATATTTACATTCTGTAACTGCAGGAGAAAGAGATGCACTAAATGACTGGTAGTAGTCAGACTGGTTGGGCAGAGATCTTTTTTCAGTTTCTATCTCTTTTGGCTCTGTCCTTGATTGCTACATTATTGCTTTCACTAGTATCCATAACTGTCGAGCCAAGAGCCCTGCTTAGCCAGCAATAACATTAAAGGTTTTGTTTCATTTCCAAGATTAAGCATTTGATTAACTTCAAGTTTGGGAAACTATAGGAAATGTTCATTTAATTTATCACATATATTTTAAAAATATTTATTTATTATTTACTTATTCATTTATTTATTTGAGAGAGAAAGAGAGAGAGAGAGAGAATATGTGCATCAGAACCTCTAGCCACTGCAAAGGAACTCCAGACATATGCTCAGGTACTGGGGAATCAAACCTAGGTCCTTTGGCTTTGCAGTCAAGTACCTTAACCTCTAAGCCATCCCTCCAGCTTATATTTGGTTTTGTGAGACAGGGCGTCATATGGCACAGGCTGGCTCCAAACTCATGGTCCTTTTGCCTCTGCCTCCCAAGTGCTGGGATCACAGATCTGCACCACCCCACCCAGTTAAAACATGCATTCTAAAAAGCCAACTGGGGACTGGAGAAATGGCTCAGCACTTGCTTCCAAAGCTTGATCATCTGGGTTTGATTCTCCTGTACTCACGTAAAGCTGGATGCATAACGTGGTACATGCATCTAGAGTTCATCTGCAGTAGCAGGAGGCCCTAGTGCACCCTTTCTCACTTTCTTTCTGTCTGCTTTCTCTCTGCCTCTGTCTTTCTCAAATAATAAATATTTTTTTGTTTGTTTTTTTGAGGTAGGTTGTCACTCTAGCCCGAGCTGACCTGGAACTCACTTTGTAGTCTCAGGGTGACCTCGAACTCATGGCGATCCTCCTACCTCTGCCTCCCGAGCGCTGGTATTAAAGGCGTGCACCACCATGCCCACCTAAATGTTTTTTCAAAGTCAACTGGTTGGAGGAGTTCCATATAAGCTGTTATTAATCCACTGGCAATGTGATCATTTCCCCGTGACTGGGTATTGGGTAGTTTTCTTGTTAGTCTGAAAGCTACAGACCCCTTGGTTCAGTATTTTCCTTGCAGAATAAGAAAGGGCAACCTTTAGTGGATTTAAATACAGATGCAACAGGAAGCCTTTTTCTTTCTGAGCATCAGTCAAGCCATTTCCTCTAGCCCTTGCGGAAGTGGCAACGGTGAATTTGTTGGGTGTTTCCTACTCCCGTGGATTAGAGTTGAGTCCAGTGCTATTTCCACTCCAGAGGCAACACTGATGACACGTTTCTACAGGTCTGCAAACGTCCGTCGTTACAGCATATACTTACAGCTCTCTCACATTATTTATTCATTTATTCAACAGATACTTACCGAGTAGCTTCTAGCACTAGAATGTATGGCAAGTGCTGGGTGTCCTGATATGAATTGGCTCTCGATGAACTCGCAGACTTATGGAAATCTAGCCTTGTACACAAATTTCAAACCAGTACAATAAGTACAGTTCGGGGAGAGGGACACTAACCACATGAAAGCACAGACATTATACACAGCAGGACTGATTAACTCCCTCTAGTATGATATCCATAGCTGGATTTGAAAGGTTGAGATTCTCAGGCAGAGCAAGGAGAGTGGGAGTGGGAATGGCATGGGGAGAGGTACAGTGGCAAGAGGGAGCAGGGCACAGTCTGAGAACTAGAGCTGTTTGGTAATGAAGGAACATAAGGTACAAGGTGCATAGGAGGCAGGAAATTGACTAGATTTCTATCTGAGTGATATCTGCTTTCTTTGGGAGATAATATTTTTTTGGAGAATGAAGGAGGCAGAGGCTGGGTAAGGAGGCTTTAAAAAGGCTGCTGAATTGTTGATTAAATAGGACTGGGACAATCCTAAGGAAGGCCCATCCGTAGGGGACCAGTTGAACAGCTTCCAGTCTACCCACACAGTGGACTGAAAGGCAGGAAAATATCCGTGATGTATACATTGTTTACTAGAAAAGTACAATGCAGGGCGGTGTCTACCAAACCATTATACATTGCGTTAAAGGCCATCAGAGGAAAATAATATCGCCCTCTATGCAGGAAGCGTCTCTGAAAGACACACATAGGAAAGTAAAGGTGGTTGCCCTTGGGTGGAGGAAGTTGGGTCGCTCAGGAAGAAGGATGAAGCAGAAGACTGTACTTTATAGACTTGAATTGTAGATCACAAGCCTATATTATTTATTAATAATAAAGAAGACCTTGTATCAAAACAACAACAACAACAACAAAAAAAAAAACTAGAGGTATAGCTCACTGATCATCATGCTCAAGGCCCTGGGTTTAATCCTCAATGCTAGGAAAAAGAAACAAACAAAACCCAGCGTGGTAGTGCACGCCTTTAATCCCAGCACTCCAGAGGCACAGGTAAGAGGAGCCCCGTGAGTTTGAGGCCACTTTGAGAATACAGAGTGAATTCCCAGGTCAGCCTGGCTAGAGTGAGATCCTACCTAGAAAAACAAAAAACAAACAAACAAACAAAAGAAAGAAACAAACAAGCAAGCAAATAATCAAAAGTATGTTAAAATCACTACAAATTTTTATTTTATTTTTTATTTTTTGTTGTTTTTTTGTTTTTCGAGGTAGGGTCTCACTCATTCAGGCTGACCTGGAATTCACTATGTAGTCTCAGGGTGGCCTCGAACTCTTGGCGATCCTCCTACCTCTGCTTCCCGAGTGCTGGGATTAAAGGCGTGCACCACCACGCCCAGCTACAAATTTTTAAAATAAAATATTTAAAGCTATCATTTCCGAGGGCAAAATTAAATAACCAAATTTTAATTTCATGGCTATGTTCTTGGAAACCTTATGGTTAAACCTAAATTGGAGAGATATTAAAGGAGATATTTCTTTTCATTAGGGGTTTCTATGCTGGTAGGGTGACTGGGTTGAGCTATAGGGATTAGAACAATATCTACTGAAAAATCTAACCAAGGCTGCTAGATTGGCCTATGATAACCAGGGTCTCCAGCCACTCCTCTTTGGCATAGTAGCTGTTGCTTTGGTTACAGAGAAGCAACACCTCACAAAGAATTCTAATTACTTTATTGCATCTGTTGATACAAAACCTGTTGGGACAAGGTGAATTAACATCTTCCTTGTCAGATCTAGGAAATTCAAAAGACCCTAATTATTACTTTCTGCATTAAAAACTAATAAACAAGACTGGCTTTCGTGTATGGAAGTCTGAGAGGTTCATTATCTTACAGTTCTACCTCTTTATCTCTAATGAAATATTCTGGGTATTCTGCAATGAGCCTGTGATGTAGCCTGTGTCAATGGGGCCAGATAATGTTAAGGCATGGTGATTCAGGGACAACTATATTTTTGCCTCTGTTATCCGAAACCACAAAGAACAGAGATAAGGAGAAAATTAGAATGAAATGTGATCTATCAGAGAGGCATGTGAAGAATTTCATGGGAATCTAGAGAAGACAGGAGCTAACTCCCCCCAGAAGGCATTAGGAGGGCTTCAGGGAGGAAATATATGTAAACCAAGTGTTAATGACGAGTTGAAGTTGAGGGTAGGTAAGCAGGAAATTCCAGCAAGAGGTGTACCTTGGTGGTAGAGCACTTGCCTTGCTTGCGTGAGGTCCTGGTTTGACCCCCGCCCCCAGCACTGGAATAAAGACAGACCTTTTATGAGCCAGGCATGGTGGTGCACGCCTTTGATCCCAGCACTCGGGGGAGGCAGAGGTAGGAGGATCGCCATGAGTTCAAGGCCACCCTGCCACTAAGTAGTTAATTCCAGGGCAGCCTGGGCCAGAGTGAGACCCTACCTCGAAAAAGAGAAAGAAAGAAAGAAAGAAAGAAAGAAAGAAAGAAAGAAAGAAAGAAAGAAAGAAAGAAAGAAAGAAAGAAAGAAAGGAAGGAAGGAAGGAAGGAAGAAAGAAAGGGAGAAAGAGAGAGAGAGAGAGAAAGAAAGAAAGGCCTTTTAATCAAAGAGAGGACTCTGTGTACAAAGGCTGTGACGCATAAAATAACATGGCGTGCTCATGATACAACAGCTTGATCTGACACCATATCAGGTATTTATCATGGAGTGACAAGAATCAGGCTGGATAAGCAGGTTGGGACAGGGTTATGAAGTGCTTCATGTGCCTGGCTAACAAGTCTGGACTTTGTCTTTTCTGCACACACTGTGCTCTCCATGGAAATTCTGAGTTTTGCTTTTGCCATTACTGTCAAATGCTTTGCAAATAGACTCTCTGCTGTCCACTCTGTGGTCTTATTTGAAGCATAACTGGTAAGGAAAGAAGAAAGGTTGTACACTTGGTGTTACCTTTCCCATGCTCCCTTTAAAAAAATTATTTTATTTATTTGACAGTGTGAGAGAGAAAGAGGCAGAGAGAGTGAGAGCAAGAAAGTGAGTGAGTGAGAGAGAGAGAGAGAGAGAGAGAGAATGGAGCACCAGGGCCTTTAGCCATTGCAAACAAACTCCAGACACATGTGCTACCTTGTACATCTGACTTATGTGGGTCCTGGGGAATCGAACCTGGGTTCTTTGGCCTTGCAGGTAAATGCCTTAACCGCTAAGCCATCCCTCCAGCCATCATTCTCCTTTTTTATCCTTCCATGTCAAGTTATCAAAATCAGTGTCATTCTGTCACAAACTCTTTTACCTTAGATCAAGCAATTGGCAAGCATGTCCCTGTGGTAGGGACTGGGGTAAAGGCTTTATATACACTCTTATTTAATCCTCTATACAGCCCTGGTAGGTTGTGTTCTACTCAAGAGTCTTGAAAACAAACAGTGCGTAACTTAGTCAGACCTGGAGTTTGTAGGGAGCTCTTAGACAACTCGCAGCATCCCCAGGTGAGGAGGGGACAAGCCACAAGGGAGAGCCACGAGGAGAAGCAGAGCTCCAAGTTCAGATCCCATCTCAGTGACGCCTTTTTCTTGTTTTTGTTTTTAAATATTTTATTTTTTTTATTTTTATTTTTTATTTTTATTTTTTTTGGTTTTTCCAGGTAGGGTCTCACTCTGGTCCAGGCTGACCTGGAATTAACTATGTAGTCTCAGGGTGGCCTCGAACTCTCGGCGATCCTCCTACCTCTGCCTCCCGAGTGCTGGGGAAATATTTTATTTTTATTTATTTATTTGAGAGATACAGACCTAGGCAGAGAGAGAGAGAGAGAGAGGGAGAGAGAGAGAGGGAGAGAGAGAGAATGGGCATGCCAGGGCCTCCAGCTACTGCAAACGAATTCCAGGTGCATGTGCCACCTTGTGCATCTGGCTTACATGGGTCCTGGGGAGTTGAACCTGGGTCCTTTGGCTTTGCAGGCAATTGCCTTAACCACTAAGCCATCTCTCCAGTCCTTTCTTGTTGTTTTGTGTGTTTTGCTTTGAGAGACATCTCTCTATTTGGCCCAGGCTGGCCCCGAGCTTGCTTTGCAGCTCACGCTGACTTCAAGCTCTCTATCCTTCTGCTTCTGTATCCTGAGTGCTGGGATGACAGGTGTGTGCCACCACACTTGGCGTCGGTAAGAGACTCTCGGGACAGGTCCTCCCATGCCTTTGGACTCTCATGCCTCTCGCGGCATTCTGGCAGACTCAATGTGGTCATGGTGCCTTTGTCTTCCAGGCCCCGAGTACAGAGAGGGGGAGGAGTGACCAACTGGCATTTCGCAGGCACATATCCATGGCAGACAGAAGACTAGCTTAATTCACTCAAATCAGGAAGGCTATTCTGATATGACAGCAGACACAATGAGCACTCACCCGTGTACTAATATTTCCTACATTTTTTCTTTTTCTGTAGATGAGGGAATAGACTTAGAGTAGGTGGGTTAGCAACCCAAGTAATATGTGTAGTGAGTGAGTGGTGACGCCAGAACTGGAGTGTAAGTCAGCTTATCTGTAAGACCAATGCTGTTACAAAGTTGGCTGTGTTGCTTTCTATAAACCATCCTTGGTTATTTTCCACAGCTCCCACAATGGCCTTGCTCCTATCATCTTGCTTGCATTACCACCTCCTACCTGGCCTCCCTGCTCTGCAGTCCCCCACCTCACTTCCTTCTCTACCCAGGTGCTAAGATAATATTTTTTGAGTACCATCTATTTCATGTTAGCCTCTTATTCAAAAATCAGTGACTCACTCTTTCAAGAGCCTGTCCTAACCAATGTCATCCCATATTGATCACTCCCTTGGTGATCGGTCACATAATGCTGCTGCAAGCCCTCACACACCTATAATTTACACTACAGTCTCTTACACTTCTTAGCAGTGTATAGCTGTTACATTTATATATGTCTACACTGAGGTCATAGAGCTGTCTTCTGCCACTTGTTTATTTTATTTTATTTTTTTATGAAAGAGAGAAAAAGAGAGAGAGAGAATTGGTGTGCCAGGTCTCTAGCCACTGCAATCACACTCCAGATGTGTGTGCTAACTTATGCACATGCATCACCTTGTGCATCTGGCTAACATGCACTGTGGGGAGTTGAACCTAGTTCCTTAGCCTTCACAAGCAAATGGCTTAACCACTAAACAATCTCTCCAGCCCTTGCCACTTGTTTTAAGTGCAATGACAGGAACCTCTAACAGGGTGCATATCTTTTTGTGGTTGTTGTTGTTTTTATTTATTTATTTGAGAGTGACAGACAGAGAAAGAGACAGATATATATATATATATGTAGAGAGAGAGAGAGAGAGAGAGAGAGGGAGAGAATGAGCGTGCCAGGGCCTCCAGCCACTGCAAATGAACTCCAGATGCATGTGCCACTTTGTGCATCTGGCTTACGTGGGTACTGGGGAACTGAGCCTCGAACCGGGGTCCCTAGGCTTCACAGGCAAGTGCTTAACTGCTAAGCCATTTCTCCAGGCCCAGGATACATATCTCATCACCAAGTCTCAGGAACCTTTAGAATATTCACATCATCATCATCAATGTTTGCATCACACAGCTCATTTAGCAGTTCTCTAACAGCCTCTCTGAAATTGCCCAATTGACTCCTAAGTGTCTCCACCAAAACTACTAAAGGAATTTGTTTAAAAAATGTTAACAGCTGGGCGTGGTGCACACACCTTTAATCCCAGCACTCAGGAGGCAGATGTAGGAGGATTTCCATGAGTTCAAGGCCATCCTGAGAATGCAGAGTGAATTCCAGGTTAGCCTGGGCTAGAGTGAGACCCTATCTTGAAAAAGAAAACAAAACAAAAAGTTAACGATGATAATTTTATTTCACATTTTGAAAATGCTTGATTCTTTGCTACACCCTCATATACTCTTTTTTTCTAGTTCTGGGGGTGAAATCCAGGCCTTTGTACATGGTACACAAGCACTTACCACTGAGCAACACTCCAGTCCCAGATACTGTTAATCAAAGTAAAAGATAATATAGGTGAGAGTGAAACGCCTTCTTAGAGCTGTGAAGTAAGAGAAAGTAGAATTTGGAATATACGTGTGGTGTGTGTGCATGCGTATATGTATAGGTATGTGTGTGTGGGGGGGGTGAATGCTGAGACATGCGAGTGTGTGTGTGAAGACAAGAAGTCAACATCGTGCCTTACTCAACTTCTCCTTACTTTGTTCTTTGAGGCAGGGTCTCTTGCTGAACCTAGGGCTCACTGATTGGCTAAGCAAGCTGGCCAGCAAGCTCCAGTGATCCTTCTGTCTTCACCTGCCCAGTGCTGGGAATACAGGCATGCACCACTACGCCCAGCATTGACCTGGGATCTGCAGATCCAAACTCAAGTTCTCATGCTTACACAGAAAGCACTTCACCTATCTCCCATCTCACCTGCTCTCCCTTTTGATCAGGAATAATCAATGTAAGGTAGGTATATAATGTAAATGTGTGAATGAGTAATCTCGCTGGCCAAGTTACCAGCTTGAGCTTCTTAAAAGGTGGCTTCATCCCTGGTTTCTGCATTTATTAGTGACTCCTAATGTAAGGGTCTGAAAATCGCTGAAGAAAGATCCCAGACTCAAATAGTATGTAAAAGCAAGGAGCGTTTATTCTACAGAATCAACCAGCATGTAGGGGTCAGCCATTCATACAAAATGGTGAGCCGGAGAGGAGCACATAGGCTCCTTTTAAATGCAGCTAGGGGAATTTTGGCGGGCTCTCAGTCTTTAAACATGATTGGTTAATTTGAACATTAACAGTTTCTTTGGTTGGTCTTAAGATTTTGGCGGCTAGGTCTGGGAAAATTCTAGGCGGGTGAGGTAATCTCCTAATGTGATTGGCTAAAAGCAAGGAGCAGTTATATTTATTCATCTTTGATTGGCTGGGGTGAAAGAGACAAGACTAGTGACTTTTCAGGAACTGACTCAGCCTTTTTCTGGTCAGAGCAGAATGGCCCTTTGTTTCAGGTTTCCCAGAATCCTTGCTTGTCCCTCCAGGAAATTGAAACATAGGCCTAGCTAGAGTGGCACCTTATTGAAGCCTGTCATGGTGCTAGTTTTGTCCCTTCACTAAAGGTCCATGCCCCTAGAAAGTCAGACCAAGAGAATCAAGACCAGTAACAGCCATTTTGTCTCCCATCTGCCTGGGTTCCAGTATCCAGTTAAGTTTTTGTGGATTCTCTCTCTCTTTCTCTGGTTTTGTGAGGTAGGGCCTCACTCTAACCCAGGCTGACATGAAATTCACTATGTAGACTCAGGCTGGCCTCAAACTCACAGCGATCCTCTATTTCACCCTCCGAGCACTGGGATAAAAGGTGTGTGCCATCACTCCCAGCCAAGGATTATCTCTTTCTTGAGCTCTTAATGTCAGAAGAGGTCACACCTTTACATGTGAAGCACAATTTGGTAATCAGTACTTCCGGTAGAATTAATAAAACTCAGAATTTATTTAAGGGTTCCTCATA
Source organism: Orientallactaga sibirica (assembly GCA_036365145.1). Classification (NCBI taxonomy): domain Eukaryota; kingdom Metazoa; phylum Chordata; class Mammalia; order Rodentia; family Dipodidae; genus Orientallactaga; species Orientallactaga sibirica. The sequence continues at coordinate 2,372,935 of JAEOAD010000048.1, forward strand.
GATGCTCTGATAATTTCATGGGTACCAAGAGACAAGAAAAATGAGATAGGAGTGCCCCCCCAAGGACTTAGCATTATAAGTAGGGAAGCAAATCTTTCATAAAAGCAATGACCTTTAATCCCAGCACTTGGGAGGCAGAGGTAGGAGGATCGTCGTGAGTTCGAGGCCACCCTGAGACTACATAGTTAGTTCCAGGTCAGCCTGGACCAGAGCGAAACCCTACCTTGAAAAACAAAAAAAAAAAAAAAAAAAAAAAAAAAGCAATAAACAGTGGGGAAAGACAAGGATTCAAGTCTGCTATGTGTATGAGTTTGGTACACAGTGTGGTGGGTGGAAGGGATAGAGCTATAGGACAGTGGTAGAGTACTTGTTAGATGTGGGAGGGTTTGATCCTTAGAACTAAAACAGAAAGAAAAAAATGCACAGGGGGAGGAAGAGGTCAAATGGCTTTACAGAGAAGGAGATGCTAGAGGAAGAGTTTGCCAGACAGAGGAACTGAGGCAGAGTGCCTGTGGGAGAAGGCAGGGAGGGGTGCCATGAATGAATAAAAGAACTGCAGGCAGGTCAGATTCTAGAGATGTTTTCTTAGCATCCGTTCTCGCTTTCCACCCAAATCTCCCAGTCATGGATTTGAAAATAACCGACCTCATCCATAGCTCCAGTCTGGGTCCTGGTTGGCCATAACAAGTCAGCATTCTCTTGCCAAAGCTGGTTCTTGGAGAGACACGTCCTTCAGGACTAAGCGAATGAGCCATGGCCTCCTCATGCATTTTAGTTAAGGGTTGGATTTGGCTAATCAGAAAGAGGCTTAAATCATGACATGAAACTGAAAAGAGATACTGATTGAGAGGGGGAGGGGATATGATGGAGAGTGAAGTTTCAAAGGGGGAAGTGGGGGGGGGAGGGAGGGAAATAACATGAGATATTGTCTACAATTAAAGAAGTTGTCAATAAAAAAATTTTAAAAATTAAAAAAATAAAGAAAGAGGCTTAAGACTTTGTGTTGACGATTGGAGATTCTCTTTTTTTTCCCACCCCTGACACCTCTCCAGGAAGAAGAGTCGTCCTACATGCGAGGTCCATCCCTGACTAGGTCAACAACCTTCAAAAGCCGCTGATTTCCCCAGGGTCCCTATCAATGAAAAGTGGGAGACAGGGTATTCCAGGACAAGGAAGAGGAGACTGAAGAGAACTACAATTCCCAGGAGGCGTTGGGGTGCCACCCGGAGGCCTGGGCCTAGTGCATGTTGGGAGCACAAAGAAATCTCTCTGCACGCTTGCGGGTTAAACCCCCCAAACCAGGTAACTTGTGCGCATGCCCAATAGTGTCCCAACTGGGTCGGCTTCTTTCCTTCCTGAAGGCCTCTTCCGGGCCTGCCAATGCGCCGTTTCTCCGCCCAGTCTGTAAGGGGCGGGGCCCTTGGCGAGCGCGTTCACGGGAGATTTTTAAGAGGGTTGGTGTGTGTGTGTGTGGGGGAGAACTAAACATTGAGGTGTGGAAGGGAGGCGCATGCGTCCTGGAGGTGCTGCAAGGCTCCGGGAGGTGCGGAAGTGGCTGCTGTGCTGGCGCAGGCGTATTAGTCGCCAGCGCCCCGCCTCCTGCTCAGGTTTCCACACCCCCCCAACTCCATCCTCCCGGAAGCGGAGCCGCCCTCGCGCCCACCAGCGGCCACCCCTGCGGCAGGCCCCGCCCCCTGCCCCGCCCCCCGCCCCTCCGCCCCCTTCCCTGGCTGTGGCGCCGGCTTGCACATCCCCGCTGCTGCTGCCGCTGTTCCTGCTGCTGGTGGTGGTTGAGTTGGTGCCGGGAGCGCGGAGTCGTTCCCCGGGAGAAGCCGGTCGGGCTATGATCGCCGGTTCTCGGTGTCCCTCTCCGGCTAACCACGGCGTCCCTGTCTCAGCCAGTGTAAGCGCCCGAGCGCTGTCCTCCTCCCGGCCTCTCGGCGCGCTTGTGTGCGCCCCGGGCGCGCCCCCCTCCTCCGATGGCGGCGGAGATCCAGCCCAAAGCGCTGACCCGCAAGCCGATCCTGTTGCAGCGGGTCGAGGGGTCCCAGGAGGTGGTGAATATGGCGGTGATCGTGCCCAAGGAGGAGGGCGTCATCAGTGTCTCAGAGGACAGGTACGGACTGCGGCCCGGGTCGGTGGTCCAGATGCGCGCGCGCGGGGTTGGGCTGTGGCCCGTGGAGACGTGCGCGAGCGAGTTGTCCTCGTCCCCCGTGCGCATCTCCCGGGGCTGCGCCTCCGGCCTCGTCCGTGTCCCGGTGGCGCCTGTGGGATCCGACTGGCCCTCGGGCTAACGGGTGCATGGGGGACAGCAGACCTTGGTCCAGCCCCGGGGATGGGAGGGGGGAGAGGGAGGAGGCGCCCGGTCTTGCCAGGTGTGTGTGTTCTTTAGGAAGATGCTCTAAGCCATCTTAGGTAAGATACTCAAGGATTTGGGGGTATAGTTAGTTGTTAGCGCCCCAAACTGAGAGACGAAATGCCACTGCAGACGTTCCCACTTGATCTGTTCGTCCAGGACATTTTACACCCAATTCAGTGACTTTTCCAACTTGTGAGGAGTAAGTTTGGGCTTCAGCGCGGGGGTGCCTTCCTCTCCTTTCTTCCAGTCTCTTGGAACTCTAGGGGAAGCGCCAGGAACTTGCAAGAGACAACGTTCCTGTTACTAACTCCGTGGGGTTCCTTCCCTTTGCTTGCTTCCTTTCTTTTTGCTCAACTTTGCTTAATTTGCAGAAGCAAACCTACTTGTTCTGCCTTCAGCATTCTCCCTTGCATTGCGTTTTCACTTTTGGCTTTATGTCCTTTAAGGAGTAGAAATAAGGCTGACTAAGGTAATTTCTAGGATGCTCCTCGAATATAGGGGTTAGGGTAATATATCTGGAATTGTTGCCTTCGTGTTATCTACAGGCATTTTAAAAAAATTAACATTGTCAAGGTATGTGATTCGGGACTTTTACCTTAAACAGTAGTTAGGTTTGTTTAATATAAGTTCAAATCATGATGAGGTAGAAATTTTCCTCCATGATGATTCCTAAAATTGCAGAGGTAGGGCAACAAAGTGTTCATTATTTTCTTCACAATCATTTCAGCACATTATATAGAATGTAAACATAAGCATCTTGCGTGATAGATCTGTTTATTTCTAAGGTTTTGGTTTTTTTCGAGGTAGGGTCTCACTCTGGCCCGGGCTGACCTAGAATTCACTATGTAGTCTCAGGGTGGCCTCTAACTCATGGTGATCCTACTACCTCTGCATCCCGGTGTGCTGGGAGTAAAGGCATGGGCCACCACGCCCAGCATGTTTCTGAGGTTTTTGAACAAAACTAGGAAGAGTGTCTTGTACTTGTATTCTATATGTCCGTATCTGTCTGCGAGTTGTAAATGGTACCAGATTCCTTTCCTACGCAGATCCACAGGAAAACAGTGCAAACATATACTACAGTCTGCCATGAACAGAAGAAATGCAGTGTTTGAAGTGGAACACATGAGTGCAGAAGCCTTTTGACAGTCACAAAGAAGTCTCATGAGAATGTTTAACTTTTTCCATAAATGCAACACTACTTAAAGAGACTGCTTCTGGACTTAGAGATTCTTATCATAAATTTGTTTCTATGGACTCTATTCCATAAAATATATAGAAGGGATATATTGATAGACCCCTTTCCTACTCATATGAGAGATTAAATTGATTTCTAACTTGGAGGCAATCCATATGTAAGTTCATTGAATCAATAACAGGAGAAAGGTGGCTACACTTCAGCTTTTTTCATATCAGTTTTGAAACTTCAGATTCCTGTTCCACTGTATTGCCCTTGAAAGAAAACAACTTTAGTGGAGGTATGTTTCAAACTCTCTGGAGAAGCTAAAGCATATGTGAAAGAAACCTATGAATAAATTTTATTTGAGTATGATAAAAGAAATACAACATCTAGCTACATCTTAGTTTTCACTTTCCTAGTTTACAATGCATGTAATAATAGCATTTGTTTTTATCTTTTTGTTACTATTAAATAAATAAGGCCACATGGAGAACCAGTGTCATTCATTTCATATATTTTCTTATTCAGATTGACAAGTCTGTGCTTCTATAGGCTGGACACTCAACAATGAAAATAACTAATTTAGTGCTCAGCTTCAACTGTAGTTTTCACTAAAAGAGAATTGATCTGTACCTTTGCTTTTCAGAATCTAATGTTACTGTCACTTAAATATAATGTTAAAGATAGGAAGATAGAATATTGATTTTTCATCAAAACCTCAAAGCCATTACCATTAACTGTTTTGGCCAGTTCATTCTGAACTGTCAGGGTAAGCTACAAATAATATCCTTTACCATAGTTCTTATGAAACCCTACTTCTCTTTTTGACCTCCAGTCTGTTCCTTTGAAACCAATTAACATTTTCTGTTTTAGACAGTACTACCGAAACTTCATGTTTATGTTGTCTTTTGTGAGTTCTTTCGGGAGCTTTGTATGTCATATCTGCTGTAGTATGTGTAGTTCTGACTAAGGCCTGGCACACAAAGTGCTTCCATAAACATTTGCTGTATCAGGGACTGACACAGGATTTTTTCCCATGCTTCGGAAAACATAGTAGCTCGATTGTTCTACATTTAATTGATATTTGTTGAATGATTTTTTTGTTGTTGTTGTTGTTTTTCAAATTGGGGTCTTACTCTAGTCCAGGCTGACCTGGAATTCACTATGTAGTCTCAGAGTGGCCTTGAATTTACAGTGATCCTCCTACCTCTGCTTCCCAAGTGCTGGGATTAAAGGAGTGCACCACCGCACCTGGCTTAAATGCATATTTTGATGATCTGTGACAGTCTTATGTAGACAAATCTACACTTGTGGGGAAGTATTGCACTACTGGCTTCAAATACCATTTCAAACTGAAAAGTCCATGTATTTATTTCATTCATCCAGTAAACAGTTAAGTTCCTATTTGTGTTCCCATAACATGTGTATGTCATAGTGATGACAATGACAGCGTCCTTTCAAGGTGCTCATGGTTGAGAGGGAGAAGTTTCAGAAGAATGCTGGTTTTGTTTTGTGTATGTTTTTGTGGTGCGTGGGATGGAATCCTGGACCTTGTGTGTACTGAGCAAGTGCTCTAACACTGAGCCACACTTTTGGCCCAAGAGTATTGTTTAATAAAACAAAACCATTATGGTTGTAAAAATTTATTTATTTATTTATTTATTTATTTGAGAGAGAGAGAGAGAGAGAGAGAGAGAGAGGGAGAGAGAGAATCGGTATGCCAGGGCCCCAGTCACTGCAAACAAACTCCAAACTCCAGACACATGCATTTGGCTTTACATGAATAGAACCCATGAATAGAATAGGGAATAGAACCCAGGTCCGTTTGCTTTGCTGGGGAGTGCCTTAACCACTAAGCCATCTTGCCAGCCTTTTTATTTATTTATTTATTTATTTATTTATTTATTTATTTATTTATTTTTTTTTTTTTTTGAGGTAGGGTCTCACTCTAGCCCAGGCTGACCTGGAACTCTGAAGCTCCAGGCTGGCCTTGAACACATAATGGTCCTCCTACCTCAGCCTCCCAACTGCTGAGATTAAAGAAGTGTGTAAAACCACTATGTTTAAGATCTATCCAAAAGAAAAGACAACTTTCACATGGGGAAGGGCTGGGTTCCATCTTCCTTATTGTCCCACAATTTTCGTTGTCCTTTGTGAGATTGTTTCACTTGAATTCTCCTTTTCACCCTCAACCTGCCCTCCATAGTCTGCTGATGGCTGTCAAATCTTCAAGTCCAGGAGTGGATAAAAACCATTGCTTCAAGTTCACTGTGGCACTGTTGGGACAACCTTGAACTTTATATCAAAGGAGGAATCATAAGGAATATAACATATATAAAAATAGGGCTGGAGAAATGGCATAGTGGTTGAAGACGCCTGTCTGCTAAGTCTAAGAACGCCCGTTTGATCTCCAGGTCCCACGTTTAGCCAGAGGCAAAAAGTGACACAAGGGCGCAATGCCGAACTTGCCCACAAGGGAGGCGCACGTGTCTGAAGTTTGTTCACAGCTGCTGAGAGGCCGCTGGCAGGCCCATTCTCTCTTTCTCTGCCTCTTCCTCTCTGTCGCTCTCTCTCTCTCTCAAAAAAAAAAAAAAAAAAATCCGAGTTCCCAGTAAAGATTTTTTGTACTACCATAATGTGGAACCTATGCCCATAATTCACTGGCCTTGCTGAGTGCACTGTGGCTATAACTAGGTTCTATTTTCAAAAGACACACCAAACTTTGGGACTTTGGGTTCCTCATTTCCCAGCTTCTTTTTGTACTGCCTGTTTTGAGTTAATGCCATTTTTACATTCCTTACATCAGTGCTTCCTTGTTTTGACTGGAGCCTCTTTGTTTAGTGGAGGCTCAGGTGATAGAAGCCAGAAGGGACCTTTCTTCTCTCCAGTTAGGACCCAGCCCCATTCAGAACTTTATTTTCATACCTTCATCATACATACGTACATATTTATTTATTTATTTATTTTAACCCAGAACTGCAATCATACCATTCATAATATAGAATGTCAGTGACTAGTACTTTCTGTTAGATAGTTACTGTAAGGCATCTGTGCTCACCACTCTTCCACCAATGTACCACTTAGACAGAGAATTGGAAATTCCTAGAATCAACATAGTGTGCTAAAGACAGGCACAGATGTTGTCCTTGGCTGGTGGTAGTTAGAGAAGACCAGCATTCTCTTCCCCAGAGTAGCAGTTCATGAGAAAAAAACTGGCATAAGCCAAGCCTAATGGTCCAAGCCTGCAATGCCAGCTATTCCAGGCACGGTAGCAATACGTTGCAAGTTCAAGTCCAGCCTGAGCAATTTAGGGAGATACTGTCTTAAAAACAAACAAACAAACAAACAAACAAACAAACAAACAAACAAAAAAGCACAGGGCTACTGATCTATCAGTGGCAAAGAATTTGCCTAGTATGCAACAACAAAGTCCTCAGTTCAGTCTCTAGTACTTCCAGAAATAAAATGTGAGGTAGAGGAAAGGGCATTCTAGATAAAGGGGTAAAGAAAATCCCCACATGTTGAGCAGCACTGCAGTGCTATCAGTAAGAGACCGGAACCAGCCTATGTTGGTCACATCTCTGCGTGCTGTCAGCACTTTGAGAAATCTGGAAAATGAGGGTCTCCAGAGGAGTCATTGAGATGAAATAATTACTGAAACCTCTGCATGCAAGACTTTGGAATTCTTTTTCTGGACAAAAAGATTTGTGTTGTGTGTGTGTGTGTGTGAAGGCCCTAATACTTTGACCATTTGGAACCAGTTTTTGCAACATTTTTTCTCTATAAGGGCAGTGGATAGGAGGATGTGAGGTTTTCATCTGGTAAAAGGAGATCTCATGCTTGATGCTTAGCACAAAAGAGATGGTGTGTGCTGAGTGTGTTCCTTGAATGAATCAAGTCATGGCTGTTTGAGTGGAGTAGCCTGCAGAGTTTTTGAATTCCTTGAGCAAAGATACATAAACTGAGACTGAGAGAAGCTTAGCAGCTTGCTTGACGCTAGATTAATAGTACTGTATAGGCTGGAAGTGACAATGAACTGGGACAAGATAGGAGTCGAATTATTTTCTATCTTTAAGGTCCCCCTTTTTCCCCCTTTGTGCCCATGATTACTTGATTTTATCTTGAAAAGATATGGTAGACATTTAAAAAAATGTATTTTTATTTATTTATTTGAGAGAGAGAGAGAGACAGGCAGATAGAGATAAAGAGAGAATGGGCACACCAGGGCCTCTAGCCACTGCAAACGAACTCCAGATGCATGCATCCCCTTGTGCATCTGGCTTATGTGGGTCCTGGGAAATCCAACCGTGGTCCTTAGGCTTCACAGGCAAATGCCTTAACTGCTAAGCCATTTCCCCAGCCCAGATATGGTAGACTTTTATTTCATCTTATAAAGCCGTCACAGTGTTAGTTCATTTACCATTAATTCTTTCCATCCTGAAATTGCACTGTCTCAGTTCTCTGCATCAGCTGTTAGTTTCTCTAATAATTACAGGCTATGGCTCAGTTCAGTTGAGTTTCTGGTGGAGTTTATGTGCCATGTATTTTATATGATTTGCATAATTTTTTAAGAAGTGCAAATCAAAGTTATGAAAGTTGAGGACTTCTTGTAATGATGGAGTGAGATCTCTGAAGTCAGCAAAATTAGAACCCATCAAAACTAATGTTAAATGTGTGAAATCTCTTCTTAGTGGCATAAAATTAATAAACCTTCAACTATGCACTGGAGAGCCATAGTTTGCCTTGTTTCAAGGGCTCAAAGCGAGAATTTATCCTGTGTGATTATTGAAAATTAGACCTTTACTGTGAATTCAAGACACACCAGTGAATCTGTCTGGAAACAGGCTGCTGTGTGCCTCAAAGGTTAGACACGACTGACATTGTAAAGATCACTGTGGGAAAGCTTGCTTCAGGAGGCTCTCTAGAGGAGACAGCTTCAAGCGACTTCAAAGACGCTGACTGTTCTGAATTTCCTACTTTTATGTTGTTAAACCAGCTTCTATGAAGGACTTCATAGATCTTAATCAGCACACATTCAGACGGATATTGCCACACTGGGGAAAATGCCAGGATGACAGTTCTGACACTCCTAACATGAGTGGTTCTCATATCATGACATACCGTCTTTCACCTCAAGTGCTGTTCAACTTAGAATCGGTGAAAGCCACAGGGTATAAGTTGCAGAAGGCATTAAGTATCCAGAGAACGCTGTAGAGAAAGGACCTGTCCCAGCGAACAAACTCAACACTTGGCAAAGAGTGCCAGCCCTACTCGTACTTACACAGTGTCATCCCTGGCTGTTTTCACTTTGCCATTTGACGTTGGGAGAGGGGCATTTTTTTTTCTTGCTTTTTGTTGAGAATCATCTTGATGTCATTAAAAATAAGTTTGGAGGAAATTAAAACATGATGTGGGATTTAGAAATCCCTAAGTAAATTGTGATTTAGGCTATTAGAAGTATTAACCTACTATAACACTGCACTCAATTGCATATACCCAAGAAGAAAATGACAATGAATGAAGCAAGCTTTTCTTCTCAACCACAGGATTAGAACAGAAAGAATTTGGAAAGAGGCAACACTTCACTTTTATTTGAATAGGTCTCCCAAGGAGAGTGCCACAATAAAACCAGATTCTCTAACACAGAAAGAATAACTTCCCTGTGCAACTTGAGCAAGCAGTCTCATTCAGTTTTTCTTTGCTTTCTTTTCTCTCTTTTTTGTTAAATTTGAATCAGTGGCCCCTTGGTTCAAATGCGTCATTTAGTTAATCATTAGCAAAAATTAATTCAGAGTTGTGAGAATCAACTGCCAGTCCATGTGAAAAGAGAAAAACAGCCATCCTGTGTCCTTGGCAGGGCATACTGCTTGCCCTTGTGTCTATAATTTAAAATTCTTGGAAAAGAACTGAGACTTAGGGTGGGATCCAGCCAGCTTTGCCATGTATGACCTTGGCATGTTATCACGCTAAGCCTCAGTTCCTTTGTCTGCACTGTGATGTACCTTCACAGTGACAGGATGCACATGAAGTCCCTACAACCACACCATCCTGAAGTCTCCAGTGAAGGGAGGTGTGCAGTTTGGAGAAAGTGGCTAGCCAGTGTGAAACTGTCAGCACTTCCTGGCGCAATTGTAAAGCGATCCTGTTTGGAGCCTTTGGATGGCAGTGGTTGTTTATTCCTGGATGAAATCTTCCGGCAGTGTTTGTTTTGTATCGGTGCCTGATACTCAGTTTAACTGGATTCACTGCATTCCTGCTTCTGGCTGAGTCCTTTCGTTTCAAGCAATGAACATTTTTAGCTCTGAGTGGTTTCAGGGCCCTGAGTTCTCCAGAGGAATGTTTTGGAAACTTTTTGACCATAAATCATAGCATTTAGTGCCTAGTTAATGCCATATTTATTCTCCCTCTTTCTTTCTCTCCCTCTCTCCCTCCATCTCTCACACACATATACACCTGCAAAAAAATGGTATGAAAAAACATCTTTTCATGTGACATGCACACTGCTAGTTTCTTTTCTGTTGTAGCTCCTCTAAACTCCTAGTCTTAATCTTTTTTAACAGTTTCATAAATGCTAATGGACTGAGAGCAGCAGTTTGGAATTCAGGGTTTTAGAGGAACTGCTCAACATTTTGTCCCTCTTTTTTTTTGTCTTTATAGTTTTGATATTTTAGAATATGAACATGCAGTTCTACTTGGGGACCTGTTGCAGTTACTTTCTCATTGCTGAGACAAACACCTGACCAGAAGCAACTTGTGGAAGGAAAGGGTTTATTTTCAGGCATACAGAATCCAGGGGAAACAGCATTATGGTGGAAGAAGCTGGCTCACTCCTATAAGATACAGCAGAGAGAAAAAAAGCCAACACCAGCAAGCACCAACAGCTGGCAAACACAAGTAGCCAGAGCTCAAAACTGCTCTGAGCTGGGCATGCTGGCTTGTGCCTTTAATCCCAGCACTCGGGAAGCAGAGGTAGGAGGAACGCCATGAGTTCAAGGACACCCTGAGAATACAGAGTGAATTCCAGGTCAGTGAGACTCTACCTTGAAAACCAAAACAAGCAACAACAACAAAAAACTAAACAAGGAAAAAATGAAATAATAATAATAATAAAAAAAAGACTGCTCTGAACACACCTTAGGGCTGGACCCAAGATCCACTCCCAGTGGCATACCTCTTTCCCAGCAGGGCGCTGCCTCCTGGAGACTCAAGTTGCAAGCTCAGTATTAAACAAAAACACCTGAGTCTATGGGGCCATACATTCAAACCACCATAGGACCTGTGTGTACCCTATCAGCAGACTCCCAGCCTGGCTTGCCCTGCCTTTCTGGAATTCCCACTGCGGTTGTAGAATTAACTCAGAGTTCACACAAAGCTGGAGTGCAACAACTGTTTGGCTGCATTTTGGCATCCTGGGATATGTTCCTTTATTTCTGAAGAAATGACCCTCCTCATCTAAATTATGAATGCTGTGGCTAACCTTTGTAACAGGATGATTCTCTTTAGCTGGGCAGATTTAACTGTCATGTGAAGGTACTTGGAGATTTTCATATATTTTTCAATAGTTATCACTTTTTTTTTTTTTTTTGTCGTTTCTCCAATTTCTGACCTGCTCCGTTTCCAACCCCGGGCTAGTCCACCCTCCTTAGGTAACATGGCAGTCTCCCGCACTCGGGAGTCATGCATCCCATAGTGTGGGCTCATTCCAGTTATTTTCAGCTTTATAAATGTTATGATGAACTTTGCTATGTCTCTAGATATGTTTTGCTTATTTCTTTTGGAAAGATTGTAAGAATGCCATGGTTTCGCAAAGATTTGTACAACTTTTAAAATGTTTCTGGGGACACTTGAAAATACTCACTCTGTCACATTTGACCAGCCCCGAACATTTTTTACTTTTGAATTCCCTTCATAATTAGATTGATATGTGGTGGCATTTCATTAATGTTTAATGTCTGTTTCATGGCTAAGAACTAAGCACGTCTCTTATTTTGATGGGGAGAGGGAGAATGGGGTCAGGAGAGAGGAAGGGGGAGAGGCAGAGATGAAGAGAGAAAAAGGGGTGCCTATACCAGAGAGAGGGAGAAGAGAGGGAGAAGGAGAGATAGCAAGGGGGAGAAAAGTTAGGGGGGTGCACATACCTGGAGCAAGAGAGCCCAAAGGAGACTGAGCACTTTTCTATTTGTTTGTTTACTAGTCATGTTCCTTTTGTGAATTGTCTGTTCTTGTCCTTTGTCTGTTTCCCCATTGCAGTCTCTTGGCTCCTAATCTTTTCCTCTACATGGATTCTGTCCTCAAAGTCAGACAGTAACCTCTGCTTGAGCTACATTACATCAATATCCTAATTTTGCATGCCTTTTAATGTTTTAGGTAGAATACATTCATTTTTAAGTTATCTTTTAAAATAATTGACATTTCTTTTATCACTCCTAGTTTTTAGAATTCTTTTCCCAGAGATTCATTGAATATTTTTCTCTTATCTTGGTTATGTAATTTGATTTATCAGCCCCCATTTGTTGAATTTTTTTTTTTGCAGTTCATAAATTGCATGCATCAGCATGCCTAGCTTCCCCATTTGTTGAATTTTTCCTTTCCTCCCCTCTCCCCCTTCTCCTTCCTTCCTTCCTTCCTTCCTTCCTTCCTTCCTTCCTTCCTTCCTTCTTTCTTTCTTTCTCTTTCTTCCTTCTCCCTTCCCTTTCCTCCCTCCCTCCCTTCATCCTTCCTTTCTTTCTTTTTTTTGGTATGATACTCAGAATTGAACCCAGGACCTCACATATGAGTGGCAAGCATTCTACCACTGAGCTCCACCCCTATTCACACATTGAATTGTTCTTGGTTTTTTTTGTATTCATTACTGAAAGTGCATTTATTTTCAAAATTAAATTTGTATGGTCAGTAAGACTTACTATGGTCCTTGTTATGATTTAGGGATCTCTGCCTTTTTTTTTTCATGCTGGTTCTACACTTTCAATTACTGTACCTAAATAGTTATTCTTGATTGCTGCCATTAGGTGTCTAATCACAGCCCAAATCTCTCTGGCCTGGTGAGGGAGGTAATGAGAAAGGAATCATAGAGCTCCAGATATTGGCACTTTCTGAGCTTTGTGATTTCAGTGTCACCTTTTACATGTGTAAATTGGGAACAGTGATTATTCCAAAGGTTGTTGGGAGAGGGCGTTAAGGTGAGACAAGATCTTTCTGAAGTTCCTGCCAGTCCTTGAAGCACAGACAGTGCTTGTTAAAAGTCTATTTCTATTCTATTAAAAGTCTGTTTCTGACACCAGCCTACCTCCGGATAGGTAGGCTGTTTTGTTGTTGAGGGCTTATTAAATTATGAGACCCACTTCCTCCTTTCTAGTCTTATACAAGTATGGATAACTCCATCATCTTTTTTTAAAAGTTATATGTTGGACATTAGAATTATTTTATTTTCCTCATAGCTCAAGCTGGCTCTAAAGTTCATCGGTGGCATTTAAAATTCATATCTTTATCTATCTATCTGACATCTATCTATATATTTACATAAGTTATAGTCTTATATCCCTTCATCCTTGCCCCCCTCAATAGGGTCATTGGTGTTTACTTTGGGGTAATTAGGGGTGTCCAGCATCTTTTTATCACTCATCGCGTCCCAAACTTGTGCTGTGAGGGCCAGTGGTGAAGAGAGACACTGTTTTCTGGGTAGCCTTCTCCATGTTGAGGTGGTGTGGCCACTGTCCCCACTGGTCTCCTGGACAGCACCCGCTGTGTCTTCCATGGGGAGAGGAATCACTGGTCTCCTGGACAGCACCCGCTGTGTCTTCCACGGGGAGAGGAATCACTGGTCTCCTGGACAGCACCCGCCGTGTCTTCCATGGGGAGAGGAATCACTGGTCTCCTGGACAGCACCCGCTGTGTCTCCACGGGGAGAGGAATCACTGGTCTCCTGGACAGCACCCGCTGTGTCTTCCACGGGGAGAGGAATCACTGGTCTCTGGACAGCACCCGCCCGTGTCTTCCACGGGGAGAGGAATCACTGGTCTGGACAGCACCCGCTGTGTCTTCCACGGGGAGAGGAATCACTGGTCTCCTGGACAGCACCCGCCGTGTCTTCCACGGGGAGAGGAATCACTGGTCTGGACAGCACCCGCTGTGTCTTCCACGGGGAGAGGAATCACTGGTCTCCTGGGCAGCACCCGCCGTGTCTTCCACGGGGAGAGGAACCACTGGTCTGGACAGCACCCGCCGTGTCTTCCACGGGGAGAGGAACCACTGGTCTCCTGGGCAGCACCCACCGTGTCTTCCACGGGGAGAGGAACCACTGGTCTCCTGGACAGCACCCGCCGTGTCTTCCACGGGGAGAGGAACCACTGGTCTCCTGGACAGCACCCGCCCCGTGTCTTCCACGGGAGAGGAATCACTGGTCTCCTGGACAGCACCCGCCGTGTCTTCCACGGGGAGAGGAACCACTGGTCTCCTGGACAGCACCCGCCGTGTCTTCCACGGGGAGAGGAATCACTGGTCTCCTGGACAGCACCCGCCGTGTCTTCCACGGGGAGAGGAATCACTGGTCTCCTGGGCAGCACCCGCCGTGTCTTCCACGGGGAGAGGAACCACTGGTCTCCTGGACAGCACCCGCCGTGTCTTCCATGGGGAGAGGAACCACTGGTCCCCTGGACAGCACGCGCCGTGTCTTCCACGGGAGAGGAACCACTGGTCTCCTGGACAGCACCCGCCGTGTCTTCCACGGGGAGAGGAATCACTGGTCTCCTGGGCAGCACCCACCGTGTCTTCCACGGGAGAGGAACCACTGGTCTCCTGGACAGCACCCGCCCGTGTCTTCCACGGGAGAGGAATCACTGGTCTCCTGGACAGCACCCGCCGTGTCTTCCATGGGGAGAGGAACCACTGGTCTCTTCCGTGTCTTCCACGGGGAGAGGAATCACTGGTCTCCTGGACAGCACGCGCCGTGTCTTCCACGGGGAGAGGAACCACTGGTCTCCTGGACAGCACCCGCCGTGTCTTCCACGGGGAGAGGAACCACTGGTCTCCTGGACAGCACCCGCCGTGTCTTCCATGGGGAGAGGAATCACTGGTCTCCTGGACAGCACCCGCTGTGTCTTCCACGGGGAGAGGAACCACTGGTCTCCTGGACAGCACCCGCCGTGTCTTCCACGGGGAGAGGAATCACTGGTCTCCTGGGCAGCACCCACCGTGTCTTCCACGGGGAGAGGAACCACTGGTCTCCTGGACAGCACCCGCCGTGTCTTCCATGGGGAGAGGAATCACTGGTCTCCTGGACAGCACGCGCCGTGTCTTCCACGGGGAGAGGAACCACTGGTCTCCTGGACAGCACCCGCCGTGTCTTCCACGGGGAGAGGAATCACTGGTCTGGCAGCACCCGCCGTGTCTTCCACGGAGAGAGGAACCACTGGTCTCCTGGACAGCACCCGCCGTGTCTTCCACGGGGAGAGGAACCACTGGTCTCCTGGACAGCACCCGCCGTGTCTTCCACGGGGAGAGGATCACTGGTCTCACTGGTCTCACTGGTCTGGCAGCACCGCTGTGTCTTCCACGGGGGAGAGGAATCACTGGTCTCCTGGACAGCACCCACCGTGTCTTCCACGGGGAGAGGAACCACTGGTCTCCTGGACAGCACCCGCCGTGTCTTCCACGGGGAGAGGAACCACTGGTCTCCTGGACAGCACCCGCCGTGTCTTCCACGGGGAGAGGAACCACTGGTCTCCTGGACAGCACCCGCCGTGTCTTCCACGGGGAGAGGAACCACTGGTCTCCTGGACAGCACCCGCTGTGTCTTCCACGGGGAGAGGAATCACTGGTCTCCTGGGCAGCACCCGCCGTGTCTTCCACGGGGAGAGGAATCACTGGTCTCCTGGACAGAGCCGTGTCTTCCATGGGGAGAGGAACCACTGGTCTCCTGGACAGCACCCGCCGTGTCTTCCACGGGAGAGGAACCACTGGTCTCCTGGACAGCACCCGCTGTGTCTTCCATGGGGAGAGGAATCACTGGTCTCCTGGGCAGCACCCGCAGTGTCTTCCATGGGGAGAGGAATCACTGGTCTCCTGGACAGCACCACCCGCGTGTCTTCCACGGGAGAGGAATCACTGGTCTCCTGGACAGCACCCGCCGTGTCTTCCACGGGAGAGGAATCACTGGTCTCCTGGACAGCACCGCCGTGTCTTCCACGGAGAGGAACCACTGGTCTCCTGGACAGCTGGGCCGTGTCTTCCACGGGAGAGGAACCACTGGTCTCCTGGACAGCACCCGTGCCGTGTCTCCTCCACGGGGAGAGGAATCACTGGTCTCCTGGGCAGCACCCGCTGTGTCTTCCATGGGGAGAGGAATCACTGGTCTCCTGGACAGCACCCGCTGTGTCTTCCATGGGGAGAGGAATCACTGGTCTCCTGGACAGCACCCGCTGTGTCTCCACGGGGAGTGGAATCACTGGTCTCCTGGACAGCACCCGCTGTGTCTTCCATGGGGAGAGGAATCACTGGTCTCCTGGACAGCACCACCGCGTGTCTTCCACGGGGAGAGGAATCACTGGTCTCCTGGACAGCACCCGCCGTGTCTTCCACGGGGAGAGGAATCACTGGTCTCCTGGACAGCACCCGCCGTGTCTTCCACGGGGAGAGGAATCACTGGTCTCCTGGACAGCACCCGCCGTGTCTTCCACGGGAGAGGAACTACTGGTCTCCTGGACAGCACCGCCTGTGTCTTCCACGGGAGAGGAATCACTGGTCTCCTGGGCAGCACCCGCCGTGTCTTCCACGGGGAGAGGAACCACTGGTCTCCTGGACAGCACCCGCCGTGTCTTCCACGGGGAGAGGAATCACTGGTCTCCTGGGCAGCACCCGCTGTGTCTTCCATGGGGAGAGGAATCACTGGTCTCCTGGACAGCACCCGCTGTGTCTTCCATGGGGAGAGGAACCACTGGTCTCCTGGACAGCACCCGCCGTGTCTTCCACGGGGAGAGGAATCACTGGTCTCCTGGACAGCACCCGCCGTGTCTTCCATGGGGAGAGGAATCACTGGTCTCCTGGACAGCACCCGCCGTGTCTTCCACGGGGAGAGGAATCACTGGTCTCCTGGACAGCACCCGCTGTGTCTTCCACGGGGAGAGGAATCACTGGTCTCCTGGACAGCACCCGCCGTGTCTCTCATGGGGAGAGGAATCACTGGTCTGGACAGCACCCGCTGTGTCTCCACGGGGAGAGGAATCACTGGTCTGGACAGCACCCGCTGTGTCTTCCATGGGGAGAGGAATCACTGGTCTCCTGGACAGCACCCGCCGTGTCTTCCATGGGGAGAGGAATCACTGGTCTCCTGGACAGCACCCGCCGTGTCTTCCATGGGGAGAGGAATCACTGGTCTCCTCGTGTCTTCCATGGTGAGAGGAATCACTGGTCTCCTGGGCAGCCCCCGCCGTGTCTTCCATGGGGAGAGGAATCACTGATCTCCTGGGCAGCACCCGCTGTGTCTCCACGGGGAGAGGAATCACTGGTCTCCTGGACAGCACCCGCTGTGTCTTCCATGGGGAGAGGAACCACTGGTCTCCTGGACAGCACCCGCCGTGTCTTCCATGGGGAGAGGAATCACTGATCTCCTGGGCAGCACCCGCTGTGTCTCCACGGGGAGAGGAATCACTGGTCTCCTGGACAGCACCCGCTGTGTCTTCCATGGGGAGAGGAATCACTGGTCTCCTGGACAGCACCCGCTGTGTCTTCCATGGGGAGAGGAATCACTGGTCTCCTGGACAGCACCCGCCGTGTCTTCCATGGGGAGAGGAATCACTGGTCTCCTGGACAGCACCCGCTGTGTCTCCACGGGGAGAGGAATCACTGGTCTCCTGGACAGCACCCGCTGTGTCCTCCACGGGAAGAGGAATCAAGCTCTTAAGAAAACTCCTCAGCTGGAAGCCTGGGTATTGTGACCGATAACTTGCAGACTGAAGTCTACTCTCAAACTTAAGTTTTGGGTCCATACATAGTATTTTTCAAAGCCTTGAATTTGTAGACAAGGTTTAAAAATAAGGATCTCACACACACAAAAATCCAGATTGCTAGCTTCTCTTAAATGGGAAGGTGTAGCCATGTCTGGTGTCAAGATGCCTTCCTAAGGACCCCTTGCTCCTGCTTGGCCAGTGTGCAATAAGGCCGTCCTGACTGAGCTGTGAGGAGAGGTTTGGGCCATGCCTGGCTGGCTGCCTGCTGATCAGAAAACAGTACATGATGCCAGAATCTTCTCTACAATCCAAAAGACTTTCCCTGTTAGAACTGCATAAGTAGAACTTTTCTTAAAAAAAAAAAAATATATATATATATATATATATATATAGATAGATGGATAGATAGATAGATAGAGAGAGAATATGAATATGGGCGTCCCAGGGCCTCTAGCCACTTCAAACAAACTCCAGACACGCGCACCACCAGCCAGCCCAGATTCAATTCCCAAGTGACCCACCTAAGCCAGATGCAAAAAGTGGCGCAAGTGTCTGGTGTTCATTTGCAATAGCAAGAGGCACTGGTACACACACACGCACGCACACACACACACACACACACACACACACACACACACGTATATGTGCAAGGAGATGAAAAATAAGATTAAAAAAAAAGAAAGCCTCCAACATTACTTGGGCGCGGGTGGAAGAAGCACACGTATTAAAAAAGGAGATGGTTTTAGAACAGTTTCTGATATTGTACCCAGTAAACCTACAAGTAAAGGTGGGTATTGGCTAATTAAACCTGGTCTTGACCCCTTCCTGTTTCCTCTGTGGAGACATGGATTTGGGCCAGGGTCTGGAGCTAGCACATCTAGGGTTTGAATTTTACCCATGCCACTTACTGTGTAATCATAGGCTACATTTTTCATTTCTGAACTTTGTCAGTTATGAAGTAGAAATCAAAATGATATCTACCTCAGAGAGTCATTCTGAGGGTTTGGTGATGCCATAAAGTGTTGACACCAGGCTCCTTATTCCTTCATGAGGGTTAGGGTCCCCCCCTCCAAATTCTTGCTTCTCTGATTCTCCAACAACTGTCTTCTCTGACTCTTGTCTTTATACTCTCTTTGAATTACTTCCTGAGTTCCTCCCGCCCCTCTCCTCCATTTGTCTTCTGATTCTTTCCTGATAAGATAGTGTTTTTCCTTCATCTTGAAATCCTCGTCTCAAAATCGGTTGCATAATATACGTGAATGTGCTTTGTAGAACCATGAGGTTCCACCAATGTTAGGGGTTATTGTCATGTCACTGATCACAAATACAGAACATGAAACTATGTTTTTAAAATTTTTCTACATTTTATTTTTATTTACTTATTTGAGAAAGAGAGAGAGAGAATGGACACGCCAGGGAGTCAAGATGTGCACCACGTTGTGCATCTGGTTTGCGTGGGTCCTGGGTAATTGAACCTTGGTTATTTGGCTTTGCAGGCAAGTATTTTAACCGCTAAGCCAACTCTCCAGCCCCCAAACTGTGTTTTTGTATTTAGAGTTTTGTTTTTCTTTAAAATAGGCAAATGTTGGGCTGGAGAGATGGCTTAGTGGTTAAGGCGCCTACCTGCGAAGCCTAAGAATGCCTGTTTGAATCTCCAGGTCCCACATTTAGCCAGATGCAAGTGTGCAATGTCTTACTTGCGCACAAGGGGCTGCACACGTCTGGAGTTGGTTCACAGCGGCTAAAAAGGCCCTGGCACACCCATTCTCTTTCTGCCTCTTCCTCTCTGTCTGTCTCTCAAATCAAAAAAAAAAAAAAAAAAAAAAATAGGCAAATGTCATCCTTAGAAACATTTAAATTCTAGCATTAGGAAAATTTAAAATTACAGCAAAAAATTTAGTTTGTAGTTCCTTAATTACTGTTTTTCTAGAGTAGACCCAAAGCTTGCTCTTAAATAATGTTTTAATGTCTCATGGGAAATACTAGCTGTTAGATATTTTATGTGTTGATTTTGTTTGGGACTGGGAATGACTCATTTCATTATGTTTTGATTTTGGGGGAAATAACTTTGAATTTACATTTGAATGGCTAATTATAAAGCTTAGATTGCTAAAACTTTGAAGAGTAAGTAAATTTTCTGTAGAAGATAAGGTTAATTTAGGGAGGTTATTTATGCTTAATCTGAATAGTTAACTAAGTTAGCATGCTGCTTGATGAGTCAAATTGGTTTGGAGTCTTGGTTGCAGTGTAACTTCTTTGGTTTATTTATTTTTCTATTGAGGATATATTTGGGGCATCTCTGTCATGTCAGATGTGCCTAATTTAGGTCTTTGAGCTTGTCTGGGTAGGCCTGGACAAAGATTGAAGAGGTTCAGGCAAGCAAGAACTCTTGAGGTTCCTGAAGCATATGTGGAATTGTCTGCATGTAGATCATATTTCTCCAGGGTATGGTGAGATGCCACTCTGTTTTTAATTTAAATTTTTTAAAAAATTTTTATTTATTTATTTATTAGAGACAGAGAGAGTGAGAATGGGCATGCCAGGGCCTCTAACCACTGCAAACAAATTCCAGATACATGTGCTACCATGTGCATCTGGCTTACGTGGGACCTGGAGAATTGAACTAGGGTCCTTAGGCTTTGCAGGCATGTGTCTTAACTGCTAAGCCGTCTCTCCAGCCCTGGTTTTTTTTTTTTTTAGGTACGTTTCACTCTAGCCCAGGTTGACCTGGAATTCACTATGTAGTCTCAGGGTGGCCTCGAACTCATGGTGATCCTCCTACCTCTGCCACCTCCCAAGTGCTTGCATTAAAAGCATGCTCCACCACGCCCGGCATTAATTTTTTTGTTTTATAAGGTATTCTACCTTATGTGCTACTAGCTTCTAATTATTAACCTTTAAGAACTGCATTCTTGGGCTGGAGAGATTGTCCAGTGGTTAAAGGAGCTTGCTTGCAAGGCCTGATGGTCTCATTTTGATTCCACAGTACCCATGTAAAGCCAGATGCACAAAGTGGTATATGGGAGACATACTCATTCACTTTGTCAGCTTCTCTCTCACTCCTAAATAAAAAAATGAAAATATTTTAAAAGGCCTCATTCTTCTCAAAGTAGGGATCAATATCAGTATTGAACCCAGAAAAATTATGTATGTTCCAAGTCACTGATTCATTGATGAGTGAAAAAAAGTGCTGAGTTTCCCAAGATTTCTGTGCTTTGAATAGTTTCCAGTAGTGACACACTTCTCTGAATGTCTTAGCTATCATTAAAGTTTTCGTATGTTGGACTAGGTTCTTTTGAGTGTCTTATGGCTAAATAATTATTGAGAAATTCCATTCTTGAACTTGAAGAGTTGAATTTGAGCTTGAGGGCCTGGAGCAAGGCACAGGTTTGTGCATGAATGTCATCTGTCTTTTGGAATCGCTGTGGTAGTCAGTATGTTTAGTGTTCAGCATTGCTAGTTTTTTTTTTTCTTTTCCAAAACTTTTACGTAGAAAGTTGATCTGTATGTTACTTTAGTTAATGAGTTGTCCGTACTTGTATTTGTGAAAAAATATGAGTTTAACTCAGGTGACATATCCTAAATGGATTTAAGAGAGAATGTGCTCAAAATGGCAGAAGCATTTAGTTACTTAGAATGGAATTTAGCTAGAAGATGCAACAATTTGAAAGTTAAATAATTGTAATACAAAGTAAGATTTTAAAGTCAAAAACACAGTTATTCATTTGGTTGTTCACTTCCTATGGAGACTAGTTAATACATGCCATAATGAAAAATAGCAGGTACAAATAGTACCCATTGTGTCCAAAAAATAAGTAACATTTAAAAAAAATATATTTTTTTGGAGCTGGGTGTGGTGGTGCACGCCTTTAATCCCAGCACTCGGGAGGCAGATGTAGGAGGATCACCATGAGTTCAAGGCCACCCTGAGACTATATAGTGAATTCCAGGTCAGCCTGGGCCAGAGTGAGACCCTACCTCAAAAAAACAAACAACATATATATATAATTGATTTGAGAGAGAGGAATGAGGCAGAGAGAGAGAGAGAGAGAGAGAGAGAGGGAAGGAGGGAGGGAGGGAGGGAGGGAGAGAGAGAGTGGGGACGCCAGGGCCTCCAGCCACTGCAAATGAACTCCAGATGCATGTGCCCCCTGTGCATCTGTCTTATGTTGTTCCTGGAGAATTGAACCTGGATCCTTTGGCGTTGTAGGCAAACGCCTTAACTACTAAGTCATCTCTCCAGCCCAGTAACATGTTTTTAAATTGATAGTACATGCATGTGTAGAATTCAGAAGTTATGAGTTTTAAGATTCCAGGAAAGGCAAAGTGATAGATTTGCATGTGCCCCAGTAAAGACCTCTATGGCATTTCTGCTTTAGCAGCTACACTTCTTGCTTATAAGTATAGCCATCTGGGGATTAACCTTGCTTGTCAGTGGTCAGCTTCAGTAACTTCCTTCTCCCTTCTCCCTCCTAACCTTTTCCCCACATTTTGTCCACTTTCCTCTACCCTCCTTTTCCTTCCTTCCTCGTCTCCTGATAGCTACCTTCTCTCACTCAGAACACTCTTCATGTATTTGTTAAAGGACTTACATGCCTTGAAATTATTTCTCTTCTACCTTGTAGTTTTTTTTTTTGTTGTTGTTGTTGTTGTTTTGGTTTTTCCGAGGTAAGTTCTCACTCTAGCTCAGGCTGACCTGGAATTCACTATGTAGTCTCAGGGTGTCCTCAAACTCATTGATTCTCTTATTGCTGCCTCCCAAGTGCTAGGATTAAAGGCGTGTGCCACCACACTGGACTATCCGTGAAGTTTTTATCACCATGTCGCTCAAATCATCTAATTTAGGGTTTATGACATAGTGGGCAAAATTGGTGCAATATAGGCTTGTATTGTATAGATCACAGTGAGGAAGACAGTCATTCTGTAAACCAGTTGTCTTCTAAGGTGTGTTGTGATGGAGATTCTTAGTTTGATAGAGAAGCCAGCTCTTGTGTTTTCTGCAGAAATGTAAGTATCTTGTGAACTCCAGGATCAGGCATGCATATGGAATTTTGGAATAACACTAAGGCTGGAGTTCACAGAGAACCAGGAAGTCCCCTTTTCCTTTCTTAGTCCAGAACATGGCTGCCAGCTGCTCTAGAGTTTTGTATGTTATAGTCTAGATCAGCAGGGAGAGACTAATGTCAGGGTCCCAGTCCTAGTTCCAGAAGTCTTTGGGAAAGGACTCAGTGGTCCGGCCAAGGTCAGCAGTCTACTCTGGATTGTGACCAGCAGTGGTGTCATGGCAGCCCTTTGTTGCAGCCTGTGGTCAGGGAGAGAAGCCAGGGGAGGGTGCTGGCCTTTCAAGAGGGTGTGAGGGCAACAGTCCAGTCGGTGTGCACTGTTGGCTATGTGCATATGAGATGAGCCCGGGCTCTTGTAGATGAGTGTTTGGTTATTGCTGTAGTAGCAATGGAATGGTGAATATTGACCCTTGTTTTGTTTTGCTGCTGTTCCCCTTGAAATCTGCTCGTGTAGCACTTGAGATGTTCCCAGTAACATGTTTTTAAGTTGATAGTACATGCATATGTAGAATTCAGAAGTTATGAGTTTTAAGATTCCAGGAAAGGCAAAGTGATAGATTTACATGTGCCCCAGTAAAGACCTCTATGGCATTTATTTCTGCTTTAGCAGCTACACTTCTTGCTTATAAGTATAGCCATCTGGGGATTAACCTTGCTTGTCAGTGGTCAGCCTTCAGTAACTTCCTTCTCCCTTCTCCCTCCTAACCTTTTCCCCACATTTTGTCCACTTTCCTCTACCCTCCTTTTCCTTCCTTCCTCGTCTCCTGATAGCTACCTTCTCTCACTCAGAACACTCTTCATGTATTTGTTAAAGGACTTACATGCCTTGAAATTATTTCTCTTCTACCTTGTAGTTTTTTTTTTTGTTGTTGTTGTTGTTTTGGTTTTTCCGAGGTAAGTTCTCACTCTAGCTCAGGCTGACCTGGAATTCACTATGTAGTCTCAGGGTGTCCTCAAACTCAGTGATTCTCTTATTGCTGCCTCCCAAGTGCTAGGATTAAAGGCGTGTGCCACCACACTGGACTATCCGCGAAGTTTTTATCACCATGTCGCTCAAATCATCTAATTTAGGGTTTATGACATAGTGGGCAAAATTGGTGCAATATAGGCTTGTATTGTATAGATCACAGTGAGGAAGACAGTCATTCTGTAAACCAGTTGTCTTCTAAGGTGTGTTGTGATGGAGATTCTTAGTTTGATAGAGAAGCCAGCTCTTGTGTTTTCTGCAGAAATGTAAGTATCTTGTGAACTCCAGGATCAGGCATGCATATGGAATTTTGGAATAACACTAAGGCTGGAGTTCACAGAGAACCAGGAAGTCCCCTTTTCCTTTCTTAGTCCAGAACATGGCTGCCAGCTGCTCTAGAGTTTTGTATGTTATAGTCTAGATCAGCAGGGAGACTAATGTCAGGGTCCCAGTCCTAGTTCCAGAAGTCCTTGGGAAAGGACTCAGTGGTCCGGCCAAGGTCAGCAGTCTACTCTGGATTGTGACCAGCTTTGGTGTCATGGCAGCCCTTTGTTGCAGCCTGTGGTCAGGGAGAGAAGCCAGGGGAGGGTGCTGGCCTTTCAAGAGGGTGTGAGGGCAACAGTCCAGTCGGTGTGCACTGTTGGCTATGTGCATATGAGATGAGCCCGGGCTCTTGTAGATGAGTGTTTGGTTATTGCTGTAGTAGCAGTGGAATGGTGAATATTGACCCTTGTTTTGTTTTGCTGCTGTTCCCCTTGAAATCTGCTCGTGTAGCACTTGAGATGTTCAGGTAGCCATTTTCTCTTAGTACTTCATGAGCTGACTTGACATCTGGATTGCTTTTTCCTGTAGCAATTATAAAGTAGGGGATGGGTAGATCACTCACAGTGAATGTATGGGGCAAAAGCCATTGTTGCGTAACAGATTCTACCACTCTTAAATAGACCCTGTATGACAACTGTGTTTCCCAAACTATAACTTAGAACACATGGCTTAGTAAAATATTTTTTCCTGATGATTTTAATAAATTGCATTTTATCCTAGCAAAATACGCACACACACACACAGAGAGAGAGAGAGAGAGAGAGAGAGAGAGGAAGAGAAAGAGAGAGAGAGAGAGAGAGAGAGGAAGAGAGAGAGAGAGAGCGAGAATGAGCATGCCAGGGCCTCCAGCCACTGCAAACAAATTTTAGACACTTGTGCCATATTGTGCAGCTGGCTTACATGGGTCCTGGGGAGTTGAACCTGGGTGCTTTGACTTTGCAGGCAAGTGCCTTAACCATCAAACCTTCTCTCCAGCCCCTATTTATTATTTATTTATTTTGAGGCAGGGTCTGTGTACCCCAAGCTGGCCTCATGATCTTCCTGCCTCAGCCTCCCCAGTGCTGGTATTACAGGTGTGTGGCCACTGTGTTCAGCTCCAAATACAATATTAATATGGATTAGCGTTAGCCCTTTGTGCTATATAAATATTAATTTCTTTTTAAGAAATTTAAAAAAATATTTTATTTATTTATTTTAGATAGGTAGATAGAAACAGAGAGAAAAAGAGAGAATAGGCATTCCAGGACCTCTAGCCACTGCAAACAAACTCCAGATACATGCTCCTCCATGTGCATCTGGCTTATGTGGTACTGGAGAATTAAACATGTGTTCTTAGGCCTCGCAGACAAGTGTCTTAACCTCTAAGCCATCTCTACAGCCCTAAATGTTAATTTCTTTTGAAAATAATATATGCCAATTTATATTATTTGTTGACAAGATTTCCAGTTAGAAAAGACATTGGTATATGAGTGTTGTCTCACTTATCTTGCCCTCTTGTAAATTTTTGCTTCACAGATTCTCCAGTGAAAGGTTGTTCTCTGAATTTGTTGAAAGGAACAGATCATTTTGTTCTTGTCTTTACCATACAAACTCATGAGGGGAGACCATTTTAAGAATTGGGAAACAGACTGTCTCGATTTTTAGCTAAAAAATAGAAAACTCTCCAAAGCCTAAGAAAAGGAGAGTTTATTATGAGCCCACAGAGTAACTTCTGGAATGAAAAGATAGAGATTGGGGTTGGTGCTTATGAATATCAAAGCTTGAGAACTATGTGGATTGGAATCTCATCATGTGGCAGCCACTCCCACATGTGGTTATTTAAATTTAAAGTGAAAATAATTAAAATAAAAAAAAATTATCTGAGTGTAGTGAAACATACCGTTAACATCAGCACTTGGGAGGCAAAGGTAGGAGGATTGCTGTGAATTTGAGCCCAGCCTGGGACTCCAGAGTGAGTTCCAGGTCAGCCTGGGCTAGAGTGAGACCCTACCTCATAAACAAACACAGCAAAAACTAAAAATCTATTTCAGTGGTGTATGCCCCATTTCATATGCTCAGAAACCGCACATGAGTAGTGGCCACCACAGTGGACATTACAGACTGGAGGACATGTTCATTTTCACAGAAAGCTCTGTTGGACAGTGTACAGAAGCCAGCTGATCATGGTGCGTGGACGGAAGACCTGACAGCCAATGGGGCCCCCCAAGAAGCCCTGCAGTTACTGGGAAGTTTCTTAGGGAGGTGAGCATAGTGTAGGACTTAACTGTCAGGGGTAGGGACTGAGCTGAGCCCCACTTTCAGTTTCCCAGACTGATTTCCCAGGGGGTTAGTGAAGCCTGGAGAGGTATGTGGTAACCCAGGGAAGGTCAGAGAGAGCGCTAGGAAAGCTTACAGTGAGGAGGAGTGCCCCCCACCTTTCTAAGGATGAGTACATTCTGGATCTCTGAGCAGGTCGGTGGCCACATGTAGATAGCATACTGGATTAAGAGTGTGGGCACTGGGGCTGGAGAAATGGCATCGCAGTTAAGGTACTTGCCTGCAAAGTCAAAGGACCTAGGTTCGACTCCCCAGGACCCATGTAAGCCAGATGCACAAGGTGGTGCATATAGCTGGAGTTCATTTGCAGCGGCTGGAGGCCCTGGTGCTCCCATCTCTCTCTATCTCCCTTCCTCTCTCTCTGCTTCTTTCTCTCAGTCTCAAATAAATAAATAAAAAATAGAATATTAAAAAAAAGAGTGTGGGCATTGGAGTCAGGTCTGCACTTTTTTTGCCTCTTATAGCTCTTTGATAGTGAATAATTATTACATAACACTACATTGCCTGGGCCTTTGTATCCATAGGTGCGAAGTGAGGATAATAACAGAATTTGTATTAAACGGTTATGAAGATTAAGGGATATAATTCATGTGAAGATGTGGTAAGGGGGTCTCAAACATAGAAAATATATAATAGATGTTAGCTCTTTTTATTAGACTCTATCCTTGAGATGTGAAAGTTGAATGATAGAAGCTGATGGAGGATACGGATTATACAAATAAGAAGAAAATTTTAAACTAAAAGAAATTCTGTTAGAAATTTAGAATGTGAAGAAAATAATTCTGGTAAAAAATGAAGGCATTGGATGGTATGTAGTTATTGCTTATGGAACTTAGTGCCCAGAACTTTGTAGAGAAATAAGTTAAATCTTAGAATAGTTGAATTCATGATGATAAATCCATATTGGATTATTATGGAGGATGGCAGAGGTATTTGGTGCACTAATGGTCATGTGCCATACAGGACTAAAGCAGAGAACTTTCCAGCATTTTTTCATGATGAATTGCTTCCCAGATGATTCTTTTCTCATTGTTAGACTTTAGGAAGTTTTTTCTCTTCCATTTTTACTTGAAATATATTTTAAATCAGAAAACACAAAGCAGAGGACAAAAGGCTGTGCGATGGGTAAAAAGAGCCAGGTAGACCTTCCTGGATTAAACCTGACTCTTCTCAACTTTGACTGCCCTTGGAGATGTTTTCTTTTACATTTTTGCCAGAGCTGGGGATCTAACCCAGGGTCACATTAATACTGTACCACTTAGCCATTCCTACAGCTCAAGGTGAAGTCATTTTTAAAGTGTGTCCTGGTCCCTGTGAGGATTAAAGGACAGAAAGAGTTGTATTTCAGCTCTTAGCACATTCTAGGATTTTTTAGATAATAGGAAAAGGCATTAATTCAGGTGATGTTTCTTCTTTTAAAAAATTGTTTATTTATTTGTGAGGAGAGATGGGGGGGTGAGAGAGAGAATGAGAGAACACACCAGGGCCTTTTGCCTACTGCAAACGAACTCCAAATGCACATGCTATGCTGTGCATCTGGCTTTACATGGGTACTGGGGAATTGAACCTGGGCTGGCAGGCTTTGCAAGCAAGCACCTTTTAACTGCTTAGCCATCTCCCTGGCCCCTCAGGTGATAGTTCTAACTCAGAAATTTAGAAGATTTGGTTTTAGGGGGAATTTTGAATTACTGGCTCCAAGGATAGAATTGGACATGTTGCTGTGAGCACTCAATAGCTATGCCTTAAGTTAATTACCCAAGAATTTACTATCTATATATTGGAGAAGAGGTTTTTCGAGGAGAAGGCCATTATTTTTTAAGGCCATTATTTTTATTGCTTATTTATCTTAACAATGTACATAGGTTAGGTGTTGTTTTACAGCTAAATGTTTGGGAAACAAAACAAACACTGTAAATGAGCTGTATAATCATCCAGAAACTGGTCTTTCAAACAAGCAGTGTAGGAAATTTGCTTTTCACAATGGAGCTGGTGTTTGACCCTTTGTTTACAATTATGTCTTATGTTTATGTATGGGTTATAAAGAGGAAAGTTCCATTATGCCTATACATACAGCATTGTATAAGTAGAACCTCTTTTGTATTTTAAATCATATTGGTTGAAAAAATTGCTAGTGTAACGATAATGGAATGCATATGCTGTCTCTGTATTTTCTGTTTTTTTTAACATTATGTATTTTACATGGCAACACAGCAAGATATTTGTCAGTATTGTCATTCTTAGTTTATGATGTACAATACTCACCTGAATGACCAGGGAATAGTATTTCACATTTAATCCTAGAGATTGTTAGTTTATTTCCGGCAGAGTGGGCAAAATAACTTACCTATTCTAATATTCCATGGCAGAAAGCAATATCCTTTTTGTGCAAGTGATCATTTATCCAGTGTCTTAAAGTATAATGTATCTGAGCACCAGGAAATAAACAAAACCCCTGACAGACAAAATGTAGTGTTAAAAATTCACAAAGATTCATGTCCTTCCCTTCTAGCAATGCCCTTTAGATATCTACATATCTGCTGATAATATAACATGACATATTTCAGTGATTCTCTATGAAATAAGGATTAGCACCTTGAAATAACAATAAGTATTTATGCAGGGTTTAGTGGGTTGGTGGGGTGGCTGTGACTGGCATGGTCCCACAGTCTCCTTTTCCAGGAGACCAGCCTGGTGTGTTCCCATGGCAGGAGAGATGCCAGCCCAGGGATGTAAGTGCTTCTCTAGCCTCTGCTTGAGTCACTTTGCTAATGTCTTATTAGCCAACTAAGTCACAAGGCCACATTCAGAGTCAAGCAGTGGAGAAATAGATGGCACCTCTTGTCAAGAAGAGCAGTCTCATCTCCTGCCAAGAGTTGTACGTACTGGGGTAGGAAGACTTCTGGGAACAGTTTTGCAAACTATCTGCCATAATATTACAATGAAGATTCTAGTTTCTTTCTTTTTTGAATGGATGGCATCTTAGTGTGGTAAAATGTGGCATATGTTTGGTAGGTTTTTAGTTCCAGTTATTCAGTGTAAGAAATTAAAATGATAGAGAAATAAAAGAGTGAAAGTACCCTCTACTCCCACTTCTAGACACCCAAGGCACAGCAGTTTGGCACACACTTAAAAATGCCAGGTCCTCTGATGCTGCTGCCTCCATTACAAAAGCTCTTGCAGATGCAGGATCTTGACATGGAGAGATTTCTCTAAACTACTGGGATGGTCCCAATGTAACCACAAGGGCCTTTTATCAGAGGAAGGCAGAGTGATGAGAGATAGACGGGACAAGGTCACATGTAGATGAATCAGAGATTCATTGGGATGATGTGGTCACAAGTCAAAGAATGCAGCGATGTCTAGAAGCTGGAGAGGTGAAGGACACATTGTTCTTGGGGCCTGTACAAAGAAACAGGTATGTGGACAGTTTGATTTTTAGCCCTTTAAGAATCATTTTGGCCAGGTGTGGTGGCACACACTTTTAATCCCAGCACTTGGGAGGCAGATATAGGAGGTAGGAGGATCACTGTGAGTTCGAGGCCACCCTGAGACTACATAGTGAATTCCAGGTCAGCCTGGGATAGAGTGAGACTCTACCTCAAAAAAAAAAAAAAAAAAAAAAAAAGAATCATTTATTTTGGACATCCGACTTGCTGTTGTAGCAGCAAGTGGCAATTATTACATTTGTTTAATATTTTACTTCTTAAGTAATGTATAGTTATTTCCTAGGAATTTAAATAGAATTAAAGGTGGAAAGTGAAATCCCATATTTTTCCTCACTAACTCTTCCTGTAGGTTACCAGTGGTAACATTTTCCTATGCATTTCTTTAGAAATAATCATACTCATTTACTCATTTTGTATAAATAAAATCACATTTGATACACATATTTTGTTCTGCACCCTGCTTATTTAATTAAGGATATTCTTGGAGGGCTGGAGAGATGGCTTAGTGGTTAAGGTGCTTGCCTGCAAAGACAAAGGACCCAGGTTTGATTCCCCAGGACCCATGTAAGCCAGATACACAAGGTGACGCATGCTTCTGGAGTTCATTTACAGTGGCTGGAGGCCCTGGCATGCCCATTTCCTTCCCCCATCTCTCTAGTAAATGAATAAAGAAAAAAAGGTATTCTTGGATATAATTTATATCTGAATAAGGTGATAGGCCGAATTCAGCACTATCTGTATTTATTTTACCATTAGGTTGGGTTGTTTCCAGGATTGTTGCTTTTCTTTGTTTTCCTTTTCCTGTATTATAATGCTGACACCAACTCCGACAAATACAGGTCATCATCTGCAAGTTTCAAGCGATGGAAGTGCTGCTTGTGTAAGTGTTGCTCTGTGTGTGTGTGTGTGTGTGTGTGTGCGCGCGCGCGCGCAGATATGCACTTGCAAAAGAACATATATCAGGCTGGAGAGATGGCTTAGTGGTTAAGTGCTTGCCTGTGAAGCCTAAGGACCCGGGTTCGAGGCTCAATTCCCCACCCAGTACCCATGTAAGCCAGATGCACAAGGTGGTGCATGCATCTGGAGTTTGTTTGCAGTAGTTGGCCCTGTTACACCCTTTCTCCCTCTCTCTCTCCTGCTTCTTTGTCTGTGTGTCACTCTCAAGTAAATAAATAAAAATAAAGGAACAAAAAAGAAAATTAAAACCATAAAAAAAAAGAAAAAAAAAAGAACATATATCTACTACAATGAGCAGAGGGAAGGTGTATCTTCCTATTCAGCTCTTCATTAATAATAATGTAATGTTATTTTAGCTAGTTTAAAGTGATGAAATATACAGAAATACACATAGAGCATAAATATTTAGTTGAGTGCATTAATAGCATCACCATCTGTGTCAAGAAGCTGAAGACCTGGGCTGAGGAGATGGCTTGGTAGTTAAAGGTGTTTGCTTGCAAAGCCTGATAACCCAGGTTTGATTCTCCAGAGTGCATGTAAAGCCAGATGCACAAAGTGGTGCATGTGTCTGGAGTTTGTTTGCAGTGGCAGGAGACCCTGGCACGCACATACTCACTTTCTCTGTCTTTCACTCTGTCTCTCCCTCTCTCATATAAATATATAAAAATATTTTTTTAAAAAGTTGAAGACTGTTGGTACCTCTGGACTTGAGTTCCCTCCATGATCACATCCCTTCAAAGAGAAGCACTAGTCTGACTTTTATTTTGTTGGCTTTGGGTAGAAATCTAGCAAACCTGATCCCCTGGCTTCATACCCCTCAAAAGATTAGAATTGTGAAAAGAGCTACTTAGGGTATTCATAAACACATTCAAAAATTGAGAGTGGACTTTGGAAAACTCACAGGAAGTGGATATAAGAATAAAAAACAGTGAGATTTGAGACATTTCACATCCCTCCTGAAAAAGGTTTACTTTTATTTAATAACAATGGGTAAGATTGTAGAAAGAGTGCCAATAAAGAGCTGAGCTTCTATAGCTCAGCATAAAGCTCTTGCTTAGCAGACCTTTAGTTTGATACTTTGTACTAAAACATAAGAGTTATTTAAAAAAATACAGTGTTTGAAGAGACATTCACCAGTACCTTGAAAACTCCCTCAGAGGAATTGCAATTTCTGTCTGGGCAGTGTTTGCATATCTCAGTTGCAATGGTCCCTGAGCCACCCATTGGCACTCCTCCACACTATGTTGCCTGTGTCATCCCAGTGGTCATCACCATCTGCGATTCTTAAGGAAGCTCCTATGAGATTTAATTTAGAACAGCATCCAAAAGTCTAAAGCAGTTTGGAGGAGACTACTCTGTTTTATAAACTCCCCAGAAGTCTTTTCAGATCACTGCTAATAAGAAAAGGATGGAATTGAAGGGTCTTACTATCTATTTCAAAGGGTGCATATAATTGGCCAACAACTCACTGGAAGGTATTCCATCCCAGGTACTGACATTTTCTAGTAACAGTCTACATCTTATGCCCAATATCTTGAGAGGGTTGCACTCAAACGGCAGTGTGAGTTTAAACTCCCCAGAAGTCTTTTCAGATCACTGCTAATAAGAAAAGGATGGAATTGAATCCAAAGACTTGACATTTCCTGTGGTTTCCGAAAGACGTGTGGTTTCCGAGGTAAGGTGGTGTATTAGTTACTTTTCTCATTGGTGTGGCAAAATACCTGACAAGAAGCAACTTAAGGGAGGCAGACTTTATTTTGGTTATAGTTTAAGAAGTGATAAACCATGGTGGCAGATACTGTGAGGTGGCTGGTCACATTGTACCCATAGTCAGGAAACAGAGAGAGATAACTATTGGTTCTCAATTCACTTTCTCCTTTCTTCCCCTTTTTATAAATATCTTTTATTTATTTATTTATTTATTTATTTATTTATTTATTTATTTGAGAGAGAGAGAGAGAGAGAGAGAGAGAAAGAGAGAGAATGGGCGCTCCAGGGCCTCTAGCCACTGCAAATGAACGCCAGATGCATGCACCCCCTGGTGCAGCTGGCTTACATGGGTCCTGGAGAATTGATCTGGCCTCTGGGCATGTCTGTGAGGGTGTTTCCTGAGAGGTTTCTAAAGAGGGAAGATTCACCCGGAATGTGGGTGGTACCATTCCATGGGCTGGGGTCCTGGGAAGAAAGGGCTGGAGAGATGGCTTAGTAGTTAAGGCTCTTGCCTATGGAGACTAAGGACTCTGGTTTGATTTCCCAGTACCCATGTAAAGCCAAATGCCCATGGTGCATGCGTCTGGAATTTGTTTGCAGTGGCTAGAGGCCCTGCTGTGCCCATTCTCTCTCTCTCTCTTTCCCTCTTTCTCTTCTCTCAAATAAATAAATAAATAAATAAATAAATAAATAAATAAACAAACATCTAAATAAACTTTTAAAAAATCCATGCTGAGCACTCTTTTACTTGGAAATTTGAGGATTCCCTCCCAAATAAATGTACAAAAGTATATGTCTTCACTGTATGGAATTCCTAGGGTCACTTCTCTTAGCTAGAACCCAGGTGATGAATGCTTGCTGCAGCGCACTAGCTTCACCCCACTTTTTAAAAATTTTATTTTTATTTATTTATTTGAGAGAGAAAGAGGCAGACAGAGAGAGAGAATGTGCGTGCCAGGGCCTGCAGCCACTGCCAATGAACTTCAGACACATGTGCCCACTAGTGCTTTTGGCTTATTTGGGTGCTGGGGAATTGAACCAGGGTCCTTAGGTTTCACAGGCAAACACCTAAACTGTTAAGCCATTTTCTCCGCCCTCACCCCACTTTTATTTGTGTGACTTCCAAAGCATTTCAGTTTGTTGGTGCAGATGTGAGAGGAGTGATAGCAAAGCTCTGTTTGTATGTAGTCTTGTCATTTCTCTGGCTTTGGTAAGGCTTGCCATGGATGTGACATTCACTTGTGAGAGTCCCAGATCAAAGTGTGTCCACTTGACTATCTATGGAGGACAGTCATGGAAAACATGCTCTGGGATTTGCTTTTATGAGTCTCAGGTTTTCTATCTTTTGTGTGTATTTGATTGTTTTGGAGTTAGATATCAAGGGGATTTAGTGCCCCCTTTGCAAGTATCGTTTTTGTCAGTGAGATTGGGATGGGGTGGAGACACAACTCCACACTGCCACCTACAGCAGCCTGAGCAGTTCCTTTTAGAGACCTCCACTCAGGGAAATGCTTGGCTTCCATGCAGAAAAGAATTTCAGGACAAGCCAGTATGAAACAGGGTTGAATTTATTAAGATGCATTTTATTTATTTATTTAAAAATTTATTTAATTATTTGTATGTGTGTGTATATATTCACCAGAGTCTCTTGCCGCTACAATTGAATGCTTATCTGGCTTTATGTGGGTGGCTAGGGAACTGAATCCAGGCTGGAAGGCTTTGCAAGCGACTGCCTGTAACCACAGAGCCATCTCCCCAGGCGCTAAAAAGCATTTTAAAGGTAGAGTTTTAGGCACAAGATTTAAGAAACAGAGAGATCCTTGGGAAGAACATAAGACACATCCAAGAACATGGGTATAAGCTTCTCAAAGGAGGATCACATTTCATTGCCTTTACAATTGTCATATATAGGAGTTGGTTTTTTTAAAATTTAATTTTTTATTATTGACAACTTCCATAATTATAGACAATAAACCATGATATTTTCCCCCTCCTCCACTTTTCTCTTCACAACTCCACTCTCCATCATATCCCCTCCCCCTTTCAATCAGTCTCTTATTTTGATATCATCATCTTTTCCTCATATTATAATGGTCTTGTGTAGGTAGTGCCAGGCACTGTGAGGTCATGGATATCCAGGCCATTTTGTGTCTGGAAGAGTGCATTGTAAGGAGTCTTTACATTCTTTCTGCCACCTCTTCTGCAATGGACCCCAAGCCTTGGAAGATGTAAAAGAGATGTTTCAGTGCTGAGCACTCCTCAGTCACTTCTTTTCAGCCCTATGATATTCATCTCAGAGGTCACCGCCATCTGAAAAGAGAAGCTTCTCTAACCAAAAGTGAGAGTAGCATTAATATATGGGTACGAACATTTAGAAAAGCGATTACTGGGCAGTTTGGTGAGCATAGTATATACTTTTAGTCAGACACCAGCAGACGTTACACCCCTAGGGCTCATGACTACCCTGTCATAGGTTTTCAGTATCAGGCATGTATTCCCTCCCAAGGAGTGGGCCTCCAGTCCAATTAGAGAGCAGTTGGTTTTCCCCATAGCAGACATGCCACTATTGCACCTTTTGGCTCTTTTGGCTGGCTGGCCCAACTTACAGCTTGCAGTGTCCACTGTTGTTATCTCCTCTGTTAGCTCTGTCCCATGGAGCTGCATGCAGTGTAGCTTTTTCCTGCTTTCTGTTAGCTGGTCTACATGGAGGAAGTTTTCAGTTCAGCTCCAGATTTTGGTGATTTTTGAAGTTAGCTTCAAAGGGTTGCCAGGGAAATTAAATGAGATCACAAGGTGGTATCTGAGGTGTGTCTGACCAGGGTATAATTGATAAAACTAGATCCCAGGGATGCAGTTAGTCTATCTTTATTGGGAAAAAGAAAAAAAAAAAAGGTAAAAGTCTTGTTTAGGAGATTCCCAGAAAATATCCTATAGAGGGCGAGGCATTACCTGAGGCCATGCACACTCAGGCCTTAGCTTGGTTCATTGTTACTTTAACATTCTTAAAAGAAATACTGTCTTTATGTCAGTACATGTTAATTATGCTGGCATTATTGATTTTTCAGCTAGCACCAGGGGCTTCAGCTGGTCTGGGGGAGGGAGGGTTTCTTTTTCTTTTAATGTCCCCATAATTTTGCCTATCTTTCTATCCTGCCTCAGCTTTCAGAAATGATGGTTAAAATGTGGCTATGCTTTTTGGCATTTTCTCAGAACTGGGGACTATTAGTAAGCACCTGTCATTTTTCCCTGCTTTAAGTCATCAGATGTGATTCTTTTTCATTGAAAAATTTCATGTCCCTTACAATTTAAGTCAAACGAGCCATGTGGTATCCTGATGAGGGTAATTTAACGCTCACATTGTCATAGATGACACCATATGTTGCTTATTACTCACTTCTCTTTAAAGGTGGCTCTTGAATTTCTATTTGAATGCTTAGTGACTTGATTTCTCCTGAATGGAGAACTTGCCTTCCAAACCAACAAACGTAACTTTTCTTCAAGAAATTATCTCAAGCCATGGAAATGTTTTAAAAATTACAAGAAGTTGTTGGTCTTGACATATAGTTTAGGTATGACACTCTGTTATAGAGAATAAGAAACCTGACTCATTAATAGCATCTTCAAGAAGTGGAGAAGTTATTTTCCCCCTGAAACAAGAAGCCCAGCAGTGGATATTCTTGGCATGGTTGATGGCTCAACGAAGCCATAGAAGATCCAAGCTACTTACTTCTGGCCATTCAACTACCTGTAATGATCTTATCACTTTACTCTCACAGTGCCTGCTCTCCATTTAACACTGTATCTGTTTTCCAGGCAGCTAGGAGGAAGGCCAATGGCAAAAGGCACATATGAGCTGGGCCTGTTCTCAAAGAGCTTCCTGGATCTCAGCCTCCTGACTTCTGCTTGCATCTCATTAGCCAGAACTGTCACTCTGCCACTCCTCGCTGCACACAGGCTAGGACATGTAATTTTCTTGGCCAGGCACATGGCACCCAGGCATAACTGAAACTGAAAATCAGAATGTCTGCCATTCTGTTGTCTGCAAGCTAATGGGACTGAAGAACAATAAAATAACTGAACATTTATTAAAACCTTTAAAGTAGATGCTGTGCTGGTTGCTTTTGAATGACTTAGCACTGTGAGAGGGAGAGGTCATATACACACTTACATAAAAGAACAAAGTCAGCTCATAGTGTAAAGAGCTACAAAAGCCAGAAATAATTGTATTATATGTGAAAACGTTCTCTCAACTAGTATAATAAACTTCATAAATTGAGTATTCATAAATTGAGGCTTGTAGCAAAAGTATTTAGAACTTAAATTAAAAAGTACAAATATTCAAATAAAAAGCCCCTACAAATAATAATAAAAAACACATTACAAAAAGAAGTTAGGGGTTAATTTAATTAGATCAGTACAAGTTAGAAGAAACACTGAAATACTACATTTCAGGCTTGTAGGGCTCTAAGTGTTAGATTTTGGGGTTTGCAATGGAGGACCAAGATTCTTGGATCCAAGACTTTATTGTAATGGGGAGAGGGAGAAGGGGTGCAGAGACAGACAGGCAGAAAGGAGAGAGAAGGAGAAAGAGAAAGAGAAAGAGAAAGGGGGTATGTGTATGAGAGAAAGATGTGGTAGCTTGAATATATTTTATTAGTTTGTAATTTATATCTGCATCCACCTGTTTGGAGGCAATGTCACTGGGCAGATCTTAAGGTGTGGTGGTGGGTTTGAGATTTTAGTCTAAAGGTAATGCAAAGTGTGCCTAGCTGGAGTTCCTGAAGTGTGCTGTGCTGTGCTGTGCTGTGCTGTGTGGTTTTGGGCTTATAACTTTGCTGTCTGTGTTTGGTCCTGTTAAAGCAGGCCCACTTCTTCTGCCATTATGGAACTTCCCCTGGATCTGTAAGCTTCAATAAATATCCCTTCCTCCATAACTGTGCCTGGTCTGGAAGTTCATCTCAGTGAACCTAAAGCTGTCTGTTAGAAAAGGGAAGAAAAGAGGGGGTTGCATGCACTGGAGAAAAAGAGAGAGTTTGAGCCAGGGAGTAGGTTTAAAGGGGAGAGGAGAGATGTCTCTGTGAGCGAGGTATGCAGAGGTATGCATTGGGGAAAGGTGATCATCCTTCCTTTTGGCTCAGAAGGTATACTCAATTACCATACTACAAGGCAGTTCCAGAGTCCCAGTGTTAACATGGCCAGGTTAATAGGGGAGAATGAGAGTGGGGATGGGCAGAGAGATCTGAGGCCAACATTCTAGCATCCTTGTTTACATTAAAAATATAGACTTTTTTTAGAAGAGAGAGAGGGAAGCCTTGTAGAGTGATGGGTGGTGTTATCATATCACTAATTACTTCAGGCTGAAATTGGGCACTGTGCTGAGATAGAGGCTCTCCCATTTCAGAGTGTCTGGAGTCAGGGCCCATCTCTATAGTCTTGTGTCAGGAGGATAAGGAAGTCCATGTGACATGCTGGAGTGGTCTGGAAGAATTAAGTTAGCCAAAGGGTAGAGAGGGGCCTATGAATATAAGAGTCAGAATGGTTATTGAAGAACTTAAACCAGGCATTTCTGGAAACATTTGAAATTGGAGCTCCTGCAACACACTGTGTAAGCAGGCAAATAAAAGATTGACTCATGACATTGGAAAGCATAAAAATCCCAGTAAACATGAGGGAGTTATGGTATATAAGAGAATGAGGTTTACCTGTGAAAAAATAAGCAACATCTTGCATAGGTCTGTCTTAAAAAGAGTATGTCTAGAACTATAATGCAGACTAACAGGTGTCCTGACTGGTCACAGAGCTGTTAAGTCATATACAGAAAAACATAATAAGCTGGCTATTGTAAAAAGCCCCAAATCATTTTGACTCTGGACCTGTGAGAAAGTACCACAGTACATCATTTGGAGAGGCGTTCAGTAGTTCCTGCTGACTGGAAATGCACACACACTTTGAATTTGCAGGCCCACTTCTTGGGGCAACCTTTAGAAAGATTTAGTATGACTTAAGAAAGTGTTTTGCATGGAAATTAAATGAAAGGGTAGATCTCTGCTAAGATCTCTATCAGTAGGATCATGGATAGCTAAACTGTTAGGGCCACGCTATGCAGTTATTAACTGCAAAGCTGTCTACAGACTATTAAGTATGAAGATTGCAAAATAATGTATATACCATTTTTGTGACATCTGTCCTTAAAAAAATCTATGCATGTATAGAAATGAAAGTGGAAGAGATCTGGTTACTGTTCACTTTTCATGCGTAGATATTTGAATTTTTTTGCAAAGACAAATTGTTTTCTCTCTGTTGCCATGTGTGCATTGTAAGAATGATCTGTCAGGTTTTTATTTAGTATATTTTATTTATTTATTATAGAGAGAGAAAGAGAGAGAGAGAGAATGGGCATGCCAGGGCCTCCAGCCACTGCAAACGAACTCCAGATGCGTGCGCCCCCTTGTGCATCTGGTTTACGTGTGTCCTGGAGAATCGAACAGGGATCCTTTGGTTTTGCAGGCCTTAACCGCTAAGCCATCTCTCCAGCCCCCCCACCCTTTTTAACAATAACTTTTTGTTGTTGTTGCTTTTCTAAGGCAGGGTCTCACTCTATCCCAGGCTGACCTGGAACTCAGTCTTTAGTCCCAGGGTGGCCTCAAACTCACAGCAATCCTCCTACTTCTGTCTCCCAAATCCTGGGATTAAAGGCATATGCTACCATGCCTGGCTATTAAAAGCTTTGTAAGGCAGAAAAGTTATAAATAAAAGAATATGTAAGCTTGATTTTGAAAATGCTAAAATACATATGGTGATTTTTATGACTTGGTTTCTGGGAGATGTGAGGGGTAGCAAATGACATGGTAGAGAGAAAACTGTGGATTAGTAAACAGCTTAAATTGTTGGAAGAGAAAGACTGTCTTTTCTTTCATCGCCCAGTCCTCTTACTTGTATCCATCATATCCGTCAGTAACACTAGTGCCAGGTCTTAGGGGCTTACATGGCCAACATTTATTTCTCACTGATGGTTCTTAACAGAGCTGATGGGTGAACATGCCTTCACAAATTTGAGCTGTACCACTCACTGCAAGACAGGGTCTCACTGTAGCTCAGGCGGACCTAGAATTCACTATGTAGTCTCAGGGTGGCCTCAATGCACTGGCTTTTCTGCTACATTTCCCAGCAGTAACTCCTGGGCTGTGCTTGCAGGGTTTGATTCATTGGAAAGGCCATCTTTCATTAGGGCAAAGGAAATTTTTTAGGCAGTTCCTATGTACATGCAGTCTACAGAGTGCTTGTTATAATGTCTGTTTTCTGGCCTAGAGAGATGACTTAGCAGTTCAGAAGGTTACCTGCAAAGTCTAAGGACCCAGGTTCAATTCCCCAGTACCCACATAAGCCAGATGCACATGGTGGCACATGTGTCTGGAGTTCGTTTGCAGTGGCTGGAGGCCCTGGTGCACCCATTTTCTCTCTGTGTGTCAAAAGGACAGAGAGAGAAAGAGAGAGAGAGAGAGAGAGAGAAAGAAAGAAAGAAAGAAAGAAAGAAAGAGAGAGAAAGAAAGAACTGTCTGTCTTCCAGTATAAAGTTGTCCTCCTTTGGACATCATGAAGTTTCTCTTAACCCTCTTTGGCCTTTTTTCCTTCCTTTCTCTCTAATCTTCTCAGTCTTTTTATTCTTTCTGTCCCCAAGAACTCAACTCTGGAATGTATTTATTCAGTTCAGTTCTTCTTCCTATAAATGGAACAAACACTTAAGGACCTTACATTACTCAGAGTGGACCAATTACAAGACAGAGCTTTCTCCTAGAATCCAAGATTATGGAGATAATTTGAACTGCCACTTGAAAATATAGTGGGCCCAGTCTCAAGAACTATGTCTGCAGCCGTCATCTTTTGAAATGCAACCTAATTTTCTGGGTCCATTTTAAGCCTGACATACTGGTTTTATCTTTGTTCTTTAATCATCAAATAGAAAAAGCTCTTAAATGTCTCTTTAAAACTTTGTATCACAATTTTCACAATGTGCATCATGTATTTTGGTCATAATCCCCTCAAATGACCTTTAGTTCCTTATCTCCCTTCCAGTGAATCCCTTCTTTCCAACAGGTCCCTCTTCTACTTTGATGTCATTCCCCTCCCCCCCGTCACACATGCCAAATTGTTATACAGGTTATACAGATCGTGTACAAGAAATGACAGTGGCTATGGGGTTGTGAATGCAGTGTTCACTTTGTGTCTAAAAGAGAGCATTCCAAGGCACATGTCTCCATCCTATAGCGCTTACATTTTTTCCACCACTTCTTCTGCAATGCTCCCTGAGCCTTGGAGGGTGTGATAGAAATGTGCCATGCAGCACAGGAGCACTCAGTGATCACTTATTCTCAGCACTTTGATAGTTTTGAGGTTTTTTTTTTTTTTAAACTGGACAACACTAATTAGAACTTTAAACTGAAATTAAATGTCTTTACCATACT
The DNA here is from genome assembly GCA_036365145.1 of Orientallactaga sibirica. NCBI lineage: Eukaryota > Metazoa > Chordata > Mammalia > Rodentia > Dipodidae > Orientallactaga > Orientallactaga sibirica. The sequence continues at coordinate 2,413,659 of JAEOAD010000048.1, forward strand.
TGAACTTGTTTATAAAAGATAAGGCTGCCTGTATGTTGCTATTTACTGTCAATTTTACATCCTGTTATTCAGCAGTGGTGGTATAACTACAGAAATCAAAGTCCTAGTCTGGAGAGATAGCTCAGCAATTAAGTTTCTTGCCTGCAAAGCTTAACACTACTTAAGAGGTCATAATCATTCTCTCAATTTACCAGGCTGCTGTGTCATTATCCTTAGTCCCCTGTGTCTAGTGCTTCCTCAGAAGTAGCAGATGGTGAGAGTGGACAGGAAAGGGAATTAGTCATTATCGTGGTTTGAATGTGAAATGTCCCTTGTAGGATGCCGTGTTTGAACTGTTGACGCAGTTTAGGAAGGTTGTGGAACTTTTAGCACACTTGCTGGAAGAAGTGGCCTTGAGGTTTTGCAGCTTAGATCCACTTCCTGTTTGCCATCTGCTTCCTGAATGTGACCAGCCAGCTTCCTGCTCTTGCTTCCCATCATGGCTTCCCGGCCATGGTGGAATGTGGAACGTGGCTTGTGGTGCTGTGAGCCAAAGTAAAACCCTTCTTTCCTTAAGTTGCCGTTGTCAGGTATTTCATCACAGCGAGGAGAAAGTAACTGAGAGGACTGTTTTTTGTCTTTCATTTTTGTGGATCACGATGTGCCTGTGCTGTTTTCACACATTACCTCATTAGAAGGTTCTCTGGCCGGCAGCTGGCCTCCTTCCTCACATTAGTGGCATTTATGTTGGTAATAAGCTAGGAATGCAGGACGGGGCTTCACTAGACTCCACTGCTTGCTTCCGAGCTTCTAGAGGGCAAGGACTGTATCCTGTTCTACTGTGTGTCTATCTGCTGCGCTGTGGCGTGATGCGCAGTCACAAATTACAAACCTTCCCTGACTTAGAGTAGGAATAGGTCTGCTCACTTATGGGAAAATAGGGCATATGGATTATGGATAAGAGCTGAGTTCTTAGACACTGAAAGGATAAAATCTGGGAGGATTATGAGGAAAGGAAGGAAAGATCAGAGAGGAAAAGGAACTTCAGCATGCTCATCACCAGTGGAAACTACAGTAAGTTGAAGTTGGATTTCGTTTACCTAAGCTACTTACTATTCTAGTGTAATAACCCTGCACGTTGTGGAGTGCGGACTGTTAACCCTCATGATCTTGTGGCCACCCTGCATCCTGTTGTCTCTCTTTTTTTGTTTTGTTTTTTCAGTCAGGGTCTCACTGTAGCTCAGGCTGACATGGAACTCACTTTGTAGACCAGGCTGTCCTCAAATCCATGGCAATCCTCCTACCTCAGTCTCCTGAGTGGTGTGGGGATTAAAGGTGTGTACCACCACATCCAGCCCTCTAGCATCCTGAGAGAGGCGTGGACTATAAGTCACTATCCTGGGAAAAGATCAACACTCAAAGTTGAGTGTCTACTGAATGAGTTTCACTTTTCTACCACTACACAGTTGAAAAAGCATTCAGTGAAAACATTGTAAACGGGGGACCATCTGTAGTTAAGTGGATGGGATAAATGAGTGGGCTCAAAGGTCGAAGTACCACCTCACCCTCACAACATCACCCAAAATGCTCATTGTTAATGCATAGCACCAGGCTGTGGGTAACTGACTCATGTGTTCAGGGAGTATTGTTGGAATTTCCCTGCAAACAGACCATCACAGTTCTAAAAGATGAAGGCTTGCCAATGCAGAACAATAATGGCTTAGAGTGCCTACTCCCTGCCTGTCGCATTGTAAGTTCTGCAGGAGGGAATGTTGAAGAGGGATGGGCATGCCACATACCTTTCATCCAACAGCAATCACCAGACTGCTGGAATGCATCCATTTTTGGTGAGGCCAGAGGAGAAAACAAAATACATGATGCCTTTGGCGGCTGTGCAATCCCATTACGATAATGGTGAACTGCAGAGCTCAAAGTAGGACAAAGCAAAATTGTGCCTCACTTTCTCTGACAGTCCCTCTTCAGCTGTGACTTTTCTTTCATTTGTCACAAGTTCTACTTCCTCCACAAGGAAACTCTAGAATGTTTTTAATGTTCTCCTCACTCCCTTCCAAAATTAGATAACAAAATGAGTTCCTTCAAAAAAGAGTTTGGGAGTTCCAGAGATAGCTCAGCAGAAAAGGTGCTTGCTTGCAAAGCCTGCTGACCTGTGTTCGATTCTCCAGTACCCACATACAGCCAGATGCACAAGGTAATGCATGTTTTTGGAGTTCCTGTGTAGTAGCAAGAAGTCCAGGCTTGTTCTCGCTCTCTAAATAATTATGGGCAATTTCCTAATTTACCCTACATAGTGGACTTTCGCCCCAAGGACAGAAGAAATGGTGATTACTTGTGCAACACACAGACACTGTGAATGATCTGATAATCTCTTTGACAGGTTTCTTCCAGTTTCAAACTACAGGAAGAGAGGTGGTGCTAACATATTATTCAGTCAGGGAAATTAGTCTGATGTAAGCATTTTAAGTGGCTGTTGGGTAAATACTCCTGTTTAAAAATGCCAAGTGCCCAGATTATCATATTTCATTTCTGTCCACATTCCTCACTAGCATGGTATCTGGGTGAGGGGGGTAATGGGTGGCTTGGGCGGCTGTGTGGGTGGATGGAATCCATAGACCTGCTAGTGACCTTTGGCTCCTTTTTGGCTTGATCACAGAACAGCTGCTCTTCCTGTAGCCTGAACCAGGATTCACTTAGGCCTTTTTTTTTTGAGATAGGGTTTCACTCTAACCCAGGCTGACCTAGAATTCACTATGGAGTCTCTCAGGGTGGCCTTGAACTCATAGCGATCCTCCTACTTCTGCCTCCCAAGTGCTGGGATTGAAGTCGTACACCACCACACCTGGCTGGGATTCACTTAGGCATGACATCCCTCCTTGATGGGTTCAGCTGGAGACTCAGGTGGTCCTTGCTTGTCTTGGCTGGGTCCTGCCAGTTGGTGTTCCTAGCTGGCTTTACTCACTGGCTCTTGTGGCTTGCTTCCCTTCTGGGTCTCTGTCCTCCACCCTCTCCTAGGTTCCCAACAGCCTTTAGAGTAGCTTCACATCTCCTCTTGCTGCTGGGAACCTCAGGCACCCCAGTGACTCTCAGCCCACGCTGTGCTCGCTGTGTGTGCTCACATGCACTCTGACCCCAATCAGGCTTTTCTGAGTCTTTTGGGCTCAAGAGCCAGGGCTGTAGAGGAAAGATAAACTGCAGCCTCTGTTCTGAGTTTTCTGGAACACCAAGTCCTCCTTGATAGGCTGGGATGGGGATAGGGTGGTGTGGTGCAGCCTGTGAGGCAATCTTTTTCTAGAATCTCACGTGGGAAGCACAGCAGGTCCTCTGTCCCTGAATTTCTCTCACCCTGCAAGCGAGCACATCTTGTAAGAAAGAAAGCGGACACACTTGTTCTACCTCCTCTCCTACCTTTGGCTCTTCTCTTTCCCCCAAGTCCTGTTGGCCTCAGGGATGATGTTAAAGGGGTTAATATCTGGACAGAGGCTAGGGTCCAGCTCTCCCCTCATCTCCTCACCTCACCTACAGCGTTTTTGCTATGACAGGAGTCTTGTGCATCTGTCCAGATTCTTATAATCCCCCCCACACACTTCCTTACAGCCTTGTGGTAGACCATGGTGGGTAACTGTTTTCTACTTGGTCAGTAACATACATTCACAGCCTTGTGTAGACCATTCTTGCCTTTTTTAGTGACATTATCCATCTCTGATAGAATGGAACAGTTTTCACATTTGAAACCTTGAAGCCAGCGAGGGCACGTTTCTTCTATACGACGAAAATGAGATTTGAGGATAACACTCATTTTGTTGATTTAGTAACAGTGTGCCTTTCAATGTGCTGGATTATGACCGTGAACACACAAGTTATGGTGTAGGAGTGTGGCTCAGTTGTAGAATGGGTGCCCTGAGTTCTATCCCCAACGCCAAAATAGCAGCAACAACAAAAAGCATAGTTTCCCAGCAAGTATTCTCATTTCACAATTCAGTCAGGGAGGCGGGTAAGAAAAGAGCTGTAGGAGAGCGGGGAAAGGGAAGAACGGCCATAGTCCAGACCCAGCGCAAACACGCACAGTCCTAGCTCTTCCTGAGGCTAAATTGGGAAACTTTTCCTGAACCTAGTAGTTTGAGGCCAGCTTGTGCAATACAGTGGGACCTTGTCTCAAAAAAGAAAAATGTATAGTCCAAACCAAGACACTTTTAAAAGTGAAGCTATGTTGCACCATCGACACTATTAAAGTAGGAATTTTATGTTATGCATGGCTTTATTTTAACCACAGTTATGAAAATATTAATACTCAGTCCAGGCTAGAGGCTGTGCTGAGCAAAGGGGATGAGTGGCAGGTAAGCAGTGTGGGAAAGATGAAAGGGAGCCGTGGCAGGAGTGGGACAAGGACACTGCACCTGACTGCTCAGGTCTAACGTGGGCATGACCATAGCACCCAGTTTACGAAGTTTTATGAGGAGTCACTGGTTTAATCCAGACTCCTGGAATACTGCCTACAGGCTTTAAAAACCTCTTCCTCGTTCCTTGGTTGACGATGTTGTTCACTGTTTAGCTTCTCCTGGGGGGGGGGTGGCTACCTCTCCTCATCTCCTCATCTTGTCATCTTTTAGATCTCACCGTCAGTGAGCATCACTCTCCAGTGCACCCAGTGTCAGATGACACATCCTGCCAGTGTGGAGGTGCGACCTTATACCCAGCCTTCACTCATTCTTTCCAGACAGTTTGGATGTTCTAAATTTCTTTCCAATCTTGTAACCATTTCTTACCTTAACAGGAAGTGAACTGAACCATGTCCCCTGCCCCAACATGGGCCTTTTAAAAATATATATACGGCTAGAGAAATGGCTTAGCAGTTAAGGCATTTGCCTGCAAAGCCAAAGGACCCTGGTTCGATTCCCCAGAACCCACCTAAGCTAGATGTTTGTTTGCAGTGGCTGGAGGCCCTGGCGTGCCTATTCTCTCTCTCAAACCAATAAATAAAATTAATATATATATGTGATTTTTTTTCAGTATCTCAAACCTATGCCCATTTTATTTATTTATGAGAGAGAGAAAAGCATAGAGAGAGAAAGAGAGAGTGGGTGTGCCAAGACTTCCAGCCACCGCAAATGAACTCCAGACGCATACACCACTTTGTACATCTGGCTTACGTGGGTCCTGGGGAATTGAACCAAGGTTCTTTGGCTTTGCAGGCAATCCCTTAACTGCTAAACCATCTCCCCAGCTCCCATGCCTACTTTAAAATAAAGGGCCAGAATATAGAGACATAATTAGACCGTGTTCCCACTTGTTGTAGTGAGTTTCCACATTGCTGGGATGAACACTCAAACCAGCTAGTTTATAGGAGGAAGGGGTTTATTTCAAGCTTGCAGATCCAGGTGAAGTTCCATCAGCGGCAAAAGAAGCTGCTTCTGTACATCCAAGCAGAGAGAAACAACCAAACAGCCAGTGAACACCAAAGAGCTGCCTGCGCACACCAGCAGCAGACAGGGACCCACCAGGGCTCAAAGCCCTCTGCACACACCTTAGGGCTGGACTCCAGGACCCTCCCCCAGTGACACCTCCTCCAGCCAAGCAGCTGGAGGCCCGAGTTACAGTTTAACTTGATTTTAGATACAAGCTTAATTTTAACACCTGAGGGGGCATACATTCAAACCACCACAACACTGTTGCCCAGCATTCCTCTCAAGAGCTGCCTGTGGCAATTGAATCTTGTTTTGACACAATGTGATAAAAGATGAGGCCAGCCTGGACAACATAGTGAGGCTCTGTCAGGTTGAAAAAGGATCAAGTTGGGGGAAACCATACAGTGAAATTGGTTCATTTAATCCCCGGCTCATATGGTCACGTATTTCTCTTGGAGCAGTTATTGAAAGAGTCCTTCCGTATTCTGGTAGAACGAACTTGCTAAAAGAAAGAATACGGATTTAATGGGTGGCACCTGAACTCGGTGCTTCAGGCTTTTCCTAATTTATATGTATGGGTTTTTTTTTTTTCTTTTTGTTTTGTTTTTTTTTGAGGTAGGGTCTCACTCTAGCCCAGGCTGACCTGGAATTCACTCTGTATTCACAGGGTGGCTTTGAACTCCTGGCGATCCTGCTACCTCTGCCTCCCGAGTGCTGGGATTAAAGGCGTGCGCCACTATACCCAGCTCTTTTTTATGCCTGGTCTTTTTTACCGAGAACTGTGATGTGAGCCATCCCTCTTATGCTCCTGGGACACTTGCTGAGATGGCTCAGTAGCTAACACACTTGCTATGCAAGTGTGAATGCCTGAACGTGGATTCCCAGAACCTACAGTAAAAGCTGAATGCCATAAGGGGTTGTCTATAATCCCAGCAGCTCTGTGGCAAGAGGGAGGCAGGAGAAGCTCCGGGCGTGGTCTAGAATGGTGGGTGCAACAGTGAGCACATAAACAAGAGACCTTGCCTCAAAAGGAGGTGGAAGGCAAGGACCAGTATCTTTTGACTTCTGTATACACTCTGGCACACATGTACACATCCACAAAGCTGAAAGAAATATAAAGGTGTTTTAAGCTGGAATATTGTAATGAAAAGATGCATCTCTGTCTTAAGAGTAATACATCCTACAGAGAAAGGGCAAAATTGTCATGTCCCACCCCAGACAGCCATTACTAAAGTTTGAAACTTACCTTTTTTTTTTTTTTTCAAGGTGCTTGGGGGTTGAGCCCAGGGCCTCACACATGCTAGGCAACCACTCTGCCACTGAGCTACATACATCTCGGTCCTCAGAACCCATTCTCAGCAAATCAATTCAATTTTTTTCTCAATTGGACATTTTCAGGAGTTCAATACAAAAATGGCAGTCATCTATAGAGAAAGTCTCCCTGGACTTGAAAGCGAAGCAGAAATATTACTGAGGCTGACTAATATCATGTGGAATTCAGCCCAGATGAGCCAGCTCCAAGCGCTGGCAGCCCTGGGGGAAGGAGGACCTGTGACAGGGCTGTGAGGAGAGGCAGCCAGGAATTCACTAAGGAAACTGATGGCAGCCGGGGGACTTTCACCTGATGCAGCATAAACCCTATGGATTTATGAAGTAACTCCAGTGAGTTGCTTCTGCTACATTGGTTTAATGTTGCCATAGTTTGCTTACAGACTGTCAAACTGCTTGAGGTTAGGATTTTCAGCCGACCTTGGGTCACAGAGCACTTGAGCCACTGACACGGTCTGTGTAACACCACTGGCTCCCAGTGAAGCTCTGAAGCAGAAGGGATCCTGAAAGAGGTGTATTTTGGAATTTCACTTGGCATATGGAACACTTGAATGAGGGAATGAGGTCCAAGTTTTGTCTTCAGAGTACAGGTGATGTCCAAATAAAGCATGGATCTTTCCCCATGGTCCCTGAGTGGCAGCACTTGCACTATAGAAGGCAGGCCGCGTTTGGAGTGAGGCTGGCCTGCTTTATAGTCGAGTTTCTCTTTCTCTTATCTGTGGGGCTTGAGCAATGGAAATAAGCTCCCGCGTATCAGTTGCCTTTGTTGTAAACTGATCGAGATCGTGCAAGGTAAGTGCATGGAGGTACAGGAGCATTTTCTACACCACAAGTCCAATTCAAGAGTTCCTTCTCAGCATGTTTATTGTAATCCCAGAAGGCAGAGGGAGGAGGATTGCTGTGAGCTCAAGGCCAGCCTGGGCTAAAGAGTGAGTTCTAGGTCAACGTGAGCTAGAGTGAGACCCTGCATTGGGGGAGAAAAAAGCCACCCTCCCAAAATGAAAAGTGTTCCCTTTTTCCACCAGTGAGGCTCAGACTGTTTATGGCTTAATTTTGTAAAGGAAATATATCACATTTAATAAATTATGTAGTTAATGTGGCAGGACCTAAAAGAAAGTGAAACAGATTTACAAAAATTTTATTTTATTTATTTGTTTATTTGAGAGAGAGAGAGAGAATGGGCACGCCAGGGCCTCTGGCCACTGCAAACAAACTCCAGATACATGCACCACTTTGTGCATCTGGTCTACATGGGTCCTGGGCAATTGAACCTAGGTCCTCAGGCTTCACAGGCAAAGCTCATTAACCACTAAGCCATCTCTCCAAATTTTATTTTAATAAATCTCATATTTATAATTTTGTATCTACAGATCCCTGTGTTAATACCCCTACCACGTGTAATTCGTAAAGACAACCACAATAGTGTTCTTTATGGGAGAAGGTAAAAAAAGTGGATGACCTCTAAGGGGACTTGTTGCTGTTGCTTGCTTTGCTCTGTATGCCATGCTTAAATTCATTTATTTACTGCAGTGCTGGCAGTGGAACCCAGGGCCTCATTCAGGCATGCTAGGCAAGCGCTCTGCCACTGTGCTACATCTCTAGCTTTACCCATTTTCTTACTTGAGGATTTAATATCTAAAAAGGGTCTTAGAAACTGATTGACCAGCATTTAAAACTGGGATCATAACTGTATAATTGAGCAAGAGCATACATTCTGGTACAATTTAGGCCTCTTTTAATGACATCTTTGTATACTCCATGAAACATTTCTTGTTTTTAAAAAAAAAAAAAAGTTTGAGTGAGAGAGAGAAAAAAAGCGGTAGATAGAGAACGGAAGTGCCAGGGTCTTCAGCCACTGCAAAAGAACGACAGATGCATTTGCCACCTTGTGCATCTGGCTTACATGGGTACTGGGGAATAGAACCTGGGTCCTTTGGCTTGCAGGCAAGCACCTCAACAGCTAAGCCATCTCGCAGGTACTCCATGAAACATTTCTTTCTGCTTATAAATGTGATCTCTTTTCATGGCTTTAAACTGTACATTGACAGTTTCCTTGTGTCTGAAGTAAGGAGTTTGAATCTATTATTTCCTTTCTTGGCTTGCTTTGAAACTGGAAATTAGAGACCCAGATTTTTAGTTGTAAGGTCTGGAGAAGACAGTGCTGGAAACTGTCTATGAAGCTGGTGGGTAAGGGCTGGTCTGCCCATGGGAAGTCAGTAGGCTGTTTTAGCTCCTACATGGGGAACATTAACAAATGGAGAGTTGTATTTATCTCTCCTGGTGTGATCTCATCTCTCAACATTCATTCTGACTACAGTTGACTCAGGAATTTGAGCTCCTTGCAATTGATCTAACTATGGAATTGCTTTTAGTACATTAAAATTGTCATTTCTTTGCCAAGGAGAGAGATGAAAGAGAGACAGACAGAGACTGAGAGAAACGGGAGGATGCGAGGGCCTCTCGCCACTGCAAACAACTCCAGACACACATGGCCCTTTATGACTCTGGCCTTACATGGGAACCAAACACAGGCTGCAGGCTTTGCAAACATGTGCCTTTAGCCGCTGAGCCATCTTCCCAGACCAATTTGTTTTGTATTATCTTTCTGAAGTGTGGTGCATGAAAAGAGAGTGCTGTTTGGGATCATTGTATTTAAGTTGCCCAGCTTAGTGAGTCTGTGGGATGGGCTCCAAGTTTCTACTGCTGGACAGTCCGGTTACTTGTTTTCCTTGTGTATTAGTTAATTTTCTTGTTGCTGTGACCAAGTACCTGACAAGAAGCAATTTAAGGGAGGTTTATTTTTGGCTCACGATTTGAGCACACGTATTTGAACATAACTTTTATTTGGCTTATACATGTATTATATTCTAAAGAAAAATATGAAAGTTTTTAAAAAGTGTAAGAATCAAGAGATAGTAACCAGTCATGATCCCAGCCTCATCATAGCAACCACTATTTCTTTAACTATTTTTTTAAATATTTTATTTATTTATAGAGAGAGAGAAAGGAGGGAGCATGCACCAGAGCCTCTAGCCCCTGCAGACTCCAGATGCATGCACCACCTTGTGCATTCGGCTTATTGGTACTGAGGAGTTGGACCTAGGCCTGTAGGCTTTAACTGCTAAGCCATCTCTCTAGCCATAATTGATTTTTTTGACCTTACAGAGTCGAGATCATATGTGGTGTGTGTTTGTTAGTTTATGTGAGACACGGTCTCACTGTAACCCAGGACAGGATTCTTGGTACTCGCGGTGTAGCTTCAGTGGGCTTCACAGCAGTGCTCTGGCTCAGCCTCCCAAGCACTAGGGTTATAGGCATGAGCCATCACGCCTGGCTCATCTATACAATTCGAATATGTATACACACATATATGTGTATGAGTATATATAATTAAACCCAGGAAAACGGTGCTGTCTTGCTTTTCCCCCAGTTGTGAGGTGGTGGTAGCAGCACAGTGGCTGCCTCATCTTCTTTTAGAGATGGATACTAATATATCTCCTCAGTTAGTGTTGAACTCTACATAGCCCAGGTGGCCTCAGACTCAGGACCCTCCTGCCTCACTCTCCTGAGTGCTGGGATTACACATGTGCATCACTATACCCCACCCAGGGTTCCTGTTTTTTAAGGATATTAAACCTATCACTGTTAACCGACTGCTTGCACTTACTCTTGGCCTATTGTGCTAGATTTTCAAATTGCTACTCTTGTATTTTTCAGAGCTCTTTTGTGCCTTATTTATAAGTTTTGCTTTCTTTTTTTAAAGGAAAACAGGGCTGGAGAGATGGCTTAGTGGTTAAGGCGCTTGCCTGCAAAGTCAGAGGACCCAGGTTCAATTTCCTAGGATCCACGTAAACCAGATGCACTAGGTGGTGCATATATCTGGAGTTTATTTGCAGTGGCTAAAGGACCTGGCATGCCCATTCTCTCTATCTCTCTATCTGCCTCTCTCTCTCAAATAAATAAATATAATACTAATAATAAATAAATATTAAAAGGAAAACAATTCTCTTTATGGCAAAGGAGTATTAGTCCCCCGCCCCAAGGTAGGGTCTCACTCTAGCTCAGGCTGACCTGGAATTCACTATGTACTCTGAGGGTGGCCTTGAACTCATGAAGATCCTCCTACCTCTGTCTCCTGAGTGCTGGGATTTAAGGCTTGCACCAGTGGAGTGTTAGCTTTTGATCTTATCATGGGTACATTTAACTTTTGATCTTGCTAAAAGCCAGGTGCGTGGTACATGCTTCTAATCCTAACCCTTGGAGGCAGAGTCAGGAGAATCTAGAGTTCAAGGCCATCCTAGGTTGCATGAGAACTTGTCTCAAATAAACAAAAACAAAACAAAACACAAACCTTTTGTTCTTATTTCTCATTTTAACAGTGTCTGTAGAGTTCTCCTAAGCGACATGACCACTTCAGGATGTTATTCCCTTCCTTCTTGTCATCTCCTAAATTTTGTTGAGATAATGAGAAGTATATTTTTAGTAACAGTAATATTTTCTGAATACTTACACTATGATATGAGCCACTCTGGTTTTTTTGTTCATTGCTCACTGCTATTTCTTTTATACTTTTGTACATCTATGCTTCTATAAAGCTACTTTCTTGAATTTTTATTTTTACTTTAGGCAGGGTCTCATGTTTGTAGTTTGATGCTGGCCTAGAACTTGATATGTAGTCACAGATGACCTTGGACTTCTGTTCCTCCTGCTTCCATTTCCATGTGGATTATAGGCATACACCACCATGCCTGGTCTATGTAGTGATGGGGATTGAACCCAGGACTTTGTGCATGCTAGGCAAGCATTCTACTAACTGAGCCACATCCAAGCTAGTGTTTTTTATTCTAATTTATTTAAAAAATATTTTTATTTTTATTTATTTATTTGAGAGAGAGAGAAACAAGCAGATAAAGAAAGGCAGATACAGAAAGAATGGGTGCGCCAGGGCCTCCAGCCACTGCAAACTCCAGACACATGCGCCACCTTGTGCATCTGGCTTACATGGATCCTGAGGAATTGAACCTGGGTCCTTTGGCTTTGCAGGCAAGCGTCTTAACTGCTAAGCCATTTCTCTGTCCCCTAATTTATTTTTTTGCATGGTTGTATAACCTCTTTTTCTTAAAAATACCTTTCTTAGGGGCTGGGAAGATATCTCAGTGGTTAAAGGTGATTGCTTCACAAGCCTGCTGACACAAATTCAATTCCCCAACACCCATGTAAAGCTAGATTGAAGGTGACTCACATGTCTGTAATCCCAGTGAATTTATAACAATGAGAGGCAGGCCAAGGTAGACAAACCTTCCCAATGGCAAAAGATGACAAAGCAAGAGAGACCCTGTCTCAAAGAAGGTGGATGTAGTATACTTGTATCCCAAGATTCTCCTCTGACTTCCACATATACACTGTGGTATGCTAGATTCACACACACACACACACACACACACACACACACACACAATATTGTTGCAGACAGGATATGCTGAAGGTATAATTTTGGGTTACAAAACTCAAAATTACAAAACTAGTAAAATTTAGAATTCTTGGTCACATCTTTTCCTTTCAGAATCCTATAAACCTTACCCACTGAGAAACCCAAAGTCAATATCATTAATATTCTTTTCATTTATTTCATTTTTATTTTTTGTAATTTTTTTAGATGGGGCAGGGGAAGAATTGGTGTGCCAGGGCCTCCAGACATTGCAGTTAGAACTCCAGATGTGTGCGCCACCTTGTGTGCATGTGTGACTTTGCATGCTTGCATCACCTTGTGCATCTGGCTAATAATATATGGGGCCTGGGGAGTTGGACCTAGGTCCATAGGCTTTGCAGGCAAGTGCCTTAAGTGCTAAGCCATCTCTCTAGGCCCATCATTTATTTTTTTCAGTGTGGGTAGAAGCCCAGATGTTTATTGGACTTCCCCCACTTCTGCCATTCAAAAGTTATCCTGGGATGTTCATAGTTTTTACAATGACTCTGCCAACCTTTGTGAATATTTCAGTTTGAAAAACTCAAGTTTCAAGCTCTCCTTTCCCCCATCATCTAAGAAATTATTATTTTCCTCAATCATTAGTTCTCCCTTCTGTTTTGTTTTTTCTTTCTGAAATCCTTGCTATACAATGCTATAGATGAACGTCTCCTTAAAATGTTAGGTGAAATGAATTGCAATTGTAAGAGAATTAAGAGGTAGGACTGTGAAGAGCTGTTTTGGTGATAAGAACTCCATCCTCAAGGATTGACTAATGCTGATTGTAAAAGAGCTCAGGAGGCTGAGGCAGAATTGTAACTTTGAGGCTAGTCTGGCTACATAGCAAGACCTTGTCTAAAGAGCAAACAGCAGCAGCAACAGCAACAACAACAACAACAACAACAACAACAACGTGGAATGACAAGCAAGGCCCTTGCCCAGCTCTGTCCTCTCGATCTTGGACTTCTCAGTCTCCAGAAATGTGGGCCAGTGCATTTCTGTCATCATAAATTACCCAAACTGTGGTGTTCCATTAGCAGCATACAGACTAAGACCCACATATACTAGATCATCATCATTCAGGTCTTTCATCAAGTAATTGCTGGCTTTCTGTTCTTTTCCTGTGCATTCGATGTCCTCAAGGCAGGTTTTCACAGCTCAGGCCTTCCACATTCATGGCCTGCACTTTAGGCCGACAGATCTGCTTTTTCCTTCAAATGCCACCTCCTCTTGCTCACTTCTCATCAGAGCTGAAGTTGGCTTTGGGATCTCATGGAGAATGTAGGTTTTGAACATTGAAAGTATGCTTGTTTCCTCTTACTCTGCTTGTTCAGCTTTCCACTTCTCTAAAGTACTGTCTTTTCTCCTGACTGTTCCCACCTCTGATGACTGAGGGGCAGTTAGTTTAGTATAAGAAATGAAAAATGCTTTGTCAGATTGTGTAGGCCATTGTTTAGTTCTTTCCCAGCATCGATTGGGAATAAGTGAGTTAGATTGTCATTTTTCATTGGCAGCTTAAGAGTTCAGATAGTTTGTGTGGGTTGGGGATGGAGCTGAAAGCAGCCGTGGGAGACAGCTGCAGGGCAGACTGTGCCTTTGTCCAGAAACAGTGTCCCTTTGTGTCCCCTGGGCCACTGGAGGCCTGCTGGGATAGGTTCCCATCTCCTGGGTAGAAGTGCCAGCACAGCTGGTTTTCCAGCCTCCATCCCAGCCAGGAGCTGTCCGAAGACTCCCTTAGGGGACTATGGTGGTCGAGGCCCTCAGTGGACAATGGAGTGATGGACAGCTTAGGCTTGATGTGTTCCAATTGTGGCTTTCTGACTTCTTAGGAGCTGTATAACATTGGTCATTTGTTTCATCTCTGAGCAACAGTCTCCTTATGCACAGCAATACTGAAATTTGTCAATGGCCTAGGGCTCTCCCCAGAGCGTCTGGCTCTCCATTATTGACTTTTCGTCAGCGTCCTGGCTGCTGACCAGTCCTTCCACTGACCATGCTCTTCTTTCTCGCTGGCTCTTCTCAAGGATTCAAGTGTCTGGACAAAGATCTTGACAAGTTGTTGTTGGATAAATTTCTCTATTAAATTAGGGAAACAAATTCCATTGATCAAGAAGTGATGAGAGGGGCTGGAGAGCTGGCTTAGCGGTTAAGGTGCACGCCTGCAAAGCCTAAGGACCCAGGTTCGATTCTCCAGGTCCCCATGTAAGCAAGGTGCATAAGGGGGTGCATGCATCTGGAGTTCGTTTGCAGTGGCTAGAAGCCCTGGCATGCCCATTCTCACTCTCTCTCTCCCTCGCTATCTAATAAATAAATAAAAATAAAAATCTTTAAAAAAAAAAAAAGAAGTGATGAGAGGGAGAGGGTCATAGACATTGTCTTGGTTCCAAGGAACTCATGTGTAATTCTTTTTAAGCTACCAGAAATTTGTTTTAATGAGTGGTGTGAGTTAAAGGTCCTCAATATAGTGGAGAAAGGATAATCTGTTTATTTAACAAAAGGTGCTTGATCAATTGGATATCCTACATGTGAGAAAATGAACTTCAGTCCACATATCTCACACCACATACAGAAGTGAACACAAAGCAGGTAACAGATTTAAATTCAAAACTTACAATCAAAACATTTAAAAGAGCCAGGTGTAGTAGTGCACACCTTTAATTCCAGCACTTGGGAGACAGAGGTAGGAGGATTGCTGGTGAGTTCAAGGCTACCATTTCAGGTCAGCCTGGGTGAGACTGTACCTCAAAAAACAAAAACAAAAATAAAAAACATTTAAAAGAAATGTTGGCCCAAACATTTGTGATCAGAAACAGATACAGTGGCTCATGTCTGTAATTCCAGAATTCTAGGAGGCTGAGGCAGGAGGATAACGTGTTTTAGGTTAGTCCAGACTAAAGGATTTGAAAACTAACCAACTCTGTCCCTCAAAAATCTAAGGGTTTGGGCTGGAGAGATGGCTTAGCGGTTAAAGCACATGCCTGGGAAGCCTAAGGTCCCTGGTTCAATTCTCCAGGTCCCACGTAAGCCAGATACACATGGTGACGCACACATCTGGAGTTCATTTGCAGTGGCTAGAGGCCCTGGTGTGCCCATTCTCACTCTCTCTGTCTCAAATAAATAAATAAAATAAAAATCTTAAAAAAAAAATCTAAGGGCTTGAGCTAGAGAGAGGTCTTAGCAGTTAAGGTGCTTGTCTGCAAAGCCTCAGGACTCAGGTTTGATTCTTCAGTACCCATGTAAGCCAGACGCACAAGGTGGTGCATGCATCTGGTGTGCAGGCATCTGGAGTTTGTTTGCAGTGGCTGGAGGCCCTGGCATGCCCTTTCTCTCTTTATTTTTTAAAAAAAAATTTTTTTAATGAGAGAGAGAGACAGGTAGAGAATGGGCGTGCCAGCGGACTCTCAGCTGCTGTGAACAAACTCCAGACGTGTGACCCCCTTGTACGCATGTGTGACATTGCACACCTGCATCACTTTTGTGTCTAAATGTGGGGCCTGGAGAATTGAACAGGTATTCTTAGGCTTCATAGGCAGATGCCTTAACCACTAAGCCATCTCTGCAGCCCTTTTTAAATTTTTAAATAAAATATTTTATATTTATTTATTTGAGAGAGGAAAGTGGGGGCATATCAGGGCTATCAGCCCCTGCAAACTAACTCCAGATGCGTGTGCCACTTTGTGCATATGGCTTACATGGGTCCTAGGGAATTGAACTGAGGTCTTTTGGCTTTGCAGGTAAGTGCCTTAAACGCTAAGCTATTTCTCCAGCCCCCTTTCTCTCTTTCTTTATTGCCTCTTTCTCTCTCACTCTCTCTCGAATAAATAAAAAGTCCCCTTTGTCTTAAAAAAACTGAGCTGAAGAGATGGCTTAGTAGTTAAGGTGCATGCCTGCAAAGCCCAAGAACCCAGGTTTGATCCTCCAGGTTCCACATAAACCAGACACACATGGTGGCACGTGTGTCTGGAGTTCCTTTGCAGTGGCTAGAGGCCCTGGCATGCCCATTCTCTCTCTCTTGCTCTCTCTCTCTAATAAATAAATAAATAAAAATTTTAGAAGATTTTATTTATTTTTTTTATTAGAGACAGAGAGAGGGAGAGAGAGACAGAGTGAGAATGGGCACGTCAGGCCCTCTAGCCACTGCAAAGGAACTCCAGATGCATGTGCCACCATGTGCATCTGGCTTACATGGGACCTGGAGAATCAAACCTGTGTCCTTAGACTTCGCAGGCATGCACCTTAACTAACTACTAAGCCATCTCTCCAGCCCTAGAATATTTTTTAAAAATCGAAGGGCTGGTCTCACTCTGGCCCTGGCTGACCTGGAATTAACTATGTAGTCTCAGGGTGGCCTTGAACTCGCGGCGATCCTCCTACCTCTGCCTCCCGAGTGCTAGGATTAAAGGCATGCGCCACCACGCCCGGCTCACTTCTCCCATTAAGGTGACAGAACACCTGACAGCACAACTTAAGAAAGGATGGGTTGACTTGGCTCACAGTTTAAGCACACAGTTCATCATGGCAGTGGGAGTGTCAGGCCTGGTCACATTGTATCAAGATTAACCATCACATCTGAGTGGGAACACTAGCAACATACACACACACCAAAATCTGCATTTTTTAAAAAATATTTTATTTTTATTTATTTATTTGAGAGAGAGATATTTATTTATTTGAGAGAGAAAAACAGGCAGGTTGTCAGGGGGCATTTTTATTCCATCAACATACACACCAGATGCATGCGAGAGCATATGGCTTACAAGAAACAGGCAGCCTCAACTGGGGCCCTTGGGCTTCACAGGCAAGCGCTAACAGGCCATCTCTCCAGCCCAAAATCTGCATTTTTCAAAAAAGAAACAGGCAGGTAACCCAGATGCAGGACTGCCGACCGCCACTGCTTACGTGGTCCTGGAGAGTTGAGCCCAACCGCCCTTAGGCTTCACAGGGTCCTGGCGCTATGGGTTGACTTGGCTCTAAGCCATCTCAGGCCTCCAGCCCAAAATCTGCTCATTTTTAAAAAAATTTATTTTTGCAAAAAGTTTTATTTATTAATTAGGGGAGAGAGAGAGAAAGAAATCTGCATTTTTAAAAAAAGTTTTATTTATTAATTAGGGGGGGAGAGAGAGAGAAAGAGAGAGAGAGGGAGAGAGAGAGGGAAAGTGAGAATGGGCTTGCCAGGGTTTCTAGCCACTGCAAACAAATTCCAGATGCATGCGCCACTGTGTGCATCTGGCTACTGTGGGACCTGGAGAATCGAACTGGGGTCCTTAGGCTTCATAGGCATGTGCCTTAACCGCTAAGCCATCTCTCTAGCTGAAAATCTGCATTATTAAAAAATTAGTTTTGAGATAGAGACAGACAGAGAAATAGGCAGAGAGAGAATACACGTGCGCCAGTGCCTTTCAGCCATTGATGTGTGTGCCCCCTTGTGCGCGTGCACAACATTGCATGTTTGCATCACTGTGCATCTGTCCACGTGGGACTTGGAGATTCAAACATGCATTCTTAGGCTTTGCAGGCAAGTGCCTTAACCACTAAGCCATGTCTCCAGCCCCAAATCTGCATTTATCTAAGAGGCAGTGGTTATCCTTCTGAGCATTATCACTGGAAAAGGTCAGCCCTGTAAAGTGAGTATTGAGGATGTACCAGTTAAGCAGAGGAGGAGGGTTGGGAGGATAAGCTGTTTCAGCCGAGGGCCAGCATATGCATAAACCATGATGATGGCTGAGTGTTTCACACTAAAGGAGATAGTTCTACACACCCTCCAAGGCCCAGGGAGCATTGCAAAAGAGGAAGCAGAAAAAAATACAAGAGCCCAAGGACAGGGAGGAGTGCTTTGGAATGCTGTCTTCCAGGTATGAAGTGGCATTGCATTCATGAACACACAGCAAATGTTATGAACAGTACAAGACCTGTATAATATTGGATCCATCAACATATCATCAGTGATGATGAAGGAAGGTATAAAAATGATGTGAACGCAGAAGAGGGACTAGATGGAACAAAAAGGAGGTTCAGTGGATGTGGGAAAGGAAAGGGAGCAAAAAAAAAATGACGGGCGGGGATTATGATCAAAATACATTATGTGTATGTATAAAATTTGTCAATAAATAGTTTAGGTATAGAAATAAGAATGCTGAGTGTGGACAATACTAAAGGGAACAAATTTACACAGAGGTTTTTACAGTTTTACCTGAAGTTAAAAACAAACAAAAGTAGCAATGCAGAGGCTGATGCTTGGCTCAGTCTGTAAAGCACTTGCAAGCCATGCAAGGAGGAGGAGCTGAGGTCGATCCCCAGAGCCCATGTAAAAATGCCAGGCTCCCATGATGGCATGCCCTTGTGATCTTGGCAGGAACTGGCCAGCCAGTCTAGCCTGATTGGTAAGCTCTGGGTTCAATGAGAGATTCATTCTCAAAAAAGGTGGATGGCATTCCTGAGGAAATGACACCTGACGTTGTCTGGTCCCCACATACATGTGCACACATACCACATATACACATGAACATGCACACACAGAGGCACAAAAAGTGTAATGAAGGTTTTATTTTAAAATTAAACTTTTGCAAGTTTTAAGATGTCTTTTCTTAACTCTTTTATAAAAGGAAAGTGCTAACAAATTGATTTTTTCCTTCCCTCCTTCCCTTCCCTTCCCTCCCCTTCCCCTTTCTTCCTTCCCCTTCCTTCCTTCCCCTTCCTGCCTTTTTTTTTTTTTTTTTTTTTTTTTTGAGGTAGGGTCTCACTCTAGCCCAGGCTGACCTGGAATTCACTATGTAGTCTTAGGGTGACCTCAAACTCAGTGATCCTCCTACCTCTGCCTCTGGAGTGCTAGGATTAAAAGTGTGCTTCCTGGGCTTATTTTTTGTTTGAAATCTTTTTCTTTGCAAATGAAAATGGCGAGTAACTCACCCATTCAGCTGTTACTTGTTTTTGTCTTTCCTGACCTATGAAACCCAACAGTCTGGCAGTGAACTAGAGAGCTGGGAGTAAGCAGATCAGTAGAGAAAGGCACATTGGGAGCTGGGTTGGGTGGGACAGGAGCCGCAAACAGGATCCTGGACCCATGGGATGGGTGGGCTTGCACTTGAAGGCCCTGAGAACTTTGAAAGGTGCAAAGGGAATGAGAGAAGGGTGAAACAGGAGTTAGGGAGTCCAGCTAAGGAGGCTCTGACAGTGCAGCCAGATCGAAGCAAGGCAGCCTGGGTGACCTGAGAGGACCCATTCCAGCTCACGCTCACAAGGTGGAATTTCAGAGGTGGGTAACTTATTGGATGAAAGAGGTATCTATGGTATTTGGTTATTCTCTGACTTTAAATTTCCATCAGCTAATACGCTCAAATAAGTGCAAGTCAATGCATTGCTCAAAACTGTTAAAATAGATTGATTTAAAATGACCAGAGTGATTGAGCTTCGAGCAGTGTAGTCTATAAAGACAAAGAGAAGCTCATTAACGTGGAGACCAGAGAGTTAATCCATCTTTACACTTGGTGCTCATTCATGCAAAGCCTGCTGTGTGAGTCAGAAAATGCTGATTCCATTCGTTATATTACAAACGTAAGTCCTGGGAGAACGCTGGCTAGTAAAAAATACTGGGTACTGCAAGCTTCTCACGCTTCCATTTTTGCAGGATTTACTTTGGATACTGGTGCATATTTGTAGATAATATATCTCATATCAAGCTTGCCTTAAAGAATAGCCTTGGTGGCATGGGCTATGTGGTTTATCGACCTAGTTCAGGAGTCTTGGGAATTTCAAAATCGCTTTCTGTCAAATGAACCTTGAGAGAATTTTGGGACATAATTTAACACCAGCCATTCTTTTACCCCACTCCCAGCCTCATGGACATAGAAATTCACTAACACACAGCAGGTTCTGGGTCTGCAACTTCTTGTGCTTTTCTTTTCTTTTTCAGTTTTTCAAGGTAGGGTCTCACGCTAGCCCAGGCTGACCTGGAATTCACTATGTAACTTCAGGGTGGCCTTGAACTTATGGCGATCCTCCTACCTTTGCCTCCGAATGTTGGGATTAAAGGCGCGCCACCACGCCCGGCTTCTTGTGTGCTTTTCTGTAAGCACAAATTAAAACCAGGAGGCCAAGATGTAATGATTATTATTTCTCCAGGCAATATATAGAGAAATTGTACTGTGGCATCCATCTCCACTTCTTCACCAATAAGGAAACAAGGATGAGCAATTCCTGTAGTTATAGGAGAGGTTCAGTGTGGAAGAAAAGAATGTGATTTGACTATGGGTTTTGTTAACATTCATGAATATAGATGATCTTATAAGTCCATAGGAAGGAAGTTGATAATAGGAGGGCACATCAGAATGCTGTGGTTTTAAAAGGGAACATGAGACTTTTTCAACCACTCATTCTAATTTTTTTGTTTGAAATCTTTTTCTTTGCAAATGAAAATGGCGAGTAACTCACCCATTCAGCTATTACTTGTTTTTGTCTTTCCTGACCTATGAAACCCAACAGTCTGGCAGTGAACTAGAGAGCTGGGAGTAAGTAGATCAGTAGAGAAAGGCACATTGGGAGCTGGGTTGGGTGGGACAGGAGCCGCAAACAGGATCCTGGACCCATGGGATGGGTGGGCTTGCACTTGAAGGCCCTGAGAACTTTGAAAGGTGCAAAGGGAATGAGAGAAGGGTGAAACAGGAGTTAGGAGTCCAGCTAAGGAGGCTCTGACAGTGCAGTCAGATCGTGAAGCAAGGCAGCCTGGGTGACCTGAGAGGACTCATTCCAGTCACGTTCACAAGGTGGAATTTCAGAGGTGGGTAACTTATTGGATGAAAGAGGTATCTTTATGGTATTTAAGTTATTCTCTGACTTTAAATTTCCATCAGCTAATACGCTCAAATAAGTGCAAGTCAATGCATTGCTCAAAACTGTTAAATAGATTGATTTAAATGACCAGAGTGATTGAGCTTCGAGCAGTGTAGTCTATAAAGACAAAGAGAAGCTCATTAACGTGAGACCAGAGAGTTAATCCATCTTTACACTTGGTGCTCATTCATGCAAAGCTCTGTTGTGTGAGTCAGAAAATGCTGATTCCATTCGTTATATTACAAAGGTAAGTCCTTGGGAGAACGCTGGCTAGTAAAAATACTGGGTACTGCTAAGCTTCTCACGCTTCCATTTTTGCAGGATTTACTTTGATACCGGTGCATATTTGTAGAGTAATATATCTCACATATCAAGCTTGCCTTAAAGAATAGCCTTTGGTGGCATGGGCTATGTGGTTTATCGACCTTAGTTCAGGAGTCTTGGGAATTTCAAAATCGTTTTCCTGTCAAATGAACTTTTGGAGAGAATTTTGGGACATAATTTAACACCAGCTATTCTTTTACCCCCACCCCCCCAGCCTCATGGACACATAGAAATTCACTAACACACAGCAGGTTCTGGGTCTACAACTTCTTGTGCTTTTCTTTTCTTTTTTCAGTTTTTCAAGGTAGGGTCTCACGCTAGCCCAGGCTGACCTGGAATTCACTATGTAATCTCAGGGTGGCCTTGAACTTATGGCGATCCTCCTACCTTTGCTTCCTGAATGCTGGGATTAAAGGCGTGTGCCACCACGCCCGGCTTTCTTGTGCTTTTCTGTAAGCACAAATTAAAACCAGGGGAGGCCAAGATGTAATGATTATTATTTCTCCAGGCAACATATAGAGAAATTGTACTGTGGCATCCATCTCCACTTCTTCACCAATAAGGAACAAGGATGAGCAATTCTGTGGAAGTTATAGGAGAGGTTCAGTGTGGAAGAAAAGAATGTGATTTGACTCATGGGTTTTGTTAACATTCATGAATATAGATGATCTTATAAGTCCATAGGAAGGAAGTTGATAATAGGAGGGCACATCAGAATGCTGTGGTTTTAAAAGGGAACATGAGACTTTTTTCAACCACTCATTCTAATTCATCACTTTATATCTTTCAGAATTGTAAAGGGCAGTAGCCATTATTGTATGTTTACTTGCTCAGGCAGAGTAAAGAAGTGTCACTGTCTTTTTTTTTTTTTTTTTTTTATTTTTTGAGGTAGGGTCTCACTCTAGCCCAGGCTGACCTAGAATTCACTATGTAGTCTCAGGATGGCCTCGAACTCTCAGCGATCCTCCTACCTCTGCCTCCCAAGTGCTGGGATTAAAGGTGTGCGCCACCATGCCCGGCTTCACTGTCTCTTTGATCTTCCATTCTGTACTTCCTTTGTGCTACTCAGAGCACAACAGATGCAGGTGATTAGTTTTAGTTACTCTTTAAAATAGGCTGAGTTATAAGAGCTTTTTGATTCTGGACAGAAACTCACTATGTCTCTTTGTCATAAAATATGGATGTTCAAAATAATGTAGGTTATTTAATATGGAATCGAGTTATTTTATGCCATTTAGTGTTTGCCAGTAGTGAGAATTTATTCTACTAAGGAAAAGTGTGTATGTATTAAAAAATAGACGTTTTCATTTGTGCTGTACCAACTTCAGAGAAGTTCACATGTTATTGTCTACTTTACCAGTGACATTTCCTATTGAAATATAAATATATTGAAGATATTTGATGTGAGAACTTAATTTTTTTTTCCTGGGGGCTACAGAGGTAGTTCGGTGGTTAAAGGTGCTTGCTTACAAAGTCTAGTAACCTGGATTCGATTCTTCAGTACCCACATACAGCCAGATTCACAAAACATTATGTGTCTGGAGTTTGTTTGCAGTGGTAGGAAGCCCCCGTGCACCCATTCCCTTCCTCTTTCTCTCCCTCCCTCTCTCTATCACCTGTCTGTCATCTATCTATCTCTGCTTGCAAATAAATAAATACAAATATTGAAAATTTTTTTTCTGGTAGAATTATTCTGGTACTGTATACAAATTTCTTAACATTTTGCTACAATTTGCTATATATGCTAGATAATTAGCTTTAACTGTTCCAGGATATTAAAACATAACCTATCCAGTATTGTTCATTCTTTTTAGAGGCACAGAATTCGTCAAGAGTAAAGATGTTTTATCTAACTTTATATTAATATCAACAAAAGATAGTAAACCAATTCACATTGCTAAGTGGGTATGACAAATATTTAGCACTACATCAATTAATATCTATTACTAATTCTCTATTCACAATCTGTGCACTCAAGAAGGCTGTTTATAAAGTTACATGCAGTTGTTGATATGCATTAAGAACTCAAAAATTTTGAAAGTAATTTATTGTGGACAATTTCAGACATGTGCAAAACTCAAATATAGTCATCACCCCGCTTCACTAATCCATGGTTGCTGGTCTTGTTTTCTGTTTGCCCTTGTTACCCGTTGTTCAGTGAGGGTATCACAGTTTTCTTTAATCAGGTTTTAGGGCTGGGATAACTCAATGGGACAGTGTGTGATTAGTGTGCTTGAGGCCCTGGGTCAGTCTTTGTCACATAAACATGCATATATACACACAAATCAGTTTACTATATCATTTCACCTGCTACAATGACTTATTCTGTATACCATAGAGCCATAACAGAACTAAGTTAATAATAATGTCTTAATATCCAGTTTTAGGTTGTTGTATAGCAATCTAAAGCAATATCCAGTCAAAGATTACACACCATATTTAAGATGATGTGGTTGGGGTGTGGCTTCCCCTGAATTTACCTGTGTAGCTTCCATCCAATCATTTAACACCTCTAGAGTGCCAGCCCCTTTACCTGGTCCCTGGGGATGATTGTTACTCTGCTTTGCTCACTTTAAGGGTGATTTATAAGAGATAAAGAGAAGCGAGGGCAGGCAGAGTAGATGGTCTTTCTGTTTTCTACCTTATAAATCAACAGAGTATTTTAAGATATCTTTCAGTATCTATTTTCACTGCTGGAAATCAATGAGATTTTCTAATTTTTCTCTCTTTAAAAAGCGATTTGACTTTGTGAGGCCGTCTCTTGTTTTTAAAACATGGTTGGTAGCCTCTGTTGCAGTGAGCTTCCAGACTAGAAAGATGCCAGGTTCTTCTGTCCCCTTCCCTTCCCTTCCCTTCCCTTCCCTTCCCTTCCCTTCCCTTCCCTTCCCTTCCCTTCCCTTCCTTCCTTTGATTCCTTCTTCCGTTCCAAAGCCCAGTTGTTCACTGCTGTCAAAGTCGTCTTCTCAAAGCATCACCTTTCCTGATGCAACCTATGTGAACATGCTTAGAACTTCTTAGTTCTTTCTTAACATACCAAGTGCGGTTTCTCCAGCCCAGTCGTATTTGAAGACTGTCCCAAGGTGCTGCCACAAACAAGTGAATCCTGTTGACACATGCTTAGCCAGGATGGCTTGCGTCAGTCTGTCTGCTGCTATCTTCAAATTGTGTCTTTGGCAACTCTGAAAGCTACGGGGGTGGGGGTGGGGTATGTGAGCACCCCATGTGCTCTATTGTGGTGGCTGGAGTGGACAGGTGGGTGTCCCATTCCATTGCTCTTCTGCCCAGTCTTACTTGAGCCAGAGTTTCCCAATGATCCTGAAGCGTGCTGCTTGTTCGTGAGCTCTGGTGATACGGGACGGGGACTGGGGTTCAGACATGCGTGGCCATGCCCAGCTGTTTACATGGACTCTGGAGATGGAACTCGAGTGGGTTCTCAGGCCTCTCCAGGCCCTCAGTGTTTGTACAGAAAGACTGTTAACTACCAAGCCATCTTTCCAGCCCCAATACTACAATTTTAATGAGATAATTACTCTATAACTTATTATTTCAAGGCAGGGTCTCACTTTGGCTCAGGCTGACCTGGAATTCACTCTGTAGTCTCAGGGTGGCCTCGACCTCACAGCGATCCTCCTACCTCTGCCTCCTGAGTGCTGGGATTAAAGGCGTGCGCCACCACGCCCGGCAGTTTTTTTTTTTTTAAAGACAAGGTTTCACTATGTAGACCAAGCTGGCTCTGAGCTTAGGACAGTCATCTTGCCTCTGCCTATTAAATTCTGGGATTATAGGCATATACCAGTACACCTGCTGATTTATTTTTTAAAAATATGTTATTGGGGTTTTATTGTGGTATATAATTATACGTACATATATAAACACAAAATTCACCATTTTATTTATTTTTAAAATTAATTTATTTTTTGGTTTTTCAAGGTAGGGTCTCATTCTGGTCCAGGCTGACCTGGAATTAACTAAGTAGTCTCAGGGTGGCCTCGAACTCTTGGCAATCCTCCCCCTCTTCTTCCCGAATGCTGGGATTAAAAGAAAATTCACCATTTTAAATGTGTATTTCATGTGTCTTTAAGTATATACCTGTATATACTACATTGGACAGCCACTAACACTATATATTTGCAAAATTTTTTCGTCATCTCAAAAGAAACTATCCTGTCAAACCATAAGAACCCATTCCCCTCCTCTCGGCTCTGCTGTGATATTAAGGTGAAGACCCTGAAGAAAGCTGCAGACGCTGCCTGCAGATCCGGCCCAGCGCCGGTGAGCGGCAGCTCTGACTCCCCGCTCTTCCTGCTGCTGCTTCACGAGGCTTCTCTGAGTTTTCATCCCATGCTCGTCACTGCCACAGGTGCTAGGAATACCGCCCGTACCCTCGCACTGTGTGCTTGAAGCCAGTAACAGTATTTAAATCTGTCTCATTCCTTCAGTTTAACAATATTTAAATCTGTAGCATTCCTTCAGTGACATCATCCAGACTCCCGCTTCTGGCTGACAGTGAGAAACACTCCCACATTGTGCAGTGGCTCACGTTCACTCAGTTTGAGGTTTATCTGCTCGTTTCTTTTGCTGCAAGGGCCCATTGCCCGTTTAAATAGCAGATGGTGAACGGATGCTGATGGCCAGGACCCTGTCTGTCAGCTTGTGTCCTCTACTGTGTCACTCCTACTTCCTTCACGGTTTCCTGCATCCAAAGTATCAAGAATGTGTTCATTTTCCTTTATCTCCTGTTCTTTTATTTATTGTTATTATTTTATTTTATTTTTATTTTTTGTTTTTCCAAGGTAGGGTCTCACTCTAGCTCAGGCAGACCTGGAATTCACTCTGTAGTCTCAGGCTGGCCTCGAACTCACGACAATCCTCCTGCCTCTGCCTCCTGAGTGCTGGGATTAAAGGCGTGCGCCACCACGCCCAGCATTTCCTGTTCTTATATTCATTTATGCATTTATTTGACCTTTTGAAGTAACTCCTCTGTGCTAAGTACTTTATGGGATTAAAAATACAAGTATGGAGCATATAAATATGGGAATTATTTCTAAAAATTCAAGATAAATATATTCAAGAATAAAAGTTCTCAAAGGACTCATTGGCTCCTAGGAGGAGACACACAAAGGCTTGTGCTAGGTGCAGTGAGATCCTGGAGCTTAGTCTTGCTTGAGGAGTCCTGAAGGCCTCACAGGTGGGTTTTGATTCTAAGGGAGAGAGCTGGGAAAGTTTAAAGCTCCCAGTTGTGCAGGCCAGGAAGCTGTGCTGAACCATTATTCACCACGAGTTAAACTACAGCTCAAGTAAACAGCATGTGTAACTGCAAGCCTGCAATGCAAGGGCCCAGTTTGCAGATGTCTGTACAGTTTACTTCTAATATAAAGAAAGGGTGGGTTAGCTGGGTGTGATGGCACATGCCTTTAATGCCAGCACTCGGGAGGCAGAGGTAGGAGGGTCACCATGAGTTTGAGGCCACCCTGAGACTACATAGTGAATGCCAGGTCAGCTTGGACTAGAGTGAGACCCTACCTCAAAAAAAAAAAAAAAAAAAAAAGAAAGGGTGGGTGAAGGAAGAGAGGGAGGGCTTTTTTTTCCCCTCTGTAGGCTCTTACTGTTACTTGAGATCCCTGTGTTAAAGCCTTGCTCTGCATCCCAAGGCTTGCTCTTGTTAAGCAAAATGGACATAATGTAGAAACAGAAAAATGAATTTATTCACGTGCTTGGCCATACCTGGGTAGTGGGAAAGTCTCAGTCTGTGTCTGCCTTGTTCAGAGCAATAGGCAATTTATATTACAAGATGAAACAAGGGTCAGGAAATATCCATAGGCACATTTAGCTATTGGTCCCAACTATCAGAACTGGAAGAGAAGTGTCATTTTAAAAATATTTTTAGCCGGGCATGGTGGCGCACGCCTTTAATCCCAGCACTCGGGAGGCAGAGGTAGGAGGATCGCTGAGAGTTCGAGGCCACCCTGAGACTACATAGTAAATTCCAGGTCAGCCTGAGCTAGAGTGAGACCCTACCTCAAAAAAAAATATTTATTTGAGAGAGAGAGAGAGAGGGAGGGAGAGAGAGAGAGGGAGGGAGGGAGAGGCAGATAGAGAGAATGGGTGCACCAGGGCCTCTAACCACTGCAAACGAAATCCAGACGCATGTGCCACCTTGTACATCTGGCTTATGTGGGTACTAGGGAATCGAACTTGGGTCCTTAGACTTTGCAAGGATGCCTTAACTGCTAAGCCATCTCTCCATCCCAATAAATGTCATTTTTTTCCTCCCAGCATGGTATTTCCGGCAGGAATCCTATCCCTAGGGCCCCATCACATTACTACTGATGGATAAAACAATTGTAGTTTTGTGTATGTTTGTGCACCTGCTGTATGGGTCCATTTATCTTCATTTTAGGCTCAATTTTGGGGAGTTTTCTTGAGGAGGGACAGTGTCTCACTCTAGCCCAAGCTGACCTGCAACTCAAATCTCTAGTAACAGGCTGGCCTTAAACTCATAGGTTTTCCTCCCTCTGCCTCCCACATGCTGGGATTGAAGATGTGTGCTACTGTGCCTGGCTTTAGGCTCAGTTTTATCCCTTGGGAGGCAGAGGTAGGGGATCACTACATAGTGAATTCCAAGTCAGCTTGGGCTAGAACAAGAATCTACCTTGAAAACAAAAACAACAAAACAATAACAACAACAAAAAAAAATAGTGAGGGCTGGAGAGATGGCTTAACAATTAAGGCACTTGCCTGCAAAGCCTAAGAATCCATGTTTGACTCCCCAGATCCTACATAAGCCAGATGCACAAAGGTGAGGCGAGCACAAGGTCGCACTTGCCCACTAGGGGTTGCAGGTGTCTGGAGTTCGATTTCAGTGGCTGAGGCCCTGGTGCACCAATTCTCTCTCTTTCCCTCTGTCTCTCTTGCTCTCACTCTCTCTAAAAAAAAGAAGAAAACGTGATAATAAGGTTGCTTGATTGTGCTTTTGTAAAATCTGTACTGTGTGGCTCTCATAGCCTTCGCATTAGACACATAAGTACACCTCTTCTCAGACACAGGGTCTGCTGATTCAAGGTTGCTACAGCTCAGAAAATGAAAGAGAGAGAGGAAAATAAAAACAGGTTTCTATGAGTTAACAAACTTGGTTAGGTCTTTTGTAGTAAAGGCCTTAATGTGAAGAATTGAGCTGCATGGGAGAGGGGGTCAGGGACCAGATGACACCCAGCCCGGGTCCCTGTAGTTTAAACTCCTGGCTGTCTTTATGCACTAACCATGTCACAGGGCAACTTCTGTCTATCCAAGGAGAAACCCTGGATACCAGAAATGCACTGTAGAAGATTGGTTTTCGTTTCTGTGTGTGATCTGCATGCATTTACTGGGACCAACACAATAATCGCAATCTCGTAATCGTGGAGAAATAGCTTTATTCCCCACCTTGGTTAATCTCTCAAATATATTTCCTAAGAATCTTTGCAACATTCTCTGCATTTGAAACATTTCTTTAAAAACTACCCAGAAGACACTGACTGATATCCTTTTGCTGAAACTTTTTCTGTTAGTTTGCAGATCACCAGGGCCCAAATTGCGCTGTCACAGGCATGTGTGATCTGCCAGAGAAGATCCCTGTAAGCGCTGGGTCTTGCCACACACAGTGGGATTTGCTCCACAGCCCTCACCCCAAGTTCCTTCATTGATGGCAAAAATAACAATTGTCCCCTGGGAAATGAAGCTCATTGCTATGGTAACTAATGAAGGTTGCATCATTCTAGGGCACATTTTAAAAAGCCTGGATTTTACCATGGATAGACTCTGTCTTATTTTATTCAGTAGCTTAGCAACCTGTCGTATAGTGTTTGTTGTCACTCCTGGCTCCTCTCCCCCTTTTCTTCCTCAGAAGAGTAACCTATATAGATAGTATTTTATTCTAAGTATGTTTTCATTGTGGATTTGGTTTAGTGCTTAGTTTATGACGACAACTTTCTTTTGTGGCCCACAAATCAGGACGCACTCTGTCTACAGAAGGATTGCCTGATCACTCTTGGGTGGACCACTGTGAGATCTCTGCAAGTGTTCTTCTTTCCACTGTCTTCACTGTTGGTGTTACTCAGGGACCGTTCCCTGGTGCGCTTTTTCTCTTAATTTCCGACTGCAGCTCCAATGTGCTGCAACTCCCAAGCCTTCATTTTCAGCTCAAGTTCTACTGTGAATGCCAGGTAGGTAGTGCACACCATGGCAGCATTGAGTGAACTGTCCCCAAATGGAACATGTTACAAGAGAAACTTAACATTGCCATCCACAAAAATCACTAGTGGATGAAAGGCAGCACCAGTCACTGATCGCTTTGCAGTCACTCGGCCCCAGTCCAGGGTATGTACTTTCTGAGCACTCTGAACTCTGTCCTCACTGCACTTCTCCTCTGCCACTGAGCTGTGCCTTATTTTTGCCTGGTGTAAATTGAACTTGTGTGTTAGTAGAGGGAAGGGGAGCCACCCCTGTGCTGGAGATTCCATAAGGCCAAACGACTGAAACTTCATGATTGTGGAGCATCTCTTAATCACAGTCATTGCTTTTCCTTCCTTCTTCCCTTTCCTTGATTTTCAGTGCTATTTTTTTGCTTTTATTTTATTTTATTTTTTGAGAGGATCAGAGAGAAAGACAGACAGACAAATAGAATGGGCATACCAGGACCTCCAGCCACTGCAAATGAACTCCAGATGCATGCACCCCCTTGTGCATCTGGCTTATGTGGGTCCTAGGGAATTGAACCTGGGTCCTTTGGTTTTGCAGGCAAACACCTTAAGCCATCCCTCCAGCCCCTATTTTTTTTTTTTTTTTTTAAATGCTGGGTCTTAAACCTGGGACCTTGCATATGCCAAGCATGAGCTCTACCATTGAGCTATATCTCCTGGCCATGGTTGATATTTTATGAAAAAAAATTAAGGAAAAAGGTTTTGTACTTACTATTAGAAGGTTTTTGTGTTGCTTTTAAAATGTATTTTTTTTAGAAAAAAATAAAACTTCAAAGCTTTATCCAGTGAAATGTATACTTAGGAAATTTTTAACCATCTAAATTACCCTTTTTAATTTCTGGCATGCAGTATTTTTCCCCCTTTTTGTTTTTGTTTTTGCTTTGTATTGTTTTCTTAGATAAAAGAATGGGAATAAATAAGATTATCCTTTGTAAATGATCCAGATATAACCAGGCTTCCCACATTTAGGGTGGGTTTTCCCTCTTCATTTGAACGCTTCTGGAAACACTCATAGAAATGTCCACGGTATGTTTTCATGGTGTTTCTAAATGTAGCCACCTTGGCAATTCGGATTAGCCCTCACACTTTCCTTTAATTTCTTTTGTTTGTCTAATTGCTCTGGCTAGGACCTGGAACAATGTTGAGTAGCTGCGATGAAAGTGAGAGTATGGGGTTCTTTCTCACAAGTCCACCCCTTGTCAACTTGACACTCACACATAGCACTTGTCATCTTCCACCCCTTGATCGAATAGGCTCATGGCCATCTCACAATGCAAAATACCTTCAGTACAACTTCAAAAGTCCCCACAGTCTTTAATAGTCACCACACTATTCACAAGTGTAAGTGCCGAGTCTCTTCTGAGACTCAGGCAGTCTCTTAATTGTGAGCTCCTATAACATCAAAAAACAAATCACATATTCTAACATAAACATTCCCATTCCAAAAGAGAAGAATGGGGACATAGCAAGGAATGATAAGATCAAAGTAAGACCAAAACCCAGCAGGCAAACACCAAATCCTGCAGCTCCATGTCCAATATCTGGGACTCATGATGAAATCTGCTGGGCTCCAAAAGGCTTGAGTAGATCCACTCCTCCAGATGGACCTGTAGCCTGTCTCATGGGCTGGATCCATGCTGCACCCAAAGCTGTTCTTGGCAGATGTCCCATGGTCCTGCCATCTCTAACATCCTGATGTTGTCCATTTAGGATTCACCATCACAGCTTCATGCAATGTCTCACAGGGCCTCCTTGCAGGGACTTTGACTCTGCCTTCCATTCCTTAGCCCAAGTGGTTCTCTGGATCTGTGGTGCAGTACTCCATGACCTTCTCAGTCTTGTGTTTTTATTCTTCCAAAGCCAGCTCACGTGGACAGTGCTGCCAGATTCTGCTGCCAGGTTGGTGTGAAGTTTGGTCCTATAGAACACAGCTATAGCAGCCTTGAGGAACAGGGAACTCCTTTAGCATTCTTCCTTCAGGCCTTTTCCTTCAAAAGAATGTATATTCTTCATATCTTGAGCCTCCAGTGGGTTGGGTCTTACCTTCAAGGCAGCTTTTCTGTTGTCCCAGTGCAGAGCAGTTGGCTTAAATTCAATAACAGCAATCTCTTTACATCACTGCATAAGCAGCTGCAGTTTCTATGCCTGGGACTTCACTTTTTTCGTATCTTTCACCTCTATATTTTGCTCTCTTTCATTGTGGGTTTGAGTAAGAGCAACTAAGAGAATACATACCATAGACTTAATGTTATTCTGCCTTGAGATTTTTTTTCACCAAACACATCAGTACACTATTTTTTTAAGATTTTATTTTTATTTATTTATTAGAGACAGAGAGAGGGAAAGAGAGAGAGTGAGAGTGAGAATGGGTATGCCAGGGCCTCTAGCCACTGCAAATGAACAACAGACACAGCACCCCCTTGTGCATCTGGCTTACATGGGACCAGGAGAATCAAACTGGAGTCCTTAGGCTTCACAGGCAAATGTTTTAACTGCTAAGCCATCTCTCCAGCCCCCAGACCATTATTTTTAAATTCAGCTGCATTCATAGTAAAAGGTCATAGGTAGAATGTACCCAGTTTCTTTGCCAGGATGTCACATGAGCTACTTTTAGTCCAGTTCCTGATAAAGTCCTTTTTCCCCTCTGGAACCACATGAATAAAGTCTCCATAGTTCACATTTTTCTTGGCCTTTTCTCTTGGTCTTTCAGACTTCCACCAAAATGGCCCATTAAACTCTGCTTACACTATAAGGCTTCTCTAGAACAGAGTTCCAAGTCTTTCCACATTCTTCTTAGAAACCAGTTCCAAAAACCTTAGAACCACATGATCAAGTTTGTCACAGTAATGGTCCCACTTCTAGGTACCAGTTTTCTGCTCCCATTACTTTCTTATTGTTAGGACAAAATACACGACCAGATGCAGCTTAGGCAAGGAAAGAGTTGATTTTGGCTCACAGAACCAGAAGATGGAGTTCATCATGGCAGAGAAAGTATGGCATGGGCAGGAAGCCAGCATCATAGTGTCACATGTCTATATATTCTATACGTTATTGAAAAAAATGTACTGATGCATTTTAATAGCTTTTGCTTGTCTGGAAATATGTTGATTTTTCTCATTTTTTTCTTTTCTTTTTTTTTTATTTGATAAAGACAGCCAGCCAGCCAGACACACACACACACACACACACAAAGAGGCAGAGAGAGAATGGGTACACCATGGCCTTTTCAGCTGCTGTGAATGAACTCCAGATGTGTGCGCCCCCTTGTGTGCATGTATGACATTGCATGCTTGCATCACTTTGGCATCGGGCTATACGTGGGACCTGGAGATTTGAACAAGCATTCTTAGGCTTCTCAGGCAGGCACCTTAACCGCTAAGCCATCTCTCCAGTCCTCTTTCTTTCTTTTTTGAGGTAGGGTCTTGCTTTAGCACAGGTTGACATGGAATTCACTCTGTAGTCTCAGGCTGGCCTCAAATTCTGAGCAATCCTCCGACCTCAGTCTCCTATTTTTTTTTTTCCATTTTTGGAATTTTTCTCCATTTTGAAGCGTAGGTCACCCAGATAGAGAATTCTTGGTTGACAGTTTATTTCTATTAGCACTAAATATAGCTTCTTACTGCTTTCTGGCTTCTATGGCTTTTTAAATGAGAAATTGACTGTTAATATTATTGGTGACCTATTGTACGTGACAAGTCACTTTTCTCTACTTGCTTTTAAGATTTTTCTCTTTGGCCTTTGGCAACTTGATTTTAATATGTGTATCAAGGTTTTTTGAACTTATTTTCATTAGAGTTCTTTGAGTTTCTTGGATGTGTACATTCATATCTTTCATCAGATTTGTAAGTTTTTGTCCATTTTTCTTGAAGTCCTTTTCTCTACCTTTGTACCTTCCTGTAGAACTCCCGTGTGGTGTATGTCAGTACACTTCAATAATGTCTTCTGGGTCTCCTAGGCAGTACTCATTTGTCTCATTTTTATAGCTGTTAGTTTCAATTATTCAATTTTAATTTCATTTATTCCAAATTCAGAATTGTTATTCTTTCTCCTTTCTACCCAAACCTATTATTGAATCTCTCCTGTAAATTTTTCTTTAGTTACTATACTTCTACAATTTCAAGATTTGCTTATACATTCTTGTCCTGATTTCCTTTGCTTCACTGTCTATGGTCCTGTAGCCCTTTGGGCATATTTAAGACTGTTAAAGTCTTTTTCAAGTAAGCCCAATGTTTGGACTTTTACATAGATGGTTTCTGTCAGTTTCTGGTTTTTTTCTTTTCTTTTCTTTTTTCTGAGTGCTTCATACTTCTCATTTCTTTGTATCCTTTGCAGTCTTCTACTGAGAACTGCAGGATGCAAATATAGTCATGTAGTAACTTTGAAAATCACATTCTCTCTGAAATTTTGTACTGCCCATTTATTTAATGATTTTTCAAAGACTGTTTTCCTTGTTGTTTGTAATTATTAAAATCTTTGTTTCCTTAAATATCTGAGTTCTAATAATGAAAGGGAGTTTCTGTGTTGTGAACTTCTTTTGAAAGACTGTCAAGGTGATTGAAACAATGACTAGACTCAATTCTAGTCACTCAGAAAGCTGCCAGGGAACTCAAAGCACACATCTTAAAACTGTAGAGGACACGGTTCCCACCCTGGCACCAGTAGGGCACCTTGGGAACACAAGTCACTCTTCCCATGGCTAGCTGCCATGGGCTAGGGGATGATGAGAGAATATGTCAAGTGCCAGAACCCACTGAAATGTCCCACTTTCTTTTTAATTCTGAACTCCCCTGGACATTATGAACATTATTAAGTAAATATCAGAGTTTGAAAAAAAAGTGATTCTCGCTGTTCTTGCCAGCTCAGTCGTGTGGTCCTGCTTACGACAGCGTTCTGCTCTGTTCTGCCATCTTCTAGGATGTCTTATTGAAAGAGCACTAGTATTGCAAGTTTGTACTAACATATGTGGTAAAAAGGACCTGTTTCAGAGAACAGTGATCACTGATATGTGTGTGAGTAGTGCAGAGGTACTTCTTACAGCTCTCCACCCCACAGACTGGGGTAGTTGACCAAAAAGAATTTTACAGATATATGAAATGATTTCATGCATAGCAATCCATCATAACTTGTGGCAATGCGAAAATAAATGAAGCATTTTGTCATTGTGCCTGTTGCTGTTGTAGTCTTATTCCTGCCACTCATTTACAGGAGCATCATGGGTTAGCTGAGGAGTGGGTAATCAGCAGAACTTAAAACTTAATCCAGCTTTACATGGGTGATGGGGAATTGAACCCAGGTTGGTAGGCTTAGCAAGTTAAGTGCCTTTAACTGTTGCATTTTATTTTATTTGATCATGTCACACTTCCTTCACAGAGCAGGTTCCCTGTGGTTTCACTAGTAAAGTTCACTAGTACAGTAGGATGATGGAAAGTTCTAGCACACATGTAAAAAGGCAAGCACTTGGAAAGGCACAACAATAAAATGAAAATAATTTTCAAGCACTATCATGATGAGGGTGAAGTTAAAAGACCTATATAATTCTGAGTATATAGAGACCTTAAACTTGAGAATTTTTAGAGAGATCTATGTAGTGTGTACACATAAGTGTTATGTGCATGGTAACGTTTACATATGATATGTATATAGTATTAAGAAGTTTGGTTTCTGTGTATCACCATTTTTCCATGACTAAAAATACTATGTTTTCATGTACACATTTTCTTCTATCGTAGGACAGTTCGTGTTTGGTTAAAGAGAGACAGCGGACAATACTGGCCAAGCATATACCATGCAATGCCTTGTAAGTATCTTGGTCTCTGTCTTGAAACACCAGATCAGTACCTCAACTCTCCTTACTTTCTCTTCCGTAGGGAAGGCTGAAAGTTGGAATCTCATTGTAATGAAAAATATGTTATTAAACCATTTTTGATTGTAAGACTGTCACTAAGAAAAGTAAGAAAATTGTTCTGAAATTGACTGTATATTCATTGGTTCTGAATAAGTAATGGGAGGACTATGGCACCCAGACTCTCTGATTGCAGCAGTCCTCTTCTTGTTGCCAACCTTTTGTTTAACTCTTTTGAAACGTATGTACTTAGACAACTGAAAATTTTGTCCAGTGATTACATTTGTGAAGTAAATTTGTCCTTGCATTATTGTTGTAGCATTTATTCAAATTCAAGACATTTAGCATTGAAATTCAGTTCTCAAAAGAACTTGCTTAGGATTATAATGTTCTAATTAGAAGTGGCTCTCATTTCCCCAAGATTTTATCTGAGAAATATGACCTTGCACTTCCAAATAGACTAAAAGAAAAAATACTACAAAAGAAAAAATGAATGTTTCTTAGATTGTTCCAAGTTTTTTTTTTTTCCTTAAAACTAATAACGTTTGGACATCTCATTTTATGTTGCTTTCGGTGCAAAATGATTGTTTAAATTCATTATCATCTATATTAAATATTTCCCTCAATCCCCTTCTTCAAAGCTTAATTAAAATTGGTGTTGTGGAAGAACTTTCCAGGCTTGTTGCTTGGGCTCACATGCCCTCCAGCTGAGTGCAGTGTGTGTATTTCATCCCTCATGTACAGATGCCAGCTCCAAAAGTACACGCCACTATGCACAAGTGCAATAACTTCATACTGAATGGTAGATGTGATTAAGCCAATGCCTCTGGCAAAATACTCTAATGTAATTTTGCCTGTTTATGAACAAATGAATTATTAAGGATATAATGGTTTTCAGTGGCTTTCAAATTATCTTTGAGGTTTTGCATGGTTCAAGAATTATGTAGTAATTAGACAGTCACCACAAATAGTCAACTTATTTTCAGTGGAGAAGAAACATCTTGGAATTCTGTGTCTTACTTGCTGTGTTTCCAGTAGACATCTTTACAGAGTAATCCCCCCCCCCCGCCCACCTCCACCAAGATGTACCTGTTAAGCCATGGCAGTGATAGGAAATAAGGAATTCTGATCGCTTTTCCCAATTTTAAGTGATCTAAGCAGTCTTTCCTCTTATCAGATTTCTTGTTAGCTTCCAGGGGGAGATGAAGAAGGGCTGTAGTGCAGAAAGTTGATGTTGCAGAACTGTAGTGTGAGACGAAGTGTACCTAGGCATAGTCATGGAGAGCTGGAGGTAGCAAGCAGGCAGTCTTCTTGCCATGAGCAGAGACCTTAGGAAGGCACAGGGTTTGACATTCGCTTGCCCATTCCTTCCTCATGCACACCTGTACATGTTGTGGTGTCACTCTCTTACACTTCTTTATCTGGCCATCCGTGAGTACGTAGAAAGTCTCTAATTGCATGTTTATTATTAATGCAAGGATGGCTAAACTGTACTGTAGCTTCTACAATTGACTTAGGTACTCAGTAATACTTATAGAAGGATTGACTCTAATGGTAAAGATGATTTCCTCAAGAACAGTGTCATCTATTTTTTAGTGACTGAACATGAACTTTAAGAAACAAAACCCTCAAATTACTTGCATATTTGCCTATGATGCTGGTTTAAGTGAGGTAAGAAGAACTATATCGTTCTTCAGAGTGTTGTCTGATGTCAGCAGAATCAGCATCCCCTAAAGAGGAAGTTACTGGAATTGGACTGCTGGGGTCCACCCAAAGCCACTGAATCAGAATCTGCATTTTAGTAAAATCCCTAGATAATTTCTATCAAAGTTTGAGAAGATGGTCTTGTGGCATTATAACTAAAGTGTTATTGATTGATGTTGTAGACATCTCAACACTGCTGAGATTAACTTTCAAACCAGGCACAGTTTATGGGAGGAACATGATTTATTTGATGCTTATAGATCCAGGGGAAGTTCCATAATAGCAGAAGAAGCTGGCCTCCTTTCACAGATTCATGTAAAGAGAGAAACCATCAGCACCACCACAAGCAAGAGCAAAAAATTGACAGCCAAACAGCAGTGAACTCAGGCAGAGCTCAAGCATGCTGCATACCTTTGGGCTAGAAATCAGATTGGCCTCCAGTGACACCTCCTCCAGCCAGGTGCCTGGTTTTTTTTTCTTTTTATACAGAGAGAGGGAGGGAGAGAGTAGGTACACCAGGGCCTACAGCCACTGTAAAAGAACTGCAGGTGCAGGTGCCACCTTGTGCATCTGGCTTATGTAGGACCTGGAGAATCGAACCTGGGTCCTTAAGCTTTACAGGCATATGCCTTAACCATGAAGCTGTATCTCCAGCCCAATACAAGCTTTTTAATAGAAACACCTGAGTCTACTGGGGGACATTCAAACTACCGCAATTAATTATGTGCATATTTAAGTGAACACAGATAAAGCCTCATGCATATACAATATTGACTTATATAGATATAAGTATCTATGTTAGTCAAACATTTACTTTATAGTTACTATAGACAGACCATTGATGCAAGTACTAGAAATTTGCAGGTAAACAAGGTACATGTGGCAAGATGATTTCTGTTGTACAAAGGTAAAAGAAAAACAAGAGGCCATGCCCTTCACGGTTGGTCAGAAATTGGCTTTTATTAACATAATGAAACTATTGCTTTGCATGCTAACTTAAAAAATTAATTTAAAAAATTGGCTTTTATGTTCCTGGGAAACTTATGTATTCAGGTAACATAGTAACTAACCACTGATTTAAAATGTAAGCTGTGGGGACTGGAGAGATGGCTCAGCATTAAGGCACTTGCCTGCAAAGCCAAAGGACCAAGGTTTGATTCCCCAGTACCCACATAAGGCCAGATGCACAAAGTGGTGCATGCATCTGGACTTTACTTGCAGTGCTAGACACCCTGGCACACCCATTCTCTCTCTTTCTCATCTCTTTTTCTCCCTTTCTCTCTCCCTCCTTTCAAATAAATAGATAAAATGTTTCTTTAAGATATAAGCTCTGTTTAACTGAAGAGAGGCAGGATCTTATTGCATAAGGAAATAAGCTACCATTTGATCAGTTAGAGAACCTGAAATAGATTTTGAGTTTCTAAGATATTACTTTGCATCCTTTCAAGATTTCCTTTAAAAAAGAGATTACTCAGTAGTATCTTTAATCAATACTTAAGTAATATTAGTTACAAAATATATAAAAAGAAGCAGATTAAATCCCATGGCTTTAAATGTACACCATAATGCAGCATGGCCACATTCTGTGTTCATGCTAGTATAAAATAAGTAGTGTTCCAAATACAGAAGGAAGCACGTAGTACATTAACAGATGGCATAGTTTGTCCTTGGAAATACCTTTTAGCTATAGCATTTGTCATGTTCTGGGCAAGAGAATAGATGTTCTGTAGCTTTGAGAACCTGAAGTTAAACAGAGGAAAGGTGCAGGAGGCCCTAGATGAGTTACTAGTGAAGGTGAAGTTTGAAGCAGAGATCATCAGAAAGGCAGTGTGTAAAAAAAAAAAAAAAAAAGAAAAGAAAAGAAAGGCAGCGGGCAGCGAGTGATAAGACTGAGAGAGCTTGGAGAGTGGCCCGTCAGGAGAAGGATGAAGAACAGATGGTCACCGTCAACCTGGGCCCTGCCCTGGAGCAGCTCCACTGCCATCTCTGACTTTCCCCTTCAAGTAGACGGAGGAAGCCGGGAGAACCCAGACTTGCCTTGAGTAAAGGGCTTCC
Organism: Orientallactaga sibirica; assembly: GCA_036365145.1. Classification (NCBI taxonomy): domain Eukaryota; kingdom Metazoa; phylum Chordata; class Mammalia; order Rodentia; family Dipodidae; genus Orientallactaga; species Orientallactaga sibirica. The sequence continues at coordinate 2,452,839 of JAEOAD010000048.1, forward strand.
CAGGAATCTAGCACTTTGACTAGGACATGCTGGTCCCTTGAACTGGCAGAATACACACCCAAGAGCTGTGAGACGTCTGTGCCTGGAGAAACAGTAAAAGTTGACTTGCAGAACATAAAGGCTGCACCACAGAGGTGGACCTCCGGCCCCTGTGAAGAAGTCCCAAGAGTGACTCTTGAAGGTTTCCCTCTCATCCTCCCAATCCACAGAAAAGTCAAGAGGTCTCTCCTCTCCTACTGGGTGTGCCATTGGCACCAGGGGGGCTCCCTATGCTGTTGCTACAAGTTCTTTTTAGATAATTTAAAATTTTGTATTTATGTATGTCTTGTGTATGTGTGTGTGTGTGTATGCATGCATGCATGTGGAGGGGCACTCGCATGTATCATAGCATGTCTGTGGAGGTCTATCCTAGTGGTATCTGTGCTCTCCTACCTTTTAAAAAAATTTTATATTTATTTATTTATTTATTTATTTATTTATTTATTTATTTATTTATTTGAGAGAGAGAGAGAGAGAATGGGTGTACCAGGGCTTCCAGCCACTTCAAGCAAATTCTAGATGCATGCACCACTTTGTGTATCTGGCTTACGTGGGTCCTGGAGAATTGAGCCGAGGTCCTTTGGCTTTGCTGGCAAGCACCTTAACCACTAAACTCTCTCCTACCTTAAAAAAATTTTTTTTTTTTTTTACCTATTTGTGGGCAGAGAGGAGAAAAGATAAATAGGTGCATCAGGGCTTTTTGCTACTGCAAGTGAACTCCAGATGCATGCATGGGTACTGGGGAATTGAACCCAGGCCAGCAGGCTTTGCAAACACCTTTAAGTGCTGAGCCATCTCTTCAGCCCTCTTCTTTTTTTTTTTTTTTTTGGCTTTTCGAGGTAGGATCTCACTGTGGTCCAGGCTGACCTGGAATTCACTATGTATTCTCAGGGTGGCCTTGAACTCATGGTGATCCTCTTACCTCTGCCTCCCGAGTGCTGGGATTAAAGGCATGCGCCACCACGTCCAGTTCTTCTACCTTTTTTGAGACAGGGTCCCTTTTCACTGCAAATGAACACCAGTCTAACTGGCCCGTGAGCTTTGGATTCCCGTAGTCCTGCCTCTCATTGCCATAGTTGCCTTGAGATCACAGATGCATGTGCCACTTGACATGGGCACTGGGGGAGGGTCTCAGATTGGCAGGCTTCTCAAAAAAAAAAAAAGCCGGGCGTGGTGGCGCACGCCTTTAATCCCAGCACTCGGGAGGCAGAGGTAGGAGGATTGCCATGAGTTCGAGGCCACCCTGAGACTACATAGTTAATTCCAGGTCAGCCTGGACTAGAGTGAGACCCTATCTGGCAAAAAAAAAAAAAAGGTCCCTTAACAGTTGAACCATCTCTTTAGGCCCCGGCAGCTGCACATACTCTTCTAGATCAGGCATCGATTGTGTGCCTCTTAATGCCTATCTGTTCACTTTCCCCTGGATCTCTCTTCAAAGAGAAAGGGCTGATTTGAGAGCAAGTCACAACACAATAGTTTATCTTCTTTTATTTCATTTCTTTGGATGGTTGATCCAGCAAGTGCTAAGTGTTTCTTCCGTGCCCACACTATGCAATGTAGAAAGGGGAGGTAGTGATCACATGTGGCAGAGGTCCCTACATTTACAGTACTCACAGCCTGGTGTGGAAGGCAGACATGAAATGCACACTAACCATGATTTGGGGTGATGGTTATGGCAGGGGAAATAATGTGATGGGATGTGCTCACCAGTATTCTCTGAAAAAAGTCCATTTAAACCCTATTGTCAGTAGAGACTCTGTGTGTGTGTGTGTGTGTGTGTGTGTGTGTGTGTGTGTGTGTGTGTCTGCTGCATGCTGGGAATTGAACTGAGGATCTTGTGCGTGCCAGTTAAGCACACTCCCACGGATCTGCGGCCCTAGCCTCTGTAGAGCGTTTGAGGTGGCTGCTGACTTGTTTTGTCGTTCACTAAAGCCAGTTGATATTCTGTGTGAGCGTTTCATCAAGCACTCTTTCAGAAAGAATATCTGTCCCCTGGGTGTATCCATGCAGTAGCTGCTAATTGCCTGTGGCAGTATCCGTTTACAGCCTGCCAGTCTGGGACCCGCCCTGCCTAAGCTTGTCAACTGGAGAGGGGCCATCCCCAGGGCCCAGGGTTGAGATTTCCCTTTCAGCTGCACACGTGATTATGTATCCCACGCTTCTGATAGGGACAGCTTCAACCACCACGTTGGCATCACACACACCACAGAGAAAAACACATGAAAGGCACAGGCCTTCCTATTTTCATGGATGAGCTATTTTAGATGTACTTTAGCTGTTAGGTTTTGCCATTCTTGGGGGTCCGACAAAGGAAAGGTGGGGAGGAAGCAGCAGAAGCAGCAGGGTGGCAGGTGGTGGAGATTGTTCTTATTCTGTCAGAGGATTGGGTGTCACGCTGGGCCTTTGGTGCCAACTTCTCCCCTGGGTATGGAGAACAGGTAAAACTCACCTTGGCTGCTGAAAACTCAAGAGACCAGGAGACTATAGTGGGTGAACGCCTTGGGCTGGGGTGATTGGAGAACTAGAAACTTCCTATGAGGTCTATTTTTAGACCAGGCGAGTGAAATGTACTTTAGCTCCTAAGTACTCATGAATTTGTCCACAAAGCAAAACAGAAGACGTTGTTGTTTCAAAGACAGTGACATAGACACACCACATAAAGCAGTGAGCTGACTTGTTTGGTTGTCTGTCCAGTCAAGCCACTCTTGTTTTCTTGTAAGCACGACCATGTTACCATTGTCTGTGCAGCTAATTTTCAGGAACTTGAGTCCTCACTAAAGCATGTATTTTGAACCATCTGATTCCTAGATCTGATCAAAGGTCAAGTTGAGAGAAAGGCTCTTTGTGGTGGATAGTATGAATAGTACTTAAATTCCAAGCTTCGCACTTTTTTAGCCCTCTGCGTCATGCAGTTGTACCCTCAGTTTACACGTAAATGCACATCAGTTGAAAGTCATCTGGCTGTTTTTGCAGTAATTGCGTCTACTGTAATCTGCAGCACCCATTCCGTGCAGAGCACTGAGGGGCTGGTCCTCAGATGCGAGGGAGGGCCGGGAGCCCGGAGGCTTTGCGGGTTTGCTAAGGCACAGCTTCCTCCCCTGTGCCCGAGACTGCTGGCGGGGTCCAGGTGGACCGCAGGTGCTAGGGCAGAGCTCGCAGCGGGGCAGCCAGTGCAGTGGGAAGTGGTGGAGGAAAGAGTCTCTTTCCTTGACTCCAGTGGCTGTATAAATAAAATTTTCCACATATCACGAGGCACAGAAAGATTGGGAGCAATAGCTTTGAGGACAGTGGACATTGTGAAGCCTGGCACTGACTGGTTCTTAATCCTGACTTTTTGCTATTTGTCTTGTTGCTTTTATTGTATCCACTTTTTAGATTTCAAGTCTTTTGTGAAATGAGGTGGGGTGTACATTAATTATCCTAGTTAAGAAGGGAATGACGTTTGAACATGACGGAGCCTATGTGTATCTTAAAATGAAACTCTCCCTCTTTCCCAAGATCCACTGTTTGACTTTAGAACACTTAAAATAGTTAATAGGCCAGGACCTGTGCCCAAATGGAAAACAGGAATTTGATTTTCATTTTTTCTGCCAATGTGCTGAGTCATCTTGCACAGGTCCTTTCCATTTGCCGTGCTGTGAGGCCCAATGGTCAACTGCCATTTTCTTTGTTCTCAAATTTGCAAAAAACATCTTGGAAATTAGATATCTCAAAAAAGTGTTTATACGGCACTTTCAGAGTCTTTGTGTTTAACAATATATGCTGTCATACCTAATATTAACTCAGAGTTATTAAAAAAATTGGCTCATTTGTGAGTACTGCTGGGTTAAGTTTCTTTTCACATTTGTTGAAACTAATCTGAAAACAACAACTACCTTGAAAGTGGGGGCTTGAAAAATTAAAATGTTTGTTTATATCTCTATATCTGAAGTGAAAGTTGGTTCTTTTTTTAAAAAAAAAAATTATTTATTTTCAGGGGGAGGGAGGAAGAGGAGAGAGAGAGAAAGAGCATGGGTGTACCTGGACCTCTTGCTGCGCCACTTTGTGTATCTGGCTTACATGGGTACTAGGGAATTTAATCTGGCCTGTGCCCACAGGCTTTACAAGCAAGTTCCTAACCACTTAGCCATCTCCCCAGCCCCCCAATTAATTCCATTGAGTGTAAGTTGCAAGTGTTAGTTTTTTTTTTTGTTTGTTTTTGTTGTTTTTTGTTTTTCGAGGTAGGGTCTCACTCTAGCTCAGGCTGACCTGGAATTCGCTATGTTGTCTCAGGGTGGCCTCAAACTCTCGGCGATTCTCCTACCTCTGCCTCCCGAGTGCTGGGATTAAAGGTGTGTGCCACCACGCCTGGCTTGCAAGTATTAGTTTTGTCACTGTGATAATTCAGAATAATAGAGGTGAGTCCTATGCTTGTGCATCCTCTTCTGCTAGATTTATTGGAGTCTTTAGGAAGTTAGGTTAGTGGTAGAAAAGTGTTTTATTATTTTATTTATTTTTGGAGAGAGACACAGAGAGAGAGAGAGAGAGAGAGAGAGAGAGAGAGAGAGAGAGAGGGGAAGACAGAGATGGGCGCACCAGCAGTCTCTCAGCTACTGTGAACGAAATCCAGATGTGTGCGCCCCCTTGTGGGCAAGTACGGCATTGCGCCCTTGTGTCAGTTTGTATCTGGCTAAACGTGGGACCTGGAGATTGGAACCGCTGGAGATTGGAACCAGTGTTCTTAGGCTTAGCAGGCAGGTGCCTTAACCGCTAAGCCATTTCTCCAGCCCAAAAAGTGTTTTAAAAACTTTTTAAAATTTATTTGTAAACAGAGAGAGAGACCGAGGCAGAGACAGAATGGGCTCACCAGGGACTCTAGCCACTGCAAATGAACTCCAGATGCATGCTCTACTTTGTGTGTCTGGCTTTATGTGGGTACTGGGGAATCAAACTCAGGCCATTAGTCTTTGCAGACAAGCACCTCAAACGCTGGGCCATCTCTCTAGGCCTAGAACAGTGTTTTAAATTATAAACTTGCCAGATCTGTTTTTATAAGGTCATACTGTTTTAGTTACTTTTTTTTTCTTTTTTGGAGAGAGACACAGAGAGAGACAGACAGAGGGAGAGGGAGAGGGAGACAGATAGAGATGGGCGCGCCAGCAGTCTCTCAGCTGCTGTGAACAAAATCCAGATGCATGCACCCCTTTGTGGGCAAGTGCGGCATTGCGCCCTTGCGTCACTTTGCATCTGGCTAAATGTGGGACCTGGAGATTGGAACCGGGTTCTTAGGCTTAGCAGGCAGGTGCCTTAACTGCTAAGCCATCTCTCCAGCCGTTTTGGTTACTTTTAAACATCTTTAACTTAATTGAGAAACTTTCAGTGACAATCTAGGGAATTTGGTTATGGTTAGGAATGTTCATGCTATTGTTTCAGTTGTACTTTAATTCAAATATTCCTAGGTTCCTGATTGGGAAGTATATTGCTCCTTTTGTTGGCTTATTTTCTCTCCTTTCCTTCCTTTCTTCCCTCCTCTCCCTCTTTCCCTACCTTTTTTTACTTTAAAAAATATTTTTAAAGTATTTTAAAATTTATTTTTTTTACTTATTAGACACAGACAGAGAGAGAGAGACATGCCAGAATCTAGCCACTGCAGAGGGCCTCAGCCACATGCAGACAAACTCCAGATGCATGGCAGCACCTTAGGCTTTGCATCTGCACCTTAACTGCTAAGTCATATTTCCAGCTCCTGGGAGTTGAACCTTTAATCCCTTAGGCTTTGCAGGCAGGAGCACCTTAACTGCTGAGAAGTCATATTCCAGGTCAGCCCCAGAGTTTTACTTTACCAAAAAAAAAAAAAAATTTATTTGAGAGAGAGAGAGAGAATGGATACACCAGGGCTTCCAGCCACCCCAAACAAATTCCAGATGTGGGCATCACCTTGTGCATCTGGTTTTCATGGGTCCTGGGAAATTGAACCTACATCCTTTGGTTTTGTAGGCAAGTGCCTTTTAACCAGTAAGCCGTTTCTCCAGCCCTATCTTTTTTTTTTTTAAGACAAGCTCTCACTGTAGCCCAGACTGACTTGAAACTCACTCTGTAGCCCAGACTTGCCTCGAACTCACAGAAATCCTCATACCTCAGCCTCCCATTGGGTGCACCACCACACCCAGTTTCACTGGTTTCTTTTTTATAGATTATATTAGGAAAACACATGTAAAAACAACTTATAAATGTAAACAATTCATATTTACATTTTGCATTTTTAACAAATGTGATGTAATATGATAAATTCTGTATTTACGAAGGAGAAAGTGTACCCAAGAAACATGATAGAAATTAAGGGAAAAAATAAATTATCCACATGAAAAATATCAGTTACTAATCAATCTCATAAGTATAGCATTTGTTTAGCATATCCTTGCTTGATTTTCATCTGATAATACATTTTAAAAACTACTGTATTGGGCTGGAGAGATGGCTTAGTTGTTAAGCTTCTTGCAAAGCTTACGGACTCATGTTCGATTCTCTAGGTCCCACGTAAGCCAGATGCGCACAATGAGCCAAGCATGCAAGGTTGCACATGCACACAAGGGGGCGCATATGTCTAGAATTCGTTTGCAGTGGCTGGAGGCCCTGGTGTACCAATTCTTTCTCTCTCTCTCTCTCTCTCTCTCTCTCTCTCTCTCACGTGCACTTGCTCATGTGCCCTTGTTCTCTTGCATAAAAAAGGCCAGTCTGTTGGGCTTTCCTCAAAAAAAAAAAAAAAAAAAAATCTACTGTATTAATCACTTGATTGTGACTTAAAACTTCTGTAGGTAGGTGGAGTCGCCCATTCCTAGTCTCTGCACACAGGATGAAACTATATGATTTCTTGTGTCCAGGTGTTTGAGGTTAGCCTGGGCAACATAGCAGATCTTGTCGGAAATTGAAACAGAGTAACATCTTTGAGAAAAAAGTGATACTCTAATTCCTGATGATTTTGCTGGTATTACTCAGCTTCAGTGAAAGAAAACAAAATGACAAACTTCAGTGGAATGCATATATTTGATTTAGATGAAAATTACTTGTAGTATTAGTCAGTTGATGTCTCTTCTACATATGTAGGCTTACAAGACATGTGCTAAGGGCTGGAGAGATGGCTTAGCGGTTAAGGCACTTGCCTGCAAAGCCAAAGGACCATGGTTCGATTGCCCAGGACCCATGTAAGCCAGATGTGCAGGGTGTCACATGCATCTGGAGTTCGTTTGCAGCAGCTGGAGGCCCTGGCATGCCTGTTCTCTCTCTCTCAAATAAATAAATAAAAATAAAATATTTTTTAAAAAATATGTTAAGGGCTGCAAATCTCATCAATGTCACCCTGGGACAAACCAGGCTGAATTTTCATGCCCATGAGTCACATGTGCTTTGTTGGGAATATTGTACTCTCTGGAAATTCTGTTGAGGGCTCCCTTCTTCTCATTGTGGAATCCTGACATTTAAGTGCAATGTGATGCCTTCAACATCTCAAGTTTTGTTTTTTTTTTTTTTTAACAGAAGTACTGTTTATTTAGTTTCAAGTTCCACCTCAGAACATCTCATCTAGAAGATTAGTGTCTCCTGCCCAGTAATGCCCTTAGCATTATAAAGCAGTCAGTGTGATTGAAATGCCGGCTTTAGCCTTTACTGAAACTTAGTTTATTTGAGCAAAGTTCAGCTGGTCAGCAAAGGACAGAAAATAAATTAGTCATAAAGTCAAAGAATTATAGGTACAAATAATAGAAATTAGGAAACTGTGCTCAAACGATATTCTGAAAATATTTCCTCTCAAGTACATTTTTTTTAAAAAAAGAAAGGATGATGACCTTTTATACCAAACGTGGTGTGACAGTATTGGAAATGTAAGTAGTTGCTTTTCTACTGATTTATTTAATTGTTGACTATGGAGGTTGGTGTTGGTCCCTTGAGGCTCTGTCTAGTGCTGCTATCTCTTCAGCTTTTCCCTCTTGAAATCATGTGGTCACACCACCCATCAGGGCTTCTCTTTGTTTCAGTTTTCTCTGAACTTACAGTTGAATATCTGCTTTCAAGTACAAAAACTTCAATTTGAAAAATACTCATGGGCTGGAGAGATGGCTTAGTGGTTAAGGTGTTTGCCTGCAAAGCCAAAGGACCCCAGTTCAATTCTCCAGGACCCATGTAAACCAGATGCAGGGACACATGAATCTGGAGTTCATTTGCAGTGGCTGGATGCCCCGGCATGCCCATTCTCTCTCTATCTCTCTGTCTCTCTGCCTTTTTCTCTCTCTCAAATAAATAAATTTAAAATAAAATAAAATGAAATAATCAAAAAAAAAAAGAAAACTACTCATATGTCATAAAGTGTTTAATTTTGTGAGAGTATGACAGGCAATGAAAGGCAATAAAGTCCTGAGTTGTGAAAGTAGGTCGAAGATGTTTAGCTCAGTGAAAGAGCACCTGCCTTGCATGCACGAGGCCCCACGTTTAACACCCCCCCATCAAAGCTGCCACTAGTACACGTCAGTAAGAGGTCCCATTACTGGTGGATCTGCACCCAAGTTCCATTTCAGCTTACCTGTGCTTTTCAATATCTCGCTTCCTAAAATTTCACCAATACACTTTTTTTGTCATCCATCCAAGACAGAAAATCTTATTCAGATAATGTGAGAAATGAATTCTATATTATTTTATTAAACTGGCCACTTTCCCGATTTAAAGAAAAGGTTGAGGGGGAAATAAAAAGTTAAAATATAATATCAATAAGACCAGTGGCAAGGCCTTGAATTTCATTTATTTAATTAGTGCAGGGGTAGCCCTGGGGCAGTTGCATGTAGCATGAAATATGTGGGAGGCTTTGGCAAAGGAAAGCCTACTTAGTATGATTATCTTTTTCTACAGGAAAACAGTTAAACAGTGGTGTGTCCGTGTGTGTGTGTGTGTGTGTGTGTGTGTGTGTGTGTGTGTGTGTATTTTCATGGTGGAGGGAATGAGAATATACCTTCACATTTTGTATCATGCTGTGTTCATTTCTTCCAGAGCTCTCAGTTGCAGTTTTGATAGAGGGAATCTGGTGAGGGAAAGTGCACTGTAATTTTTATATTTCTGGCCAGCCACTTCAATCACACTGGCTAAAACAGTCTCAAGGTGGGAAAAGAGAGCAGTTACTTGTTCAGCCAGTTTAATGTCTAACTGCCACATTTAGTCATGCCACAATCACTTGTTTGCTTTATGAATGAATAATTTGGCAGCATTTAAAGCAGAGATTTTGTGAAGTATCACGTTTGCAAGCTAGTAACAACTATGACACTTAATATCTATGTTTCTCTCCCCCATTCTTCCAGTCATTAGTTTCCCTTTATTAATTGGCCCTTTACTGTGTCTCCTTATCCCTCTGCAGACAGTATTGTTTCTTTGATACCTGTCTTTCATGTTTGAGGCCTCATATTGTATGACAACATGTTTTTCAAGTTGTGGTTAGAGGATGTAAGGGTGATTATCTAGCTGTGACATCTGTCACCCCACTTATCGCCAGGGTTGATTCGGCTGATCAGGCTGGCTAGACGGGTGTCCCCTTCCTCCCTCACCACTCCACGTGTGTCCTTCCTGAAGCTGCACCCTTGGTGAAGAGGAAGACCTTCCCCAATAGAGGAGGACTGGTCAAGGATATACAAGTGGCCCGCTCCCCTGCTAGAACCTCCAAACAAGCTCTCAAGTTGAGGTTGGAAAGCTCTGTGGAATCTATACCTTTAATCTCCAACGAGACGATTTACTATAGCAACCGTTCTGGACATCAGAATTCTTTTGAATTTACTTCCTATCTCCCTTCCCTGCCAGGGCCTATGACTAACTAACCTGAGACCTGTTTCTATTGAAGTGTCAATTTGGAAATGGTTTGAGGAGTGTGGTACTTTGAATAACCCCCACCCATAGATTCATGAGCTTATTAAAACTTCTTGGATTTCCAGCCACCTGGCCAGAAGAGGTGTCACTGGGCAGTCCAGCCCTAAAGTGTGGTGGGAGATTTGACATTCTAATCTAAAGATAAGCAAAGTGCCTGAGCTCCTCCTGGAGTTCTTGAAGTGTGCTGTGTGTTGTACCTTTTGGCTTGGGGCTTCTCTCTCTCTGCTTGGACTTGTGAAAGCAGGCCAATTTCTTCTGCCATCATGGAACTTCCCCTGAATCTGTAAGCTTCCATGAATAGCCCTTCCTCCATAACTGTGCCTGGTCTGGAAGTTCATCTCAGGGACCTGAGGCTGTCCACTACAAGGAATATAAGGCTCAACTTCAAAAGTCTTTGCACATGGAGAGAAAGAGGGGCTTGAGATTTGTGTGTGTGTTGTGTGTGTGTGTGTGTGTGTGTGTGTGTATTCTCATAATGCCTTTGTGAAGGTATCCACTCATTTGGGAACACTTGAAGTAATGCTGTGTAGTTCTAGTACAACTCAGATATTTAGAACATTTGGGTTAAAGTGTGAGTTACAGAACAGCAGGATTTCTTTTTTTAAAAAAATATTTATTTATTTATTTGAGACAGAGAGAGGGAGAGGGAGAATGGGTGCACCAGGGCCTCTAGCCACTGCAGTCAAACTCCAGATGCATGCGCCCCCTTGTGCATCTGGCTTACATGGGACCTGGAGAATCAATCTGGGGTCTTTAGGCTTTGCAGGCATGTGCCTTAACCGCTCAGCCATCTCTCCAGCCCCAGAATAGCAGGATTTCTGTTACAATTTTTTTCAAGTCTCTTTATAGGAAAGATCTTTTGATTTTGAATTTTAGTAGACTCTCTACTAGAGAGAAAGATAGATATATACATCTCTCTTTACATATATACATATACAGCCTGGTCTCAAACCCATGGCAATCATCCCACCTCTGCCTCCCAAGTGCTGGGCTTAAAGGCATGTGTCACCATGCTCAGCTCAAGGCCACCAGTTCTTAAAGCAAATAGAGACAGAAATGGAGGCAGGGATCTGGAAGCAGACTTTGTAGTAAGCACTGGCTGTTCATAAGTTGCTTCTGAGCATAGAACTTAATTTGAGCATGGGACAGGCGGTCCAGCCCAGGACTGGCTTTACGGACTCACCTGGTCTCGTCTGCAGCACTTGTCCCTGTGGTGGGATTGAATTCTCTTTTCACTTGTCATAAATGCACAGGCATTTCCAACAGCAGCTTCCAGCATGCCAAGAGTAAAAGACTTCTGTTGGTTCATTTGTGCCATATCAATTCTGTATCAGTAGACATTATTTTGCAATGTTTTTATGAGAGAGAGAGGGAATTGGTGCACCAGGGCTTCCAGCCACTGCAGTCAAACTCCAGACATGTGTGCTACCTGTATGCATGTGCAACTTTGCACACTTGCATCACCTTTTGCATCTGGCTTATGTGGGATCTGGAGAGTTGAAAATGGGTCTTTAAGCTTTGCAGGCAAGTACCTTAACTGCTAAGCCATCTCTCCAGCCCTCAATAGACATTTTTGTGTGTGTTCATGTGCGTGCGTGTTGAGGCAGAGGGTGGGTAAAATTTTTTTTTTTTTCTCCGTAGTTCAGAAAGTATAGTTTATTCTATTTCAGCTAGGGTCTGGGTGGGAAAAAGAGTAATGACAGGGCTGGAGAGATGGCTTAGCAGGTAAGTCACTTGCCTGCAAAGCCAAAGGACCCAGGTTCAATTCCCCAGAACCCACATAAGCCAGATGCACAAGGTGGCACATGTGTCTGGAGTTCATTTGCAGTGGCTGGAGGCCCTGGTGCACCCATTCTCTCTCTGTCTCTGCACCTCTCTCTCTCTGCTTCTTTCTTTCAGCCTCAAATAAATAAATAAAATAAAATATGTAAGAGTAATGACAGGCTTACACAACACTAAGTGTTGTCGCTCTAGTCAAGCAGGCTCGGATTCAGACTCATAGCAAGCACAAGCCAAGACAATAGCCCTGGTGACTGCCCAGGTTGAAAATGTCTCCCTTTGCGATCTTTAGTAAGAGAATAACTTTATTTTTTTAATATTTTATTTATTTATTTATTTGTTTGTTTGATAGAGAGAAAGAGGCAGAGAGAGGGAGATAATGGGCGCACCAGGGCCTCCAACCACTGCAAACAAACTCCAGATGCATGCGCCACCTTGTGCATCTGGCTTACGTGGGTCCTGGAGAATCAAACCGGGGTCATTTGGCTTTGCAGGCAAATGCCTTAACCACTAAGCCATCTCTCCAGCCTGAGAATAACTTTAAAAACTAGGCATGGGTCGTGAAGTTGCTGTTTTTATTTTGGGGGCAGTGGGATCTAAATGAACTATTTATAAAACCGGGGAAACCTAGCCACGTACTTTGAGCTCGTTAGTTAGGCATTCCTGAACCCACAAGAACCATCGTTTTGTTAATGTCATCAACATGTTCATTTCTTTCAGCTCCATGTTCATGCATGTCTTTTAACCCGGAAACAAGAAGACTGTCCATAGGTCTAGACAATGGTACGATCTCAGTAAGTACACATGAATAAGATTTCCAGTTGAAACGCTTCCCCTCCTGTGGAGTGTGTATGTCTGTGTGTCGTGATCACCGGTTGTTTATTTCTTTTCAAATGAATAGAATCGTTTGCTTGCTAAGTGAATTGGGCATGCAGTGCAGTCATTATGCTGAGAGAAGATTCTATGACCAGAGAGCTGTGTGTAGTAACTGACGTGCTGAGGCTCAGCCTGACCTCCTTACTGTGTGTGTAGGTGGTGACTAGGCTTGGGACAGCAGCAGGCAAAAACAGACTGTCTGAATCTGTGTTAGTGTGACCAGCTGAGATCATGCACTTACTAGACTGGGATCAGATGAGTAATTGTGGGATTGCCACAGAGTCCCAGGGGAGCTGGTTTCCCTCCCATCTGCATGTCTGATCTTGTGTTTGAGACACTGTGTTCTGTGCCTTCTGCTGCTTCGCATCTTCCTAACTCCCTCTGGAATATCATAGAATTCTGGAAACTTGTATGCATTTGTTTGTAGGGTAGATCCAGATAGGTATTAGACCCTTTTATTATAGGGCTTGAGGGGACTGATAGGCTTAAATATTGCAAGTCCAGATTGTATCTTCTTAATCTGCTTACATATGGAGTTCCATCTAGTATAAGTTCAGTTTGGGCCAGTGTTGCCTTTAGTCCTGGGAAAGAGAGGCTGTGCTTTGGGACTCGTGGACTAGAAGGTTCTACCTTGAAACTTTGTGACCTTTGTGCACACTGATAATCCTAGCTGCTTAATAGAGGCTGATCCAGGAGATCGTGTTCAAGCCCAGGACGAGCAATATAGCTGGATCCTGCCAAGAAGTAAGAGCAGGAGAGGGGAGGGGAGGGGAGAGAGATAGGTCAGGAAGGAGAGGAAGATGAGAAGCAGGAGAGGAAAGGGAGGGAGAGAACAAAGGCATCCATGAGCTGTGCCTAAAAGGTAGCAGTTTGAGGTAGGTAGCCAGTCCATAGTGTGCAAGGCCCCTCAAGTTGTTGACAAGACCGGGGACTTGGAAGAGAATGAGATAGGAAAGTCCTCTATGCCACCATAGTGATGTGGAACTTCAGGGAATCTAAGAAAGTGTCTTTCTAGAATACTGAAGGTGTATTTGTCAAGACTGTAAGGACATATCTTATTTAATAGTATTGCTAAACTTTTAACTTTTAAATATTTACATATGGAGTATATGCCTCCATTTACCATTACCTCATCCCTTATAAATATTAGACGTAGGCCTGAAATTTTCTAATCTTTAGTCAAAATGTGTTTTTAATGGTCTTTATGGAAATAATCACAATACTACCCGGCTGGAGAGATAGCTCAGCAGTTAAGGCACTCGCAGGCAAAGCTGTGTTCCATTACCCAGTACCTATGTAAAGCCAGATGTGCACTCATATTTTCTCTGTCTCTCTCTGCTTGAAAATAGATAAAAATACCTTTTTTTAAAAAAGTACTAGATATAAATCATCCTATTAAAATATTTATGGAATTTTTATCATATCTATACTTGGTAGGATTTGCAAACTACATCTGGTAGGTCTGTAAACTACTTAGAAAGACAAGTTTATAATTTTGATCCTTGTCTATTTTAAGAAGAGCCATTTCAAAAAGGAGGGGTAAAGCTGGAGAGATGGCTCAGCAGTTAAAGGTGCTTACTTGCAAAGCCTGACAGCTGGGTTTAATTCCTCAGTACCCACGTAAAGCCACATGCACAAAGTGGCACATGCGTCTGGAGTTTGTTTGCAGTGGCAGGAGGCTCTGGCATGCTCATACTCACTCTTTCTGTCTGTATCTTCTCTCTCTCTCTCTCTCTCTCAAATAAACAAAAATGTTATTTTAATTAAAAATATGGGTATGAATAGGATAAATTTATTTCTAAGAGATAAAAGAATTAATTGGATTATTCAGAGAAGTGAAATGTTCACTACAAGGAAATAAAAAGATAAGCTGAGGTTCACATATTCCCCCAACAATTCATGGAATATATAAATAACAGTCACTGTCCCTGAAAACATGTATGTTACATATGAGTGTTTTCTTGCACTTTTGAAATCAATATAGATGATTAATCTGTACTGATATTTTTACCTTGAGCTAGAAAGGTTAGCAAACTAAGTTATGGATATTTGTAGCTATTTATTGAATAGAAGAAGAGAAACTGCCCTGCCCATTATCCCTCTTAGTAAATGCAAGTGCCAGAGAACTAGGGCATCATATAGGGACAGGGGACTCTGTCATTTCATTTTTGGTTATGTCAGTATAGTATCAAGATGGTAGACTACAAAAAAAAAAAAAAGCCATTTAAACCAGGCATGGTGACACATGCCTGTAATCCCAGCACTTGGGAGGCAGGCAGAGGTAGGAGGATTGTCATGAGTTCGAGGCCACCCTGAGAATACATAGTGAATTCCAACTCATCCTGGGCTAGAGTGAGACCCTATGTCAAAAAATGAAAGATGCTAGAATAATAAAACAAAAGATGCTAGAGTATACTTTACTCTAAAGGATTAGGGACCCTGGCTTGCATGAAATAATTTCCTTAAAAGTGCATCCTTTACCTTGTTGAGGAAATGAATTTCATCTCTGTACTCACAACTGAAGAATTATAAAGTGTTTGTAAGTTAGGAGAAAATGCATCGAGAGACCAGCATGTTTAAGGTTTAGGATTCCTAGCCATCACTATAATATGTTCTTTGGTAAAATGTTTAGTGTCTCTTCTGTTTAACAGCTTATTCTATACACATGAAAAAAAATCCCATTTTAGAGGTATTCATTTTCTGTTCCTTGATTATCACAAATAAACTTTAAGAAGAAATACAGGTCCAATATTTTAGAACAAAGAAAGGATGAAATCAGAAAACAAGTCCTAGCTAAGGACATGGCTCAGCCAGTGAAGTGCTTGCTCTTCAAGCATGAAGACCCGAGTTTGATCTCTAGCACTGTGTAAATGCAGATATACATGTCTGTAATCCCAGCACTGGAGAGGTAGAGACAGGCAGATCCCTGGAGCTTGCTGGCCAGCCAGTTTAGCTTAATTGGTGAGCTCTGTGCCATGAAGGAGCCTGTCTAAAAAGAGATGGCTGGCATACCTGAGAATAGTCCTCTGGCCTCTCCATGCGTGTACACATACCATACACACACATACCACATACACATGCAAAAAGAGAAAGAAAGTCCTCATTTCACTTGTATTTCACTGAACAAACACCACTGTTTGAAGCACTTAAAATAGTTAAACTTACAGTACTGCATAATGAATTAGTGAAGAAGTAGGGCTGACAAATACAGACATTTCTTTTTTAAAAAAATAGCCTCTGGGGCTGGAGAGATGGCTTAGAGGTTAAGGCGCTTGTGGTTTAGGCCCTTGCCAGCAAAGCCAAAGGACCTCGGTTCGATTCTCCAGGACCCATGTAAGCCAGATGCACAAGGTGGCGCATGCATCTGGAGTTCATTTGCATTGGCTGGAAGCTCTGGAACCCTCTCTCTCTACCTATTTCCCTCTCTCAAATAAATAAATATAAATAAAATATTTTTTAAAAAATTAGCCACTGGGCTGGAGAGATGATTTAGTGGTTAAGGCACTGGCCTGTGAAACCTAAGGACCAAGGTTCAATTCCCCAGTACCTACGTAAGCCAGATGCACAAAATGGCACATGCATCTGGGGTTTGTGTGCAGTAGCTAGAGGCTCCTCTCTCTCTCTCTCTCTCTCTCTCTCTATCTCTCTCTCTCTCTATATATATATATATATTTTTTATCTCTCTATATATACCTCTTCCTTCTCTCCTCCTCCTCATTCAAATGAATAAATAAAAAATATTTTTAAAATAATTTTTAAAATTAGCCACAGAGAGAAAGTGAGAAAAGGTAAGCAGTGGACCACGCGAGGATAGGAGGCAGGCAGTAAGAGAGCTGAGAACAGAATTCAGTGGCTGGAAATAATGGGGACACGCTGAGGTGGAAGAGAAAGAGACAGAACCATTATTTGGTTTTGAGATGCAGCAAAGGACATCTTTTATTTTTTCTTCTGAAACAGCAGAAGAGCTCACCTGCTGCGAGCAGCTCGAGATGGTCAGAATCTATTTTCGTGCCTGTGCCTTTTGCTCTTTCTGCGCAGGTAGTCCAAAATACCGCTCTCCATCTTGGTTTATGAAGTAGTAATTATCGTTCAGAGGCTTGGCTCAGATGTTACCTTTATCATTTTATTCTAATCACCCACAGTGCTCAGGAGACTTGCTATGTTGCATTGCTAAGATAACTTTTGTTTCATAAAGTGTTTAAAAATCTGTCTTCTATTAAAGTGCTGAGTGTTAAGGAGTTGAGTAGCCTTTTTACTCATCTCTTCTCCCAGGAGACTATAAGTGATTCCTTATACACATTAGAGACTCAATGAATAATTTCTTAATTAAGTCTGTTGACTAAATTTCCAACACTATGATTATCTAATTTAACTAGTTATAACAAGCGCTTCTTAAATTCTGAGGTATTTTACTGCATTCCTATTACTATTCAAACTCTCTTTCCAATAATATTGTCTTTTATAGGGGAAAGTTTAATTCATCTTAGGTTTTCAGAAATGTCTTCTCTCTTAGTGTTGATGGAAGAAATCAGATTTTTTTTTTAAAAAAAATATTATGGTAAGGTCTCATTCTAGCCCAGGCTGACCTGGAATTCACTATGTAGTCTCAGGATGGCCTTGAACTCATGATGATCCTCCTACCTCTGCCTCCGGAGTGCTGGTATTAAAGGTGTGCCCCACCATACCTGGCTAGAAATCAGATTTTGATGACTGCTATTCTTGCCCAAGTAGGACTTTAACTTTTTCAGTTGTTACATCTCACGCATTGTAGCCACCCAATATATATCTAAATACCAGTTGTGTGCAAAAGCTTGTGTTCGGTTCTAATGTAGCATGGCTTCTGAGTGTGTAATACAGTTGAGAGACCACGCAAAATGAAGGGTGACATAAGTAACATAAAGTAAATGCACAGCAGCAGAATCATAGTGTTGATGTTGACAGGCAGTGAGGCCTGAAGGGAGTGGGGTGGGCTGAGGCTGGGAAGGGAGTGCTATGAAGACTCATTGGCAGCTGCATTTTTATTTGTATTTTATTTTATTTTTATTTATTTATTTATTTCCGTTTTTTTTTTGGGGGGGAGGGTTCAAGGTAGGGTCTCACTCTAGCCCAGGCTGACCTGGAATTCACTCTGTATTCTCAGAGTGGCCTTGAACTCATGGTGATCTTCCTACCTCTACCTCCTGAGTGCTGGGATTAAAGGCATGTATCACCATGCCCGGCTAAAGGCAAAGGTGTGCACCACCACACCTGGCAGGGGAGCTGCATTTTTAATTAGCCAAAGGCAGGAAAGTAAGCTATTCAAGCAAAATGATCAATGGGAGAAAAGCTTAGAGATAAAAATGAGAAATGGAGAGAAATCCAACATTGTGGAAGGAGGATGGGTGGATATTATGCAAGTGTTTAATTGAGGGCAAGGAGTTGGCATTATGTGAGGTGCTGAATCCCAACACGGAAGAGTCCTCCTTTATCCACCCTGAGAGACTTTCTCCTGGGTTTAAAGGGGACTGACGGGGTGACTGGAGGGGAAGTGCCAGCATGAAAATAGAGAGCTTCCCTGACAAGGGATTTTCTCCAACCCTGCCGATTCGTGGCAGCAGGCTAGCCGTAGAGATCGATCTGTACATGTTCATCTTTATGAACACAGCGTCTTCATCAAAACTGGTAGAGCCCAAGTTTTTATTAGTGTCCTATCCATATAAATTTAAGTCTTTGAAGAGTTTTGGAACAAATCCTTAAAATGATAAAATCTTTTCTTTGGAACCAGGTGTGGTAATGCACACCTGTTATCCCAACACTCAGGAGGTAGAGGCAGGAGAATTAAGAGTTCAGGGCTATCCTCTGCTACATAGCAAGTTCGAGGCTAGTCTGGGCTTCATAAGACCCTGTCTCAAACAAAACAAAACAGCAAAAACCTCTGTGAAGATTAATCATATATATTAGAAGAAGGCTGGCTAGGATGAGAGGAAAAGATTGAACTATATTACAGTTATTGCTGTGTGAAATGAATGTTATTGATCATGTATGGATTTGATTTGGTAGTTTTCATATTGAGATATATATTATTATTTCACATGGGTTGTTCACAGAGATAAAAAAAGAAGACGAACCATACTAAGTATCTCCCATGTATAAGAAACCATGCTAGACTACCTTGGCCTCATGCCAGCTTCGGGATACTCCAGAGATGAGTAGCGCTGCTCACACGTCTCAGATAAGGAGACTGGGTCCTGGAGCATTTATACCTCTCATGTGCTTAGCTAAGGAGCAGCCAGCTGACAGGGAGGCTCTGTCCATGTGCCTAGAAGCCTAAGCATCTTCTTCAGTTTGTGGTCTGTCTCTTTCCTAGCCTATGAAAAGTAAAGACCACGTCTGCTTCTGTTTTGTGTCCTATCCTTGTCAGCTGAATAAAGGTGAGAAGGGCCTTCAGCTTCTCTCACCAGGATGCAGAGGAGTTCCGCTCTGGCATCAGGTTCACATGCTCGGAGCTGGCAGGCGATTGGTCGGTCAGCAGATCCTGTGTTTCAAGGAGTGGCTGAGCCACGTAGAACACTTGTCATCCAGACTCTGCTTCTTGCCATTCTTCCTCCGAGATCTAGTCAGCAACCAAATAAGAAAACTAAGTAGGGCTGGCAGTTAGCTCAGGGATCAAACATGTGCTTAACACATACAGGGCCTGGGTTCATTCCCAAGAGAAGTTAGGGGAGGAGGAGGGAGGGAGGGAGAGAGAGAGGTTGCTAAATAGAAATATAATGTGTTCCCAACAGTCTGCAGGAGCTTAAAATATGCTATTATTAAGATTTTCATTGCCTCTTTGTTGTTGTTTTTTGTTTGTTTGTTTTTCGAGGTAGAGTCTCTCGCTCTAGCCCAGGCTGACCTGGAATTCACTATGTATTCTCAGGCTGGCCTTGAACTCACGGTGATCCTCCTACCTTTGCCTCCCGAGTGCTGGGATTAAAAGCGTGTGCCACCATGCCCGTCTTCACTGTCTCTTTTTCTTGTATGATGGAAATCTGATGAACTTTTGGAGTCACTTGCCATTACTTAGGGACTCATGTTTGGCAAATGTAATGAACATCTTAATAAGAGCATCACTCTGTTTTGGTCAGTTTCACCAGTGGTCTTCTTTAGGTGACATGGCCTGAAATTGTGTCACAGGTTGGAGCTCACAGGGATGTATGTCTCTGCAGAACCGGAGGGTGGGAACTTGTATCCCAGGTAACAAAGACACTCAGGCAGACTCTCTTGTGCCCCCACTACTGAAGCTTCTAAGGAGAAATTGCTTCTTTAAAAATACAATATTGAGGGCTGGAAAAGATGGCTTAGCAGTTAGGGCGTATGCCTGCAATGCCTAAGGACCCAGGTTCGATTCTCCAGGTCCCACATAAGCCAGATGTGCATAGTGGTACATGCATTTGGAGTTCATTTGCAGTGGCTAGAGGCCCTGGCACACCTATTCTCCCTCTTTCTCTCCTTCTCTGTCTCTAATAAAATAAGTAAAAATAGATCTTTAAAAAAATACAATATTGAGCCAGGTGTGGTGGCGCACGCCTTTAATTCCAGGATTTGAGAGGCAGAGGTATGAGGATTGCCATGAGTTCAAGGCCCCCCTAACACTACATAGTGAATTCCAGGTCAATCTCGACTTGAGTAAACCCTACCTCCAAAAACCAAAATAATAATAATAATACAATATTTACTATCATCTAGTATCTTCACAGCTTTTCTTTTACTACCTAAGACCAGAATTTTGTTGAAGTGTTCTGTTATACTCAGAAGGTTGAAGATTTATAATAGTTATCATAATCCTCACATGCTGTATTCCCTTATCTGCAATCTCACTTTCTGTAGTTCCAGTTACGTGTAATGAACTATGAGCTGAAAATATTAAGTAGACATCCCATAAACAAATAATTCCTAAGTTTTAAATATTTTTCACTGTAGTACACTGTTATTATTCTATTTTATTATTGGCTATTGTTGTTAATCACTTACTGTGCCTAATTTATAAAATAAATCTTTATCATAGGAATGCATATGTAGGGGAAAAGCATAGTGATACGGGGTTCAAACCGTCTGTGATTATAGGCCTCTGGTAGTTTTGGAAGTTATCCTTTGCAGATAAAAAGGACAATTGTATTTCCATGGAAGCAAGATGGATCACTACCAGTAGTAATATTCATCACATTAATATTCTGTGTTATTTTCCTAGGGCTGGTATAAGTGAGTGACATAAGCTTTATGACTTAAAACAACCAAATTTGTTGTTTGTGATCATATAGCTCGGGCTGGTCCTGAACTCACTATGCAGTGGAGGATGGGCTTGAACTGCTGGTTGTCCTGCTTCTGCCTCCTGACTACTGGCGTTACAGGCATGCACCACCACACCTGACTTAGGAGGCTCTTGAAACCCAACCTTTAGACTGATTCTGTAGCACGAGTACTTGTAGAGCACTTGGATTGTCCAGTATTTAAGCTAGGTGATGAGGAGCCCATCACAGGAGCGAGATGACATCATTACACACTATGTATAGGAGGTATCTTGGCCAATCACCATGGATACCTTTGCATCACAATGACTAGGCATTGATGAGTGGATATCTCATCACTTTCTCTTAGTCTTAGTAATCTGTACCTTAATAAACTTTATCCCCAGTTCCTTCCCATTGGCCTTGTAACACTCAGCTTCTTTTTGTTTTTTATTAAAAACTAAAAACAGCTGGGCATGCTTATGCATGCGTTTAATCCCAGCACTAGGGAGGCAGAGGTAGGAGGATCGCCGTGAGTTCAAGACACCGTGAGACTACAGAATGAATTCCAGTCAGCCTGAGCTACAGTGAGACCCTACCTTGAAAAACCAAAAAAACAAAAAACTAAACCAGCCTAGATGTCCCTCCACAGATGAATGGATAATAAAGATGTGGTACATTTACACAATGGAGTTCTATTCAGCAGTAAAGAAAAATGAAATTATGAAATTTGCAGGGAAATGGATGGATCTGGAAAAGATTATACTAAGTGAGGTAACCCAGGCTCAGAAAGCCAAACGTCATATGTTCTCTCTCATATGTGGATGCTAGCTACAAATGTATAGACTTGTGTGTGAACTGGAACCAAAAATAGGTACCATAAACCAGTAAGCTGGTAAAAGGCTAAAAGGGAGGGAGGAAAGGGAAGGACTTAAGTGTATGGTATTGCACATATGTAAGTAAAAGAACAGATTACAGGGAGGGGAATGGCCTAAGTGAGGCCATGGAAAGAGAATGCATAAAAGAAGGGCAGGAGGAGGGTCAATCTAAGTTCAAGATATTGTGAATAAGACTTATGTAAACCTACTTTTTTGAATAATGGCACATCTAGAAGCTGTAGACTGTTACTAGAAAATTTTCAGTGCCTGGGATGGGATACCTTCCAGTGAGTTGTTGGCCAAGGAGGTCCTGGTAGCCTCCAAAACATTAAAGGCTTTTGCCAAAGCCCTTGCTTTCCCTTGAGAAACAGATAGTAAGACCCTATTGCTGAAGACATCTCTTGCCTGAGAGGCAAGGTCACTAAGAAAGCAAGCTGGTGCGGAGCAGAAAACCTTCTCCCTGTAGACCAGCCAACTGAAAGCTGGAAAAAGCTGCACTGCATGCAGCCATATGGGAGACAGAGGTCATCAGCAATGAAACATTCAAGTTTGGCCATAAAGGCCAAATGACTGAATGGGTGCAATAGTGGCATGTCTGCTCTTGGGGTAACCAACTGCTCCATAATTGGACTGAAGGCCCTCTCTACGGGAGGGAATACATACCTGGTACTGAAAAACCTAAGCAAAAGTCTATGGCAGGGGAGGTCATGAGCCTTAGGGGTATAAAGCCTGCTCTTGTCTGACTAAATATATATATTATTCCCACCAAGCTGCCCTGAAAGCACTATGCTTAATGTTCCTATTCACATATTAATGCTACTCTCACTTCTGGTTAGAGAAGCTTCTCTTTTCAGATGGTGATGACCACTGGGATGCCCCAAAAGGCAACATAGTGCTGAGAAGAAGGGATGGAGGAGTGCCCAGCACTGAAACACCTCTGTCACACCCTCCAAGGCTCAGGGAGCATTGCGGAAGAGGGGACGGATAGAATGGAAGAGCCAAAGGAAGGGTATGACTTCTTACAATGCAACCACCCAGACAGAAATTGGCCTCAATATCCATGACCTTGCAGTGCCTAGCAATACTTTCTCAAGACCCTCAAAAATAGAAGAAAAAGATGATGACATCAAATTAAAAGAGAGACTAATGGAGAGAGGGAGGGGATATGATAGAGATTGGAGTTCTAAAGTGGAATGGGGGAGGGGAGGGAAATATCATGTGTTTTTTGTATGTAAGTATAGAAGTTGTCAATAAAAAAAAAAACTAAAAAACTAAAAACAGCCAGGCGTGGTGGTGCACACGTTTAATCCCAGCACTCAGAAGCAGAGGTAGGAGGATCGCCAGGAGTTCAAGGCCACCCTGAGACTACATAGTGAATTCCAGGTCAGCCTGGGCTACAGTGAAACCCTACCTCGAAAAACAAACAAAAAAAAAAAAATAAAAAGACCTAAAAACATCACAAACTATCACTCAGCCCCTTTCCTTGTCCAATACAGTGCTGTTTCTCTTCTGTCCTCGTAATCTGACTTCTGAAGAGTTCTTCACAGCCACGTTCTCCGTTCCCTCACTTGGAATTCTACTCCAACCGATGCAGTCTGCGTTCCAGGCCCGTCAGCCCACGCAGATAGCTCTGGCTGTGCCCTTTGACTCGCCACGCGGACTCACCACGCTGACATTTGCAAGTCCCCGTCATGGCCAACCTCTCTGCACACTGGGCACTACTTGCTGCTCTTTCTGAAGGAGCCTTTCTTTGTCAAGCTCCTGCTCATCACGCGTGATCTCCCTGCAGCACTTTTATTTATTTATTTATTATTTTATTTACCTCCTAAATATCTGCTGGTTTCCCCTCCCTACTTCCTTCCCCTCTCCTCCTCCTCTTCTTCCTCACCATTACTCTTCTGCACTCCTCAGTTGTCCCCCTCACCAGTCATCTCATATTCACTCGGACCCTTCCAGTCTGTTTTCCTTATTAGAACTCAAACAAAAGAAGAGTGTTTATTTATCTGCTTTCTCAGTGAAACCTCCTTAATGGCTTCTCCTCAGGAGACAAGCCACAACTGTTCATAGGTCCGCTGTGGCCCTGCGGGGGGCTGGCTCTGCCCTTCTCTGCAGCCACCTTCTGTAGTGTTCTCTCTTTCTCCCGGCATTTCGCCATACAGCCTAGTTTGCAGCCTTTCTGCTCCCATGTTCCATCTTTCCCAGAGCCGTTAGCATTGTCATTCCCTCTGCCTTCCTTGGGCTTCCTCTTCCCTCTGCCTGCGTAACTTTTAGTTTGCAGGTTTCAGTTTAATTCTCATGTCCTTTGGGAAGGCTTCTCCGCTCTCCCAAAGTCATGGCCGTAGACTGTAAGTGTTCTTCACACTGAAGTCCTTCTCCCCATGGTGGTTGTCACAGTGCCACCTTACATCACTGGTGTGACTGCTTGATTCATGCATGGGTTCAGAGTAAGCTCCATAGGCAGGGCCTGTGCCTGCGTGGCTCTCTTGGGTCCCTGGCCCTCAGTAGAGTGCTCTGAAATATGTAGAGATTGAATGAATGAGTGAAAGAATGAATTTGAAAGTGGAATCCATTGAGTTGACAATATATAGAGGTTAGGAGCTCAGGCTGGAGTCCAGTCATAGCACTACTTCCTCCAGCTCTGTCATACCAGACAAAATGCTTGCTCTCTCTGTCTCAGCCTCTACCTGTAAAATGGGAATAATTTAGCAATAATTATATCCATCCAGGATGATCTCACATAATGCACGGAAAACTTACCAAGTACTTATCAAGTCATAACTATTAGCTCTTGTCAAATGCCACTGTCAGTAGCACCAGCGTTCTGAGATCTTATCAGTATTTGGGAAGCCTCAAAAATCTATGTCCTGGGGATTTAGCAGGCCACACCCAGGGGAAGAAATGTCTTAGTGGTGGCACAGGGTGGTTCAAATTTCTGGTCACAAGGATGCTTTTTTGTTGTTTTGTTTTGTTTTTGGTGTGTTAACAGTATTAGCAGGGGAATATTTTCTAGCCACCAAGGGCTTTTTGCTTTCTGTCCCCATAGGCAGCTGGCTTTTATAGGCCACTGTCCAGAGAGCAGAGTCTATGGCTCTACCATATTTCTCAGCAATAGGAATTAAAAAGCTTTTCTTCACTCTATCCATCCAGATTGGAAACAACCACACTCTGTATATGTAAATACTTGGCTGAGTTTTGTTTTGAGTTACTACTCTCTTAGAGAACCTAGAGTCACGTCATAGTTCTCATGTCACTGCCATTTCATTTGCGCGGTCCAGAGCTCAGACGGACTGGCACGGCATTTCCATCGTGTTAGTCATTTGCATAGACATCACTTTCTGAAGAGTCATACCTTGACAGCAGCAATGCCATGATTCATGCCCCCGAGAACCTTGGAGAACACCATCCGCCTGCTGGCTAGAAGCTTATGCTAGCGGAGAAGCGAGTGGTAGCAGGTCTACTGGAGTCCCTGGGTTCAGTGCTGGGTTTGTGCATTTCTGACTGTACTCCAGTGGTGCAGTGGCCCAGGGTGGTGGTAACCACTGGAGTACATGTTTCCCAGTTGCATGACCCTCCCTGGCTTTGTACTCCCCTTACACCAGACCCCGAATTCCGGCTCCACACCTGTCACCTCCAGCTTCAGCCCATCACGGAGGAGTAACTGCTCTCTGTTCCCAGTGGATAGTGCACTTCATAAACCTGTGCTCATCCCGTGCGTGGAGAAAATTGCCACGAGTGGACCTTGATTTCAGAGAAAATTGCCAAGGGACTGCTAAGTATATCGACACAGAGAATAACACAGCTTCACTGTTAGCAGCCATCACACAGGTTGAACTGGTTTCCTGAATTGGAGAGAAGACAGAAGCACTAGTGTGAGCCAGGCATTTATCTACGCCTATAATCCCAGCAATTTGGGAGGCCGAGATGGGAGGGTTGTGAGTTCAAGGCTACGTGATACATGATGAGACCCCCCCCATGTCCAAAAAGGGGGAGAGAAGGGGTAGGGAGCTAGCTAAGTGGTTAAAGGGAGCTTGCTTGCTAGCCTTCCAGCCAGAGTTCTATTCCTCAGAACCCACATAAAACCCAGACACAAAGTGACATCTGCATGTACATCTATGTCTATGGGAGGTGAAGTAGGAGAATCCAGAGGCAATACAACAATAAACTCTGTCTTCAAAAGTAGAGGACAGGGCTGGAGAGATGGTTCAGTGGTTAAGGTGCCTGTCTGCAAAGCCTAATGACCAGGGTTTGATTCCCCAGAACCCACATACAGCCAGATACACAAAGTGGCACATGCATCTGGAGCTCGAGTCAGTGGCTAGAGGC
Organism: Orientallactaga sibirica; assembly: GCA_036365145.1. Classification (NCBI taxonomy): domain Eukaryota; kingdom Metazoa; phylum Chordata; class Mammalia; order Rodentia; family Dipodidae; genus Orientallactaga; species Orientallactaga sibirica. Next base: position 2,478,856 of record JAEOAD010000048.1, read on the forward strand.
CCTGGTGCTCACTTTCTCTCTCTTTCTATCTTGCTTGCTCTGTGTGTCTCCCTCTGCTTATAAGTAAATAAATGAATAAATAAATACATAGAGGACAAACACCCAGAGGTGGTCCTGCCGCGCACACCTCACCCCCATCATAAATAAAATAAAAAGGGGGAGAGGGCTCTTCAGCCTCCAGCTTTCTATTTGACACATAAAGAAAAGGGTGCCTTCAGAGGATTGAGTGAGATTGTGGTTGGTATTTGATATGATTTTCTAAATTTCTGAGTTCCCTCCAGATTTCCTCCTGACATCTCTTAAGTCGCTGTACCTTCACGTGCTTCCTTCCCCCGCGCTTCCTTGGAGACCTTCCCTACCCCTGCACCATCCTTCACCTCGCTCTCAGAACTGCTGACGCCTGCTCTCCTGAGCCTCACACTCCCACTGCAGCTGCTGACTTGGCATCCGACCTGAACTTCTTCAAGACAGACACCTTCCACTTAGCAGACGCTAATGAGGCATAATTCTCCTTTCCCTATAATGTGCTCCATGTCCTCTGTTCCTTCAGTAGATGGCATCACTGCGGAGCCCCAGCCAGAAACACGACCCATATCCCTCAGCCTCCGTCAGCACTGTCTCCAGACTGTCTCTGGGTCTGTGTCACTAGACTTTTGAAACTTTTTGTTCCATGCATAGTTCTCAGTCCTTTATTCTTCCAGGTCAGTCACCCGTGTCAGAGAGGTTGTTTCCTGCCAACCTCACGGAAGGGAAGGGTTGCTCTTGCCTGACCCTCCTGATACCAGTTGGAGCTTAGTCAGTCTTCCTGAGAGAAATCCTTGCTAACACTCTGCCTTCAGCAGGGCCATGCTGGGTGGTTGTAGCACAAACTGTGCTTCCAGAGAGGCCTGTATCTGGTTTCCAGCTCTGCATTTTTGTGCTAGGTGGTCATGGCTAACTGCATAAGCCTATTTACTTATTGTTGGTTGAGGAAAATCACATGTGAGATTATTGTGTTATGTGACTTATGTCAAGGCCTTGACACTCAAGGAATCCCTCCAGAAGTAGTAAAAATTCTTTAAATGACAAGGATTCTTCTCACTTCAACAGTAGTAAGTTTTACCTTTTGATAAACTTGATTAATGTAAAATTGAGAATCACTTTTTACATGGTGTCACCTTGAGTTGAACGATAATTGTTTTAAGGTTATCATTTTTAAACTGCTGTTATTGGCGGGCGTGGTGGCTCACACCTTTAATCCCAGCACTGGGGAGGCAGTGGTAGGAGGATGGCCATGAGTTCGAGGCCACCCTGAGACTACAGAGTGAATTCCAGGTCAGCCTGAGCTAGAGTGAGACCCTACCTCGAAAAACCAACCAAACAAATAAACTGCTGTTATTGCTCCTGCTGCTTTTCTTCCTCCTCCACCTCTTCTAATTCTTCCTTCTGTCTTTTTCTCCATCTCCTCCTTCTTCCTTCTTTCCTCCTCCTCCTCTTCCTTACTCTTTTGTTTGGTTTTGGTTTGAGTTTTGTTTTTCTGAAATAGGATCTCTCTAAACAGCCCTGACTGACCTGGAACTTACTATATCAACCAGGCTGACCTCAAACATACAGTGATCCCCTGGCCTCTGCCTCCTAAATGCTGGGATTGTAGGCATGTGCCAGTGTGTCCAGTAAACTAGCTTGCTTCTGTGAGCACATGTTGGCTAATGAGATTTGGCTTTATATTGTAGAGGTGACTGGATTTTTTGTTCCTTATATACTATGTGCATACTTATTTGTTTTAATAGTGTCAGTGGCAAAATCTGAATGTAAAGCCAGTAAAAGATGATGGTAACACCTTAGGATGGAGACTATGGTAAGAAACGGCCTGAGGCCGGGAGTGGTAAGGCACGCCTTTAATCCCAGCATTCGGGAAGCAGAGGTAGGAGGATCGCCATGAGTTCGAGGCCAGCCTGAGACGACATAGTGAATTCCAGGCCAGCCTGAGCTAGAGTGAGACTCTACCTTGATAAAACAAAAACAAACAAACAAAAGAAGAAACGGCCTGAAAAACAGTGTTTTCTAGTGAAGTAGGAAGTGAAATATTGCTTAGTATTCAGAATTGAGTCAAAAGTATTATACTCTTCTAATTTTCAGCATTGACTAGGGATAGAATGGGCTCTTTTCTTTTTTGTATTATTTCAATGTCTTGTAATTGTGCATATATATATATATATATGTATTGTTGTTGTTGTTTGAGGTAGGGTCTCGCTCTGGCCCAGGCTGACCTGGAATTAACTATGTAGTCTCAGGGTGGCCTTGAACTCACGGTGCTGCTCCTACCTCTGCCTCCCGAGTGCTGGGATTAAAGGGTGCGCCACCATGCCCGGCTCTTTTTGGTGTTTTGAGGTCGGGTTTCACTCTAGTCCAGGCTGACCTGGAATTCACTATGTAGTCTCAGGGTGGCTCGAACTCATGATGATCTTCCTGCCTCTGCCTCCCAAGTGCTGGGATCAAAGGCATGCGCCATCATGCCCGGCTGTTGTGCCTATTTTTCTTCAGTTGGACAGTGGGAGACATTGAATCCCCAGTAGATATACCTAATTCCTACTCCCAAGTCTGCAAGTAATGAACAAATTATTCATTTCTTCTCTGATTGTTTAAATATAAATACAAAGCAATGTGTCACTTATTTTCTATAGCTATTACTTAAAGATAATTATACTTCATATTTGTATAACATTTATCTTTTCTTTTGTTTTTATTTGTTTATTTATTTTTTTTGAGGTAGGGTCTTGCTGTAACCAAGGCTGACCTGGAATTCATTGTGTAGTCTCAGACTGGCCTCAAACTCACAGCAATCCTCATACCTCTGCCTCCTGAATGCTGGGATTGAAGACATGTGCACCTCACCTGGCTATCTTTCTATATACTCCAAAATATGTTTACAGAGAGCTGCTATATGTAAGTTCATGTCATACTTGCATTAGCATTTTTATCCATTCAGTTCTTTTGGCACACATGAATGCATATTGAGCATAAACTATGTGTTAGGCAGTATAAGCAAAATAGACCCTGCTACCCCATCAAGTCTTTCATTTGTAAACTGTATAAATAAGAAACAATAATGTACATATGTTAGAAGATCATAGAGTGATATATGCTGTGGGGAGAAGCAACAGAGTAAGGAGGGACTGTGAGGGTGATTTCAGTGTTTTTAATATTTTATTTATTTATTTGAGGAGAATGGGTGCGGTAGGGCCTCTAGCCACTGCAAACAAACTCCAGATGCATACACCCACTTGTGCCTCTGGCTTTACGTGCGTCCTGGGGAATCAAACCTGGGTCCTTTGGCTTTTCAGGCAAGTGCCTTAACTGCTAAGCCATCTCTCCAGCCTAATTTCAATTTTTAAAACATGGATAGATTAGGACTCATTGAGAAGATATCATTTGAGTAAAATTGAAAGCTGGAGAAGTAAGATAGGCTAATATCTGAGGGAGAGTGAAGACTGGGGCAGAGGCAAGAGGCAGAAGGGTCTATAATAGTTCAGACTGAGTTCCCCTAACTCCCAAATCCAAAATCTGAAATGCTCCAGAAACTTTTTGAGCTCCAACATAACACCTCAAGTGAAAATTCAACCCCTGATCTTGTATGACATGTTGTAGTCAAAACTCAGACTTGGGGCTGGAGAGATGGCTCAGCAATTAAAAGTGCTTACAAAGCCTGATGGCCTAGGTTTATTCCCCAGTATCCATGTAATGCCAGATGCATAAAATGGAGTGTACGTTTGGTGTTCATTTGCAGCAGCAGGAGGCCCTGATATGCCCATTCTCTTTCTCTCTCTCTCTAATAGATAACATACTGAAAATACTGTGTAAAATGTCTATCAGAGGGCTGGGAGAGATGGATTAGTGGTTAAGGTGCATGCTTGTGAAGCCTAAGGACCCCAGTTTGATTCTCCAGGTCCCATGTAAGCCCAGATGCACATGGTGGCACATGCATCTGGAGTTCGTTTGCAGTGGCTAGAGGCCCTGGCATGCCCATTCTCACTCTCTCTCTCTCCCCCTACCCTCTCTAACCCAAATAAATAATAAAATTCTAAAAAATGTCTATCAGAGTATGTATATAAGGTATATGTGAAATATAATTCATGGTTCAACCTGAATCACCTTCCTAAGGTATCTCATTATGTACATGTAAAGATTAAGAGATCTGTTACCAAAATACTTTTGGTTTTAAACACTTCAGATAAGGGATATTTAACATGATTGTCTCACATTATTTGCTCGGGAAGATACTGAATGTGTCACAGAAACACATGTTAGGAAAACAGAAACTCAGGGCTAGGGAGATAGCTGTCAGTAAAGGCTATGCTTTGCAAGCATAAGGACCTCAGTTTGATCTCCAGTGCCCACGTACAAGGCCAGGCATGATGTCCTGCACATGTAGCCCTAGTGCTGAGGAGGCGAGGATAGGAGGATCCATCCTAGTACTCATGGCCATCTAATCTGGCCTAATTGTTGAGCTCAAGGCCAATGAGCCACCTTGTCTCAAAAGAGTGCTCCTAGAATGATGCCTGAGGTTGTCCTGTGCCCTCCGGATACACACACAGACACTCCACCCATCTCTTTCAACTTAAAATCTATATAAGAAAAGAGAAAGGATCTGGTAATGACTCTGGTTTGGTGCAGATTGCAATCCAAGAATCTGTTTATGGTATGATATGGGTGGCCAGGGTCCAGTGACAAAGTCAACTGCTCCTGTCTGCAGCCTGTACCCGTCACCTGTCCTGCTGGGTCAGCGTCCCAGGCATCAGACTTGGTAGGTGTCAGGTGAAGCACTGGCCCTATGCTGTGCTCTGTGCTCCCGTGTTATAACATTGTGTTCTGGACTCTGGAGAAAGAGAATAGTGACTGCAGGCTTAGCGCTGTGCAATTTGCCATTCCTTGTGGAAATTCAGCAAGGCATCTCATCTCCCTGGTTTCAGCGCTGCTCTGAGGGGGCTCTTTGAGCTTTGTAGGAATCAGAAGATCAGTGAATAAAACAAGAGACAGACCCAAGGTTTCAGCCTGGGCTGTTGGAAACATGTGATCCTGTGACCTTGGGACACGTCCCTGAGTTATCCTAGTTTCTCAATCTACAGTATGAATCATTGTACTAGGTCGTTTCTAAGCTCCTTTTCAAACTCAAATTCCAAGAAACCCAAAACTCAACAAAAGATCTACATTCCTTTCACCAGCTGCTTATGAGTGGGAATAGCAGACACTAGTCTTAACCTTCAGGCTAGATACCATGCCATCGGTTAAAAACAGTTTCCAATTCCAGAGGGAAGCTTTTTCATTATTATTCAGAATAATTTTCTCGAATTTTGAGTTTGTAAACATTTTTTTAATTTCTTAGTTTTTTGTTTTGTTTTGTTTTGTTTTGAGGCAGGGTCTCACTCTAACCCAGACTAATAACTTAGAACTCACTATGTAGCCCAAGGCTGGCCTTGCACTCATGGTGATCCTTCTATCTTGGCCTCCCCAGTGCTGGAATTATTCCTCTGTCCACCAGTAACTAACTAGACTTTATATAAACTAATGTCTCAATATCATTTGCTGTTCAGTAGTACAGCAGAACTTTTATTATATCCAAATGTTATTTAAAATACCCAATTTCTTTCACTGCCCATGTAAGACAGCAGGCTTGAATCCTTTCCAGACTTTCTTTGGGTAATACATCTGTGTTCTGGCTTCAGATTTGGGGCTTGAGTTGGATATTACCTGTTCCAAGAGCATGTGTTCTTGAGATTCAGAAGTTGGCCAGAGGCAGTCTTGGAGTGGTTGTTATCAAATACACAAGCCGATGTTCCTTGACGCTGTCCTCCTACAGTGCAAAGCCAAGTGCAGCCTCATTTTTACAGTCACTGAATGCTTAGGGGTAGGGGAACAAAAAAGCACTGATAAGAAAATATGGTGACAAATAATCTGTGATGCTCCCAGGCAAGCTGTGAGGGAAACAGCCAGTTAAGCAGTGTATATGTAGAAAGACCTTCAAATTGCCAGTTTGGTAAAGTATGTATAAACCCAAGATTTAAAAATCATTTGTAGGGCAAACCTGTGTGTGTTTGCTTTTGTCACTATGACAAAATACCCAAAGGAATCAACTTAAAAATGCAGAGAAGTTTGAGTCAGTTTCAGTCTGTGGTTGCTTGGCCTCGTTGCCTTGAACCTGTGAAGGCACAGTACATCATGATGGGAGCATATGGCAGAAGAGGCCTTTTACCTCAAAGAGGCCAGGACATAAAGAGAAAGACAGGAAGGGTCTGTGGACACACCACCGTGACTTAATTTCCCTTCCCTAGAACGCATCTCCTTAAAGGTTCCACCAGTGTAGCCGCCCTGGGGATTCAGCCTTCAACACATTAGCCTTTGTAAGCTACTCGAAATTCAAGCTCTAGCACTTTGCAAACTTACCTTTGTTTCTTGTGGGTGATATTTTTCATATGGAGGGGCTAAGAGATCTTGTTATTGCACACACCCCACCTGTCTACACTTACTTCACGTGCTAATGTTCAGCAATCAGAAAATGTGACTAGAGGTTCCTTAAAAAGTTGGGCGCTGAGGCTGAGGGGGTTTGCTGCTAAAGCATTCCTGACACCTACTTGTTAAAGGAAAAGATGAAGGCCACCAGGCTTTTGACAGGAGCAGAAAAGGCCATTCAGTTCGTGGTAGGCAGTAAAACCTCTTTTCATGATTCTAGACAGACAGGACTAATCCCTTGACCACGCAGGTGAGCAAGCAGAATCTGAAATAAAGACTTATCAAAGCCTAAAGTCGGGCTAATCAGTGAAATGAGTGGTTCCTAGATCTCATCCCAGAAATGGAAGCTGTTTCGTCATAAAATGGCTTGTGGCTTTTTCACACCTGCTTTTGACAGAGAGAACTCACAGACTGAGGGCTGGAGGGACCGCTTAGCAGTAAGGCATTTGCCTGCAAAGCCAAAGGACCCAGGTTTGATTTCCCAGGACCCATGTAAGCCAGATGCACCAGGCAGCACATGCGTCTGAAGTTCGTTTACAGCAGCTGAAGCCTTGACGCACCCATTCTGTCTCTTTTTCTCAAATAAAATAAAATTTTTTTAAAAAAAGATTTTGCAGACTGAATGCAGAAGCTGTCTTCTCTCCAGCCAGATGTAATAATATTAGTTAAAATGGACAACAGTGCAGGTCTTGTCAATGAGATTTGTAAAATGTTTATTTTCATAGATTTTATTAACTCACAACAAACTTGTTAGTCTGAGTTAATATCTTACAATTTTGCTTTAATATCTAATGTGATAAATATCAGTCAAAACGACATAAATAAATAAATGCCCTTCAGAGTCATCAGTAGTTTTGGGAGTAAGGAGAATATAGAGCCAAAAACCCTAGGACTACTTATTTAAATAAAAAAGATAACTAAGATGACCAAATGCTAGGCCACTGATTGTTACGGAGTGTCCTGGGGTGTCCAGCCTTTTGGCATTATGATATAATGTTGTCATCTATGAACGTTTTGGGCCACATTCATAGATATCCTTGGACACCTGAGGCCCATGGGCTACAGGTTGGACATGGCTGTGAGTGAGTGTGAGATAAGAGACAGAAGACTCTTACAAGGTCTTTTTCAGCATCATTGTTACAGGGCTTGTTAAATTTTTTTGTTTGTATGTGGGGGGGTGCCATGAGGTGTATGTGTGTGAAAGTCAGAGAATGGCTTCCCTGGCTCTGCCTCCCGTTGTCACAGGTACATTGGGATCACAGACTGTGCCACTTTGAGTCTGGTTTTACATGTGTGCTGGGAAGGATCTAACTTGTCAGCAGGCTTTGCAAGCAAGTTCCTGAGCAAGTGCTGAGGCATCTCCCCGGCCCTGGATTTGAGATTTTAATGAAAGAATTCTGTGTGTGTGTGTGTGTGTGTGTGTGTGTGTGTGTGTGTGTACATGCATACCACAACATGTGTGTGAAGGTCACTCTCGGGGCACTGTCACTGCACACGCCATTTGAAGCAGGGTTTCTGTCTTACTCTGTCACTGTTGTTCTTTGCTATTCTGTCTCCACCTCCCGTCTCGCTATGCACTGGGATTGTGGGACCCTGCCACAGCTTCCAGCTTCCTACACTGGAGGCTAAGGATTTAATTCTGGTACTCAAGCTTGGGCAGCAAATGCTAATCCATGGTGCCAGCTCCCCAGTCCCATGGATTTCTTTAGAGTACTTCTTGGATCACAGCAGAGTAGAGAAGATGGCATTGAGATTACCAGTATGTGCCCTGCCCCGCCCCATCCCAGCAGAGTGGTCAATTTATTCTAGTGGATGACCTCACAGTGACACAGCATTATCCCCCAAAGTCCATAGTTTAGGCTTCATTCTAGTGTAGTGCATCCTCCGTGTGGACAAGTGATTAATGACACGTATCCACCAAGGTCGTGTCACTGCTCTGACAGTCCTCTCTGCTGGGTGATGACGACGTGGAGGCTCCAGTGATGAGAGAACAGAAACTGAGTTGTCCAAAGAGACCTGTTGATTGTGAAAGAATAAAACGTGATTTCACTTACACAAGCAGAAATCTCAGAAGAGAGGCTCCAAGTCTGCAAGGCAGGCTGGTCAGCTCAGCTTCCTTGGTAGGACCTCCCCCTTACAGCTCTGCCTCGTTACAGGGAATCCACTCTTCAGTGCCTGTGGTTCCTTGTAACCAAAAGAAAAGCTAACATAACCCACATATACAGATTATTAGGATCAGCACTCCCTCTCTCCCCTCTCTCTCTATATATGTATATAAAACACAGAGAGAGATTATACTGTTTTATTCCCTCGCCCCTGGGACCCTCCTCAGTGGGGTTATGGGATTCACTGTGGGATTATGAAAGCCCCGTCAGTCCCTACAGGATAGTGGGCAAGGGGCATGCCTCAGGGTATTCTTGCCCACTCTGGCTCTTACCATCTTTCCACCCCCTCTTCTGCAGTGTTCCCTGAGTCATGGTAGACCTGGTGGCAGTCTGGTTTACTGGTGAGTTCTTTGTAACCTAAGATTTCTGCTTTGATAGGTTGTTGTTGCAGTCAGATTCACATTGCTGGCAGAAATGACCCGATCAAGAGCAGCTTTCGGGAGGAAAAAAAAGAGGGGTGGTTATTTTGGCTTACAGACTCGAGGGGAAGCTCCATGGTGGCAGGAGAAAATGATGGTATGAACAGAGGGTGGACATCACCCCCTATAATCCCATAAGCCCGCCCCCAACAATACACTGCCTCCAGGAGGTGTTAGTTCCCAAATCTCCATCAGCTGGGAACTAGCATTCAGAACACCTAAGTGTATGGGGACACCTGAATCAAACCACCACCATCACCTGGGAGCTGGTTGAGGTTCCCAGTAAGAGCAGTGTTCCTGCTGCTGCTTCCTCTGCACCTTGTCCTGGGCCCTGCAGACGTGGACTAGGTGGCAAGTCTCATGGTGGATTGTTGGTCATCTTATCGGTGGATCTGGGCTCTCCTCCATTTTCTCTACCACTGAGTTTCATTCCCAATATTTCACTGTAAATCTTATTCTTTTAATCTTTAAAACATTTCTTGTCCCCAGCTCTTTCCTTATATTGTGATATTTCATTCTTTGTTGTAAAAAAGCCTAAGGGCTTAGCATTGAGGCTTTACACATTTCCTTGTTTGATTTGCATCTTGAAACCTTAAAGAATATTCCTTTAAAGGAAAGGAAGGGAGGGAGGGAAGGGAAGAGAAGGGAAGAGAAGAGGGAGGGAAGGGAAGAGAAGAGGGAGGGAAGAGAAGAGGGAGGGAAGAGAAGAGGGAGGGAGGAAGGGAAGGAAGGAAGGAAAGAAAGGAAGAGAGAAAGGAAGGAAAGAAAGAAAGAAAGAAAGGAGGGAGGAAAGAAAGAAAGAAAGGGTGGTATGTGAGAGCATTCTCTCCATGGCTAGTAGCAAACCTGTTCTGTTTTCAGTCATAAAGGACTGACCAATACATACCATGTTCAGTAAATTCATCCTTGATTAACCAAAACATCTCACTTGTTTCACTAAAACAGTAAGTTGAGTGGTTAGGTTGAAAGGTTTTGTTTTTATGTTGTCAATGAATGTTAAACTTAAATTCTAAAAAAAAAAAAAAAAAAAAAAAAACTGAAAAGAAAATAGGAAGGGGGTTGCAAAGAGCTGGAGAAAGGGAGAAGGAAGAATTGGTGTTGAATATTACATTTAAAAATTTTTTTTTTATTTATGAGAGAGAGAAAAAAATGGACATGCCACGGCCTCTAGCCACTGGAAACGAACTCGACACATGAGCCCCCTTATGCATCTGACTTATTTGGGTCCTGGAGAATCGAACCTGGGTCCTTGGCTTTGTAGGCTCGTGCCTTAACCACTAAGCCATCCCTTCAGCCCATGTTACATGTTTTTTAACCCACACAAATGTGCATATGCACACACACACTTCAGTCATAATCAAGACACTAAGTAATATATTTGACATTCTGGACATTTCTAAAACAGATTTAGAAATGGACTTTATGCATAAATATAAAATGAGAAATTTATTAATGCCAGGCCAACTAGCTAGACTTTGCCTATAGAACGACTTATGGGGGTTGATATAGAATGACTGAACTCAGACTCCACCAGAAACCTAGTCCCTCTGTCCATCAGCCTTTTAATGTGTTATCTGCTCTCCTCCATAATGGCTGTGCATAGAGTACACAGATTGCCAGAAGCCAGGAGCTTTTATGTAACACTTATAATTAAGCAGATGACAATATTTCTCCCTTCATTTTTATTTTTAACATTTGGAATGTCTTTATTTTGGGAGTGACGTTGCAGATTGGTCTGAGTTTTGTTTTGTTTTTGCAAAGAAAACACAGGGCAGAATGCGGTGGTTTGAATTGGGAGTACCCTATAAAATCGTATGTTCTGTGTGCTAAGTTGCCCGTTGATGGCAGTTTGGGAATTGGAGTCCCCAGAGCAAGCGTGTTGTTGGGGGAAGGCTTATGGGTGTCATAGGCAACTTCCCCTTGCCAGTGTTAGGCACACTCTACTGTTGTAACAAAATGCTGGAGATTGGGCAATTTATAACATCAGAAATCTATTTCTCACAGTTCTGGAGCCAGGAAGTTCAAGGTCAAGCAAGGATGGCCAGTTTCAGTATCCAGTGAAGCGTGCTTCCAAGATAGCACCTTGAAGTCTGTCAACTGGGGATCAAGTCTTCAAACACGTTAGGCTGTGGGAGACATTTTACATCCAAACCACCATAGTTGTAAAAGAATTAGTAAATAAGCAGTGTAAAGTAATTGATATCCTTTAAAAAAAAAAAAAAAGATCAGGTGAGGATCTCTTGTATTATACCAAAATAAATTCCAGGAGCATTAAGTGGCTTTAATTGTACAAAGTAAGTCTTGAAAAAGAAAAAAAACCACAACTTAGAAGCAGAATTGTTTAAAAAACATATCTCTACAAGAAGAACATTGAGCGTAAAACAGCGGACATCACAAAGGAACATATATTTCACAATATGAAATACAAAACTTCTCAGCATTAAGCAAAGTGACTTAAATGCAACTAAGATTAGACAGCAAATGGATGCTTGAGATATGAAAAAGAAAAAATGATTCCCTCAATCTATGACAAATGAACCACTACAATCCTAGGTAGCAGAAGAGTCATAAAATAAAATCATAGGACCTAATAAATTTTTTAGACTTCTATTTTAAATTGTTCTAATCTTGGATTATAACTGGAGTTGAAGAAACTAGACTTTCTTGTAGTGACTATTGGGGAGACTTGGGAGTCATTGGGGTGCTGAGAAGTGACAGGTGAGTGCCCAGCACTAACTGAGACGTCTCTATTCCTCCCTCCAGTGCTAGGGACCATTGCATAGAACATGGCCATTCATTTCATGACCTCACAGCAGCTATCATGACCTGCACAAGGCCTGCAGTGTTGGGGCCATCAACACCTCATCATGGAGGATGGAGGGGGAAGAAAGAGACATTAAAGTAGAAGGAGGGACTGTTTGGAGGGAGGAAAGGGTTCAGTGAAGGAGGAAGGGGGAATAGCTGGAGGAATTTTTTTTAAATGCTGGGGATGGTGGCTCATGCCTTTAATCTCAGCATTTAAGAGACTGAGGAAAGAGGATCACTGTGAGTTCGAGGCCAGCCTGGAATAATAGAGTGAGACCCTGCCTCAAAAATAAATAAGAAGTGCCGGGCGTCATGGGGCATGGTGGTACACGCCTCTAATTCTAGCACTCAGTGGGAAGATTGCTGTGAGTTCAAGGCCAGCCTGAGACTACACAGAGAATTCCAGGTCAGCCTGGGCTAGAGTGAGACCCTGCCTCAAAAAACCAAAATAATAATTATTGTTAATAAGAAGAAAATAGGTCCTTTTGTATACTGATGGAGGGAAATCAGTTGGCATAAATGACATAGAAAAAAAATATTGTTGATATTTACCCAGAGCCTTAAAAGAATTATACCTTTCCATGAATAATTTTTGTTTCTAGAAAACCATTCAGAAAAAAAGATAGAAATATAATTACTAAGCATCTCCCCTTCTCCCTTTCCTGTGCTGGTGATTAAACCTGGGGCTTCAACCTTTTAAGCAAGTGTTCTACCTCTGAGCACTTAAAAGAAAAGCTATATTCCAAGCCCTTTTTAATTTTTTTAAATTGAAACAGAGCTTCACAAGTTAGTGCCCAAGCTGGCTTAAACAAACTGTAGCTGAGGTAGACCTTGAACTTGCTGCTTTCCTGCCTCAGCTTCTTGAGTACAGAGGCTTCTGCCTACAGGCCTACCTCATTTTTTTAAATAACCAAATATTTAATAATAAATTATTTTAGAATAATAAAACAATGAAATTATCTTAGATGTAATAGAGATTAGTTATGTCCAAATCCTGTATAGAGTCTTGCAGTGAGATTGTTAGGTAGCCTTTGAAACTTCAATTTTCAGAAGACTGTTAGGGTATCTGAAGTATACCTGTGGCACTGGCAGGCTGATAGGGAGAGCTGTCCAGCAGCATAGAGGGACTGGTGTTCTCCCTGTGCTGAATTCTCTGTAACTCTTGGGGGTTGTTCAGTGTATTTCAGCAGATTTTTTTTTTTTTTTGAAAGGAAAGCTCCTTAGTTCATCTTGGAAAAGGTCATACTTATCTTATTCAACTCTCCTGGGGCATACTTCTCACTCTTTCTAAGCGCTGACTGAACCCTGTCTGCAGTCTAGGGGCTGTCACAGAGGAGGCGTACGGAGCACAGCAGTGTAAATGGCTAATCAGAAATCATGTAACGGTTGGGCATGGTGGCACACGCCTTTAATCTCAGCACTCGGGAGGCAGAGGTAGGAGAATTGTGGTGAATTTGAGGCCACCCTGAGACTACATAGTGAATTCCAAGTCAGCTGGGACTAGAGTAAGACCCTACCTTGGGGGAGGGAGAACATCTAATGGGGGCTGGGGAAGTGGCTCAGAAGTTAAGACATTTGCCTGCAGACCCTACAGACCGTGGTTTGATTCCCCAGTACCCACGTAAAGCCAGATGCACAAAATGGTGTATGTGTCTGGAGTTCATTTACAGTGGCTAGAGGCCCTGGTGTGCCCATACTCGTATTCCTTCTCTGTCTTCTCACAAATAAATAAATAAACTATTTTTTGAAAATCATGTAATTACTAGTTAATGTTTCATCTGAGAGTTAAAAGAATTTAAGTTTACTTATAATAGAGAGAGATAGAGAGAAGGAAGACATACAGAGAGGATGGGCATGCCAGGGCCTCCCACCGCTGCAAGTGAACTCCAGATGCATGTGCCATTTCGTGCGTGCATCTGGCTTTACGTGGGTACTGGGGAATCAAACCCTGATTGTTAGACTTTATAGGCAAGTGCCTTAACCATTGAACCATCTCTTCAGCCCCTTTTCTGGCATTTAAACCAATTTAGTTTTAGTGCCCAACCTCATAAAATATTGCTTTGTCTGACAGTAAACTAAATCTAACACATAGCACCGAATAGAAAAGCGTAGACCAATATACTAAATATATTAAAATTCCAATAATATAATAGTGCATATGAAACATCTTGCAGTTACTTCTTGTTGCTGGCACAAAGCAGCTCCTAGGAAGAAAAGGGTTGTTTTGGCTTTTAGACGCAAGGAGAAACTCCATGATGGCATGGGAAAACTGTGGCATGAGTAGAGGCAGGGTATCACCCCCTGGCCAACCTCAGATGAACAACAGCGGCAGGAGAGTGTGCCAAACACTGGCAAGGGGAAGCTGGCTATAAAAGTCATAAGCCCGCCCCCAACAACAGACCTTCTCAAGCAAGGCTCCAGTTTCCAAACTGTACTTAGCTCGGATCCAAGTATTTGGAACACATGAGTTTATGGGGGACACTTAATTCAAAACACAAGAATATAGAAAGAGAAAAGTACACTGGCAAAGTTGGGCTTACTTCAGGAGTTTAAGAATGAGTTAATATTAAGCAATTTACCAGAATAATTACCTCAAGGATGTTTTAAACTTTGTTTAATAGGTACTGTTGCAGTCAGGTTCGCATTGCTGGTAGAAATCACCCAACCAAGAGAAGTTTTTGGGAAAAAAGAGGTTTATTTTGGCTTACAGGCTCAAGGGGGAAGCTCCATAATGTCAGGGAAAGCGACAGCATGAGCAGAGGGTGGACATCACTTTCTGGCCAACATCAGGTGGACAACAGGAACAGGAGAGTGTGCCAAACGCGGCAAGGGGAAACTGGCTGTAACACCCATAAACCCGCCCCCAACAATATACTGCCTCCAGGAGGCGTTAATTCCCAGATCTCCATCAGCTGGGAACCTAGCATTCAGAACACCTAAGTTTATGGAATACTGAATCAAAATAAAACCAAAACATTTAATTATATTTGGCAGCTACTCTCAATAAAAACTTCAGATAGGGGGTGGAGTGATAACTCAGTTGTTAAAGGTACTTGTTGCAAAGCCTGGTGGTCCAGGTTCAGTTCCCCAGTGCCCACATAAAACCAGGTGCACAAAGTGGCACATGCATATGGAGTTTATTGGCAGAGGCAGGAGGTACTGGTGCACCTATTCTCTCCCTCTCTTTCTCTATCTCACAAGTAAATAAATAAAAACATTTTTTAAAACCCCAGATAGAGTTAAAATAGAAGTGACTACCTGTACTTGGTCATAATTGCCAAAGTGAGTAGCAAATGTCATATTAAATATTATGGCAATATTCTAAAACTAAATACATCCATATACCAGTACCAAAAGCTATTTTTAGTATACATAAGTAATAGCTTATTAAAATTTGAAATAGAAAAACTCCCATTCAAAGTGTTTAAAGAAAGAATATATTTAAAGATCTGAGTATATTCTTCATGGAAGATATATTTTAATTGAAATATTTTTATGAATTAAAGCTTTTAAAAGTATTAGCTAAAAGTATTTTTAACTTAGAGTGCCAGGATTTTTTTTTATTTACAAAAAAAGGTTTTCAATACTAAATTTAATAAATAAAAATTCCGTGAGTGAAATTTCAAGGCATGTTTTTAGGAGAGAAAATATTGTTAATTTATATATTAAACAATAGGCCACTAAATCTAAACCAAAACCTTATAATTCAGGAAGAAAATTTGAAATGTACATAAAATGGCATGGTCCACACCATATCTCCACCCTATCCCCTTTAGATATTCTAGTCCAGAGTGTCTGGTTTCCCAGCGACCTGCTTGCCTATAGAAGCTTAGCACTGTTAGGCCCAAGATCTCACTTTGCCAGTGGTTACAAAGGGGCTGGACTCTTTTCCCAATGGAAGGAGGAACTATAGTTGTTTGGAGATATCTTTACAATTCAGAGGGAGAGGGAAGAGAACTGACTGGTAAATTGCTTCCCTGTCCACTGGATTCTGCTCGCCTGTTTCTTATTTCTGTCTGTCCATAGATTTCTGTGCGCTGGAAAACCAGACGGCCTCCGTGAGGTGGTTGGGAGCGTCGTACCCTCTCATCTCGCTCCAGTCCCCTTCACTCGCAGTGCTGAGCTCGCGCCTTCATGGTAGCATCAGGTTTAAGGCTTTGCTCAGGGTCAGATTTTTAGGGAACCAGTCTAAAACATGTGTGACAGAAATGTCACACAAAAAATGAAAATGCCAAATAAACATAACAAAGAATACCCCAGTGTAGAAACCATAATGCATTGTAAATCAAAATGATACACCTTTTTTTTTTTTTGCACATCAATTTGGCAAAAATTGTAAAGATGAAAGCGAGATGTAGTGGGCCACACCTTTAATCCCAGCATTCAGAAGGCTGAGGTAAAGGGATTGTCATGAATGTGAGGTCAGCCTGGGCTACAGAATGAGTTCCAGGTCATCCTAGGCTACAATGAGACCCTGCCTCAAAAAAAGGTTGAGTAGATTAACATGAAATGTTAACAAAATGTGAGGAAATACTACACTGTGGTAAGAAGGTGGGTTAGCAGAGGGAACGGCTGTCTACTTACTTCATGGAAATAATCTAGCACATGTACTCTCTCCTTGCTGTCTTGTTATTACTAGAAAATCACAGATAAGTCCATTTAAAGAGGGAAGTTCTTGGAAAATGACATGGTATATCTGGAACAATAGTTCTGATACATTTTATTTATTTTTATTTTTTTATTTTTTATTTTTTTGGTTTTTTAGTTTTCCAAGGCAGGGTTTTACTCTAGCCCAGGCTGACTTGGAACTCACTCCGTAGTTCCAGACTGACCTTGAACTCACAAATATCCTCCTACCTCAGCCTCCCAAGTGCTGGGATTACAAGCATGTACCACCACGGTGTTTTTTTTTTTTTTTGGGGGGGGGGCTTCTGATACATTTTAAAATGAAAACAAGTTATAGTGTGAGGTCTTTATTCCTGTTCTTATACAGCCAAACATAACAAACAAGTTAGAGTGTAATGTCGCTAATGTTATGCTGCTCTTGTACAACCAAATACAACAAAACCCTATGCCTGTGCATCTGAGTATGTATGTTTATAAAAGTGCTTAATTTTTTCAAAAAGGTATGGAAGGATAGATCAGACTTTTTTAACACTCGTTGCTTAAAAAGGTGAAACTGAAGGTGGAGCTTTTCTCTTGCATATCCTGTATTGTTTGATGTGGTCTAGTAAGCTTTAACATTTTCAAATTCATTAGGTGAGGGTTGGGGAGATGACTTGAGCCCATGAGTTCACTCTCCACCTTTCAGCTTGTTGTAGGCGTGCGGGGAGAATGCCCAGAAGCCCCCAGGCCATAGAGGAGCCATTATCATTGTTCACTGACCACAGCACACATTGCCCACACTCCAGTCTGTCACACACAAAGATTTCAACAATGCCAAATTTATTAGCGCACACGAATGTTAGTGGTAATTCTGTGATGGTATCTGGTTTCACCAAAGCATAGTTTTCACCTAAAGAACTTCATTTTGCTTAAGATTTTCATTTTGTTTTGTTTTGCAGGAATTTATTTTATCTGAAGATTATAATAAGATGACTCCTGTGAAGAATTATCAAGGTAGGGAGTGAAGGGATGTTTTTATTACCTGGCTTCTAAGCTATTTCTGGATGTTTTGCACTGCCACAAGAGAACACTTACTTTGCGTAGGAAAATAAAGAGAAAAGCCCTGTGAGGGGAATACTGTCCCACTTTGTGAACTAAGTTGCTGAGGCCAGAAGAATGGATACTGGCCTGTGGTCCTACGGCAGGTCAGGTGCAGAGCCACACCAGGTCAGAGTGATTCCCAAGCCCACAGCCTTTGTCTTCCTGTAGCACACTGCTTGGAAATGGCACAGCAAACTCAAGAAAGTGGGTTCAGCTAAAGCTGCTTCACCTGAGGCTCTGCATGTTGTGACTTGTTTCAAAAATGCTCAGAATATTCATATTGCCCAGGGGATAGGATCACAGGTGTATGTATGTATGTATGTATGTATGTATGTATGTATGTATGTATGTAATATATATAGAGAGAATTGGTGCACCAGGGCCTCAGCCACTGAAATCAAATTCCAGATGCTTGCACCACCTAGTGGGCATGTGTGACCTCACACTTGCCTCACCTTGGTGCATCTGGCTAACATGGGATCTGGAGAGTTGAACATGGGTCCTTAGGCTTTGCAGGCAAGCTCCTTAACTGCTAAGCCATCACTCCAGCCCATAGGATCACAATCCTATTCCCGTCCTCTCCTCTCCTGGGTACTGTTCTTCTAATACAGAGTTCTTCCTTGAGTTGTTTTAAGGCTATATCCTGTACTTCACAGGAGGTTGTGTTTTGTTTTAACTTTTATTTTTGTTTTTATTCTAAATTCTGAACTTCTCTTTCTTTTACTCATCCACCATCTCATTTTATTTAGCCCATCACCTCAGATTATCAAGATATTGTAAAATAAAACCGGGTATGGTGGCACACGCCTTTAATCCCAGCACTTGGGAGGCAGAGGTAGGAGGATCACCGTGAGCTCAAGGCCACCTTGACTACATAGTGAATTCCAGGTCAGCCTGAGCTAGAGTGAAACCCTACCTCAAAAAAAAAAAAAAAAAATTGTAAAATATCAGTTGCCATTAAATATATTAATTCCCTCTTAGTTTTGTAGTTTTCTTCAGTATTCACACATAGACATGTTTCATGCATTTTTGTTAAAAAATATTTACTATGAGGCTCCAGGAGATGGCTCAGCAGTAAAGTGTTTGCATACAAGACCTGCCTGCTTGGATTCAATTCCCTGGTCACCCACATAAAACCAGCTGGGTGTTTGTTTGCAGTGGCAAGAAAATATGGTGTACCTGTACACACACACACACACACAAATTAATTTAATAAAAACAACACTGATTAGCCTCACAGATGCTCGTGTGATGAGTGCACCATTGTTTCTGTGCTGTCATTTTGTGGCTTTCTCAATATAGCTCACATATTTACATTTGTCTACCAGAGAATTATAAAAAATTGATAACTAGATTCTTGTGGGTGCCTAGAGCTAATGGTAAAATGACACATTTTTGTTTGTTTTTGTTGTTTCCTTTAATGCAATGCTAAGCTCATGAGACAAAATTTCCCACTTAGCAGAGCAAAGAGAGAAGTAAATCTCCCAGTGATACAACATGAACCGACACTAGCTGTGTTGGTGAGATAGAAAGCCAGTAATAGCTAGCTGCTTATATGTGGACATACACTTGGGGACAAGTGACATGGCCTGGGGTCCAAGTGCTAGAGGAAATTAGAACTGACATTTCCATTGAAAGTCCATAAAGGACTGTATCCACATGAAAATGAAAGGACCAAACCCTGCCTTTTGTTGACCCCAAAAACTACAGGGAAATTCATTCCCTGTTCCACTCTATGAAGGGAAAAAGTTTCCTATGGAATCTTTGGGGCTCACTAGTAGACAACAGCTCTGAGACAAGGAAAGACCCTGTCTCAAAGAAATACACAGATGAACAATAAAAGAAAGACCACTGACGTCTACCTCTGACCCCCACACACATGTACATGGGGTACCTGCATTTGCACACACATGTACATATGTCATACACCACACCATAGGCCTACTCTACACGTGTGTGCATGCAGAATAAAAATAAAATTTAAAAGGCACAATGAAAGAAAGAACATGGGAGAATAGAAAACAAATAGCAAGATGATAGATTTGAACCTAAGAATGTCAATAACACATTAAATATAAATGAGCCAAAGCTACTTAAAAGTCAGAGACCATCAAAGTGAGTAAAAATTTGACACCTGAACCAAACCCGTCCACAAGAAGCAGTCCAGCACCTGAGACATAAATGAGATGAAAGTAGAGGACAGAAGAGACAAACAATGAGAACACTGATCAAAAAGCTGGAGCAGTTTTATTACTGTGAAAACAGAGTTAAGAACAAAGACTAGGACCAAAGATAATCATCATTTCATAAAGCCATCCAGCAGAAAGCCATAACAATATTAAGTATTTGTACCTAATAGCATATTTTTAATTATGTCTAACAAAACTTGATGAAACTTCAGGGTAGAAAATGGCTCCAAAGAAATTTAAATATTCTCCTCCCAGTAATTGATAGAACAGGTAGGCAGGAAATCATAGAGTACAGAAGACTTGAACAACACAGTGCTTTTGTTCTAATTGTCCTCTGAAGAAATAACATCTACCAGGAGCAGAATGTTCAGGTATATGCAGAACTCTCAGCAGAGCTGAGGCCATAAGTCTCAGGAAGTGTGGAGGCATTTAAATCCTACAGGGTATGTTCTCTGGTAACAGTGGAATCAAAGTAGGAGTCAATAGCAGGAAGATCCTTGGAAAATCTGAATAGTCCATGGGTCAAAGAAGAAATCAAAAGAGAAAGTAAAAAGTATTTTGAGCTGAATATAAACAAAAAGGAGGGGCTGGAGAGATGGCTTAGCGGTTAAGGCATTTGCCTGCAAAGCCAAAGGATTCCAGTTCGATTCTCTAGGACCCACGTAAGCCAGATGCACAAAGAGGTGCAGGCTTCTGGAGTTTGTTTGCAGCGGCTGGAGGCCCTGGTGTGTGCTCTCGCTCTCTCTCAAATAAATAAATTAATTAAATATATTAAAAATAAAAAAATTTTAAAGGAATGTACTAGAATCTATGAGATTCTGCTGAAGCGGAACATAGGGGGAATTTACGGCTCCAAGCACCTACACTAGAAAAGAAGAAATGTCTCACATCAGTGAGCTTGGCTTCCACCTTGAAAAATATAGAGGAAAGCAAACAGGAGAAAGAAAGAAAAAAGAAACCTAAGCTAAGCAGAAGAAAGGAAAGATTACAGCAGAAGTTCATGAAATAGAAAATAAAAACTACAGAAATATCAGTGAACCAAGAGCTACTTATGAGAAGATTAATAACAGTGATAAGCCTCTAGGTCTGGAGAGATGGCTTAGCCGTTAAGGCACTTGCCTGTGATGCCTAAGGACCCATGTTTGACTCTCCAGATCCCATGTAAGCCAGGTGCACAGGTGATACAAGCACACAAGGTCACACATGCACACAAGGTAGTACACATGTCTGGAGTTCCATTGCAGCAGCTGGAGGCCCTGGTACAAAAATTCTCTCTCTCTCTTTCTCTCTCTCTCTCTCCCTCTCTCTCTCTGTCTCTCTCATAAAAAGACCAGTCTGTTGGGCTTGCCTCAAAAAGAAATAATTGTTTTTAAAAAAGTGATAAACCTCTAGACAAACTTATCAAGGGAGAAAAAGATTGGAATTATCAGTATCAGGAGAAAGTCGCATGACATGACTGCACAAACCACACATTAAAAGGATAATGAGGGATGGAGAGATGGCTTAGCAGTTAAGGCATTTGCCTGCAAAACCAAAGGATCCCAGATCAATTCTCCAGGACCATGTAAGCCAGATGCACAAGGGGGCGCATGCATCTGGAGTTTGTTTGCAGTGGCTGGAGGCCCTGACCTGCACATTCTCTCCCTCTCTCTCAAATAAATAAATAAGTAAAATATATTTAAATGTTTTTTTTTTTTTAAGTGGGCTGGAGAGATGGCTTAGCAGTTAAGGTGCCTGCCTTTGAAGCCTAAGAACACTTGTTCAAATCTCCAGGTCCCACATTTAGCCAGACACAAAAGTGACACAAGCATGCAGTTTCACACATGTGCTCAAGGGGATGCATGCGTCTGGAGTCCATTCACAGTGCCTGAAAAGGCCCCGGCGCACCCATTCTCTCTGTCTCCTCTCTCTCTGTCTCTCTCAAATTAAAAAAAAAAAAAAAAGGATAATGAGTGATATAACAACTCTGTGCTAATAAATGCGACAGTGAAGTGAGCAGTCTTTGAAAGATACCAACTCCTAAAAAGTTTATGTCTACTAAAGAAATTGACTTCTTAAATAATACATTCCCACAAAGATCCTGGACCAGGTGGTTTTACTGATGAATTTTATGGAACATTCAAGGAAGAAACAGTACTAAATGACACAAACTCACTTAAAAATTAGGAAAATGAAATGACTTTACAACTCACTCAAGGTAATAAGCATTTTCTGATACTGATGCTATATAAAATCAGTTAAAGAAAACTAGGCTATCATTATCATGAAAATAGATGCAGTCATAAATTAAATTTTGCCAGCAGCATATAAAAAAGAGGATACATTGTGATGGTGTAAGGTATCCCAGGAATGTAATATTGGATTGACACTCAAAAACTAATAAGGCTGGAAAGATGGTTTAGTGGTTAAGGCACTTGCCCAAGGACCCATGTTCGACTCTCCAGGTCCCATTAAACCAGATGCGTGAGGTGATGAGGTATGCACTTGCACATAAAGTGGCACTCACTTCTGGAGTTTGATTGCAATGGATGGAGGCCCTGGCACACCAAATCTCTCTCTCTCTCTCTCTCTCTCGCTCCCTCATATGAAAACAAAGTCCAGTCTGTTGGGCTTTCCTAAAACAACAACAACAACAACAAAAACCTAATAAGTGGTGTTGTGGTGGTTTGGATCAGATGTCTACTGTAAACTCATGTGTATTGTATGCTTGGTCCTCAGCTGGTGGAAATTTGGGAGGTTTGTTGTTGGGGACAGATTTTGGTGTGTTACAGACAGCTCCCTATTGCCAGAATTCAGCTCACTCTCCTGCTGCTGTTTTCTACCTGCTGTGGCAGAAATGACTCCAGCCTCTGCTCATGCCATGCTTTCTTTCCTCTGCCATCATGAAGCTTCACCTCCAGACTGTAAGCCAACATAACAGCTTTCATCAGCTTTTTTTGGTCTGGTGCTTTATCCCAGCAATGAGAGGGTAACTATAACAGATGTGTGCCCATATAAAGTGAGCAAATGCTCAAATAGTTGAAGGCCCTTGCTCACAACAGTATTATTCACAGTAGGCTCAAGATGCATGCCACTAAATGTCATCATAAATGAATGGACAGGCAAAATGTGGATATACATACAGTGGCATATTGTTGAACCTTAAAAGGGCAATTCAAGCATGTGCTACAACATGGATGAGCCTTGAAGGCATATATTAAGTGAATAGTCATTCACAAAAGAACATATTCTAAATCTGTATATGAGGTACTTACAAACTCATAGAGACAGAAGATAGAATGGTGGCTGCCATGGGCTGAGAAGAAAGAAAAACTGTAATTAGTAAGTATTCAATGGGTTCATTGTTCATGTATGGAAAGATGTGAAGTTCTAGCGATGTGGTGATTATTGGACAATATTGTGAGTATACCTAATGCTACAAATGGCATACTTAAAAATGGGGAGCTGGAGAGATGGCTCAGCAAAGCCTGACAGCCAGGGTTGATTCCCCAGTGCCAACGTAAAGCCAGATGCAGAAAATGGCGTATGCATCTGGAGTTCATTCTCGGTTGCAGGGGACCCTGATGTGCCCATTCTCTCTTCTTTCTTTCTCCACCCCCTTTCTCTCTCTCCCTCTCTCTCTCTCTCACGCGCACGCGTGCGTGCAGGCACGTACTCTCACTCTTCCTGCAAATCAATAAATAAGATTTTTTAAGTGTTTAAAATAGTAAATATATTTTATCACAATATAAAAACATTGGGGGTCTGGAGATAACTGCTCAGAGGCTGAAGCGCTTGCTATACAAAGCATGAGTATCCTTAATTCATGTCCCCAGAACCCACATTAAAGCCAGACACTGTGGTGGGTGTTTGTTATCTTAGCACACCCACAGTGAGAAGGAAACAAGAGAGTCTCTCGGGCCTGGTGAATGCAGTGGTGGACAAGAGACCTGAGGGTAGAAGGCAAGGACTAACACCCAAAGTCATCCTCTGACCTCCACACAACCATACTCACATACATCCAAAGTGAATTATAGAGAGACTGCTTTACAAATTGATTGATGCAGTGCCTGAAGCATAGCTGAATGGCTCATAAACATTAATTCCTCTCCAAAAATCGGCCGGGCTTGGTGATGTGTGCTTATAATCCCAGCACTTGGGAGGCAGAGGCAGGAGGATTGTGAGTTCAAGGCCTTGTGGGCTACATAGCAAGTGAAAAAAGGCAGACAAAAAAGGTCACATGTTATATGATTGCATTAGGTGAAATGTCAAGATAGGAGAATCAAATAGTGACAAAGGGTAGATTTGTAGTTGAATAAGGAGCGGGAAGGGAGAATTGAATAGTCATTTTGGTGTCATGGAAATGTTCTGGAAATATATTGGTGACTGAATAACATTGTGAGTATATTATAAGCCAGTGAATTATTATACTCTAAAATGTTTAAAGTGATGAGTTTTATCTCAGTAAATTAGAAAAAAAAATGATGCTAACACCAAAAATGTTTCTAGGCAGTAAAACTATAGACCACTATCTCTTATGAAAAGATAGAAATATCGCCCCACACACACAAAAACCAAATCTCATACAGCAATATACAAATGACCAAATGAGATTTATCCCAACAAAATTGTACAACAAAATTAAGGTAATCTGTCATGTCAGCAGGCCACAGAAGAGAAATCATTCATCTATAAGTCAATGCAGAAGAGCACTGGGATATATAACTCAGTGGTAGAGTGCTTGTTAGCATGCAGTAGATCCTAGTTCCATCCCCAGCACCACCAAAAATAAAAATCAGTGGGAAAAAAAGTATTTAGTGAAATCCAATTAATTATTAAAACTCTTGTCAAGCACTCACAAAATCTGTAGCTAACACCATATTTGGGATAAGAAACAGATACACACCCAACACCAGGACATAGGCAAAGAAACCCCCTCCCTGCCCTAGTCAAGAAGCCAGCTATCTAGCCCACGTTTGTGTGGGGGTTTCTTAAGCTTAGTTGTAAGTATGTGTATGCAAAGGTTTTCCTTTTGAGTAAAAGAATTTTGTCACCTTAGAATATATGTTTTGAGTTTTTTTGGATTTTCTTTCCACTAGTCACAGCTTGACACTGAACTGACTTCACCATGGAGACCAGTGTTTTGATTCTTGCTCTGTCATTTATTGGCTTAGTAGCCTTGAACAAGTCAAGTTACATGTGTCTCCTCTGGTACAAGAAAGCCACCCCAGGAGCTAAGCCTCCTTGTCTTCAAGTGTCATGTTCATCCTCTTGGTCTCAGGAAATGACAGACTGAAGGCCGTAGCCGTTCAGGAGAAAGGATGAGGTGCTGGGTGTTTTTTTGCTTGAAGTAGACTTGGATATACTTGAATCTTTAAAGAATGTTTTGATCCCATCACTGATGGAAGTTGAATTGAACAGTCATGAAAGAGAAAAAGGACTTCAGAAGTTTGCCCAAGAAATTACATGTTCAGTTGAGCACTGCATTTTGACCTTGGTGATGCCTGGTACTCTAAAAGGCAAGAATTGTGTAATAGAAGTGGGTATGGTACTATTATTTCCATGAATTCTCCATGCTTCAGTTGTAAGGCTTCTAAAATATCTAGAATTTGTTGAAATGACTTCCCTGTGGGTTTTTACTGGGGTTCAGTCTGTCCTGTATGGTTGCCAGTCTGAAAAGGTCATCTTAGCTGGGTACACTGGCTCACATCTGTATTCCCAACCCAGGAGGCTGAGGCAGGAGAACTACTCCAAATTTGAGGCTGGGATTGAGACCCTGTCAAAATGAAAAAGAAAGAAGTAGTACATCCTACCAAGGCCAAATTTCTTATAAAATCAGGAGCTTACCTACCTGGCAGCCCCCCTACGGTGCTTGAAAGAATGCATTTGAGTGCTTGACGCTTGTTGACAAGCTGATATTGATGGATACTGTTGCTGCCAGAGAGGCTGCATTTAGCTTCCACACTACTGCTTTCTGTGCCATATTACCACACTTAGGAGTGCACTGCTGCCCCACCAGACCCACAGCCAGGGGACGTGTCGTAGTTACCTTTGGGTTGCTGGGACAAAACACCCAACCAAAAGCAGCTAATGACAGGAAAGGGTTTCTTTTAGCTTGCAGTCTCAAGGGGAAAGCTTCATGATGGCAGGGAAAAGATGGTAGAGTTGAAGCTGGACATCACCTCCTTGCCACAGCAGGTGAAAAACAGCAGCAGACAAGTGAGCAGGTCTCTGGCAAGGAGGGACTGGCTTTAGTACCCCAAAGACCACTCCCAGGAGCCTGCCTCCTCCATCAAGGCTCCACTTCCCACACTGCCACCAGCTGGGAACCAAGTATTCAAAACACATGAGTTGATGGGGGTTATATGATTCATAGCACCACATTCTACCCCTGGCCCCCATAGACTCACAACCATCTCAAGATGTAAAAATGCATTCAAGTCCAACTTTAAATGTCCCCATGGATGGGTTTCTGTTGTTGTTGTTGTTGTTTTAATCAATCTCAACACTGTTCAGAAGCTCAAAGTCCAACATCTCATCTGAGAATCAAGACAGTCTCTTAAGTATAAGTTGGAAAATGGTAAGTGTAACGTAATATAAAGTAAATAGACACAGTGGCACAGAAAAAAATCCCACTGCAAAAGAAGACAAAGAAAGATTGAACCAATGCAAGATCTAAAACAAACAGGATAAAACATCAAATTCTGTAACTCCGTTTCTCACATCTAAGACCCATGAAGTTTCTGGTTTTCCAGTTCCACCCCTCCAGCTGGGCTATCTATAGCCCAAGGCCAAAAAAAAAAAAAAAAATCCATCCTGATCTCTCCTTGATGGCTGTTCTGTAGTTCTAGCATCTCCAAAATCCTGGGGTCTCCACAGCAAACCATGGTTCATTCATACCATGGCCTTAAAGGGCCTCCATGTAAGGACTACAGCAGGTCTGCTTCATATTGCCCAGTGGCTATTTCCAAAGACCTTGTCTTTCCTGAATTTGTTATATATACTTCCAAAACTAGGTGGGCTACCAGATTTCTTAATCTGTTGGGGGGCAGGAGTGGTGTATAAAGCTGACTGTGAAGAGCAGGAAAACTCATCATTCTTCCTTCAAGCTGCCTCCATTCAAAAGTGTCCACATTCTTCTTCTGTCCAAGTGCAAAACAGCCGGCCTAATTTAATAGCGGTAATCTCTCAATCAGTTGCAGCTGAAGTAGATTACAGTCTCTGACCCAGACGTTCATTTCTTTCTGTGTCATATCCTCCTTCTTGCACCAGTCCATTTCTTTGAAACTCAATCCTGCTCAAGTTCTCAGGACAAGGGTAGCTAGTTTCTCACACAAACTGCCTCTAGCCCAGTCCTTTCAAAGTTCTTCCCTTCATAAGACAAGCCTCCAGTCCACAGTCCTTTTTGTATTTAGTTCTTTCAGTTCTCACAAGAATGGTTTATCAACCTCTACTTAAAATAATGCAACAGAGCTGGGTGTGGTGAATCCCAGCACTTGGGAGGCAGAGGTGGGAGGATCGCCATGAGTTCAAGGCCACCCTGAGATTACAGAGTGAATTCCAGGTCAGCCTGTGCTAGAGCAAGACCCTACCTTGAAAAACCAATAATAATAATAATGCAACAGGTCTTTTAGTGGAAGATTTCTAATCTTTCCACATTCCTTTGGCAAATCAGTTCCAAAAGACCTAAAGCCACACATTTCTATCAATGACCTCACTCCTCTAGTACCAATTTTCTGTTATATTTACTTTCTCGTGGCTAAGACAAAACACCTTACCAAAAGCAGCTCATGGGAGGAAAGAATTTATTTTGGCTCACAGTCTTGAGAGGACACTTCATGATGGCAGGGGAAAGCGTGGCATAAGCAGAGGCTAGACATCACCTCTACCACAGCAGATAGAAAACAGCCTCAGGGAGAGACGAGTCAGTGGTTAAAGACACTTGCTTGTAAAGCCTGACAGCCTGGGTCATTTCCCTAGTACCCACATAAAGACAGACGCACTGAGTGGCACATGTGTCTAGAGTTCATTTGCAAGTGGCAGGAGACCCTAGCAGGCTCACACACACTTCTCTCTCCCTCTCCCTCTCTCTCTCTCTCTCTCTCTCTCTCTCATTATATCTCTCAAATAAATTTTAAAAACTTCAAGAAAACAGCAGCAGGAGAGTGGGCAAATCTTTGGCAAGGTGGAGCTGGCCATAAGGCCCCAGAGCCTACCCTCAGTAACACGCCTCCTCCAGCAAGGCTCCACCTCCCAAGTCACCAACAGCTAGGGACCAAGTATTCAAAACACATGAGTTTATGGTGTCATATGATTCAAACCACCACAGGGCAGAATGTCTATCTTTGTTCATTTCATTAAGCTATGTTTAGTGATGGAAAATTCCTCTGTTGCATTGCCTGGGGTTGGATAATAAGACAATAAACCCCTGCCTTATTTCATGTGGTAACAGATTCCATGTGTAGCAGATAGCTACACATCTGTGGGATGAACTTCCAGATGAGGCACAGTTATAGGAGGAAGGGATTTATTGAAGCAGGGGAAGTTCCATAAGGGCAAAAGAAGCTGGCTTGTTTTCACAGGTCCACACACACACAGAGAAGACCCACAAGCCAACCAGCACCATAAGCAAGCACACTTAGGAACTCCAGGCAAAGCTCAGGCACTTTGCTTATCTTTAGACTGGAATTCCAAATCCACCCCCACACCACAGGGCTGGACTCTAGGATCCACCCATAGTTACTTAAGGAGAAATATACACCATCTGACCACAGTGAGTACATTATGATTATTGTTCCGAATATGTCTGGTGGTCCCACTGATCCAGCAGATCCTCACTGTACTGAGGCAGTTCAGGCCCTTGGGGAAAGGGTCTCTCAGTAATTCCTGCATGAGTGGGTATGAGGAGAGCACTGAGAAGAGAGAGATCATCAAAAACGATTGTCTATAAGGCCATCTTCCAGCCCCTGCTGAGAGCCACTGTTATGTCCTAACACCACACACTGTAAACCTTTCAGGGGTGGGAAAGGATGATGCACCCGTGTGGACTACACTCTCCCAGCCTCCTCAGGATGCTTTCTTTATAGATGGTTTTCTTGTCTCTTGATTTTCAGCGCACCAGAGCCGAGTGACAATGATCCTGTTTGTCCTGGAGCTGGAGTGGGTGCTGAGCACAGGACAGGACAAGCAGTTTGCCTGGCACTGCTCGGAAAGCGGGCAGCGCCTGGGAGGTTACCGCACCAGCGCCGTGGCCTCAGGCCTGCAGTATCCTTTGCTGGTTAGCACTTAGCCCTTGACCGCTGATACATGAAAACTGTGAATACGTACCACTTAAGAGGTTTCTATTTTGTCATTGGGTCAGTTGGCCTTTGTGAATAAGACACTCAGAGACTCTCTTAGGCATAAGTCATTGAGGATCTCCATGTAAATGAGCTGGAGTGAGGAAACGTCACCTGACACAACAGACCTGGCTCTGACATATTTCTGACACCTAGACAAGACACGGTCCAGTTGTGTGAGCCTCACCTGTCAAGAAAAAATACGGTACATGGAGATAAAACCATCATCAAAGTACAATATTTGGGTTTGGCACAGGTAATTTTCCTTTACAGGCATTAGGGTTGTAAACAACTCATTGGTGCTTGCTGAAAGAACCATAAAATTCCTGCTCATTTTTTGTTAATATTTTTTGACAGGCTACCTTACCAGGACCAGAGTGGGCTAGCTGGTCTTTACGTGGTGATCCTTCACACTTTGTTTTAGGAGTAAGACCTTCTGAGGATTCAGAGTATATTCTTGTCTCCCGGCTTGTCAGGGTCCATGTGTTCAGGGTGAATCCCTGCTCCTGTGAGTAACCATCATTTCTGGCTGGCTGCCTGGGGTCCAGCAAGCATCGTGTCAGTTGTGCATAGCATGCTTCTCCAATTGCAAAGGCCACAGGACCCTGAGGTTCTTTGTTTAATAAATTGGACTCTGTCCAGTTTCTCACAAGTGAGGGAGTGTGTGGAGGCAGACCACCTATCTGAAAAAGCAGGAAGCAGTGGCATGGCCTGCTCTTTAGTTTTCATCTCTGTATTTATTTATTTTTCTTCACTTGAAAAAATGTAATTGATAATCTTACTCATGTACCTCGTGTACAGTTTGATCATAATCCCCTCCTATGATCTTCTCTGGTACCACGTCCCCATTCCCTTCCACTGGCCCTTCTTCCCAGCTAGTTTCTACTTTGATGTCTGTTTGTTTGAACGTTTTTGTGCCCCACTGAGTTTAATTAAGTTTGCCTGCAGGAGCATGAGCAGGAGTAGGGGGTTATTTACCAGAGCACATGCAACTTACCAGTGACTATAGCACTGCAGAAAATATCTCCCACTCCCCCAGTAACCATTACTTACCTGCCAATGACTTCTCAGGGAGGGCAGGGCTTCATGCCCTCCTCCATCACCTGTGATGGATATTTTTTTTTCACCCCAGGTAGGGTTTCACTCTAGCTCAGGCTGACCTGGAATTCACTATGTATTCTCAGGGTGGCCTCAAACTCACAGCAATCCTCCTACATCTACCTCCCCGAGTGCTGCCGTTAATGGCGTGCGCCACCACACCCGGCAGATTTTTTTATTATTATTTATCAGGGAGAAAGAGAATGAGAAACAAGCTCCAGATGTATGCACCATGTTGTGCATCTGGCTTTACATGGGTACTGGGGAATCAAACCTGGGTCTGTAGTCTTCACAGGCAAGCACCTTAACTGCTGAGCCATCTCTCCAACCCTCATGATGGAATTTTAATAGGTCCAATATTGTGTGGGTAACAACGTGGCTATGAGGTCATGAGCATAACAGCCATGTCATGTCATAAGACACCATTCCCCAGCACTCCTCCCAATCCTCTGGCCCTTACATTCTCTCCACCTTCTCTTCTGCAATTCTCCCTGAGCCTTGGAGGGTTTAATCTCTAGATTTACAATGTCTAGTCACTGATTCTCCATATTGGAATTGAAAATGCTGGGGCTGGAGGGATGGCTTAGCGGTTAAGGTGTTTGCCTGCAAAGCCGAAGGACCCAGGTTCGATTCCCCAGGACCCACATTAGCCAGATACACAAGGGGCCACACACATCTAGGGTTTGTTTGCAGTGGCATGCCCATTCTCTCTCTCTCTCTCCCTTTTTCTCTGTCAAATAAATAAATAAAAATAAATATTTTTAAAAAGAAAACGCTGTAGTTTCTATGCCAGTGTGTGAATTGTGGGTGTGAGCGGTGAGTGAATTGTGTTTATATGTAGACTCGTGCCACTGTTACTGTTTTTTCACTGAAAACGCAAGATGAAGAGATGAAAAATGATGCTTGTGGAAGGATGTAGAAGTAGAGAATTTCCAAGACCAGAGGCAAAGCTGACAAGGAGAGGGAAGCAAGAGCACCTTATCTTTGAGAGGGGAAACCACAGACTTCTGAAAGCCAGCTCAGATGAGCATAATGCTTCTATTAAAATATGTGAGTTCTATTGCTGATGGGTTAATGAATTCTTATAGTATTAGAACTCAAAAGGTCTTTATTCCACTCTCATCCGAGTGTGTTTTAAGTTTTAGTGTATTACTATAAACTACAGAAATTTATTTTTCACAGTTCTAGAATCTGTGAAATCTAAGATCAAGGTGCCAACAGAATCCAAAAATGTCCGCTGAGAGCCAGATTACAAGTTTATAGACAAACTTGCTGTGTCTCATGTAGAAGAAGAGGCAGGGCAGCCCTCTGTGGTCTCTTTTATAAGAGCACAATTGCTGTTTATGAGGGCACCACCCACATGACCTCATCACTTCCCAAAGGTCCCGTCTTCTGATGCCATCACACCAGGGATGAGGTTTCATCATAGGAGTTTGGGAGAAAAGCAAACATTCCATCTTCTTTAACAAGCATATACACAAATGTAATTATAGGTGGTAATGGCTGTATTAATATGATTATGGTAATCATTGCATAATGTATACATAGCCAAATTATCATGCTATGTACCTGGAAAATATGTAACACAGACTGGTCCAAATTGTGATCCTCCTGCTTTCAAGTGGTGGAGTTCCAGGCCTAACCACCATGCCTGGTCAGTTCTGCTTACTTAACTGCTAATTTTCAGATAGAAATTTAGCACCCAACCTTCCTCCGGTACACATCTTTTCTTTCTTTTCTTTTTTTTTTTTTTTTTTTCTCAAGGTAGGGTCTCACTCTGGCCCAGGCTGACCTGGAATTCACTCTGTAGTCTCAGGGTGGCCTCGCAGCAATCTGAGTGCTGGGATTAAAGGCATGCGCCACCATGCCCTGCTCTTTCATTTTTTAACAGTATTATGAACTGTTAGGAGTTTGTTATTGTTTAGTTTTTAAAAAAATAAGATGTTTCCAATCAATGCCATTTTTATAATAAAATTGTCTTGTCTTTGGCTAGTAAGAACCATGCTGGCTCGTGTGTGTGTGTGTGTGTGTGTGTGTGTGTGTGTGTGTGTGTGTATACACTCCAGGGTTTCTTGCTATAAATGAACTCCCTTCTGGCTTTATATAGGTGGTTGGGGAATTAAACCCAGCAGGCTTTGCAGGCAAGCATCTTTAACCAGTTAGCCATCTCCCCAGCCCCTAGAACAGTTTTCAATTCACAAAAAACTTAAGTTCAAAATTAAGTGCAAGGATTTTCTATATACACCCTACCTCTATCCCTCCTCCCCAAGAGAGTGGAACATTCATTATAATTGATAAACCTGCACTGGCAAGTTGTTACCGCCCAGAATCCCTAGTTTATGTCAGGGTCACTTTAGGTGTTACATGTTCTGTGGATTTAAACAAAAGCCTAGTGGCATGTGTCTACCACTGTGGGGTCATAGAAAGTGATTTCACTGCTCTGCAACTCCTGCTCTTTCACACCCTCATGACTTACTGCCTACGAGCCTACTTCCTTACCTTTTTTTATTTTATATTTTTATTTATTATTTTTTAAATATTTTATTTTTATTTATTTATTTGAGAGAGAGAGAAAGAGATACAGAAATAGGCAGGTAGAGAGAGAGAGAGAGAAAGAAAGCGAATGGGCACACCAGGGCCTCCAGCCACTGCAAACAAACTCCAGACGCATGTGCCCCCCCTTGTGCATCTGTCTTACGTGGGTCCTGGGGAGTCGAACCTGCATCCTTTGGCTTTGCAGGCAAGCGCCTTAACCACTAAGCCATCTCTCCAGTCCTTATTTATTATTTATTATTTATTATTTATTTATTTATTTTGGTTTTTCGAGGTAGGGATTCATTCTAGTCCAGGCTGACCTGGAATTCACTCTGTTGTCTCAAGGTGGCCTCAAACTCACAGTGATCCTCCTACCTCTGCCTCCCGAGTGCTGGGATTAAAAGCGTGCGCCACCACGCCCGGCTTCCCTTACCTTTTTTGTTAGCACAATGTATATTAAGCTCATCTTGACCCTGTCTTGTGTCATTCCTGGAATCAAGATGTTCTTTCAGTGAAGAATAGTATTCACAGACACGTAGGAAACATTCCCACACAAAGGCATATATGCATGCATTAGTAAGCCAATACTGGATTGTTATATCACTCCAAATGTCTGTATGTATGTACATATGTGTGTGTGTGCTTTTTAAAAATGAGTTACAAATACATTTCTAATTCAGTTTTAGCATAGCACTTTCACTTCTTGTATGTATTTTATCTTGGGTTAAAAATCTTGGTTCTAGGTCATTAGCATAACTCCTTATTTGCTTTATCCTATAGTAAACCTAAGTGGTTTTAAATTAATAAACATTATAATAACAGTGTTGCTACAGAAGAAGGTTGTAGGAGTTTTTCTTAATTTTCTTTATCCTTAGAGTGTATTTTACTGTAGATACACATTCAAAATGTTACGGTTTTGGGAAGCCGGGCATGGTGGCACACTCCTTTAATCCCAGCACTCGGGAGGCAGAGGGAGGAGGATCACTGTGAGTTCGAGGCCACCCTGAGACTTCATAGTGAATTCCAGGTCAGCCTGGGCTAGAGCGAGACCCTACCTCGAAAAAAAAAATTGTTTTCGTTGCTGTTTGTTTCTGAGACACGGTCTCGCTGTGTTTCCAGACCGGTCTTGAACTTGTGGGTTCATTAACCCTCCCACGTACCTGGTAGTACAGGTGCATTTCTCCACGCCTGGTAAAGGTGTTTTGTGTTGAAAGTCACTTAAAATTGTTCTTTCAGCTATGTAGTATATTACCAATTGATGATTAGATCCCTTCATTTTACTTTGTTTCCAATTTGAGGACTTTATCTTTTATGATTTTATATTTTTAATATGTAAAACAATTGCAAGATTCCAAAATAGAAACAGTTATTGAAGAAGTCTAACTCCTGTCATTGCCTCCTCACTTGTTTCTTCTTTCTCTGTGAGCAGTCATTTTGGTTGGATCTTAATCCTTCCAGGTGCTTCCTTTTCTAAGTACTGACACACATTTATATCCCCCCCTTTCTTACATAGAGATGGTATAGCTCACAAACCCGCATATTCCTTGGCTTCTTCCCACCCACCCACACACACACTTTATAAGAGATCCTAGAAGTAATTCTGTTGCGTGGACACAGCATAGTTAAGTCAGTGGGTCTCCTACTGATGAACCTTTGGGCTACTTTCAAAATTTAGCTATTAAAATAAAACTATCACTGTGGGCACATGTGATTTCAGTTTTCTAGTGCCCCTCTGGGATGGATCCTAGAGATAGTTTTGTTAGACATTATCAGCCACAGACTCCTTAGAAACTTCATGCCATCCCTAAAGGTTTTACTGGAGCCAGGTCACATAGACAGCATCCACCTGGCACATACCAAAATTCTAAACTTCCAGAAGGAAAGCAGGGTATTCAGCATATAAGCAATGTTATTTGTGTAGTTTTGACACAGCAGGCCACTCTTAGCACTTGTCAGCAAATGATGGGAACTTTACAGTCCAAGTTCCGGGACACTAAGTGAGCAAAGTAGCCTTGCTAAGGACTGCAGTTGGGCCTGCTAGGTTTTTATGCACAGCATCATTTTCATTTCTTCTTGACCTATCCATTCAGAGTTCTGTTTACATCTAGTCAATATTTGTATTAGGTATGTGATCTCTGTTTTCTCTTGCTTGCTCATTTTATGTTAAGGATTTGGACTCGTTTGACACAAGTTGCAAATGTTTTTTCCCAGGTTGTCCTTTGGCTTTGTTGTAGTGTCATTGTGGGTTTGAGGTATAGACTCTTCCACTCCAGCGTGACAGTAAAACTCACGCTCTGGAACCTACACATTTTCCTTCCTCACATGTAGATAGATCCCTGGCTTTTCTTTGGAATTGTTCCTGATACATCATTTCCCATTTTCCCCACAACATAATTTTTTTTTTTGCATATGTGTCTGTGTGTGGTGTGGTGTATGCATGTGCACGTGCCCATGAAGCCCCCCATGAGGTCACCTTTGGTGACGTGTGCTTGCCTGCAGTGGCCACGGGGATGTCGGATGTCCCATCTGTGCCATCACTCTCCTGTGAGCTCTCACCTGAGCCCGACCATCTTGCTAATCCTGGAACTTGCCAGTTTTTCCAAACCTTGTCAATTCTTCAGTCTCAGCTTGAGTTTGGGACTAGGGTCACAGACATGCATGGCCATGCCCAGCTGTCCATGTGGGGTCTGGGGATTGAAATCAAACAGTCTCTTAGGCCTCCTCATGTCCTTGTGCTTGTGCAAGAAGTGCTCCTGACTACGGAGCCATCTCTCTAGCCCCCTAATATTTATTTTTTTTATTATTGACAACTTCCATAATTATAGACAATAAGCCATATTTTTTGGTTTTCAAGGTAGGGTGTCACTCTAGCTCAGGCTGACCTGGAAGAATTCACCATGTAGTCTCAGGGTGGCCTCGAACTCATGGTGAGCCTCCTACTTCTGCCTCCCGAGTACTAGGATTAAAGGCGTGCGCCACCACACCCGCAAGTCTCTTCTTTTCTTTTGATGACATCATCTTTTCCTCCTTTTGGGATGGTCTTGTATAGGTAGTGTCGGGCACTGTGAAGTCATGGATATCCAGTCCTACCCTTCCTTTGGCTCTTACATTCTTTCTGCCACCTCTTCTGCAATGGACCCTGAGCCTGAGAAGGTGTGATAGAGATGTTTCAGTCGCCCCATAATTGTTTTATTTACTTTTATTTATTTATATGAGAGAGAGAGAGAAAGCGGCAGAGAGAGAGAGGGAGAAAAGAAAGGAGGGAGAGAGGGAGGGAGGGAGGGAGAGAATGGTCACACCAGGACCTCCAGCCACTCCATTCGAACTCCAGACACATGTGCCACGTTATGCATCTGGCTGACATGGATACTGGGGAATCAAACCTGGGTCCTTTGGCTTTGTATGCAAGCGCCTTAATTGCTAAGCCACCTTTACAGCCCCACCCACACTGCCGCATAACTTTTAATGCATGTTCACATGTGTAAGCGTGCATGTATGTGCATGTGAAGGTCAGAGGACAACCTTGAATGTCATCTTCAGGAATGCTGTCCACTATTTTTGGGACAGGGTTTCTCATTGGTCTGGAGCTCACCAATTAGGTTAGACTGGCTGGCCAGTAAGCCCCTCTTTCCATTTCCCCAGAATGGGATTACAGACACACACCACCATTCCTGGTGTTTTTATGCAGGTCCTAGGGACCGGACTCAGAGCCGCATGCTTGTAAAGAAAGTACTTTACTCAAAGCTATCTCCCCAACCCGAAGCAAATTTTTAAATCTACTGTGTCCTTACTAATATGAAGAGCTACCTTTATAAGATATATGGTAGAATTCTGTATGCTTTGGGGTCTGTTTCTAGACCTTGTATTCTAGCTCATTCGTCTACTTGTCTATTTATGCACCAGAAGCACATTTTAGGGAAATTTTTTGCCTTTCAAGAGAACAAT
Organism: Orientallactaga sibirica; assembly: GCA_036365145.1. NCBI lineage: Eukaryota > Metazoa > Chordata > Mammalia > Rodentia > Dipodidae > Orientallactaga > Orientallactaga sibirica. The sequence continues at coordinate 2,515,521 of JAEOAD010000048.1, forward strand.
CACTAGACTTAAGATGCTCAGTCGTTCAGCAGCCCCCAGAGAGACTGCAGACTGTGACAGAAGGCATTGCCTCTTATCTGGACTGACGAAACTCCTCACAAATTTACCAAATCAAGAATTCCGTCCTGCATCTGCAAATAATGAAAAATATGATCCCTCCACTCTGGGTTGATGTATAGCTCCCTCCTAAAGTACACACAGCAGAATAAAAAGCACATAAGGTGTCCCTATGGGGAGAGAAGATACAATAAATATGCTAGAATTAGATAAAGCACAAGCCCTCAAATTCAACATGCCATTGGTGAATGCAAAACGGAAAGTGGCTAGGGCTTGCAACAGAGAACATCCTTGATGTGCCTTGGGTACATGAGTAGGAGAGTCAGCAGCCAGGAAATAGTGCAGGTGCTACAGCAGATTAAGCCTTAAATATGCAAGTCCTTTTTATTTAAAGATACATTAAGAAGTATTATCATTAAGTATATTGTAAAGCCCCCCCCTACACAAAAAAATCCTTTATAACATTCTAATATCTGGTAGGTTTGACCTCCGCCTACCACATATTATTTTCAAAGTATTCCTGGATCTTCTTGCTTACTTACTTATTGTATAGCCATATATAATTATATATAATAATGGGTTGCATTATGGCATGTTCATACATGTATATAATGTATTACTTTATCATTTTCTCCCCTCAACCCCTGCTGCTCCCCTTCCCCTTTCCAGCCAGTCCCTCTTCTACTTTCATGTCTTTGTGAAGGAATTTATTTGACGAACCAGTGAGCTTTGTTAGGTTTTTACAGGATCCTGGCCAAAGGATTATTTACCAGTGGCTGCAGGGAGATGTGGAGCCTTGGGAATTGTCTCCTCCCCTGCCCCCACCCAGCTAGGGATCTGCCTGTAAGTCCTTGGAGAGGGGTGGGGTTTATGGGCTCTTCTCCCACCCCCATGACAGGATGTAATCACATGTAATCACATCTGCTGTGAGATCAGGAGTGCAATGTCATGCTCCAAAGACACCTCACTTCACTCCTTCCTCTGGCCCTTACATCCTTTCCGCCCCCTCTTCCGTGATGTCCCCTGAGTCTTGGAGGGCCTGATAGAGACGTCCAGTCATTTACGACTTAGCATTCAACAGTCCCTTATACTCGGTACTTTGACCAGTTATGAGTGTTTGAAGTTACCACTACCCACTGCAAAAAGGAGCTTCTCTGATCAAAGCTGACAACAGCACTAATCTATGGGCCTAAACATAATTAGTTAGAAAGCAATTTGATGGGCACATGATGTCCATTCATCCAAACAACAGTAGCTGTCGCACTAGAGCCTATGACCTCCCCGGCCACAGCCTTTTGACCAGGTTTACAGTACCAGGTTTGCATTGCCTCGAATCCACATAGAAAGTGGTTGATTGCTCTAATTATTGGTGGTATTGTAGCACCCAGACTCTATAGCTGAGTAAGACTTTTTTTAAAAAATATATTTTATTTATTTGAGAGAGAGAGAGAATGGGCATGCCAGGACCTCCAGCCACTGCAAACGAACTCCAGATGCGTGCTCCCCGTTGTGCATCTGGCTTGTGTGGGTACTAGAGAGTCAAACCAGGATCCTTTGGCTTTGCAGGCAAACGCCTTAACCACTAAGCCATCCCTCCAGCCCCCCTGAGTAAGACTTTTGATGACACTTCTCCCTCAGCAGCCTGTATAGCACCTTCTGTCTGAGAACTAGCTAGCAAGGAGGCTTCCATCCTGGTTCCAGCTTGACTTCTGTATGTCCTACGACTAAAGTATATAGTGTCTTCAGCAATAGGATCTTACCATACAGTTCTAAAGGGCAGCCAGTAGCCATGACAAATAACTGTACTGTTTTGGGGGCCTCAAAGGCCTCTCTGACCCACCACTCCTAGGGAAATAGCCCAACACTGATATTGAGATTTTTTTTGTTTTTGTTTTTGTTTTGTTTTGTTTTGTTTTTTGTTTTTCAAGGTAGGGTCTCACTCTAGCTCAGGCTGACCTGGAATGCACTATGTATTCTCAGGCTGGCTTCGAACTCTTGGAGATCCTCTTACCTCTGCCTCCGAGTACTGGGATTAAAGGCGTGCGCCACCACGCCCGGCTTGATATTGAGATTTTTTTATGTATGTGGTAGTTTGAATTTATGTGTCCTAATTGACTCGGGAGTTTTATGAAAGCTTGTAACTTGGATTTCCAGCAGCCTGGCTGGAAGAGGTGTCACTGGGGCCTGATCCTGGGGTCCAGCCCAAAGATATGTTTGGGGAGGATCTGAATTCCAGCCTAAGTTATGCAGAATGAGCTCTGCCTGGGTCTCTGCTGTTTTGCTATTAGCTCCTGGTGCTTGCTTGGGTGTGGTGCTGGGTGGGGTCTTTTCTCTCTGAGGATCTGTTGAAGGGAGCCAGCTTCTTTCACTGTTATGAAACTCCCCCTTCCCATCTGTAAGCCTGAAATAAATCCCATTCTTCCCATAAATTGTGTCTTGTTTGGAGGATGGTCCCAGTAGCGTGAAGCTGACTAACAATGTAATAATCTGTGGTTTCTGGAAACTTGCTTCCTTATTTTTCCATATGGATTTTAGAGGAACATATGTAGCTCTAGAAAAAGTTAGGTTTTCTTGAGATCGTGTTAAACTTATAGATGTGCTAAGAAATGACATCTTAGCCATGCTGAGTCTGACTCTCCAGCAATGTGGTATGTCCTTCATTTTCTTAAGTCCACTTTTTTTGTCTTTAAGCACCTGCCTGCGAGTTTCCCTGGTGTGACACTGCACATTACTTGATAAATTCGTGCATTTTTTCTACTATAATTCCCCTCCTTTTTTTTCAATGAAGTTAAATATTTTACTATAGAACTTGAGTGTGCTCGACTATGTGGTGACCCCAGGGAGATAAGGTAGACAGTTCTCAAACACATTTCACGGGCTACTCTTTCTGGGTAAGGAAGGGCAGGCCATTGAGTGTTCCACCAGCCACTGGGTGGGCTGAATTAAAATCCATTCTGTCCGACTTCCTACTTAAGCTTGTGTTCTTGTTAACAATGGATAATCAATTTATTTTTCCAGTTTGTCTTTGAGGTTTTAAAGTGACTGTTGAGATAGGATTAAGTAGATAACTAATCTTTTTCTGTGTGTGCTTGTTTTTCTGTAACTCCCCCTTCTTAATTTGAGAAACATTCCTTAATGCGTGCATGACAGATTTGATGTTGAAACCCGGCACGTGTTTATTGGTGATCACTCAGGCCAAGTCACCATCCTCAAACTGGAGCAAGAAAACTGCACCTTGGTCACAACCTTCAGAGGACACACAGGTAGGACACGTGGCAAAGTCATGTGCTAGCCACAGTGTGCTGTTGCCCACAGCTATTCCTATGCTTAACTGCTTGCAGCCTGTGTTTAGGCAAAGATACATGTGACAGACTTACCAGTTCCAGAATGGTTCTTCTCTATAAACCAAACAAAAGAGGAACCAATCTATGTTGAAAATGCTGGAGTTCAGTTTTCATACTATTTTTAGAGAAAGCCATGATTAACATATGTTAATAAAATATTTTAGACAATTTGGCAACTACTCAAACCCCAGAAGATTGAAAGGATGGCTGCCTCGGTCTGTGTTCGTCACTCTTGATTTAGTAAGATGGTATGCAAGAAATCCAAGACAATGCCCACAAAGAAACGGTTTTGATCATGGGAAGTTACAGAAGAAGGGACAGACAGATTTATCTTTCCCTTCTTTTTGGCCTTGGCGTTTATAACTCAAGGTTCCCTTTCTATCACTGGTCTGTTTAGGATCACTGAATAGATAATGATTAAATGTTTTACTAGCATTTATCAGAGGGCCACTGGCTCCAGAAAACACTGACCCTGGGAAGTGAGCCACTACTGCCTATTTTCATGGTTGTTAATGCCCTTCATGTTTTCTTATAAACCAGTAACCCATGATTTAGTATAGAACAGGGATAATACTCAGTTTGAGTGTCATATAAGAATAAAAGTGACCCGGGCATGGTGGCACACACCTTTAACCCAGCACTCGGGAGGCAGAGATAGGAAGATCTCCATGAATTCGAGGCCACCCTGAAACTACATAGTGAATTCCAGGTCAGCCTGAGCTAGAGTGAGACCCTAAAAAAAAAAAAAAAAAAAAAAAAAAAAAAAGAGAGGCAGGGGAAGGATGTTTAATTGGGTAGTACCAATCCAGTCATAAAGCATTTCCTAAAGAAGGAAATCAAGGGCAGGCGCTGGTTTATTAATCCAGAACAGAAAAGGAACAGAACTGATAGGCTGAGTTTGTGTTATAAAGGGGATTTATTAGATCGGCTTATGCGATACTGGCTGGGCAGTCCAACAATGGCCATCTACAGACTAGAACCCAGTAGCTGCTCAGTCTACAAGGCTGGGTGCCTCAGCAGTCTCAATCTGGCATGGAAGGCCTAGAGGGTTCCTGGAGAGCCACTGGTCTTCAGTCCACGCTGGAAGGCTGATGAAGCTGGGTTTCAGTGTCCAGCAAGGATAGCGTCAGGGTAGATGTACGCACCAGCAAGTAGCATGCACGGCCAGGCACATGCCCTTGGAGCGTCTTCATATATAGTCCACCAGCCGACGGGCTGCCCACTCTGAAGGAGAGACTTCCTTTCTTCATTAATCCTTCCTGAAAAACCCTCACAGACTTGTCCAAAAGGTGTGCCACTTACTTGATTGCTAACGTGATCAAGTTGACATTATTTGACCATCCAAAGCTGGCATAAGAAACACACAGGAAAGAGAAAACGAATCCAAGGAGAAAGATTCATAAAAGATCCTCTTAATTATGCCTTTGGGAGAAAAAGAACAAGAAACTTCCCCTGTGGGTAAGACTCCGTCTTTCTTCACTAACGTTTGTTTTAGCCACCTGCAACCTGGCCAACAGGGGGCTTGGTAGGGACCAGCATTGTCCCACCTGGAAAGATTAAACTTGTGCTTCACCACTGACTTGTGTCTCCTCATCTCGCAGTCCCTAAACCCTTTACTGCCTTCCACTTGCCCTTACTTGTCGCTGACTCCAGTCCTCCATGTCCCCAGTGCCTCAGCCCCAGGATCGCTTTCCTGACATACTTGGCTCTGTGATTGGAGCATTCTTCCTTCTGGCAATCTGGGGGGGTTTGTGATTCAGACTGCCTGCTCATTTCCCAGTCGTGATTTCCCAGCCAGGGGCAGTTTCCTGATCTTCCCTCTCCCTGTGCTCAGCACACTCCTGTTGCCATGAACAGCTTCTTGTAGACCTTTAACACCCTCCCCTTTCCCTCTTCCCATCCCCTACTCAACTTCCTCCTCCTTCAAAAGCTGTCAGATGAAAGGTTTAAAATTTTTTATTTGTAATCCAGTCATAAGGGTGCCCATCGTTTATTCCAGCACTCAGGACACCCAGGTGGAAAGCTCAACCTGGGCTAGAGTGAGACCCTGCTTCAAAAACAAAACAAAAAACTTATTTCTGACATGGGGAGATAGCTCAGTGGCTAAGAGCACTTTTTGTGCTAGCATGAGAGGGTGAGTTTAATCCCCATTAAAAGCCAGTACAGCTATGCATTCCTGCAGCTAAGGTGAGTGCTAAGGTGAGCCGAGATGGGAGAATTAACTAAGACTCGCTCCAGGTTCGGGTTCGGGTTCGGGTTGGGTTCAGTGAGAGTTGCTGTGTCAAGGAAATAACGCAGAACAATGATGGAGGACACCCATCTCCTCTGACCTCTCCACATGTAGAGGCCTGTGCGTCTGGACACACCACACACAAACCAAAACAAGTATTTATTTCTTGCTCATTCTGTGCTCAGCCTCCCCACTCCCAGCACCCCAACACACACACACCTACACAACGTTTTCTTTTGGTTCTTTCTTTAGAACCCAGGAACCACGCACCCAAATAGACGCCCTTGGATATGAGGACGATCTGGCTGCGATATCTGTCAGCCCATGAATTACCAGGGTTGATTCAGCTGATCTGGCTGGCTAGGCAGGTATCCCCTTCCTCCCTCACCACTCCATGTATGTCCCTCCTGAAGCTGCATGCTTGGTCAAAATGACTCCCCGCCCCCCACCCCCGAAAGGAAGGGCCAGTTTTCTGTCAAGGGTATACGAGTAGCTGCTCTGCCCTGCTAGAACCTGCAGACAAGTTCCCAAATGGATTCCCTCTGCCTCCCTTTTGAGTTACTCTGCTTAATTGATTAACGTGCTTAAGTTTCTTGATTCTCTGTTCAGGAAGCAAACCAAACCCTCTCAATCCCATGTCCCACTGTGACAGTTCCTACCTCCATCTCAAAAACCAATGCTGGTGTTTTAATTATAAAATTTACTATTTAAATGATTTTTTTTTATTTATTTGAGAGAGAGATACAGAAATAGGCAGGTAGAGAGAGAGAGAGAGAGAATGCGGTGCACCAGGGCCTCCAGCCACTGCAAACGAACTCCAGATGCAAGTGCCCCCTCATGCATCTGGCTTACGTGGCTCCTGGAGAATGGAGCCTCGAACCAGGATCCTTAGGCCTCACAGGCAATCATTTAACCGCTAAGCCATCTCTCCAGTCCTAGCTGAGTGATTTTTAAATACTTTATTGGGTTGCGTTAAGCACATTCATGTTATGTTGTAGCTGCTGCCGCCATCCTTCACAGAACATGCTTGCTCTTGTGCAGCTGCTGCCCTCTGCCCTTGGACAGTGACCCCTCCTTGCTCCCCCCCCCCCCTTCTACTTCCTGTGACTGTGACTACTCCAGGTGCACCGTGTAAAGGGAATCACGCGGCCCCCGTGCATTTGCAAAGGGCTTATTTCACTGTCTCAGGTTAATCCGGGCTACAGCAGACAACAATGCTGCTTAGTGGTTCACCAGCTGCTCCAACATCTTTCCCGCCCATTGGCTTCCAGCCCCGTGCAGTCTCATTTTTCTCCGTTGTTCCACTAGCACTGCCCTCACTGATGTGACCCGTGGCCCTGCTGGGACATGTTTTAGACCTTGTCACACTTAACTTTGCAGCAGTATTTGCATAGCGGCCACCTCTTCCCCAGCACTGCCCTCCCTTGCACTTCTGTGAAATAGCCTTTCATGGTTTCCCTTTAGGCCTCTGCTGGTCGGTTTTCAGGAACCCCAGATCTGCTCTGGGTCCTCTTTTCTTCGCCCGCTGTGTTCCCGTGTTTCCTCAGCCGTGGCTTAGTCACAGAAATAACAGGCAGTCGATGTCCCCAGATTTCTCACAGTCCAATGGCTAAACTGCTATTGTGGTATCTGGTGGCAGAAGGAAGCACCCAGGGCTTCCAAGAACTGAGCGCACAGTGTACTTGGAAGGAGGCAGGAGGAAGACGGGAGGGATGGAAAGTCTCCCTGGGGGAGATGCTGCCTCACAGGAAATCTGTGGGAACAAGTAAGTGTTGAGTTCATAGAAGCGGAGTGAGAAGTGCCATCCAGGCAGAGAAAACTGCCATGGTTCAAGGCTTGAAGATTTGCTGGAAGACGGTGCTCTTGGGCTCCGCTACTTACTCTTTTCAGGTTGGACTTCTGTTTCTGAGAGAGGAAGAAGGGAACAGTCACGGAGAGGCGGCCACAGTCTCTTCAGATCACTGAGCTTTCTCCCAGGCATCACTCTGACATCTGTGAGAAACCATGAAAGAGTTAGGCACCAAGAAGTCAACTTATTTGATTTTAAAAGATTTTTTTTTCTGGAAGTAGGGAGTAATTAAAAAGCTAGTAGGAAACTGACCCTTGAAATGGGACCCTGGAGGACGAAAAGCCAGGAGTGGATAGATTGAAGGTAAAACATAAGCAGTTAAAATAAAAACAAAATCACAGTGGGGCAGAGGGTGGAGCTCGGTGCTAGAGTACTTGCCTGGTACTAGTGAGGCCCTGGCTTTGATTGAGATACACACCAAAAAATACAAATAAAAGGACAGGCTCAGCAGGCCTGGTGAAAGACATATTTGACTTATGCCAAAGAGGAGTTCCCAGAGGTCCATCCTGATGCCTCGAGGTCAAAAGGGTTAAACAGCTGCTTCCTACCCATGCTGCCAGCCATGTTCCGCAGACTTGTTCAGACACTGCTGAGGTCTTCCCACGTAGAAGGCTCATTCCAGACCCGCAAGGTCCCAAACTCAGCCAGACACCAGTCCGGCAAAGATCTGAACACCTTAAAGTAAGCCAAGGTCCATTAAAAGTGACCTTGGGGGTGTCATCCATCTTAGCCCAACTCCGACGTAGACAGACCATCAGCATGTGTGTTTGGGAAGCCATGCCATTCGCCCCATCACGCTCTCTCTTATGGTACAGAAGGTCATACAAAAATGTGGGGCAATGATGGAACCGGCCCGACAGTCACATTTCTGGTCCATAGAGATTTAGGAAACTAGTTTATGTGCTTATGCTCCCTCTGCTGGTTTTCTTTTCAGAGCTAGTTGTCAAGTCTCATAGTTCTTTGCTAATTCTGAAGAAGTTAGAATATATTTGTACCAAAAAAAGCTATAAACAACTGGGAAAAAAAATTGAAAAAAAAATACTATTTTGACCACTGGAAGTACATAGCATATTTTTCTATATTTCTAAGATGTTCTTATTTTTGAGGCAGGGTCTTGGTATGTAGCCCAGACAGGCCTCCAGTTCATGGCAATTGTTCTGCCTCAGCCTCCTAAGTATGCTGAGATTCACAGGCATGAGCCACTGTGCCCAATCTAAAATTTCTCTGATTAGTATGAACATACTAGAAATGAGAAGACTTGAATCTAAATCTGCCAAGGCCTTCTAATTAATGAAAAGGTTTAACGCAGCCTTGTTTGTTAGCTGTTAGGAGACTCTGAAGGAACAACAGAACTATACAGAATAACTAAGCAAACCAAGAAAATTCCTGCAAAATATGCAAGCTGAAATCATTTACAACGGACGCTGGCACCCAGGTCCATTTTCTGTGACGTGCAAGTCAGTGTGTGCAGATGGCCGGCACGTCGGTCCACAGGGGCTCACACTCTGTGACGGGTGCTGGCTTGTGTAGTGGTGAGTCACGCAAACGTGATCCCCACCCTCACCGTCTAGTCCAGCATGGGGTAAAGCACTCGGCCAGTCATTCCAGATAACTCATCAGATACAGTGAGGGTGGTGCTATGCTCGTGGGCTGCTTGGAAGCAGGAGAGAGGCTTCCCATGGCAGTGGTGTCAACAGCACTTAAGGAAGAAGGGGAGGAGCCAGGACACGGAGCTCGCAAACCCTCATCACTTCAACCCAGAGCAAATGAAGAAACGCAATGAAATATTGAAAAGGTTCCATCAGGGTTTCAGCACTGACTCGGGCCCTCCTTTAGCTACTTATTAGCATAGCCAACTCAGCCTGGAGAGGAGTGTGTTGTCACTCTGGAGAGGGCAATCCAGCAGTTTCCAAATCTGATTTCGCATTATTCTATGAAATCATTCACTTTTGGAAAGTATGTTGTAGAAGTCTCAAAAATTTTTAGTTAAGTATTTTGGTAATAGGTATTAAATTTCTAAAAACATTTATAATTTTTGACCCAGCTCCATCTTTAAGATTCCTTTTTAAGTAAACAGGGTAATCGTATCTCCAGCTTTGTGAGGGAATTAAATGGGTTGACAAGTAAGCACCCAGAATAGTGCTGAGCACGTATGAGGCTCTCAGTAAACAGATTAGAGCATTGGAGTCAGCGTTAAGGCAGTGACCAGCATGTCAGAGGCTGTGGCAGCCACTAAGAAATCGAGTGACATTATATAAGCCAGACCAGTCTCTAATTTACCACATTCTAATAGACGGCAAGGACCAGAGATGGAAAAGGGAATGATCTGTAACGGGTTAGGAAAAGGAAAATCACCAACCTAGTTAAAGCAAGTGTGGGTATATTTATCAGTCTCCCAGGACTCAGAGTATAAATGATGGAAGTCATAAAAAGGACAGGAGCTGGAGAGATGGCTCAGCAGTTAAAGATACTTGCTTACAAAGCCTGATGGCCTGGGGCCGATTCCCCAGTACCCATATAAAGCTAGATGCACAAAGTGGTGTATTTGTCTAGAATTTGTTTGCAGAGGCAGGAGGCTCTGGTGTACCAAAACTCATTCTCTCTGCATTTGGCTCTCTCTCAAATAAATAAAAGTTTTTTAGGGCTGGAGAGATGGCTTAGTGGTTAAGCACTTGCCTATGAAGCCTAAGGACCCTAGTTCAAAGCTCGATTCCCCAGGACCCACGTAAGCCAAATGCACAAGGTGGCACCTGCATCTAGAGTTTGTTTGCAGTGGCTGAAGACCTTGGGGTGCCCATTCTCTCTCTATCTATCTGCCTCTTTCTCTGTCCGTCTGTCGCTCTCAAATAAATACAAGGTTTTTTTGTTTTTTAAAGGACAGGGGCTGTAGAAATGGCTTAGCAGTTAAGGCACATGCCTGCAAAACCTAAGGACCCAGGTTCAATTCTCCAGATCCCATATAAGCCAGATAGATGCACATGATGGCATATGGATCTGGAGTTCGTTTACAGTGGCTAGAGGCCCTGGCGTGCCCATTCTCTCTCTCTCCCTCCCTCTCTCTGACTCTAATCAATAAATTAAAAATCTTTTAAAAAATAAAAAGGACAGCATGGAGTAGGGATGCAAACAGCTCTGGGATCACAGGCCAGCTCTATGTAAAGGTCCTAACAGTTAGGTCTACTGCATAGAAAACTACAGTGTTAATTTTGAGTCAGTTCAAGGAGCAGGTACGGAGCACCTTCTGTGTAGCAGGGCCAGCATGGGCTTTGTAGATGAGATCAAAGGAGACTCAGGCCCTCCTCACCACAGACATGTCATAACAAGATGGTGGGGTTCCTTTTGAGAATATGCTGGGCATGCCATGATGTAAGGCAGACTAGGCAGAGGCATCTCAGCAGCAGCGCAGCTCAGCCAGGAAAGACATGTCACCGGCCTGCTTGACCTGCTCAGAAGGAGACCAAGGACATTGCTTTGTGTTCTTGTAGCAGGATAGGAGGGGAGCAGGGAACCTCTTTTCCTGGCCTGTGAATCCCAAACTTTAGATCCTTATCCATTCCAACAAACAATTAAGAAAACAATTCCAATAATGTTTATTTGAGAAAAATCAGTGTCCAGGGAAAGGCTGGAGGGGACCTGTAAGGAAATTTTAAAAGGGCCAGAGCTTAAAGAAACACACACACACACACACACACACACACACACACACACAGGAAGTGGAGCAAAAGGATGTAAGCTTTTCACCTTCACATTAGGAGTAAAGCTAAGACACTATAGTAAGGGTCCCCTCCCCCATCCCAGCCCAACTGGGCTTGGGGGCTGGAATGGGGGAGGGCTTATCAGGACCGGGACCTGGAGGTTCAGGTGTCAGAAGAGATGACCAGCTAAGAAAATGGCCTTGCCCAACCAGTAAGCCCCTCTTACAGCTTACTGGGGTGGGCTTTACCGTCAGGTGAGTTCAGAGGGAGAGCTGGTTGGCTTGGACAGAGGAGGCTGGTCCAAAAAGAGGCCAGCATACCTGAGTAGAGGGCGCTGTCGCTGAGGAATGAGATTGGATCAGATGCTGAATTCCGGTTCTGGTGAGGCAGATGGTGTGACATCTCTTTTGGTTTCACCTTTGGGCCCTCCCAGTCTCAGCTCCACATGTCTGAGACTAACATTAAGCCAGACACAGTTTATGGGAGGAAGGGTTTGTTTCAGCTAACAAAATCCTGGGGAAGTTCCATCAATGGTGGATGGAAGAAGCTGGCTCCCTTTCACAGATCCAACCATAGAGAAACCATCAAACAGCCAGCAAACACCAAAAGCAGCAAGCACAGGCCACCAGAGCTCAAACTGCTCTGCACATACCTTGAGCTGGAATCCAGACCTGCCCCCCATGACACCACTTCCAGCCACCTGCTAGACACTTAAATAGGAAGCTTAACTTTGATCAAAAATGCCTCAGGGGCTGGAGATGTGGTTTAGCAGTTAAGGCACTTGCCTACAAAGCCTAAGGACTCAGGTTCAATGCCCCAGCACCCATGTAAGCCACATGTACAAGGTAGCACCTGTGTCTGGAATTGGTTTGTAATGGCTAGATCCTGGCATGGTCATTCTCTCTCTCTCTCTCTCTCTCTCTCTCTCTCTCTCTCTAATAAATAAATAAATAAATAGATAAATGAAATACATTTTTTAAAAAGATCACAAAAAAGCCTGAGGCTATGGGGGGACATACATTCACATTCAAACCGCCACTTTCTACCCCTGGCCTCCATAGACTCATGACCAACTCACAATGCAAATTGCATTCAGTCCAACTTCACATGTCCCTATAACCTTTACCAACTTTCAGATTGTTCCAGAGTCCAAAGTCTCATTTTATATTCAAGACTGTCTCTTAACTGTGAGTCCTGTAAAATAAAATTTAAAAAAAAAAAGTTATTTACTTCCAACACATAGTGGCACAGAATAAATATTTCCATGCAAAAAGGCACACAAAGAGAGACTAGACCTGTGCAAAATCAATAACCAGTAGGCAAACATCTGTAGTTCAAGTCTGTCATCTATAACCAGTGATGATAGCCTCTGGAATTCCTATTTACACCCCTCCAGCTGGGCTGAGTAGCCAGGGAAAATCTGTCATCTTGAGCCAACAGTGCTTCATGGTAGCCTTTGTACAGTCCTGGTATATCCAAAATATCTTCAGGTCTCCACTATAAGCCAGTCCATCTTACAATGGTCTCTCTACAGAGAAACATCACCCTATTTCACATGCTGTACCTCAGCAGTGGCTCCTAAAACTGTGCGCCCTTCATGACCTGCTTCCATGCATTCTTTCCGGTTTTTGTGAGGTAAGGTCTCGCTATAGTCTCAGGCTGGCCCTGAACTTACAGTGATCCTCCTACCTAGGACACCTGAGTGCTGAGATTAAAGGCGTGTGCACACTACACCTAGCACATGCATCTTTTCATGCTTCCAAAACCAGTAACCAGTGTGCAGCAACACAGTCATTTGATTAATTCAGGGTGGAGATAAATCTTAGACCTTGAACCTTCAGAATTCTTCCCTTCAGTCATCTCCTTTCAAAAGGCTTTGAATTTCAGCCATTCAGCCTTTTCTGGGTAAACTTGCCCTCAGGCATCTTTTCCATTGTTTCAATGTAAAGCAGTTGTCCCATACTTAAGGGTGATAATCTGTTTAACAATAGCAGCTTTAGGGCATGGTGGCACATACCTTTAATCCCAGCACTTGGGAGGCAGAGGTAGGAGGATCGCTGTGAGTTCTAGGCCACCCTGAGACTACAGAGTGAATTCCAGGTTAGCCTAAGCTAGAGTAAGACTCTACCTCAAAAAACAAAGAAACAAAACAAAACAAATAGCAGCTTTAGCAACCTAAAACAAATCTCTGTGCCAATTACTTTAAATTTGCTTGAATTTTTCCTGTGATGAACCATACATCTGTCAGTTCCATATTTTCTGCCAAGCAATCAGTCTATTACTTTTAAATACAGCCTTGATCAAACTCTCTGGGTATAGGCAGCAGAACACAGCCAGCCTTTATGCTGCTAACCCAGTTCCAACAAGGTTCTTTGCTGTCTTTCCTTCCTCTTTGAGAGTTAATAAGCCAACACAATGCTCTCCGCATTTAGCATTTTCAAACTCTCAGAAGAATAGCCCAAGTCTCAAGTACCGTCCATGCACATTCCTGCAGTACACAAGTTCCAAAATACCAAAATCCACATGGTCAGATTCACATTGCTGAGACAAATATCCAGCCATACACAGCTTATGGGAGGAACAGGTTTATTTCAGTTTACAAATCCAGGGGAAGTTTCATCAATGGCAGAAGAAGCTGGCTCCCTTTAATACATTCACATTCAAACTACCACATGTCCCTAGCTGACTATCTATAAAAAATAAATAAAAAAACTACCTTGCTCCCCCATTCTTTTTTTTCTTTTCTTTTCTTTTCTTTTCTTTTCTTTTCTTTTCTTTTTTGGTTTTTCAAGGTAGGGTCTCTCTGAAATTAACTACGTAGTCTCAGGGTGGCCTCAAACTCACAGCGATCCTCCTACCTCTGCCTCCTGAGTGCTGGGATTAAAGGTGTGCACCACCACACCCAGCTCTCCCCCATTCTTATTCATCATTCAATCACTTATTCATTTGTCTGTGCATATTGAATACCTACTGAAAGCAGAATTTTCCATACTGGGGACACTTGAACAGGCTATAGTTCTGGCCCTCCTACAGCTTGTAATCTATTAGGATAGTGGTCAATCAACTAATTTTGGTAGAGTAATAAGAGTGTGATAGCCAGGCATAGTGGCGCACACTCGGGAGGCAGAGGTAGGAGGATTGCCATGAGTTCAAGGCCACTCTGAGAATACATAGTGAATTCCAGGTCAGCCTGAGCTAGAGTGAGACCCTACCTGGAAAAGGCAAAAAAAAAAAAAAAAAGTGTGTATGATGAGAGCAGTGGAGGGTTTCTAAGTGGGCAGCATTTAGACAAGGATTTGCATGAAGTACAGACAAAAGGGGTTTTGTCTTATCATTCATCTGTTGTCCCTTTTTCATTGACCAGACGATACCAGAGCCTATCTGCCTGGTACCACGCTTGTCCAGCACAGTGTTTGACTGCTGTTGGGGAAGATGGCATGAAAGGACTGTAGTCTGGGAGCTGCAAGGCTGCTGACCACATGGGTACTAGAGGAAGTGAGGTCTGTTCTTCCAAGAACAGAAGTAGTACAAGCAGCCTGGTGGGCAGGGACAGGAGGGAGCTAGTTGGCACAATCCAGAACAAGGGTGGAGGACTGTCTTCCTGTTATCTTAAAAAACAAAAACCTTCTTACAAGAGAAACTTCCCTAAAAGCTTTTAAAGTGTAAATTAATAACTTAATTAAAATAGGTTGATAACTAAAAATTTTTAATGTCAGGTTCCAACAAATAATAAGATATTTTATGTACTCAGAAGAAGTATCTTTTTTTTTTTTTTTTTGGTTTTGCAAGGTAGGGTCTCACTCTGGTCCAGGCTGACAAGGAATTAACTATGTAGTCTCAGGGTGGCCTCGAACTCTTGGCAATCCTCCTACCTCTGCCTCCCGAGTGCTGGGATTAAAGGCGTGCGCCACCACACCCGGCTAGAAGTATCTATTTTGAGGCAAGCCCAAGAGGCTGGCCTTTTTATGAGAGAGGGAGAGAGAGAGAGAGAATTAGTGTGCCAGGGCCTCCAGCCACTATAATTGAACTCCAGATGTGTGCACCACCTTGTGTGCATTGCTATCTTGCGCATGCAACATCTTGTGCATCTGGCCTATGTGGGATCTGGGGAATCGAGCATGGGTCCTTAGGCTTCACAGGCAAGCACCTTAACAGCTATGCTATCTCTTCAGCCCCAGAACATATTTTTAATTAATTAATTTATTTATTTATTTATTTTATTTATTTATGTATTTATTTATTTGACAAAGAGAGGGAGAAGGAGGGAGAGAGAGAGGCAGATAGAGAGAATGGACACACCGGGGCCTTCAACCACTGTAAATAAACTCCAAACGCATCTGCCATCTTGTGCATCTGGCTTACATGGGTCCTTTGGCTTTGCAGGAAAGCACCTTAACCACTAAACCATCTCTCCATCTCCCCCAGAATATATTTTTAATAACTTTTAAAAATTATTTATTTGAGAGAAGGAGGAGAAAGAATTTTGAAGGCTTCCATGCAAAGAAATGATGAATGTTTGATGAGATGAATATGCTAATTGTTTCTTTGACTTGATCATTACACAATGTATACTTCAATCAGAGCATCACATTGTACCCCATAAATATGTACAGTTTTTATGTATTAAAAAAAAGAAGAAAAAATCCATTTACTTCTCATCTTTTATTTTTGGAGTGGGAAGTAGGTAGCAGTTAAGAAAATATGGTTAATATTTCCAAATAATACAAAATTTCCCATTCTTAGAATTATGCTTTTCTTTTGAAGGTTAATGAATTGCCTGTTTTCATTTCTCTAGTCTCTGTAATAGATTTTATGGCATGTTAAATGGGAAAGATTTTTAAGGGTGGGATTTTTACTTTTGGAACAGATTTTTCTTTCTGGGGTTTATTCATTTGTTCTTTCAACAAACATTTATTGTAACCCAGGGAGTGTATGGATCCTGATTCCTTGTGTTGCATTTTATGGCAGAGAATTTGCTCTGTGACTAATGCCCGTCCCTCTGTGTCTGCTCTCAGGAGGGGTGACGGCACTCTGTTGGGACCCAGTCCAGAGGGTGCTGTTCTCTGGCAGCTCAGACCACTCTGTCATCATGTGGGACATTGGCGGAAGAAAAGGAACAGCCATCGAGCTTCAAGGACACAAGTAAGCGTGCTGGTACTTCAATAAAATCTCTGAGAACAGGCACCCAGCTGAGAGGCGGACAGAGGAGTGTGGTCCAGTCTCTAGGAGGACCTTTTCACCACAAGGAACATGCAGGAACTTAACAGTAATGGCCATCTTGATTTATGTCCATAGAAAAGTGTGCTGCCATACCCCACTGGGGATCTGAGAGTGCTTCCAAAAACCATAAAGCAAAATAATGGCAGTGAATAAATAAAAGGTAAAAATTAGAGCCATGGGGAATATAAGATGGAAGGGAGTAGGGCTCAGCATGTAAGAGCACTTGCTGAACAAGCATGAGCGTTTGAGAGGCCCAGAGACCATCTGAGTTCCATTTCCCAGCACCCACATAAACAGCTCGGTGTGCAACCACATGCACCCGTGAACCCAGTCCTTGGGGAATGTGGAGCAGTTTACAGGAGAATCACTGGGGAATCATGAAAATTGCACTTCCAGGCTTAGAGAGAGACTCAAGGAAATATGCAAATGAGTGATAGCAGAGGACACCTGATGGTCTCTGGTCTCCACACGCATGTGCACACAGTATACCACCCGTACTACACATCCACACGTGTGGAAAGGAAAGCAAGAAAATAAGTGAAAATTTTGAAAAGGCGAAAGATTTATATGATCTGAAGAAAAACCAGAGTATTAGAAGTGAAAATTTGACAGTAAGAGAAAAAAACGAACTCAAAACCCAGGAAGAACTATAAAATGTCTTTGAGTTCAAATGTGACTTCTCGCTTCCTGGCAGCTGTAGGGAGTGGGGAAGAGTATATCTTTCCGTCCATAGTACATTTCATACCTCATCACACATTTATTGTGCGCTCACCTTGATTCCTATCAGTCTCTTCCTCCACAAGGGTGGGCAGAGGGAGCCTGTTTCCTTGGAGCAGTTCTCAAACTTGGCTGTGCATGAAGAGTCACTGAGCAACTTATTAAAATGTGAATTCCACACTGAGAGTCTGGTTGCTGGTCTGGAGCTGTGGGAACCTGTGTTGTGATGAACCACCCAGGCAGCTGCTGGTAACACTCAGACCTAACTCTGAGCTGCCCCAGCATCTGCTGCCACTGTGCCCGGAGAAGAAAATGTTAGATCTGCCTCACAATGCCAGATCTCCTCTGCATTGAGTTTTACTTGGGTACAAGTGACCATGGACACCCCATTAAATGCCAGTACTGCTTCCATGAGCTAACAAGTTTCTGTAGATTTGCCTGAAAAATGCTGATTTCCAATATTCTCTCAGTCAGTAAGGCTTCAGTTAGAATGATTGGTTAAGTTTTGGCATGAGTACCTGGCTTGAGAGCCCACTGCGAGAGACATAACCCTCCTTAGAGAACACGTGGTAGTGCAGGGCCTCTCCTGGCATAGAGGAAGACTATACAAGCCTTGTCCGCTCTATAGAGGAGTTGTTCCTTTATGTTTATCTCCATGACAGCTTCCGGGTCATATAAAAGGAGTTGACATCATCCATATAAAGTAGAGAAAAAGAGAAGCCAAACACGGTTCTGTTTAATAACTCAGCAATCATCGAATCTGCCAGGGAGTTCTTGCCAACCTGGCTTCTCTCAGAGAAAGCAGAGGCAGATTTTGAGTAAGATTAATAACATTTGTTGGATTTGCTCTGTTTAGCTTCTGTGACTATTTCACTTGCGGTTAGTGAGACTGCAAGCAGTGGTGCACCATTTCATCCACAAGATGATAAACGGTAAATGCTCGGCCCTAGCATTACTGCATTCAGAAGACCCTGACTGGCAGTCACGTAGTTCTGGGAAATGTCTACCTCTGATTTGTGGAGAAAGGAGAAGTCACAAAGTTTGGGTACACTGTGTCAATCCTACAAAGAAATGCATCTTCCAAATTCTAAGACAAACACACTTGTCCTTTTATTTTATTTTATTTTATTTTATATTTATTTATTAGAGACAAAGAGAGGGAGAGGGAGAATGGACACGTCAGGGCCTCTAGCCACTGCAAATGAACTCCAGACACGTGTGCCACCATGTGCTTCTGGTTTATGTGGGACCTGGAGAATCAAACTGGGGTCCTTAGGCTTTGCACGCATGTGCCTTAACCACTAAGCCATCTCTCCAGCCCTTTTTATTTATTTACTTACTTTGATTTAACACTTGTCCTTTTAAAACAGACCCTACTTGGGACTTTCCCATTTCCCAGGAACCCCACTCCTGTCCCCACTTGGGCCAGAGCCCTGTATTGCTTTATAATCTGTATAATTAAATCTTTCTAAACTTAAGAAAGAATGAAAGGGAGGGAGGGAGGGAGGAAAAGAAAGAAAAAAGAAAGGAAGGAAGGAAGGAAGGAAGGAAGGAAGGAAGGAAGGAAAAGGGAAAGGAAAGGAAAGGAAAGGAAGGAAGGAAGGAAAGAAGGAAGAAAGAGAACAAGCAAGCAAGCAGACCCTACTTGTAGCCATGCTGGTATGATCCCACCCTGCAAATTTATACAAGCACACAGGTGGGCAAGTGGGCAGGCAGGATAGTGGGATAGGAGCCAAAGGGTTAAGAGAGAGGAGCTTGGTGAGGGGCCGTGAAGTAAGACACACCAAGAACATCGTGTGTGCTTCTCAGAGAAGAGCCTCCCGTTTCGGTGTTTTGACTCACTGTAGCACGTAGAATGCAACTGTGTGCCAGGCTAGCTCTGCGGAAAGAAAAACAAAGAAAAGGCTGAGTTCAGGGGTCAGTTCTATTTTCAGGTGTCAGCCATTTATTATAGACACTACAGGCACAGAAGCTGGACATGTACTGTGCAGTGCCCACACTATCATATTTGATCAGGCCACTTTTTTTTTTTTGTACGTTTGCTTTTTGTTGTTTGAGACAAGGTCTTGCTATATATTCCAGGCTGGCCTAGTACTCACTATGGAGCCCTGAACGGCCTCAAATTCTTAGCAGTCCTACTGCTTCAACTCCTGAATTCTAGGATTCCAGGTGTATGCCACTAGGCCTGGCTGGCCCTTGTCTTTATAGATCTTTTTTATTATTATTATTATTATTATTATTATTATTATTATTATTATTGAAGTTTGTTGTTGTTGGATTTTTGTTTGTTTGAGACATTGTCTCACTCTAGCCCAAACTGACCTGAAACTCACTTGTAGCCCATGCTGTCTTCAAATTCACATCAATCCTCCTACCTCAGCTTCCCAAGTGCTGGGATTACAGGCTTGAGCTACCATGCCTGGATAGATCTTTTTTGAGAGACATAAAACTTGAGAGCAATTGGATATAACTTGACTTCTGGCACTGGTAAAGATCTGTGCTGTACCTTGTGTGAGACACCGGAACCAGCAGACTGTATGAGTGTGGATCCCAGCCACGACTCCTTCTCTGGGCTTGTGTGCTGACCCTTTCCAAAATTCCAGCTCGGTGTTCTTCACTGCTTCTCTTTCCAGGTGTAAGACTTTTGCTGTGAGCATCGTTTAAGCCATTTGAAGTCGGGTGTGGTGGAACACACCTGTAATCACAGCACTTCAAAGGTGGAGGCAGAAGAATCACACACTGCATAGCGAGTTTGAAGGCAGCCTGAGCTACATGAAACTCTGGTCTCAGAAATGCATCCGTACATACCCACTCACCCCTTTGGTAAAGAAATGGCCTATTTGTAATTAGGTATGCACTGAGGGTCTGAACGTATCCTGTAAGCTGCACTTGAAGTTATGAAGGGGATGCGTGCACTGCCTCTGGAGTTTAAAGGAGACAAGGATGCAAGGTCAACGTGCCCAGCAGTTTCCTTTTGTGCAAATCTCTGGGATTTAGGAACATTTCCCACTTTAGTACTAAGAAACAATATGATAGAGGGAAAGAAATGGCTGTCTCTTATTTCTCACTATTTGGTCAAACACATAATAGGTTAAAATATCACATATGAGAGTTTCCGTGGAGGATAAAGCCTGGTTGTAGAGAATAGGACTGTATCAGTGTAGTGTGTCCCCTTAGCTCACAGGCTTTTGTGTAGGGCAGACTGTCCTTGTGCCAGCCTTCTGCTAGCAGCCTTGTGGTCTGAAACAAAATACTTCTGTGTTCCTCAGTTTCCTCAACTTGAAAACAAGAGTAATATTTGGCAGGAAAACCCCTCAAAGTATATTCAATATGCACAGGTAAAGTAATTCAGCCAGGAGCAAATATCTAAAGAATGACCAGTTAAAACTGACCTTGTCTGGGCTGGAGAGATGGCTTAGCAGTTAAGGCACTTGCCTACAAAGCCAAAGAACCCAGGTTCAAAGGACCCCAGGACTCACTTAAGCCAGATGCACAAGGTGGCACATGCATCTGGAGTTCATTTGCAGTGGCTAGAGGCCCTGGCAGACCCATTCTCTATCTGTCTCTGCCTTTCTCTATCTCAAACAAATAAATTAAATTTAAAAACTAAAACTGCCCTTGTCAATAAGAAGTGTGAGTCAAGAACCATACTTGGATAAGACTGTGTTTCATGCTAATGTTTGTAGCATATTCCAGGGAGACATTGCCATATGTCTAACCCCGTATTCAGAATTCATGTACCAAATGGACTGTGGATGCACTGTGTCCGGCTAACAGCCAGATCCTATTAGACACTTAGGGCACAAAAGTGAGGAAGAAAACAGCCCTAACGTCATAGAGCTGTGCTGGCAGTGGGAACTCTGGTAAGGCTGGGCCAGGTTGGCAGTTTTCTTGAAGGATGAAGGCCTCAGCAGAGACAGAGGGGCGTCAGCCTTGGTTTGGACCTGGGAGGTGAGATGCTCCTCATCATTCTCAGGATCTGGAGGTTTCCGGGACAGACCAGCATTAGACGAGGGCTGTGCCTTCAAAGGCAGAGGAGCAGCACCTGAGCCGAACTTCTCCCGCACCTGTCACCATCGCCCTTGCTGGTGGCTCTCCCCGAGCTCCAGTGGCCGCTGCCTGTGGCCCTCGGATCCCTGGGAAACAGATCCTGTGTCGGGCCTGTCTGCTGTGGTTGTTATATCCAGGAGACCTTGGCGAGCTTGGCAGCCTTCTCTGATCTGGGCGGTTGAAAGAGTTACACTCCAGGAGAGTGAGCACTCTGGTAGCAAATGGGTAACTAATTCAATATTTGGTTTTTTTTTTTTTTTTTTTTTTTTTTTGGTTTTTCAATAGGGTCTCCCTCTAGCCTAGGTTGACCTGGAATTCACTATGTAGTCTCAGGGTGGCCTCAAACTCGTGACGATCCTCCTACATCTGCCTCCCAAGTGCTGGGTTAAAGGCGTGCACCACCACACCTAGCTTAATTCAATTTTTGATATCACCGGGACTTTTCATCGAGTAAGTGCCTCCTGCTCTCAAGGAATGAAGAAGGCCTAACGACCCTTGGGCTGACATTGGCCTACGACTGAAAGTCTGTTTCTGTCGTGGATAAAGGCTTTTCTGCCCTTCTTCGGAAAGCATTCAGACATGGGTGTGTGGCCTGTACTGTCACATAAGGCCACATTCTTTCAAGGGCTCATACTTAATGTAATGCTGTGTTATGACCACCTTGTAATTCTCAATAAATTTTTAACAAGGGGCTTCATAGTTTTATTTTGCGCTAGAGCCCTCAAATTCCATAGCTGGGCCTGATCTGATCGATGTTGCTCTCACGCTCAAGAAAGAGCACGAAGCCATCCTTTAAGTGCAGTATTCAGAGGGCAGCCCCAGTTTTGGACAGGGAGGTTCCCCCCACTCATCAGAGTGCTTGCAGTGCAGTACGTAGAGGGCACTCATCCACGTAGTGTAAACGCTACAGTGGTGGCGGGTGAAACATGAATGTAAGAAGGTGTCTTTTCACTTTATGAGCCTGGGGATAATCCCTCACCTAGTTCTTAACTGTGAGGGTGTTGTATTTTGAATTCTTAAATCAGGAAGTCCCTGAGCAGGTTTATGATAACGCTTGGAACGCAGCATGCATCACTGTCGCACGCTTCTGTGTGGGAATATTAATGGTCCTGGAGTCCCATAAATAATGTATTTGTTGCGAACGTTGCTGCCAGCTATGAGTGGCGAGGCACTTCTTTCTGAAGCACATTCTCGTTTTACAAGATCATTGATGTATCAGGACACTTAATGAATGAAATGTGGTTCAAATCAGTTCCGAGTCGGTTCAACCAGATCAATTTCCCTCCTTGCCCTTGAATGTCAGAGTGGTGGCACTCCATACTTTACAAAGCATGACTATTTTTCAGCGAATACATGCCCAAGATTTTATATCACTCATTCATTTGTAAGAGAAGCTGTTAGATACTACAACTAGTCAAAGGAAAATCGAAAGTGGATCCATACATAGGTAGAAAATGCTAGTGAAATTCTACATATATGCACAGTTGTCATCTTCCATGGCTGGAGTGGGAGCTGTAAAGAGCAGTGTGTTCACCAGACAAGACTTAACTTCAATAATGTTAGTTTTCCAAAAACAGAGCTGTGAAGTAGCTCAGTTATATTGTATTGAATAGTACAGACCCTAGTGACATCAGATAACCCAGAAGGCTGCGCTAGACAACAACTACTACACAGAAAAGATTACCCAGCCATCTGTTTTTACCCATTTCAAGTTAATCACAATCTACATGGCATTGACTCCCCCTCCACCCTGTGATTATAGTCATTCATTTAAAAATCATAAAGTTGTTTGTTTATGAGATAGTCTTGCCATGAAGCCCATCAAACTCAAGATCTTCATGCCCCAGCCTCCTTAGTGCTGGGATTTCAGTTGTATGCCACATTCCTGGTGCTGGGGATTATTTCTCTCTCTCTCTCTCTCTCTCTCTCTCTCTCTCTCTCTCACACACACACACACACACACACACACACACACACACGGCTGTTCTCACAAGGTTTGGCCTAATTTACATTGGTGCAGTGAAAGTGTTAGTGAACCGCATGATCCTCCATAGCTTGAGCCACAACAGTATTCTGGTCACACCCTCAGGATTAACCTCTGCCTAGGGCTGGGGAGATGGTTTAGTGTTTAAGGCCCCTGCCTGCTAAGCCTAAGAATGCCTGTTCGATTCTCCAGGTCCCACAAAGTGACACAAGGGTGCAATGCCGCACTTGCCCACAAGGGGGCTGAGAGGCCGCAGGCACACACCCATTCTTTTATCTCTCTCTCTCTCTCTGACTCTCAAAAAAAAAAGATTTAACCTCTGTCTAGAAATTGTTACAAAGAAGTTGTTAGACGGATTGGGCTTTTCAGAGCCTCTGTTTGTTTTTCCAAGGCTAGGAAACCCAGTATGAAAAATTCTTCACCTACAGCACTGTAGCAGTTAGCTTCTCACTGCTGGGCTTATTGCAGATTTATAGTTTCCAGGGGAAAGTTCAGTGTGATGGAGTGGACAGCTGATGCATCACATCCCCATGCATCAGTTGCAGAGAGATGCATGAACTGGCTCCAAACACACAGTGGGCTAAACTAGTCAGCCCCAAGGTCTCTCCTCAACAACATACCTCCCTTAGCAAGACTCCACCTGCCAAAAGCTCCACCAGCTGGGGACTAAGCAGCACTTAACACGTCGCTTGAGGGAATTCCTGGAAGTTACCAGTATTTGCTAGGCTTCTGGTCTGCCGCATCCGTTAGCGCCTTTATGGGCCATACACACCAGCTACCAGGTCATGTTTTCCATGAGAGCTTTGTAGGCCTTGGCTTCATGAATTCTGAAAAGTGAAAAGTCTTTTTTTATTTAATGAACATCATTCTCAAATAGGAAAATGGCTTTGGGAAGTTAGTTCATTCAATTAAACATTATGGGCATTTATTGTTGAATCCATGTAAAAACTATATTGCCATGATAACTAAGGAGACTCAGTTTTGAATTAGGGGCACTTTGTGAAAATTGGCTATTGTTTTTTGTTGTTGTTTGTTTTGTTTTTCAAGGTAGGGTCTCACTCTGGTCCAGGCTGACCTGGAATTCACTCTGTAGTCTCAGGGTGGCAATCCTCCAACCTCTGCCTCCCGATTGCTGGGATTAAAGGCATGCGCCACCACTCCCGGCTGGCTATTGTTTTTAAATGCTTTGGTTTAGGTTATAAAAGTAGAGTTTACTAGACTGTAGGTTAGAGATGACTTAGAACGAGAAAAGACATCCTTATATATCCAGAAAATAGAGAAATAGGGCATTTTTAAAAATCAGCCAAATATTTAGTTTCCCTCTTCGATTAATTTCATCCTAAATGTGAGCTGTAATTAATTATTGTTCTGCTGGTTCTTAATTTAGTGTGTGTACACGTGTGTGTGTGTGTGTGTGTGTGTGTGTGTGTGTGTGTGTGTGTAGCCTGCCACAGGACAAAGAATCCCACACCCAGAGAATCCTAATTCAGTCCACTGCACAGCCTAAGCCTTGTCTGAGAATGCTAAGACTCTCAGTAGCTTATGGCTAAGAGTCTGTTTGAAAAATCAGTATTTTCAAATACCTGGACATGCGATCAGTCCTTTCCATAAAACACTGGGGCTGTCCTTCATGGAAGTCACAAACTTGGCCTGAGCTTATTACAGCAGCGCCTTCAGGCAAGCGTCAGAGTCATGCAGAGGGCATTTGCATCTTACAGAGACTTAGTGATTTCATGGTTAATACATCACTCTAACCAATAGTATCAGAATGAGAGTAAATTCTCGATTGATATACTGTTTCCTAATTAAATATAACAATGAGGGCATTAGCAAGTCCCCAAGGTCTGCCATAAAAAATAAATTTCTGAAATATATTAATAACAGTTTACCAATGCCAACATAACCTTGGAAAAACCTCTCTCTGTCTCTCTCTCTCTCTCTCTCTCTCTCTGTGTGTGTGTGAGAGAGAGAGAGAGAGAGAGAGCCTCACACTACAGCCCAGACTAGCCTCAAACTCAAGGTAGTCCTCCTGCCTCAGCCTTCTAAGTGCTGGAATTATAGGCATAAGCCACCATGCTTAGGTCTTCTGTCTCTTTGTGTAGCATTGGGTGTTGAACCCAGAGCCTCACAAATGCCCGGCAAGGGTTTTGTCCCTGAGCCCCAGACCCAGCCTTAACTCTTAACACAGTAACACATGGGAAGCAGTTGTGGATAGAGCAGATCTTAATGGTCTTCCAAGACCTCTCTAGGAAGTCTCAAAGCTTTGGTACAAAATGCATCCTAAATAGTGCTTTGTTTTGTTCAAACTCAGATGGTCAAGGAGTTTGGGGTACTTGCTTAAGACAGCAGCACTGCCTCACACAAAGTAGTAGTGAATATTTTTTAAATAAACATTGAAAATAATGCAATTTTAAAGAATGTAAAGACTCTTTTACAAGTGAGTGTTCTTTGTTTCTCCTTTCCTTAACCAATCAAGAACATTAGTAAAGTTAACAAGCACTGAAAATAATTCTGATAACACATAAAAGAATACAGCGTCCTGTCACATTGTGGGCAGCGGTAGTCGCGAGTAGACTTTGGATGCAGTCCCAGCTGAGGGAAGTTGGCCATTGTACTTTCTTCAGGCTCCTTGCAGATATTACAGAGCAAAGCAAAGCGAACTTCTTTCCCAATGTGGTCTTTTCATTGCCCTTTTAGATTCTGGACAAATTGATCTTTAGCATCTTCTTCCTCAAAAGTATGCCATGGAGGGCTGGAGAGATGGCTTAGCAGTTAGGGCATTTGCCTGCGAAGCCAAAAGACCCAGGTTTGATTGCCCAGGACCTACATAAGCCAGATGCACAAGATGGTGCCTGCGTCTGTAGTTTGCTTATAGTGGCTGAAGGCCTTGGAGTGCCTATGCACATGCTCGCTCTCTCTCTCTCTTCCTCTCTCTGCCTCTTTCTATCTCTCTCTCAAATAAATTAAATAATTTTTTTTAAAAAAAGTGCAGTGGAGTTTTCCACAGGCTAAGTGTTAGGTGATATCTTAATAGACGCAGGAGGCTGTGAATAGCCTATTAAGACAGACATAGAAAGACATAGGAAAACACTAAACAGTGACATTTTTCTGTCTGGGAAAGTTTCACACAATATGTGTGATATTCAAATGGAATGGATCTATCATTGCAGTTTTCAAGTGAATTGACTTTTTATTCTCATTTTCAACTTAAAATGCAGTCAATTTTGATAGTTAACATCCATTTAAACCAAAGCTCTTTGGTGTCCTCAAGTAAATTTTTAAAGTAAACAAGGTTCTTGAGACCAACAATTTAGTAACTACCAATTTAAGATAAAATCTATTTTTTTCTTTCAAAAATAAAATTGCAGAGCTGGAGAGATGGCTTCATGGTTAAGATGCTTGCCTGTGAAGCCTAAGGACCCCATGTTCAGTTCCCTAGTACCCACATAAATCCAGATGCACAAGGTGGTGCATGAGTCTGGAGTTTTTTTTGCAGTGGCTAGAGGCCCTGGGATACCCATTCTCTTTCTCTCTCTCTCAAATAAATAAAATATTTAAAAAAATAAACAAAATAAAATTGCATACACACTTGTATTTCTGTTTCATTCTTTTATACCTTGCATAATCTTTCACATTATTTTGTTTTTGTTTTGTTTGTTTGGGTTATTTGTTTTTGAAATAGGGCCTTATAATCCAAGCTAAATTTACTGTATAGCTGAGGATGACCTTAAACTCCTAATTCTCCCATCTCTACCTCCCAAGTACAGAGAATAGGGGAGTTACAGTTACCATCTTGTTGCTGGG
The DNA here is from genome assembly GCA_036365145.1 of Orientallactaga sibirica. NCBI lineage: Eukaryota > Metazoa > Chordata > Mammalia > Rodentia > Dipodidae > Orientallactaga > Orientallactaga sibirica. The sequence goes on from JAEOAD010000048.1 coordinate 2,542,471, forward strand.
ATAAAGCACCTGACCAAAAGCAGTGATGAGAGAAAAGGGTTTTGGTGATTTTTTTTTTTTTTTTTTTTTTTTTGGCTTCCAGTCTCAAGTGGGAAGTTTCACGATGGCAGGGTTAGCATGGCATGAGCAAAGGCTGGACATCACGTCTGCCACAGCAGGTGGACACCAGCAGCAAGAGCAGGAGCCTAACTGCAGCAAGGGGGAGTTGGCTGGAACATTCCACAGCCCGCCCCCAACAACAGATCTCCAGCAGAGCTCCACCTCCCAGATTGCCAGTACTTGGGGACCAAGCATTGAAAGCCATGAGCTTATGGAGGACAGAATCTGACTCAAACCGTCACAAGGGGCATGCACTATCTTGCCCAGCATCACTGCCATCGTCTTCACCACTCATTTTCATTATAGTAGATACCAAAGTGACTACTTGACATTGATGACGTAAGAATAATACATGTCACAGTGGAAATATTGGGGTGTTTGTGTGTTTTGCTAGTCTGCTAAAATACTTGCACTTGACACGTCACCAATGTAGATATTTAATTGGTTTGAGGTCAAAATAAATGTGTGTGTGTGTGTGTGTGTGTGTCTGGAGAGATGGCTTAGCTGTTATGGTGCTTGCATACAAAGCCAAAAGGACCAAGTTTTGATTCCCCAGGACCCACGTAAACCATATGCACAAGGTGGCACATGCTTCCAGAATTCTTTTCCAGTGCTGGAGGCCCTGATGCACGCATTCACACGGTGTCTCTCTCTCTCTCAAGTCAATAAATAAATAACTTATAAAAATATATATAAGAAAAAATGACCAAGAAGCCAGATATGCTGTTTTCCCTCACTCAGCACAGAATGGAGCTGTGTAACTCATTGATAGTCCTCACCAAAGGTCAAACCAGGACACTAAATTTGTCATCATTTTCACCACCAAGGAAGAAGCACTTGTCAGACATGTACACACTAGAGAGAAAACAAAAAGTCAAAAGGAAATAAAAACTAGAGAAATAAAAGTTAGTGTTGTTAACACTTTGTGTCACTCTAAGGGCCAAAACATTCATGCCTGGGCATAAGCCCCACTTCCAGCAGCATCATGCCCGGGCTCTGTCAACTGCTCCCAGTAGGCATCCCAGTGGGTGTGCCCTGAAACTCATTACTAATGCTTGCAAAGATAAAATAATGATTCTTGAAAATATCTGAAATCAACTTATGCCACAAGTTTGACTTCCACTAAGAGGGAATCAATAAAATGTTAAAATCAGTTCAGCAATCAGCTTTTCTTTAATTGTCAGTGGCTGACGGAGACTCTCCTGGGCCTGAATGGGTTAAAACAGCGATTAGACTCCCCATAGGTCTGACCATTAGCATGTCGAAGAGACCTTGAGTTTCTGAGATCTCCACGTGGGACTCGGTCATTGGCTGACTTGGGTGGGCTTTCTGCCATTGGGCCTGTGTTTTGCGTTTTGCTGTCTTGAACTGGACCCAGCCCTTGGTTTCTTTCACAGTGACAAAGTCCAAGCCCTCTCCTATGCGCAACACACACGACAGCTCATCTCATGTGGTGGTGATGGTGGCATCGTCATCTGGAACATGGATGTGGAGAGGCAGGAGGTAGGTGTCTCAGCAGGCTGGGTCAGTCCTTGCCTCCCCTCCTGCTAATTTCTTATTTCTTTAATGATGAAACCATAAAGAAGTTGCCTTGTCTCAGAAAGTTGAAAATTATGTACAAAAGGAGTTCCCTTTTTTTCACCCTTCCAAGTTGGAGGGTGACATATTGATGTGATAGAGATTTGGTGAGAATTTTGACAGAAACTAAGCTGTTTAGACTTTATGTTATACATTCTTAGCAAAAGTACCTGTGTATTTTCTGGCAGTTAGCCCTTTGGTGTGTAATGTGCTGTGAAAGCAAAACACTCATGCTTGATATAAAGGAGTAAGAACCCTTAGTTTGGTATTAATAGAAATTCTAGAAATAGGTGCTGGGGAGATGGCTTAGTGGTTAAGGTGCCTGCCTGCCAAGCCTAAGAATGCCCGTTTGATTCTCCAGATCCCACATTTAGCAGTGATACAAGGGTGCAATGTCACACTTGCCCATAAGGGGGCGCAAACGTCTGGAGCTCATTTACAGCAGCTGAGAGGCTGCTGGCACGCCTGTTCTCTCTCTCTCTCTCTCTCTCTCTCTCTCTCTGACTCTCTCCAAAAAAAAAGAAAGAAAGAAAAGAAGAGAAATACTAGAAATAATAAATCGGTGGTCAAGTTCTAAGAAGTTCCCCCAGATATATATTTTTTGTCTTTTTTGAACACATATTTAAATTTAAAAATGAGTTTTGCTTTTATTCTTCAAGCCTTTTAATGGCTAGTATGTTTGCTGATCATCCCCTTTCACAAACACTTTGAAGTTAGCCATTTTTCTGCTGTCCCAGAATAATTTGTTGTTTCTTATTTTTTGCAGGATGTAAGGATTAGATAGTGAACACTTTACAAAGACAAAAGCAGTTTCCCAATTTTTACCGTGCCCCCATCCCCAGTCTCATTTCCAGGGAGAAGTTGTTACCCACAATGTAATGCCTTTCAAATGCCAGTAATGAAATGCTTAAGAAGATTAAGGCTTTATTTGCTGAAACCATAAATCCACAGGACTCCTATTAGTAACTAATTAAAATGATTGTTACTGGGAGGAAGTGGGGAATTATAGAATATTGCTTTTGAAAAGCACTACCTTTGGCACCATCCACATGCAGCCAGGGGCTCGGTACAGTTAGTGCTGGTCGTGTTACTCAGGCTCCTCTGGGACCTCTAGGGGTCTACACAGGGGCTTGCTTTGGGTTGGAGGCAGTCACACTTCGTCTTGCTGGGATTTTGTGGTGGTTGTTACTGTTTGATGAAAGAGAAACCCAAAGGCAAATAACAGTGTTGGTTCCAAGGGTAAAAGCAGTGTTGGGGGGCAGTCCATTGAGCTGTCTTGCTTACGTCATACTTCTTGATGTCACATCTGTGGGTACTCAGTACTTGAGGATCGATTTAAGATGTTGTTAAGTCAGAGCTCTAAATAAGCAGTGGAAATGGGCTAGGGATATAGCTCAGTTGGTAGAGTGTTTGCCTAGCATGCGCAGAACCCAGGATTCAGTCCCCACTACCACATACACACGCACACACAGAATTGGTTAAAGAACATGTTTAAGCAGATCATACTTTTAAAACCTGACTGTCATAGTGTCACTACACACGATAGGCTCCGTGTATATATAACGCGCAGTTAAATATCACTGTACGTAATTAGCGGGTAGCGAATTAAGGTCTAAATCCTCTGTATGGTTGTCAGGAACTTCATCCCTCCTTCCTTTGCCCACCCGCCAACCATCCTGGGCTGTCCTTGGCTCCCTTTCCCCGCTGTCAGGTTTCTTCCCATCCACCCTTGGGTCCTCGCTGACTGGCCCTCTGCAGAGAACGCAGCCTGGGTCGGAGCCCCCACTACCAGAGCACCCTCAGCCTTCGCACTCTCAAGACACGTGCAGTCGTTATTAATGCCTTGGTGCTTAATTAAGAGTTATTGATATTTTCATGCCCGGGTCTCCCTAATAAATTATAAACTTCAGGGTGCTAGAATTTCACTCATCACTCTCTCCATGTCCAGGGCCTGAAACACTTGCTTAATGATTCAGTAGTATGTGCTTATTGACTGGGAAATCAGACCTCTCTTTCGATAAGGATGCCCTGATTCCATGAGTCCCTGTGGCAGTGGTTCCTTTATCCACTCTCACCTGTTGTGTGCTCTATTTGACAAGACCCCCGAGTGGTTGGACAGTGATTCCTGCCAGAAGTGTGATCAGCCTTTCTTCTGGAACTTCAAGCAAATGTGGGACAATAAGAAGATTGGCTTAAGACAGGTGGGTGATATGAGAGCTTCATTAAATGTAATGCTTGGAAGTAACATCACGATGTAGCAGGCGTACACCTGGGCAGGTGTTGTGGCATAAATGGCTGTTCTGTAGGTGCCATGTAACTACCTTAATGTACCCTTTGTGGAGTGCAGTGCATTCCGACTAGATCCCATTTCTGTAGTGGCTTGGTCTCAGAAAGTACTGGAGAGATACAGTTTTGAGACTCCAATGTCATCTATTGAAATATACCTTATCATTGGGGGACCACATTGGCTCACACTGAGTCCAAACCATGAAATTACACAAACAATACTTATCACTTCTCCTCAATTATTTTACTTTCCCGTCACCCCAGAAGCATCGTCTCTGGAGGTGGCATTGCCTCAGTTCACCATGCCTTAAAATCTGGCCACCAAGTGCTTCCTCTGTGTGCAGTTCAGTGATGGTAGGAAAAGACAATGGGTAGGAATCTGTGATCCTCCTGCCTCAGTCTCCCCAATGCTGAGATAGCAGGCATGTGCCACCATGCTCAGCTCCAGGGAGCTCTTGCCTGATGTCCTCCCCTTGAGTCTTCCAGACGGGTCGCCTGCATCACCACAGTCTGCTTCCTCTTCTTCTCCAGCACCACTGCCGGAAGTGTGGAAAGGCCGTCTGCGGCAAGTGCAGCTCCAAGCGCTCCTCCATCCCACTGATGGGCTTTGAGTTCGAAGTGAGGGTCTGTGACAGCTGCCACGAGGCCATCACAGATGAAGAGTAAGTCCCTGGCTTGCCAGAGTCAAGTCTAGACCAGGTGGGAAAAGCCCTTGCCGAGAAGTTTGTGTGATCACTGCGGTAGGATGAAGCGAGGGCACACTTAAAGAACTCACGTGAGCACTCTTCTTAGTCACAAGAACTTTCTACAAATAAGCCTGTCTGCCCATTTAACTGAGGACTGTCTAGGAGAGCAGGGGCCCAGGACTTGACCTGGAGCCAGAGACTGGTTGTCTTTACTGAAGAATCAGCTTGAGGGCTTCAGAAGGTTCCAGTTTCTGGACTTCTTCCTTATACCTCAGACCCAGACGGTCCCATGTGCCCCTATTCTGCTGGCTGCTGGTCAGTTCTGCCCAGTGTCCTAAGACCTTTGATGGGTTTTAGAAGAGGAAACAAGTCTATATTGTCTCTTTAGCGTTAGCAGATTGAAAATTACCCCAGATGCCAGCAGGGTAAATACTGTGAAGCATTTCCCCTTCAGTGAACTACAGGAGAATAACTGTCTCCCCGTCCTCCCCACACTGTGTACAGTCACATCAGGTTACGTGCTCTTGTCTGCCCCTGTCAAACACAAATGAAGATGTCTCGCCTAAGTAGGCGTTCGTGTTCCCTGATTATTTTCCACTCATCAGACATGGCGATGTTAATGAGAGTTCTAATCACTGAAGAGAACTGCCAATGACCTTGGAAATAGTCATGTTCAAGTCTCCTTTTAGAAAGACAGATCAGAGGGCTGGAGAGATGGCTTAGTGGTTAAGGCGCATGCCTGCAAAGCCAAAGGACCCAGATTCAATTTCCCAGGTCCCATGTAAGCCAGATGCACATGGTGGTGCATGCATCTGGAGTTCATTTGCAGTGGCTAGAGGCCCTGGTGCTCCCATTCTTCTCTCTCTCTCTCTCTCTCTCTCTCTCTCTCTCTCTCTCTCTCTCTCTCTCTCTCCCCCCCATCTCTAATAAATCAATAAATAAAAATAAATCTTAAAAAAAAAGAAAGACAGATCAGAGAGCCAAAGGCCCTGGCAAGTGGAGCCTAAATCCTTAGTTCTGAACATTTACAGTGAGCATTGTTCATATACTGAAAATCTTCCCTTGAGATCTAGCTATCAGAAAAAAAAAAAAATGTCTGCCACGAGCCCACTGCTGTGGAGCATGATGGGAGACCATTTCCCTGCCTCCTTTTGTCTTCCACCTCTTCTCTTGGAGAAGCACTTACATTGCCTTGAGAGCACCTGGGCAGCCACCCAGGGCCTCTTCCTAAACACAGCAATAACAACACTAAATCTATAAGCCAAAAAACACAAAGCAAGTGATGATGAGAGAGAGAGAGAGAGTCTGTGTGTGAGTGTGGTATGTATTGCTTGTTAAAGCTGTAGACTACTACAACAAACTTGTATTTGTAGTTATAGCATTGAAAACTGGAAAAAAAAATACATGGAGTTAGTTAGAATGACAGCAGTATTTTAGGCATTTAACAGGCATCTTTGTTGTTGTTGTTTTTAATTAAATAGGCCAGTGTACACTGTGGTACTGGCAAGTGCTTCTGAGAGCAAACTTGGCACAGTCACTGTGGTTTTTAAAAAATTTCACCAAAACACTGGGAGAGACTGTTGTCGACTCTGTCAGAGCAGCACACGCTCCTTGAAGGACCTTGGGAGATTGCCTCTCTTCCCTGTTTTGGAGACTAGAAGTATCCTTTTGCCTTTGTATCTTTTTAAAATCATATCCCAGATCACCAGGGAACGAAGGCAGTTCTGGGCAGCATTTCCAGCCATTGGACTCAACATTAGAGCTTAATGTCACCCTGGCTGTTTGTCACTCATGTGCTCGCCTTTTACTGTTGTCTTGCTCCTTCCAGACGAGCACCTACAGCAACCTTCCATGACAGCAAACACAACATTGTGCATGTGCATTTTGATGCAACCAGGGGGTGGCTACTGACTTCTGGAACTGACAAAGTGATTAAGGTAAGATGCCATCTTTTGAAGCCTTATAAATACACACGCATGCCAAAAGCTGTGAGCCTGCATTTAGACATTCATGCCTGACATTTTGCCCATCAAATTGCCCCCCCAAAATGGTTGTGTTTCTGCTCATAGATTATGTCTGTTCTTGGAGAAGCTTCTTTTTTATTATTATATTATTATTTTGGAGAGAGACACAGAGAGAGAGACAGAGAGAGAGAGAGAGGAAGACAGATGGGCGTGCCAGCAGTGTCTCAGCTGCTGCGAACGAAATCCAGATGTGTGCGCCCCCTTGTGGTCAAATGCGGCATTGCGCCCTTGCGTCACTGCATCTGGCTAAACGTGGGACCTGGAGATTGGAACCACTGGAGATTGGAACCAGTGTTCTTAGGCTTAGGAGGCAGGCGCCTTAACCCCTAAGCAATCTCTCCAGCCCGAGAAGCTTCGTTTTGCAGATGGTAGAACCACAGTTCATGAAGGTGAAAAGCAGAGCAGTCCAGTGCTGGGCACTAGATGAGTCAGTCATGTCTAGCATAACCCACCAGGACTCAGGGAGCACTGCAGGGAGATGGGGGCAGGGAATATGAGTGTTGTTCTCACTGCCAGCCAGAGAAGCTTCTCTATGGAGATGGCAGTAGACACTGAGGAGACTCAAAACTCACCAAAGTGCTGAAAATAAGAGGCTGTTGAGAGTTCAGCACTCAGAGACATCTCTGTCATACCCTCAAAGGCTCGGGGAAGAAGAAGGGGCAGAACTCTTAGTTTTAAGAAAAAGAAGCTTATCCTTGGCAGTGAACATATTTGAGAGCCTGTTGAACTCACAGCTCCAGCCTACAAGGTAATCTGTTTGGGGCATGATCTTCAAAAGATGATACTAGGTCCCATATGCAGCCAATAGAAGTCACAGAGGCAAGAATAATCTTCAGCGTTGAGCAGAGGGAGGCAGTGCTGCTTCTGGAGAAGGTCTCCGGAAGTAGATGGGGTTGAGCTGGGCACTGGCTGTAAAGCAGACCTGAATAAGCCAGCAGGTCATAAACAAGGTCTGTTAAGAGCATTCATCAGGCCTCTGAAGGCTATGGCAGACCGCATGGATTCAGGGCCACAGCAAAGGACCAGGACAAGAAGAGGCCACCTCGGAAACATGCCATTCTGATCCTGGAGGTAGTAGGATGAAGTGGTTAGTGACCCCCCCCCACGCCCCATTGAAGGCCCCCTCGTGACTTGTGGCAGGTAAACTAAACTCCAGAAGCCTTTGGTTCCTTTGTATTTGATGCCTTGTAGATTTGGATGACTGAGAAATTATGGAAAGACCGCAGCATATGCTTGGGGTATGCTACGCCCTTCCCCACTAAATGGATCTGACCTGCCTTTATCCTCCTTCACTAGAGCAGAATTTGAAGTGCCTGGGCTTCCTAGGGTTAGAGATCATGTTGGTGGACTTTGCAGTTGCTTGTTAATGAAAACACCACTCATGTGACCTCCACAAGAAGGCGTGTCCCTCTCCGCACAGCCTGGATCTTCTTCTTCTCCCTTTCAGTTGTGGGACATGACCCCAGTCGTGTCGTGATGCCTCTCCCAGGAGTCAGAAAGATCCATTTCACTAAAATGCTGCTCGAATTTGAATCATGACTGGAGAAGTAAAGCAGACCTGCAAGCAGGAAGAGAAACCGAGTCTGGAGGTGAATTTGCATTTCCCGATTTGCAGTCCCTGGTGAGCCAGTAGAAGAGCACGCGCAAGGACTCTTAACTTGTCCTGACCACATAAAGAAGATATTTTTTTTATCAAATGGTTTATATAGTCTGGCTCTGCTATGTTGTTTTGAGTATGCTAAAAAAAAAATCTGTGTGGGATGTTTGATTTTCTGTTTTTCAGCCTTCCATTGTACTTTTTGTGTTGTGTGTCAGAAAAGTGAGAGAAGTATCCACTCAGGGTATTTTGATCATTCTAAGCAGTTTTCTCCACGTTTGCTTCACCTCGCGGGGCCAGCATCTTTTTCTGCTCTTTAGTCTTCATCTGCCATCCCGTCTGCTTCGCAGCAGAGTACCCGCCATCACGCTGTTTATTCCCAGTGTTTCCGACTTCATGGCCTCAGTGCAGGGAGTTGGAAAACCATTTGTTGCGCTGAATTCTTGAATCATGTAAGGAATGATCCAATTGTATTGTCTAGTGCATCCATGTTGTTACTGAGTAGAAACATTACTGCATTTCTGCCTCAGTTTTCTGTCTTCCCACGTTAGAAAATGTGAGAAAATGTTTCTACCATCTTCAGCCTACACATAGGTGATATAACTCAGAGCTTCGACCATCAGTGCCTGGATCTTCTAGAATTCACTTGGGGCTGCCCAAGCCTTTTATGTTTCAGATTTGGGGAGCTTTTTGTTTGTTTGCTTGGTTGGTTGGTTTTGCATAGCTCACTCTTACATGAAGAACAAATGAAAGCCTCCAAAATGTCTTAAAGACGTTTCTTCCTGTGTGGTAACATCTCTCTGGACTTGAACATTTGTTACTTTAAGATTACAGTCCTGTTCTGTTGACCATCTGTATTTTTTTACCCTTAAAAAAAAACCAGGTATTTAAGCATCTTTATCTTAATGTCTACATCAGAACTGATTGCACAGTTCTGTACTGAGCCAGCATGTGATCTGAGACACAAAGGTACTAAATCCTGCAGCTCATGCTGTGTTTCTGTGGGGGACACAAAAGAGGGCTTTAGAAAATGAACCTGAAGAATTCTTGCTTCTGAGGAACTCTAATCAAACTTGATGAGCTGAAAATAAGTGACTCCTCAGGATATTGAAGACCTTTTTAAAAATCTTTTCGGGCTGTAGAGATGGCTTAGCAGTTAAGGCACTTACCTGCAAAGCCATAGGACCCAGGTTCAATTCCCCAAGACCCACATAAGCCAGATGCACAAGGTGGTGCACGCATCTGGAGTTCGTTTTCAGTGGCTGGATGCCCTGACACATCCATTCTCTCTCTCTCTCTCTCTCTCTTTCTCTGTTTTCCCTCCTGCCTCTTTCTTGCTCTCAAATAAATAAATAAAAGATTTTTTTTTAATTTAAATATTTCACCCATCAAAATAGAATCAAAGTGAGCAGCAAGCATGTGCCGAGATTGCCACCCTATGCACTTTATTTTGCCTCATTCAATCCTCACCTTTCAGGGATGTGAGTGGGGGGGGAGGGTGTCCACCAGACTCTTGAGGATCACCAAATCAATAAAGTTTGACAGGTAAGAGGGCCAGTTGCTTGTCCTACCCTGTCCGTGTTATACCTCCATAATATCTTCTTCACTTCTAACAACAGGTTTTGATGGCAGGTAGTAATTGAATGAAACTGTAGTCCATGGTATTATTTTTTTTTCTTTTCCTAGAAAATATTTTTACTCCCATCATCATTTTGTTGCTGTGGAGAGTACTAGAAGCCCTAACATTAACCTGGCCAAGAGCATTTCCCAAAATGGGACTTCCTGAAGCTGATCCTGCTGGCCGGCACTGGGGAGCGGGGACAATGCGTATATCCTGTGCACTCTGGGGATGTGCACGCACATAGATCCACATGCACCAGGAGGTCGTCTCTGTGGTCACTTAACTGCTGCCGTCCACAGAAGGTCTGCCTGCATTCGGTCAGAACCATTACATCCGCTTTAAGTCTTTCTGCATGCCTGCCCTGTGGCAGAGCTTTGAGAGGGGAATTAGAGTTCAGCTGTTCAAATATCTACCTTTAGTTGATTGCTAGAACCTGCAGCCACTTATTAACCTATAAGTAATAGACTGTTGTGTGTTGGAAGTAACAGAAATGAGTCACTCTGAACTTCCCTTTCTGAACTTCAGAGTTTGGCACATACATGGAGAGGAAACAGAGTATTAGAGAAGCGGAGGCCCAGGCGCCCAGCAAGCCTGATGTGGATTCCCGGTTATACATACATGAGTTCAGACCTCATTGAGAAAGCTGGTTGCCCATGAGATCACATGTGTACATTATGTCACCTGTTGGGTGGCTCTACACTTCATCCATCTGCCTCCCAGCATTGCTACAGCCTCCTGCCTACAGAGCCTCTTGGGTTGAAACCTGTCTGGTGATAAGAATCATGATTGACAATGACAGAAACACTAAGGTGTTTTTTCTCCTTGCCTGTGTGGATGCTTGAATTTGGTGAAAGGAATTCAGCAGAATAAATGTGTTTGTAATGCTGTGAATTCTTACATTTTGCACGAAGTATCTCCACCCACTTTGTAATATAGAGAAACACAGGCTGGTGTTGAGTACCTTCCAACTGTATGGAAATGGAGGCTTCGTCCATCAGGCCTGAGCGACAGTACCAGCACATGGTTAGACTTTTCTCGAGGCAGAAAATCACAGGTCTTGTTCCACCCTGCTGACACTGCACTTTACTTATGTTTTCGCTCTATTGCTTCAGCACACAACAAATCTAGTAAATGATGCTTTCTGTGGCTAGGTTGGGAAATAGCAAGCCTGCACATATGCACAGACTTGTTCCCTATTTGGTAAAAGAAACCCATTCTCATGTTCTTGGTTCCTCCAAGGGAATGACATTACCAGAGTAGTCAACTGCCTGGGTGTGTCTCCATGGTAGCAAAAGTGGCTCTAGAAATAAGAACCTGGAATTTTGTGTGATTTTTATTTGAGATCAATCAGCCATAATGTGTTTCTCATTTGATTTTTTTTGAATTATTCATGGAATCATAAAATCATAAAACTGGAAGGGATTTTAAAATCTAGAATGTTCCAGGCTGAAAACACATGAGTCATCCCAGACAGTTAGATAGAGCTGAGGTATAAACAGAATCTCAAAGAATATTCAAGGAACAACTGTTTGTGACTATTGCCTAGTAACAGCACGAGCAGGCAGGAGGAGGGACTGCTCCCTTGCCTGGGGACAGGGAGTCTCTGGCACCAAGTTGATCGTCTCACTCCGAGGGAGTTTGACATCACTCTTGGCCCCTGCCTGCGGTTATGAGTGTGTCTTGTTACATCAGGAGGTGATTGTTGTAGTTCCTCAGCTCATAAACTCCTTCCCGCACTGTTCCCTCCCGACTACTCCCCAGTGACAATGTTGAAGCAAAGTCCAGGGCTTAGGGCTGTTGCAGCGAGCCCGGGCCTACGGCTTTGACCTTGTGGGACATCGTGTTTTCATCTTCTCAGGTTCCTTTTCGAAAAACATAATGTATTTCTTTTTAATGTCAATCCGTTAAGCTTGATTTTTGGCTTCTAAGCAAAAAAAAATAGCTCTAAACAGTGTGTCACAATTAGTAGACATAAATGTTCATTAAATGAGAGTTTTTGGTTTTGCCTTTTCATGGTAGTTAATTGTATATAAGTGAGCTTGTTCACTAAGATCTATTATTTCCAAGTGAAAGAAAGCATTTTGGCAAGATGTTCTTATTTTTCTTTAGCTTAAAATAATGTTAGGTTCGGGCTGGAGAGATGGCTTAGTGGTTAAACGCTTGCCTATGAAGCCTAAGGACCCCTGTTCGAGGCTCGATTCTCCAGGTCCCACGTAAGCCAGATGCACAAGGGGGTGCATGCATCTGGAGTTCGTTTGCAGTGGCTGGAGGCCCTGGCGCACCCATTCTCTCTCTCTCTCACTACCTGCCTATTTCTGTATCTCTCTCTCTCAAATAAATAAATAAATAATAAAATATTAAAAAAATAATGTTAGGTTCAGTTTTACCTAGTGTGAAAGTGGGTAGATAGCGAACAACTTGATGAGATAGAAGATACGAAAGAGGGGGGAAGGAAATCAACACAAATTGCATTTGAAAATGCTATAATGAGTGTTCTCTATATGCTACCCAAAGCAAAAGATAAGAAACAAATTAAGTCCATTTTGACACTGCTACCTGCATACTCCTTCAGATTCTAGTCTAAGTAAAATAGCATCTTGCTTCTTGTTTTCATTTTTGTTTTTGAGACCCAGATTCACCATGTAGCCCAGGTGGTCTGGAACTTACAGTTGTCCTGCCTCAGCCTCTTGAGATTACAAATACGCACCACTGCTTATGCTCGGCTACTCTTGTTGAGTGCCCACCGTCTGCCTGGCCTTGGGCTAGAGCCTGGGGTCCCTCTCCAGCTGCACAAGGCCACACAGATGAGTGGATGGGCCATTTCAGCACAGTATGATTAAAGTAATGATCAAAGCATCCTCAGGATGTCACCTGGGCTCTTCCCAGGGTGTCCCTAAACTAGGCAGAAGGGATTTGGCCAAGGAGAGGACTTCTGAGCTGAGTAACTGGATGACAAGTGAGTGGCGGGCCAGGAGAAAAGGAACTCTAGACAAAAGCAGGACATACAAGCCGGCCAGCGGGGATCTGCACTCAGTCGCTGCCTAGGGAATTAAGAGGGCTGCTGTTGCCTATCAAGTGGCTCAGCTAAAGATGTGCAGCCCCAGCCCTCACGGCCATCAGACGTTGAAGGACCACAGTGTCCCTCAGAGAGGGTGCACACAGTTCCCTGTGACAGATTTATCAGACACTCACTCGTAACCAATGGCAGTGTTTCTTTTTTCTTTAAAAGAAAAAAAAAAAAAGAATTAGCTTCTGAAAATGCCCCCCCCCAGTATGTCATTTTTTGCATGTATTTATGTGTGTGTGTGCTCATAGGTGGGTGCGCATGAGTGTGCAGGTGTGTATGCGTGTAAGAGTTCAACATCAAGTGTCTTTCTCATCCTCAATGGCTCTTCCACCTTTGTGTGTGTGTGTGTGTGTGTGTGTGTGTGTGTTTTATGAGATGGCTTCTCACACTAAACTCAGGACTCACCAACTTGGCTAGACTATCTAGCCAGCAAGACCCAGGGATCCTCGTGTCTACATCTTCTCTGTGCTAGGATTACAGGCATGTTCCCCACACCCAGTTTTCTATGTGGGTGTTGGCAATCTGAAATCAGTTCCTTGCACTTGCATGGCAAGCACTCTACCCACCCAGCCAAGCCCCCAGCTCCTAATTGTGAGGTCTTTCTGGGCGCTCTGCCTTTGGCTGGAGGCTGTGGGATGGAGCTGGAGGCGAGGTCAGGCACTACCCTTGGCCTCCAAGGGCTGGAGGAGAATTTTCTGCTCAAGACTGGCATCGCACTTAGGCAGCTACTGCCCTCCCTGTACTCCTTGGCCTTGGAGCATTGTGAAAAGTAACAGGGCATTCCAGTACAAGGTGGCAAATGTGGTGAGCCCTTATCACAGGGGCCACTTGCCAAGTGAAAGAGAAAGCTTTTTTGAATGCAGTTAGATTAAAAAGAGCTCCAGGCGTCCACCATCTGGGAGATGTGGCTTTGCCAAGGCAGGAACACCCCTTGGCGAGGCTTGGTGAGTTGCTGTTAAATTACTTACCTTTTCTCAAGACCTAAATCCCAACTTCAGGAACACCTGTGAGCTTGTGTAAACTGAAGCTGAGCTAACAGCCAAGAACATGTACCAGTCTTCAGTGATTTAAGCGTGCATTTTCACCCGCTGACATCGCCTGTCTGACCAGAAGCCTCTAGGTCTGACATGTGGCTGCTTTGTCTGCCAGCCAGACTATCCCACACTGGACTGGAGTCCCGCTGGATTTCCCATGCCAGGGACATTTTCTTAATAGACAGAACTGCGCCTGTTATCACAGATGCTGATGGGGCTGGAAAGATGGCTTAGGAGGTAAGGTGATTGCCTATGAAGCCTAAGGACCCAAGTTCAATTCCCCAGTACCCATATAAGCCAGATGCACAAGGTGGCACATGTGTCTGGAGTTCATTTGCAGTGGCTGGAGGCCCTGGTGCCACCATTCTCTTTCTCTCTCTCTCTCTCTTTCTTTCTCTCAAATAAATAAAATATTTTTAAAAGATGTTGAAAAGGAGAACAGAGTTTTGAGGAGTGAGTTTGGTAGGCCTAAGGTCCCTTCTTAGATTTGTGACTCTGTGATTCCATGATTATACTGGACCAACCTAAACGGTCACCCGTCACATGGCTGTCTTTACTCAGACAAATGAGAGCACACTGCCTTACCTGTTTTTGGTTTCTGCTACAAGTAATTGCTCGCTGGGTTTTTTCCATTTAGGGTTTATGATTATAGAAAAAGATGATGAAGGTGGACTTTTATCATATAACCATCTCATATCAAAGATACCTCAAACAATTCACCCTTTGGAGTCAAAAGTACCCAACTTTCTTGGGAGATGAAATGTCTGGGAATTACATGTTGGATCAAAGGTTAGATTAGAAAATTACCTTGGTGTTTATGATGTTTTTTTTTTTTCTTGGCTCCTTGGGATATGTGGGTGAGTTATAACTCAAAACAAAAAAGGAAAGTGGTTAAAGAGTCTGCTCAAATGTACTCTTTGTCATTTGAGTGGATGGCAGCCCTTTGTTGGTAGCAAATGCCAGTACACAGTACGGACCAAAACAGTTGTGTCACTGTTGCCATTGTTGTATATATATATTTATGTCTTATGCCACTTGCCTTGCTTTTTAAATGGCTTTGATTTTCAAGGTACTGTCACTTTGAAAAAGAAAATATATGACAAATATATATATATATATATATATATATATATATATATATATATATATACCTCTTAACTGGATAGCAGGGGAAGTTGTTGGCCCCACATCTGTGCCTGCCCATTGCTCTAATCGTAGCCAGGGTCACAGGCTCTTCCCTTCTGCCTAGGGTCTGCCTGTGGTCCGCATCTGGATGTGATGCAACGGATCTGTTCCTTCTCTAGAACAATCCAGAATGAGGAGATTCTCTAAGGCTTAGGCCGAGCATGTCATAAGCCTGAAGCTGGAACAGGTTCCTCCAGGGTGGTTCTAGCCAAACCCCTCTGGCATTTGTCATGCTCTGTGCCACTGCATTCCCACCGGTCTTGACATTGACCTCCTGAATGTGATAAGGTGGTACTGAGCAACAATGTCCTCGGACATGAAGATGTCTGTATCCTGCCCTCCGTCCAAACGCTGCTGAGCCTTGTGACTTGTCAGTGCTCCCTGTCCCACTGTACTGTTCTCTGATGTACATGTAACCATCTCCAGTGCCGGGCGCTCAGTACGGTTGCCTCAATAAATGTCTGTGAACACCTGCCTACAATTGTGGTCCCATTCTTGTCACGTTTCACTATATGAAATCAGTTACGTTACTGTGCTTGGTGCTGTCTTTCTGGGTTCTGACCCATCAGACAAGAAGGGAAGTTTCCAGAACACTCAGAACCTGGCTATGTAGACCCCCAAGGAAAGCTGCTATCTAGAGACACACAGTTCGCACATGGGCCCTCTTTAGGGGGCTTTTCCCTAAGTCTGACTTTTCCATGCCTAGTGAACTTTCCAAGTGAACACAAAGCACTTCCGGGAAATAGAGCCAAAGTGCCTCTTTCAAAATTCATGTGGTCCACTCAATGGAAAAGAGTACATACAAAAGGTAATTGAGGGCTGGAGAGATGGCTTAGTGGTTAAGGTGCCTGCCTCCTAAGACTAAGAACGCTGGTTCCAATCTCCAGGTCCCATGTTTAGCCAGATGCAGTGACGCAAGGGTGCAATGCCACACTTGCCCACAAGGGGGCACATACATCTGGATTTCATTCACAGCTGGCACGCCCATCTCTATCTGTCTTCCTCTCCCTCTCTCTCTCTCTGTGTGTCTCTCTCTCAAAAAAAAAAAAAAAAAAAAAAAAAAAAAAAAAAAGGTAATTGACCTCTTGGATGTGGAAGAGCCCAGCTTTCCAAGGCCCCTACTCTTGATCTTGCTAACACAGTCTCACCCGCATCCAATACCACACAAAGCCCCACCGTCCCCCTGGAAAAAAAATAATAAAAAAGGAATGAGCCAGAAAAACAGCCCAGTTTCGAACAGTGCCCCTCCAGTTAGGTCCTTAGCTTGTGATCCTTGGCTTTGAACGTTTTAAACACCACTAAGGGGTCAGGGCCATCTGGGTTTTCCTCTGTTGTGGGGGATGTGTAGTCATTTAATTCACCTTGAACTTGTGTAGATACCCGATCCATCCATTGGTTTTGATAAAACTCTGGAGTCGTTCAGATCAGCGACTGGTGGAATGTGGAAGGTAGCACCAGAATTACAGGTGCTTTCTTCAAACTACACCTTATGCTTATGCAAACTAGGCCTTATTGAAATTGTCTATAAAAGGGCTCAGTCATCTGTCAGGAAACTGCTAGTCTCGCATGAAGGTGTGAGTTGGATCCCCAGAACCCACATGAAATGCCAGGGGTGCTGGCGTAGACCTGTAACACCAGGCCCGGGAAGGCAGAGACAAGAGGATCCTTGGCCAGGCCAGTGAGACATCCTGTCTCAAGGTTGATCTCTGGCCTATATGCACCCACACATGTATGCCCCCACACACACACAGAGAGAGAGCACGTGCATGCACTCCACATACAAATAAGTAGTCTACGTAAGTATGCATACCAAGACAGTGTGCAGACCTGTTCATGGGCACACAGCATCTGCCCAATGTCAAGTCTGTGGACTCAGGAGTCCAGAAGGAGAGGAGTCCACAGGAAGTGCATTTGGCGTGAACCTGAATTTCCCTAAACCAACAGCGGTGGTCAGTGTTACACTTAACATAAAGAAAACCCTGGCCCAGTGGTATGTGTTCAAATAAAAACCCCATACCTTGTAGGTACTACACTGTGGTGTCCTTGGGGGTAGGAACACGTTCACATGGCCCTCATCCACACTTCTGGCATTTTCGCACGTGCTTCTGGCACCATGTTGGATGTGGCCTGGCCTCTTTTAGACTCTGAGCTGAACCAGCCACCTAGGATTTCAGTGAACACCTCCTCTTTCAGCCTGGAGGATGTTCTAGCAAGAAGTATGTAGAAAGTCATTTCAGGTCTAAGTGAGAGAAAGACAAAGATGTGGGGGCTGCTGTGTACAGGGCTCCTTCTGCCATGTGACAGATACCTCCCGAAGACCAGTGGAGAGGCCCACAGGGGTATTAGATGGCATTCCACAATAGGAACTGGATCAGTGTGTGACGCCTACAGAAGAGGCCCAGTAGGAAGAAGTAACAGCTGAGGTGGATTCAAGATGTTCCCAGACAGCACCATTGCTCAGTGGGTGTGGTGATTTGATTCAGGTGTCCCCCATAAACTCAGGTGTTCTGAATGCTGGGTTCCCAGCTGATGGAGATTTGGGAATTAATGCCTCCTGGAGGCAGTGTATTGTTGGAGGCAGGCCTATGGGTGTTATAGCCAGCTTCCTCTTGCCAGTGTTTGGCACACTCTCCTGTTGCTGTGGTTCATCTGATGTTGGCCAGGGGGTGAGGTCCACCCTCTGCTCATGCCATCATTTTCCTCTGCCATCATGGAGCTTCCCCTGGAGTCTGTAAGCCAAAATAAACCCTTTTTCCTCACAAGCTGTTTTCTGCCAGTAATGTGAACCTGACTGCAATAATGAGGTTTGAGGATTGGTAGGTGGTAACAAGGGCAAGATAGGACTATGGGTTGTGTGGCCACTGAAAGGCTTCATTACCCTCCTGTACCTCAGAGCATTCTCTCACCGATGGCCGGTACCAGGAATGGGCTGAACACCAGGGAGAAGGGGCTGGCTTGTGCCTGAGGCCAAGTGTCCTCTTGTGACTATGTCTCCTCCCACCTGCCTATCCTGGACCTGCCACCTTAGGACCTCTGAGGTAGGTAAAGAACAGGACTTAGAATAGTCCAATGCCTCCAAAACAAGAGCTGCTTCTCTGGCCACTCCCCACTCCCCTGGGTCTCCATCAGATAGATTCCCAGACGGCCTCCACTGCCAAGTAGGAATCAGAGATAGCACAAGCCTTCAAGGGACCCACCAAGCTCACCATGAGAAGTGAAAAATGGATTCAGGGCTGGAGAGACTGGTTTAGCAGTTAAGTTGCTTGCTTGCGAAGCCTAAGGACGCAGGTTTGGTTCCCCAGTTCCCACATAAGCCAGATGCACAAGGTGGCTCATGTGTCTGGAGATTGCAGTGGCTAGAGGCCCTAGTATGCCCTTTCTCTCTCTATTTCTGTCTCTCATAAAGAAATTTTAAAAAATTAGGGGGCTGGAGAGATAGCTTAGCGGTTAAGGCATTTGCTTGCAAAGCCAAAGGACCTCAGTTCGATTCCCCAGGACCCACATAAGCCAGATGCACATGGTGGCACATGCGTCTGGAATTTGTTTGCAGTGGCTGGAGGCCCTGGCGCACCCATTCTCTCTCTCCCTCTACCCCCCTCCTTTTGTCTCAAATAAATAAATAACAATAAATCTTTAATTAAAAAAAAGAAATTGAAAAAATTTTTAAACTGGAATCAGAATCCATTTTGAATGAAGGGGTGAAGCACTTCCTCAAACTAAACTCCAAGAGATGAAGGAGTCCTCTCCAACAGAGCCCAGGTACAATCCCAGTTCCACTTTGTGGGTTGTAGGGGGAAGAAAGTGCCCCGCAGCAGTCAGTCCTGCCTTAAGTACTTTCATAGTCAGGAAAGAAGCCACTTTGGGGAAAGCTGCTGAGCTCTGAGGCTGCCGCAGGCAAGGGGGAGCCATGCCCTCTGCCTGGCCTCTGCCTGGCTCGGACCCACAGCCGCCCATCTGGGAGAAGAAGGGGCACTCATGAGGACCTGTCCTCAGATGAAGGGGTTTCATGTGGTTGACTTCTTTTTAATACCAAAAAAAAAAAAAAAAAAAAAAAAAAAAATCAGAAAATGAAGTGGAATCATAAGCCGCTCTCATTCTACTTCAAAGTAGCATTTGTCCAAGCTGTTCACAACAGACTCTAAGGAACATTTTTCTAAGCCCTTGAGGTGTTGCTAGGCAGAAAATGTTGCATGTCGGAGCCTGAGAGTGGGCCTGTGTCCCCCAGGTTCCAGGGCACCTGCATCAGCCTGTCTGGGAGTGACTGGAAGTGATCCCCCCCCTCCTGGAACTGCCAGTGAACTCACTGATTCGCCAAGCTTGAATTGTACTGTGTGGGGTCACATTGAGGTCCCGGCTTTAGCCATATCTAATGCCCCAACCTCCTTAGGGTCCCACCTATGGGCTTCTTGGACTGTTTTAGTATTTTATACCCTCTTTTTACAAAGGAATGTAGTAAGAAGGAAAAGAATTTTTCATTTCCTCTGCCTTTCCCCCTGCACACCTGTGCCCCATGGCTTCTCAGAGGCCACCCTCACCTGACTGTGCCTCCCTCACCTGGCCTTGTACCAGTGGCTGTACCACTAGAACCTGTGGGACCCACCTGCCCCCTGCCTGCATGCTCGAGGGACCTGGCTGTCCTCTGGCTGCCAGTGATACCTTTCCCCCCTCAGAGCCCAGTGTCTTTACCTGGAGCATGTTTGCAAACAAAAAAGTTCTCTCATGAGTGGGCCGTGGTGGTGCACACCTTTAATCCTAGCACTTGGGAGGCAGAGGTAAGAGGATCACCGTGAGTTTGAGGCCAGCCTGAGACTACATAGTGAATTCCAAGACAGTCTGAGCTAGAGTGAGACCTTACCTCGAAAAACCAAAAAAAGGGGGTGGCGTGGGCTGGAGAGATGGCTTAGTGGTTAAGCGCTTGCCTGTGAAGCCTAATGGCCAGATATTGAGTAGCTATTTCTTCTCCGTGAAGCATTCCTTCCTAAGGGATGGAGATAAGCCTGTGCAATTTACCAGGCTCAAGAAGCTCAGAAAGTCACGATTCTCAAGGCCTCTCCCCAAGTGTATAAAAGCCATAACAATTGCTGGGGAGAGGAGATGCTCCTACCTGCTAAGCTGCCCACGGATTGTTCTGGGCACTCCGGGGTTGCAGCTTTCCTTAGTCATCACCCATGCCAGGATGGGCTTTCTGGTGATGCAGCTGTCTTTGAATCATCCACGCTCCTGTAAGTGACCCCATAAACCACTGGTTCATTAAGATGGCTTGAGTGGAATTATTTCTGTTTGTTGTCAGTTCCCTGTCGGAGGTAAACAGACCTTTGTTCTGCCCAGGAAAAAAATATATCACACAGCACCAGATCTCCATGGGATGCAAACAACACAATGTACACAATGTCTTCTTCTACAGAGGTGTGTGATTGGAGCAGAAAGAAGATCCTAAGACCTGTATGTACTATTAAAAGCTGATGTCTAGCTTCGCCTGGCAGTGTCTGGCAGCTGTCATTTGTAATCTCAGCACTTAGGAGGCTGAGGCATGATGGTTACTGTTGCAGTCGGGTTCGCACTGCTGGCAGAAATCACCCGACTAAGAGCAGCTTGTGGAAAAAAAGAGGTTTATTTTGGCTTACAGGCTCGAGGGGGAAGCTCCATGATGGCAGGAAAAACGATGGCATGAGCAGAGGGTGGACATCACTCTGGTCAACATAAGGTGGACAACAGCAATAGGAGAGTGTGCCAAACACTGGCAAGGGGAAGCTGGCTATAATACCCATAAGCCCGCCCCCAACAATACACCACCTCCAGGAGGCTTTAATTTCCAATTGCCATCAGCTGGGGAGACTAGCATTCAGAACACTTAAGTTTATGGGGGACACCTGAATCAAACCACCACAGTCACAGATATGTGACCAGGTAGGGCTACTTAGCAACTGCTTCTCAAATAAATAAATAGATAGATGATTAGATAGACAGATGATATATGATGATGATGAAGATAGATAGATGATAGATAGATAGATAGATAGATAGATAGATAGATAGATAGATAGATAGATGATAGATGGAATGGAACCTGGTATTTTCATTTAACGGTATAGTAATTTTATTTTGCCATTGAGATTTATCAATGATAAAATATTCACAACTAAACAGATTTCTTCTGTACTCCATTACTTGATAACTTCATCTCCATCTTTCACACTTGCATTCTCTTAGGATGAATTCCAAAATGTCTCTGCAGGCATTAAGGCTGCTAACATAGGGGCTGTCAAAGCTCAGGCCAGCAGAATACATGAAAACTTGCTTTTCCACCCAGCTGGGAGAGCGCAGCCTCTCGTACCTCCGTTTCTTCATCTGTTAGTAGTGTGATGCCATACAGTGGTGCCCAGGGCAGGGGCTAGGAGAGCACCTGAGTTACTGGCTTCACTGAGACCGGCAGGGGATTTTCACAGCATCTGCTGCTGGGTTTCATTCCTTTCACAGAGGAGAAAAATGCTGCAGGATCGCCAGAGAGCCTCCTGAGATGCCACAGCTGGCGGGCACATCCAAAAGAGATCCTTCACTGTTCCAACAGCCTTCCAAGTACTTCCAGAAAATTCTGGCTGTTGCATTTACATCTGTGTGCTCATCATTTACAAACTCCTGGCATTTGAGGTGACCTAGGTGACTTGAGCATGACCCCATTTCTCCCGTTGACTTGACCACAGCCCCTGCTCATTCATTCTAAGAGTGACAGCGTCCACAAACTCCCTCTCTCGCAGAACAGTGGTTTGAGTAAGGAGATCGTGGGAGAAAAGGGGCTCTGTCACACTCCATGTATCCACTCTTGACTTTGCAGGGAAAAGTAGGGGCAACTGTCTGCGTGAGGATGAGGTCCCCCAACCTTGTCCCAGCGGACTCCCACTCAGATTGGAGTGAAGCAGCTCCTCAGTCCTCATTACGCTGGTTTTAGGTCATTCCTGGGGAGACTGAAGCCTGCTACTGCTGCTGCTGCTGCTGCTCAAATATTTTTAGATGAAACATTAGCGACTTGGCAATTGCAATACATTTAGAGTGTCAACCAGCTGGGAAGCACCAAGGAGGGATGGCTGGCCAAGTACACTCAAGTCCATCCTTTGTCCAGAGCAAGGGATGAAGAGGAGAGTGAAAGTTTCCAGAGGCGCAGGACCAGGAGGCTGGTAGCAGGTGCATAGGACATCCTGTCACCCAGCCTGGCAAGGTCTGGGGTACATGCTGCCTCATGACTTTACCCTCATCCTTTAACTCCTTTGCCCAGTGTGATAGTTCATATTGTCAACCACACAGACTTACCTAGGACATAAGCCTGTAGGCATGTCTGTGAGGAAGTTTCTAGATTGAGTGTGGGCAGCACCAGTCTATGGGCTGGGGTCCTGGACGGAATGAAGGGAGAAAATGAGCTGAGTGTGAGCATTCATTGCTGTGTCTGGACTGCAGACGTGAAATGTGACCACCTGCTGTCATGGCCTCCCCACCACAGTGGCGTGCAACCAATCGTGAGCCTCAATCGTGAGCCAAAATCAGCCGTCCTCCCGTAAGCTGCCCATCCTCCCGTAAGCTGCTCGTGTCGGATATTTTGTCACAACAATGAGAAACATAACTAATACAGCCAACAAGGTTGCCAGATTGTTGCCTTCCGGAAGAGGCAAGAATAATCTGTGAGCAAAACAGGTGAGAAGGGGTTACTGCCTATTGCACACCAGGGACTTCCCCAGCCCCACTTCCCTGGATGGAGTTACATCCCTCAGTGCCCACATCTTCCCTCTCAATCACTTCTGTATTATTTTGTGCTGCTCAAGGAGGGCAGGGTGGTGTCCTCCCTGTCCGCTGTCTTTCCTCAGGGCTGGCATGGAGCAGGTGTCCAATTAATACGAGAGTTTGCTCCTGCCCTAAAGGACAGCTAACAGCCTGGAGACACTTGGGGAAGACTCCAGTCACAAACATCATGTCATCAAGCGCTCCCCACCTGCTTCAGGAGAGCGCAGCTGTATTCAGGCTGTTGTCCTGTCCTAAGGCAGCTGACCATGCTTTGCAGAGAAGTCCAGCTCTGGACCTTACTGTGATGACCCACGGGTGTATCCATGTTCTTTCTGGGCAAACTAAAGCAACATGGTTGTTGTGGTTTGAATGTGAATGTATGTTCCCCCATAGCCTCAGAGATGTTTGATTAAGGTTGGGCTTCCTGTGTCAGTCTCCAGCAGCCTGCTGGGGTAGGTGTCACTGGGGGCGGATCTTGTAGTCCAACCCCAAGGTGTGTTCAGAGCCAGTATGAGATCTGGCTGTTTGCATTTGCTGGTGTTTCTCTCTGCTGTGGATCTATGGAAGTGAGCCAGCTTCTGTTGCTCTCACGGAACTTGCCCTGGATTCTGTAAGCCTAAAATAAACCCTTTCCTCCCACAAGCTGCTTCTGGTTGGGTGTTTGTTCCAGCAACCAGAAAGTAAGTACAACTATGACAGACTGAAAGATAAGAAACACCATGTGCCTGGTCAGAGAAGGAAGGGTCCGTGAGCAAAAGTGTGGCACACACAGGGCAGAGAAGCACAGGGGTGGAGGTTGGGAACTTAGTTGTCAGGACTACCTGCAGAGGACACCCAGCAGTCAGGGAATCGAACCGAAGGTCAAGAACTGGAAGTGTGGACATGACCTTCAGAACCTCCTTGTCCTCATTGTGCTTTCTGTAGTTTCAGTTAGCTGAGGTCAGCTGCAGTTCAAGAGTATTAAATAGAAAATTCCAGAAATAATTCCTAAACTTTGAACTGTACACTACTCTGAGTAGCATAAAGAAATCGTGTGCCATCCCTCTCCACCTTAATCAGATGTGAATCACCTGTGGGCTCAGCATATAAATGCTGTAATTTTGCTCCCCACCCTCTAGTCAGTAACCATCTTGTTTATCAGCTCAACTCTTGTCATGTCGCAATGCCCAAGCTGAAGTAACCCTTATTTTACTTAGCAGCGTCTCCCAAGCCCAAGAATGGTGAGGCCCTGGAGACTGTGCATAAAACAGGAAGACAGATTCACTATGGTAGTATGCGCAGTGTTGCAGAGCACATAGGGAAAAGAGTTTAGATAGCGTTGAGTACTACCCTCGGTTTAGGGCTTCTGCTGGGGGCCTTGGGACAGATCTTCTATTGATAGGAGGAATGAGTGTATTGGGTTTTTCAGTGCATAGCTCTACTATCCATTAATAACAGACATAAGATCTGGACTTTCGGTCCTTCATATGAAGTGTGTCTGCCCCTCACAGTGGGCCCAGAGAACCCAGAGAGGTTTCTGAGGCATCTGTCCAGCCACTGAGCCCCATTCCCAATGAGCTACGCACAATGGACTCCCCCACGAGTCTGCCATTCCGGTGTTTCCAGCTTCCTCATTACTGTGTGGGGACAAGCACTGAGAAGAGAGGCAGCAGCCTTCATAGCTGCTCCAGAATGGCACTGAATGCCCTCTGGGGTACAAGCAGTACTATGCTCAGGTCCTGGTAAAGGACAGACTTCCCTCTTGGCCTGGGGTTCTGTTCAAGTATCTCTGTGACCTATCCAGATCCAACTAGACCCGTATCCAAGAGCCCACCTTTCTTGAACAAGAGGACTTTGGGAAAACCACGTCCCTTGCCTTGTTTTATGTGTCGACCCAGGCAAATGTTTATGCAGGGCGTGGTGGCACACACCTTTTATCCCAGCACTTGGGAGACAGAGGTAAGATGATCGTGGTGAGTTTGAGGCCACCCTGAAACTATATAATGAATTCCAGGTCAGCCTGAGCTAGACGGAGACCCTACTTTGAAAAACAAATCAAAAAATGGTTTATAACACCCTGCGGAACCAATGCACACAAACGCAGTGGCTTAAAACAATACAGATAAGGTTGGGACTGGGAGGATGGTTCACCAACGAAAGTGCTTTTTGCACAAACACAAGGACTTGAGTCTGGACTCCCAGCACCCGTGTTAAATGTTGGGTGCCATCACATGCATCTGTAATCCCAGTGTCAGGAAAGCGGACATAGGAGGATCCCCCTGGGGCCTGCTGGCTAGCTTGTCTAGCCAAATTGGTAAGCTCTGGGCTCAGTAAGACACTGTGTCTCCAAAATAGGTGGAGAGTGATTAATAGTCATCCAACACCAACCTCTGCTTATACACAAGTGCACATGCATCCATACATGTGTGCTCATATACATGAATATGTAGATATGCATGCACACCACACACGTACAAAATAAAATAAGTAAAATAAAAGAGAGAGATTCTCCTGGAAGTCGGAAGTCTGAGATGTGGCTTATGGGGATAAAATCCAAACGTCATCAAAGCCTCTGCAGGCGCTGCACAGGATCTGTCCCTCACCAGTTCCTAGAAGCTACAGTATCCCCTGGTTTGTGACCATGTCACTCTGGCCTCTCTATCATTTCTCCTCGTCTGATTCGGACCCTCACCCTGGCTGGTAGGATGACCCTTGTGGTTGCACCAGGTCCTTGTGGATAATCCAGGAGGTGATCCCCATCTCAAGGTCCTTAACGTAATCCCACCCACCAGGTCCGTTTGACCTGCATCACAGATGTAGTCACAGGTTGCGGAGATTAGAATATGAGCCTCTTGGAGTTGGGGGTGATTGATTCTGCTGCCCCCGCCTTGAGCAGAAGCATGCAGCAATCTGAGCTGCAGCCTCCCTCCACCCGAGGCTCCTCCATCAGCATTGGAATGAGCTGTGGGCTATGGCATACGTTTTGATTCCTCTCTGGTCACATCACTTTTCTTTCCCTAATGCCAGGAAAGATGCTCTGAGACTCATATGCTAAGAGGATGGGGTGGCCGTACTCATGAATATCAGGAGAGGAAAAGCAAACTGCACAGCAGCTCCTTTTGTGCAAAGCAAATGTATATGTATGGATCTGGACTGTGCATGGAAAAGTATGAAATGCATCAATGCTGCTTATCTCAAGGGTCGGATAAAGTCAACTTGCACTGCTTTCTTTATACATCTCTATGCTGACTGCATTTGAGTATTCTTATAGTGAGCAGTTCATTTTACGATTAGTTCTACAATTAAGAAATGTACATTTAGGGCTGGAGAGATGGCTTAGAGGTTAAGGTGCTTGCCTGCAAAGCCAAAGGACCCAGGTTCGATTCCCCAGGACCCATGTAAACCAGATGCACATGATGGTGCATGCATCTGGAGCTGGAAGCCCTGGCATGTCCCTTCTCTCTCTGTCTCTCTCTGTCTCTCTCTCCCTCTTTCTCTCTCCCTCCCAAATTAATAAATTTTTTAAAAAAGAAATGTATATATAACATTTTTAATGGAATGAAGAAAATGCTGTAGTATATTCAACATGGAATGCTATCCATTATATATATGGAGTCCAAAGTTTCAAAACAATGGGCATAACATGATTCATGTGTTTTTTTTTTTTTTTCAAGGAAAGATGGGTCGAAATGAAGGATAATATCTAAAAGATGATATTTTGGTGTGCTCACTTAAAAATGCTTATCTCTGAATTGTGGGATTACTTTTATGTTCTTCTTAGACACTGTGATTTTTTTTGGGGGGGGGGTTCCAAGGTAGTGTCTCACTCTAGCTCAGGCTGACCTGGAACTCACTATGTCGTCTCAGGGTGGCCTCGAACTCATGGTGATCCTCCTACCTCTGCATCCCAAGTTCTGGGATTAAAGGCGTGCACCACCATGCCCAGCTGACATTGTGATTTTTTTTTTTGGTTTTGCAAGGTAGGGTCTCACTCTGGTCCAGGCTGACCTGGAATTAGCTCTGTAGTCTCAGGGTGGCCCCGAACTCATGGCGATCCTCCTACCTCTGCCTCCCGAGTGCTGGGATTAAAGGCGTGCACCACCACGCCCGGCTGACATTGTGATTTTTAAAAATATTTATTTATTTTGAGAGAGAGAGAGACAGGCAGATAGAGAAAATGGGCATGCCAGGGCCTCTAGCCACTGCAAATGAACCTGTGCACCTGGCTTTATGTGAGCCCTGGGGAATCAAACCTGGGTCCTTTGGCTTTGCAAGCAAGCACCTTAACAGCTAAGCTATCTGTCCAGCCCATTCTGTGATTTTTTTAAACAATTAATGACATTAATATGTTACCTTGTTTTGTTTTTTTTTTTTTTTTTTTTAATAATAGTGGGAATGAAATCCTCTTACTCAAGATGAGGGAGAGTCGGTTGAGGGGTTGGAGGCAGAGCTAGGTTGCCCCTGGACTGTGACTTTGGACTTCAGCTTCCAGCATGGTTTCATGCATCATTAGTTATTACTGAAGCTGCACCCAGCTCTGGGCTTGGGGTTGAACCAGGGGCCTATATTTGAGCCCTGGCTCTGGCATCTACCAGCAGTGACTATAGCAAGCAGTGTGTGTGTGTGTGTGTGTCTAGGAAATTGAACCCAAGGCTGCAGGCATGCTCAATAAGTTCTCTACTACTGAGCTGTACCTGCAGCCCAGCCCAGGTTCTTTTTTAAAACAAAAATTTATTTTATTTTATTTATTTATTTGCAAGCAGAGATGAGAGAGTTAGAGAGACAGATAGAGAAAGAATGGGTGCACCAGGTCCTCTAGCCACTGCAAATGAACTCCAGATGCATGCTCCCCCTTGTGCAGCTGGCTTATGTGGGTGCTGGGGAATTGAACCTGGGTCCTCTGGCTTTGCAGGCAAGCACCTTAACCACTAAGCAATCTCTCCAGCCCCTCAGCCTAGGTTCTTTACTAATGAAAGGGAATTCATAGTCAGACAACCCATCTCATAGAATAGAAGGGTTTGTGTTGAAATAAAAACATATGTCAACCGGGAGTGGTGATGCATGCCTTTAATCCCAGCACTCAGGAGGCAGAGGTAGGAGGATCGCTGTGAGTTCAAGGCCACCCTGAGACTACATAGTGAATTCCAGGTCAGCCTGGGCTAGAGTGAAACCCTGAAAGTTCTCTGGGCAGATCAGATGTCATTGCATGGTTGTTTTATTACTGTGACTGGGTTAGAACTTTCATCCTAGACCACTGTAAGTTGCCCAGGTTCATTATAGCTTTGAAGGGGCCTGCCTTGTTCATTGTAGATTTTTTTAACAACTTTTTTTATTATTTATTTTTGTGAGAGAGAGATTGAATGGGCACACCAGGACCTTCTGCCGCTGCAAACAAACTCTAGACATTTGTGCCTCCTTGTAGCACATGTGCAACATTGTATGCTTTGTGTCACTGTGCATCTGGCTATGTGGGACTTAGAGATTCAAATATGAGTTCTTAGGCTTCACAGGCACGCACCTTAACCACTAAGCCATCTCTCCAGCCCTCATTGTGGACTTTCGTTTGTTTGTTTGTTTGTTTGTTTGTTTGTTTGTTTGTTTGTTTTTGTTTTTCAAGGTAGGGTCTCACTCTGGCTCTCCTCCTGGACCCGTGATCTCTAACAGCTCTCAAGCTCTATTCGGTGGTCATGGATATGTTTTTATCTTTGTTGCTGGTGGGTTTCTCATTGATTTAAGCTGAAATACTTAGAAAAGACTTCCACTGCCCACCATAAATGAAACCTTTAAAGAAGGGAAGTGAAGACAAGCAGGCAGCCTGGCTCCCCTTGCCTGCCTGGGATAGCTTCTCTGTCCTCTCGACAAAGGCAGGCTTGGGAGAGTTGGGAATGAACAACCTGTTCTCTTCCTTACCGAGGAGACAACGCGGCAATTGTGTTTCCCCCTCCTACTTGGTGGGAACATACCTGTCCCAGTTGAGTCCCTGAGGGAGGATTAGCTGGGCAGCTCCTCCCTGCTGAACACTGCAGGAAGGCAAGCCAAGTCACAGGTGCCTTTTAAACACCTGGGGAAGAAGCACAGCTGCTGGCAACAAGCCCTCCAGATATTTTTAAATCTCCCTTTTCTCATGTCCAGACCAGGCACAGCGGCACATACTTGTGAGTCCAGCCTTCAGGAGTCCAAGACAGGAAGACCATGAGCTCAGGCCAGCCTGGGCTAGATAGGAAGAAACTGTCTTCAAAAATAATTTATCAGGCTGAAGAGATGGCTTGGTGGTTAAGGCGCCTGCCTGCCAAGCCTAAGAATGCTGGTTTCAAAATCCAGGTCCCATGTTTAGCCAGACACAAAGTTACACAAGGGCACAATGCCGCACTTGCCCACGGGGGCGCACACATCTGGAGTTTATTCACAGTGGCTGAGAGGCTGCCGGCACACCCCTTCTCTCTCTCTCTCTCTCTCTCTCTCTCTCTCTCTCTCTCAAATAAAAAAATAATGTGTGTGTGAATACTGATACATATATGTATATGTATGTATGTATGTATTAAAAATTTAACTCTCAACTCCACAAAAGAACCCTTCTATACCCTTCAGAGTCAGAACAATGTTTCTTTTCTGGATTATTATTAGTAATATAATTTTGGTGCTGGGGACAGAAATCAGGACCTCGAAAATGCAGGCAGATAATCTTATCACTGAATTGCATCCCAGGTCATGATGGCACGAGTTTCTGTCTGCCTTTGCCTCCCAGAAAGGTAGGCACATGTAACTCCTGCTGCCCCCAGACAGGGACTGTCCCTCTCTGAGGAGAGCCAGCAGCTCCAGTCCAACTCAATTGTCCACCTCCAGCCTCCTTTGATCCTTCCTGGGAATCTCTTGGAGGCTTTTCAGGCCAACAAAGGGAAACAATAACCTGCTGAAATAAGATTCAAAACACGTGGCAGAGGTAGGAGGATCGCTGTGAATTCAAGGTCACCCTGAGACTACATGGTGAATTCCAGGTCAGCCTGGGCTAGAGCAAGACTCTACCTAGAAAAAAAAAAAGATTTAAAAATATGCAAGGTATGGGCTGGAGAGATTGCTCACTGGTTAACACGCTTGCCTGCAAAGGCTAAAGACTGTGGTTCGATTCCCCAGTATCCATATAAAGCCAGATGCACAAGGTGGAGTTCATTTGCAGCTAGAGGCCCTGACATACCCATTCTCATCCTCTCTCTCTCTTTAATAAATAAAAAAAAATGTTAGATTCTTGTTTGCATAGATAATCTGTTACTAAATGCATTGCAGTCCTAGAATCTCAGACAAGGTCAGTGACTTGAGGTCCCCACAAGTGCCCACAGAGTGGAAAACAGATGACAAATCTCCCTTTTCTTGAGTCAACAGCTGTCCCCTCCCAGCATCTTATTTGTAATACACACGCATCTGAGGTGTTATCCTGGATCAGCAGCTGTGGTGGTCCCTGTGTTGGTTGCCTTGACCTCCACAGGTAGAGAGGACTAAGCCAACAGTTGCTGACTTCCTTCCTGTGCAGGCTGGACCCTCTCTGGGACCAGCTGCGCCTCCAGGACTTCTCTTCTAACCCTCATTGATAAATTATTAACGCTCATTCCACTTGAGTGGGTTCCTGCTATTTGTAACCAAACAAGCAACCCCTAAGATACTTGGCTGCTTGTTTTAGAAGGTCCGTGAGTCCTTCTGAAATAGTCTGTCACCTTTCCAAATGAAGAGGTTTCTGGAAAGACCTGGGTCTGGAATGACTGGACATGGCCAGTGGCGTTCATTCATTCATATCTTAGTATGAACCACTACAGGAACTTCCTTTCCCCCAAGACTTCCAGGTAATTTTGGAGGATTTCAAGAGGGGGTAAAGGATATTTAGGGTATTAGCTCCCAAGGGAGGGGATGCCTGGGGTATGGAAGGTACATTCAGTTACCAGAAGATTTGCTCAAGGCTAGCCCTGTTCCCAATAATTAAGAAACTAATTCATCAGCATTATGACTCATTAGTATTTTTAATTTACACAACGCCTTCCTTCCGAGGAACTCATTATGCCGATGGAGGTTCATTACAAGAAAGAGATTTGAAAGTAGAATTTATGTTGAACGCAATCTTCTAAATATGGCTGTAAGGGCTTTTCTTACAGGGATACACGACTTGAAGCAAGTCTCTCTTAACAAACTGATTCAGAAGAGATAGGGAACTGTGTCAAGCCCTGGAAATGTTCTTAAAATGATTTTGAAACCACAGACACATCCTGCAAATACTAAACTCACAGTGCTCAACTAACTATATATTATCTTGGACATGTTCAATTTTAATAGTATTAAAACAATCTTATTTTTGGTTTGTTTTTTCAAGGTAGGGTCTCACTCTAGCCTACGTTGACCTGGAATTCACTGTGTAGTCCCAGGCTCACCTGGAACTCACAGCAATCCTCTTATCTCTGCCTCCCAAGTGCTGGGATTGAAGGCCTGCACCACTATGCCCGGCTAAAGCAAATTTCTATAAGAAATATATAATGCAATTTTTAAATATGATGTTGGAATTTCTCATAAGAAACCTTCAAAGCCACCTTGAATTAAAATTCACTTTGGTTATTGACTAATGGATTTTGCACTCCCCAAACTCTACTGTCTACAGGGGAAAACTATTGTCCTTCCACCTCTGGGAAGTTACTGGTAGAGACCTGAAGGACAGATGGAAGTTAGTTACTGGTAGTGACCTGAAGGGCAGATGGCTGCACTGGCTAACACCATTTCATGAGCTTGGGGCACCTACACACATACAAACCATAAACAGATGATTTCAAAGATCACCTTACCTGGAAAGCCAGCAGGAGACAGTCTCACTAGAAAGTGCATTGTCACTTGAAACTTTTCCCTGAGGAGATTAGAACTCACAGCTATTCATCCGAGATAAGGCTCAGATCCCCCCAGCCCCCACGTGCACACTTGCAGGCAACTCAGCTTGGCAAGTAGGAGAGTCTCTCTCAAGCAGTTGTTTGACCTTTAAAAAACCTTACAGAGAAGCCTTGTAACTTTTTCCCCAGATTTTTTTTTTTTTTTTTTTTTTTAGGTAGGGTCTCATTCTAGCCCAGGCTGAGCTGGACTTCACTATGTAGTCAGGGTGGCCTCAAACTCACGGCAATCCTCTTACCTCTGCCTCCCGAGTACTGGGATTAAAGGCGTGTGCCACCACCCACGCCCAGCTTTCTCAGCCTTGTTTGACCTGAGTCTCCTGAGCCTTCCTCCCCTCTTCAGGAGGGAATCTTCAATTTGGAGGAACTTGCTATATCACAACCGTGAACAGACATTGGAGGCATCAGCTTCCCATTCTGGATTCTGGGT
This sequence comes from Orientallactaga sibirica, assembly GCA_036365145.1. Taxonomy (NCBI): domain Eukaryota; kingdom Metazoa; phylum Chordata; class Mammalia; order Rodentia; family Dipodidae; genus Orientallactaga; species Orientallactaga sibirica. Next base: position 2,574,739 of record JAEOAD010000048.1, read on the forward strand.
ACAGGATCAGAGTGATGAGGGGACAGTGAGATCCTCCTTTTTACCCCCAGCCTCAGCCCCTTCCCATTCACTCCACAAGTATTTATAAAGAGCCTGCCAACTGCCAGACCCAGTGCTGGGTCCCGAGGGAGGGACTCCTTGTCCCCACGATGCTCACCTAGCATGGCCATGCTGGAACAGCGCAGGCTGCTATACACGCATGGAGGTGAACAGAGTGGAGCAGAGCTCATGCTAGCAAGGAAGTGACATTTCAGCTAAGTCCCCGAGGAGAGGCAAGAATACGCAGGTGGAAGGCTTGGGTGGGGGGAAGAAGTGTGAAAAAGGGAGATTTCAGCTGGGGCTGCTGCCAAGAAACCATCAAATAAGGTAGAAGCATCCAAGGTTGAGGGCCGGCAAAGACTCTCAGCTTGTATGAATCCAGGAGGTGAGGCAAAATGAAGCCGACTTGTGTGCTTGTGGTAAGTGCCCCGAGCTCACCCAAAGCTTTGTGGAAGAAGCCTCTGGTGAAGTGGGCACAAGAGGGCAAAGAAGCCTCCTGTTAACTTACATCATGGTGACCAAGGTGGCCAGGGCAGCATGGTAGCAGTGAAGTTGAAAGAAGGGGACAGATTGGAGACAAGTTTTAGAGGCCACTAAAAAGCATGATCAGGGCTGGAGAGATGGCTTAGTGGCTAAGGCGCATGCCTGCAAAGCCTAAGGACCCCGGTTCGATTCTCCAGGTCTCAAGTAAGCTAGAGGCACAAGGCAGTACATGCATCTGGAGTTCGTTTGCAGTGGCTAGAGGCCCTGGCGCACCCATTCTTACTCTCCCTCTCTCTCTTTCCCTCCCTCTGTCTCTAATAAATAAATACAATCTTTTTTTAAAACAAGCATGATCACTGATGAGTGTGGGAGATCAGGAGGGGAGGAGACAAAGATGAATGTGTAAAGACTATGATGGTGATGTTGGGTGCCATGGTGGGGAGGGTTAGAAGAGGAGCATGTCGTAGAGGGATGATGAGGGGTTTGATTTTGACCATGCTGTGTTTGAGGTATTTGAGATCTGGACTGAGGGTCCAGAGAAGACGTCTACACTGGGTAGAGACCCTAGGGCGTGTGATGGTTTGGAGGGGCCAAAGGCAGGGATAAGGGAAAAGAAAAGAAGGCACATGATGAAGCTGGGCAAGTCCAGTCTTTATAGGCACCAAAGACAGAACTGACACCTAGAACAAGGCTTTTTAAAATTTTTCCACTTGTGACTCCTTTTTACCCAAGAAATGTTTACATGCTTCCAGGTATTTAGGTATATAAGATATACAAATCAAACATTTACTGCCAATAAGTCATGCATAAATTTATTTTAAAACAATTCTTTGGCATACATAACAATTGTACCGTTCATTAAAGATGAAAGTAGATCTCACACTGAGATGATTGTGCTTGTTTATTTTTCTTAAATTTATTTTGAGAGAGACAGAGAGAGAGAGAGAGAGAATGGGCACACCAGGGCCTTCAGTTGCTGCAAACAAACTCCAGATGCATGTGCCCTCTTGAGCCCATGTGCAAAATTGCATGTTTGCATCACTGTGTGTCTGGCATAGGTGAGACCTGGAGATTAGAACATGAGTTCTTGGGCTTCACTGGCAAGCGCCTTAACTGCTAAGCCATCTCTCCAGCCTGTGCTTTTTTATTTTTACATGAAGAATTCAAGCTTGGCTAAGTATGTGACACTGCAGGACGCAGAGCATCTTCAGTGCTTTTCCAAGTTGATCAGTGTTTTGATTTTATGATCATCAGTGCAGAGAATGCACTTCACAAATATGCATTGAATTATGCAGAAGTATGTTTAGGGCCATTTCAAAAATTGTTGGAAATTCTGTCCTACTCCAAAACCAAAATTCATTGAACAATTTTTAAAGATTTTTATTTATTTATTTAAGAGCAACAGACACAGAGAGAAAGACAGGCAGAGAAAGAGAATGGGTGCACCAGGGCCTTCAGCCAATGCAAATGAGCTCTCTCCTCCACCTCTCTCTTTCTCTGTCACTCAAATAAATAAATAAAAAAATTTTTAAGCCAGGTGTGGTGGCACAAGCCTTTAATCCCAGCACTTGGGAGGCAGAGGTAGGAGGATCGCCATGAGTTCGAGGCTACCCTGAGAATAGAGAGTGAATTTCAGGACGGCCTGGGCTAGAGCGAGACCCTACTTTAGAAAACAAAAAAAAAAAAAAAAAAAAAAAAAAAAAAAAATTTTTAATTGAAAAAAACAACTCAGGGTTTGTCAGCAGAAGGGTTACCAAGAAATGTTCATGATAAATAGCCCCATTTCTTACTGAGAAAGGGACGTGTATGCCAGCTGCTGAAATCACAACACTTTCTTTTTGCATTGTTCTTCCTGTAGACAGTGATTACATACTATAAGATTCCACATGCATGTGGATACCATTCTACACATTTTGACACATGTGTAGAGTTGGGCAGCTCTGAGCGTTGGGACGTGGTATAATTCTGAACAATTCCTCCACCCAAGCATCTTCTCATAGTCACATTCCCTTTGGAGCCATGCCCTCCACACACCCCAACTGGGCAGCCATGGAATCTGCTCTTTTCCAGAACATCATATACTGGAATCATATGATCTCCACCCTTCTGAGTCCAGCCTGACATTTTTCCTTTACGATTCACCCGCCTTGTTTTGTATACCAATGTTTTGTTCTTTTGTATTGATGAACAGCATTCAGTTGTACGGAAATAGTGTATTCACCAATGGAAGGACTTCTGGGAGGCTGTTTCCACTTCGGGCCGATTACAAATACAGCTGCTATAACACTGGTGTTCATGTTTCTGTAAAAACACAAGTTATTTCTTCACAACTCTTTAATCCTCACCTCTGACCCATTTAAGTGTCCTGTTTTACTGGCTAGGCAAGGAAAGCTTGGGAAGGTTTAAGCAATTAACTCACATACCTGAAGGAGCTGACCAGAGACCTGTACTCTACCAAGAGGACCCACGCCATGTGCAAGAAACCAGCCTTTCTGGAGAGATGGCTTAGCAGTTAAGGCTTTTGCCTGTAAAACCAAAGGACCTCGGTTCGATTCCCCAGGACCCATGTAGGCCATATGTGCATGCATTTGGAGTTTGTTTGCAGCATCTGGAGGCCCATTCTCTCTCTCTCTCTCTCTCTCTCTCCCTCTCTCTCCTTCACTCTGTCTCTAATAAATAAATAAAAATAAAATCTTAAAATTTTTTTTAATTACTCATGAGAAAGGATGCCTAGACGAAACTCATCCTGTAACTAAAGATCTATTCTACTTTAAGAGTGTCGAACCCTGCTTTCCTCTGAGACTTCATACCCTAGCTCCCTTCCCAGGTGCGAAGGTAACTTACACACTGGACCTGCAATCTTTGATTGGTCTACTCCCCTGCCAACTCAGGAGTCCCTTTAAATTTTTTACTGCCCAACAACTGGCCATGATGTCTGGCACAAAACAGGCCCTTTATAAATATTTATAGAAGGCCAGGCGTGGTGGCGCACGCCTTTAATCCCAGCACTCAGGAGGCAGAGGTAGGAGGATTGCTGTGAGTTCAAGGCCACCCTGAGACTACATAGTGAACTCCAGGTCAGCCTAGAGCATGGGATAGAGTGTGACCCTACCTCGAAAAACAAAACAAAATATATAGATATATATAGAGAGAGATAGATGATAGATAGATAGATAGATAGATAGATAGATAGATAGACAGACATACATATTTGTATTTCTAAAACAAGTCAGCTGTTCTTGTTCATTATATATTTTGTTTAATAGTTACCAGAACGAACTCAGGAAACTGATTTCCAGCAGATTCGTGTTTAAGAGAATAAATGCATGTGGTAGCTCATTCTTTGATAGTATTCATACTACCTCCAGCACTTCCATGAGCGAAGGGTGCTTCCTGGTGACTGGATTGTGAGCTCTGTGAAATGACCTGCATGCGTTGTGCATAGGTTAACAGATAGATGTGCAGCAGGCAGCAGTTTGGACTTTCTTGTATTCCAGGGAGTTTACATATGAGAAAACGCCCAAAGACGAGACACCCCACTGAGCCCAGGTGAAATAAAATGAGCCCAGAAACCCTGTAAAAGAGTTGGCCAAGTTATTGCTCAGTACTGTTTGCTCCCCTGGGAGGTGTTTGTTATAGGACAACAGCTGACAGATACGACCCCAGACTGAAAACGCCCAACTATAATTTTGTCGTCCTTTGTTTCAAAAGACAAGGCAACGTTCTGGTTTCAGGCTACCTCTGATCCCCAGTTCCCTTGCTTCTAAGAACTATAAAATTAGCCAGGATTTTGTGGCATATACCTTTAATCCCACTATTCAGGAGGCAGAGGTAGGAGGATCACTGTGAGTTCAAGGCCAGCCTGAGACTACAGGGTGAATTCCAGGTCAGCCTGGGCTAGAGCAAGGCCCTACCTTGAGAAAAAAAAAAAAAAAAAAAAAAAAAAAACTATAAAATTTTTGTAAGAATCAAATTAAAGAATCTGAAAAGCATTGTCTGTGGCACCTGGAAAGTGCTCAGTGTATGCTTCCAGACCTTGGGTCCCTGTGTTGAGTCCCAGCAGTTGTCACTGGGTGTGGGGATATGCCTGAGTAAGGAGCTCTGTGTGACAGAATGTCAAATGATAACATTTACTGTATTCCAAAGTCCCCCCTTTATGTGCAAGGATGCATCCCAAGACCCTAAACGTACGCCTGAAACTGGAAGGAAACAGGTCTTACATGTGCTATGTTTCTTCCCTATATATAAAACTATAATAAAATTGGATTTATAAATTAGACAAGAAGTTAACAACAATAATAAAACAGAACAATTATAACAATATACTGTGATAAAGGTTATATGAATGAGCACTTTCTCAAAAGAATAGAGTCAGATGTTAGTACTTTCAGGCCACAGTTGACTTCAGGTAACTGAAACAGCAGGCGGCTAGGCTGTGGACAAGAGGGGACGGCTTCCTGACGCATGTCCTGTACAAATGCCCTAAAGTGAACTTCCCCACCTGCCAAAGAACTAAGAGACTGCTGTCTATTAATTAGCTCTGCATCTGCCATGGTAGAGGTGGAATTTGTGTCCTCATCTCGTGTCCTGTGGTGTGACAGAAGCTAAGATGTGAGCGGGAGTTCCAATCTGTAAGTCCAGGCTGCGCCACGCGCCAGCAGGACACTTAGCGCGGCTCCTCTTCCTCCTCTCCCGCTGTCTTCCCTCCTCACACGCTCAATGCCACTGAACGTTAGCAGGTCAGCGTGCATGAATGGAGAGGACGAGCTGCCCAGGGGCGAGACCAGCAACCAAACAGAATCTCCCTCATACGATCTCCTCCCCCAGCAGCAGCTTTACCCTCCACTTACTCAGAGCATCCTGTAGTGAAACAAACCTGGAAAATCTCCCCGTCCCTATACCCCCACGAAACATTAAGGGGAATGTGGTGGTTTGATTCAGGTGTTCCCCCATAAACTTCAAGTGTTCTGAATGCTAGGTTCCCAGCTGATGGCAACTTGGGAATTAACACCTCCTGGAGGCAGAGTATTGTTGGGGGCGGGCTTATGGGTATTATAGCCAGCTTCCCCTTGCCAGTGTTTGGCACACTCTCCTGTTGCTGTTGTCCACCTTATGTTGACCAGAGTGATGTCCACCCTCTGCTCATGCCATCGTTTATCCTGCCATCATGGAGCTTCCCCCTCGAGCCTGTAAGCCAAAATAAACCTCTTTTTTCCCACAAGCTGCTCTTAGTCGGGTGATTTCTGTCAGCATTGCAAACCTGACTGCAACAGGGAATTCTTCCCAAACTTCACCTAATTCATGTGCTTCACTTAGCCTGTGAGGCATGGGCTCTGAGGATACCACGCATTTTTATCTAATGTGCCAGCTTGCCAAGCCTGGCCTTCTTGTGATGGATTCTGCAAGCACTGCTCTGTGCACAGTCCCTCAGAGTATCAGGAATTACTGGTGCCTGACTAGGGACTGAAAGTGTTCCTAGAGGCCCAGTGGAATCTTGGAAAACAGAAAACAACTTGTCCTGTATTACATAATCGGACGACAGGAAAACATGTCTCATATGAGAACCGCAGCCAGCATTTCCCACGGCTCAGATCTGGCTTTTTCACTTGGCATTGGACCTGCTTGAGAATGACAGTGTTTTAACCTCTCTGTAAAGACACACTAAGCTGCCCCTCCCTCCATGGCTTGCATGCCTCTTTGTGTACTGCATTATGCCTCTTGCAGTATCAAAGCATGAGAATTGTGCTTCTCTGAGAGGATGGCAAGATTAATTAAATGTTTTTTTTAACATAAATAGTAAATGAAAATGAAGAGATATGAAGGTTCATAGAAGCATGTGGGCCCCATACACAGATACAACATAGCCAAGTACAGGCCTATAATACCAACCCTCAAGAGGCTGAGGCAGGAGGATGTCTACATTCTATGGCAGCCTAGGCTAGACTGTCAGATAAGTCTCAAAACAAACAAACAAACAAACAAACAAAGAACAACAAAAGTCCTGGGGGAAGAGCTCAGTCAGTAAAGCACTTTCCTCACAAGCATGACTGAGCCTGATCTTCACTATCACGTGAAAATGCCAGGCATGGCGGCACACAGCTGCAGCCCTAGTGCTGGGGAAGCAGAGACCAGCCAGTGTAGTTGAGTCACTGAGCTTCAGGCCAGGGAGAGACCCTCTCTCAAAAAAGGTAGGGGCTAGGATCCCCTGCTCCAGAGGGTGCACATGCAGAAATCTGTTTTTCTTTTTCAGACAGAAGGTAGTGAGAGACCCAAAGAGATAAACCACCCCTGACATCTCAGTCAAGACCCAGGTGAAACCACAGAGGAATTGGGGAGACAAGCAAGAGTGATGCTTCCATGGCGAGCCTGACAAGCAGCGCTAGGGTAAAGGAGACAGACGCTGAGGACACTCAACACCTACCAAAACAGAGATCCAGAGTCTCATCACTGAAGTAGACTTAAAACTCACCCACCATGGTTCAAAAGAGGGGGCTGAAAGATTGTAAGAGCCACACAAGAAAACCTCTCTCTGCAAGCTTTTATAATCATACCTCACTTCTGCTTCTTCTTTTCTTTGAGGTAGGGTCTCACTCTAGCCCAGGCTGGCCTGGAATTCACTATGGAGTCTCAGGGTGGCCTTGAACTCACAGCGATCCTCCTACCTCTGCTTCCCAAATGCTGGGTTTAAAGGCATGAGCCACCACACCCAACCTAATTTTAATACATTTTTAAGCCAAGCACAGTGGCACACATCTATAATACTAGCTACTCAGGAGGCTGAGGCAAGATCACAAGTTTGAGGCCAGCCTAGGCAAATTAGTGAAACTCAGTTTCAAAATGAAAAATTAAAATTAAAACAGAAAAAGGGCCCTAGGATGTAGCTCAGCAGTGGAGCACCTGCCCAGCACATGCAAGAGCCTAGGTTGAATTCCCAGCACCACACACACATACACATATTTAACCAAATATATCCAAAACAGCATCATTTCAACATGTAACCGAAGTAAAATGTTAATGAGGTAACATATTATTTTTTTCATACTAAGTCTTTAAAATCTTCCAGTTTTTATGCTTACAGCGTACCTCAATTTGGACTAGCTACATTCTACTCCATAGCCATTGTGGGCAGCACAGATCCAAACCCAGGCCCCCAAGCACCACTTTGGAACACAGTAGAAACCATCTGCATAGAAAGGAGATTCACTCAGCTGAATACCTGGGAAGCACCTGAGTCCTCACTGGCTCTCTGTGCAGATCATGCTGATGATAGTCCAAAAAGATGTGTTTATCTGCAAGAGGCAATCTTCTGGACTAAGATGTTTTATTTTTTCCCTGAGCTTTTAATTTATACACCAAGTCCCACATCAACAGAACTGAGGAATATAGTTATACAAATTACTATTCATGAAAAAGTGGAACCTATTTATTCTCTTATGAGACCTAAATCCAACCCACATGCTCAGCCGCCTCTTGAAGCCAGTGAGTAAACCTGATACCATGAGCAGGAGCGACTCCAGAAGAGTCTGAGAGTCTTACCCAGAGAAACCTGAGCTTACATGTTTACCGTGTGCCTATGTAGATGAGAAGTGTACAAACAACTTATGTTTATGAAGCTTATCACACAGTGAGTTTGTACTCCTGCTTGAAATTTCAACACATTTCTAGATATGTCTTAGGACTAGACAAGTCACAAATCTTACTATGGTAAGATGTTTTAAACTAAAAAGTAAAAAAATTGGAAGATGAAGAACTTTTAAAAGCAAAAAAAGGTATAAACTAGTTTTTTTTTTTTTAAATAGGAATAAGCCCCATGTTTGAAAAGGTAAAACACAATGCTACCAACTCTTCTATTGCATTAAAAACAGAATATTAATTTCCTTCTTATTTTTTTTTTTAATTTATTTATTTATTTGAGAAAAGGGGGAGAGAGGCAGATAAAGAGAGAGAATGGGCACACCAGGACCTCTAGCCACTGCAAACAAACTCCAGATGCATGTGCCACCTTGTGCATCTGGCTTTCTGTGAGTACTAGGGAATCAAATCTGGGTCCTTTGGCTTTGCTGCCAACTGCCTTAACCACTAAGCCATCACTCCAGCCCATCATTTCCTTCTTATTTATGGGCTTGACATAAAAGGCTTGGAACAATTTTATCGCATGAAATAACACAGGGCTAGAGAGATGGCTTAGCAGTTAAGGCGCCTGCCTGCAAAGCCTAAGAACATTTGTTCAAATCTCCAGGTCCCACCTTTAGCCAGATGCAAAAGTGACACAAGTTCACAATGTCACACATGCGCACAAGGGGGCGCATGAGTCTGGAGTTCATTCACAGCAGCTGAGAGGCCCTGGCATGCCCATTCTCTACCTCTTCCTCTCTCTCTCTCTCTCTGTCTCTCTCTCTCTCTCTCTCTGTGTCTCTTTCTCTCTGTCTGTCTCAAATAAAACAAAATGAAATAACACAATGGTTATTTACATAACTCTAGAATTTATCAATTTTTTATTAATTAGAGTAATATGGTTTGATTAGTATCAATATTTTAAAGTACTGCAGAAAAATATTACATAAATATTATTATGAGTTAATTAAAAAAATTTTTTTTTATTTATTGGAGACAGAGTGTGTGTAAAAGGCAGAGAGAGAGTGAATATGGGCTTGCCAGGGCCTCCTGCCAGTGTAAACAAATTCCAGACACATGCACCACTTTGTGCACCTGGCTTCACATGGGTAACAGGAAATCAAACCTAGGCTGTAAGGATTTATAAGCAAGCACCTGTAACAGCTGTGCAATCTCTCCAGCGCATGAGTTTATTTTTAAGTTTTACTTATAGCCCTCTCAGCAAATCAGCATTTTTGAGATAATGGTCAGCACTACCCATTTATTTTCTAGGACTGGCTATTTGGAAATTTCTATATTATAGCATTGTGTCTTTTGAAATTAACTAATTTATAGCTCTTTAAGTTATTTAAACAATTACATCTTTTAATAAGTAATATTTAGTACACATATTGCATGTAACAGACACAAGAGAGGATATTTGTACAACATTTTATCAAAACTAAAACTGAAAGCTGGGTGTGGTGGCACACACCTTTAATCCCAGCACTTGGGAGGCAGAGGTAGGAGAATCACTGTGAGTTCGAGGCCACCCTCAGACTACATAGTGAATTCCAGGTCAGCCTGAACTAGAGTGAAATGCTACCTCAAAAAAAAAAAAAAAAAAAAAAAAAAAAGCTGAATCTGAATCCAAACCTCTTTCTTTGCTTATATGGGTCTGCATCTCCTCACATCTGAGACTATCAGGTGAGTAGTGAAGGCAGGTAACAGGAACCCTTGAACTCAAGCAAAACTAGGCTTTTTTCTTTTTTTTTTTTTTTTTTTTTTTTTGAGAGAGAGAGAAGCAGAGAAAGAGAGAGAGAATGGGCACACCAGCAGCCTCTCAGCCACTGTGAACGAACTCCAGATGCATGCGCCCCCTTGTGGGCAAGCGTAGCATTGTGTGCTTGCCTCACTTTTGTGTCTGGCCAAACGTGGGACCTGGAGATTGAATGTGCGTTCTTAGGCTTCGCAGGCAGGTGCCTTAACCACTAAGCCATCTCTCCAGCCCTAAGTTTTTGTGTGTGTGTGTGTGTGTGTGTGAGGATAGTGTTGTTTAAATTAAAAGGTACATATTCATGATTTTTAAAACTCAAATACTTTTGGGATGATATAAGACGAAAAATAACAGTCCTTTCTCTCAGAAGCAAACCCACTACTTATATAACACTTTATACCTATACTACATACATATGCATATACACAAATATATAATAAATATAATACATAATATATAAAATACTTTTGAAAATATATCCATTTTCTATACAAATTGGATCAGACCACACAAATTGTTATACATCCTTCTTTTTCACTTAATAACATGCCTTTTACGTCACTGTCATCATGGCATTAACATTAGATTTATCTTCTTAACAAATCAGTAGAGGTTGGCACATTGTGTTGACTGTGGACACAAATCTCTAGAGATTACCCATCTTGCCTAACTGAAACTATAGAGTTACTATATACTTCCTCCAGGCTCTGGCCACCACTCTTGGATCCTATTAATTTGACTCTGCTAGATACCTCACATAAATGGTATCTTGAAGTATTCGTCCTTTTGCAACTTGTTTATCTCACTGACTGTATATAATGTCTTTAAGGTTTATTCGTGTTGTCACACATTGCAGAATTTATTTCTAATTTTAAGGCTTTGAATAATATTCCAGTGTGTGCATACAGTATGTTTTCTTTACCCATTCATCTGTTGCTAGACATTTAGGTCAGTTCCATAGCCTGGCTGTAATGAACAATGCTGCAATGGACATGTGAGTGCTGGTAGCCCTTTGGAATCCAGGTTTCACTTCTTTTGGATAAATACCATAAATGTAATTGCTAGTACATATGTAGTCCATTTTATTTTTAATTGTTTTAGGAACTTCCATGCTGTTTTCCATAGTATCTGCACCATTTTGTATTCCCACAGTGTGCAAGGTCTTATTTTCTCAATTTTTGCCAACACTATGGTTTTTAAAAAGACATATTGAGAGAAATGGAGAAATGGCTTAGCAGTTAAGACACTTGCCTGCAAAACCAAAGATACTAGGTTTGATTCCCCAGTACCTACATAAGCCAGATGCACAAGGTGGTGCATGTGTCTGGAGATCATTTGTAGGGGCTAGAGGACATGGTATGCCCATTCTCTCTCATTCTATCTGCCTCTTTAAAATTTTTTTTAATTTTTGGAGAAAGTAAGAGAGAGAAATATACATAGAAAGAATTGGCATGCCAGGGCCTCAACCATTACAATCAAACTCCAGACACTTGCGCCACCTAGTGGGCATGTGCAACCTTGAGCTTGCCTCACCTTTGTGCATTTGGCTTACATGGGTCCTTAGGCTTCACAGGCAAGCACCTTAACTGCTAAGCCATCTCATCAACCCCTATTTGCCTCCCTCTCTCTGTCTCTCTCTCAAATTAAAAAAATAGACATCCTGAGAGGTGTAAGGTGATATCCCATTGTGATTTTTTTTCTTTTTTTAATGAGAGAGTGGAGCAAGAATTAGAGTGAGAGAGAGAGCGAGCGAGAGAGAGAACTGGTGTGCCAGGACCTCCAGCCACTGCAATCAAACTCCACTACCTTGTGTGCATGTGTCACTTTGTGCGCCTGGCGTATGTGGGTTGTGGGTTCCAGGGAGTGGAATCTGGATCCTTAGGCTTTGCATGCAAGCACCTTAACCTCTAAACTACCTCTCCAGCCCTTGTTGTGGTTCTAATATGTTTCTGTGGTGAACATTTATATATTTTTGGAGATATGTTGTGGTTTGAGTGTAAACTGTCACCGTAGCCTCGCATATGGGTAACTAAGTCTCATACTTATTCGCCAGCTGATGGATCCTTTGGGAGGTGAAGCCTTGCTGGAGGAGGTGTGGCCCAGAAGGCCAGCACTGGGATTGTATAGTCCAGCCCCCACTTGCCCCTTGCTAGCTGGCTCACTCCTTCTGCTTCCTCTCTGCTGCTGTGGAGATGCACTGCTGGCAGTCTGCTTTTGCCATGCTTTCTCTGCCAAAATGAAGTTTCCTCTTAAAACTGAAAGACAAAATGAGCCCTCCCTTCCTTAAGCTGGTTCTGGTCAGGTGTTTTGTCCCAACAATGAGAAGGCAACTGCTGCAGATATCTGTTCAAATTATTACGCCATGTTTGGCATGTATGTGTGTGTTTGTATGTGTGCACGCACACGTGTGTGTGTGTGTTGACTAGTGGAGAAAGTATCAGGTGTCCTCTTTTACCATTCTTCTGGGTGTTTCCTTGAGACAGTCTCTCACTGAAGCTGGAGCTGCCATTTTCAGTCAGCTCTTTTGTCCCTGCTTCCCACAGGATTGGGGGGTACACCTGTGTGTGGTCATGCCCAGCTGTTTACAAGGGTGCTGGGAGTCAAACTCAAGGAGAATCGGGCCCTCACGCTTGCACAGCAAGAGCTCTTACCCTTGAGCCATCGCTCAGCCTCTAGACCGTTTTTAACTTGATTTTGGTGGGGGGGGGTTCTTTTGTTTTTGTTGGGTTTTTGCTATTGCGTTAGTGAATTAACAACAGGCCTCAGAGACGTTTTGTTGCACATAAATCTACCCAATTCTTTGTCAATAGCTACATAACATACCTTCGCATGAATATGCCATCATTTCCTGCTGTCAATCATTTAGGGGTTTTGCTACTTTAGACACATCCTATATGTAAGATGACCTTCAGTCTTGCGTATGATGCTAACCTATTTTTGCTTTACATTATGTGCATTGCTGGATACAGCTAAGAACTAGTCCTTGCTAGAGGAAAAGTGTCAAGTGTCCCCTTCTCCCCTATGGGGATCCACCTATATCATGACAAATTATTGATGTATCTAGGTTGTTTAAGCCTTTTACTTTGTTCCTCGCACGTGAATCCAAACGTGCATCTAAGACACTAAAGTAAACAAGAATATTCTTTGAATGTCAGCAGATATATGTGACATGTCACCCACCCAGTGTTGAGATTTCTGCTGCAACCATAGACCAGAACATTGAACCTAAGAAAAGCTGCCATTCCGGGGCTGGAGAGATGGTTTGGCAGTTAAGGAAAACAAAATGAAATAACACAATGGTTATTTACATAACTCTAGAATTTATCAATTTTTATTAATTAGAGTAATATGGTTTGATTAGTATCAATATTTTAAAGTATTGCAGAAAAATATTACATAAATATTATTGCTCTTATGAGTTAATTAAAAAATTTTTTTTTATTTATTGGAGACAGAGTGTGTGTAAAAGGCAGAGAGAGAGTGAATATGGGCTTGCCAGGGCCTCCTGCCAGTGTAAACAAATTCCAGACACATGCACCACTTTGTGCACCTGGCTTCACATGGGTAACAGGAAATCGAACCTAGGCTGTAAGGATTTATAAGCAAGCACCTGTAACAGCTGTGCAATCTCTCCAGCACATGAGTTTATTTTTAAGTTTTACTTACAGCCCTCTCAGCAAATCAGCATTTTTGAGATAATGGTCAGCACTGCCCATTTATTTTCTAGGACTGGCTATTTGGAAATGTCTATATTATAGCATTGTGTCTTTTGAAATTAACTAATTTATAGCTCTTTAAGTTATTTAAACAATTACATCTTTTAATAAGTAATATTTAGTACACATATTGCATGTAACAGACACAAGAGAGGATATTTGTACACCATTTTATCAAAACTAAAACTGAAAGCTGGGTGTGTTGGTGCACACCTTTAATCCCAGCACTTGGGAGGCAGAGGTAGGAGAATCACTGTGAGTTCGAGGCCACCCTCAGACTACATAGTGAATTCCAGGTCAGCCTGAATTAGAGTGAAATGCTACCTCAAAAAAAAAAAAAAGCTGAATCTGAATCCAAACCTCTTTCTTTGCTTATATGGGTCTGCATCTCCTCACATCTGAGACTATCAGGTGAGTAGTGAAGGCAGGTAACAGGAACCCTTGAACTCAAGCAAAACTAGGCTTTTTTTTTTTTTTTTTTTGAGAGAGAGAGAAGCAGAGAAAGAGAGAGAGAATGGGCACACCAGCAGCCTCTCAGCCGCTGTGAACGAACTCCAGATGCGTGCGCCCCCTTGTGGGCAAGCATAGCATTGTGTGCTTGCCTCACTTTTGTGTCTGGCCAAACGTGGGACCTGGAGATTGAATGTGCATTCTTAGGCTTCGCAGGCAGGTGCCTTAACCACTAAGCCATCTCTCCAGCCCTAAGTTTTTGTGTGTGTGTGTGTGAGGATAGTGTTGTTTAAATTAAAAGGTACATATTCATGATTTTTAAAACTCAAATACTTTTGGGATGATATAAAACAAAAAATAACAGTCCTTTCTCTCAGAAGCAAACCCACTACTTATATAACACTTTATACCTATACTACATACATATGCATATACACAAATATATAATAAATATAATACGTAATATATAAAATACTTTTGAAAATATATCCATTTTCTATACAAATTGGATCAGACCACACAAATTGTTATACATCCTTCTTTTCACTTAATAACATGCCTTTTTACGTCACTGTCATCATGGCATTAACATTAGATTTATCTTCTTAACAAATCAGTAGAGGTTGGCACATTGTGTTGACTGTGGACACAAATCTCTAGAGATTACCCATCTTGCCTAACTGAAACTATAGAGTTACTATATACTTCCTCCAGGCTCTGGCCACCACTCTTGGATCCTATTAATTTGACTCTGCTAGATACCTCACATAAGTGGTATCTTGAAGTATTCGTCCTTTTGCAACTTGTTTATCTCACTGACTGTATATAATGTCTTTAAGGTTTATTCGTGTTGTCACACATTGCAGAATTTATTTCTAATTTTAAGGCTTTGAATAATATTCCAGTGTGTGCATACAGTATGTTTTCTTTACCCATTCATCTGTTGCTAGACATTTAGGACAGTTCCATAGCCTGGCTGTAATGAACAATGCTGCAATGGACATGTGAGTGCTGGTAGCCCTTTGGAATCCAGGTTTCACTTCTTTTGGATAAATACCATAAATGTAATTGCTAGTACATATGTAGTCCATTTTATTTTTAATTATTTTAGGAACTTCCATGCTGTTTTCCATAGTATCTGCACCATTTTGTATTCCCACAGTGTGCAAGGTCTTATTTTCTCAATTTTTGCCAACACTATGGTTTTTAAAAAGACATATTGAGCGCTGGAGAAATGGCTTAGCAGTTAAGACACTTGCCTGCAAAACCAAAGATACTAGGTTTGATTCCCCAGTACCTACATAAGCCAGATGCACAAGGTGGTGCATGTGTCTGGAGATCATTTGTAGGGCTAGAGGCCATGGTATGCCCATTCTCTCTCATTCTATCTGCCTCTTTTTAATTTTTTTTTTATTTTTAGAGAAAGTAAGAGAGAGAAATATATATAGAGAGAATTGGCATGCCAGGGCCTCAACCATTACAATTAAACTCCAGACCCTTGCGCCACCTAGTGGGCATGTGCAATCTTGAGCTTGCCTCACCTGTGTGCATCTGGCTTACATGGGTCCTTAGGCTTCACAGGCAAGCACCTTAACTGCTAAGCCATCTCATCAACCCCTATTTGCCTCCCTCTCTCTGTCTCTCTCTGTCTCTCTCTGTCTCTCTCTCTCAAATAAATAAATTTAAAAAATAGACATGCTGAGAGGTGTGAGGTGATAGCCATTGTGATTTTTTTTTCCTTTTTTTATGAGAGAGTGAAGCAAGAGTTAAGAGTGTGAGAGAGAAGGAACTGGTGTGCCAGGACCTCCGCCCACTGCAATCAAACTCCACTACCTTGTGTGCATGTGTCACCTTGTGTGCATGTGTCACTTTGTGCGCCTGGCATATGTGGGTTGTGGGTTCCAGGGAGTGGAATCTGGATCCTTAGGCTTCGCAAGCAAGCACCTTAACCTCTAAACTACCTCTCCAGCCCTTGTTGTGGTTCTAATATGCGTTTCTGTGGTGACTAATGACATTGAGAATTTTTCATATCTATGTTGAACATTTATATATTTTTGGAGATATGTTGTGATTTGAGTGTAAACTGTCACCGTAGCCTCGCATATGGGTAACTAAGTCTCATACTTATTCCCCAGCTGATGGATCCTTTGGGAGGTGGAGCCTTGCTGGAGGAGGTGTGGCCCAGAAGGCCAGCATTGGGATTGTATAGTCCAGCCCCCACTTGCCCCTTGCTAGTTGGCTCACTCCCTCTGCTTCCTCTCTGCTGCTTTCTCTGCCAAAATGAAGTTTCCTCTTAAAACTGAAAGACAAAATGAGCCTTCCCTTCCTTAAGCTGGTTCTGGTCAGGTGTTTTGTCCCAACAATGCGAAGGCAACTGCTGCAGATATCTGTTCAAATTATTACGCCATGTGTGGCATGCATGTGTGTGTTTGTGTGTGTGCACGCACACGTGTGTGTGTTGACCAGTGGAGAGAGTATCAGGTGTCTTCTTTTACCATTCTTCTGGGTGTTTCCTTGAGACAGTCTCTCACTGAAGCTGGAGCTGCCATTTTCAGTCAGCTCTTTTGTCTCTGCTTCCCACAGGATTGGGGGTACACCTGTGTGTGGTCATGCCCAGCTGTTTACAAGGGTGCTGGGAGTCAAACTCAAGGAGAATCGGGCCCTCATGCTTGCACAGCAAGTGCTCTTACCCTTGAGCCATCGCTCAGCCTCTAGACCGTTTTTAACTTGATTTTGGTGGTGGGGGGGGGTTCTTTTGTTTTGGTTGGGTTTTTGCTATTGTGTTAGTGAATTAACAACAGGCCTCAGAGACGTTTTGTTGCACATAAAACTACCCGATTCTTTGTCAATAGCTACATAACATACCTTTGCATGAATATGCCATCATTTCCTGCTGTCAATCATTTAGGGGTTTTGCTACTTTAGACACATCCTACATGTAAGATGACCTTCAGTCTTGCGTATGATGCTAACCTATTTTCGCTTTACATTATGTGCATTGCTGGATACAGCTAAGAACTAGTCCTTGCTAGAGGAAAAGTGTCAAGTGTCCCCTTATCCCCTATGGGGATCCACCTACATCATGACAAATTATTGATGTATCTAGGTTGTTTAAGCCTTTTACTTTGTTCCTCACATGTGAATCCAAACGTGCATCTAAGACACCAAAGTAAGCAAGAATATTCTTTGAATGTCAGCAGATATATGTGACATGTCACCCACCCAGTGTTGAGATTTCTGCTGCAACCACAGACCAGAACATTGAACCTAAGAAAAAGCTGCCATTCCGGGGGCTGGAGAGATGGTTTGGCAGTTAAGGCATTTGCCTGCAAAGCCAGAGGTTCTAGGTTCGATTCCCCAGGACCCACATAAGCCAGATGCACAAGGGGGCGCATGCATCTGGAGTTCGTTTGTAGTGGCTGGAGGCCCTGGAGGGACCATTCTCCCTCTCTCTCTCTCCCTCTCTCTCTCTCTCTCTCTCTGTCTGTCTCTTTCTCTCAAGTAAATAAAAAAATATATATTTTAAAAGCCACCATTCCTTTAGTAAAGTGCAAGGCAGTATCTTGAAGACTCAGTTTCCTTATTAATTGAGCCATAGAACACAAGGCTGAGCTCAGCACTCCTTTCTACTGATCTTAAGATACTCTGTTTTCTCACCCCAGACAAAGGCCCAGGGAACAACAAAGCAGAAGCAAACCTATATTTTCATGATTCAGAAAGTCTCCAGTCAGCTTAACTACCAATTCACCTGAAGGCTGATACTGTTGCATATTTCTCTACCTTCAAAGGGGAGGCTGGCTGTGCATTGTCTGCACAGGACTGGGCCCTTTAAACTGTCTGTGTCATAAATATATACAATTGTTATGTGTCATTTAAAAAGAAAAAGGAATGCCTTGGTAGGATCTCACCCAGCCAGAGCAGACACAAAGCTGCTGATTGATCCCTGGGACAAATGGGAGCCTGAACCATTGATTTCACCCTGTGTCTAGACAAGGAATCCTTCCCTTCTGAGGCCACCCTCAACTCTCCTCCCACAGTGATGCCCAGCACTAATCCAAAGTCTGGGTTAGAAACCACCACCACATGATTCAAGTGAGTGAAATCACTTTGTCTTGAACATTCCACAAGCTCCCAGAGCTTTCCAGAAGCTGCCTGAGAATGAAAAGGAAGCAGCAAGAGATCATCCATATCCTAGCCAAACAATCATGGTGCCCAGGGAAATGAAGTATCATGGGAAGCTGAAGGAGCCCGTGAGTCTCCATCTGGGAACAAAAGAGGAAGTCAGAAAGCTCCCAGGAAAGGTCACCCTTCTGCTGTGACCAGGACTAGGCACTGAGAACAAGTGTCTGCATGGAGAAATCTCAGTCTGAAAACTCATGCGATAAAAAGGCCCTCTTGGAAGGCAGAGCCATGTTGTACTAACTCATTAAGCCCTGGGATCCAGGTAGGGGTTATTGGAATGGACAAAACTCAACTAGGACCCTTTCTGTGATGGAGCAACTAACTAGGTGACATCATGGAGACTGATCTACTTATGTCACAGCAGTTCCCATGCTGACATAATCTGCATCTTGAATGTCCCCAAAGGCCCATGTGTGAAGGCTAGTTCCCCAGAGTGACACTAATGGGAGGTGGTTGGGCCTTTAAGCAAGGGGCTCCATGGGAGGTCTTTGAATCATCTGGGAACATAATCTCAAAGGGGATTGTGGAACCTGGGTGACCCCTTCCTGTTTTGTTGTTTGTTTGTTTTGTTTTGTTTTGTTTTGTTTTTCAAAGTAGTGTCTCACTCTAGCCCAGACTGACCTGGAATTCACTCTAGTCTCAGGGTGGCCTCAAACTCTCTGCAATCCTCCTACCTCTGCCTCCAAAGGCTGGGATTAAAGGTGTGTGCCACCATGCCCAGCTCCCCTTTCTGCTTTTTTCTTTTGCTTCCTGACCACAAGGTGAGCCACATGGTCCTACCATCATGTGCTACACGTTCAAAGCAATGAGACCAAGAGAACATAGGCCAGAATCTCCAAAACCATTAGTCAAAATAAACCTTTTCCCTTGATAAGCTGATTACGCCAGATATTTTGTCACAGTGCCAGAAAGTCACCCAATACATGGTAAGCAAGTGTAAACCGTGGGTGAATACATTCTTAAGAACTAGAAATCACTGCAGAGACAGGGTCTTATTTAGTCTTGATGTTGACTACTTGGGGGACTAAAGCAATCACTCCGGAGAAGGTGTGGAAATCTATGCTGACAGAGAATAAATGTAGAGTGAAAAGCCAGCTTGCCATCCTGGTGTTTGCTGTTGATTCAGTCAGTCTTCCAAGAGACGTATGGAACTATGACAGCACCTTCCAGCCACATTGAGGCATGGCAAGAGTTCAAATGCTGCCCAGGCACCTGTATTTCTGTGATCTTTCCTTCTAAAACCCAGTTTCATCATAAAAAGACATTTAACAGATTCTAACTGAGGAACATTCTACACAGTACCTAACTGGCACTCCTCAGAACTGTCAATATCCTAGAAACTTATGAAGTCTGAGAAGTTGTCAGAACTAAAAGGAGCCAAGCACACACGATAACTAAATGCAGCGTGGGACCCTGGATAGGATCTGGGAGCAGAGGCAGGACATTAGGGGCAACTGAGGAATATCTGAATGAAGTGTGAAGTTAACACTGCCCTGTCAGTACTTGTCGTTGGTTGTGGCAGATGGAGTTTGTTCATGTCCGACACTGACAAAGGACAAGCTGGCTGTGAGGTACACAGGAACTCTACTGTTCTCACAACTTCTCAGTACCTTGAAAACTATACTAAAATAAAAAGGCTATTTAAAAACCAATCTTAGCTGGACATGGTAGTTCATGCCTTTAACCCCAACACTCAGGAGGCTGAGGCAAGACTGCGAGGTCTAGGCTCATCTGGGCTACATAGTGAGACCTTGTCTCAAACACAATATTGCTCAGGGAGGAAACTCTCAAACAACAGTCTGTTGCCCCTTCAGTACAGGCGGCAGGACACTGGTGCAATTTCCTCAGCAACCTAAGAAGGAAGGTTCGCCTGGCTTTCTCTCCCAGGTCCTCATCATCATGCCAGGTTGACAGAGAGCAGGGAGTTTGCTCTCTATCATAAGCATACCTTCCCCCAAGCATGAGTCTCACACCACCATTACCTTGGCATGGTGGTTATCTCATACCTTGCTTTCCCAAGCCACTGTATGCTAGAAGCTGAGATTCCCACATGACCTGGGAATCTTACCTGGTGTTCAGCTTCCCTGTGGGCACCTGACTCAGATGGCTTGTTGCATATTCCCACTCTGAGATCTCCAGTCTTTGACTTCCACCTAACTGTGCAGCCAGGATCAGCTCTCCAATCCCTCACTGCTCTGCTATACATTTCCTGCTCCTGCCTGCCAGCTCCCACAGAACAGGGTGGGAGAACTCATTAAAGAGAAGAGAGGGTTTTAATTTAGAGAGTGTCAGGTTGGAAATGGTAATAATATTCTCATAGATATAGCAATGACACTGGCAATGCAGGTTGAGCACCCCTGTGACAGTTATCTTCTCATTGCCGGAACAAACATCTGACCAGAAGCAGCTTATGGGAGGAAAGGGGTCTATTTCAGGTTTGCAGCTTCTAGGGGAAGCTTCATCATACATCCATAGCAGAGAGGCAACAGTTAGCACCAGCAAGTACAAACTGACTCTGAACTCACTCCTAGGACTAGACTCAAGATACACCCCTAGATACACACCTCCTCCAGCAGGACACCACCTACTGGAGACTGAATAGAAAACTTAATCAAAAATACCTTAGGCAGGCTGGGGAGATGGCTTAGTGGTGAAGGTGCTTGCCTACAAAGCCAAAAGACACAGGTTTAATTCCCCAGGACCCACATAAGCCAGATGCTCAAGGTGGCAAATGTGTCTGGAGTTCATTTGCAGTAGCTGGAGGCCCTGCCACACCTATTCTCTCTCTCTCTCTCTCTCTCTCTCTCTCTCTCTCTCTCTCAGCCTCTTTCTCTCTCAAATAAATAAATAAAAATAAAAATAAGTTTAAAAAAATACCTGAGGCTATGGGACCATTTACCCCCATAGACTCATGATCATCTCACAACGCAAACTGTACTCAGTACAACTTCAAAGATCTCTGTAGTCTTTAGCAATTTAAACACTGTTCAAAAGTGCCAAGTCTCATCTGAGATTCAAGACTGTCTCTTAACTGTGAGCTCTGTAAAATCAAAACACAAGTTACATCCTTCCAATACATAATGTCACAGAGTAAACATTCCCATTGCAAAAAGAAGGTATAATAAGGAGATACTGGACCAATGCAAGATCAATAACCAGCAGGCAAATATTAAACATCTGCAGATCCAAGTTGGACATCTGTAACCAGTGATGAAGTCTCTAATTTCCATTTGTGTCCCTCCAGCTGGGCTGGCTGCTCACAGCCTAGGGAAAACTCCATCCTGAGCTGGCATCTCTCTTCAGTAGCTGGCACCTCCATATTCCTTGGGTCTCCATTGCAACCTATGGTTCATCTTTGTAGCTCATACTATGGTCTTACTAGCTCTCTGTACAAGGATTTCAACCCTGTTTCACTTTGTTGCATCTTAGCAGCTACTGGAACCCTGTGTACTTCATTACCTGTTCCCCTGTACTTTTCATGCTTCCAAAACCAGTACCAGGTGGACAGCATAGAAAAATTTGTAAATCCAGGAGGGAATAAAGCTTGACCTTGAACAGCAGCATACTCCATTAGAATTATTTCTTCAATCCCCCTCCTTGCAAAAGAATCTGCATTCCTACTAGCTTGAGACTTCCATGAGAGGATTTCATTCTTAGGCCATCCATCATTGTCCTAATGCAAAAAATTGATCCACCTTTTGGGCTGGAGGGATGGCTTAGCAGTTAAGGTGTTTGCCTGCAAAGCCAAAGGACCCAGGTTTGATTCCCCAGGACCCACATTAGCCAGATGCACAAGGTGGTGCATGTGTCTGGAGTTTGTTTGCAGTAGCTAGAGGCTCTGGCATGCCTATTCATTCTCTCTCTCTCTCTCTCTCTCTCTCTCTCTCTCTGCCTCTTTCTCTGTCAAATAAAAAAATTAATAAATTTAAAAAAGAGAAAAACTTTAAAAAAATGGTCCACCTTTAATGGTGGTAATCTGTTTAACAATTGCAGCTTAAATAACCTAAAACCAGTCTCTATCCTGGTAAACTTCAAACTTTCTTGAATTTCTTTCTGTGATAAACTGTACATCTTTCCTATCTTTCTATTCTACACTGTCAAGCACATCAGTCAACTACTTTAAATTCAATTTTGCTAAAATTCTCAGGACATGAACAGAACACAGCTAGCCTTTTCTCCAGTAGCCTGGTTCCAACAAAGTTCCTTCCTTCCCCTTTGAAACTTCCTACACCAAGCCTTCACAGGCAACAATTCTCTCCACATGTAACTTTCTCAAATTCTCACTAAATTAGCCCATCAAGCTCTGCTTACAGCACTGTAAGGTTTCTGCCATCCAGAGTACCAAATCCTTCCATATTCCTCCCACAAATAAATTTGAAAAGACTAAAACCCACATGGCCAGGTTTATCTCAGCAACAACCCCACTTCTTGGCACCAATTTTTCTGTTGTAGTTACCTTCTCATTGCTGAGACAAACATCTGACTAGAAGCAGCTTATGGGAGGAAAGGGTTTATTCAGGCTTACAGAATACAAGAGAAGCTTCATCATATATCCATAGCAGAAAGACAACAGCCAGCATGAGCAACACAAGCTGACTCTGAACACACTCCTAGGCCCAGACTCATGATCTGCCCCCAGTGATACACTTCTTCCAGCAGGGCTCACTTGCTGGAGATTAAGTAGCAAGCTTAATCAAAAATATCAGAGGCTATGGGGCCATTTACATTCAAACCACCATAATCCCTAGTTCAAAAGTCTGAAATGTTCCAAAATCTGAAACTTTTGAGGCACCAGCCCAATTCCACAAGTAGGAAATTCTATATCTGATCTCATGTGAGAAGACATGGTCAAAACTCAGGTACAGTGAAAATACTGTACAAAATGTCTAGGCCAGGTATGGTGGTGCTTACCTTTAATCCCAGCACTCAGGAGGCAGAGGTAGAAGGATCATTTTGAATCTGAGATCAGCTTGAGACAACATTGTGAATTCCAGGTCAGCCTGGGCTAGAGAAAGACCCTACTTCAAAAGAAAAATGTCCTTGGCTCTGGGGAGATGCCTTAGCAGTTAAGGCACTTGCCTGCAAAGCCAAAGATTCCAGGTTCATTTCCCTGCCATATGCACAAGGTGGCGAATGCATCTGAAGTTTGTTTGCAGTGACTGGGGTCCCTGGTGTGCCCATTCTCTCTACCAATCTGCCCCTCTCTCTCTCAAAACAAATAAATAGGGTTGGAGAGATTGCTTAGTGGTTAGGGCACATGCCTGTGAAGCCTAAGTACCCAGCTTCGATTCTCCAGGTCCCACATAAGCCAGATGCACATGGTGGTGCATGCATCTGAAGTTCATTTGCAGTGACTGGGGTCCCTGGTGTGCCCATTCTTTCTCTCTCTCTCTCTCTCCCTCCCTCCCTCCCTCCCTCTCTGTCTCTAATAAATAAAAATAAATTTTTTAAAATAAATAAATTAAATAAAATAAATATATTTTAAATGTCCTTTTAGACTATGTGGCATATATAAATCAAATTTTGTGTTTAGACTTGTGTCCCAGCCCCAAAATATTTTATTATATAAGCATATTTATTTATTTGCATATGTTTGTGTGTGTATTATGAATGTACCAGGGTCTCTTGTCACTACAAATGAACACCAGATTACCATGCCACTTTTTATTGACAACTTTCATAAATATAAACAATATAACATGATCATAATCCTTTCCATCACCCTCCTTTTTTGCATCTGGTTTCACATAGGTACTAGATAATTGAACCTGGGCTGTAAGGCTTTGCAAACAAGCATCTTTAACCACTGAGAAATCTCCAAAGTCTCATATATGTATATTTTTAAAAAATCAAAAATGTGGCTGAAGAGATGGCTTAGCAGTTAAGGCACTTGCCTGCAAAGCCTAAGGACCCATGTTCAACTCTCCAGATCCCACATAATCCAGGCACACAAAGGTGAGGCAAATGCAAGGTCACACACACCCATTAGGTGGCACAAGCATCTGGAATTCAATTTCAGTGCCTGAGATGTGCCAATTCTCGCTCTCACTCTCTCATTCTCTCTAAAATAGAAAAATTTTAAATTTAGTGGTTAAAGCGTTTGCCTGCAAAGCCTAAGGACCCAGGTTCGATTCCCCAGGACCCATGTAAGCCAGATGCACAAGGGGGCGCATGTGTCTGGAGTTTGTTTGCAGTGTGGAGGCCCTGGTGTGCCCATTCGCTCTTTCACTTTGTCTCTTCCTCTCTCTTTCTATCTCTCTCTCAAATAAATAAATAAAACACCTTTGAAATTTTTTTAAATAAAAAAAAATCTGAAATCCAAAATACATATTTCCCCAGGCATTCAGGACAAGGTATGTGTGACTTGAAATAATTAGTTACTCCTATTGACTAAGAGGGATGTGTTCTTAGGTGTCCCTGAGCTTCATGTGGGCTTTATGGTGCTGCTTCAGTCAGGGTACAACAGAAGCCACTTTCGGCAGAAAAAACTGTATCCAAGGATTGGTTTCCCAGGTGAAGATGAAGGTGAGAACTCAATGAGGATCTATGAAGCAATCCAGAAATTAGTCACAACAGCCTTAGGCTCAAGGAAAAATGGGAGAATGCAGTGGGACCAGAGCCCAGGAACCAGAAGAACAAGCCAGAGATATTCAGCCATTTCCCAGAAAACCAATATTCCATTTCTCTTTCCTTCCATTTATCAATTTTTCTCTAATAGCAGCCACTGGCCAAACTCTGCCAGAATCTGGCTGGTGTAGGAGTTGAGGAAACATGCATAATGGGGTCAAGGAAACTGAAGTTTAGAGAGGCTGAGAACGCTGCAAGGTGATGAGGTGCAGACAGCCTGTGGGACTCAACAGAGTCTAGCTCTGTCCTGTGCACCATGTTTTGTGTAGGAGTGCTGCCTACCAGTGGGAAGCCAGATAAAGCAGTGGAGGAAGGAGGCATGGCAATCCCTGGCACAGCCTGGAGGAGACACTGAATCAGGGAGGCTGCACACTTGCATATAAACAGACAGCCACCCTTAGTCCTCAGTCATGGAATCCCTAGATTTTGGGCATTGGAGGCCACTTACAAACACAAAGGGGGGGTTGGATTTTCTGGCTTGTCTGTGCAGGTGGGGTCGGCAGAAAAGGAAGAGCTTTCTTTTTTTTTGTTCCCCTGGGGAAAATGCTGGCACCCTTTTCAGTTCTACATCTCTTCCAAAGATGGAATCGGGTATCAGGATGGCTCCATATTGTAAGCAGACCGATACTATCATTATTTTCCTTGTAAACCCACTAAAAAAAAATCCACAAGGTCCAAACCTCAGCAAGCTAGAATCCAGGCGAACCTTCCGCACACAGCCTGAAATTAGTATTCTCTGTGCATCTGTGGCAGCCCAGATGAAAGTTATCAGCAGGCAGCCAGCCAGCTTCAAGAACTGTGGCCCACAGGTCTCGGCAGCCCTTGTAGGCGTTACAGGGAGATTCAGAGACCGGCTACTCCTCCTCATCTCCATCACCAACCTTCTAGGGCCTTAATGGTGTGGGGTTAGGGTTTCTGTGAGAAGGAGAGAGGAATTTTTTATTAAGATTTTATTTTTATTTATTTATTAGAGACAGAGAATGAGAATGTCAGGGCCTTTAGCCACTGCAAACGAACTCCAGAAGCATGTGCCACCATGTGCATCTGGCTTACGTGGGACCTGCAGAATTGAACCTGGGTCCTTAGGCTTTGCAGGCATGTGCCTTAACTGCTAAGCCATCTCTCTAGCCCTGGTTGGTTTTTTTTTAAAAAAGAAAATAAACACATGAGCCAACACAAAATCTTCCATTGTAGATTGAGGCATCTTCTTTTTTGGCATCTGTCCAGGTTTGGGGTGCTATCTGTCCCTCCCCAGTTTCCTTCCCACAGGTTCCCCCGCAGGTTCTACAGGAAGCTCACAGGAGAGAAGTGGGGATTGGATGAGAGTTGTTCCTGGGGGTCCTTTGCTCAACTTAACTGTGGGGGTGAGCATTTCCCATCCATAGACAATCCATGCAGCTACCCAGGCCCCACCTTCATCAGTGCTTTGCTCTCTCCATTTTGAACTCCTTAATAACTTTTACACAGAACCCCACATTTTCCTTTTGCACTGAGCCCTGGGAATTCTACAGTCAGTCCTGGTTCCCGCTTTCTTAGAAGAGAGATGTGGGCCAGGTCTGAAAGCTCTCATTGGAAACTGGCTGTCATTGAGACCAAAATGCTGCTGGTTGTTCCTCAGCATTAGAGGGACACTGGGTCAGTCAAAGTATGGCTCAGCATACTTGATGTGTCTCACTACCTCCTTCTGAGGTTAAAAAAAAAATCAGGGGCTGGAGAGATGGCTTAGCGGTTAAGGCATTTGCCTACAAAGCCAAAGGATCCTGGTTTGATTCTCCAGGACCCACGTAAGCAAGATGCACAAAGTGGTGCATCCATCTGGAGCTTGTTTGCAGTGGCTGGAGGCCCTGGTGTGTTCATTCTCTCTCTCTCTCTCTCTCTCTCTCTCTCTCTCTCCCTCTTTCTCTCTCTTAAATAAATAAATAAATAAATTAAATATTTTTTTAAAAATCAGCCAGGCATGGTGGTGTGTGCCTTTAATCCCAGCACTCAGGAGGCAGAGGTAGGAGGATGGTCATGAGTTCCAGGCCACCCTGAGAGTACACAGTTAATTCCAGGTCAGCCTGGACCAGAGTGAGACCCCCTACCTTGAAAGAAAAAAAATCAGTTGGGCCATTTCCCAACATACTGCCCATGCAGCAAGTATTGGCCCTTGCCTGTCAGCTTCTGGGGCTCCCTGGGCATCCCAGGACTATGGGGTCAAACCCAGAATGAAGCAGAGGGATGAATCCCGGCAGGGTGGTGTACGCTTTTAATCCCAGCACTAGGGAGACAGAGGTAGGAGGATTGCTGTGAGTTCAAGGCCAGCCTGAGACTATATCATGAATTCCAGGTCAGCCTGGGCTAGAGCAAGACCCTACCTCAAAAAGAGAGAGAGAGAAGGGATGAGTTCTAAGTGGGCTGAGGCTGCCTCCAGACAGAAGCTCAAACATAAGCACAGGTCAGTGTCAACCCAGAGCATGCAGGCCAGAATCCAGCCTCCTTGAAGTTGACCACAGCAAGAACCCCAGCAGGAAGTGCATGGAGCGGGTACCTGTTTAGAGCTCTTTGATGATCTCACGTTTGGCACCTTCTCCATGTTCCTGATCACAAACCAGGTGAACTGTGCCACCTGGTGGAACTCAGTGAAACCATCTGTGAATTACACCAGAGCTCAGAAACCAGCTTTTCCAAATGAAAGATTGACATATGGACCACAAAAAAGAACATCTAAGATTGTAAGTATTCTAGAAAAATCCAGATGGTCCCCATAGTTAGAGAGGTAAGGGTAATATTGAGGATGCCACTGGGACCCTCTCTTCTGGGTTGACTGACAGTGCATCTGGGACAAGGTCCTGATTTTGATGAGGGTATGAATGTACCAAGGAAGGCTAAGCCATGACTGAGCATTTCTGCATCTCTAGTACACACCTGACTCAGAGGGTGCGACCATGGCTGTGCTATACAGTCGTCTTTTAACAATCTGGAATATGGGCCAGGCCCCCTGTGAGCCAATGTTTAGGCAAAGTGAAGAACCACTGGCCTAGCATGTATAAGAGACTCAAGAAACAGTTATTGGATGGTGAGTGCATAAGTGGCTCTCACACTTTCTCTGTCAAATGTCATACCCTCATTAATTACATTCATCAAGGGGACTACTATGGCCCTGGGAGCTCAGAAGTAATTGTTAGAGTTAGCTCTCTTCACAAAGAGAGAAAGAGAGAGAGAGAGAGAAGAGTTCATTCATTTGTTGTTTTTTGTTGTTTGGGTTTTTGAAACAGGATCTCATCATGTATGTAAACTAGGCTGCTCTTGAGCTCACAATCCCCCTGCCGTGTCAGCCTTCTGAATGCTGAGAGAGCTCACTTTATAAACTGGACCTATTTCATGGGAGGCTCCAGGCTGGCCCAGAAAACCAGCCCCCCTCCTTCTCCACAATTGTTCATTATGATGCACAGTTGCTGAGATACAATCAACCTTCTACTAGGCTAGGTACATAATTAAATAAAGCTCCACATGATAGGACTTTCCTCTGGAAAATGCCTACCTTGGTTGCAGAGACTAGAAAGAACAGAGGACATTGTTGAAAGTGTCATTTTAAAAAATACTTTTAAATTTTTAATTAATTAATTAATTAATTAATTAATTTATTTATTTATTTATTTATTTATTTATGAGAGAGAATGGGCATGCCAGGGCCTCTAGCCACTGCAAACAAAGTCCAGATGCATGTACCACCATGTGCATCTGGCTTAAGTGGGTTTTGGGGAATCAAACCTGAGTCCTTATGTGTCACAGGCAAGCACCTTAACTGCTAAGCCATCTCTCCAGGCCTACTTTTTTTTTTTTTTTTTTTTTTTTTGTTTTTCGAGGTAGGGTCTCACTCTGGCCCAGGCTGACCTGGAATTAACTATGTAGTCTCAGGGTGGCCTTGAACTCTCAGTGATCCTCCTACCTCTGCCTCCCAAATGCTGGGATTAAAGGCGTGAGCCACCACGCCCGGCATCCAGTCCTACTTTTTAAAAAATATATTTTATTTCCTTATTTGCACAGAGAGAGAGAGAGAGAATGAGAGACAGAAGAAAGACAGAGAATGGGTGCACCAGGGACTTCTAGCCACTTCAAACAAACTCCAGATGCATGTGCCACTTTGTGCATATGTCTTTACATGGGTCCTGGGGAATCAAACCTGGGTCATTAGGCTTTGCAGGAAAGCACCTAAACTGCTGAGCCATCTCTCCAGCTCAGGAACAACTTTGAAAAATGATAAATTCCTAGGCTGGAGAGATGGCTTATCAGTTAAGGTGCTTGCCTGTGACACATAAGGACCCAGGTTCGATTCCCCAGGACCCACATAAGCCAGATACACAAGGGGGCACATGCATCTGTAGTTCAATGATAGTGGCTGGATGCCCTGGCACACCTGTTCTTTCTCTCTTTCTTTCTCTCCCTCTCTCTGCCTTTCTCTCTCTCTCTCAAATAAATAAATAAAAATTTGAAAAATGATATATTCCTAACCTGATCCTCCAACTTCTGTGGGAACATCAATTTTTCCTGGAGAAGAGGTCCTGAGAGGCATAGCAAATTTTCCAGCCAGCACAACACCACTTGCTGACCCAGGGCAGTGAGTTCCTGCAGGAAATTCTGGCGCTTCCCAGGAGGAAGATTTCTGCTGCTGGAATAATCACAGGGCTCCTGGAGTCTGATTCTGGAGGTAAGTGGTGCTCTGATGCTGGAGGCCAATCACCAGCAAAGGGGGAAGTTTAGCTCTCTCCAGCACTATTTTTTTAATTTAATTAATTAATTTATTTGAAAAAGCGAGAGAGAAAGAGGCAGAGAGAGAGAGAGAGAGAGAGAGAGAGAGAGATAGAATGGGCGGACCAGGGCTTCCAGCCACTGCAAACAGCATGTGCCACCTTGTGCATCTGGCTTACGTGGGTCCTGAGGAATGGAACCGAGGTCCTTTGGCTTTGCAGGCAAACGCCTTAACCGCTAAGCCAGCTCTCCAGCCCTCCAGCACTATTTTTTAACAAGGCTTCACATCCAAATTGCACTGAACTTTCAGCATCTATCTCCCTTAATTCCCCCTACCACATATTCTCATTGAAAAGACACAAACTGGGAACTGGGTAATACATTTTAAAATGCCATTGGTAATTCTAATGACCTGCATCAGCTGAAGCTCCTCCCTGCTTTTAATGACAAACACTGTGTCATGTGGGCAGAACCCAAGCTTTCCTGTTAACGGTTGAGGAAAGGATTCCAGTCACTTGCTGGATCCATGTCTTGCTCAACATGAGACTCAGAAAGCCAGCAACTGTGCCCGTCACCACAGGGTCACTATGCAGGACTTGTTGACTCTTTCCAGTGTAGGCTGGCCATGTGACACAGTGGACACGTGGATTAGCAGGCTGCTCACAATACCTGGCCATTTTAATGACAGTTGCTTTTCCAGTGCCACACTTACCTCTTCCAGGACCTGGCTTCCAAGTCACGGGGGAACAACAAAGTCTTTAAGTGAAAGCCCACAGTCACTTCTGGTGGTCAGAAATACAACCTGTGTGGGGAGAAAGCTTCATTCTGGAGCCTTTCTTGCTCTTCATTTCAGTACATCACACTCCGCCTATCTTTGGCCTCTCTGCTTCTCTGCCGGTCTCTGAACTACAGCATCTTCTCAGAGCATATGTTTCCCGACCTATTGTCTTCCTGAACTTTTGAAAATAGTTGTGAGTTCCAACATTTTGGCATCTCTGCTATCTTTCGCTGATGATCTCTAATGCTGGGAAGTGGCAAAAACTAAAAATAAAAAACTTTAAAAACAGATTTGTGCCCTCTGGAGGGCAAAGGTCAGGTGACCACTGGCTTCATGCTTACTACATCACAGCAGCTACGTGCACATAGTTGGAGAAGTGGGGGTTTGCAAGTAGGGAAGGAAGATGGAAGCTGGAGTTACCGAGCTCTGTGCCTCCTCAGAGGAAGCCAAGGTTCTTTGGAAGCTACCTGGTATGAACTGCACAGGGTCAGTGGTGACATGATGAAAATTTCCTGGCAGATGGCAGCAATGCAGGCTGAAGAAAGGCTACTCTTTCTTTCTTTCTTTCTTTCTTTCTTTCTTTCTTTCTTTCTTTCTTTTTATTTCTTTATTTATTTATTTATTTATTTATTTATTTATTTATTTTATGAGAGAGAGAGAGAGAGAATAGGCGTGCCAGGGCCTCTAGACACTGCAAACAAACTCCAGACACATGCACCACCATGTGCATCTGGCTTGTGTGGGTCCTGGGGAACTGAACCTAGGTGCTTAGGCTTCACAGGCAAGTGCCTTAACAGCTAAGCCATCTCACCAGCCCAGAGCTGCTTTTTCTAATTTACACAGAGGTGTCAGTTTAGGTAACTGCAATCCTGATTACCTTAACTGCTTCTCCCTCCCTTCCTTAGAGATTCCTCTACCTTGACTTCCCTGCTACTTCCTGGTGGAAAAAACAGGCTGGGGTCAGTGGAGGCAGAATGGAGGGAGGTAGCCATGATGGTGGACTCTCTCCCTGCCCAGGTGGCCAACGCTTCTCAGAGCTTGCATGACTCACCCCCAGAACCAAGTGAGCTCTCCACAGAATGGAGAAGAGGCTTCTAAACTGAAGGCTTTCCAGAAGAGGCTGAAAGCCTGCCACACACACCACCAGCACTTGGCTTTCTGCCTTACACCCCAGCCCAGCACAACTGCTGTTATTACCCTAGACGCTCAAGATAAGAAGAGCTGGGTTTGGTTGTCTGAAAGTCACAGAACAGGCTTGGCCTACTGTCTCAGTCCAGCCATTTACAGCTTTCTGGAACATCCAGGGCAGCCCAGTGTTTTGAGTGGCTCGTTGGTGAGACAAGTAAGACTTATTCCAAAGCCTTCCAGAAAATTTGAATCGAAACTAAACAAAATTGCTTCTCGGCTTTTTGGCGAAGATCAAGTGAAACTAAACAAAGCTTGGACTAAACAACCTGGGCTTAAATTACAGCCCTGCCTTTGAAAAGCTGTATTATCCTTGTGTGTTGATGAAAACTTTCTGAGGTCGACTTCTCATCTGCTGAAAGGAAATAAAAGCTTCCTCTTGGATAGTCTGAACAAGATCAGGTGTATAAGGCACTCAGCCAGCATTCAGAACATGAGTGTCCAATAAACAGCAGTCATTATTAGACTATTAGTCATAACAATAACTTCCATGTTTAAAATTGAGCCCTTTTGGGGCTGGAGAGATGGCTTAGCGATTAAGGTGCTTGCCAGCAAAGCCTAAGGGCCCAAGTTCAATTCCCCCAGGACTCACATAAACCAGCTGCACATGGTGGTGCACGTGTCTGGAGTTCCTTTGCAGTGGCTAGAGCTTCTCCCTCTCTCTCATAAATAAATAAATTTAAAATTAAATTAAAATATAATTAAAATTGAGCCCTTTAAATCTGAGGGAAATTTCGGAGCATTTTAAACTATAAACAAAGATGAAGCAGGAAAGTGACTTTCCCCTGCTAGTGGAGGCACGTGGTGGTCTTTCACAGGCAAGGTTTTTCTGGAAGAGGCAAAGCACCCAAGTCAATGCAGCAGGGCCTGACCAGAAGGTGTTGTGGGAATGAGTAAGAGGTTTTCAAACCACAGTAGGCAGAAAAAGAGCAGACCTAGGGAACATTCTGGAAACTGGCTCACAAGTTTCCCCTGTCAGGAGTACCCAGCTACAGGAGACATTACTTCCAGGCTATCACAGTTATCCATATTAGTGACTAATATGGCTAAGGGCAGTTCCTACTCTTCAAACTCAAATCTGGGAGCACTGCCAAGCAGGCAGTGCCAGGCTGGCCTGCAGGATGTGTCCTGCCTGCCCTCTGTCCTCTACCTTGGATCTTTGCCTTCCACATCAGAATTCCATCCTATTCCAATCTGTTGTTAATAATAAAACTTGGCTTTCATACATTCTCCTGCCCCCTTTAGAGAGGCATTTTCTCTTCAGAAACTATTGATACCAGTCTCTATTTTGCACAGTACAGAAGGTTGCAAATGACTTGCTTAATAGACGTCCCCCTCCCCACACCATCCTGACTAATTCCCTCTCACCTCCACTGAATCCCCTTTTTTCTACCACTTGCCAGTGGTAGCCACACCAGCAGAGAATGAACCCCAACCCCCCCACTTTCCCTAGCACTCACGGACTGCCATTAGCTCCTCAGAGAGGGGCGGGGCCTCATGAGTCTCTTTTCCATGCATGGACGAGGGCTGACAGGCCCTAACTTGGGCAAGACTTGGGCAGGTAACCACAGTTGCTGTGAGTTTATGAACCCAGTGGCCATGTCCTGTCCAGAGATGAGTTCTACAGAACTCTTTCCCAAGCCTCCAGCTCTTAAGCATCCTTCCCACCCCATCTTCCATGATGTTCTCTGAGTCTTGGAGGGTGGGACAGAGATGATCCATACAGAGCTGAGCTTGTCACTTAAGTTTCAGCACGTTGACCAGTTAGGATTCCCCACATTCAGATGGCAGGTTTTGATAAAACTGAAGGTGTCCCACGAATCTCACACCCAGCCTGGGCACTGAACGGGTGGGCTCCCAGACCACCAGCAGCAAACAGCTTTACCTGGAAACCCGCTAGAAAAGCCTCTCTGTGCAGAGTCACAGAGTTTCCTGCATCCCGGATGACAAGAGGCAAGCTTTGCAGGCATCTGTGTCCCCTGCTTTCCCAAATATGGAAGTAGCTTAGGTCCCACCCAAGAGCTGGGAACGAAGGAATCCTATTAAAAGTGCACCAGGGAATTATTAGGTTCTGACAAGTGTAGGAAAAAGTGACTAGATCGTGAGGCTCAGAGGTAAACACAGGGAACCACTATAAAAATCTCGGTGTGGACGACAAACATAAGGTTAACTACAAGCTCTCACACTGAGATCAAATTGTCTTTCCCTCCAGTTCACTGAATGAATGCTACCTCCACTTCCTCCCCTCCTTCAACTTGCTGGGGTCAGGTTCCCTTCAACTGACTCCTAACTTCAATATCCAGAGAGTGCAGAGTCTGAGGGAGAGATTTTTACAAGTCTGTTTTCTTTGGGACTGGTTCCAAGATGGCAAGCTGACTAGAGTGTCCACACTGCCTTCTGGGGTAACATGGAAAGATCCAGCAAGTAATGGCTCCTGCCAGGGATTTTCCCCTTTGAAAGAAAGAGGCTGCAAGAGTCTCCTAAATCCAGTGGAAGAGGACTGAGGGATCACCTGGAAGCAGAGCTGACAGCTACACTCCCACCACTCTGCACTTGTTTTCCATAGCTGAGGATGGAGAGAAGGAAGCAGTGGCCTCACTTCTTTTCTTGGTACTAAGAAATCTTGCCCAGGTCGCCTTAGGAACTGATAAAACCCTAGATCCGAGAGGAAAATGACATCTCCCAGCGATGAAAATCACTTGAGATGCCTATGAATTGCCCTTCTAGGCTCCAGTGTACACAATCTCTAGGGATGGGGGAGTCCAAAATCTGGTATTTTGAACTCTGCCAGTGTTTCTGCCTGCGGAAAGTTGGAAGTCACTCGTTAACTGAGTTCAGATTAAAAACAAAACCAAAAAACCTCCACGTCTTCGCTGGAATTTGTCACCCCTTTCGCCCACAAGGCAGTGGGTGGGCAGTGGAGCCACTAGGGGACAGCGTAGCGGTCGGTCACCAGCAGGAGGAACCATCACATCAAACACACGAGCCCAAGCGCACATGCGGGGTGCACAGGCGACACCGGCCCTGAAACCCGCGCTCAGGGCAGTCACAGTCCATGCGCCACATCTACTTAGGGAGAAAGCACATTCGGGAAGATCACGAAGCACTGAGCCTTGATTAGTGACCCATCCCTACGCTCCGAAGCAAGCCCCCAGTAGCCACACTGCGCCGGGAGCACGCCCCAGAGCCAGGGAGGAAACGCCTCGGGGGCGCGCAGGCGCAGAGGCCGTCCTCCGGCAGCGTGTGGGGAACCCCACCTGCTTAGCCCCACCCCTCTGGCGTAAGCTCCGCCCCCAGGGCTTCGCCTCGAGCTCCAGTCCCGCCCTTCCGATCTAAGCCCCGCCCCCTAACGAGAGAGCTCCGCCCCTCTGATTCAGCACCCGCCTCCGCGGACGACGCCACCGCCCTCAAATTTGATTGGCCAGTTCCGGTCGCCCGCGCCCGGGCTACCCACGTGACCACCCGCATTCCCCCGCGCTTTCTTGACGCGCGCGCAGCTGCGGAGGACGCGGCGGTGAGGACGTGGTGGGGCGCGCCCTGCCCGCCAGGCCCCGCCCCGCCCCGGGGTCACGCCGCGCCCCTCCCCGGCGCAGGGACGGCCCGCGCTTACGTCATCGCAGTTGTGTAAGAGCCGCAGCTTCCCGGGCTTTTCCCTCCCGGGGAAGAGCTGCATCTTGCGCTGTCCGGTCTGCCGCGCCGCAGCATCAGGGTGCCAGGGCGGCTCCTCAGAATGCCCACGGGCGTTTCCAGGTTAAGTACTGTCAGTGGATGATTGAGGAAATTGTGCTCAGTGCAACACTAGTCCCGGAACCGCACTTTCTAGAACTTGCTTACCTAGAAAATGACTACAGGAAGAAGATTGAGGCTTCTGATAGGAAGGCAATCCCTCTATCGACTGTTTCTTGGTTTTTTTTTTCTTCCCCATAGCTATTTTCAGGGTTCCTAACATGTGTGATTGGTACACGCCACGCCCCAGGTTCAGCTCCCGTCCTCCAGTGTGTTTGTCAGGTGCAGGGCCAGGTTGGTGACACGCACACGGCGATACAGAGGTGAGGCTGAGTCTCCCAGCGGGCCTCCAAAGTCCAGGCTAGGGTCACTAGTTCTGCAGCTTTGCGCAGTGCCGTGAAAGGCCCTTTGATCTCTCAGGTCTTCTCAGCCCCTCTCCAAGCCCAAAGAAGCAATCACTACGGACAAGAAGTGTGGTTGCTGCCCGTGAACCCAGATGTGAGACAAGTGCCCCAGCCCATGGCCAGAGCCACTCTGGAGAACTCCCGCATTCCTGTGCACATCTGCCCTCCATCCTTAATGGCTTTTTCCGAGCCGGGTCGCATCGCTTCCCTCCCTGTCCCTGTTCCTTTCTGTACTGGTTTTTCCTAAACCAGTTTTCTCCCCAGAGCACTCTTACATAAGCTGTGACTACACCAGCTGTTTTAATGGCCTCATTACCTAAGTTATGAGTTTGTGCTTGTCTACCTCTAACCTCCACAGGGAAAGTTTTTACTTCAAACTCACTTGAAATGATCCTCCAAACAGAGCTTTTGATCTTGTAATGAGGCTCCGCATTACTCTTACACTTGACAGGGTGATGAAAGGAAGTTTTAAGTAAGTGGCAGTCTGAGAAACCGCTCAACCTGGTGTGACTTTCAATGACTGTCCAGTTTGCCCAGGAGACTATTTTAGATTCCCAGGGTTACACACTGTGCTTTGTGTCTGCAGTGGAAAAGGTGTCAGTCTCTTCTAAATATGTCTGCACTTTTGGAAATACTTTTGGCTCACAGAGAGAGGCTACAGAAAGCATTACCACAAAGCTACAGAGGGCATCACCAGCCCCTAGAAGTCAAATGGTGGGTGGAAACGCAGTTCGCTCAATTAGTCTTGTGAACTGGGTGTGCTGCTAACCAACCTCTCAGTCTTGGGTTTCTTCCCTGGCAAGCAAGACAAGAGAGGAATAGATATGCTCACCTCATCGGGGTGGTTTTGATGATTAAATGCTTTCATTATAAAGAGCCAAGCTGCATACGAGTTGATAAGAAATATCCATTGCCCTCCTTGAGTTCTCTTCCATTTCTTTCTCTGCCTACAGTTATAGGTATGCCGTGCGCATTCAATAAATATTCCACGAGTGCCTGACATGTTGAATGTGTAGCCTCATGACAACGTATGGACATGAGGAATTTATGCATTATATACACTGCCAGAGGGGGATTTAAGAAAAGCACCTCCTATAACAAAATGAATTTCCATTCTCCCTTGGATGAAAAATAGCGCACACACATACACAGCATGAAGTTAATGGAGGAAAACGCCGGATCAAGAATTTGAACCAGATTCCATTCCCAACTTGTGCCATGGGTGAGCCGGGCAATGGTGATAATATGCGTGGAGGGCTTCATATGATGGCCACATGGTCCATTGTCTCACCTCAATTCTCACAGTGACCCCCCCCAACAAAGTTGATCCGGCTGCTATCTGCATTGTACAGATTAGCCAACTGAAGGCTTAATTAATTGGTTGAGATGATAGAAAATAGGTTGTGCAGCCAGGATTTGAAGCCAGGTGGTATGATTCTGGACCCTGGGTTCCTCACTGTATAATAAATACCACGTGGAGGCAAGCCTGCCCTGTTGGGCCTGTTTTCTCACGAAAATAAAGGGAGCTGGAGTTGATGACATCCAGGGCACTTCTAACTCCAACTTTCTGTTAAGTCTAATAACAGTATCACAAAGATATTGCTGCAGTCTGGACACAGTGTGTTCCCCCAAAAGTACATGTATTAGAAGGTGAAGCTACACTATGGTGACAGTGAGGTGGTGGGAAGTCCTTGGGTAGGTGGAGGCATGTCCTAGAAGGGACTGAGGTATGTGTCACAGGACACTGCTTAGTTCTGATGAGAGGGTTGTTATAAAAGTCTGACCCCAAACAGTCTCTCTTTGACTCCCTGTTTGGATTTCTTTCCCAACCATTGCTATGGGGGGGATGGGCTATTTGGATTGCAGCCTCCAAAACTGTGAGAAAATAAACCTATCTTTAAAGTTCACCTGCCTTGGACAGCTCGTTATGGTAACACACATCAGACTAATACAGATGTCCAATAAATTAAGCCCAACGTGCTTTTAACAGCAGTATCAAAGCAGGCGTGGCTGCTCCATTCCACATGGGTAAAAGCTTCTAAAATATTTCTTATGTATCTCCAATGCCACTCCAAAAGCCAAACAAAGGAGTCGTCCTCCCCAGCTTCTTTCCCATTTAGATCTCTGCAGCTAATTTCGACAAAATTGGGAGAAGCAAAGGTATGGGCTAAGAAATTCTTGGAGATATATATCAGGAAGCGTGTGTCCTTTACCACCCCCCACCCCCCGCACAGACACACATACCAGCATTCATATTGCCTTCCGAGGATGCTCAATACCAGTTTCTCTAGTGAAGTTGTCATGGCAACACCAGCTGCCAATGAGATCATGTAATATGAGGTCATAATGGCAATGGTGCCTTAATATTTTACCTGGCAAAGCCACTTTGTTGATCAAATGAATAACCATAAATCATAAGTCCAAAGGAAGCCAAGCCCCGTTCACTGTTATGTTTTGTGTGCAGCTGTGGGTGGGAAATAGAAATGAAAGAGAAGGAGAAAGAACAAAAGGAAGAGGGAATAGGCAGTGGCTAGAAAAGAAGATTTCCGATACTTCTTCTTTTTTTTTTTTTTTTTTTTTTGAGGTAGGGTCTCACTCTGGTCCATGCTGACCTGGAATTAACTATGTAGTCTCAGGGTGGCCTCGAACTCTCGGTGATCCTCCTGCCTCTTCCTCCCGAGTGCTGGGATTAAAGGCGTGCGCCACCATGCCCGGCTTTTCTTTTTTTCTTTTTCTTTTTCTTTTTTATTTTTCAAGGTAGGGTCTCACTCTGCTGGAATTAAAGGCATGCACCACACTCCGGACTTGATAATCTGATACTTCTTGTTCTCGGTGGAGGCCGCATGCAGATCTGGCCTCTCGGGCATGGATGAAAGAACTGGAACTAGGTTCTGCCTAAGGACAGGAAGGGAATGGGGGAAAGGGATAATAGACTCCCAGCCTGAATCATAAAACAAAAGTCTTGTAACAAACCCAAGGCATGAGTTTTCTTTGGTTCACACCAGCAGAAGCAGCCAAGATGCGCATGGGGAGAGGGACACCCAGCCATTTGGTGGTTCACACTGTCACTGTTTTGACACAATTTTCTGTCACTATTTAGACACAGTTTTCTTCCTTTGTCCCTTGATGCCTGTCAGTTTTTAGACTGGTTTGCCCCAGGGCTGTCTGTTGCCTACCCAAACCTCTTTCTTTCTTTCTTTTTTTTTTTTTTTTTTTCATTTTTCTGTTTCTCAAGGTAGGATCTCATTCTAGCACAGGCTGATCTGGAATTCACTATGTAATCTCAAGGTGGCCTTGAACTCATGGCTATCCTCCTACCTTTGCCTCCCGAATGCTGGGATTAAAGGCATGCGCCACCATGCCCGGCCCAAACCACTTTCTAATGGGCAACTTCAACTTGATTTAAAGGTTTCTGCCCTTTCATAAGAAGTCAATCACAGAGCAAGGCTCTCCAAGAAAGCTGGTGGTGGGGAGCCAGGTGGGAGAGACTGCTCACACTGAATATCCCTTTCTACCTTTGGATTTTGCACAATATGCATGAATTGCTTATTCAGACTAAAAAGAAAAATATGTGGGCTGGAGAGATGGCTTATCGGTTAAGGCACTTGCCTGAAAAGCTAAAGGACTCAGGTTTGATTCCCTAGGACCCATATAAGCCAGATGCACAGGGTGGCACATATGTCTGGAGTTTGTTTACAGTGGCTGGAGACCTTGGCACACCCATTTTCTCTCTCTCTCTCAAATCAATAAAAATAAAATAAAATAAAAATGAACAAAAAACACTCACCCATCAAAATTTAAAAACACATGTAAAGTTCTAC
The DNA here is from genome assembly GCA_036365145.1 of Orientallactaga sibirica. Taxonomy (NCBI): domain Eukaryota; kingdom Metazoa; phylum Chordata; class Mammalia; order Rodentia; family Dipodidae; genus Orientallactaga; species Orientallactaga sibirica. The sequence continues at coordinate 2,614,251 of JAEOAD010000048.1, forward strand.
CTTCTGTCCCTAGCTTGTCCACTGTACAGAGGCTGGACACATGGGCTGTGAGGAGACCCTAAAGGTGTTGAAAACAGATATGAAGAGACATCTCCCCGAATATGGTGGTGCACACCTTTAATCCCAGCACTTGGGAGGCAGAAGTAGGAGGATCACCATGAGTTCAAGCCCACCCTGATACTACATAGTGAACTCCAGGCCAGCCTGGGCTAGAGCAAGAGCCTACCATGAAGAAAACACAAAGACATGTCTTCAAAGGAGACCCTTCACCTCTCTGAGCCTCAGTTTCCCCTCTACATGGGAGTACAAAGGAAGTTTGCTGTTATTTAGTAAATATTTATATTCTACCATGCCAAGGTTTGTTCTAAGCTCCTTACAAATGAGGAAATGGAGGCATAAGAATTTAAGGAGTATGTCTACAATCATAAGCACCTAGGAACGAACATAGCCAGGATTCTGATAGACTGGGTCTAGAAACCTCTTTGTGCAAGGACCGAGATGTGACCTATGGTGGCTTCTTCTCAATTTCTTCTTCTATTAATTTCTGGGGTGGGGAAGGGCTGGAAACTCCCACCATCCCATCTGGGCTGGTTGGCTTGTTCGTGTGTGAGTGGTAGTCTCTGGTCGCCATTACTCCCTCTAGCAGTGCCCTCCTTCCCAGCCACTAAGCCAGAAGCCCTTGAAGCCTCTCTCTTCAGGTGACTAGTACTGCTAGGAGGTTTATGCATGTGCTGTGTGCCTTTATGTGTGTACCCAATAATCCAGGGAGCCTGTGCGTGCTGGCTATTCAATAGAACTGGATAGAGGCTTTGGAGAACTAAGGAATATGTAATTTTTTTTTTTTTTTTTTTTTTTTTCAGGAAGGGGTTGAAACAGGATCATGCTATGTACCTTAGGCTGGGCTCAAACTAGAAATCCTCTTATCTCAGCTTCCTGAGTGCTAGGATTTTAGGAGTGCACCACCACACTTAGCACCATTTAAAAAAATTATGTATCCAGGCATGGTGGGGTATGCTTTTAATCCCAGAACTCGGGAGGTAGAGGTAGGAGGATTGCCATGAGTTTGAGGATACCTTGAGACTACAAGTGAATTCCATCCAGGTCAGCCTGGGCTAGAGCAAGACCGACCCTACCTTGAACGCCCCCCTCCAAAAAAAAATTTTGTGCACATATTCATGTGTGTGGGACTGCACATGTGTGCACATGCATGTGGAGGCCAGAGGGTTTGATTCCCCAGAACTCACAAAAGCCAGATGTACCAGGTGGTGCTTTCGTCTGGAGTTTGTTTGCAGTGGCTGGAGGCCCTGGCATGGTGTGCCCATTCTCATTCTCATTCTCTCTCTTGTTTTCTCCCTCTTAAGTAAATAAATAAACAAAATATTTAAAGATAAGGTCTTCACTAGCCTGGAACTAGCCAAGGTCAGTGAGCCCCAGGGAGCCATCTGTCTCTGCCTCCTCAACAATGGGATTTATTACAAATGTGCTCCCACCACACCCAGCTGCTTTTTTTTTTTTTTTTTTTTTGTAACATAGATGCTGGAAGTCAAACAGGTCCTCATGCAAGGCACTTCACTGACTAAGCTATCTCTCCAGCATCTTTAAATTGTTTTTAAGTGTGGTAAGATGCACATAGCATAAAACTGATCATTTTCACGAGCCGGGCGTGGTGGCTGGCGCACGCCTTTAATCCCAGCACTCGGGAGGCAGAGGTAGGAGGATCGCAGAGAGTTCGAGGCCACCCTGAGACTACATAGTGAATTCCAGGTCAGCCTGGACCAGAGTGAGACCCTACCTCGAAAAACCAAAAAAAAAAAAAAAAAAAAAAAAAAACCTGACCATTTTCACAATCGTTAAATGTATTACTTCAGTGCCGTCAGTGCCGTTCTATACCTTCACATTGCTGCCTATCTCTGGGCCTCTGCAAGTCAGGGGAACCATACGCCTCTGTCTCCTGCTCTGCCTTTTCATCTGCCCAAACTGAAACTCTGGACCTGTAAAGAGTAACTACTCCCTTTTCTCTCCTCCAAGCCACAGACACCAGCACTCTGGCTTTTCTAGGACTCGGGATACCTGCTATAAATAAAGTCTGACAGTGTTTGTCTTGTTTGTGACTAGCTTGTTTCACTTAGCATGATGTCCTCAAGGTTCTTCCACGTTGTAACATGTTGCCAAGTTTCCTTCCTTTTTAAAGGCTGAATAGTATTCCACAGTGTGAATATTTCACATTTTCTTATCCATTCATCTGCTGAGGAACATTTAGCTTGCTTCCACCTCTGAGCTTTGGAGAAACAGTGAGCGTGGGAATACAAATCTCTCTGTGACTCTGCTTTCAGTTCTTTTAGGTATTTACCCAGAAATGGAATTGCCAGATTATATAGCAGTTCTATTTTCAATGTTTTGAGGAGCCTCCCCATATATTTTTCCAGAACAGCTACCCCAGTTGCATTCCCACTCCCAGTACATAAGGGTTCCAATTTCTCCACATACTCACCAACACTTACTTTCAGGGTGTTGTTTTGTTTGTTGCTTTTCTGAGACAAGGTCTCACTAGATAGCCCAAGCTGGCCTTGAACTTTGATGCTCTTTCCTCTGCCTCCTTTATGCTAGGATGTGGTGTGCTACCACATCCAGCTCTACTGCTTACTGTTGTTGTTCTTTTAAATCGTAGTCATCCTCATTGGGTGAGAGATGGTATCCCACTGTGGTACATGTGTTGTTGTTTGTTTTCTAGGCAGGATCTTACTATGTATTTCTGCCTGGCCTGAAACTCAATATATAACTTCAATTGGACTATGTAGGTAGCTTCGAGCTCATGGCAAATCCTCCTGCCTTAGCCTTCTGAATGCTGTCATTACAAGTGTGCACAACCACACCCCATTATCTTTTATACATACTTAAAATGTCTTTCATATTGCTGTGATATTTGTTTGAACCTCCATCTTGTATTGGTGCCCCAAATGTTTTAGTTATACAAGCACACATGCTTTTGAAAGGACAGTTAGGCGAGGGCTTTTTAAAATGGTGATGCTGGTCGAACTTAATTGGAGATAACATTCCTGGGATTATAAAGAAAAACCAGCCAGGCATGGTAGCACACGCCTTTAATCCCAGCCCTCAAGAGGCAAAGGTAGGAGGATCACTGTGATCTCGAGGCCAACCTGGGACTGCATAGTGAATTCCAGGTCAGCCTGGGCTACAGTGAGACGCTACCTCGAAAAACAAAACACCCGCCCCCAAAAGAAAGAGAATAACCAAACCAACTAAACTTCTCTCCCTTGGGAGTTCTGCCCCATCGTTGGGGACAGATAAGTCATATGCCTTTAATCCAAAAGCTCTGTGACGATCAGGAATTTTAGTTCAGTTGGAACTCACAAAGGGGAAAATGACAAAAATTGTCTCAATAGGAGCTTTTTAAAACTTGAGAACTTTAATATATGAACATACTCTAATTTGGTTGTGTTCCTATCACATCATCCTCTTTATTCCCTCTCCCCATTCCCATTCCACTGAGAACCAGCCTCTTTGAAGGTAGCCTTTTTTTTTTTTTTTCTTTTCTTTTTTTTTTTTTTTTTGTTTTGTTTTTTCCAGGTAGGCTCTCACGCTAGCCTAGGCTGACCTGGAATTCACTATGTAGTCTCAGGGCAGCTTTGAACTCATGGTGATCCTCCTATCTCTGCCTGCAGAGTGTGGGATTAAAGGCGTGCACCACCACGCCTGGCTTTGAAAGTAGCTTTTCTACTGTTTTGTTTTCTCATTCCCTTTGTCCTCCTCAGCAGGAGCTCTTAGTTCATGTAGCAAATAAAATTTCCCTTTACTAGTGAATTACTTGACTACTGTCAATACTAATTTTAATCTTTTTTTGATTAACAGAAATAGTAAGCCATGACTATCACAGGGAGAGGGGCCCTTAAGAAGGCTTAAGAATATGGGTCTGTTGGAGGCAGATCTCAGCACTGCTTATGGAAAAAAGCGCATGATCCAGAAGCAAAAAAAGCAAGTTGCAGAGTCATATAAATAGTCTGACTCAATTTATGCAAAAGTGCACATACCTGCTTAAATATACATAGACATGTTCTGTAAGGACACTAGAAAATTAATGGTGATACCTTGGGAGGGGAGAGGCTGTAGCTGGGAGTCAGAGTGGGGCTTGAAATCCTTTATGTTTTACCTCATACTCTGGCATGATTTGAATTTCTAGCTATACAATGAATCATTTTGATAATAATGTTTAAAAATGGTCATTTTAGGAAACTAACGTGGGCTATAAAAGGGAATGTGTTAGTGATTCATCTCATGCCTCCCACTGGCTGCTGGAAAAGATCCGAGCTGGAGCTTCCCGTACAGTGAGGCAGAGAGGACATGGCCTCAGGAGAAACCAGAACTGCGGTGGGACGAATCAGGGAACCGGAAGTCTTGAGAAAGAATGTGGCTTCTGATGAAGTGTACTTCCGCCCATCAGATCCCTTGATGCATTGGCTGGTTCTGGATCATAAAATGACAACCCCAGTTTGAAGCAGGGCCTTGAGCTTCCCTTTCCCCTGCTCACTCTGTCCTTTGTTGAGTGGTGACCTGCCAGTGGGGGTGGGGAGAAGAATGGTGGCTCGTGTAGCTGAGCCTTGAGGCTCAGGTTCCAGGTGACCAAATCTCCAGAACGGAATCTTTGCAGGCGACATTTGGAAGGACTAGGAACCACATGACACTTGGGACTGGGAACCACACAACACTAAACTGACAAAGGCATCCCAAAGGACCTGAGCTGCAATCCAGTAACTTGGGAATTGAACTAAAACTGGCTTCGTCATAAACAAATCCACAAACTGTAAATTGTCTTATGGAATGTTGTTCTTCTTTTCTACGAGCAAGGAGACATGGCAAAAGTGCAGATTGCAAAATGTTTTAGAAGTTGAAATACCCAAGTGAAGAAATAGACTAAAAAATTCTTAAAAAGAAACAAACGCATTAGTCTGGGAGAATCAATCAGATGGGGAGAGTTTTGCAACTGTGGCTAAAGGAAAGGCCTGGCTGCCGGGGTGTCTGTGCTCAGCACATAGGATGGCTTTGTTTTACCTCATGGACAATGTATATCTCAACGTTATTTGTAACTCCCTTTCTGCTTTGATTAAGAAAACTCAAATTTATGGCTGGAGAGATGGCTTAGCAGTTAAGGCATTTGCCTGCAAAGCCTAAGGATCCAGCTTCGATTCCCCAAAACCCACGTAAAAGCCAGATGCACACAGTGGCGCATGTGTCTGGAGTTTGTTTGCAGTGTGGCTGGAGGCCTTGGTGTGCCCATTTTCCCTCTCCCCCTCTCTAAATAAATAAATTTAAAGTGTTCAAGGAGAGCACTGGGGAAGGAAATATCCAAGGTTTATTTCATTGACAATTAAACATCACAAAGAAAAGAAGCCCACGGTTCAGTCAAACGAAAATGAAAGCCATCAACCACTTGGCCTCTTAGAATAGACGGAAAGGATTTGAAGTACTGTGGTTAGCATCACACTGTCCTCCGAGGGCATGCCACCCATCCTCCTGTGTGGCTGGAGTCACCCTTGGGTCTCTGGCTCACTGAATCTGAATCTCTGGGGCCGAGATGATGAGTTTAAACAAACCTTCGAGTAATTCTGTTGGTTTGCTAAGGTCTGAGAACCACTCATGTGGCTACCTCCAGTGAAAGGGTCTCATTTGTGACCGTTGCAGCTGTCATTCCCACAGGCTCAGGCAAAGAAGAGCTCTCGGGAATGATGGCCAGTGTAGCAAATAAAGTGAAGTGACTTCAGTATATGGTTTCTCTTTGCTGTAGGCTTTTCTCCATCAGAACAACCCCCAGTCTTCATGCGTAGAAAGTTCAGGAGTCTCCAAGTCCATTTCTCCTAGAATTGTCATATCCCCACGAAGCAGAGGTGGCAAGCTCTTTGGGTCTGTGTTTTGTGGGTACTTTAATTCTCCCCATTTAACGTCAGTGTTGGATGCCCACCTCAGACTGTATCAGCACGACAGCCAAGTGTGTCTTGGGTTCACTGATCAATATATTCCCCCGAGAAGAGGAAAATGATTCCACCAGCCGTTCAGCGGTCACTTAAAGAACAGACAGCTCATTACTTCCTGAACAAGTCAGCTCTGGATTAAAGCAGACATTCAGAGAAGCATTTATCTGGGCCCTGGAGCTTCTGTCTTGAAATAGGCCTCATCATGACCACGTCATCATCCACTGAAGGAGGCCCTGATGCGGGATCAAAGGGATCAGAGTTGTGAGTCTGTATAGCTTGCTGGCGATGTCACCCTCTGAGTCACTCAGGGAGCCCTGTAGGCTTTGATACCAGAATGTTCTCTTTCACCCAGCTGGAGAGGGAGTGACCTTTACTCTAGAGATGTGTTTGCTGATCGTCCTCTTACCCTTCTGCTTTGGTGGCAACAAAACTCAGTCAGAAGCCTAGACCAGGGCTGAAGAGATGGCTTAGCTGTTAAGGCACTTGCCTTCAAAGCCAAAGGACCCAGGTTCAATTCCCCAGGACCCATGTAAACCAGATGCACAAGGTGGCGCATGCGTCTGGAGTTCATCTGCTGATGCTAAAGGCCCTAGTGTGCCCACACTCTCTCATTCTATCTGCCTCTCTCTCTCAAATAAATAAAATTTTTAAAAAAGAAGCAGAAATGCTTTAATAATAATTTTTAAAAGCCTAGACCAGGTGTTGGCAGTTCGTTACGTCCCATGACAACCGGTCTAGATTGCAGAGAGGGGTAGTGTGCACTTGAGAACAGGCCCACTTCTACCACTCCATCCAGACTGAGGGGTCCGTGTGCTGGGAGGTAGAGAGCCTCTGGTTTCTAATCATTGTAGCTCTTGCTGTAGGTTTTCTTTTTTTAAAGCTTAAACATTTTTCTTATAACTCTTCCTTTAATTATATGGAGTATCGTATTTGAAGACTCCAAGTTTGTTTTGAAATAAGATATAAAGAAAGGAAAAAAAAAGACAAGGCTTTCTTTTGCCACACCATTTCTGGGAAAGGGAATATTTTGCCACATTTACAGGTATAGATCATCAGCTGTATCAAGATAAAAGTCTCTGCAATGGTCCAGGGATTTCCAGACCTATCCATAAATCTCCAGCATTTGAGATCAGCTACTGGTGTTCCCAAAGCACTAGCCCCTATCTGCCATCTGCTATCAGCATTTTTCTGCCCATGGTTTCCTCACAGGCTCCTTTCCCCTCTGCCAATGCCTGGACAACAGCAGCATTAGAAGTCTTCATGTGGGAGCAGTGTGGGGGACAAGACCTGGACTTAGGTCTTTGACGCCTACAAATTAGGAAGAGTCAGTGATGGGCTTTCTTCACAGAGGAGGAGCCAACTGTACACCCTTATTATGACTTGAATCTAAAAATGGGCCCCTAAAGGCCCACGTGTTAAAGAACAGATTGAAAGATCATGAGGGCTGTAACTTCATCAATGGATTAATCCATTGACCAGTTCCTAGCTGAATGCATCATTAGGAGATAAAGCGATTAGGTCACTGGGATGAGCCTTGGAAACACATGTTCTCCCTCCCTCCTTCCTGACCACCATGAGGTGAGCAGTTTTGTTCCCTGGCTCTCTGTACTAACTTGCTCTGCCTCACCATGGGCCCTGAGGCATGGAGCCAAGTGACCATGGACTGAAACCTCCAAAACAATGAGCCAAATTAAATCTTTCCTTTAAGGTTTTTTTTTTTTTTTTTTTTTTTTTGAGGCAAGCCAAACAGACTGGCCTTTTCTTAATGCAAGAAAGCAAGAGAGAGAGAGAGAGAGAGAGAGAGAGAGAGAGAATTGGTGTGCCAGGGCCTCCAGCCACCATAATTTAACTCCAGACACGTGCACCCCCTTTTGTGACTTTGCGTGCTTGTGTCACTGTGCGTCTGGCTTATGTAGGACCTGGAGAGTTGAACATGAGTCCTTAGGCTTCACAAGCAAGTGCCTTAACCACTAAACTATCTCTCCAGCCCTTTAAATGTTTTACTCAAGTATTTATTTATTTTTGGTTTTGCAAGGTAGGGTCTCACTCTAGCCCAGGCTGACCTGGGATTCACTATGTAGTTTCAGGGTATCCTTGAACTCACAGTGATCCTCCTACCTCTGCCTCCCGAGTGCTAGGATTAAAGGCATGTGCCACCATGCCCGCTTCAAGTATTTTTTCACAGTGACAAGCACCTGAAACTATCCTCCATTTCTGTAACCTCTTTCTGGAAGACTCCTCCAGTAAGCCATTCACCAATGTCTTACTCGCATGGCGAGGCAAGGATAGCATTTTCCAATACTTCACCAATTATGGAACCACACAAGCCATGCTGTCAATCATGCCTCAGGCGAGTGTGGCTCTTACATCTCAGTACTCTTTCTTTTTATCCTTTCTTTTTTTTAAAAAAAATTTTATTTGTTTGCAAGCACAGAGATTGAGAGAGGACGTGAAGAAAGCCAGACAAAGAGAATGGGCGCACCAGAGCCTCCAGTCACTGCAAATATACTTCAGATGCATGCGCCACTTTGTGCATCTGGCTTTACATGGATACCAAGGAATCTAACCTAGGTCATTAGGCTTTGGAAGCAAACACCTTCATAGCTAAGCCATCCCTCTTGCCCTATTCTTTCTTTTTAAGTATGTATGTATATGTGCATGTTCATATGTGCATGGGTGCTTGGGTTGCAGGCCACTGAGAAATCAAGCTGGAACTGAGTTGGAAGCCTCCTCCCTGTTGACTAGCTGTTGAAGAGCTATACTGGGGAGAACAATCAACGGTCTTAACCGACAGTGGACTCTGCAAGTTCTGTGGCTCACCAGTCAAGCCAAAATGTGCCAACTGGTTCAATGGTGGCATGTCTGTTATGGGGGAAACCAAATGCTCTCTGACTGGACTTGAGGCCCATTCCACAGTGGAGGGAATACATGCCCGGTACTGAAAATCTAATCAAAAGCCTATGGCTGGGGAGGTCATAGGCAACAGGGGGGAAACTACTACTATTGTCTGGCTAAGTGGATATATTGTGCCACCAAACTTCCCTCTAAATACTTATCTTTATGCACATATATTAGGGCGATTCTCAGTTTTGATTAGAGAAGCTTCTCTTTTCAGATGGTGACTCACAGTGGCTAATGCCACCTTCACAAGACCTTCACAATAGGAGGGAAGAAAATGGAGACTCAGAACCCACAAAACTGAGGGAAGAAAAAGAAGTGACAGTGGAGTGTTCAGCACTCACAAGAAAGGGGAAGAAAATGATGACATCACTTTCACACCCTCCAAGACTCAGGGTCCATTGAGGAGGTGGAGCCAAAAGAATTCACAATAGGAGGGAAGAAAATGATGACAACCTCACAGTCAGAGGAAGGGGAGGAATGATTTGCAGTACTGTCTTCCAGACAGAAAATGATGACATTCATGACCTCACAGTGGCTAATGCCACCTTCACAAGACCTTCACAATAGGAGGGAAGACAATGATGACATTCATGACCTCACAGTGGCTAATGCCACCTTCACAAGACCTTCACAATAGGAGGGAAGAAAATGATGACATTCATGACCTCACAGTGGCTAATGCCACCTTCACAAGCCACATGACCTCACAGTGGCTAATGCCACCTTCACAAGACCTTCACAATAGGAGGGAAGATGAAATGAAGTGGCTAATGCCACCTTCACAAGACCTTCACAATAGGAGGGAAGAAAATGATGACATTCATGACCTCACAGTGGCTAATGCCACCTTCACAAGACCTTCACAATAGGAGGGAAGAAAATGATGACATCAAAATAGAAGAGAGACTTGTTGGAAGGAAGAAGGGATTCAGTGGTGGAGGGGGCTGCTGGGATGGAAGGAAGGTTGTGGGAGGGTACTATGATCATGGTGTTTATATGTATGGAATTGTCTACATGTATGGAAGTTGTCAGGAGAAAACAATTTAAAAACTGTGTGTGAAGGCCAAAAGTCAGCCCTGGGTTATCTTCTTCAATCACTTTCTATCTTTTTATTTTTATTTTATTTATTTATTTATTTTTGGTTTTTCGAGGTAGGGTCTTACTCTAGTCCAGGCTGACCTGGAATTCATTCTGTATTCTCAGGGTGGCCTCGAACTCATGGCGATCCTCCTACCTCTGCCTCCCGAGGGCTGGGATTAAAGGCATGTGCCACCACGCCTGGCTTTATTTTTATTTATTTATTTACTTTATGGTTTTTTGAGGTAGGGTATCACTCTGGCCCAGGCTGACCTGGAATTAACAATGCAGTCTCAGGGTGGCCTTGAACTCACGGCTATCCTCCTTCCTCTGCCTCCTGAGCGCTGGGATTAAAGGCATGCACCACCATGCCCGGCACTAATTTTATTTTTTTGAGACCAGGTATCACATTAAACCTGGAGTTTACTGATTCCGATAGACTAACTAGTCAGCAAGTCCCAGGGATCCTCCTGCCTCCACCTCCCCAGTGTTGCATACTTCCTGGGCCAGATTACATGGGTTTGGGGTATTTGAGCTCAGGTTCTCACACTTGCACAGCAAGCATTTTGTCCACTGACTCATCTCCCTAGCCAGCACTTTCTCTTAGTGAGTCTGGGTGCAGCTTCTGAGTCATTCTCAATACAATGTACAACCGTGAGTGGAGTAAGCAAGAGAAAACCAACGGTTTGCTTTCTTGTCTCAAGAAAATTAAACAAACGGCCCAGAGGGACAGGGCAGAATAAAAGCTGTTCCCTTTAATACAGCAGAGAGGAGAGAAGAATGGAGGGAGCAAGGGAGGGGGAAAAGAAGGAGAAGAGAAGAGAGGAGAGAAAAAAAAAGGTAAAAGATGACAACTGAATGACAAGGCTTCAAAAGTGCTCCCAGCCAGGCATAGTGGCACACGCCTTTAATCCCTGCGTTCAGGAGGCAAAGGTAGGAGGATTGCCGTGAGTTCGAGGCCACCCTGAGACTACATAGTGAATTCCAGGTCAGCCTGGGCTGGAGTGAGACCCTACCTTGAAAAACCGAAAAATGAAAACAACAACAACAACAAAATGTGCCCCAAACCCAGTGGGAGGATGTCAAGTACTGAGAGCCAGGGAAAGGAATGAGCCTCTGGTTTAGGCTGGCAGTTCTGCTGTGGGAAGGCCTCACACTGAGAGACATCATGGCGTGGCTTGATTATCAATCACCAGAAATCATGTGAAAAGCAGCTGAGCCTTGCAGAGAGCCGGCATACGGCTGAAACCAAAGCATGACTGGGCAGGCACTGCGCTTCCCTAGAATCATCCACAACAGCATCATCATGGAAAGTTCTAGGGCTGGAGCTGGAGCTCAGTCATAGAATGCGTTCCTAACATGTACCAAGCCCTGGGTTCATTCCCAGCACTAAAAAAAAAAAAAAAAGTCAACTACAGGGCTGGAGAAATGGCTTAGCAGTTAAGGCATTTGCCTGCAAAGCCTAAGGACCCAGGTTCGATTCCCCAGTACCTACATAAGCCAGATGCACAAGAGGGTACATTGTGTCTGGAGTTCATTTGCAGTGGCTGGAGGCCTTGGCACACCTGTTCTCTCTCTCTCTCTCATAAATAAATGAAATATTTTTAAAAAATCAACTAAAGTAAGGGGGTTTCTGTTTCCCCTGAGGGGGAACCCCCTCCATGCCCAGTACTGACAGCTGACTCAGAATTACAGCTCCCTGGAGTGTCATTCATAAGGACAGCAGCAAAAAGGAACGCCCCTCGGTCACCGTTTGTGTCCTCCTAGACTTCCAGACATCCTGGTTTAGAAAAGCCTTCCAAAGCTGGACCGACTGTTGGGAAGAGGAGTCAGCTGTATAATATTTAAGCTCAAAACCCAAAACACCTGCATGGACAACAGTTCATGCAACTTGGCTGGAAGTGCACAAAGCTGGATTATGGCATAGGACCATCCACAGGTCCCAGAGCTGTACACAGACACCCAGGCAAGAAACCCACTAGAGGCCGAGTACAGAAGGTACAGTAGCAACCCGCACAGCTCACTACCAAAGGAGTGCTGCTCTCCGCAAAGCCAGGCCAGCCCACCAGCCAGGACTCCTCAGTGGAGTCTGCGTCCTTGAATCTGGCAGACGTGACACTGTCCTCAGGATGTCCCCACCCATCAGATCAAACCTTACTGATCTGGGGGTGGGAAAGCCTGTTCCACAACTTTCCCAAAAGGCAGCTGGAGTTAATAAAGGCCATGTGTGATAGTGTTTCTTTCATTTCCGCATGAACACTTGAGCCAACTTAAAGGGAGGAAAGATTTGTTTTGGCTCAGGGTTTCTGAGGTTTTGATCTATGGTCAGCTTGCTCCACTGTTATGAGCCTGTGGTGGAGCGGAGCGACACGGCGGCAAGAGCGCGTGGTGAAGCCAGTGTGGGTTCTGGGCCAGTGTGAACTATACAGTGAGAACACTGAAATTATAAAGAAGAGAGACAGAGGGAAGAAAGAGGAGAGAGAGAGGAATGAAAAAAGAAAGAAGGAATGAAAAAAAGAAGGAAGGAAGGAAGGAAAGAAAGAAGGAAGAAGGAAGGAAGGAAGGAAGTTGAACTCATCTCCTGGCGGTCAGGAAGTAGAAAGAGTGACAGGAAGGGGCCACAGATGACAAGGGACATCATCTGTGACCCACCCCAAGTGGGCCTCACCTTCCACAGTCTCGAAACTTCCCAGTATTCACATTCACTGAACTACTCTGCTGATGAAGGCAGAGTCCTCACCATCCAGCCACTTCCCAAAAGCCTAGTCTCTGAGAACTGAGCACCAGGAGCCCAAGCCTTCAATCCATGAGCCTTTTCATATTGAAACCATAATAGATTCTTCTCCCTTTAATAACAGAAGTCATTGCACTAAAGCTAAGGTAGACTTCCACAACTTTGGGGTGCCTGTCTGTGGATGAAGGCCCCTGGCAGTAGCAGCAATAATAACAACTAATCACGTTCTGTGACCGTCCTCGCAATTGCACCGGGTTGGAAAGAGCCTCCCGTTCTTTGCCTCCCTTATCTAATCCCCTCAAAAAAAAAAAAAAATCCTAGTCTGGGGAAACGGCTTAGTGGTTAAGGTGTTTGCCTGCAAAGCCTAAGGACCCCGGTTTGATTCCCCAGGGCCCACATAAACCAGATGCACAAGAGAGCGCATGTGTCTGGAGTTCGTTTGCAGTGGCTGGAGGCCCTGGCATGCCTATTCTCTCTTTCTCTCTATCTGCCTCTCTGTCTCTCTCTCTCAAATAAATAAATAAAATATTTTTTAAAAAGAAAAAAAATCCCTTTGAAAACTCTTGTGAGTACAACATTCCCATATGGAGAAGAGTGCCAGGGCTTTCTGCATGTCCACGTGACGTTTCTTGAGTCTGTTAGAATCCCCTGTGTGATTTGGGGGTTTACACAATGCCCTTGGGAAGGTTCTACCAACTCACCAGTGAGCTTTTCTTCCAAAACCGTGTGTGCGTGCACACGCGTGTGTGTGCGTGGGCTGGAAAGCGTGTTGTCCGTCTTCACTGGCAGCAAATCTCCACCTAGAGCACATGTAGACACAACCGCTGCCCAGGACGAGCAAGACCAGCACAGTGTGACTGAGCACCAGCCACCCGACTGCAAAGAGGTACAGGCTTCTCTCACAGTAAGCCTGAGGCTGCTGAAAGAGGGGATGACGTCAGGCAGGTACACAGAAAAGACCCAGTAATGTCCCAGAATGAACCAGAGGAAGAGGCTGAGCATGAGGTGGATGTAGCATTTTGTCTCCAGGGGCACTCATCTTTGTCATCATCTTAGTCATCGTCGCTGACCAGCACAGCCGTGGGCAGAAGCCATCTCATCCTGGTGGAGTCGCAGAGCTGGAGAGACGCCTCGGGCGTGGCACAGCCGAGTAGTCCCAAGAAGGGAAGAAGGGAAAATGGGGATAAAGGGACAGAGAACTTCACATTTACATTCAGAACCAGAACTGACAAGAAGAAAAGCATAAACCAGGACCAGAATCCTGGGTGGCGATTTTCTCTTGGATATGGGAGCTGGTCAGGATAAGGGGTTGACTGGCCTAAACATCTCTGTCAGGAGACTTTTATTGTGCAAGCACATTTACACTCTGGTGCTGGGTAAAGTATTTAGTATACATTATCTTGATTAATTCGCCCTCAGCCTGAGGTGAAAGGTTTTAAATAAGTTTGTGTACCAGAGGCCTCAACCCAGTTAATCAGGCTCTGATGCCAACAGTGCTTTTTTTTTTTTTTTTTCCTGGGTGGTATAATTTGCAGATAACCTTTATTTTCTTCTTGGTGTTTATCTCTATTCTGTTATTATTATTATTATTTTTTTTTACAATGAAGAGCTATTCCTTATGAAAAGATAACAAAACTTGGGTTGGACAGATGGCTAAGCAATCAAGGGGCTTACCTGTAATGCCTAACCACCCAGGTTCAATTCCCCAGTATCCACGTAAAGCCAGATGCACGAAGTAGTGCATACATTTGGAGTTCGTTTGCAGTAGCTAGAGCCTCCCCCCCCCTTTCTCATCTCTGCTTGAAAATAAATAAAAATATCGAAAAAAGGAAAAATAAGCTGGGCATGGTGGCACACGCCTTTAATCCAAGCACTCAGGAGGCAGAGGTAGGATTGCTGTGAGTTCAAGGCCACCCTGAGACTACATAGTTAATTCCAGGTCAGCCTGGGCCAGAGTGAGACCCTACCTCGAAAAAAGAAAGAAAAAAGAAGAAGAAGAAGAAGAAGAAGAAGAAGAAGAAGAAGAAGAAGAAGGAGAAGAAGAAGAAGAAGAAGAAGAAGAAGAAGAAGAAGAAGAAGAAGAAGAAGAAGAAGAAGAAGAAGAAGAAGAAGAAGAAGAAGAAGAAGAAGGAGGAGGAAGAAAATAAATAAAGAGAAAAGGGAAAATAGCAAAACCTAAGTAAGGAGGTTAGACTGGCTGTCTTTCATGCCTGTACTAACCTGTGCAGGTAATGACCCACTATATGTGGAAAGAAACTAAAGGTCAGAGAAGCTGAGGCACTCCACCCAGTCCACAGTTATTAAAGAGATGATCAGCAGTCCACACCTCCCAACTTTTGTCTACACCATCCTGCGAGGTGCTTAAATCCAAATAGTTATCAGGAGAGCACTCCTACGGGCTATGTGCCTAAGTTCTGCAAGAGTTAGACATGCAGACTGGCTGGGGGACAGAACTTTTCTATAGAAAAAGCAATGTGAGGACCTGGAAGAGTCGGAGGTCCAGAGCCAACTCCTCCTGGAAGGGCTTCCTGGAAGTGGGGGGGGGCACTCAGGATCCCATGAGCAGACAGCGGCGGGAGGGCCCTCTGGAGATGAGAATGAGGTAGTGAAGGCGAAGGGTGGTGGCTTTAGCAAAGGGGAGAAGCCAGTTTCACTTTGTTCAAGAGGCCCGGGTTGAGTCCCAGCCTCATGTACAGAAGCTGGAAAGGATGGTCCCGGTTCAGTGTCTATCTCTCCATCACAAAGCTCCGTTCTCTGGACAAACACCCCACCCATGCCGTGTCGAGGAAGGATAAATTGTGCCACCTTCCCTCCCCGGGGGAACCCCTCCCTCACTCTTGGCCCACCAGGGAGTCGCAGGACACCCAAAGCTCGTGGATCTGGCTGTCCTCCAAGGACTGGTTCTGAGGCTCAGTGACACCAGGAAAGAGAAGATAACAAGGGCTCCCTCGTATCACCACCAATCCCACAAAAGCCACAGGAAGAGAGTCCTGCTGCCAAGGCTTTCTGGAAACATCTAGTTCCTTTCTCCTTCACTGCCCTTTCAAGTGTGAGTTCTTCCAACGAATTACCTCTTATGTTAGCCAGAGTTGTTTTTTTGGTTTGTTCTATTCAAAGACTCCTTCCTAACCTAAGTACCTCTCTCTGGGGATGTTATAAAAACTAAATAAGTTCCATATGGCTCAGAAGCCAGTGTATTTATTTATTCATTTATTCATTTATGTATTGTTTTAGAGAGAGAGAGAGAATTGGCAGACACTTGTGCCACCTAGCAGGCTTACCTCACCTTTGTAGATCTGGCTTTTGTGGGATCTGGAGAGAGATAAACATGGGTCCTTAGGTTTCACAGGCAAGTGCCTGAACTGCTAAGCCATCTCTCCAGCCCTGTTTTTATTTTTAAATCCTATTTGTGAAGAGAGAGATGACAAGAGAGAAAGATGCACCGAGGCCTCTTGTCACTTGTTTGCAGTGGCAAACAAACTCCAGATGTATACACCACTTTGTGCACCAGGCTGTGTGTGGGTACTGGGGATTCAAACCTGGGTCCACAGGCTTTTCAAGCAAGACCCTTGAACTGCTAAGCTAGTCTCCCCAACCCACAAGTGCTTCTAGTGGAAGCAATTATCACCAAGCTGGTGGACAATGGAAGTGAGGTGGACTGTTGGGCCACCACTTTCTTTGAAACTTTCTTCTAACATGGCCCTTGGTAACAAATACATTTTACAACACAACCCAGCGATTTAGTGACGTGGTGTCCTTGTGGGTTCAGAGAAGTCCTGGCCTCTGATTACTAAAGCCTCAGTACTCACACAAACATGTCCCAGTGTGGATGATAAATTATGCAATCAACTTTCTCCAACCTACCCTGGATCTGTGTATCAAACAACGCCTGACTCACGAGGCACATTAATACGCTCTGTTTCATTTCATTTTATTTGAAAAGCAGATCATAACCTGCCAAATTCATTTCCTGATCTTCTAACGGGTCATGATCCTCAGTTCTTTCTGGTAACTGGGAAATGTCCCCTTCATTTCTGAGATGTTTCTTCATTAGAATGCACTGCTGTGACACTACACAACTCCTTTCACAAAGGATGCTGGGGTGCGATGTGCAGCGATCAGAGGGGATTTAAAACGAAGCATTACCATGCCAAGGAAACTCTGCTCCCTGGGACTCTACAATCCTGTTTGCTGTTGTGTGCTGATGGTGGTGGACTCACTGTGCGTTACCTGGCAGTAAGAAGCACAAAAATTTACCCTGGCTTCAAACTGTTTTAGATTGCTAGGGGGAAAAAAAATCAATGCTGTTTATTAGGGCTCTGGTTTATTCCTTAAAAATAAGTTACCTTTGGATTCTGGACTGGCTTTCATAAAGGAAAAAATGGCTGTTATTAGGAGGAACAGATTGCCCTGTGGACAGTCACTTCTCCAAAGGAAAGTTCCACTTAGTAGCCTCATGAGGAGGGCAGAGGCAATTACAGCTGAAAACTTTGCCCCTGTTTTGAGGATCTCCACGGTGCCCAAACCATTGGAGTGTTTGCATAACACTGTCCGGCCACGAGGGACACACGGCTCTTCTGAGCTCAGAGCCTTCAGGTTTCTTGGGAGCTAGACAGTCCCAGGAGGATACCAGCAGGATGTTGTCATAGAGATGATTGTGTGTATTTGTACATTCCAGAACACTGCCCACTGCACTGCTTCGGGAGACAAGGACATAAAAGCTCCAGTGGTTAGACATAATCCTATGAGAGCATCAAGTTATGGCTACTAATTAAATATGAAGATGTGTGTGTGTGTGTGTGTGGTGTGTAGAGGGTCTTATACATGGCAAGCACTCTATATCTGAGCAACATATCTAGCCTGACAACACATTTTTTTGTTGTTGTTTTTTGAGGTAGGGTCACTCCAGGGCCTCTAGCCACTGCAAAGGAACTCCAGATGCATGCACCACTTTGTGCATCTGGCTTTAGGTGGGTATTAGGGTATCAAAGTCAGGTCATTAGGCTTTGCAGACAAGTGCCTTAACCACTGAGCCATCTCTCCAGTCCTCAGAACACATTTCTTCATATATATATTATTTATTTGAGAGAGAAAAAGAGGCAGAGAGAGAGAGAGGGGAGAGAGAGAGAATGGGCATGCCAGGGCTTCCAGCCGCTGCAAACGAACTCCAGATGCATGTGCCCCCTTGTGCATCTGGCTTACATGGGTCCTGGAGAATCGAACCAGGATCCTTTGGCTTTGCAGGCAAATGCCTTAACCACTAAGCCATCACTAAGCCAGCCCCTCAGAACACATTACTAAAAGACATTCCTTTGATGAACTAGATCAATAGCTTGGCCAACACTTTGAAAAACCTCAGCATTCAGAGAAAGCTGACAAAGAAACCAGTTAGCAGGGCCAAATAAACTTTATTGATTCTGCTTTGTCACGTGTTCATTTTTATGTATCTTCTTTGGAAAAATGGATACTGTGCATTCTAGCTTTGATATAGAAAGCCGTGAGGGCTTGGCTGGTTGTGAAGTTGTTGGTAAATACAAGTTGACCTAACAGACCTTTAGCAGGCTTAACACTTCCTGCCAGCCAGGGGCTTGGGAAGCCAAACTGTAGGCTGCATGTGCCCTTTGCTATTTCTCCTCCAGTTGCTTTTCCTGTTTAAATGGACACCATTCCACTCCATGAGTAAGTCAGTTCCTACTCTGACACTAGCTCAAGATTCGGAAAGAAGCCCTTCTAGCCACCCATCAGGGTTTACCATGAACAACCAACTGAAACCAGTTAATTCTACGTGACAAACTGACAACTAGGGGTTATAGGCAATTCAAGAGCACAAGCCCCCTCCCCCATCAAAATCGTTTACCCAAATGCAAATTCTCTCCCCTAAACAGTTCTGTTTAAAAGAAGCACAGAAGGAGGTAAGTGTTGGGGTGCACACTTGAAATGATAGCATTTGAGCACTTGGAAGGCCGAGGCAGAAGGGGTGCCTGAAGTTCATGGCCAAGCTGGTCTACCTAGCAAATTCTCTAGGCCAGCAAGGAAACACAGTAACAAGGCCATTATTTCATTCGCTGAATTCAATAGCCAGCTAGCTGTCGGTTATCACTGCACTGAAACAACTCTTGTTAGACCAAAGCTGCAACTTAGCATATGGAGCCTGACAGCAGCAAGGAATCTGTTGTGAAAATGCCTAACCCTGGGTGAATGGGTTCATCTGGAAAACTCTGGGCCCTTTGTCACTCCACTCTCAGTGGGGGTGCGTCATGGATGTAATTCCACTGTGCCTGAAAGTCGCACAAGAACTACAAACAGACAAACACACCTTACCTGTAAGGTGCCGACGATCCCACCCACTGGCAGATACAAAGGGACAAGGGGTTGTATGGGGCAGTCCTCCACAAACCTCATCCCTACATAGGCAAATAGAAGAGGAATGAGAGCAATGGCAGAGCAGAAGGTCTGTTTATGGAAAGGAATTAGACACCTACAAAAGCCACAGTGTTAGCTGTGCAAACTATAAATTGATCCCCTGCCCTGTTGCCGGAATCTGCTCAGCCTCCCCAGCCATCTAATTTTCAGGATGCCCCTGCGGCTGACAGGACAGAACCTGCTGCTCTGACAGAATGATGATAGATGGACCACCAGCCAGAGCAGGGACAGGTGTCGCTGCACCTTGTGTCTGGGTGTTAAGTGTCAATGGGTGTCCTCTGCTTTTATGAAAAGCCAAATGACACTTCATGTTTTCAAAGATCCATTTTAGCCGGGCGTGGTGGCGCACGCCTTTAATCCCAGCACTCGGGAGGCAGAGGTAGGAGGATCGCCGTGAGCTCGAGGCCACCCTGAGACTATGTAGCTAATTCCAGGTCAGCCTGGACCAGAGTGAGACCCTACCTTGAAAAACTGAAAAACAAAAAAAAAAAAAAAAAAAAAAGATCCATTTTACAAAAGTATGCAAAAAAAAAAAAAAAAAAACCCAGCTTCCTGGATAGGCTTAAAATAAAGCTCAGTTCATGGAGAGCATTCTCAAAATGTATGTGCAGTGTAAATCGAGGCTCTTTTTCTTACACTGTGTCCAGGAGTCAGGTATCCTGGAAGAGCCAACAGAGAACCTTCCCTCTGTGCAGCCAGCCCTCTGCAATGTTGGTCACAGTCACCTGATCACCACTGACTGTTGCCCTCACTGAACCCCAGGCTGGGAAACGTGTGTCTTGACACGTTGTGAGCAATTAGAAAGGAACCTCTACCAAACTAGCAGGCTCAGACCTCTACCCTTTCTTATTGGTAATCTGTCCCAAAGCAAGGCTTTCTCTTCTTAGGTCTTCTAGGCCTAGCATGAACTAACCAGAAATGCCTGTTTCGCTCAGTAACCATGGCTTGAGTAGCCAGGCAGCAGATAGATTCTAAGACACAGTTTATGTGTGGCCCACCCCTAGGAGTACACAGAGCCGTGTGACTCGTTCTGACCAATGGGTTGTGGGACACTTGGGATCAAACC
Organism: Orientallactaga sibirica; assembly: GCA_036365145.1. Classification (NCBI taxonomy): domain Eukaryota; kingdom Metazoa; phylum Chordata; class Mammalia; order Rodentia; family Dipodidae; genus Orientallactaga; species Orientallactaga sibirica. Next base: position 2,634,439 of record JAEOAD010000048.1, read on the forward strand.
ATTTGGAAAGTGATACGGGGTCCATTATTCCCTCCCTCTGGAAAACTCGAGTTGCAATGGTGCCTCTCAGGATTCAGGCAGCTTGGAATACCGAGTCGTCACATTACCTGGAGGAATCCCCTGGAACTCTGGGGTGCCCTGCGTCACGGTGGGGTTTGCGCAAACAAGAACAGCACCTTGTCAAGTTAAGCCACCGAGGATCTGGGGTCATTTGTTACCACAGCTCAGTTAAATGACCTCAACTAATACATTTATCATCAAAATCCAAAAAAAAAAAAAAAAAAAAAAAAATGGAATTCTCACTGGAGAGCTAGTCTTCTGTTTAAGACATTTTAAAGTTTTTATTTATTTATTGGAGACAGAGGGAGGGAGAGAGAAAGTGAGAATGGGCATGCCAGGGCCTCTAGCCACTGCAAATGAATCTAGATGTGTGTGCCACCATGTGCATCTGGCCTACGTGGGACCTGGAGAATCGAACCTGGGTCCTTAGGTTTCACAGGCAAGTGCCTTAACCGCTAAGCCATTTCTCCAGCCCAAGACATTTTAAAGTTTTAACTTGGACATTGTCCGCCATGAACGCCTTGATGAGGAGGAACTTCGGCAGAGGGGATAAACCATTTTCCTATGATCGCATCTTATTCCATTGACATCAACAAAAATGTCTGGGGATACAGACAGTTATAAACCCAGGGCTGAAAACAGTGAAACACACATGTTGATCCAATCATCTTAAATATGGAGACATGCCCTTCTAGTTATCTCTCACATTCAGCTGAATCCATTATTAGGTGGCAACACGTTCCAAATCTCAACACCAAGACCTTCAAGTACCTGATGCCAAATCTGTTGGCTATGAACTGCCTTTCAATTCAAAGCCCAGCTGCGAAATGAACATTGAGTAATGACTTAAATATCTGCTCATTCCTAATGAATAAAAACAGCTGTTCCACACAGTAGAGTCAGTCCATACACAGATGGTTTCAAAAGATGCCAATCATTTAATACACGCTTCCTTCCTCCCCGGGTTCCTCCCATAGTGCTCTGCATCTACCTTAACTCATTTAATCTGTAGAGTCCCCAACGCCACCTTTGGTACTTTCATTCTCCCCCATCGAGCCAACAACATCACCAACATTATGGTGTTAGGATTTTTCTTTTTATATTTTTATGTGATGTAATAGTTTTAACTTTAAAAATGGGACTTTGGGGGCTGGAGAGATGGCTTAGTGGTTAAGGTACATGCCTGCAAAGCCTAAGGATCCAGGTTCAATTTCTCCAGGTCCCACGTAAGCCAGATGCACATAGTGGCGCATGCATCTGGAGTTTCTTTGCAATGGCTAGAGGCCCTGGAGCACCCATTCTCACTTTCTTTCTCTCCCTCTCTAATAAATAAAATAAAATAAATAAATAAATAAATAAATAAATAAATAAATAAATAAATAAATAAAAATCAGTCTTTAGGGCTGGGGAAATGGCTTAGCGGTTAAGGCGTTTGCCTGCGAAGCCCAAGGACCCTGGTTCGATTCCCCAGCACCCATGTAAGCCAGATGCACAGGGGGCACATGCATCTGGAGTTCACTTGCAGTGGCTGGAGGCCCTGGCACACCCATTTGCTCTCTCTATCTGCCTCTTTCTCTCTCTCAAATAAATAAAAAAAATATTTTTAAATATATATCTTTTAAAAATGATACTTCAGGGCTGGAGAAATGTCTGAGCAGCTAATGTGCTTGCCTGTGAAGTCTAAGGACCCATGTTTGACTCTCCAGATCTGACATAAGGCTGACACACAAAGGTGAGGCATGTGCAAGGTTGCACGTGCCCACAAGGTGGAGCAAGTTTCTGGAGTTCAATTGCAGTGGCTGAGGCTCTGGCATGCCAATTCTCTCTCTCTCTAAAAAAATAAATAAAAATATTTTTTTAATGGGATTTTAGCTGGGCATGGTGGTGCATGCCTTTAATACTAGCACTTGGGAGGCAGAGGTAGGAAGATCAATGTGAGTTCAAGGCCAGCCTGAGACTACATAGTGAATTTCAGGTCAGCCTGGGCTAGAGAGAGACTCTACCTCCAAAAATAAACAAAGAAGCAACTTTAGCCATTTGAAAAGTACAGTTAAGTGGCATTCATTATGTCCACCAGAACCCTATTCTACTTTGAATAACTCTTCACTACTCAAACACAAGCACCCTTTTCTGCTGTGAACATAGTGACTTTAGTATAATGTCCACAGGAATCGGCCGTGCGGGATCTTGTCTCCCTGAGGCAGCCTTGCTGAATGCATGGTTCCATTAACTTCATACACCAGCTAGCTAACCACAGCCCCAGAGGTCCTCTTCCTCCATAGATTTTTGCATAGAATGCTCTCTTAAAGGCATTCCTGACTCCTAAACAGAATAACCCTATATCTCATGAAGTCTTCTGCAAAGAATAGAGCTAGAAATGTAAATTTTTAATTAATTATTTTATTATTATTATGGTATGGATGTGTACGTGGTATGGGCACATGTGTGTATGTGTGTTCAAAGGTGTGTAGGCACATGTGTGTGCGGGTAGGCATGCTCGTGTACACATGGGTGTAGAGGTCATAGGTCAACATCAGGAGTCTCTGAGTCACTCTTTGCTTTATGAATTGAGACAAGGTCTCTTTTTTAATTTTTAAAATATTTTATTCATTTATTTCAGAGAGAGAGAGAGAGAGGAAGAGGCAGATGGAGAGACAAAATGGGGACACCAAGGCCTCTAGCCACTGCAAAGGAACTCCAGACACATGTGCCACCTTGTGCATCTGGCTTACTTGGGTACTTGGGGGATTGACCCTGGGTCCTTAGGCTTCACAGGCAAGCGCCTTAACCTCTAGGCCATCTCTCCAGTTCAAGACAGGGTCTCTTGCTGAATCTAGAGCTCCCCTAGTCAGCTCGAGTAATTACCCAGGGATTCCCCGTCTTTGCCTCCCCAGTGCTGGTATTACAGGTGTGTGCCACTCGCCCAGCATTTGACATGGGTCCTGGGTCTCCAAACTCAGATCCTCATGCTTGTGTGGCAAGCGCATTATCCACTGAGCCATCTATCCGGTCCCCAGACCTGTTGAATTGGCCCAGGTATTTGCCATTATATTAAATAGCCACAGGTTATACTGTGATTTTATTTCTGGCAGTTTAAATTGTGTTTCCTTATTCCTATTAGTCCATCATCTTTCAGATCTAAGGTTCTGTTTTTGTTTTTAAAATTGTTGCATTTTGGCTTGGGAGATAGCCCAGTGGCTAAAGGTGCTTGCTTGCAAGGCCTGCTGGCCCATGGTTCAGTTCCCCAGGACCCACGTTAAGTCAAATACACAAAGTGGCACATGTGTCTGGAGTTCCTTTGCAGCAGCAGGAAGTCCTGGCATGCCCAGTGTGTGTGTGTGTGTGTGTGTGTGTGTGTGTGTGTGTAAGTAAATAAAAAGTATTTTTAAAAAGAATTGTTGCATTTGTAAGGTACGACTGACAGAACAAAGAAATGTCTATTTTAAAGAGTCAGTGAGATTTGGTATGTTCACAATGTTGTGCCACTTCCACTTCTGAGCTGCCCCAAACCTTTTTTTAAAAAAATTTTATTTATTTATTCGAGAAAGAGGCAGAGACAGAGACAATGGGTGTGCCAGGGTCTCCAGCCACTGCAAATGAACTCCAGATGCATGCGCAGCCTTGTGCATCTGGCTTATGTGGGTCCTGAGGAATTGCAGCTGGGTCCTTTGGCTTTGCAGGCAAGTGCCTTAACCATTAAGCCATCTCTCCACCCTGTCCCAAAACATTTTAATCCTCCCCAGAAGGAAGCTTGTAACCAAAGAGCAATAAGAGTACTGAGATTATTTGGTGGCAGTCTGGGCTTTTCAACAATTCCTTTGCCCTTTTTAATTTTCTGTAGAGCCTAGAACACTAGCTTGCTGGGGCTCTAGGTAAACAGCTGGATTCTATTCCCAGATTTTAGGAACTTCCACTTACATGTTTAGGAACATGATGTTAAATTCACGGACATATGACAATGATTTTTCTTTCTTTTTCTTTTTTTTCCAAGGTAGGGTTTCACTCTAGCCCAGGCTGACCTGGAATTCATTATGTAGTCTCAGGGTGGCCTTGAACTCATGGCGATCCTCCTACCTCTGCTTCCTGAGTGCTGGGATTAAAGGCGTGCACTACCACGCCGGGCTTGTGATCATGACTTTGAGCTACTCAAAGAGTTTACCCATATTCCCCTCCCTACTGCCTCCCACATGCTTCACACTTCTAGATTCTACATTCAGCAAAACAACAAATACTAGAGTGTTGCATGCACTACCTTAGCATGAGATATACTCGCATACTGCATACCACAGCCTTCCACATGGGAACATGAGAGCCAGAAAGGGGCTTTGGGCAATCTGGAACCCAGAGGCTCCTAAGCCCAGACTGGAGGGATTAGAGTCATCTTGAGTTTTAAAAAGCAGATACCTGTCCCCGCCTCAGACCTATTGCATCATCATCTCCCTGGGTTGGTCCCTGGAATGTGTATTTTTAAGTCATTCTGTGACAGCAACCAGGTATTTGGAAGTCATTGGTTTGACCAGCTCATCCCTCCCCTCTTCTCTTTTCCCTCTTTCTCTCCTTTCCTTCCCTCCTTTATCCTCCCTCCCTCCTTCTCCTTCCTTCCCTTCTTGACTCACTCTTCCCTCCCTCCCCTTCCTCTTTCCCCAGGCTCCTTTATTGGCAGTACTGGGGCCCTCCCACCTGCACTTATACACTCATGTTCTGTCACCCAGCCCCACCGCAGCCTCCTTACCTGCATCAGCCATGGACAGCAGCAGGGCCAGAGAAGCAAAGAGCACAAAAACAAAACAGGCTGCGGGGAGAAGGAGCTGGGTTAGAAACACACCCGCTTCCATTTCCTTTTCATTGCCATTTACTTTGCATCCTGCAAAGCCTGACCTCCTCTCAAGCCTGGAGTCAGCAGATGGAGGAGAAGGTCATTGCTTGCCTGGGGCTGACACAAGGTACGCACAAGCCAAGACTGGCTTTGCTGAAGATCCCAATAGTGCTGCCAGTTCTAGGGCCCGGATTTCCTGTACAACCTCTCCAAGTCTGCGGGTGTAGAGAAAGGGGGCTTATGTACTGCTTCTCTGCTCATACAGATACCAGAAGCCTCCAGAATGCACAGAGCCAGGCAGGATTAACCATGTACTTCCTGTGGGGCGGGGGCGGATGGTTCTTGTCTCCCTTTCTTTCTTTCTTTCTTTCTTTCTTTCTTTCTTTCTTTCTTTCTTTCTTTCTTTCTTTTTTAATTATTTACTTTATTACCTGAGCTTCTCAGGTGTGTACCTGCTAACTCCTTTACAGAAGAGGAAGATGAGTCTTAGGAGGTCAGCAAATTTGCCCAAAGCCACACTGATAATGAGAGATGGGGCCATAAATTAAACCCCCTCCCCAAATATCTATCTCCCACACCTCAGTCAGAGAGAGGGAGAGAGAGAATGGGCACGCCAGGGCCTCTAGCCACTGCAAACGAACTCTAGACGTGTGTGCCCCCTTGTGCATCTGGCTTACGTGGGACCTAGAGAATCGAACCAGGGTCCTTAGTCTTCACAGGCATGTGCCTTAACCACTAAGCCATCTCTTCAGCCCTTTCTCTGTGTCTCTAAAAAAATAAGGGCATGATGCTCAGCCTTCAGTGGGTCAGCATGGTGCCACTGGATATGTTGTCAGTTAATGGATGGGCTCATAGGTCATTGGGAAACTCTATTGTGGGAAAGGTAGCTGTGGTAGAACCTCCAGAAGAAAAACGCCTCCTTCATTGGACATTGGGGAAGAGGCACATTGCTCTAGGGATCTCGGCAGCCACCTTGCTACTGCGAAGGGAAGCCAGACTGAGAAGATGGCTAACAGCAAGGAAGGCAAGAGGAAAGAGAAATGGAAACTGGGTCCTCAGTCACCTGCTGAGTCCCAACACCTCTGGGTTTTCCATATCTGTGAATCCATAAATCCCCTAATCAGTTAGTTTGGGTTGGGTTTTCTATGGTCACACTAAACCCACTGAGGCTGGTTGAATCTGTAAGGTCCATTGCAGTTTTGAATTAGCAAAGACCTCAGAGTCACTGCAGATCTGTCATCTCAAGGGGAAAAGATCCAAGGCTACAAGTGCCTCCACCTGGGGGTGGGTTCACAGTCTCCGCAGCCAACACAGCCCATGACCTTGACACCACTCAGCCCCACAGAGCAGGAGGGAGGGGGCAGGGGCTTCCCTTCCCCTCCAGAGCCCCCAAATTGCTCTCTGACAATCTTGATCTTCACTTCCGGGAAGGCCAGACCTGCGAGGGCTTTGCCCTCATTCCCATTGCTCCTCTCACACAGTCATTCTCTGAATTGGCTATAGTCCTGACCACCAGGCCAGTTTCATGAGCACATAGCCTGTGCTGGGAAGACCTGCCATTTGGCTCTTCTCAGTGTTTTTCTGTTGCCATCTTGAAATTCTCGATGACCTTTCCTTGGAACTTGTGCCTTTCAAGTGCCATCTGATGGGACGGTGAGGCATGTCTATGAACAGAAGGCACCTTCAATGCACAGGCCGGCCACTCCTTGCTGTCCCGTTTCCATATAGTATTGGAGAATTTGAGGTACTCCTGGCGTGGGGGAGTTCCTCAGGATTCAAATGAACACAAGGTAAGTCAGGTGGTGTCTTTGGTGGACTAAGCAGGGACGCTGAGAGTCCTCAGAGGCCACACACTCATTTCAACCAGAACTGCTTCAGATGAAGACAGGGCACAAGGAGGTTCTGAGAAACAGAACAACCAAGGAACATGTCCCCTCCCTTTTGACTCATGCAATACCTCTACATCAGCCAACGACTCACCCTGCAAAGGATGACATGGAGAGAAAAGAAAGAGCCACCCAGAGCTCTTGTTCCCTTGGGCTGTGCTTACACATGGGTGAGCAGAAGGCACTGTGTTGGCGGTAGGTGTGTGAGTCAAGACGTGAAATGAAAATAGTTAAATTACTTTTGTGTAGTGTTTCCTCCGCTCTGGTAAAAACAAAAATATATGTGATCATAAGAGCTACATGACACAGAATGTGTCATTTTGGTGACTCCACACATAAGGCAAATGCTCATGTAGTTGCATTTAGCACTGGCTTTACTCAGGGTGTTGTGTTGCGTGCCTGTATACCAGCAGAGGCAGAAGTTTGAAGCCAGCCTGGGCTACATAGAAAGACCTTGTCTCAAGAAATACAATACAACGAAATGGGCATTTAAAAAAATTTTTAAATTTTTTCATTTATTTATTAGAGAAAGAGAGAGGGAGGATGGGTGTGCACAACCTCTAGCCAGACACAAGTGCCACCATGTGCATCTGGCTTACATGGGCTCTGGGGAGTTGAACCTGGGCCCTTATGCTTTGCAGGCAAGCACCTTAACTGCTAAGCCATCTCTGCAGCCCTAAAATGGGCGTTATATAGGCTGTGAATGTGGCTCAGTGGCAGAATATTTGCCTACATGTATACAGCCCTGGGCTCAATCCCTTCCACTTCAAAACAACAAAAGTGCAGATCAATGGGTTCCTGGTGTGTTAGTTACTTTTCTCCTTTCAGTGACCAAATATCTGAGACAAAGCAACTTAACCCACGAGTGGATTTCATGGGCTGGAGCACTGTGAGCCTCTTTAAGCCTTGAGGTCTTGGTAGGGGAAGTATCCAGCTTTTGGTGAGTTTGTTTCAGGCTTCATCAGGCTCTGTTTCCTGTAAAAAAGCAAGTGTATGCTACTCTCTTGCTTAAATAGTTTAGTGGAGAAACGGTGACCAGGGCCACATCTATTTTCCCTGCAGCACTGTCCTTTAGGGATTCCCCTGAGCTACCAAATCCACAGGAGGCAACTGGCAGAGTGCAGGAAGATAAATTCAAATTAAATTCTTTTCCAAAGCACCCTCTTCACTTCCTTGACTTTAATGGCTCCAAACCGTCAGGCATGCAGAGTGCTTCTGCCCTCTCCTGGTATACCGGGTAATTCCCTCTACCTTGTCGTCAGCATCAGTCCTTTTACTGGGAGCCCAGCCCTAGGTGCCCTATTCCACAGCCACCCACTAATCGCCAGAGGATACGGTCAAGAGCAGTTGGCATTCAACGGCATTTTTCTTTTTATTATTTTAAAAATATTTTATTTATTTATTTATTTGAGAGAGAGAGAGAGAGAAGAGAGAGAACGGAAGCTCCAGGACCCCTAGGCACTCAAACGATCTCCTTGAGCATCTGGCTTTACATGGGTACTGAGGAATCGAACCCTGGCCCTTAGGCTTTTTTTTGCAGGCAAGCGCCTTAACCACTGAGCCATCTGTACAGCCCCATTTGTCTTTTTTTGTCTCTTACCTGCTTTAAATGGGGATGAACTTCTTTTTTTATAACTATTCAACCATTCATTCTTGTCCTTGACAAAGGTTAAAGGAAAGCTGGGTGTGGTGGCACATACCATTCATCCCAGTGCTCAGGAGGCCTAGGTAAGAGGATTGCTGTGAGTTCAAGGCCAGCCTGTGTCTACATAGTGAATTCCAGGTCAGCCTGGACTAGAGTTAAGACCGTTACCTGAAAAAAAAAAAAAAAAAAAAAAAAAAAAAAAAAAGGGTTGAAGGAAAGACTTGGGCTTGATGAACCTGGCAAGTGAGACTGCTGTGTGGAAGGGATTAGCAGAGGTGCATAAAGCAGTAATGAAGCCAGGATGGGACGGGCCGGAGGAGCCCGGAGGAAACCAGGGAAGACTTCAAGGAGAAGGCATTAATAGCATTGGGTGTGGGCTGTCGGCAAGCTCAGTTGTAAGAAGATGGGTTTTTCAGTATAAGGATGGGGAAGTCTACAGGAAGATACACACTGTGAGCAGGAGATGCTCAGCATGGTTTGGGGGAGTGACTGGTGAGTGTAGATCTCCCTGGGTAAAAATGGGAACTAGGTGCTGAGACTAAGGTGTCTCCCTTTTACTTCAGGGCATTTGTTAATTATCAGGAAGCCAGAAAATTTTGCTGGGGCTTGGACCAATGTCCCCTCAAGGTCACGTGCTGAGAGTATGCTCCTTACCCTGGTGGCAACTTTAGGAGGTGGGTCTTAGTGGAAGGAAGTCAGCTCATTGTGGGTGTGCCTTTTAAGGAGATAGTGGGACCCTGACTCCTTTTACTCTCTTCCTTCCTTTCTTTTTTAAAAAAATAATTTATTTATTTGAGAGAGAGAATATGGGCATGCCAGGGACTTCAGCCACTGCAAAGGAACTCCAGATGCATGCACCACTTTGTGCATCTGGCTTACTTGGGTTCAGGAAGTTGAACCCGAGTCCTTATGCTTTGCAGGCAGGCGCCTTAACGGCTGAGCCATCTCTCCAGCCCACTCTTCCTTTTTATTTTTATTTTTTTTTAGAGATAGATAGATAGATAGAGAGAGAGAGAGAGAGAGAGAGAGAGAATGGGTGCGTCAGCGGCCTCTCAGCCACTGTGAACACACCCCAGATGCATGCGCCCCCTTGTGGACAAGTGCAGCATTGTACACTTGCATCACTTGCGTCTGGCTAAACGTCAGACCTGGAGAATTGATCAGGCATTCCTAGGCTTTACAGGCAGGCGCCTTAACCATTAAGCAATCTCTCCAGCCCCTTCTCTTCCTTTTTCATTTTCCAACTCCCTATCAGTATTAGGGAGCCCCCCACTGCTGACAATCAATTAAGGGAAAAGGTTTATTGTGGCTCATGGTTTCAGAGGCAGAACATTATAGCAGGAGCATGGGACAGGAGGCCTGTTCACCTCATGGTGAAAGGATGGTGCCAAGTTGGTTGGTGTGTGTGTGTGTGTGTGTGTGTGTGTGTGTGTGTGTGTGTAGAGACCAGTGAGGGGGCTGATCTGTAAGTGAGCACATGAATAAACATGAGACATGGCCAGGCCCAGGAGTTGGACACCCGTGAGCTGCAGGAATGAAGGACAGAAAGGATTAGCAGTGACTCTACAGGGTAGTGCTTAGGTGATGATGGCAGAGCCAGGAACAGAAACGTGTGAGACATAAAGCGGGGAAGGGAATCCTGGGGGAGAAGACATTCAGAATTGCCATTTAATGTGCCAGGTAAACCTCTGACGTCTGGGATTCTAGGGCTCCAGGATTTTCTAAAACTCCCTCCACTGTCCCCACTGTTCAAGGTCTTCAGCTGCTCAGGAAATGGAATACGTTAGTAAGAGTTCAGTGTGAAGGAACCCATATCTGGAACTGGGAACCAGGTCAGAATCCTATGGAGACAAAGATTATGCTCTCCAATGACAAGTTCCCATTAATCTTTGGCTAAAAGAGGGCCTACATCCATCAATTTCTCCCTAAATTAATAACTCTTATCCCATTTAACCTATGCTGACTTCACTCTCCATTGGAGAATCTGTTTTTCTTTTTCAGAAGGTAGTGAGACCTGAGGAAACAAACCACCCCTCACATCTTAATCGAGGTCCAGGTGAAACCACAGTGGAACTGGGGAGATGAGCAAGAGTGCTGCTTCCATGGGGAGCCTGACAATCAGTGCAAGGGTGAAGGAGACAGATGCTGAGGATACTCAACAGGTACCAAAACAGAGATCCAGAGCTCCTAAGAGCTCATCACTGAAGTAGATTTTAAACATACCCACCTAGGTTCAGGGAATTTTATGGAAGATGGGGTGGAAAGATTGTAAGCGCCAGAGGTTGGGACGTCATGCCCAGAGGCATTGCTTCCCCCCAGTAACTGACTGCTGCTCAGACAATGCATAACCCACAACCCCATGGGGAATACCAGCAACCCCACTGAGGAATGGGGGCTGGGGGTGAGGGAAAGGATGGTACCACCAACACATGATGTATCCATATTAAGAATGTCCATAATCAACAAACAAAATTTTTAAAAATTTAAATTTAAAAAACTAAATTTAAAAAAATTTTAAAAATCTGTGCCACTATCTCTTTGGTCCCTGGAAAGAGATGACAACCTTATGGTTTTTAAAGCCCACAGAGAGCATTTCTATGTGGTTTGTCCCAAGGAAAAGGACAGATAAAGTACTCCCAAGAGGGTCAGGAACTGATGACAAATGGGAGACTTTGAAGGCACCTGTGGTCACTGGTTTTCCTTCCTGGCAGTGTCCAGATGGAATTGCTAAGAGGAACACCTGGGAAGAGCCTGGTGTGCCAACTGTGCCAAGTGTGGCACAGCTGCTGGCCCGCAAGCAAGGAGAGAATGTTCTGCTCTGTGGCAAAGAAGCAGGTGGGGTGAAGCAAGGGGGAGGGGCACCAGGGGAGGAACCTCTTTCCCCCAGTGAAAGTACCATCTGCCACTAAGGTGTGTGTCTTGGGGCTCCTGCTGCTAGGAGGGACCTTTCACAAAGGAACCAGGAGCTTGTAGAGGATCACAATGGCCTTGTCCAGAGAGCGAAAGCACTTCCTGCCCCAGGCCCCAAAGAAGTAGGCCTGACCTTCTCTTCCAACTCCCACCGCCTGGATCCTTGTGTGACCCACAATGCCCAAGACTGGCTTTCCTGCTATGCTGGCACGTGGGAGTGTGGATCAGGGTAATTTCACTGGGAGGGGGAGGGGACGGGCATTTTAAAGTTTTAAAAGTATATTAAAATTAAATAGAACCATGCTTGGTGGAGAACACCTTTAATCCTAGTGCTCAGGAGGCAGAGATAGAAGGACTGCTGTGAGTTGGAGGCCACCCTGAGACTACATAGTGAATTCCAGGTCAGCCTGGGCTAGAGAAAGAAAAGAAGAAAAGAAAAAAAAAAAGTAAAATGGGGGCTGGAGAGATGGCTTAGCGGTTAAGGCACTTGCCTGCAAAGCCTAGGAATGCCCATTTGATTCTCCAGGTCCCACGTTTAGCCAGACCCAAAGTGACACAAGGGTGCAATGCTGAACTTGTCCACAAGGGAGCACATGCGTCTGGAGTTCGTTCACAGCAGCTTCTCAGCTGCTGGCACGCCCATTCTCTATCTGTCTCCCTCTCCCTCTCTCAAAAAAAAAAAAAAAAAAAAAAGTAAAATGGGGGTAGAGGATGTAGCTCATTAGTACAGCATATGCATAGTATAGACAAGGCCCTGGGTTCTAACACCAGCAGTAAATCAATAAATAAATAAAAGTGCTCTTTCTCATCAAAAGGCTTATAGACTAAAACCCACTGTGTGTGTGTGCGTGTGTGTGTGTTGAGGCAGGGTTTCATTACACTGTAGCCCAGGCTAGCCTAAAACTTACCATCCTTCTGCCGCTGCCTCGTCAGTATTAACATTACAGGTTTGTGCCACCATGGCTGGCTTCCTATTCATTGTGTTGATTTGCATAAGACCTTCTCATCTCTTAGAAGCACATACTGCCCAGCATCACGGTTCCCTGACTCCTGCCTTGAACCTGGACTTTGCGGGGGTCAGGGGCGAGGGGAGGCTTCTTTGGCTGCTATCCCTGTGGGGAGTTAGACATGGCTTCTGAGAACCAACCCCATGACAGGTGCAATCACCCAAGTTCACTGTGCCTGTCACATGAAATTGAGTTATCTTGTGAGGGCTGGAGGCTGCTGCATACCACACAGGCATTCATCAAGATTTCATTGCATCCCAAGTCTGTGAGTGAGCCTCCAGGGCAGCAGCAGGGAGCAGGCAAGCCAATGTACTCTGGGCAGAGGAGCTTGCCAGAGAGAACAGACCAGATGGGTGGTGGGTGGAGGCAGCCAGCACAGCACAGTGGCCCAGGAGAGTGCCAGAAAGCTCCCTCCGGCAACTCACTGGGGCCCCAAAGCACAGAAGGCTGAAAAGCCACTTCTCTGAGGCTTCTACCCCCCACCACTGAGTTGACTTCACACCAATCCAGACAACCACAAGCAAATCCAAGGGGATGCCTTAAAGCTGTTCTTAAAACAGATCTTTCTCCCCAATTACATAAGCATGTGGAGCCTTGCAGAAAATGTAGAAAAATCATTCAGAAGGAAAAGTTTTCTATATTTAAAGGGAATATACTCTGGTTTATATTTACGTATTTGTGTACTATTTTATTAAATTTTGGAGTAGACCCAAGTAATTGTGAAACTTCTTAAGTCTTCATAAAAGTATAGAGACTGATAGGGCAAACATTCAGATTTCTGCTCTTCAGGTTTTTGTCTATGGGCCTCTTAAAGTTCCTTATGTTTTAGAAAGAAATTATTCCTGCATACATTCCTGAGGATCTTGCAGTTTTAATCTACCATGCATATTCCAGGGTCCATGACCTAACCAAGTCCCTGGAACCAATCCAGAGTTGAGTGTCACTACTTTTTAAAGAGAGAGACAGAGAGAGAGCAAGAGAGACAGAGAAAGAGAGGGAGAATTGGCACACCAAGGCCTCAGCCACTGGTACTAACTCCAGACACTTGCGCCACCTAGTGGGCATGTGTGACCTTGCGCTTGCCTCACCTTTGTGCGTCTGGCTAACGTGGGATCTGGAGAAGTTGAACATGGGTCCTTAAACTTTGCAGGCAATCGCCTTAATTGCTAAGCCATCTCTCCAGACTGAGTGTCACTTTTTGTTATCATATCTCATTCACCTTTACTAGAGTCTGAGTGTGTCCCCCAGAGTTCATGTATTAGAAATCTGATTCCCAATATAGCAGTTTTGGAAGGTGGGGGCCTAACAGGAGGTGAAAAAGCCAGAAGGCAGAGTGAATGGATTAATTCTGCTGCCATGAGAGTGAGTTAGTTATCACATGAATGGGTTCATTATTAAAAGAGGGATTTTTATCTGTCTGTCTATCTACGTCTCTATATCATCTCTATCTCTCCTTCCCCTCCCCTATTTGATGCCTGTACCATAGAATGACACAACAACATACAGTCCTCACCAAATGCCAGCCTCTCAACCTTGGATGTCCCAACCTCAAAAACCGTTATGCAGCAAATTTCTGTTCATTATCAATTATGCAGTCTCCCTATTGCTGAAGACTCCACTTGCTTCAGTTACAGGACACGGAGAAATCAAGCTGGAGTTGAGCTGGAAGCCTCCTCCCTGCTGGCTAGCTGTCACAGTGCTGGAAAGTTCCATGCAGGATGCTGAGAGAGAAAGTCATCAACAGTTTTAACCAGCACTGGGTCCTGTGAGCTATACACCCATCCGGTCGGTCAGGCAAGATGTGCCTACTGGTGCAATAGTGGTATGACTGTTATGGAGGTAGCCAACTGCTACTGAATTTGAGGCCTGCTCCATGGGAGAGAAGTCATGCCTGGTACTGTAAACCTCACCAAAAGCTTATGGCTGAGATGGTCATAGGCTCAGGGAGAAAACTACTACTGTTGTTTGGCTAAATGGATATATTGTGCCCATCAAATTACCCTCTAAAGATTTATGTTTATGCCACTATATATTGGTGCTGTTGTCACTTTGGGGCACAGAGAAGCTGCTTTTGCAGATGATGGTGACTACTAGAGGGACTCAAAACTCATCAAAGTATTGAGAAGAAGTGACAGTTGAATGCTCAGCACTAAATGAGACATCTCTATCACACCTTCCAGGCTCAGGGAACATTGCAGAAGAGGTGGTAGAAAGGATGTAAGAGCCATGGAAGGGAAGTGGCGCTTTGGGGTGCTGTTGCATTCATCACCTCACAGGGACCGTCATCACCTGCACCAGACCTATCAACATGTCATGGATGATGGAGGAGGACAAAAAAATGACATCAAAATAGAAGAGGAGCTAGGAAAGAAGAAGGGATTCCGTGGAAGTGGGTGGGGAGGACAAAAGGAAGCAATAAGGGCTGGAGAGATGGCTCAGTGGTTAAGGTACTTGCCTGTGAGGCCTAAGGACCCAAGTTCGATTCCTCAGAACCCACATAAGCTAGATGCACATGTGGCACATGCATCTGGAGTTTGTTTACAGTGGCTAGAGGCCCTGGCATGCCCATTTTCTTTCCCTCTCATCCTCTCATAAATAAATAATAAATATAAAATATTTTTTTAAAAAGAAAGTAACAAGAAGGGATTATGACTAAAATACATTATATGAAAGAACATTGCCAATCAAAAGTTTTTTAAAAAAATAAACTGGGTGTGGTAGTGCACACCTTTAATCCCAACACTCAGGAGGCAGATTTTACTTTGAAAAAAAAAAATAAATAAATAAATAAATAGGGCTGGAGAGATGGCTTAGCAGTTAAGGTGCATGCCTGGGCAGCCTAAAGACCCAGGTTCAATTCTCCAGGTCCCACATAAGCCAGATCCACATGGTGGCACATCATCTGGAGTTTGTTTGCAGTGGCTAGAGGCTCCAGAATGCCCATTCTCATTCACTCTCTCTCTTTCCCTCGCTCTGTCTCAAATAAATAAGTAAAAATTTTAAATAAATAAATAAATAATTCAGTCTCTACTGTTGTTATAGCAGTACAAAACAAAGTAAAACAGCCCTACGGATAATTTTTTGTTTTGTTTTCTATGATCTTTAGATTTTTTTAAAAATTTGTTTGTTTTTCAAGGTAGGGTCTCACTCTAGCCCAGGCTGACCTGGAATTCATTATTAGTCTCAGGCTGGCCTTGAACTCATGGTGATTCTCCTATCTCTGCCTCCCGAGTGCTGGGATTAAAGGCATGTGCCACCATGCCCAGTTTTTAGCTTGAGATTTTTGAAGAAGCCTGGTGTTTAATGTCCCTCACTTGGGGTTTATTGGTGCTCTCTGTGTTTAGATTAAGGTTCTACTTTCTGGGCCAGTGTTAGTTACTTTTCTTGTTGCTGTGACAACTGCCTGGTGGAAGCAGCTTGAGGAGTTTTATTTTGGTCATGGTGTCAGGGCATCATGTACTGCCCATCACATCACAGTGTGGAAGACATGGCAGCTAAAACCACTCCATCCCTGGCAGCTTGTTCACATCTTGGTGGATCAGGAAGAGATCAGAGCAGAACAGGAAGCAGGGCTGGCCCACAACCCTGAAGGCTTGTTGGCAGTGACCTTTATCTGCCAGCTAGAGCCAATAACCCAAAGATTCCACAAGTCCCTTCGGCACTGGGGGTCAAGTATTCAAATACATGAGCCTGTGGGGTGCATTTCACATTCAAAATATAATAGCTGGATGACTGCACAGTGAGAGCTATTTGTCCCTTGTTGGTGATGTTAATTTTGAACTCCAAAGTTTGGCTCCATTTCTCCATTGCATAATTACTATTTTCCCTTCTTTTTGCCATCAATAAGGGGTCTGCGGTTAGACAACTCAAATGCCCTGCTTGTCATCCAAATCTCCTCTTAGATTAAGCGTCTACTTATAATTCTTGCCTGCTCCAGCCTTTACCTGGTGAGCAGGTGGGAAGAAGTCTGGGCAGAGATATGCCTGTTTGAAATCTCAGGGGACAAACCAAATGTCATGTTTTTAAGGAGCCAAAAATATTTCTGTCCTGCTGTGTTTTCCAGAGGGAGAAATGAAAGAAGTGATTTAAGAGGAAGCAGGGAGACTGGGGGATGCCTTGGTGGGTCAAGTGCTTGCCGTGCAAGCATGATAACGTGGGCTCAGATCCCCCCGCACCTGTGTAATTGCCTGGTACAGCAAAGTGTGCCTGCTGACTAGCTAGTGTAACTGAATGGGTGAGCTCCAGGCTCAATAAGAGACCTGGTCTCAAAAAATAATAATAATAAGGTGGGGTTGGAGAGATGACTCAGCAGTTAAAGGTGCTTACCTGTAAAACCTTTCAGTCTGGGTTCAATTCCCCAGCCCCCACACACAAAGTGGCACATGCATCTAGAGTTCATTTGTGGTGGCAAGGGGCCCTGATACACCCGTTCTCTCTCTCTCAAATAAATAAATAAAAATGTTTTAAAGGGCTAGAGAGATGGCTTAGTATTAAGGTGCTTGCCTGCAAAGCCCAAGGACACAGGTTCAATTTCCCAGGACCCATGTAAGCCAGGTGCACAAGGTGGCACATGCATCTAGAGTTTGTTTGCAGTGGCTGGAGGCCCTGGCATACTCATTCTCTCTCTCCCTATCTGCCTCTTTCTCTCCCTGTCTCTCAAATAAATGAATAAAATTTTTTAAATTTTAAAAATAAAGTGGAGAGCAAGTGAGGAAGACACGAAATGTTGGTCTCTGACCTCTCCATGCATGTATGCACACCTGTGGATGCACACACATATGAACATGCAGGCACATACCAGACACACATACACACACAGGAAAAAAAAGAGGAAACAAGAGAGGCTAGGCATGGTGGGGCACTGCCATTATCTCTGCTGAAGGGGGAGGACTACAAGTTTGAGGCTAGCCTGGATTACATAGTGAGACCATGTCTCAAAAAAGAAGGAGAAAGAAAGAAAGAAAAAAGAGGAGGAGGAGTGACCAAGCCACAAAGAGTCCTACGAGATGCGGTGCTTCCATTCGCTTCTGCAGGAGCCTGGGCAGGCAGGAAGAAGGTGGCCAGAGGCCTGGCTTTCGTCCAGATTGGGGACAGGTCTATTTACTACACAGGGAGGAGAGCTTGGAGATGAGCAACTGACCAGCTTGAGATGAGCAAGCTAATGACCCAGCATCTCGGAGCCATCCCTTCAAATTTCCTGGGCAACATGGCCTCTCCTGCCACCCTGGGAGCTAATGACCATATGTATAAGTTTAGAGGTCAGAGATCATGGGTCTTCCTCGAGCTCTCCACCCAGTTTTTAATATTTTATTTATTTATTTTGAGAAAGAGCAGCATGGGCCCTCCAGGGCCTTTAGCCACTGCAAATGAACTCCAGATGCAATTACATGGATCCTGGATGATCCTTTGGCTTTGAGCAACATGCCCTCTCCAGCCCCTGCCACCTTTTTTTTTTTTGTTCTGGTGGCAGCCCAGGCTGACCTGGAATTCACTATGGTCTCAGGGTGGCTTACTCATGGTGCTACCTCTGCCTCCCAAGTGCTGGGATTGCAGGTATGTGTCACCATGTTTGCATGTAGCAGTGGTATAGTCCAGCGTCTCTTTTTGTGTCTTGCCTCCTGCTAGGGAAGCCAAACCAGTGGAGGAAAGACCCACACACAGCACTAGTGTTCCAGGGTGAAAGAGAGACAGAGTATTTTTAAAACATCGTTTTTATATTTTATTTATTTATATTTTATATTTATATTTATATTTTATTTATTTTATTTATCTCCTGTCTGCTCAGCCTTATCCATTCCCCTCCCTGTCTCTGCCACTTCCAGGCTTTCCATGCCATTCGCTGTGCATACATCTCATCCCTATGAAAATTAGACCATTCCTCTCAAGGTGAGGCGACTACTTTTCATGCCAAAGAGCCCCCAGGCTTAACATAATCTACTTTGGGGATGTCCCAAATGTCACGTGTCGTAATATAGCCCAGGTTTTCCCCTCACCGGGGGACCCCAGCAGATGATGGTGGGGTTAAGTTCAATTTGGCAAGGTAATGGAGTGGGGAGAATTCAGCAAAAGCTACCCGGAATAAAAAGTTCCACATCTCCCTGGCCTGTTGTCGGCCTCCCATCACAAAGACTTCTTCAGACACATAAACGTTGCAAGCACATACTCTGTAATGAAGATGAATCCGTAAAGGTGCAGAAGGCATCCAGCAGGGGGCAGGACGCTATCTTCCCCTGCCCTGCCCTGCCCTGCCCTGCCCTGCCCTGGGCTCTGTCTGAGCCAAGCAGAACAGGACAAGCTTCATTCTGGCTCCAGTTCCCAGGCCACCCAGAGCCCCAGACCCTTCTTCTGGGGCAGTGACTCACCGTGACTGGCGATTTTAGATACGCACCGATGACGCTCTTCCCCAGCCTGCCTGGCATGCCTGGCAAAGCTCTGGGGATCAAAATCAATTCCAAAGCCGGACATGGTGGCGCACGCGTTTAATCCCAGCACTTGGGAAGCAGAGGTAGGAGGATTGCTGTGAGTTTGAGGCCACCCTGAGACTACATAGTGAATTCCAGGTCAGCCTGGGCTGGAGTGAGACCCTACCTTGAAAAAAAAAAAAAAAAAAAAAAAAAAAGAAACCCCTGTCCCCCCTCCAATAGCAAGGCTTGATGGGAGGGTTTACTCAGCACCATAACCACTCTATGCACCTGAGCTGTGGTCACCAGGGTCAGTCAGTCAGCCTGGGAGTCTGCCTACAGAAGCCTGGACCACATGCCTTGGGCGGAAACGGCCTTTATTTCACAGACGAGGTCAAGAGGCCGCACAGTGAGTGTTGACCAGCCTGGTAGACACACGTTCCCCGGGGGAGGGATGCAAGAAACTATTGCTCAATGGGCAGCTACACCCTGCGGGAGCCGTGTTAGCCCTCGAGTGCGTTGTCTCACATGCAATCCATGACGGCCCTCTGCGAACGGTGCTTTACAGCTGGAGCAGCGTGGAGGGTCAGATTAAGATTTTCCTAAAGCCAGAGCTGGCAACTGGCAGAACCCAAAGCCCGGCCCAGTCACTGCTCACTTCCTGGAACATGTCTATTTACCCTCCTAACTGTGAACTTGACCACAGCATCCTGGACCCATACACAAGAAAACGGATGGTCATTTGTGTATGGCACAATACAGGCCTGGTCCTAGCCAGACCGCATGGCAGAAGAAAACAGGAAGTGGCTTCTGTAAAAATGGCGTTTTGCGCAGGCTTGATGTGACAACAGTTACAGTCCCATGCTCGCGAGAGATGTCCTATCCAGAGACAGGCTGTCATTGGTCACCAAAAGGAGACCACCCCATACAAGGATTAACAGCCCCTTAAACCCTATGTGCATTGTGCTAAATAAACGAGTTTGTGGATTCTCGCTCCCGCTTTCACCCAACTCCCGGAGTCTGTGTCGTGACTCTGTGCTGCTCACCCCAATTCGGCAGAGACCCTATTGTCCCTCCTGAGCTGGCCTTGGGGGGGACCCCAGCACATCTGGGCTTAACTGTGGACTTGCTGTGACCTGAAGGAACATCACTCACCACGGACAGGCCCAAGAAACGACTCCATCTAAGTCCATGTGAACCAGTGAGTTTATTAAGGTTACTTCTAGAAGTAACAGTAAGTGAGGGGTTATTTTTAAATTTTTATTTATTTATTTGCAAGCAGAGAGAGAGAAGAGAGACGGACAGAGAGAGAATGGGCACACCAGGGCCTCCAGCCACTGCAAACGAACTCCAGACGCATGTGCCCCTTGTGCAGCTGGCTTACATGGGTCCTGGGGAATAGACCCTGGGTCCCTTGGCTTTGCAGGCAAGTGGCTTAACTAAGCCATTTCTCCAACCCCAGTGAGGGGTTATTTACAGGTGCACAAATGAACCCAAACAGGTGCATCACCAGAAAGTCCCATCTTGGCATGGTGACAAATCTCCAGAAGGCTGTGTTGGTGACATCTCCTCTTCAGTTAACCTTCCTCCTTCTGTGTGCAACCACAGCTCCGGGACCACTTGCAGCTAAGCAGGACTGTATGCAGGAGGGGGTGGCTGGAATCTCAGCTGAAGTCCAGGGAGCCTCCCCACCCATCCTTCTATGAGGGAACATGAACAGACCCTGTCCTGTGAGGGTTTCGCACAAGTAGTCACAGCTGCTGTGATTTCACATGGTAATGCCATGTCATGTCTTTAGGTGAGTGCCTTTTACCAGCCCTCTCCCCAGCCCTCATGTCATGCCTAGAGGCATCTGAACTTTGTCCACTCAGGGGATACAGACCTCCATTTCCTGTGAATCCTGAAGAATAACGTCTTGCTGCAAAAAAATAATTTAGGGCTATTGATTTTTTTATTTGACTATCTTGCATTGATGAAGCTCTTTCACCCCTAAGAGCAAATAACAGTAGAAACATCAATTTAAGGGGGAAAAAAACAATATCTGAATTAGGAACAATATTAGACCCAACCAAGTGGCAGCCAATAGAAGAGGTTATTATGCCCATTTTAAAAATGAGGGAGGGCTAGAGGGATGGTTTAGCAGTTAAGGCACTTGTCTGCAAAGCCAAAGGACCTAGGTTCAATTCCCCAGTACCCATGTAAGCCAGCTGCAAAAGGTGGCACATGCATCTGGAGTTCGTTTGCAATGGCTGGAAGTCCCAAGCACCCATTCTCTCTCTCTCTCTCTGACTCTTTCCCTCTCTCAAAGAAATAAATAATAATAATAAATGAGGGAATTCTTTCTCCTTCAAGCCATTTATTTTCATAACTGACAAAATGGGCATGAATGAATGAAAAAGAATGATGTGCTGCTAATCCTGTCACACCTTAAAGAATGCTCCCCAAGGTCTAGAGAAATGGCTTAGTGGTTAATGCACTCATCCACAAAGCCTAAAACCCTGGTTCAGTTCCCCAGTATCCATGTAAAACCAGAAGCACAGTGGTGCAGGCATTTGGAGTTCATTTATAGTGCTAGAGGCCCTGGCATGCCCATTCTTCTCTCTCTCTCTCTCTCTCTCTCTCTCTCTCTCTGCTTGTAAATTAAAAAAACAAAAACAAAAACCCACAATGTTTCCTAGGAGAGAGGTAGCTTTGAGGGGAACTAAATTTGGCACCCAACCAAAGAAGGAACACAGCTCTTACTGAGAACCCCAAAGGCTGGCTGACAAACCCAGAATCTTGTGTCCAGTTTCACTTACAAGGCATGAAATGCTCACCCAAACAACTGTGAGGGGCAAAGATTACAAAGTTGAACATTTTAAAAATATATATTTTAATTATTTATTTATTTGAAAGAGAGAAAAAGGCAAAGAGAGAGAGAGAGAATGGGCACTCCAGGGCCTCCAGCCACTGAAAACAAGGTCCAGATGTGTGCACCACCTTGTGCAGCTGGCTTACGTGGGTCCTGGAGAGTCCTGGATCCTTTGGCTTTGCAGTCTCTCCAGCCCCAAAGTTGAGGATTTAAGTGAGGTCGGAAGGAAACTGAGCTAAGGATGTCCTGAATATGTAAGTTAATACTGTTTGGGGGGACAGGAGTTCAGCATACAACCTATAATGATTGTCAGAGGCAGGGGGATACACAGGTATGGTATGATTACTGCAATCACGTGTTGGTGACTAGAAGTGTGTGTAAACGCCTGGGGAAGCATCCCCATCAAATCACTGTTCATAGATGTTCCATGTGGACAGAGGGGCAGAGAAAGGGAGCCCCAGGGCATGAAGGACAGTGGTAGAAGCAGGGGTGGACAATTCTTTCACTTCCACTTTATACCTAGCACTGCCTGACTTTCCCCCGTGTGCAGGTTTTACCTATATGATTCTAAGCTTCTTTGTGTGTTTTTATGTGTGTGTATAGAATACATGTCTGGTGTGGTGCAGTGTTTTTGATGTGTGTGTGTGTGTGTGTGTGTGTGTGTGTGTGTGTGTGTGTGTGCAGGCCAGAGGAGAATGTGAGGGGTCCTTCTCTCATTGATTATTCACATATTTCCTCGAGGAGGCGTCTCCCCTTTAAGCTGCCATCCATCAGGGAGCCGCAGCAATGCTTCCATCTCCACCCCTCCCAGCCACCTGTGGACTGCAGTTACAGGTGTGCATGGTTACTAGTCAGCTTTTGACAGGGGTTCTGGGGAATCAAACCTGGCCATCTCTGGCCCAACTCAGGAGGCAGAGACAGGTAGGCGGGTTGCCATGAGTTCAAGGCCACCTTGAGACTACATAGTGAATTCCAGGTCAGCCTGAGCTAAAGTGAAACCCTACCAAAAAAAAAAAAAAAAAAAAGCCTTTAAAATGAAAGCAAAATCTCAGCTCCAGGTTGGAGCTCTTTGGGGAGCTATCCAACTCTGGTGCTGGGTAAATAAACTCCTCTACTTTCCCTCATGCTGGTGTTGGAGTGATCTTTTCAAAGAAGTTCCACAACAGTGGGAATGTTGAATTTAAAAACATGATTAATTTTTTAGCTTTTGTTTTGTTATTTGGGGTAGGGTTTCGCTCTAGCCCAGGCTGACTCGGAATTAACTGTGTAGTCTCAGGGTGGCCTCGCACTCACAGCGATCCTCCTACCTCTGCCGCCCAATTGCTGGGATTAAAGGCGTGCGCCACCAGGCTCAGCTAACAGCCTTTAAGATAAAATTAATTTCCAAAGGTGTCATTTCCATCTACAATGCCACCAGCTAGATGTGGCACGTGTCTGTTACTCCACATCCTCACCAGCTTTGGGTGTGTTTACAAGCATTTCTGTTACTTTTGTAGGCAAAAATGGAATTTGTTGGGCTGGAGATATGGTTTAGCAGTTAAGCCACTTGCCTGCAAAGTCAAAGAACCCAGGTTCAATTCCCCAGGACCCACATAAACCAGATGCACAAGGTGGCACATGCATCTGGAGAGTGTTTGCAGTGTCTGGAGGCCATGATGCACCCATTCTTTATCTATCTGCCTCTCTTTCTTTCTCACAAAGAAAGAAATAAACAAAAATGGAATTTGTTGTTTCAATCTATGTTTAAAAACATTTGCATTGGGGGCTGGAGGGATGGCTTAGCGGTTAAGTCATTTTCCTGCAAAGCCAAAGGATCCCAGTTTGATTCTCCAGGACCCAAGTAAGCCAGATGCATAAGGGGGTGCATGCACCTGGAGTTCATTTGCAGTGGCTGGAGTCCCTGGCATGCCCATTCTCTCCCTCTCTTTCTGTCTCTCAAATAAATAAATAAATAAATAAAATAGATTTTTAAAATATTTGTATTTATTTATTTACAAGCAGGGAGAGAAGGAGGGAGAGAAAGAACAGAGACAGAGAGAATGAGCACACCAGGGCCTCCAGCCACTGCAAACGAACTCCAGATGCATGCACTGCCTTGTGCATCTGGCTTGGGTCGTTAGGCTCTGCAGGTAAGCACCTTAACTGATGAGCCATCTCTTTAGCTCCTACATTTTTCACCACAGGAGATATTGCTGGTTTCCTCCTGGTTGTTATCCTTTGTGAATTAGTTTGTTGACCTTTGATAGGAATATGGATCCATTCAAAGCCAACAAAACCCCTGTGGATTGCTGAGCCCATAAAAAGCTGCATTTTGAGAGACTGGCAGTGAATCTGATTTTTTAATTTTTTAATATTTTATTTTTATTTATTTCTTTGAGAGAGAAAGAGAGGCACAGAGAGAGAGAGAGAATGGGTGGGCCAGGGCATTGAGCCACTCACTGCAAATGAATTCCAGATGCATGCACCCCCTTGTGCATCTGGCGTATACGGGTCATGGGGAATCGAACCTGGGTCCTTTGGCTTTGCAGGCAAGCGCCTTAACCGCTAAGCCATTTCTCCAGCCCTGAATTTGCATTTTTCTCCCCAGAACTCATCATGTGGAAGAACAGATTCAAATGTGCTCGGAAAGTCCTATTCACTACTACAGTGGGAACTTGAAAAACACACTAAGCCAACCATGAACCCAGTTTTTTCACGCAAAGGGTGGAGGCAAAGATCGAGGTACATAGATGGCAAAAATACAAAGAATAAGTGACGAGTTTATGCTCAGCCCTAAACATGACATCTACACCACACCCTGCAAGGTTCAGGGAGACCCGCGGAAAAGGGAGTGGAAGGAATGTAAGAGCCGAAAGGAGGGAAGTGGGGCTGTGGAATGCCGTCCTCTGGACAGGTCAAGCACACTAACTCAGGACCTCACAGCAGATGGGGTTTCCTGAACATGACTGAGCCTGCTGATCGTTCATCCTAGATGACGGAGGGCTTCACGTGAGCCCACACCTCCTGGAGTAAGCAGTGCAAAGTGGTGATTAGTGGGAGAGGGGGAGCCATGTCCTTCAATTATGTAGCCCGTGCTCTGGTAAATAACCTCCCACCCACGGTTATGCAAGCAACTCTAATTTAAATCAGTAGGTCAAAAACAAAAAAAAGTAAACAAGGCATAAAACAGGTGGGAATCCAAGAGGAAGAAGAAAGTTTTAGTGGGAAGAGAAGAGGGAGAAAGGGTAATGGGGGAGTGGGATCAAAAAGCACGGTAGAACACTGGGCGTGGTGGCGCACATCTTTAATCCCAGCACTTGGGAGGCAGAGGTAGGAGGATCGCTGAGAATTCGAGGCCACCCTGAGACTACATAGTTAATTCCAGGTCAGTCTGGACCAGAGTGAGACCCTACCTCGAAAAACCAAAAAAAAAAAAAAAAAAGCACTGTAGGGGCTGGAGAGATGGCTTAGTGGTTAGGGCACTTGCCTGCAAAGCCTAAGTACCCAGGTTCAATTCCCCAGGACCCACATGAGCCAGATGCACATGGTGGAGCATGTGTCTGGAGTTCGTTTGCAGTGGCTATAGGTCATGACATTCTCTTTTTATTTTTTCTCTTTCTCTCTCTTTCTTTCTCTCTCTGTCATAAATAAATAAATGCATTGTATACGTGTATGAAAATGTAAAAAATGGGTAAGGGGGAGTACAAAGCTCACCTGTGCACAGTACTGGGCTCCTTGAGTACAGAGAAAGCAGGAAGTACCCCATAGCTAGCGCCCAGGCTGGCACGGATTCCACTCAATCTCTTATAGAAAATGCACACTTTTCTTATTTGGTAGGTTTTTTTTTTCTTTGATAAAAATCTGAGGGCTGCCAGGCCAAATGAGCTAATGGGTGCAATAGTGGCATGTCTGTTATAGGGGAAACCAACCACTCTCTAATTGGACTGGAGGCCCACTCCATGGGAGGGAACACATCCCTGATACTGAAAACCTACGACAGGGGTAGTCATGAGCCCTAAGGGTGTAATGTCTGTTGGTGTATGCTAAATGTATATACTATGCTCACCAAAAAAAAAAATCTGAGGGCTGGAGAGATGGCTTAGCAGTTAAGGTGCTTGCCTGCAAAGCCTAAGGACCCAGGTTCAATTCTCCCGGACCATGTAAGCCAGATGCACAAGGTGTTGCATGCATCTGGAATTTGTTTGCAGTGGCTAGAGGCCCTGGTGTGCCCATTCTCTCTCTCCCTCTGTCTCAAATAGTAAAAATAAATTTTAAAAAATCTGAAGTGGGGAGAGATTGTGGTGGAAGGCTGGGCAGTACCTTCTTTCTAAGTATGAACAGAGTCCATACCTACTTTCAGTGTTCAAAGCCATAAAACGGTACTTTTTATTTTTAAGCCCTAATTGTGTTATAAAGTCAAGACTGAACTTGTACATATGGATGGCTTGTAGCAAACAGTACCAGCTTGTGTATTTGGTATCACTGATCTTCATTCCCAAACTTCTACCTGAAGCAAAAACACAACTTTGCCTTGGTGATTATGCTTTTAATGGTCTTTCCCTAACTTCGATGTGAGGAAGACCCGACCTGGACGCACGAATGTGAGACATTAGCCCTCTCCATTCCTGGTCCTCCCAAGGTCCCACGTGAACAGAACAGCATCACCGTTCCCAGCAAGTCTGCGGGACTCACACCTCTGTCCCCCAGCTCTCTGAGCACCCTACGGGGCTTCCGATTCAAACTCTTCTCTCAAGGTTGGGTTCGGTGGATGCTGCATTTGTGCCAGAAGTCATTGCTCCACCTCCCTTCACTGTTCGGTTTCTACGAAATGAATGAATGAATGAACGAACGAACAAATAAATAAATAAAAGCTCTTCCACACGTTTTAAAGCAAATCAAAACCACCTGCTCAGAGACCCACCTGGTAATACATGGAGGCGATTTCGGTACTTCCCACCCACCGCCCTACAGTTTGCAAAGGGTTCCCAACCATCCTGCACACCTCGCTTTCGCAAACTCACAGTTCCTGCACCGTGATCCCTTCGGAGAATTCATTTTCCTTAGACTCGGAGACATGTTCTTTCCCTCCGCAGCTTCTTCCTCCCTCTCCTCCTTCCCCTTTCTCGCTGTTTTTTTTTTTTTTTTTTTTTTTTTTTTTTTTTTTTTTTTTTTTTGCTTGCTTGCTTGCTTGCTTGCTTGCTTGCTTGCTTGCTTGCTTGCTTGCTTGCTTAGGATTTCTTCCCTGCAGCATGACAGCAGCTCATGGTTTTTAATCTAAAGGACGGATTATCCTCGGTGTCCACTCCCACGCAGAGCACCCCTCCCCGCGACACTGCAGTACCTCCCGGGGCCGCAAGAGGACAGCAGAGCAGCCCCGGGACTCAAGAGTTGGGATTCAGGAAGTATTGGGCTCAGGGTTTGGGGGTTGGAGTCTTGTCACATCTTCACACTATCTGTTTTCCTTCTGAGCCACTGGCCCATGAGGAAGAGTAAACTGAACAGGGACTGTTTAATAAGAATAGGAGCTACTCGGGGCTGG
The DNA here is from genome assembly GCA_036365145.1 of Orientallactaga sibirica. Classification (NCBI taxonomy): domain Eukaryota; kingdom Metazoa; phylum Chordata; class Mammalia; order Rodentia; family Dipodidae; genus Orientallactaga; species Orientallactaga sibirica. The sequence continues at coordinate 2,661,533 of JAEOAD010000048.1, forward strand.
GGAGATGGTTTAGTGGTTAAGGTCCTTGTCTGCAAAACCAAAGGATCTAGTTTCAATTCCCCAGGACCCACGTAAGCCACCTGCACAAGGTGGCACATGCATCTGGAGTTCATTTGCAACAGCTGGAGGCCTTGTTGTACCCATTCTTTCTCTCTGCTTCTCTCTCTCCTAAATAAATAATGAATAAATTTTTAAAAAAGAATATGAGGGCTGGATAGATGGCTTAGTGGTTAAGCACTTGCCTGTGAAGCCTAAGGAGTCGGATTCGAGGCTCCATTCCCCAGGACCCACATAAGCCAGATGCACAAGGTGGCGCATGCATCTGGAGTTCGTTAGCAGTGGCTGGAAGCCTTGGTGCGCCCGTTCTCTCTCGCTCCTCTCTCTCGTTCTCTGCCTCTTTCTCTCTCTTTCTGTTGCTAATAAATAAAAATAAACAAAAAAAATTTTTTAAAAGAATATGAGCTCCTCAAAGTGGGGCTTAGACCATGGGAGGTGTCTTGTACTTGACCGCTGCCAGGTAGAAATGGAGTTTAACTTCTTCTTTTTCTGTTTTTGGAGTCATTCTCCACATGTAGTCTTAAATTCCAGTCCCTCCCCCACGCACAGAGTTCTGGGATTGCAAGTGTGTGCCACCATAGACAACTTCGAATACACTAACAGCTGCCACACACACCCAGACCTGAAGTAGGCTGCTTGTTGAAGCTGTGTTGCCTGTTTGAGGTTAGCATCATCAGGAAGTAGAAATTCTCAAGCTGAGTGGGGTGACACCTGCCTGAGATCCCAGTACTAGGGGGAGGGAGGCAGGAGGATTCCTGGGGCTTACTGGCCAGCTAGTCAAGCTGAATCAGTGAGTGCCAGGGTCAGTGAGAGATCCTGTCTCAAAAAATAAGGTGGACAAGGAATGGAGAGATGGCTTAGAGGTTAAGTGCTTGCTTATGAAGCCTAAGGACCCCGGTTTGAGGCTCGATTCCCCAGTATCCATGTAAGCCAGATGCACAAGGTGGCACATGCATCTGGAGTTTATTTGCAATGGCTGAAGGCCCTGGTGTGCCCATTCTCTCTCTCTCTTTTTCTCTCTCTGTCGCTCTCAAATAAATAAATTAAATTAAAAAGAATGTTACAGAGCTAGAGGGATGGCTTAGCAGTTAAGCCACTTGCCTGTGAAGCCTAAGGACCCAGGTTCAATTCCCCAGTACCCATGTAAGCCAGATGCACAAGGTGGTACATGTGTCTGGAGTTCATTTGCAGTGGCTGGAGGCCCTGGTACACCCATTCTCTCTATATATCTGCCTCTTCCTCTTTCTGTCTCTTTCTCTCTCCCTCTCTCTTTCTCAAATAAATAAACATTTTTTAAAAAATTAGTTACAAAAGCCGCGGAGGAGACAGAAATGAAATGAAAGATGTGGCTATTATAATGGGGTTCCCCTAGGGCTTACAACTGACAGGACAAGCAGCTTTGGCTCCACAAAGATGAGAACAGAAGTTCGGGAGGAATGCTGCCCAAAGCAGGGAAGGGGCTGGGAATATCCACACTTCCCAGATGTGCAGTGTGAGGCTCAGAGAGATGACATCGCAAGCTACTCTGTGAGTCAGGAATTTAAATTCAGGCAGTGGAATACAGAGACCATTTTCTGGACCAACTATACTGATTGCTGTGTGAATAAAGGGTGTGCTGTGTGGAACTGAGTGGGAACTAAATGCTGAGTATAAACTTTATTATGCGTGATGTTAGCTGAAATGACCTTGCTGGGAAGTTCATTGATTTCATTAAACAAAATACTGCTGACTTCCAGCCAGACACTATGAAGAAAAGAATCATCCCATGAAATCCAATGGATCCCGTAAGGAATTTTTAATTCAGAAGAATGAGTTAATGAGCATACACTTGAGTTTAATTATAAAGGAATGAGAGTTAATGAGGGTGTGTTTGACTTCTCAACAGAAGTCACAGGAATGAAGAAAATTAATAAGGTAGCCAGAGGTAGAGATACGCTGCCCACAAGGGGTAACTTGACAGCAGGGCGCTGCCCCCCACCCCCGCCCGGTTCTGCTCACCCTCTCTGGTGATGCTGGCAGGAGCACTTAAAACAGTGATGGTACATATTAATGACTGTGTTCATGCATGTTAAATATTTTAGTTAGAATTGATTTATTAGCCAGGCGTGGTGGCACACGCCTTTAATCCCAGCACTCAGGGGCAGAGGTAGGAGGATTGCTGTGAGTTCAAGGCCACCCTGAGACTACATAGTTAATTCCAGGTCAGCCTGGGCCAGAGTGAGACTCTACCTCAAAAAAACAAAAGAAAGAAAGAAAGAAAGAAAGAAAGAAAGAAAGAAAGAAAGAAAGAAAGAAAGAAAGGGAGGAAAGAAAGAAAGACAGAGACAATAAGTGTGCCAGGGTCTCTAGCCACTGCAAATGAACTCCAGGTACATGTGCCACTTTGTGCATCCAGCTTTACATGGGTACTGGGGAGTCATTAGACTTTGCAGGCAAGTGCCTTAATTGCTGGGCCATCTCTCTAGCATTTAAGTCATCCTCTCCATTCTAAAAGGGCCCTACCTTTTAGAATGTGTCTATGTGTATATGTCTGTGTGTGTGTGCAGGTGCATGTGTACACACACATGTTTATGGAGACAAGAGAACAATTTTGGATGTCATTCCTCATACTCTCCACCTTTTTCTTTTTCTTTAAAGAGAGGACTTCTCACTGGCTCCCCAGTGCTTGGATTACAAGTGCACACCACCATGCTTGACATTTTTACACAGGTTCTCTGCATTCAAGTCTGTGTGGCAAGCGTCTCACCCACTGAGCTATCCCCTCAGCCCCACGTCGGTCTTCTGTTTTGCACTGAGCAGTGGCTGACCAGATCCATATGGAGGCACAGCCTGGTGAGGACTTGAAGCACAAGGGGAAAACTAGGTATGGCACAGACACTGAGGGAGAAGTTATTGAAATACAGGCCTGAACAAGGAGCGAGGGCAGTTGAGGTGAGCCTGGCAATTGAGTATTCTTTTTTCTCAAGTCCAAGAGGGAAGCAGTGAATAAAAACCTTTGACATTTGATCCGTGGTTTGAGCACCTTGAAGGGCTCTGGGAGCTAAAATTGCAGCAGAGAGCCTGGCAGGGAGAAGGGTTGTGGGAAACATCCGTCAGCCCTTAGAACAATGGCCAAATGAAGAAGCATCCATCCCAGAGTGAAGCCCAGCTCAGGATCATCTCGGGCTCTGATTGCATTAAAGTCATTGGCTTCCCGTCTCTCCACTACCAGAAGCAAAAATAAATCCCCATGGAAGAAGTCAATATTATACAAAGCTTGGGAATATTGGCACTCAATCTAGACAGCAACTAAAATTTTTTAAATGAGGGTTTTTGTTGTTGTTGTTTTTGACCTAAATGCAGCCAAGTGTCTGTAGTCCCAGCTCCTCAGGAGTCTTCGAGGACAGGGGGTTCAAGAACCTGGACAACATAGCAAGACCCAGTCTCCAAAAACAAACAAACAAAAAATTGTTTGAATAAGAAGTACCACCCAAAAGGCTTCCAGTGTGAAGGCTTGGCCCCTAGTTGGTGATACAGTTGAGAAATTATTGAATCATAAGAGTGTTAAATTCACCTGTGGGTTAATCCACGGATGAATAGCTGTATAGACTACTAGACCCTAAGCTGAGAAAATAGGTCGCTGGGGTTACAATGTTGAAGGGAATATTTTGTCTCTGTTCTCCCTCTCCCTCTCCCTCCTTCTCTCTCTCCTCTGTCTCATGGCTGCAATAAAGAGAGCAATTCTGTTTCAACAAGACTTTCCACCAGATGTTTGCATCTCATTTCAGGCCCACAGCAATGGAGCTAGCTGAAACTTTTGAAACTATGAGCCCCAATAGGGCTGGACTACAAGATCTGGCCCCAGTGATACCTCCTTTCCAGCAGGGCCTTGCCCACTGGAGACTCAAGTGGCAAGCTCAAAAACTTCCTGAGGCTATGCGGGATATACATTAACATTCAAATGCCACAAAGGCTTCTAAAAATCTGAACAACACAGTTACAAACAATCTAATTTCTGTACAGAGAGAAGCACCGTATTAAACAACTGAGGAATGTCAATTGTTTACAGCTAGACATGAAACAATTATTAAAATCGGATGCATGGCACCATAGAGCAAGTCTTAACAAACGGAATGATTGAAATCACAGTGTACACACCAAATGTTACATGCAGAGAATTGAGCTGAGCTAAAAATAAGCAAGGAAAAGGCAATTGAAAAAACTGTTCACATACTTTAAAAGTAAGCAATATACTTGCAAATGGAACAAAGAAGAAACTATAGTACATATCAGAAAATTTTTTTTTATTTTAGAGAGAGAGAGAGAGAGAGAGAGAGATATTTGCGCCACCTAGTGGGCACGTGCAACCTTGCACTTGCCTCACCTTTGTGCATCTGGCTAATGTGGGATCTGGAGAGTCGAACATGGGTTCTTAGGCTTTGCAGACAAGCACCTTAACTGCTAAGCCATCTCTCCATCCCAAGATTTTTTGTTTTGAGATATGGCATCACTTTGTAGCTCAAACTGGCTTTCAACTTGTGATCCTTCTGTCTCAAGTCCTAAGCGCTTTGATTACTGACACATGCCACCACATCTGCCTCAGAAGAAATTTCCACTGACTAGTAATTAAAATGTTACTGATTGGGCTGGAGAGATGACGCAATGGTGCAATGCTGCACTTGCCCACAAGGGGGTGCACGCATCTGGAATTCATTCACAGCAGCTGAGAGGCCACTGGTGTGCCAATTTTTTCTCTCTCTCTCTCTCTCTCTCTCTCTCTCTCTCTCTCTCTCTCTCTGTCTTGCTCTAAAAAAAAACCTGCAAGGGAAAATGCCAACTCACCCACAAATGGCAAGAATATCATAATGACTTCATGCCTCTCAACAGCAACCCTAAAAAGAATGGAATGATATATATATTCCAAGCTTTGAAGATAAACAATCACCAAGGCTATATTCAGCAAATTACCTTTCAGAATTGATGGAGGAATTGGGATTTTCCAAGACAAACACAAACTAGGGCAATTTATGACAACCAAGCCAGCAGTATAGAAAATTCTGAAAGGGCCTGGCTTGGTGGTGCATACCTTTAATCCCAGCACTCAGGAGGCAAAGGTAAGAGGATCTTCATGAGTTCTAGGCCTCCTTGAGACTACATAGTGAATTCCAGGTCACCATGGGCCAGAGTGAGACCCTACCTCAAAAAAAAAATAGAAAAAAAAGAAAATTCTGAAAGGAGTACTTAGAAGAAGAAGGGGGAAGAGAAGGAAGAGGAGGAGGAAGCCCCATCTGTGAGATTACAGAAAGGGTTACATTCCATGAAAGAAACAGACAAAGAAAAAACAAGAAATGATCGACTGTGCCCAGCTCAACAAATCAGTACACTATTGGCGGCAAAGGAAAAGGTATGCCAACAATCCTGCCAATGAGAACATCTCCAAATAAAATATTAGAGAACAGCAAGCCTCTTTCTATAATAACCCTGAATGTAAATGGCCTCAACTCACCAGTAAAGAGACACACACTGTGCCTGGCGTGGTGGTGCACACCTTTAATCCCAGCACTCGGGAGGCAGAGGTAGGAGGATCGCTGTGAGTTCGAGGCCACCCTGAGACTACATAGTGAATTCCAGGTCAGCCTGGACTATAGTGAGACCCTATCTCAAAAAAAAAAAAAAAAAAAAAAAAAAAAAACTAAACAACATAAAAGAACAAATAGGTCGTGACACAATAATAGCAGGAGACTTAATGCCCCTCTCTGAAACCTAGATGGTCACTGGACTAAAACTCAGCAAGAAACCATCAGAGCTAAATCCCACCATGAGTCAACTTGACCTAACAGATATGCAGAGTATGCCACCAAACAAACAGGTAATATGCATTCTTCTCAGCAGTTCATGGAACCTTGTCCAGGATCGATCCCATAATTGGCCATAAAACAAACCTCAACAAATACAAAATAAGTTGAGGTAATGCCCTATATCCTACCAGATCACAGCAGAATAAAAGTAGAAATTAACAAAAAGAAAAGATACAGAAGCTGCACCAATCCTTGGAGACTAAAGTACACACTTTTACATGCATAATAGGTTACTGAAGAAGTCAAGGAGGAAATTGAAAAACTTCTTAGAAAAAATGAAGATGATAAAGCCACCTAACAGTTTTGCTGGGAGACAGCCAAGGCAGTCCTAAGTGGAAAATTGAAAACCGTAAGTGCACATATCAAGAAATTAGAGAGGGCTGGAGGGATGGCTGAGCAATTAAGTTACTCGCCTGCAAAGCCAAAGGACCCAGATTCGATTCCCCAGGAATCACATTAGCCAGATGCTTAAGGTGGAACATGTGTCTGGAGTTTGTTTGTTGTAGTGGCTGGAGGCCCTGGCACACCCATTCTCTCTCTCCCCCTCTTTCTCTCTGTCAAATAAATAAATATATACAAATGTTTAAAAAAAGAAATTAGAGAGATCTCTAACAAATATCCAACTCAAGGCTCTAGAAAAGTCAATCCCAAGCCCAGCAGATGACAAGAAATAATAAAAATCAGGGCAGACATTAGTGAAATAGACACTAAAAGAATAAGACCAAGAATTGATCAAAAAGGAGTTATGTTTTTTTTTTTTTTTTTTAGAAAATGAGTAAGGTTTATAAACCCTTAGCCACATGCAAAAAGGAGAAGACTTAAATTAACAAAATTAGAGACTCACTTTTTAGAGAGTTGTTAAAACAGACTCCAATGAAATCCAAAACATCATTAGAGAATACTTTGAGAACTTATATATTCCAAAAAAGCAGGAATGCCTGAAAGAGCAAATTTCTAAACACATATAACCCCTCCCAAAGTTAAAAGTGGAGGAGATCAGTAATTTAAACAGACACATTACAAGCAATGAAATTGAGGCTGTATTGAAAAGCCTCCCCCAGGGAAAAGCCCAGGACCAGACAGCTTCATCATGGAATTCTATCAAACTTTAACGATAATCTAATACCAACTCTTCTCAAGGTATTGAACAATATAGAAAGGGAAGGAACACTTCAAAATTCATTCTATGAAGTCAGCATTATCCTGATTCCTAAACTGGATAAAGACACAACCAAAAAGAGAAAACTGCAGATGAATTTCCATGATGAACACAGATACAAAAATTCTCAACAAGATTCATGCAGGCTTAATTCAAGAACACACTAAGAAAGGTATCCCGGGCTGGAGAGATGGCTTAGCAGTTAAGGTGTTTGCCTGTAAAGCCAAAGGACCTCGGTTTGATTCCCCAGGACCCACATAAGCCAGATGCACAAGGTGGCAGAATTAACATAGTGAAATGGCTATCCTACCAACAGTAATCTAAGATTCAATGCAATTTCAATCAAAAATGTAATGACGCCCCTCACTGAGCTAGCAAAAGTAATTCAAGAATCCATATAGAACCACAAACCATATATAGCCAGCACAATCCTAAAGAGAAAGAACACAGCTGGAGGTGTCACACTATCTGATCTCAAATCATACCAGAGGGCAGTTGTGTGAAAGATAGCAAGTTACTGACCCCAAAATAGACATGTAAACCAGTAGAACAAAACAGAGACCTGGAAATAAATCCATACTGCTTTGGCCAATTAATCTTTGACAAATAAGCCAAAAATATTGAGTGAAAAGGGACAATTCATTCAACACAAAACTGGATATCCATCTGCAGAAGAATGAAATAAAATCTGTATTTCTCTCCTTGTACAAATAACAATTCAAAGTGTATCAAAGGGGCTGGAGGGATGGCTCAGCAGTTAAGGCGATTGCCTGCAAAGCCAAATGACCTCAGTTAGATTCCCCAGAACTCACGTAAGCCAGATGCACAAGGGGGTACATGCATCTGGAGTTCGTTTGCAGTGGCAGGAAGCCCTGGCACGCCCATTCTCTCTCTCTCTCATAAATAAATAAATAAAAATAAAAAGCCTGGCTCAAAGTGTATCAAAGATGCAAATATAAAACCCAAAATACAGAAAATGCTAGAAGAAGAAAAAAAGGCTCCAGGATCTAGGCATAGACAAGAACTTTGGGAACAGGACTCTAATAGTGAGGAGCAGGATGGCTTTTCATAGGCAATCAACCAGCGACAGAAGCTCAAAGAAGTACCACCTTGGACCCTTCCCTAGCCGGCTACCTAAAAATAAAACTACCTATTTCTCCCTCAATACAACTTTAAAAAATGTGTTTCACGCTGAGACTAGTGGCACATGCCTTTAATCCCAGCACTTGAGAGACTGAGGGTAGGAGAATCACTGTGAGTTCAAGGCCAGCCTGAGACTAATTCCAGGTCAGCCTGGGCTAGAGGGAGACCATGTAAATCCAAGAAGGTAAAGTCCAAAGCAGTCTAGATTTCATTTCTTTCTAGAGGAAGCTAAAGGAAATGGCCTCCAGGCTAGACACAAGTAAAATCCTGTCTTCTTGGTATGTCACTAAGTTGTAAGCACAGACGAGCTCCAAGTCTGATTGTTAACATTTTTGGGCACTGAAGGAGAACAGACTTAAAGACAAAAATAAATGAAGTCAGGATGGAGAGATGGCTTAGCAGTTAAGGCACCTGCCTGCAAAGCCTAAGGATCCCTGTTCGAATCTCAAGGTCCCACATTTAGCCAGACACAAAAGTGATACAAGCGCGTAGCGTTGCACATAAGCACAAGGGGAGCGCATGTCTGGAGTTCGTTTACAGTGTCTGAAAATGCCCTGGTGTGCCCATTCTCTATCTGTCTCTCTCTCTCACTCTCTCTATCTCTCTCAAATTATAAATAAATAAATAAATAAATAAATAAATAAATAAATAAATACATAAATAAATAAAGTCTCAAAGCAGGGTAGAAAAATTGCAGGCATCAGTGTCCTGGATAGTCTGACTTCGGTTTTTCTTCCCTCAGTCTCTGACAATTGCCAGGAATGTGCTGGCCCCGTGGGATGCCTTAGGGAATCAGAAGACAGGAATGAGGGGAGACATTCCTCCTCACCCTTTCTCTTTATCAGAGTAGGAGCCAGGCTCACAGCACAGATGCCAGGCCCACAGCACTGGGCACAAGTGCCTTCAGAAATGAAGAGTCTTTTGATCTTTAAAGGCCTGAAGAAACTTTCTAACCTATCTCTGCTCCGTTGCTTGACTGGCCTAAAATTGTGAGAGATGAACCATTTGCCACCTCTTCTGGTTCTCCAGGAAAACAAATGCCTCTGTGTTCAAGACTGTACTTACAAGGTTAGAATTCTAGAGATGCTTGCTTCTCTGTTCTATCACTTCTTGCTCATGGTAATGTAAATTATATTAATGGACTGTCATGTGCTGCTTAAAGAGGTTCTAAGTTGCTGCTTAAAGAGGTTGTGAGTTCAGGGTCAAGGGCTCCCTGCCTCAGATCCAGGCTGGTTTAAATTAATTCAAATGTTCCCCAAGATTTCCTTCTCTTTTTTTAAAAAAATATATTTTATTTTTTATTTATTAGAGAGAGAGAGAATGGGGGCATCAGGGCCTCCAGCCACTGTAAACAAACTCCAGACGCATGCACCACCTTGTGTATCTGGCTTACGTGGGTCCCCCACGTAGTGTTCACCACTAAAGGAAACATAACATGCCCTCCGGGGCTCAGGGTCATTACAGAAGGAAGGAGCAGAAAGAGCCACAGGGTGGAAGGGTGGATTCTGGAACATTGTCATCCCCACAGAGACTGAAATACTGATAACCCCACTGAGGAAGGCCCTCAGTGGAATGGGGTGGGGGAGAGGGAACAGAAGGGTATATTTGATGGAAATATGACCAACATGCAGCATGTTCAAATAATAAAGTTCTCAATTTTAAAAAGTGAGTATGCAGAGATGAACTGGAAGGGTGGGAAGAGAAGGGCAAAAGAATACAGGGGGAAGGGGAATTGGGGGAGGTGAGGGAAGATTGAGGGACAATATGAATCAATAAAAACAAATTATATTTGAAAATGATAGAATGAATGATACCTCAATCTCTGTATGGCAACTAAAAATTAAAACTAATAAAGACAGAGTTATATTATATTATTAATTTATTTATGAAACAAGGTCTTGCCATATAGCCCAAGGTGGCCTCAAACTCACAATTGCCTGCCTTAGCCTCCTGTGTTAGGATTACAGATGTGCACCACCAGGTGTGACTAAATTTATCTTATTTTAAATGTTCAAGGAAAGTTCTAAGTCATGTGAAGAAGCCAGAAATAATGGACACACACAGGGGAGAAAAGCAGTCAGTAGAAACTATTAAAGTCTGAGTTGTTCTCCTGGGCTACAAACTGTCCCTGATGAAGTATGAACATTAGACTTACTAAGCTACTTTTTCTTGTTACAATCGTGAAGATAGAATAGGATTTTAAGTCAGCTATTATAAGTATGCCAAAGAATGGAAAGAAACAATGTTTGAAAAATGAAAGAAAAACAGAATTATACATCACTAAGAAAAAAGTATTAATAAGGAGATGGACGTTACATATACAAAGAACCAAGCCAGGTTCGGTGGCATGTATCTGTAATCCCAGCACTCAGAAGTCTGAGTCAGGAATTTGAGTAATGAATTTGAGTTTAACCTGGGCTACATAGGGAGACCCTCATAGAAAGAAAGAAAGAAACAAAGAAAGGAAGGAAGGAGGGAAGGAAAGGAGGAAGGGGAGAAAAAGGAGGAAGGGAAGAAGAAAAGGGAAAGAGGGGAGGGAAGGAGAAAGGAAAGAAGTTCTATAGACACAATGGAAATTTCTGGAGAAATTCTAGATAGAGTCCACTGATGAATGAATAAAACAAATTAGACTACATGGGTGAGTCTGCAGGTTATTACACTAAGTAAAATAAGCCAGACACAGAAATACATTGCTGCTCTCACTTATATGTGGAATCTCAAAAGAAAAGTTAAAGCCGGGCATGGTGGCAGACACCTTTATTCCCAGCACTTGGGAGGCAGAGGTAGGAGGATCACCGTTAGTTCAAAGCTACCCTAAAGCTACATAGTGAATTCCAGGTCAGCCTGGGCTAGAGTGAAAACCTACCTCGAAAAACCAAAAGAAAAATAAGGAAAGCTAAATATATAGAAACATAATAAAACAATGGTGTGGGGAGAGAGGAAATAGGAAGATATAGGAAGGTTTTTAATAAGAGTAGATTTTGAGTATTCTTGACTGATGACTCCAAAAGAGTACCTATGTGAGATAATGGTTTTGTTAATTTTTCTACATTGTAGAAGTCTAGACTGTAAAAGGCTTAGTATGTGAAAAGATTCTAGAGTTTAAAATGAAAAACTAAGCCGGGTATGGTGGCACACACCTTTAATCCCAGCACTCAGGAGACAGAGGTAGGAGGATCGCTTTGAGTTCGAGGCCACCCTGAAACTACAGAGTGAATTCCAGGTCAGTCTGAGCTAGAGTGAGACCCTACCTTGAAAAACCAAAAGAAAAAGAAAAACTAAACAGAGGGGCTCAAAAGCAGATTGGAACTGACAGGTAAAATAACCCATGAACTTGAAAACAGGTTCATTGAGACTATGCAGTCTAAACAACAAAAAAAAAGAAGAAAAACAAATAGAACCTCAGAGACTTGTGGACTACAGACATATGCATAATATAAATACTAGAAAAAGAAAAGAGACAGAAAGTTAAAGAAAGAATATTATTTGAAAAAATGGCCTAGACTTTCCCAAATTTGATGAAAATCTGCATAATCTAAGAATCCCAACAAATTCAAGCAGGATAACCAAAAATATACAGACCAAGGCAGACTGCCGTCAGACTACCAAGAGGCAGATACGAGGACCCTTGTACGAGAAGTGCTCCATCGCATTTGAATCCCACCTAGAATTGTGATTTCCCAGAAGCCTCTCCTGTAACAATCAGATGGAATCTGAGGTAACAATCATTAGTGAGTCACTGACTTCCCTTATTTGGGAAATCCAGCACAGAAGATGGCAAGGCCTTTCCACCCTTTCCGGTATTTTCTTCTTTCCATACATCTCTCATCTGGAGCCTCATCTTGCCCTCCATCCTGTGGGTCAGATCTGAGCAGGTGCAAAGAGGTCACTGCAAGCAGTGTTGGGGGGAGCCCGTGAGGACGCATCACTGGGCATCTGATGTGACAATGGCTGCCTGCGCTCTGAGGGCTCTAGGACCTGTCCAGGTGGGAAACAGCTAAGCAGTAAGTAGCAGTTGGCATTAGGTTGTATAGCATTGGCTTAAAGCATACGATTATATGTAAAATTTCCCTTTAAAATAAGCCTTAGTCTTCAAGTATGATATGAAGACAGACATGTTTAGTTTATTTTAAAAATATCTACCTATCTAGACAGTTTCATATTTTTATATATAAAAATCTATATATCTATATATATATGTTTTATGTTATTTATTTTATCTCTTTCTCAAAGATAATTTAGTGGTAACTAGAGAAAAACTTGGAGATACTTCTTTTTTATTTATTTATTTATTTATTTATTTATTTATTTATTTATTTATTTTGGTTTTTCAAGGTAGGGTTTCACTATAGCTCAGGCTGACCTGGAATTTACTATGTAGTCTCAGGGTGGCCTCGAACTCAAAGTGATCCTCCTATCTCTGCCTCCAGAGTGCTGGGATTAAAGGAATGCACCACCACACCCAGCTGGAGATACATTTTGTGGTGGTTTGACTCAGATGTCCCCCCATAAACTCATGTGATTTGAATGCTTGGTCCCTAACTGGTGGCAATTTGGGAGGTGAAGCTTTGCTGGAGGAAGTGTGTTATTGGGGGTAAGCTTAAGGGTGTTACTGCTAGCCTTCTCTGCCCTACCCTTGCCAGAACTTGACTCATTCCTGCTGTTGTTTTCCACCTGCTATGTCAGAGGTGGTGTCTAGCCTCTGCTTGTGCCATCTTTTCCCAGCAATCACAAAGCTTCCCCACAAGACTGTAAGCCAGAATAAAAACTTTCTGAACATCTTTTTAAAAAACATTATTTATATTTATTTATTTGTTTATTTATTTAGTTAGTTAGTTAGTTAGTTAGTTAGTTAGTTAGTTATGTGGGGGACAGAAAGAAGCAGACAGAGAGAGAGTGGGCAAGCCAGGACTTTCAGCTGCTGCAAACAAACTCCAGGCACATGCTCTGCCTTGTGCTTCTGGCTTACGTGGGTCCTGGGGAATTGAACCTGGTCCTTAGACTTCCCAGGCAAGTGCGTTAACCACTAAGCCATCACTCCAGCCCCAGAACATCTTTTTTTTTTTTTTGTCAGGTATTGTGCAAGATGCTGAACATAGATATGGGAGACAAGGCATTTCTAATGGGACAGAAAGGGCAACAGTGAGGCTGAGGCTGAGGGGCTATCCAAAGTGGCTGCCTGGAGGAAGTGCCTCTCTGGCTTTTGGAAGACAGATCAGCTAGACAGAGAGAAGGTAGGCCAGGCTACCCATGTGGAGAAACTAGCATAGGAATACAAAACTCAGCACATTCCAGAGATTGTACACATAAAAAGATCAAAGTTCTAGGGGTTAGAGGGATGGCTTAGTGATTAAGGTGCTTGCCTGTGAAGTACAAGGACACAGGTTCGATTCCCTAGTACCCACATAAGCCAGATGCACAAGGTGGCGCATGTATTGGGAGTTTGTTTGCAGTGGCTGGAGGCCCTGGCAGCACCCATTCTCTCTGTCTCTCTTTCTCTATTTGCCTCTCTCTCTCTCTGAAATAAATAAAATATCTTTTAAAAAGATCAACGTTCTAAAATTCAGTTAAATTCATCCAACATTTCTTAGCATGTGTATGTATGTGCATATGTGTGTGGGCACATGTGTGTGGGTGCTCATGCCCATGTATGCATGGGAGCACCGAGGCCAGGGATCAATGCTGGGTGTCTTCCTCAGTCACTCTCCAACTTATTTATTGAGATAGGCTCTATCACCAGTTCAGCTAGTCTAGCCAGCCAGCTTGTGCAACCTGGGGATCTGCCTGCCTGCCTCCCCATCCAGAGCACTAGGATTTTAAATGTTACCACCATGTCTGCCATTTATGTGGGTGCTTGAGATCCAAGCTCAGGTCCTCATGTTTGCTCAGCAAACACTTTACCAAACTAGCCATCTCCCCAGCCTCCTCAGCCAATATTGTTTATCACAGCTACATGCACAGCTTTGTATTAGATGCTGGGTTACATAAAGAAATACGGCAGTGTGGCAGGGAACAACAGGAGGATACAGAGGCAGATAGTGTCAGGGAGGTGGTAAGTCCATCTCAGGAAGAAGGGAGAAACAAGGATTGAATCTTTCATATGAAAGAAGAGAAATCTCAGTGACTTCAATGTACAGGCAGGAAAATTCAGGTTATGTCTAAAAAAAAAAAAAATCAAAATGTTGTATGGAGCCCAGGGGAAACCGAGTGAGAATGTAAAGTGAGGAACAAGCAGGTGTCAGTTGGCCTTGATCCTTGGGCTGTGGAGGCTGAGGGTTTCTAAGAAGGTGTGGTAAAATGGGAGAGGTTTTAGAACCCCCTGAGAGCACCATCAATACCAGAGACCATACGGCTGGAACAGGAGTCCTAGCAGCAACTGGCTATGGGGAAGATGGAGGTGTGTGCTTCTAAGTGACTTGACATAAGTAAATAAATCAACCCTTTCAGGACTGTGCCCCCTATTACTTAAAAGAAAAGCATAGGGTTGGGAGAGATGGTTTAGTGGTTAAGGCGCTTGCCTGTAAAGCCTAAGGACCCATGTTCAACTGTCCAGGTCCCAAGTAAGCCAAACACAGAAAAGACGAGGCAAGTCCAAAGTTGCACATGCCCACTAGGTGGCACAAGCATCTGTAGTGACTGAAGCCCTGATGCACCAGTTCTCTCTCTCTCTCTCTCTCTCTCTCTCTCTGTGTGTGTGTGTGTGTGTGTAATTTTTTTTAAAAATAAAATAAATTGAGCCCAGGCATGGTGGTGCACACCTTTAATCCCAGCACTCGGGAGGCAGAGGTAGGAGGATCGCCATGAAGTTTGAGGCCACCCTGAGACTACATAGTGAATTCCAGGTCAGCCTGAGCCAGAGTGAGACCCTACCTCAAAAAACCCAATTAATTAATTAATTAATTAATTAAAATAAATTTAATTTCATTTTAAAAAAGGAAAGAATAACTATTTGTGATGCTGATGCCCTCTTAAGACACCATGTCACCCTTGTGTGCTTTGAGTCTCTGGTTTATGGCCACTGTGTATTGGTTGGGCCTATTTTGGTCACACTTGATCCTGAAAGTATTAACCAGCTCCAAGCCGGGGCACCCAGCCTGTTCCCCCAAAGCTTGTTCCTCACCAACACCAATGGGACAAAGAGAAGAGCGAGTGAATTTTCCCAAGTCAGATAGCATGGTCTCAGGAGCAGTCCCTCGGTGCATGATATTCACAGATATGTTCTGTCTGGTGTCTCCAAAGGGCTTGACCAGCTGGACCTGGCTGTGGCCACCAGCCCTGACCTCCACCACAGCCGCCCACCATTGCGACTGGCTCGGAAGATGTTTCCCTTCAAGGTGAGCAAATGGATGGGGTTGGCTTGCCTCCGGTCCCTGGTGGTCTCCTCCGCGTCCAATATTCGTCAGAAGAAAGTAATCCACAAGCTGCAAGCGGAAAAGGCTTTCCGGGAAGAGATGACAATGTTCCGTGAGAAAACTGAAGCCTTCCGGGGAGAGATACGGAATTTCCGAGGCAAGATCCATGCTTTCCGCAGCCAGATCCTGGGTTTTTGGGAAGATGAGAGACCTTTCTGGGAAGAGGAGAAGACCTTCTGGAAAGAGGAAAAAAACTTCTGGGAAATGGAGAAAGCTTTCCGGGAAGTAGAAAAGAGCTTTTGGAAAAAGTACCGACGCTTCTGGAAGGAGGATAAGGCCTTCTGGAAGGAGGATAACGCCTTGTGGGAAAGAGACCGGCATCTTCTTCGCGAGGACACGGCCCTGTGGGAGGAAGAAAAGGCCTTGTGGGTGGAGGAAAGAGCCCTGCTCGAGGAGGAGAAGGCCCTGTGGGAGGATAAAAAGGCTCTCTGGGAGGAAGAGAACGCGCTCTGGGAGGAAGAGAAGGCGCTCTGGGCGGAAGACGACGGCCTCTACGCTGCTGTGGAGCAGCGGTCCCCAAATGGGCCCTACGACGCCAGCCAAGAGCCACTGTCCCCAGCCTTCCCGCGAGGCCGTGCCTAGTGAGCCCCGGAGACTCCATCGGATTGGGATCCAAGTCCAGGGGGACCCCATGCACTAAAGGAAATAAACGCGTACTTGTTTCCTTGCTTGAGAGTGACCTAATAAAGTCCTGAGAACAGGGGTAGGGGTAGGGGGACACCTCAGTTCTTCAGACAAGGCCATTTTCCAGTCTCTGTCTAGAGCCATATATATATTTTTAATTTTGTTAAATAAATTATTTATTTATTTATTTGTTTATTTGAGAGAGAGAGAGGAAGAGGCAGACAGAAAGAGAGAACAGGTGCACCAGGGCCTCCAGTCACTGCAAAGGAACTCCAGTCGCATGCGCCCCCTTGTGCATCTGGCTTATGTGGGTCCTGGGGAATTGAACCTGGGTCCTTCAGCTTCACAGGCAAACACCTTAATGGCTAAGCCATGTCCCAAACTCTCTAGAGCGATCCTCCTGACTTTAGTGCTGGTCACAGGGGCTGGACACTGGCAGTTCCCAAGATTCCCAGCCTGTGTGGGTGTTACTAAGTAGGACACTGTCACTTTCTTCAAAGGTAGGGGTGGGGAGGGGAGGCTCAGATCATGCCAGCAGCCAGAGACATGTAGAGAAAGAAAGGGACTGAGACAGCCCACTGCTGTCACACTGAGGAGGCAGACGCTTCTCCTTTACTCTGGCCATTCACGGAGGCCTGGCATGGGCTGGCAGACTTCCCGAAAAGCCATGGTACTTTCAACAATTCATCTATGCCTCTCACTCACTTGGAAAAGTGTTCTGTTCATACAGGCAGGGTCCCTTAAAGAGCCACTCACATTTCTAAGTTCCCACCAAACTCTTCAAGTGCCCTTTCTCTGACAGCACCAGGAGAGGGCCCTGGAAAGGCCTGGGGCCCAAGAGCATCCCTTAAAGGCACTTTTGGCAGCAGAGACAAAGTAGACCCACAGGATGACCTGTCGCCTGCAGGCAGTCTTCTCTGCTTTTGCCTCGTTGTGCTCCCACACATACAGGCCTCTCTGGACCCATGTCTTTGTATGGGTCAATTCCTTTCTTTGGGGTACTTGCCCTCATTCATTTAAAATCAAAATATGGGCTGGAAGCCGGGCGTGGTGGCGCACGCCTTTAATCCCAGCACTTGGGAGGCAGAGGTAGGAGGATCGCTGAGAGTTCGAGGCCACCCTGAGACTACATAGTGAATTCCAGGTCAGCCTGAGCCAGAGTGAGACCCTACCTCGAAAAAACCAAAAAAAAAAAAAAAATGGGCTGGAGATATGGCTTAGAGGGTAAAGCATTTGCCTGTGAAGCCAAAGGACCCAGGTTTGATTCCCCAGGACCCACGTAGGCCAGTTGCACAAAGGGCACATGCATCTGGAGTTCGTTTGCAGTGGCTACAGGCCCTGGCATGCCTATTCTCTCTTCTCTCTTCTTCTCTCTCTGTGTCTCTACTTGCAAATAAATAACTAAAAATTTTAAGAAAAGACTTGTAAAATCAAATTACCCAGGGTGAGGAGTAACAGGTTAACTGACTGTACACTTGTCAGCAATGTGGGGACAGAGACACAGCTCCACACGGTCACCTTCAATAGCCTGAGGACTTTTCTTAATCTTTTAGGGACCTCAGTTCAGGCAAATGCAGGATTTGTAGCTTCAACATAGAAAAGAATTTCAGGACTACCCAGTGTGAAGCAGAGTTTGAGTTTTATTGAAGATACTTGGTAAGATTTTAAGCACTATGGTTAAGATAAAGGAAGACTCTGAAAGAACAAACCCAAGGATCTCAAGTGTCTCAGGGAAAGAATAAGTCACTCCCAGGAATGGGTGTGGGCTTCTGATGAAGTGTCAGTTAAGAGCTCCAATCAGGCATCTTAGCATGTGTACCCTTTTCGGTCAGGTTTGCATTGCTGGCAGAAATCACCTGACTAATAGCAGCTTGTGGGGAAAAATGGGTTTATTTTGGCTTTCAGGCTTGAGGGGAAGCTCCATGATATCAGGGGAAAACGATGGCATGAATAGAGGGTGGACATCACCTCCTGGCCACCATCAGACGGACAACATCAGCAGGAGAGTGTGCCAAACACTGGCAAGGGGAAACTGGCTATAATACCCATAAGCCCGCCCCCAACATTACACTGCCTCCAGGAGGCGTTAGTTCCCAAACCACCATCATCTGGGAACCAAGCATTCAGAACCCCTAAATTTATGGGGGACACTTGAATCAAACCACCATACCAGGTATGGTGACACCCACCTGTAATCCCAGCACTTGGGAGGCAGCAGCCAGAGGATCACAAGTTCAAGGCTAGCCTGGGTTGCATAGTGTTACTGACCAGCCTGAACTACGGCGGGAAACCCCATCTCACATACAACCCAAACAGCAGAAGGTTACTTAAAGCACTGCTTCTCAAACCTGAGCACTTTTTGGAACCTTCCAGAGGACTTGCTCAATCACCAGTTGATGGGTCCCATCCCTTCTGCTCCAGTGATACAAAAGTCTCTCCCTTGGGCTGGAGAGATGGCTTAGTGGTTAAGCACTTGCCTGTGAAGCCTAAGGACCCCGGTTCGAGACTCAATTCCCCAGGACCCACGTAAGCCAGATGTACAAAGTGTACATGCATCTGGGGTTCGTTTGCAGTGGCTGGAAGCCCTGGCATGCCCATTCTCTATCTATCTGCCTCTTTCTCTCTCTGTCTGTTGCTCTCAAATAAATAAATAAACAAAAAACTTTTTAATTAAAAAAAAA
Organism: Orientallactaga sibirica; assembly: GCA_036365145.1. Taxonomy (NCBI): domain Eukaryota; kingdom Metazoa; phylum Chordata; class Mammalia; order Rodentia; family Dipodidae; genus Orientallactaga; species Orientallactaga sibirica. The sequence continues at coordinate 2,680,446 of JAEOAD010000048.1, forward strand.
AAAAGTCTTTCCCTCACCTGAATGTTTGTGGCCCCTTGTGACACTAGACTTGTGCACATTGTCTTTCCTGTAGTCAGGATACTCATCCCCAGTCTTCCCCATAGTCAGCTCACGCTCATTGTTCAAGTGCCAGCCTACTTGTCACAGAGGTCGGGGAGCTTCCCTGACCCCACTGTCTGGGTGGAGGTACTCTGGAAGTTGGGCTTCCCTTGGTCCAGCATTGGTTACCTTAGCTTACCTTTCCTGTCTGATTTGCTTGACTCTTCTAGCGGATTCCAGAGCTTGAGAGAGAGCAGAGACAACTCGGGCAGTGCTCAGAAGGCTTTGCTCCATGCCCCGAGATTCTCTGCTCGTGTTTAAGGAATTTCCCATCCTATAAGGACAGCTCAGAAATAAACAGCCCCGCCTCCTATGCAACCAGAGCCTGTTGGGCCTTGCTAGTAACAGGCTGGACCTGTGAGGAGGCTGGCCTGCACTATTGGACATGGCCAGGGACCCTGGGCTACAGGGTCGCAGCTGGCCCTCTGTCAGGAGTCCCTGGAGACGGTGATTGCCTTCCATATGTTGTAGGGTGTAGTGAGCTGTCATCACCCAGAGTGAGCAGAACTAGCAAGGTGCTCCCCCCAGACCCCAAAAGGCTTTGACCATTCCATAAGTCAGACTTTGCCCCCCACAGTTCCTGACCTTGTGGCTAGCTGCCCAAGAGACCCTCATGTGACTAAAGTCAAGTAGCATTCCCACCCCCCACAGTTTTGAAGTCACAGCCTCCTGTTAATCTCCTCTTCCATCCTTCCCCCATCTTCCCTTATCCTTTCCCCATAGCTTTGAAGTTACTAGTCCTTCCGCTATCTAGATAACAGCCCATAAACTATGCATCCGATTGCCATATAGTCTGTATGTGCCATCTCAATCTTCCTCCAAGTGTTTATAAACCCACCCCACCCCCGCTTTGAATAAACGAGTGCTGTCTATCAGACGGTCTCCCGGGTGCTCATTGCCCCGTCATGTGTTCGTGTGTCCTCGAGCGCGCCAGAAAGGACCCTGCTGCTCCCCTTCCAACTCCTCTCTCCCTCGCCTGGGATGTCGGTGGCCAACGACCCCCCGGGGAATGGGAACGGAACGAGACCCACACGAGCCCAGACATGTAGTCAATCCATCCATACTAGACCTCAGTAAAGACAAAGATGCTCTAGCCGGGCGTGGTGGCACACGCCTTTAATCCCAGCACTCAGGAGACAGAGGTAGAAGGATCCCATGAGTTCAAGGCCACCCTGAGACTACATAGTGAATTCTAGGTCAGCCTGGGCTAGAGAGAAACCCTGCCTCACAAAAAAAAAAAAAAAAAGAAAGAAAGAAAGGGAAAAAAAGAAAGAAAGAAAGAAAGAAAGAAAGAAAGAAAGAAAGAAAGAAAAGAAAGAAAGAAAAGAAAGAAAGAAAAGAAAGAAAGAAAGAAAAAGTTATGTTCTATGGAAGTCATTGCATGTGTGCATGGGGGGGGGTGACAGGAAATGGAGTATTGTGTGACTTTTCCCAAGGAGACATCAACTAATGTCTAACCCACTCACAAAAACCAAAGAAGAAATTCCACTCTTCTGGCTTAGTGAACAGGTGGGTTACTTAACAGAAACACGCGTGGGTGACTCAAAGGCATTACTGAAAAGCCCACCCTGGCGTGCGTGATGACCCATGAAAGCTGCATGCCAGTAGCCTGCTGCACAAGCTTCAGGCAGCTCCACTAGTCTCTTCTTCCCAACCACTATTATTGCCTATGTAACGCTGGGGAGAGGCCTTGCAAGCCTTCCTGAGCCTTGGAAGTTTTGTTTACTTTGAGTGTTAGGACCCTCCTTCTTCGCTCTAGGATGGAAAAAAAAAAAAGCTACCCAAGAGACAGCAGAGGACAGAGGCATCCTTGTCATGGACAAGGTATGAGCCTGGTCAGGTTCATGCCTGACCATGGGAGCAGTAAGGGCCATTTTGGAACAATCCAGAACTGTGTTTGACACAATGTTTGTGGATGTACAACTTACCTACCTTATTCTTTCTTGTTAAAGAAATGCCTTATCTACCAAGTTAGCTAGAAGAGGTTTTTTTGTTTGTTTGGTCGGTTGGTTGGTTGGTTTTTGAGGTAGGGTCTCACTCTAGTCAAGGCTGACCTGGAATTCACTAAGTATTCTCAGGGTGGCCTCGAACTCACTGTAAGAGTCTCCTACCTCTGCCTCCTCAGTGCTGGGATTAAAGGTGTGCACCACCACGCCCAGCTGTTGTTGTTGTTTTTTAACTAATAACCAGGTCAAAAAAAAAAGATAGTAACTGTTGTTGTGGTAGTTTGAATATATGTCCCCCAATATATTCAGTGTTTTATTAGTTATAGTTTGTATCTGCAATCACCTTGCTAGAGGCAATGTCACTGGGGGCTGGTCTTAAGATGGTAATGGTGGGTTTGAGATTCCATTGTAAAGATATGCAAATGTGCCTAGCAGGAGTTCCTGAAGTGTGCTGTGTGACCTTTTGGCTGTAGTTTTGCTCTGTGTGCTGTGGTGGCTGGTTGGCTTTTGTTCTCTCTGCCTGGCCTTGTGAGAGCAGGCCGCTACTTCTGCCGTTATGGAACTTCCCCTGGATCTGTAAGCTTCAATAAATAATATCCCTTCCTCCATAACTGTGCCTGGTCTGGAAGTTCATCTCAGCGAACCTGAAGCTGTCTGTTACAGTTGTCTTTTGGGTTTTCTTTTCAGTGCCTAGGAAATCTGGGGAATATAAGATTCTCAATACATGTTCGCTGATACAGAGGGATGGATGAATGTTCAAGGGAAAAATAATTCTCCTGAAATCGGTGACTATGGCCCCGGATTTCCCCTGAGTGGCACAGTGTGAGACCGCCATAGGCACGTCCCCTCCTATTCCTCCTCACCTTAGACCCACGTGTCCAGGTTTGTGTCCAGGCCTTGCAACCCCGGGCCCAAACGTGAGCAAAGGCAATATCTATCGTCAGTTGGTTCATGAGGGACACCACTCTGCACGTGTGTTTTGCATATGTATGTGTGTGTGTGGTGCATGTGTGTATGCATGTTCATGTGCTCGTCTACACATGTGTGTGCGGATGCATGTGTACTTGGACGTGGATGTGCATGTGGAGACCAGAGGTTGAGGTCGGGTGTCTCCTTGTATAGTATTCTTTGACACGGGGTCTTTCACCGAACCCAGCGCTCACCAATTCGATTCAGGTAGTTAAGCTAGCCAGCTTGCCAAGGGGAGCTTGCTTGCTGTTGCTGTCTCTGTCTCTCCAGTGTTGGATTACAGGTACATAGCATGCCACACCACACCACACCACACCCAGCATTTACATGGGTTTTCCAGATCCAAATTCACCAAGCCATCTCCCCAGCTCAGACGTAGCTGTTTTATTCCCAGGAAAGATGAGACCCGATGTCTGACAACCTTCCTGCTGCAGGTGGGAGTAAACACAGCATCACCTCTTTCGTAGGTCTTTCCTGTGCCTGGAAAGGTTAGTCTTGCTCGTGATCCGTGGCTGTGCTGTGTGTATGTGCCTCCCTCCTCCTGCACACTTTGAAACTAGTTCTCAAGGCATAAAAAGCAAGACTGGGAGCCACCACAGCCTTACTGGATGGAGCTGGATTGCTAGGGGCTGTCACTGCACATCGTGATGCACGTTTGCAGAACTCAGAGCTGGTTGCTTAGCAACAAAATGAGATGCTCAAGATCTGCATTTTCCTAATCAGTGCAGCATTAACCCTTTGGTGTGAAGCAGGGACCCTGGCAGAGCCTTGAGCAGAGAGAAATATCACGAATTTTCCTTAGACAAATACTGCTTTAAGCTGTCAATGCCATGTACCATGTTACATCTTAGTAAATCCAACAGGCCAGTGGAGGGAAACTAATGTTGGCTCCATTTACAAATGAGGTACACAGAGCACAAGGTTACATAACCAGCTTGAAGTGGGAGGGGAGTTTGGGTCCAGACTCTGTCTCCAGAACCCAAGTGTTTTTTTGTTTTGGTTTGGTTTGGTTTTAGCTAAATTAGAATATACCATTTGGTAGACACTATCAAATGCCTTCTTAAAGTAACTAAGGCAGAAAACAGGTTCAATAGATGTCTTAAAATTTCAGCTGGGCTCAACACACTTCTTACCATGCAAGTGTCAGACCCTTGTACAACATGACACACCACCATGAAGGCATTCTAATGACAATTTTCTTGTTCCCGATGGAGTGGCAATCATATTCTGACTTGATCCAGGGATAGTTTCTTAATTTTTTTAATCTTCTTTTTATTTTTATTTTTTAGAGAGAGCGAGAGAGAGACAGACAGACACAGAGAGAAATTGGCACACCAGGCCTCAGCCACTGCAATCTCACTCCAGACGCTTGGACCACCTAGTGGGCATGTGTGACCTTGCACTTGCCTCAGCTTTGTGCATCTGGGCTCACTTGGGATCTGGAGAGTCAAACATGGGTCCTTAGGCTTTACAGGCAAGCCCCTTGCGTGTTAAGCCATCTCTCCAGCCCAGGCGTGGTGGCGCATGCCTTTAATCCCAGCACTCGGGAGGCAGAGGTAGGAGGATCACTGTGAGTTCGAGGCCACCCTGAGACTCCACAGTGAATTCCAGATCAGCCTAGGCCAGAGTGAGACCCTACCTTGAAAAACCAAAAAAATAAATAATAAAATAAAATAAAATAAAATAAAATAAAAAAGTTGAGACAAGTGGTGGAGACACAAAGGCTAATGGAAACTGTGCTTGTCACCCTGCCACCCTTCCTCCAACATATACAACATATACATAAGTTTCAGATCACCTGTTGTGTGCCAGATACTAAACACACAGAGGCAACTTACACGATCATTGTCCTCCAACATTAAAATATACTTACAGAATGAGACTTAATTTCAATAGACAGTGGTAGATGCTGAGAGAGAACAGAAGAGGAAGTCACACCATGGATGCTCCAAGCTGATCCCCCTCGTTGCCAGCAAACAAAAAGTCCAATGTCCCCAAAGTTGACAACCCACATCCACTGTTCCTTCCCCTAACAGGTCACTGGGCAATGGTGTGGGTGGGGGAATGGGATGCTGAGATCATGGGGTGGAGCTTTCTGGTTTTAAGCTTAAATTTGGTTTAAGAACATGAGTAATGGAACAATCATAGATAATATGTACTAGTGGTTGTAGTCTTGTGTATTTATTTTTGGAAGGTCATGGGCAGCTGCAATAATTTTGAAGTGCCTAGACTTTCAAATTCCTTCCACCCAAAAGAAATAATAATAAAAAAAACCCAATAGCCTGTTGTGGTGGCTATTAGTAGGAGGATTGCCATGTAGGAGGATGAGGTAGGAGGATTGCCATGAGTTCAAGGCCAGCCTGAGACTGCATAGGGAATGCCAGGTCAGCTTGGACTAGAGTGAGACCCTACCTCAAAAAACCTATATATATAAATTTAAAACCTAATTGTGATATCAAAGAAGTTAAGTAATGATGATGCATATTAACCATCTTTTTAAAAAGTAATTTTGGTGCCAAATTAAACATAATAGAATAATATGAAGGAAAAACTAAGTTTTTCTTATTACCCATAACAATTCCACTCAAATGAAATAAAATTAACAAAGCAAACAAATATTAATGATGAAAAGAAGAACTCTGCAAGTGAAAATTCTTCAAGACCATTTCCTTCCCTCCACTGGGATCACATTCATTTATTTATTTATTTATTTATTTATTTTTCCGAGGTAGGGTCTCACTCTAGCTCAGGCTAACCTGGAACTCACTATGTGGCCTCAGGGTGGCCTTGAACTCACAGCCATCCTCCTACTTCTGCCTCCCGAGTGCTGGGACTAAAGGTATGAGCCACCACACCCGGCTTGGGATCACGTTTTTGAGCTTAGGTGACAAGCTCCATGGACCCGCGGTGCCATAAGAAAACTGTAGGTTCTTCAAACAGATCTAAATTCTAGCCCATGTCTTTGTTACCTAGAGATACAGGAATGGTGGTTCTTTAAGGCTGTCGTGGAAGCCATGCTTGTCTGGGAACCAAGAGGCCAAGGGTGACTTAACAATAGTCACAAGCATCCTGGGTGCCCCAGGCGTCAGGACAGCCCCGGCAGGCAAAGGGTTCAAGTTTCAGTGCAGGTATTTTGGTCTCATGCAGGTATTGGTAACCTGGGGCTGCTCCAGTACGGATAGCTTCAGCAACAGGGCTGGCATCTGTCCACCAGGAGGCGCTCCAATAGTAACTGCCAAGAATAGATATATGACTGTGGCTTCAGATACCTTGAAGCATAAAAGATGGTTCTCTTCACCCCCGGCAAAGCATAAAGATTATAACCTTCCATTGAGGAAGGAAAGGAAAAGCCAACTATCACCATATAGGTGTCCACATTTATAATCCCAGCACTTGGAAGACTGAGGTAGGGGAATCACAAGTTCAAGGCCCACTTAAACTACACAGCAAGAACCCATCTCAAACCTGCACTCAACTATGGACTCTTGTCCCTTTGAATCAAGTCTTCATGTGACTGGTGTTTTCCTAGTGAACTGGTGAGTTCCTCTTTATTATTATTATTAATCTGCACTGGATCTCCATCCATGTAAAGCTTTGCTATTTGATTTTCTATCTTCTGTCCATTCTTCTCTTTTCTTTTGTCATTAAAACTATTGGAAACTGCCAGGCGTTGGTGGAGCATGCTTTTAATCCCAGGAGGCAGAGGTTGGAGGATCTCCAAGAGTTCGAGGACACTCTGAGAATACATAGTGAATTCCAAGTCAGCCTGAGCTACGGTGAGACCCTACCTCGGAAAACAAAACAAAACAAAACAAAATTAAATTATGGGAAACTGTTAGCAAATGAAATGTCTGTGTTGTCATGTTTCTGTATTAGAGTGTGAAGGAAACATTGCCAACCTGGAGTGACCAGGGTTTTAATCATTATCAATTAGTGATACCAAGTACCTAATCCCAGTAAATCATGGACTAGCATTGGGGTGGCATCGGTAATCACACAGAGAGTAATGCAGATGGGCTGGGGAGATGGCTCAGCAGTTAAAGGCATTTGCTTGCAAAGCCTACCTGCCCCAGTATCTACTTAAAGCCAGATTACAAAATGGTGCACATATCTAGAGTTTGCAGCAGCAAGAGGACCTGGTGCACCCATTTTCTCTCTCTCAAATAAGTATACTAAAAAAAAATTTTTTTTTTTTTTTTTGGTTTTTCGAGGTAGGGTCTCACTCTAGCCCAGACTGACCTGGAATTCACTATGTAGTCTCAGAGTGGCCTCGAACTCACAGCAATCCTCCTACCTCTGCCTCCCAAGTGCTGGGATTAAAGGCGTGCGCCACCACACCCAGCAAAATGTTTTTGTTTTTTTTAAAAACATCCTGGGCTGGTTAAGGCACTTGCCTGCAAAACCAAAGGACTCAGGTTCGATTCCCCAGGACCCACATAAGCCAGATGCACAAGGGGGCGCATGCGTCTGGAGTTCATTTATAGTGGCTGGAGACCCTGGCATACCTGTTCCCTTTCTCTTTCTCTCTCTCAATAAAAAAAAAAAAAAAAATAGAAGAAGCCAGCATGGTGGTGCATGCCTTTAATCCTAGCACTTGGGAGGCAGAGGTAGGAGGATCACCATGAGTTCAAGGGCACCCTGAGACTACATAGTGAATTCCAGGTAGCTTGAACAAGAGTGAGACCCTACCTCGAAAAACCAAAACAATAAAAATAAAAATATAAGAAAAAAATCCCTATGAAAATGATGCAGTTGCAGGCAAAGTTCTGTTCATGTTACGGCTGGCCTGTGGAAAGACATACACCTCCCCCCAGTTTTCTAAAATTCACATAATAGGGGCTGGAGAGATGGCTAAGTGGTTAAGGCGCTTACCTGCAAAGCCTAAGGACCTGGGTTTGATTCCCCAGTACCCATATAAGCCAGATGCACACTGGTGCATGCATCTGGAGTTCGTTTGCAATGGCTGGAGGTCCTGGCATGCCTGTTCCCTTTCTCTGTCTCTCTCTCTCTCTCTCGTGTGTGTGTGTGTGTGTGTGTGTGTGAGTGTGTGTGTGTGTGTGTGTTTCTCATAAATAAATAAATACTTTTTTTTAATTCCCATAACATGAACTGGGCATGGTGGTGCATGCCTTTGATCCCAGCACTCGGGAGGCAGAGGTAGGAGGATCACCATGAATTCAAGGCCAGCCTGAGACTACATTGTGATTTCCAGGTCAGCCTGGACTACAGTGAAACCCTACCTCCAAAAACCAAAATAATAATAAAAAAATTCGAACCGGGTGTGGTGGCGCATGCCTTTAATCCCAGCACTTGGGAGGCAGAGGTAGGAGGATCGCCGTTTCAAGGTCACCCTGAGACTACATAGCGAATTACAGGTAAACCTGAGCTAGAGCTAGAAAGACCAATAATAATAATAATAATAAGGAAAACATTAATAATCTGTATTGGGTCATACAAGGACATTTGGTTAGCTTTGGTCTTATAGAAGCAAATGTCCCCTGAGACATACCCCTTGGGAGATTTTCAGTCAGATAAATGTTGGTCTTAGGGAGCTAAAAGTATTAGATAAACAAGCTGATTACCCAAACCACAGGACTCCAGCTTTGTCTCTGCTAATCTAAAATCAAGCTGAGCAAGTAAATATCCGATAGGGACAACGTTTCTAAAAGTATGCCCAGGATACTTATGAAGCTTGCTCACTCTAAACAGGAACATGGGACCATCTACCCGGCTACTTGGCACTCCATACAGGAAGAGCCTTTAACAGAAGGAATTCTATGTTTAGCCTCCTCAGCTGGTGCCTGGACCACCAGTGGTGCCCTTCATTCCTCTTTAATTGTTACATGGCTTTTATTCTGAAGCTATTGCTTTGGAAAAGTGAGGTGAATGAATCTAACAGGCATGTTCAACTTGAAGTACACGTGTCTCAGGGTAGCTATGAATGTGGCCCGGCACATTTGTAGATGACAATCATATCACAATGTCAAAGGGATGATCACCCTGATTATTTTAGAGAGAGAAGAGACGGAGTCAAAGCCGGTAAATGATAGAGACTGGGCGGGGGGAGGGGGGAGAAGAATCAATGCAAAAGACACAGCTCTCACCCTAAAGGGGAAACGACAATTTATTCTGGAGCCAAATATGAGTGACCATGGTCTGGGAACACAGATTTAGGCTACTCCAATTCCATGTTCCAACAAATTAACAATGCCATGAAGGTTTTATAGTTACAGAACAAAAGCAAGTCATAAATCAAGGCACTTTTCAAATACATTGAGTGACCATCAGGTAAGCGGGTTACAGCAAAGGGGTGTGGGGGGGTCCCCCACCATAGTGCTGCATGCAGATGCTAACTGATGACATTCTTAGCTCCTGGGTTGGTAGAAGCCAGTGGTCTACTAGTACATTTCAGAAAGGTTGCACCTGTTCAACTGAGAGTCACCAGGTTGTTAGTTCAGACACAGAGGTGGGCAGTAAATGGCTATGAAGGGGCTAAAGGAAGCCCAAGGTAATTTGGCTGTGACTTGCAACAGTCCATCCCTCTGTGGTCACAGGAGTTCTATCAGTCCATTCAGCCTTGTTGGAAGCAGGTGTAGCAGATGCAGCACCTTTCTGCAAACTTAATTCACAAAAGACGTAAGTGAGGGCTGAAGAGATGGCTTGGTGGTTAAGGTGTTTGCCTGCAAAGCCAAAGGACTCTGGTCCAATTCCCCAGGACCCACATAAGCCAGCTGCACAAGGTGGCACATGCATCTGGAGTTTGCTTGCACTGGCTGGAGGCCCCGGTACTCTCTATCTACCTCTTTCTTTCTCTCAAATAAATAAATAAATAAAAATAAAAATATTGGAGAGATTGCTTAGCCTTTAAGGCACTTGCCTGTGAAGCCAAAGGACTCGGGTTTGATTCCCCAGTTCCTACATAAGCCAAATGCACAAGGTGGCACATGTGTCTGGAGTTCATTTGCAGTGGCTAGACACCCTGGCATGCCCACTTTTCTCTCTCTCTCTCTCTCTCTCTCTCTCTGTTTCTCTCAAATAAATAAATAAAAATAAAATCTAAATTTTTTAAAAAGACATAAGTGACAATGGAGAAGTTGGTGTGAATGCTGTGGTTTCTTTTTCCAAACTTAGTAATTTATTAAACAATAATAATTACATGTAAAAATAATTACATTTGCTGGGTGTGGTGGTGCATGCCTTTAATCCCAGTACTTGGGAGGCAAGGGTAGGAGGATCACCATGAGTTTGAGGCCAACCTGAAACTACATAGTGAATTCCAGGTCAGCCTGATCTAGAGTGAGACCCTACCTCAAAAAAACAAACAAAAAAAATTACATTTGTTGAACAGCTTGTATGTGGACATTTCTAAATGCATCACATACTTTATTTTTTAAATAATATTTTAAATTTTTAATAAATATTTTATTAGCATATGTTAATTATACATAACAACAAATTTCATTACACCATTTTCATACATGCACAAAATGTATTTTATCACATTCACTCCCCATTACTTCATTCTGTTCTCCTTTCACTCCCATTGATTTTAAGAATTAAAAAAAATTTTTTAAATGTTTTATTTATTTATTTATTTATTTGAGAGAGAGGAAGAGAGAGAGAGAAAAAAAATGGGCACACCAGGGCCTCCAGCTACTGCATATGAACTGAACTGCAGACGCATGCAGCACCTTGTTCATCTGGCTTACATGGGTCCTGGGGAATCAAACCTGGGTCCTTTGGCTTTGCAGGCAAGCACCTTAACTGCTAGGCCTTCTCTCCAGCCCTGAAAAAATTTTTTCAAGGTAGCCCAGGCTAACCTGGAATTCACTAGCTGGAATTCCAGCTGGCCTCAAACTCACAGTGAGCCTCCTACCTCTGCCTCCCAAGTGCTGGGATTAAAGGTGTACACCACCATGCCAGGTGAATTTAAGAATTTATTTATTTGTTTATTTGTTTATTTATTTATTTATTTTTTTTTTTTTTTTGAGGCAGGATCTTGCTCTAGCTCAGGCTGACCTGGAATTCACTCTGTGAATGAAAATTCAGGGAGGACTTGAACTTGTGGCGATCCTCCTACCTCTGCCTCCAGAGTGTTTTAAGGATTTTTATACTGAGTTATGAATGGAATACTTTTGATATACTTAAAGGATCTCTAGTAAAGATTTAAATTATATGTGTGTCCCTCATTTTCACTTTCTCACCTTCAATTGTCAGTAAAAGTAGGAAAATATGTAAATGTAAAAATAAAATAAGAGGCTACCAGAAATAAACTATTACAGTACTTACTTTTTTCTATTTTTAAATATTTTATTTATTCATTTGAGAGAGAGAGAGAGAATGGGCACGCCAGGGCCTCCAGCCACTGTAAATGAACTCCAGACGCATGTGCCACCTTGGGCATCTGGCTTACATGGGTCCTGAGATATTGAACCTGGGTTCTTAGGCTTTGCAGGCAAGTACCTTAACCACTAAGCCATCTCTCCAGCCCTGTTACAGTACTTTCTAGATTTGATTTTAATACATTTGGTTTTTCAGATGAAATGTAATAACTTTTGCCATTCATTTGTGTAACTGGTCAGATCCTTCATATTTAGGCTGCTAACACAGAGATGGCTGTAGAAGGCCTGAGGAACTAGAAGTGTGCCAGACCCCTGCCCACGGCAGTGTGTCAGCTTGGGATGACTCCTGCACAGGTCATCTCCCTTCACCTCCTACCCCTCCACATCAGCACTGGTACTTCTCCCTGGCTTCCAGCCTCCCATGTCCCCACAGGAGCTGAAGTTAGGAAGAGCAGGAGCCCAGAAAAGGATTAAGATCCTAACCAAGTGCTTGAGGCCATTTAATTGCACCAGTCTTCAATTTGTGTATGGTATTGTCCAAAGCCTGGATGTGTTTTCAGAAATGAACAGTTTAGTACAGTTCACAGAGCTGCATCAATGTTTACCTTTAAATTTTTTTTTATAAATGAACAAGTAAAGATTATATATAAAAATATATATTCATAATATATATATTCATATTAGGTTTTAAAATATACACACATTGTGGAATGGCTTAATTGAGCAAATTGACATCTATGTAACTTCACAGACTTAAATTTGTGGTAAGAGCACCTAAAAATCCGCTCATAGCAATTTTAAGAATATAGCAATAGTTATTAACTATAGCCACTATGTTGTACAACAGATTTTTTAACTCATTTTTTTCCATCTAGCTGAAAATGTAGATTTTTTTTAAAGTATGTATTTATTTTAAGAGAAAAAGACAGAGAGAGAGAGAGAGAGAGAGAGAGAGCATGCCAGGGCCTCTAGCCACTGCAAACGAACTCCAGGCACATGGTCCCCCTTGTACATCTGGCTTATGTGGATGCTGGGGAATTGAACCTGGGTCTTTTGTCTTTGCAAGCGCCTTAACCACTAAGCCATCTCTCTAGCCTGAAAATGTAGATCTTTTGACCATCATCTCTCCAACGACTCTCCCCCAACACATCCTCGGTCACCATTAATTCTACTTTTTATGTCTTTGAGGGCTGGAGCAATGGCTTAGCTGTTAAGGCACTTGTCTATGAAGCCTAAAGACCTAGGTTCGTCTCCCCAGAACCCACATAAGCCTGATGCACTGGTAGCACATACATCTGGAGTTTGTTTGCAGTGGCTAGAGGCCCTGGTGTGCCCTTTCTCCCTCTTTCTTTCTCTCCAATAAATAAATAAATAAATAAATAAATAAATAAATAAATAAATAGAAATGAGGAACCCTGATATTTGTCTTTTTATATGTGGCTTTTTTCATTTTAATATACTGCCTTCTAAGTTTATCTGTGTTGTTGTAAATGGCAGGTTTCGCTTTTCAAAGGCTCAAGAATATGCCATTGTACTACACATATATTCATTCTCAAAACACCCTATGATAAAAGGACTGCTACTGTTCCCATTATAAAGACGAAGAAAACAAGACCCAGAACTGCTGAGTAGCATGACACAGTGAGTAAATGGCAGGGGGAGGATTTGAAGTCAGGCATTTTTGTTTTTAAAGGCAGGCTCAGTTTCAGCCTAACCCAGGCTGATCTGGAACTCAGTCTATAGCCCAGGCTGGCCTTGAACTCACTGTGATCCTCCTACTTCAGTCTCCCAAGTGCTGGGATTAAAGCCGTGAGCCACCATACTCAGCTATCTCCAGACTGAAGGCTTGTTTGTACTGGAGATGGAATGGAGGCTTTGGCATGCCAGGCACTCTACCAGCTAAGTGACACCCAGGCCCACGTCCAGAGCCAAAGTTCTTTGACCTCCCCATGTTAGTATGTCAAATATATAGTGAGTTTTCCTAGCTACATCATTCTTATTTCAGGCCATAGTTACTACAAAATAAATCATGACTAGCAGAGGTTTGGGACAGGATCAGTTTCCTGTCGTAAGACTGCATCTGCAGTAAGTTCCCAGTGATGAGAAGTTTCAGGCTAGGGCTAGATGTGGGGCTTAGTGGTAGAGCCCTTGCCCAGCATGTGAGAAGTCTTAACCCTCAACACTGTGGAGAAATAAGAAAGAAGGTATGGGAGAGAGGAGAGAGAGAGAATGAATGAATGAATGAATGAATGAATGAATGAATGAATGATTTCAGGCCGGTGAATAATAACTAATGAGAGTTAAAATCAAACAACCTTTCCTGTACCTGTGTCATATGGCGTTGAGACCAAGAAATACTTGTTTTGGGGATAAGACCATAAACCAACAAAATAGTTATAGTTGGGCCAGGAAGATGGCTCAGGGGTTAAAGGTATTTGTTTGCAAAGCCTGACAGCCCGGGTTCACAATTCCCTAGTGCCTGTGTAAAGCCAGATGCACAATGTGGTGCATGTGTGGAGTTCATTTGCAGTGGCAAGAGGCCCTGCTGCACCCATACTCTCCCTCCCTCCCTTTCTCTCTCTCTCTTCTCATAAGCAAATATATTTAAAAATAGTTATAGTTAACTTATCAAGACTCTTACCTGATACCTTAAAACTAACTTCAAAATTACCCGACTGCACTCATCCATCCAGAACTCTTACTAAGAAATTCCATCTCATCCCAACCCTAGCGCCCACTTCTCTCTTAGATGATAAACAGGAGCTCTGTCCTCTTCTCTTAACCTCTATAATAAAATCTTTCTGGGCTGGAGACATGGCTTAGTGGTTAAGGCATTTGCTTGTGAAGCTTAAGGACCTGTGTTTGATTCTCAAGGTTCCATGTAAGCCAGATGCACAAGGTGGCATATGCATCTGGAGTTCGTTTGCAGTGGCTAGAGGCCCTAGCATGCCGATTCTCATTCTCTCATTCTCTCTTTCTCTCTCCTTCTCTCTCTCTCTTTCTCTGTCTCTAATAAATACAAACTTAAAAAAAAAAAAAAAAAAAAACCTTCTAAGTTTCACCTCCTATGGTCTGTGGATTTCATTTGTCAAGACAAGAGGACACCATGACTTAGTAGAAGTTTTTTTTTTTCTTTTTGGTTTTTCGAGGTAGGGTCTCACTCCAGCCCAGGCTGACCTGGAATTAACTGTGTAGTCTCAGGGTGGCCTTGAACTCATGGCGATCCTCCTACCTTTGCCTCCTGAATGCTTTATGTGGCTATGAATGTCCAGCACCCTGACTCCTGAGTTACAGCTCAACAGGGAGCTCAGAAAAGCTCCATTACTCTCAAAGAAACCCAAATTCCCATATCAGTGACAAGAACCTGAAGACTTAGGCAGAGGTCTCAGTTGGCCCTCTATCTCTGAGACATCTCGGGTATTCCTCACCACCAGCAACAGTGCCAACGGCTTGCTTTTCCCTCATAATTCCTGTGGATGATGCAATGATTTCCATATCATTCAGAAGGCTGGCTGGAGGGCCTGAAGGACATAGGAAGGAGTTGCTGAAGACATATCTGGGTCAGGAGGTGATACAGAAAGTTCACAGTTTCTTGTATGCCAATGTGCCAATAATTTGGTGTGTTCCCAGATCCTTGTCTTATGAATTTGAAGAGTGAAATCCAACCAGAAGATAAGGTTCATAAAGATTTTATTCTAGATTAAAACTTTAGGAGGGCTGGAGGAGATGGCATGAGTTAGGCCACCCTGAGATACATAGTTAATTCCAGGTCAGCCTGGACCAGAGTGAGACCCTACCTTGCAAAAACAAAAAAAAAAAAAAAAAAAAAAACTTTAGGAGGGCTGGAGAGATGGCTTAGTGGATAAAGCACTTGCCTTCAATGCCTAAGGACCCAGGTTCAACTCTCTAGAACCCATGTTAGCCAGACACACAAAGGTGAGGCAAGTGCAAGGTCGCACATGCCCACTAGGTGATGCAAGCGTCTGGAGTACGATTTCAATGGCTGAGGCCCTGGCACACCAATTTTCTCCCCTCTCTCTCTGTCTCTCTCTATCACTCCCTTGCTCTCTCTAAAATACAACTTTTAAAATATTAAAAATAAAAATCTTTAGGAGAGAGCAGAGAAGCAGGGGAAGGGATGCCTTAAGCCCAGAACATAAGAGAAGGAAGCAAGGAGCAGCTCATGTCAGAGAGGCAAGAGTGGGTTTCAGAAGCCCACCTCGAGGCGGCTGTAGATTTTTATGAGCCTGTGGATGGGCAGCTGGTTTAGCCAGTTTAGTCCTGACTCCAGCCATCTCAAGTCAGGGTCTCTGGAACAAGACAATCTTCTCTGAATCTAAATTCTCTACGAAGGGAGTGGAAGGACTCCCTAAGATGGCAGAGATAAGGAAAGGCCAGGTTCTTCTGACATTTCTTTTTTTTTTTTTTAAGATTTATTTTATTTACTTATTAGAGACAGAGAGAGGGAGAGAATGGGTGTCCCAGGGCCTCTAGCCACTGCAAACGAACCCCAGATTCATGCGCCACCATGTGCATCTGGCTTATGTGAGACCTGGAGAACCGAACCTGGATCCTTTCCCTTTGCAGGCAAGCAACTTAACCTCTAAGCCATCTCTCAAGCCCCCTTCTGCCATTTCTGACCTGTAGTGAAGTGTAATGACCTATATATTTCCCCTACAGGCCCAAGGACAATTTCTGTACTTAGCCAAGTGAAAACTATTTAGTTTGGCATCTATCACTCCTGTGCAACCTAGCCGATTCCTGTGTCCTATCAGAGGCAGCAACCCGGGAAGGGGCAGGTCACCAACGACACACACAAACACAAGTAATGGGCGGGGCTGGAGCCTACTTGGAAAATGTGGGCGTAGTCCAAACTCACTCCCTCGGTGAGAGCCAAGGCCCTTGTGAGAGGCTCCTGAGTTTCTTTCCAATCTTCTTCAGAATTTCTGCTAAGGAAGGAAAATTACCAAAGCAAAACCTTGATATTTGTTTAGAATCCACAAATTGTTTTCAAAGGGATGATTTCATCTTATTTGTTGCTACAGAGCCTCCTCCCTGCCTGCCAGGGACTGTGTTTGCCTCAGCTGACAGGCTCAGATTTGCCAGAGGGTGCACAGATAGTACAATTTGGCCACTTTCATGACAAGCTTAATTTATGTTCTGTCTTCCGACAGATTTGTAAAGGATTTTATGTTCTTTTAGAAGGTTGCCCTAGAGCACAGGCTGGTGAAGTTCTGTTTTGAAAACTCCCAGGGATTCAGTGATGTTGTGCCTGGGGCCCCAGGGTTGGGGGAAGGGACTTGGGAAGTAGAAGACCAGAGCCTAATCCAAGCCCAGCAGCTCTACTCTCTTCGTCAGAACAGAATGTGCAGTGGCAGTTAGGAAGAGAGGTGCCTGCTGGGTAGGAAAACCAAAGGAAAGAGACTTTTTTTTTTTTTTTTTAAATTTAGGCTTGAATCGCTAGCTTCTAACCCTGAGAAATTTTCAATAAATGTTTGTGGAAAGAATATTTAAAGAGAAAAGTCCAACTTGATCAGATTTGTTTAAAGGCAGAACAAGAAACAGTGAATGAATGGAACTGAAAGTCAACATTTCGCTCAGAGGGAGAGTACTTGTTCAAATGCACAGGTTCAGTTCCCAGTACCAACATGGGAGCAGGAAGCTTTAGAAGGTCAATAAGTTTTGAAAAATACTTGTAAGCTCAAGTGATATCAGTTACTTTCCTTTTCTGGGGCAAAATACCTGACCAAAATTCAGTCAAGGGAGGAAGAGACTTTTTTTCACCTTCCAGTTCTGTCAGTGTCTCAGAGCTCTGTAGCCATCTCCCTCTCTCCCACCTCCCATGCTCTGAGTAGACCTGAAATTCTAAAGCTACCTTCAGTTATGAAAATTGAGATTTCAAAGGTCTTTCCCATTTTCCCCATATGCTCAGACTAGATCTGAGTTCTTAGCATCACTACCTACTAATTACTATAATTGACTGAGCCTTTCTCACCTAAGGGAGAGGAAAATCAACTTCCTCCCAGCCCATTGCCAGATGACTCAAAGTCCCTCCTTCATCTCCAAAGGAGCTCAGCAGGGGACAGAGCCAAGCTGACCGCTGCAGGTTCCAGTCTTTCCTCCCCCACACCCCACGCTGCACGGGCAGCACCTTCCCCTTGCAGGAGACTGCAGAAGAAGGCTAGCTTCTTTTAGGCTGTATCAGTTAGGGACAGAGATCCCAAAAGAGAACAAGAAGTTGCCACTCAGCCTTGGCAGGAAGGGAGCTGTGTCTGATTGAGACTCATCTACAACAGCTGCGGTGTTCAGTGGTAGCATGCTTGCCTGGGTTCTAGTCCCATGAGGACTTGACTTAGGGTCCGCAAAATCTGCATACATGTTGGGTGGGTGTGGTGGCCACCGGTAATCTCAAGGTGGGAGAGGCACAGACAGGGGCAAACTGGCTAGCTAGACTAGCTGAATCAGCAGGCTGTGGGCTCAGGAGAGACCGAGTCTCAATAAAATAAAAGACTAGAGTTGGGGAGAGTTAGGTAGCCAGTCAGGAGGGAGGGTTCAGAGAACGCCATGCCTGCCTGCTTCATCAGAACCAGAGTTCAGCATCTGACCCGATCATCCAGTCGGCTCTCTCACCTTCTCCGGAGCTGGCCCCTAGCTCAGACCAATCAGCTCTCTCTCACACTCACCTGAGTCTGAGGGTCAATCCCACCACAATAAGATTATACATAGATCTTTATCAGGTGGGCAGGCCCTCTGTGTTGGCTGATCAAGTTTCCTGAACTTCCAGGTTCATGTCCTGGTTAGCCTCCCCTGCAGGCTGAGATAGGGGAGACCATGGACCCCTACCCCCACGTGGGCTCTACCCGCTCCTGCCTTCCACATGGCAGGGACTTTCTGTACTGTTTTCTTTCCTCTCTAAATCTCTTTTCATGTTTCTTTCAGACCCATGTTTACCTCCCACATGGGTTCTCAGACAACTTGGATGCCTTTTTTCCCCCCTTCCTCAGTTCCAGAACTCTCCCTCTCCCTCACATGCTTGATATTCCTGAATAAGGATGTAATACGTTAATAATTATCCTTCTCTGCCTGGATTTATCCCAATTATTTGTAAAGACAGACACGAACTCAGGGTTTGGAGTTTAAGGACTCTTCCTGAACTCCAGAAACCTGTTACAGCTTTGCTTTCTGCAACTCGCAGCATCCTGTCTCCTTCCCTTGCCTCCAGACATCAGTACAAGTGGTACCAAATTTATGTCATCCTAATCAAGTGTGGGTGATCAAAGATAGATCTACTGGAGGAAATCCAGTTTGTAGGACTCTGGCTAGCTAAGTTTGGCTGTCATATTCAACCTTTGAGCCAATCCTTGTGGCTACAGTTAAGAGGGTTGTGATTGGTGGGGATAGAGTCACATGTCTGGGAACTTGGCCAAGAAGCTTATTTTTTTCAACACTTTTACTGAGAATTTTAATACATGAGCATACTATAATTTGTCCATATTGCTATTCTAGTGCTTTCTTTTGTCATCCCCCTCCTAAACCCCTGTTCCATTGAGCACCGCCCTTGAGAGAGACTAATCAGGTAGCTTTGGTAGATGGGCAGTTAGAGAGGGAAGGCTCACAGAAGGGAAACCTTTCGTCACACTGTCAATCTGCCTATCTCAGAAGCAGAACTGGAATCCAGCGTCTGCCTGTCTCATCCAATCAGATCTCTCTCTGTGTCTCTCTCTCTCTCTCTCTCTCTCTCTCTCTCTCTCTCATGCACCCATCCAAGTGTGGGTGGGACCTCTTCTCTGAGCCCAGACCAATTGGCTTTCACGCCTTACACGGATGTGCCAGCCTCTTCTGGAGACAATTCCTTTCCCTACAAATAAATAGCATTGGATCATGGAGGAGGGAGGATTCTCATTGCCACTCTTTGTTCACATCTCCATGTCTGGGTCCAAGCACTGCTAAGACTGTCCTTCCCACGCTGGAGGCCAACCTTTCAGAGTGGGAAGGGACAGTTCTGTGTTACTATTTTTATGATCTTTAGACATTTTTGAGAGCATGGGTCTTTTTAGAATAATCCATTTTCACGTCTTTTTTTCCAAGGTCCATGTTTGACTCCCAAATGGGCTCTCAGACCGCGTGGGTGTATCCATCCCAATTCCTTGGCTTGCAAATCCTCCCTCTCCCTTGTATCCCTGATGTTTCTGAATAAAAATGTAGTGGTTTACAAATTATCAGTCTTGTTCTAACCCCGTTCTTTGGTAAAAATGACACAAACTCAGTTTGGAGTTCAAGGACTCTTTCTAAACTCCTAAAACCCATTATACTCCCTTTCCAACTAGTCCTTCTGTTTTGGTGTCTCATTCTTTCTGGCCCTCTCCATTCTCTGTTAAAATAGTGATGGGCTCAGAATTGTGTAGTTCTTGTGGAAGTAATGGCAACTACCGTAAGGTCACAAGTATAGTACAGTAGTCAGCCATGTCCAGTTGACAGTTCCCCAAAGCACTCCTTCTCAACCTGTGGCTCTCACATTCTTTCCGTTTCCTCTTCTGCCATGTTCCCTGAGCCTTGGAGGGAAGGATAGAGAGGTCTCATTTAGTGCTGAACTCTCAACAGCTTCTTATTTTTATCTTTGTTGAGTTTTGAGTCTCCTCAGTGTCTGCCACCATCTCCTTAGAGAAGCTTCTTTGGCTAGCAGTGACAGCAGCACTAATATCCTTTCTGCCATCTCCTCTGCTGTGTCCCCTGAGCCCTGGTGAGTGTGACAGAGATGACTCATCCAGTGCTGAGCACTGGGCTTTCTCTTCTTCTCATCATCTTGATGAGTCTTGGGTTTCTCCAGGATTCGATGCCTCTCTAACTAAAGGTAAGAAGAGCATTAATCAAGAAGTGTAAACATAGAGTTAGAAGGCAATATCAATATGAGCTTAACATATCCATTTAGCCAAAGAACAATGGCTAACTGAGCTATACAGTGAGGGGGGGGGAAGCACCTACAAACTGACTAACAAGGACAGCTATCCCAGTTTTAAGATAAGTAAAGAATTGGGGGCTGGAGAAATGGCTTAGTGGTTAAGGCACTTGCCTGCAAAGCCAAAGGACCCAGGTTCAATTCCCCAGGACCCACGTAAGCCAGATGCATGAGGTGGCACATATGACTGGAGTTCATTTGCAGTGGCTGGAAACCTTGGTATGCCCATTTTCTCTACTTCTTTCTCTCTCTCAAACAAATAAATAATTTTTTAAAAAAATTTAAGAATTGGAACAATCATGCAGAGGATATACAAACCCTTGAAAAGTCCCTTCACTGAACCCTATAACTGGGGCTCTTCCAAGTCTCTAGGATTGGCTACTCCCCAAGGTCTGCTGACTTCCTTCTACACAAAGCACCTGCTCTCTGCCTCTAGCCCATCCTGGCCATAATCTACCCAGCTGAAAGCTCCAGAGGGTGCAGTCACATTCCATTCTCACTCAGAAAATCCATGTGACTCCCTTGCTCTGCCCAGCCCAGCACACACACAGCAGGCCTTCCTCATCCCGTTTCGTATTTCATGATCCAAGAGAGTAGGGTCCCACGGGGAAACAACAGAGAACTCATAGAGTCAGAGGACTGAAAAAATTCTTTGCCAGGTGTGGTGATACACACTTTTAATCCCAGCACTCGGGAGGCAGAGGTAGGAGGATCTCAGTGAGTTTGAGGCCTCCCTGAGAATACATAGTGAATTCCAGGTCAGCCTGGGCTACAGCAAGATACTACCTTGAAAAACCATTTTACAAAAAGAATTCTTGGGCTGGAGAGATGGCTTAGCGGTTAAAGTGTATGCCCGGGAAGCCTAAGGACCCTGGTTTGATTCTCCAGGTCCCACGTTAGCCAGATGCACATGGTGGCACTTGCATCTGGAGTACATTTGCAATGGCTAGAGGCCCTGGTGCACCAATTCTCTCTCTCTCTCCCCCTCTGTCTCTAATAAATAAATTAAAATTAAAAAAGAGAATTCCTTAGGATGTGGTCTCCATTGCAATAGTGATGTTAGTTAGCCCATGTACATTGGATGAAAAATAATACAAATATAAGTAGACTCTGAATAATAAAAATAAAGAGAAACAAAATGAGAAAAGCATAGTGAAGATATTTTCTGATACTGAAGACGTTTTCCATCTCCTGGTTACATTTTCTATGTGGAATTTAAGGTGGTGGTGATTGCTTTAACAGAATCATCCCACATTCTGCCCAGCTCATGGCCTGATGCAGGGTTAGTCTGAGGAATCCGACTGTTGCTGTTGCTGTCAGGGGCATCTCAAGACGAGAATCCAAAGTGTTCAGCTTCAAATTGTTAAAACAACCTGCTGAGAGAAATGTTGCAGATCTGAAAATTAGAGGGAAGTTATGATTGCATTAATTATTTTTATTTTTATTTTATTTTTATTTATTTATTTGAGAGCGACAGAGAGAGAAAGAGGCAGAGAGAGAGAGAGAGAGAGAGAGAGAGAGAGAAATAGAATGGGCACACCAGGGCCTCCAGCCACTGCAAATGAATTCCAAATGCATCTGGTTTACGTGGGTACTGGGGAACTGAGTTTCAAACCGGGGTCCTTAGGCTTCATAGGCAAGCTCTTAACCACGAAGCCATCTCTCCAGCCCTGATTGCATTAATTTTTTAAACATGGTTTTTGTTGCAGTCAGGTTCACAATTGCTGGCAGAAAACACCCGAACAACAGCAGTTTGTGGGAAAAAAGAAGTTTTTTTTTGGCTTACAGACTCAAGAGGAAGCTCCATGATGGCAGGGGAAAATGATGGCATGAGCAGAGGGTGGACATCACCTGTTGGCCAACATCAGGTGGACAACAGCAACAGGAGAGTGTGCCAAACACTGGCAAGAGGAAACTGGCTATAACACCCATAAGCCCGCCCCAACAATACACTACCTCCAGGAGACATTGATTCCCAAATCTCCATCAACTGGGAATCTAGCATTCAGAGCACCTGACTTTGTGGGGGACACTTGAATCAAACCACCACAGTTTTCTAGTAAATTCTTTTGTGTTAGGCCAGGTCTTTCAGAAACTGAACCCAAATGGGTGTTCTTGCTAGAGTTATGTGTGACAAGAGGGCTCTCAGGAGAAGGGGAGGGAGGGAAGCAGACAGGGAGGAACACGCTAAGCAAGCAAACAGCCTCAACTGGAGACCCTCTACAGCGGATCCCACAGGACTCTCCTGAGTTGGTACCTATAGTGGTTTTGAATCATGTCCCCTAAGTTTTGGGCCTCCCTTCAAAAGGTGGGCCTTACATCTTCTCCTTGGGAATGTGGGCAGGACTTGGTGACTTCCCTCTCATGCTTAGGCAAAAGGGACACCATCTGACTCCTAAGGTGAAGGAAGACAGCGTGGCTGCCTTGTCTTGCTCTCTCGTGTCACGTCACTTGGAGGGCAGCCAGCTGTGGGGTCATAGAGATTTTCTAGCAGCCTTGGAAGAGGTCATTGCGAAAAGTCATTGAGCTTCTTGCCAACAGCCAGTAGGCCCTTGCCAGCCGGGTGAGTGAGTCACCCTGGAAGCAGGTGCCTCTTGCCTCAGTTGAGCCTTCAGATGACATCTGGGAACCAACACCTTGCAAGAAAAACTCAGATCCAGAAAAATCCTGCTATGCTGCTCCTGAATTCCAGATACCTAAGAACTGTGTGTCAAGCCACATGGTTTGGGGGGGTCATTTATTTTGAGAAATAGATAACTAATAGAGCCCTCATGGCAATTAGTAGTTGTGGGATTCTAGGGCATGGACAAGCTCCTATGGTGCCAAGGACAATTCTTTGCTGAGGGGGCAACTGCATGGTCCAGTGTGGACAGGAGCCAGAGATAAGGGTGCCGCCTCCCCATGAATGGGGACTTGGGTCAAGCACTGAGGGTCCACCACAAGTGACTATCAACTCAGTATAGTTTGGGTTCTGAGCGTTCTCTGTGTAATATTTTCACTGGTTTTGTGAGGACCATTTCTGCTTATGTGACTGGAAGGTGCACATGGCAAATGCATTCATAGGAACAGCCAGGTGAGTGGCCTAGACTCGCCCCCAGGCCCTGAAGAACACTGGCAAACATTGAAAGCGCATGTAGAGATGCTCAGTGAATACTAACCACAGTGTTTTCACTACTACTCAAGCCTTGCTTCCCATGGGACACTTCATATTTCATCCCCAACTGTGTTGGGGGCTGGGGTTCAGGGCGAAGGGGGGAGAAGTAAGAAAAGTCCTCATGTGGCTGACAAGGCCGCAGTGGCCGCTTTGAGCTTCATTGCTTTCTCCACTGGACATGTCGACAAAGCCATCACAGAGGGGGAAAACTGTCCCCTCGCATACCCTAACACACCCCTTTCCCAGTCCCTAGGTATAGGGTCAGAAGGCCCTTAGACATCTCAGTCAACTGCTGAGTTAAATCACCCAAGGGTCGCGATTCCTGGCGGCCTAAGGGAAAAGGAAGAGAGTTCTTTCTAGTGATGGTTGAGCTGCTGGCACTGGAGTTCTGGCTCAGGACCCTGGCTCTGAGGGCTGCTTGGCTTGGGCTGCTAGACCTGGGGCTCCTGCATCTACTCCCACCTCTGAGAGTTCCTCGGGCTACTTGAGCTTAGGGTGGTGGACTTGAGAGGACGCTCTGGGTGCTAAACATGTTCCTGCCTCTGCAGGGCTACAGCTGCTCTGTCCCGGTCTGCTTTTACTGGGTCCCTGAGCTTTCAATGCCTGGATGCTCTCCTGCCTCTGAGAGCCCCAACAGGAACTGTTGCCTTGCTAGTCTCTGGTTCCTGCTTTAGAACAGACCTGCTGCTGCTCCCGCTCCTGCAGCCTATGACTCCTGCTCCTATGGCTCCTGCTATTGCTCTGAAGCCCCAATTTCTACTTTTGTGCCTCTTGACTGGTATCCCCAAGCCTGTCAGGGACTCATAGGGATGATGCTTTTGTGTCCTCTTAGCTGCCACCAAGACTAGGCTGTAACCACCTTTGCCCTCCTGGTTGAAAATAGCCAGGCTGGAGAGATGACTTAGCAGTTAAGGCATTTGCCTGCAAAGCCTAAGGACCCAGGTTTGATTCCCCAGTACCCACATAAGCCAGAGGCACAAGGAGGCTCATGCATCTGGAGTTCATTTGCAGTGGCTGGAGGCCTGGTGTGCCCATTCTCTCTCTCTCTCTCTCACTCCTTGCAAATAAATAAAATAAAGACTGCCTCTCTCTCCCTCCCTTTTGCTCTCAAATAAAAATAAAAGAAAAAGAAAAAGAAAAAAACCTCATAGCCACCTGAAATCCAGATTATAAATTTATTTATTTATTTATTTGACAGAGAGCGAGAAAGAGGCAGAGAGATGCCATTATACCTACGGACATAAATCCTTCTTGATTTGCCCTTTGTTGTCTGTCCATTCCATTCTTCGGCTAGATAGGCCATTTCAGTGCTATGTTTGACAGTGACTTGAACAATGATGTGGCCTTCTTGTCCCCAGAAGGATGGAAAAGGACAGTGTCATTGTTGCATTCTCCAGTTTATAGGTAGGTATTTAGCTCAGACTCAGAACACATGACTCGTGGAGCAGGCAGAGAACAGGCCCATTCTCCGTGGAGGGAATGGGCTCTGGCTTGGGGAACTAGTTTGGATGTTCATAGGCTCTGTGTTCTGATGAGACTAAAATTTGCCAGCAAATGGCTGGCCAACCTGGGTCCTTGGAGCGGGAACTGGGTGGAGCAGTGGGCTGGGCCAGATTGTATCTGACTCCTCACCACCCAAAAGGGACTTTGAATATCTTACTGTAAGGGTGAAATAAGCTATCTTATCTGCCAGACAGACTGAGCAGGAACTGGAGACAGAAGTGGTTCTCATGGGCTGGAGAGATTGCTTAGCGGTTAAGGCGCTTGCCTGAGAAGCCAAAGGACACAGGTTCGATTCTCCATGTCCCACCAGATGCAAATGCTGGTGCATGTGTCTGGGGTTCGTTTGCAATGGCTAGAGTCCCTGGAGTGCCCATTCTCTTTCTCTCCCTCTCTCTGGCTCTAATAAATAAATAAAAATATAGCAAAATAAATGGTTCACTAAAGGCTCATAAGAAGTGGGCCAGGCTACCCATGAGCCCAAGGCAGCTCCTAGTACCGCAAACCATTATCACCACTAGCAGTTCCTGAGTCCTTCGTACGAACAGCAAGGACAGCGAGTACTGCTCTGACGGTGACTGTGAGAATAAATGGGAGGACACGGGCCAAAGTGCTTCCTGGGCCTTAAGCGTGAAGTGAATGTTGGTCATTATCAAGCCAATCCCACACTTTGCAAATGGCACCACACATCTGATTTCTGTGACAGAAGTGAGAGGGTGACTTTAACTCCTGAGAAGGAAATACGTTCTCAAGAGTCAGAGACATTCAAACAGTGTGAAGCAGGCCTGGGCTCCCTGCCAACGCAGACAGGCACCCTCCTGTGATGCCAGGACGTGGTTTGAGGGACAGCAACTCAAAGCCATGCCAGCCCAACTCTACAAGTACAAAAAGTCCCATGGCCTCTGGGCCAGCTCCCAGCTGGCCTTCCATGCTGCAGACCAACTGTGGGAGGGAAGTTCTGCCCTGAGCTCACTCTAGGAAGGGCCAGAATAGCTGGAACTCAACTTCTTTCTGCCCTTCCAGTTGCTGAGAGCAATTGAGAGAGATGCTGGCAGCATCCTAAAACCAGATCTTCTGTGGTGGGGCATTTGTGGCAGCCACTATAAAATCCCCACCCCACGTAATAAAATTCCCCTCTCCTCTGTGCATGAGTGGGAATTAGAACTGGATGTCTATAGTCCCAGATAGTAGGGATGCTAAGGCAGGAGAATTACTCAAGCCCAGGAGTTTGACACTAGCCTGAGAAACATAGAAACAGTCCATCTCCAAATAAAAAGAGTGAGAATAAGCCAGGCATGGTGGCTCACACCTTTAATCCCAGCACTCGGGAGGCAGAGGTAGGAGAATTGCCACAAGTTCAAGGCCAGCCTGAGACTACATAGTGAATTCTAGGTCAGCCTGAGCTAGAGTGAGATGCTACCTCAAAAACAAAAACAAAAAAACAAAAAGAAAGAAAGAAAGAAAGAAAGAAAGAAAGAAAGAAAGAAAGAAAGAAAGAAAGAAAGAAAAAAAAGAGTGAGAATAGAATGGATCTGCTTTGCCTTGAAACCCACCCTCACAGAGTTAGCCAGGTCCTGGGACAGTGAACAATTAGCTCTTCAAAGTGCTATTCCTACACAAACCAACCAATCCTGAGTCCCCAGTATTAGTTATTTTTCTTGTTACTATGTCAAAATCCCCAAGAAAAACAACTTAAAAGTGGAGAAAAGGTTTATCTGGGCTCATGATTTGAGTGTACACTGCACGATGGCGGGAAAGGCTGATGGCAGGTGCATGAGGCGACTGATCACATGGTGTCCACGGTCAGGAAGCTGAGAGAGATGAATGATGGGGCTTTGCTTGTTTCCTCTTTTTTTTCTCTTTTTTGTTTTTTTTCAAGTTAGGGTCTCGTTCTAGCCCAGGCTGACCTGGAATTCACTCTGTATTCTTGGGGTGGCCTCAAACTCATAGTGATCCTCCTACCTCTGCCTCCTGAGTGCTGGGATTAATGGTGTGGGTCACCACTCCCAGTTTGTTTCCTCCTTTCTATTCAGTCCAGGGCCCTGGCTCATGGGCTGCTGCTGCCTGCCTTTGTTCAGGCTGGGTCTTCCCTCCTTCGTCGAGCCTCTCTGGAAACCCTCACAGACATGCACAAAGGCGTGTCTTGTAGGTGATTCTAAATCAGGTTGACAATCGAGAGTAACCATCACTCTAGCTCACTCATGCTAGACAGGGGCTACCACTGAGTTATAGCCTCACTCAGGCACCTGCTTTATCAGCCTTCCACAAGACTGCTGCCCTCCACTTGCCCTAAGCAACTCAGGGCTGGAGACCAGATGACCAGGGAGAGAAAGCTGCTACACCCCAGACCTGCTGAAGTTACTCCAACAACTCATCAACTTGCTCATCACTTCTTAAAAAAATATTTTATTTGGGCTGGAGAGATGGCTTATCAGTTAAGGCACTTGCCTGCAAAGCCTAAGGACCCATGTTTGACTCTCCAGGTTCCACAGAAGCCAGATGCACAAGATGACACAAGCATGCAAGGTCATACATGCACACAAGGTGGTGCATGTCTCTGGAGTTCAATTACGGTGGCTGGAGGCCCTGGCATGCCCATTCTCTCTCCTCTCTCTCTCACACACACACACATTTTTTAAAAAGGCCAGTGTGGGGCTGGAGAGATGGCTTAGAGGTTAAGGCGCCTCCAGATCCCACTTTTAACAGATGCAAAGTGATGCAAGGACGCAATGCCACACTAGAGTTTATTCACAGTGGCTGAGAGGCTGCTGCATGCCCATTCTCTGTCTTCTCCTCTCCTCTCTGTCTCTCTATCTCAAAAAAAAAAAAAAAAAAAAAAAAAAAAAAAGCCAGTCAGTTGGGCTTCCCTCAATAAAATTTAAAAAAATATTTTATTTATTTATTTGTTAGAGAATGGGAACACCAAGGCCTCTGGCCATTATAAACGATCTTCAGACCCATGCGCCACCTTGTGCACCTGGGTTATGTGGGTACTGGGGAATTGAACCTGGGTCCTTAGGCTTGGTAGGTGTTGCAGTCAGGTTCACCTTGTTGGCAGAAATCACCTGACCAAGAGCAGTTTTTGGGAAAAAAAAAAAAAGAGTTTGTTTTGGCTTCTAGACTCAAGGGGAAGCTCCATGATGGCAGGGAAAACGACAATATGAGCAGAGGGTGGACATCACCCCCTGGCCCACATAAGGTGGACAATAGGAACAAGAGAGTGTGCCAAACACTGGCAAGGGGAAACTGGCTATAACACCCATAAGCCAGCCCACAACAAGACACCGCCTCCAGGAGGCATTAATTCCCAAATCTCCATCAGCTGGGAACCTAGCATTCAGAACACCTAAGTTAATGGGGGACACCTGAATCAAACCACCACAGTAGACAAGCACCTGAATCTCTAAGCAATCTCTCCAGCCCAGCTTGCTCATCTTGCTTCACCTATTCATTCTCAAGGAGTCCACAAGAAAGGCTCCTGCCCACATTCCCCACTCCTGCACCCCTGCTGCCTTCTCACTGATCCCAGTGCTTCCTCTAGTGGCCCTGTGTATGTCCCCTTCTCTTGGGACCTGTAACACACTAGTTTTTTGTTTTTTTTTTTTTTTTTGGTTTTTTGAGGTAGGGTCTCTAGCCTAGGCCAACCTGGAACTCACTCTATAGTCCCAGGCAGGCCTCAACCTCACTTAATCCTCCTACCTCTGCCTCCCCAGTGCTGGGATTAAAGGTGTGCACCACCATGCTCAGCCACTAGATTTTTATTTATTTATTTATTTATTTATTTATTTATTTATTTATTTATTTATTTGAGAGAGAGAAAGAATCAGAGAGAGAGAGAGAGAAAGGGCACACCAGGGTCTTCAGCCACTGAAAACGAACTCCAGATGTATGCATCCCCTTGTGCAGCTGGCTTATGTGGGTCCTGGAGAGTCAAACCGGGATCCTCTGGCTTTGCAGGCAAACACCTTAACCGCTAAGCCATCTCTCCAACCCTAGTTTTTTAAAATATATTTTATTTATTTATTTATTTAAGAGAGAGAAAGAGGCAGAGAGAGAAAGAAAAGAGAATGGGCACTCCAGGGCCTCTAGCCACTGCAAACTCCAGATGCATGTGCCCCCTTATGCATCTGGCTTACATGGGTCCTCAAGAATTGAACTGGGATCCTCTGGCTTTGCAGGCAAAGACCTTAACTGCTAAGCCATCTCTCCAGCCCCTGGATTTTTTTTTATTAGCAATTTTCTTCTGATCCACTGCCCTAAACATATTGTAACAAGAATAAAATCTGTATTTTCAAACAATTCTGAAGGGAGAGAAAGGCCCAGTTGGCACATACCAGCTGTGCCCATCCCCAAGCTGACCTCCAGCCAAACACAGCCCCCTGAGTGCCCCCAGGTGGGACCAGCAAAAGAACCTCCCAGTTGACAGAATCATAAGGATTAATAAAGCAGTATTTCAAATGCTTTATTTAGGGATTATTTTGTGGAAGAAACTGACTGAAACACCCACCACCTTAACACTGTGTTGTTTTGGTGTGTGTGTGTCAGAAATGCTTGATTTAGGTGCTAACCTCACGCTACTCCCATGGTATATCCTGACAAGAAGTTTTATAGATAAAAGGCAGGTTTTCCAGGCTGGAGAAAAGGCTCAGTAGATAAAGCACTTGCAGCTCAAGCTAAAGTACCCATTTTTTTCTTTTTCTTTTTTTAAAAAATCTATTTGAGAGGGAGGAGCAGATAGAGAGAATGGGTGCACCAGGGCCTGTTTCAAAAAATAAGATGGAGAGCAGGGCTGGAGAGATGTCTTAGCGGTTAAGGCGCTTGCCCATGAAGCATAAGGACCCATGTTTGACTCTCCAGATCCCATGTAAGCCAGATGCACAAAGGTGAGGCAAGCACAAGATCGCACATGCCCACTAGGTGGAGTTTGATTTCAGTGACTGAGGCCCTGGCATGCCAATTCTCTCTCTCTCCCTAGCTCTCTCTCGAAAAGAAAAGAAAGGAAAAGAAAAGAAAAGAAAAGAAAAGAAAAGAAAAGAAAAGAAAAGAAAAGAAAAGAAAAGAAAAAAAAAAAGAAAAGATGGAGAACGGTTGTGCAACATTGACCTGTGGTCTCCACACATAAATGTGCCCATTCATGAGTCAACACACATATGCATACAAAGCTTGCACACCAAGCACACAAACACATGCAAACAAAAGAAAACAGGAGGCACATCACTCCATCCCCTGCCCGGGGCCTCCTCTGTTCCTCACATGGCCCAGCGTCAGAGCCCCTGGCTCCCTCTTCTGTTCTCCCTGAGCTCCATCTACTATTCTTCTCTTTCCAGATCTCGGGGCCCCTTGCTTTTCCCCTACTGCCTCAGAACTTTTGTTTGTACTTGCTCTTTCCTCTGCCCGCTGTCCACTATTTCAGGTACTCCTATGGCTTACTCCCCCAAATGCTTGCTCAAATGTCCTCAAGACCCTGGGTGTGGCTCCCCCTCACACCCGACACTCTGTTGTCATTTCCTTACTGTTCTTTCTCCAAGGTCATCTGATACACTACCGGTTCACTTGTTTTTATTGCAAGCCTCTCATGTCATTACATAAAGGTCAAAAGAGCAGATATTCCTTTGTGTCTGCTGCCAGCACTCCCAGACCTGAGGACAGGAAGTGGCAAGGACTCCATTACCCCTGATCGGAGGATGAGTACTTGAGAGGCAGGGCTCCTGGACCTGAGTTTTCTCACCATGTTGATTTTGTTTTTTTTTTGTTTTTTGGGTTTTTTTTTTTTTTGGTTTTTCAAGATTGGTCTCACTCTGGTCCAGGCTATTTAACAATGAGTCTCAGGGTGGCCTTGGTTCTCAGTGATCCTCCTAGCAGTGGTGGGGATTCAGGCTGACCACGCCCGGCTTGATTTTGTATTGGTTATTGCTCAGGCTGACCTTTGAAAAAATATATTTTAGGGCTGGAGGGATGGCTTAGCGGTTAAGGTGTTTGCTTGCAAAGGCAAAGGACCCAGGTTTGATTCCCCAGAGCTCATGTTAGCCAGATGCACAAGGGGGCTCATGCGTCTGGAATTTGTTTGCAGTGGCTGGAGGCCCTGGTGCACCCTTTCTCTCTCTCTCTCTCTCCTCTTTCCCTCTCTCTCTCTCTGTCAAATAAATAAATTATATTTATTTATAAAATTTTGCAAGGAGGGAGGAAGGGAGAGAGGGAGACAGGGAGAGACAGAGAGAAAAAAAATGGACACACCAGGGCCTTTTGTTGCTGCGAATGAACTCCAGATGCATGCACTACTTTGTGCATCTGACTTTATGTGGGCACTGGGTAATGGAACCCCAGGCCATAGGTTTTGCAAGGAAGTGCCTCAACTGCTGAGCCATCTCTCCAGCTTCTAGGCTGACCTTTAACTGGTGATCCTCCTGCCTCAGCCTCCTGAGAGCTAGGACTACAGGCGTGTGCCCCTATGCCAACATCATACTTGTACCTGTGAATGTTCTGCCAGCAGGTGTCTCTGTGTCATGAGGCACACAGTCTCCTGTAGCATTGCAGGGGGCCCACCCACAGCCATTCTCCAGAAAGGTGTCTCTCAGGACAGGCCATGAGTAGACTGCAAGAAGGTCTTATATATAACAAGAGATTGTGTTTTTCAAAACTGTCTTTCAAACATCTTTGTTTTTCTTTCTTTCTTTCTTTTCTTTGTCTTTTCTTTTTCTTTTTCTTTTTTCTTTCTTTCTTTTTTTTTTTTTTTTTTTGTTTTGTTTTTTGAGGTAGGGTCTCACTCTAGTTCAGGCTGACCTGGAGTTCACTCTGTGTTCTCAGGGTGGCCTCGAACTCACGATGATCCTCCTACCTCTGCCTCCCAAGTGCTGGGATTAAAGGCGTGTGCCACCACACTCGGCACATCTTTGTTTTTCTTAAAAGGAAGTCAATCTTTCTTTCTTTTTATTTATTTACTTATCATCTGACAGAGGGCAAGAGGGGGAGAGAGAGAGAGAGAGAGAGAGAGGGCGTGCCAGGGCCTTCCAGCCAGTGCAAATGAACTCAAGATGCATGTGCCACCTTGTGCATCTGGCTAATGTGGGTCCTGGGAAATTGAACCTAGGTCCTTTGGCTTTGCAGGCAAGTGCCTTAACTGCTAAGCCATCTCTCCAGCCCTCAAACATCTTTATTTTTCCAAGTTACTCTAGACTTCCTCCTTTCTGCTCCTCCTCCCTGTCACACAGGCTTGTGAGCAACTCAAGGGCAGAGCCAGGCAAAATGGATCATGCCTGTAATATTAGCACTTGGGAAGCTGAGGCAGGGGGATCACTTTGAGGCCAGCCTCATGAATTCTAGCATTCCAGTCCTCTGTCCAGAGCCTCCTCTGGCTCTTCACATGGTCCAGTGTCAGAGCCCCTGGCTCTTTTTCTTTGGTCCCATACATACCCTGTTTCAAATAAAACAATAAAACAAAGGGCAAAGGTAGTGTCCTTAGCATCCAGTCCAGCCCTGCCATATAGTTCACATGTAATGAATGGTCATTGAATGAATGAGTGAATTAATATATGAATGAATGAAGCAGAAGAAATACTCCAGACTCAGAAATTTAGATGGATGGAAATGACTATTACAAGGGATTACAGAGCTATAGTATAAGACTCTCTCTGAAGGACAGGCGTTAGGGCCATGAGAGAGGGAGAAGAGCTGAGGGAGGGCTTGAATGGAGGGAATAGAAGATATGGAATACTGGGCAGGGAATGATCTAAGTGGAGTCAGGGGATGGGGTAAAAAATAAGAGGGGGTGGGAGGAGGCTTAATCAAAACTAAAGATGTTATGAATCAGCCATATGGAAACCTACTTCTTCGTTAACTAATTAAAAATATATATAAGATTAGGGCTGGAGACATGGTTTAGCAAAGGCGCTTGCCTGTGAAGCCTAAGGACCCATGTTCAATCTCTCTGCAGATCCCACGTACGCCAGATGCACAAAGGTGAGACAAGCACAAGGTCACACATACCCGCTAGGTAGTGCGTAGTGCAAGTGTTCTCATGGACGATGGAGGATGGGAGAAGAAGACATTCAGATAGAAGAGGGAATAGCTGGAAAGAAGAAGTGAAGGGGGAGGAGGGACAAAGGAGGGTGGTGGAAAAAGGGATTATGTAAATTTTAAATAAAGTTTTTAATAATTAAAAAATTAGCAAACAAAAAGAATTTGCTCTTGTGAAGTGAGCCTGGGGATTGTAAGGGCCATCAGTTCTAGCAGGTGTCTTTTATTTATTTATTTATTTATTTATTTATTTATTTTAAAGCTTTAAAAAAATTATTTGTTTATTTATTTGAGAGTGACAGACAGAGAGAGAAGGACAGCGAGAGAGAGAGAGAGAGAATGAGCACACCAGGGCCTCCAGCCACTGCAAATGAACTCCAGATGCATGCGCCACCTTGTATATCTGGCTTACGTGGGTTCTGGGGAATCAAACCTGGGTCCTTAGGCTTTGCAGGCAAGTGCCTTAACCACTAAGCCATCTCTCTAGCCCTAGTAGGTGTCTTTTAGACAAAGCTTTCCAAGGAAAGAAATTTCACAACTTCCCCTCCTCTTTCTGCGAAAGCCTGTTGACTCGGGAACCAAGTGAAGAAAGAAGGAGTGGGCCCTTTGCTTCCCAGGACTGCTTGTGCTGTTCCTGTCCAGGAGCTCACAGTGCCCACAGCACACAGCCAAGGCCATCCTGGGCTTAGAATGAAAGCTTCTCTCTCTCTTTCCCCACACAGGGCAAGGGCAAGGAGCTTCAATTCCCTGCACACATATCCCAATGAGACACATTAAATGAGAAACAAATGACCAAGGAGCTAAGGGAAGCAGTTAGCTTTTACCTGTGGCACTTTAAAATTTACCAGTAAATAAGAGAGAGAGAGAAAGGATTAGCACCAAAGAAATGGGAGGGGTTCTCTCAAAAGGGGAATTCAGCAGAACGTTATCTCTTGAAATGACTAATTATATTGTCTCCGTGCCTCAGAGCCAATGACAGTGTGTGCTTAGCAAGCTGTTCCCTGGTGAGCAGTAGGTCCCACGCACCTTCCTCTGGTTTTACGGCTGTACTGTAGCAGTAGCTCAAAATAACCCAAAGCCTGCCACTGGGCATGGGACCTGCAGAGCTCTGGGGGGACCTGGGGTGGGGAGACGGTCTGCAGCCTGGATGATCCTTGTCTTTCTGGGAATGCTGAGGCCCCGAAGCCTCCTGGGACTAGAACCAGGACTGCTGAGAAACGCAGCCTGACCCCAGCTGCTAGAATACCTTCCTGGAAAATCTGCCTGCAGGACAAACACCTGGATATACTCCAAAAACAGTATTTCCTCACACGTTCTAAAGTGAAAAGGTCTTTGCATGCATTGCCATCAGGTAGCTTGTGACGATTGTGCAGCATGGGTGGCATTTGTGGTACATGTGGAAGGCCAGAGGAAGAGAATGCCAGGGGCTATCAGACTGCTGCTCAGATTCCTACAATACACCGAGACAGACCTGCAAAGCTGACATCTGTCAGGGAACAGTCAGAGGCCACCAACCCTGGGCCTCCGCTCAGCCCTCCGCACCCCCCCTCTGTGCGGTTTGCAAGAGTTCCAAATGTCTCTGTGTCCTAACACAGCATCTCCTTCACGCCCGTGGAGAAGAACAAGGGGGAGTGCCGCTGTAGTAAGTGGGCACTGGCTCCCAAGGTCAGCTTAGCCCCGAGCAGCAATGACAGTTCCACAGTGACCATGGGTAGCACGCGCTGGGTAGGGTCATGTAACTAATGACCCATTTAACCCCTGAATAACTCAGTGGGGTGGAGTATGTTGCGCCCTCTTAGTACACCTGGACATTGATGCTCACTGAGCCCTAGTCACAAGGGGAGGAAGACAGGCGAGTAGGATATGTCTACTCCATTGGAGTCATTCGTGCCCTTCTATATGCAGGTCTTAGGTCTTGCTGGTGGCATCCCACAGGGGAGTGAGGGCCCCAGGGCAGAGCAGCGTGTGCACAGCCAAGGAGCTGTGAGTTCTGCAACTGACAATTCACACACTTCCCCACATGGCAATGTTGTCACCAAAATGGGAGCAGTGCATGGGGGAGGAGGTGGGGCTTAGCAATGGCCTTTTACTCAGTGGGCAGGAGGGGTTTCATGTGCTGTACGAGGGAAAGGAGGTAGTGCAATTGCAGCATTTAGAAGGTGGAAGCAGGAGGATCAACAGTTCAAGGTCATCCTCTGCTACATAGGGAGTTTAAGGCCAGCCTGGGTTACATGAAACTGTCTCAAAAAAAAAAAAAAATGCTGGATGTGATGGTGCACACCTTTAATTCCAGCACTTGGAAGGCAGAGGTAGGTGGATCACCATAAGTTAGAGGCCACCCTGAGACTACTGAGTGGAGTGAATTCCAGGTCAGCCTAGGCTAGAGTGAGACCCTACCTCAAACCCCCCCACCAAATAAAAACCATAAAGACAAATAAAACCAAAAATCTCAATGCACACACCTCTTCAGGGTTGGAGTAAGGGACAGGGCATTGTTAGTAAATAGGCCCTATTCATAAGAAAGCAATTATAATGATCGAATTGCACTGCACAAGAGCCAGCCATTGGGGCATTAGCTTAGAGACCCCGCCCTCTCACAGTATGGCCCACAGAGCAGCTGGCTCCCTCCACTGGGCGCAGCCACATCTGCTGAATCCGTTTGCCCTAGCAGTGGCCCCAGCAATGTGGAACTTGTGGGAGTCTAGAACATGCTGGGAGGCCAGTCCTCAGATTGCAGCTTCAGTCTCATTGGGCCACTTGTTGGCTCTAATTTCACCTTATTACTTTATAATTTTGTCACGGATAGATCCAAAATGTATGGGGCTTAAAGCTTGTGTAATTACAGGAGAAAAGAATATAAAATTGCACCTACAAAATAAGACACAAAAGTAATGGTTTAGAATGTAAAAGACTTCATTCATGATAAATTACAAGTGTAAAAAAAAAGTGATGAAAATTGCAAGCACCAAGCAATCCAGAAAAACAACTTCATGGTTTTAAATTTTTGTAAAGTTTTACTCTCAGTTTTTTTTTTTAAAATTATTTTATTTATTTATTTATTTGAGAGCAACAGACAGACAGAGAGAGAAAGAGGCAGAGAGAGAGAGAGAGAGAATGGGCACACCAGGGCCTCCAGCCACTGCAAACGAACTCCAGATGCATGTCCCACCTTGTGCATCTGGCTTACGTGGGTCCTGGAGAATCGAGCCTCAAACTGGGGTTCTCAGGCTTCACAGGCAAGTGCTTAACCACTAAGCCATCTCTCCAGTCCCTACTCTCAGTTTTTTTAAAGATTTATTTTTATTATTTATTAGAGAGAGTGGGGGGAATGGGCACACCAGGGCCTCCGGCCACTGCAAATGAACTCCAGATACATGCGCCACCATGTGCATCTGGCTTATGTGGGACCTGGAGAATTGAACCTGGGTCCTGAGGCTTCACAGGCATGTACCTTAACCACTAAGCCATCTCTCCAGCCCTCAGTTTTGAGGTTGCTTACCTCTTCATATGGCAGTTTTACAAAAGGTGATTCAGTTTTTTTTTTTTTTTTTTTTTTTTTAGTGATGTTGTTAAGAGACAGATCTTCAGCTAGGTGTGGTGGCACATGCCTTTAATCCCAGCTCTTGGGAAGGCAGGGGTAGGAGGATTGCTGTGAGTTTGAGGCCACCCTGAGACTACATAGTGAATTCTAGGTCAGTGTGGGCTAGAGCAAGACCCTACCTGGAAAAAAAAAAAAAGACATCTTCATTACTGACAGTTGGAACACACAACAACAACCTCACACGTAGGCATACCATGTTTAGTAGTGCTATTTGATATGTTATACAATGACTATAATGAGTTGTGTTCCCTGTAATTGCCACCAGCAAAGAAAACAATGTATGACATGCTTATAATTATACAGGCTATGTTAGTAAGTTCCTGACAGGAGTCCGTCCATCAATGAGAACACACTCTGGGGGCTAAAAAGAATGGCTCAGTGGTGAAGGCACTTGCCTGC
The DNA here is from genome assembly GCA_036365145.1 of Orientallactaga sibirica. Classification (NCBI taxonomy): domain Eukaryota; kingdom Metazoa; phylum Chordata; class Mammalia; order Rodentia; family Dipodidae; genus Orientallactaga; species Orientallactaga sibirica. The sequence continues at coordinate 2,717,425 of JAEOAD010000048.1, forward strand.
AAAGCCTGACTCGGGTTTGATGCACAAAGTGGCACACGCATCATTTGCAGTGGCTAGAGGCCCTGGCAACCCATTCTTTCTCTTTCTCTCTCTCTCTCCCCCTCCTCCCTCTCTCTCTGTCACTGCTTCCAAATAAAAAACAATAAAATAAAAAGAGAGGACCCTGACTGGCTCTTGCCATGGGAAAAAAAAAGAATACACTATGTAACACTGTTACCTATCCAGCAACTGGAGACTTTCCCTTATGGAAGTCCTTCTGACACAAAGCCAGCTTGTATCAAACCCAGAAGTGATGAAAAATCAAATAAACAGATCTTATTCTGTACAAAATGAGTATGTCCCCAACCCCCTATCCCCACCATGGTCATCTGACATCACTTGGCACAAAGGAATGTGTATGCACCAGTGAAGACATCGGGGTGGGAAGAGAAGCAATTCCAGCCAAGTGTAAATACACTAACTTTGCAAAACTCACAAACTCACGACCATGAGGACACATTGCTGGCTTATTGTAGGGCCTGGCTGAAGCAAAGGGGGCTTGAGGGGGAAGCTTCCTTAGCCTCCCAGTGAACTGCTCTCTAATCCTCCCAGCTACTTCACAGGATACATTAGTATTCTAAGTGCAGGCTAAATGAGAATTAGGGAACTGGACATGTAAAGGGTTTATATATACACATCATGATGCCTAGTATATGCGTAAGATTGAATTAGCCGTAGTTATTGTCAGTGACTTCCTCTTTGCACATATTTAGAGGCAGAAGTCACTTGAAGCCAGTCCTGACTTGGATTGGGCACTTCTAGTCATCTGAGCAGGGAACAAGCGCAGCTCCTTAGCCCTGGGTGCGCATCCCAAGGGGGCCTGGTTCCCTGGGGGCCAAGAGCTCTGGGAGTGAACACAGGTTAAAAATTCAAGGAATTGCCAGGCGTGGTGATACACACCTTTAATCCCAGCACTCGGGAGGCAGAGGAAGAAGGATCGCCGTGAGTTCAAGGCCATCCTGACACTACATAATGAACTTCAGGTCAGCCTGGGCTAGAGAGACCTTACCTGGAAAAACCAAAAACAAAACAAAATAAAATTCAAGGAATCTCTTAAGTTTGATCTTTTAAGTCAAGCACCTTAAATTTCCCTTTCATTTTAGTGATTTTCTTCCAGGCTTCCACCTCCTGAGCACTGGGATTACAGGGACACACCACCCCAGTATTTCCATAGGTGCTGGTATGGGAACTTGGGTTCTCAGCAAGGGTGAGGTGACAGCTTACCGCCCTTAGTCCCCTTCCCTCCTCTACCTTCAGGCATGTCCAACCCACGACACATGAGCCCCACATAGCCAGGATAGTTATGAATGTGCCCCAGCACAAAATCACCATCTTACTTAAAGTGTTATGAATCTTTTTGTAACTCTGTTGTGCAGTTCTGTGTCTCATTTTTAGTTCACGCGGCATGAGAGATGAATGGATTTACACAGCACATGTATGCATTTTGCATGAACCGAAGACCCACAGAGGCCACCGCCTTTGAGGGAGTAGCTCAAGTGCGACTGTGGCCCCATTCTGAAGCCTACATGGGTTTTTATCAGGGATAGACATAGATTAGAGGTCAGAAGAGGAAGGGTTCAAGGTCACTCTCTAAGGCCAGAAAAGGTACAGATTAACCAGGCTAGTAAACTGCCAGGACAGCCATTTATCTGCCAGGTCACTGCCGTCAGTAAGCTTCCTAGGTTTTTGTTTTCTTTTCCCACCAGGTAAGCTTGCAGGCCAGTGTTCCAGCATAACGTACTTAGTGTCTGTGCATGGCTACTCAGGAATCCCCTAGAGTTCCAGAGCATGTACTTTGTAGATGACAACCTCCTGTCATATTTTAAAAGGCTGGACTGCCTATAAGTGATGGTAGACATTATTCTCGTGCCATCTCCGTTTTACCCTCGGGTTCTGGGAAGTTGGGCGACTCAACCCAGGTGATCCAAACTCAAATCTGTCTGCCTCATTCCAAGCCCAGTGTTTCCTTCACTGTTGCAGCAATCTGGTCAAGTGAGGCCTCCTTCCCTCTGCCCTGTAGCTTATGCAGACTGCTTGTCTACTCACGGGCCTGGTGAAGACATTTCTCATTTTTTTGGCATGTGTATGTGCCCACTGTGCATGTACAGTGTGTGCAGGTGTTATATGTGTGCATATACAGTGTGTGCATGTGTTCATATATGTGGGGAAGCCAGAAGTCAATGTCAAGTATCTTCCTCTAGCACTCTCCACTTTATTTATGGTCTCTCACTGAACCTAAGAGCTCAGATTCAACTGGACTAGCTAGACAGCTTGTCCCAGGCTCACCCTGTCTTGGCCTCCCAAGCATATACCCCCACACCCTGCATTATATGGATGCTGGGGATCCAAACGCAAGTCCTCACACTTGTGAAGCAAGCAATTAACCACCTGAGCCATTTCTTCAGCCCCACGAAGTCATTTCTTTTTTTTAAATTATTTATTTATTTCAGAGAGAAAGAATGGGCACACCAGGGCCTCTGGCCACTGCAATCAAACTCCATATTCATGCACCGCCTTGTGCATCTGGCTTACGTGGGTACTGGGGAATTAAACCTGGGTCCTTAGGCTTCATAGGCAAGAGCCTTAACCCTAAGCCATCTCTCCAGCCCTCAAAATCATTTTGTAAAAATCTAGTTTTACAAGCTTTAAAAATTTTTATTTTATTCAGTTATTTTGAGAAAGAGGCAGATAGAGAATGGACAAACCTAAGTCATTTCTTTTCGTTTGTTTGTTTTGTTTTTTATTTTATTTATTTGTTTGAGAGCAACAGAGAGGGAGAGAAAGAGGCAGATAAATAGAGAGAATGGGCATGCCAGGGCCTCCAGCCACTGCAAACAAACTCCAGATGCATGCGCCACCTTGTACACCTGGCTTATGTGGGTCCTGGGGAATCGAGCCTTGGACTGGGGTCCTTAGGCTTCACAGGCAAGCACTTAACCGCTAAGCCATCTCTCCAGTACCTGTTTTTTTGTTTTTTGAGGTAGGGTCTTGCTCTAGCCCAGGCTGACCTGGAATTCACTATGTAGTCTCAGGGTGGCCTTGAACTCATGGCGATCCTCCTACCTCTGCCTCCCGAGTGCTGGGATTAAAGGTGTGCGCCACCACGCCCAGCTCGAAGTAATTTCTTAAATGTAACTTTGTGGATCCCAGGCTGCCTGTCTCCTTGACCCCAATGCACTTGCCTGCTTTGTTTGCCTATTGCTCCAAAGAGGCAAACATCACCACGGGGCTTGGAGAAGCCATTCTTCTTTCATCTTCTAAAAGGCTGTCCAATGGGACCTCTTGCTAAATTATGACAGCAAGCTGCATGATAGTTTTTTTTCTTTTCTTTTCTTTTTCCTCTTTTCTTTTCTTTCCTCTTTTCTTTTCTTTTTTCTTTCTTTCTTTCTTTCTTTCTTTCTTTCTTTCTTTCTTTCTTTTTGGTTTTTGAGGTAGGGTCTCACTCTAGCTCAGGCTAACCTGGAATTCACTATGTAGTCTCAGGGTGGCCTTGAACTCATGGTGATCCCCCTACCTCTGCCTCCCAAGAGCTGGGATTAAAAGCATGCTCCACCATGCCTGGCAAAAAAATATATATATATTTTTGGTTTTCCTAGGTAGGGTTTTGCTCTAGCTCAGGCTGACCTGGAATTCACTATGTAGTCTCAGGGTGGCCTCGAACTCACAGCAATCCTCCTACCTCTGCCTCCTGAATGCTGGGATTAAAGGCGTGCACCACCAAGCCCAGTCCTTTTTTTCAGTCTCATTATGACATTTCTTTGAATTTCCAAATACTTAAAAACCAGATAAAGGGAACTTTGGATCTCACTGTGGACCAGGACGTTGTTTTGGTCAGAGAGACACCTGGTGGCTCTTGAAGTAAATCACACTGTCTGAAGGACAGATACCTACCGATACACAGGACAGCACAACAGTGGTCTTGGGGGGAGGTAGTTTTCCATGGGAGCAGAGTGGATTGTGGGCTTTGGGGCCAGTCATGGGAGTGTCCCCAGCCGTCTCCTATGCAGCTAGCTCAAACCCTGATGCTTTCATCCCGTCAGTGGGAACTGAGGTGGCATTGATAATTTTAAGGCCACTGCGAGGACCAGAGGCACAAAAGGAGACAGGAACTATAGCACACCAGCCTGCCGGAGCCTTAAGGCGTTCAAGACCTGGAGCAGCTCATGCAGGTCCTTCCTGGAACCACTGCATTGTCCGTGCTCAGTGGCTGCAGCTGACACTGGACAACAGGAGTATCCTGATGCTGTCTAGCTACAGACACGGGACTCCCCTCCACAGATCACGCTCGTGAGCTTTCCTTCTGAAGTCAGGGTGGGTTTATGAGTAGCCTTTCACCACCTACAATCTGCATTTAAATTTTTTGCTATAAGTTGTTAGAGGTTTTTGTTGTTACTCTGATTTCCGGTGGACAGGAGCACATGCTAGACAAAGTGGTCTAAGCCTGAGCTACAATCTTCCCTCCAGCACATTTTGATGTATAGAAGTTACAATCATTCCCACTTCAAGGGACAAAAGTTAAATTTCCATCAATTCTTGTTTTCCTTTTAGTGCATGGATGATTTTACATTTTTCCTTTATTCTCTTTTTGAACAGATAGGAGACTCTGGGACTTTTTAGCATTACTTAACCTTCTCACATTCTATTTCCTCACTCCAGCTCTCCTCGTTGTCTTCCCACAAAGGAGAAAGGCAGACAAGTAGACATCCATCTCCCCTGGAATGAGCCCAAACAGCGGAGCTCATTGGCCCTGCCCCAGGCGCGTTTGAAAATGAAGCAGAGGTTCCCTGCCTACCAGCCCACAGTATTTTCCAGGCCAGAAGCAGAGGGAAGAGGAGCCAGCAGCGTGGCCACTGATGTGTTCCTCTGTAACGTGCGCTCCAAGGAAAGATGGCATTCAGGAGGCATACAGATAAAACTTCTTGGACTTAGGAATTTGATGTGTATTAGGGAATTTGTATAAAAAATACTGACATGAGGGCTGGAGAGATTGCTTAACAGTTAAGGCGCTTACCTGCAAAGCCAAAGGATCCCGGTTCGACTCTCCAGTCCCCATGTAAGCCAGATGTGCAATGCATCTGGAATTCATTTGCAGTGGCTGGAGGCCCTGGCACGCCCATTCTCACACTCTCTCTCTTTCTCTCTCCCTGCATCATTCTCTCTCTCAAATAATAAATAAATAAAATACTGACCTGAGTTTTTGTGTTGTTTTTTTTTCAGTGCTGGGGATGGAAGCTAGAGTCTGGTGCATTATCACTGAGCTATATTCCAGTCCCTTAACATCTTTTATTCCTCCTCAATTTCCTGTAATCAAGCAATCTTTTTCGAAATAAGTTTCATGGTATGCCCTGGATTTATTATAAGGTCACTTTTATTAATCTTGATTCTTTAGAAAATTAGCAGAATAATTTAGATATCAATTTTTTGACATGTCTATTTCCAGATGCCATTAAAAAACAAGTAGGATTACTCATTTATCAGAAAGGTAATCCATTATAAATCTTTACTAAGCCTGAAACTACCAGGAATGAACAAATGCTAGGTGCCAGAGGAAGTTTGCTCATTGTACCCAGCGGCATCCACATTCCCGTTCCACAGTGGGACATGCCAACAACACAAACTCCAGACCTGGACTGCATGAGGTCCTCTAGGGTGTCCTGGAGGCCACACTGATGTGTGGGAGAAGCTGGGTTGGCCTTCTAGTTATGTGGTCATCTTGAGCCATGAGATAACCACCTCAGTGATTCAAAAGAGCCATGCTGATGTCAGGAGTGGACGCTGCGAGGGAAGACCTCAACATTGGTAAAGTATGTCGTTAGCCTGTCTCTAGAACCCTGTGCACCTTTCCTTCATGATACTGTCCTGGTTTGGGAGACACATTACACTATTCCCCTTAGGTGTAGCTCACTTAGGGCTCTCTTGCTCCCCAAGATGTCCACTGAGCTTTCCCAGAACCCCCAGTCTCAGTTTTTCTATCTCCCCATCCCACTCCCTCAGGGCCAGGAACCTAAATAAAGCATGTCTCTCCTCATTACCCCGTGGTGCGGTGTTTGAGATGGGGGAAGGGGGGACTGAAGCCCACGTCAGCATAATGGGACAGTGACTTCGACAGGGGCCTCAGCTCTCCACAAACCACTGAGGAGCTGCCTGCAGACCTCAGGAGAGGGGTTCAGGACAGGCAACAGGGTTGCAGCCAGCTGGTGTCCCCACTGCTAAAACCCCATCCTTCTGTGTCCTTCTAAAGGCGGTGGTCCAGCTGGTGCCTGGCAGAAGTCCTCACTAGAGGCAGGCACTCAGACCGCCCATGAAGACAGAGCTAGGCACAGGTAACTTTTGGGTGAATAAGCCACAGTTTTATTCTCACATTGCAGGGAAAGTTTTTAAAGCTGGAACTGTTATCTGCCCCCCCCAAATCCAGATACACTGACCATCTATAAAAGGTTACTTTTGTACAATTGTATAAATATTTGTGGGTCTACACATGAATGTGATGCCTGGGATCTTAGATTTAAAAATCAATACAATTAAACTCTTTAGAAAATGATTGGCCTAGTTCCAAAATACAGCAATATCCCCAAACAAGAATAAAGACAGGACAGGATGGGCGTTGGACAGTGGGAAGAGGAGGGAGGAAGACTGACAACTACTTTGAAGGGGACGTGACCTCTGAGCAACCACATTCTAAGTTGATACAACTAATGCATTGCCTGGCAGATTTGCTCTTCCAGGAGCAAGGAACCAGTCCAGTTTACTCTTGACAAGCAAACTGGTACTTAAGACAGCAGCAAACATACAGAAAAGCCTCTGAGTCACAGAACCAGTAGTGCACTGGCTGTGTGTTCCTGGACAAGATACTGGTCCCTTTTGAGCCCATTTCCTTGCTCGTAAAATGTAGACAATACTAGCTACCTTGGTAGTTGAGGCATTAGAAGTAAACTACAAAAAGTACTAACACTGCCCCTGGGAAATAAGTGACATTCCACACACCTGGTCCTGCCAGCCCACTCCCAGGTGATTTTGCCATTCACCAACTTCAGAGTTTAAAGCTGGGCCCATCCTGGCCCCTGATGACACCTAATCAGACTTTCCCCTGGAGAGTAGCAGCTGCCGCTCCCCCGGCACCCTCAGCACAGACGGCTCCCTCAGAACCTTGTTTCCTCAGATGGGCCAGTTTCCTCCAGGCACTTGTGACAAACCCCACCAGACCCTATGGAGTGACAGGAAGGTTATGTTCAAGAACTCCAAAGGGTCATCTTCTTTGAGCACTGTACACCACAGCACATGTCAGGATGCCCACAGGAGTGAAGACCTGGACACCACGGGAAGCTGTGTGTCAACTCTGGGTCAGGCTCCGAGTCACTCCTCTGGGTGGCCAGCAGCGGCAAGTGTGACTCCACAGTCAGCTCCAAGCAGCAAAGAATTCTCCTTTGTGTGAAGAGGGGAGCAACTGGGGCAGAGTCCAGATAATAGCCCCCTGGCAGACATGCAGAGCCAGTGTCTGCTCCAAAAGTAGGAGCACTACCCTCAGAAGCTGGGCAGGCATGTTCCCAGCATCAAGGACACCAAGCGCACAGCACAGGAAAGGAGGAGATTGTGCCAGCAGAAGCTCAGAGGCGATTCTGAGGTAAAGTGTGCTCTCGGGCCCATGGTCATCAGCAGAAAAGCCTCCCTTGCGGTCTGGGAGCTGTCCAGAGAGGTCTGGCTAGGTTTTGGGCCCTGATGATCTCGTTCCTTATCTGACAGGTAGTTGTCCAACTATCACGAGCAGAGCTTTGTGCAGAGTGCTGGCTTCCTCTCCTGGCTGGAATTCAAGCTAAGCTGTGACCTTTACCAGTGTTTCACCTGCCCCAGCAGGCTTCCCAGAGAGCACTCGTAGCCAGCCTCTGAAGTCACAGCAGGCGAGGCCACACGCGGCAGGAAATGCTGGCAGTCTGTCCTGAGAGCGAGAGCCCCAAGGCCAGGGTGAGCTTCAGCCAGCCCACTGCTGCCGCGTCTGGGGCTGCATCTATGGACTCACCCACAGCAAGAGGGACATAAGCTCCCCAGGGCCTGGCCACCCTGGCCTGCCACCTGGAGCGCTCAGATGCACTGTTCCTCATCCCTGTCGCTCAGGAGTAGAGACCATTTGTCCCCACTGTCATCTGCCATGCCACCGTGACGAGACAGCCTGTCGGACGTCAGGGAGGACAGAGACACCTGGCTGATGTAGCTGACCTGGTCCCACGATGTGGTCCTGGGGGAGTCCCGCCGCCGGTCATCCATGCCAACATGCACACTGACCTGGGACGCACTCAGAGGCTTCATGCGGCCATGGGCCTGCGCCTCGTACCTCTCCAGGTCAGGCTTCCTGTAGCTGAAAGGAAGAATCCAAGAGTCATACAAGGCTCTCTGACCACAAGGTTCCTTCCCGTTGAAAGCTGGTGAAGGCCTCTCATCCATGTGCTTCAGGAACATGCACTATCACAACCTTACAGGTTTTCAGGAAAAAGGGCAATCATGGACTCCCGTGTTCAAGTTCACCTGATCTATGAACTTCCTAGATAAATCCCTTGTACACACACGACTGCCATTCGCTTATGTTAAGTGAGTCACGTGTGAATAAACAAACGAACACATCTGCAGTGCCAGGGACCAAACCCAGGGTCTTCCACATGCTACTCGGTGTTTGCCAGGGAGCTACATCCCTATAAGAGGAACACTGGCAACACACAGGTCACTATTTGTGGCGTGCACATAAGCAGACCCTGCTCATCAGAGAAGGGCCAACTCCTGACAACTGGGCAATTACTTGCCCATACTGGTGGCAGATCACTATGGAAAAACCTCAAACTCTTTGGTGGTGGCTTCAGAAAAAGAATGGGGAGCAAGAGCCAGCAGCACAGTGGCGTCTCTGATCCGCATGAGCATATCTGATGTGGCCTGCCAGGATGGCGGCCCAGGACTCACCACTTGAGCTGCAGAGAGGACAGCACCACAGACACAGAGGAGGCCGCCATGGCTGCTGAGCCCATCCACGGCTGAAGCACGATGCCAAAGGGCATGAAGACACCTGCCAGGAGGAGAGCAGGTGTTACATGCTGTTGGGTGCCAGGACTGCACCCGGACTTCCTTCCTCAGGCACTCAGAAGACCCCATGACCCCACGTCCACTGGCCCCTGAGGTAAAACCATCCTAGAAAGTGGGCAGTGGGTGCCATCAAGGGGCCGGGGTCTCTCCCTTGTCCTGCTTAGAACTGTGCACAGGTACCGCCACCCAGTGCAGCAAATGGGAACCATGGTGATAAGGAGAAGCTAGGGCAAGGGAGGGAGGGCAAAAGAGGCACAGGAGCCAGTGTCCTCAGTCCTACAGAGGACAGATATTGATGATGGCCACACTACTGCCCTTGAAGGTGGAGTCCGGTCCCAGAGTAGCCAGGTGACTTGGGCCAGATATGTGGCAGAGACATGGACTGGCTCTAAGGGCAGGAAGACACCAATCTAACTCCTGAACCCAGGAGGCTGAGGCAGACCTGGCAATCCCAGTTATGGAATCACCACTAACCACTTGGACACAACAGGGGAACAGAGGCAGGAAAGTTGTGTTTAAGAACTTCATGTCTGAGCTGGGCATAGTGGCGCACACCTTGAATCCCAGCACTTGTGAGGCACAGGTAGGAGGATAGTCATGAGTTCAAGGCCACCCTGAGATTACACAGTGAATTCCAGGTCAGCTTGAACTACAGTGAAACCCTACCTCAAAGAGAGAGAGAGAGAGAGAGAGAGAGATAAAATTTCAGGTGCTCTCAGCCCACACAGGAACACCACTTTGTAAAGCATCTGGATGTTCCCCTATCTGCTTCCACAAAACTCAAGAGTAGATGGCAGAGGGCAGTTATAAAGTAGAAAACCCACTCACAGTCATTTGCAGGGCTTAGAGAAAAGCCAGGGCAAGGTTTTCTTAAAACAAGCTCCCAGAAAATCCTCATCTAGTGCAGAGCAAGGGTCCCCTAACTTCCCACAGTGCTCAGTCTGCAGCCCATATGTCTCACTAAATGCTTCAGAAAAGGCCACTCTAACCAAGCAACCAAGCATCTCCATCAGCTCTTGAGAGTTCCACGGTGAAGGAGGTGACTGGGTCCTCCCAGGACTCCCATTTCCCTTCAGGCATGTGTAAAGCAAGAACATCGACCTTGCCACGTAGTGTCTGGCCAGCCATCCAGAAACGCGGGCAAACTCACAACTTCAGCATGAACCCAGCAGAGAGGCCTCTCTGGCTGAAGAAGGGGCCAAAGGTGACACAGCAGATGAGAGCCATCTACCCGTACCTGCCGCAATGGGGATCCCAACCATGTTATAAATCAGTGCCAGCACAAGGTTGACGCGGATTCTCCGGACGGTTCTCTTGGAAAGGTGAATGCTGGCCACCACATCCAGTAAGTCATTCTGTAAGAGAAGGCATGCTGAGTGAGGGGCCCATGCGGCCCCCACGCCCCCCAACCTAGACACGGCTGCACTCACTCTGATGAGGACCACGTCGGCCGCCTCAATAGCAACATCTGTGCCAGTACCAATGGCAATGCCCACATCAGCCTGGGCCAAGGCGGGGGAGTCGTTCACCCCATCCCCCACCATGGCCACTCTCTTCCCTTCATTCTGGAGCTCCTGGACCTTGGCCACCTTGTGCGAAGGCAGTACTTCGGCAAAGACTTTGTTGATGCCAACCTAAAAGTAAGGACGGCAGAGGCTCACGAGTGACCCTTGCCACTGCTCTCGGCTCTCAGGCTCTGTCAGTCAGACTTGAGGACACAAGGCAAGTGGGGCCCCTGCCCACGCTGCCCTGCCTTGGTTTAGGGTCCTCAACTGGTCTGCCTGTTCCCACTAACTGCCCAACTCTTCAGTTCTCTGTCCCAGCTGCCTGCCAAGAACAGCAACCACCAGAGATACTCGTCTCCCTCCCAGCCTCCGGTGGGCCCCAGCCACCTTCCTGAGGACAGTGTCTTGGATGGTTCCCCTGGGTCTGGCCTGTCTCCTGGCCACAGGTGACACACAGTGACAGTACACTGTTCCAGTGACCCATGACGTCTGCATGTCACCATGTCACTTTGTGCCCTGAGATGCTCAGGTTGCCTGCACTGCTCAGGGAAAGTGTGGCTTTCCTTCCAACCCCAGCCGTTTCTTCATCTGACTGACTCCTGCCTCAAGCATTCTTTCTCCTGGGAAGCATACTAGCCTGGGCACACTTCTGCACAAGCCACAAACACTTAGAACTACACTGGGTCACACTGGTCCACTCTCCTCACAGGATGATGAAGGACAAGTCACAGCTTTGTGTCTGGCTGGGTGGGGTGGGGTGTGAGTCCAATTTTTGGGAATCCACAGTAAAGCCACTGCTGTGGTCACACAGTGGTCAGGTCCTAATGGCCCAAACTCAGATCCAAGGGCCACTGAGAATGGCTCCAGATCAACACACTCACCTGAACATACAAGCAAGCTGAGTCAGCAAAACACCCCCTTGATATAAAGGTTAGAAGATTTTTATTTTACCTCTCAAACCACGATCTTTTTAGGAAATGGTCAGAGTAGGCGAGCGAATAGCGGCAAAGTTGGGTGCCAATGCTCTACTGCTTATTTTATTCTTTGCTTCTGTGACTTTAGCAACAGATCATCATTTCCAAGACAAAGGTCTCTGGGCTCTGCTGTACCTGAGTGGCAATGGCTCTGGCTGTCTTCCGGTTGTCCCCTGTGATCAGAACCACATCCACACCCATGCTTCTCAGCGTGTGCACAGCCAGGGCGGCCTCTGGTTTGACAGCATCGGCAATGGCAATCATCCCACAGAGTACACCTAGAGCAGATGCCCAAAGTCAGCGATGGCACAGAGCCCACGGCCTCAGGAGAGCAAGAGGGCAGGCTGTCAACGGTTCTTATCATACAGCGTTACACCCAGAAACAAAACTCTCACGCGCATGACATAATATGGTTTGGGTTGGATTTTGAGGGCTTGATGAAAAATAAATCACACACATTTACAAAGGCATGCATACAAAAATCTGGAAAGTCTATCAAATGTGCAGAGTGGATCCTTAGGGGTAGGTGTATGAATGATTTCCTGATGTTCTTTATAACCCTGTGAATTTTCCAAATTTTCCATAAGGCACATGCATTACTTTGCAAAGTATTGCTGAGATTTAAGAACACCATATATGTTGGCTACTAAAATATAAGAAAGATAGCTAGGCATGATAGACTACTTGGGAGGCAGAGGTAGGAGGATCACTGTGAGTTCAAGGCCTGCCTGGTACTAATGAGTAAGTTCCAGGTCCACCTGGGCTACAGTGAGACTTTACCTCAAAAAAACAAAACAAAACAAATAAATAAATAATAAATAAATAAAACATAAGAAAGATAACAAATATCACAAATGTTACTAGAGTGTTTGACATCCAAACCAGAAAAAAAAATCACTTTTTCCTTTTTCTTTTCCTACAAAAAGCACTTTTTTGGGGGAGGTGGGGTTCAAGGTCGGATCTCGCTCTAGCCCAGGCTGACCTGGAATTCCCTCTCTGTAGTCTCAGGTTGGCCTCAAACTCACAGCAATCCTATCTCTGCCTCCTGAGTGCTGGGATTAAAGGCATGCGCCACCACGTCTGGCTTTCAAAAAGCACTTTTGAATTAAAAAATTTTCTGCTTAGTCTTCTACACAGAAGCAGGCAAGTTCTGGGCTGAGGCTAGAACAGGGACACCATGGGAGGAGCACATCAGAGCATGGGCCCTTCACTTGCACCCACTCTGCCTCGAGGAGCTGTAGGGACTAAGGCTTATAAGGATCAGGGGAAAGCACAAGGGGAGAGGAAGACACATTTGGCTGAAGTATTCAGAAAACAGTGTTGGACATTATTTCTATTCACATTTAATTTCACTTCTTGTAAACACTAAGGCAGACAAAGTGAAGGTTCCAAGCTCCGAGGCTTACAGCCAGGGTACACTCTGAATGCTAAGACACAGAGCCTTGGGCAATCCATGTGAGTTTGACAATAGAAAGCTGCAGGGGCTCACTGCCTCAAGGCACCCTGAAGTTGGCCTCTGGGGAAGTGGGTTCCTGTTTTGTCTACAGTGAAGAAGGAGAAGAGTGACCACTTTAGACAGAAGAACCATGACACTGAACAGTTCAGAATTCCAAGTGCAGATAGCCAATGCAACAGAGAGAGATCCGGCTGTGTGTGGAGAGAGATGCTGGCAAAGAACAGGTTTCTGAAGATGACATAAAGTGAAAAGACAGCAAGACAACCTTCTGGAAAAGAAAAAAACAAAAAGAGAGTTTTTTTTAAAAAAAAAGAAAAAATGAAAGAATGGCAAGCAAGCTGAAAGGGGAAGGAAAGGGAGAGAGAAAAAAAGAAAAGGAGACTCTTTTTGCCTGAACTGTGGTCTTGCATGAATGGAAGGCACACTTGGGAGGCAGAGGTAGGAGGATCGCCATAAGTTTAAGGTCACCATGAGGCCACATTGTGAATTCCAGGTCAGCCTCAGCTATAGTGATATAGTGAGACCCTACTTCAAACACCCCCCCCCCAAAAAGAATGGAAGGGAGGCTCAGGCAGGGATTACCGTCAATGGCCACCAGGATGGCCGTCTGTCCTTTCATCTCATGATCTGCCATGGTGTCAGTGACATCACAGGAGATGGTCAAGCCATTGCGCCTCATCCATTCACGGTTTCCAATCAGCACAGAGAAGGTCTGGGGGACTGCATCTATTCAAAAGAGACTGGTTACCTAACCAGTTCTGCTTTGTGATGAACTAAAACCAGGGAACCATTCTAAAAGTAAAACAGCCGCTAACTGCTGGGCCCCTTTTGTCATATTATCCTTAAAAAACAGGGGAGAGAGAGGTGGGATTGAAATGGATGTTTCATACATGCTGCATGTATGAATGCTACATACGGACTTACCAACAGCACATAATGTCCTTACATGCTTTACAGGTCTGTGGGTTCCTTCTCCAAAGGGGTCAAGTATTAACTACATTTTTTTTTTTTTTAAGGATTTATTTTTATTTATTTATTTGCAAGCAGAGAGAGACAGAGGAGACAGTCAGTGAGAGAAAGAATGGGCATGCCAGAGTGTCCAGTCACTGCAAACAAACTCCAGATGCATGTACTTTGTGCATCTGGCTTTATGTGGGTACTGGGGAACTGAACCTGGGTCATGAGGTTTTGTGGGCAAGCGCCTTAACTGCTGAGCCATCTCTCTAGCCCTTGATTATGTTCTTTACTGCTAGGTTTAGATAACCCAATGGCCCAAACTGAATTAACCATTATAACTGAATTAATAATAGGACAAGCCTACTGATATATGTTTTTGGGAGACAGGGTCCCATGTAGCTCAGGCTGGTCTTGAGTTTGTCATGTAGCTGAGGCTATCCTTGAATACCTCATCCTTCTGCCTCTGCTTCTGTCAAGCACTGGGATTAAAGACATGTGCACCACATGTGGCCTCTATATTTTTAATTCACACGCCCAGAAAGGGCTGCTGGGCCTTTCTCCTGTCACTTCCAACAGTATGCGCCCCGATGAGCATCACCACACTGCCCGCTTCCCGGACGGTCTAATGGAAGAGGTGCCCTAGGGTTTAAAATTGCTAGAAAGTGCCAAGTGACTTCTAATGACATCACCTCAAAGATTTAGCTACCAATATACTTAAGAAAAGACCACCAGACACAGGCCTTTTGGGTTCTAGGTGTTCCCTACCGGTGATGGCTGACAAATCATCCTTACAGAAAGGCAGGGCAGGATGTGATGGCACATGCCTGAAATTCCAAACTCAATGCCAGTCTGGGCTAACAAAATAAAATAAAAAAAAAAAAAAAGAGGAGCACTGCCCCTTCTTCACGCAGGCAGGCCATCTGCATCTGCTTCCCTGACATCGTCGTCAGCTCTGCAAACACTACACACCTCGGCAGAGTTCATCCGCATGGGAAGGAAGTGGGAAGAACAAAAGGTTTCTTTCATCTGGCTACTGTGGTTTTGGAGATGATTCAAATTTACAAGAGGTGATTTGAAGTTATGGAGCAGTGAAACAGTAACTGTGAGTCTAAGTCATATGCCACTCTGGCCTGCTGTTAGCACCAAATCTCAAGGCATCAAGCTGGGTGGGCATGGTGGCACTCATCTCTAGTCCCAACATCCTGGAAGGCTAAAGTAGAAGGGCCACTGGGCTCACAAGTTCTAGATCAACATGGCAAACCCAATTATAAAATAAAAGGCAAAATAAACCATAAAAAAATTTAGCTATATCAAAGCACGTGACAGAAACAGTAGGCATTTCTGGCACTAGGTACCTGCCTCTACAGCAGGGGAAGTCCCACAGGCTGGCCTGGTATGGGACTCTCCATGGTTTGGCTTGTCTCCACTTCACCCAGCCAGGCCCAGCCACTCACAGATCAAGAGAAGGGACAGAGGCGAGGAATACCTTTTCCTGTAGGAAGGCTGCCAACTCCCTTCAGATGACCAGCCTGCTCACTGTGAGCCAGGATACCTTCCACGTTGCTGACTTTACAGCCAATTCCACAGCCTGGCACTGCCTGGAAGTCCGTACAGTATCCCAAGGTTTCAGTTCCAAGTTCCTGTGAAAGCAAGTGGGTGGTGCAAAACCAGAGAGGGGCGGGACACATGAGGGAGAGGGGCCGAGAGAAAGGAGGGAAGGAGAGTGGAATCGAAGGCAAAGGTTAGGAAAATGATCATCAACTCAGCAAGTGCTTTTCTCGCACAGCATTCAGTTATTAGTTATCACAATGAACCAGGAGCCTCTCTAGGTAGACCCCTCACAGCTGGAGAGGCTACAGACAGAAGAGGACAAGCAATTCACCTCAGACCACACAGGCATTTGCATGGTACAAATAAGTGTGTGTGTGTTTGGGGGGGGTTACAAAGCTATTTTGAGGCACGAGGAGGCGGGGAAAGGAGGGCAACAAAGCAGCAAGCCAGTGTCGTCCTTCCTCCTGGACCCATCAGGGTAGATGTGAGCTGTCAGTGTGCTGACCGTACATGAGGGACAGCACAGAAATGGGGTTTGTGAGGTACCTTTATCACTCCTTTCCCCTGGACATCTATGATAAATCCATTGTTCAGGTTATTTAAACATTGTCAGCACAGTTCCCCGGCACATTCTTCTGCCTCCATATTCAATCGGAAACAGAAAATGAGCAGAACCTGTTCTATGGGGAAAGGAGAAGTACAATGCTTCTCTGGGAACTGTGCCCCAAATTCTCAGCTCCGCTGGCTCACCTTTGCTGGCTCCTGCTCCAGTGAGCCCATTGCATGTTTGGGTCCACACACACTAACCTCACAAAGGACAAAGCTGCTAGCAGACTGCAGGCTTTCAGAAGACAGAGGTCACATCTCACTTTTTGTTCATGACCTTATGCTGCTTTGGTGGTAACCTGGAACTCTGGGAGGGCCACTGCAAACCCTGTCTCCCACAAGCAAAGACCCCTCCAGGCAGTCAGGGGCAGGAAGGACAAGGCTGGGAGAGAGGGAGGCGGAAGCAATGCCAAGGTCTGCATACCTCTTTACAGTATTTGGTGACTGCCAGGCCCAAGGGGTGTTCGCTACTGGCTTCCGCGGTGCCCACCACAGCCAGAACCTTCCTGAGGGGCAGTGCAACCATGTCCACAAGCAGCAGGACCCGCATGACTCTAGGGACCCCATGCGTAATGGTGCCAGTTTTGTCAAACATCACGGTCTTTATCTGCCAAAAAACCCACATATCAGTGACACAACCCAGACAGGAGAGGCTTTCACAGTCCAGTCTCAGTGACCCAACCCAGACAGATGGGGCTTCACAGCCCACGTCTGGAGGCAGAACTTTGTCCAGTGTGCCTCAGGCAGTGAGCTGCAGTTCCTTTCCTAACTCCTCAGCCCAACTCTCTGCAGTAACAACTATTCCAAGGTGTTCCCCACGGCCCAGCCTGCAGAGCTGCACCAAGCCACCTTGACCCAGCAGACCCAGAAACATCCTCAGCTGCATGGGAGACGGTAGGCTGCCATTTCCAGGATGTGGCATGCATCACAGACTTCTCATGCTATGTAAGGAATCAGTCCTGTGGGTCTTCCAGTCCCCTGGCTCCTCTGGTCTGCTAAGCCCACCAACTAGTTTCTTGGGCTTAAATGTAAGAGTCTGCCTAGAATAAAGTCCAGACACAAACTTCCAGAGGAAGGGACAGCTCTACTGTCACAGCAAATAGTCCCATGAACCGATCCCATGTGACTCCAGTGCCCGCTAGTCTGGACTCAGACACCCTGCACCAGACATTACACAGCACCTGTACGTCCACAGCCAAGCCTGAGTCTGCGTGGCTCCTGAGGGTGCAGTCCCTTCACCACATTCATCCTCAAGTCCTAGACCAGGGAGGCAGGGTGCTCGGTTTGGACGCACACAGCACAGTGCTGCTTAACAAGCAACAGACTGGACACTGATGCTCAGTAGGTGCTCTGCTTTCAAACAGTCAACAAGCAGAGTGTGGTGGTGCACACCTTTAATCCCAGCTCTTGGGAGGCAGAGGTAGGAGGGATGCCATGAGTTTGAGGCCACCCTGAGACTACAGAGTGAATTCCAGGTCAGCTTGGGCTATAGTAAGACCTTACCTCAAAAAAAAAAAAAAAAAAAAAAGTCAAATAGTCAATGGAGCCAGGTGTGGTGGTGAATGCCTTTAATCCTAGCACCCAGGAGGCTAAAGTGAGAGAACCACCATGAGCTCAAAGCCAGTCTGGGCTATAGAGAGAGTCCCTACCTCTAAACATACCCCCCAAAATAAAAACCAATAGTCAATGGTTCTCCAAAGATCCCTGCCTCCTTCTTTCTAGCCTCAACTTTGCAGCCAGGCCAACCTTCCCAGCATGTAACCTACTGACCCACAGGGACACCTTATTCCTGACTTCCATGGCTCCTGGCATTCTTCTAACAAACCTGTAACAAGCCTTCTGGCCCATCCCTAAACCACTACACACACACACACACACACACACACACACACACACACACACACACACACACACACACTTGTTTTGCTTCTAGTTGTTCATTTATTTCTTTAATAAAAGCCTGTGAGAGCTGTCAGCATGCAGGTCTCACTCAGGCTGGATACTGGGGACACAATGGCCCTGATCTTATGAAGCTCATGATACAAGCATCACAGCAGACCCTCTCCAGGGCTTCTTTCCCTCACCACCTGCACCATCCAGGACCCCTCAAAAGATGGGCTCTGTTACAGTGCCCTCATGGCATCACACTGTCCTTCACACTACACTGTATGCCCCTTGGAAGCTGAGAATCATAACTATCACCAGAACCTGGCACAGGGCTCTCCTACAGAAAGTGTGTGGCAACTACTGAATAATAAACTGGAATATGTAAAGTCGGGCTGGTGTGCTAGACGAAAGGTCAGCTTCACTATAACCCAGGCAGACCTTGAACTTATGATCCTCCTGCCTTAGCCACTAGCGAGCTAAGTCTGTACTTTAGGCATGTACCACCAAACCTGGCACATTGTCACTCCATCTTCCCCTCAAGATCACAGGATCCTGTGCCAATCTCATACGTATGAGGTGGTTGGTACTTGTCTGCTGCAGTTTGACTACCTGGGAGTGATCCTAGCTCTGCCACCTGCAGGCCTCAGGAAAGGTCACCTAACCTCCTCCTGCTCTAGTCCCATCTGTACAATGGGACTAACGCACATCCACCACCAGAGGTTGTTAATGAGATGGAGTCAATGAATATTCATGACCATCCATTGTGCTGCTTTTGCTGTTATTCCCTTGGCTTGCAACTCGAGTAATCAACACTGCAGCTCTCAGGTTGCTCTCCCCTTCTTACTAAGAACCAGTAAACAGATTATTATTTGCATAAGGACTCTGTAAAAACTGTTAGCCAAGCCTCCCACGGAGAGTGGGGAGGGCCCACCTTGTGTGCCATCTCCAGAGGCTTGCCTCCCTTGATGAGGATGCCATGCTGGGCAGCCACTCCAGTGCCCACCATGACCGCTGTGGGCGTGGCAAGCCCCAAGGAACAGGGACAGGCGATGCACAGCACAGTGATGGATGTCTGGAAGGCAAAGCGGATGACCACCTCTGTCTGCGAGATGTGTTTGTTGAGATTCTGCAGAGGAGAGAGGCAATGGGTGGCATTTGAGAATCTCAGATGAGAACCTTGCAGAGGGACAGCGGGCCTGAGGGTGCAGTGAGCCAGGTTTAGGAAACACAACTGTATCTGTGCTGCTTTAGGGTCACAGGTCCTTCACTGCTCCACATCCCAACAGCCCAGCTTGATCCTACAGGCTGTTGTCAAAGAGGCATAGTGAGCTGGGTAAGATGACACACACCTTTAATTCCAGCACCTGGGAGGCAGAGGTAGGAGGATCGCCATGAGTTCAAGGCCACCCTACACAGTGAATTCCAGGTCAGCCTGGGCTAGAGTGAGACCTTACCTCAAAAGGAAGAAAGAAATCAAAAAGAGGCAGAGTGGGACAGGAGCAGAGAAACATGTAAGTCCCTGATGGGAGGGGGGGTCACAGATCATATTCCAGCTCTGATGCAACCTTCACTTCTCTGTGCCCAAGTTTTCCCAGATATAAACAGAGATGAAAATACTCAGATCACAGATGGCTGTAAGGACTGAATGAGGCCAAATATATAAAAAGCATGAACATATTTAGAGCAACACTGGCACAAGAGAGACAGTTAGGAAGTGACAACTATTCCATTGTCATTGTTTGGTCATCATTATTATGAAAGCTTAAAAAAGTAACAGCTTTCCAAAGAGTCTAACAAGATGATAAGAAAAGATACTGTGTTCTGTTTTTGTAATAGAAAAAATTGGAGGGCTGGAGAGATGGTTTAGTGGTTAAGGAACTTGCCTGCAAAGCCAAAGGACCCAGGCTTGATTCCTCAGGACCCACTTAAGCTAAATGCACAAGGTGGCACATATATATGGAGTTCATTTGCAGTGGCTGGAGGACCTGGTTCACCCATTTTCTTTCTCTCTCTCTCTCTTCACTTCTCTCTCTCTCTCTCTCAAATAAATTTAAAAAATTAAAAAAAGAAAAAACTGCAAACAACCAAGAGGGGATTAGTCAATTATATTATAGGCACAATGGAATATTAGGCAATTGTTGGGATGATAAAGTATATCTACATTTACTGATATGGAAAGATATTAGTAGCATAGCAGAATTCAAAAGCAGTTACAAAAGGAAAAGTGCTGGGGTTTTATTCATGCACAATTGTCTGCCTAGTCTATTAATGCTCACCAAAGGGCAGCATTAGGGTTACTTCTATGGAGGAGACATGGAGCCACCTTTATTCTTCTATGTAGTTTCATTACTATTTTCCTTGTAAGCCCCAAACAAAATATGGGTCGACTTTACAGTGTGCAGCACATATTGACATTCTTTTTGCAATCTGGGATCTTAAATTATCTTGGCCTGTTTTCAAAATGGCTGTGGGTATAGTATATAACCAAGAGTTACTTGATTTACATAATTACAATAAAATTGTGTTTTCTGAATTGAAGACAAATTACAACTTCTTTATCCTCCATCTATACTTTATACTTTCAGGATGTAGGATTCTAAATGAAGGTATGTTGTAAGAACCAGAAAGAGCTATATTTAGGTAATGGGCATACTGTTTAATAATATACATGGTTTTTACAGATAAAAATGATGTGATTTTGTTTCTTTACATAGTCATTCTTATCAAAGTAACACTTGGCATTCTGGTGACATGGGGAGGACTTCAGGAATTAGCATGACCCCTGCTCTATGGACATGCCTGGGCAGCAGTGGTGATAGAATCTGAAAGGAACATGCAGTACCTCAGTTGCCAGCATCCGCCCTGATTTTGCAGATAAAAACAAAAGAAGCCAAAGTAAGATGGAAAAGCATGGAACAGCAGACAGCCACATATTCCAACTTCCCAGAGCCAGTGAGCTGTTCTCCCCAAAGCAGAAGCTTTAGGGAGCCAATGCCAGGAACAGCCACTGGCAAATTATAGCAACACAATCACAGGTTACTCTAAGAAGCACCCTTAGATAGCACAGAGTCTAACATGGGAAAACTGAGGGAGAAAATGACATGTACCCTAAGACTATCTGCTATACCTTTATCCATGGGTAGAATTTTTTTAAAAGAAGAAATGCCCACTCATTCCGTTCCTTATTCTATTACTCTTAAGACACAGTAAACACTGGTATAACAGACAGTAAAATGATACTCCACTGAGCATGCAGCTATCCAGGACTGCTCAAGTTGGTCACGAGCTCTTTACACTTATCAGTTTCTCAGTTCTGGCATTGTTGACCTCTTCATTGTGGATACCTGTCCTGTAGCTCATAAAACATGCAGGAGCATCCTAGCCTTCACATTCAGGAGACACTGTTACATGCCCTTGAGAATCTCAGTTCTACAGTTCTTTTTTCTTAAGCAGATAATTTATGGAGGATAGTGTATTATCTACTAGTCTGAAGTTTGATAAAACAGGTTCCTAAGAGTGTTCTTCATCTACTTTCTAAATGAAGAAAAAAGCACATCCCACTATCTTTCATATGTTAAATGTGGGGGTGTGTGTATGTATGTATGTATGTACGTATGTATGTATATAAAAGCTTTGCTACATTGTTAGATAGCCTTTCAGTTACACTACAAGATATTACTGTTTGCAGCTGGGTGTGGTGGCGCTTGCCTTTAATCCTAGCACTTGGGAGGCAGAGGTAGAAGGATCACCATGAGTTCGAGGTCACCCTGAAACTACATAGTGAATTCCAGGTTAGCCAGAACTAGGGTTCCCTACCTCGGGAAAAAAAAATTACTGTTTGGGAAGGTGGTATATTGAAGCTGGTATTGGTGGATGTGGTGAAGTGATTTATCTTTTATATTTGTTTTATAATCTTAGAAATTTGCCAATGGCTAACACTGGGAATTGGAGATGCTTTAAGTGTTCCAACTGAGCTAACTGACGTTTGTGAAAATTTCAAGTTAAAAGACTTTTTTGTTTGTTTGTCTTGTTTTTCTGGGTCGGGTTTCACTCTAGCCCAGGCTGACCTGGAATTCACTATGTAGTCTCAGGGTGGCCTTGAACTCACGACGATCCTCCTATCTCCGCCTCCTGAATGCTGGGATTAAAGGCGTGTGCCACCGTGCCTGGCTGCAAATAAGATTTTTTTTAATGTGCTGGTGATGAAATCTAGGGGCTTGCACATGCTAGGCAAACACTCTATCACTGAACTACATCCTCAAGCCTCACAGGACATCTTTCATAAAACCCTCAGAAAAGGGTAAATGATTATTCTACTCTGGCTTAAATTTTGCTGTCAATAAGAAAAGGCAACAAATAAAATGTAATGGATGATTAAAAGCCATTGAATCTAAGACATGAGAGAAAGGATTGTTTAAAGCACAATAACAATAGTGCCCAAAGCATACAACTTACAGGAAAGTACTTCTGAACAACACCAAAATCGACAAAACCGATTACAATCCATACCACCAGCGTCAAAGTTGAAATGACGATGATAAATGGGACAAAATATCCACTAAACCGGTCAGCCAGCTGCTGAATAGGTGCCTATGACAACAAAATATCAAGACCACATGAAATTACAACCTACAAAGACATAAAACACAACAAATGCAAGTAAGGATTGGGGCCCAAGATCCCTCTGTCTGTATGCTTACTAATCGATTTCTACTTGTGGTAGTTTGAATAGATGGCCCCCAATATAGTCATTGTTTTATTAGTTTGTAGTTTGCCTCTGCAGCCACCTTGCTGGAGGCAATGTCACTGGGCGGATTTAAGGTGTGGTGGTGGGTTTGGGATTTCAATCTAAAGATATGCAAAGTGTGCCTAGCTGGAGTTCCTGAGGTGTGCTGTGCTGTGTGGTTTTTGGCTTGTGGCTTTGCTCTCTGTGTTTGGTCCTGTGAAAGCAGGCCAGTTTCTTCTGCCATTATGGAACTTCCCCTGGATCTGTAAGCTTCAATAAATATCCCTTCCTCTATAATTGTGCCTGGTCTGGAAGTTCATCTCAGCAAATCTGAAGCTATCTGCTACACTATGCAATAATTAACTTCTGGCTTTATGGACTTTTTTGAGATCACTGTTCAAAGAGGGAACTTCTTTACCTTTGACATCTGAGCCTCTTCCACCAACTTCACAATCTGAGCCAAAGTGGTGTCACTGCCCACATGGGTGGCTTTAATAAGCACAGAGCCGTGAGCGTTTATAGACCCGGCAATCACCATGCTCCCGGGTTTCTTAGTGACAGGCATGGCCTCTCCTGGAGAAGTAAAGACAGTGAACATTCAGCATCACACAGCGCGGTGACCACCGTAACACCTACCAAAGAGAACACAAGACAAGCCAGCACACCTGTGATAAGGGACTCGTCAGCCATGGTATTGCCTTCCAGGACTTTCCCATCCACAGGGAACTTGCCACCAGGTACAACCTTGATGATATCTCCACGTTGCACCAGCTCCATGGGCACTTGTTCCTCTCTGCAACAAATGCCACTCAGATCAACAAGGCACCTTACAGTAGCACTCCACTGTGGTCCATCACCAGGTCAGATTTGAAGCCAACCACTGAACATTACACAGACAACCCTCTGTATCCAAGGGTTTTAAATCCACAGACTGAACAAAATTCCCATCAAAAATTATTCAGAGAAGGGTAGGGGATGCACACACACATATATATGCATACATACATACATATATTTCAGTAGTAGGATGCTGACTAGCATGAAGGAGCTTTGGGTTCCAGCAGTGAGCACACAAACACCCATTCTGTACTCAAGATATATATTCCATCTCTGTTGTCTAAACATTAGAGTGTAACAGCTGTTTACATAGTCTATGTACCTTATGCTAATAAATACAGTACAGCAATTGTTTACATAGTAAAGACATCTTAAGCTATCTAGAGGTTATTTAACACAAATGAGAGGATATGGGCACTATACAAATACTATTCTATACATGGGGGACTTGAGCATTGGGATTTTGTTATCTGTGGAGTTCTGGAACCAATCCTCATGGACGCCAAGGGACTATTACACTTGCTTCACACTGAACAGTGGATGAGGTTCAACCTGAGAGATGTGCATAACATAGACACACACAATGCCACATTCAGTGGGCACCAAAGACCTGTTCACTCAAGCAGGGACCCAGGGGCAGGAGGGCTCTACGGGAAGTAGTGGGAGCTAGAGGGCCTGGCAGCCACCATGCATCACATTACAGCACAGTCAGCTCCCCAAGCAGGAACTGGACTAGTGAGGTCTGGGTAGCAGAGGGACTAGTCTTGTCTCTGGAGAGTAGGACGAGACTGGGCCCAGAAGCTAAGAATGTCAGGCAGGTAGGAATGACACCCTTAAACTATGCAGCAGCAGTATTGATGGATGTGAACTGAGCATGTTTTCATCTGAAGCAAAACCAGGGTGGGCTCTGCAGCTTAACTAAAACCCCACTGGGATGGCAGCAGGTCCACAGTGAATACACAGGGGGAATAAAAAAGCCAGGTGTGGTGGCGCACGCCTTTAATCCCAGCACTCGGGAGGCAGAGGTAGGAGGATCACCGAGAGTTCGAGGCCACCTGAGACTAGAGTGAATTGCAGGTCAGCCTAGGCTAGAGTGGGACCCTACCTTGAGAAAAAAAAGGGGAGCTGGAGAGATGGCTTAGCAGTTAAGGTACTTGTTTGCAAAGCCTAAGGACCCAGGTTTGGTTCCCCTGTATCCATGTAGGCTAGATACACATGGTGGCACATGCATCCATAATTTGTTTATGGTGGCTAGAGGCTCTGGTGTGCTTATTCTTCCCCTCTCCCTATCTCTAATAAATAAATAAAAGTAAAATATATTTAAAAAACACCACCATCTACAGGTTATGATAGGTGTAACCCACACTGTCAGCATGTCAGCGGCTGTGCCTCCCAGTAGACAACGGCCCTTCAAGTTCACATCATGGAGTAACTATAGTGAGACGCCTTTGAACTTGAGAACAGAGGCTAGGTAAGTGGATGGAGACAAGGTGGTTAACACAAATGCAGAGGCTTTGTTCTCCTTAGGAACATTTTTACTTTTTAGAAACTCTCATACCATAAATTTGCATTAAGAAAAAAAAAACAAACATTTAAAAAAACCACAAAAACCAGAAGCCATGGCATATAACGACTGCAAAGCCACTGAAGCCACTCGGTGCAGGTAGAAGGCCAGAGGTGCCAAGAACTGATCACACAGTATCCTCCGACTCGGGGTGCATGTGGCAGCTCAGAGTGTGGATCTGTACCTCCAAGAGCCCAACCCCAACTCTGCCACCTTTCTGCCATGGACTCTGGGCGGTTACTTACCACTGAGGGTCAGATTCCTCCTAATGACAACAGGGATGGGGGGTGCTTATACCTCACAGAAGGCAGGAGGACCACAGCAGAATAGCCGTGAAGTCCCCAGCAGAGGACAATACAGTGGTGCACAGCAAGGAACCATATCTCAGCGGTCACTACCACGATCAGTATTACCCAAGGGCTCGGCTCAGCCATGTGGACTTAGCATATGTGTCGCCCTGCGTTCAAACCCCAGTGGTACATGCATGCATGCATGGGGGGATCCAGGAAAAAACCAGTGCTGCTGGGCTAGTCATGTGTGCCTCACTGATGTCCATCATGGGTTCATTTACTCAGCAAACTCCTGAAGGCCTGTGATAACCAGTCTGGGGAAGCCCTAACAGGCTGGTCCAGAGGCCTCTACATGCTGGTCCTGAGAGAACACAGATGCAAGCAATGGCAATGGCCACAGTGAGAGAGGGGCCCGAGAGACCCATCTGTTCTAATGGATGGTAGGGGCTGTTAGAGATGGAGACTCTGGTGATCATGGTGAGAATGAGCTGGGGGCCACTCCTGGACAGAAGACCCAGAGGCAAAAGCCCTGTGTCTGCTAGGGTAGAGGCGCTGGGTAGACTGCCATCTGTGTAACATGAGGAGGGTGTGAAACAACTATTGCCAAGAATACAAAGCAGAGGCTAGCCAAGCTGACATTGTCACACTACTAAATATGCTGACAGTCAGTGTGCAGGTTTAAGAATAGCATGGGTTAAATCGTAATTCGATCCATCAACTTCTGAGTGATCAGTTGCTTAGTTTTTCTGAATCTCAGTTTTCCCATCTGTAAAGTAACAGGGACAACAGTCCCTTCCTCACATAGTCCTCCGTGCAGAGGGTGATGCTAAACTAAATACAAGGAGATTAGAATTATGGTTGACAAGCAATAACTGCTAGGTAAATTTCCACCAGTAATGACATGGTCTTGGATTTTGTAATATATACATATATATAAAACTAATAAAATTTTATATTAATTATAACAGGTAATTCTCTTATCCCCTTGCCCCAGCTCCTGTTTCCCTGGAGACCTCCTCAGTGTGGTCATGGTATTCACTGTGGGGTCATGAAGGCCTCAGTCAGTCCCTGTGGGTTAGCAGGGGACCATGCATCAGGATATTCCTACCCTGAGGCTCTTACAATCTTTCTGCCCCTCTTCTGCAATGTACTCTGAGCCATAGCAGGTCTGTTGGCAGCCTAATTTAGTATTGAGTTCTCTGTAGCCTCTGGATTTGTATTTTGATTGATCACCATGTTTGCCACCATCAACCGGGGGCTGGTTTTCAGCTAGCAGTAAGAGCAGTGTTCATGTTGTCATTTCCCCTGAATTTTTTTTTTTTTTTGAGAGAGGATCTCACTATGTAGCCTAGGCTAGCCTTAAACTTGTGATCCTCCTACCTCAACCTCCTGTGTGCTAGAATTAGAGGTCTATACCACTAGGCCTGGGATCAGCAATGATAATAATAATTACTAGCGTTACATTAGATAGCCTATGAGGAAGTTAAGAAGTACCACCATTTCATTCTTCAGCAAGAGGTAGCTGTTCTCTCAATGCCTCTCCGAATCCGAAAGCTCTTATAAGGAAGGCTCAATTCACATTCTACTTCTCAGTGAAATCTCCCTCAACTACCTCTGTCTTTCCTCTAGTTCCTGGAATACTAGTCTTCACAACTCTCATTTGCCAGTTTGCATCTACACACCAAATCCAACTCCTGTTCATTCCTTCATTTAGATGCCCGAGTTATACAACGGACTGAGTGCAAGCATCCTTGCTCACCCTGGCTCAAGTGCAAGGTCACTACTACATGATGGGTGCTTGCTGCACGCAACACAAGTGATATAAAAGAAAACCAGCTTCTATGGATGAACGAACGCACCTGATGATTAAGTTGTCCTCACCAAAGGTCACAACTGTGGCTTCTGTGGCTTGGAGAGACATGAGTTTGGCAAGGGCTTCTGAGGTTTTGCTCTAGAAACAACCAGAGTGTGAAATGAGAGCTGACCGTCCAGACCCAGGCTGGCACTCACAAGCAGTGTCAGAGGTAGCTGGTGTGGAGAGAACAGCCATGGAAAGAGGCTACTCCCCAGTATGGCCACACCGAGGCACCATGCACGATGGCACCACATGGAGTGCATGGCCCTGGACTGTCAATGCAAATCCTGGAATTCCATTTCAGATGAAAACAATTCCAGTCTGTTGAATGGCCATTTTTCTTTAGCTTCAATATAATTTCCTTTCCATTCTTGTGTAGGATCCATTACAACACTAGGCTTACTGCAGGGTGTTAAACGTGACCTGACCCTAAGGTGGAAGGTGTGGATTTCTACACTAATGAGCTGTACATTCCGTTAGGCATGGAGAGATCATGTGAGCTCTGACACCAAGTGCAGAGTTCTTTCCATTACACAATACACTTGGACAAAGGTTTGATAATTAGCCAGCTTAGCTGGGATTTCAGAGGAGCAACCAGTTGGGAGATTAGTGGCTCAGCACCTAATTACGTGGAGGGTTCAGATTCCGCTAAGTCTTTCTCTACACCAAGTGCAAGTAGTGATTTTCCACACAAGGCACAGAAGGACTAAGACTTGAATTACTGAAAGAACAATTCTTTTCTTAATGGGAAGCTGTAGCTACCTTGGCCACATGTTCCAGCCACCGCCCCAGGGCGATGAACACAAAGAGCATGGGAGGGGTGTCAAAGAAGGTCACGGGGCTCTTCTCAGCCTTCTCAGCAATGGCCACCACCAGGATAACGAAGGAGTAGGCATAGGCGATGGTTGTGGCCAGTACAATGAGCACGTCCATGTTGGTCGACCTGTGTCTCAGAGACTTGTAGGCCTGAACGTAGAAGTACCATCCACCGAGGAACTGAAAGACAGGCGGGGTGAGGGCGTCACAAGCAGGACAAAGCTCCAGGAGCAAGCACAGGACCATGACTCCTCGGATGGCAGACACTTTAGGTCTGTGTACATGGCTGACACACTCTGTTCTTGGTGATTATCTGACACTGATGGCATACATTTTCTTTCTTTTTTTGAGACAGGCCTGAATGTGTAGCCCAGCCTGGCCTCAAACTCTCAATTCTCCTATCTCAGACTTCAATGAAACATACTTTCTGGTTAAGAATACAACTGGTCACAGCAATGGATGATCAAGGACATATCAGACTTTTTAAACCCAGGGCAGACTATGTCAATGTCCATTAAGGAGAACAGTGAAAAGTACAACGGTTTGTTTGTAATATGAACAGTGCTGCTCAGTCTCCGAAGAGACGGCTTTATGCAGCCACTGACATAAACGATGTCCGTGATCCGTGGTTAGGTGAAGACAGCATGCATCAGTTTCTCTCACGATCCCACCACCACCAACCAACATCTGTGTCAGCAAGATGTGAGAAGGATACATGCCCAAGTCCTGATGGTACTGCAGCAACACTAGGGAACAGAAATGGGTTATAGGTGGGTCTCATTAGCCGAAGTGTGCATTTCTTTTGCTTCCAATACTTCAGTATGGCTGGAATTACTTATAGTAAATGTAAAGTACGCTTGCAATTAAAAGGAAAATATAGAAAGAAAGCAAATTCAGCCTATAAATGGTTGCCCCTAAAATGGTCCTAGCATCCTAGCTTTAAGCCAGAAGTATAGTTTTATACACCAAAATGTATGTGTAAAGAGGGCATTTCCCACCAGTGTGTCCCCCGAACCATACATGTGTACATGCATCACACACACACACACACACACACACACACACACACACACACACACACCAGGGACACGTAAGGTCACCAGTCTTGCAAGGACGGGGGGGGGGGCTATTCTAGAGATTTTTTTTCAATCACCTATATTCAGCTGTGAAATTGACAGTGAAACCAGGCTCTTCTCAGTTCCCATGCTCGGAGGTCCCCTGCCCTCTGCCCCTGCTGGTCATAAGACAGAAATAACAGCAGCAACTGTCCAGAGATGAGGCGGGAGAATTACAGTGAAGTGCCAGTGGGACCAAGCTAAAGGCTGCATCAGCCTAAGAGTGGAGAAGCCCACCGGCCGGCCACACACGGCCACGGAGGACAGAGGCTTGCTCAGCTTCCTAATACGCACCTGCACGAAGGTGCACAGGATGAAGAAGATGAGATTGAGAACAGACAGCCCTGGGATGATGTTGTGATCCAGGACCCTAAGCTCGTGGGGCCTGCTGCTGGGGATTAGCATGTAGATCATCAGGCCCATGACGGGGATGCCAAACACCAGGCTGCACAGGAACGACTTCTTCCACCTGCAAGGCCAACACAGCACACAACATCAGAGCCGCTTGATCCTCACTGTAAGACTTGCCTCCATCCTATGTCTGGGACAGAACACAAGGGCTAAGAGAAAAGCAAGGCTCTCCCTGTGACACTGTTATCTGAAAGACAATCTAAAGGGCCATACAAGGCTACAAAGACACTGGGAGATTTCAGGCCCAGTTCTGTCTTCACATAGCTGATATGTGACTACTGATATGTGTGGCAAGTGAAGCCCCGAAGCTGAGAATCTAGCCCCAAAGACATCATCTCAGACTATGGCTGCCTGCAGCTCTTTCTCCAATCTATATAGACTCCCTCTCCAAAGCAAGAAACAGATGGATGAAGTTTTTAGTTAGTGACCACCTGAAACAATGACTGAACCTAGGTCTCCTGCTTTCTGGAACAAGTTCTTTCTTTTAAAAAAAGTTTTATTTATTTGCAAGCAGAGAGAGACAGAGAGAAGATTGAGAGAATGGGCACACCAGGGCCTCCAGCCACTGAAACTCCAAATACATGTGCCACTATGCATCTGGTTTCACATGGATACTGGGGAATCGAACCCATTTCTTAGGCGTTGCTGGCAAGTGCCTTTACTGCTGAGCCATCTCTCTAACCCTCTATTTCTGGTAATGGGGATCCCAGGGCCTTATACATTCTATCACTTGAACCACCCTCAGTCTCCTGCCATTTTCTTCCCTACTTAATCATGACAATTGTCCTCAAATTTTTAGCTTTAAAATATAGGCAAATAACATCTGAATAAATTGTAAAAGAAAAAAAAAAGGCCTCTACCCCAATTTAAGTACCATTCAATTTGTTGGCCACCAGCTATAGGTGGTAATAAATAGATTTACATTAGGTGACTAAAAATCTCAGTACCAAACCAGGCATGGTAGTATACACCTTTAATCCTAGCACTGGGGAGGCTGAGGTAGGAAGATTGCTATGGGTTCAAGGCTGGCCTGGACCATAGAAAGTTCTAGGTCAGCCTGGGCTAGTATGAGATCCTGCTTCAAAAATAAATAAATAAATAAAATAAAATCTCAGTACTGTTCACACGAACTGCATTTCAGGTGCTCCTAGCCACATGGCTAGGGGCTATGCATACCCCGAAATCTGCTGTCTCTAGACAGCACTGCTTCAGTGGCCAACATCACAAAGTAAAAGCAACTGACCTAGGTGGAAGGCATGGGAAATTAGGATGGCAGGGCAGAGCTCGCAGGAAGGCATTTCCGTGAGTCACAGAGTCAGAGGGAAGAGGAAGACGGACTTAGAGAGCTAAGGGTTGTCTTCTGTGTTCTACCTACTGCTTTATTTCCATCTTGTGGTCCAAGTGATGAGCGTTGGGATTTCTCTGTGCCAGGGATGCATGAAAGCCAATTTCCTTGTGATTTAAAGAGAGGAGGGGTAGGGGAAAGGGGAAGGTACTGGTTAAAACATGCACTGGCAGAAAGCATCTCTAGCTCTGGAAATTAGAATCTCAAATGCCTTTGGAGACCTGTGATTTTCCTTTTGTGACCTCTTGGCTCCAAATAGCTGCCAGATCTGATTCAGAGGGTTGGCACCACCCTGGAGATGGTCTCACACACTGCTTCTTGTTAACTTCAGGTCCCAAAGCTGACTAGTAATGACTTGGGAATGCAGACACTTTTTTGTGCTTACTGTGGGTGAGTGTCATGCTTCGTATGAAGATCAGAGGACCCCCACCTTTACCTTGTTTGAGGCAAGGTCTCTCACTGATCATTACTTACTTGTTCACCAAGCTAATTAGTCTGCAAGATTCTGGAACGTTCTCCTATCTCTGCTTCCCATTTTGACAGAGTTGTGCTGGGATTACAGTTTTTCTATGGGGTCTGAGATTCTGAACTCAGGTACTCAAGTTTGAACAGCAAGAGTTTTATTCATTGAGCCATCTCCCCAGTACCCAGAACTCGGGACTTTTGAGTTCTAGAATTCCAAATGCCTTATCATCTGGTACTTTCATCCATCCATGAGGAAAGTAAAGTGAGGGATGCCACGCCTTTTGCCAGAGCTTGACACAGAGCTCCCGGGCACCCAGGCTCTAAGGCTAAGTTGCTTCCTGCTGAGCAACACTCATCCCCTCCCTGGCTCTCACTGTGGCCTGCCAGGCTGCCCCTCAACCTTGTGCTTTCCTCATAGATTATCTCGAGCATTTGGCTACCATGTGAACTTGAGAGTTAAGTCTCTAATGCTCCTTATGAATTTACACAAGGAAAATTGTCAGGAATGTGTTGTGAGCACAATATAGAGAGTGCCAGTACTCTCACATAAAATGCAGTGGGTGAAAGAGTATGCAGGAAAATGTCAGATAAATCCTTTCATAAGTCATACCAGCTTAATTATTTTAGGAACAAATGCCAGAGATGCAAGCATGGAAGCTGGGCAATATTCCAATAGTCCTTCAATAAGGACAAAGAAGAAAGAGGCTGCACCAAGCTGGTAAACTGGGTGGAGGCAGCTGAGGGTATTAGAAGTTTGAGATTCCTGTCTAGGTCTCTTCTTCCACTTTACAGCATCACTGTTATTCTCCAAGAGTTAAGAAACAGCAGAAAAATGTCTGGTTTGACTGCTATCCTGTGCCTGATGAGCTGAGCATCAATGAGCACGTCCTTAAGCTCTGCACGGACCTGTCCTCCTTGGATGAAGCAGCTGTAAAATGATCCTCCACGTACAAGCACACGACAGCAGCAGCATGACCAGGACAAAAAGCTTCGCTCGGTCACACAAGGAGCAGCTCTCTTTAAACACTCATGACCAGTGAAGAGAACGTTAAGCATCTTATGGCATTAAGCCTACTGTAAGATATTTTATTTCCTAGGTAGTCTCAATGAGCTTAATGAATCCTGATCACTAGCAGCCATAAGTTAATCTTATTTAGCTTTCAGTGACTTAGCCCATTCTGATCATCACTGATGCTTATCTCTTATGGGCTGGTGCAATACAGACCTTAAAGAAACGGAAGGCCTCTGGACAGGTGGAAAAAACAGGAGGAAGGACAGGCACAGAAATCCTGATCTTCCACAGTAAAGACGACCACCCTCCTAAAACACAGCAGGTCTAGCAGGAAGCAAGTGCCAAGTGCGGTATCATTCCATCCAATGCCAATGTTCCCTTGGTCTGCAGGTACTTGCCGAAGACATATATAATACTGGGAGACTTAACTTTGCATACGAGGTATCGTGGCAATACTGATGCTCCTCAGGGAATGTTTGAAACTAAAAAAATACTGTCCTTTTCCTTATCTTCTCTAACCCATCCACTGATGTTCTCCCTCAGGTGACTGGCATTTACTTACCTTTTGGAATTAATTTTAACTGCCTCATCTTAATCCTCTGGGAAAAGTTGGTGGATTTTAGGTAATTTTCATTTTTCCTTTCTAACTATCTTTTCTCATTTTCCTCTATGATTATATGTTACTGATTTTTGAAATGCAGGCACACGTTTTTATAATGAGGGAACTACCTCAATCATCTTTATAATATCCCGTGGACCAATGATTTCAGGATCAAACTTCACGTGAGCTTTGCTGGTGGCAAGGGCCACGGAGGCGTACGTGATGCCTCGCATCCTGGTGAGCTTCGACTCTATGTTGTGAACGCAGGACGCGCAGGTCATCCCTGTGATCTGCAAGACAGGAAGACAAGACCCTGTCAGCCTGGGACAGAAAGGAAACTTTCTAAGGCACCTCAGGGGATATGAGTGACAGCCACTATCCTTCCCTCTGCACACACCTTCTCCAGACTCCAGACTCCTACCCCAAACCCAGGAACGCGTTCTCATCCCTAACATCCTGCAGTGGCTCTCTCCCAGCTTCATTCAGTACAGGAGATAGACAGTCAGCCATCATTAAGGCACAGTCTCAAAGTGTGGCTTGACTTCACTTTCAGAAGGATGGGCTTATGGACTCCACTCTGTCTCCATTTTCCCACACAGTACTGGAATCATCATTACATATCAAGTATATGGATACACACCTCTGCAAAACCTGAGGAACCCCTAAGAGTCTACAACCTCACATGTCATTGGTGCCTGGTCTGCAGCCTCTGCTAGGACCATCTGCTCCAGCACTCTGCAGACTCCAATGGAGATAATGTCAAAGCCACATCATCAACACGCGTCAAGACTTAGGAAGAAGCTGACAGGGGTGGGGTGGGGGATGGAACCTGAATTGGTCTCAAAGCATGAGGGTGGTTTTGACAGATAATGGTAAGAGTATAATGATAACAGACAAAAAGGCAAAGGGCAAGACAGTCTGAGGTTTTCAGTCAGGTATGGCAGAGCACATAGTATTCAAGGAAAAGGAAGAAAATCTGGGGAGCTGGTTGGGTCCACAGCATGAAGGTACTTGAGCACCCAGCTGAGAAGTGTTGCTAAGCCAGCAGCACTTGAAGCAAAGCCACTGAGAAGTGATGAGCATCAGGACAATGTGCCAGATCTGCACTGCAAAATTTGCAGCAGCAATTCCAAATTAAGTGCTTAAAAAGCAACAAAGACCCATTAGGAATTAGGGAGCAACCTTTCATTAGAACACATTCAACTCGGCATGGGGCCCAAGAAGAAGAGCAGACAGGGAGGACCATTAGCTACACAGGAGCTCACCTGCTGGCAGGTAGCTGCACTAATGGAAACTTAATGTGTCTACAACTATTTCAATGGAGCGTCTAGGCGTTCATGTTTTGCAATAATTATAATAATCTGTGTTTATTACATACTTGCAACATGCCAGGTCCTGTCCTAGGCACTGTACCACTTTCACCAGGACTACAAGGATGGTCTCTAAACTGTAGCGTTGACAGGCTCAGTAACTTGTGAAAGGTCCTATGCCAGTGAGGGACAGAGCTGCCACATGTACTCATATAGCTTGGCTCCAGGGTCTTCTCTGAGCCACTGTGTTCCTGAGGTGGGTCCTTGGAGACTAGGTTAACAAAGGTCCCTGAAGCCATAGGGCTAGAATTTAAACCAGTCCCCATGGTGCTTCTGCCATCCCATGGTGTATGTCCTGTGTCCCTGCAGAAAGGTTTAAAGTATGACATGCCACTCCAGAAATATGGACAAAGCAAACCAGATGGCCGACCCACTCTTCTGGTATGAGTGGTCAGCATTTCCTATAACACTAATTACATAGAAAAGTTCTGGGCTAGGGATGTGGCTCAGGGTAGCCTTGCAAAGGGCCCTAAGTTTGTTCTTGCAAAAAAACAGATACAGAAGTTCTCATGAAAGGTCTGATCATGTGATAACAACATGATGCCTGATATTACATAGTGTAAAGATAGAACACCAATAAAACACATTGTTTAAAAGAAAGCTTTTTGGGCTGGAGAGATGGCTTAGTGGTTAAGGCGCTTGCCTGTGAAGCCAAATGACCTGGGTGCAATTTCCCAGGACACACGTAAGCCAGATGCACAAGGTAACACATGCGTCTGGAGTTTATTTTCAGCAGCTGGAGGCCTTGGTGCACCCATTCTCTCTCTCTTTCTCCCTCCCTCTCTCTCTCAAATAAATAAAATAAAATAAAGCTTTTTCTGTTTTTCAATAATCTCTTAAGGTTTTTCCATTCAACAGTCTCAGTGGGGCTAAGACGTGGACGTGTGTACTTGGAGGTTTACAGCAGGGAGGGTCCAGCCTCTCCTGTGTTAGCATGTGTAGCCTGTAAATATTAACTCTGCCCCTCGGCATACAGCGAGCCCCCGGGAACCAGAGCAAAGGGTTGGCTCTACAGAGGACACCCCTTATCAGGAGCTCCATGTGCCTCACGTCCTCAACACGTTTTCTTCAAACATTGACTTACCACTAGCGGCAATGACTAAACACATGAGAAAGCCAAGGACCCTTTAATCTCAGTACAACAGCATTGCTCAATTCTTTTTTTCCTTGTATCTCCCCCTTTGTTTATACCAAACAGCTTTATACAAAAGCATTTTAGAAGAGAATCTACTGTAAATACCAGAGGCATCTGTTGCTTTCCATGTTGACATGCAGCTGTATAGTGGACAGAACACAATGGGAACCTCCACCACCTTCGGCATGGGCCTCCTACTGCATGTTTTGAAATACCTTGGCCACTCATTACTTTTTAGACATTGATGTGCCTACAAGGCCTTCCATTTTTTATTTATTTTGCAGATGTAGGGATGGAACCCAGGGCATTGTACATACTAGGCAAGCGCTCTTCCACTGGGCCACCCTCCAGACCTCTACCCATCATTAAAGAGCGCCCACTGCCCCAAGGACTCAAGTCACCTGCCTAGAGATATGTGCGAGTGGTGAAGCCTCTCTTTAGGCTTGAAGGAATGTGCCCACATCGGCCCACCCAGTCTGCCCTGCTTAACACAGCCTGCCGTTTGTGCTTCCTCTCCCCCAAATTCCTGCACCTCACAATCCCTCTCCCCAGACCCTGAGTGATGGTCTCCTCTTATTCTCTGACACAACTGACCTTCTGTCACAACCAAACAGGTCAAACCAAACAAACCAAAACATATATGCCAGCAACAAGCTACATCCACAATGGAGGAAACTTACTGATCACAAGGACAGCTCCTGTTAGAAACTCGTCCCCATGCCATCCACACCCTACAGCCTCTCAAGGGCAGCCATGGTACTTACAATCAGCTCAAGGTCACCTTCAGAGCCCACGTTGTCCTCCATGACCGCTGCTTCAAAGCCCAGGTCCTGGATGAGCTGAGCTATTTTGGGTGGCTGGATGACCTCCGGATTATACTTGACCTCGGCCTTTCCCGACATCAAGGCAACCAATACAGAGAGAATACCTGGAACCAGCAGGCCACAGCTGACTCTCTAGGCAAGGCAGCTGGACTGACAAAGGTATGACAGAAAATTGTCTCCCTGAAAGCCTCTGGAGCAGTGGTTCTTAGAGTTGGCCTGGAGAGGCATGCACAACCTCGGTGCCTGGCTCCTAACCCAGTATCTTCTAAGACAGCTATCAAGAATTCTTTTTAAGCTTATTTATATATTTATTGGTTTTTCAAGGTAGAGTCTCACTCTAGCTCAGGATGACCTGGAATTTCCCTATGTAGTCTCAGGGTGGCCTCGAACTCACAGCGACTCACTCACTGTGACTTCCAAGTGCTGGGATTAAATGCGTGCGCCACCACACCCAGCTTAAAAAGCTTTTGGAATGCTTCTAATTTATAGTCAGGTTAGAAACATTAACAGGCAAGAGTCACCTGAGACCTAGTAAAAGCTGATTCTGACTCAGTGGTCTGGGATGGGCTCTGAGATTCCATCACCAGCCACAAGAAGGCCCCACGGTATATTAAAACAAGGGACGAGCCAGGCGTGGTGGCACACGCCTTTAATCCCAGCACTCGGGAGGCAGAGATAGGAGGATTGCTGTGAGTTCGAGGCCACCCTGAGAATACAGAGTGAACTCCAGGTCAGCCTGAACTAGAGTGAGACCCTACCTCGAAAAACCAAAAAAAACAACAAAAAAAAAACAAGGGAGGTGTGTGGCCATCAACCACTGATACAGAAAGGATGTGTCGTTTCTCCCAGACACTGTCACACAAGGGAAAAACTAAGAATGTTCAAAAATAGTTTCTTACTTTTTTTCTAGCGTCTAGGACCTTTTCAGAGGGAAGAAGAAGCCCTACAGACTGTGCGGCTAACACTATTGTGCTAGTTTAAGGGTGAAAGCGGTCATATTCAATCAATGGGAGTAGTGATGCACTTTAGAAAGTATACCATAAAGGATAAAATAGTAAGTTTAAGTCAGCTGCAGAAACATGAGCACTATAAAATTGTGTTTCTTCATGAGCATGCCGTTCATGGACGACAAAGGAACTCCTGGAACACTTCAATTCAGGTCGGCGATCTTAGAGCTCCAAGAGCTTTAAAGCATAGCAACCAGGAAGCTAGAAAAAAATCCAGTGAATTAGAGAAAAAAGTTTATGAACCTGCTGACTCTGGTGGTGAGGGCAGAATCGTGATCAAGGCATTTCCTCCTCAAAGGGGAGGCAGAATTTTTGTTGCCACCTTCAGGTTTAAGAGGCAGTATTAGAAATGTAGTTTGAAGGACAAAACTGGCATATCCATACAACTTGATAGCTTTTGAGGACAACAGGACAGAATGTTTGGAACTGGCAATTCTATACAAAATACAGACTAGTTCTTCATTTTATAGAAAGGGGTTGAGGAGATGGGGCAGAGGTTCTAAAGAAAATACTAGTATAAGCTAACTGACAAATCCTTCCATAGATTGCACCATGACCTTCAAATTAGACCTTCCACGGCTAACTTATACTTTATATAGATATACTTTATTTTCAACTACTTTTTTGTTTTGTTTTGTTTTGTTTTGTTTTTCAGAGGTAGGGTCTTGCTCTAGCCCAGGCTGATCTGGAATTCACTCTAGTTCCAGGTTAGCCTTGAACTCACAGCAACCCTCCTAACTCTGCCTCTCAAGTGCTAGAATTAAAGGTGTATACCACCATGCCAGGCTTCCAACTACATTTTAAAGAAAAGAATACAGCTGGGCGTGGTGACACACACCTTTAATCCCAGCACTCAGGAGGCAGAGGTAGGAGGATCACTGTGAGTTCAAGTCCACCCTGAGACTACATAGTGAATTCCATGTTAGCCTGGACTAGTAAAACCCTACCTCGAAAAAACAAACCAACAAACAAAAAGAAAAAAGAATACCAACTACACAAGGACATTAGATTATGGACTTAGATTAAATTACTGACAGGCACAGTGAATGGCGAGTCTGCAGGGAGATATGCCCACTGTTTTCTTACCGGCTTCCTTCTGGAGGCTCCTCTCTATG
Organism: Orientallactaga sibirica; assembly: GCA_036365145.1. Lineage (NCBI taxonomy): Eukaryota > Metazoa > Chordata > Mammalia > Rodentia > Dipodidae > Orientallactaga > Orientallactaga sibirica. The sequence continues at coordinate 2,755,951 of JAEOAD010000048.1, forward strand.
TTGGACACACAGGAGGCACAGGTCATGCCTCTGACCTGTAAAACACACTTCTGTGGTGCTGCTGTGCTGGATGGTGGGGCACTGTATGCGGGGCCAGAGTCAGGGTTGTCAGGGGAGCCTCTGGGGTGGGGAGTCACTTCCAGCACAGACAACGGTGCACCACCGGTGGTCTGTGTCATGAAATTCCCAGGGCTGTGGTTTCTGACATGGCTGACAGAAAAATTTTCTATAATAAAACATGAGAAATAATTCAAATTAGAAGTCCAAATTAATTCTGCTTTTCAGAACAGTTCAGGTAAAAGCCCTAAGAGGCTCTGTCTTTCCCTCCTAAAAACCAAAGACAGAGGCACATAACTACAGAACCATGATAACATGCAGTCCTTCAAGGGCTACTCTAGTTGAGATGGTGACAATAGTAATATCAGACATTCTGCTAAGCACTTTGCACATGTGACCTTTTTAAGTACGGAAACTAGCCTTTCAAGGTGTGTGAGTTAAATATTATCATCTCTATTTTCTAGGTGAAGAAATGAGCTACAACAAACTAATGTATCTCATGTAGAATCTAGATTTATAAAATATATATGACATGAAATCTGGATTGGAAGATGGATCAGGAGGTCAAGTTTATACATGGCTAAAGACCCTGTTCAAAAAGAAAAAAGAAAAGTCACCACAGTAGAAGGATTGAGAAGGGGAGCAGTGGAAGCAGAGACTGACAGGTTAATGGGGGAGCTGGGGAACACATAAGACCATTGTATGACAATGTTGTAATGAAACTTAGCATGTTGTACAATGAATACCTAAAAATTAAAATTTTTAAAAGAATAAAATTTTTACATGTTAAAAACAATGGATCTCACAAAAATGAAGTGGGATGTAAACAGATCTGTTTAATTCCAAGGTCTGTAACTTGGCTAGTCCTTCTTGTTGTTAGCAGAGGTAAGTATGAGTCCCTCCCCACGAGAGTCACACCCTAACTGAGCTGTTTGTCTTTTTCTTATTGTTTGTACAAGTTATATATTCTAGGCAGAACTCCTTTGTCAGTTACATTAATTGCCAACGTTTCCTCCCAGCTTGAGGTTTGTGTTTTTATCCTTCTAATGATGTCTTTTGGTAAACAAAGTTCTTATGTAAATCAAACCAGTACCTCAATCTTCTTGGTTTTAATGTTTAGTGTTTAGTTCTACCTTTGCAAAGATACTCTTATCATTTTCTTCTAGATGCGCTAGTGTTTTAATAAATTTCCACATTCAAATCTATGACACACCTCAATTATTACTTGTGTAGAATATAAACTCTCAAGGTTAATTTCTCTCCAATTAAGATCCTGTTCCACAGACTGAAAAACGACAACAAAAAAATTCTCTGCCCAGAGTTTCAGTGGCAAGAACTGGGACAGCACACGTGCATGGACCTTGTGTGTGTGTGGGGGGGGTCTACTATGCCTGCTGCTTTCCTCATCTTCACAATTAGCAACTCCGAATCTCTTCAGGCATCACCTCTGTAGCCTGGCCAGGAAGTTCTCCACTTTTAATACCTGATGGGACATGATTTGGCTCACCTGGAAAATTCAGTGTCTTCCTACCTCAGATCCACTGCTTCCATCTATAAAGTCTGTTCTGTTGCTTAAGGTACTAGGAATTGAGGTGTGAACACTATGAGGTCTATATATATACATACACATACATACATACATACATACATACATACATACATACATACATATATATAATTCCAGAAAGGCTATTTTGACGCAAAATACATTTAAGAGTGTGCAGAAAAGGTAACTATCATTTAATGACAGACTGTCATTATCCTAAAGCCATAACTGTCCAAGACAGAATGATTGGCAGTGGCCTGCACTGACAGCAGCCCGTGACTTACGTTACGTAAGACTTTTCTTCTGAGCCAGTCTCACACATTAGGATGCTCTGTCCCAATTTTTGCTAACTGGTAAACTACTTCCACTTTTTAGGACGTAACGGATCTTCAGCATGTAAGCAGGATACTCATCAGCACCCTGATGGTCTATCCTAAATTAAAGTGTCAGATAAAGGGCTGGAGGGATGGTTTAGCAGTTAAGACGTTTGCCTGGAAAGCCAAAGGACCCAGGTTCAATTCCCTAGGACCCATGTCAGCCATCTGCACAAGGGGATGCAAAGGTCTGGAGTTCGTTTGTAGTGGCTGGAGGCCCTAGTGTGCCCATTCTCTTTCTCTCTCCCCCTTTCTCTGTCAAATACATAAATTTTAAAAAATAAAACATTTTTTAAAAGTGTCAAGTAAACTCCCTCTCCTCTTGCCTCTTTCTCTGTCTGTTGCTCTCAAATAAATATATAAAAATAAACAAGCAGGACGTGGTGGTGCATGCCTTTTAATCCCAGCATTTGGGAGGCAGAGGTAGGAGGATCGCCATGAGTTCAAGGCCACCCTGAGACTACATAGTGAATTCCAGGTCAGCCTGGGCTAGAGTAAGACCCTACCTTGAAAAACCAAAAAAAAAAAAATAAAAAGAGTTTGTTAGGGGCTAGAGAGATGGCTTAGCAGTTAAGCACTTACCTGCAAAGCCAAAAGACCCTAGTTCAAGGCTCGAATCTCCAGTACCCATGTAAGCCAGATGCATGAGTATGTTTGTAGTGGCTGGAGGCCCTGGTGCACCCATTTTCTCTCTCTCTCTCTCTCTGCCTCTTTCTCTGTCTGTTGTTCTCAAATAAATAAATAAAAATAAACAAAAAAAAATTTTTAAGTGTCAAGTAAAATAATGGTTCTGTCTGATATTCTTTTCTTTCTAGACCTGCTAAGTCCAATCCAGGCACTTTGTAATATGTAGTTCAATGTCAATTCGTTTGTTGCTGGAGAGATGGCATAGCAGTTAAAGCGTATGCCTGCAAAGCCTAAGGACCTCAGTTTGATACTCCAGGTTCCACATAAGCCAGATGTACATGGTAGCGCATGCGTCTGGAGTTCGTCTGCAGTGGCTAGAGGCCCTGGCACGCCCAGTCTCTCTCTCTCTCCCTCCATCTCTAATAAAAATAAATAAATAAATAAATAAAATCTTTAAAAAAGAAGAAAGAGTAAACCTTAAACAGTGTATGTTAGCCTCGACTATATTTCCTACCTCTGGAGTATAAGAGTTACTGTTTCATTATGTTTTCCTCAATGATTTTGTTTTTTAAGGAAAAAAAAAACATAGTACAAAGGACAAAGAATGTGGCCACTCCACGTTCCACATGACTCCCTTCACTGGTGGGCGTGCTATGTACACAGGGAGGCAGGGAAGTATCACAGTACAGCAATCTTTTCAAGGACACAAAGTTTATATCAATGGTCAGAGGAAAAGGAATGTAGGAAACCAAAGTCAAAAGGCGCTGGGCACTGCCCAGGGTCTGTGCCTACTAACAGCTGTTCGCTTGCAGCAGGCTCCAGCCAAATGACTCTACAGCCACCATATTCTAGTGCATTCTACAGATTTCCAGGATATACAGGACCTGGATCTAGGAGCCAGGTGGTTAAAACCATCATGGCCGGGTGTGGTGGGACACGCCTTTAATCCCAGCACTCAGGAGGCAGAGGTAAGAGGATCACCATGAGTTCGAGACCACCCTGGAGATACACAGTGAATTCCAGGTCAGTCTGAGCTAGAGTGAAACCCTACCTTGAAAAAAAGAAAAAGAAAAAGAAACATAGCTATATCTGACCAGCCTTTGGTCCCCTACTGGGGAGACTGAGGTAGGACCATCATGCTGAGCCCCAGAGTTTGACATCAGCTTGAGCAACATTGTAAGACCCTGTCTCAAAAGGAGGTACCCCTCCCTTGCTCACCTTTGGCCTCTCTCTGGTACACCTATTTCTCGGTTACCCTTTTCATCCCTCCCTGCCCTATTCGACTGGCAGTCTTCACCCCTGTAAGCACTGGGCTCTACCTTTCCAGTGTGCTTCAGCAGCTCCTGAGCACCTGGTGGCCTCCTCCTAGTTTCTGTCCTCTACGAGGCTGCCCTCTTCTCCAGCCATCCTCTGAGAGATGCTCCTGTGTGCCTCCCCCCCCCCATCTTGGCTTCCTCCCTTCTCACTCACTCACTCCTCCTGGGTCTCTGTCAATGTCCAGCGCTCCTGTACTCAAACCTGCCTCTCTAGCCCCACAGTGCTTCCAGCATTTGGGAAGGGCTCATCCTTTGTTCTACCTATCCTCCAGGGCCCTTCCCCATCATATAGCCTTCATTCTGACCCTAAATCTTATAGCTCTTGACCTTTGACTTCCTGATGCTCTGAACCCAGAACCAGCTTCATGGCCTCCTGCTCAGGCCACTCTGCATTCCCTGCAGCTTCCCCAAAGCTCTGAAGCTGCCTCCAACACCCATGAACCCCTTTCTCCATCTCACACCTCTTACTCTCACATAACCTCCTGGAAAAACCATGGCTCAACGGCCATAGACCAAAGCAGTGGTGTAATCCCTTTCCCTCTGTCACAAGGAAAACTCTCAGGGCAGACTGTCTTCCTCATGCAGTAGTCCCAAAATTCGCCCAGAGCTGGTGCACGGCATGCAGAAAGGTTCACACTCGGCTGCAGTGCAGGGCTCCCAGGCAGAAGGAAGGAAAGAAAACCCAGGCCAGAAATGAGAGGGCAAGCAGGAAGGGCCGCTCTTCAGAAAATTCTCCCTACAGGTGTGCCCCCTCAGGACAGCGTCCCTGCTCTGCTGTGAGAAGACTTCTGTAAGGGCTGTAAGGTCACCAAAGGAGCAGGGACATCCCCCTCTTGATTCCCGCTTTGGACAGAGCACCCTCTGAGTGCTGGGACTAAAGTCCTGGGTTTGGGAATTTTTGGTTATCTGAGACAGGGCAGCACATATCCTAGGCTGGCCCTGAACTATCTATGTGGCTGAGGGTGGCCTTGAACTCCTTATCCCTTCTAAGTACAGGGATTACAGCTGTGTGCCACCATACCCCATGAGACTAAGGTTCTGTTGCTTTTTGTTTGGTGTAACAAAGAAATCTTGCAGGAAAGTAATGAAGATGGCTTAGCAGTTAAGGTACTTGTCTGCAAAGCCAAAGGAACCAGGTTCAATTCTCCAGGACCCACGTAAGACAGATGCACAAGGTAGAAAGTAATAAAGGTTCTTTGGGTAAAAGGAAAATGACCTAATGTTCCAATAGGGCTCCTTCTTTAGATCAAAAAATCTGAATTTTCTCTAAAAAGGCCCAAATCCAAAGAGTTCACTACGTAGGTGACAGGTCCATGAGAAGCACCACTTGGAAATTCCGCTCTATCCCGATGATTTTAACAAGTGTTAACTAACAACATGTGAAGCAGTCAGCAAGGTTCACCCACTCTACCACCCAGGTACTCTACGACACCAGGAGACCACCCCAGGACATGCTTCCAACAGGTATCAGTGACATACCAGGAACTACTGACACCTCAAATCCCATGTCTTCTACAGCCACTCGGAGTTCTTCTGGACTAACTACAGAGGGATCGTAAAGAATCGTTCCAGTCCCTTCTGCCAAAGAGATGGATATTCGTTGCACCCCTTTCCGCTGAGAGAGTATGCCTTCGATGGACTGGACACAGGACACACAGGTCATACCAGTGATGGCAAGCACCACGGTACTGCATGCACCCTGCACCTCCTGTCTCTGGGGGGAGCCAGGGCAGTGAAGGCTGGAAGGCGCATTCTCCAATCCACTCCCTTCTGCTGATTCAAGATCTGGAAGAGAAACTTTAAAGTGTCCAGGGGGAAGTGCCTCGATGGCACTCTGCAGAGACAAGGGGGTGATTTGAGAAGGGTCATACTGTATTTGGGCAGTTTTGTTCTCCAAAGACACATGAATATTTTGAACCCCTGGGATTTGGCCTATATTTCCTTCAATATTCAAAACACAAGAGTTACAGTGCATTCCATCTATTCCTAGTTGGAGGGTGGCCAGCTTCTCTGGTTGGCTTCTCTGGTGCCTCAAAGTCTCAGAGTTATTGGAATTCTGGTTAGCAGAAGCTGGTGGTCGCTTTGGGTTAGTGTTTTCTAACCGGCCAATATCGATTGGTCCCAAGCTTAGAGGAGTCACTTTGTTCTTAATGGCAGTTTCAAATCCCATGTCATTGACATGGTCCCTGAGGTCTTCTGGTTGAATGAGATAAGGCTGGTAAGTGATGACGGCCTCTTGGTTGCTGAGGGAGACTTTGACTCTCACTACTCCTTGTAGTTTCCGAATCTTGCCCTCGATGGAGCTGACACAGGACTGGCAGGTCATGCCCTCTACCCGGAGCTTGACCACGGCCTCCTCGGCTGGGGAGGACCGTGAAGGCCAGGAGGCAGCCTTTCCTTCTGCAAGCCTGGCCTCGAAGCCCATGTCCTCAATCTGATCACAAATCTGCTGCAGGCTCACCACGGATGGCATGTATTTCACAGTGGCACTGCCTTGTTCCAGTGAAACCTTAATGCTCACAAGCCCTTTCAAGCCAGAGATCTTGCCCTCTATGGATTTGACACACGACTGGCAAGTCATGCCCAGAATGCTAACAGTGCTGGTGCTGGCTGGATATGAGCACGTGCTGTCCAAACCCCCTTCATAGCCAACATTATCAAAGGCGAAACTTTGCTTCATTGTTTGTTCCCAGGGATGCACAGGCAAACCAAGTTTAGAGAAGATCTAAAAGGAAAAAAAATAACAAATTTATTTTTAAAACCATTTTCTACATTAGCCCAACTTGGTTAGCAATGCCACCAGTGTCAAAACATCTCAAGGGTACAAGGACATAAAATACAGAAAATGAAAACTAAAATGATGGGGCTGTTTTGGTTCTTCAGCTCTGACAATCTGTGATTCTGGATGGACCTTTCCAATTCACCATGCTAGTGGTATCCAATAGACATGGAAGGCCTCTGAAAAAGAGGAGAACGTGATACAACTTTTTTAGACATGTGTATGTTTGTAAGGTGTGCATGCGAGTGTGTGGACACTGTTGCACACACGTACATGTGCAGGTCAGAAATTGGCATTGGATATCTTCTTTCTTTCTATACTAAGGCAGAGTCTCTCACTTGGAGACAGAGCTTGCCAACTCAGCTGGCTAGCCAGCTTGCCCAGGGGATCCCTGTCTCCACCTCCCCAGTGCTGGGACTACAGGAGGGCTGCCATTCCCACCTGGCATTTGTGTGGGTGCTGCAGAGGTAAATTCTGGTCATTATGTTCCCATCCCCCATGATGCAATGTTCTACTGGCCTGAGACACAGACACAACAGGAAAGCACAGGTGTCCCCAGAGAGCCTCCTTCCCCTGGCTGGTACTTGGGACCCTGAAGCACTCTGTTCTTTTAGCTCAAACTTTGGAAGACCTACTAAAATATAAATCCAAGAGTTTGAGGACAAGTGGGCAGCTGAAGAGCTCAGGGAGATGGCATGAAGGAAGAACAAGTCATTTTCACTATACAACTTAGGATACAATGCAATGCGTTATTCTAAGAAGTAATTAATTTAAAAATTCAAATCAGGGCTGGAGAGATGGCTTAGTGGTTAAGGTGTTTGCCTGCGAAGTTTAAGGATCCCGGTTCGATTCTCCAGGTCCCACGTAAGCCAGATGCACAAGGGGGCACATGCATCTGGAATTCGTTTGCAGTGGCTGGAGGCCCTGGCTCACCCATTCTCTCCTCTCTCTCTCTCTCTCTCTCTCTCTCTCTCTCTCTCTGTCTCTAATAAATAAATAAAAAATCAATAAATAAAAATTTTAAAAAATTCAAATCACACAAACACAAAGGAGATCCAGAACTGACCTGATGGTTGTTATGGTGATCAAATATCGACTTAACCAAAAGGAATAAAGCATGAAGGAAAATCCACAAATATATTTAAGGATTTGCTTTCATGCAGTATCTTAATAGAGCAGGAACTGTCTCCTCATAATGAGACATACCCTCAACCCATCTGCTGAAAAAAAAAATCAGGGCTGGGAGATGGCTGAGTGGTTAAGGCACTTGCCTGTGAAGCCTAAGGAGCCAGGTTCAATTCCCCAGGACCCATGTAAACCAGATGCACAAGGTGGCACATGCATCTGGAGTTCATTTGCAATGGCTAGAGGCCCTGCACACCCATTCTATCTGCAACCCCCCCTCAAACAAAATAGTTTGTAAAATCTATATGGATTTACTTTACTGCTTTTATTGGTCCTTGTTTTAAGTACAACATACTAACCCCACCCCCAGTGCTAGTTCTCAATCTCTCAGTTATTGATTCTACGTTCCTGCCAAAAGGATTTGCAGAAACATTGGAAGCTATTTGTCTGTGGCAAACAACACTCAGAGGTCCCCCTTTCTAAACCAGCAGGTTCCTAAGAGCAAGCAGCTATGGGAAGGAAAAAAAGCTTTTCAAACAACACATCTTTATGAAACACTTAAGTATCTGCTAGCTCAGGAACAAATCTTTTCTTGTTGTTTGTTTTGTTTTTGCAATGGTGACTGAACCTAAGGCCTCCTGCATGAGTATCCACTGCTGAGTCACACCACCAGCAGAAGCAAGCTGCTGACAGTTGTGATGCATGGTGTGTATATGCTTTTAATCTAGTTCTTTAATTAACAATCTTGGAAGAGGGTTTTAAAAAAAAATATTTTTTATTTTTATTTATTTGAGAGAGGGTAAGAGGCTAAGAGAGAAAGAGAAAGGGCATGCCAGGGCCTCTGTAGCAGACAGCTTCAGGTTCGCTGAGATGAACTTCCAGATCAGGTATAGTTATGGAGGAAGGGATATTATTTATTGAAGCTTACAGATCCAGGGGAAGTTCCAATAATGGCAGAAGAAGCTGGCCTGCCTTCACAGGGCCAAGCAGAGAGAGAAAAAGCCAACCAGGCACACAGCACACTGAGCAAAACTTCAGCCAAAAGGTCACACAGCACACTTCAGGAACTCTTGCTAGGCACACTTTGCATATCTTTACAATGGAATCTCAAACCCACCACCAACACCTTAAGACCAGCCCCCAGTGACATTGCCTCTAGCAAGGTGATTGCAGATGCAAACTATAACTAATAAAATACTGAATATATTGGGGGACATATATTCAAACTACCACAGCCTCCAACCACTGCATACGAACTCCAGATGCATGTGCCACCTTGTACATCTGGCCATGTGTCCTGGAGAATTGAACTTGGGTCCTTTGGCTTTGCAGGCAAGTGCCTTGACCACTAAGTCTTTTCTCCAGCCCCGAAGAGGGTTTTCAAAAGCTGTCCTATTGGGTTTTCTATCAAGCAATCCTGAAGTTGGACAGCAGGCTAGGGTTGCATTCTGTGTCCAGGAAAAGCCTTCTGGAAATCACAGTTTTGTCTCATTATCACTAGATGAGGACATTCCTGTAAGAACTTTTGGAAACCTTTTCTACATACCTAGTATCAGGCTGAGGAAGAACTTCTGTTAGCTTTTTTATTTTATTTAAGTGTGTGTGGGTACACAGGCCGTGGCACACATGTGGAGGTCAGGGACAGCCTTGAGGGCTCTGTGCTCTTCTTCCATCTTCTTTGAGATAGAATCTCTTATTGCTGCAAACAAAAGCCAGCTGGCCAGCACACGAGCTTCAGTTTCTCCTAGGATCATAGATGCATCTATGTGCCACTTTCATCTAGCTTTATGTGGGTACTGGGGAAGATCAAACTTGGGTCAGGAGGCTTTGCAAGCAGGAGTCATTTCATACCTATTGCTGGCTTTTGATTGAATTTTGTTGTCATTTTCTTTGTGTACCCCAGGCTGTGTACCCCAGGCTGGTCTCAAACTTGTGGTGATCTTCCTGCTTCAGCCTCAAGGGCTGGGATTACACATGGGCCAGGACACATTGCTTAAAAACATGTCAGCTTTGGTTTACTGAGATAACAACTAGGAAGGAAAGTGAGATTTCTGGATAGATCATACTTATATAAACATAAACAAATCAGCAAGCGTGTGACAGGTTTTTATGTTTGTTTATATTTTTTAAGACAAAGTCTTGCTCTGTAGCCCAGGCTGACTTCGTGCTTCAGCCCAGAGAGTGCAGACACAAGCAACACTTGACTGTATCACAAACGCATTCAAAGTCAATCTGAAACTGGCAAACTGGAAACAAAAGGGTCTGTTAGAAGTGGCTGTGATCACGATCCAAGAATACTAAAAAGCTGGGCTTGGTGCTGCATACCTATCACCTCAGCACTCAGAAGGCTGAGATAGGAAGATCACGAGTTCCAGACCATCCTAGAGAGATCTTATCTCAACAAACAAAACTAATGAGCACAACAAGAAAAGGTATTCCCTCTACTCACAAACCCCAAAACTCAACTGGCAGACTTCAGTGATCTCAAAAGATGAAAGGATTTTCTCTCCACAAGCAAGCAAACAAGCAGGCCTGGTGGTGCCTGCCTTTAATCCCAGGCAGCGTTAAGGTAGGAGTTGAAGGCCACCCTGAGACTACATAGTGAATTTCAAATCAGCCTGGGCTAGAGCAAGACCATTTTTTAACCAAAAGGAAGAAAGGAAAGAAAGAAATGGAAAAGAAAGAAAGAAACAGAAAGGGAAGGTAAGGGAAGTGAATGGAAGGAAAGGGAAAAAGAAAAGAAAAAGAAAAAGGGAAGGGAAGGGATGGGGAAAGAAAAAGAAAAGGAGTTCTTCAGACATTCAGTCCAGTTCTGATGCTATAGTGTTAGATCCTATAGGTAAGTGGCTAAGACCCCCAGGTCTGGCACATCTTCACTTCAGATGCCACTCACCCCAGATAATCTTACCTGTGCTTGTAAACAACTAGCTATCAACTGGGATCTCCAGAACCTCCTCCTCAGGTGTGAATAATTTTCTGAAGGTGCTCACAGAACACAGGGAAGCATGCATACATTTACTGTTTTATGATAATGGACATAGATGAAGAGATGCATATGGAGAGGTATGGAAAGGGGTGGAGCTTCCCTGCTCTCTTCGTATATGCCATCCTCCAAGAACCTACCTCCAGTGTGTTCAGTGATCCAGAAACTGAGTAAAACCTATCCTTCGGGTTTCACGGAGGCTTCATTACCCATGTATGATTGGGTGAATGAGTGTTGCTGACTCACTGGCAATCAGTTGAATCTTCATTCTCTCCTATCTGACAAGAGGTTGGACAACAGAGCTGAAAGGCCCAGACTTCTCAACCTGCCCTGGTATTTCTGGGGCAAGCCCCCATCAGTGAACTCATTAGTGCATAAAGACACTTACTGCTTTGGAGGTTCTGATGATCTTAGGAGCGCATGCCAGCAAAAGGGAGAAAGGTCAAATCCATACTGCACTATCTCCTACCTAGTCATATGAGCTCTCTTGATTACACTTGGACACGCATCACCCTTAGATAGGACACCACTCACCCACTGATCCTTAAGATGTCTTTTACTTTGAAGGATGCTGCTGTAATTTAGACAAGAAATGACCCCAAAATGTTAAAAGCTTGGTCACCAGCTAAAAAATTGGAGGTGGGATCTACTGGAAGGGAAATTAAGTCACTGAGGAAATGTTCTTGAAGAGATCCTGGTATCCCAGCCCCTCCCTACCTGTTTCCTGGCTTTCACGAGATGACCAGCTTGCTTTACTACAGTTACTGCCACAATATCTTGCCTGGCCATAGGCCCAAAAGCACCGTTTGCAAGTATAGACTGAAAGCTCCAAGGGAAGCTTGTAAAGACAGATAGGTAACTCCTTTAATGAAGTTGGATGCAAAAGCATTATCCTGCATGCAATTTTCCCAAAATATAAACTTTACCACTACAAGTCTGAACTTTCATGGAATTCAGAATACAAAAGATCCCAATTCTTTTGTAAGCACAAAGATCCAATAATGATGTTGAACGTGTTTTATTTATTTTATTCAAGAGAGTGTGTGTGTGTGTGTGTGTGTGTGTGCACACGTGTGCACCAGGGCTTTCTAGCCACTGCAAATGGACTCTAGACGCATGCACCACTTTAGGCATCTGGTTTTATGTGGGCACTGGGGAACCAAACTCAGGGCCATCAGGCTTTGCAAGCAACCACCTGAACTGCTGAGAAATCTCTCTCGATCCAAAGGTATTATTTTATAAAGACATTTTATATAATTATTGAAAACAACTCCAAAAATAAGTATTTCCACTATTTCACTGGTGAAATAACCCCAGGGATTTAGTCAGTTTAAGTAACAGAGGTGAGATTTAAATCCAGTTCAAAAGTTCAGCAGGTGGGGTGCACCTTTAACTCCAGCACTCAGGAGGCAGAGTAGGAGGATTGTCATGAGTTGGAGGCTAGCCTGAGACTACAGTGAATTCCAGGTCAGCCTGGGCTACAGTGAGACCTACTTCAAAAAAAAAAAAAAAAAAACAGTTCTGCAGGGTCCATATTTTTAAAAGAACAACTTTAAAGATTACCTTTTCTTTTTACCCATGCTAATTATAGAACAGAACCCCAATACAGAGAGGAAAACAGTAATGAGCCATACCCCTTCCACTGGCTAGTTAAAAGAGGGCTAACCTGCAGACAACTTGTAACTAGTAACTAGTGACTTATAACAGTAACAAGAGGGCTAACCTGCAGCAAACTGAGCTGGCTAAGCCTACCTCCTGGCTTTACCCCTTGACTTCTCCTCACACTGGAAAAATCAGCACATCAGACTCTGCTCTCCTCAACATCCCTAGTTGCAAACACACTTGAAGAAACCATGTTTACTTGGGAATACAGGCTACAAGGAAAGGGAACCAGGGCTGCTGAAGCACGGTCATTTGAGCATGTTGTGGATACACTGCACTTTGCTTGGCCTTACCCCACAGTTCTGTGGGTGTCAGATTCAAGAGGTAGGATGAGAAAGAATGATTGATTCATCAAGGTGTGTCGCACAGTGCCTTCATGGTTGAGAGCTTAGCATGCGGAAGTGGTAAGGGGAAGAGGACAAGGGAAGGGAGGGGAAAGAGAAAAGGAGGCAGAGAGGGAGGGAAGAAAGAGAGAGAGAAAGAGAGAAAGAGACCCATCCAAACCATCCTAGGCATTCAGATGGGTGGGTGTCAATATCTAATATCCCCACTAAGGAAGAATTAATGCCTCTACATTAAAGCTCGGTATACAAACATACAGGCAATGGAACATAAAATTGAGGTTATCTTTTGGTGAGTTATAAAATAATTTTATTTCTATATTTTATAACAAAATTTAAAAGTGTTATTCCATATATGCATGTCTGTGCTGGTGATAGAATCCAAGGCAACACAGCAATTAGGCCAATAGTTGCCTAAATACTAAATGCTCTTTGCCTTTGTCCAGAACTCAGAAAAACCATCTCCTTCAAAATTTCATTATATCAGTATAAAATCACAAGAGATTGCCACGTTCAAATGGTGAACATATTGGAAATCAACTAAAAATTCTATAGACAGATTGGACTGGAGAGATTGCTTAGTGGTTAAGGCACTTACCTATGAAGGCTAAGGACCCAGGTTTCATTCCCTAGGACCCATGTAAGCCAGATGCACAAGGCGGCACATGCATCTGGAATTCATTTGCAGTGGCTGGAGGCCCTGGCATGCCCATATTCATTCCCTCCCCCCCTCCCATCTAGGAATAAATAAATAAAGTATTTAAAATAATTCTAGCTGGGCGTGGTGGCACATGCCTTTAATCCCAGCACTTGGGAGGCAGAGGTAGGAGGATCGCCATGAGCTCAAGGCCACCCTGAGACTACATTGTGAATTCCAGGTCAGCCTGGGCTAGAATGAGACCCTACCTCAAAAAACCAAAAAAAAAAATCTATAGATAATTGACTACACATAGTACTGGTTTTAAAATAGGCCAGTTTAGGGTGATACCAGCAGTAAAGGCTTCACTAAGGTGCCATGAATCTCACCGCTGTGCAGGGATTTAACCACAACCATGTCAAACAAAAGGGCAGACCAAGATGACCAAGAAGTGCTCTCAAAGAGCAACATCTACTGGGTCTGCCATGTTTGACCTGTCACAGATCCAGAAGTTCAAAGAAGCCTTCAACATGATAGACCACTACAAAGATTGTTTCATGGACAAAGACTTGCATGATACACTTGCCTCACGGGGGAGAAATCAACAGATGAATATCTGTATGCCATGATGAATGAAGGTTTCTCACAATGTTTTGAGAAGTTCAAGGGCCTGGATCCTGAAGATGTCAGAAATGCTTCTGCTTGCTTTGATGAAGCAACTAGCACCATTCAGGAAGATTACCTGAGAGAGCTGCTAACAACTACAGATGATTGCTTCATAGACCACAAAGTGGATGAGTGGTACAGAGAAGTCCCTATGAGCAAGGGGGTGGGGTGGGGTGGGGTGGGATTTCAACTATGTGAGTTCACACACATCCTTAAAAATGGAGCAAAAAGAGCGGTTAAGGCACCCACCTGTGAAGCCTAGGAATGCCTGTTCAATTCTCCAGGTCCCATGTTTAGCCAGACACAAAAAGTGATGCAAGGGCGCAATGCCACACTTGCCCACAAGGGGGCCCACGCGTCTGGAGTTCATTCACAGCGACTGACAGGCCACTGGCACGCCCATTCTCTATGTGTCTCTCTCTCTCAAAAAAAAAAAAAAAAATGGAGCAAAAGACAACAATAATTGAAGAGAAATTCAAATTCCAGCCAAATGTTTCCTGTTGCCACTTTGGTCATTTCTCAGATTTTTCTCTTGGTCTAGTGTATTCTCTTCATTTTTGAGCTTTGCCTTACTTGTTTTGTATTTAATTCCCAGCCATTTTTAGGCACATGTACCTTTGTGGTAGTTTCAATTAGATGTTCCCCATAAACTCATGTGTTCTAAATGTTTGGACCCAGCTGATGGCAGTTGGGAAGGTGGAGCCTTGCTGGAGGAGGGGTTTTGTTAGGGGCATATTTAAGGGGGTTATAACTAGCTCCCCATTGCTAGAGTTTGACTCATTCTCCTGCTGCTGTTGGCAAGGAGGTGCTGTCCAGCCTCTGCTCATGCCATGCTTTCCCCTGCTATCTTGAAGCCTTCCCTTGAGACTGTAAGCCAAAAACAAAAACAAAAAAAAGAAAGAAAGAAAAAAAAAAAACACTTTCCTCCCATCAGCTGCTTTTAGTCAGAATCTTATCCCAGCAAAGAGAATGTAACTATGACAGAAAATTGGTACCAGAGGAGTGGGGTCATTACTGCTAGAAACCTGTGTATCTTTTGGTCTTTTGGAACTGATTTTAGGGAGGAATGTGGAAGGATTTGAAACCTTGACCTAAAAGACACCTTGCAGTGCTAAAGGTACAGTTTGATGGACCATCCTTGTCATAGTTGAAAGACCTATACACAGTAAGAACTGTGGACTGTGAGGTATGAGGGGAAGAAAACATTGTCTGAACTGGGCTAGAAGCAGTTTGTATGACAGGCTACCTATGTTCTGCCTATGTCCTGAAAACTTGTACAGGGTTGTGTTTAGAAGAGATGGACTAGTGTGAACAGAAGGATATGGCATAGAAAGAAATAAAAGCTTAAGACTACAGACAATAGCTTGTTTCACTTGCAATTGCTGAAAAGATTACCACCATGGAGATTGGGCCAGCTTTTCTACACTGGAACAACAGAAAGAATTCTGACTCGTTTGAAAGCAGGAGTGACAATGATGAAGTTGTTTTCCTATTCTTCAAAGTCAGCTTTATCCACCTGGCACTATGGAAGCACAAGCGCCAGCAAGCACCAGAGACCTGGGGAAGTGAGCTCACCTACGTGGCACCCAGCACAGGCAATCAGAGCAGCAACCAACCGACCCTGCCAGCCTACCTGAGCCCACAGCACAGCAAAGAGGGATCCAAGCAGCCGTGCAACATAGCTGAGACCAAAGCCATCCCAAAAGGTAACTGGGATAACACCAGGTCAGTACCTGCCAAAAAATCCTGGTATATAGGCTTGCATCAGAAGTGCTAATTGTACCTTCCTTGTCAGGGTAAATTATATATTAAATCTAATGGATGGTCGGATTTGCCATTCTTAAATAAGCTGTATTTTGGGGTGGTCTTTTGTTGCTTCCTGATTTATAATACCTTTGTTTCCTTTTCTGTCATTCATTCTGTCATTTCTGTCTCATTCAGTCATAAGCTGACCTTGGAACCCTCTACAGACCAGAAATCTTAGCCTCCCAGTTGACAGGATTAAGGGTTTGAGCAACACACATCCTTAGGGACTGTGACTTTGTTAGAAGATGTATCTGTCATAATGCCTACTCTTGCATAAATACTCTGAACTGTTTTTCATTGAATGTATACATTTGTTTAGTTAAATTTTTAGAATTTGCCTGTAATTTGCTCCACTCAGTCTACTTGAATACTCTCACAGCAGGCAAACCCAACACCTAGGGTCACTTTTGTGGTTACTCTGAGAGTCTTAAGAGCCGTACCTAGCAGCTTAAGCTCCTACCCTGAAGATATATAACATCAGATTGATTAATACATCTAATAATACTACAGATAATTAGAAAATACAGCATCAAATTAATCCTAGTTACAAAAATCTCTACATGATAATTCAAGAAACACACAAAATCAAGACAATATAAATCTACCAAAAAGTATTAATGCATCAGAAATGACCTCCAGTGAGACTGATTTAGAGGAAATGCCTGAAAAAGATTTCAAGAGAATGATTATATGTTCGAAGAAATCAAAGAGGAAATCAAAGGAATAAAAGAAGAGACAGGAAACCAAATTAATGAAATAAGGGAATAAATAAGGAAATAGAAATAATAAAGAAAAACCAGTCAGAAATACCAGCAATGAAGAACACAGTCAGTAAAATAAAAACTCTGTAGAAAATCTCACCAGTAGAATGGACGAAGGGGAGAACAGAATATCTAAACTAGAAGACCAGGTGGCAGATCTAATACAGTCCAACAAAGAGAAAGACAAACTAATAGGAAAGTATGAATGGGAGTTTCAAGATATTCAGGACACTATTAAAAGATCAAACATAAGAATTCAGGGTAAGCCGGGCGTGGTGGCGCACACCTTTAATCCCAGCACTCGGGAGGTAGAGGTAGGAGGATCGCCGTGAGTTTGAGGCCACCCTGAGACTACATAGTTAATTCCAGGTCAGCCTGGGCCAGAGTGAGACCCTACCTGGCAAAACCAAAAAAAAAAAAAAAAAAAAAAGAATTCAGGGTATAGTAGAAGGAGAAGAATTTCACTCCAAAGGTATAGTAGGCATTTTCAACAAAATTATATAAGAAAGCTTCCCCTAAATTGCAAAAGAGATGCCAATGCAAATACAGGAAGCCTTTAGAACACCAAACAAGACAAAACCTGGAAAGAACCTCTCCTCACCTTATTATAATTAAACTACCAAACATACAAACCAAAGAAAATATAATGAAAGCAGTTAGAGAGAAAATTAAAGTCACATATAAAGGCGAGCCCATCAGGATCACAGGAGATTGCTCAATACAAACTTTAAAAACCAGAAGGGCTTGGAGTGAGCCAGGCATGGTTGCACATGCCTTTAATCCCAGCACTCGGGAGGCTGGGGTAGGAAGATCACCAAGAGTTCAAGGCCACCCTGCAATTACATAGTGAATTCCAGGTCAGCCTGAGTTAGAGTGAGACCCTATCTCAGGGGGGAAAAAAAAAAGGCTTAGAGTGATGTATTCCAAGTTCTGAAAGATAACAACCAAGGTTACTTTATCCTGCAAAGCTATCCACTCAAATAGACAGAGTAATAAGGACATTCCACAACAAAAGCAGGCTAAAGGAATATTTGAAAACAAAACCAGCTCTACACAATCCTTCATGCTGAAGAGAATGAAAAGCACACATATAAGGAACCTGGAAAAAACAAACCATACTCAAATACTAGTCAAAAGAACAAAGGTAAAACCAGAAGAATTACAAAACAAGAAAAATGGCAAAAAATAAATACATACCTTTCAATAATAACTATTAATATCAATGGCCTCAATGCTCTAACCAAAAGACATAGGTTTGCAGACTGGGTTAATAAGGTGCTTGCCTGTGACACCTAAGGACCCATGTTTGACACTCCAGATCCCATATAAGACAGACACACAAGGTGACACAAGTGTGCAAGGTCACACATGCACACAAGATGGCACATAAGTCTGGAATTTTATTGTAGTGGCTGGAAGCCCTGGCATGCCAATTCTCTCTTTCTCATAAAAATAAAAAGAAATTTAAAAAAATAGCCAGATGTGGTGTCACAGACCTTTAATCCCAACACTAGGGAGGCAGAGGTAGGAGGATCGCTGTGAGTTAGAGGCCACCCTGAGACTACATAGTGAATTCCAGGTCAGCCTGAACTAGAGTGAGACCCTACCTCGAAAAACCAATAATAATAATAATAATAATAATAATAATAATAATTTACTAAAATTTTTAAAAATAAAAATAATTTTTTAAAAAGGCACTAGAGGGGGGATTCAGGAGAAGGAAAAGGAAGGGAGGTAGAAAGGGATTATAATCATTTTATTTTCCATATGTATAGAAGTTGTCAATAAAAAGATTAATAAAGGGAATGGAGAAAAATGGCTTAGCAGTTAAAGCACTTGCCTGCAAAGTCAAAAGACCATGGTTTGATTCCCCAGGACCCACGTAAGCCAGATGCACAAAGTAGAACATGCATCTTGGAAATCGTTTGCAGCGGCTGGAGGCCATGGCATACCCATTCTCTCATTCTTTCTATCTCTATGTGCCTCATTCTCTCTCAAATAAATAAATAAATAATAAATAATTTTTAAAAAGATTAACAAAAATAATCTTAGCCGGCCACGGTGGTGCATGCCTTTAATCCCAGCACTTGGAAGGCAGAGGTAGGAGGATCACTATGAGTTTGAGGCCACCCTGAGACTATATAATTAATTCCAGGTCAGCCTGGGCCAAAATGAGACCCTACCTCAACATACCAAAAAAAAAAAAAAAAAAAAAAAAAGAGAGAGATAGAGAGAGAGAAAATCACGAGTATATATCATATCCCAAAACCTGAGAAGAGATGACAGTTTATAAATAGCTTAGACAGTCTGAAGAAATATTCTCAAGCATTTTCCCCTGATGATATGGAATATTTTTCTTATCTTTGAAACATGGCTACAAATATAAACGTTGGCTATGCATCACATAAACCAGCAAGAAAAAAAGTCAGATAAAATGCTTCTCACTCATAGACTCTAAATGGTTAAATAAGTAGTAGTTTTTAGCAGTTTACTGTTGAAGAGCTTTAAAATGAAAACTACAAGTGACTTTGGAAAGATAAGTAATTAAAGTCACTGAGCATTGAACATACTAATTATACCTATCATCTGGCTTCCCCAAAAAACTCTCACCCTCACTCTGCCTGAAAGCTATCCAAACAGCATGATACCATGCTTCTTGTTAAGAAACTTTGAGCTGGGTATGGTGGCACACACCTTTAATCCCAGCACTTGGGAGGCAGAGGTAGGAGGATCACTGTGAGTTCAAGGCCACCCTGAGAGTACAGTGAATTCCAGGTCAGCCTGGGCCAGAGTGAGACCCTACCTCAAAAAACCAAAAATGAAAGAAAAAGAAACTTTGAAAGTCTTTTGTAATTGTTCACAAGCTCACCAAACCAAAAATACTTTTTTTGTAGGTGTTCAAACTCAAGGCCTCAATCCTACTAGGCAAGTGCTCTACCACTACCTCCAACCTCCAAAAGAAAAAGAAAAAAGAAAAAAAACCACCAGTTTTAATATTTTAAAACAAATACCTCATAGCATAATTACATCCTGGGTAAAGAGATGATAGAAAATGTAAAATCTTCAGTTTCTGTCATTAATATCCAAGAACAATGTGACTCCAATGTACATACATTTCTCACACAGCACATTACAAAAAACCCTTTTTTTACACAATTTCCATTGAAGTTTTTTTTAGAAATTTTATTATTATTCATTTATTTGCAAGAGACAGAAAGAGGGCAAGAAGAATATGGGTGTGTCATGGCCTCTAGCCACTGCAAACAAACTCCAGATGAATGAACTACCTTGTGCATCTCCCTTACATGGGTCCTGGGGAATCAAATCTGGGTCTTTTGGCTTTGTAGGCAAGCACCTTAACTGCTAAGCAATCTCTCTAGCCCTGGGTTGGAGTTTTTTTTTTTTAAAGGATAACACTGAACTGGGTGTGGTAGCACATGCCTTTAATCCCAGCACTTAGGAGGTAGAGGTAGGTGGATCACTCTAAGGCCAGCCTGGAACTGCAGAATGAGTGCTAGATCAGCCTGGCCTAGAGTGAGACCCTACCTCAAAAAAATAAAATAAAAATAAAATAAAAATAAAAATTTTTAGTTTTATTTGCTTAAGAAAAGCAGCTTTAGGCTAGGGATAGCTCCATAGTTAAAGTTCCTCGCTTGCAAAGCCTGGGTTTGATTCCCTAGCACCTCTATACAGCGAGATGCACAAAGTGGCACATGCATCTGGAGCTTGTTTGTAGTGGCAGGAGGCCCTGGCGTGTCCATATTCACACACTCTCTCTCTTTCTCTCAAATAAATAAGTTATTTTTAAAAAGAAAAGCATTTCAAAGTATTTAGTTGAGTTGTGAAGATCAACAAAATAAGGTATACACTTTAAAAAAGAAAAAGGAGGAGCTGGAAAGGTGGCTTAGTGGTTAAGGTACTTGCCTGGGAAGCCCAAGGACCCAGATTCAATTCATCAGAACCAACGTAAGCCAGATGCACATGGTGGTGCATGCATCTGGAGTTCATTTGCAGTGGCTAAAGGTCCCGGCATGCCCATTCTTTTCTCTCTAATAAGAATAAAAGTAAATAAATAAATAAATAAATAATAATAAAAAGAATAAAAGTAAATTTAAAAAAATTTTTTAAAAAAAGGAGACTGGAAGCATAGAGCAGGGCTACAGAGCTGCCTAACACACTCCAAACCCTGGGTTTTGTCCCCAGCAACTAACTCTCTCTCTCTCTCTCTCTCTCTCTCTCTCTCTCTCTCTCGCTTTCCACTACACTACACAAAGGGAAGGCTCATTTTTGTCTCATTTTGGAAATTTTGTGCTTGAAAATATAAACTAACAAGATTCAAACTTGACACCCCCACCTCTACTTCAGAGAATTAATCACCAGGATTCTGGTCTAGCAAGACGCTTGTACTCTTTCTCCCTCCCCCAGTCCTCTTTCCAGTCCCTCACAGGAGACCTGGAGCCACAGGCCTCTACACACTGGCTTCCAGCCCCAGGGCACTGACCTGATGGGAACTCCTTTCCGAAGTCCTATTCAAAATTTTAGGAGACATTTCCTCCTCTGACTGAGCACAGCCTTTATCCTCTGAAATCACAGGACTGGCCATGCTCCTGACCCCAGGGCTCCTCCTGCAGGACCACCGCTTGTGGACAGACAGCAGGGTCACCTGTGGGTCATTCAGAGTTGCCAGGAAGGTCTCCTCGGGGCTCTGGGGCACCTCGCCCTTAGCTCTCTCCATGGCCAGATCCACAGTCACACCTTCCCTTCCCAGGAACACCGTTCAGCTTCACCACACTCCTGGTCACATGAGGGACCTTTAAAAGGGTCCTCCTCATTAGCAGGGGGGAAGGTTCCTCTGGCAACTGGGCAGGAAGTATGGGAGCCAGCTCCGGGAACTTGCTGCACACCGCTGTGTACCTATTTGCCTTGTTTATCCACACCCGTCCCACCAATTGGCAGCCTCTCACTGGGCACAGGAGTGAGACACCTCTGCACACGGCCCACACATAACACAAAGCACCCAGCACTCAACAGTGTCCACATTCCCAGTACCTAATCATCTCCCAAAGTCAGGCACATGTGCTCCTGGAATCCTGGCCTAGAGGCAAGGCAGACGGGCCACTTCCTGTCCTTGCCAAACTGCAGGGCTTTTCTCGGAATAACTTGGGCAGCCTCTTGCAAGGTTCCAACACCAGAGGAGGGCAGACGACTGGGTGAGAACAGGATTTCCCCAGCAACATGACTTGCATTTCCAAGCAGGTACAAGAAAGCTCCATGTCTCCTGCAGCTTTGTTTCCTCTGGACCAAAGGCTTGACTTCAGAAAGAACTGACTGTCCAGACTCACTGCTAACAAATTTGTCCTTTATATGTGGACAGCAGCCAGGAACTAATCCACAATTCAGGCTTCTCAGGCTACCTGCTATTTCACATGAGGATTAACAGGAGACACAGACAGTGTGATAATCCAGGCAGTCACCTGCCCTATGGGGCAGAGCAACCTCCTCCCCAGCTCCATTCAGAGCCTGGAAGGTGACCTCACCCTCCGAAGAAAGAACAGCCCAGACAACCCACTCACTAATGCTGGTAATACCTACTGCTGGAGACGTAGGTGTGGAGCGTCCCCGAATGGAGTGACTTGAGTTGGTGGGTAAGACAGCCACTTAGTGTCATTTTGTCTTATTCAATGGGGCACTGGGACATGTATCCAATGAGGGTGTTTAGAACCCACACCTATCTACTCAGTCGCTAAGGATCCTTCTCCTTACTGGTTGTCCACAATGACAACCCCCTCCCCCCATTAAAACTGTCCCCAAGAACTTTCCACCAAGATCTCTGTTCTTGGGCTGAGCACACCTGCTAAGCATGCTCTACCCCTGGAATCCATACCCAGCACATAAAGCTAGCAGACAATTAGCTGACCATAAACAGGTCTGCTCTCTCAGAGAAAAAGCAGCCCCACGATGGGTCTATTTGCCAAAGGCACTCAAATACTCCAAAATGTGTACCAGTTTGATTTTTATCTTCCAAGTACTCAGCCAAAACTGACAAAGAACCCACCTTGACTTTCAAAAAAATGCTGATCAAGTCCATGGCCAAAAAAGGAAAGATACCTGTGATGTAAGGGCATGAGGTACCAAGCCCAGTCTGCTGCCAGAGCGCAGCACGGCGGCAGCTCAGCATGACTTGGAGCTCACCCACCTGCTGCTCCTGTTTCCGGGGGGAGGTCAGGATTGAGCAAATCTGCTGAACCTCACATTTCGTTTACTGAGCCACACCAGTAAGCTTTCTTCTTCAGTCACTATCTGCTTACAAAATCTTAGCCATTTTGGTTGATATCCACCCTAGAGGTGTCATGTCTCCCTACCCTTTTTTTTTTTTTTTTTGAGAGAGAGAATGGGCACACCGGCAGCCTCTCAGCACTGTGAATGAACTCCAGGTGCGTGCACCCCCTTGTGGGCAAGTGCAGCATTGCACCCTCGCGTCACTGTATCTGGCTAAACGTGGGACCTGGAGAATTGAATGGGCGTTCTTAGGCTTAGCAGGCAGGCACCTTAACCACTAAGCCATCTCTCTAGCCCTCCCTACCCTTTTTAAAATTAGTAATTAAACATGCTTTTAACTTAAAAAAAAGTTATTTGCAAGGAGATAGAGATAGGAGGAAGCGAGACAAACAGAACTCTAGATGCATGTGCCTCTTTGTGCGCTGGCTTTACATGGGTACCAGGGAATCAAACTCAGGTTGCTAAGCCATTTCTCCAGCTCTGTTTTGCTTTTCTTTGGTGATATAAGATCATGACAAATACAAATCCTTCACTGTGGCTATAAATGGCTCTCAGGATTAAACCTGACTTGACTGTGGCCATGAGTCTCAAATGCTACTACTGTTCCTTGGCTAGTTTTCCCAAGTTTCCCACATACTATACAGAGACAAAACCATTAGCATGGTCTGGAGCTCTAGGAATATACCTGCCATCTTTGATATGAGCTTGAGATAAACCAGGTACATTCTGAATTAAAAGGGGTATGTGTGCTGGGATCAAACCTAGGGCCTCAAGTGCTAACTGAGCTAACCCTAAGCCTGGACTATTTTGACCCACAGGACCCACTAGTTTTTCTGCCACCTGTGACTATGCAATCCTGATCCATCTGCCGTCCTCTGGTCCTGTACTCCCCTATGATGACAGGTTCTCATCTGCTGGGACCAAACTGATCAGAACAGTGTTTGCTAAAGTATGTTGAGATTTATGGCCCAAATGCTTTTGAATAGCCTGTTCTGTTAACTCATGAGCTTCAGAAAATTTAAATGCTTTTTTTGTTTGAATTCTTGTTTCCTGGATAATCAGGCAGACCCAGAAAACAGCCAGACAAGAAGGCCAGAGCCAGAGTCAGCAGAAAGACTCAACTTTGCCATGTAAAAATGGTGGCAAATCACCAGGAGGTGGTGGTGGTGGTTGTTAGTGTGTGTGTTCATTGTGCTGAAGGTAGAATCCAGGACCTCTCATATATGCTAAACAAGCTTTCTAGTACTCAGCCCCACCCCCAGAGTTTCTAAGCAAAGATTTACAATATATTTGTGATCTCGAAACATAGTTCTGGTTGGAACAAGAATGAAGATTGAGGGGTGGGCATTTACAGGACTTACAGGCACTTGACAAAACTAAGAGCAAATAAAGAGGCCCTTCAGGGTCAGAGACCAGCTGATTACAGCAGGCAGCACAAACCGGACCTGAGGACAACAATGCCATTTCTGTCTGGAATCTAAGGAAGCTACAAAACACCCAAGGAACAAGCCACTGTCTTGAGCCAAAGGATCTCCGTAAACTCTTCATTTTTTTCACCTTTCCTTTTCATCTAATTCCAGTCCTCTCCCAGAACCCTCTCTCCCAATTAATCCCCTTTCATCCTTTTCAGCCCTGCCTTTCTGTGGAACTGGCTCCAACCACCCTGGCAGACTAGGCTCTCTCTCCCACATCTGAATTCCAGTATCACTAATGTCAACACTATCTACACAGTACTGAGCCCTTATCAATCCCAGAGGCCACGAGTTCTCTGTCCACCAAGGGTGCAATTAGATCAATCCATTCTTGTTGCCTAACAGGTGCTCAGCTGTGTGAAATGGTTAGCTCTTAGAACACAAGGATCTTCCATCTTTGCCACCCACATAGCTGACACAGTGATAAGAGAATGTAAGTGTTTAACTATATTTAAAGAGCTGAGTAGAGTTGAGCTGAGTTGTACTTACCAAGCAGCATGGGCTTTCTACATAGAATTGCTCAGTGTGGCTGGGCATGGTGGTGCATGCCTTTAATCCCAGCATTTGGGAGGCAGAGGTAGGAGGATCGCCTTGAGTTTGAAGCCACCCTGAGACTACAAAGTGACTTAGTGAATTCCAAGTCAGCCTGGGCTAGAGTGAGACCCTACCCACCCCCCCAAAAAAGAATTGCTCAGCGTTTTGTTTTGAGACAGGGTCTTTGCTATGTAACCTTAGCCATCTTAGAATTCACTGTGTAGACCAGCTGAACTCAAACTTGTGCAATCCTCCTGCCTCTGCATTCTGATTACAGTTGTTCTAGGATTACAGGCATGTACTACCATGCCCAGCAGTTCTAATTGGAATTATATGTACTTTTCTGTCCCCTTTATACCAATCCCAGGGCAGACTCCATTATTCTTCTCTTACATTACTTCAAAGTGTCTTTTTGCATTAAAGTATTTTGCCTCTCACATGTAAAAACTTTGCCATTTTCCAAAACAAAATTCATACCTTCTACCTACCTTCTCAATCTTTGTGAATCTTCTCTGTGTATATATATACACATATTTTGTTTAATCCCTTTGCTATCCAAAACAATTCTTTTGCAAGCTGAGAAGCCTGGGCCCAACGGCAGATGGGCAGCTCATGTTCCTATGTGCCTCTAGGAACAATGGGCACTGGTTAGAGGAGGGACACCTGACTAAAACATTTTGCACTCAAAAGATTATCAGCTCAACCCAGGAGAGACTCACAGAGGGCAGGGCTTCCCAGAAAACCCTGGGGCGGGCTAGGCCAGCCTTCCCAAGATACAAGAAGAGTCTCAGATCCTGTAACAGCTGAGGATGGTAGAACCTGACACCAAGCTGTGTGCTAGAAACAGAGGCCTGGAAGGTTCCCACAGCAAGTGTGGGCAGCACAAAGCACATTCCTGCTGACAGCTAGGGGCCATAACACAGACTGGCCATTTTGAGCTCAAGAGCCAATGTTAAGTGTACACACAGCACAAGACCTGATGGGCGCATGAGACACACCAGCCCTTCGAACAGGAGAGGGAGGCATTCAAGTAAAAACCCAGTCAAAATCCCCCTGGGTTCTTGCCCCACTGGTGAGGAAATGGTGATTTCTAATAGCTGCTCCATAGGACTTCTACACTAGCTTTTAGTAGGAGACAGAAACAAAGACACCATAGGCAAGCTCACTGGAGAGTGTTCATAACTAGTTATATTTGGTTGAATAGCTGGGGTGAAACGAATTATAAGAGCTCTAAATTATACAACAGAGCCCAAAAAAGAGACACTAAGACTGTCAAAGTAAAACCCAATGAGGACAGTTCAACCTGCCTGGCTTATCTTCTCACCTGGACACATCTGGGTAATTCTATCACTAGCTTACTCTATGTTCCATGGGCCCTACACCATATCCTGGTGGTTGATGAAGGTGAGATGAAAAACTTGTCTCCAGGCTGTCTATACTGATTCCTCAATACTAACCTAGAGAGGTCTCTGGTGCCACCTGGCGGTCCAAATACCTCAGTCCTCTAACCCATTCCCTCCCTCTGCACTTCTTCCTGGGTCTGAAACCTCAGCGCCCAGCCTGCCTCCATACTCTCAGCCTGCAACCCAACCTCCTACAGCAGTAAATCAGGGAAGCAACCAGAAAGCCTTTGACAATTCTCAGACGCCCCCCCCCCACTAGGGGGGTAAGGGGAGCAGGGAAGCTTCAGTCAAAATACCTTCTCTAAGACCATCTCCCAAAGTGCTGAGCAGTCAGGGGAAACAGGTTCAACAGCCAGGGAGATTTCAGGAGAACTGTCTCCTGCTCCTAGGAACTATGGGGTTAACAACAGATGACAAGACAGGGCTTCTGAAGGCACAGACAGGCTGCAGTAACCAGGACAAGGGGCCCGTAAACTACAGATAAGTTTGAATTATGGCAGTCACCCCAAGGACAACTGACTAGAATGATCAATCAGCACATGGCTATCTCCCAGTTAGAATGTCAGTTCCATAAGGACGGCAATCCTTTGTCTATCTGTTCAGTCCCCTGCTATGTTCCCAGCACTATAACAGTACTTCAAACTCAAGTTTCTCAGTATTTGTTGAATATATGAATGACATAGAATGCCACTACTGCTACATACAGTCCAATATATTACAATTCTAGTTGATATAAGAAGTGCCAAATTCATAGGGACTGGAGAGATGACTCAGTGGTTAAAAGCACTTGCCTGGAAAACCTGAAGGCCTGGATTCAATCCCCAGTATCCATGTAAAGCCAGATACACACAATGGCACCTGTGTCTGGAACTCGTTTTCTAAGGCAGGAGGCCCTGGTACACCCATTCCCATTCATATTCTCTCTCTGCAAATGAATACTCAATTAAAACATATAAAAAAAGAAGTGTCAAATTCAGTGAAGTAGGAATTTCTAGCATAAAGTATGAGGAGCTCAGTGGACTGGTTAAAAAAATCTATATCTTCTATTTTGTTTTGTTTTCAAGATAGTATCTGACTCTAGCCCAGGCTGACCTGGAATTCACTATGTAGTAGCAGGGTGGTCTCAAATTCACAGTGATCCTCCTACCTCTGCCTCCTGAGTGCTGGGATCAAAGGTGTGCACCAAGCTACAGGCTTCCTTTTGCCCCGGCTCCCAAGAGGCTTTCTTCCCCCAGAGATACAGATTCTTATCCTTTCTTACCCTGCCAACTGTGTGATGCTGAGGTTAAGTTCCAGATAAATGGAGCTTCCCTTCTCCCACTCAGAGTTTACTTCACTAGAGGTGCAAAGGCTCAAGGATGGGCCCAGTGCACTGGAAATACCAGGGTCCCACTGCCCTTTGCCTGGCTCAGGAGGCAGTGGCACCATACTAGGAAGCAGATCAGAACTGAGGCTACTTCCTGAAATGCCCTCCCCTCCAACACTCAGCTTCTAAGCCAGGGAAGTCACTCAGTCCTGGGGAGTCACACACCTCCAGAGCCCAGTCTCAGAATTCTGCTAAGGAAAAATAAGTAAACTTGTAAAACAGGGGCTGGAGAGATGGCTTAGTAGTTAAATGCTTGCCTGCGAAGCCCAAGGACCCCGGTTCGAGCCTCAATTCCCCAGGACCCATGTAAGCCAGATGCAAAAGGGGGCGCATGCATCTGGAGTTCATTTGCAGTGGCTGGAGGTCCTGGCGCACCCTTTCTCTCTCTCTCTATGTGCCTATTTCTGTATCTCTCTCTCTCAAATAAATAAATAATAAAATAAAATATAAAAATATTAACAAAAAAACCTTGTAAGACAGTTCCCAACCTCTCCTCCAAAGAACCTGATTTTACTTGCAGTAAATGTGGAGGTTTTCCCATATCAGAATTTTGGCTGCCTCCTTTAGAGAAACTGACAAATTGATCCAAAAATTGCTTATGAACCCAGAAAAGCCAAGATAATCTTGAAGAAAAAAAAGGTATAAGAGGACTCCCATGTTCCAATTTCAAAACTTACCACAGAGCAATGATGACACTATGGTAATGCCATAGGAAGATATGAACAGAACAACTCACCCCCACCCCTCCAATGGTGCTAGGAAGCAAACCCATGGCTTCAAGCGTGCTAGGCAACTACTACCATCAGGGTACTCCTTGCACCTCAAGTAAGTCTAGGTCCCAATGGGCAAATAACATTAAATCTACCACTAAACTTCACCTCCACACCAAACAGTAAATCTTTGTTGCTATTTTTGGCTCTTCTGAGGCAGGAAGTAGCGTAACATGGACGAACTCCTCCTATGCCACCACATGGGGATGGGGCTCGACACCCATGGCTTTACTGAGCACAGCACCTCCCCCTCAACAAGGATCATACTTTATAATTCTGAGATGTCAGAGGCAGCCCTACCTAGTGGGCAACTCCCTGGTGGCACTGGCCCTATAGCTGTTCTCTGCCTGGGCCCCAAGGCATGCTGGGACATCTTTAATCTAGGTGGAAGCAGCTCTGTCTCCACAGGGCTACTCTGCACATCTGCACCTAGCAGACCCAAGATTTCCAGTCTGTATCCTTCCACAGTGGCTTCTGGGGCCACACCTGAGCCCATCTAAGCTACAGCTGGGGGGCTAGAGGGAGGGCTCAGTGGTTAAGGCACTTGCCTGCAAAGCCTAACAACTTGGTTCAATTCCTCAGCACTCATATAAAGCCAGATACACACAGTGGCACATATATCTGTAGTTCAACTGCAGTGGCTAGAGGTCCTGGCACACTCACTCATTCATTCTCATTCTCTCTTTCTCTCTCCTTGCAAAGAAGGAAGGGACAGGGAAAAGAAAAGGAAAGAAAAAGGAAAAGAAGTTTGTAGGGCAAAAGCCAGGACTCCAGTAGCCCCCATAGGCTAAACTAGGCTGATTTATCCTAATAAATGGATTAATGAGAACAGTGATAGTAAAAAGTAGATTTATTCAGTGTGGTCATACTGGATAGAAGAACAGATAAGGGGTCCAGTGAGGCAAAGTGCTGTCTCCTGGAGTACTACCATGAGCTTTAGGTTCAAACAAAGGAAGAACTGAGGCAAGAGGCAACAAGGATGAATAATTAAGCAGTCCTGGTCAAGGTGTGGTCTGGGCTCCAGTCCTGCAAGTCCTTATTGCTTGAGGGACAGACCGATCCTCAGATTACTTCCACTCCAGAGCACACTTTAGCCCTCAAGGAAAGAGTGGGAATCTCTGTCCTGCAGAGGTTCTACTGTTCCTAGAATCAAGTGACTCAAGAGGAAAGGTTACTCTGTGCCTTCAGCCAAAGTAAAGGAGAAAGACCAAAGGCAGAGATGCCAGCCTTTCAAGCTACCTTGTAAGACCAAGTGAGGAATCAATGCTTTTTATCAAAAGCAGCTTCTCAATGCCTGCGTAAGGGCCACAGGAACTCTGGGCCCCCAGCCTTCAAACCTTCCTGCCTTCAAGGCCCTGGCACTCAGGGCCTCAGAGGGGAGTGGCAAGCTGCAAAGATATCTGAAATTCCTGCTAGATCATTTTTCCATTGTCTGGAAGAGCATCTGGCTTCAGTCCATCCACAACTTCCTTATCAAGGGTTGGCTTGACCACGCCCTTCACATCTTTATTCTTTTTTTTTTTGTTTGTTTGTTTTTTTTTGTTTTGCGAGGTAGGGTCTCACTCTGGTTCAGGCTGACCTGGAATTAACTATGTAGTCTCAGGGTGGCCTCGAACTCTCGGTGATCCTCCTACCTCTGCCTCCCAAGTGCTGGGATTAAAGGCATGCGCCACCACACTCGGCTCACATCTTTATTCTTTACAACCTGTCAAGCTAAGAAATTTCCATTTCCATTCTGCTTCCCTTCTATTCATTCTCTGGTATCTTACCATGAGGAATCAAGAGAAGCCAAGCAGCATTCCACACACTTTGCTCAAGGGTTGGTTCCACCAGGTATCTTACTTCATTGCTTTCTGTTACACCTTCCCAAAAGTACTAAGACAAGACACAAGTTCTCTGTCACACTGTAGTAAGGATGGCCTGTCCTCCTGTTTCCAGTAAGATAATTCTCATTTCTGTCTGAGACCTCACCAGAATGGCCTTTATTGCCCATATTTCTTTCTTTTAATTATGGACAACTTGCATAATTATAGACAATGAACCATGATAAGTCCCTCCCCTCTCACTTTCCCCTTCACAACTCCACTCTCCATCATATCCACTCCCCCTCTCAATCAGTATCTCCTTTATTTTGATGTCATCATCTTTTCCTATTATGATGGTCTTGTGTAGGTAGTATCAGGCACTGTGAGGTCATGTATATCCAGGCCATTTTGTGTCTGGAAGAGTGCATTGTAAGGAGACCTACCCTTCTTTAGCTCTTATATTCTTTCTGCCACCTCTTCTGCAATGGACCCTGAGCCTTGGAACGTGTGATAGAGATGCTTCAGTGCTGAGCACTCCTCTGTCACTTCTTATCAGCACTATGGTGCCTTCTGAGTCATTCCAGAGGTCACCACCTTCTGAAAAGAGAAGCTTCTCTAACCAAAGTGAGAGTAACATTAATATATGGGTATGAACATTAAGAAAAGTGCTTACCAGGTAGTTTGGTGAGCATAATATATGCAGTTAGCCAGATACAGCATGCACGGCACCCCTAGGGCTCATGACTTCCCCCATCATAGGTTTCCAGTATCAGGCATGTATTCCCTCCTATGTAGTGGGCCTCGAGTCCAATTAGAGAGTGGCTGGTTTCCCCCATAACAGACATGCCATTATTGCACCTGCTGGCTCATTTGGCCTGGCTGGCCCATCTTAAGCCTTGCAGTGTCCATTGCTGTTTATCTCTATTGGTGACTTCTCTCTCCCATGGAGCTGCATGCAGCATAGTTTTTCTCAGCTTTCTGTCAGCTGATCTACATGGAGGAGGTTTTCAGCTCAGCTCCGGCAAGATTTCTCAGTGACCTGCAGCCCATGCATGTGTAGTCTTCAGCAATAAGGTCTTACTATCTATTCCTGGTGGGAAACCAAGAGCCTTGACAATAGCCTGTAATGTTTGGGGGCATCAGGAACCTCCCTGACCAACAACTCACTGGAAGGCATATCCCATCCCTTGTTGCCCATGTTTCTATCAACTCACTCATAATGGCCACCTAAGTGATCTCTAAAAAGATCCAGGCTCTGAGCCAGGCATGGTGTCGCGTATCTTTAATCTCAGTACTCGGGAGGCACAGGTAGGAGGGTCACCATGAGTTCAAGGCCACCCTGAGACTCCATAGTGAATTCCAGGTCAGCCTGGGCTATAGCAAGAGACCCTACCTCAGGAAAAAAAAAAAAAAAAAAAAACAATAAAAAGATCCAGGTTCTGCTACATGGAGCTCTTTTCTGAACTTTCACCAGAATCACCCTGAACACTTGTTTAGAACAATCTAGGCTTTTCCTAGGCTGATCCTCAAACTCTTCCAGCCTCTATCCAGTTATCAATCCCAGATATTTGTTATAGCAACACCCCTGTTAAACAGTAAAGTCTTTCTTAATCTACTTGTGAGGCTATAAAAAAAAAATCACAGACTGGGTAGCAGAATGAATAGAATTCTACTTCTGCCAGTTCTGAAATGTGAGAAATCCAAGATCAAAAGCACTAGTGGGTCAGTCTCTGCAAGTACTCTCTACTCCAACATGGCGCTTTGTTGACCCTAAGGAGGAAAGGCTTCCTCGTGGTAGGTAAGAGAAGTACTGACCTAAGGAGGAAAGGAGTCCTCGTGGCAGGTAAGAGAAGTACTGACCTAAGGAGGAAAGGCGTCCTCGTGGTAGATAAGAGAAGTACTGACCTAAGGAGGAAAGGAGTCCTCATGGTAGGTAAGAGAAGTACTGACCTAAGGAGGAAAGGCGTCCTCGTGGTAGGTTAGAGAAGTACTGACCTAAGGAGGAAAGGCATCCTCATGGTAGGTAAGAGAAGTACTGACCTAAGGAGGAAAGGCGTCCTCATGGTAGGTAAGAGAAGTACTGACCTAAGGAGAAAAGGAGTCCTCATGGTAGGTAAGAGAAGTACTGACCTAAGGAGGAAAGGTGTCCTCGTGGTAGGTAAGAGAAGTACTGACCTAAGGAGGAAAGGCGTCCTCGTGGTAGGTAAGAGAAGTAGGAGGTAGTCCTCATGGTAGGTAAGAGAAGTACTGACCTAAGGAGGAAAGGTGTCCTCGTGGCAGGTAAGAGAAGTACTGACCTAAGGAGGAAAGGAGTCCTCGTGGTAGGTAAGAGAAGTACTGACCAAAGGAGGAAAGGAGTCCTCGTGGTAGGTAAGAGAGGTACTGACCTAAGGAGGAAAGGAGTCCTCATGGTAGGTAAGAGAAGTACTGACCTAAGGAGGAAAGGAGTCCTCGTGGCAGGTAAGAGAAGTACTGACCTAAGGAGGAAAGGAGTCCTCATGGTAGGTAAGAGAAGTACTGACCTAAGGAGGAAAGGTGTCCTCGTGGTAGGTAAGAGAAGTACTGACCTAAGGAGGAAAGGAATCCTTGTGGCAGGTAAGAGAAGTACTGACCTAAGGAGGAAAGGCGTCCTCGTGGTAGGTAAGACAGAAGTACTGACCTAAGGAGGAAAGGAGTCCTCGTGGTAGGTAAGAGAAGTACTGACCTAAGGAGGAAAGGCGTCCTCATGGTAGGTAAGAGAAGTACTGACCTAAGGAGGAAAGGCGCCCTCTTGGTAGGTAAGAGAAGTACTGACCTAAGGAGGAAAGGCGTCCTCGTGGCAGGTAAGAGAAGTACTGACCTAAGGAGGAAAGGCGTCCTCATGGTAGGTAAGAGAAGTACTGACCTAAGGAGGAAAGGTGTCCTCGTGGCAGGTAAGAGAAATACTGACCTAAGGAGGAAAGGCGTCCTCGTGGCAGGTAAGAGAAGTACTGACCTAAGGAGGAAAGGAGTCCTCGTGGTAGGTAAGAGAAGTACTGACCTAAGGAGGAAAGGAGTCCTCGTGGTAGGTAAGAGAAGTACTGACCTAAGGAGGAAAGGTGTCCTCGTGGCAGGTAAGAGAAGTATTGACCTAAGGAGGAAAGGCGTCCTCATGGTAGGTAAGAGAAGTACTGACCTAAGGATGAAAGGTGTCCTCGTGGTAGGTAAGAGAAGTACTGACCTAAGGAGGAAAGGAGTCCTCGTGGTAGGTAAGAGAAGTACTGACCTAAGGAGGAAAGGTGTCCTCGTGGTAGGTAAGAGAAGTACTGACCTAAGGAGGAAAGGTGTCCTCGTGGCAGGTAAGAGAAGTACTGACCTAAGGAGGAAAGGTGTCCTCGTGGCAGGTAAGAGAAGTACTGACCTAAGGAGGAAAGGCGTCCTCATGGTAGGTAAGAGAAGTACTGACCTAAGGAGGAAAGGTGTCCTCATGGTAGGTAAGAGAAGTACTGACCTAAGGAGGAAAGGTGTCCTCGTGGTAGGTAAGAGAAGTACTGACCTAAGGAGGAAAGGAGTCCTCGTGGTAGGTAAGAGAAGTATTGACCTAAGGAGGAAAGGCATCCTTGTGGCACGTAAGAGAAGTACTGACTAAGGAGGAAAGGAGTCGTCGTGGTAGGTTAGAGAAGTACTGACCTAAGGAGGAAAGGCGCCCTCGTGGTAGGTAAGAGAAGTACTGACCTAAGGAGGAAAGGTGCCCTCATGGTAGGTAAGAGAAGTACTGACCTAAGGAGGAAAGGTGTCCTCGTGGTAGGTAAGAGAAGTACTGACCTAAGGAGGAAAGGTGTCCTCATGGTAGACCCTAAGGAGGAAAGGCGTCCTCATGGTAGGTAAGACAGAAGTACTGACCTAAGGAGGAAAGGCGTCCTCGTGGTAGGTAAGAGAAGTACTGACCTAAGGAGGAAAGGTGTCCTCGTGGTAGGTAAGAGAAGTACTGACCTAAGGAGGAAAGGAGTCCTCGTGGTAGGTAAGAGAAGTACTGACCTAAGGAGGAAAGGAGTCCTCGTGGCAGGTAAGAGAAGTACTGACCTAAGGAGGAAAGGTGTCCTCGTGGCAGGTAAGAGAAGTACTGACCTAAGGAGGAAAGGAGTCCTCATGGCAGGTAAGAGAAGTACTGATTAAGGAGGAAAGGTGTCCTCGTGGTAGGTAAGAGAAGTACTGAAGTACTGACCCTGGCAGGTAAGAGAAGTACGCCCTCATGGTAGGTAAGAGAAGTACTGACCTAAGGAGGAAAGGTGTCCTCGTGGCAGGTAAGAGAAGTACTGACCTAAGGAGGAAAGGTGTCCTCGTGGCAGGTAAGAGAAGTACTGATTAAGGAGGAAAGGAGTCCTCGTGGCAGGTAAGAGAAGTACTGACCTAAGGAGGAAAGGCGTCCTCGTGGTAGGTAAGACAGAAGTACTGACCTAAGGAGGAAAGGAGTCCTCGTGGTAGGTAAGAGAAGTACTGACCTAAGGAGGAAAGGAGTCCTCGTGGTAGGTAAGAGAAGTACTGACCTAAGGAGGAAAGGAGTCCTCGTGGTAGGTAAGAGAAGTACTGATTAAGGAGGAAAGGAGTCCTCGTGGCAGGTAAGAGAAGTACTGACCTAAGGAGGAAAGGCGTCCTCGTGGTAGGTAACAGAAGTACTGACCTAAGGAGGAAAGGAGTCCTCGTGGTAGGTAAGAGAAGTACTGACCTAAGGAGGAAAGGAGTCCTCGTGGTAGGTAAGAGAAGTACTGACCTAAGGAGGAAAGGAGTCCTCGTGGCAGGTAAGAGAAGTACTGACCTAAGGAGGAAAGGCGTCCTCGTGGTAGGTAAGACAGAAGTACTGACCTAAGGAGGAAAGGAGTCCTCGTGGTAGGTAAGAGAAGTACTGACCTAAGGAGGAAAGGAGTCCTCGTGGTAGGTAAGAGAAGTACTGACCTAAGGAGGAAAGGAGTCCTCGTGGTAGGTAAGAGAAGTACTGACCTAAGGAGGAAAGGTGTCCTCGTGGCAGGTAAGAGAAGTTCTGACCTAAGGAGGAAAGGTGTAGGTAAGAGAAGTGGTAGGTAGGTAAGAGAAGTACTGACCTAAGGAGGAAAGGAGTCCTCGTGGTAGGTAAGAGAAGTACTGACCTAAGGAGGAAAGGCGTCCTCATGGTAGGTAAGAGAAGTACTGACCTAAGGAGGAAAGGAGTCCTCATGGTAGGTAAGAGAAGTACTGACCTAAGGAGGAAAGGAGTCCTCATGGTAGGTAAGAGAAGTACTGACCTAAGGAGGAAAGGTGTCCTCGTGGTAGGTAAGAGAAGTACTGACCTAAGGAGGAAAGGAGTCCTCGTGGTAGGTAAGAGAAGTACTGACCTAAGGAGGAAAGGAGTCCTCGTGGTAGGTAAGAGAAGTACTGACCTAAGGAGGAAAGGTGTCCTCGTGGTAGGTAAGAGAAGTACTGACCTAAGGAGGAAAGGCGCCCTCATGGTAGGTAAGAGAAGTACTGACCTAAGGAGGAAAGGTGTCCTCGTGGTAGGTAAGAGAAGTACTGACCTAAGGAGGAAAGGAGTCCTCGTGGTAGGTAAGAGAAGTACTGACCTAAGGAGAAGTACTGACCTAAGGAGAAAAGGTGTCCTCGTGGCAGGTAAGAGAAGTACTGACCTAAGGAGGAAAGGCGTCCTCATGGTAGGTAAGAGAAGTACTGACCTAAGGAGGAAAGGAGTCCTCGTGGTAGGTAAGAGAAGTACTGACCTAAGGAGGAAAGGTGTCCTCGTGGTAGGTAAGAGAAGTACTGACCTAAGGAGGAAAGGCGTCCTCATGGTAGGTAAGAGAAGTACTGACCTAAGGAGGAAAGGTGTCCTCGTGGTAGGTAAGAGAAGTACTGACCTAAGGAGGAAAGGTGTCCTCGTGGTAGGTAAGAGAAGTACTGACCTAAGGAGGAAAGGCGACCTCGTGGTAGGTAAGAGAAGTACTGACCTAAGGAGGAAAGGAGTCCTCGTGGCAGGTAAGAGAAGTACTGACCTAAGGAGGAAAGGCGTCCTCGTGGTAGGTAAGAGAAGTACTGACCTAAGGAGGAAAGGTGTCCTCGTGGTAGGTAAGAGAAGTACTGACCTAAGGAGGAAAGGAGTCCTCGTGGCAGGTAAGAGAAGTACTGACTAAGGAGGAAAGGAGTCCTCGTGGCTGGTAAGACAGAAGTACTGACCTAAGGAGGAAAGGCATCCTCGTGGTAGGTAACAGAAGTACTGACCTAAGGAGGAAAGGAGTCCTCGTGGTAGGTAAGAGAAGTACTGACCTAAGGAGGAAAGGAGTCCTCGTGGCAGGTAAGAGAAGTACTGACCTAAGGAGGAAAGGCATCCTCGTGGTATGTAAGAGAAGTACTGACCTAAGGAGGAAAGGTGTCCTCGTGGTAGGTAAGAGAAGTGGGGAGAAGCAAGCACTCTTCATGAAGCCTTTCTTTATAGGCACCCAATCTCCTATATGAAGTTCATCCACACAACCCAGTCAACTTCTAAAGGCCACATCTCTTAATATTTTGCATTAATATTGTATTTCAACATGAATTTGAGAGGACAAAAACATTCAAGCCAGAGCAAAGGACATTAAAATGAAAACTGGCAGAACATGCCTTGGCATGCCCATTCTCTCTCTCTCCCTCTCTCTCTCTCTCTCTCTCTCTCTCTCTCTCTACCTGCCTATTTCTGTACGTCTCTCTCTCAAATAAATAAATAAAAATAAAATATTTTTTAAAAAGCCATATGCCAGGTGTGGTGGTGCATGCCTTTAATCCCAGCATTTGGGAGGCAAAGGTAGGAGGATTGCCATGAGTTCAAGGCTATCCTGAGATTACATAGTGAATTCCAGGCCAGCCTGGGCTAGAGTGAGACCCTACCTTGAAAAACCGAAAAATGAAAAAAAAAAAAAAAACAAAAAAAATAAAAAGCCATAAACCACTCACTCTCCTCCAACTGTGCCATATTCCTTTGATGACATAATATACCAAAATTTATCTTAGAGGAGTGACGTCTACTGAGAAAACTAAAGACTAAACATAGTATGGCATCATTTTAATAAAATCTAGACATAGCAAAACTAGACACCATAGTATACGTTCAAGCATTCATATACATGTGATAGAGCTCTTCACAAAACAACAAGGTCTGGGTTATGGGGAGCAAGCGTAGCACAGTAGTAGAGTGTGTGTTTGGCATGCCTAAGGCTCTGGGCTCAATTTTCAGCACCAAAACCAATATCAAACCAAATACAACAAAATGAAAGGAACCTGACTATAACAAACACAAAATTAAGAGAAACAGTTATCTCTGTAGTGGCTACATCAGAGTTGTACAAAAATATGAGGCAAGCGGACTGGGGCTATAGCTCGGTGGTAGAGTGCTTTCTTAACATGTCTGAAGCTTGGGCTCCTCCACTAGCATCACAATAAACCAATAAATAATAGGAAACAGGAGGAAACAGCAGTTGGCTGGGCATCATGATACTAATTAGCATTCTTGTTCTTGGGTCAGGTGAGGGACAGAGGCATTACCTATGTTTTATAATTGCCTTTGGATGTTTTTATATATTTCTTTTACATCCAATAAGCTGCTGATAATTTCAAAAACAAAGTGGAGAAAGAATTGAAACAGGACTGGAGAGATGGTTCAGTGGTTAAGGTCCTTGCCTGTGAAGCCTAACTACCTGGGTTTGATTCCCCAGGACCCAAGTAAAGCCAGATGCACAAGGTGGTGTATGCATCTGGAGTTGATCTGCAGTGACTAGAGGCCCTCTCTCTATATATCAACTCTCTCTGCAGAGAAAGGAACAAGTTCACCAGCTAAAGGAAAGCACAAGGTAATAGCAGCAACTTCAGAACAAAATTAAAATGGATGGCTTCTGGGGCAGAGAAAGGGAAAACAGCAGAAGAGAGGTAGGGGTCAAAGGTCTTGGCAAAGGGCATGACCTCGATAAAAAGCCAGATCAGACTTCTGAGTCTCCGGAACAAGTAATAGAAGCAAGATATACAGTGTGGTGGCACACGACTATAGGGGGGTCGAGGCTAGACTTACTGTGTAGCCTAGACTACACGGTAAGACCCTGCGGGAGCAGGGGGAGAATCAGTATGTAATCTAGATAAAATCTGGAGAGAAACTGGGTAAAGCCAGGGAGAAAGTTAAAGAAAGCACATCAATGGTGTGAAGTTTCTTGAGATGAAGAGTGAGCTTACCTGAGGAGGAAGGGAAGGCAAGATTGAGCAAAGGGCTCCAGCAAGTGGGGATAGTTTACAAGAGTCACAACCATGTGGACAAAGGATAAGTCAAAGCCCTGGAAGGTACCAGTGAGATAAGAAGCAAACTGCTAGCAGAGCCAACTGTGTAGTTGCTGGAAGGTTTGGCCCCAGCAAAGCTGCAATGTTCTCAAAGGGCAGATTTCACAATTCCTCGTTACACCTGTCCAAGGGTACAGCTCTGTGGTAGGGTTGGAGCTTCTGTGGTAGGGTTGTTGCTCTGCAGTAGGATAGAGCTCTGTGGTGGGGGGAAGTTCTGAGGTAAGATGTAGCTCTGTGTCCTGAGACTACATAGTGCAATTCCAAGTCAGCCGGAGCCAGAGTGAGACCCTACCTTAAAAAAAAAAAAAAAAAAAAAAAAAAAGATGTAGCTCTGTGGTAAGCATGTAGCTCTGTAGTGGGGTATAGATCTGTGGTAGGTTACAGCTCTATGGTAGAATTCATGCTTAGCACAGCACAAGATCCAGTTTCCCATCCCTAGCCATACAAAGAAAAATAAAGCCACTGTGCTCTGCCCTACCTCTCATCTACACATGCTAATTACTAGCTCCTTGTTTTTTTTTTTTTTTTTTTTTTGCAAGCAGAAGAAGAGAAAGAAAGAAGAGAGGCAGACAGAGAGAGAATGGGGACGCCAAGGCCTCTAGCCACTGCAAATGAACTCCAGATGCATGTGCCTCTTGCTTACATGGGTCCTGGAGAATCGAACCGGGATCCTTTGGCTTCACAGGCAAACGCCTTAACTGCTAAGCCATTTCTCCAGCCCTAGCTCCTTGGCTTTTTAAAAAATAAACTAAGTTAAAGGAGAAAATATGAACCTGGGTTGGATTCCTCAGTATCCACGTAAAACCAGATGCACAAAGTGGCATATGCATCTTTTCACTGGCAGTAACAGAAGGCCCTGGAGCACCCATTCCTCCTCTCATTCATTCATTCCCTCCTTCTCTCATTCATTCATTCTCTCTCTCTCTCTCTCATCTGCTTGCAAGCAAATAAATACATATATTTTTTTTTAAATCTAGTTCTTGACAGTGAAGCCCTACCAAAAAAAAAAAAAAATCTAGTTCTCATGCTGTTTGCTTACTGCCAGCAACTACTTAGGAAGCAACTGCAGCCTGCATTGTTGCTGTTAGGACTTGCCTGGGACCTCTGGTGTTCTGGACAGTTCCGTCTAGCTAATGCCCTCTCTATTGTGAACTGGGGTAGGACAATCAACTTTCAGGTCTTTCAGGATTTTTCAGGCCTTTCCATCAGGATGGAATGATCACTTTGAGTAGTAGCTCAGCAGCCTCCAGTTGTCCTCCTCCCACTGGGCAGTCCTCAGACTGTTTGCACATGCCCTAATGCTGAAGTCAGCAGGATAAAGTCCAAACTCCTGGCCTGATCAACAGGGCCTCCCACAACCATGCCCCAGCCTCATCACACCTATGCCATCCCCCAAAGAGCCCCTTCATGTTTCCAATCCTCTGAACCATTATACATGCAGGCTGCTTCCTGTGATAGACGGATCTCTGTTACTGTGTCCAGTCAAGCCTGCTCCTCCTGCAGGCAGGCACACTCAAGCACCACTCCTCAAGCTCCTTGTGTCCCTTGTTTGTTCCCAGGAAGGACACATTCATCCTTCCAGAACCTGTGGGTTCTGAACTAACTGTGTAGACATCTCACCAAGCATCTATAGAACATAGGAGCTGACCTCTTCTCCCTTGCAGCCTTTGTTTGGCCAGTGCCAGGCAAACATAAGATGCCTTATTATGTTTGTGGACTGAAGGTTGAAGGACCCAAATCACCTGGTGCCTGCTCACCCAGAGACAGGCTCTTGAAAAAGCAGGGTGGGAAATCATGCTATAATGCACTCACTCAGAACCAACTGGGGACACCTTTACATACTGTGGAGGATTTTTTTTTTCATTAGCAGAAAAGAAATATTAAATATTTGTTTTATTGACAATATCAGGAACAGGTTCAAACCTGCATTTTAACAAGCAAAACTCATAGATAGCACCATGGTTTGTGGAGGATATTTTTTAAAATATTTTATTTATTTGAGAGAAAGAAAGAGAGAATGGGTGCACCAGGGCCTCTTGCCACTGCAAATGAGCTTCAGATACATGCACCACTTTATGCATCTGGCTTTACATGGGTACTGGGGAACTGAACCTGGGCCATCAGGCTTTGCAAGCAAGCACCTTTAACCACTGAGCCATCTCTCCATCCCAAAGTTGTTCACTGTTTTGTTTTGGTTTGGGTTT
Organism: Orientallactaga sibirica; assembly: GCA_036365145.1. Taxonomy (NCBI): domain Eukaryota; kingdom Metazoa; phylum Chordata; class Mammalia; order Rodentia; family Dipodidae; genus Orientallactaga; species Orientallactaga sibirica. The sequence goes on from JAEOAD010000048.1 coordinate 2,796,741, forward strand.
TTCAGAAGTAGGGTCAGCCCAGGCTGACCTGGAACTAACTCTGTAGTCCCAGGCTGGCCTAGAACTCACAGTGATCCTCTGACCTCTGCCTCCCTAGTGCTGGATTAAAAGTGTGAGCCACCATACCTGGCCCTGAGGATATATTTTTTTAATGGTATTAACCTGCTTCCCTCATTAAAGCAGCTCGGAGTTACAAAGAAAAGCCAAATTTGTTAGCATAATAACAGATTATGAAGTCCAGAAGTGTAAATTTCTAAGAAAGCTGGATAGATCTAGCAAGGACTCAGTCCAATTCTGCTCTTATTAGCAAGCTACCTTGAGTAGCTTCACTCCTGCCTCAGTTTCCTCATCTGTAAAGTGATGATGAAATTTTGATTTTTGTTTTTTTCATTTTTCAAGGTAGGGTCTCACTCTAGCACAGGCTGACCTGGAATTCGCTATGTAGTCTCAGGGTGGCCTTGAACTCATGGTGATCCTCCTACTTTTGCCTCCCGAATGCTGGGATTATAGGCATGCGCCACCACGCCCGGCTTGTTTGTTTTTTTTTTTTATTTATTTTTATTTTTTTATTTTTTTTGAAGTAGGGTCTTGCTCTGGCTCAGGCTGACCTGGAATTCACTATGTATTCTCAGGGTGGCCTTGAACTCATGGCTATCCTCCTACCTCTGACTCCCAAGTGCTGGAATTAAAGGTGTGCGCCACCACACCCGACAATGATGAGATTTGATTATTAATTTCCCACCCTCCAGTTCTAGGCACTCTGGCTTTCTTGCTGCTTCCCAGGCAGTATGGTCACTACTGTACTCTTCCTCTTGACAACAAATACGTTAGATTTTTTTCCTCATACTAGCCCAATTTTTTACCTTTTTAGACAACGCCTAGATGTCCTATTCAGTTCTGACAAGACCTGGAGTAGATACAAACCTCAGAGCAAGGGGTCCTAAGAGTTCTACTGCTGAGTCACCACGCCTCAGGCACCTGAACTTCTGAATGGCTATCCAGTCAGGGGCAGGTACAACTTTAGGACGGATAATTTGCTATAGAGCATACTACTACACACTTATTAGAAAAGGTACAACACAGGAATAGCAAATGGAAGAGCTGCATGGGGCAAGGGGTGGAGAATGGGTGTGCAGAGCTTCCTCGCCTCTTCCAGGCAGGCACCCTCCCAGAGCTTCCAGAGGTTTACTACCTGAAGCTCTTCCAACACCGAGTTTGATTCTATAGACAGGGTTGATTGAATCATTAGCCACTTGTGAGTAACCACTCTCTAGTCCCTGTCCCCTCCATAGTCTGAAGCTCTCTAGGAGCATATCAAGGGTCTCCTCATTAGCATAACTCAGGTATGCTGACAGGCTGCTCTAGTGATAACAGAAAATGCTCCCAGAAGGGCTTCTTCTGTGAAGAGGGATACAGGAGCTGGGACAAAGGAGGGTAGTGGGAGTCTACAACAGAGTACACTGTGTATACTTATGGAAGTTGTCAATAAAACTTTTTAAAAGAATATTTTTATTTATTTATTTACTTATTTGAGACAGAGGAAGCAGAGAGAGAGAGAGAAAGAAAAGCAGATAGAGAATGGGCGCTCCAGGGCCTCCAGCTGCTACAAACAAACTTCAGATGCATGCGCCACCTTGCATCTGGCTTACTTGGGTACCAGGGAATCAAACCTAGGTCCTTAGGCTTTGCAGGCAAACACCTCAATCACTAAGCCAGGTCTCCTGACCACTAAAAAGTTTCTTTTTAAAAAAAAAGCTCCTGAGGCAGGCATGGTGATGCACGCCTTTAATCCGAGCACTCAGGAGGCAGAGGTAAGAGGGTCACTGTGAGTTTGAGGCCACCCTGAGACTACATAGTAAATTCCAAGTCAGCCTGGGCTGGAGCAAAACCCTAGCATGGGGTGCGGGGAGAGACAACAACAAAAGCTCCTATCACTGTCAGTGAGGAAATTCCAAGGGTTTGGCTCTAGGACAAAGATCAAACATGCACTTCTCATTATTACAGATCTGCCTTAGGACTTGGATACTTTCTGGTTTCCCAACTCTGAGCACTTCCTTGAAATCTAAATTACTTGAGTCCCTGCTCAAATACCACCTCCCCTGTGAACAATCTGATCACCTACTTCAAACAAAGAAATCGTCCTCCCTTTCCTCGACCTTCCTCATGCCCCTGCACTGTTTTCCTTTTCTCTACATCATTACCATTACCTGAAATAACATTACTTGGGGTTTTGTTTTGTTGTTGTTGTTTTTGAGGTAGGGTCTCACTCTAGCTCAGGTTGACCTGGAATCCACTATGCAGTCTCAAGTTGGCCTGGAATTCACAGTGATCCTCCTACCTCTGCCTCCCAAGTGCGGGATTAAAGGCATGTACCACCACATCCGGCTACTTAGGGTTTTTGTAATCCTTTTTTTTTCCTTCCTGTTTTACTAGGATGTAAATTCTGTAAAGGAAAGGTTTCAGTTATAGCTGGATCCCCAGTGTGTAGCATTCCTGAAAGAATAAAAAAAAAAAATTGTTGACAGTGACAACATTATGATAATAGCTAAAACAGGGCTAAGGATATAGTTCAGTGGTAGAATATTAGAGACCCAGAGGTGAATGATCCCCAGCACAAAATTTAAAAAAAAAAAAAAAAAAACACCACTATATCAGGGGCTGATGAGATGGCTTAGCCATTAGGGTGCTTGCTGGCAAAGTCAAAGGACCCAGGTTCATTTCCCCAGTACACATGTAAAGTCAGATGCACAAGGTGGTGCATGTGTCAGAAATTCATTTACAGTGGCTAGAGGCCCTGGTGCACCCATTCTCTCTCTCTCTCAGATAAATAAATAAAATATTTTTAAAAACTACATCTAGCCAGGCGTGGTGGCACACACCTTTAATCCCAGCACTCAGGAGGCAGAGGTAGCAGGATCGCCTTGAATTCAAGGCCACCCTGAGACTACATAGTTAATTCCAGGTCAGCCTGGGCCAGAGTGAGAGCCTACCTCAAAAACCAAAAAAAAAAAAAAACTGCATCTAATGCCGGGCATGGTGGTGCGCACCTTTAATCCCAGCACTCAGGAGGCAGAGGTAGGAGGATCACCAAGTTTGAGGCCACCCTGAGACTACATAGTGAATTCCAGGTCATCCAGGTCAGCCTGAGCTAGAGTGAGACCCTACCTGGAAAAACTAAAAAAACCTGCATCTAAGGGTATTAGGGCTGGGAAAGGAGCTTAGTGGTAGAATTCATGAGCACAAGACCCTAGACTTGAGAAGGGAATGGGACTTGTCAGGATTAAAGAAGAGGACACACGCAGAGGGATATAAAGTACTTAATGCAGTGTGGCCACACAGCAAGCTATTATCAATGGAATTCAGAAGAGGGTGAGGTCAACATGAGCCAGTGCAGTTAACAACTGCTCTGAGGAGGGGGCAGATCTTGAGTCTGATCTGGTAGGATATGATATTCCTCTCTCCTGGGGACACTGCAGAGCACAGGAAGTGTTTCCTTCTGGGCTCCAGCCATTCCTTCCCAAAGTATGCTGTCTTCACACAAGTCACCAAATGCAGTCTTTGTAAGAACTGTCTACTCACCAGCATCTCTCTGTCCAACCATTCAACCACTCTACCTTTCACTTCTACACACCAGTGTCTACATGAATTTAACTAGTAGGGAACACTCAATAAAACCACAGAATTAACTTCAGAAATATAAAGAAAGAAGAAATTTACTCTTCACGCCAGCAATCCAGACCTAAGAAACACTTAGGTGCCTACATTAAAAATCAAACATGATCATGTTCACTTTGAATGAGAGGTAGGAAAGAAAACAACCAGTATGTCCATCCACAGAGGGACAATAAATAGACTAGTTACACCTATCCTGGGCAGAAATTAAGACACTTAATGAAGCTATCTCAAAAGAACATTAACTTTAAAAAGAAAAAGCTGAATACATAACGTGATTTCAATTAGATTGAGACAAAATATTTTGTGTTTTAATTTTTATTTATTTGAGAGAGAGAGAGAGAGAATATAGACCGGCACCAGGGCTTCCTGCAGCTGAAAATGAATTCTAGAGCCTGAGTCACTTTGTCTAGCTTTACATGGATACTGGGGAATCGAACCCTAGCTGTCAGGCTTTGCAAGCCAAGTGACTTTAACTGCTAAGCCATCTCTCCAGCCCAAAGCAAAATACTTTAAAGCAACACACACACACACACACACACACACCCTAAAGAATTCTCTGATCGAACTTAACTTGTATCAATTCTTCAATACCTTGCCTGAAACAGTAAGTTTCAGTATTTGTTAAACGAAAACACACATGAAGAAAAGATCTGCTTTTCATGATACTATTTCTGCCCTGCTTGCATTTTAAGAAACAGCATTAATGTATTACTTGTAAAATTAAAAAGAGTAGGAAGGAGGGAGGGAAAACAAGCAAGCAGTGTAGCTGTAAGCCATTGGAGCTCCTGCACCAGTAACTCCACGCTGAGCCCCTTAACCCAGGAGAGAGCAGGAAGGTGCTGTGTTCGCCAGAGAACAGCGGCGGCCCAGTGTGCTTTCCTCCCCGGCCACGACCCCACGAGTTCGCGTCCTTCCTCCCGAGGCCCCCCGGAGCCCGGGCGAACGGCAGGTGCGCGCGGACGCAGCGGAAGGAAAAAACTTACTTTCTGCCTGGCCTCCTTGGCCGTGAATTGTCCCTCGGGCTCAGGCATCGTCTCCCACGGACGCCGACGACGTCTCTGATCCGTCCCGGATGCCCAAAGGTCACCTGGTCGGGGAAAGGGGGGGGAGTTCGACATTAAATAGAAGCGGTAAAGAGGCGCTTGCGAGCCGGCATCGGTCCGGGTCCACACTGTACCCGCCATGGGGGCGGGGAGGTGGGAAACGGCCCCGGGCTCTCGCGTGGACTCGGCGGGCCTCGGGTCACCCACGGGCCGGTGTGTCCCTGTATCCCCGGGGCCGAGCCGGCTCTTCCCTCCCTCTCGGCTCTCCGTTACCTGGAGCCGCTGCGCTCGGGACTTGAAACTGGGGGCGAGCGGGCACAGCCCCGGGAGCGCAGACACGGAATCGCCTGGGCTCATCCGCCGCCGGCGGGGACGGCTCGGCGCGGCGTCCAGCGAGGTCCGCTCCGCGCAGCCCCCTCTCGGGACTCCGCACCCCGCTGCTGGGCGCTGCGCAACGGAAAGGACTCGGCACCTGGAAGATGGAACCGGGACCCGCCCGGGACTCCCATGAGGTCCTCGACGGCCAACGGGCTCCGGGATTGGGGTTTGGGGACCCGGAGCCCCTAAGGAGAGGGGGCTTCCAGCGGGGGAGGGGCCGAAGGCGGGAGACCCGGCTGTCTGTCACAAGCCACGCCCCCTCCCAACTCCACTCCCACTAAGGTGCCGCCCATGCGGGGCGGGACCCGCGTGCGACATGCCAATCGTCGGCCTGTCTCTCCGCAGATTCTATTGGCCAAAAGGCCGTGGGAAGCTGCTACCAGCGACCAATTGAGACTCATATAAGCCTGCAGGGGCGGGTCTGGCACCGCCGGAGCCAATAGGAAAGATGAATGGCCAAGCGCTTCCGGAGTTGGAGGGTCGGTGAAAGATGGCGGCCGCCACACGGACCTGGTGTCTGTGCGAGTTACTAAGGTGAGGAGCGGCTGGAGGAAAGCTCATGGATCTTGACCTCTGTGGGTGACGTGTTTGTGGGACCCGGACAGCTGACGTTTGCAAGGGATGATCCATCCTTGTCATGAATCTAGGGTGTTTGTTTAGGCCAATGAACTGCGTTCCTCTTCCTTTGGGGTCTTGTAGGCACAGCTTGCATCTGACTAGGTTCTGAGACTCAGTTTACCGCAGTTGTTCAGACTTGCCTCAGTGCTGACTGAATAGTTCCTCCCGTGACAGCAACTGGTCCTGAGTGATTCTTTCCTCATTTTCCTTTATGATTTTGTGACTGGCTTTCCGATCCATCATGTTAGTATGCTGATATTTACAATGATGGTGCAAAAGTAATAGGGGATGGGCTGGAGAGATGGGCTCAGCGGTTAAAGGTGCTCGTTTGCAAAGCCTATCAGCCTGAGTTCGATTCCCCAGGACACACGTAAAGCCAGATGCACAAAGTGGCACATGCATCCGGAGTTCATTTGCAGTGGCTGGAGGCTCTGGCACGCCCATTCATTCTGTCTGTCTGTCTGTCTGTCTGTCTGTCTGTTCGCAAATAAATATATATTTTTTAAAAATAGTGGGGCTGGCGGCTGGAGAGATGGCTTAGTGGTTAAGGCGTTTGCTGCAAAGTCAAAGGATCCCGGTTCGATTCTTCAGGACCACGTAAGCCAGATGCACAAGGGGGGACGTGTATCTGGAGTTCATTTGCAGTGGCTGGAGGCCCTGGCGTGCCCATTCTCTCAACCCCCCCCCTTCTCTCTCAAATAAATAAATAAATAAAATGTTTTTTAAAAAATAGTATGGCTGGATAGCTAAGGTGCTTGCCTGCAAATCTAAATGTAAGTCTAAATCTAAATCCAAATTCGATTTCCCACGACACATGTAAGCCAGATGCACAAGGTGGTGCATGTGTCTGGAATTCATTTGCAAGGGCTGGAGCCTTGGAGTACCAATTCTTTCTCTTTCAAATAAATAAATATATTTTTAAATAAAATATATTTTTTAAAATGTAATAGTGAGCCGGGTATGGTAGTTCACACCTTTAATCCCAGCACTTGGGAGGCAGAGGTAGGAGGATCAACCGTGAGTTCAAGGCCACCCTGAGACTACATAGTGAATTCCAGGTCAGCCTAGGCTAGAGTGAGACCCTACCTGGAAAAACCAAACAAAAAAAAAAAAAAGTAATGGTGGCTAAAACTGCCTATCACAACTCCAGTGGTGTCACACTGCACAAGTAAGTCATTGTGTCTTTCACCAAGACCCTGAATTTGATCTCCATCACCACCAAAAACAAAACAAAAGCAAAACCAACCATCTAGGTAAAGTGGTTTATGCCTGCAATCCAAACACTGAGGGGACAAAGTGGGGGCTGAGGCAGGACACAAATCACCACAAGTTTGAGGCTAGCCTGGGCTACATAGTGAATTAGTTCCAGGCTAATCTGGACTTCAGAGTGAGACTCTGTCTAAACAAACAAACAACAACAACAAAAAGTGATGATACCGCAAAAATTACAGTTAAATCTCTTGAGAACATATCTCTCTAATATTCTGTATAACAAAATGGGAAAGGGTTACACATAAAAGCGCATCTCCTCTTTGATCTAAGTGACAGACTGAATTAGACAGTTTTGTGGGACACCATTTTTGTTTGAAAGAAAAACTGACACTACCAAACCATGATATTATAAGATGAAGAGGAAATATCCATTAGATCCCAGGCTCAAGGGACTTTCCTGCTTCAGCCCCTCATGTAGCAGTAACTCCAAGTGCCCCCCACCTCATGTGGCTAGAATGCTCACAACTTTTTAAAATTTTAGGGTCTGTGAATATAACTTTGTGGAAAGAATTTACCTAGCATATGTGTAAGGCCTTGAATTAAATCCACAGCACTGAAAAAACCTTTTTCAGACAGTTGAGTTAGCTTTACAAGCTACAGAAATTATCTTTGCTACTAGTATGTCAAGCAAATATGTAAAGACTAATTTGTAGCTTTATTTTTTTTAGAGTGAGACAGAGAGAGAATTGGTGTGCCAGGGCCTCAGCTACTGCAATCAAACTCCAGACACTTGCACCACCTAGAGGCACCCGCCTCACCTTTGTGCATCAGGCTTACATGGTGTATGGAGAGTCGAACATGGGCCCTTAGGCTTTGCAGGCAAGCGCCTTAACCTCTAAGCCATTTCTCCAGCCCTAGCCGTATTTTTTAAATTGGCAACAGATTGATTTTCACTTTTCCTTCTTATTCCAGGTTTTTTTATTCATTACTCTTTCCTGGGCTAATTGTGTGTGGAGTTTTGTGCGTGTGTTTGGTCATTGCCCTTTGGGGAATTAGAATACACATGCAGAGAAAGAAAAAGCCAATGTCAACCTGCAAAAATGGGAAAAATCAAATGGTGATTGCATTTTTCCATCCATACTGCAATGCCGGTGGCGGTGGAGAGAGGGTTTTATGGTGTGCCTTGAGAGCCCTGCAGAAAAAGTAGGTATGCATCTTTTTTTAACTAATTTGCTATGTTGCTGACATTTGAGAACAAAAATCATTACCCAGAAATTCATCTTTCTCTTATATTTTCATCATAGCCAGAGATTCCTTTTTAAGAAACTGTTCTTTAGTAAGAAAATATTTCTTTCATATGCCTACCTGCCTCATAGAATCATGTTGAGTTTTCAGTCCAGCACAGTGGTACTCAGCTATAATCCCAACTGCTATGGAGGCTGAAACAGGAAGATCATTCAAGCCCAGGAGTTGTAGGCCCCCTGGGCAATATATTGAGAACTCACTCTCAAAAGCAACAACAAAACTAGCTTTTAAAGCATATGTGTGTTTCTCAGATAACACTAAGCACTGCTTTAGAATTATGATGCTATCTAAAGACAGCTGTAACAAATATTAATTCTTTCTTACAGGTATTTATATTTCCTTTACTTTTTTATACTGAGAACCATGTCAAAACAACAGTTTTGTTTGTGTTTTGTGTAGTGTGAGGGATCAAACTCAGGACCGTGCACATGCTAAACAAGTGCCCTATCACAGAGCTACATTCCTGGTCCCTTAAAATAAAATGTTTGCATAGTTCCTAAAAATAAAAGTTGATATCTATGCTATCTAAAATCCTTAGGGGAAGGAATAACAAATAATTCCAAGATATGATATCTTAGTCTCACCAGGCTGCTTTGCAAAATGCCTCATCTGTATTTTGTTTATAAATTTGTAAGCAACACAAGTTTATTGCTATGGTTCTGGAAGTTGAAGAGTCTACCCACCATAATGGTGCTTACAGATCTGGAATCTGATGGGTTCACTTTCTACTTTGTAGATAGCTGCTTCTTGCTACATCCTTATGTTGTCATGAGGCAAACAGGCTCCTTAGGCCTCTTATAAAGAGTCTACTAGGGGACAGGAAGTATAGCTCAGTGGTAAAGTGTAGGTTAGATATGCCAAAGGTCCTGGACTCAATGCCCAGTATCAGAAAATAAATAAACAGAGGCACAAATCATGATATTATGAGTCCCCTTTCTTTTAATACCTCTATATTGGAGACTTGATTTCAACTTAGGAATTTTGCAGAGATACATTTAGACCATAACACATGGTCTCATTTGAAGGACAGTTAAAAAAAAAAAAAACTTGTGTTGGGTGTGGTGGTGTACGTGGCTAATCCCAGCAAAGGAGTAAAGCAGAGGTAAGAGGATCACCATGAGTTCAAGACCAGCCTAAGACTACATAGTGAATTCTAGGTCAGCCTATGCTAGAATGAGACAGTACCTTAAAAAAAAAAAAAAAAAAAAAAAAAAAAACTTGGGTAGTAAAATACTCAAAGAAAAGGTAGAGTCTAGGCTGGGCGTGGGGGCACACAGCTTTAATCCCAGCACTCAGGATGCAGAGGGAAGGATTGCCATGAGTTTGAGGCCACCCTGAGACTTCATAGTGAATTCCAGGTCAGCCTGGGCTAGAATGAAACCCCTTGAAACATCCCCCGTACGCCGCCCCCCCCCAAAAAAAGAAAAGAAAAGGTAGAGTCTGAGCTGGAAAGATGGCTCAGCAGTTAAAGTCTTGCAAAGCTGGCCCAAAGATGGCTCATGTAAAGTCAGTTAAAAAAGTACAAGCCGGGCGTGGTTGCCTTTAAAGCACTCGGGAGGCAGAGGTAGGAGGATACAGTTCAAGGCCACCCTGAGACTACATAGTTAATTCCAGGTCAGCCTGGGCCAGATACCAAAAAAAAAAAAAAAAAAAAAAAAAAAAAAAGTAGTACAGCTTCTGGGGTGCACACCTATACACATATGCATGCATGCACACATATGTACACATGCAAAAAAAAATTTTAAGAAAAAGAGGGGCTGGAAGGGCTGAAGAAATAGCTCAGCAGTTAAGGCGCTTACCTGCAAAGCCTAAGGACCCGGGTTCAATTCCCTAGTACCCACAAAGTGGTGAAGTGGTGCATGCATCTGGAGTTTTTTTTTGGCATAGCTAAAGGCCCTGGTGTGCCCATTCTCTCTCTCCCTCCCCTCCCCCCATCAAATAAATAAATATTTCTTTTAAAAAAGGGGGGGTGGAAAGATGGCTCAGCAGTTAAAGTTGCTTGCTTGCAAAGCCTAAAGGCCTGGGTTTGATTCCTCAGTACCCATGTAAGATGCACAAAGTGGCACATGCTTCTGGAGTGGCAGGAGTCCTGGCATCCCCCTCCCTTTTTTTCTCTCTCTTAAATAAAGATAAAAAAAGGAAATCACAAAATTAAAAAAAAAAAAAAGGTAAGGTCACTAGTTTAAAACAGTGGAAAACATTTTTTATTATAAATATAAGTTTGCTTATGGTTGTGAGGAAGCTAACTTTTTACTTATTTGAACCTAAACTATTAGTATTCTTAAATATCACATTCTATTTTAGGTATCCTGAAGCAGTTTATGTTGTTTACACTGGTGATGCTAATGTGAATGGTCAACAGATACTAGAAAATGCTTTCAGACGATTTAACATCAGATTAGTTCACCCTGTGCAGTTTGTTTTCTTAAAGAAACGCTACCTTGTGGAAGACTCCCGCTATCCTCACTTCACACTGCTGGGCCAAAGCCTGGGATCCATTTTTCTTGGCTGGGAAGCTCTGCTGCAGTGTGTTCCTGATGTTTACATCGACTCAATGGGATATGCTTTCACACTCCCGCTGTTCAAGTACATAGGCGGGTGCCGAGTTGGAAGCTACGTCCATTATCCCACTATCAGCACCGACATGCTCTCTCTAGTGAAGAATCAACATGCCAGCTTTAATAATGCAGCCTTCATTAGCAGGAATCCTTGCCTCAGCAAAGCAAAGCTCATCTACTACTACTTGTTTGCTTGCATTTACGGCCTGGTGGGCTCTTGCAGCGATGTAGTCATGGTGAATTCTTCGTGGACACTAAACCATATTCTCTCGCTGTGGAAGGTTGGGCATTGCACTAACATTGTTTATCCGCCTTGTGATGTGCAGACATTTCTGGACATTCCGTTACATGAGAAAAAGACCCCAGGACATTTGCTGGTTTCCATTGGCCAGTTCAGGCCTGAAAAGAATCATGCTTTACAGATCAGAGCCTTTGCTAACTTACTAAATAAGAAGGCAGCCAAGTCACTCCCTTCACTTAAGCTCATCCTCATTGGAGGTTGTCGTAACAAAGAAGATGAACTTAGGGTACACCAACTGAAAAAGCTGTCTGAGGATTTAGGAGTTCAGGAAGCTGTAGAATTTAAGATAAACATTTCATTTGATGAGTTAAAGAATTATTTGTCTGAAGCAACAATTGGCCTGCACACCATGTGGAATGAGCATTTTGGGATTGGTGAGTTTGTCCTTTGAACAACTTGTTTGTGTTGCAAGATGTACGTTTTTAGGTTCTTTTGGTAAGTAGTCGAGCTGCTCTGGAAGCTTCTATAAAGTCTTGATTCCCTAATCCACCCAAGTGTGCTTTCCTCATCTGAAACCTGAAAGACAGTAACAGTAACACTTGGGTTGGGAGTGTTCTTCCTAGCAAACACAAGGCCCTGGATTCAATCCCCAACCCCCTCAAAAAAACATACAAACTGGTATTTATTGACCTCTTATTTATTATGTGCAGGTCACTGTGTTACTGTTATTCCAATTTATAGATACAGAGATTTAGAAACTGCTCCAATTCCGCGCCACAGGCATAGCGGGGCCTGGGTTCTCACCGTAGCCACTTCAAAGCCACCCTTGGCTGCTTGCTTAGGAGCTTACTTTTCTCCCATCTTGATGTTTTTCCCCAGGACTGCAGATTGAACCATGGCCTTGTACATGCTAGGTCATCGCCCCATCACTGAGCTCATCTTCAGCCTTCTCTTGGTGCAGATTCCTGGGTCCTACCCTAATGCTCCTGAGCTACCAAATCACAGGCTCTGGATAGGGCCCAGGTAGATGTATTTCATTCTAGCCGCTCAGGTGACTGCACTGTGCACGGAAAGCTGAGACCCACTGTCCCCAGGTGGGCATCTCGCAGGAATTTAGTCACTGACTGCTCCTTACGGCAGTGGTCTCCCCTCATCTTTTGGCCAAATCCCATTGCAAATGCTCTTTTTCATTTTCCTTGCCCTTTATTCTTATTTATTCTAGCAGTTTCCTGACTCTGTTCTCACCATGTTAAGACCACATTAGTGGAACATCAATTACTCCTTCATTTCTAGTTTGTTTCAACTTGTTTTTCAAGAAACTACTTTTTTATTGTTTTTTTGTTTTTTCTGAGACAGTATAGCTCAGGCTGACCTCAAACTTGTATATATAGCCCAGGTTGCCCCCAAACAAATCTTCCTACCTCAGCCTCTTAAGTGCTAGGATTATAGAAACGCTATAATCGCACCCTGCTAAGATCATAATTATTTTGTACTTTTTTGAAAAAAAAAAATTCCTAGTTAGTAGCACAATACTGTTCAGCCCAGAAATTCAGCAAGAGCTGTTGGCACACTCTGCAGGGAGTCTGACTTTCTGTGCCTTCTCCCACGCACAGCCCCCCTGTGCCAAGAACTCTGGTGGGTGCTAGAAATAAGACTGAGCCTGGAGCTGCTGTTCCTTCCAGGAGCTTCCAGCCCTTGAGTGGGTGCTATGCTAGCTAAGGACAAGGAGAAGAGACGCCACTGAGAGATACCTAACACACACGCCTAGGGGCAGGGAGTAGCTGCCAAAGCAGTGTTGTGACACCCAAGCTAGTTCCTGAATAATAATTAGAAGTTTGCCAGCCCAGAGGTCTGTCCAGCGGAGGGAAGAGCACCATACGACTGACCACAGGAGAATCAGGCCGTCCTGTCTGAGACTGAGAGCCTAGCTGGAGCTTCCAGAGGGGAGCACAAGCCAGCAGAACGGATACAAGCAGTTTATGTGCATTTAAAAGTGTTGCATTTCCAAAAGTACAGACTGGCCATAGTGTGGGAAGAGGGTAATGTGAGGGTGAGGAAGAGCAAGGCCTGAAGGCAGGAAGCTGAGTTGGCCTGCTGCAGCCAGCGTGGGGTGCTAGCTGTCTGAAGTTGATGTGTGAACCTGATTGAAAGGCAGTCTGAGGTCTGACTGAACAGGATTGGGTGGTTAGCTAGATGTGTTAAAGGAGGAAAAAAGTGGGAGATGAGCACCTGGGGCTGGGGGTTTGGGTAGCTTCGAACAGGTATTGGCTGCCCTATAAGAAACCCCAGAGCAAGCCGGGTGAGGTGGCGCACGCCTTTAATCCCAGCACTCCCTTTAATCCCAGCGCTCCCTTTAATCCCAGCACTCGGGAGGTAGAGGTAGGAGGATCACCATGAGTTCAAGGCCACCCTGAGACTACATAGTGAATTCCAGGTCAGCCTGGGCTAGAATGAAAACCTATCTCAAAAAAAAAAAAAAGAAAGAAAAGTAAAAAGAAACCCTGGAGCAGGGGCAGCCGAAGAGCTTCCAGTAGGTAGAGGCCAAGTGTGGCCACACAGGCAAGTGCTTGTGTGCCTTAGGTCGTTGTCAGTATGAATCTGAAGTGGATGAGAGGGCATGATCTGGAAATACAGGGCGAGGGCTCTTTGTCGAGGGCATGAGCCAAGCCTTGCAGATGTGGATGAGATTGCTGGGGAAGTGTGAGAGGAGTGGAGCCTCTTACCAAGTGCTGAGAACAGGCACGGAGGCAGAGGAGGATCCAGGAGAGGAGAAAAGGGCTGGGGAAAACAGCCCATGCTGGGCCCCGGAGACATGGAGTCAGGTTCAGGAAGAAGGGAAGAGGCAGCTGGGTCCCAGCAGTGCGCATGTGCTGGGGAGAGAAGTCAATGGAAACCTGGGAAAAGGCAGGCAGCGTCAAGAGAGATGGGAGAAGTCATTGTGACTGGATTGAAGAGCACATGGAGTTAGCGTCAGTCCGTTGGCACTAACAGTAGGTTTATTTGTGAAAGGAGGAGAAAGAGAATGGCTAGATGGACTCTGACCCAAGGGGCATGTGTGTGTGTGTGCTTTGTTTTTATGGGTTTCTGTAAGACCAAATCGAGAACTCCCTGGGCTCTGTCTCAGGAAAGGCGACACCCCAAATCACCCCAAGAAACGATCTTGATGCAAATAGCAAGAGGGATTTTTATTCCAGCGCGCTGGGGTCCCCAGTCATACGCCACGCAGGGGTAGAGGACTGGAGACCCCGAGGGTAGAATCAGGGCAGTTGTTATTGGGTTCAAACAAAGGAGAGGAGAATTTATAACATGATTGGTTAACAATTAAAAATAATGTACATGTAGTATGCTCATTGGTTATGTGGTTACTATGGCATTTTGAGCCATCTTATCTATAACTTGAGGATCACAAGTATGTATAACATTTGCTTAGTTTCTTCTGTCTGGCTCATTTCAAGGATTATTTTGGGTACTGGGCAGTCTGGGGTTTTTTCAGTAACTGCAAAAATGCTGTGTCAGTTCAGCCCGGAAATAGAAATTCAGGCCTGTGAATATTCCTAGAGCCTGTCATGGTATTACTTTAGTTCTTGCTTTTCTTGCTTACATTCTCTATTGTCCTACACCTCTATCTATATACTTTTACATTACAATCTTTCCTTTTATGGTGCAAGCAGTTCACAGAAGCCAGATAAGCAGTTAGTTAGCTCATTTTTGGTTATCTCATTAGGCCAGAGTCACGTACTCAAAAGCCTGTTCTTTTTATTTAAGTTCATGCAGGAAGCAGGCTCTGAACCAGCAAGAAGGGTGATCTTCTACCTATTTTCTGGCAGAGAGCCAATTCTGGAATTTGAAGCATTCCTTTCATTTCCAGTGGCTTAAATGCTGATAGCCAGGGAAGGTGGAGGAAACAGTAAAATCAGGTTGAGGTCTCTGAGAAAGGGCAAAGGTCTGTTTGCCAGCCGAAACAGAATGAGAGGCACTGGTGCTGCTCTGCAGAGGTCTCAACATGGTGAGGCAAACAGTTGGGAGGTAAGAAGGCTTGCGGAGCATGCACCAGGCCCTGGGTTCCACCCCAGCACTGGAAAGGAGCGCGGGGGAAGGGAGACAGTAAAAATAATTTACCTTCTGTGTTCCTAGGATGATATCTGCTCTTAAGAGAATTGACACATAATTTTCTCAAGCACTTA
The DNA here is from genome assembly GCA_036365145.1 of Orientallactaga sibirica. Classification (NCBI taxonomy): domain Eukaryota; kingdom Metazoa; phylum Chordata; class Mammalia; order Rodentia; family Dipodidae; genus Orientallactaga; species Orientallactaga sibirica. The sequence continues at coordinate 2,811,955 of JAEOAD010000048.1, forward strand.
ACTCTCCAAGACTAGCTAAGAAAGGCTTGTTAGAGTAATTTATACCTACACCTACATCATTTGACAGGAACTAACAAAACTTCCAGCTTATTTCTCACTGCTGCTGGATACGCAGTAGTCTTAAATATGCTAGAAATCCAGGCAGTAGCATAAGCAGTTGCATGCTTGAATTCTTGAATTCACTTTCTTTTTTCACTTTGTCTTTCTCTTGTTTTCTTTTCTTTTCTTTTCTTTTTTTTTTTTTTTTTTTTTTTTTTTTTTTGAGGTAGGGTCTTGCTCTAGCCCAGACTGACCTGGAATTAGTCTCAGGATGGCCTTGAACTCACAGCAGTCCTCCTACCTCTACATCCCAAGTGCTGGGATTAAAGGCATATGCCACCATGCCCAATTTATATTTTTCTTTTAACTGATAATGTTATATTTTGCTTTTGATGTCTTTTTATTCTTCTCATCTTTCTGATACTTGTTAATATTTTACCATCTTACCAGCATTGTCTAGTGTTCCACTTTGTGTAATCTATTGATTTTTATTTCTTTATTTGTTTATTTTTGAAACGGGCTTCCAGGTGTCTCGGAGTGCTCTCTCTCTTGCTGTGTAGCTGAGGATGACCTTAACTCCTGATCCCCGAAGCCCTGGGGTCACAAGCATTTACCACCACACCTGGGGTTTTTGCAGTAGTAGGGATCGAACCCAGAGTTTCATGCATGCTAGGCAAGCACTCTGCCAACTGAGCTATATCATACCCAACCCCAGTAGAATGATTTCTATAGCTTATTTCAGTAGGCAGCTATCTTCTTGTCTGTTTTAATGAAGAGTGAAGCACTATTATTGTGAAGCTTTGGAAACTAAGAAACTTAAAATCATTTTGTTTTGCACCATGGAAGCTAAATGAGCAAATTATAGACAGTCGGATTTTCCATGGGTCTCTGAAATTTTTGGAGGATTCTGTTCATTGTAATTAAGAACGCACTGAAACACGTAAAGGACTGCCTGGTTTTGTTCTCTCAGGAGTGGTGGAGTGCATGGCAGCGGGCACAATTGTCCTGGCACACAATTCTGGAGGCCCGAAGCTTGACATCGTGGTTCCGCATGAAGGAGACAGAACTGGGTTTCTGGCTGAGAATGAGGAAGACTATGCCGAGACCATGGCTCGTATTCTTTCCCTGTCTGCAGAAGAGAGACTCCAGATCAGAAGGAATGCCAGGGCATCTGTAAGCAGGTTCTCTGACCAGGAGTTTGAAGTGACTTTTCTGTCATCTGTAGAGAAGTTATTTAAATGATGCCTTATCTGTACAAATGAAAGCTTTTTTGTTGTTGTTTTTGTTTTTGAGGTAGGGTCTCACTCTGGCCCAGGCTGACATGGAATTAACTATGTAGTCTCAAGGTGGCCTCGAACTCATGGTGATTCTCCTACTTCTGCCTCCCTAGTGCTGAGATTAAAGGCGTGCTCCACCACGCCCAGCTTAAATGACAGCTTTTTATTAAAAATGGTTGGGCTGGGGAAAAAAGTCAGTAGTAGATCATGTTCTTAGTATGTGCAAGGCTCTGGGTCCATCCCCAGCCCCCAAACTGAAAATGAAATGCTTCATTTTGAAACACTTTTATATGTAAATATTCTGAATTCATTCCTTGGTGTAATAAAGTCAGCCTGAGCAATGCTGTCAGCAGTATGTACATAGACAAAGTATTTAAGTGCAAAAAGGCAGATTTACCTGAGTGGGAAAGGTAATCTCATATAACTTAATGTACTAATTTTAGATTAGCATTTGGTCTCAAATACTGGAAAATGCAGATCTGAGAGAAAAAAATTAGCAATCTTAAATTTTGGTATAATCCATATTGTATAAATCCTAATTTTCCAGTCACTTTTTCAAGTCAGTTTCCTGGATTTGTGTTGTTTTTGGCGTTGGGGATTACATTTTTGGAATAAAAACATTCTGATTTGGAGGTGGGGTTTGGTGTTAGAAATCAAACCTAGGCACCTGCTCACAGGAGGCGATTGCTCTGCCACTGAGCTGCATTGCCTTAACCCGGGAAGTCCTGGACAACAACAACATGTTCTGTTGTTTTAATCAGCCCTTTCAAACACACCTAATAATTTTCTTTAAAGGAGAAAGAAAATCCAAGCAGGCACAGCTGCTATTCATATTCCCAGCACATACAGTCAAGAGATGGGATGGACTGATTGCCTCATGGGTATGTGTGGATATGTCAAGGCCAAGGTACTGCCGGCAGTCTTTCCCATAACTGGGTCTGTGTGAAAATTGCCTTTTGTTTAGTGCTGTCACAGCACATTTGTCTGGGTCTGTCATTATCCCCTCACAGTGCACATCTGGAAGGCTCAAAGTCAGCCTCAGCTCTTGACAGTAATGACTCACACCTGTCCACAAGTGTCTGTGATCAGCATTACACACGAAGATGTCAAGGTGGCACTTTGAACAAGCACTGCTGGCCATTGGCATACCTGGACCAGATCTGCCCTTCATCATTGACAAACATCTTACCTGCTACACTAATGTTGCGCCTTCATTTTTCTGAGTCTCTGGTTTTGGTTTTTGTTTGTTTGTTGTTGAATTTCTTGGGGGGTGGGGAGGCAGTGTCTCACTCTGTAACCTAGGCTAACCTGAACCCACGTATGGAAACCAGGCTGGCTTTGAATTCAAGGCAATCCATCCGCCTCAGCATCCCAATTGCTGGGTTTACAGGAATGAGCCACCACTCCCAGTAGTCTCCAGTTTTTCATCTGCAATATGAGGATTAGCTGGCCTCACTACCTTTCAGAGTTGGAAAATGTATGAAATTAAGCCAGGCTTTGAGGCTCATGCCTGTATTCCCAGCACTCCAGAGGCTGAGGTGAGAGGATTGCCATGAGTTTGAGGCCAGCCTGGGATACACAGAGTGATTTCCAGATGAGCCTGGGCTACAGTGAAATCTTGCCTCAAAAAAAAAAAAAAAAAAAAAAAAAAAAGCCGGGCATGATGATACCTTCCTTTATAGTCTCAGCACTCAGAGGCAGAGGTAGGAGGATCTCCATGAATTCAAGGCTACCCTGACTCTTGTGAATTCCAGGTCAGCTTGGGCTAGAGCAAGACCCTACCTTGAAAACCAAAAAAAAAAAAAAAAAAAAAAAAACAGGGCCGGGGAGATAGCTCAAGGACTAAAGTGCTTGCTTGAAAGCCTGAAGGTCTAGGTTGGATTCCCCAGTACCCATGCAAAGCCAGGTGTGCAAAGTGGTGCATACATCCAGAGTTGGTTTGCAGGGGTAAGAGGCCCTGGCATACCCATTTTCTCTCTCTCATACACACATAATAAATTTGCTTATAAATGCGCTAGTACATAAATATAACTCGAGTACTTTTCCCAGTACGATTGACACCTTTTATTCCTTTTTGTAGTTTCCCAGTTCTACCAGTATGGTTCCATATACCCAGAAATTTTTATTTTTATAAAGGAGAAAAAAGAAAACAAGGGTGGGGGCATCCTGTCTTTCTGTGATACCTAAAATTTGTTAAAGATTTTATAGATTTTAAATAAGTATTTCAGATAATCAAAACCACTACAGGGACTGGAGAGATGGCTCAGTGGTTAAGGCCTTTTTCTACAAAGACTAACAACCCCAGTTCAGTTCCCCAATACCCACATAAAGTCTGATGCACAGTGGCACGTACATCTGGAGTTCATTTGTGGCACCTGGAGGCTCTGGTGCACCCATTCTGTCTCCTCTGTGTGTCTCTACTTGTAAATAATTTTTTTTTTTTTTTTTTTTTGGTATTAGGATTCAAGCCCTCATGCAGGTAAGCATACTTTGCCACTGATCTACACCACCAGCCCCCATGCATGATTTCTCTTCCTTGCAGGGTATCTTACAAGCAAAATCATGATAAAATCAGGTGTTGTGGCGTACTCTTTAATCCCAGCACTCAGGAGGGAGGCTGAGGTAGGAGGATCACCATGAGTTTAAGGCCTGAGACCACACAGTGAATTCCAGGTCAGCCTGGGGTACAGCGAAACCCTTCCTCAAAACACCAAACAAACAAACAAACAAAAGATTATGATAAAGACCTGTGTTATTATCAATACTTTCAGAGTATTATGTTTAATATGTGGATGTACAGTAGACTCCAAGACTTTGACACGAATCAATAAATATCTGTGGTAAATCTGTCAGTGAGCACAACAGAAAAGTTACTTCTATTACGTAACCACAAGAAATTATGCACATTTCTAGAAGCTAATTGGTCTCTTTAACTTCCCCCACTTCTCCCACTGTTCTTTCGCCAACTCCTCACGCTAAGTCTAAAGTCACTCCTAGCTTCGGGAAGGCATCAGCTTCAGCATCCTAGTGCTGTGTGCCCACTCGGACTGTGTGTAAATGCGACGCGACGCTCTGAAGGGAGGTTGCAGGGTTGGTACACATCTTGGTACCTTTTAAGGGACGACCAGTTTGCTAGCTGCCACGCACAGCAAGAAGCTCATTTCCCTAATTCAGTTAATTCTACAGATAAACACATGCAGGCCTGAGCAGACCGTTTCAATTCCATAGATGGAGTCAAGCCTAAAACAGCAGTCATCAGGGCTGCCCCTCAACATGATCTCGATAACGTGTGTAAAGTGGGTCAAATAATGGATACTGGTTAAGAGCAAGGACACTGGTCCTCAGCAATGAGAGAACAATCACACTTGCATAGTTTGGCTGGTGACTGATGTCCCCTGGTCACCCTCAAAGATACAGAGAGGGTCGTTGGGAGGATCAGAAGCATCCTGCAGACCTTCACTTGATTTTTCGGATGGTGGCATGCTTATCTCTCCTGATTTTTCAGCATCCTTAGGGGAGCTGGAAGCCCCTTCCCCCTTTTCTTCTTTGGATATGGCAAGTTTTTCCAATGATTCCACTACTTCATTTCTCAACTCATCTTCAGACTCTTCAAAATTTCTGAAATTATAACATTAAAAGTCAGTATTAAGACATGAGGGCTCTAATATAAAAACTAGCTTCCTTTTTAATTCCCTGACTCCAATATAATAGGAAATTTGGATTTCACCCAGATAACAAATTATTTGTTATATCAGTTTGGCTTTTCAAAGAGCAGTAAACAAGCAGTCTTGAGAGAACCATTCTTCAAGTTTTAATTAATGTCCACCTACACTTAGGATTAAAAGGAGAGAAAGGGGCTGGAGAAATGGCTTAGCGGTTAAGGTGCTTGCCTGCAAAGCAAAAGGACCCAGGTTCGATTCTCCAGGACCCACGTTAAGCCAGAAGAAGCACAAGGGGGCTCACGCATCTGGAGTTTGTTTGCAGTGGCTGGAGGCCCTAGCGTGCCCAATCTCTCTCTACCTGCCTATTTCTGTATCTCTCAAATATTTTTTTTAAAGAGAGAAAGAGCCAGACATGGTGGCACACGCCTTTAATCCCAGCATTCAGGCAGAGGTAGGAGGATCACCGTGAGTTTGAGGCTACCCTGAGATTACATAGTGAATTCCAGGTCAGCCTGGGCTAGAGTGAGACCCTACCTCAAAAAATAAAATAAAATAAAAAGGAGAGAAAGAAAAAGAATAAAATTGCTGCCACACATTAAGATCTTAGCATATGCCTATCACTGTCCTGGGGCACTTTCGCTTAATATTGAGGGGCAAGTAGGTAGTTTTATTTTCAGGTATTCAGTCAGGAAAGGGCCCGGAGATGTCACACTGCCTGCTTCAATAAAACCAGCGGTCAGCATCCAGTCTTATCCAATCAGCACCTCTCTTGCCCCCTGCTAGGTGGGCTGGCCTTCCTGAGCCAGCCCCCTGAGCCCAGACCAGTCACCTCTCCCTCTCAGAGAACAAAGCCCACCACAATAAAATTATAAATAGATGTTTACCAGGTGGGCATGGCCTCTTTTTGGCTGTTCATCTTTCATGACACCTGACCCTCCAGGTCCCTGATATGGTAAGCCCCTATAGTCCCAGCCCAGTTGTGTTAGCATGATGGGGAGGGGGTGTTGGGGGCGTGGTGGAAGGGACCACTACCCCCACATGGGCTTTCTACTCACTTCTTCTGCCTTCCACATGGCAGAAGCTCTCTGTACTCCTTCCTTCTCTTAATCTAATAAAGTCTCTCTAAACCTTACTCTCTGGTCTATGGATTTTAATTCTTTAAATTCATAAGACAAGGATCCAACCCAGGGATACACAAAATTTATTGGTGTGTTGGCAAGATTCCCATTACAATATGACAAGAACTCGAGGTAAACATCCTCAACATCAAATTATAAAGAAATGGGCTAGGGGGCTGGAGAGATGGCTCAGCAGTTAAGAAGCTTGCCTGCAAAGCCTAACAACCCTGGTTCAATTCCCTAGTACCCACATAAAGCCAGATGCACAAAGTGGTGCATTGTCTGGAGTTCATTTGCAGCAGCTAGAAGCTCTGGCATACCCATATTCATTCATTCCCCCCCCCTTGAAATAAAAACATTTTAAGCCAGGCATGGTGGCACATGCCTTTAACCCCAGCATTTGGAAGGCAGAGGTAGGAGGATTGCTGTGAGTTCAAGGCCACCCTGAGACTACATAGTGAATTCCAGGTCAGCCTGGGCAAGAGCAAGACACTATTTCAAAAAACCAAAAAAGGGGGGAGCGGGGAGGGAAGAGGCTCAGAAGTTAAAATCACATGCCCAAGGACCCATTGCTATTATAGTCATCATATTCTATAGAAGTTTCTATCAGTGGGCTATATACATTATACATAACAGTGACCCCATAAGATTAGAGTGGAGCTGAAAATGCTTCTGGGGCTGGAGAGATGGCTCAGCAGTTAAGGTGCCCACCTGCAAAGCTTAACAACCCGGGTTCAGTTCCCCAGTACCCACTTAAAGCCAGATGCATAAAGTGGCACATGAGTCTAGAGTCTGTAGAGGCACTGGTGTGCGTGCTCTCCCTCTCTCCCGTCTCCTCTCCCTTTGCAAATAAAAATTTTATTTAATTTGTTTTTATTTATTAAGAGAAAGGGACAGAGGAGGGAGGGAGGGAGAGAGAGGGAGGAAGAGAGAAAGAAAATGGGCATAACAGGGCCCCCAGCCACTGCAAACAAACACCAGATGTATGCACTACTGTCTGCATCTGGCTTACATGGGTTCTGGGGAATTGAACCTGGGTCTTAGGCTTTGCAGGCAAGTGCTTAAAAGCTAAGCCATCTCTCCAGCCCCAATAAAAATATTTTTTTATTAGCGAGAGAGAGAGAGAGAGGCAGAGAAAGAGAATGGGTGCACTAGAGCCTCTAAACACTGCAAACGAACGCCAGATGCCTGCGCCACCTTCTGTATCTGGCTTATGTGGGTCTTGGGAATTTGAACCTGGGTTCTTTGGCTTTGCAGGCAAGTGCCTTAACCCCTAAGCCATCTCTCCAGCCCAATAAAAATTATCTGTATATTTAGCACACTGTGTGCGTCTAGTAGTAAAACTCACGCCTATCCTACCTCTGCCTCCCAAGTGCTGAGATTAAAGGCGTGCACCAACCACACCTAGCTAGTGTGGACTCTTAACTAGAAAAAGCTTGCTATAAAACAGTTAACACCAAGCCAGGGATACCCTGAGAATACAGAGTGAATTCCAGGTCAGCCTGGGCTAGAGTGACACCCTACCTCGGAAAAAAAAAAAACAAAACAAAACAAAAAAACAGTGAACACCAGCTACAGCCTCATACATAGTATGTGTAGCATCTCTTGACTGCCTCAAGAGGCCACATTGAGTATCTGAACTATACAATGTGAGCTTGTGTTAAGTGCACACTATCTTGTTCACACCAATATGAAATCACCTAACTACATTTCTCAGAGCTGTTCCTGTTATTAAGTGATGCGTGACTATAATTAGCCAAGGGAGGAGTCAGATAAAGACAGAGACAAGATGGCCTGTCTTGGTAAATCATGGTAACAGATGACCTTGGGAAGAAGGTTGCCCTTGTTTACCAGGAGTGCCAGGTAGCAGGGGTCATCATAAAGTGGACTGAGCTAGCACTGAGAAGTGGGAGAGTTATGACAATGGACGTGAGCTTGTGCACCTCTTTGAGGAAGCCCGGCCCAGAAGTGTCACCTATAGGCAGTGACTGGGGAGGGGAGGGAAGGGGGAGGAGGCTTGGACATATTTATATGCTTGAGGGAAAGGAGGTTCAGATGAACACCCCTCATCCAAAAGTCCAGCGAGCGTGGTGGTCTTACTCTAGCTCAGGCTGTCCTGGAATTCACTATGTAGATTTTAAATATTCTCATCACAAATAATATGTAAGGTAATACATGCCCTAATTAGCTTGAATGAGCTATTCCACAATGTATGCATATCTCATATCATCATGTTATATGCCAATATATGCAGTTTTCTCAAGTAAAACTATATTTTATTTACGTATTGATTTATTTGAGAGAAAGAGACAAACTAAGTGAGAGAATGGACATACCAGAGCCCCTAACCACTGCTGGGACTAAAGGTGTGCACCACCATGCCCAGCTATTTTTTTTTCTTTGAGACACACACACAGAGAATGGGTGCACCAGGACCTCTACCCACTGCAAACGAACTCCAGATGCATGTGCCACCTTGTGCATCTGGCTTACATGGGACCTGAAGACTCGAGCCTGGGTCCTTAGCATTCGCAGGCAAGTGCCTTAACCACTAAGCCATCTCTCCAGCCCTAAATAATAACTTTTATTTATTTTTTTGTTTGTTTTTTGGTTTTTCGAGGTGGGGTCTCACTCTGGCCCAGGCTGACCTGGAATTAGTCTCAGGGTGGCCTTGAACTCACAGCGATCCTCCTACCTCTGCCTCCCAAGTGCTGGGATTAAAGGCATGCGCCACCACACCTGACAATAATAACTTACTTTTAAAGATTCATAGTCAAAAAGATGTCAGGTGCCATAATGTAATGTCATCGCCATCAAAATCACAACAATGTTTCTCATGATACTTTATCAAGGAATGCAAGGATGTATATATTGGCCAAAGTACAGTAAAAGCTAAGAAAATTTTAAAGGGAAAAATATGGAGACTAGAAGAAAGTATGGGCTCTACTGCTCCAAGATATCAAATGGAATGATAGAGCATAGTACTTAAGAATGAAGGGCCTAAAACAAACTTGTGCATATAGTGAGACCTGGTCTCCCCAGCTAGGTCTCTGACCACCTGTTATTTTTTAAAAATAAGATTATTTATTCATTTATTTAAGACACACAGAGAGATAGAGGGAAAGGCAGACAGAGAGAGTATGGGCCGCCAGGGCCTCCTGCCACTGCAAATGAAATCCAGACACATGTGCCACTTTGTGCATGTGGTTTGACATGGGTACTGGACAAAATCAAATCCAGACCATTAGGCTTTGCAAGAAAGTGCCTTTAACTGCTGAGCAGTCTCTCCAGCCCCTATCATTTTAAAAAATATTTTTATTTGTTTACTTGAGAGAGGCAGAGAGAGTGAGTATAGACATGACAGGGCATCCCGCTGCACATGGAACTCCAGGTGCATGTGCCAACTCTCTGCATCTGGTTTTACAAGGGTAATCAAATCCAGGCTATTAGGCTTTGCAAGAAAACACCTTTAACTGCTGAGCCATCTCTCCAGATCACCGTCTTTTTATCTTAACCATAGCATTTTCACTTTTTACAAGTGCCGGTTTTAAGTTTCACATGACCTACTTACGTATCATCACCGTCTGATCCTGGGTCCAGTTGCTCCTCATCTTCAGTGCCATGGACTGTTTCTACCTCCTCCTCATCTTCTTCAGGAAGCCATTGTTGTACTATTCCTACCAACAGAGAGATGACAAAGTGAGGCTAACGTAGGCCAACCTTTGCACTTGATGAGGACTATACACCAATAGTGAATGTCACCGAGACAGCAAAACCGGGCAGTGGCAGGAATCACCATGGATACCTGCTGTGGTTTGAATGTGAAATGTCCCTTACAGGTCAATACTCGATTCCCAGATGCTGGTTCTGTTTTGGGAGGTTGTGGAGCCTTTGGGAGGTGGGGCCTAGCTGGAGGAAGCAAGTTGCTAAGCAGAAGGCCTTGAGGCTTATAGCCAGGCCCTGCTTCCTATCCCATTTTTTGGTTCCTGTCCCATCTCTGCTCCCCAGTCCACTAAGATGTGAGCAAGCAGCTGCCATACATTCCCTCCACAACAGTCATCCAACACCATGCTCTCTTGGCCATGAAGGACCTTATCCCCTCAAACCATGAGCCAAAATAAATCTTTCCCCACTTAAAATACTTCTTGACTGATACTTGATAACAGTGATCAGAAAAGTAAATATACAGTCACCACTTATTTCATGCTGTGCTGAACGTATTAGGAAACACAGGACAAGAAAGAAGAACTGCCAGGAATAAGGATCAGAGTAAGAAACAAAATGACTGACCCACATTAGGGGTAAATGTTTTGTTTGGACAGAAAAGTTAAGGAAAACATATGTGTCAAAAACTCAAGGCTGGAGAGATGGCTTAGCCGTTAAGGCAAATGCCCATAAAGCCCAAGAACTCAAGTTCAATTTTCTAGGTCCCACTTAAGCCAGATGCACATTGTGGCACATGCATCTGGAGGTCATTTGCAGTGGCTAGAGGCCCTGGTGTGCCCCTTCTTAATCTCTCTCTCTCCCTCTTTCTGTCTCTAATAAATAAAAATAAAATCTTTTAAAAAAAACCTTCAAGACTAGACCTGGAGGGATGGCTTAGCAGTTAAGGCATTTGCCTGCAAAGCCAAAGGACTCAGGTTTGATTCCCCAGGACCCACATTAGCCAGATGCACAAAGAGAAACAGACCTCTAGAGTTTGTTTGCAGTGGCTAAAGGCCCTGGCGAGCCCACTCTCTCTGTCTCCCTCTTTCTCTGTCAAATAAATAAATAAATACAAATAAAATATTTGAATAAAAAAACCTCAAAACTATGGGAAGATGGCTTAGTAGTTAAGGCGTTTGCCTGCAAAGCCAAAGGACTCCAGTCCGACTCTCCAGGACCTACGTAAGCCAGATGCACAAGGGAGTGCATGCATCTGGAGTTTGTTTGCAGTGGCTGGAGGCCCTGGCGTACCCATTCTCTTTCTCTCTCAAATAAATAAATAAATAAATAAATAAATAAATAAATAAATAAATAAAATATAAAAAGGCGTTTTAAAAAAACCAAGCCAGGTGTGGTGGCACACACCTTTAATCCCAGCCCTGGGGGGGAGGCAGAGGCAGGAGGATTGCCATGAGTTCAAGGCCACCCTGAAACTACATAGTTAATTCCAGGTCAGCCTGGGCTAGAGTGAGACCTTACCTGGAAAACTAAAAAAAAAAAGCCTCAAGACTAGCAGGGCATGGTGGCACATTCCTTTAATCCCAACACTAGGGAGGCAGAGGTATGAGGATCGCTGTGAGTTCAAGGCCACCCAAAGACTACAGAGTGAATTCCAGGTCAGCCTGAGCTAGAGTGAGACCTTACCAAAACAAACAAACAAACAAATAACTCAAGACTTCCATTCCTTCCCTCTCTCTCTCTCTCTCTCTCTCTTTCTCTCTCTTTCTCTCTGTCTCTTTTTAATAAATAAATAAAAACAAAATATTTTTAAAAATTTAAAATATTTTAAAAGGGGCTGGAGAGATGGCTTAGCAGTTAAGGTGCTTGTCTGAGAAGCCTAAGGACCCAGATTTGATTCCTCAGAACCACGTAAGCCAGATGTGCAAGGTGGCGCATGCATTCTGGAGTTCATTTACAGTGGCTAGAGGCCTTGGCGTGCCCAGTCTCTCTTTGTCTCTCAAATCAATCAATCAATAAATATAAAATATTTTTTAGAAACCTCAAGACTTGTCAAATTAGACCATACTTTTCTAAAAATATTTATTTATTTGAGAGAGGAAGAAAAAATGGGCATACTGTAAATGAAGTCAATACATGCGCCACCATGTGCATCTGGCTTACGTGGGGGTCTTAGGAATTGAACCTAGGTCCTTTGGCTTTACAGGCAAGATTAGATTGAAGATAGTATAGCAGTTCGTTTCTTTATAGTAATGAGCATTTCCTTGAAGAAGTTAAGAACATATCATTTCAAATTATGTTAAATTGGTATGTTGATTATTTCAAGCTGAAATTAGTAGGGGAACTGTAATTTCAGTACAGGTCATTGGGCCTGTCTTTTCCCACATGGAGTTGAGATAGGTGAGCTAGGATTGGTGTGGCCCAGATGCTGGTTCTGTTTTGGGAGGTTGTGGAGCCTTTGGGAGGTGGGGCCTAGCTGGAGGAAGCAAGTTGCTAAGCAGAAGGCCTTGAGGCTTATAGCCAGGCCCTGCTTCCTATCCCATTTTTTGGTTCCTGTCCATCTCTGCTCCCCAGTCCACTAAGATGTGAGCAAGCAGCTGCCATACATTCCCTCCACAACAGTCATCCAACACCATGCTCTCTTGGCCATGAAGGACCTTATCCCCTCAAACCATGAGCCAAAATAAATCTTTCCCCACTTAAAATACTTCTTGACTGATACTTGATAACAGTGATCAGAAAAGTAAATATACAGTCACCACTTATTTCATGCTGTGCTGAACGTATTAGGAAACACAGGACAAGAAAGAAGAACTGCCAGGAATAAGGATCAGAGTAAGAAACAAAATGACTGACCCACATTAGGGGTAAATGTTTTGTTTGGACAGAAAAGTTAAGGAAAACATATGTGTCAAAAACTCAAGGCTGGAGAGATGGCTTAGCCGTTAAGGCAAATGCCCGCAAAGCCCAAGAACTCAAGTTCAATTTTCTAGGTCCCACTTAAGCCAGATGCACATTGTGGCACATGCATCTGGAGGTCATTTGCAGTGGCTAGAGGCCCTGGTGTGCCCCTTCTTAATCTCTCTCTCTCCCTCTTTCTGTCTCTAATAAATAAAAATAAAATCTTTTAAAAAAAACCTTCAAGACTAGACCTGGAGGGATGGCTTAGCAGTTAAGGCATTTGCCTGCAAAGCCAAAGGACTCAGGTTTGATTCCCCAGGACCCACATTAGCCAGATGCACAAAGAGAAACAGACCTCTAGAGTTTGTTTGCAGTGGCTAAAAGGCCCTGGCAGCCCCTCTCTCTGTCTCCCTCTTTCTCTGTCAAATAAATAAATAAATACAAATAAAATATTTGAATAAAAAAACCTCAAAACTATGGGAAGATGGCTTAGTAGTTAAGGCGTTTGCCTGCAAAGCCAAAGGACTCCAGTCCGACTCTCCAGGACCTACGTAAGCCAGATGCACAAGGGAGTGCATGCATCTGGAGTTTGTTTGCAGTGGCTGGAGGCCCTGGCGTACCCATTCTCTTTCTCTCTCAAATAAATAAATAAATAAATAAATAAATAAATAAATAAATAAATAAAATATAAAAAGGCGTTTTAAAAAAACCAAGCCAGGTGTGGTGGCACACACCTTTAATCCCAGCCCTCGGGGGGAGGCAGAGGCAGGAGGATTGCCATGAGTTCAAGGCCACCCTGAAACTACATAGTTAATTCCAGGTCAGCCTGGGCTAGAGTGAGACCTTACCTGGAAAAACTAAAAAAAAAAGCCTCAAGACTAGCAGGGCATGGTGGCACATTCCTTTAATCCCAACACTAGGGAGGCAGAGGTATGAGGATCGCTGTGAGTTCAAGGCCACCCAAAGACTACAGAGTGAATTCCAGGTCAGCCTGAGCTAGAGTGAGACCTTACCAAAACAAACAAACAAACAAATAACTCAAGACTTCCATTCCTTCCCTCTCTCTCTCTCTCTCTCTCTTTCTCTCTCTTTCTCTCTGTCTCTTTTTAATAAATAAATAAAAACAAAATATTTTTAAAAATTTAAAATATTTTAAAAGGGGCTGGAGAGATGGCTTAGCAGTTAAGGTGCTTGTCTGAGAAGCCTAAGGACCCAGATTTGATTCCTCAGAACCCACGTAAGCCAGATGTGCAAGGTGGCGCATGCATTCTGGAGTTCATTTACAGTGGCTAGAGGCCTTGGCGTGCCCAGTCTCTCTTTGTCTCTCAAATCAATCAATCAATAAATATAAAATATTTTTTAGAAACCTCAAGACTTGTCAAATTAGACCATACTTTTCTAAAAATATTTATTTATTTGAGAGAGGAAGAAAAAATGGGCATACTGTAAATGAAGTCAATACATGCGCCACCATGTGCATCTGGCTTACGTGGGTCTTAGGGAATTGAACCTAGGTCCTTTGGCTTTACAGGCAAGATTAGATTGAAGATAGTATAGCAGTTCGTTTCTTTATAGTAATGAGCATTTCCTTGAAGAAGTTAAGAACATATCATTTCAAATTATGTTAAATTGGTATGTTGATTATTTCAAGCTGAAATTAGTAGGGGAACTGTAATTTCAGTACAGGTCATTGGGCCTGTCTTTTCCCACATGGAGTTGAGATAGGTGAGCTAGGATTGGTGTGGTGAGCGTGTGACATCGATCATCTTAAAATCCCTCCCTTAAGGGCGCTTTATTTTTAAAAAATATTTTTATTTATTTATTTGACAGAGAGAGGTAGAGAGAGACAGAGAGAGAATGGGTACACCAGGGCCTCCAGCCACTGCAAATAAACTCCAGACGCATGTGCCCCCTTGTGCATCTGGCTATCATGGGTCCTGGAGAATTGAAACTGGATCCTTTGGCTTTGTAGGCAAATACCTTAACCGCTAAGCTATCCCTCCAGCGCTGTTTTGTTTTGTTTTGTTTTGTTTTGTTTTGTTTTGTTTTGTTTTGCTCTGCTCTGCTCTGCTCTGCTCTGCTCTGCTCTGCTCTGCTCTGTTCTGTTCTGTTTTGTTTTGTTTTGTTTTGTTTTGTTTTGTTCTGTTGGTTTTTTGAGGTAGGATCTCACTCTAGCTCAGGCTGACCTGGAATTTACTACGTAGTCTCTGGGTGGCCTTGAACTCACAGCAATCCTTCTAAATCTGCCAAGTGCTGGGATTAAAGGCGTGAGCCACCATACTCAGCTTTATTTGTTTGTGTTTTGAGACAAATAACTCACTATGTATCCTAGGCTAACTGCAAGCTCATGATCCTCCAGCCTCAGCCTCTCCAGCAACAGGATTATAAGGCATGGGTCACTATATCTGGCTGCATCTCAATTTTATTTATTTATTTTTTAAATATTTTTTATTTTTATTTATTTATTTGAGAGAGGGAAAGAGGCAGAGTGAGATAGAGAGAGAATGGGCACTCCAGGGCTTCCAGCCACTGCAAACAAACTCCAGATGCATGAGCCCCCTTGTGCATCTGGCTTATGTGGGTTCTGGGGAATCGAACCGAGGTCTTTTGGCTTTGCAGGCAAATGCCTTAACCGCTAAGCCATCTCTCCAGCCCCTGCATCTCAATTTTGAAGAGATTAGAAAAGGGAGAAGGAGCCAGGAATGTGGCCCAGCAGTAGAGCATGGTTTAGCCCCTGGGAAGTGGGGCATAGTGGCGCACACCTTCAAGGCAGAGGTAGTAGGATCACCCTGAGTTTGAGGTTTGAGGGCACCCTGAGACTGCATAGCAAATTCCAGATGAGCTTGGGCTAGACCAAGACCCTACCTCGAAAATAATAATAATAATAACCTGGGCTTAATCCATAGCACACACAACAAAAGGAGGTGTGAACCTCAGAATTGGTAACTGCCCAGATCCTGATGTACAGAGGGGTTGATGACTGTCAAAATCGCATGATGGGGGCTGGAGAGATGGCTTAGCGGTTAAACGCTTGCCTGTGGAGCCTAAGGACCCCGGTTCAAGGCTTGATTCTCCAGGACCCACGTAAGCCAGATGCACAAGGGGGTGCGTGCATCTGGAGTTCGTTTGCGGTGGCTGGAGGCCCTGGCGCACCCATTCTCTTTCTCTCTCTACCTGCCTATTTCTGTATCTCTCTCTCTCTCTCTCTCTCTCAAATAAATAAATAAATAATAAAATATTTAAAAAAATCGCATGATGATCAGAGCCAGCGTTTTTTCTTTTTATAAATCCCAGAAAATTTATTAATTTGCTTGAATTAGTTTTTGTCTTTTGTCTTTTGGGTTTTTTGTTTTGTTTTGTTTGGGGTTTTTTGTTGTTGTTGTTGTTTCTTTCAAGGTTTTTCTAGCACAGGCTGACCTGGAATTCACTCTGTAGTCACAGGGTGGCCTGGAACTCACAGTGATCCTCCTACTTCTGCCTCCCGAGTGCTGGGATTAAAGGCGTGTGCCACCACAGCCGGTGTCTTTTTGGTTTTTTGAGGTGTGGTTTCACTCTAGACCAGGCTGGTTTTTTGATTTTAATTTTTTCTATTTTAACAGGATTGTAAGAAATCTCATGCTTGTTTTTTCTTGTTTTTGTTTTATTGGATGCTCGGCTAAGTCCTCAGCCCCAGAAGCAACATTCTCTCTTTTTTCACAGGTGTGTGATGTGTAACACATGTGTATGCAGCTGTGCATGCCTCGTGTGCAAGATGGTGGAGGCCAGAGAAGAAGTGGAGTATACTTCCTTGAGACAGAGTCTCTCCCTCAATCAGGACCTCAAGTTGATCAGTGAGCCCCAACAGTTTTCCATTGGCTGGGGTTACAGACATATGTGGCCACACCCAGCTTTTATGAAAGTTCTGGATAGTCAAACTTGGTGGTCTACTGCCTGAGCAGTCTTCATGCTTAAATAGTAATGCTCTTAATCCTGTTTTAAAAGCTATAATTTATTGCCAGGCGTAGTGGCGCACGCCTTTAATCCCAGCACATGGGAGACAGAAGTAAGAGGATCGCCGTGAGTTCGAGGCCACCCTGAGACTACATAATGAATTCCAGGTCAGCCTGAGCTACAGTGAGACCCTACCTCGAAAAAACAAAAAAAAAAAAAAAAAAAAAAAGTTATAATTTATTAAGCATTTAGGTGCTGGCTAAACACTTTACATGTATTATCTCATTCAATATTTATTTATTTTTTTTATTTTTATTTTTTTTGGTTTTTCGAGGTAGGGTCTCACTCTGGCTCAGGCTGACCTGGAATTCACTATGTAGTCTCAGGGTGGCCTCGAACTCTCAGTGATCCTCCTACCTCTGCCTCCCGAGTGCTGGGATTAAAGGCGTGCGCCACCACGCCCGGCCCTCATTCAATATTTAAAACAATCCTTTGAGATTGAGGTCAGTGCTATCAGAACTGATTGTACAAATAGGGAAATCAAAGATAAAACCAGTTATCTTAAGCTAGGTTTTCTTTAGAATTTCTATTTTATTTATTTATTTAGAGAGAGAGAGAAGCAGATAGAGAGAGGAAATGGGCGTGCCAGGGCCTCTAGCCACTGCAAACGAACTCCAGATGCATGTGCCACCTTGTGCATTTGGCTTACATGGGTACTGAGGAATTGAACCTGGGTCCTTAGGCTTTGCAGGCAAATGCCTTAACCACTAAGCCATCTCTCCAGCCCTTAAGCTAGTTTTTTTGTTTGTTTTTCAAAGTAGGGTTTCACTTTAGCCCAGGCTGACCTGGAATTCACTATGTAGTCTCAGGGTGGTCTTGAACTCATGGCAATCCTCCTACTTCTGCCTCCCCAGTGCTGGGATTAAAGGAGTATGCCACCATGCCTGGCAGACACTGTTCTTAAAAAAAAAGAAAGAAAGAAAAGAAAAGAAAAGAAAAGAAAAGAAAAGAAAAGAAAAGAAAAGAAAAAAGAAAGGAAAGGAAAGGAAAGAAGGGAGGGAGGGAGGGAGGGAGGGAAGAAGGAAAGAAGAAGAAAAGAAAAGAAAAAGAAAATTAGCTTAAGGGCCGGGTGTGGTGGCGCATGCCTTTAATCCCAGCACTAGGGAGGCACAGGTAGGAAAATCACCATGAGTTCAAGGCCACCCTGAGACTACATAGTGAATTCCAGGTCAGCCTGAGCTAGAGGAGTGAGATCCTACCTTGAAAAACCAAAAACAAAAACAAAAACAAAAAACAGTGTCTTTTTACCCTTCCTACCAATAAACTATAAAGAAGGAGTAGAGTGTGTGCTTAGCATATACAAGATCCTGGTTGGATCCCTTGTATCAAAACCCACACAATGCTCATATGCTATGAAGAGTAAAACTGATATTAAAAACAACTCTTATGCATTACCAATGTAAATGTTTACATTTTATACTTTATTTATTCATTGACTTGTTTTCCCAGATATGACTCATAGGTCTGGCTTGACTAGTTCTTAATAACAGACCTCTTTGCACGGTCTGGGGCAATGGTTCCTGTGCAGCAGGTGACTTTATCAGGCTGTGGTTTGGAAAGTTATTTATAACCTAAAAGAACTTCCTCTGTATTAAAGACTGTTTCAGGGCCTGCAGGTCCCCAAAACTTCTGTGAACTCATTTAATACTTGCTGGGACCCCCAGACTTATTAACCCTTACACAGGCTAACCCCGAACCCATCTTCAGCCTCTGCCTCCAAGTGCTGGGACCAAAAGTGTGCAACACCATAGCTAACCTACACATCATTTGTATAGAACGCACTTAGTTTCAAAGTTTAACAATAGAGCTGGAGAGTTGGCTTAGCAGTTAAGCCATCTAAGTTAAGCACTTACCGGTGAAGCCCAAGGACCCCCGTTGGAGGCTCGATTCCCCAGTACCCACAGAAGCCAGATGCACAAGGTGGTACATGCATCTGGAGTTTGTTTGCAGTGGCTAGAAGCCCTGATGGGCCCTTTCTCTCTCTCTCTCTCCATATATATATGCCTCTCTCTCTCATATAAATAAACAAATATAATTTTAAAAATCTAGCAATAATCAGGAAGAAATCTAAGCTTAAACAAAGACAAGGTAAATTATATAGTTGTCATTTTAGGTCATTAGGAAATTCTACTATTGTAAATGTAGTATAACAGAGTCAGGCACGTCTGTAGTCCCAGATCTTCTCGAGGCTGAGGCAGGAGGATTACTTGAGCTTAAGGGTACGAGGTCAGCTCTCTGTCTTATGGCCCATAGCAGAGCACTGTGAACACAGCTGTCCGTAACAAATAGCTTCTCTCAGATGGAGCCGAGCAACACTAGATCATCGTCTACGGAGCCACTCGTCCTTGGAATGCCACTCACTGCTGCTTTGGGAACGGGTTTGGTCAGAGCAAATCAGCTTCAGACTAGGGGAGATGCCCTCTCAGTTCCCGCCCCTTCCATTTTCTCTCCAGGCTGAAGGCATCTTTATCCCCCTCCCAGCATTGACAAATCGTTGACTAATTCCTCAGCATACCACTAACATTGTGAAAAACACACCACACACCACGTTCTCCTTCGCTGGCAGAAAATGAGCTACTACTGCTTAGGGGTGCTGCTGCCAAAACAGTCATCAAAGTTGCTGGTGGTTCGTGCTGCCACTGCTTCCTGTTCTGTGGACCACCTTCCATCACAGTGACTTGGCCATCTGAAAAGAATAATGTGTTATGGAAATAGTGTCATGCTTCTTTATCAGTTTTTATGATTTGTTGTTGTTGTTGTTGTTGTTGTTTTGTTGTCCGAGGAAGGGGCTCACTTTAGTCCAGGCTGACCTGGAATTCACTATGTAGTCCCAGGGTGGCCTGGAACTCACAGTGATGGATCATCCTACCCATGCCTCCCGAGTGCTGGGATTAAAGCAATCAGTTACTATAAAACCACAGAATGTTAGAACCCTGGAAGTAGTCCCACCTGTTCTATTAACAAAGATATTAGTATAAAAAAGCTTCTGTGGGGCTGGACTCAGTTGGTGAAGGGCTCGCCTTGCAAGCACGAAGACCTAGGTGTTAGCTCCAGAACCCATATAACAAAAAGTGGGGCTGGAGAGATGGCTTAGTGGTTAAGCACTTGCCTATGAAGCCTAAGGATCCTGGTTCAGGGCTCAATTCCCCGGTACCCACATAAGCCAGATGCACAAGGTAGTGCATACATCTGGAGTTCGTTTGCAATGGCTGGAGGCCCTGATGCGCCCATTCTCTCTCTCTGTCTGTTACTAATAAATGAATAAAACTAAACAAAATTTTTTTTTAAAAAGTGAGGCCAGGTGTGGTGGCGCACGCCTTTAATCCCAGCACTCAGGAGGCAGAAGTAGGAGGATCGCCATGAGTTCAAGGCCACCCTGAGACGACACAGTGAAAAAACAACAACAAAAACAAAAACAACAAAAAATGCAGATGGTATTTGAGGAATGACGCCTGCGGTTGTCCTCTGGCCTCACATACGCACACACATGTTCATGCACACATCCATGCACAAATACACATGCAAGAACCTGCACACACACACAGAACACAAAACAAGTTTACTGCCTTATTGTCACATAGTTGATAGGAAGAGAGTCATATTTTGCCCTATAAATGGCAAAAGAGAAAGCAGAGCATATTCATCGCCCTGTAAACTGGCTGTGATAAAACTTCCATTGGCTTATTTTATGTTGGATCACCCCCAATTGTCTTATTGAAATATAAGTCAGTTCACACACCTAAAATAGCTATTTCAGTGATAGATATATTCTCGACCCTTGGTATCCAGCATCCATTGGCTATAGGACATCCAAAGACATCAAAGTCCATGCATCAGCAAGTCCTTTCTATAAAAATGGAGTAGTATTTGCATATAACCTATACACACTTGCTCATATACTTTTAGGGTCTCATCTAGCCCAAGCTGACCTTGAACCAAAGGACTTTGTACTCTTGATCCTTTCTCTACCTCCAGAGTGCTATTCTTTTCATTTTTGGGGAGGGGAGAGGTGGGTGATCAGGATTGAATGCAGGGCCTTGAGCATGTAGGCAAGCCCTTGACCACTGTGGTGGTTTGAATTAGGTATCCCCCATAAACTAGTATTTTTGAATGCTTGGTTCCCAGAGGGTAGCAATTTGGGAACTGAAGCCTTGCTAAAGGAGGTGTGTTGTTGGGGGTGGGCTTATGCGTATTACAGCCAGCTTCCCCTTGCCAATGTTTGGCACCCTCTCCTGCTGCTGTTGAACACCTGATGTTGGCCAGGAGGTGATGTCCACCATCTGCTCATGGCACATTTTCCCCTGCCATCACGGAGCTTCCCCTCTAGTCTCTAAACCAAAATAAACCCCTTGTTCCCACAAGCTGCTTTGGTCAGGTGCTTTGTGCCAGCAATGAGAAGGAGGCTACACCAACCACTGCCCTGAGCCACATCTTCATCCTCAATACCAATTTTGTTGGTGAGAAAAAAAAGAACCTTTCATGAAATGACAAGGCTGTTATTAAGCTGGCATTGGAGGTTAAATCAAGTGAGGTTCCCTTCCTTATGCCTTCTTCTTCACTGAGGAAGGGAGCAGGCAGTCTAGTTCTCTTTTTTTGTTTGTTTTCCAGGTAGGGTCTTGCTCTAGCCTAGGCTGATCTAGAATTTACTATGTAGTCTCAGGCTGGTCTTGAACTCAGAGTAATACCTCCTACCTTGGCCTCCTAAATGCTGGGATTAAAGGAATGTACCATCATGCCTGGCAGAGAGAAAGAGAGGAAGGGAGGGAAGGAGAGGGAGAGAATAGGCACACCAGGACCTCTAAGCACTGCAAATGAACTCCAAACGCATGCGCCACTTTGTGCATCTGGCTTTATGTGGATACTGGGGAATCAAACTCCACTTGTAAGGCTTTATGGGCAAGAATCTTAACCACCAAGCCATCTCTCCAGGCATCCTTCTTTTACTTTTGTATGACTATGTTCATCAACTGTCCAGAATAATTAGTTGGCAAGTCTGTCTAGCAATGGAGAGACACCAAAATAATGTGTTTGAAGGTATTTACAGAATCTGTAGAGATCGTCCTGGGAAGTGCAAACTATCCCAACAGGTGCTGGCAACACAGTGGTTTGGGGTCCATGTCCCCGGCTATCAGCTGGCACTAGCTGACCAGAGACTCACCATCAGGCACGGTGGGGCAGGTGGAGGTAATGTCAGCAGCTGCCATCATTTGCAGCAGGGTCTGAGGTGCTCTGGCTTCCCACTGCCTCCTGTTTTCCGAAGCGGTGGCATTCTGAATGGAACAGTCTGGATGTAAGAGAGTAACTTGTCATTCCAAAGCAGCCAGCGTGTAAAGGATGGCGCCAAACAGTTCTTAGGGTCTCAAGGCCATCAGTTGGGATGTGAAAAACAGAGAACTAGGGCTGGAGAAATGGCTTAGCAGTTAAGGTTCTTGCCTGCGAAGCCTAAGGACCCAGGTTTAACTCCCCAGAACCCACATAAGCCAGATGCACAAGGTGATGCATATACTCAGGTAGCACATGCACACAAGGTGGCACACACATCTGGAGTTCATTTGCACATGCCACCTTGTGCTTCTGGCTTTACATGGGTACAGGGGAATCAAACCTGGGTCGTTAGGCTTTTACAGCAGGAACTGTAACTACTGAGCAATCTTTCCAGTCTTCCTTTTATGTTTTGTTTTGTTTTCTTTGCAAAGTAGGGTCTCGCTCTAGCCCAGGCTGACATGGAACTCACTATGTAGTCTCAGGCTGACCTCGAATTCACAGCAAGCCTCCTACCTCTGCTTCCTAAGTGCTGGAAGCCACTACACTGGGCCCCAGCCCTCCTTTTGGATGTTTAAATCTGAATCGCATTGTGCTGCCCAGAATGGCTGATTCTCCTATCTCAGCCTCATGAATGCTGAGAAAGGCCCGAACTGGTCATGCCCATCGAAGCTTTTCATTATTCATGCTGTATCTATTGTTAATCTATTTTATTCTGTGATTTTGTTTTGTTTTTTGTTTGTCTGAGGTAGGGTCTCACTCTAGCTCAGGCTGACCTGGAATTTACTATGTACTCTCGGGGGTTCTCAAACTCACATTGATCCTCCTACCTCTGCCTCCCGAGTGCTGAGAGTAAAAGCATGCACCACCACGTCCGGCTATATTCTGTGGGTTTTTTTTTTCCTACATTTTAAATTACTTAATTATTGATTTTTTTGTTTTGTTTTTGAGACTGCTCTATGTAGTCCATACTGACCTTCAACTCTTAATCCTTTTGCCTTAGTCTCCTAAATATTAGGATTATAACTGTGTGGTGCCACACCCAACTTCTTTGTATTTCCAATAGTTCTTCCTTACTCCCCTAAAAAAAGATATATTTTTTTAAACTTCATTTTCATTTTCTTTTTTTTTTTTTTTTTTTTTTTTTTTTTGTTTTTCAAGGTAGGGTCTCACTCTAGCCCAGGCTGACCTGGAATTCACTCTGTAGTCTCAGGGTGGCCTTGAACTCATGGCAATCTTCCTACATCTGCCTCCCTTGTACTGAGATTAAAGGCATGCACCACAGTCCCCGGCTCTTAACTTCATTTTCAAATGTGTAACTTTTAAAATTTGGTTTGTTGTACAATATTATATGGGGTCTGGCTTCACATAGTTTATTTCCAAATTATCCAATTGTTTCAGAAGCATTTATTTGAATAATACTTTATTATTTTACCATTGACTTATTGGTGATGCTGCATATATATACACACATACATATTAGTTTTTTGAGGTAGAGTCTCACTGTAGCCCAGGCTGACCTAGAATTCACTATGTAGTCTCAGGGTGGCCTTGGACTCTTGGCGATCCTCCTATCTCCTACCTCTGCCTCCTGAGGATTAAAGGTGTGCGCCATCACACACGGTTTATATGCATTCATTTATGATGCACACTGGGGTTAATTTCTAAACTCCCTTCTTTATGTATTTCAGTGCAAGTGCTATAGTGTTTCTCTTTCTTTCTTCCTTCCTTCATTTTCCTATATTTCTTTTCTTTCATCCTTTTTTTCATCTTTTTCTTTCTGTTAAAAAATATTTAATTTATTTATTTATTTGAGAGAGGGAATGGGAGAAAGAGGCAGATAAAGAGAGAGTTAATGGGGGCTGAAGAGATGGCTTAGCAGTTAAGACATTTGCCTGCAAAGCCAAAGGACCTTGGTTCGATTCCCCAGTACCCACGTAAGCCAGATGCACAAGGTGGTGCATGCATCTGGAGTTCATTTGCAGTGGCTGGAGGCCCTGGCACACCCATTCTCTCTCTCTCTCTCACTCTGCCTCTTTCCATCTGTCAAATAAATAAACTAAAATAAATAAAATTATTTTTTAAAAAAGAGAGAG
This sequence comes from Orientallactaga sibirica, assembly GCA_036365145.1. NCBI lineage: Eukaryota > Metazoa > Chordata > Mammalia > Rodentia > Dipodidae > Orientallactaga > Orientallactaga sibirica. Next base: position 2,835,963 of record JAEOAD010000048.1, read on the forward strand.
TTAATGGGTATACCAGAGCCTCCAGCCACTGAAAAGGAACTCCAGACACATGTGCCACCTTGTACATCTTGATTTCATGGGTACTGGGAAATTGAATGTGGGTACTGGGAAATCATTTTTTGTTGTTGTTGTTTTGTTTTTTGAGCTAAGGTGTCGCTCTAGGCTGACTTGGAATTCACTTTGTAGGTCAACCTACAAACAGAACGAACAAACAAAAAACAAAACAAAAAAAAAAGCAATGCAATGAGAGGACAGCAGAGAGCTGACTAAGGGAATCGTGTTTATTCAGCTCCTCTTGTGTAATAGGCAACTTATATGTCAAACCTCATCTTTGTCTCTGTATTAACCCTATGTGTCTATCACTGCTACTATTATCCCGCATCTCTACAAGGAAAAGGACCTTCAGAGCATGGACGTAACTTGTGAAAGAAAGGTCTCATGATCAGCAGGCACAATGACAGCAAGGATTCAAATTCTCATTGGCTCCAGAATCAGGGCATTTTGTAGGTTCCTACATCATCACACCACACAGAACCCTAAACTAGCAGTAGAGGGCATGAATGAGGAAGAAGAGGCCAGAGTTATTCCAAGGAGCAGCTGCCCTGGGTGTTCAACAGGTGCCATCACCCTGGTCATGATGTTGACCTCCACCAAGGGCACTGGAAAGGAAGAGAGTACAGTTTGATGTTATACATACTGAGTTTGAGATGTTTGTCCCACACAACTGTCTGGCAAGCTTTCCGGTAGGTAATGAGAAATATTGGTAAGTGTGGAGCCCCTGGGAGCAGCTGAATCCACAGAGGGAGTAGGAGAACTGCCCCACGCGTACACAGGAAGGAGGAAGGAGGGTTCCCTAGTGGAGAGAGCTGGAGGTGGATTTCCAGCAACACATACCTGCTTCAGGGCCACAGAGCTCCTCAAAGGCTTTGTCCGTGTAATTTTCACACTCCTTCATACTCCTGTGTTCCTTGAATTTCATGCCATCTTCAAATCTCAAGGTTTCATTTAGTGTATCCAGTGCCTACAGCAATTCCACAATGAGAGAAATACGTCCTTTTGGAAGAGGATTACTTCTTTTTTCTGTGTTCCCAAGTAATACTAATTAGCAAGATAGATGGTGAGTATTCAATGTATATTTGTTAAATAGATTCATACAGTTTTAGAAGTGGAACTATTTTTTAAAATATCTTATTTTTATTCATTTTCAAGAGAGAAAAATAAGCACATAGATAGAGAGAATGGGCGCACCAGGGCCTCAACTGCTGCATACGAACTTCAGATGCATGCGCCACCTTGTGCATCTGGCTTATGTGGAATTGAACTTGTATCCTTTGGCTTTTCAGGCAAGTGTCTTAACCATGAGGTCATCTCTCCAGCCCAAAAAAGTAGAACTATTTTTTGAATTTTTAAAAATTTATTTTAAGGAAGAAAGAGAGGAGAGACAGGCAGAAAGAATGGGCCAGGGCCTCCAGCCACTGCAAACAAACTCCAGACGCATGCACCACTTTGTGCATCTGGCTTTACATGGTACTGAACCCCAGGTCATTAGCGTTTGCAGGCAAGTGTCTTAACTGCCGAGCCATCTCTCCAGCCCCTAGAACTATTCTGAATAAAACAGAAACAGCAATGTTTCTTCTTGTCAATGGTGACAAGCACTGATCACAGGGCAACTCAACTTTATCCAGACTTTCAACATTATTCTACATTAGTTTCACCTTGCAGAATGCTCAAGGTTTTCTTATCCATGCCTGCTTTCAGAATACAACATAATCTTGTTCTTTTGAAGCTGGTGTCTCGCCATATTGTCCATGTCTGGGATCAAATGGCCATCCCACTTCAGCCTCCCTGGCACATCCAACTTTTCAACCTTCTTGACTGATCCTAAGACTCTATCATCAACACTAAAATGATTGCTTTGGTTTCAGGCATATCAGTGCCTAATGGCCATTTATAATTAATAACATACCTCTTTCTTTTGGAGAGTGTCTTCTTCAGAAACACAATTTTCTAAACTAATTTCAAACTTTACTCCTCTCTGGAAGAAAGCAAGAAAAAAATCTTAATTAAGCAGTTAAATAAAAGCCTTAAAGTTAAGTCAGTTTTTATGTTGCCACTACACCTACCTAAAATCATTAGTGTAACACCATACAAACAGTGGTATCCCATAAGTTAGTATGGGGAAATCACCCAGGCAACCTACGAAGTGTGAATCTCCAATCAGCACTCTTTTTTTCGAGGTAGGGTCTCGCTCTAGCAAGGCTGACCTGGAACTCACTCTGTAGCCCAGGATGGCCTTGAACTCAGTATTTCTCCTATTTCAGTCACCCTAGTGCTTAAGGTATGAGCCACCACAGCGGGATCCAATCAGCTTTTTTATATGCAACCAAAAGATTAAAAAGCTTTTTACCTTATTTTCAAATCTCTGTTCAGGAACTTTACTTTCTTTTGTGTTCCAAAGTTTAGTTTGTTTCAGATTTCTTTTAATGTCCTGAAAGTAAAATTCTATCACTTACTATTGATCAATTATATTTTTAGCATTTCTGAATTCACAGTGCTGTATGTTTCTATGATTTGATTTTTACATTGAATCTGATGATTAATTTAAGAAAACATGCTTTCCCAAAAAAAAGTTAATAATAATTCACTAAATAGTTAGGCACAGTGTCAATCAACTTAAAGTACTCATACTTTTTTAAGTCTTCTTTTTTTTTTCTTTTGCAAGCAGAGAGAGAGAGAGAGAGAGGGAGAGGGAGAGAGAATTCCAGATGCATGTTCCATCTTGTCCATCTAGCTTTCTCATCCATGCCTGCTTTCAGGTGGGTATTGGGGAATTGAACCCCGGCTGTCAAGTAAGGGCCTTTAACTGCTGAGCCAGCTCTCCAGTTTCCAATACTCACATGCTTAACTCTGGTATTTTAATGAGTAATTTAAAAAACTTTTTTATCTGTGTATATGTGTGTATACATATGTGTATGATGTGTGTGTGTGTGTGTAGGTATGTCAGAGGATAACCTCAGGGTGTTTCTCGTCTCCTACTTTCTTTCATTGTTTTTTCACAAGCTTCCCACTACTGTAGGTGCATTGGGATTAAGATGTATGCACCACATTGTGCCCAGATTTCGTGGGCACTGCTGAGCCATCTCCCCAGCTCATAAATTCTATAATGATGTAACAAAGTATTCATCACTCCAGTGCAACTCAATCTAACCCAGTCCAATTCAAGAATCTAATTGTCTTGCAGTGCTGGGAATAAAATTCAGGGTTTTGTGCATGTTAGGCAAGAGCTTTACCACTGACCAACACGACAATGTAATTTTAACTAAGAATCCTTCCCTTAAGAGACTTATGAATGGAAGCAGGGAAACAAAAGTACCCACCTCATGACAGGATACAGGAAGTACTCTAAAGATTGACAGTTGCGAGGCGTGGTGGCACACGCCTTAATCCCAGCACTCGGGAGGTAGAAGTAGGGGGGATCGCCATGAGATTGAGGCCACCCTGAGACTACATAGTGAATTCCAGATCAGCCTGAGCTAGAGTGAGACCCTACCTTGAAAAGACCAAAAAAAAAAAAAAAAAAAAAAAAAAAAAAGACAGACAATATCAAGGAAGAAGAGAAGACTGAAGAGCGGATTACAAGAATCCCAAAGGAAAGGCTGAGAGGGAACACTGTGCTGGGGTTTCTTCGGGCTCCATCTTGGGCCCTCTGCTCATCTCAATACAAATGGGTCTCATGAATCCTATGAAGGAAGTGCCATCCTCCGTGATGACTCTTCAGGGTGTGTCTTCAGGCTCCACCTGTCTTCAGATCCACATGCCCTGCCTCCAGTCTGCATCACCTTCAACTAACAGTCATTCCACAAATTTATCTTGAGCCATCCCTGTGGTTCAGAGCCCTACACGATGGGTTAGCACAGTGACCTTGGCCCAAAGCTACTAGTCTACATGGAGCGTGCTTTGTACTGGAGTGGGCTAGGTAACAAGTGAGTTAACAACGACATGACTTCAGAAAGCCTTAGGTGCAAGAGGAGCTGGGCATGGTGGCTCCTGCCTGTGATCCCAGCACTCTGAAGGCAGAGGCAGCTAAAGGCTACCCTTGGCTATATGATATATTTTTGTCTCAAATAAATCAAACCAAACCAAATCAGAACAAAACAAAACCAAACAGAAAAGAAAATAAGACAATGGGGTGAAAAATTAGCGGGGGGGGGGGGAGAGTTCAGGAAAGCCACTTGTGATTTTATTTCAGGTCTGGAAGGACATTGGGTGTATGAAGATGTCGGGAAAGCTTTCTGCCTGCAGTGGGAAGAGTGGGGCAAAGTCTCCAGAGCAGGTGTGCAATCCCCAGACCTCCTCTAGCACAGGAGGGAGAGAAAGAGAGAATGGGTGCACCAGGGCCTCTAGACACTGCAAACAAACTCCACATGCATGAGCCACCTTGTGCATCTGGTTTATGTGGATACTGGGGAATGGATCCTGAGTCCTTAGGCTTTGCAGGGAAGTGCCTTAACCTCTGAGCCATTTCTCCAGCCCTAAGGTGAACTCTTGTTGTCCCTGCCCCTCACAAAAAGTGGGTACTTAAGCCAGGCGTGGTGGCGCATGCCTTTAATCCCAGCACTCGGGAGCCAGAGGTAGGAGGATCGCCGTGAGTTCGAGGTCACCCTGAGAGTACATAGATAATTCAAGGTCAGCCTGGACCAGAGTGAGACCCTACCTCGAAAAACAAAAAACAAAAAACAAACAAAAAAGTGGGTACTGTGAACTTCTGCTTCCAGTCAACACAGTACCAGGGTCAGTTTCACTTCCCTACCTAACACAACCACAGAGCCACATCCAACGTGGGGACAATGGTCTTTAATACATCAGACATTAGAATGAAAACAAGGGTCCCTGAGACAGAAACAGTGAGATGAGCTCTACAACAGTCCCAGCCTCAGCCCGCTGAGAACCCCCCACCGAGCCCGGAAGACTCCTGAGTTGATCACACAAGGGTGAGAAGGTAGACGTGAGGAGAGCGCTGCGCTCCAAGAGAACCAGAACTCCCACACAGTGCCGGTGGGGAATGCAGCCTAGTGCAGTCACTTCCTAAACCCATGTGGCAGTTTCTTAAAAAGTTAAATAGACCAGTGAGTCATGATGGCACAGGCTGGTAAACTGAGGCAGGATCTCAAGTTTGAGGCCATCCTGGACAACATAGTGGTACCCTGACTCTTATAAGAGAAATAAAGGGGTTTAGGGTGTAGCTCAGTGGTAGACTACTTGCCTAGTATGTATGAAACTCTGGGTTTAACCCCTAGAATTGCAAAAAAAAAAAAAAAAAAAAAAACAAGCACATATCTACTTTGTGATGTAGCATTTCAGCTAAATGTATTTATCCAAAAGGAAGAAAAGGAGTGTACATCCACCTGAAGAGTTGTGCAGAAGGTTTGGGGAGATGGCTCAGTGGGTAAAGTGTTTGCCACACAAGCCGAAGGACCTGAGTTCAGATCCCCAGTGCCCATGGAAAATTGGCAGGCATGGTGGCACATGCCTGTCATCCCAGTGCTGGGAAGGTGGAGGAGGAGGACTGACTGGCTAGCTGATCTAGCCAAACTGGTGAGCTCTAGGTTCAGCAAGAGACCCTGTCTCAAAAGAAAATAAAAGACTTGTCCTGGTTGGAGAGATGGCTTAGTGGTTAAGGCGTTGGCCTGCTAAAGCCAAAGGATCCTGGTTCGATTCTCCAGGACCCACGTAAGCCAGATGCACAAGGGGCACATGCATCTGGAGTTCGTTTGCAGTGTCTGGAGGCCCTGGCACACCCATTCTCTCCTTCTCTCTTTCTCTCTCTGCTTCTTTCTCTCTATCAAATAAATAAATAAGATATTATTTTTTTAAAAAAAAAACAATGAATGTCTGTTATAGCCAAAAGCTGACCCCTATCCAAATATCCCTCCATAGTGAATGGACAAATTTTGATGTGTTTATACAGCGGGATATATTCAGTAGTGATGAACTTGTTGGTAGGAACAACGCATAAAGCTCCACAGTGTTAAGCTTATTATGCATGGAAGAAGCCCGATAAAAGAGAGCGTGAGCGCGTGCGGGGTAATACCACTTGGAATGCTGCAGGCTCAGCTAGAAAAGGCAAGCGTGACAGGAAGTACATCTGCAGCTGTCCTGAGATGATGTGGGAGGAGAGGCAGGGAGAAGCAGGAGGAACTGATGAAAGAACATCTGAGCTTGGTGGAAGGCCCCACAGGACAGAGCTCACTGCAGAGGTCAGAGCCAGCGGGCCCGCGCACCCTCGCTGGGAAGCGAAGCGCACCCTGGCACCTCCGGCCATGGCTGGCCCTACCTGGGCAGGAGCTTCTTGCTCAGGTCCATCTGCGTGGATGGGCAGGTCACTCCTCTTCACCAGATAGGTTTTCTGACTGAGGTTTGAGTTCTCCTTTAACACAGATTATACACCAGCACTGAAATTGGTTCCGTGTGGGTCCTGAAGGTTACTTTCTGTCCCTCCACCAGGGTGTGAGGGGCTACTAAGGTGACCTGTTCCTTCAGCTGACAGACCAGGTCAAGGGCAGTGGCTTACACAGAGAGACCACCCTCTTCTCATTCTTTCCTTTCTTTCTTTGTGCTGGAGATCAATTTTTCTTTTTCAGATCAAATTTTGAGCCTTGTGCATCTTAGGCAAGAACTCTTACCCCTGAGACAGCCAAAAACTCTCCTTAAGCCTCTTTGGCTCTGGGACTTCCTCAGTACTCAACACATACTTCTTTCATAGTCTTTCTAGAAATGCCTATTACTCAGTCTTTGTCTAACAGGTACAAGATTCCGAGTTTGAACTCTGGAGTCAAAAAATAAAAAAAGGAAGAGAAGGAATGAAGAAAGGAAAGGAGGGAGGAATGTCTGCTACCCAGCTTTCTTAGACTGGGGTTTTCCATGGCAGACCAGCCTTACATGGTAGCCTGAGGGTGGTCCAGGCCACCCCAGCATGGACTAAGCCCTCTGGAGAGTTGCCCTTGCTCCACCGGGCCCTTGCATGGCTCTATCTTCCTAAGATCTCCTTTCTAAAGTTTATTCCTCCATTCAGGCCAATATCCCCCACTCTTAGCCCCTTCTTCCGGGAAAGCCCTCATCGTACTCGGCCTTCTCACCACTGCTTCTGCACCTCTGCGGCTTGCCTCTGGCAGTCTTGTTTTACTCTAACTTCATGCATGTGCCTGTCTTTCCAATTAGTTCTGAGTACATCTTCTAGAAAGAGCAGAGGCTTCAGAGGCAGGAGCTTGAATACTTCGCCTGCCTTGTAACAGCTGAATGACTGGGTGAATTACTGAGTTGTCTCTTTCAGGGCAGAGAGGGATTTATTTCAGCAGAATGGCAGGCCCGCTCAATGGATACACATCCAAGGGAGATGCCAGGGAGCAACGGTGGAACCCACAGGCCTCAGAGGAGAAGCTTCCCAGCGTGCTGTCTGTGTTCCTGGTATTGCAGTGCCTATGTGTCTCACACATCAGGTCACACCCAAACCAGTTAGTTCATCTACTGAAGGGGCTGCCATTCCAGAAACCTTCCTGAGAGACAGAAGGGGCAATCTCCAATGTGGCACCTTTATGGAGTGTCAAGAATTATCTCAAATGCACTCAGACTTTGCCTTACACAGTATTGAAGCACTTATTCACAGGGATGTTCTGAGAAATGTGAACATCAGTATGTACTTACAGAACTAAGCCTAAGACAGCTAAAACATCAGTGAGTGGTTCAGTCTTATGAGACCACCATTGTGTGTGTGTGTGTTTCTTTTTTGGTTTTTTGTTTTGTTTTGTTTTGTTTTTTGAGGTAGTGTCTCGCTCTGGCCCAGGCTGACCTGGAATTTATTATGTAGTTTCAGGGTGGGGTGTGTGTGTATATATATATATATATATATATATATATATTTTTTTTTTTTGAGACGCAGAGAGAGAATGGGTACACCATGGCCTCTAGCCACTGCAAACAAACTCCAGATGCATGCACCACCTGGAGAATCAAACCTGGGTCCTTAGGCTTCACAGGCAAGCGCCTTAACCGCTAAGCCATCACTCCAGCCCTGTGTGTTTTATTATTAATTGAAGTGTGATTGGCAAGGGAAGAAAGATAAATACCACGTTTTTTTCTCACATATGAAATTTAGATTTAAATAGCAGAGGGGGACTATCTGGAGGAGAAAGTGTCCTGCAGGAAGAAAGGAAGAGCACAGAAGTTGATAAAGAAAGTGAATATGAGAAAAGAACAATGAGATATATGATGACAATATCACAATGAACCCTATTATTTTGTAGGCTAACTTTAAAAATATGAACTAATTTAAACACCTTCACAGAAAGGAAATGTTATGCTGCCATGACCAGAGCCTCCCCCTGCCCACAGTCTACTTCAGTAAACTCTAGTCTTTTCACCTTCCTTATGGGCATGTTGGCATTTCTGCACCTAATCCACTTCTGTCCCAAAGTAGCTGCTCAGTAAATACTTAATGATTAACAATGAGGAAGTCAATCAACAAGTACTTATAAAAATAGCGAGTAACCAAGAATCTCAGATCACGTTGTCATCTTGTATAGTTCCCAGTAAATTATGATAAAGTTCAGTTTCTATTAGGTCTGATAGGTTTGCTTTAAGAAAGAAACTTGCAGCCAGGCATGGTGGCACATGCCTTTAATCCCAGAACTTGGGAGGCAGAGGTAGGTTCAAGGCCACCCTGAAACTACAAGAGTTCCAGGTCAGCCTGGGCTAGAGTAAGGCTCTACCTCAAAAAGAAAAAAGAAAGATGAAAGGAAAAAAGATGGGCTGGAGAGATGGCTTAGCGATTAAGGTGTTTGACTGCAAAGGCAAAGGACCCCGGTTCTATTCCCCAGTACCCACGTAAGCCAGATGCACAAGGGGGAGTTGCAGTGGCTAGAGGCCCTGGCATGCCCATTCTTTCTTTCTCTCTTCCTCTTTCTCTCAAATAAATAAATAAGATATATATTTTAAAAAATTTAAAAAGAAAGAAACTTGCATGATTATCTCTATGATAAAAAGTCTATTTTTTTTCCTGTAAAAAGACTGTGTGTGTGTGTGTCTGTGTGTGTGTGTGTGTAGGGCTTAAGCTCAGGGCCTTGGGCATGCTAAGCATGAGCTCTACTGCTAAGCTATCCAAGGTCATTATTTTTAATATCTACTCGTTTAGTCACCTCTAAATTGATAGAATAATGGTTCCTCTAGAAGGGTGAATTTACCTCCAGCTCCCTTCCAATCTTCTTTTTAATTTCTTTCATGTCACTGTGGTACTGTTGGCGGATTTCCTCTAGCTGTTTCCAATATTCCTAAAAGACAAGGCAGATCCAAAATCTCTAAATGCTTGAAAATGCATTAAAACCAGTTTCCGTACAGTCCACAAGTTCTGAAATGTGCAATACAACGAATACATTGGGAAGTCTGTTGCTCCTAAGCGTGATATATTGCCTCAGTTTGGCTGTGGTACTGCATGTCTCACTGGGTTGAAATGAAGATCTCTGTTCATGTATAACTCCAGATGTGTTAATGATGTGCAGTGACACTGCATATCCCACTGTTATACATAATCCCATTATGGGGTTTATCTGTTGCCCCTCAAAGGATATGTTGAAGCTGGGTTGGGGGTGCATGCCTATAGTCCTAGCCACATGGGAGACCAAGGTGTGAGGATCACTTAAGCTAAGGAGTTCAAGACCAGCCTGGGAAACACAAAACTCATAGATAGATAGATAGATAGATAGATAGATAGATAGATAGATAGATAGATAGATAGATGATACATAGATAGATGATAGATAGATAGATGATAGATAGATAGATAGATGATAGATAGATAATAGATAGATGATAGATAGATAGATAGATAGATAGATAATAGATAGATAGATAATAGATAGATAGATAGATGATAGATAGATAGATGATAGATAGATGATAGATAGATGATAGATAGATAGATAGATAGATAGATAGACAGACAGACAGATAGATAGAAGTCTTACCACCCAGTGCCTCAGAATGTGACCTTATTTGGGATCAAGAGATGTAACTAGGTAAAACAATGCCATGCTGGAGTAAGGTAGGCCCCTTATTTAATATGAATGATGTCCTTTTAAGAAAATAACCATGGAGCTGGGCGTGGTGGCGCACGCCTTTAATCCCAGCACTCAGGAGGCAGAGGTAGGAGGATTGCCGTGAGTTCAAGGCCACCCTGAGACTACATAGTTAATTCCAGGTCAGCCTGGGCCAGAGTGAGACCCTACCTCGAAAAACCAAAAAAAAAATAGTAATAAAAAATAAAATAACCATGATGTCCTTTCAGCCACAAGATCTGCTTAATATTGTGCCCCTCAACACAGAGGACAAAGAAAGACAAAAAGAATCAGATCAAGCTGGGTGTGGTGGCGCACGTCTTTAATCCCAGCACTCAGGAGGCAGAGGTAGGAGGATTGCAGTGAGTTCAAGGCCACCCTGAGAGTACAGAGTGAATTCCAGGTCAGCATGGGCTAGAGTGAGACCCTACCTCGAATCCCCCCCCCCAAAAAAAAGAATCAGACCAGAGGAAAGGCTACTTGGAAAAAGGAGGGAGGTTCAGTAAAGTGGGGGAGGGGAAGGGGCAGGAGAGAGTGATGGGAAGGGATTATGACCAGACTATATACTATGTTAACGTATTAAAAGTTCTCAATAATAATAAAATTAAAAAAAAAGAATAGCCGGGCATGGTGGTGCACGCCTTTAATCCCAGCACTCGGGAGGCAGAGGTAGGAGGATCGCCGAGAGTTCGAGGCCACCCTGAGACTACATAGTTAATTCTGGGTCAGCCTGGACCAGAGTGAGACCGTACCTCGCAAAACCAAAAAAAAAAAAAGAATAGCCATGTGACTAGCCAGAGTGAATAGCCTGTGAAAAGGCAAGGCAGATATTAATTATGCAACTGCAAATCAAGGAATGCCAAGAAATCACCAGAAGCTAGAAGCAAAAGGAATTCCTCTGCAGGTTCCCCCAACTGGGGCATGGGGCTGCCAATACTTCCATTTTGGACTTCCAGGCCTCAGAACTGAGACATAATAAGTTTCTGTTGTCTGAAGCCACCCACTCTGTTATATTTTGGTACAATAGTCCTAAGAAACGAATACAAATTCCCTCATAATTAGTGATGGGCAGTCAAACGCTTCTGCACTTAGCTGTGTTGCATTCTCTGAGAAGGTGAAATTCCTAACGTTGTCCCCCAAAGACCCGCAGAGTCCTGCTGAGCATGGGCAACAGCGCCCTCCCAGGCGTGCTGCGGAAAGACAAGCAGCGCGGGGGGCCCAAGGGGAGCGGGATTGCACTGTTTGTAACCTGGTCCTTCATTTTGTTTTTCCTGAACTGAAGCTCCTGAAATCTAGACGCTTCTCCCGGGCTTCCAAGCTCTTCTCTGACGTTGCGATGTGGCTCCCCAGATGACGGCCGAAGCCCCTTTTAATAGAACGAAATAATTTATAAGGCATACTCACGCTTTGCAAACAAACATCTGGTAATATATCACAAGCACACTGAGTGGAAAAAAAAAATTTTTTATGGTGAATGTAAAACTTTCTTCACTGATGTATTGAATATTAAACAATATTTTAAGCCCCAACCATTGATGTTGTTTATAAGCATCTGTAATTTTACCCTATCATTCCAGACATGTACATTCATTTTCTGAATTGGTAAATTATAACTGCGAAATTAAAGTTCTGAAAAGGTTTAGCAACCCCAGAGTATGAGATTAAGTAAAGGAACAAGTACTGTATCTTTTGAGCGATTCAAAATAAGAGTGATACAGGGCTGGAGAGATGGTTTAGTGGTTAAGGCGTTTGCCTGCAAAGTCAAAGGATCCTGGTTCGATACTCCAGAACCCACATAAGCCAGATGCACAGGGGGGCACATGCATCTGAAGTTCACTTGCAGCGGCTGGAGGCCCTGGCGCGCCCTTCTCTCTGTCTCTCTCTCATAAATAAATGAAATTTTTTTAAAAAAGAGGGGCGGCTCATGTCCCAGCACTTGGGAGGTTGTGGCAGGAGGATTCATGTGAGTTCAAGACTAGTCTGGGCCACAGAGTGAGACCATGTCTCAACAAAGGAACAAACAATTTAAAAAAGTGATGCAAATGAGAGGTGCCCAGCCCCTAATGCAGTTCTTTAGGGTAAAGGTTACTTTCAATTTGAATAAGATACAATAGTCAAACAGGTATAAAAGCATCCTTAAAAATAAGATAAATGAGCCTGGCGTGGTGGCACACGCCTTTAATCCCAGCACTCAGGAGGCAGAGGTAAGAGGATCACTGTGAGTTCAAGGCCACCCTGAGACTATAGAGTGAATTCCAGGTCAGCCTGAACTACAGCAAGACCCTACCTTGAAAAAAAATTTTAAAAAGATAAAATAATTAATGAAATAGAATCAAAGTACCACATATGGAAAGGGACCTTGAAGCTCATCTGCTCCATAATTATTTATAGAAAAGAAAACTGGGCGGCCCAGAGGTGTGTGAACTGTCCAAGGTCACACAAATGACAGAGGCAGGATGGAAGCAGGCTTCCTTCATATGCTGTGATTTGAATGGATTGCCATTTTTCTCCTCCTCCTCCTCCTTCTGTTCTTTTTCGAGGTAGGGTCTCACTCTAGCCCCTATGTACTCTCAGGCTGGCCTTGAACTCACAGCGGTCCTCCTACTTCTGCCTCCCGAGTGCTGGGATTAAAGGCGTGCTTCACCATGCCAGGCTTCCATTTTTCTTCTTTAGCCATTAAAAAGCGGAAGACTAGCTAAGCACAATGACTCAAGTCTGGAATTCTAGCACTTGGTAGGCTAAGGCAGGAGAATTGGTTTAAGTTTGAGACTAACCTGGTAGACACAGTGAGATCAAGTATAGCTAGAGGTATAGAATAAGAAAAAAAAATCAATCAATCAATGAAAAAATAGGAAGCTGGCCTGGAGAAATGGCTTAGCAGTTTAAGGTACTTGCCTGTGAAGCCGAAGGACTCATGTTCTACTTTCCAGGTCCCTTGTAAGCCACACAGTGATGCAAGTGTGCAGTGTCGCACATGTGCACAAGGAGGCACATGCATCTGGAATTTGACTACAGTGGCTGAAGGCCCTGGCACACAAATTTTCCCTCTCTCTCTCTCTCATTCTCATGCAAAGAAAGAAAGAAAGAAAGAAAGAAAGAAAGAAAGAAAGAAAGAAAGAAAAAAGAAAAGAAAAGAAAAGAAAAGAAAAAGAAAAGAAAAGAAAAGAAAAGAAGAGAAATAAATAAAATAAATAGAAAGCTGAGGACTGGTGGAGGGGTACTGTTGATTTTCTTAAGGATCACGAATCAACAATCACAACACTCCTGATTACTTCCCACATTTGGGATTTTACTCACCAATTGCTTTTCCACTTTCAGCTTATACTGTTGAGCTTCAAATTTCCTCTGAACATACTCAGCAGGCCTTAGGAAATAAGAATGCTCAGCATGAGCAGAAGTCTTTTTATTTTTCTTCTTTTTAAAATATTTTTGGGGGCTGGAGAGATGGTTTAGCAGTTAAGGCGCTTGCCTGTGAAGTCTAAGGACCCAGGTTCGATTGCCCAGTACCCATATAAGCCAGATGCACAAGGTGGTGCATGTGTCTAGAATTCATTTGCAGGGGTTACTCAGAGGCCCTGGTATGCCCATTCTCTCTCTCTCTCTACCCCCCTCCTACATCTTCCTCTCTCTCAAATAAATAAATAAAATTTAAAAAATATATTTTTTTATTTGGGCTGGAGAGATGGCTAAGTGGTTAAGGAATTTGCCTGCAAAGACCAAGGACCCAGGTTTGATTCTCTAGTACCCACATAAGCCAGATGCTCAAGGGGGCTCATGCATCTGGAGTCCTTTGCAGTGGCTAGAGGTCCTAGCACACCCACTTTCTCTCTCTTTTTGTCAGCTTCTTTCTCTCTCTAGAAAAAGAAAAGAAAAAAAAAGAAAATATTTTTATTTATTTGTGAGGAGGAGAGAGAAAAATGTGTGCACCAGGGCCTCCTGCCACTGCAAAAGAACTCCAGATACATGTGTCACTTTATGCATCTGGCTTTTTGTGGGTACTGGGGAATCGAACCCAGTCTGTCAGGCTTTGCACTGTCAGTGCCTTTGACCGCTGGAGCCATCTCTCCAGCCCTTTTTTTTTTTTTTTTTTTTTTCAAGATGCTGTCAATTGAAACCAGGGCCTCACACATGCTAAGCACATACTTCACTCCTGAGCTACAGTCCCAGAACCTGAGTAAAAAATCAAACTAGTCTTTGACGCCAATTTGATGACTGAGATTCACAATTCACCTGTGGCTTCAAGTTCCACGTTCAAGAACTTCAAACTTACACAATGTTTCCATCAGGAAAGAAAATCTTTGGAATTGAGAGGAAAATGGAATAAAGAAAGAACCACAATAGGACAACAGCAAGGGTTAACAGAAAAATGGTTTAATCCAATGAGCTTTCTTTTTCTTTTTCTTTCTTTTTTTGGTTTTTCGAGGTAGGGGCTCGCTCTAGTCCAGGCTGACCTGGAATAACTATGTAGTCTCAGGGTGGCCTCGAACTCATGGCAATCCTCCTACCTCCACCTCCCAAGTGCTGGGATTAAAGGCGTGCGCCATCACGCCCTGGCTCCAATGAGTTTTCTTAAGGCGGGATTCTGTAATTCCATACTACCACACAGTGATGTGAAGAAAACAAAGCCAGGCCAGGCTTTTCTCAAGGTTTCTGTGGCCGCTAACCACAGTTCATAACTCCTGATTTCTATAACGTCTTGCCTGCTCCCGGTACCACACCCTGCCTGAGCTCTGGAGAGCCAGATAGTATCTCTCCCTTCTCATGCAAACACAGAAACACTTAATGAATAAAGACATGGCATTTCAGCTGTTGCTCAAAATGTTAAATGTATGCCAGGCATGGTGGCACATGCCTTTAATCCCAGCACTTGGGAGGTAGAGGTAGGAGGATTGCCATGAGTTCCAGGCCACCCTGAGACGACATAGTGAGTTTCAGGTCAGCCTGGGCTAGAGCAAGACCCTACCTCTAAAAACCAAAATATAAAATAAAATAAATAAAATGTTAAATGTATTTTCCAACACAATGCTAGTCAAGACAAGCCAAACCACTGTCAAGTTCATGCCTATGTCCTGTCCTTTCCTCCTTGCCTACCTCTGCTTGGTGAGACAGGAGACCCAGGCAGCCCAGGTAGGCCTCAAATTCAGGATCTTTCTGCCTCAGCCTCGCAAGTGTAGAAATTAGAGGCCTGTGCCATGATGCCTGGCTATACCTATCTTCTTTTGTATTTTCAAGACCCCAGATGTGGTCCTCAGCACCACAACGGAACAAAAGAGTGGTCTAAGGCTGGAGGGATGGCTTAGCAGTTAAGGCATTTGCCTGCAAAGCCAAAGGACCCAGGTTCTATTCCCCAGGACCCTCATTAGAAAGATGCAAAAGGTGTGCATGCATCTGGAGTTCATTTGCAGTGGCTGGAGGCTCTGGCACACCCATTCTCTCTCTGTCCCTTTCTTTCTGTCAAATAAACAAATAATTTTTTTAAAGTGCTCTATACTTTTGGAGAATTTCTTTTGTTGTATTTTTTTTTTTTTCAAGGTAAGGGTCTTGCTCTAGTCCAGGCTGACCTGGAATTCACTATGTAGTCTCAGGATGCCCTCAAACCCATGGTGATCCTCCTACCTCTGCCTTCCTAGTGCTGGGATTAAAGGCATGCACCACCATGCCCATCCTGGAGAATTTGTTGTAAAGAATTTTTAAAAGTATTTGTGTGTGTGTGTGCGTGCGCACATGTGTGTAATGTGTACTGTGTTGTGTGAGGTGATATGTGTATGGTGTATGTACATATATGTGTAGATGTACATGTCCCATGCATGTGAGTGCAGACACCAGAGGAGAATGTCCTCATGTGTCCTTGAGACAGAGTCTCTCACTCCACCCAGAGCTGCTGTTTTCAGTCAGCAAGCCCCAGTGATCTCCACACCTCCCCACTCTCTGCATGGACTGGGGTTACAGACATTTGTGGTCGTGCCTCAGTGTTTATGTGGGTACTGGGGGATCAAACTTGGGTGGTCCCAGGCCGCTCAGGCCCTCTTGATTGTATGGTAAGTATTCCTACCTGCTGAACAATCTCCATAGCCCCTTGCAAAGAACTTTTGTAATATCTGGTTGCTAAACAAAATCTATCACATTTCCCATCATAGTATGAACTATGTGCTAAAGGTTTTTGGAATTCCAGTAACTCGTAGGGCTCCAAAGACACCACTGTCGTCTTGGAAACAGCTCCTTTAGTTATTTCATAATGAGCAGCTCCCAGTCTAATATCGGGCATTTAGACGTATGCATGACAAGTTGGTTAAGCTGCTGGGTCTTAGTTCCTCATCTGTGAAATGTCCAGAGCAACGTT
The DNA here is from genome assembly GCA_036365145.1 of Orientallactaga sibirica. Lineage (NCBI taxonomy): Eukaryota > Metazoa > Chordata > Mammalia > Rodentia > Dipodidae > Orientallactaga > Orientallactaga sibirica. The sequence goes on from JAEOAD010000048.1 coordinate 2,852,409, forward strand.
TCATAAGGGTTGATATGGGGATTGGAAGAGGTTAGACACATGCAGCTGCCTGGCCAATGTCTGCCACCTATGAGGGTTAGCTGTAGTACTCGTGCCTCCACCTGGCCCTCTGCAAACCCTCTGCACGCACATAACAGTATTTTCATGAGAAAAACTCTTGTTACCCAAGAGACAAAGACATACAATTCTCTCTCCTCTTCCCCTTCTCCCTCTCTCTCTTTTTTTTTGTTAGTTATATATATAGTGTGTATACAGCCATGATGGTACCTTCATTGGCCTTCTCCCTGTCCTCCCCCCATTGAGATTGTGGTCTTGCATTGTGGGGGCAGCCATCAGATATGGGGGAGAAGCAATGTCTCTGTGCATAATGACCCAACTTATGGCTCTAACAATCTTTCCGTCCCCTCTTCCGCAAATTTCCCTGAGCCATGTTGGGTTCATTTTAGGTCTATTTCAGCGATGAGGTCTTGGAAGTCTCTGTGTCTCTGGATATCTACCCTCTCCATCCCAGGACCTGGAATCCGAGAGCCAGCAGAGAGAAGGCTGGGGGCTAAGGTAGAACAATGAGAACAGGATAGCCGGTCCCCAGCAGGGCATCCTGGAATAGCATATGGTGAAGGACAGGGACATGGAAGGAAGAGAAGGAACTTCATCATCTCACCTGAGACCTTCCTTGTTTGCTATCTCTCTTATGGAAACAGAATGGAAGGGAGATTTTCAGAGCAGCTAAGAAAAGACAAAGGAAGTTTGAGGGTTGCTCCCAGTTCATATGTAAAATATGTCCCCTGTTAATTAAGGTTTGCATGAACACTGTGCACTTGGAACTATTATTTGCTATGTTTGTATGTCAAAGCAGGTTTTTTTGTTTTTTGGTTTTTTTTTTTAATTTTCGAGGTAGGGTCTCACTCTAGCCCAGGCTGGCCTGGAATTCACTCTGTATTCTCAGGGTGGCCTTGAACTCATGGCGATCCTCCTACCTCTGCCTCCCGAGTGCTGAGATTAAAGGTGTGCGCCACCACACCAGGCTCAAAGCAGGGTTTTGATGTATAACTCAGGTGTTCCTGTAATGCACTATGTAGCAGCCCAGGCTGTCCTCAAACGCCCAGTGATAATGAGCAGCTCCCAGTCTAATATCGGGCATTTAGGCGTATGCATGACAAGTTGGTTAAGCTGCTGGGTCTTAGTTCCTCATCTGTGAAATGTCCAGAGCAAGGTTTCATAAGGGTTGATATGGGGATTGGAAGAGGTTAGACACATGCAGCTGCCTGGCCAATGTCTGCCACCTATGAGGGTTAGCTGTAGTACTCGTGCCTCCACCTGGCCCTCTGCAAACCCTCTGGACGCACATAACAGTATTTTCATGAGAAAAACTCTTGTTACCCAAGAGACAAAGACATACAATTCTCTCTCCTTCTCTTCCCCTTCTCCCTCCCTCTCTCTTTTTTTGTTAGTTATATATATAGTGTGTATACAGCCATGATGGTACCTTCATTGGCCTTCTCCCTGTCCTGCCCCCATTGAGATTGTGGTCTTGCATTGTGGGGGTAGCCATCAGTTATGGGGGAGAAGCAATGTCTCTGTGCATAATGACCCAACTTATGGCTCTAACAATCTTTCCTCCCCCTCTTCCGCAAATTTCCCTGAGCCATGTTGGGTTCATTTTAGGTCTATTTCAGCGATGAGGTCTTGGAAGTCTCTGTGTCTCTGGATATCTACCCTCTCCATCCCAGGACCTGGAATCCGAGAGCCAGCAGAGAGAAGGCTGGGGGCTAAGGTAGAACAATGAGAACAGCATAGCCGGTCCCCAGCAGAGCATCCTGGAATAGCATACAGTCAGGTGGTGAAGGACAGGGACATGGAAGGAAGAGAAGGAACTTCATCATCTCACCTGAGACCTTCCTTGTTTGCTATCTCTCTTATGGAAACAGAATGGAAGGGAGATTTTCAGAGCAGCTAAGAAAAGACAAAGGAAGTTTGAGGGTTGCTCCCAGTTCATATGTAAAATATGTCCCCTGTTAATTAAGGTTTGCATGAACACTGTGCACTTGGAACTATTATTTGCTATGTTTGTATGTCAAAGCAGATTTTTTTTTTGTTTTTTTTAAATTTTCGAGGTAGGGTCTCACTCTAGCCCAGGCTGGCCTGGAATTCACTCTGTATTCTCAGGGTGGCCTTGAACTCATGGCGATCCTCCTACCTCTGCCTCCGGAGTGCTGAGATTAAAGGTATGCGCCACCACACCAGGCTCAAAGCAGGGTTTTGATGTATACCTCAGGTATTCCTGTAATGCACTATGTAGCAGCCCAGGCTGTCCTCAAACGCCCAGTGATCCTCTTGATGGTCTCTTTAGTGCTGGGGTTACAGATGTGTACACCCCACCCAACCTTAAGGGTTCTTTGTTTTGTTTTGTTTTGTTTTGTTTTGTTTTCCAAGGTAGTGTCTGGCTCTAGCCCAGGCTGACAGGGAATTCACTATGTAGTCTCAGGGTGGCCTCAAAGCAATCTCCCTATCTCTGTCTCCTGAGGGTTGGGATGAAAGGTGTGCACCACCATGTCCGGCTAACCTCAAGTTTTGAGTATTTTGGTTTTTTTTTTTTTTTTTTTTTAGATACAGTCTCACTATGTAGAGCAAAGCCTGGAAATCACTATGTAACCACTGCTGGTCTCAAATTTATGATTCTTATGCCTCAGCCTCCCCAGCGCTGGGATTATAGACCTGTGCCACCACACCCTTCTAGAACATATACTGTTTTATGATCACGAGTAATTTGAAATGCATTATAATGATGAATGAAACTATAAAAATGATTCAGGATTTAGGGACTCAAGGAGGGCTTATGAGTCCCAACTTTTGAGCTCTTGTCTATTTTAACAAAAATCTCATGAGCCGGAGGGATGCCTTAGTGGTTAAGGCACTTGCCGGCAAAACTGAAGGACCCAGGTTTGATTCCTCAGTACCCATGTAAAGCCAAATGCATAAGGTGGCACATGTGTTTAGAGGTTCATTTGCAGTAGCTAGAGGTCCTGGTGAGCCTATTCTCTCTTTCTCTCTCTTTCTGCTTCTTTCTCTCTCAAAAAAATAAGTAAATTTATTTAGTGAGAAATTATGAATTATGAAGTTTATTTAGAGAAAATTAGTATCTATGAAAAGGCTGGGTTACAGACAGACAGACACACACACACACACACACACACACACACAACAGGACCTGAGGGCCCATGTCAAAAGATACAGAAGAAACACACACATATGTGGGAAGCAGAGCATGAGAACGCAAGCCTGGCATCCACACAGGCAGAAGGGAAAGCACAAGAACCAAGAAAAGATCCCTTGCCCATAAAAGAACAGAGGGGATTGTGAGATAGTAAAGGGCTCAAAAGATCCGAGATCAAGCATTCAACCGAGTGAGGAAATACCAAGGCTGTGATGGGAAATTCAGATGCCAACAGAACAAGAAGCCCAGAGGATCAAGAAAGTTCCTGCACTCGTGGCTGACCCAGAGTTTAGAGGAACATCATCCATGTAACAACGTGAAAAGGCATCTGGAAACAAAACACATGTTTGAAACTAACAACAAAAAGATACTCAAGCCAGGTGTAGTGGTGCATGCCTTCAATCCCAGCATTGGGGAGGCAGAGGTAGGAGGATCGCAGTGAGTTCGAGGCCACCCTGAGACTACATAGTGAATTCCAGGTCAGCCTGGACTAGAGTAAGTCCCTACCTTGAAAAAAAACAGGCAAATAACAAGAGCCCTCCCCTCCCCCAGTCAGGCTGAGACAGGGGAGACCCACAGGTCAGGCAGGCAACCAAAAATAAAGAGAGAGATTGGCCTTTTGTCTTCAGACTCAAGTATGTAAGGAAGAGAGACCTGACTGGTAGATTAACAGGGATGACCCAGGGAGGCCAGCCCACCCAGGTATGCTAGAGTGTGGAAGAAGCAGCGGGCACTGGTACTGAGAAATTGTTTGCGATCATTTTGGTGAGACTGGATCAGCCATGACTTCTCTTGGCAAATAAATAAAATTTTAAAAAATAATTCAAGGGTCGAGTGGGTTAGGTGCACTTCTTTAGGATCGCTGTGAATTCAAGGCCAGCTGGAGGCTACATAGTGAATTCCAGGTCAGCCTGGGCTAGAGCAAGACTCTACCTCAACCCCCCTATCGCACCAAAAAAAAAAAAAAAGATTCCAGAATAGGAATCTTACCTAGGGTTGAATGACTCCATAAATAAAAAGACAAGCTACCTCAAATTTGAGATGAGAAAGGGCCAAGGGAAATGTAAATTTAGTGTCTAAAGTGAAGATTTTGAGAGTTCCTCTTGGATTATTTGTTTTAAGAGAAGTTGGGAAGATTTCAGGATGAAAGATGTCGATAAATGAGGCAGGAAGATCATTTGAGCCAGGAGTTCAAAATGTACCTTTGCAATGCAGCAAGCCCTATCTCCAAACAAACAATAAAAGAGAAATACAGATATTTTCAGAAGGCCAGAGCCTAGCAGCTGATGGTGTAACTCAGTGGTAGAGTGCCTGCCAAGCATGCGCAAGGTACCAGGTTCAATCCCTAGCAACAAAGACCAAAGCTTAAACTAGACTAACACATTACCATTGAGTGGGTGACGGGCTGTGCCTTTCTTCTTGATCGTAATTCTCAATTCCAGAATGTTTTTGAGGAACATAGCTTGGTTCGTGGGCTCTCTTCCTTAACAAGTCAAGTTGAGCGTAATAAAAGTCATAATGTCTACAAACTGCAGCAAGTTTAGGAGTTTCTACCATTTTGATCTGAAAAAATTAAAAAGAAACTTTTTTTCAAAAAAATATATACTTTAAGCCAAGTGTGGTGGCGCATGCCTTTAATCCCAGCCTTAGGAGGATCGAGAGTTCAAGGCCACCCTGAGACTACATAGTTAATTCCAGGTCAGCCTGGACCAGAGTGAGACCCTACCTTGCAAAACCAATATATATGTGCACTTTAAGTGTAGAATTGGAAATGTAGGGACAGGAGAGATGGCTTAGTGGTTAAGGCACTTGCCTGCGAAGCCTAAGGACCCAGGTTCAATTTACCAGTACCCACGTAAGCCAGATATACAAGGTCTGCCTATCCATCCAGGGGTCCTAAGAAGATTGAGGAAAGCGTGAGGAATGGGGAAGCCCTAAACGTAATTTTTTTTCTTATAAGCTAAAGAACATGAGTAAAACTGTAAAGGTTTTTTTATGTTGTTGTTGTTGTTTTGTTTTGTTTTTGGTTTTTTGAGACACCGTCTCAAAAGTCCTAGCTGGGGGCTGGAGAGATGGTTTGGCAGTTAAGGCACTTGCCTACAAAGCCTAAGAACCCAGGTTCAATTCCCCAGTACCCACATAAAGCCAGACGCACAAAGTGGTGCATGCATCTAGAGTTCTTTTGCAATGGCTAGAGGCCATGGTGTGCCCAATTCTTTCTCTCTCTCCTTCTCTCAAATAAATAAATAAATAAAATATATATTTTTTAAAGTCCTAACTGGCTTGGAACTTAAAAGTGTAGACCAGGTTGGCCTCAAACTTGCAACTGTCCTCCTGCTTCTGTCCTCTAAGTGACATGGATTAGGAGCAAGGTAGCCCTAGTCATAGGTAGTCAACGAGGGACTGGCCCGCAGAAACATGGATGTCATTTTGCCTGTCCTGGCAAGACTAGAACTTGCATCAGTCTCATCCGAGATAACGGTAGGCAGCAGCCTCCTAACCGTCATTCAGTAGCGTGTTGTTTAGTCTGCATGAGTTTGCCATGTTCTACAGGCTTTCTTATTTTAACTTTTTTGTTTTTATTTATTTATTTATTTGAGAGTGGCAGATAGGCAGAGAAAGAGAGAGAGGGAGAGAATGGGCACACCAGGGCCTTAAGCCACTGCAAACAAACTCCAGATGCATGTGCCCCTTGTGCATCTGGCTGACTTGGGTCCTGGGGAATCAAGCCTTAAACCAGGGTCCTTAGGCTTCACAGGCAAATGCTTAACCACTAAGCCATCTCTCCAGCCCAATGTGCTACAGTCTTTCTTGCTGTTGACTTGTAGTTTAATCCCACTGTGATCAGAATACAAAGAATTATTTCAATTTTCCTGTATTTGTTAAGATTTGCTTTGTGTCTAGTTTACAGAAAGTTCCATGTGCTGCTGGGAAAAAAAAAGTGTATTGTGTAGCATGTGGATGGAATGTTCGGTAGATGTCTTTTAGGTATAGTTGTTCTATGATGCCATTTAATCCAGACGCTTCTCTGTTTTTTGTTTGTTTTGTTTTGCTTTGCTTTGCTTTGCTTTGTTTTTGCTAGAGAAGATGTCACCCACTACTATTGTGCTTGGGGTTATCTGCAACTTTACATCTAGTAGTCTTTTTTTAATGAAATTTCACCCATGTTTGGGGTATATATGCTTAGAATTATAATGTCCTTTTGTTGGATTTTTCCCTTAATCAGCATAAAGTTACCTTTCTTTTCTTTTCTTTTTTTCTTTTTTTTTTTTTTTTTTTTTTTTTTTTTTGAGGTAGGGTCTCTCTCCAGTCCAGGCTGACCTGGAATTCACTATGTAGTCTCAGGGTGGCCTCAAACTCATGGCGATCCTCCTACCTCTGAAGGGCCAGGTTACCTTTTTTTTTTTTTTTTTTTTTTTTAAATATTTTATTTATTTATTTGCAAGCAGAGGACACAGAGAGAATGGGCACGCCAAGCCACTGCAAACAAACTCAGATGCATGTGCCCCTTGTGCAGTGGGTCCTGGAGAATCGAACCTGGGGATCCTGTGGCTTGGCAGGCAAACGCCTTAACCGCTAAGCCATTTCTCCAGCCCAAAGTTACCTTTCTTATCTCTTCTAACTAATGTTGTTTGAAATCTATCCTATCAGATATTAGAACAGCAACACCTGTTTGTTTCCTAGGCCTATTTTCTTAAAATATCATTTTCCATCCTTTCACCCTAAGGTAGTGCCTCTCCTTAATGGAGAGGTGAGTTTCTTAGAGGCAACAAACAGAAGGATCCTGCCTTTTAATCCAGTCTGTAAGTCTGTGTCATTTAGTTGGGGCATTGAGACTATTGGTATTAAGAGTTATTATTGAGCCGGGCATGGTGGTGCACGCATTTAATCCCAGCACTTGGGAGGCAGAGGTAGGAGGATTGCCGTGAGTTCGAGGCCACCCTGAGAGTACATAGTGAATTCCAGGTCAGCTTACATGGGTCCCTGGAAATCAAACCGGGGTCCTTAGGCTTTGCAGGCAAATACCTTAACCACTAAGCCATTTCCCCAGCCCCTCTTCATTCTTTTCAATGCTATATGGCTTACATGTATATGTGTGTGTTAATCAATATAGAACTGTACACATATGATCATCTTTAACCTATAAAAATGGCATTTTCCTGTAGTTCTCTTTAAACATAAAGGTAAATGTACTAAACATTTTTCATTCTCCTAAACATAAATTATGTTTATTTTCTTAATCTTTTTCTTGTTTTTTCCTTTTGGTGACAGAGTCTCACTCTACAGGCCAGGATGGCCTTAAAACTCATGATCCTCCTACCACAGCTTCTGAAGTACTAGGATTACAGTTGTTTGCCACCACATCTGAGGAAATGTAATATTTCTGTTGCTTTGTTGCTACTCAATTTTACTGTGCAAATCAACAAAACACAACCCCCCCTTATTTATGAAAGAAATTTGAATTTTTGTTATAAAAAGAATCTAATGTATAATCATAAGAAAATATAGCATTTAGTTAGGGCTGGGGAGATGGCTCAATGGCAAAAAGGCACTCGCTTGCAAAGGTTGCCAGGCAGGGTTCAATTCCCAAGCTACTCACATAAGCCAGATGCAAAAAGGGGCGTATGTGTGGCATTCGTTTGCAGCAGAAAAGCCCCTGGCAATCATGCACCCATACACACACACATAAATGAATAAGTAAATAAATAAATAATTTAGAAAAAGAAAATATAGCATTCATTGCATTTAAGAAATAACAGGGCTGGAGGAATGGGTTAGCAGTTAAGGCATTTGCCTGCCAAGCCAAAGGACCAAGGTTCAATTTCCCAGGACCCATGTTAGCCAGATGCACAAGGGGGCACACAAATCTGGAGTTCGTCTGCAGTGGCTAGAGACCCTGGCGTGCCCATTCTCTCTCTCTCTCTCTCTCTCTCTCTCTCTCTCTCTGTCAAATAAATAATTAAAAATAAAATCTTTAAAAAAAAAAAAAAAGAAAGAAAGAAGAATGCCAAAAAGCACTCAAAGAGGAGGAGGAAAGTTTGAAGCCACCCTGAGACTATACAGAAGGTCAGCCTGAAAGACCCTACCTCAAAAAAAAAAAAAAGAAAAAGAAAGAAAGAAAGAAAGAAAGAAAGAAAGAAAGAAGAAAGAAAAAGAAAGAAAGGAGAGAGAGAGGAAGAAAGAATGAAAAAGAAAGAAAGAAAGAAAGAAAAGAGAGAGGAAGAAAGAAGAAAGAAAAAGAAAGAAAGAAAGAAGAGAGAGAGGAAGAAAGAAGAAAGAGAAAGAAAGAAGAGAGAGAGGAAGAAAGAAGAAAGAGAAAGAAAGAAGAGAGAGAGGAAGAAAGAAGAAAGAGAAAGAAAGAAAGAGAGAGAGAGAGGAAGAAAGAAAGAAGAGAGAGAGGAAGAAAGAAAGAAAGAAAGAAAGAAAGAAAGAAAGGAGAGAGGAAGAAAGAAGAAAAAGAAAAAGAAAGAAAGAAAGAAAAAAGAAAGAAAGAAAGAAAGAAAGAAAGAAAGAAAGAAAGAAAGAGAGTGGAAGAAAGAAGAAAGAACATCTAGAACAAAGTCCTCAATGAAGTATTCTTCAGTACTTACTACAGGATGACTTGAGGTAGACCGGTGGAGTCCAGTTGGCTTGCACAGCAGCAATGTGTGCAGGCAGGTCTGTTAGGGAGGGAGGGTTTAGCAGGACTTACACATACGGGTTTCTGAGCTGCAGCTGGTGGTCGCCATTCATTTCTGCGCAATATCTTCTTCCTGCTAATTGGCACTGACATATTTGATCTTGGTGAGCACTTTTCCTGGAATCTCACTTTCTGTATTTTAGAATCTTATTAAGTCAAAATAAAACAATTTTAGTTTTTAAAAATTTTCTGTACCTTTAACATTAACAATTACAAGACTGTCAACTTAAGCTACATGTCGTAGCACAATGCATTTACTCTGGCCATAGACATTATATACACACTAAGAGAAATAATGATGAATCATTACTGTACATGTCCTTTTAATGGAGAAAACCATTTTCCAGTGATTTTTTTTTTACATATTACTGAAACAAATTACTTTTTCATGTTTATTTTAATATTTAGTTTTTGAGACAGGACTTAATGTATCCCAGGCTGGCCTCAAACCCAAGCTACGTAGCCTAAGATAGCCTTAAACTCCTGCTTCTACTAGTGCTAGGATTACATGTATGAGCCATCATGCCCGCTTTATGCAGTGCTTGGAATTAAAATCCAGGCTTGTGCATGCTAGGCAAGCACTCTACCAACTAAGCATCCTCTCCAGCCTTAAAAGAGAATTCTTTTTTTTTTTTTTTTTGGTTTTTCAAGGTAGAGTCTCTCACACTACCACTCTAGCCCAGGTTGAGCTGGAATTCACTATGTAGTCTCAGGATGGCTTAGAACTCAAGGCAATCTTCCCACCTCTGCTTCCCAAGTGCTGGGATTAAAGATGTGTGCCACCACACAAGAGAACTCTTTATCACCAGTCCATCCTTTCTATTTCAAATAAGCATCACGTCATCGCATGAATACATTATGACTCATGGCCCACGCGAACATCCATCCCTTCTCCTCCCCCAGTACACACATGTTAAGCCTAATGTAGCTCTTCAAGCAACTCTACTAGCATGTCATGGTCTGTGAAGGTTTTCTTACTAATAGGAAGACAGGAACTGAGACAGCCACATTACTCCTGAACTAGATAAACAACTTGGGGACACCCCCTAGTGTCTATGTGACCCGATGATATAATTTCTTTTTTTAAGATTTTTTAAAAGATTTTATTCTTATTTGTTTATTTATTAGAGACAGAGAGAGAGGGAAAGAGAGAATGGGTGAGCCACAGCCTTTAGCCACTGCTGGTGAACTCCAGATTCATGCGCCACCATGTGCATCTATCTGGCTTATGTGGGACCTGGACAATCGAACCAGGGTCTTTCGGCTTCACAGGCATGGGCCTTCGCTGCTAAGCCATCTCTCCAGCCCCCAATGATATTTCTATCTTGCTTATATGTCTGTGTTTGTATTTTCTTTTTCTTTTCTTTTCTTTTCTTTTTTTTTTTTTGTTTTTGTTTTTGTTGTTTCGAGGTAGGGTCTCACTCTAGCCCAAGCTGACCTGGAATTCACTCTGGAGTTTCAGGGTTGCCTCAAACTCATGGCAATCCTCCTACCTCTGCCTTCTGAGTGCTGGGATTAAACTGTCTACATTCAATATGTTTGATAATATTGTCAGCAGTATATGATAACTCATGGTATGAGATACATGTAATTAATGGGGTTTTTTTGCATTACTGATGTTTCAACAAGGTCGAGGAAGGCACATCTCACACAGTGATGTGAAAACCCAATCACTCTTATGAACCACAAAAGAATATGACTGCCCTTTCTTCCCTTCCCTTCCCTGCTCTTCCCTTCCTTTCCCTTCCCTTCCTTTTCCTTTCCTTCCCTTCCTTTCCTTTCCCTTCCTCTCTTTACTTCTTTACTTCCTTTTTTCCTCCCTTTCTTCTCTTTCTCTTTTTTTTTTTTCTCCAGTGCTAAAGATTAAGCCCCACACCTCTTGCACTAAGCAAATACTTTACCACTGAGTAACACTCCACCCCCCAAAGTTAGGCTTTGGGCTTTTTTTTTGACACATGGTCAGACTATGTATCCTAGACAGGCCTAGAACTTATGATCCTCCTGTCTCAGCCTCCAAAGTGCTAGGATTACAACTGTGTGCCACCATACCCTGCTAAAAATTGCTTTGTTTTTAATTAATATTTTATGATGTTGAGGTTGGAACCAAGATTCTGGTGCAGGCCAGGCAAGCACTCTACTATGGAGCTATGCCCCTGCCCCTCACCCCCATGGATGCTCTCTGATTGCATGGTTAAGTCATTCTTACCCTGGACCACCTTCCCAGCAGGTCGTGAGGCTGACGGTCTTGCTTTGCTTGTGAGAGTGTAACTGAATTCTTCTTGAATGACCTAAAATCAAACATATAGATCAGACACTTGCTAGCCAAAATTTTTGCCAAAACAGAGTCACCTCAGAACTCACCTTGGGAGTCAAGTATTTGGCAATAAGACTCTCTAAAAAGGGCCTCTTCAAAATGGAATTAATAGATGGTCGATCTCGAGGAGACACTTTAAAGAGCTGCGGTACCAAGGATCGAAGGTCACGAGAAAACCGTGGTGATATGGGGGCAAAATGTGCTTGACAAATCTTCAGGACCAGTTGATGCAAGTTGTTACCCTCAAACTGAAAGGAAGAAGGAACCACATCAGGGGACAGCTAAGGGCTGGTATTCAAGTAACAAATATGCCGAATAGCAAAAACAATACTTCTGTCTATCTGTCTGTCCATCCATCCCTCCAACTACCTATCTATTGATCATCTGTCTGTCATGGTTCTGGGGATCAACACAGGTCCTTGAGCATACTACACAGGTACAGTACTGCTGGAGGCCCTGGTATACTCATTCTCATTCTCTCTCTCTCTCCTTGCAAATAAATAAATAAGCAAAAAAGCAAACACTATGGTCCACTTTACATTGTCACCAGTTAATATTTCATAAGTAGATTCTGCAGGGTCTCTCTGGATCTTGCTCTGCTGCTGCAACATTTCCTGGGTTCACTGGGAGCTTCCTGAAAACTGAATGTGAATGTCCCCATAGCCTGAGGTATTTTTTATAAGACTGAGCTTGTAACTTGAGTCTCCAGTGGGCAGAGCCCTGCTGAGGATAAGGTTTGTCACTGGAGGTAGATTTAAAACATATATATATATTTTATTAGCTGGGCGTGGTGGCGCACGCCTTTAATCCCAGCATTCGGGAGGCAAAGGTAGGATTGCCATGAATTCGAGGCCACCCTGAGATTACATAGTGAATTCCAGGTCAGCCTGGGCTAGAGTGAGACCCTACTTTGAAAAACCGAAAAATGAAAAAAAAATTTATTTATTTGAGAGAGATAGAGAGAAAGAGGTAGACAGATGTCCAGATAGTATTATAAAGTATAAAACCCAATTTGAAGAACAGTATGTGTAGTATATTCCATATGTATGTATGTATGTATGTATGTATGTATGTATGTATGTATTTGCTTGAATATATGTCCCCCATAGACTCGTCTTGCCGCGTGTGGTGGCGCACACCTTTAATCCCAGCACTCAGGAAACAGAGGTAGGAGGATCGCTGTGAGTTCGTGGCAATTACATAGTGAATTCCAGGTCAGCCTGGGTTAGAGCAAGACCCTATCTCAAAAAAAAAAAAAAAAAAAAGGCTTGTGGGTTTATCTATTTTTTCATGAGTCAGGGTTTCACTGTGCATCCCAGGCAGGTTTCAAACTGAATTCTCTTGCTTCCATCTCCTGAATTTATTTTGTTGACTTTTCTGGGGGCGTGGGGATAGGGTTTTACTGTAGCCCAGGCTAACCTGGAATTCACTATGTAATCTTAGGGTGGCCTCAAACTCATGGCAATCCTCCTACCTCTTCCTCCCAAGTGCTGGGATTAAAGGTGTGTGCCACCATGGATGGCTGTTGTTTACTATTTTTTTTGTATTATTTATTTATTTATTTATTTATTAGAGGGAGAGAGAGGGCCTCTAGCCACTGCAAATGAACTCCAGATGCATGTGCCACCATGTGCATCTGGCTTACATGGGACCTGGAGAATCAAACCCAGGTCCATAGGATTCACAGGCATACGCCTTAACCACTAAGCAACCTCTTTAGCCCTATTGTGCACTTTTTGAGATGGGAGTCTCACTATGTTGCCCAGGTCAGTTTTAAGTATTTGGGACCATAGGAACATACTACCATGCTTGGTTAGTCACATAATTTTTAACAATCTAATAAAACCAAACATTGGCCTTTTCTCCTAGAGGTTAATTTTCACAAGAACAATAACAATGATTATTGAAGAAGAAATAGGAGAAAAATAACTTCTTTTAGGCAGTTTCAGTTAGAAAGTGAGGCCCAGAGAGAACCAGGAGATGCCACCCCATATGCCAACCCTCCTTGGCACAAATGGAATTCTTGACAGGAATGGAACTCATGTCTGATCAAGACTCATCTACAACCAGCTACAGTAGCCCCTTTTGCCACAGGCGGGCTGCCTCTGGGATCCATCCTCCAAATCTACAAACCAATCAGGTCTTCCCCTTACATACCTGAACCTGACGAAAGAGTACATTTTCTTTTTTGTTGCTATTGTTGTTTGTTTTTTAAAAATATTTATTTAAGCCGGGCGTGGTGGCGCACACCTTTAATCCCAGCACTCGGGAGGCAGAGGTAGGAGGATCGCTGAGAGTTCGAGGCCACCCTGAGACTACATAGTTAATTGCAGGTCAGCCTGGACCAGAGTGAAACCCTACCTCGAAAAACAAAAAAATATATATATATATATTTATTTAGGGCTGGAGAGATGGCTTAGTGGTTAAACGCTTGCCTGTGAAGCCTAAGGACCCTGGTTCAAGGCTCTATTCTCCAGGATCCATGTAAGCCAGATGCACAAGGGGGCATATGCATCTGGAGTTCGTTTGCGTGTCCATTCTCTCTCTCTACCTGCCTATTTCTGTATCTCTCTCTCAAATAAATAAAAATAAATAAATAATATTTTTAAAAATATTTATTTATTTATTTGAGACAGAGAGAGAGAATGGGCACACCAGGGTCTCCAACCACTGCAAACAAACTCCAGATGCATGTGCCACCTTGTGCATCTGGCTTACGTTGGACCTGGAGAATCAAACCTGGATCCTTAGGCTTCGCAGGCAAATGCCTTAACTGCTAAGCCATCCCTCCAGCCCTGTTTTTGTTTGTTTGTTTGTTTGGTTTGGTTTGGGTTTTTGGTTTTTCAAGGTAGGGTCTCACTTAAGCCCAGGCTGACCTGGAATTCACTCTGTAGTCTCAGGGTGGCCTTGAACTCACAGCAATCCTCCTACTGCTGCCTCCCAAGGGCTGGGATTAAAGGCATGCGCCACCACGCCCAGCCACCATTTTCTATACTATAAAGGCTGTGGTCTTCTTCCAGTCACTCTCTCTGCCTGCTTCTCCTCACTCTGGCCAGAGGGATGCATGTGAGTCTGGCCTCTCCCCCATCCAGCTGGGTGGAGGGGAGGGCATAATACTCTTTCTCAGTCTAGGGGAACTTCTCTGCTTGCTTCTGCTTTATGCTTTGGGGTAACTTCTCACTTTAATTATATGTATGATTTTCCTCTGTTCTCTGAATCTACCACGTGTGTATTTCCCTTACACTCCAGATCTACCATATAGATGTTTTCAATAATTTCTCTAGACTCAAGGTAGCCATGAGTGTAACTCTCTTTACCTTTCTCATCTGAATTTCTTGGTCTGTTTTGATATTTCCCCTCTGCTATTCTTCCTTAACTCCCACTGTTTGCCCTTGTAACTTCCTTCCATGGGGAAGCACAAGGCAGGTGCTATGTGTGCTTCTTCTAAATCTCTCTTTACAAGCACCTAAGTTCTCTCTTCCATGTGCTTGTGGCTCTAGTCTTTCCTTAAAAACCTCAATTTCTGGGCTGGAGAGATGGTTTAGCAGTTAAGGCGTTTGCCTGCAAAGTCAAAGGATCCTGGTTCAACTCTCCAGGACCCACATAAGCTAGATACACAAGGGGGGTACATTCATCTGGAGTTCATTTGCAGAGGCTGGAGGCCCTGATGCACCCATTCTCCCTCTCTCTCTGTCTCTCTCTGTCTCTCTCTACCTGCCTATTTCTCTCCCTCTCTCTCTCTCTCAAATAAATTAAATTAAATTAAATTAAAATTAAAAAAAAAGCCGGGCGTGGTGGTGCACACCTTTAATCCCAGCACTTGGGAGGCAGAGGTAGGAGGATTGCCGTGAGTTCAAGGCCACCCTGAGACTACATAGTTAATTCCAGGTCAGCCTGGGCCACAGTGAGACCCTACCTCGAAAAACCAAAAATAAATAAATTAATTAATTAATTTAATTTAATTAAAATAAAAATTTTTAAAAACCCTCAATTTCTTTTAAATGAACCTTGTGAACTATGCAGTGTTTTCCACCTGAGTGTGTGTTTTCCACTTCCCATGGGCTTATGGCTCTCCCTTAGCCTTCCTCCTAGATCACAATTTCCCTTAAATAAACCCCACAGTTCTTTTATTTCTCTGTAAATAAACTTATTAATTCATAATTATCCTTCTTGAACTCATTTTTATCAATTCCTTGTTAAAAATAGAACAAGACCCAAAATTGGGGTTCATAAACATGAGGGACCCTCAAATCCTGCATCATTGTGAAAGTACAAGGAGGACTTCTTGGACAGAAAAAGCAGTTCAGTGAAAACAAGAGTAGGAACAAAAGGTAACAGGAAGGGGGCAGGGGAGATATATGTATATGTATATGTATATGTATATGTATATGTATATGTATATGTATATGTATATGTATATGTATATGTATATGTATATGAAAATTGTCAATAAAAAAGTTTTAAAAAGATAAATCTGAGGATACTTACAGGATGCCTGAGTGTGCAAAGCTCGTATAAGACACAGCCAAGGGACCAAATATCCCTAGAGAAGATAAATTATCCATAATTCTTAGTAGAAGTTGTTACACTGCCTTAGATGCATGTAGCTTTATCTTATATAGGTTGGTTGCTTTTTACAAATGCTTTCAAATGTATTATCAATTCTTTCATTTATTTATTATTTATTTATTTGAGAAAGAGAGAAGAGGTAGAAAAAGAAAGAGGAGAATGGGTGTGCTAGGGCTTCCAGCCACTGAGAACAGACTCCAGACACATACGCATCTGGCATACTTGGGTCCTGGGGAATCGAACCTGGGTCATTCAGCTTTGCAGGCAAGCACCTTAACTACTAAGCCATTCCTCCAGGCTTGTATTATCAATTGTAAGATAAAAGCCATTTGTGGGAATGGAGGAATGGCTCAGGGAATAAAGTGTTTGCAAGCATAATGACCTGAGTTCAGGTCCCCAGCACCCACAGAAAAGCTAGGCGTGGCAGCAAGCTGGAGAGGCAGAGAGACAGGAGAATTCCTTGGGCTTGCTCGCCAATCAATCTGACCAAATTGCTGAGCTCTAGGTTGGGTGAGAAACCCTGATTCCAAAAATCAGGTGGAGACCAATTGCAGAATCCTCTGGCCTCTGCACACACACACGTGAGCCTATGTGTGCTCTTACATACACATACCAGAAAAAGAACCATTTGTGGTTTGTCAAAAATCTCAGCAGATAAAAGTCATACAAATATTACTATAATTTCATGGCTCAATGTGTACTTGGACTTCATGTGCCCAAGGAAAATGTATATATAACAGAATTTGAGGAAATTTGGAGGAGAGACGCAAGACTCCAGCAAGGATTTCAGTCAATTCAAATGATACAATGTGGTTGATTTTTAAAGGTATATTCTACTCAAGGCTCTTTCCAGCATGAAAGTTATATTAAGTGATGAACATAATGCATGGTTCTCAATAAACATTGAAAAATATATTTACAATGTAGGGTGTGAACTTTGCTCTTTTTTAAAAAAAAATTTATTTATTTATTTGCACACAAGGGCCTCCAGCCCCTGCAAATGAACTCAGATGCATGCACCACATTGTGCATCTGGCTTTACATGGGTACTGGGGAACCAAACTTGGGTCTGTAAGCTTTTCAGGCAAGTGCCTTAACCCCTAAGCCATCTCTTCAGCCCAAGAGAGCTTTGCTCTTTATAGGCAAAAAAGTTTAAATATTAAAGTCAGACACACAACGTGGTGCATGTGTCTGGAGTTCATTTGCAGGGGCTAGAGGCTCTGGCATGCCCATTTTCTCTCTCTCCCTCTTTCTTTCCTTACAAATAAAATAAAAATAAATAATTTTTTTTTAAAGTTTATTTTCTATCACAAGCCTAGATGAACTCTGGTTTGTTTGTCCATCCTAACATTGTGGAGGTATCTAGCACATACAGTAGTTACAATTTTCCTTGTTGTTCCTGTATCCCTTTTGTGTCTTTAAATGAAGAAAAATTGTTTTGTCCTAAATAAGTTCAAATGCTTCAAAAAAACACTGACCACATTAAGCCCCTGGGACAATCCATTTCACACATAGAGAAAATGAAAATACACAAGTTTCAGAAGATGAGAAGAGATCAGATCTTGTGTTCCTGAAATCTTAATCCAGTATCACCATGAGAGTTGATTCACTTTCAAACCAGTCACCAGCGACTCACGTTTTATTGTTGTATGGTCTGTTTTGACAGATCTCTGGGGACAGATAGTAAGGGGTGCCAACACAAGTTCGAGCAAGTTCCATGGAACTAGTAAAATACATTGAATAATAAAATATATAGTTTATTATTAGAGTAAGAAAGGCTTAAGACACAGATATACAAGAGGGATTATAAAAATGGCTAACAAAATATAATTCATGCACATATTACAAGAAAACAAGAAACTTCACATTAATAGTATAATAATAAAACCAGTAGATTTTGTTTTGCTTTGTTTTCCAAGGTAGGGTCTCACTCTAGCCCAGGCTGACCTGGAATTCACTATGTAGTTTCAGGGTGGCCTCAAATTCACGGTGATCCTCCCACTTCTGCCTCCTGAGTGCTAAGATTAAAGGCGTGCACCACCACACCCGGAAACCAGTAGATTTTTAAGCATATAATTCAACCAGCAAATATTACACATCAAAAAAATAAATGTGGGCTGGAGAGATGGCTTAGCGGTTAAGGCGTTTGCCTGCAAAGCCAAAGGACCCCAGTTCAATTCTCCAGGACCCGCGTAAGCCAGATGCACAAGGGGCACAGGAATCTGGAGTTTGTTTGCAGTGGCTGGAGGCCCTGGTGTGCCCATTCTCTCCCTTTCTTTCTCTCTTACTCTCTCTCTCTGCCTCTCTCTTTCTCTCTCTCAAATAAATAAAGAAAGAAAATATATTTTAAAAAAATAATAAAAATAAATGTTTTGCTGGGTCTGGTGGTGCACACATTTAATCCCAGCATTTGGGGTATAATTCAGTGGTAGAGCTCTTGCCTAGCACATGCAAGTGAATAAAGGATCAAAAAATTGCCTAGAGTCTTAAGCACCTCAAAATGATTATTGTTAAAATTCTGATAGGTTTTTTTCCTCTCTTTTTCCACACATGTTTTTAACATAACTGTGATCATGCTGTATTTGTAACTCAGATTCCATTTTGATTGCTTAACACAACAAAATATTTCCTTGTGTTACAAAGATGCCTGTAAAACCCATGCATTTTAACAATAGCATACATTCAGATCCATGGTTATGCCACATCTAACTAAATTTAACTATTTACAAATTATTGTTAACTTATTTAAATTATCTAAAATCTCTAATTATTCCTTTGGAACAAATAAGAAACAAGACATTTAAAATTTTCTTTTTTAAAAAATATTTTTAGGCCGGGCGTGGTGGCGCTCTTCTTTAATCCCAGCACTCAGGAGGCAGAGGTAGGAGGATCACTGTGAGTTCAAGTTCACCCTGAGACTACATAGTGAATTCCAGGTCAGCCTAGACTAGAGCGAGACCCTACCTCAAAAAACCAAAACAAAATTAAAAAAAAAGGTTTTTTTCATTTATTTGCAAGCAGAGAGAGAGAGAGAGAGAGAGAGAGAGAAAAATGGGCATATCAGGGACTCTAGCCACTGTAAATGAACTCCAAATGCATGTGGCACCTTGTGAATCTGGCTTTACATGGGTATTGGGGAATCCAACCCAGGTCCTTAGGCTTTGCAGGCAAGTGCCTTAACCACTGAGCCATCTCTCCAGCCCTAAAAGTTTCTTTTCTTTCTTTCTTTCTTTCTTTCTTTTTTTTTTTTTTTCTGAGATAGGGTCTCACTCTAGCCCAGGCTGACCTGGAATTCACTATGTACTCTCAGGGTGGCCTCGAATTCACAGCGATCCTCCTACTCTGCCTCCCAAGTGCTGGCATTAAAGGCATGCGCCACCACGCCCACCCTTAAAAGTTTCTTCATACGTATTTCTACCATATTGTTTTTTTCAAAACTCACTCCAGGGCTGGAGAGATAGCTTAGCAGTTAAGGCACTTGCCTGCAAAGCCAAAGGACCCAGGTTCAACTCCCCAGAACCCACGTAAACCAGATGCACAAGGGGGTGCACGCATCTGGAGTTTGTTTGCAGTGACTGGAGGCCCTGACACACCCATTCTCTCTCTCTCTTCCTGCCTATTTCTGTATCTCTCTCTCTCTCTCTCTCAAATAAATAAATAAAATTAAAATATTTTTTTAAAAACTCCCTCTAATGTGCTTCCCTAACAAGTGTAAACCTGCCTATTTCACTTAATTCTCACTAGCTATGTGTATAATATAGTCACATCTCATAGTTGACAGTCTTGTGTCACCCTACATAACATCACCACCATTATTCTGTTAGTTTACTGTGGGAATTTTAACTACAGCCATGTGAATTATTTAGTCACCAAAAATTATTGAGACAACCAAGCTTTTAATATCTTAATTCATGATAACTCAAAATGCATACTCTGTCTAGCTGAAGTAGAAAGAAATGAACTTTGTTAAGTACTTACTTATTCAGGACTCTTGCTATTCCAAAGTCCCCAAGCTTGGCAATCATTCCATTCTTGCTGAGAAAAATGTTCTAAATATAAAGAATATGTTATGCTGTTTGAGATATTTCAAGAAGAGAAAAGGATTCATTCTGCCTTGGCCTCTCTTGGAACTGCTACCTGAGCCTTGATGTCTCTGTGTAGAATCTTCCTATCGTGAAGATGTTTCAGTCCTAGAGAAATCTGTACGAACCAGCCTAGAATCTGTGCGGGAAAATGAACAAGCATGAGTAGTTTGCTAGTCTGAAATAGTCATGACAACGTGCAAAAAGAGAGGTAATATGGAGTGTGTGCATGGATCTATAAGAATGAAGCCAAGCCAGGCGTGGTGGCGCACGCTTTTAATCTCAGCACTCGGGAGGCAGAGGTAGGAGGATCACCATGAGTTCGAGGCCACCCCAAGACTACAGTGAATCCAGGTCAGCCTGGGCTAGAGTAAGACCCTACCTCGAAAAAAAAAAAAAAAAAAAAAAAAAAAAAGAATGAAGCCAATAGATATATTATTTACATTTTATAGGAATTACAAATAAGGCAATTTGCACATTGGCATCAGTGCAAACTCCATATGAAGAAATAGAAAAATAAAAGCCAGAGAGAGCTGGGCGTGGTGGTGTATGCCTTTGATCCCAGAACTTGGGAGGCAGAGGTAGGAGGATTGTTGTGAGTTCAAGTCCAGCCTGAGACAACATAGTATATTCCAGGTCAGCCTGGGCTACACTGAGACCCTACTTTTTTTTTTTAATTTTTAAAGTTTTTCTAAAAATTTATTTGGGGCGGGGCGACGGGATGGGTGCACCAGGGCTTCCAGCTGCTGCAAACAAACCTCAGATGCATGCAACACCTTGTGCATCTGGCTTATGTGGGTCCTGGAGAATTGAACCTGGGTCCTTTGGCTTTGCAGGCAAGTGCCTTAACTGCTAAGCTATCTCTCCAGCCCAATTTTCTTGGTTTTTATTTAGCAGTGGGATGCCTGGGCAAGGATGTTGCTTATGTACAGACCCTTGGACACACTGATGCCTATGAGTTTTCCTTCTTGGTGGCTGGGGGCAGCAAGGACAGGGAAAGAAGCATATAGAACATAAAACCAACAGACACTTCTTGTTTTTGAAGTATGTATAGGGTAGATGCACATATGTACTTGCCCTGTGTGCACATGTGTGGAGACCAGAGAACATCAGGTCCTCCTCTATCTGCATTATTTCCTCCTCTATCTCTTCTTCTCCATTATTTTCTTTCTTTTTAAAAAATTTTTTATTAATATTTTTAAGCCAGGTGAGGTGGCACACGCCTTTAATCCCACCAGTCGGGAGGCAGAGGTAGGAGGATCGCCATGTGTTCGAGGCCATCCTGAGACTACATAGCTAATTCCAGGTCAGCCTGGACCACAGTGAGACCCTACCTCGAAAACCAAAAAAAAAAAAAAATTAATATCTTTATATTTATTTATTTATTTGTGAGAGAAAGAAGGAGAGAGAATGGGCACACCAGGGCCTCCAGCTGCTGAAAACAAACTCCAGAAACATGCGCCACCTTGTGCATCTGCCTTACATGGGTCCTGGGGAATCAAACCTTGGTCTTTTGGCTTTGCAGGCAAGCACCTTAACTTTTTTTTTTTTTTTTTTTTTAAGGTAGGGTCTCACTCTAGCCCAGGCTGACCTGGAATTCACTATGTAGTCTCAGGGTGGCCTCGAACTCATGAGGACTCTCCTACCTCTGCCTCCCTAGTGCTGGGATTAAAGGTGTGTGCCACCACGCCAGGCTTGCTTTATATTCTTGAGACAGTGTCTGGCTGATCATGGAGCTCATTGTTCTTCAGTTGGACTGGCCAGTGAGTCGCATAGATCCTCCTGTCTCCACCCCTCTTAGGCCTAGGCAGCTTTTCACAAGGGCGGTGGGAACTCAGGTCCTCATTCCAGCACAACAGCTAGTGCTCTTCCCTACCAAGCCAGCTCCCCAGACAAATAGTTATCTTTTAAAGCTTGGTTTTGGCCGGGCATGCTGGCACACCTTTAACCCCAGCACTCAGTAAGCAGAGATGAGAGGATCACTGTGTGTTTGAGGTCATCCTGGGACTGCAGAGTGAGTTCCAGGTCAGCCTGAGCTAGAGTGAGATACCCTACCTCGGGAAAAATAAAATAACTTTTTAAAAAGCTCACTTTTGGTCTGGGGTGCTGCTCAGTAGTAGAGTACTTACCTAGCATATGCATGGCTCTGTGTTCTACCTAACCCTAGCCCTGAAAAGAAGAAAAAACTTACTTATTTATTTTTATTTCTTCTGTGGTGCTGGGGACCTCAAGTTTATTACTTAGTTATGATTAGTTAGTTAGTTAGTTAGTTAGTTAGTTTTTTGAGAAAAAGTTTATTATGTAGCCCAGGCTGGCCTTGAACTCATAATCCTCTTGCCTCAGCTTCTTGAGTTCTGGGATTACGGCATGTGCCACCATGCCTGTTTCATGATTTTAATATATTTATTTTATTTTATTTTATTTTATTTTATTTTATTTTATTTTATTTTATTTTATTTTATTTGTGAGAAAGAGGCAGAGAGAAAGAGAGCGAAAGAATGGGCATGCCAGGGCCTCCAGCCATGGCAAACGAACTCCAGATGCATGCGCCCCTTGTGCATCTGGCTTACGTGGGGCCTGGAGCATTGAAGTAGGATCCTTTGGCTTTGTAGGCAACTGCTTTAACCACTAAGCCATCTCTCCAGCCCTCATGATTTTATTTTATATTACTTAGCCATGATCCTGTTTCATTTTTATTTTAAAATTTTATTTATTTATTTATTTGTTTGAGATTGAGAGACTACTCTGCCTCCCAAGTGCTGGCATTAAAGGCATGCGCCACCACGCCCGGCCTTAAAAGTTTCTTCATACGTATTTCTACCATATTGTTTTTTTCAAAACTCACTCCAGGGCTGGAGAGATAGCTTAGCAGTTAAGGCACTTGCCTGCAAAGCCAAAGGACCCAGGTTCAACTCCCCAGAACCCACGTAAACCAGATGCACAAGGGGGTGCACGCATCTGGAGTTTGTTTGCAGTGACTGGAGGCCCTGACACACCCATCTCTCTCTCTCTTCCTGCCTATTTCTGTGTCTCTCTCTCTCTCTCTCTCAAATAAATAAATAAAATTAAAATATTTTTTTAAAACTCCCTCTAATGTGCTTCCCTAACAAGTGTAAACCTGCCTATTTCACTTAATTCTCACTAGCTATGTGTATAATATAGTCACATCTCATAGTTGACAGTCTTGTGTCACCCTACATAACATCACCACCATTATTCTGTTAGTTTACTGTGGGAATTTTAACTACAGCCATGTGAATTATTTAGTCACCAAAAATTATTGAGACAACCAAGCTTTTAATATCTTAATTCATGATAACTCAAAATGCATACTCTGTCTAGCTGAAGTAGAAAGAAATGAACTTTGTTAAGTACTTACTTATTCAGGACTCTTGCTATTCCAAAGTCCCCAAGCTTGGCAATCATTCCATTCTTGCTGAGAAAAATGTTCTAAATATAAAGAATATGTTATGCTGTTTGAGATATTTCAAGAAGAGAAAAGGATTCATTCTGCCTTGGCCTCTCTTGGAACTGCTACCTGAGCCTTGATGTCTCTGTGTAGAATCTTCCTATCGTGAAGATGTTTCAGTCCTAGAGAAATCTGTACGAACCAGCCTAGAATCTGTGCGGGAAAACGAACAAGCATGAGTAGTTTGCTAGTCTGAAATAGTCATGACAACGTGCAAAAAGAGAGGTAATATGGAGTGTGTGCATGGATCTATAAGAATGAAGCCAAGCCAGGCGTGGTGGCGCACGCCTTTAATCTCAGCACTCGGGAGGCAGAGGTAGGAGGATCACCATGAGTTCGAGGCCACCCCAAGACTACAGAGTGAATCCAGGTCAGCCTGGGCTAGAGTAAGACCCTACCTCGAAAAAAAAAAAAAAAAAAAAAAAAAAAAAAGAATGAAGCCAATAGATATATTATTTACATTTTACAGGAATTAAAAATAAGGCAATTTGCACATTGGCATCAGTGCAAACTCCATATGAAGAAACAGAAAAATAAAAGCCAGAGAGAGCTGGGCGTGGTGGTGTATGCCTTTGATCCCAGAACTTGGGAGGCAGAGGTAGGAGGATTGTTGTGAGTTCAAGGCCAGCCTGAGACAACATAGTGTATTCCAGGTCTGCCTGGGCTACACTGAGACCCTACTTTTTTTTTTAATTTTTAAAGTTTTTCTAAAAATTTATTTGGGGCGGGGCGAGGGGATGGGTGCACCAGGGCTTCCAGCTGCTGCAAACAAACCTCAGATGCATGCAACACCTTGTGCATCTGGCTTATGTGGGTCCTGGAGAATTGAACCTGGGTCCTTTGGCTTTGCAGGCAAGTGCCTTAACTGCTAAGCTATCTCTCCAGCCCAATTTTCTTGGTTTTTATTTAGCAGTGGGATGCCTGGGCAAGGATGTTGCTTATGTACAGACCCTTGGACACACTGATGCCTATGAGTTTTCCTTCTTGGTGGCTGGGGGCAGCAAGGACAGGGAAAGAAGCATATAGAACATAAAACCAACAGACACTTCTTTTTTTTTGAAGTATGTATAGGGTAGATGCACATATGTACTTGCCCTGTGTGCACATGTGTGGAGACCAGAGAACATCAGGTCCTCCTCTATCTGCATTATTTCCTCCTCTATCTCTTCTTCTCCATTATTTTCTTTCTTTTTAAAAAATTTTTTATTAATATTTTTAAGCCAGGTGAGGTGGCACACGCCTTTAATCCCACCAGTCGGGAGGCAGAGGTAGGAGGATCGCCATGTGTTCGAGGCCATCCTGAGACTACATAGCTAATTCCAGGTCAGCCTGGACCACAGTGAGACCCTACCTCGAAAAAAAAAAAAAAAAATTAATATCTTTATATTTATTTATTTATTTGTGAGAGAAAGAAGGAGAGAGAATGGGCACACCAGGGTCTCCAGCTGCTGAAAACAAACTCCAGAAACATGTGCCACCTTGTGCATCTGCCTTACATGGGTCCTGGGGAATCAAACCTTGGTCTTTTGGCTTTGCAGGCAAGCACCTTAACTTTTTTTTTTTTTTTTTAAGGTAGGGTCTCACTCTAGCCCAGGCTGACCTGGAATTCACTATGTAGTCTCAGGGTGGCCTCGAACTCATGAGGACTCTCCTACCTCTGCCTCCCTAGTGCTGGGATTAAAGGTGTGTGCCACCACGCCAGGCTTGCTTTATATTCTTGAGACAGTGTCTGGCTGATCATGGAGCTCATTGTTCTTCAGTTGGACTGGCCAGTGAGTCGCATAGATTCTCCTGTCTCCACCCCTCTTAGGCCTAGGCAGCTTTTCACAAGGGCGGTGGGAACTCAGGTCCTCATTCCAGCACAACAGCTAGTGCTCTTCCCTACCAAGCCAGCTCCCCAGCCAAATAGTTATCTTTTAAAGC
Organism: Orientallactaga sibirica; assembly: GCA_036365145.1. Classification (NCBI taxonomy): domain Eukaryota; kingdom Metazoa; phylum Chordata; class Mammalia; order Rodentia; family Dipodidae; genus Orientallactaga; species Orientallactaga sibirica. Next base: position 2,877,660 of record JAEOAD010000048.1, read on the forward strand.
TTGGTTTTGGCCGGGCATGCTGGCACACCTTTAACCCCAGCACTCAGTAAGCAGAGATGAGAGGATCACTGTGTGTTTGAGGTCATCCTGGGACTGCAGAGTGAGTTCCAGGTCAGCCTGAGCTAGAGTGAGATACCCTACCTCGGGAAAAATAAAATAACTTTTTAAAAAGCTCACTTTTGGTCTGGGGGTGCTGCTCAGTAGTAGAGTACTTACCTAGCATATGCATGGCTCTGTGTTCTACCTAACCCTAGCCCTGAAAAAGAAAGAAAAAACTTACTTATTTATTTTTATTTCTTCTGTGGTGCTGGGGACCTCAAGTTTATTACTTAGTTATGATTATTTATTTAGTTAGTTAGTTAGTTAGTTTTTTGAGAAAAAGTTTATTATGTAGCCCAGGCTGGCCTTGAACTCATAATCCTCTTGCCTCAGCTTCTTGAGTTCTGGGATTACGGCATGTGCCACCATGCCTGTTTCATGATTTTAATATATTTATTTTATTTTATTTTATTTTATTTTATTTTATTTTATTTTATTTTATTTTATTTTATTTGTGAGAAAGAGGCAGAGAGAAAGAGAGCGAGAGAATGGGCATGCCAGGGCCTCCAGCCACAGCAAACGAACTCCAGATGCATGCGCCCCCTTGTGCATCTGGCTTACGTGGGGCCTGGAGCATTGAAGTAGGATCCTTTGGCTTTGTAGGCAACTGCTTTAACCACTAAGCCATCTCTCCAGCCCTCATGATTTTATTTTATATTACTTAGCCATGATCCTGTTTCATTTTATTTTAAAATTTTATTTATTTATTTATTTGTTTGAGATTGAGAGAAAGAGGTAGATAGAGAGTGAGAGAATGGGTGCACCAGGGCCTCTATCCACTGCATATGAACTCCAGATGCATGCATCACCTTGTGTATCTGGCTTATATGGGTACCAGAGAATCAAACCTGCATCCTTAGGCTTTGCAGGCAAGTGCCTTAAGTGCTAAGCCATCTCTCCAGTTCTGCTTTTTTTTTTCTTTTTCTTTTTCTTTTTTTGTTTTTTGTTTGTTTTTTGAGGTAGGGTCTCACTCTAGCTAGAATTCACTCTGTATTCTCAGGGTGGCCTCGAACTCATGGTGATCCTCCTACCTCTGCCTCCCGAGTGCTGGGATTAAAGGTGTGCACCACCAGGCCCGGCTCTATTTTGTTTTTTAATTTTATTTACTTATTTATCTGAGAGAGAGAGAGAGAGAGGGGCAAGTAGAGACATACAGAGTGAGAGAGCAGGTGCACCAGGGCCTCTAACCAATGCAAACAAACTCCAATGTGCCACCTTCTGCATCTGGCTTACGTGGGTACTGGGGAATCAAGATTACAGGGCGAGATTGTTACTGGAGAAAATGTCGTGCCAGTTCAATTTACAAATATGTTCTGGACTAAATGTACCAGAAATATTAACCCACAACTTTATGATTTAAATTTCTGTACAGACGTTATGTGGTCTAGTAGGTAGGTTGCTGTAAATTTAATACCCCACACATAAACTAAAAAGCAAATCAGAAATGTTCTTACCTGGCCTTCACTAAACAACACTCCCTGTTGTCCTTGTATTCTCTTCATGAGGTCCCCTCCATCACAATATTCCATTACTATAAACAGTCTGCTGTTTACTGTAAGAAAAGGCATCGTTTGGTGTCAGATGCTTTCAGATATCTGTCAATCATTTCAAATTCCAGAATGTGAAGAACATAATAGAAAAATGAAGCATAGAATAGTGCCTGTGATATCAAGATGAACTAGTTCCAATCCCATCACACCACTTATATTCCTTTTTTGTTTTGATAAAAAAGTTTTTTTTTTAGCCAGGTATGGTGGTACATACCTTTAATCCCAGCACTTGGGAGGCAGATAAAGGAGGATCACTGTGAGTTCACGGCCAGCCTGAGAGACTACATAGTGAATTCCAGATCAGCCTGAGCTAGAGTGAGACCCTACCTCAAAAAAGAAAGAAAGAAAGAAAGAAAGAAAGAAAGAAAGAAAGAAAGAAAGAAAGAAAGAAAGAAGGAAGGAAGGAAGGAAGGAAGGAAGGAAGGAAGGAAGGAAGGAAGGAAGGAAGGAAGGAGAAAGAAAGGAAGGAAGGAAGGAAGGAAGGAAGGAAGGAAGAAAGAAAGAAAGAAAGAAAGAAAGAAAGAAAGAAAGAAAGAAAGAAAGGAACTTCATGTAACCCAGCTGGTTTGAAACTCATGATCCTCCTGCCTGAGCCTTTTAAGCAATGAGATTATAGGGGTGTCTTTTTTTTTTTTTTTTTTTACTTTTTGTTTATTTGTATTTATTTATTTGAGAGTGACAGAGAAAGAGAGAGAATGGGTGCACCAGGGCCTCTAGCCAATGCAAACGAACTCCAGATGCATGTGCCACCGGCTTTCATGGGTCCTGGGGAATCGAACCTCAAACCGGGGTCCTTAGGCTTCACAAGCAAGCACTTAACCACTAAGCCATCTCTCCACCAGCACTGAGATTATAGATGCCTCCACTTCAAGTGTCCAACATGTAAATTTCTTTACATTATGATTATGGGATTATGGCTAGAGTTACTTAAATTTCTCAGTGCCTTCTTACCTCACCTGTAAAATGGAAATAATCACATAGAAATTTCCCCTCGGGGTTGTTGGTGAGATTAAATGAGTTCATGGACATCAGGGACTTGGAACAATACCTATGCATAATGAGAGTTCAATACGAGTTAACTAGTAGAAGAGACTAGACATCCTCTGCAAAAGTAGAAGCTTTCGTTCTTCCCCAGTGCTCAGAAAGAATGGATAGGTCCTTTCTGGATCTGGGTAGAAGTTTGTACGGCATGTTATTTGACCGTGCTGTTGCTGACTACACTGTAACTACTAACCAACCCACTCAACCTTCCCTCTGAGTCACCAGTGATGTAACAGCTTCACCCTTGACTGCTACTTCTTGCCAGCAACACATCCATTTAGATCCATTCACTCATCAACCAACTTTGGTTGAGTACATGTGAGAAGAAAGGAATGGTGTGTTGGGAATCAGCACGAGAGGGCCAAAGTCCAGCAGGGGCGTCACTGAGCAAGGTATGAGAAGTGCTGCCTTGAAGCTGAAGTCTGCATGCTCTGGGGAGGGCAACGACAAAGAGACTGAATAAAAGTCAGAACGGAGATCCAGGAACATTTGGAAGAGGACATTTCCTGACACCCCCCACCCAATAGCTAGAGATCAGATATTTTCAGGCACGTATTGCTTTTAGAACTGAGAGCTATAGTTATTGGGGGGTGGGTAATTTGTTTGATTTTATTTTTTGCTTTTTGAGACAGGGCCTCACTATAGCCCAGGATGACCTCAAACTCAAGATCCTCTTGCCTCTGTCTCCTGAGTACTGGGGTTACAAGTGGGGTAGGAGTGAGAAGGAAGGAGGGAGGCAAAGAGGCACCTGGACATTGTTTTAAGCCATTAAATATATGAACAACTGTAGGCTGGGCAGATGCTTAGTGGTTAAGGCACTTGGCTACGAAGCCTAAGGACCCAGGTTCAATTCCCCAGGACCCACATAAGTCAGATGCACAAAGTGGCGCATGCGTCTAGAGTTTGTTTGCAGTGGCTGGAGGCCTTGAAGTGCCTATTATCTCTCTCCATTCTTTCTGTCTGTATTCTCTCTCTCTCTCTCTCTCTCTCTCTCTCTCTCTCTCACACACACACACACACAAATGAATAAATAAATAAAATTATATATATATAGTCATCTGTTTTGCAGTCATAGAAAGCAAATACAACCAAGTGGGGATTTCTGTCTAACTTGTTCACCATTTAGATTTCCAAGCTCTGGAATATGCTTAGCAAATAAGAGACAGTTAATGCATATTTACTAGTGGAATAGAAATGTAATTAATTTTGCCTTAGGAAAATATCACTCCATTCTCCTTATTTTTCTATTTTTTGGTCAAATCCATTGGTGATGGGTTAATCTGATTTGTCAACTTAATAATTTTGAAATCACCATGGAGACAAATCTCTGGGCATGTCTGTGAGGGATTTTCTAGATTAAGTTACACTGAAGTGGGAAGACCTACCCTAAGTGTAGACAATGCCATGGGCTGGGGTCCTGCACCACATAAAAGAAGAAAGCTACCTGAACACCAGCATTATCACCCTCTGATTCCCGACTGTGGATGCAATGTGACCAGCCACATCATGCTCCCACTGCCAAGCTTCTTCTGTGACATGATGGACTGTTTCCTCTTGAACTATAAGTTGAAATATACCCTTCTTCCTTAAAGTGCTTTTGTCAGGCACTTGTGTTAGCATGGAGAAAAGTAACTACTATAAAAAAATAAGACCCCATTTTCCATAGACAAATATTAAAGAAATGGTGCTTGCAGATAGGGGTAAGCTGTTTTAGGGTCAACAACCTGAACCCGTTTACACTCTCTCACAGCCAGGTGCAGCAACAAGAGCGTCTGAGGCTTTGGGAAAACCTGGTGTTTTAAATACCAACAATCTGCCAAGCATACTTATGGGCATCTCAATAGCTCTGATTTTCCTAAACCCATGGGTGCTTGGCTTGAAACGAACAACAATAAAAAGCATCATAAGCTTAAACATTGAATATAAACAAATGCATCAGAAGTTATTTATACTGACCTCAAAAGTCCATCTCACATGGTATAGATAGACTTGAGTAGTTAAAAGAGCTTGCTTGCAAAGCCTCATGGCCCAGGTTCAATTCCCTAGTACCCACACACAATCAGCTGTGCAAAGTGGCACATGTGTCTGGAGTTCGTTTGCAGTGGCAGGAAATCCTGGCACACCCATACTCTCTCTCTCTCTCTCTCTCTCTGTCTGCCTCTTTTTCTCTGTCTCTCTTCCTCATATAATTGAGTGAAAATATTTTTAGAAAAGACACACTCACCTATGGAAGAAAAATAAGGTATGAAAGATGGGTTTATGGTATTGTTAGGAATCAAAGGACAGATATGTAGGGCACTTTATTCGGTGCTGCCTTTAAAAGTTATTCGGAAATCAGAGTGCAATTCAGAGATAGAACACCGTGGATAGCATGTGCCAAGCCCTGAGTTCCATCCCGACACACACACACACACACACACACACACACACACACACATACTTGTTCAGTCCAATTCAGTACCTCGCCCATGTGTTTGTTCCAGCCCCAAGAAGATCTTACAAGATTCTAAAATTTTCCTTTAAATACCTAGTCATGAAAAAAAAATACCCAGTCATGGAAAAAAAAACAGGCATGCAAAAAGAAGTAATTTTTATTTGTTTATTTATAAGGGGCTTGAAATAAGGTCTTGCTATGTAGCTCTGGAGCTCACTGTGTGGACCCAGAGCAGGACAGCCATCCTCCTGCCTTTGCCTCTCAAGTGTTGAGATTATAGGTGTGAGCCACCATCCCTGACTTCAGAACTGTTTTGAATGGTTTGAGCCAGCAAGGAACACTAGGCCTGCACAGAATAAAAAACTCAAAAGGGGGGCTGGAGAGATGGCTTATCAGTTAAGGCACTTATCAGCCTAAGGATCCAGGTTTGATTCCCCAGCACCCACATAAGCCAGCCGCACAAGTGGCGCAGTGAATCTGGAGTTCATTTGCAATGGCTAGAGTCCCTGGCGTGCCCATTCTCTCTATCTGCTTCTTTCTCACTCATTCTTTCTCTGTCAAATAAATTAATAAAAAAATTTTTTTAATAAGCCAGGCGTGGTGGTGCACGCCTTTTAATCCCAGCACTCGGGAGGCAGAGGTGGGAGGATCACCATGAGTTCGAAGCCACCCTGAGATTACATATTGAATTCCAGGTCAGCCTGAGCTAGAGTGAGACCCTACCTCGAAAAACAAACAAACAAACAAACAAAAAAGCTCAAAAAGGGCCAAGGAGATGGCTCAGCAGGTAAGAGCTGCGCAAGCGTGAGGAGGCCTGGTCTGTTCTATTGCCCAGTACTCATGGAACCAGCTGGGCATGGTCATGCATGTCTGTGACCCCAATTTGGTGGGAAGAGGAGACTGGAGAATCACTGGGGCTTCCGTGTGGATAAGTGATAGAGGTGGACACGTCTGATGGTCTCATCTGGCCACTGCATATGCATGCACAAGCATATATCTGCACACATGCAACACCATACCCTATGCACTACACACATGCAAAAAAAAAAAGTCAAGAAATGGTGTTTGCGCCAGTCGTGGTGGTGCACGCCTTTAATCCCAACACTTGGGAGGCAGAGGTAGGAGGAACACGTGAGTTCGAGGCCAGCCTGAGAATACATAGTGAATTCCAGGTCAGCCTGGGCTAGAGTGAGACCCTACCACGAAAAAAAACAAACAAAAAAAACAAAAAAAAAGAAAGAAAAAGAAATGGTGTTTGCTGGGCATGGTGACTCACTCTTACAATCTCAGCATTCAGGAGGCTGAGGTAGAAGGATCACTGTGAATTCAAGGCCAGCCTGGACTACGGAGTGAATTCTAGGTTAACCTGGGATAAAGTAAAATCTATATAGATATAGATTATTGTAGGCCACTGAGCTTTGAATTAGTGCTTCAGAGCTAACATAGCGACCATTAGCTACTTGCTGGGGTAAGAATTAGGAAAGGAACAAAACTTTAATTGAAGAACTGTCTACAAAAGTTGAATTCCAGCACTTTGGAGGTGGAGGCAGGAAGATTGGGAGTTCCAGGTCATCCGTGACCACATAACAAATTCAAGAACAGTTTAGACTACATAAGATCCTATCTAAATAACAACAGAAACAATTGAAACTCACTAGATAGAAACAAAGACACTGTCTCAGATTATAATGTAAGCAAATGGGAAAATGAAGGCACTTACAAAATGAATCTGTACACAATTCTCCAGAACGTATCTGTTCTATAAGTCAAACGTGTCTATACTCTATTGGAATACTTGAATAATATTAGAAAAATCTAACCTTGAAATGAACTGAAGAAGGTTACAATGTTGGGATGTTTCATCTTAGCCAGAAGAATCACTTCTTTTTCTGAAGCTTCTTTTTCTTGAATGGACATCTAAATGGACGGGTACATCGTAAGAGGACATAGTCTTGGAAAGGTGATTTGTTCTAAAGGACATGCTTCCTGTTCATTCCCTTCTGCAATTCCCCAATTGTCATAGAATTTTTTTGTTGTTGTTTTTTTCTTTCCTTTTTTTTTTCCCAAGGTAGGGTCTCAGTCTAGCTCAGGCTGACCTGGAATTCACTATGTACTCTCAGGGTGGTCTCAAACTCACTGCCATCCTCCTACCTCTGCCTCCCAAGTGCTGGGATTAAAGGCATGCGCCACCACACCAGGCCAACAGCTTTTAATGTCACTCCTAAAACTGATCTCACAAAGGTAGGAAGCAACGGCTGCAGAATTTGCAGAGAGTCTCATAGCTAATCATAAGTTTGTCAATGGCATTTATCATCAAGAAAATTAATGGTGCAGTGAAAGTTTACTATATTAAAAATTGGAAACTGGGGCTGCAGGGATGGCTTAGCGGTTAAGGCGTTTGCCTGCAAAGCCAAAGAACCCAGGTTCAAATTCCCCAAGACCAACATTAGCCAGATGAACAAGGGGGCACAAGCATCTGGAGTCCATTTGCAGTGGCTGGAGGCCCTGGTGCACCAATTCTCTCTCTCTCCCTCTCCCTCTTTCTCTGTCAAATAAATAAGTTGGAAACTGATCACACATGGTTCATGCCTGTAGTCTCAGCTACTCAGGAGGCTGACACCAGAGGATCACTTGAGCCCAGGAATTTGAGACCACTCTAGGCAACATAGCAAGAGTTGTTTCAAGAAACGAAAGACAAATAACAAACAATAACTAGTTTGTGCTCATCATCTGGAAGTTATTTTAGTAACTTCAGTATCAAAGGAAATCTATGAAAAGAAAATGATGTGGGCTGAAGAGATGCCTTAGCTATTAAGGCACTTGCCTGCAAAGGTAAAGGACCCCTGTTTGGTTCCCCAGGACCCATGTACCCATGTAAACCAGATACACAAGTGACACATGTGTCTGGAGTTCATTTTCAGTGGCTGGAGACCCTGGTGCACCCATTCTCTCTCTCCTCTCTTTCTCAAAATAAAAATAAAGAAAAAAAATTTAAACATAAAAAGAAAATGGTCAACATATACTACATAAATCAGACTAATAAAATTCTGCATTTTTCACTTAAAAATAATAATAAACCACTCATGGCAACACATGTCTATAATCCTAGAAGTTGGGAATCTGAGGAAGGGGAATCTGAAACTTGAGGCTGCCCTGGGCTACAAGCGGATTTTATCTCAAAACAAAAACAAAGAAAAAATAGTCTCTTGTGATTTCATTTTAGATTTGTATTTTATTGTTCTATTTATCAACCAAGAAAACTTTTCAAGTGTTTTGGTGTCAATGCCTGCACCCATCTCTACATTTTCTTTCCTATTCATATTTTGGGGGGGGGAGGAGGGTCACTCTATTTAGCTCAGGCTTTCCTAAGACTCGTGATCCTTTCACTAGCCTTCAGAGTCCCGGATTACTCCCACCCTTCCTCCCCCTGCTTTTTTTTTGGTGAGGGCTTGTCTACTTTAAGCACACACTCTACCACTGAGACACCAAAGCCAAGATGCTTTTGTTGTTTGTTTGTTTTTGTTTTTAGTTTTTTGAGATAGGGTCTCGCTCAACCTCAGGCTGACCTGGAATTTACTCTGTAGTTTCAGGCTGGCCTCGAATTCACAGCAATCCTCCTATTTCGGCCTCCCAAGTGCTCGGATTTAAGGCATGCACCCCCATGCCCAGCAGAGCCAAGATGTTTTTATTTATTTATTTATTTATTTATTTATTTATTTATTTATTTGAGAGGGAGGGAGAGAAAGGGGCTTACCAGGGCCTCTAGCCACAGCACATGAACTCCAGACACATGTGCCACCCTGTGCATCTGTCTTTATGTGAGTACTGGGGAATCGAACCCAGGTGAAGTTAACTGAGGTGGGACAACCAACCCTGAATGTAAGCAGCACTGTTCTATAGATCGGGGTCCTAGACTGCTTAAAGAGGAGAAACCAAATATTCAAGGTTACGCACTTAGATAAGACAAGGACATTGATGGCATCAGCACAGCAGAGCACACAGAAGCAAACTGGAGCTGGGTGTGGTGGCGCACGCCTTTAATCCCAGCACAGAGGATTAGGAGGATTGCTAAAGTTCAAGGCCTCCCTGAGACTACAGAGTTAATTCCAGGTCACTCTGGGCTAGAGTGAGACCCTATCTCGGGGGTGGGGGGGGAAGACATGCAGAGACAAACTGGGTGTGCACGCATAGAGCCCTGAGGAAGTCCCACTTAGTTCTGGGTACAGTAGTGGTAGCTGGTCTCGAAAATGGTCTCAATGATCCTTATCCTGATACTTTAAAAAAATAATTATTTATTTATTTGCAAGCAGAGAGAGAGAGAGAGAAAGAGAGAGAAGAGAGGCAGACAGAGAGAGAATGGGCATGCCAGGGCCTCTAGCCACTACAAACGAACTCCAGATGCATGTGTGCCTCATGCATCTGGCTTACATGGGTCCTGGGGAATCAAACCGGGATCCTTTGGCTTCACAGGCAAATGTCTTAACCACTAAGCCATTTCTCCAGCCCTATCCTGACACTTTTAAAGTGTGTGATGATGATGGGGTTGAAACCCAGGACCTGGGAAATTCTACCAGTTAGCTACACCACCCATCTCTGTCCAGCTTCTGTAGCCCAGGTTAACCTTGAATTCACTATGTGAGCCAAGGATGGCCTTAAAGTTCTGATTCTTCGGACTCTACCTCCCACATCCTGGGATCACAGGCATGCACCATCTTGTCTGGGTACACTTAGATCCACCTACAGTTGGTTGAGTGTGTGGATTCAGAACTCCCCATGGCCATGAAGAGCCAATTGTACTTAACGAAATGCTATTAAGAAAATAAACTAGGGGCTGGAAATGCTAAGGCTTCTGCCTGCAAAGCCAAAGGAAGAAAATAGGGGACACATGTGTCTGGAGTTCATTTGCAGTGGCTGGAGGCCTGGCGTGCCCACTTTCTCTGTCAAATAAATTAATAAAAATAAAAGATTAAAAAAAAAAAAAAAAAAAAAAAAAAAAAAGGAAAATAAATCACGCCTTTAATACCAGCACTCAGGAGGCAGAGGTAGGAGGATCACCGTGAGTTCAAGGTCACCCTGAGACTACATAGTTAATTCCAGGTCAGCCTGGACCCGATACCCTACCTTGAAAAACAAAAACAAAAACAAACAAAAAAAGAAATGAAAATAGAACTGGAGAGATGGCTTAGCAGTTAAGGAGCTTGCCTGAGAAGCCTAAGGACCTAGGTTTTACTCCCCAGAACCCACATAAGCCAGATGCAAAGGTCAAGCATGCACACCAGGTGGTGCACGTATCTGAGGTTTGATTTCAAGGGCTAGAGGCCCTGGCATGCCAGTTCTCTCTCTCTCCCTCTCTCTCTCATAAAAAAAAAAAAAAAAAGAAAAGAAAATAGGATGGGCTGGAGAGATGGCTCAGTGACTAAGATGCTTGCCTGCAAAATCTAATGATCCAAGTTCAGTTACCCAGTACCCATGTAAAACCAGATACACAAAGTGGCGCATGCATCTGGAGTTTGAATGCAATGGCAAGTGGCCCTGGTGCATCCATTTTCTCTCTCTCTCCTTGCAAATAAATAAATAAAATATTTATAAAAATAAAAAAGAAAATGAAATAGGAGGCTGGGGAGATGATTTTGTGGTAAAGAGCTTGCCATACAAGGACCTGAATTTGGATCCCCAGCACCCACATAAAATGTGGGCATGGCAGTGCATGCCTGTCATCCCAGCTCTGGTCAAGACCAGCAGATACCTAGAGCTTGCTGACTAGCTAGTCTAGCTAAATCAGTAAGCTCCAGATTCAATGAGAGTCCTCATCACAAAAATAAGGTGGAAAATGATTGAGAAGAACACCTGGAGTTGACCCCCTTTCTCTCTCTCCCTCTCTCTCTCCCTCTTTCTTTCTCTCTCTCTCTCTCTCTCTCTCACACGTGCACACATGTGTACCTGCACATGTATGGGCCCACACTCACAGGAGCACACATACACACATGTACACTATATCCATGCAAAAAGATAAAAATGAGAACTAATTGGGCATAGTGGTGCACACATGTAACCCCAGGCGGAGAAAGGAGGATCCTGAGTTTGAGACCAGCCCAGCTATGCACTGGGGCCTGCAACCCCAGTCCCACAGGGGAGCAAAGACCCAGGAATCCCTAGAGCTCACAAACAAACAAACAAACAAACAAACAAACAACAACAACAAAGCAGCCAGCTCTGGGGTCAGTAAGAGACTCCAAGTCTAGCTCAAACAAGAACAAGGGCAGTGATGGCGCCACACACCAGACTTTCCATCCTGATCACAGCAGTCAAGTACACAAGGTCACATACACTCTCATAGAATGCATGTGCACAAGCAAGCAAAATCACAGATGAGAGAAAACAATAAGAAAGAAAAGGAAAAAGGAGGGGTGGGCAGGGGTGTAGCTCAGTGGTAAAGCAGCACCTGTGTAGTATAGAAAGACGTCCTGGGTTCACTTCTGGGGGAAAGAGGAGAGATTGAGAAACAAGGAGAGATTGAGAGAGGAAGAGAAGGAGGGAGAGAGAAGGAAGGGAGAATGGGAATGAAAATAATCAATGCAGGCTGGAGAGATGGCTTAGTGGTTAAGGCGCCTGCCTCCTAAGCCTAAGAACAACGGTTTCGATCTCCAGCGGTTCCAATCTCCAGGTCCCACGTTTAGCCAGATGCAGTGACACAAGGGTGCAATGCTGCACTTGACCACAAGGGGGCGCACACCTCTGGATTTTGTTCACAGCAGGTGAGAGACTGCTGGCGCGTCCATCTCTGTCTTCCTCACCCTCTCTCTCTGTCTCTCCCCCCCAAAAAAAATAATAATAATAACAATCAATGCAATGTTCCTGGATTGGATCTTGGAGGGGGGAAAATGAAAAAAAAAAGTCAACTGAACCATAAAATTCATAGTTGTAAAAAAATTTTATTACATACTAGATTAAAAATCAGCCAATATGCCACGTAAAGTTAACAGGAATTTGACCTTTACCTTTGTAAAATTGATCTCTTTTATGACACAGGGCTTGCTTTCCGATTTCTCTCTAGCCAAGTATGCTTTTCCAAAGGCACCTTCCCCAATGACCTTAATCAGGTCAAATTTATCCATGGTCTCCAGGGCTCATAGGTTCCTAAAATTAAAGTAATGAAACTTCACTGACAATAACAACAGTCTGAATATTGATGGTTAAAGTGTAAAGGAGCTCACAGTGCTAAGCTTGCCTTCCAGCTTTTCAAAGGCAGAGTTAAGTACTGGAGGCGCTTACCTGCAAAGCCTAATGAATTCCCTAGTGCCCAAGTACAGCCGGGTGCAGAAAGTGGTGCATGCACCTGGAGTTCACTTGCAGCAGCTAGAGGCCCTGGTCTCTCCCCAGCTCCTTGCAAATAAATAAATAAAATATTTTTTATTTTTATTTGCTTATTTATTAGAAACACAGAGAGATAGAGAATGGGCATGCCAGGGCCTCTAGCCACTGCAAACGAATTCCAGACGCATGTACCACCATGTGCATTTGGGTTATGTGGGACCTGGAAAATCAAACCTGGGTCCTTAGGCTTCACAGGCAAGCACCTTAACTGTTAAGCCATCTCTCCAGCCCATGTTTGTTTGTGGGGTTTTTTTCATGTTTGTGTTTTTTTAATATTTTATTTTTTTATTTGAAAGAGAGAGAGAATGGACTCATCAGGGCCTCCAGCCACTGCAAACGAACTCCAGACACTTGTGACCCCTTGGGCATCTGGCTAACATGGGTCCTGGGGAATCAAACCTGGGTCCTCTGGCTTTGCAGGCAAATGCCTTAACTGCTAAGCCATCTCTCTAGCCCCCTAAATAAAATATTTTTTAAATGGCAGAGTTTAATAACTTTCTTGAGGCCACAGATACAGCCAATGTGAGGAAAGGCTTGTTGTTGGACTCTAAGGTTAGCTTTGTGATCTTAGAGAAGTCATTCCACCTCAAAAAACCTCCCGTTCCTAACCTCTAAAGTGGAAAAAAATCCCTGTGCTGCAAGTTTGTTCGAAGGAAAGATAGTCAACCCCAGGTGCTTGTCACCTCTACTAAGAGGAAGTACCCTCTTCATGTTCAGTGTGGGAGGCACTGGCCCCTACTGGGAAGACTGGCAATTGAGCAGGATTGGGGTTTTTAGGGCCTAGAATACTAGTTCTGTCATTGGAAGGCTGGTCCTGGTTACTGTCCACCCACAGGCTTAGAACTTCTCCCTGTGCAGTAGTGGCAAAATCCATTCACAATGATCTGCTTCCGGAACCAAACTATTTCACGTCTATATGCAAAGTATTTTTCCCATGGGTTTAATTACTGCTTAATTTCCTAGTCACTCATGCACATCAAGGCTTGGTTGCATTTTTGGAACTTTTCGGGAGTTGTGAACCATTCTGGGGACATGACGCCCTCCACTCGCTGCACAGCTGCTGGTGTTCCAGACCCGGAAGTCCTCTGGCCTTGCCCTGCATCACCTTCAGGTGACTGCCCAACTCCTGGCTACCTCACTAAAACAAACACTTGCAAGGGAGGAATTACATACTTTATTACAAGTAGTGTCTTTTCTTCTGTTTCCCCTTTATGGTACAGTTGCGACATAATGCAGGACTTACTTTATTTATTTATTTATTTATTTATTTATTTATTTATTTATATTTAAGGTATCTGCATTTGAACCCAGTGCACCATGCATGCATGCTACATGAACTATATTCCCAACCCTTTTTGTATTTCCTATTTTTGAGACAAGGACTCACTAAGTTATCTTGAATGACCTTGAACTCTGTCTGGTAGTCCAGGAAGGCTTTGAACTTGATTCTCCTGCCTCAGCTCAATAGCTGAAATGATGAAGAGTGTTTTTGTTTGTTTGTTTGTTTGTTTGTTTTCTTTTGTTTAGTTTTGATTTGTTTTTAATCTTGGATGGGCTGGAGAGATGGCTTAGCAGTTAAGTCACTTGCCTGCAAAGCCAAAGGACCTAGGTTGATTCCTCAGGTCCCACGTAAGCCAGATGCACAAGGGGGCGCACGTGTCTGGAGTTAGTTTGCAGCGGCTGGAGGCTTTGGCTCACCCATTTTTCCTGTCTGCCTATTTCTGTCTCAAATAAATAAATAAAAGTAATTTTTTGTATTGCCTACTTATTTATTGGATGGTCGGCCAGTTTGTTAACAAATAATTTCAAGCGGGGTGGGGCGAGGTGTAAGGAGTGCACTGTGCCACCAGGTGTCAGGGGAGGTCGCAGTGCACTCGGCGACCGGGTTTCTGAGAGAATCTGGGGTGGTATCCTGGCTGGAAGTGACTGGCATGGGAACTGGGGGGCCTCCAGCCCAGATAGTCGGGGGTGGAGAGCCTCCAGGCTTGGGGGAAATTCTTCTCTCTGAAGAGCGCCCCACGGGCTGCCTGCCGGCAGGTGGAAGAAGGACCAGAGACCTGGACTTCGGTTCGCGGCGTCGCGCGCGTTGCCATGGAGACCGCTGGGCGGCAGGCGCGAGACACCCAGCTGCATCCCAGTCTCCTCGCGCCCACGCTCCGTCCTCCCCATCCTCTCCCCCGCGGCCCCGGGAGCTTCTGAGTCAGCTCCGGGAAGGCCCAGCGCGTCCCTGTCCGCGGCGTACCTGCTCCTCCGGGTCACAAGCGTCGCCGCGGCTCAGGGCTCGGGGTTCCCGGGGCAGCAGAGCCGCCCGCCGCAGGGGCGGAGCCGCCCAGGGCCAGCGGGCGGGGCGCGGGGCGGAAGCAAACCCGGGCCTTAGGCCGCCTGATTCTTTACACCCCTAAAAAGGAGGTAGCCTCCCCAAGTACAAGTGAACTATAAACTGAGAAAGGAAGCAGGTCTGTTTGGTTGCTATTATTTTTTAAATTTTTATTTATTTATTGCAAATAGAGAAAGAGATAGAAGAGAGGCAGACAGAGAGAGAAATGGGCACGCCAGGGCCTCTAGCCACTACAAACGAACTCCAGATGCATGTGCCCCCCTTGTGCATTTGGCTTACCTGGGTCCTGGGGGAACTGAACTGGGATCCTTTGGCTTACGTAGGCAAATGCCTTAACCGCTAAGCCATTTCTCCAGACCCTGTTTGCTATTATTATTATTATTAATTTTTTGGTTTTGCAAGGTAGGGTCTCACACTGGTCCAGGCTGACCTGTAATTAACTATGTAGTCTCAGGGTGGCCTTGAACTCTCAGCCATCTTCGAGTGCAGACCCTGTTTGCTATTATTGTTGTTATATGATTGTGGAGACAGAAGCCACAGCCCCTGTGCGTGCTTAAGCAAGTGCTCTACAGTCACCTACATTCCAGGAGGCTGAAAGTGTGTTCCTGTGCCAGGTGTCACACCCTGCAAAAAGATATATTGTGAACCTTGGTCCTCTAACAAAACTGCCTGCTGCTTATATAGTCTGCAATACACACACACATCTCCATTTCCTATAGGTACTTGAAGTGCAGTCGAAAATGTTTCCTAACTTATTGGACAGGATGTAATGTTCAGTGATGGTAAATACTGACACAAGAAAGACATGCCCATATCCAATGGAATCTAAATACTACAACCATTTGATACCCATACATTGTCCATGCCAAAAAAAAAAAAAAACCAAAAAAACCCTTCTTTAAGAATATATATTATGGCTGGAGAGATGGCTTAGCGGTTAAACGCTTGCCTATGGAGCCTAAGGATCCCGGTTCGAGGCTCGATTCTCCAGGACCCCCGTAAGCCAGATGCACAAGGGGGCGCATGCACCTGGAGTTTGTTTTCAGTGGCTGGAGGCCCTAGCGCACCCATTCTCTCTCTCTCTACCTGCCTATTTCTGTATCTCTCTCACTCAAACATGTGTGTGTGTGTATTAAAAAAAGAATGTATATTAGTTTCCCCTTCAAATCTGATATTCATTCTCTTTTCCTGACAGGATTTTATCCCACTGTAATCTTTTATATGCTTGAAATTCTTACTGAGCACCCTATCATACTGCTCTGAAAGAAGCTTATAAGTATAAATAACTAAATCTTTATTGAGATATAATCATATACATAAACTCAAGCTCCCTTTGATGGTTTGGAACTGTTAACACTGGGGGGCAATGCCACAATTTGAGCATAGTAAGAGATGTCAACTATAGTAAATATGGACGCTAACTGTGCTGGAAACAAGCCATGCCTGCCTCAACATGAAAACTCTTCAAGAGTGATGAGCTGATGTGGGAGATGGTGTTGAGCAACCATGAAGCAGTCAATAGAAGCATAGATAAGCTCTGGATTTTAGCTGCTAAATTTGTTCATTAAAGCTTGTAACTTAGATCTCAAGCTGCCTGGCTGCAGGAGGTGTCACTGTGAATGGATCCTAGGGTCCAGCCCAAAGGTGTGTTTAAATTCCAGCATAGATATGCAGAGAGCTTGAGCTCCACCTGGAGTTCCTGAGGTATGCTTGTGGTGTCCGGTGGATGCTTTTCTCTCTGCTTGGGCCAGTGAAAGGGGGCCAACTTCTTCTGCCATTATGGAACTTCCCCTGGATTTGTACGGTTCAAATAAATTCCATTTCTCCCATAAACTGCCTGGTTTGGAAGTTCATCCCACTAACCTGAAGCTGTCTGCTAAACATATATAGATTGAGCTGAACAACTAGACAGATGTATGGTGGATGTGCAAGCCAGAGTTCTCACTGCCAAGGAAAGAAGGTACCAGAAAAGCAAGGGGAAGCCTATTTTATTCTTCAGTTGTATATTCTCACCTCACTGAAGTATAAATGTTAAATGAGGTAAATACATGACAGGACCTGCCTCAGTTCATTCCATAACTCTTTCTAGTTCTGAAACCTGTCACAGTACTTTGATTGCATTCCTTTCTCATGTTTAGGACTGCAGTCTTGACAAGATCTAGAGCCCACTCCATTCCTGCCACTCAATCTCAGCTCTTCTGTCCACCCTGTTAAAGACTCTATTTAAGGACAACTGGTAGCTTGAAGAGCGCTAGAAATTATCTTCACAGAACAGGGTCTTATTGAAACACTGCACACATAACTGTGTCATAATTGAATATATTTAGGTCCTCCAATCTTTAGAAAATATAAAAAGAATCACAGTAATTAGCACAAATCATAGCAGTGTGAATGGCGATGTCCAGGCTGCTATAACTGTCTATGGTCAGTATCCCTATGAGGTAGGCAATATTATTCTCATTATACAGTGGGTAAAACTAGAGCCCAAAGAAGTTAAGTAATTTCCTATAATCGTTCTATCAGAACACAAAGCTCATTCCACCTGCTGCACCTTCTCCCTTGTGTTCAAAAAATCACAGGAGTTTTGAGATTTTTTTTAAACTTATGATACTAGTCAGGAGAAATTTCAATATTAACAGTTCCCCCACTTCACTGTGTTCCCAATCATCAATTCCACACGCAGCATCTTCCCTATGTGATGCAGGCACATTCCCCAGGGCGTTATCCATCACATGGGTCCTGCCATCTGGTTCGCTTCTGCAGTTCTGATATCCAGTCAGGGTTTTCATCACCATCCTCAAAGTCCCTGTGAAAAGATAGTTTGGATGATAAGGGACACCGTCTGTATTTGCTGATGAATTCAAAATAGAACACTGCCATAATAGTATTTAAGTTTTTGAAAAATGCATCCCATATGGTAATTGAATGGAGAGAAAAAATGTTAATTCTTTAAGGGCTGGAGAGATGGTTTAGTGGTTAAGCATTTTCCTGCAAAGCCAAAGGATCCCAGTTCGATTCTCCAGGACACACATAAGCCAGATACACAAAGGGGCGCATGCAGCTGGAGTTTGTTTGCAGTGGCTAGAGGCCCTGGCATGCCCATTCTCTCTCTCTCTCTCTTAAAATAAATAAATAAATATTTTTAGAAAACTGTTAATTTTTAAAACATCACCTATGGGCTGGAGAGATGGCTTTGCAGTTAAGGTGCTTGCCTGCAAAGCCAAAGGACCCAGGTTCAATTCCCCAAGACCCAGGTAAGCCAGTTGAACAAGGTGGCACATACATCTGGAATTTGTTTGTAGTGGCTAGAGGCCCCGGCATGCCCAGTTTCTCTATCTGCCCCCCTCCGAAATAAATAAATGAAATAGTTAAGAAAAAAATATCACTTATTTCACTGTTTCTAGTGCTTTTTTCCCCCAACATAAAAAGCCATGTATTTGCACATGCCTATAATCCCAGCACTCAAAGGCTGAGGCAGGAAGACCCTAAGTTCAAGACCAGCCTGGGCTACATAGAATCTCAAAAAACAAAAATAAGTCCAAGCTGAAAAATTTTATGTGTAGGATTTAACCAGGAATTCTGTGATAAAACTATAGTTTATTATCAAAAGATGAAGATAGAAATATGCATTTATGATGAAAAATAAGAGTACAAAAATGGAGACATTCTGGTTCTAACAATAACAAGTTCTTACTGTTTCTGAAATTATTATGTTATAATCTGGTGTGTCACCCATCCCTCCCCTCAATCAAAGCATTCCAGGTCTATCACAACATACGTGTCTTCCTCGTCCAGCCGAGGTTCAAGTCTCTCGAGATCCAAAGTGACAGAATCATGATCTCCGTCGACATTGTCTAATACTTCTGCTTCTTCAGAAAGGGGGCCTTTCAAGAATCCTCCTGCACCTTTTAGAGAACAGTCATAGAAAGTATGCCAACTGATTCAGTTAGTTTAGTTTTGATAGTTAGCTGGATCTCAGTATGTTGCCCACACTTGTCTTGAACTTCTAAATTGTACCCCATCATAGCTTCCGAAGTGTTGGGAGCCACAGCGCCTGGTATGCCAATTTAAACAGTATTTACTTGGCAAGATTTTTGACAAAAAAAATGGGCCCAGGAAGCAATTTTGGAAAGGAAGGAAGAAAGGAAGGGAGGGAGGGAAGGAGGGAAGGAGGGAAGGAGGGAGAAAGAAGAGGGAGGGAGGAAGAAAGAGAAAGAAAAGAAAGAACGAAAGGAGGGAGGGAGAAAGGAAGGAATGGAGGGAGGGAGAGGAGGAGACAAGGGAAAAAATGGAAGGCAAAGAAGGAAGAAGCCAGGTATGGTGGCTTAGGAGGCTGAGGCAGGAGGATTGATGTGAATTTTAGGCCAGCCTCAGCTACAGAGAAAGATTCAAAAAAGAAAACCGGGCTGGGGAAATGGCTTAGTGGTTAAGGCACTTGCCTGCAAAGCCAAAGGACCCAGGTTTGATTCCCCAGGACCCACATTAGCCAGATGCACAAGGGGGTGCACGTGTCTAGAGTTCATTTGCAGTGGCTGGAGGCCCTGGAGCACCCATTCTCTCTGCCTCTTCTCTCTCTCTCTCTCAATAAATAAATAAAATAAAATAAAAAGAAAACCACAGAGAGCCATTAATTTAATTAATTTCCAGCCATTAATATTCCTTAACATCTTCCTCCCTCCCACCCACCTTCCCTCAGGTTCTATTAATAGTCTGTACACAGCTCTGTCAGCATGCATGTACCACAGAATGCTACAATTCACTGTGTCATGACCTCCCAGAAAAGGAACTCCTTCATACTTCAGGACAGGAAAGGGGCCTGATTTTTTTTTTTTTTTTTCTCAGAGTGCTTAGGGATATAGCTTAGGGCAAAAGGCTCCACCACTGAGCTCAATCCAGCCTTTTTTTTTTTTTTTTTTAACTATTTTAACCTTAATCTATGTTAGGTACTCAATAAATCTTGACCAAACAGACAAATACAACTAAATCTATTCCAATAAATATAACCAAAACTTGTCATGCCATTACAGGCTCTACTTGATATAATTTATCTCTTTTTTTTTCTTTTCTTTTTTTGGTTTTTCGAGGTAGGGTCTCACTCTGGCCCAGGCTGACCTGGAATACACTATGTAGTCTCAGGGTGGCCTCGAACTCACAGCGATCCTCCTACCTCTGCCTCCCAAGTGCTGGGATTAAAGGTGTGTGCCACCACCCTGGGCTCTATCTCAAATTTTAACCTACCACAATGGCTTAGAATTTGCATTACCAAAGCTATGCAGTCTTTGGCCTAGAGTTCTAAGGATAGTATCATAAAAGGTTATTTTGTATAATAATTTTGTATAATAAAATGAAAATGTCTTAAAAAGTTAAATACTAATTGTCCATCCTTTTAAACTCTATTCAATGTAACAGAATTCAAAAGAAATTTTTGAAGTTGTCCCTAAGCAAAGGTATACCTGCATGGCAAAAGGGGGCTATTTTGGGGGCTGGAAGAATGACTTAGTAGTTGAGGCACTTGCCTACAAAGCCAAAGGACCCAGGTTCAATTCCCCAGGGCCTATGTAAGCCAGATACACAAGGTGGTACATGTGTCTGGAGTTTGTTTGCAGTGGCTGGAAGCCCTGGCATGCCCATTCTATCTCTCTCTCAAATAAGTTAATTAAATTTAAATTACAAAAAATAAATAAATAGATGGCAATTTGAAGGGAGCTATTATTATTTTTGAGAGAGAGACAGAGAGAGAGAGACAGAGAGAGAGAGAGAAATAGAGAGAGAAAATGGGCGCAACAGTGGCCCCTCAGCCACTGTGAACGAACCCCATACACGTACACCCCCTTGAGGGCAAGTGCAGCATTGCACCCTTGCTTCACCTTTTGAGTCTGGCTAAACGTGGGACCTGGAGATTGGAACTGGCATTCTTAGGCTTGGCAGGCAGGCGCCTTAACTGCTAAACCATCTCTCCAGCCTAGAGCTATTATTTTTTAAAAAGGGGAGGCTATTTTGGTTTAGGGATATAGCTTACTTTGCCCAATAGCCTGGATGTGATCCTCAGCACAACACACACACACACACACACACACACACACACACACAAAAACTATTCTTAAAAGAAAGTAGTAATATGATTATTAAAATAAGTAAGAAAATGAGCAAGAAGGAACAAAGTAGCTCTGTGAGAAATTTTAATTATAGCTTAAGATTGGGTAGAAAAGATTGAAGGACACAAACATACAATTTTGTAGGGATTTTAGGAAGGGAGAATGGGGGATTATTACTTAATAGGGACAGTTCAGTTTTGTAAGAGGAAATGAATTTTGGAGATGGTTGCACAATAATGTGAATGAATGTTCTTAGAACTGCCACACTGATCATGGTATATTGGTTATGGAAGTTGTCAAAAAAAGTTTTAAAAAAAAATTGCTGAAGCTGGTCATGGTGGCACATGCCTTTAATCCCAGCACTTGGGAGGCAGAGATAAGAGGATCGTTGTGAGTTCAAGACCACCCTAAGACTGCACAGTGAATTCCAAGTCAGTCTGGCCTAGAGTGAAACCCTACCTTGAAAAACCAAAAAAAAAAAGAAAAAAAACTACTGAACTGTATACTTAAAGATAATTAAGATGGTCAGTTTTACACTATGTATATTTTACAACATTTTAAAAATCAAAGCAGACTGGAGAGATGGCTCAGCAGTTAAGATGTTTGCTTGTGAAGCCTAAGGACCTAGGTTTGATTCCCCAGTACCCATGTAAGCCAGATGCACAAGGTGGCACATGTGTCTGGAATTCTTTTGCAGTGGCTAGAGGCCCTGACATACCCATTCTCTCTCTATCTGCCTCTATCTTGCTCTCAAATAAATAAATAAATAAACAAACATAAGTGAATTATTTTTTAAACAATCAAAGCATTCTTATGGTTACATAACAGACAAATATTACCTGGTCTATATATTGTGTATGTTTGAAATGCCAGGCTGAGGTCAGCATTCTTAAGCATCATCAACAAGGTGTCCGGGGGCTCTCTCAGCCACTGCTTACGGGTATGATTGTCACTGTACTTCACCACAGAACCACCTAGTCAAGAAAAGATGGACATCAGTGCCAAGTAAAGAAAAGAATCCAAGCATCTACATTCCAGATCATATTTCAAGCAAAGTTCATCGTGTTTGATTCTCAACTGAAATCTAGTTCACTTGCCAGTATGAGTAGCACCAAATACCCTTCAAAGAGTGACATAAACTAAGACCCTAGCACAATCAATAATTATTAGACAATGATTTACAGTAAAATAAAATAGACTGAATAGTATTCACTGTGTCTATAGTCAGCCCTCTCTATGAATGGGTTCCACATCCTTGGATCAAAAATGTTTTTCCTTGAGCCAGGCATGGTGGTGCATGCCTTTAATCCAAGCACTCAGGAGGCTGAAGTAGGAGGATCACCATGAGTTCAAGGCCATCATGAGACTACATAGAGAATTCCAGGTCAGCCTAGGCTAGAGTGAGACCCTACCTCGAAAAACCAAAAAGAAAAAAATTTTTTATTGGGCCAGAGTGAGACCCTACCTTGAAAAACCAAATAAATAAATAAATAAATAAATAAATAAATAAATAAATAGTAATAATAATAATAATGATAGAAAAGGGACTAATTGGGAAGAAGAAATGGCTCAGTGGAATGTGTGTGGGGGCGAGGGGACAAAAGATGATGGGAGAGGATTATGATCAACTGTCCATGTATGAAAACTCTCAATAAAATAGTTTTAAGGGGTGGAGAGATGAATTAGTGGTTAAGGTGCTTGCCTGCAAAGCCTAAGGACTCATGTTCAACTATCCAGGTCCCACATAAGCCAGACGCACAAAGTGATACAAGTGCACAAGGTCGCACAAGGTCACACATGTGCACAAGGGGACACACGTCTGGAGTTCCATTGCAGTGGCTGGAGGTCCTGGCATGCCAATTCATTTTTTTTCTCTCTCTCTCCCTCCCTCTTGCATAAAAAAAGTTTTAAAAAATTAAATCTGTATTGAACATGTATGCTTTTTCCTTGTCATTATTCCCTAAATAGTGTGGCATAGAAATGATTTACCCAGCATTTACATTTTCCTAGGTGTACGTAGCCTAGAGATTATTTTAAGTGTACAGGAGGAGGTGGACAGACTGTGTAAATACTACACTGACAGGCACGTGAACATGCAAGCATTTTGGCATCTGGAACGAGGCCCCAAGGATAAAAAGGGACAGTGAAGATGCTGACCTCTGTCGTCTTCTGCTGGGAAGCTGGAGGTGAGTATGGATGCGTTTTCCAAAGCAACAAGAGCTGTACTGGGCTCAGGCTTGGCCCACTGCTGCCTGTGAGGACTTGACGAAGCGGCTTTCCTCGGATATGCTGACTGGTTGCCTGATTCTAAAGTATAGAAGAGGGGTGTCAACTACATTATTTTATTTAACCATCAATAGCCACACACATAAAAAGGCAGAAGTATTTCTTCTTTTCCCAAGTTAGATCTACCAACAGAATTCTTTCAAGTGTTAGGAACAAAACAAGTATCAATAAAATCTTGAATGAGATCATGCAAAATGATACAGAAATCCAGAATAAATCATCAAAGTGACTGAATTTTATTTTACTTTTATTTTTTTTTTTTTTTAAGATTTTAACTTTTTATTTATTTATTTATTTATTTATTTATTTATTTATTTATTTATTTGCAAGCAGAGAGAGAGAGAGAGAGAATGGGCGTGCCAGGGCCTCTAGCCACTACAAACGAACTCCAGATGCATGTGCCCCTCATGCATCTGGCTTATGTGGGTCCTGGATAATCGAACCGGGATCCTTTGGTTTTGCAGGCAAACGCCTTAACCACTAAGCCATTTCTCCAGCCCTTGTTTTTTGAGGTTTTTTAGCCCAGGCTGACCTGGAATTCTCTGTACTCTCAGGGGGTCTCGATCCTCCTACCTCTGCCCAGTGCTGGGACCTGGAATTCACTCTATTATTTTTAAAATTCAGTCACTGCCAGGCATAGTGGCAACCTATGTATATTATTTTTAAAATTCAGTCACTGCCAGGCGTGTGCCACCATGCCCAACCTATGTATATTATTTTTAAAATTCAGTCACTGCCAGGCATAGTGGCACATACCTTTAATCCCAGCACTCGGGAGGCAGAGGTAGGAGGATCGCCGTGAGATCGAGGCCACCCTGAGAGTACAGAGTGAATTCCAGGTCAGCCTGGGCTAGAGTGAGACCCTACCTCAAAAAAACAAAAACAAAAAAAACAGTTGTTTGTCACTGAACTATCCACCAACAAACTGGGCTCCTTTCTCCCCCCACTGGTCCCTGGAAAATTAAACCACAGTATAAGATTCAGCCGATAATTCTATCTAACGTTTCAGGAAAAGTTTGAACTGAAGACTATGTCTAATAATCATTTTGAATAACCTGAAAATGATATTTTTCTTTCCTTCTTTTTGAACCACATCTTTCAAAGCACACTTGAAAAAATAACTTTCCAACACTCTTACCCTTTCTTCTTGGTTTATTATGTTCACATACTTTGGTTTCATCTAATATTTGTTGTCCATATTGTGTGATGGTCTGAAATTTAAAGTTGAGAATTTAAAGAGGTGAAAAAAACACATTTATAGTCCAGGCTGGCCCTGAACTTGTGATCCTCCTGCCTCAGCTTCCTGAGCAGCTGGGATTACAGATCTACACCAGGCCTGACTAAAGAAAGACACTTTTCTCCAGTTACTGCCATGCCACTTAGAACTCATCATTCTTCAACACAAAAATACACAGTGCGTTTAAAAGGCCATGTAAAGAGCCAAGAGCTTCCTCACTACATGGAGGCAGAAGCGGGTGGCCAATTTGAGGCCAGCCTGGGCTATTTATTAAGACTCTATTTCAAGCCAGGCGTGGTGGTGCACGCCTTTAATCTCAGCACTCAGAGGCAGAGGTTAGGAGGATTGCCTAGAGTTCAAGGCCACCCTGAGACTACAGAGTGAATTTGAGGTCAGCCTGAGCTAAGTGAGACACCACCTCGAAAAAAAAAAAAAAAAAAAAAAGAAGATTCTATTTCAAAAACAATAAATCAACCAACCAAAGTAAGGCAAGAGAGTAGAGAAAGGTTGAGAATAAGCTCTGAGACAGTGTGGAGGCCAAGGCAGCAAAATTAGCATATGAAAGAAAGTAGTTGGCACAGTGGAAGGCTAGAACCTTCCTTCCAGTCCCCAAGGTGCCTGTGTACACACACACACACACACACACACACACACACACACACGCAATAAATAAATAAATAAATAAATAAAAATCCAGCCACTGCAGCAGATGCAGAGGTGTTCCAGTGTCCACAGTGGTCTCTAGTTCTTTTCTTTTTAAAAAAATTATTTTATTTACTTGAGAAAAGGAGAGAGAGAGGGGGAGAGAATGGGTGTGCCAGGGCTTTCAGCAGGTGCAAACGACCTTCCGATGCGCGTGCCACCTTGTGCATCTGGCCTGCATGGGTCCTGGGGAATTGAACCTGGGTCCTTTAGCTTTGGAGGCAAGCACCTTAACTGCTAAGCCAATCCTCCAGTCCTCTGTAGCTCTTTTTATTTTAATTTTTATTTATTTATTTATTTATTTGACAGAGTAAAAGATTGAGAGAAGGGGCATGGCAGGGCCTCCAGCCACTGCAAAGGAACTCTAGACGCATGCACCCCCTTGTGCATCTGGCTAACATGGGTCCTGGGGAATTAAACCTGGGTCCTCAGGCTTTGCAGGCAAATGCCTTAACCACTAAGCCATTTCCCCAGCTCCCAACTTTTGCATTTCTATTTGCTTCTCAGCCCTGGCCTCTCAAGCCTTTTTGGAACTTGTCATTATAACATATATATGCAATGAATGACTATAGAGTGAACATCAGTAATTAAGACTGCAATAAAAGAACCTGTGTTTATCTCAGCCAGAGCTAACAAGAAAAACAGGAGGATCTGGCAAATTGTCAAGGAAACCACTGGACCTTGTGAATTTATTCTTTTTGTAGGGGGTGGGGGGAGTTTGAGGTAGGGTTTCACCCTAGCCCATGCTAGGTGATCTTCCTACCTCTGCCTCCCGAGTGCCAGGATTAAAAGCGTGCACCACCAATCCTGGCATGAATTTATTCTTATTCAATAAATTCTGACATTGTAGACTGAAATAAAAAATTAATCCAGGCTGGAGAGATGGCTTAGCAGTTAAGGCATTTGCCTGTTAAGCCTAAGGACCCTGGTTCAATTCTCCAGGTCCCACGTAAGCCAGATGCACAAGGGGATGGCACGCATCTGGAGTATGTTTGCAGTGGCTAAAGGCCCTGGCACACCCATTCTCACTCTCCCTCTTTCTCTTTCCCTCTCTCTATCTCTAATAAATAAATAAATAAAAATAAAATCTTTTATATATATATTTTAAAACACACACACACAAGCGTGCCCATCTGTGTTTGTGACACTGTGCTCGCAACAGCCTTGCCTCCACACATGAGACTTTAGATCCAATCCCCCTGTACAGGAAGCTGTGACTATTCTTGGGGATTAGCATTGAAGGTAGAGGAAGAGGAAAAGCAAAGTGTAAGCTGAATCTTACAAGTATGTATAATGAGAAATCATGTTTAAAAGATAACCGTCTTAGCATACACTTGAAAAGTTTCCCACCTCCAGGGGTAGGCACTTGTGGACAAGTCTGCTCAAAGCGCCTCTGGAGAGCAGCGTGGTGGCTGAGGGTCGCTGTGAAGGGCTCCTTTTAAACATCTGCTTGACGAGGGAGCGAAGCTCGTAGGAATAGTGAGATGGCAGTGGGCGGACAGTCCCTTGGCATATTTTGAGAATAAGATTTTTCCAACTGTTTGCCTGAAACTGAAAAGTAAAAACATGAACTTTAAAAGCTGATACAGGTAAAGAAAATAGAATTTTAAAAAAATAGCAGTTGAAGTGAATTCACATTCATAGAAATGATTTTTATTTTAGAAATTGACCTGCTGTCTGGTTGTTTCTCTTTCCAGGGAGGTCTGTAAGACGCAGTTCTACAGTCTTACAGCGGTTCCAAGGAAAGGCAAACACAACCAGTAAAAAGCCTCCGTGTATAGAGGACGGCTCTGAACAGCATCTGCTCTGGGCACCTAATTAGTTCATACCTAGCAGTGCAGGGCTCTGGAGTGGACAGCCAGCACAACAGTGCCCAACTTGGCCTGCACATCAGAATCACGTGTTTTAAAACAATAATTACTGTTGAAGATTCCACATACTTGGGCTGCAAGATCACTGAGAAATCAAGCTAGAGCTGAGCTGAAAACCAGCTGAGAGAAAGCTGGAAAAATCTATGCTGTATGTAGCCCTGTGGGAGACAGAAGTCATCAGCACTAATAAACAGTAGACATTACAATCCTTAAGTATGGCCAGCCAGGCCAAATCAGCCAAAGGGCAATAGTGGCATATCTGTTATGGGGGAAACGAACCACTCACTAATTGAACTGGAGGCCCGCTCCACAGAATACACACCTGATACTGAAAACCTATGATGTGAGAGATTATGAGCCCTAGGGGTGTAACACCTACTGGTGTCTGGGTAAGTGCATACATTATGTTCACCAAACTGTCCACTAAGCACTTCTCTTAATGTTTATACTCATATATACTAATGCTACTCTCACTTTTGTTTAGAGAAGCTTCTCTTTTCATATGGCGGTGACCTCTGGGATCACTCAAAAGGCACCATAGTGCTGAGAAGTGACAGAGGAGTGCTCAGCACTGAAACATCTCTATCACACCTTCCATGGCTCAGGGTCCATTGCAGAAGAGGTGGCAGAAAGAATGTAAGAGCCAAAAGAAGGGTAGGACTCCTTACAATGTACTCTTCCAGGCACAAAATGGCCTGGATATCCATGACCTCACAGTGCCTAGTACTACCTACCGAAGACCATCATAATAGGAGGAAAAGATGATGACATCAAAATAAAAAGGAAACTAACTGAGAGAGGGAGGGGATATGATGGACAGTGGATTTGTGAAGGGAAAAGTGGAGGAGGGAAGGAAATTATCATGGTTTATTGTCTATAATTATGGAAGTTGTCAATAAAACAAAAGTTAAAAAAATAAAAATAAAAACACTAATGTCCAAAACATCTTTGGAGATTTTCATCTAGTCTGGAGCATTTTTTAAGTTTCTCAAATTGTATTGGTCAGTATTTATAAGGAAGATGGTAGTTGTGTTTGAGTGCCCTCATCAACAGATGCTCAGCACTGAGCCAAACTGCAGCCATTTGGAAGAAAAACTGCATCTTCTAAGTTAGATTTCAGCTTCCTGAGTGTCTGTGAGCAACTACATAACTAAGCCTTCCCAGAGACCCTACCCTGACCTGTAGATAAGAATAATGAGTAACTTAAAGATATATAGGACTGCTGTAACCCCCTATGACCTTGTGAATAAAGGATATATAGGACATTCATTCCAGCTGGGTATCCTAGCAACCCTGCTGCTCTTAGAGCAGGGTGTTTAGCCACAAGGAATATCATTGATAGACATTTATCTGAGGTTCCCTCCCTGTGCAGCTGTGTAACTGGATCAAGGTCTCCGCCCTCAGGAGCTTCTTTTTTGTTTTACTAATATATAAGCTGAGACTTTTGCAATAAACTTTGAGCCTTGATCAGTATTTTGTCTTGGCTCCATTCTTTGTGTCTGCTTGTCCTCATCCAGGTTAACAGCCTCCCCTCGAGCCCCTGTTGAACCCCGCCCGGCGGGGCAAGTGGCGCCCAGACGTGGGGCTTGAGGTACGAGGACTGACTTGGGCGTCGCAAGGAAGGACGGCCGTCTCTTCAGCATTGGATCGCCACCTCGTTGGTGAGTGAAGATCCACAGTGGGTCACTGCAGGAAAGCCCGCCTGTAATACAGACCTGGGTAAGGTAAGAATAGCGACGAATGTCTCGGGACAAGCCATACATGTTCATAGTTTATGAACCTCAAGGCACAAAGAAAATCGGGTGATCCTTTGGGGACATCCTCCCCTTGGGATTTACAGGCCCAGGGTGGGCTGCCTCCCCAATGAAGAAATTGTCTCTTTATTGACGGACTTAGGTGAAGTTTCATATGGTTGTCTCGCCATTAAAAAACTAGGCAGAGTTTGTTTCCCAGTTAGTGAAAAACAAACTCCCTTTTCTCCATCAGAGAAAGACTAAAAACTACAAGCCCAGGGCTGCCCCCAGTGAGAAGGTTTGTTTGCCCCAGTCAGGCAAAGATAATGTAAAGAAAAAAAAAAACTGTCCCTTTCTCCATCAGAGAAAGACTAAAAACTACAAGCCCAGGAGGGCTGCCCCCAGTGAGAAGGTAATATTTGCCCCACTGACGGGTCAGGCGAGAGATAATGTAAAGAAAAATAAACTGTCCGTTTCTCCATCAGAGAAACATAACTTAACAAGCCCGCGGGGGCTAGCCTCCCCACTGAGGAATTAGGAGAGGTGTAATGTAAAGAAAAACAGACTTTTTCCATCTCAAAGAAAAAGACAGATCTCCCTCTCAGACACTGTTTTCTTATTTCATTCTTTGTTTTCGGTTTAAGCCGTGGATTTGAATCAAGGCGACAGGGCAACTGAAGTCTCTCGGCCAGGGCTACTCTCTGGCATTGACTGAAGGCCCCGAGCTCATTGTTCAAATCCTGACAGCACGACCGGGTGCTGGCAATAACCTTCTATCTATTCCTCTTTACAATTTACAAACCGGTCACGCATCGGCCAGTAAAAGCCTTTAGGGCAGCTACCAGATTCTTAAACTTGCGGTCAGGCTTGCGTTTGGGACCACCGGGAAATCCCCCGGGCTATTCATAGCCCAGGAATTTTGCCCTCTGGTCTTAGCATTTCTAAACTTTCTCTATCGTGAGGAACACTAGCCTTCATCAAAATGTGGCTGTTAGCTCGAGCTGTGACAAGCTGGCAGATCTGGCAGAGCCGCTCAAAAACCACAGGCAACAACAAAGACAAAAGCTCACACCTGGGGGCCAGGCTCAGGCCTCCTGCAGGCTTTTCTTTTCAGCAAACTGCAATTGTTTATTCTAGGGCTTAAAGTGCTTAAGATGCAGGGAACCCAAGTTAAATTTCTTGTTCTCTTAAAAAAAAAAAAAAAAAGAGGGGCTCTTTCTTGTTTTAAGCTTATTTTGCAGAGTTTAGGAACTTCTAACAAAATTTCAACAACAACAACAACAACAAAAAACAGTCTCAAATAGATATGGACTTCTTTACAACTGTTTTAAGCTTATTTTGTCTCTCTATACTTTTCTGGGACTACTAACAAAATTTCAAAATATGGATAAATGCCAAATTATTATAAGTAGATATGGACTTCTTATAAGTATTTACAACTGTTTTAAGCTTATTTTGTCTCTCTATACTTTTCTGGGACTACTAACAAAATTTCAAAATATGGGTAAATGCCAAATTATTATAAATAGATATAGACTTCTTATAAGTATTTACAACTGTTTTAAGCTTATTTTGTCTCTCTATACTTTTCTGGGACTACTAACAAAATTTCAAAATATGGATAAATGCCAAACTATTATAAGTAGATATAGACTTCTTATAAGTATTACAACTGTTTTAAGCTCACTTTTGTCTCTCTATACTTTTCTGGGACTACTAACAAAATTTCAAAATATGGATAAATGCCAAATTATTATAAATAGATATGGACTTCTTATAAGTATTTACAACTGTTTTAAGATTATTTTGTCTCTCTATGCTTTTTCTGGGACTACTAACAAAAAAAAAAAACAGTTTCAAAAATTATATTTAAATTTAAATATGTGCTTAATACTAAATTTGTCAAAAAAATTTTTTTATAATGTTCAAATCTACTTTCATAATTTAAATGTGTGTCAAAAGTCAAGTCTGATCTACTCTTTAAAGATATTTCATAAGGCCTTTTTTTAATAGCCTAATTGTAAAAACAATAAAAGTTTTCATTGGTAATAATAAAATAAACTGATTAAAAATAAACTGGAAAAAAAACTTTAAATGTTGGTAACTATTTAATGAAAAAGATTATTACAAAAGTGGTTACATAATTTGTAAAATAAAAATATGTAACTGTAGATATTAAGTAAACTTAAACAAAAAGTTAAAGATAAAACACTTAACCAGATTACAGATCTTTTTAGATACAATAAAGTGATTATTAACCTAGGGCTTACATCAAACTAATAAAAACATGGCTCTAGCTGATAGCAAGTTACTATGGTATTCAATCTGTAAACTTAAAACTTTAGCTTGTTGATATTAATCTGGTCATGATGATGGTTAAAAAAGACTAAATTTAGAGTACCCAGTAAAGTTAATTAAGTTCCTATTTGTCAACATTTTAACTATATCTTAAGGTTAAAATTGACTCATTAATATTTAATTCTCTCACATGGTTAATATAACTAATATACAAAAAATGCCTTACATCTCCCTCCATTGCCTGTGATAATTGTTTCCTATCCAAGATGTTCCTGATAACATAACTGCCTTTGTTATGATTCTGGTAAATGTCAAAACACAACCCTGGGGTCCCCAAACACTCGGTCTGTGGGGACTTGACACTTCCTTTGATTCCCTGACTGAGAAACCCAAGCAAACCCAAGACTGAGACTCGAAAAATTCTTCTCAGACCGGTCTGGTAAGTATCTGAGCGCTCTCTCTCTCTCTCTCTCTCTCTCTTTCTCTTTTTTATGCATAGCTTTTCTTGGGCCCTCTGTTTCTGTGTCTATGTTATTGGGCCCTCTATGTTTCTGTCATATCGTGTGTGTCTGTGTTATTGGGCCCTATATGTTTCTGTCATATTTGTGTGTCTGTATGTTGTTTCCCTATGGACAGACGCTTCTCCCTTGACTTAATAACATGGGACAGTTCCCTTCCCCCTCTTTAGGACAAAAATCAAGGACATCGCTCAGAAAAATGGAGTATCTATTTCTGTTCCTCAATGGCTATCAGAGGACACCCTTCCATTCAAATATTAAAAAAAAATGTTTTCTGTCCTAGGAACAGACATCCAGACCAGATCCCATACATCGTGACCTGAAAAAATTTAATTAACCCCCCACCCTTTTTTCACTCCTTTCTTCACAGGTGTTGGCAGCCGCAGCAAAAAAAAAACATTAAGCCCACCGCTGAAGCCTCGGTCCCAATTCTTGTGTGGGTGAGGGAATGGGAACTGGGAATTACATCTCAGGTCAATAAATAAGTTACATCTCAGGTCAATTAATGAGTTACATCTCAGGTCAATAAATGGTTTACAAAATTTGTCTGTTATAAAAACCAGAGGCCCCCATGGCTGAGTATCTCTAAAAGGTCCTACAGGTATAAAACTCCCCAAAAGCTATGTTATTGGACTGATTAAAATTTTTCTCAAACTTTTTCTTCACAGATAGATATTGATTAAAAGCTGTCAATCAGGATAGATGCTCTAAAAAATGCTGTTATGTATTAAAAAGACAGGTTGTCAATCTGGTGGTTCAAAAGCAATTGTTCTGTCATGAGCATTACTCCTTTATCCTACAATGGGACTGCTACTATATGGTAAAAGGTTAAAAATCATATTTGGGGTATTTAAAATCTTAATAATCTTAACATAAATTTATAAGGTTTACAAAAGAAAATATCTGTTATTTCATATAGTCATTTGTCTTTTGGTGATCCTGTTAAGGCTGCAAAAAGATTTTTTGACGCCTTAAGTATCTCCCAAGCAGTTTCTTTCTCAGATTCTCATTTGGCTTAAGCAGGGGGAAATTTACTGCTGGGCAAACATAGATTACAGAGTTAGAGGTCAACACATTCCTTAGCTAGTTAGGCCTGGGTTGAATAAATGTCTGATTCTATAATGACAGTACTGTCATCTGGCTAATAAATGATGTCTTCTAAGTAAAAAAGAAAAAACTTTAACTTGGTTTACAACAGTAATTAAGGGAAATAATAAACTCAAAAATTTCCAGGAGGCTTATTTCAGCAATGCAATTGCAACTTGTTTCAACATACAGAGGTGGCTGTGCCTGAGTCAGGCAAGCAAACAGTGTTGCAGAGACTGAATGTAACAGGTTAATTGATTTCTTTTTTTTGGTTCTTCAGTATATACCAAAATAAATAATCAGAGATACAGCCCATCTTGGGTCCCAAAGGTGGCCTCAAACAAAATTATGAAAAGTACTCTAAAAGAAAATTATTTTAAGTTTTGTACGTGTCTGCCCCTCCCTTATCCTTTTGTACTTGGGCCCAGGTGGGTCAATCACCTAATGAAATTTACTCTTAGTTGTACCTGGTATATTATCACCAATTGTATTAATTCTAAAAAGGACACAGCTACAGATTACTCCTCCAATGTAGTCTTTATTGTCATGTGTTCTCCTGACTTAATTATGCCAATCAGAAGGACTGAGTCCTGGTACTCCAGCTTCCAGAGCTCAAGTGTTCCAGCAGCTCAACAGGTCCACTATCACAGACTGGAGCTGGCAAGCTGAGGAATCGCGACTGAGGACCTGCCTCCCAGCTGAGACCTTCCCCTAACAATGAATGTAAACCCTATAGCCATTTGTTTACCTAATGTCTGTAAAACATATAGTCTCTGTTTACCTATTTAAACCCTGTAAATTTGTTTTCTTTTTAAAACCTAATGTCTGTAAAAAACTTATAGTCTCTGTAAACCCTATAGCCACTGTAAGCCCTGTAAATTTGTTTACCTTTTAAAACCTTTGTTTTAAAACTTATAATTTCTGTAAAACCTAATGTCTTTAAAACTTATAATTTCTGTAAAACCTAATGTCTGTAAAACTTATAGTTTCTGTAAACCCTATAGCCACTGTAAACCCTGTAGATTTGTTTACCTTTTATAATCATTCTAGGCATGTTGGCCAAGGTTTAATACTCCAAGCCTCTGGGAACCGCATAAGCATTCAGACTTATGCACCCCTAGGGGATGGGTACCAATGTGGGTGTGGAAAAAACACAAGGGAAGGTCTTACTGACCACATCTGAATTCCCTGAGAGAAAACCTGACTTGCATGGAGGTTGGTACCATACATAATAATTATATAGGCCCTGCCTCCCCTCCCCAAAAGGTACCAAGGGCCAAATCTGTGGGGATAAAAATGACCCACGGGAGGAGCCAGGTCACTTCTCCCCACTTGGTTAAAGCCCACCGCTTGACTCACTGGGCCTCCCCTGTCTTGTATAAAAGAAGGGAGGAGATGTTGGAGACCACTGAGCCAAACTGCAGCCATTTGGAAGAAAAACTGCATCTTCTAAGTTAGATTTCAGCTTCCTGAGTGTCTGTGAGCAACTACATAACTAAGCCTTCCCAGAGACCCTACCTGACCTGTAGATAAGAATAATGAGTAACTTAAAGATATATAGGACTGCTGTAACCCCCTATGACCTTGTGCAAGGCACATTCCTCAGCTGGGTATCCTAGCAACCCTGCTGCTCTTAGAGCAGGGTGTTTAGCCACAAGGAATATCATTGATAGACATTTATCTGAGGTTCCCTCCCTGTGCAGCTGTGTAACTGGATCAAGGTCTCCGCCCTCAGGAGCTTCTTTGTTTTTTTACTAATATATAAGCTGAGACTTTTGCAATAAACTTTGAGCCTTGATCAGTATTTTGTCTTGGCTCCATTCTTTCTCATATTTCAGTTAGGAAGCTCACATGACTGATGAACACTAACTGCCAACAGATA
The DNA here is from genome assembly GCA_036365145.1 of Orientallactaga sibirica. NCBI lineage: Eukaryota > Metazoa > Chordata > Mammalia > Rodentia > Dipodidae > Orientallactaga > Orientallactaga sibirica. Next base: position 2,912,204 of record JAEOAD010000048.1, read on the forward strand.
AACATAAAAATGGGGCCATATTTCTGGAAAGTAATATAGTGGTTCCTCAAAAAGCTAAACATCCGGTTATCACATAACCCACAACTGCACTCAAAAACTGGAATCAGGACAGGAGAGATGGCTTAGCAGTTAAGGAGCTTGCCAGCAAAACCGAAGGACCCAGGTTAGATTCCCCAGTACCCACATAATCCACATGCACAAGGTGATACATGCATCTGGAGTTTGTTTGCAGTGGCTAGAGGCTGTGGTGTGCCCATTCTATTTCTCTATCTGCCTCTTCTCCTCCCCCTCCCCGGTTAAATAAATAAGTAAATAGGGGCTGGAGAGATGGTTTAGTGGTTAAGGTGCTTGCCTGCAAAGCCAAAGGACCTCGGTTCAATTCCCCAGGACCCATGTAAGCCAGATGCACAAGGTGGTGCATGCGTCTGGAGTTTGTCTGCTGTGGCTGGAAGCCCTGGTGCGCCCATTCTCTCTCTCTCTCTGCCTATTTCTCTCTCAAATAAATTAATTAATTAAATTTAAAAATAAATAAATAATTAATAAAATATTTAAAGAAAACTGGAATCAGGGACTCCAATGGGTATGTGGTCACCCATGTTCAGACTAGCATCATGTACAACAGTCAAAATATACAATAGTCAAGCCGGGCGTGGTGGTGCACGCCTTTAATCCCAGCACTCAGGAGGCAGAGGTAGGAGGATCGCTGAGAGTTCGAGGCCACCCTGAGACTACATAGTGAATTCCAGGTCAGCCTGGACCAGAGTGAGACCCTACCTTGCAAAATCAAAAAAAAAAAAAAAAAAATATATAAAATATACATATATATATATATATATATATATATATATATATATATATATATATATACACACACACAATAGTCAAACCAAGTATCCATGGAGAGATGAATAAGTAAAGAAAACATGGTATATATGCACAAGGAAATATTATGTAACCACAGAGAGGAATGGAATCCTGGCATATGCTACAACAAGAATACACCTTAAAAACATGGAAAATAAAGTGCAAATGTAAAAGGAAAAATATTGTATAGTCCCACCAAATGGAACAGGGGAAAAGAATACTGGAGAGTAATGATTTAATAGGTTCAGAGTTTCTGCTTTGTATGATGGAAAAGTTTTGCATGTGGATCATCGTAATGATTGTACAATATTGTGAATGTAATTAATGCCACTGAATTGCAAGATTATAAGTGGTTAAAATAGAAAAGTTAAGCCGGGCGTGGTGGCGCACGCCTTTAATCCCAGTACTCGGGAGGCAGAGATAGGAGGATCGCCATGAGTTCAAGGCCACCCTGAGACTGTATAGTGAATTCCAGTCAGCCTAAGCTAGAGTGAGACCCTACCTCAAAAAACTAAAAAAAAAAAAAAAAAAAAAAGAAAAGTTGGCTATATATATTTTGTAAAAAGTAAAACAAATTAAAAAGCTACATATATAGATATACAGACTCCAAATACTAGACATTTCCCATGAATATATAGTCACAGACTTGGCTCAAGGTGCCAGGCGTGGTGGCACACGCCTTTAATCTCAGCACTCAGGAGGCAGAGGTAAGAAGATTGCTGTGAGTTCGAGGCCAGAGCAAGACCCTAACTTCAAAAAAAAAAAAAAAGTGGCTCAAAGCAATGATAACATATGAAAAGTTTCTATAATGAACTCATACTTGGGAGACACAGTACAGTTTGAATTTGCCACATTGCTTATGGCTGAGCCAAACGTGAAGCAAGCTGTCCATTTGGACTGGCGCACCATACTTACTGGATGCTTGAGAGTACAAAGTTCATACAGAATGCATCCCAAGGACCAGATGTCACTAGAAACAGGAAAAGAAGTATAACAAGAGGGTTATAAGTTATCATGAAAGTACATGCATTTCCTAATAACAAAAAAGTAAAAGTTACCTTCCCCCTCTCTAAGAAATGGTCTCTTGTAACTCAAGCTGGCCTTGCACTCACTATGTAGTGTGGATGACATTGAATTTCTAATCGTCCTGCCTCATGCCACCACGCCCAATTTATGCAATGCTGAGGATGAGCCAGGGGTTTTATGCATGTTAGACAAGCACCGTACCAACTGAGCAACGTTCCCAGCCCAAGTCACCCTATCTTTAATAAGAACAGGTAACTCAAGTAATTCCCAGGCAGTAATAGTTTTGTTGCAGTGTATACTTATTAAGAGCATTCAGGACTGGAGAGATGGCTTAGCAGCTAAGGAATTTGCCTGTAAAGCCAAACGATCCCAGGACCCACATAAGCCAGATGCACATGCATCTGGAGCTCGTTTTCAGTGGCTGGAAGCCCTGGCACACCCATTCTCTCTGCCTCTTTCTCTCTCTCTTAAATAAATAAATGAATTATATATATATATATATATATATATATATATATATATATATATATATTTTAAAGTTCAAGTGCTGGGATTAAAGGCGTGCACCACCACACTCGGCTTTAAAAAAAAAAAAAAAAAAAAGGAGCATTCATAGCCAGGCGTGGTGGCACACATCTTTAATCCTGGCACTCAGAAGGCAGAGGTAGTTAGATCACTGTGAGTTTCTCGGGAGGCAGAGGTAGGAGGATCACCATGAGTTCGAGGCCACCCTGAGACTACAGAGTGAATTCCAGGTCAGCCTGGGCTTGAGTGAAACCCTGCCTCAAAAAAAAAAAAAAAAAAAAAAAAAAATCAAATTGGGGCTGGGAAGATGGTTTAGATTTAAGGTGTTTGCCTGCAAAGCCAAAGGACCTGGGTTCGATTCCCCAGGACCCATGTAAGCCGGATGCACAAGATGGTGCATGAATCTGGAATTCATTTGCAATGGCTGGAGGCCCTAGTGCATCCATTATCTCTCTCTCTCTCTCTCTCTCTCTCTCTCTCAATTAAATAAAATATAAAAATAAAATTGTTGTTAGGTGTGTTAGCACATACCTTTTTTCCCAGTAATCAGGAGTTTGAGACCAGCCTGAGACTACATAGGAATTCTAGGTCAGCCTGAGCTAGAGTAAGACCCTATCTCAAAAAAAAAATAAAATAAAATTGTTCCAGACATTTGCTTTAGAGTGGTATTATATCCTAGTACCATTTGCAGGCTATGAGACCTGTCATCAAATTCAGCCTCGCACCAAGCAAACACACCACTTACCTTTTATTGTTATAAGGCAGGTTTTCCCAAATTTCTGGAGGTACATAGTAAGGTGTTCCCACATATGTACAAGCAAAGGCCATGGGACTAAAACCACAAAAAAAAAAAAAAAAAAAAAAAAAAAAAAAAAAGCAAAGTGATTACAAAGCACTCCTGAAAATGGATGCCCCAATTACTGTCACTGTAATAGATCAGATACATACTTGGAGAGGAGACGCGCAGAACCAAAATCTCCCAGTTTCAGCGTTCCATTTGAGGTAAGGAAGACATTCTGCATTGAAAAAGAAGAACTTAGGGGCTGGGAGATGGATCAGTGGGCAAAGAGCTTGCCTTGCAGGTATGAAGGTGGATTACCAGCACCTATGGCAAAGCTGGCCATGGTGGTGTACCTGTAATCCCAACACTGGGAAGTGGGAGGGTGGAAGAGATAGACGGATCCGGATCCGCGCCGCTTGCTAGTGTAGCCAAACGGGTGGAACTCTAGCTTCACTCAGGGACTGAAGATGGACAGTAACTGAGGAAGATACCTGATGTTCCTGTCTGGCTTCCGCATACATATGTACACATATGCATGTGCACCTGCACACATGTGTATCTACACACAAGCATATATATGTATACAAACAGCACACACACACACAAAGAAAAAGAAAGGACTTAGATATGACTTCCATCATGTCTTTTCTTTTTCTTTTTCTATTTTTTTTAATATTTGTTTTTTAATCTGGGGGAGGGGCACACCAGGTCCTCCTATGACTGCAAATGAATTCCAGATGCATAAGCCACTTTGTGCATCTGGCTTTACATGGGTACTGGAGAATGGAACCTAGGCCTTCAGGCTTTGCAAGCAAGCAACCTGAACCACAGAGTCATCTCTCCAGCCCTCCATAGAGATTTTCAAAGCCTGCTAATGATAGAGATTAAGGACAGAAATGCTGACACTAAGTCCCAGGGCAGGATACAGCAAAATCCTCTCTTTATTATTATTACTTTAGTTTTTCAAGGTAGGGTTTCACTCTAGTCCAGGCTGACCTGGAATTCACTCTGTAGTCCCAAGTTGGCCTCAAACTCACAGTGATCCTCCTACTTCAGCCTCCTGGGTGCTGGGATTAAAGTTGTGCACCACCACACCCACCTAAAATCCCCTCTTAAACAGTTACATGTCCTGCTGCTTGGGAATTTGGGATGGTTGCTTTAAAATCCAACATGCAATTTTGGTAGTATCAGCAGATCTGATTAACTGACCTGTATCAGGTGACCGCAAGTGTTCACCATTTCCACCTGAGAACACAGGAATTTAGTAGGTGGGCAGTAAAAAGGGAACGTTAACATATTTCATAAGATGAGCTGGGGAGATTGCTCAGTGGTTAAAGGTGGATGCAAGCAAAGCCTGCCGGCGTGGGTTCGATTCCCAAGCACCAACATAAAGCAGGAGCCAAAAAGTGGTGAATACATCTGTCATTTATTTGCAGTGGACACACTGGCACACGTGCATATGCACACACACACATAAATAAGTAGATAAATACATAAATGGAAATTTAAAAGAAAGATTTCAATTCCTTTTTCGCAGATAGTACTGTACTCGATTAATATAAGGACGAGGTCAAAGGGTACAGTTTCATTAGGGTAAGTTCTCAAGATCTGTTGTACAGAATAGTGACTACAGTTCTTGAGAATGGCTGAGAGTAGGGATTCTCTGTTTTTATTTTGTCTTATTTATTATTATTATGACTATTTTTTATTTTTGTGGTGCTGGGATTGAGTCCAAGTGATCCAGTCTGTCTTCAAACCTGAAACTGTCCTGTCTCAGCTTCCCAAGTGCTTGGATTACAAGTTTTACCACCATGTCTGGTCCAAGAGTAAATAGATCTTAAATGTTGTAATGATAAAGGAGTACAAGAGGTTATGGATATGTCAATTAACATAAAACTTTCTCATATCACTATATATATATATATATATCAAAATACTGGGCTGGAGAGATGGCTTAACAGTTAAGGCCAGGCGTGGTGGCACACGCCTTTAATCCCAGCACTTGGGAGGCAGAGGTAGGAGGATTGCCATGAGTTTGAGGCCACCCTGAGACTACAGAGTGAATTCCAGGTCAGCCTGGGCTTGAGTGAAACCCTGCCTCAAAAAAAATACCAAAAAAAAAAAAATCAAATTGGGGCTGGGAAGATGGTTTAGATTTAAGGTGTTTGCCTGCAAAGCCAAAGGACCTGGGTTCGATTCCCCAGGACCCATGTAAGCCGGATGCACAAGATGGTGCATGAATCTGGAATTCATTTGCAGTGGCTGGAGGCCCTAGTGCATCCATTATCTCTTTCTCTCTCTCTCAATTAAATAAAATATAAAAATAAAATTGTTGTTAGGTGTGTTAGCACATACCTTTTTTCCCAGTAATCAGGAGTTTGAGACCAGCCTGAGACTACATAGGAATTCTAGGTCAGCCTGAGCTAGAGTAAGACCCTATCTCAAAAAATAAAATAAAATAAAATTGTTCCAGACATTTGCTTTAGAGTGGTATTATATCCTAGTATCATTTGCAGGCTATGAAACCTGTCATCAAATTCAGCCTCGCACCAAGCAAACACACCACTTACCTTTTATTGTTATAAGGCAGGTTTTCCCAAATTTCTGGAGGTACATAGTAAGGTGTTCCCACATATGTACAAGCAAAGGCCATGGGACTAAAACCACAAAAAAAAAAAAAAAAAAAGCAAAGTGATTACAAAGCACTCCTGAAAATGGATGCCCCAATTACTGTCACTGTAATAGATCAGATACATACTTGGAGAGGAGACGCGCAGAACCAAAATCTCCCAGTTTCAGCGTTCCATTTGAGGTAAGGAAGACATTCTGCATTGAAAAAGAAGAACTTAGGGGGCTGGGGAGATGGATCAGTGGGCAAAGAGCTTGCCTTGCAGGTATGAAGGTGGATTACCAGCACCTATGGCAAAGCTGGCCATGGTGGTGTACCTGTAATCCCAACACTGGGAAGTGGGAGGGTGGAAGAGATAGACGGATCCGGATCCGCGCCGCTTGCTAGTGTAGCCAAACGGGTGGAACTCTAGCTTCACTCAGGGACTGAAGATGGACAGTAACTGAGGAAGATACCTGATGTTCCTGTCTGGCTTCCGCATACATATGTACACATATGCATGTGCACCTGCACACATGTGTATCTACACACAAGCATATATATGTATACAAACAGCACACACACACACAAAGAAAAAGAAAGGACTTAGATATGACTTCCATCATGTCTTTTCTTTTTCTTTTTCTATTTTTTTTAATATTTGTTTTTTAATCTGGGGGAGGGGCACACCAGGTCCTCCTATGACTGCAAATGAATTCCAGATGCATAAGCCACTTTGTGCATCTGGCTTTACATGGGTACTGGAGAATGGAACCTAGGCCTTCAGGCTTTGCAAGCAAGCAACCTGAACCACAGAGTCATCTCTCCAGCCTCCATAGAGATTTTCAAAGCCTGCTAATGATAGAGATTAAGGACAGAAATGCTGACACTAAGTCCCAGTGCAGGATACAGCAAAATCCTCTCTTTATTATTATTACTTTAGTTTTTCAAGGTAGGGTTTCACTCTAGTCCAGGCTGACCTGGAATTCACTCTGTAGTCCCAAGTTGGCCTCAAACTCACAGTGATCCTCCTACTTCAGCCTCCTGGGTGCTGGGATTAAAGTTGTGCACCACCACACCCACCTAAAATCCCCTCTTAAACAGTTACATGTCCTGCTGCTTGGGAATTTGGGATGGTTGCTTTAAAATCCAACATGCAATTTTGGTAGTATCAGCAGATCTGATTAACTGACCTGTATCAGGTGACCGCAACTGTTCACCATTTCCACCTGAGAACACAGGAATTTAGTAGGTGGGCAGTAAAAAGGGAACGTTAACATATTTCATAAGATGAGCTGGGGAGATTGCTCAGTGGTTAAAGGTGGATGCAAGCAAAACCTGCCGGCGTGGGTTCAATTCCCAAGCACCAACATAAAGCAGGAGCCAAAAAGTGGTGAATACATCTGTCATTTATTTGCAGTGGACACACTGGCACACGTGCATATGCACACACACACATAAATAAGTAGATAAATACATAAATGGAAATTTAAAAGAAAGATTTCAATTCCTTTTTCGCAGATAGTACTGTACTCGATTAATATAAGGACGAGGTCAAAGGGTACAGTTTCATTAGGGTAAGTTCTCAAGATCTGTTGTACAGAATAGTGACTACAGTTCTTGAGAATGGCTGAGAGTAGGGATTCTCTGTTTTTATTTTGTCTTATTTATTATTATTATGACTATTTTTATTTTTGTGGTGCTGGGATTGAGTCCAAGTGGTCCAGTCTGTCTTCAAACCTGAAACTGTCCTGTCTCAGCTTCCCAAGTGCTTGGATTACAAGTTTTACCACCATGTCTGGTCCAAGAGTAAATAGATCTTAAATGTTGTAATGATAAAGGAGTACAAGAGGTTATGGATAATTAACATAAGAATATAATATATATATAAATATATATATATATATATCATATATATATATATATATATCAAAATACTGGGCTGGAGAGATGGCTTAACAGTTAAGGCCAGGCGTGGTGGCACACGCCTTTAATCCCAGCACTTGGGAGGCAGAGGTAGGAGGATTGCCATGAGTTTGAGGCCACCCTGAGACTACAGAGTGAATTCCAGGTCAGCCTGGGCTTGAGTGAGAACCTACCTCGAAAAAAAAAAAAAAAAAAAAAAAAAAAAAAACAGTTAAGGCGCCTGCCTGTGAAGCCTAAGAACGCTTGTTCAAATCTCCAGGTCCCATATTTAGCCAGAGGCAAAAAGTGACGCTAGCGCGCACAATGTCACACATGCACACAAGGGGGCGCACGTGTCTGGAGTTTGTTCACAGCAGCTGAAGTCCTGGTGTGTCCATTCTCTGCCTCTTCCTGTCTCTCTGTCTCTCAAAAAAAAATATTATGCTATACACTATAAATATATAAAATGTTTGTCAAGTTTACCTTAATAAGCTGAGAGAAAAGAAATTTAATCAAAAGATTACATGTAAAGAAATGAATAAGCTGGATGTGGTGGCTCATGCCTGCTATCCCATCATTCAAGAGGCTGCAGTAGAGCCTGCAGTAAGTTTGAGGTCAGCCTGGGCTACAGTAACAACCAGCCTCAAAAAAATGAAAATCAGGGGCTGGCGAGATGGCTTAGCAGTTAAGGCGTATGCCTGTGAAGCCTAAGGATCCAGGTTTGATTCTCTAAGTCCCATGTGAGCCAGATGCACATGGTGGCATATGCATCTGGAGTTTGTTTGCAGTGGCTAGAGGCCCTGGTGTGCCCATTCTCTCCCTCTCTGTCTCCAATAAATAAATAAATAAATAAATAAATAAATAAATATTTTTAAAAAAATAAAAATCGGCTGGGCGTGGTGGTATAGTCCTCTACTCCCAGCACTCGGGAGGCAGAGGTTAGAGGATCACTGTGAGTTCAAGGCCAACCTGACAAATATTTCTAAATAAATAGAATGTCCAAAAAGGAAGGAAATAACAGAAAAAAGACCATAAAATAGTTTTGATATTTTTTTCTAGGCCCCCAAAATGCATTTTACTCACTTTTGACTTGATATCTCTGTGGAGCACACGTTTCTTGTGAATATGGTTTACTCCAAGGCACATTTGTGTAAACCAATTAAGGATCTGTGAGGAAAAAGTACGCAACATCTGTAGCAATGTGATAGCCCAGAATTTTGCATGTGAATTATGAACTCACGGAAATTACATAATTCATCTAAGACTGGCTAGATCACCTGGGGAAATGCAGAGAAACTCATTTCCATGTTCCACCACCTTACCTATCATCCAAAGAGATTTCTGGACAAAATTTCTGTTGTGAAAATTTATTTATTTGCAAGCACACAGAGAGAGAGAGAATGATAGAGAAAGGGAATGGGCGTAGCAGAGCATCCTGCCACTGCAAACTGCAAGTACCACTTTGTACATCTAGCTTTACATGGGTCCTGGGGATTTGAACCCAGTCCACTAGGCTTTACAAGCAAGTGTCTTTAAGTGCTGAGCAATCTCTCCAGGTCCACTTTTTTCTTTTTTTCAAAATTTCTTAAATGCATATCTAGTGGTGGTTTACCATTAAGAAGTGGGGGGGAGATGGTGGGATCATGGTATATTGCCTATACATGCAGAGTTTGCCAATTAAAAGTTTTATTTAAAAAGAAAGAAATGGGGCTGGAGAGATGGCTTAGCAATTAAGGCACTTGCCTGCAAAGGCTAACAACCAGAGTTCAATTCCCTGGTACTCATGTGCAGCCAGATACACAAAATGATGTATGCATCTGTAGTTCATTTGCAGTGGTTGAAGGCCTTGGCATACCTATTCTCTCTGTCTCTCTTCTCTCCTCTCTATCTTTCTCTGCTTGCACATAAATAAAAATAGTTTTTAAAAAAAAAAAGAAAGAAACGAATATGCAGCCATGTATAGGGGCACAAGCCTGTAATCTTTGCACTCAGTAGGTTGAGGCAACAGGATTTCAAGTTTGAGAACAGCTGGGTTATCTAGTGACGCACCCTGCTTCAAAAAAATCAACCAGCACAGCCAGGCGTGGTGGCGCCCACGTTTAATCCCAGCACTTAGGAGTCAGAGGTAGGAGGATCACTGTGAGTTCGAGGCCACCCTGAGAAAACATAGTGAATTCCAGGTCAGCCTGAACTAAAAGTAAGACCCTACCTCAGAAAACAAACAATCAAACAAACAAACAAACAAAAAAATCAACCAGCAGGGTGTGGTGGCTCACACATGTAACCCAACACTGGTGAGGCTGAAGCAAGCAAAACTCCCCAAGTTCAAGGCCAACCTGGTGTACAAGGTAAGTTTAGAACTCTGTAGCCTAAGCAACAGAGTAAGAACCTGTCTCAAAAAAACCAAATCAGGTCTGAAGGGATGGCTTAGAGGTTAAGGCATTCGCCTGGAAAGCCAAAGGACCAAGGTTTGATTCCCCAGGACCCACAATTGCCAGATGTACAAGGGGGCACATGTGTCTGGAGTTCGTTTGCAGCGGCTGGAGGCCCTGGCATGCCCATTCTCTCTCTCTCTCCCCCTCTCTGTTAAATAAATAAATAAATAAATAAATAAATAAATAAATAAATAAATAAAAATAAATAAATGCTGTTAAAGAAAAACCAAATCATAAAAATATAACTAGTTAACTAAACAATCAACCAAAAAGGCAGCAAGTTTTAGACTTGACCAGGAAAAAGACCGACAGGCACAGGCAAGAAAGAGATAGGGCAGGATTTCTTGTCGTTCGTTCTTTCTTTTTCTTTCTTTTGAGGTAGGGTCTCGCTCTATCCCAGGCTAACCTGGAATTCCCTATGTAGTATCAGGGTGGCCTCAAACTCACAGCAATCCTCCTACCTCTGTCTCCCGAAGTGCTAGGATTAAAGGCGTGCACCACCACGCCCAGCTAGGATTCCTTCTTTTGATCATTTAGTAATACAAAATAAAATCTATTATGCCTTCTAAAATTTCAGAACACTGAGAAACCAGTTAACAGCCATTACAAAGTACAATGAGTAATACAACGTTGAAATTTCATCTGAACATGAAAGCTTTGCCACCTATCGTGGTTTACTTCTTTAAAACATTTTAGCTGGGCATGGCAGCACACACTAGTAGTTGAGAGTTTGAGGTCAGCCTGGGCTATATTATAACACACCAGCCTGGTCTACAAGGTGGAGGCCTCTCAAAAGAACCCAAACAGGAACACTAACAAACTGCTTCAGGCAGCCACAGGCGAGGACACTAACCAGTAACCCGGATTTTTGTTTTGTTTTGTTTGTTTTCCTTTTGTACCTAACTTTTATTTTTAGTTAGTTGGAAAAAATTTGAAAGTATGTGGAAATATTACTTAAATAGGGCTGATGTTGTACATTATAGTAAAAGTATAAAAAAGTGACCCCCAAGGTATATCAATTTTAAAGCAGATGAAAACTTGAATGACAAATATCTAATAAAATTCTCAAGTAAAAAAGTCAATGCAACCTATGCTACAAAGTAAAAATGAAAAAAAAAAGCCTTATAAATAAAACAGAATAATACACTAGACTGAGAGTCATGAAATTAGTCAGATGAAACAAACAACAAATAATTCTTGAACTGGTACAAATCTTCAGTGAGGATCTTGCCTGTTTCACTGGAGCTCTAATTCCCACCCAGCCCACCTCCACTCCTGGTAACCACATTTTAAAAGTCCTTGGTATCAAATAGCATCTACATATATAACTCAGTCGTTAGTCCAAGACTTTGGTGCTAAAGATTTTCATGAGGGCTGGAGAGATGGCTTAGTGGTTAAGCACTTGCCTGTGAAGCCTAAGGACCCCAGTTCAAGGCTCGATTCCCCAGTACCCACACATAAGCCAGACACACAAGGTGACGCATGCATATGGAGTTCGACTGCAGTGGCTGGAGGCCCTTGGTGTGTCCATTCACTCTCTCTCTCTGCCTCTTTCTCTCTCTGTCTCTTCAAATAAATAAATAAATAAACAATTTTCATGATTGTGATTAATATCTGAAACCCAACTTATTGAGACAGAAATGTCAAATTAAAATAAAAGCTATGCCGGGCATGGTGGTGCGTGCCTTTAATCCCAGCACTCAGGAGGCAGAGGTAGGAGGATCACTGTGAGTTGAAGGCCACCCTGAGACTACATAGTGAATTCCAGGTCAGCATGAGCTAGATAGAGTGAGAACCTACCTCGAAAAACCAAATAGTAAAAACTAAAAAATAAAATAAAAGCTATAGTAGTCACATCTAATTTATACAAAATTTATGAGAAAATTTATTTCTTTGTGGGAAATTATGTAAGTCAATCTCTTACCATGTCTTCGGGAAACAGCTTTCCTTTTTGTTGTTTAATCTTCTGCATCAGATCCCCTCCATCACAATACTCCATTACAATGTACAAATGTCCTTCAGCTAAAATACAGGTAAGACTTATGAAAGCAGCAGTGGCTATAAACTAAATTCCGACATGAACACAGTTGGGGGAATTCATATTTACCTTCAAATGATTCTTTAAAGGCAACAATGTTGGGGTGTTTCATTTTGGCTAGCAGAACAGCCTCTTTCCTAGAATTCTGTGTATCAGAGAAAGACTAAGAAAAGATTTGAAATAAGTAAAATTCAATGCTGAATTTTAAATTTTTATTTTTATTTTTATTTATTTGACAGAGAGAGGGAGAGAGAGAATGCGCATGCCAGGGCCTCCAGCCACTGCAAACAAACTCCAGATGCATGCGCCCCCTTGTGCATCTGGCCAACATGGGTCCTGGGAAATCAAATCTGGGTCCTTTGGCTTTGCGGACAAACACCTTAACTGCTAAGCCATTCCTCCAGCCCTGAATTTTAAAAATTTTTTAAAAAATTTATTTATTTATTTATTTATTTATTTATTTGAGAGAGAGAGAGAGAAAGAGGCAGAGAGAGCATGCAAGAGAGAGATAGAGAGAGAATGGGTGCACCAAGGCCTCCAGTCACCACAAACAAACTCCAAATGCGTGTGTCATCATGTGCATCGGTCTTACATGGGTACTAGGAACTCAAACCTGGGTCCATTGCCCCAATGCTGAATTTTTTGCAATAGTTGGTAAAACTTCAGTTCTGCCTATTAATCACTAAGCCATCTTTATTAACTCCAAAACAAAATATGCTGACATTTTTTTTTTTTTTTAAATTTTTTAACTTTTTATTTATTTATTTAGTTGGAGAGAGAGAGAAGACAAACTTGCCAGGGTTCTAGCCACTGCAAATGAACTCCAGATGCATGTGCCCCTGCAGCTGGCTTTTTGTTCTTTTATTAACTCCAAAACAAAATATGTGATGACATTTCAACTATGGCCATGTTGGACTGATCCCTTCATTGAAATGTTTTCTTTCTTCATTTATTACACAGGTAGATTATAAACTAATTATAATATCTAACTGGGCTGATGATGTAGCTCAATGGTATAGCTCTTGCCTAAAGGTCCCATAATGATGCCCAGCACCACCAAAAAGGAAAGAAAGAAAGAAAGAAAGAAAGAAAGAAAGAAAGAAAGAAAGAAAGGTGCATGCCTTTAATCCCAGCACTTGGGAGGCAAAGGTAGGAAGATTGCCGAGGGTTCAAGACCACCCTGAGACTACATAGTAAATTCCAGGTCAGCATGGGCTAGAGTGAGACTCTACCTCAGAAAACCAAAAAAAAAAAAGGAAGGAAGGGGAAGAAAGGGAGGGAGGGAGACAAAAAGCTTGCCTAAGTATCACCTTACTTTAGATAGCCAGGGTTACAATGAAAATAGTATATATCCTAGAATAAAAATCAAGGATTTCATGTTTTGACTGTTGGCATCACTGGCCCAAATAATTTTTAAAAAAAAGAGAGAGTATTTTGGTATATTTCTGTATTAAGAAGAGGCAAAGATGATGAAATAAGATTCTAAAAGTATTTTTCCCTAATTGAGTTTATAAGGATGAAATCCTGAATGACTTATAATCAAGAAACTACCATAGGGGACTGGAGATAGCTCAGCAGTTAAAGGCTCTTGCTTGCAAGGCCTGATTGCCTGGGTACAATTCCCCAGTATCCACATGAAGGCATATGCACAGAGTGTCACATGCATCTGGAGTTTGTTTGTAGCATGCCCACACCCATACTTTCTCTCTCTCTCTCTCTCCTTGCAAATAAACAATAAGTAAAAATATTTTTAAAAAAAAAGTATCACAGGGCCTGGGAGTGTAGCTCAGTGGTACAGCACGTGCTGAGGTCCTGGATTAGATCCCCAGCACTACAACAAACAAAATAGGGCTGGAGAGATGGCTCAGCTAGCAGTTAAGGCACTTGCCTGCAAAGCCAATCGAACCAGGTTTAATTGCCCAGGACCCACATAAGCCAGATGCACAAGGTGCACATGCATGGAGTTCATTTGCAGTGGCTGAAGGTCCTGGTGAGCCCATTTTCTCTCTCTCTCTCTCTTTCTCTGCCTCTTTCTCTCTCTCAAAAAATAATAATAATCTGCTGGGCATGGTGGCACATGTCTTTAATTCCAGCACTGAGGAAGCAGAGGTAGGAGGATCGCCACAAGTTCGAGGCCACCCTGACACAACATAGTGAATTCCAGATCAGCCTGAGCTAGAGTGAGGCCTACCTTGAAAAACCAAAATAATAATAATAATAATAATAATTTTTTAAAAAAACAATGCAGTGGGAACAGGGTAGAGTGATATACACCAACAATGCTAGCACTTAGGAGACTGAGGCAGGAAGATGACAGGTTCTAGGTCAGTTTGGGCCACATACTGAGATAGTGTCTCAAAAACTAAAACCCAAACCAAAAAATACATTGGGGAAAATGCCTAGCACTCTGATAATTTTATTAAATGTATTTTTTTTTTAATTTATCAAGGCTGGAGAGATGGCTCACCAATTAAAGGCACTTGCTTGCAAAGCCTGCCAGCCTGGCTTTGATTTCCTAATGCCCATATAAAGCCAGATGCACAAAGTGGCACATGTGTCTGGAATTCATTTGCAGAGGTAAGAGGCCCTGGTGCACCCATACACATATTCTCTATCACTTTCTCTCTTTCTTTATCAAATAAATAATTTTTTTTAATTTATCAAAATATGGGGCTGGAGAAATGGCTTAGCAGTTAAGGCGCTTGCCTGTGAAGCCTAAGAACCCTGGTTCGATTCTCCAGGTCCCACGTAAGCCAGATGCACAAGGGGATGCACACATCTGGAGTTCGTTTGCAGTGGCTGGAGGCCTTGGAGCACCCATTCTCTCTCTCCCTCTCTCTCTTTCCCTCTGTCTCTAATAAATAAATTTTTTAAATTATCAAAATATTATTAAACAATCTCCATGGTATGATATATAGTACCAAATAATCCTCGGGGCAATATGATCTACAAACTGCTCCTCTGAGTAGATTCCTAAATAACAGTAACTGATGGCTTGCATTTTAAGTCTTTACTCTTCACTGTATCTTTTTAAATCATTAACATTACATCTGAGTTACTCTGAGCAGATTTATTCTACTGTTGGAATATGAAACTGGAAACTAATTCATTGAGAAAAACCGTACATATTGATTTTTTTCCCTTTGTTAATTGTACTATCCTCAAAACCATATGAAATATATCAAGCCCTTGCCAAGGTCATGAATAAACTGGTTTCAGACTTTGCAGGATGGAGAAACTCCACACTGAACCTCAAGAACTTATTCTCTCATGTAAATTACAGGTTCACTTCCAACGTGAGCTATTTTCTTTAGCAGTAACCTTGGGAAGTCTTATTTCTTTCATGGCAAACATGCGATTGCTGCTTTCCTGCCGAACCAAAAGAGCTCTTCCAAATGAGCCCTCGCCGATCACTCTCAGGACCACGTAGTCATCCATGCTGGGCCCGCACGGCTGGGTTCCACTCATGCTGTCACCACCAGCTCTCCCACACTACAGTAAAGAACAGAATCCTTTCAGGTAGGGTAAACTCAAAGTAGCTTTAGTCACCGTGACAGGCCAACTTCTTTAGGGTGGCGATCATAGTACATCACTCCAAAATATGTTCTTTTGGCATAAGGATGATTTTGAACTAAAAGCAATTTACTCTTGCTTTCTAGCCTTTTGTCTAAACAAGGCTTAGATGACACCATGTAAGGCAACAAATTCCCATTTGTAAATCTCTTCCCAGGAAGACAACAACATTGTTCACCTTGATCACTCTTTTCCTCCCCTTTGCCTACCCCACTTTTTCAAAAACTTATTTTTAGGGCTGGAGAGATGGCTTAGCAGCTAAGGTGCTTGCCTGCAAAACCTAAGGACTCATGTTCCACTCTCCAGATCTCACATAGCCAAATGCACAAATGTGATGCAAAAGCAAGGCTACACATGTCCACTAGGTGGCGCAAGCATCTGGAGTTCAATTGCAGTGGGTGAGGCCCTAGCACACCAATATTCTCTCTCTCTCTCTCTCTCTCTCTCTCTCTCTCTCTCTCTCATTCTCTCTAAATTAAAAAAGAAAAGAAAAAACCTTATTTTATTTAATATTTACAAGCATAGAGAGAGAGAGCATGTCCCAGGGTTTCTTGCCATTATCAGGTGGTCAACTCTTATCAATGGGGAAAGTACCAATTGGAGTTCTATGTTTATGTTTCTAAGGCAAATTCTAGCATCCCAAAGCTCCCTCTCTTCCTTTGTCTACTTACTTATCCACAACTTATCACCCTTTTCTTAATGGTAAGTAAGCTCCTAGGTCTGACATCTTACACCTGTGTACATGTACTAAATTCCCTCACCTCCTGCTCCAACTTAATCTATCTTTTGTCAGTTTAAACTAAGGGTCTCTAAAAAGACAAAAGAAAAATCTTTTCCTTCCCCTACACTAAACATATAACAGGTAGCCTCTGAGTTCAAGTTGTAGTTGTCAAACATCTCTTAGTTTCTTTGTCTTCATGGTCACACAATGAAGAGGTGATCTAAGCAAAAGTGTATGTGTGTGAGAGGGGCCAAGGTTTGTGGAAAGAGCTATGCTGGCTAGCTGCAGAAATATTCAGAGGAAGCAGGGCATGGTAGTGCACACCTTTAATCCCAGCACTCGGGAGGCAGAGGTAGGTGGATCGCCATGAGTTCGAGGCCACCCTGAGACTACATAGTGAATTCCAGGTCAGCCTGGGCTAGAGCAAGACCCTACCTTGAAAAAAAAATAAAGAAATATTCCGAGGAGATAGGCAAGTATATTTAAGGTGAAGCCTGAAGGATGATTAGAAGGGGCTTCACATAACCAAATTAGACATACAACTCTTCCTCAGAACAGTTGAGCCTTCCAGCACATTCACACATGGAACAAAATACAAGTCAATGGATGTGGTGGTGTCTGTAATTCCAGCACTCAGGAAGCAGAAGCAGGAGAATTTTTCGAGGCCAGCCTGATACACATGGTGAGTTCTAGACCAGCCAGGGCTATATAGCAAGACTCTGTCTCAAAAAGTTAAAATGAAAGCTGGGGGGAGCTGGAGAGATGGCTTAGTAGTTAAGGCACTTTGCCTGCAAAGCCAAAGGATACCAGTTCGACTCTCCAGGACCCACGTAAATCAGATGGACAAAGGGACACATGCATCTGGAGTTTGTTTGCAGTGGCTAGAGGCGCTGGTGCGCCCATTCTCCCTTTCTCTCTCTGCCCCTTTCTCTCTCTCAAATAAAATAAAATAATAAAGCCGGGCATGGTGGTGCACGTCTTTAATCCCAGCACTGGGGAAGCAGAGGTAGGAGGATGGCTTTGAGTTCGAGGCTACCCTGAGTCTACATAGTGAATTCCATGTGATGTTTGGCTTCCTGGGCTTGGGTTACCTCACTAAGTATAATCCTTTCCAGATCCATCCATTTTCCTGAAATTTTCATAATTTCATTTTTCTTTACTGCTGAGTAGAACTCTATTGTGTAAACGTGCCATATTTTCATTATCCACTTCAGCTGAGGGACATCTAGGCTAGTTCTGTTTCCTAGCTATTGTGAATAGAGCGGCAATAAACATGGTTGAGCAAGTATCTCTAAGGTAGTGAGATGAGTCCTTAGGATATATGCCTAGGAGTGGTACAGCTGGGTCATATGGAAGATCTATTTTTAGCTATCTCAGGAACCTCCACACTGATTTCCACAATGGCTGAACCAGATTACATTCCCACCAACAGTGTAGAAGGGTTGCTCTTTTTCTGCATCCTTGCCAGCATTTATGGTCACTTGTTTTCATGATGGTAGCCAATCTGACAGGAGTGAGATGGAATCTCAACATAGTTTTAATCTGCATTTCCCTGATCACTAGGGATGTAGAACATTTTTAGATGTTTATATGCCATGTGTATTTCTTTTGAGAACTCTCTATTTAGTTCCATAGCCCATTTTTAATTGGGTTGTTTGATTTCTTATTAGTTTTTTGAGTTCTTTGTATATTTTGGATATTAATCCTCTGTCAGATGTTTAGCTGGCAAAGATTTTCTGCCATTCTGTAGGTTGCCTCTTTGCTCTATTCACAGTGTCCTTTGCTGTACAAAAGCTTTGTAATTTCATGAGGTCCCAGCAGTTCATCTGTGATTTTATTTCTTGAGCAATTGGGGTTGTATTCAGAAAGAAAGTCTTTAATCCCAGCACTCGGGAGGCAGAGGTAGGAGGATCGCTGAGAGTTGAGGCCACCCTGAGACTACATAGTTAATTCCAGGTCAGCCTGGACCAGAGTGAAACCCTACCTTGAAAAACAAAAAAAAAAAAAAAAAAAAAAAAAAAGAAAGTCTTTGCCAAGACTAATATGTTGAAAGGGTTCCCCCACTTTTTCCTCTAGCAATTTCAGCGTTTCAGGCTAGAGTGAGACTCCACCTCAAAAACACAAAACAAAAAAAGGAAGGAAGGAAGGAAGGAAGGAAGGAAGGAAGGAAGGAAGGAAGGAAGGAAGGAAGGAAGGAAGGAAGGAAGGAAGGAAGGAAGGAAGGGGAAGAAAAAACAAGGGGGAGGAGGCCGGTGTGTGTACTGGGGAGATAGTCCAGTGAATAAAGTGGTTGCCTCAAGCCTGAGACCCCTAGTTCAATCCCCAGAAGCCATGGAGAGTTTCTATAATCCCAGCCATGCACATGGCAGTAGGGAAGTGGAGACAGGAGAATTTACTGAAGCTGGTGGGGAGCGCAGCACAGCCGTGTGGAGGGTGACCCTGCCTGCCTTCGATGAGGTGGAATGGCAAAGATGTACCCAAAAGTTGTCCTACACACATGCATACTCCAACAAATAATTTTTAAAAATGCTTTTAGGAGCCCAGTGTGGTGGGAAGATCGCCATGAGTACAAGGCCATCCTGAGACTACATAGTGAGTTCCAGGTCAGCCTGGACTAGAGTGAGACCCTACCTCCAAAAACCAAAAAATAAAATAAAAATAAAAAATAAATAAAAATGCCTTTAGGGATAGGGAGGTGGCTCCATGGTTAAAGATGCTTGCTTGCTCTCAGGCTGGGGTTCAATTCCCCAGGAACCATGAAGCCAGATGCAAAAAGTGGCGCATGCATATGGCATTCCATTGCAGTGGCAAGAAACCCTGGCACACACTTCTTTCCCCTCCCCTTTCACACATGCGCACACACATGTGCAAATAAATAAAAATTTTAAAAAATTCTTTTTGACTTATTTGAGAGTGACAGAGAAAGAGGCAGAGAAAGAATGGACACACCAGGGCCTCCAGCCACTGCAGACAAACTCCAGATGCATGCGCCACCTTAGGCATCAGGCTTACTTGGGTACTTACAGCCTGGAACAGGGGTCCTTACGTTTCACAAGCAAGCACTTGCCTGCAAAGCCAAAGGACCTCGGTTCGATTCCCCTATACCCAAATAAGCCAGATGCAGAAGGTGCCCCCCCGTCAAATAAATGAATAAATAATAAATAAATAAACAAATAATATTTTTAAAATAACCGGAAAGGGATCTGCCACGCCCGGAAACAGGACTAGACAGAGGCTAGTTTAGGATGCGCGCGGCGACTCAGCACGGAATCAACTGGGCCCGCCCGTCCCCGCCGCTGGCCCGGCCCGCCCGCGCGGAGACAGACGGCCGAGGCGGGAGCCCGGACACGCGCGCCCACGGCCGGCTGGGCTGAGGCGCGATGCGGACGCTCGCCACGCACCCGCGGGGACCGCCCTCCTCACCCGCTTTCGGGGCTCGCGTGGTCGCCGCCGCCGCCGCCGCTGCCTCCGCCTCCGCCCGGCACTGCGCTTCCGGGTTGCGTCTCTCTGTTTGCGGGTGCAAGAAACCGCCTGCGTCGGGCTGGCGGGAGGCGCTGTTCCGCGAGGAGCCAGGACCACGAAGAGCACCTGTAAAGCTGCTTTTCCACGCTGCTGAAGTGGGAAGGGAGTCCCAGACCCCACTTTTTTTTTCTTTCTTTTTTTTTTTTTTTTTTTTTTGGTTTTTCAAGGTAGGGTCTCACTGTAACCCAGGCATTCCTCCTACCTCTGCTGGGATTAAAGGCGTGTGCCACCACGCCCTGGCTACCCAGACTCCACTTTGTTTGTTTATTTATTTATTAGTGACAGACAGAGAAAGAGGCAGAGAGAGAGAGAGAAAAAATGGGTGCGCCAGGGACTCCAGCCACTGCAAATGAACTCCAAATGCATGCGCCACCTTCTGCATCTGGCTTATGTGGGTCCTGGGAAATTGAGCCTCGAACCCGGGTTTTTAGGCTTCACAGGAAAGCCTTTAACCAGCGTTTAACCGCTAAGCCGTCTCTCCTGTTCAGACTCCACTTTAAACAACCAGTCCCCATACAAAAGTTTCAGGTGCACAGCACGTCAAGCACTTACTGTGTGACCTCGGACAAAATGGAAGGCAGGAAGATGCCTTCCTTCCTCAACCCTTCAAGAAACCCATGCCCCACTCTCTGAAATGTGTTTGTTTGCTTACATGGCAGAAGGAAAGTTCTAAGATTCCACCTGGGTCTGACATTTTTGCACACACCTCTAATCCCAGCACAGAGGCCAAAGGGCTACGAATTTGAGGCTAGCCTGGATTAAACAGTTCCAAGGCTCAAAAATAGAAAAAAAAAAAAAAGCGGGGGAAGGGCTCCAGCTGGAACTAAGGTTTGTGGAAGAAATGAAAGGACAAAGTTAAGGATTTAGCTCAGTGGTAGAGGGCTTGCCTAGCAATTGGAAACCTTTAGCTTCAGTACTGAACACTGGGGTGAAAAACAAAAGCACAGCAATGAGATACCATCAAAATATTAGACACCGGGGACATGAACAGCCACACTTCTTTCCCCTCCTTTCACACATGCGCACACACATGTGCAAATAAATAAAAATTTTAAAAATTCTTTTTGACTTATTTGAGAGTGACAGAGAAAGAGGCAGAGAAAGAATGGACACACCAGGGCCTCCAGCCACTGCAGACAAACTCCAGATGCGCGCCACCTTAGGCATCAGGCTTACTTGGGTACTTACAGCCTGGAACAGGGTCCTTACGTTTCACAAGCAAGCACTTGCCTGCAAAGCCAAAGGACCTCGGTTCGATTCCCCTATACCCAAATAAGCCAGATGCAGAAGGTGCCCCCCCGTCAAATAAATGAATAAATAAAGAAATAAATAAATAATATTTTAAAAATAACCGGAAAGGGATCTGCCACGCCCGGAAACAGGACCACTAGACAGAGGCTAGTTTAGGATGCGCGCGGCGACTCAGCACGGAATCCACTGGGCCCGCCCGTCCCCGCCGCTGGCCCGGCCCGCCCGCGCGGAGCCGCGGCGGGAGCCCGGACACGCGCGCCCACGGCCGGCTGGGCTGAGGCGCGATGCGGACGCTCGCCACGCACCCGCGGGGACCGCCCTCCTCACCCGCTTTCGGGGCTCGCGTGGTCGCCGCCGCCGCCGCTGCCTCCGCCTCCGCCCGGCACTGCGCTTCCGGGTTGCGTCTCTCTGTTTGCGGGTGCAAGAAACCGCCTGCGTGGGGCTGGCGGGAGGCGCTGTTCCGCGAGGAGCCAGGACCACGAAGAGCACCTGTAAAGCTGCTTTTCCACGCTGCTGAAGTGGGAAGGGAGTCCCAGACCCCACTTCTTTTTTCTTTCTTTCTTTCTTTTTTTTTTTTTTTTTGGTTTTTCAAGGTAGGGTCTCACTGTAACCCAGGCATTCCTCCTACCTCTGCTGGGATTAAAGGCGTGTGCCACCACGCCCTGGCTACCCAGACTCCACTTTGTTTGTTTATTTATTTATTAGTGACAGACAGAGAAAGAGGCAGAGAGAGAGAGAAAAAAAATGGGTGCGCCAGGGACTCCAGCCACTGCAAATGAACTCCAAATGCATGCGCCACCTTCTGCATCTGGCTTATGTGGGTCCTGGGAAATTGAGCCTCGAACCCGAGTTTTTAGGCTTCACAGGAAAGCCTTTAACCAGCGTTTAACCGCTAAGCCGTCTCTCCTGTTCAGACTCCACTTTAAACAACCAGCCCCCATTACAAAAGTTTCAGGTGCTCAGCACGTCAAGCACTTACTGTGTGACCTCGGACAAAATGGAAGGCAGGAAGATGCCTTCCTTCCTCAACCCTTCAAGAAACCCATGCCCCACTCTCTGAAATGTGTTTGTTTGCTTACATGGCAGAAGGAAAGTTCTAAGATTCCACCTGGGTCTGACATTTTTGCACACACCTCTAATCCCAGCACAGAGGCCAAAGGGCTACGAATTTGAGGCTAGCCTGGATTATACAGTTCCAAGGCTCAAAAATAGAAGAAAAAAAAAAAAGCGGGGGAGGGGCTCCAGCTGGAACTAAGGTTTGTGGAAGAAATGAAAGGACAAAGTTAAGGATTTAGCTCAGTGGTAGAGGGCTTGCCTAGCAATTGGAAACCTTTAGCTTCAGTACTGAACACTGGGGGTGAAAAACAAAAAGCACAGCAATGAGATACCATCAAAATATTAGACACCGGGGACATGAACAGCTAGGTTTACTTACATCTATTGTAGAGAACTTTTGACCCTGTACAGTTAAGAGGCAGGAAGTTATGAAACTTGCTGGAAAATGGATGGATCTGGAAAGGATTATACTTAGTGAGGTAACCCAGGCCCAGAAAGCCAAATGTCACATGTTCTCTCTCATATGTGGATCCTAGCTACAAATGATTGGACTTCTAAGTGAGTAAAAATAAAACTCAGTAGCAGAAGCCACTAAACTAGAAAGGGGATATAAAGGGAATAGAGAGGGAGGGAGGGGGGACTTAATAGGATGGTATTGTATATATGTAAGTAGAAGAACAGATTAGTGGGGGTGAAAAGGCCCAAGTGAGGTCAGAGGAAGAGATTGAGTAAAGGAACGGTGAGGGAGGGCTAATCAAAATCTAAGAGGATATTAAAAAAAAAAGTCAGCCGGGCGTGGTGGCGCATGCCTTTAATCCCAGTACTTGGGAGGCAGAGGTAGGAGGATTGCCAAGAGTTCAAGGCCACCCTGAGACTACATAGTGAATTCCAGGTCAGCCTGGACCAGAATGAGACCCTACCTCTCAAAACCAAAAAATAAAAATAAAAAAAGTCATATGGAAACCTACTCTTCTGGACAATGGAACACTCAGAAGCCATAGATTGTTACTAGAAAATTTTCAGTGCCAGGAATGGGATACCTTCCAGTGAGTTGTTGGCCAGGGAGGTCACAGATACCCTCAAAACGCTACAGGCCATTGTCGAGGCCCTTGGTTTCCCACCAGGAATAGATGGTAAGACTCTATTGCTGAAGACTTCACATACTTGGTATGCAAGGTCACTGAGAAATCCTGCTGGAGCTAAGCTGAAAGCTTCCTCCATGTGGACCAGTGACAGAAAACTGGAAAAAGCTATGTTGCATGCAGTTCAATGGGAGAGAGAGAGACCACCAGTGAAGGTACTCAACAGTGAACACTGCAAGCTTTAAATTTGGCCAGCCAGGCCAAATGAGCCAATGGGTGCAATAGTGGCATGTCTGTTATGGGGGAAACCAACCACTCTCTATTTGGACTGGAGGCCTGCTCCATGGGAGGGAATACATCCCTGATACTGAAAACCTACAACAGGGGTAGTCATGAGCCCTAGGGGTGTAATGTCTGCTGGTGTCTGGCTAAATGTATATACTATGCTCACCAAACTGCCCAGTAAGCACTTCTCTTATGTCCATACCCTTATATTAATGCTACTCTCACTTTTGGTTAGAGAAGCTTCTCTTTTCAGATGGCGGTGACCTTGGGATAACTCAGAAGGCACCATGGTGCTGAGAAGAAGAGACAGAGGAGTGCTCAGCACTGAAACATCTCTAACACACCTTCCAAGGCTCAGAGTCCATTGCAGAAGAGGTAGCGGAAAGAATTAAGAGCCAAAGGAAGGGTAGGACTCCTTACAATGTGCTCCTCCAGACACAAAATGGCCTGGATAGCTATGACCTCACAGTGCCTGAAACTACCTACACAAGACCATCATAATAGGAGGAAAAGATGATGACATCAAAATTAAGAGAGACTGATTGAGAGGGGGAGGGGATATGATGGAGAATGGAGTTTCAAAAGGGAAAAGTGGGGGGAGGGAGGGAAGTACCATAGGATATTGTCTACAATTAAGGAAGTTGTCAATAAAAATAAAAAATAAATTACCAATGTATTTCAAAGGCAAAGTTCAAGCTCAGAGGCATTTTACAAAGTAATGCGTTTGTAGTGCTGGGGAGTGAAACCAGGGCCTTACACATGCTAGGCAAGTGGTCTACTACTTAGGCAAACACCATCCTTATAAAATATTTCCTGAAATAAATGCCCCTGAGGCTGAGAATGTAGCTTAGTGGTAGGACCCTGTATCCTGTTCCCATTAACAACAAAAAAGACAATAGAGTATCACTATACAGATATTTTTATTGTATACATATTAAGTACACAGTTTAAAATACTACTCTCCAGAACAAGACAATAAAAGTTATTATACAAAAGTCATGAGCATAAAGAGTTATTAAACTTATCTTTTGTAATTCACTTATTTGAAACAAGTTGAAACAGGACTTAGGCCATTTATATATTAGTTCAGGACCTTATAAATCTCTTTCATTAACGGTATTTATGTGAAGGGAGAACTGTTAGCTGTTTGTGACTATCATGTCTTAGGGGACATGATTTAACAGTGACATTTTCATATGCTAGAAAAGAAAAACGTTTAAGTATTGACTGTCTTAGAAATGCTACATAAACTAGAATGGCATTAAATATATATTACTTCCCCAAATTCTCTTCTAAAATAGTTTATAAACTATTGAATGAAGCTATGAAAGTTAAAGTTGTAACGTTAAATCACCATTTCTTTCTTATGCATCACCTCTTAGGAAGGGGTATTACACATGAAGACCTCAGCTGTAATGAGAAAAGGCCACAGATACAATCTCACTACCATAGAAAGGTGACAGTGAAGAACCACAGGCAGTTTCAGGATGCAACCAAGCATGAGTCCAGGGAGCAAGAGTTTGTAGAAAAGCAAGCCAAACTTTCTAAGCCTTAATCTTTGAAGGGAGGTGCTCCACATACAATGTTTAAACTTTTTTTTTTGGTCAAAGGACTGAAAGGGCCTCAGACAAGCCAAACTTTCTCCCAACAATTTTATTTCAAAGGGGGAAAATGTCAGTACTCTGTTTAAAGGCAAAGGGAATATTGTAAAAATTGTAAAACATGTCAATTTAAAAATAGAAAATTTAACAATATATGTTTCTGATGCTTCATTACTGTACTTGTATTTGGTAAAGCAAACAAGCTCATACCATCTTTAAGAAACACAACAAACAAGCTGAGAAAGTCTTCTACAGTAAAGAAAAACCTGGTCTGCTAATATTGACAAACAGGATTAGATTTTTGACACAAAACCACAAATGTTCCTATATCATGCGTGTTAATACAAGTCACTGCCTTGAATTTCAGTGCCTGGCCCACTCCAGGCCTAAGGGAAACACAAAGCTATACAAAGCCCAACACCCCAGGAATCATACAAGCCCTCATTTTTCTCCTGCTTGATTGATCTCAGAGATTGTAGGGCAGAGTGCTGCATTAGGACGGCATATAAAGGCATCACCCCCTAACTCTGATAACTGCTCCAGGGAAGACACACAAGGGTAATGGTCTTTTAACATATCCGGCAACTGAGAAGTCTTCTCTTGAAGACGCTGGGAACGTCTCACTGGTGTTAGAAACTTTAGCTCTTTAAATGCAGAATTTATTTTATCATGTTGCATCTTCTTTTTCATACTGAAAAAAAGAACCCACAAAATTATTTCCAAAATTCGAAAGCATGTTAACATTTTCACCATGTACGTCTTGCTATTTATCATACTGTCCTGCATGCCACAACCATGTGACTCTGTTATAGACAGGAGAGGTGCCACAAGCTCCTCAAAGTGAGGACTTGATGCTTCCCTATTTGTTGTTACCATTTGTACACACGATAGACAATTGAGTAGTCACAGAATAGGCAACTCCTCAGTTTCAAACCTGTCATTATTAATAATATACAGAAAATAAATTTTAACTCTTTCTTGTTTTGGTATTTTGAGAAAGGTCTAGCCTTCCAAATATTGGGATTATAGGCATAATTTCAGCTCTTAAAAACTTTTCTCTATATTTTTTTCTTGTTTATATTTTATTTTTTTTCTGAGGTAGGGTTTCACTCTAGCCCAAGCTGACCTGGAATTCACTATGTAGTCTCAGAGTGGCCTTGAACTCATGGCAATCCTTACCTCTGCCTCCTGAGTACTGGGATTAAAGGTGTGAGCCACCACGCCCAGCATTTATTTTTTATTTCTTTTTGAGGTAGGATATCACTCTAGCTCAAGATGACCTGGAATTCACTATGTTGTTTCAGGTTTGCCTCGAACTCACAGCAATCCTATCTCTGCCTTCCCAGTGCTGGGATTAAAGGCGCACACCACCACACACAACCTTTTTTTTTTTGAGGTAGAGTTTCCTCTAGCCTAGGCTGACCTGGAATTTACTATGTAGTTTCAAGGTGGCCTTGAACTCACAGAGATAGATCCTCCTACCTCAGCTGGGATTAAAGATGTTTGCCACCACACCTGGCTATTTTTTAACTTTTTTCCCCTTAAACGCTTCTATGTTAACAAGTGGTAATTCTAATATAAAGTTATGTGAAGTCTTAAAAATACACATTGAGGGATAGGGATATAGCATGCTCCAAGCTCTGGATTTGACCCTTAGTATAAAAAAATAATGATTTTATTATTCCTCAGTATAAAGCAAATCATAGCACATGTTAAAAATTGACCTTTGCAAGCATGGCGTAGTAGACACATTGTATTTAATGATGCAGCCTGCTCCAGGCCTGGAATCAGGGGTTGTAACATCACTGGCTGGGTCTTTGGTCTTGTCGTGTTCCTTTTCACCATCTTGAAACTCCACATTTCTACACTGCTCACTTTCCATTTTTTCCTGCTCCACACTGGCACTTGTATCTTCAGTACTGAGTTCTTGGATGTGTTCCTTGGCTGCAGGAGCCTCCTCAATGCTTTCTCCTATAGAAAACACATTGACAGATTCAAGCTGTTGGCTATATATTAAAAACAAAATCAGAAAATGTAGTTTTTTTCTTAGTTGGCCAAAATTTCAAAATGAAAGAAACAATCTTCCATCCCCTAACCATTATTTTTTCTACAAAGATATTGTGGCAATAACAAATATTTAACATTTCCTATGTGAAGATTACAGATACAAATATAAGAAAGAAAACATCTCAGTCCCTAAGTTTACATGTCACAAGAGAGACATAGTTGGAAGCAACTATAAAATGAGATAAAATGCTGGAAATGAAGTAAGAACACAGGGTAAGTGGAATCTATAAAAAGGGACTGCCATGATACAAGGAGATGCCTAGGGAAGGCCTCAAAAGTGACATTTAGGCTAGGTCTTGAAAAATTATTATTTGACAATGCCAAAGACCAACTTGTAATGAAGCATAAAAGAAAATTATCTGTCAAGATAACCTTAACAAGCAGAGTGTTTAGAACGTATGGTAAGGAAGGTGTGAGTGTGAGGAGGTTGTGATGAACTCAAACAGGAAGGCAGGAACTAGACTGTAATGAACTTTGGCAAAAAATTCATTAGAAGGCTGGAGAGATGCCTTAGCGGTTAAGGCACATGCCTGCGAAGGCTAAGGACCCTGGTTCAAATCTCCAGATTCCACGTAAGCCAGATGCACATGGTGGCACAAGTGTCTGGAGTTCATTTGCAATGGCTAGAGGTCCTGGTGTGCCCATTCTCACTTTCTCTCTCCCTCTTTCTGTCTCAAATAAATAAATAAATTTATTTCATTGGAAACATAGATAAGACTTGATTGATGTAAGATTTCTCTCTGTCCAGAATGGCAGGACGATTCATAATAAGATGATAAAGTTGTTATACTCTCAGAAAGATAGTAGAGGTTAGGGTAGGAAGTAAGTGCCAAATATAAAAATGTAAAACAGGCCTTTCAGAAAACCATAACTTTATGAATAGTTTTTTTTATTTTACTTTTTCTATTTCAAGGCTGCACTCTATCTGCTAGAAAATACTAATGTTATTTTACTAGGGAAAAAAGAGAGAAACTGAATCCAATTTAAATATTGGCTTTATGCTTCCAGATCATCTCTACAGCTAGTAAAAATTATAAGGAAGATGCTTTTCAGAAAAAAAGTTATTTCTACTTTGCTTCTTTTAGTAATTAACAGAAAAGACTGGGTTATTCTTGAAGTTTCCTTTTGTTTGCCGCTTACTAGGTTTTTCTGTTGTTTCCTCTCTCTAGACATTCCTTAAGGTTCTTCACTCATTAACTGTTACTTACAATGTCAGATCATGTACATGTTCCCTGGGATGCATTAACAGACTTCATCAAGTGAAACATTTCCTGCTGAACTAATCATACTCTAACATATGCATGAGCTTCTGGAATACAGTATTACATTAATATGCCATTAGCATATTAACCCCAAAGAACAGGTATTTTTTAATCTTGCATGTAATCAAAAACTTAAACAACACACTTAGTTTAGAATTTTAGTATGACCTTTGCTTTTATTTGAAGCTTTGCCTGTGACTTAAATTTCTGAATTTGCAATTAATTTTGTGGTAATTTGGCAGCACATATCACAATCATAGAAAATGAACTGTTTATAGCCAACTGCAACATTGTGTTTCTGTTGCTATTTGAGAGGCTGAGGCAAAAGGTCACCGGAGCCAGGGATTTAAGCCAGTCTGGGCAACACAGAGAGTCCCAACCTCACAAAAAGTTAATCTTCTGAAAATTAATCAGAGAAAACAGCCTCCAGCCACTGCAAACGAAC